>JAWZSL010000024.1:9042433-11877433 GCA_034769285.1 Lutjanus argentimaculatus | reverse complement strand
CGATTTCCTTAAATGATAAAGTATTCATACTGACTCCTGCAGTAAATGTGCATTATCTCTCTCACCGCTCTCTTTACTGTTCTTAATGCATTAAGATTGAGCTGTACTTTTATTATGAGTGTGTGTGCACGCAGAAGGGATTGGTCTTTTGACAGGCTGCAGGAAATAAGGCGGCGCAAAAGGTTTTTACGTGCTGTCGGATGACATCACACACTCAGGGGCTTTAAAACACACACTGCCAGCTCGCTCATAACCCACAGGACACACATCCAGTCAAATCCCAGATGATGTCAGAACAAATTAAGCTGCAACACGCCTCTTTAGGAGATCCAGACTTTAGGCTGTGTATGACAAAGACATAAGGGGAGGAAAGAGAGGAGAGGTAGAAAGAGGAGAGGAAGAAAGAGAGAGCTGTTATCTTCCCACGATCAAGCTCAATATAGGCAGAGTGAGAGGATGAGGAACTGGTGTTCCCTTTCTGGGTAGTGAGATGATGCTATCGTGGCCATCAATCCCACACATTCTAACCCGCTGGTGCATTTTCTCCAGATTTTTTGCATGATTTGTGACTTTCTGTTTTTACTGTTTTGATGTGTGTTACTTACCACTAGGGCTGCTCCATGAAAGTCGAAGATTCAAATCATCAGTTGGAGGCCCTTTAGTCAACTGATATTCATCCACTTGAGCAGTCCAGTCACATTTTTTCCTTTGTAATTAAGTGTACATAAACCATAAGATAGAAACCAGCAGGAAGAAGCTTACGAAAATGCATAAATGTGATATGACTTATAAATAAGACCTCAATATCTTTGGGCTATTCCACAATATACAATACACATCTCGATATACGCATTTTTTCTAAAATAACATGCCATACATTTTCAAATAGTACAACATACGGTAATCTAGGTGGTATAAACAAAATCAAGTATCACAATATTTTTGATCAAGTACCTCGATATTAATATTGAGACAATATTATAGGGGTGTGAGAGGTCCTGGGTTGAAAGCCTGGATGAGCCTTCAGATACATTACGGCCTCCCTGAATGAACAAAGGCTCCTCTGGACACTAAAATGTATAAAGGACATCAAGAAAAATGTATTGATTTTAAGCAAATTAACTATACTGAAAATCTGACATGTATCCATGACCATTTGTGTCAGTATCTTTTTTTTTAAAGAATAAGATTCGTTTCGTTTTACGAGAAACAAGTGTTTCATTGCTCTCACCAAACTAACCAGACTCCCTTTCTGTAATTTTGACATTATCATCATCAGCTTCGTTTAAACTAGACAGAAACAAAATAAAAGTCACCAAAAACGTCTTGGTTCATCTTTCCACCAGCCCATTAATCATCAACTCTGGTTTGCTCAAAATAAACTCTAGGGGGACTCACACTTTTCCTCTCTCTGACTCTGTAAAAATCTAAAGTTTTTTGCTTACTTGTAAAAATAATCATGTAGAGTGATTTAGTGTAGCCCACTGAGCTGAGAAGAAAAAGAATGAATTGTTGAATACTCATGTTGTATGGCCAAATTTGTCTGAAAAAAAAAATCTCAGTCGGTGACAGCCCTACTTACCAGTAAACCTGAAAGCATGTTGTGCAGGGCATCAAGTTTGGGAACTACCTAACTGGGTCAAGTGAAAGTTTGAAGCAGTTCTTTTGGGCTGCTGCTTAAGTTTCCTTACTAGCACAGTAATGAATTTTGTTGTCACATCTGTTTAATTAGGAACATTTTGAGGGCAACCTTGGTTCTTGGACAATTCTTCACTTATATCATCAGTCTATGACAGTCAGTGCTTTTAGGAGTTATTGTGTGATGAAGTGTGGTAATTTACCCTGGTGTTGAACCCACTTTCCCTCCCGTCTCCATTCACTAACTTATTTTTTGTGTTTCCCTGGATTCTTTTTGACAAGTCACAACTAGCCTGAAAATGATGAATACTAGATGAAGGTATCCTGTACGACTGTTCTACATCAGTGAAAAATAGCCACTGATGTTTACCACTGATGGTTTAAAACTTTAAATATATATTTTCAGCTATCACACTTACTTGTTAACGCCCTGAAAATATCTCACTGTGACATTAGGTTATTTGTGCTGGACAATTTAAACACACCATCTGTTCTGTTGTTGTAAAAATTATTATTAGTTTAAGGGTTGATTGTTCCTTTAAAGCAGTGATTCCCAAACTTTTTCCAGTATGCCCCCCTTTCGGAAGCCAACAAGAGTTCAAGCCCCCCACCACAAAATTTTAAATCAATTGTAAACCATAATTGGGATGGAACTGATAAAAAAAGAATTCAAAAGTTAAATTTTAGCAAATTAAAGGTCAGTTGGATAGAAACAGCAAACTCATTTGTTTATTCCCCCTACATAGATCATTTTCATCCAGCTTTGTTTCACTCTTTTTTTCTCCACTGGTCTTTCGCGCCCCCCTTGCAGTGGCTCCGCGCCCCCCAGTTTGGGAACCACTGCTTTAAAGGCCCTACAAACCAGTTTTTTTTTTCAGTCAGTTTAGTAGTTTGAACAATGGGATCCTACATGAACAAATAAATTTTCTGCCACATTTTGAACACTTTTGCTTATTTCATAAGAAGGATTTCTGAAAGTTGCTTTTGTCCTTGTTTTGTGACTCATTTGAGGCGGGCGGGGCTCAGTTCAAGAAAGGTCATGTCATGTATTTCCATGCTCCAATCAGTTTAGCGACATTTTTTTCTAAAGACGATGACAGTTGATGGGTTGTTCGCTCATACTGTCAGCGCTATCAGTCAGGACTGATCAAACCAAACCCACACAGCTGTCATGAAGCAGGCAGATAACTGGGTTTCACACCTTAACTATTCATGAATAATAACAAATCGTCGATAAACCATGTAACTGTCAAACTGGACAGTATGATCAATTATGGATCAAGATTCTGTCACCACATTGCCTAGTTCTCACTTAAAATGTTTTTAGAAACGTGATTTTGTGACTTTTTAGTAACACAAGAAATATTGTGACTACAGTTCTGTCTAGAAGGGAACCCAAGATTTGTGCATTTTGTTTCTTCGCTGTGCATGCTGTACAAACTAATTATGTTTTATAATGTGACACCGCTGTGGTTAAGCTCTGGGTAGGTTTAGGGATAAAAACACCTGGTTACGTTTTGGGAAAGATCATGGGTTGGGTTAAAATGTTCACTCTTGCGAGATCTTTCGAGGGCCTGGGGTTCCCCTCTAGACATGACCGGGTGGCCACTATTGTGTTTTTGGTTTCCAATCAAAAGTCTCCCAAAACTCAAACTGTAAAGCTGTAAAACTAGGCAGTGATCAAATATGTGGCTGCCATTATTTTCAAGACCAAGATGGCAGCCCCTGTAATGCCAAACACGAGGCTTCAAAACGGTTGTCCACAAACCAATGGGTGGATAGTGGTCTGGGTCTGAGCTTTGACTACAAAATGTTTTGAAATATTGCCCCTCAAGAACAGAAACAGCCAGCACACATGTACGATTAACAAATGAATGCTATATTTCTTGAAAGATTTATTCAAACAGGACACATGGGCCAACGTCATATGAGTGCCTATAGACATTTCAGTCAGTCAGTCAAAACTTTATTTGTATGCATGAAAATTCTGTTCACATCCCTTCATCCCTAAAAAAAAACCTCTAGAGAAATTTGTCTTGAATTACAGAGTGACGTCAGATTGCCCAGTCTGCTTTTATATCTATAAAAAGCCCTTATATAAGCTGAGTAGTCAACAAATTTCACAGCAGACAAGTGGTACAGCATACATATATACACAAGTAGTACATAGCAATCCAAAGCAGCCTATTGCTGCCTATTACAAATTATCATGAAACAACGCATGATTTTTTTTTTCCATTTTTTGCAGATGCAAAAGCTGTACAAGAAATCACTGAATCTTCCGTTCATCTTTCAGCTAATGTGTTGGCAAAGCACTTGGATACAATGCAATATCTTTTAACATTAAATACATGAGTGCATGTATACCATACAATGTAACTCAAAAGATCACAAGCTTCAAACATTTGACATCCTCTGGTTGTAAAGGAAGGAAGGTGAGTTGGAGGGGGGAGGGTTGAAGGGCACGCAGCCGTGAGTCTAAAATCTGGAAGCACTTTCCATTGGTCAAACAAACATACTTTTTTGTTTTTGATAGGAGCGTAATCGTTGAAAAAACACAGTACAAAAAAACAAACTGACAGAAAACAAAGAAACAACTGAACCATACACCATAATCTATATATTGCTAGGGATCATGGAGCCCAAGTATGTCTACCAGGTTGCATTCAGATAACCTGCGGTAGAATACTTGCATTGTTTCTTTTATAGAGAGGAAGTTTTACAAACAACAGTCAGTTAGCTCTGAGATGAGCAAGTGACGCCATAGTCTGTCATCAATCAGGAGAGATTGAGTAAATGCACTCTAAGCTGATGATCCAAAACAGTCTCAGCATTCTCACTGTTTTGGATGTTGAAGCATCAGTTAGGTGTACTCAGTTTCTCCTGATTCAAGGCTTTTGGTCCTGTTTCGTGCCACAAAGTTGTGGACGTTGTATGGAAGATATAATTAGTGTTACACCTCTGTGACTGTCTCATTTTGTGTGTATGTGCGTGTATGTTTGTGCATGTGTTCAAGTATTTACATAGTCCACAACAGAGGCAAAACTGTAGCTCATTAGAGGCATTTTCATTCTGATTTATTCAGCTATACTGACTGTTTTTTTCCAGGCAGTCCTTTGCCTGAAGGGAGTCATAGAAGTCCATCCAGCATTGGTGCAAAAAATCTTGATCCGAGATGCCTGACCACAGGGAAATTAACGACTAAAAGATGTTTTCCAGGACATCAGCATGATTGTGTTTTGTGACTGTGGCACCTCTGATGCAGATCTCCCAAAGAGCAAGAAGATATTCAAGAATCAGCCATTCACAGTGCTCATTTAAATCCTGATAGCCAATCACTGAGAGCCACGCCAGCCAACGAAATCTGAGGAAAGTTTAGAAGAAGTTGTGAAGTCTCTGTAAGTCTGCTGGTAGCCCGTCCTCAGGCTCTGTTTGTCCTGAAGGACTTGCTGTAGACTCCACTCTTTAATTGTGAATCCTGGAGCCAGTGTTGCCGTTGTGTTAAACCTCCAGTGCTGTTTTTTTTTAAAGTCAGCCAGTGTTGTAGGAGTGCGACTGGTTCCTGTTTCCTCCCAAGACCCAACCACAACAATAACAATGTTGAAATTGTGCAATTCAGAGTAAAGACCATCTTCGCCTTTCAGCTACAGTCGCACAAGGCTTTTGAAAGCTGGTTGTTTGAGCACATCAGAGAGATAAAACCCAGAATTAATGCTTTTAGACGACCCAGACAAATCCGAATGAAAAACAACCATCGCCATATCAGCTGTGTCCATGCAACCCCCATTTCTCTTCTCCGTCTCATCTCCTTCATCTGCTCCCAAGCCCTCTGCAGAGCCAATTCTTTTGCTCGGCTCTCCCTTTGGTTTTAACACCCGCACCCTCATTAGCACCCACCCCTAAACTCGTAGGAGGGCTCCAGATAGTCAGACAGACAGAGAGATAAAGATAGGGTGAGGACGGTTGGGCGCTTATTGCTTTACTGACGCATATTGCTTGTTTACTCGCTGTCATTCCTCGTTTGTTCTCAACCTCTAATGCATTCCGAGTGATTAAGGACAGACCCCACAGAATATTTTGGTAGGGCTTTTAGAGGCCAGAAAACTTTTCGTATGAAGTGACCCACTTAAAGTGTGGCACCTCGTGGGAATAAAAGTCAAAGAGACAGGGAAACCTGCTGTAACATGGTACATTACATACTGAGCAGTGCTGGCAAGAGTATAAGCGCAGATGTGTTTGATGCATATTCACACCATGCATATCCCATTGATGCTTTTGTATTCATGATCCCCATTCTCTGCTGATCTCTTATTACAAAAGCATGCCAGCAGCTCCGAGCGCCACTCCAACAGCTTGCCTTACAGGTTTTTCACATCTCGGAGAGGTAAAGTAGAGGAGCCATTGCAGCATTACAAACAAGCATTATATTGCTAATTTATTCTCTCTCGTTAAAGTTTTACTCTGTCACTCATTTTATTTGCTTGTGTACACTCACGGCTCCGTAAAATTGAGATGCAAATTGGGGAACTTGGCTGACTGACAGTTCTGCTTGGGAGAACGATCAGTGGATTCAGAAATGAAAAGTTGCTTTGACATAAAATCCACTTGTAAAGGGCCAGTTGTAAAGGGCCACTTCACCCCAAAATCAAAAATCCATATTTTTCCTCTCACCTGTAGAGCTATTTATCCATCTAGATTTGTTTGGTGTCAGTTGCTGAGTTTTGGAGATATTCCTACAAATACAGTATGTCTTGGTAACGTCACGATTGTGACGAATCATATCTGACATTGCAACAACGTTGCTACGACATCACAGTTACAACATTACCATTTGTTACATTGCTGCTACATTGTTGAAACACTATATCATAACGATTCTATGGAATTTTTAAAAATCTGTTCAATGTTTGCATGACTTTTCTTGTACTTTATATAATGACCTCGCTGCAATGTTGCTAAAATGTAACATCTCCAAAAAGTGGTGGAAACGTTTAAGCATTTAAAATGATGTGCTGGCAACAACACTGGAATTTCACTTGGTAGATTGCTATAACATCACATTTCACAAAAGTTATGTTGAAACTACGTTCTTGTGATGACTTTGTGTTAGTAGGGATCAACTGTAGAGATGTGTGCCTTCTCCTGAATGCAATGGCACTAAATGGCACTCAGCTTGTGGTACTCAACAGCAGTTGCTCAAAATAATCCACAGACCTTGTTGTGAGCACTTCTCTTCAACCAATATGTCCAAAACTATGCAACTCGTAGTCAACTTGGGATGAACTGTCCCTTTAAGGTAGCTGGTGAATAATATACTGCAAAGCATCTGGTTATCCATGTCCCAGCATGTGTCTGAAGATGCTAGTGTTGAGTGTACGTGTAATAATGCTAGAGTTTTCTTGCATGCGTGTGAGCATGATGGTGTATCAGGGAGTAAATCTGGAGTCTGCCATGCTGTGACTGACTGTCATTAATTATAGTTCTCTCCCCCCACACACACATGCAGGACACAGTGAGAATATCATGGTTTGTAACAGCTTGGAGCACTGGGTACCAAACACCAAAGTGCTTGGTACCCATCGCTCAACCCTCCATGGACATGGATGCACAGAGGGAGGTCTGGGCGGGGGGGGGGGATGACAGTGAGCTGGGGAGCAGAAAGAGAGAGGGAGGGAGAGAAAGTGCTAAATAGCGTGTGACTCTAGTAAGCGCTGCTGTTTGATTAGGCTCCACCACCTGTCTGATGTGCTATAGCATGTGCCAGGCATATGCACTGCAGCATAGCTGGTGTCCTCATGATAACAAATGAAGGTGAATTCACTCAGTGAGTCAGACTGGCTGTCTTATGCAGCAGAGGAGAAGGTGACAATGTGCATTGTGGAGATTTTGCCAGCTAAAGGCAATACTGAATTTGCAGACTGAAGCCATCAATAACCAGCGTTGGACAAGTTACCTGAAGATGTAATATACAGGATTACTCATAAGCAGACGTAATAGTTACATTACTCGATAAACCCTTGGAATATAAAGATCTTCTCTGCTTCTGGGTGCAACCTTTCGCAGATGGTTTTAGGTATAAACCTTTATGATGGTTTCTAGGTAGAACTCTCTGAAAGGTTCAATCAGGTGGAGGTTCAATCAAGAACCAAAAAGGGTTCTGGAGGTTTGGAGGTATTCGCTGAGCATCAGAAACTAGCTTAACGGTAGCCCTGGTGAGATCATTCCACTCTCTACAGTAAAAGTCAACACAATAAAGCTCAACAGTGAAGCTGTGGAAGTGAATATCACATTCATGTTCTGAATACAGGATTTAGATTATTGGTCATAATGTTGCAACCATCCACATATATGCTCCTGTAGAAGCCACATCTGTATGATATCAACCTTGTTTTAAGAAACAATTTTATTTGCGATATCATGGGGCAGTAATACACTACCCACAATCCTAAAGTGTAACAGCGTCATCTCTGATTGGTAGAGCTCGCACCCAAGAACGAGTAGTTCTGCTAGCAGGCTGACTAGCAAGGTAAAAAACATTAGCAAACATGAGTCATACTAATAATGTTGTTATGTCGCAGTGAATATAATTTATAAACACACACAACACAAACTACAATGTATTACAATACTGTTATTAAGAATATAAACACTATAATTATGACAAAAGTTACATTTAAGAACAAGCAGCATCATTTGCAGCGGTTTATGTGATGAGTAGTTCCTTCAAACTTAAAAAAATTATATACACACTCTCACCTTTTTTCCATTTTCATATCTTTTCCTCCCTCCAAATCAAATGTTTTATGGTCACAATTCGTTTTGTAGTTGGTTGGCTTGGTTCCAGGCTTTAAACTCATCATAGAACGATTTTCTGAATGAATGGGAAATTCACTTCTGCAACCGCAACTGTGACCTTAGATTACTTGTTACCGAAAAAGTAAATCAAAACACGTTACTACATAATGCAATTAAAATTGGGCCTTTTTCACACCAAAGGAACTAGATGCGCGTATTGTGTTTGAATGCATTCAAAGCAGGAATTACATGGCTTTTATTTTTTTTGTAGGTGCAAGCAGCCATTCATTTGTGGATGTTAAAGTACTTCATTCACTGGGAGTGAAGTAAATTGCAAAGCACTGGCAAGTGGTTTCAGCCTCTCTGATTAAGTTAGCATTGCAGCAGTAAGCACATGCATCATATAGATGTGTTTAGGAGTAGCCATGCTGGGAGAGTGTGTTCCTATAATGCATCAGTGCCTTTTCTTCCTACATCCAGATGCACTTCATGATCATTATGTTAGTGTATGATTATAAAATCAAGCCTTTGCAAAACTCATATATCTTGGAGGATGTACATGTCTATTCATATATGCAGACACCACAATTCCTGGTACAAGCAAATACCTATACCTATATGATGCAATGGCTGACATTTCTCCTGACACAAACCCAGTCTCATTTGTAAAAGCCAGTGTGGAGCAGGAAGGAAAGAATGCAATGACTTTGTAATGACCTTTCTGAATACATGAACTCTTTTTTGAGGCATTGTGGCACATCTCGGGCTTTCTTCAGAGGTAAACCTCAACAGCAACACAGGAGACAGTGACTGAAACAAGCAGCTCAACAAACCGTTACAAATATCAACAAGAGAGCTTGCTCATTCACTTCCCCGGTTTCTGAGGATCAGTGCATGGAGAGACAAGTGTGTGTCTGTTTGTGTGTCAGTGAGGGGGGTGCCTGTGGTCTCTGACACTGCTGGGAACCTTCTGTAGTTTTTGACAAGTGTGTATGTGTGTGTGTGTGTTTGTGTGTGTGCATGGTTCAGATCCTTCTCGTCTCATTTGCCCCTGGAATGAGATGAATAACCGACCCCCTCTCCCCCGCACCCCTGCCCTCCCCTCTCTGGTATGAATTGCCAGGCTGATATCTCACTCTCCGGAGGAGCTGGAGGGCAATGGGAGCTGACAACACAATGGCATTGTCTCTGCTGATGGGGAGCCAAAGTCTTACAGGATACACTCCCCACCAGCCTCTCTGATAGTCTCCAAAAAAAAAAAGTGGGTAGAGCTCGTCTGGGCTGGTTTGTAGGGTAAATAGTGTAAATAGTGAGTGGGGACACTCATTTGTGCGTGCTGGAGTGGTGCTACAGAGCAGTGCACAGTGTCTTTGAGGTGTGAGAGGGGCGAGAGGAGAAGAAGGAGGGAGCTGTGCCAACACACTGAGAGGCCACTCAATAATTTAGAAGAGCCGCCGGGTTCAAAGAGTCACAGCCGACACCTGCCATCCCACCACCTTCACAGCTTATCTGCTGCTGCTGCTGTTTTGATCCAGTGGTCTTAAAAAGTACACAAATATCACTCACATTATTAATATTGTTGTCAACAATGATGAGGAAAATGCAGAGTTAAAAAATTCAGATTATACACGATATTTGCTGCTCCCCTCTCGCCATATGGCTGTGGATATAAAAGATATCTGAGCATTTCTTTTGAAGTTGCGTACAACTCCACTTCCTCTTCTGTTTATTACCCCAATCATCCCCATGTTCAGACAGTGACCTCTGTCTTGCTGTTGGTGGGCAGTCCCTTGTGCTTGGGGTGCATGTGCGGCGAGTGGCCGTAGCCCAGCGGCTGCGAGAAAAGCTCCGGCAGCGTCTCGATGCTGAACTGCCTCTTGTTGGAGTAGGCCTGGCGCCGGCTGTTCTGCTGGTGCAGCGTCTGGTGCTGCTGTTGCTGGATGGGGTGGTGCTGCTGCGCCTGGAGGCCCATGTGGGAGGCCACCGGGTGCTGGATGTGGCTCTTGCTGGGGTCCCAGGCTTTGAAGGCCGAGCTGGAGGTGAGCGGGTGGGTGTTGGTCTTGGAGATCTTAGGCTTGGGGATCTGTGAGGCGTTGATGGTGATGGCCAGTGGAGCGTGGACGTCAGGCGGTGGGAGGAAGGGCTTGTCCTTAGGGTGGAAGTTGATTGGCTGGAAAGTGGGTGGGGACTGGCGGTGGGTGTAATCTACCATTGGGTAGCTCTTGTAGTAGTCTCTTGCAGCCGTGTCTGGATGATAGGAGAGACAGTAGGAAGGGAAATAAAGGCAGAGAAAATGGTTAAATTATGATAATTAAGAGGTTCAGACAGTAATGAAATCAATCAGTGGTTATGTTGGTATGAAGCTGACAAAATGTAAATGACTGCTCGCTTAGCTCCACCTCCAAACAGGAGGGGCACAGCAGGCCTGTCAAGGTTTGCATTTCCCCATATGTTGAAATGGTGTGCGTGGTCAATCAGCCAGGCAACAATCGCCCCAGGAAGACAGCGGGATAAGAGCTAAGCTAACCCAGCTTAGACCTAAGAGACTGAGCCAGAGAGAGATGCGTTGCAGCGGCCCACTTTGATTCTGCACCAGCCTACATCCTCCCCCACATAGCACATCTTAATTGCCCCTGGAAAGTAAGCCATGACAAATGCATTGACTTCTAATACAAGTTTAGCTGAAGTTAATGTTACTGCACATAGTAAGCTAGTTAGTCAGACATGCTACGTTTGCAGCTTACCTTTGAATAGGTAAAGTTTAATCCATTCCATTCTGAAAGACTACAAGAAAGACGCCACTTTCCAAAGTCCTGAGACACTTAGTATTATTCTTCTTGAGCCCCATGCATACCGCTTCAACATGCAGAGAAATGCAAAGCTTGACCTGCCTGCAGGGCCTAGTTACTGTTGCAAATCAGTGATTGGACAGTTTCTGTTTGGAAGAGGGGCTTCGTGAAGGATGAATGTCAGGTAAGTACATAAAAAATAAGACATAGTAAAGTCAGTAGGTGTGTCCATGAGGATGTGAGTATTTGTTGTGTATTTATGTGTTTGAGCTTTGAACTGTCGATGCACTGACCATGGAGTTAAAAATACCAACAGCACCGGAGAGAAACAAATAGAGGGAGGGAGACTGAGGATCAAGAAAAATAACCCCACAAATGAAGGGAAAGAGCAGTATGAGTGAGTGAGTGTCAGGCAAAACGGGAGACTTGTAGGGAATAAAAATAGAGCGGGTTCAGCGTGTCGAGTCAGATTAGCACAAGCTCCCTGAGTGGAACTCGACTCTGCAGTTCGGTCATCACCACTACCCCCCATCACACACACACCACGCACGCACACATGCACGCACGCACACATACACACAGTCTGCCCTAAAGACACTAACAACCTTGTTTGCTTAGCCCCTTTTTATTGGTCCATTTTTCCTGGAGAGAAATAAGAGACAGAAAAAAAATAAACAATAAAATTGTTTGTTTTTTTCCTGTGAATTACTCTTCCTGTTAGACTTGGTATCTTTCAGTATCTTAAAGCTATTACAAGGAGTTGGTTATGAAATAGTCTCCATTTATTACTGATGCCTCTATATGATCTACATAAGAAAACAAAGACCTTCAGTGAAAAGGCTGCCTATTTTTAATCCCTGCCAATGGGTCAGGTTCCTCTATGAAATCAGCTAAAAGTAGCCTGTGTTTCAATTTTCCCAGGCAAAGTTGAAGTCAGTATTACATCGGCGAGTTAAAAAGAAGCAGATTTTTATTTAGATAATTTTGTTTTTGACATTATACACTGGTTTTGTTCTCAGGGGCCTCCAAAATCAACAAAGCTGCTATCAGCTACACTAAATATTTATGACAATGCACATGTGTCTGTGTTATTTTCTGTGTGCCGATGTGTCTGATCTTATCATTATTTAACTCCAAACTAGGAACATCATAACAAGATTATGTCAGTAGTCTGCTAAGAACATGTATGACCAGTTGTGTTTAATTTGTTGTAATGAACCGCAATGAATGTTGCTGGCCATTCTGGCGTTAATTCATGCATGTATGACAGGGATAAACTGTACACTGTGCTCACAGGAATTGCAAGGTTTTCTGAAACGTTAATACAACTCAAAAAAGGCATAGTCTGAAAGGATGAAGGGGAGCTGTATATTTACACCACTGGGCAGCTTGAGGTCTGAGTTTTGTACTCAAAATTTGAGGAAAATAGAGCCTTGTGTGTTAACGCACGATTTGTCTTTCTTAGTATGTAAATCATGTTTATCAGTTTGCAAGCAGAGTCTTATATAATATTCAGGTAAACACCACAAACAGAAGTTATCCACTGGCTGACTGGAAACAGACTGTAGCTTCATTGTTTATAATGGGTTATGAAACAGTCTCAATTTATTACTGATGTGTCTCTATGACTTACATAAGTTAACAAGACCTTCCACAAGAATACTGGCTATTTATGTATAGTTATTCTTTAGGCAGATGCCATTTGCACCAAGGTTGAAACAGCCTATGTGGCTAATTGCACAATGGGTGAAATAGCCAATGTGACTATTTGCACCCAAGTGTATATAGCCTAGCATGGCAGAGACAAGCACCCATAGCCAACAAAGCTATTTGTACCTGGGGTGTAAAAATAGCCAATGTGTGTTTAATTCTAGCTAAATAATAAAAAAATTTATTCAGATAATTATTTTTTTTGTCATCTTTTGTGGATGTTAAGGTGGAATCACTGCCACTTCTGTCCAAAAAGGGCCCCCAAAACAAAAACAGAAAAAGAAAGTTCCTTGTAGTCGCTTACTGTAATTACTGGAATCACAGAGTTTAGCAGAGGTCTGTTTTTCCCTCTCGAGCTATTGCTGTCGATTAATTTCTAATAATTTATTCAATCCAAGACGACTGAGAACAACACCTAGAGGAGTAGCCTCACATTCACACGTCAGGAAACTGTCCAGTGCTATCACAGTCTGCTAATTGCTTATTGAACACAAATGTGGGTCCGCTGTGTAACTCCAGGGAGCTGCAACAGCAGCTGCTGAGGAAGGAGACACAGTCACTGGTAATTATTCCCTCCCTCTATAAAATTCTCCAAGCTGGTCCACAGATTTAAATACAGTCCTGCTTTTCAGTAAAACCAGTGTCCCTACAACCATTATAATTGCTGTTTATCTCGAAGGCCAATTGGATATTTTACCTCATAACATGACAAAAACAGCCTAAATTTAACTTTTTTTAACCTATTTTTTCTGGACAGGATAGCCACCAACTGTACAGTGTTTATATTCAGTAATATTCATGTATATTCGGTACAGTAGTTTTTATTGGTAGTGGCGGAGTCCGCCATTGCCAGTGGGTTAGACGCTGGAAGCAAACATTGTACTGCTGATGTTTTACATTTAAGGCACTCTGTTGCTGATATACAGGGTGGCTTTTATTGTGAAGCAGCCTCAGAACCTGCACTGTATTTGTCATGAGGTTAGCGCTGGCCGTCATCAGTCATCAAAATGTGTCAAAACAAGACACGGTATAATTTGCTGTACACACGAGGGTTTAATCCCAAAAAAAGGCATCCATGGGAATGCCTATCCAAACCATTTCCTGTTTGAAATATAATGGGAAACTGGGGAAAAATGTAACATATTCACAAACATATAAGAATATATTTAGAAAATCCATGGGCCTAGTTTATTTTCTAAAAACATCAACAAGTAATTAAACCCTTAGACAATATGTCCTGCAGACATGTGGTGAGGGATATAATAACAGAGAAAGAACAATTAAATTTATCCCTTTAATTGTTCAAATAACAGATTCAGGTGTCGTATTTTTTTCTTCATAAAGCACTTATTATTGTGTACTGTGTCACAATATCGATGACTAAGAATGAGGAGAATGAATAGAAAACTGCTTTGCCTTCATTTAAATTTTGAAGATCAGGATGAATGTGTTGAGGATTAGTGTCTATTTGTGTGTCTGATCTGAGCACACATGAATGTGTGTGCATTTGTGTCTGTGGGTTCATATATTTACGTACATGTGTGTGCAACTGCATTGTGCAACAAAGGACACATTTACATACATTCCTCGCTCTTTGAAAAGGGAATAAGCTGCTTGATTTGTATGCGTATTTGCAGTATAGTGCATCACATGGTTTTGGCAGCTTTTAG
The DNA here is from genome assembly GCA_034769285.1 of Lutjanus argentimaculatus. Lineage (NCBI taxonomy): Eukaryota > Metazoa > Chordata > Actinopteri > Lutjaniformes > Lutjanidae > Lutjanus > Lutjanus argentimaculatus. The sequence goes on along the minus strand of JAWZSL010000024.1, from coordinate 11,862,831 downwards.
CAGCCGCCTGTTCGTCACAATGGCGTCAAGACACTCGTTGGTCGTCAGCAATATTGTTACAGATAGACAGGGTGTCACTTTAATATGCAGAGTGCAGTACAAGCCCTTCTGAAAAATGTATGTACATAGATGCGTTGCTGTTTTAGTGTTTATTGTATTGATTGTGGACACTGTATCTGTCTTTCTGGTGTAATATACTGCAGCTGAAGCTACAGCAGCACAATTTGAGAGAAAATTGGTTCAAATCTCTGGACAGGGCCGTAAAATCTGGGACGGCACAGAAACAATGAATTAAACACACTCTCCCTTCCCACAACAACTGCTGCTGTTGTCCATTTGAGTGTTTCCACACATGTTGCCAGCAGGAGCACCTGACAGCAGGGTCCTCTGTGACTGTATTATGTGCCTTCCTCTCCATTTCTCAGACTCTCCATCTGCTCATTCTTTCTCTCACTCTCTCTTTCTTCTTTTCTGTTCTTTACATCTGTATTTCATTTATTTTGTTATCTTCAGCAACATCAGCTCTTGTGTTCTCTCCAGCAGCAGCCTAAAGGGAGGCTGGTGGGCCCAGTCTGGGCCACCACATTATAACTGCATAAGTTGTGCCCTACAAAGGGTAACAGAGTTTGACAACATACTGTATTCTATTTAGTCTATTTTTAAAGCCAATTAATTATGTTAGAGCAGTTATTCTGACATATCCTGCTCATTACAATGAATATTAACACATATCACAATGACATCAACACAATTATCAAAGATAGATACAAATATCAAATCAAAGGCTAAAAACTTATAGGTGAAACTTTGCACACCACAGTCATAATTTCACAAGCATTTTATCAACTTTAAAGGGGCTCTCAACGTGATTTTTGCCCCTTTCTGACTTTACTAAGTAGTTGTGGGCAACATACAGGCCACCTTAAATACAGTACATATCCATCTGCATCCCTTATTCATCTGTATCTGCATCTCTTAAAGTCTTTACTGAGAGGGCAGCTGAAGAGTGTGATAAAGGGAGAGGGAGAGATGGAGGATCACATACAGCAAAGGGCCGCAGGGAGGAATCAAACACAAAGAACTATAAGTACAGCAAGCAGTAAGGATTCATCCTGTCACAATGGGGACGCGTGCTTAGCCAGGGGAGATACAAGGGTGTGCCCCCTTTCCCTCCACATTTTTCTACAACAGTAAGTGGGTTCTGTAACTGCCTTTTCATTACACTTCATTACATCCATATGATGTCTTTCACTGGATGAAATATTTAAACCCCAGATGACCTGTTCTTAGAACTGCACCATTGCCTCAAACAGAAATATTTAGGAGTAATTCACGTTTTGAAGAAAACTTGGGATTTCCATTGTAATTTAAATGTTCTGTGGGTTCTGAGCTATACTTCATTTCACATTTTTAAATATGGAACTACAGGATGGTCCAGGAGAGTTTAGAAGGTTAAAATAATACAGACAACCAACAAACTCTCATGTTACAGTACAGTTCTTTCATTAAACCAGCGGGTTTCCACCTCTTAAAAATACTGGTGAAGAAAATTTCGAGAACCGTTTCCTCATTAGTCTCCACAGGTACTCTACTGATCATTGCTTGAAAAAGAACCCTCTCCTCAAGTGTCAAACATAAAAAAAAAAACTTTGAACCAGTAGAGTTCCTTCATCTTCAAAGCCATTTTTAGGTAATCTGAGATCACTTCAATTCATGTAGTCATAAAAAAAATACCAAAACTTATTTTAACACTGAAGCACACACTAAAAATGAATTTTGCACTGCGAAAAAGTCTAATAATTTAATACTGGCCTGGAGTTCTTTTCTAACAAGTGAAAAACCTTATCTGTGAATCCATGGATTCATCTGCTGGTTTCTGTGAGAAAAATGTATTTGGATTTGGGTGCATCCCTACAACCTGCGATGACTGCAAAACATTAAAGGTCGTATCTACAGCCAGTGTTTGTTTTGTTCATTCTTTGGCTACTGTAGACACGGTGGTGCAACGTGGTGCCTCTATGGACTCGGACCTGCACCCGTCTGATATATCTGGATATAAACAGCTCATTGTCAGGTAATGAAAACACATCACTTACTTTGAGGTGATAATACACTAATGAAACCATACTAGTAAATATTATATTCAGTTTCTGCCATATTTTACCAATAAATTCCTATAAATCTTATACACTCTACCACTCTACAGCCATTTTCTCCATCCATATCTTCAAATGCCGTCCAGGCTGTTGGATTATTGGACTTTAATTAAAGACTTCCTGCAGTCTTGGCCCAAAACTTGGAGTCTAGCGTTCTGGTAAACAGTCTTGCACACCCTCTTCCAGAACATCCGTCCACCTCTTATGTTGTTGTTTCTCTTTCCTTGAAACCTGACACTCACAGGAGGCTAACCTGGACTGAGCTCTATGGATGCGTCCTACAAAAAAAAAAAACAACAACCCAGACCATCTAAATTCTACTGTGTGAGTTTATCTCTTCCTCCTCTCTCTCTGACATTCTGCTTGTTCATTTTGTCTCTGTCCTCTCACTTTCTCACTCTCTAACCTTTTAGCATCTTTATCCAACATTTTCTCACTGCCAGTCCACCTGTCCTCCTTTAATTAAGATAGATTTATCAGAGCTGCTTGTGCCAGAGTCCCGCTGCTACACCTGGCACGGTTTGCAGTCACAGACTCCCGACCTCTTTGACCTGTTATGCCCTTCCTCTTTTTTATCTGTTTTGTGCTGACTGCTTCATTTTTTTTTTTGTTTCAACACTTGTGTTTTGCCTTGTACGAGATATGTTAAAAAAACAAATGCAAGCTGTGAATCGCTGCATTTAGTCCTGATGTGTTTATAAAGATTTTAATGCAGCTTCCACATACCTGCTGTTTTACTTGGCAAATGGTCAGCTATCTCATCCAAACTGTTGTGTGTCCTAGCCATGACTTTGTCCACACAGCCGGGATCTCTGGACCCAGTGGTTTGTTTATTGCCCAGCAAGCGAACTGATAACTATGTGTGAAAAGATGATTGGATTGTGTGTGCATTTGTTCTCTCTTTGTGAGTACATAATAGATATCACACAAAAAAGAAAATTTAATCTGAGATTACTCATAATCAGAGTTTAGCAAAATTAGGTTTAAAAAGAAAAAGTTTAAAAAACTGTTTATATCTGCCGGTTTCTGCTTGTCTCTTTCTAACACACACACACACACACACACACACACACACACTTCTCTGTATTTACTCCTCTGTTCCAGTACAGTTCTGGTGTGTTGGGTTTTCTGCCATCAGAGACGCTCATCCTCAATGATGTACCGAACAGCTAACACAGCACACATACTGTACAACACACATAAATCAAGTATTTCTACACATTAATCAACATTTACATTCAGAAATACTCTTCCTCCCCGCTTTTGTTATTCTCTCTGCCTCTGTTTCTCATTCCCATAATATTAAATTGAGAAACAATATTTTTAACATTTTTATCAAGTGTATTTTCATTTGCACTACTGATCACCTTCTCTTCTTGGCTGAAGGGCCAATGCAATGACCTTTGACACTGTGCTAGTTCTTTTCACAGCCTTTTTCAGTAATAAATCTTCTCCATCTTCTTTGCTCCTCGGTCTACATACAGTCTGCCCTGTCTTCTTCTGGATGTTGTTGGAGCATGTTGTATACAGTCTGAGAAGGAACCTGCAAACACTACTTGTGCTTAAATGTGAGTCATCATCAGTTTTTAATTGTTTTCCAGAAAAAAAACAAACTCTGAAATACCATAATAAGAATAAGAATAGCTACAAAATGTTTTTTTTTTTGTCATTGTTGGGACAGATACTGTATAACAGTATACAATATGTGATAAAATACATTGATTTTGACTTCATGGGAATTTTAAAACTTTGTATATTTCAAGCTCTTTAGTTTCTGTGTCTCATACTCTGCAGCTATGATGGACAGTCCTGTCTCGCTTTGCATACTGTGCCAATGAATAGTACATGTACATGTGTCAAACTGTCGTTCCTCATCATCGTCACAATGTCCTTGTCTGTCTGCAGCGTTCAGATGATAGATGGTATGCGTGTGTGTGTGTGTCTGTGTCTATGTACATATTTATTGGTGTGCCCCTAATGTGTGCCTGTGCTGAAGGAATAAGCGTAATGTGTGTGTGTGGGTGTGTGGTGTGTAGGACATGTTTATGTGTATATTGTGTGTGTGTGTTTCTGTGTGTGAGAGAGAAAGAGGCCAGAGGCCAGGCTTGAGGCCTGAGCCAGTCGCTTCAAACTGCTGTGTCCTGACTACTGTCACTCACCACACCAATGCCTAACTGTGTGCATGTGTATAAATGTGTTATATCCTTTCTTTTAAATTGTTGAGTTACGTTACGGATCCATTATGAGTTATGTCATCATCAGCGGTGAATTTATGCCATCATTGTGCTTTTTTTCCACAGCTGTTTCATGGTTACTATTAACAGACAGACAAGCTGTCAATAAGCGTCAGCATTATTGTGGCAGAGCTTCAGGCAGATGACTAACAAGCCCATAACAAACAACAGGTTTTTTTTTTTCATGGTTGTGAGGCAACAATGATCCTAATGTCAGCTTTGTTCAATACAGGAATTTCCCTGTTTCATAAAGCTATAACACAACACCATTTGTTTCATATCATAAGAGGAAATTATTTATGATTCTAACTGATGGACCAAATTAATGGAAAAAAACAACACAAAGTGCGTTAGAAAGGGGTCACAACAGCTTCAGTGTGCTGTGGTGTAAATTCTGCAATTCTACGGTCTATCCTAGTTCATCAGTTGGGTTGAGATCTGGTGTCTTTGCAGGCTGTAGCAGGATTCAAACATCAGCATCCATCAGGTTGACGTTAATTTGTCCCCAGTCTGTATACCGATGACAGCAAGGCTGCCAATTCATAAACACAGTGATATACTGTATGGTGGCAAAGGGCAGAATAAGAGTTTCTACAGTACACCGGCTCTAGATACAGCCTTTGCAATCTGCAAGCTCACCCCTAGAAGCCATTAAATCTTAGAGACTGGTCCTTTAAGTTACATTCATTGTATCCATTGTTTTATTTGATGCTCTGGCATTCCACTTTTGTGCCCTCGAAAGATTGACGGCACCAAAGGCTGAGCAGCCTTGCCCCTAAAATGATGAAATTCCAGGCCTGGTTTCCAGTCTTTTATGACGGTCATTTCAACAAGGAACGCTTAGCCAACAGTGTTTCTCTTAAACTCAGCAAAGAACAAGTGTCTGTCATTTATGCATCAAACTCACTCTAGTCTGTCTCTGTAACAGTCAGATTAGTGTTCTACCATTGTTTGATGCATAAAGAACAGCATTAAGAAAAACATTCAATACTTTTTAACATACTGGATCCAAGTAACATATTCGCAGAGCCTGACCGATGTATTGACTGACTGAGAAATTGGTCTATCAATGCGATATTGTGCTGTATTGGTATCAGCACATATGTTGTCCGCTATGACGCGATATGAAAACTTTTTTTAAACAGAACATAATGCAGACTGTATTTAGGTTTTAGCTTCAAAGGGAGCATTTTGGACAATAAATTATATTGTTCTTGCCTCCATATTTTAAGGGATCAGTGCAAAAAATGTGTTTATATGTATATATATTGTATATTCTGTAAGTGGGTGGGTGTTAGGATTTCATTGATAGTGATATTGATACACTGACAGTGTATCAACAGTATTCAACAGTCTAATTGATATTACTCACCATAATTTGGTGCAGAAAAATAAAGACATGACATGAAAAAAATGGGAAAGATTCAGCAGTTATTATCAGTTTTTTTTTTCATAAATAGCAAGTTAAATTGTTTCCTGAGTTAATGGACTCATCAAATTTCAAAAGAATTTTGAACATGTTGTCCTCTTAACTGTAATGTTATAAATCAGTATTAATGTGCTGACCAGTCACAAACTAGTACCAGTTTAGTACTGGTTCTCCATAGCCATTACTACTGCAAATTATATTCTGTATAAAGAACAATGGTTGATATATTGATATCAGTATTTTTTTATTCACTGATATCGGCATCAGCCAGAACTTCAGTATCTGTCAGGTGCTAGATGAAACATGTATGTAGGCTTATCTTTCTACGTCATCTTTCTTGTGACTGGCTGCCATCATCTCATGTAATATTGAAAAAAAAAAAAAAAATCATTCACAGCGCTCAAACATGACCTGTGATTGGATCAGACTCATAACAAATTCATTGTCCTAATGGATGCTTGCACTCCCTTAACCATTAATAAGTATTCAGACATGCACACACGTGGTTGTTAAGTTGTGTGTGTTTGTGTGTGTGTGTGTAATCCTACTCACCCACGGCCTTGAGCGAGGTGTACTTGTTGAAGCCAATTCCCAGGTTGTTATGAGGGTGAGACAAGGCCATGGCTGGACCCAGGGGAGACAAAGCTGCGTTGTTCAGGTGGTTATGATCTGAGGCAGCGAGAAACAGAGACAGAGACAGAGACAGACGGGGAAGGTTTTCATTTAAATGTGCTGCACATATTAAACACATTCCTGAAGTGTCAGCCAAAGAAAAGGCAAATCAGCTTACGTTTCCATCAACTAGTGTTATGAGAATATTCTCAAGAGGGAGTGAAAATATAACACAATTAAATGCCCTCTATAACTCCAGTACACCATAGTCCTTTAGGACCGACTCAACTTAAGACGAAATTAATATTTTTTTACTTTTAAATACCATAATTGTATCCATTTGATGCAAGATGCTAATTAAGCTCATTTAGGGAGAATGGATGTAATGATTAGCTGAGGCTCGATGACCATCTGTGCATTTCTATTGGCCCTCGTTACATAATGTTTCTGCTTAAAAAAACAAATATATTCATAAAGGCTGTGGATGTGAAGGTTGCCCAGGACAGAGGCAAACATTACTTAATACTGGCCAAGCAGATGACAAGCAAAATAACAAACATTCATCACAAAGCTGTACAATTTTATTGAGAACAACAATACCATATAAACAATTTTAAGGGTCAGAAAGGAAGAAAATGCCAGGGAATTCCACTGTGGCACTCAAAAAAATAAAAAAAATAAAAAAGTAAAAAAATAAACAATATTAAATAAAGAAACTGACATGCAGTTAAAGTTACATAGCCAAATACATCGAAGGAGGAAAAAGAAAAATACATTCATCATTCATCATTAATCATTAATAATACATTAACATTAATGCAGTCCAAAGCGAGTTAAATAGGTTGAAATCCAATTTAATATACAGTCTATGGTTGAGGTGAGTGAGGTAAATTTGCTTTTCTATTGGTCCATTTAATTTTATGTATGTACAATCTGCCAAAAAATATAAACAGTGGGATTAAGGAAATTATATTTTTGTCCACTGAGTTATTTTAAATAAATGAAAATATGACTACCATAAAGCATGACTATTTGACTTGTTTTTTTCTAGATAAAAAGCTCTGCATATAGATCCAAAATATTTTAGAGTACATACAATAGAAAAATAAGTGAGAAATTGTCTCTTTGTTTAAACCACAGAAATCACAGTAACAATGGTCTTTCCAGAACGTGCTTTACAGGATATATTTTATGTAAAATTTTAAATGACACCACTTTCATTTTATTGTTATTTATACAATAATTGTCTGATAGTCTGTATGTTTTTTTTGTTTTTGTTTTTTTCAAATCCATGTCACCGTAAGTAGTCGACCTGTCTCCTTAAATTCTAACAGACACACAAATACAGTTTACCCTCTTAATGAGAAAATGTTGCAGAATTATATTATGGCACAAAACAACAAGTGTGACGTGCTTTGTAATGTATTAAACTGATTCTGTGATTTATTATTACCTTTCTTTGTTTATGTTAGTTCAGGTAGAAGCCATCGCATCAGCTGTTTCATTCATGCTCCATAAGCACTGGCTCATTCTTCAGTCTGTCTATCAGCTGACTAATAGCCTCCAATTATTTATGCAGGTCTACAGCTTGGCCTTTATAACAGGACACTTCTTACCATGAATCTACCAATACCCTCATGCTACCACCACACCTTCCTCCAAAGGTGCTTTATTTTATATGACTGATTTAACTAAAATTAAATGTTTGTGTTCATTAAGCAACAGTTTCTTCTTCCAGCAGAATTATCACAAAGAGCCAAGCCTGTTTCTGTCAAATGGATGAAATCTTATGCTATAAGTGGTCAATTTCTTGACATAAACATCTCTGACTGGGTTATATTTTGTGCGTCAGGGGAATGTCAATACTGCTATTACAGTAGTTTGTCCCTGTGATTGAAGCTAGCATTTGTATGCTTTGGTGCACTGTGGGTCTGGATTTGATCATCTGTCAATATGGTAATTCTAATAATTTCCCTATTGATCATGTGCTCTCACGTGTGTTTGTATACAACATTGTGATGTATTGACAATCTGATGATATAAATCTAAGGAAGCTGAAAGTAATTTGTTGTCAACACTGATGTAAACTTCACTGTGCTAACATCCTATGGAAAAGATTGTCCAGTTTTACAGGAAAATCCTCCTTCCTATCCTATGAAGACAGTGGTGTTTGTTATTCCAAGAGGAGTTTAAAGCTGCTCCAATCAGTGCTTTTATATCAAAGACTGATTTAATGGGGATACGTTATGTGAAAGGTGTGGCTTTTAGACAAATCCACAGATAAGTATCACCTGAATGAGTTCCTTTTTTGATTTTTTTTCTGCTCATTGATTTGGTTTTACAACTTCATTGCTCATGTTCACTCTCACTGCTCTCATCAACCTAATTTCTAGCAGAGAAACCCACTGTGCACCACCTGCCCAGCACCATATAACAGACATGCAAAGTTAGCAAATAGCTAGTGAACATAGAAGAGTGCACTGCAGGTCTGAAAAATATTCTGATTTAAGATTATTCCCTTCAACTGAAAGTATTTTTTAAATCTTTGTTGTAAAGCAGTGATTCCCAAAGTGTGGGCTGCAGGCCACTGGTGGACCATCAAGCCCTGCAAGCGGACCTTGAGAGGTCATAAAAAATAAATAAATAGAACATTTTTTTAATTTCAATTTTGTAGGTTTGAAATTACATTTATAATATATTTATGATGACATGATATGATGTAAAAACTTAATCAGAACAATTAAAACAAAGCCACTGGATTTAAACGACATGTTATTTTTCTTTTATCTGACCTGCTGAACAAGTGCTACATGGTATTTCGTGACCAGTCACATTAACACGGAATGTATTTTATATCTCGTCACTGGTACAAGAATTCTCGTGTTGATCAGAGCTGTGATTAAAGGCAGAAGATTTTCAGACTTCAAATCAGGCCGTGGCGTTCTTAAATGTGGGAATGGCTGCTGTGAAGACTTTTTAAATAAAAAAGAAAGAGGGAAAGTGAGGGGAAAAGTACAGTATGAGGACGTGGAAATACATTTCATAATTAATCATATGCAAATCATTCAATCAATCATTAAACAAGGCACAAGAGTTGCATTGCCAATGAATACTAGGTTAGGAAATGCAACATTTAACATGACGTTCGAGTATAAATCATGCCAAATACAAACAAATACAGATCATTTTGTTGGTTGAACAAAAACAGATACAGATAATGTCGTCTCCGTGCACCTCTATTTCACACACATGCACATAAAATTGTAACACACAGTTGTGTCTCCCTGCACCCCACGCCGTACACAGCGTGTCATCACTGCATATCAATTACACGGAGAAGTGAAGATCTATTTCTAATTCAATCAGTCAGCGCTGGTGTCACATCCCTCGCGTTCTCCCTGCCTCTGCCGCTCTCTCCTCTTTCCCCCTCGCTTCATTCTCACTGATGCGTCTCAGTCGTCATGGGGCTGGTGGACGCGGGTGTCAGGTTTGTGTGTTTGTCTATGCATGTGCGTGTGAGATAGTGTGTGTGTGTGTGTGTGTGTGTAAGTAGTTCTAACCCAGTAGGAAACAAGTTTTTAAGACTTTTGGAGTGATGACATTTCTGAGAACCGAGGTAATCCTGGCCTGACCTCGTATCTTCAGAGGTGATGATGCTGTGGATTACTTTCAAAGATTAGTGCATCATTTCTAAATTAACTGCTATCCCGTGTTTCCCTATAAAAGCATACTGATTATAATCAGTGATAGTGTTTTCTAAAATGAAGCCTGAAGCAGATCATGCGATAGGTCGTGCGCACATGTGAGTTACCAACAGGACTGAAGCTTGTCCGTAGTTAACCTGACGTACTGCTGGACCTCTCAGCCTAAAATGTTTTGTCCATATTCATGACTGTATGCTCAAAGACCTCTTGTGTTTGCAGTGATTCACCATTTTTGAAAAACAAAACAAAACATAAAAACATACATAATGACATATATATCACCTATATAGACTGCTGACACCTCATTCCTCTGAACCGGCTGGTAGGCGACACAAGTCATCAACAACTGCGAGGCAAAAATAAGGCTTACCTACTAGTGGTGTTGGGGAGTAACTAGTTACTAGTTACATGTTACATGGGTTACATCTAATCAAATTACTGAATAAATGTTATTGTAATCCATCAGTTACTGAGAAAATATTTTGTTCTCAATAACTGTAACAGACTACAGTTACATTTATTTGGTAATTTAATTATGTGCAACTAGTTACCCAACAATAGTACTAGTAGGGGTGCCCCTGTGGCTCAGTTGGTAGAGCGTGCGGCCCATGTACTGAGGCTGTTGGTCCTCTGCAGCAGCCGCTGGTTTGTCTCCCGCCTGCAGCCCATTTACTGCGTGTCATCTGCTCTCTTTCTCTACCCGCTTTGCTGTCATATCTTCAGCTGGCAAAAATGCCCTAAAATTAATCTTAAAAAACAAACAAACAAACAATAGTACTAGTAGGTAAGCCTTTATGATTCTGCCTTCATGTTTCTTGATGTGTTAATCCACCCACTCACCTCACTCATTCTCATGCCAACACTTCAAAAACAGAAGTGAAAAGATGCACGACCTTCAATCAGCCACCCAAGTAAACAAAAGCATCATATTAAAAGTTGCCCACAAGCGCTTACCAAAGTGGGTTTTTAGACTCTTTTGAGTGATTGCTTAATAACATTTGAAGAAGTTGGTTTTGCTCTTTAAGTGTCCTACATTCGGATGCCATGTTTTCAAGCGTTCTTCTTCCAGCCTGCCAGCAACAACAGTGGAAATAATGAGACAGACTGAGAGAGAGAGATGAAGAACAGAAAGATAGAGAGAGTTGAAGACAGAGATAGACGGGGGGGGGGGGGGATCAACTAATTGATGGAAAGATCCCTGGCCGGTCTCCAGTTTGACCACAGGGCTGTTCCTGGCCATCAGAGAGCACAGAGAGAAAGAGGGAGAGAATACTGTAGTAATGTGTACACCATTTGTTTTTATGTTTTGCCTTTTCTTTCATTACAACCTGCTCTGGCAACGTTGAAGTTAAAGGAGCAATATCTAAGAATTTTGTGTCCGAAAATGAGTACTGCAGTCCAGTTAGTGAGCTAGAGCCATAGATATATTGGCTGAAATCCTATTTAATATATAGTCTATGATTGAAGCGAGTTCTTACATTACATTACATACATTTGATGTGGCTAATGCAAACAGTGGCTTGTTTACACATCAAGCAGATACTGAGCAGTATTATCATCTATTCAAAGTTGTGTTTCTGGATGTAAGTCTGATATTCTTTTCGCTCTGTTTTGTTCTCCACTCGCTCCTGAGGGAAATATCTGTCTCTTTAGCTCCTAACTATGCTGAGCAGGCGGTGAACGGTGAACAGTTTTTAGAGCTTTCTTACTGAAAACACCTGACTGCTGCTGAAAACAACACTAACACTAAGCGATAGTGAATCAAAACAAAGTGGTGGGTTGGAAAATGCAAACAATGAAGTGAAAGAAGCTAAAAGAGGTGAGGGGAACTGCAGAGGTGGGATACTTTTCTGGCTTTGTCACTAAGATCGACACCTTTCACATCACATATAATTATTTTATCCACTGTTACTATGAAAATATTGATTAGTGCGGCTTTGATGTTTGGGGAACATACAGTGTCAGTCAGGGCTGTCAAATACTTTTCTGCTCATGATTTGGAAACTCCTCCTTGTCTCATCTTTTTGCAGCAGAATTGAATTCCCCCTGTGAACAGAGTATGAATTTCCATTTTAAGACATCATCTTCATTTTATGAAATGTCAGGTCACCGGCCTGTTTTTATACGTAATTCAGTAGGCTTCCTGCCTTAGTCACTTTGCTGCTATTCATATGGCCGTATTGTAAGAGTGAGAGGGAGAACAGATTGAAAGGGAATAAATTCCTTCCTGTATTCTGTATTCTTGAATAAATTCTCTCTGAATGTCCTACATTTTCCTTGTGTGTGTGTATGTGTGTGTATTCATGAATGTGTGCGTGTTCTTTGATGTACTATAGTATAGAGGCCTCAGAGGAGAAGCACTCATAAGAATTCAAATTTATGTTTATTAAAGAGAAGCGGAGAAGGAAATGAGGACTTAAAGTATATGAATGTAATTCACAATGTGTGTGTGTGTGTGTGCGTGTGAGATAGAAACTGTGAGAGTGAGAATAGGAAATGTTTGGACATGTTTTAGCGCATATTATTTACGGTATTGCGAGAGCTGCATGGCTTGTGTATGTGTGCCCAATATGGATACTCTGTTTTGCATGTGCATGCTCTCCAAGCAGAATGCATTTGTTTTTGTTTGTATGTGTGCACTTGCAAGCGTATTGTGTGTGTGTGTGTGTGTGTGTGTGTGTGTGACAGGCAGGCAGCAGAGCACCACTGGGTGATGGCCTAATTCAGCAGGGCTCAACATCAAAGAGGGAGACTGCTGCAAGTGCTTCAGCCAGCCTTACTCTGACATGACTACTGTCACACACACACACACACACACGGAGATGGAGAGAGATGGAAAGAGGAAGAAAGGAAATAAGAGGCAGTGGCGTGGGTAGTGGGGAGGGAGAAAGACAGGAGGAGAGTCCTGTGTTGTTTAATGCATAGTGCATAAAACTAGCAGGGATAAGAGTTGGAGTACTGTTAGCCATGCAGATTAAAATGAGTGCACTTATGGAACTGTAGGGCACACTGGATGAACAGCCAAGTGGCATATATGTCACATCATTTCATGTAAGTATATGAGAGAAGGAAAGGGAAAGAAAAACAAGGACTGGGAGGGCAGGACAGGTCAGAGGAGGCCATGAAGGAGAAGTTTACTTTAAGACACATGTTGAAAAATTATCTTTTGACTGTATCTGGGGATAGCACTTTTTTTTTTTTTTTTTTTTTTTTTTTTTTTAGGAGTATGCAACAAAGAAAACATGTTCCGAAAGTAATGTGCCAGCTGTTTTGGAGACGGGCGTCCTTGTTGGCCATTGTGCACATGAAATTATTAGAGCAGAAGCTACAGAATCATACAGTATGTCCTGACTCGTCGCATGCAACCAGAATCCTGTCAGAACTTTAAAAACTATCATTTGTTGCAAATCTCAAGGATTTAGTTATTTTATTTTACAGAAATAGTAATATGTAAGCTCATTTTCTTTCTTGCGAAGAGTTAGATGAGAAAATTGATGCAATTTTCATGTGCTTTTGAGAACCACAAGCTTAGCATAAGACAAATGACTTGAACAGGGTAAACAGCTAGTCTGGCTCTATCCAGAGATGAGGACTTGAGTCTGCGACTTGGATTCAAATCAAACTTCACACTCACAATGATTTTACTGGAGACTCGTGATCCAAAGACTTGACTTGACTTGGACTCTTGGGGTCCTACCTTACACCTAACACAAAGCCCATGTGCTGGTGGTGAAAGTGGATTTCCTATCTTACACCAGTGCAGTTCCCTTTTTGCCATGTCTGTAAGATATAGAAATTGAACAGGCTGCAGGAACACTGCAGGAGAACCATTATATTACATTATAATTCAGCTGTTAAAAAACTTTTCAATGTAAAGCTAAGCCCGCTATCCTGGAAACAAATTAACATTATCATGTTGCTCAATTTAATCTATCTTCTCCTTCTAAAAGATTTCTTATGACTCATAAACATTGAACTATAATTAACATGAAACAGGCAAACAAAAACACAAGTTACCGCCTGGACACTGTGGCTGTAGCATTGTTGGCAGAGAAGTGAGTCTTTGAATTTTGCATGTTTCCTTTATCTCTGGTGACATATTATGGTGATTTTATGATTTAAATAAGTAAATATATTACAGATTTCTTCTTTAATAATATCAAGTAACTTTATCACATAACCTTTCTTTTTATTTTTAGCTGCTGCCGCTGCAAAATGTAGAGGACATACATCCTTAACCAGGAATGTGTTAGGTAACCACATTCTCTTTGCATGTTAAAGCTTTCAGTGGGTGGCATGTGTGTGACATATGGGCCTCCTGCATTTATATCTGCACAAGAAAAAATACACGCCACTTCGTTTGAGGTGTTGTATAGTTTATTGTGCTGTAGCCCCTCTAAATCACGCAAACACATCCAGAGAGTGTGAGCAGATGCTGCTTTGCTGAGCTCTCTTCCTGTCCTCTCGCTGCTCTCTCTCCATGTGTCTTTTTATCTTCCTCTCAGTCTCTTTCTCTCTGTATCACCTAGTTTCTCTCTGTTGCATTTCTTGTCATATGCCTCTTCCTGCTCGTGTAACTGTCCTCTTTCCCTCTCTGCATCCTCCTTCCTGTCTCAGTCACCTGCTTCTTCCTGTAACTCTTCTTGTCTTACTCTTTTGTTCTCTCTCCGTGAGTGTGAGACAGGCCATCTGTTGTCTCGCAGTGAAAGAAGCAGTGTGTGGGGAGCACTCATCCACCTTTAATTTTTTAAATTCCCCATCTCCTTCTTTCTACCTTAACTTTATTATGGTGGATAGATGTGCAGATGAGCATGAAAAGTGTTTTTAAATCTTGGTGTTACAGAATCTCTTTGCTGTAGTGATTGCACTGTAGAAATCACCTGTAAGGCAAAAGCACAGGGGTTTTTATAGCCTGGATTACTACATTTAACTCCCAGGGATGTAATAAATTTTGCCTTGCTGTCTTGTTGGTTGAATTTAGTGGCAGAATTGCTAGAATTGGTGAGTCACTTTGTAAATTAGGACAGCTGCACAGCGCAGCTGTCATTGCTATTTTCTGACTGATGTAGTTTTCTTGCCCAGCGCCCAGGTTGTGTAAGTAGCGAATGTACTTGTGCCCCTCTGTGCACCCATGGGTGTGTTGGTCTTAAAATGAGGTGTGGTCAGGCGCATTGCTGGTGCATTGCTATCTTGAGGCAGCAGAGGATGACTGTGCTGTTGACCAAGAAAAACCTGATCTAAAGTAAATGATAAAGTATTTCCCTGCTATTTAAAGGATGCGTTATTCAGGCAGTAAGATGTGCCTACTAATAGCAGATAAGTGGAGGTGGATGGAATAGGATGAAGCTGTGCACACATAAAAGAGAGATGCTGTGAAAATATAGGTACGGATCTGTAACTTCATTGATTGTTTAATTCCGACAGCATCTGATGTTAATCAGGGTCCTGTGTTCTTCTACACATCCAAATGTTCTCTTTTTCACACACACACACACACACACACACACACACACACACACACACACACACACACACACACACACACACACACACACACACACACACACAGAGTTGCAGTTAATACAGTGAAACTGTTTGGAGTAAAGCAACCATATAAATCCTGACTTCCATCAGAGCTGTTTAAAAAATGATTTCCTCTGGAGAGTTTCCTCTGTGCTGTCTGTTTATAACTACAGTTTTTAGTTTTTCTGCTTAATTATTAACAACATTTGTCGCAGTGGCACTAAAGGGAAACAAACCTGAAGCCTCTGATCATTAAAACATCACTTCAATCATGTCAAGATGGTTTCTTTAGTAATGTTTTCCTGTCCACTTGTAATGTCACACCAGTCATCCTTCTGTGCCATGGATTGTACATAAAGCGCACACACACAGTTAGGACAGAGGGAGACACTCCATCCTATTTCATCCACCAGCAGTTTAATCATATGTAAATTTTATTATTGTATTGTATACATGTATCGTTAACCGCGGTCACTACAAGTAGCTCAATTAAGCACCTTCGTTCACTTCTCCAATTTGCTGAATCTGTCATTAAAATAGTAATGTGCCACAGACTGGTACACCTGGCTCTCCTAAAGGGAATGAGAAATGATGTGCTGATTGGTTTTATTCATGTTAGGCCCAAAACACATCTATCATTAATTAAGAAACTAAATACAACCCTTTGTGCCTAGATTGTTCAGCATTTAAATAGCAAAGTGGAATTTGTTTTATATTTTAACCCTATTCCATTCCAAATTGAATTAATGGTCTGTATATTGCGTATATTATAGGCAAATTACGACTCTAATTTTGTTGTACAAGCCCATGTTGTATAATGATAATAAATTTTCTGAAATTCTTGAATCCTTGGATGTGTCTTGGCATCATCAAACTATGTCTTTTGTCACTGTTTTAATGTGAGAGAGACCCCTTGTAGCAGAATTTACACATTGTGTTCGGCGCTTATGGACGGTTAGCAAACATGTTTAGTTCAGCATCAGGTAAATCACCTGTAAGACAAAGGCACAGGAGTTTTTACATTCCTGGATTACTACCTTTAACACTCAGTGATGTAATAATTCTTGCCTTGTTATCTTGTTGGTTGACTTTAGTGGCAGAATTGCTAGAATTCTGAACTCTGTAATGCTAACAGGCGCATTACAAGAGTGATGAAATGACTAGAAAGAGTAGCTGCACACACAGCTTGCCCATTCATCGCATGTTTCTCTCTGACTTTCTTTCGTCTCGCTCTTGTTTGTGTGTGTTAAATGGAGTAGATGGAGTCATTTCAGTACACTGACTCCAATGAGGAAGTCTCTCTGTTTCCCCCTCCCCTCCCCTCCCTTCTTTTTCCCTCTCACACACTCTATTTGCAGGGTAAACGAGGGCTTATCCCAGGATAACACCATTATTTTCTGCCTTTAGCCCACACATTGGATGCATTGAACTTTGACTGGCTGTCTGCTCAGCACTTTACATAACTCAGTGGACTGCTATACATCTACACATACACACACACACACACACACACACACACACACACACACACACACACTGGCCTGGAAATAAATGTAGGGGATGGACAGTGCCTTTTACTTCTGAACTCTCCCACTGGAGAGATAGTTGGGGAAGGCCTATAGTTACCACAGCAACCCATGGAGATAGTTTGGTAACGTCTGGACACACAAATCTGATCTGATGACCTGCAATTAACAGTGTGGGCAGTTATTCTGGTTTTAGCAACAAATTTGATTTGCCTGTGGTCTGAAGCATCTATGATGCTCTTAATACAAACAACACATTTCTTGACCACCTAATGAATGTTATGTACAACATTCATTCCTCTTTTAACTCTGTTCTGGTCTACACAAACTACTGAGGGACATATTTGGCTCTTTAAATGCTCCATCGATTTATCATCTGGTCACTAACTTTGTCTGTGTGCTGTCTCTGTGTCCTGCTGGACATGTAGCTCACAGTGAGTTTGTCAGAGTGTTTTCACTAAAAACAGCTGGAAAAATGATAATAACAGCAGTGAGAATGACCTAAAACAGTAAAACTGCAGGCCAACAAAGAGCTGAAAGATGCTGCAGAGCTGGTGATAATTATCTCTGGGTTTGTCACAGGGATTCGCAGGGCCATTTGATCCATTGCTAATATAAAAAATATTGATTAATGCAACATTAGGTACATTTATCACTGTCCAAAGAGAAATAAAGTCAGATAAACTCAGATTTCTGTAGTCCATGTAAATGTTGTTAATGATGTGCCACAAAAACAGGAATGAAAGATGGGAGGAGTAAAATCTGATGAAGAGGAATGACAGAGGAGAGGCAGTGACAGATGAACAGATGGGGGACAGATAAAAGAGGGAGAAAGAGGACAGAAAAAAGCTGAGAATGTCCCTCTTGGTTTTCATCTTTCCCGGAACGTATAGCAGCATTTTTCAGCACCATGGACAGAGCCCCAAGTGTCCCACTGAGATCACGTGTTCCTTGTCAGCACCACGGACAGCGCCACAAGCCATTTACACATACTACATCTAACCCATCATTCCTTTGGCTTTATGGACTGTTGTGGCAGTGCGGAGCGACACAAAACATGCAGACGTTTGTATCATTGTAATCTAGCGTTTTCATTATCTTCATTTGATTTCAGGGTCTTATTCTGGCTTTCATTCCAACAGCACACTAGATCATTACTCATCTAAATTTCATGTATCCAGTCTCGCTGGTTAACCTGTCAGGCATAATTTTAAAAATGTGCAGCGATGGGTGAATACAAGTCAATATTATGTTTGTTTATACACACAACACACTTAGGGGCTTTGTGTAGTTGTAATCATAATGTATGCCTGTGATAATTAGTGCTTGTTGGTGTGTGTACACGAATGAGGGTGAAAGCATTTTCTCAGTGCTTTCACGTGTGTGTTACATAACAATGAAGCAAACCGTGTCAGTGAATCTCTTTATTCTATTATTTCTTTTTCATTATCTACAAAGAGCGTCTTTAACTCTGACAGGCGTCTGAAGTCCCACTGCCCCCCCCTCCGCTCCCGAAAGTCACAATGAATCACCCCCCTCCCCCTCTCTGTCTCCCTCCCCTCTTCTCTCTCTAATTGTTCTTCAAGGAACAACAAAGCAAACCCCAGGCCGCCGCTTCTTAACTTCAGAGAATTCAATTATTCAAAAAAGGTAATTGTACTGCACAGTCATCTAAAACTCACTCGCTAACCCACAGACAGTTTCGCTTATGATGTTTTGTGTGTTATTGTCTCTTTTCATATGTCTGTGTTTGTGTGCAATCTTGCATCTTTGTGTGGGTATTGATACATGTGCAAGTTTGTGTGTGTGTGTGTGTGTGTGTGTGTGAATTCAAGTGTGTGTATGTGTGTATGTTGCATAATCATCTCCAGCTCCCTCTAACAGCTGCAGAAATTTGGAGAGGTAAAGAAACCCTCGTTACGCAACTGGACTCAATCTGGGTCTCATGCATTAAGCTAATTTGCCGGAATTAATCTTTCATGAAAAAATTTCACAACAATCACTTCAGGCTGCAGATCAGCGTTTGGTGCATGACAGAGGTCACGTGAGGGTCGTTTGAATCTCGTGGCTAATTGAAGACATATAAAACAATCAGCAACCTTCAGTGGTAATTTTGACAGCAAATTTGGATTTAGTTTTAGTCTTTGGACTAAAATGCCATTCAGTCTTACTGATATTCAGTCATCTGAATTGTTTTAGCTTTAGTTGATGAAATCTGCAGTAGATTTAGTTGACTGAAATCTAACAGATTTAGTGGAATGTGCTGTTGAAATGTTTCTCTAGAAACCAAACCAAACCCATTACACAACATACTCCAAACATCTATTAACATGTTATATAGAGAATAAGAAATCATACTTTATTAATCTCTCTTGGGGAAATGACATGTTTTCACTCTGGCTGTAATTTAACTCACATTAGTTATTGACAAGTGACATTAAGGTATGAATGACCCTTTGAGTTAAAATGTCTACAACTCTCAGTAGAGGGGTGTTGAAACATCCACATGACCAAACATCAAGTACTTGCTTTTAACTTATTCCTTCTACATATGCAGACATACAGTTATACTGAAACAGACAGGGGTGTGCAGACATTTTGACAGACAAGTGACAAAAAAGGGCTACCCTCATTATTACTGTATACAAAATAAGGTTACGTATAGTTGTTTAATTACTTAAATATTTACATGTATTTATTTCAATACCCATTTCCATGTAGATGTTTAATACTCAACAGATGTCTACAAAGACAATGATAAATAAACCATTCAAAGTCAAGAAATCATTACACAAAATTGTAAAAAAGGCTGTTCTCTTGAATTGAAATATGTCCAAGGGCAATATCCAAATCACAGATGCTGCAATTTTTTGACAGAGTAAAAATGCGACAAAACAGCATTATAATAAAGTGCTCTAGTGGTGTGGAGAGGCCCTGACCTTCAGATGTTTGTTTGTTACAGTCCCCAACAAATGTCACATCATCATATATATATATATATATTTTTTAGTAAAAATAAAAATTGTAATGCAAAAAATATCATTCCCCATTGAATTGTATTGTAATCACCATATCTGTCAAAATAATCTCAATATGAGTTTTTCTTAACCATATTGTGCAGCCCTAAAATAAAACAACCAACCAATCTGCCTTCCAAGATATAAAACTAGGCCTGTTATCAGTTGCAACAATTAGGCTAAGTGCCTTCTCCTCTCCTCATTTTATTCTCCACTCCTCATTGTGCATAAAATATAATAGTATAACAGTCACAGGGGACATTTTAATACTTTAAGTACATTTCCCTGATTATACTTATTAACTATCTGTCTATCAGTGCACGTGGCTGTCGACAGTTATGTATTTTGTTAAATCCCTCAGCAGTCTCTTAAAAGACTGTAAGAAATTCCTCTTCCCTCACAGCCTTCTCGCTTTCTATCATTTAATTTTCTTAAAGGCAGCTGTAGTAACACCTTTCTAAATCTCTCTGGCGGGTTGAGATATTCAGTCATGCAGGCTTCCTGTTCGCTCTACCTGCAGAACTAATGAATTAATAATAACCAATCTGTTAGATCTGTGTTTGTGTGTGTTTTTGTTTGTGTAAGAACATATGTATGTGTGTGCGTGTCACAGACAGTGGGTGCATACAGGTACACTCCTTCCTCCTGTACTTAGAGAACTAGTGAATTATTGAGCTATTCTGAGGTGTTGAACATGCCCTTTCATCACGAAGGCCAAGCAGCCCCCGGGGCTTCACTTTACACTCACAAATCTCTGAAACTCAACTCAAAGGCTCACTACAAGAGGGTCACACCATTTTAAGACACTAATGCTGGTCCTTATTCAAACGGCACTGGATTTACTTTTAAGAAGAATTGCTATCAGTAGATGATTGCTGCATTGCACACAACATGAGGCAGTGTTGACTTGCACAAATAAAAATATCTCTTAATTCGGCATGGCAGCATCACAGCAGGGGTTTTACATGATTTTACGTTCAAAAGCCTCATTAAAACCTATTTCAGTTTTTCACCAGGTTTGTAAATGATCTTCATTTACATTTTCACTCCTTCAATAGAAACTTAACCCTTCTACACACGCTGCCACACACAAATTCATACTTACAGTCGTGTTTTATTTTAATCTTTTGTATTTCACTGTCATGTTTGGTAGCTTTTGGAGAGAACCCTATTGAGACAACTTCAAACGTCAGTGAGACAAATCAAATGTTAAAAGTCCACTGTGCAATATTTTGGGGGATTTATTGGCAGAATATGGCAGAAATTTAATATAATATTCATAAGTATGCTTAATCCCTGGAAAAAAGGAATTGTTTTGTTTGGTTACCTTAGAATGAGCAGTTTATATCTACAGAGGTTGCGAGTCCCCTTGTGCCATGTTTCTACAGTAGTCCAAAAAAGACAAACCAAATACTAATACATAGGTTCTCCTACACACCAGGAACGGGGTATTCTCAATCTGCACTTACCACTAGATGCCACTAAATCCTTGACAGTGGTCCTTCAAAGATTAAATGGGTTTTAGTAATTCCCTTTCATCTGTCCTGTTGCCCCATCAAGAGAATCTGTATAAATATTCAATTAGTGCTAAATAGAAGAAACCTGAATATTACATCTCTACTTCCCTGTGTCTCTTATAGCATACCTATGATCATATGTATTCTGCAGAAATACAAATAATGATACCAGCAGGGATGGAAGTAACCGATTACAACCAGTCAAATTACTCTAATTAAGCTTTTTTTTTTAGGTACTTGTACTTTTATGAGTATTTTTTCAAGTCTGTAATCTTACTCATACGAAAAGCTACTACAAGGAACTTTAATATTGGGCGGTAGAATTTCCACTCTAATAACCATAAAATATAACATCTAAATACATAAATAAATCTCTTTCTCCTTCTTTTTAACTAGTGAGTTACAACTCAGTGTAACTTTACTTGTGAAAATGTAAACACAGCCTCAGTCCATCTGATTTCTTGAGAATGCAACCCAGTGGCAGCCATGAAGAATTAATGTATAGAAATAGCTGATCTCCTTGTTGATGGTCTTGTTTGTTTATGTACGTCATATAGAGGCATCAGTATTAAACTGAGACTTTTTCATAACCAGTTCAAAACTTCTTGTAGCAGCTTTAAAGTGTGTAAGTAAAGTGTTCAAAGTATGGATTGCACTATGTAAACTACATAGTTTTTTAACGTTAGAGTACAGATTTTCACCACTCAGTAGTGGTGATTTTAAACATTTTCTGGCCAGGTAATTGTGATGGCGTGTCTAAAAAAGATTTTTTTCGATTTATTGTTCTGTGATCTTTTGTACAGGAGCATAAATCAGGACCAAAGTTAGGCCAGGCACAAGAGATTTAAAGCCTATTTCTCCTCATCTGTAAACCCATTTAAGTTTTAGCCAGGGGCTAATGTTGTACCCATAAAAGAGGTGAGGAAAAAAATTAATTGATACATATCGTACATTAAATCTAATTTCTTACATGTTTCTGTCACCGTGGGGGCCTCGTCTTTTTTCTGTGATTTAAGTGCTGTCAAATGGCCATAAAAATAGTTGAACCCATTTCATTAGCTGCGGTAGGCAGGTAAGAATAATAAAAAAAAAAATATCATTACTGTCCGTATCAGTATAAATGCGGTACCTCTTTTTATGGTTATTTTGCATTGTTTAAAAAGTAGGAATGATGAATACTTTATGGTTGTCAACAGGGGTCATTTTGCAGTTAAGACAAAAACAGAAAATATGAAATCTGGATGTTTGATGTTTGCGTTGATGAGGTGCTGCAAAACCAGAATGCAGCTGTTACTTCTAAATGAGGGTTAAAAAGAAGACTCTCACAGCCAAGGTCAGTGAAAACACACACATACTGTACACACATATAATATGACATATGGACACAGACCCTCATCTTCCAACCATTGGCAGGTTGTGTGACAGAAGAGAATCAAGCATTGACTTAATTATTTATGTATGCATCCAGACGGAAGAAAGGGCACAGGGTATGCATATTAGTTTCTCTATGAAATATTACTGAATAGACCTTTGATGCAGCCAAAGGAATGCAATAAAGGATGAAAGAGAGAAGAGATATAGAAGAAGGGAGAGCGCTAAGATGACTTAGAGGGAGGGTGCTGGAGGTGGAGCAGAGAGAGGAACAGAGACAGAGAGAAAGGACTGTGATGAAGTGTCTTAATAAATTTGCTGTTCACTCAGAGAAGGAAATAATTAGGATACAGACAAGTGCAGTGAGAGAGAATAAAGAATAAATGAAAAGCAAGAAATAGAAGGGCGGGGAGAATCATAGCTGACTCCAACAGTTGGTTATGACAAATCAGAGCTGGAGTGTGATGTGAAAGTGATACACAAGGGAGATGAAAGAGTGCACACCGTAAAAAATAAACTTTGTTTTAACTTAAAAGAGTTAATTTTTGATTTAATGTAATTTTGCAATGATTATAAACTAACCTGAGAGTAATAAAATCTTTATATTTGTTAGAAAATATTTGTTGATTCCCAATGTTAGAGATACAAAGCAAAAAAAATCATATATCATATACGGATTCTTCAAATGATAAAAAGATGGGTTTCAGGCGAGTTTAAACTCTCAATGCAAGCTGGGAAGTCTGCTCGTATGTTGATCACGTTCCTTTAGAAACTTTACTTTTTATATGTTTAACATGCTCTGAAAGTTGTTTCTGAAAAGAAATATTGGCAAAATATTAGTTTATTCTACTAAATTGCTGTATGTTTTTTTTTACAGTGTAAGTCTGTATAAGGATGTTGTACATGTTACAAGTCTATTATTACTCAAGAGCTGCCCTCCCTCAGTGTCACTTTAGTAGTTTTGGTTACTGAAGTTGGTCCAACCTCCAGTAATGTAATTTGATGTATAATGGTTGATGACAGTGATGCTCAGTAATGAGTGTATGTGTGGTTGTGTGTAGCATCTCTACTTGTAAGCAAAATATTCCCCATTTACTGACAACCATCAAGTAGGTTTATACATGCACAGATACAAGTGCACACAGCCACACACATGGATGCCTCATATATCTATGACAACGTTACCCACCCAACCAGTCATTCCCACACCGTATAAACATCTAAAAAATGTAGATGCAGTAGCAATGTGAGTCAAGATCCTCTGTATTTTATGGAAAACTGAATATTAGTGTTATAGAGAGAAGAAGAGAAGATAAGAGATTTGACTGGATATGACTGCTCATTGACTCTGAATATTAAAAATTATACATTTCAACAATAAAAAGTTCACAACTTTCTACTCTGGCCAAACAATGGGATGTAAAGTCACTGTAGCCTTGCTGCTGGCTAAAATGGATGACATAAAGGCAAAAATAGCCAGCGCTGAATACCGAATTGTGGATGATACATCATTGAAGGCCAAGTCAGATGTTTGGAAGAAATTTGTTGAGATCAGAGAATAACAGTGACTTTATTGCTGGTAAAAAGTATCAAAAAGTATGAGTTTTTTTTATAGGCGCAAGCTAGTCACATCGTTACTGAGGAATGTTGAGAAATGACTGTGTATGTGTGTTAAATCATAAGTCGTCTCTTCAAAGCTTATGATTAACTGTCAAAAACAAGACAATGTGGTGGTATCATTCTCCAGCCTGTTCATTTGAGTCTCTGTGAGCTGTCTTGTGTTGGGTTTAGGCAGGAAAGCCCCTGCTCATGGCCAGGGCTCATTGGGACTCAAGCTGCCAGGTATTGGAGTGTTCAGTAGATGAGTTCAATGGCAGGGCGCGCAGGAAGACAGATGCAGGAGGGGGAAGGGTGTAATAAATGTCTTTTTAAAAAAATGATGGCCAAACAGATCAGACTAATAAACATGATGGATGTGGAAAATACCTAGAACACCAGAAAATCATACACAAGTATGTTTGGATGCAAGTTGAAATGTGAGAAGAAGGAGGAGACTCTCCTGAGTCTCCAAATAGTATAAAATGAGAGGCATTAAGCTATATTCTTCAGTTCAGTCCCGGGATTGGCTCAAGCTTGATGATTTTTCCTGCACCAGAGAAGTCAATAAAACTTCTTATAACAGAGGCTGTTCTCCAGCAATTTTTGGGTCCTGATTTTATCTTTATTTTTGGACTTTGAAATGTTTTTGATAAGTGATTTTTACAATTGAGTTTATCAAGGTGTAGTGACTTTGAGCCAGGCATAATTTTAGAGACTGATTTGTTACAACAACAACAGGACACAGCTGCAAAACTACAGTAAGCTATATTATTTAATGCTGTACTGTGTTATAGTGTATTTGAATTATACAAAGTTAAGTAATGTAATTTGTTGAAAAGTCAATGGTCAGTCAGTAAAATACACAGCAAAGCTGTCCATTTCATTCATGTAATAAACAAATGTCAATTAGTTGGTAATAATTATACACTCATAGTGATTGATTTGATCCAGACAGACCTGATCACCATAAGAAGTTTCCACTGTATAACTCTATACAAAGAGCAAATACCTTTACATCTCATGTACCTGTCATACATCCTTTTGCATGTATGTCTGTTTGTTTGCAAGCACAAGGGAGTCATAATTTGCAGATGTGTGTATATATATGTTAATCTGTGTGTGTGTGTGTGTTTGTGGCTTGTTGTCTGAGCCTCTGCTCAGCTCTGTACTGTGCTGCTGCTCCCTGACTAATTGTGGCAGGTCTGTAATGTGACTGTAGAGGTGATATGCCTTGCTATTCTCCCTAACCACACAGGCACATACTTCATCATGTTAATTCCCCTTGTGTTGTTGTGTGTGTGTGTGTTGTGTGTGTGTGTGTGTGTGTGTGTGTGTGTGTGTGTGTGTGTGTGTTACTCATGTTGTGGGGACACACTTGTGTTTGCACACTCACATTGTGGGGACCAGTTTGCCACATGGAAGTCCCTATATTGTATAATCTCAAGGAGAAGATTAAGATTTTAGGGTTGGGGTAAGGTTAGGTTTATGTTTAGATTAGGGTTAGGGCTAGGCAAGTAGTCATTATGGGTAGGGTTAGGGTAAGTCTCCAGAAAATTAATCTAAGTCATTGAAAATGTCCTCTTGAAGTGATGGAAACATGACTGAGTGTCTGTGTGTGTGTGTGACTAAAATCTTTTCTCTCCGGGCATGTATGTACACACATTTATATACAGGTGCATCTGAGCTCTTTTGTTTGTGTGGTTCAGTCTGCCTGTGTGCATGTGTGGGAATGATCTCATCCATATTCTCCAGGCAGCGGCAGCGGCGGCAGTGGAATCGCTCAGCTCACTGACTTCACGGAGCACCATAAAAACCCAGCAGCCAGCCGGCGCTGTCCTTCACTCAACGGCTCCCATTACAACACTTGGCAAGGGGCGACTGATCAAGAATATTAACTGCAAAGCCTATAGTGGAGAAAAAAAGCTCACACAGCCACTGAGAATTATACCCATGTAGGCAACAAAAGAAGAAAAAAAGGTGCATGGTTTTCATCTCTTCATGTACGCCCTTTAGTGCTAAATCATGTGAATAGCTTTTTAAATCATCCGCCGAGGAAACCATCCAAGTGGAGCCACCTACCCAGCATTTATCCTGCATCTGTTTCTGCATGTTTCTCCAGCATTTACCCTTGAAAGTGCGCTGAAAATGAAGCAGCAGCGCAGCAAACATGTTGACATATTTGCGCTACTTACGACTGAGGGATTGGTGTAATTTTGATTTGTTATATTTGCTACTGTGAGAGGTTGTGCAGAGAGTTGCAGTCAAAATCTGAGGTAAAAGTCTGCTGTTTTCCTTTGGCGTTTCTATCAGTAGGTGGTGATGTGGATTGATTGAACAGAGGGTGAATGATGACACTATAGCACAGACATGAAAACTTAAAACACAAAAACAGTTTTACTCGCAGGATTCATTTCAATGCTCAGAGTAACAGTGCTATCCAAGGTTATTTTTAATACGTGCAGCAGGAAACGAGCATTAAATTCAACACCTTCAACATTATAACTTTACAACAGCAGGCTGAATCAGTCCCAGCACCGGAGGAAAGGAAGTGGTGGGGCATTTGGTTTTTATGGGCG
Source organism: Lutjanus argentimaculatus (assembly GCA_034769285.1). Lineage (NCBI taxonomy): Eukaryota > Metazoa > Chordata > Actinopteri > Lutjaniformes > Lutjanidae > Lutjanus > Lutjanus argentimaculatus. The sequence goes on along the minus strand of JAWZSL010000024.1, from coordinate 11,835,567 downwards.
GGCCCTTTTATATGTAACACCAGATTCATATTGAATAATTCATTATGTAGGTTGTTAAACGACTACCACGACATGACATGCATGCAGGCCTGGAATTTTTAGGGCAAGGCCACTTTGATAAATACAAATTTACTGCAGCCAAAACCAGTGGTGCAATAACAGTAGGTGATAACTACATTGTATGAAGACTGTAAGTACAATCAGCTGATAACTGGCCTGATCAGCCACCTTCAGTAATCAACAAACACACATTATTAGTCTGCAAACCATTAATCAAACCAATAAGTAACTGCACCATATCATACTTAAGCAGTTACCTTGTGTTTCTACAGTGGTGACAAAATACAGAATACAGAATTAGCAGTTTGAATTACGCCGAAGCCAATTTCCATCAATGCGATAAAAAGAAAAGATTATTAGGGGTGTAAGACAATATTGATGCACTTGCAATATTATGTTGTGTGATACCGTACGGATTCTCAAAAACACTCTATTTTGATATTGTGATATATGCAGAGATTTGTGGCAGTGGTTCATTTTGTGTTGGGTTTAAACCCCTGACCACCAGTACTGTTGTAGCTATCTTCACTGCTGTAATTGCATTGCTTTTTTCAGGCCTTTAAAGGAGCAACATGTAATAATTGCATGTTCAAGAAATTAGTACAGCAGTCCAAATAGTGAGCTGGAGCCACAGACTATATTCAATAGGTTGAAATCCTATTGTTTCAAATTGTTTTTGGAGTTGAAGTTCAGTGACTGTCTGCCTTCTGCCTGTCAGGCTCCACTAAAATATTGCTCAGTTTAACTGTTATAAACATCTGCTCCGTCTAAAACATTATTAATGATTTCTTATGACTCATAAACAGATATTTGGGAAACATTAAACATTAATTTTAAGTCTAATTAACTTGAAACAAGCAAACAAAACCACAAGTTACAGAATAGAGATTTACACAGGTGTGGCATTGTTTCATCTTGGCCTCAACGTAGCAACTTGGTAAACCAAACTACCAATAAGCAGGTAATTTCCTATATACCTGTAGTTTAATAAAGTCTTTATGACTCATTCAATCATAATGCTTATTAGAACACCCTGTAACGCAGAGTGATACGTGTTGTTAGAAGTCCCATTGCCGTTGTCAGCACTCATGTCTCTTTTCCAATCAAATTACTTGGTTGGAACTAACTGTTGAATAAAACTGTATAATAACCCACCTCCCAAAGGATCTGTGTGTTATTGATGAGGTAAATTAGAAGTAAGGAAATGTCAGCAGAAAGAAGAATGAAATAAGAACTTCTTTCGTTTACTATGTTATGAATAAAACAGAATGCAAACAGCCACTGTTGTGAGAAATGCATTGTGCTTGAGTGAGCTCCTTCTCATGCGGTGGGTTTTACTCCTCACTGCCACATCCTTTAGAAGCAACACACACAAACACCTTAGTCACGTGGACTTCCCATGAGGACTGCATATAAACACGCAACTTGTAGCTGGTCACAGACAGACTATACGGTCATTCACAAACACTCACTCACTCACACTCACACACACACATACACACTCAGCAACTCCTTTGTCGTGTTGAATCAGGAGCCAGCTCCTGTTTCCTTAAGCGTGAATCTCTTGCTAGTGTGCCCACCCACCATGTCTAACAGTGATTGATGCTCCACAGACACGCTCTGAGACAGACTCACTGTGTGTGTGTGCACGTGTATGCCTGTCTTTGACCTTCAAATCACCTTCTATCCCCATAACCACCACCACCACACCACCTCCAAACCTCCCTATTTGAGCTTCCATCTTAGTATGTTCTGACTGATACCCGATTAACATGGTAGACTGGGTCAGTGCTGCAAAGGCCACCTGGGAGGGAGGGAGGGAGTCGCATTGTAGAGTTGAGGTGTGGGTGAGGGGTGTTAGCATGTCCTGCACAGACTGCTAATTGGCTGCTATATACCCTGCGGAGGGGGGAGGAACAAAGGGAGGAGAGGATGGAGGAAGAAGTGGGAGGAAATGATGGAGAGTGGTGAAGAGAAGACTAAAGGAAAGAGAAGAGCGGAAGACGGTGTTGCAGAGGTGGGATGGCATGAGGGAGCTAGAAAGATAAAGAGAGACAGAAGCAGCTCATGAAGAAGAACAGAGGGAGCAGATGGCTTCGAGAGAGAAACGGATGACATGAGGGTGACAAAGGAGGAGCAAACTACATCACTGTATCCAGCAGTGGGCTTGTCTCACAGAGAAACAATCTGCTGTCTTTTTTTTAACATTGTAAGCATGTTTTCAGGATTTTTATCTACTCAATTGCTCATCCCCTACTTTGGAAAGTTAATAATGACTCCCAGTGTTATTATAGTTTAATATTTTTCATTAGTTTTTAATTTTTGTTTTCAATTGAGTTTCCAGAATGGGTTTTCTCAGTTCAGTTTAGTTTTTATTGTTTGAAAAATGTTTAGTTTTAGTTTATTTTAATCAGTTTCAGTATTAGTTTAATTTTGGCAGATGCAATTTGCACCCAGGTTGGAGTAGCCAATGTGGCTATTTACACCTGTAAATAGCATAGCAGGGCAGAGACAAGCATCCAGGTGTCCATAGCCAACAACAAACCATGATCTTTCCCTAAACTGAACCAAAGTTGAACCAAAGTTTTGTTGACTAAATATAAACAAACTGACTAAAAACTGATGTTACTAACATGTAACTTTACATTAGTGTTAAATCGCCTGAATATCTAGTCCAGGATGGGACTTGAGCCCAGTTTTTTTGTTTTTTTTAAACAAGAATTTGTCAAGGGCAAAGTTCAGATTAGGTATTACAATACAAACACAACACTGTGTGAAGGCATTTGACTCACAGTCATGTAGAGATCCATCCATCCATCTTCAACTGCTTATCTGAAATTAGGGTCGTGGAGGTAACACTTCCAGCAGGGGACACAACAACACAACAGGGGACATCCTTGTCTCAATAAACACATGCACCAATACCTCCTTGTGCTTGTTGTGTTGACAAATTGGACCAAACTGACAAAAGAATGAGATCACAGACACAAGCGGCCGAAATGAGTTTCCTCCATAGGATGGCTGGGCTCAGCCATGGAGACAGGATGAGGAGCTTGGACATTTGGGGGAAGCTCTAGAAACTCTACAGCAGCTGAGGTGGTTCAACAATTTGATTGGGATACCTCCTGGATGACTCTCTTTAGAGGTTTTCTGGGCACGTTCTACTGGGAGGAGGCCCCGGGGTAGATTTAGAACCTGCTGGAGGGATTACATATCTCATCTGGCCTGGAAAGGCCTCGGGATCCCGCAGGGAGGAGCTAGAAAGGGTTACTGGAGAGAGAGGGACATCTGAAATACCCGGCTTAGCCTTCTGCCACCAAACCCCAGGTAAGTGGAAGAAAATGATAGAGGGACAGCTGGATGGTTGGTTTTGTAAGTACAAAATATTGTTTCAGTAAGTCTTAATTTTTCACTAAAGTCTTCTTTTTATTTCCAGCACTAACATGCTTTTCACATCTAGTTTTAGTTTTTAGTTTAGTTTAGCTAACTATAATAACCTTAGTTATGCATAACTTCTACTCCAACTACTCTGACATCCAATTAGATTCCAATTTTCATCCTTTTTGAAAATACTTCCCCTATTATTCTGTAATGTTCCCATATTGCTGTACATTGCCCATCAGTTTCTCTGTCTACCTACTCTTTCTCCTTCTCCTCCCCCTCTGTCTCTACCACACTTTTTGCTCCCCTAAGGCAGTGATTGGTGAATTCTGTCACACTGTGGCAGCTGGATCCTCTGTCTGTCCCCCTTAGAGAGAGACGAAAAGGAGACAGAGACAGAGAGAGGAAGGGAAAGAGGATGAGGATGAGAGGACGAAAGGGTCTAGCCACCTCCGAATAATTACACGTCCCCTCTCTCCATGCGCTGTCATCCTTTAGGTGGTGTGAAATGTAGGCCAGCAGACTAAAAATAATCCAGACTGCTTAGATGGTCTGCTCTCACTTTTATGAATGACTCCCCCATTCTTAAAAAGACCAGGTTCCTCTGCACTTATGATCCCATTCATTATTCAAAGGCCCTGGAGACCCACACAGGTGTTTTCAATCACTCTGGCTGATTAGACCTCTGCTCAGGCGGATGGTTGGTGGGGGTTTGTACAAGATGTTGTGTTGGGGGAGGCTGATGGAGTGATTTGGTTGCTCATGTAATTGTAGATGTAGCGTTGATGGAAATCAGTACGAACACTTCCCACATGTTCAACCGTTGTTCCAAATTTACAGCATAAAAAATGAGGGTGTTTTGAGGACCGAGCAAAGAAATTGAGGAAAATGGCCTACAGAGGTGGGTAGAGGTGTGGGTCTCTAAATTGGAGAAAATAATACATTCAGGTGGGTGGTGGGTGGGTGATTTATGCAGACATGTAGGTTCAGTGCACATCCGTACTTCACCAATACATAAGACAAAAACATTGTGTAATGCATCAGGTACCTGATGAAGGTCGTTTAGACCGGAACATCGATATTTAATAAATATATCAACAGAAAGCGAGATAGTGTGCAGGAGTTTCTCTAGTTGTCTTCATAAACAGCATGCACCTTTTCACAGAGGATATTTTCACACTTCAAAACAGGAAAACGACAGATGTAAATCATTTTTCTCACCTTTATTTAGTCAGGGGAGTTTTACTGAGAGCAGTACTATCTTTTTCAGGAACGCCCTAAACACATTCAGACCTGGAATCTGCCCAGTGCAACCACAGTCTGATCTGCCAGCCGCTGAACAGCTCCACTGGAGCAGTTGAAGTTAAGGGCCTTGCTCTACCTCAGTAATGAGGTGTTACTGAGGTAGGGCAAGGTTTATCCTGCTGGTCTGAGTGATTAAACCTTGACAACCGCTGAAAAAAAGTATTTCATGATGGCTGAATTCCATTCAGCTGCTTTGGTTTCCTGTTTCTGTGCATTCTGGCTCAATTTCACACTGTCAAGGCTCAAGGCACCTTTAAACTGATTTCTGGCTGTCTGGGACAAAAGTTGACAATCGTGAGAGAAACTCAAAATACTGATTGCACCATGACACACAACCATCAATGGCTGATCGGAAAACCTTGATAACCAAAGACAGCCCGCGTCAAAATTCTGAAATTTAGGACCAAAGTCTCACAATGACTGCTGCTATCTACCCATGTCTTTACACCAATCAATCAGAATAAAACATGAGATGATGCAGAATTTGAAGCTTGGGGGAACAAACACTTAGTCTAAATGCGCCGTTACTTAGACAATTGAATAAAAATTCAGTCATCATTAATGTCATTAGTACTGTAACATCTAAGTTTTTCCTGCTATGACAAGTCAAAATGACTGCTGTAAAGAAAGACCAATTGTTTATAGACCTTTTGGACACATAAACAATAGACTGTCATATCAGGAGAAGCACAGGTGCATTTAATTACATTAATATTGAAGTGGCCAGTAATCCTTGCCAGTGAGGCAGTGTGCACAATGTCAGGAACCTGACACTTGCACACCTAAATGGAATTCACACATTGTAATGTTATTAATTACACCTGTGCTTTTCCCGTTGTGACAAATCAAAATGCCACATTGGAACGTATTTACTGTGTAACCTGCCATCCTGTCAGCTAAACTTAGACTTATTGTTCAAAATAATTAGCCTTCATAATTAATTTTCTCTGGTCTTCATACTGGTTAAAATCACATTAAGAAATGGCATCAATTCAGACTGCAGTTTATTCCCTGTTTCATTTGTTACACTCTTCAAACAGCTGTAAGTTACTGCTGGCTGTCAGATGTTATCATATATCTCCCCATAAAGTTTTGCTTTTATGGTTGGGCATTGTAGTTGTTGATGTTTTCACTCCAAGTGAATCACAATCAGGAGTGGAAGTAACAAATTACAACTACTCAAGCTCCTGATCTTTCTAGATGAGACTTTTTGTAGGTGGCTTAAATATGTTTTGTTGCTGACTGCTGTGCTGGTACTCCTCTCTGCCTCTCCAATCTGGAGGCATGCCGACTCGCATCTACTGGAGCTAATACACTGACTAAATACCTCATGCGCTCTAAGTACAAATGATCCGAGCTATCCCTTTAATGTCAAACCATGTCGACACAATCCAACCAGCAGATGACACAAACTTGGCTCAGTGACCTGTGACTGACAGTGCTGACCTTTTTGTAACCTTTATTTGCCTCGGGACGGTTGTAACCATCTTGTCCAGCATTTTGCTCATTTTCATTCAGAATGTTTTGTACAGTCACTCCTGAGAGAGCTGCCCGGCACAAACAGAGTGGCCAGAGATCAGCTCCCACTGGAATAAGCTGAGGTTAAGTGACTTGAGTTTGTCCATTACAACTACACTGTCACTGCCCTAACTTTACCCTTTTTTCAGTTTTATTTTTGCTTGAAACAATGCCCCTTCGTATGCACCTTCCAAAACATCATGGCGAGTCAATAAGGAAGAACTGCGACTTCATATGCCAAGGTCAGGACTGTGACATTTCTAACATATGATTCAGCCTGTTATTGATGGAGACGGGCTGGGTGAAGTGTACCACCTCGGGGTATGTTATAAAAGCACACTCACACAGGGCCACATGGCATGCAAACGCTCAGCATCAACACAAAAATAGCAGTCGCATTTCAATATGTACTTGTTAGGAATTCTTGCTGATTTCAACCCCCCCTAAATCTACAGTAATTGTCTGTGCTTCTTGGCTTTATCCCTGATTTTCATCTCACTGCTGAGCCTAAATACAAACCACAAACAGTAATATTGTACAATAAGGTTCACTAATTTTATAGTAGTTACCAAGGAACAAATAAGGAATGAATCAGAAGCTAGTTAGTGAGTGACTTGTGGTCAAATTTTATAGGGTTGCTAATGATTAACTAATGAGAAGTTAATGAAGAAATGAATGAGGAACAAATTTGGAACAACTTGATAATTGATGAATTGTTAATAAGTACCTACCTTATAACTCTAATAATGAAGGACTATATAATTATTAATGATGAGTTACTAGAGAAGTGATTAGTTCATGAATATCTGTGAATTGATCATACTGATCACTTTCTTTATGAATGGTTCCTGATTAACTGAGGACTCATTGATAATGACTCATTAATACTAATTACTTAACCATTACTTATTCTCTTTGTGTCCCCTGAAGTAAAGTGATTCATAACACTGAGTAGTTGCTAAGTGTTCCCTCATTAGCTTATGATTACTTACCCTTTTTTTGTCCCTTCAAATAAAGGTATGAATAATACTGAGTAGTACAGAATCAATACTTCATCGGTCCATTAGTTGCCTTTTGTGTGTCCCTACAAGTAAAGTTATGTACAATACTGAGTAGTTACTGAGTTCTGAATGATTACCTCATCATTACCTGTCTAATTCTGTTCAGTTTCTACTGTAGTAAGTCATCATTATCTTCGGTACAGTCTTCCATTGGGAATTTTTAGGTAAGAACTTGTTAATGGTTCCTCAATCAATGTTCACTGAACTACGCAAAATATTGTGTACCTTATTGTAAAGTGTTACTACCTAATCTAATGTATTAGACTTAAGCAGATGTTAATCTAATTAATTTATACACAAGAAAAAAGAAAGAAAGAAAGATATTCACAAGCAATCTACAACAGCATGTGAAAGACAGACTAAACAAATTACTAAGCACAATTAAAGATAACATGAAGGCCATATGTCACTGTAATGATACTGTTTGTTCACATACATCCTGCATGCGAACATGCCTCGAGTCTTGCAGCAGCGTGACTTATATACTGACTAATATAACACACATACGCACATGCAGCGAGATACGTCAGCCGTTGTACCATGCTTGACATTTCTCTCACTCTGCAGCCAGCACATGTAAGCTGTCCAGTGACATTTCACACACCGGGTGGAGAGACAGACAGAGACAGAGGACAAAATAAAGACAGAGACAAGCAGGAAATAAATGACTGCAGTGAGAGAATGAGGAAGAGTGTCCCACCATATTTCTCACCTCATCGTCACCCTGTTGCCTCCATCTGTCATGCACACATAAAGACATATGCCTATGTGCACGGTTGGGTAGTAATGGATTAAATGTAATTGGGTTTAAGTAATCAAATTACAAAAAATAAGTAACTATAATCAGCCCAGATTACATTTGAAAAATGTGTGATAAGATTATAGTTACATTGTCAAGGATTACATGATTTTGGGTGCTCCTCTTGGATAACAAGAGCTAAATCCTTCACGGGGCCTTTGATTAAAAAACAGTAACACAAACTTACACAAACGAAACAGCATCCTACATGTAGATTACACACAGTAGTTACACACTGTAGTTTGTTCCAGCAGACTACTGTTTTTGTAAGTGTAGCTTGATTTAACCAATTTTAAATATCTGTGATGCAAATATTTTCAGACAAAATAAAAAGAATACTTGAGGAACTTAGTGGCTGCATGCATTTTTAGTACATGGTGCAATATTTTCAATGTTTGAATTTAAAGTAATCCAAAAGTAATCCATAAGTATTCTGATTATATATGTGTATATACATTTAATCCAATGGATTATGTTACTAATTACAAAAGATGCCACGTAGTTTGTATTCAGTAAGCGACTGCATTTCACTGTAATCTGCCAGCCCTGTCTATGTGCCCGTACAGACGTACACATGCACTGCCAAGTTGCACTTTCCAATATCTCTTTATTTTTAGCATCTTAGCCACCACTTCTTTACTTCCTCTCTCATGCTCTAATTTTCTTTCCCCTCTCATGTTTTTCACCCCTGCCTTTCCCCTCTCCACCTCTAATCCTCCTTCCCCTTCGTCTCTCTTGCGCGATGTTGAACGATTGAGATGCCAAAGCGAATAACAGGCCGGGATTGAAAATCCTGTTAAGCAGAGTGTGTTTCCTTCTCCTCTTCCCCCAGGTTTTCTCCGCTCCTTCTCTTCCTCTCCCTTCGTCTCTCCTTCGCTCTTTCCCCCGCTCTCTCCTCCCCCCCTCAGGCGTCAGCTCCTGCACGGTGGTCAACATTGGCCTCTCTTTGATCCCCCATAACGCATTGTGATGGCTGTGTCAGCGCTCAGCCTGATTTTGGAGAAACTATCTCTAAGCAACAAGCTATGATCAATAGCGCAGTGTCACCAGGGAACTGTTCTCCCCTGTTGGTCTTTCTCCTCTCTCTGTCTGTCTGATTATCTCATTCTCTCACTATTCCTCGCTGTCTCTTTTCTTTTCCTTAACCTCTGCGTTATCTCGCTGTCACTTTTTTGCAACCTTTTCCACCCCGTCCTGTGCCTTCTCTCGCTATCTCATCATCTGTCTTTTTGTGATTTATTTATCGTCTTTTTCTTTCTGCGTCCCACTCTTTCTTGCCACACACGCACAAGCAGGAACGCCTCAATACACATTTAATATGGTTGTGTTATAAAAAGTTAACAGATCCTCATCCTCTGTCTCAGAGCAGTATTCTTCTGTGTGACTGCAGTAGATCAAAGCTCCTCTGAAGCTTGTGTTTACAGGTGGCACCTTCCTCCCTCACCAAAACAAAAAGAAATAGGATTTGACCACAACGCTCTCAGAATATGAACACTGCACATGGTAATTCCTTGGCAATGGAGCACTTCCCAAAAAAAAAAAAAAAACTATAAAACTATAACTACAGCTATAAAAATGGGGCTTAAAAACTGTTATAATTCAAGTGGATGGTCGAGTTAGAACAATTTTTATACTATATTATAATGCTATCATGCTATCAATGACAATGTTAACATACTGAAGCTAAACAGGTATGATTTCATTTGGTGTGATAGCATGCTAACATTTGCTAATTATCAAACACAAAGTGTATCTGAGAGTGATAGAAATGTCATCAGTTCTACAAGCATTTGTTCCCAAACCAAAGTGTGGAACAAAACAAACTATTTTGTCCCGATGATTCTGCTACACAGAAAGTTAAAATATTAACAAGTGTTTGAAAACCTGGGCTGCTGCTGGCGCTAGAGGAGATGTCACCAGACTTCAACAGCTGGGGAACATGACTGTATGAACAAAGTTTCATTGCAATCAATGCAGTTGTTGTTTTTGTGTTCGCCATGCATTTAACCGTGCCCCTTGTGTAGCCAAAAACCACCCACTAGGCTAGTTTGGAAAGTGTGTATATAATATTCTATGCACGACGTAACAAGACCAAAAATGACATAAAAGATGAAATGGGGCAAAAATTTGTATCAAGACAAAAATGACCTAACGACCGAAAATTATGTTAAAAAATGCATAAAACACAACATAACAAGACAAACCAGACAGAGAGGGAGGCTCAACCATAGAGAAAAGCTGTAGTTCAGTTTGCTTTGCACAGAAACAGCCGATATAAATGTTCTTCAGAAAGCTCATTTTTACTTTTATACTTCAAGTACATTTCAACGCCTGTAATTGTCACTTTTACTTGAGTCAAGAAGTTGAATCAGTATTGCTACTTTTACCAGTCTTTTTTTTTTTTTTTTTTTTACACAAGTGTCTGTACTTCTGTGAGTGATTAATGTCCATCTATTCTAGAAGTTTTATGAAATGTCATTACCACAACACCAGAACACAATAGGGTAATTCTTGTCCCTGGAGCCAACAAGAGGCTAGATAATTGATGGCAGCGTGTGGGATGTGAGTGACAGTCAGACAGTATTATAGAAAAAGGCTATTGTGCTGTGTTTCTGAGCAAATAGCAGAGCAGCAATAGGCGAGAAGATAAAGCAATGACATCACCTCTACCATGTTAGCTTCTATTAAAGGACCTGCCACTTGTCCACCTACTCGTCTAGGATCAAGACTAATTATAAAGAACGAGGCTCAGTTATATTACAATTACAATTAAATGGACAGGATGGAGACAATACAGTACATGCCTGTAATTTCCAGGTGTGAATACAAGGATGCTGTCAAACTGCTACAGTAATTATCCAGATATCATCCAGATCACAGTTTAATGTGAGATATAAATGATGCACGATTTGTCCTTGTGTGGCAGATTGGTAACTGACAGGCTGGGATTGCTGAAGTTTCAACATATGGCGAGAGTGTTGGGATGAGGACGACCGTGAAAAAATGACAGCCAGCGGGTAGAGGGAAGTTTGAACAAAATCCAATGTGGGATTAAGTTAATGTGTGTGGATTAATGATTCAATTAAGAGAGATATTTGTTTTTAACGATAACAAAGAATATGAAGCGTTGTGTGTTGTGTTGTGTGTGTGTGTGTGTGTGTGTGTGTGTGTGTGTGTGTTGTGGCTGTGTGTGAGGTGGAGAGACAGTGAGAGAGCACGCTTCTCTCATTCTGCTGCTGTTAGATAAATGATATCTGTCACTTGCACAGCAGTATATTGGCAGTGGTATATGGCTTCACTTTGTTACATGACAATCTCACCTTGTCATACACATAAACACACACACACACATACTGTGTGAAGGTCTGTTTCTGTTAGTTCCTTTGATTGATGTAACTTTTGTAGCACCTATGACACTGCTGAGCCCAACTGGTCAATACCGTATTATAAAAGGCAGGGAGCAGTGACTACAGACTCAGTGCAGATGAGGAAAAAGGCTTTTAAGTTTTAGCCAAACTGTGTAGGAACCAAAAATACTTGGTTCATGGTTTGGATCAAAATGAGAACGTATATAACTACATAAGTGACTTAAGTTAAGTGTATGTTAAAGCAAACATAGGACATGAACAGCAATTGCGTGTGTTAAAGTCTGGTGTGTTTAATTCACCCCAACCTCTGTATGGAGAACTATGTCACCTGACATCCTCCTCCATCATTACCATGGCCACCAGAGGTCACCACCTAAAGATAAACGTAATAGGCTGCATGGACAGATGACCTATATGGCTATTTCTGAAGAGGACAGTCTGTATATATGTGCTGTCAAACCTTAATTTCATGACTTAATGCTGATGATTAGGGTTGTACCATTAACCACAATTTTGAAATACCATGCCACAACAGCTATTTTTATATTATACAATATATTATATATATATGTGTGATTATATATATATATATATATATATATATATATATATATATATATATATATATATATATGTATATTCATTTTTTAAAATCATGTTTTACAGTTCAATGCATGTTAAATGAGTAAATCAATGCTTCAAAAAATCTGACAAGCAGTATGAGGATCAGTGAGGGTTTAAGATCAAGGATGAACTGATACTAGTACAGTGTACCAATGTGACCCAACTTCAAATACGGAGGCTGTAATTTTTGCCCTGTTTTATGTTGTTTTAGTATTTATTTTGTAGGTTAACCTGTTGAGCTCAGAGTTATCATGCTGGGGCGATACTGGACTAAGGTTGTAATATTGCAGGACAGTCAAGAGAAACTGTGTGAACATTAAGTTTGAAACCAGCTGAATAACGAGAGTAGAGGGTCCAATGTTAGCAACTGTTTCTTCATCTTGTTTTTTGTGGAAGTTTATAATGCAGCCAGTGTGTGTTTGTGTTTTTGCTTTATGTAAATTTACCTGATAGATATGCCCTGACAGTAACAATGTAGCCACTTGTGAAAAAGAAATGATCAAACTGCAGGATTCATTTGCAGCATTGTGTAGCTATGACTAGAACCCTTCAGCTATCTTGCTCAGACACCAGATCCACAGATAATATTATTATAAATGAAGTAATTTTCAAAAAACAAGCAAAAGAATGGTACCAATAACATAATACTGTGCTGCTGAGACAACCTAAATATCTGCAGTCGAAATTCTATCACCGTGACAGCCCTACAGATGATTAATAATTGTCACAACCTCACATAAAACCTAAAAAAAAAAAAAAACTTTCAACTGCACTCTGTGTTTGGAAAATTGAGAAGAAAACACAGTACTAATATCTGCAAACAACAACAAAAAAAGTTTCTTGTTCAGCTTTCTTGTCTATTTGATTTATTGAGCTAGTTTAAAAAAAGAATGGTATGGTCCATGGTACAATATTTTCTATGGTGAGGTAAGATATCAGAAAGTCGAATTCTGTTTTCGCTCAGTTTGACCAAATATGTGCTTGCAGCATTTTGGTTTTGTAGCGCAGAATAAAGGAGGCTTTATGCTACTGTCAGAATCCGTTTTCAAATATTTACACAGATAACCACATTTATTCACATCATGGCAAATACGACTCTCCTACTCATGCATTAGCTTCTGTCTCACCACAATTATCTCCCTACAGGTAAAGACTGAATCACAGAAACCACTGAAACTACAAACCAAACATTTCCCTGTGAGGTTTCATGGGGCAAATCTGATCGGACGTAGGAGTTGCAGCCTGATGTGTGTCTGCTCACAGGTTAGCGATATGGAAATGAACCAATTAGTCACTCGTTCTGCCTCGCAGTCTTGTCTGGTTGGCTTCCTTCCTTGTCTGTCCACATGTCTGCCTCTTCTGTCGTCCTGCACAGGTCTTTGTCATGTGTGTTTCCAGCAACAGTGTGTGTGTGTGTGTGAGGTGTGTATTAAAAGCAGGCTGCTGGTCGGTGCTCTCTAACCCCGTGGCCGTCACACAGCACATCGACTGTCATAACAGACCTGACTCCCCCTCTGAGGATCACGCATGGTTGAATGTGATTAGGTTAAACACGCTCTCTGAAATGACGTGATGTGATATGGCATCGTGTGTGTGTATGTGTGTGTGCTGGACAGAGAAGGAAAACCAAAGAGAGTGTGTGTTTTTTGTGTCATTTACGCGTGTTGTCATTTTGATGTCCAATGATCACATGTGCATAGAGGAGATTGTGTGTTTTTTGGTTGTTTAAATGCATGCTGCTCGTTGTGGTTCCATCTTCCTCTGAATGTGTATGTGCGTGCATGTGCCAAGGACTCCCATGCTGCTTTCCAAGAGCTCTGGCTGTCACACACACACGCACTCAGAGCTGCATGCAGAGTCCAGCTAAGCCACTGTTTCTTTAGTGATAACTACATCAATTTAAGCTCATAGCAGGAGCAACCTTCACAGGCAGAAGGAGACGTTGTTATCAACTGAACATCCTCCTCTGTTACTTATTATTGGTTTCACTTGTGTAATTGTGCTTACGTCGTGTCCTGTAAAATACCAGCCATGGTTATTGTTCCTATAGCCTGCCATTTTATTGTCCAGTTGTTGACAAAATGATTAATGGCTGCAGGACCAAGCAAAATGATGTCTGATGTAGCTGAATTAACCAAATCAAAGTAAAGGGGAATGAAAAAAAATCAGTGTTTTGTCCTTTAATGAAGATACGAGGTTTTCCAGAAGACACTTTCCTTTCATCTGATATCATCTCTAATCTCGTAATTGTAAGATTGATCTTGTACAAGATTGCTAGTTTGATTATGGAAAATTACTCTAGTTGAACATGACAGAACACATGTACAGATTCTCTGAGCGGCGTGGAGAGAAAATTAACCAGCTGGATGGCACATGGATAGATGAGACTGAAACATCCCAGGAAGCTGCATCATCACCATCCTGTCATAATCATAATAAAGCATGCTTTTGTTTTTTTCTGACCGATGCAGTTGTCATTTTCTCGCCCAACGCCCACGTTGTCTGAGTAGCAAATGTACTTGCACCCAGCTGTGAGCTCATGGGTGCGTTGCTTGTAATACAAGATGTAGTCAGGCGTACTGTGGGTGCATTGCTATTTTGAGGCAACAAAAAGTGATTGCACCATTGACCAACAAAAACCTAATCTGAAGCCAATGGCTCAAGGATGCATTATTCAGATAGTAAGATGTGCCTACACAGGCAGGTTCACAAGGTGCATATACTCCACGAATCATAAAAATGTGACTGTAGACAGGTCATCTCGAGACTGGGAATTTCTATTGGCTTTTCTACTAGTGCAGCTGCATGTGCGTGTTCCTTTGGTGAGACCCTGAATCAATGGCGGGAACTCCTGCAGGTAAAGTTGCTATGTTACAGAGAATCTCAAAAAGACTCTAGCTAATTAGCATGTTCAGCTCAGGATTTTGCCAGTTCACCCTGGTTACTTTTGACTTTACCTTCAGTTGTGTTCATTCATGTCTATTGCAGGGCTTTTGTCGAGGGCTGAGAGGACTGGGCGGAGCTGAGACACAGAGCCCACAGACTGCTGCTCAGAGCTGGGGTGCTCTGGATGAGAGGGTCAGTGGCAGAGTGGAGGTTCTGGAGGAAGAAACAGCGGAGTCGCTCTGATGCAGACTCCTTTATTGGGTTAGGGTTTGACACTTTTGGGATTAAAAGGTGGATTTATTTTCACTCCTGCATCTCAAGCTCTGCAGCAGCGATCTGTGGACCAGCCAGATAAGAGTTCAGCATTTGCTCGTAAAATTTTAAAAAGTGGATTTATCTTAACATTTGCTTGTACTAACCTAACTCAGTTGAGACTCAACAATCAACCTTTGGCAGCTTTCAATAATTAACGTAGTAACGTTTCCATGCACACTGTAATGTCACACCAGTCATGCTGCTGTGCGCACACAGGGTCTCTCTGAGTAGGGAGACACTTAAACCAATTTCACCCACCTGCAACCCATTCGCTTGTTAATCACAATGTTAATTTTTATGACCTGGTCCGTCAGACCCGCAGGTTTACCACAGTGCCTACATCATTACAAGTGGGTTATTTCAGCTTGGGTTATTTTCCTGCACCTTTCTCTGTGCCTAGAATAGGTGCCATTTGAATAGCAAAGTGGGGTTGGCAAGGCACTAAATGCACTTGCACAATGAACTTCAGACAATGAACTATAGATCATTTAAACAGGGCCAAAAGTGTCCTGTTCCATACAGCAGCAGCAGAGTCGTAGCACAGAGTATCATGAGTCTGTAGACTAATCATGGAGGTTGCTTGACAACTGAATATGATTGTGCCCTGGTTGACTGAAATCCACTGGCAATTTATATGGCGCCCCAGGGTCACTAAAATGTTGTAGCATAAAAGTGAGAATTCTGCTGTTCAAAACATTACCACAAAGACATGATCTGGTGCATGAAAATTTGTTAAAACTAAGGCCAACTTGGCTAGACAAAGCTAGCCTTGACCAAGAACTAACATTACAAGTGCCATGTACTTAACGTTAGAGTTACTGTACAGTTCCTGAACATCATCTACTGTTGTTGGGGTTAGTGTGGAGGATGCTTGATAGATCTGGCTACTTAATAATGAACCAATCTTCTAAACATTTATTTTGTTCAATGTAGGGTGAAGATAAAAAAAATCTAATGTTAAAGGTCAAAGTAAGCGCTCTATTGTTACAAATATTGAGCGTCATCGTTCATGTCTTTCTCTGTAAAATTTCTAATGTAACCAGTAACACTGGTGTTGTCATGAGTTTACAACACCAGTGGGGAAATTTACTTACCATGGCATCCCTAATTCGTGACAGATTGAAGGTATAACTTGAGCTTGTTGTGTCCAACACTGGTTAAAAATAACCATTTTAGTTTGGGAAAATTACATTCTGCTAATACTGAACAGCCTGTTTTGTCCTGGAAATGTAATTTTTTGCTGGCGGATTTTCCGTCCTCCATGCTCTCTTTCAAATGCATTTCCCCTCTGTCATCTCCCTCCCTGGTAGTCAGCACAAGTACTACCCTTGGCCTGATGCATTAACCAGGAAACCATTGAGTCCTCTATGAGAGGGGTTATGCCTCATTATGACAGAATAACAGAGCCAAAATGGAGCCCGATCCCTCCCAGTCGCTCCATAACAGTAATACTATCAGTGAGCCTGCAGCAGTCGAGGCTAATCCTGGCCATTTAATGTATAGCCACGCACTGCACCTCACTCAGGGGCTCAGCAGCAGCTCATATCAGTATCCAACAGACACACGCATGCTCACATATACACACATGCACACACTCTTCACATGCCGGAAAATCCACATTCTCCCTTTGAACTGCCTCACCACTCATTGCTCCTTATACACAAAAATGCCACCCTCTGCTTGCACATACAGGACTGCTAAGTGCTTTTGCATGCATGCAACTCTTCCTCCATTCTTGCCACGTTTTTAATCTCAAGTTCAATGCATCATATGACGAGAATAAGAGACTCTTGCTTTACTTCCTACTATATTCACAGAAAAGCTAGGTGATCTTATATCTTATGGATACAAACATTCACAGGAAAAAAAAAACAACTAGTTGCAATCACATGGCTGCACATGCATCACTCACTCACGCACACAACTATTTTTTTTTTTTTTTTTTAAGGTCAAATGTGTCAATCCATAATGGTTGACCCTCGGGATGGCTGGAGGCAGAGGAGGTGACAGACACAACAAAGCCTCCCTGAGCCTCTCTTGACACCCCAATACACACAGAAATAATCACACACACACACACACACTCCCCCACGCATTAGAGACAGACAGTATACAATGACAATATCTTGCCAATGTGTGCTGTCATTTGTCTCTATTGAGCTGCAATTTATAAATCATCTTTCCACACTATCTTCCATGGCTGTCATTGCTGTGTGTGTGTATGTGCACTTGGTGTGTGGGGCTGCAAAGCGGGGTCTGGTGTCCTTCAAACGACTGAGAGACAGTATCCCCCCCACTGCACCCGATCAATGTACGCACCACGCACACCAAGCTTCTTTACACATGTAACTAATAGCACAGATAGTTTGTGGCTGAAGATACTCTAGTGTATGTTATGCATGCTGTATACATAATGAACACATGTCCTCTATGACTTCACCCTGACAAGATCACATAGATCCACGTGAGATGATCCTGGACAAACCTGAACTAAATCTACATCTAGAAAGCAGATGAAGAAATAAGTCAACAGTCGACAATCTTTCAGACCCTGTCCATGAAGATTTTTTGATCTGTGCATTTCACTGGGTTGCAATCTTCATGAGTACTCTGTGTATTAGAAAAATCAAATAAACGAATGGATTCCTGAGTTTCCTGAGTCCTTTGCAGGACACAGTAGGAGAGTGAACAAGCTGGATTAAGGCCATAGCCAGGATTTTAGAAATACTGAGGTTGGGAGTGCAAACACCCTCCAAGCCCAGCACCGTGTTCTCCACACTGCCAGGAATATAAATAGACACTGAATCCTTTCTCTTTTTTGTCCTAAAGTAAGTTGTCCATTGTCAAACCATGAAGGAATTCAATCGACCACTATAAAATAGTGGAATCAGCCTATAAATTGCCCACCCAATAAATGACCCCCTGGGGCTGAGTCCTAATGACTTTGGCGAATTTTTCCTCTTGTCTAAACAATATTGATCAATTCCAGATTCAGATGTCAAGTTGAATTGTGTCACTTCAAGGTTTCTACAGGACCAGTGTGTAGGATTTAGTGGCATCTTGTGGTGAGTTTGTGGGTTGCTAGCACTTTACTCTCCCCATTCAAATGTGTAGGAGGACTACAGAGGCCACGAAACTCACAAAGGGCATATCTAGAGCTAGTGCCATTCAACATGCAACCTTCTTGGAAAAGGACCCGTGCCCTCCATATTTTTTGGGCTGAAGGGGAATTTTTCACTGCAATACTGCAAGTGGACTCTAAAATGACAGTATGGACTAGTAATTTTTTAGACACCTGTCAGCAGTTAGTATTGAACTGAAGTGGCTGAAGTGAACTGCTGGCTGATTTGGGCTGAAGGACTGCAGTAGAACTGAATTTGTTAGGGAAGGAGAGGGGAGGGGTTAGGCAGTGCTATTTGTGTGCTGGTTTGTGGGGCTTATATAGTGTTGAGGGGCCATGGCTCCAGCATGTCACTGAGCCACGTCTCAAGTTCACCTAAAAAATCCTGAACACGGAAATCATGAACAACAGTTCAACAGTCAAACTCCATATTTCAGTACGGCATAGTTCTCTGTCTTTTCATGTTTTCAGCAACTATGTTCTAACATGTGTTATTTATTTAATAGAAAAAACTTGCTTCATTTCTTCACACAGACTTCTACACATCAGTATCTTAGCATTATCATTGCAAGCATGTTAGCATGCTCTGAGTAAGTTAATTTGAACATACACTTTTGAGTTTGGTCTGTTTCTCAGTCAGTCCATCTGTGTGTGTTATGTGCTGACCTGGAAGTTTGCCGTTATGACTATATTGTTTATCAGCCAATATTTCCAATCCCATCACTGAACCTCCGCCTTTGGTTTCTGTCTGTCTGACTGTGTCTCTCTGTTTGTCTGTCTCAGTAATGTTTTTGGCGGCTCACTAAATCTGTAATCTGCTGCTGCCCTGGCTTATTAATAAGCCTGTTCTGGATATTCCTCCTCTGTGAGTTGGTTGACTTTCAGCAGTGGCGACAAATCTTCACAGAACCAGGGTAAATAGAGCGGAACCATCCATGTCCATGCACTTGCTTCTTGAATGATTTTATTTTCTGCATTTGTGCTTTAAAAATGTAGGGGTTTTTTTCTTTATTTTTTTCAGATTTTCTTTTCTAGTACAATATGTTTTGTTTTTATTCAATTTACATCATCCAATTTAGATAGCTTAGTGTTCTTTACTTTTATGCAACATGAGGTGACATAAAAGCTTTTGTTTTCAACCAACTCATCTTTGCTTTCTGTGTTTTTAGCTTTGATTTTCTCCGGGTTTCAACATGGTATTTTCATCATGTTGCCTCTAGGTTTTGCCTCTGTAACCCCAAAGTTTGCTTTCAACTCAGTGCAATTCAACTCTTGAACTCCCAAAAACACCAAAAGGAACATCAGGTCTATTTATTGTAGCTCTGTGATCATTTCTGGGTGACTTTAGAGTTCAGTCAGAAAATGAGGGATCAGACAGCTCAGTCTGCAGACACTCGGGCTATGATTTAGAGAGCGAAAGAAAGAAAGAGAGAGGACGGGTGTCAAAAGAGGAGGGGACAGAGCGATGACAGAAAAAAATGGAAAAGAGAGAGAAAGAGGGAGAGAGAGACCTCGAGGGAGGCAAGGCTGGGAACAGCGAGAGGGCTGGAGGATGAGAGAAGATTGGTGGCTAATGAGAGGGAACTGGAGAGGGGAAGACTGCGACAGGAAAAGAGATGGTGGGAGAGTAAAGCTAGCGATGCACTAGAGGATTATCAGCCTGACTTACACCTGATTTACCCGCCCTAAAAATGAGTGGGAACATCTCAATCCTACTTTATAACTGGTAGTGTGAGCGCTCCATCAACTCAACACTTACACGCCTAAATGAGTCAGAGATAGAAAAATACCACTTTTCAAACTTAAAGGAGGAATCTGTCATATATTTACTGTATCAAATCACGATTATATGTCAGGAGAGTTTAAGAAAACATGCTACGTTGAAATACTACAATACTACAGCCATGGTGTCCTCCTTTGAAATTACTATTCCCGCCTGTAATTTGTGTTATTGTTTGCTAGTTTCACATTAATTAGTGTTCAAATTAATACTGAATGACCGAATGAGTGTCTGTTTGTGAGTCATAACAAATGATTAATGATCTTTTAAAAGGAGTAGATGTTTATAACTGTTAAATTGAGCAATATGTTAATGGCATCTGGAAGGCAGTAAGGCAGACAGTGACTGAACTCCAACTCCAGAGTAAAGTAAAGTAAAGTACAGGCTCTGAAATGTACTCAATGTATAAAAGTAAAAATTAACTCTCTGAAGAACATTTTTACCAGCTGTGTCTGTGCAAAGCTAACTGAACCTCACCTTTTCTCTGCAGTCTAGTCTCCCTCTTCTTCTGTTATGGTTGTTTATGTTTGTTTGTTTGTTTTTTTGCCTAGTTGCATCTTTTTTTGTCTTGTTACACCTTTTATGGCCTTTAGTCTTGTTATATATTGTTACATCATTTTTTCTTGTTATATAATTTCCATTGTTTTGATCTTGTCCCATCCATTTAGGTTGAAAATGTTGGCGAGCAAGTGCGCAGTTTTGAAAATGTAAGAAGTAAGAAGTACAGATATTTGTGTTAAAATGTGTGGGAGAAAAGGTTAAATGTTGTCAGAAAATAAATACTCAAGTAAAGTATGCATACCTGAAAACTCTAATTCACTACAGTAACAAAATGTTTGTACTTAGTTACTTCCCACCTCTGATCATTGCTTGTTATTGTCAAATTACATGTTGCACTCGTCTTTCTCTCCTGCAGTGTTCCTGCAGCCTGCCTGAGTTTCCTTGGGTCTGGGGAGGAGGAGGCAAGAGGAAGCAACTCACTATACGTTTATTAAATAGGATTTCAACCTTTTCAATATATCATCTATGGCTCCAACTCTCTTTACTGCTGTACTTTATTTTTGTATGCTCAATTTTTACATATTACTCCTTTAGCATTCAAGATGGGTATTACAGAGTCATCCAAATAGAGACATGCTGATAGCCAACTTAGAGAGAGATAGAGACTTTTTAGTGGCGTGAAAGTCATCAAAAGAAATTCATGAAAATATCTGCAACTCAGACAAATATGTAAGTGAGAAATTTAAATAAAAAGCACTTCATTATGGGTGTTTTGGATGTTCAGTGGTTTTGGCTGCGTCAGTATAGTTTGGGTGGAGGGTGAGATACAGATAGTTTGGCCTGAGGGAGGAGAAAATGAGAAAGAGTGGGAGAGAGAGGAGTTGATGTGGGGAAGGAAAATGCAGACTCACATTTCTCTTCTCCAAGCGAGACAATAATAGATTATTGCAAGGCTCATATGAAGGTCGAAAGAAAGCATCAAAGAGAAACTCAAGAGTCAAACAAGAAAGAGCCGGAAAAAGACACAAAGATGTACAACATTCAAAATGATATAATAATGGCTAAGATGGAAGAGGGAGAGAAACAGAGATTGAGAGAAGAAGATTTAGGAAACAGGATATTAAAGGAGAAATATGAGAATGAATGGAGTTGACACGCTGCAGTCTCTCCAAAGGCTAAACTAGCCAACTAGAAATATGCTGAAGATTTGCAGGGTCTTTGTGCTGCAGTCCATTTTCTTTCTTGTCAAAGAAACATTGGCTGGTGTGATAATCAACTTAAACAAATCTAACACATCTCAAATAGTCAAATATTGTATTTCACTTTTAGTTTTAAGTGTGTAAGATTTACAGAGATTTACAGGCAGACTATGGCAGAAATATAACATATAACACATGTACTATTCACAAGTATGTTTTCATTAGTGCATGATCACCTGAAAATAAAAATTGTTGTATTTTTGCTACCTTAGAATGAGCTGTTTATATCTATAGAGGGAGCAGGTCCTCTTCCACAAAGTCTGCCATGTTTCTACAGTAGTCCAGAATGGACAAACCAAACACTGGCTCTCCTTCCGTGTTTTGTACCGGAGGTTCTCCCACACGCTTGGAAGGGGAGAGTGAGGCGAGGTGTTTGTAATTTGCTAGCTAACTGTTTGATCTTGACACTGGTCTTTTAATGAAAAACCCTAATCCAGATAGTTAACAGATTTTGCTTGAATTATACGCTGAAAATTTTATGCCAAAAGCAGAAAAATGGCTCAAAGTGGAAGAGACAACAACATTAAGCAATTGTCTGCTGTCAAGCTAACATCTCTTTGAGGCTAAGTACTCTTATAGTAGCACTTTGAGCTTGATACTATCCTCAGCATGCTAATATGCTAATAATATTAATGCTAACATAGTGATATTTTGCAGGTATCATGTTTACTACGTTCACAGTCTTACTTTAGCATGTAAACATGCTATATATTTGCTAATTAGCACTATTAACCAAGTGTAGTTGGAGCGAACTGAAATTTCAGTAGTAATCACTATACCAAGCATGGTAGAAAAATTAAAATTTTGACCTGATGGTGCTGCCAGAGGAAAAGTCATGGGATCACTAAAGCTGTTATAATGCTGGGAGGGGTGTCCAATGTCTCAAGTGTCCAATACCACAACAACCTGAAACATGGACGCTCCATCTAGCAGCGTTATTGGATTTCCCCAGACATGTTCGAGCCACCAGAGTGACAAGACAGTAACCTACCTGAGAATCAACTCTTTTCTCTAAATGTGGGACAGGATGGTAAATTTTCTCTTCAGCGTCAGGTTGTTAGAACTGAAGTGAGCAGTAACTGGCGGGCTGATATGACTGACAGAGTTGCTAAAGGTATATATATTATATAGTGTTTGGATATGTGTAGCTCCAGTGAATAGTGGAGCCATGATTTCAAAAAGTTTTGAACACAGAAATGGTGAAACAACAGTCCAACACCACAATTCAGTACCACATAGTTCTCAGTCTTTTCATATTTTCATCTATTATTTTCTAAAATGTATAATGTATTTGGAAGAAAATCTCTGAATTTCCTTTACACAGTTGGTTGGCATCTGTCTAAGTTGTGGATTTTGCTATCAATTTGTGTTGAGCAAATACTCATCCATGGTGGTGTTTGCAGTCACTTAAGGCACGCCCGCACTGTGGCATCTGTGTTGATGTATTACAGCTGCCATGTCTGGTTAAACACATTCCTGTGATTCCATAAAATGTATTCTGTTCTGCAATATTAAATCCGGTTATGTGAGGCCAGCAGTTGAGGGTCGGTCAAAGGCCACAGTCGCCATTACATACGAGGTCAGGATCAGTCATTTGTGGTTCACACGCACATCTTGTCAGATGCTAATTAGAATTAAAACTCCCAGCAAACAGACTGGTAGACCCGAGGTCCTGTCATTCAGACATAATGGTATGAACATAATTGGATTAGAAGACAAGTGGTCCACCTGATGTTCAAACTGTACAGTACGTTCATGCATGAGTACATGTTTTCATGCTTATATTAACATACACACATATATTCAGGCTTGTGGAGTAACGGATTACAAGTAACAGCATTATGTCATTAGGATGCAAAAGAGGTAACTGTATTGCATTATAGTTGCAGATAAAAAAAACGTAATCAAATTAAAGCTACATTGCGTGAAAATGGGGATTATCAGCAGGATTACAATTTTAAAATTCATTTTAAAATAAAGAACAATGCACAGTGTGCACAAGTTTCAACACTTGCTCACAACACTCTGGTTTGAACAAAACCAACTAATCTTACTGTCAATTTATTATCATGGCCTCCAGTCAAAAAATGCTTCACTGTGTGTAATTTTTTATTTTGAGGAAAAATATCATAGTACAGTGAGAATTCTGCCTTCAGCTCCACTGTCATCATACAAGAACTCAACACTTAATTAAAAGAAACATTAACACATAAGAAAAACCAATAACTTTAACTACACAGATTAAGGTCGGAGATATACATGCTTTTAACTACGCATATGCATACACACACCTACGCATCCAAACACATCATGGCTGCCAAGTGTATCCTTCGCGCCCTGCGTTGTGCACATCTTCAGAAATTAATGCTATGCATACGTAAACATTAGCACAAGGTTAAACAGTATATTTCCGGCCTAACTGCTGACGTTAGCTACACAGACCATTCAGCAACTTTAGCTACAGACCAACCACCAATGTTGTTTAAACCCAGTTAGCCAGCTACACTATGCAACTATTACTACTACTACAAAATATGTTGGGATATGTAGTGATGCCAGTGACTGAGATGGTTTGTGCATAAAAACAAAATAAGTTTCTGTCAGTTTAATTTAAGTGTGTGTATGCGTGAATAGCTTCTTAACACTGTACATTTAAACATACATAATTACTGCTGTCGCGAGACTTCGTATATCTCTTAATGGACGCACGTGTGAAAATATCGCGAGATCGACGCCATGTTTACATCCTACTGGCTACATGCTACAGTTGACATTTCGGCTAAAAACATGGTGTAAATGGCATCTTTTGCGGTTAAATTTTGGATTACACCACACGAGCAGGATGGAGACATTTTGTGTGTTTTGTGTTCTTTTTTTTAACATTTTATCCGTGGTCACCATTCACTGCCATTGTACTGGGTTTGGCTGCAACCCTGTTTTCTGCTGAAAATTGTTTTGTGAACTGAAGATCTTCACCCATCCTCACATCGGCATAGGGGTGAGTACACATTGAGTGGGTTATCATGTAAAGTGGAATATCCTTTTAAAGTAACCTTCCCAGCCCTGCATATATTCACATATTCTTAAACCATGCATACTCCGTCTCACTCCCTTCACTCTGTCTGTCTCTCTGCGTCTGTCTCTCTGGTGGTGTGTCGGACTCCGAGTGGATATAAATGGCAGTGGCCCCATGTGGCACTGTAGTGAAATCAAGGGCGCACAGATGTAAACAAACACCCTCTCTCTCGCACACACAGATGCTAACACACACCAGCCCCCTGCCTATAGTGCGTCTTTTCACTTAACACCCGTCCTGCAGGCTCCCATGATACTCATTTCCTTGTTTTGATTTCAATGTCACACTGATCCTATCTCCCTCCTCCTCCACCATCTCCTGCTCTCCCCCTCTCTCTGCATCAAACACACTCTCCCTCTCTCTTTGTCTCCCTCCTTTTTCCTCCTGCTCTACCTCTTTTAATGTTCCCTCCCTCTATCTCAACACCTCTTCCTCCCCCTCTCACTCTGATGTTTATATTTCTCTCTCTCTCTCTCTGTCTCTTGCAGGCCAGAAACATGCAAATTATGCCCCACAAATGCAAATCCTTCTCTATCTCAGAAGAGACCTCCAGTGGAGAAGAAGAGTCCGCCCAGCTCAGATATACCCCACTGAAGTCTTTTCCTTCCGTAGCGCAGGGGTGTCGTTTGTTTGAAGGTTACCTCGGAGAACTGCTGAATAAAGCATTACAGGTGTGCATGTGAATTATTGAGACAGTCCAATTCATCATTATTCAAAGTGTTTTAAATAGACGTTGCAATAACAACTAGGGCACAGGTTCCATTGATTTATATGGGCAATTTAATCACGGGTACAAAAATGGAAACTCATGGATATTATGGTTGTAATTGTTTATGTGTAACATTAATCTGCAAGGAGTGTGTAAAAAATTACAGGGATTTATGGCCAGAATGTGGCAAAAACGGCTTCATTAGTGTATAATCACCTGAAAATAAGAATTGTTGTGTTTTCGTTACCTGAGAATGAGCCATCTATATTTAAAAAGGGCACAGTTCTTCTTCCTATTTTGGGTGCCTGGCAGGGCAGGAATGGCCACCCTGCCCCCTCAGTTTGGCCTCATGCCCCTCAAAAAATTATCTGCCCTGTGGCAACAGTGGCCTTTCTGCCCCAGCTGATTTAACTGTTTTCTCCTCTGCCTCGTTTCTGTCAATACAGTTTTTAGACGCTAGTGTCTTTTGTTGAGATTCTGATTGGGCAACATCAAGTGAAACACTGTGCACATAACCAGTGGTGGGCTAGATTTCAAGCCCTGTGTGAACCACTGGAAAAATGGGCTATGCATGTGGGATGACCTGCAGCAGAAACACAGCGCTCAGGATGAGCACAAGAAAAGGAGCATTCAAACATGGACAGAAGAGTGTCAACGTCATATAAAGTTAATTTGATCTTGAAGCCTGATGTTACTCTACAATACTGTGGTTTGCATTTCAGACTGGAGTCTCTGTTAACAGTGACAACCTGCCAGATCCATGTTAATACACTGGTCTCCTCTTAATTGCACTGCTGAATGCACTGTCTCTCTCTATGGTAGCTCCTTAACACCAATGTGCTGAAAAAAGATCCTCCTAGTCATTTTAATAAGAAAGTTGAAATAATGACTTATTATTTCAAAATAATAACTTATTATCTCAAAATAATGACTTTTTATCTCAAAATAATACAAGGGTACAAGGCGATTAATTATCATTTACAACAAAGTTGTACAATGAGATTTCGATGTAGTTCCCTCTTGATTAATTAATTGGAATAGGCTGAAGAAATAAATAAAATATAGAACAAACAAATTTATATGGAGAGGTGCTACGGATGAACTAAACAGTCTTACAGTCTGAGGGAAGACGCTGCTCCTCAGTTTGGTGGTACATCTGTGGATACTTCTGTATCTCTTGTTGATGGCACCAGCTGAACCGACTGTGGCTGTGGTAGGTGTTGTCTTTTAGTATCCTCTGAATATTTTAAGAAGGTTTCTCATTATTTCAAGAGAGTAACGCATTCATTTGAGAGACTAACTTGTTATATATTGCACACTCTTTAGTTTGTCATCTGACCGACTTCCAGTGTCCCTGTCGCATTAACAAATTAGGACAAAACTGAATAAAATGTTAAAAGATTTGTTTGAGTTTTCCAGCCCTAATAATGCAGTAAAGGCAAGTACATTCAAAGTTAGTTGAGGGAAAACTTGCCATGTAGAGCTCTGGCTATTTTCAGTGGTGCTGTCCATGGTGCTGAAATCAGCTGACTGTTACTTAACAATTTAAGAATGGAGAATGGAGAAAATCTGCTCTGCTCTGTGCTGCAGCCAGTGCTGCAATTAGAGCCAGCGTTCGCATGCCTGACATTAGCTATAAGTGATCTGGGAGTGCTCTCGCATTCCCAGCTTTCCATCTTCCTTCCCTCCTTCCCATCTCTTCTTCCCTGCCATCTGTTCTCCTCTCACTTCTCCTCCCCTGCTCCACACATTCTTATTTACATCCCATCGGCTGATACCCTCGCACTCACTTTTATATAATCACTCACTGTCTCACTTATTTGCACCTTATGTTTTTGTGTTTTGATTCCCAGTCCTCTGCCCTATAATCTGAGGAGATTTTTCTCCTTTCTTTTCCTTCTTTCTGCCCTTTCATCCATTAGTCTTTCAAATCTTTGTCTTTATCTAACCCATAATTGTATTAGTGTCTTATTAGGCTCTTTCTTGAAACCCCACAAATCTCTCTATCTGTACGGTAAAACACAACAAAATGTGTGTGTAAGATTGTGTATCCTGCTCTGTGTTTTGTGTGATTTGTCTGTATGTACGCACGCAACCTTCTGCATACGACTGTGTACATACATGGATTAGCAGGTTTCTCTGTTGTGTGTGTGTGTGTGTGTGTGTGTGCAGAGCAGGGTGACTGTCCTCAGGGCAGCTCTCCACACCAGAACAGAGCAGAGCAGCAGCTGACCAGCTGTCCCCCTCGCAGCTAGCAGCATGTTGTCTCTTCTATCTATTCTCTCTATCTCTGTCTCCATTTATCCTTCCTGCCTCACCCTCTCCTCTCTATCTTCTCTGTCTCTTTCTATCACTCTTGAAGTCCTTCTTTCCCTCACTTGCTTCTTTGCGCTTCAGCTCTCTCACACATTGTACTCACTCTTATATGCTTGTGCCTCTCTTTCGATCTAATTCCTCCCTCTTTTCTTCACTGTGCATGGACAGTGTTACACCCACCACTCACTGTCATCATCAGCTCCCTTTCATCTCTTCCCTTTTTTTACCTTCACCGTCTCTCCCCTTCTCGTGCCCTCCTTCGCTTGCCATTCCACGCCTCAGTAATGTCATTGTTCAGGTATGTCTCTTTTAACCTCATCTAACTTTCATCTCCTCCCTCCAGTTTCTCTCCACTCCCCGTTACCTTGTTCTTTGACTTTGTCCAATAACCTTTCCCAACCTCTTTTCTCACCATCTTAAAAGCTGTCTTTTTGTCATGTCTAGAGGGGAACTCTAGATTTGTGAAACTCTCGTGCATATGCACCTGATTCAGAACAATGACACTTGAGTGAGGAACGGTGGATATACTGGGAGACGCTTCCAGGGCCGCCTCTATATATTCTTGTCTCACTTATCTGCAATTGTCCGGGGATGACATCAAGACTAATTTTATTGTCTTTGTCTGTGTCTGAATTACTTTAAAGTACTTCACATATGCACTCCAAACACTTTACATGATATATATAGAAACAAACAGGCCATAGTAGGATATATTTATGATAAAAGACATCAATGCACCCCATCTATTTTAACAGAGGGGTACAGGGGACTGATAAAGAGCTGAACATTATGATGTCACAGTGAAGCTGACCTTTGACCTTTTGGATATAAAACGTCATCACCTCTTGCTTGTACCAAATGTGAATAAATTCCATTAAGGTGTTCTTGAGATATCACTTTCACAAGAAGCAGAGTTTTGCAAAATCTAGCATATCTAGAGTTACCCTCTAGACACGACCCCGTCTTTCCGAACCACATAAAAACTCTTCTCTTCCTGTTTCACTAATTCAGTCATTGTAACTGTCGCACGACCTCAATATTTTTTTCCATCCTTGTCTTTTTCTCTATCCTTCTCTCTCTCCCTCTTTCCTCTCTTTCTGTCAAATACGCCAGCCTCAGACTTAGCATTTTGCCACTTTTATCCCTTAGTTCATCTCTTACATTGTATTAAATATATATCTGCCTTGGAAATGAGCACAGGAGAGCAGGAGAGAAGTGGAAGGCAGATAAGGAGATCATTCTTTTGTCAGAGGGGAAACATGGGGATTTGGGTGCTGTCTTCATTAGGGAAAGGGCTCAGAACTTGTTCAGAGTATTTTCATCCTAATCAGCTGCACTCATGCTTTTCACTGCGCTCTAACTCGAGCAGCTACAGCCTACTGCATGCCACAGTGCATCGATGCACATGGTTTTTTAATATACATGTATAGTGATGAGAATATCAAACTGTATGTTCTGCATTCTTTATGAGGAGTTCAGAAAATCAGTAAATTTAATAGCATGTTTTCCTTGAAGATGAGAACTGCCTAGTTTTTATATAATGAGCCTCTGGAGTTCTTCTAGAAATAACTTTAGGTGTGTGCTTTTTGTGCATTTATAACTGCAGGTGAGTAAACAAGTCAGGTTGGATGAATAGAAAAAGTTGAGGATCACTGTTCCATGAACCTACAAAGGATCAAAGGACCAAAGTGACAAGCTGACCAACAAACAGACCAAGAGAGCCAGGTTGCTAGAATTGACCCTTTCTAAGTCTCACCCCTTTTTGCTCTGTCCTCTAACAACAACTGAGCAAGCTTGGCTCACAGTGGAACCTGGTCAACTTTCCTTTCCTGTTTCTGGTACTTCGACAGTTTTTAGTTTCTTTGTACTTAGATATGATATGTGTCTTTTCTTTGGTGAAAAGAAAACCAAACTTTGGAGATGATTATGTTGCTGTGGAGCCTGTAAAAAGCAATATACATATTATCCCATCTTAAGTTACCTAATTAGTAAAACACTAGTTAACTACCTAGCTAAAGATTGCTGTATTAGCCAGCTAATTAGAGATTTTCTACAGAGCAAAGCTAACCAGCTAACAATTGATATAAAATAGCTGCCAGTTAGCTGGTAGGCTGAACGTGAGCTAAATTAAAATG
Source organism: Lutjanus argentimaculatus (assembly GCA_034769285.1). Taxonomy (NCBI): domain Eukaryota; kingdom Metazoa; phylum Chordata; class Actinopteri; order Lutjaniformes; family Lutjanidae; genus Lutjanus; species Lutjanus argentimaculatus. The sequence goes on along the minus strand of JAWZSL010000024.1, from coordinate 11,805,353 downwards.
TAACATATTTACAGGTCCCCCAGGAACATTTTTTAAACATCTTAAAATTTTCTATTCAAAATAGACAAGCCAAGCACATAGCATTAAATAGAGGAAACAGGAAAAGACATAGCTGACCAATGACCAATTGCTGAAAAACTGCTACAGAAACTATTTCTAGATTTTTTTTTAATTCTAACAATGAATTTAAAATGTGGTTTTTTTTTGTAAGGCAATAAGTTTGTCATTATTATCCTTATAAGCATGATACTCTACTATAGGTCTTACTGCCTGGAAGTCTTTTGGATGAGCAGTTTGGACAGTTATGCAACAATCTTCTGAAAAATTATTTTACTTCAACCTGTGAATTTTGTCTACATTTAAACTCATAAGTCATCCTTTCTCCTTTTCTGTCCGTCTCTCACTCCCCCTTCATCTCTCCATCTTTCCGTCCTCCCTTCCCTCCTCAGTCTCTCTTTCACCATCTAAGTGGCCTGGAGGATTAAATGTGTTTAATTAAGAGGTGATTATGTGTAGACGGCTGACACAGCAGGATCAGGATGTCTTCATCCCATCGCCCCGACTGTCATCACCCCATACCCCCATTCAGCCCCTGCAAGACACACCACACACACTCTCTCCTCCATATGTCCGCACTGTTTATGCCTCCTTTCACACCTCTCACACTCTTCCTTCTGTTACTTCCTCCTTTTTAATTATCTTTTTAACTACAAGATCCATTCTCTCTCTTTCTTCTTCCTCTCTGAAACGGAGTGCTATAATAATTCTTCTTTCTTCTAATGCAGCCTAAGTGCTGGAGTTTTACAGCATGTATATGTCATTGCATCTAATCACACAGTTAAAGTTGGCAGAAAGAGAGAGAAAAAGCTTTAATTAAAAAAATGGAAAAGACGAGTGCACTATTAAAAAAACCCAACTTGTTATACCACGCAGGTTTGGGGAGTAACAAAATATGTATAACAGAGTTATGTACAGTAATTAGGATACAAACATGGAGTGTGCTCTGTTAATGGAAAAATCTGTAATATATTTACTGTCATTTATCATGAAAGGACCTTGATATGTCATCAGAGATTAAGAAATGTACTAAGTTGAAATACCTGCAATTGTGTAGGTGGTGATGCTGGTGACCAAGATGGTGAGTGGGTAAAAATACAAGGCCCAGACCACAATACGTTTTTGAGAGTTTAATTGTAGTTTGAGTGTGATGCATGAATAGCATTAAGTAGTAAGTTTAATTAATAAAAATTCTAATTAATAAACCTTACAGGTAATGGAAAGTAATTAGTAACAGTGCTTTCATTTTGTGACTTGGATTAGGTTACTGAATACATTTTTTACAGGTAATTAGTAACTGTATCAAGTAATAAGATAAGAAAGCCAAAAAGGTTCTTTTTTCATAAAAATGTGTGCATCCTCCCAGATCCATCACATTTAAAAAACAATAATCAAAAGAAGATTATACAGTATTGCACACCATAAATATCAAAAACCAACAAAATCATATTATATGTACTAAAAAGATGTGCATGGTGCTGAAAGGCTGATTAGCTACTAATGTAGGAGACTGCAGAAAATACCAAGACAAAGCACTGTGAGAAAGCAGAGGAGGTAATGGGGGGGATTTAATGGAAAGGGAATAAAGAAACTGAAGGACCAAGAGAAAGCAAGACAGAAGAAAGCGGTGTGCTAATAAGCGCAGTACGGGGTGAAAAAGAGGCCAAAAACTTGTTTATTGCAATGGTGGGAAGATGAAAGTAAAGGGAGAGGCCTCATCATTTTCCTTTTGTCCGTATGTGAGGATAAATACTGCATGTGTAAGTGAGTGCATTTGTGACAGTTTTAAATGAGAAAACTTTAATAATTCATATATGAATCAGATCACATGAAATATCTGGTATCTTTGTTTGTATCGGTGCTTGTACGTTCGATAAAACAGCTATCTTTAGTGAGTCGTGTTTATTGATATCATATGGCTTTATAACTTCTTTGGGGAGTAACCAGATATCAGCTTAAGTGGTTTACAATAAAGACACTTGTACCACACAGTAATACAAGTCAGTCTGGATACTAGAAAAAAACTGGACCAAAGGATGGCCCACATTTTTACTGCTGCGCCTGATGACGAGCAACCAAATTGTGAAGCAACAGGGACCTTTGTCCTTTAAGCATGCCATCACTCTTGTCACAAATGAGCCCTCAGGAAATATGCCCACTAATTTGTGTCTCAATCCACTGAAGAAGCACAGGGTTGTATTGAGTATGTATATATGTGTGTGTGTGTGTGTGTGTGTGTGTGTGGTGTGTGCTGTATGTGTGTGCATGTTTGGTCAAAACGTCTAGAGAAAGAGGGAGACAGATGGGTCACACAGCATTCCCTCTGTGCGTTTGGAGCTGGAACACGGCTAATTACATCTTAATTAAATATGACCTGCCTGTCCCCGTGCCTCCTTGCCCGCAGATGACACATGTGTGCTTGTGTTTATGTGTAAGACGGAGAGACGGCAATAAAGAGTGAGACCTACAGTGTGCGAGTGTAAGTGTGTCACTATAAGTGGTACAACATTCTGATGCAAGAGTTCTGATGCAAATATTAAAACACTTGTCCCCCAGAAAACAGCCTCCATCTCTGGCAGTGAGAGCCAGGGAGGTATCGCTGTTTGTGTGTGGAAAAAAAATTACAAATCTCAATGTTATGACAAATATTTCTGGTTCTGGTTATTGATGACAACTTAAAGTATCTACAACTCTGCTCTGGATGCCTTTTGCGTGTTTTAATACACTAGGAATGATTTATGAAGGGGCACTCCGGGGCTCTCTGGGGTCTAGAGGGTGTAAATGTAATTCAAGTGGTCTGAGCAAAAATTAGACATCCGCTCTGTTTTCAAGCTCTACAAAAAGTAGCCCATAACGGGAGACTTTGGCCAATCACAGGTCTGTAAGATAGTTGGTTGTTTCCAGAATGAAAGTGTTTGACAACCTGGGAATGAGACTCAACAATAAACCATCTTTGAGCCACCTTTATCATGTCTGTAATGTGAATGGGTAAATGAAAAATATTCTCAGATGGAACTGAAGTCTTCACTTGTTCATTAGCTCAGTACTGACGTGATGTGAATGTGAGGTTATAAGGAGGCATGAAGGTGTGTCACAGTGGATATTAAGGCAGTGTCTCGCCAGTCCTCTCACTTAATCCACCCCCATGTCTGAATTGCTCTTGATTTAGAGGGTTTCTGTAAAAGAGCGAATCCCAGGCAGGGGCACTTGTACTCTAGGGGGTACTTCTGCAGTTGCCAGGGAGCTTATGGAAAGATTGTGGAGTAGCTCAACTAATTTGAGAACATATAGAAGCTAGAAGAGTCCACTCAGTAGAGTGCAGATCCCCACCAAGCAACAGACGGTGAAGCACCTACTGCAATGTCACCACAACTGCCAGATGCAACCAACAGACATATGCAAAGTTCAACATCAATATGATCCCACCCTCATATGTTGCCCTGTGCTGAAACAAGATTTCAAACTTAAGCAGTTGATCAGCAGTTGATTGCTTGCAGGTTAAGGGATAAACTGTTGAAATATAGCTAAAAGTGATTGATAAATTGCTCGCTAAATTTACAGTTGAAATGGCTTAAATTAGGCCAATGAATGCACAGTTGAAAGACCTTAGTAAAGGTATAAATAATTGAAATAGACTTTGCAAAAAGTTATGTAGAAATTGTTTACATAAATGCTGTATCAATGAAGGTGTACTTACAGCTACTACCACTTTAAACTGGTTATGAAACAGTCTCAGTTTAATACTCTTGCCACTCACCTACATGAGGAAACAAGACCAGAAGAGCAGCTGTTTCTGTATACACTAGTTATTCCTATTGCCTGTATATTTTGTGTTATAGCCGAGGAAACACTACCACCTTTGTCCACAGAGGCCTCCAAAATCAACACAATATGAGAGTTCCTTGAAGTATTTTAAGTTAATTTGACAATATCACTGCTCTAAGACACCTCTGATAATTTAACTAATATGAATTGCATGATATAGAGTACACTGTATGAAAAAAAAAAAAAAAACATCAGCTCAGTGTGCTTCGAAGCAGACCCATACAGATACACACACACACACAGGGAGGACTGACCATTGTTGGAGCGTAGCGCCCTGGCAGAGATGCCATTGGTCCCTATAGGATGATGAACGCCGGTTCCATCCACCACTCCTGCCTCCCCTGGCTGCTTCAGAAGCTCTGTCAGAGTCCTGATGGGAGGAAAAAAACACACATTTATGCATGTTATTAAAGCATCCTGCATACAAACTGAAAAGTAGACAAGTAAACAAAGTATCTTACAAACTTCCCGAGTGTCACCACAAAGGAAGCAAAGAGGATTGAAGGGAGAGTGTTAGAGAGACGTGCTGGGAACAAGTTTGGGCATATTTAGAAAGATGATAAAAGATGCGCATGTTCATGTGGACATAATTAAAATTCATTATTGAAAATATCCAAACAGCCTTCATCTTAATAGCTCTACCTGCGGTAAAAGACAAGTTTGAAGGAGATTGTTCACGTCTATAAAAACAAACTCAAACAGAAAACGTTCAGAATTAAATTCAAGACAGTTGAATTGAGGAAAGGATGAGTCTCTGGATGTTTGCCAACTGGGAGCATCAATCATTTATGAAATATGAAACAACTTCCCCTCTTGCCATCTTTTATTGTTTGATGCCTTTGAACAAGTTCTGATGCCTCCTCAAAACTGGAACACAGGCAGGAAAAGGCCTTCCAACATGTAGATATACTGTAACTATTTAGAGCACATACAACTTACAGCTGTAAACATGGACCTGAACTGTGTTTTGTGTCAGACGGAAGGTAGTCGGTTGATTTCACTGTACTAAAGTTAACTAAAGGTAATGAATATATTGTTACTACACCTAATGGACAAATTGTTAAAGATCATGGTTAAAAGATAAATAGGTATAACTATTCTAAAAGTAAGTCTAATGGATAAATGTTGAGATAGCTAATAGGTACTAACCTAATGGACAAATGATTAAAATAGCTTAAAGTAAGGATATACACAGTTTAGCCACCTATTTAGCAATTAATCCACATTACTTTTGCTAACTGTCTAAGATAAATCCTGAAATAGCTAACAGTAATGGATAAAAACAAATACTAAGCTAAAAATAATGTGGATAAAATTGCTAAATAGGTAGCAACACCTAAGAATAACTGGTTAAAATAGCTAAAAGTAAGGATAAACTAATAGTTAGTTAAACAGTAGCTAAATCTAATGGATATTTTTTTTTTAAAATATCTAAAATAAATAGATAAACAGTGAAATAGTTTGCTATATGCAACAGGTAAATAGCTGCAGGTAGCTAAAAAAAATGGGAAAATGACTGAAATAGTTAGCTGAAATAAATAATTTAAAAAAAAGCTAATGGAAAAATGGCTGAAATAAATATCAGTGTCCATGAGGGGGTAGACGTACCTGACTTAATCTGACAAGGCAGTGGGAGGTAGGACTGACAAGAAAAAAACAAGCTTAATAAAAAGACTGGGAGCTGTTTGTCTTTATGTGCTCAAACCTGAAGGAGTGTGTGTTATGCTGCATAAGACTTCCAGATGAAACAACAGTCAGCAAAACACACGGAAGATCAGTTTGTTTCGTCTGATTAATTTACTGAAAAATAAGGTAAGATGGTCAAATGTTTTAAATTGTTTGTTTAAGGGACCTGGCAGTCTGTTGCGTGTGTTATCTTATGTTGTAATAAGTAATTTATTTGACGAATCATTGTTGAAATTTATGCAAGATGGTTGAGGGAAAGGATGTTTTTGTATACAAGTGGTGGTTTCAGTCAAATAAACTGTTTGTCAAAGTCTGTCTCATAGAAAGCTGCATCACTGTCATATGTGTGATTGCAGTTTGATTGCTACAGTAAACAACCCTGGTGGAAATTGAAGGATATTGCTTGCCCTTTCAGAGTGTCAGTTACCAAATTTGCTCCTGCCACTGTTTGTTTTCAATAAAGAGAAAAAGAAAAAATACAGAAACTTCTCCTATGAAAAGTTTTATGTTATTTCCACTGTTGCACCGACATCAGAGATTTTAATTGGTTTTAGAAAACTGCTCACACTAACATGGACTTAAAACAAGAGAATGCCCACCATCAACATGTTGCCACTGACAAGGAAATTATAGTAACATAGTCAAATCAGCTGTAACCTGAGAGCCCTTATCAAGAGAGCCATAAATATTTCCTCACCGTTTATCTCACTGTTGAAACCTTCTAAAATGCAGTAGAGCATCCATTAGCCTGCTGTGAAATGATTGCCTGTAGTCACCGGAGCAGTAGGCATAAAAACATGAACACCATAGGCTACAATTTAATGCAATTCCACACAGTTTACTTGCAGTAGCCACTAAGTATTAGGTGCTTTAGTGAATGTTATAATCTTTCTTTTGTTGTTTGTGCAATTTGTTCTGATGGAACAAACTGAATGAACACTATGTAAACTGGTTTACTCCAGGTCATGATATCCGATCATTCTGACATTGTTATGATGACTTTTGGAACTTGGCCTTGTGCCTGTAAGACGGCATCATAGCAATACCAATTTATCATGGTATAATATATAATTCCTCAAAGGGGCACACCACCAAATTTGCGTCATAAGGAGTAAGACTCAAACCATGAACACAACTGACCCTTGCTTAGTCCTGCCTCTTTTTGCTCTGTGATCCAATAAGAGTTGAGCAAACTTGGTGCCTCAGTCAACTTTCTCCTTTTCCTGTAACAGCAACATAGGGTCACATCTTAACTTGGCTAATGTTAGCAAACTCTATCTAACTAGCTAGCTAAGGATTGGTGTAGAATAGCTGGCTAGTTAGCTAGTGTTTTGCTAACATTGGCTAACTGAAGCTATCAATATATGTAGCAACATCTTTAAACATCTTCAAAATGGTTTTCTTTTCAACATAGAACAGCCTAGCACATGCATAGCTCAGCATGGGAAACAGGAAAGGGAAAAGTTGACCGCGCCTGCTAAACTGTTTGGAGCACAGAGCAAAAAGCGGTGGGACTTTGGAAGTCAGTTGTATAATGTGTTCTTTGGCTGCCAAGTCTGAAAAAAAGAAAAAAAGATGTGATCAGCCATTTTTGTATTTATGGGCTACCTGTCCAATATTCCACTAATATTCCTATTTGCATGCAGTCATTCCTTCTCTGGTTAATGTAAAACCTGTTGATAGCCAAGACTTTCACAATTTTTAAAAGTAGGTGTGTTTCTCCTTCCAGTATGGGCTTTTAATTTGCATATACATCTCTACTCCAGCCTTGCAAACTGTTAATTGCTGTTTTTTTTTTTTTTTTTTTTTTTTAACAATGCACAGAGCTGACCATAAACAGGCAAGAGGCCTGAGGTGTGCTACATTCAGAATAAGGCGAATTACAACATATCAAAAATGAATAAGCTGTTTACATGACCTGTATAAAATAAGGAATGTTGTCATATTTGGAATAATAGTGTGTATGTAAACGTAGTCCTAGATGCTGCTGAGTGGATAGAGAAGCACTGATGTGTTTGTCTTTCCAGAGCAGGCTTTAGTGACTGCACACTGTAGCACGAAGTCAAAATATGAGGTAGGAAAAATGAGAAATTAAATTGGCATTTCTTTCTCTCCCTTGACACTCTTCTCACTGCTACGGTGCCATTAAGCAATCTTTAGCTGCTCCAGTGGAGCTGCAAGGCGACCGACGGTCGTCTGTGGTTGGACTGGGCCGCTCCCTTGTGTGAGTGTGAAGCTGGGTGTTGCTGAAAAACACTTGGCTCAGCAAATGCTCCCCTCATAAGATGTAACAAGCTGTACTTTCTGTCAAATTAGACAAAACCTTATTAGACCCTTATTAGACTTCATTAGAGGATAATTAGAGACACAGTACAACTGAACTGAACTGTAAACTAAAGTGAAATTATATATATGTGACTTGACAGGTAACAGATATATGTGATTGCACTTTAGTTTACAGTGCAGATCTGTTGCAATACATCCCCAATTACCCTGTAATAAAGTCTAATAATGGGTATAATAATGTCATATGTCACCCCACCAAAGTGACCAACCACCCCTCTTGACACAAAATATTATATTCTATGCTGTTAATTTTTTTTTACGTTCAGATGTTTTAATTCTGAGACTTTTATTTTGAAATTTGATTTTGAAAGTATGCATTAGCACTTCCTGTCACACTGCCGGTTTCTGCCTTTTTGCAGTGCAGAACTCACTGAAGATGTGCCATCAGGTTCATAGAGCACAATAATTAGATTTTTTCTCAGGTTTTCTAGATGTTGCTTTGTCTTTTCGATATTAAGTTTGTTTATTGTACCGCTGTAATGTTGGTCAATTTGATAATAATTTTGATATTATTCCTTGCTTTTCTCTAATTTGATACAAACTATGGCTTGTTACATCTTATTAGTGCACTGTAAAATAAAACGATATGGATAGACAGATATAACGTAACCAATTATTTCAATGCTGAAATTAGTGCATTGTGGGACATACACAGACAATCAATACCCATAAAATGTCTTGTTAAGCTGGACTCTATGTGCCACAGGTAAACTGTACCCACACATGCATCTCAATTGCCCTTTACATTTTCTGCTTGCGAGTCAATCCATTTCTCTTTCAACTCATCGATATCTGTCCACTTCCATTCCATTACTTCATTTGTCTTCCACTCCTCCTCCCTCTCATATTCTCAGTGGTAATAAAGCGAGCTGAAGCTGCATCTCCGTCACTCTCCCGTCTCCCCTCCCACTCGCTCTGTGTCTCCTCTCTTCCCTTCGTCCCCTCCAGAATGCTTAGGAGCACTATTGTTGAGTACTTGTTGTTCTCGACACCCTCTATCTCCCCAGAAACATCTCTTTCTTTCTCTCCTCTTCTAATCCCGTCTGTCTTATCTTCTCAACTTTCTGCGTCTCACTCTATCCCCCCCTCCTGTTATCTCTTCCCCTTCTTCATCTGTTTTCGTTGCTATGAGCCTTTTATCTCCGCCTGTATCGCTTCCTCAACACTCCGTCTCTGTCTTTCTTCTCCTCTCGGTCCTCTGATTCTGTCTCTCTTGCAGTCTCTCGTGTCTGGTCCGTCTCAACCCTCTCAGCCTCGCACCCTTTGGCCCAATTTCTATTTTCTCCCCCTTCTTTCTTTCTTTCTTTCTTTCTTTCTTTCTTTCTTTCTTTCTTTCTTTCTTTCTTTCCTTCCTTTCTCTTTCTTTCTTTCTTTCTTTCTTCCCCTTTAGTCTTCTCAGTCTTTCCTCCCTTGTTTCTCTTCCCCTCCCTGAGGAAACTGTCACATAAACTGTTCCAACTTGTAATATTAGCACTCTTGAAATGAGACACACACAGGGCTTAAAAAGTTTGTAAATCAATCATCATCAAACAACTTAAACTCTTTCTACTGTGTTGCACAAGGTATAGGCACAGCTAAATGCCTAAAATGTTGAGAATGAAGAGCAAATCTGCACCGCATAAGTATTGATCCAAATGCTGTGTAAACCCCAGATCAGAATAGCATCCACCCAGTCTATATGCCAAGGGGATATCTGGCTCTCTTTCATGATAAGGGTGGAGGCTGTAAACGTTGACATGCAGCACTTCAAACAACACACACCTCTAGCACAGATACTAAAGAAGATAGAGGCTGTGGCCCACATGCAACAATACATACAGCACATACCACATTTCTCGTTTGGTTCTTTTCCCTTTCCTTTACTATGTTTATTGTTATGCACCAAGATAAAACAGAGCCTGCCTGCTAACCTGCTTTAATTATGAAGGAATATATTTTCAACTTTTTTTTTCCCCAAAGCTGGCTGTGTTATAAAATGTTGATATGTTAAACCAGTCTCCTCTTTGAAATGTGTCAAGAAGCTGCAAACCCACTGGATTTGAAACTAGGCTGTTAAAGCTGAGGTGATGCAGATGAGCTACATGCTCATCACACTCTGAAGAGGGGCAAAAAATATTATCAGAAGACGACATTACAATGTAGCATATTTTGCTGCCGTTGTGTAAAGTTGTTACTAACTTTTTTAATTTTACACATAAAGGCAAGTTTACTCATCATAGTACAGCTCAGCCTTTGAAAACAATTTTATAGTGTCCTCTGGAAGGGCTTTGTGGAAAATAATCCCGATGATGTCATTAGAGTCACTACAGTCTTTCTAAAAAAGAAAGCCAGCTCACACCTGGCACACAGTATGTCTGCATTAGAGAAATACTTACATAAAGAACCTAAAGTAAATAACTTCAGAAGATTAGTTATTGATTAACAACGTGAATACACTTGCAGTGTAATTAAGTTTATTTTTTTCGCGGTAATATTGCTTATCTCATTCATGCTTCATTCATGGTTTGAATTATGTGGCCCTTTCACTCATACCTGGAAACCCCAGTGTTCACAAACAGACACAGGCAACATAATCCTGGCAATTACATGTATACACAAAGTCTATGCTACTGGCTTGAATGTGGCTTCAAGTCTCTATTTGTATCTAATTTTACCTTATTATGCTTCATGTCATTGTGCCTCAACAACCTAAATTAATTTGAAAAAATAGTTTGACATGTAGCTTCTGATCAGCTGTCATGGTGTATCTTGCCTCTTGCGCAGTGCATGCTGGGATAGCCAGTCATGAAGTTTGACACCGCAAAGTCAAACTACTTTGATCTTTGTTTGATTGAGACTTTTAAAGCAGTGTCCACTGTGCTTTCTTTCTGTCCATTCTGCACTTTTTCAAAAGCTCTACAGTTTTTGTACCTCATTATATATATCAGATCTAGTTACAAAACATTTTCTTTCTCATTTGTATACAGTACAATGACAAATACTGTTTTGTGAAGGTTGTGTCATGTTTCCTCAAATGGAAAACTCCCCGTTGTTAAATTTTATGGAGTGTTGTTTTCTAAATTGTATATTGTTAATCAATTTCATGAGGTTTGCATCCACACAAAGCCCGATGAGCCTCATTTCCAATTAAATTACTAAAAAATGGATTTTCTCTGTAATGCAAGACAGGATATGAATTGAATAATGGATAAAAGATGCACAGAGGCTGTACAAAACTCATAAACACAAATGATTCAGCAGAAGGCGGTAAATATCCGCCACAGAGGGTTTTAATCTCGTGAGGTTTGGTGGAAGTTCTGGAAAACTCCAAAGTAACATCTCCCGGCAGTCTGGCAGGCTTAAAGCACCACATGCTCCGCTTTGTCCTGATTGAGTCTTTCTAAATATTGCAGAGTAGAACAGAACAAAACACAACTACACCCAATATCCCCTAAAAGTTGATTTGAATATATAAACTTCAGAAAACCAGCAGCCACAGAGCTGTTCAAACGGATAACAGTGACAAATTAAAAGTCCTTGTGAGCCCACTGACTGAGCAGGAGCGTGTTTTCCAGTGAAGCAGTTTAATATGTGTGGTAATTGCTTCAAATGGAGCTCAGCCATCTACCATCATGGAATCTTTTCAGTCGGATGCAATTACGATCATTCAGACGTTTATAGGAAAAACGATTATCCTCTGAAAACTGTGCTGATATTCACGCAGCATGAACTTTCTCAGGGGTGAAACATGTGGCACTTGATTAGACTGTGACAACTCAGCACTCTTTATTAAGTTCTGCCCTCTAACTCTAAACAGAATAAAGCAAAAAAGAAAAAAGATAAAGCTGCTAAAACTTGCTTTTAAAATACATTTCTTTAAATATATTTGACAGGAGCAGGGGAGATTAATACGAAGGGTTGTGAACTGCTCCTCTAAAATTAAAAAGTATTTAAAATACTGTACATTGTTCGGGGTATCAAAGCATCAGGAGATATCAGGCAGTGAGTTAGTGAGATGATGTTTTTGTATTGACAAGAATCCACAACCATGCTAGCGGCTCTGTAAGGCTGTACATAGGTGCTTTGAGCCAAATGCTAACATCAGCATGCCAACATGCTCACAGAGACAATGCTAACATTGACAAGGGAAACATCACTGCTAAGCAGGTTTACCATGTTCACCATCTTAGTTTAGCATGTTAGCATCCTTACTTTATCTTCTTAAGTTAACACAGTACAGCTGGGGCTGATGGGAGTGTCATTATCCTTAATGGTGTTTTTAGTTATAAGCCAAAGTATTGGACAAATGGAATATTGACCTTAAGGTTACCTTAAAAATGTATTCCAATACAGTTACTACCCGTTAAAAATGTAGTCAGTAACCCAATCCAAGTATCACAATATTAAGGTAATGTAACTTGATTACTTTCCATTATGTTTGGGTTTCTTCAATACCAAATGTTTTCAATGTCACGTCAGTTAAGTCAGGTGACTTAGATAACACAGTTAATATATCGGAGGTTCTGTTGCTGCCAGTACTCTCAACGGGTAATATAAGTTGTTTTGATAATAACTAACAATCAACCTATTCTGTCTTGTAGGTATGAGGATGTGTTCCAATATTGGTCTTTTTTTTTTTAACATATTGAGCAGCCCTGCTGTCCACTAAAACTAATGCAGTCTATCAGAGGATTAACAAAGTGATCATGACTAGTTCATTAGAAACTTGTACTTATCCTGTTTTTCTAGAATCAGTAATCTGACAATTTATATTTAATTGTTTCACAGGAATTTGTTTTCCATTTTCTCTACCGTGTCTACAAATATGCCCTTGAATGCTGCTCTGCAACAGTAAGTACTCCGGTAGAGATGCTCAGTGAAAGGCTCACTTGATGAGCTCATGTAAGCACTTATTGTTTAGTTGTTTGGACATGACAGAAAACTCAAAAACGGAGACTAAAAGTCCAGCATTATTAAGTCTTTCCCTCACTTGCTTGCTTGTTAGTTGCTCACTCAGCTGCATAAAAATCTGCAACTGTAATGTCAACAGAGCGAGTGGATTGTGATAGAATTTAATTTGCAAGTATTAAAGAAACACACGTTATTTTGTGTTGTTTGGCCCAAACACGTTTTGCTATGCTGCACAACTCCTGTGGACAAGTGAGGCCAAATATTTATTTCATGGCCAAATCAATGCGGTCAAACAGCGTGAAACAAAATCACTGCATCCATTCAGTTTGTGTTTGTTAGTGTATCACAACCTTGCACTGGCCTGGTCCTGTGTAACAGAATGTTCACTATTGTTTTCAATTGTCAAAGAGTGTTTCGTGCTAAAAATAAAGTGAGAAAAACACCCCACGGTCGTGTAATAAGACATTCAGTATGCACACACACAAACACACACTGGTGCACACAAACACATTTACTCCCCTGGGTCTATAACGCAGCATTTTGTAGCTGAATCACTCTTCACTGTCACAGCAGGTTAGTTTATATTACAAGGCCCCCCACAGATGATTCCAGGGGCCTGTAACCTAGCATGGGACTGAGCGTGGAGATACAGCCCCGCTGTTTCCAAACAGTGCTGCTGTATAATTGTGTGTGATGCTGCTTGCCACCTACAGTTGCGCCACCCAACCAACCTACACAAACACAAAACCACGCTCACACACATGCATGCAAAGCAGAAGCTGCTTGTTCAGACACACATACACACAAACACAGCTGCCGGTGTCCTACCTACAGTGTGTGCCTAGAGGGAGTTAACTGATGCCACACAGGAGTGACTCACCCTTTAATTCTCATGGGTGGTAATTTAGAGAGGTTACAGTGGGTGGGAGAATGTGTGTGTGTGTGGTGGTGGTGGTGGTTACCAATGATTTCACAAAAAAAAATCCTCCGGGGCAGCGAAAGGGAATTTTTAAAGAGCATATGAGCGGGATGGTGTATGCGAGGTTATAAGCATGCGGGGGCTGTTTTCGCTCAGTATTTCACTATTAATTAGAAATTTGAAACCCCAAAACAAATAAACAAAAAAAGGTCTTCTCCAGTCCGGCCTCCTGACCAACTTATGATTTTCCGCCTACTTATTTAGTATGACATACAGTGCTTGAGAGTTTTGTTTTCATGTTTAGGAAAATACTTCACTGGTAACACCATTAAAAGGATTTTCATAGTCCTTCATGTTGGGTGCAATGAGCAGCTTGGCAGCTATTTTTTAACACTCCAATTGTTATGTAAATTAAGTTGAAGTTCATAGTTATTGTTGCCTCTAAATGGGCTTTCTGAACTAAATGCAAAATGAAGCTTTTGTAAGTAAGAGGAGAAGGCTGAAAACAATATTTAGATGTAGTGTACTGCTGTGTGTGTGTGGGTGGGTTTGTATTACTCATATTTTGGGGACCATTAATCTGTTTATACACTCACATTATGGGGACTCACCTTCCTTACGGGGACAAAATACAATTCCCCATAGCATAAAAACTTAAAGTTTGGAGCAAAGACTTGGTTTAGGGTTAAAATAAGGTTAAATTTAGGTTTAGGTTTAGCTTAAGTAATGGGTAGGGTTAGGGAAAGTCGCCAGGAAGTGAATGTAAGTTGATGTAATGTCCTCTGAAGTGAGGGAAACATGACTGAGTGTCAGATAGAATTACCTATTACCTAAACATTTAAATGTACTTTTTCAAGTATACTATTCAACCTTCAAGTAAACTGACAGAAACGGTCACCAGCATCACCACCTATAATCCCAACATATTTTTCAGAGTAGCCGTAGTTTTCACAGGTTAGCTAACTAACTGGATTTCTGTGTAGTAAATGTTAGCAGTGTGTGTAGCTAACATTAGCTGTTGGTCTGTGTGGCTGTGTGCTGGTCTTACTTGTAAATGCCTCGTTAAATTAAATGTTGAGTACTTGGATGGTTCTGCTCTTTGTCTTGTGATGTTGTGAAATGACAGACTCAACACTTGAAGTGTGTCTTCACCAGTAATTCACTGCACTTTATCGCACCACTGCTGTCACGGCGAGGTACACATGCAAACACACACACACAGGCCAGATAGATAGTAGGCTAAATGGACACTGTAGTGGCACAAGTGGTAGCATGCATTATCTCAGAGGGGGTCTGATACACCAGGCCCTGTGACACACAAACAATTCGCATACTTGTGAGTGCGTGCTCACATGCACACAGCAGACACGCCGATATGCTGTTGCTGCCAGATACTGCACCCTTGTAGGCTTGGTACAGAGCCTGGATCTGTCTCCCACCCTGCTCTATTCCTATTAGAGCTGACAGCTGCCAAATAATGTCCCTTGGCATGGCTGAATGCCTGCGATGCCAGGGCCTGTTTGTGTTCGTGCACAGTCTCTCATCCACTTACATGAGTGTGTGTTTACACATAGGAAGAGTTAAATTCCAAAACACTGTATCCCTTTTGGAAAGAAAATTATGCCCCAATATTCACAAACATAGATATGCTGCCTAAATGTGTTTTAAGGTCATAGACAGCATTTAGGAATTTCACATCCAAAATTAACTTTCTGACTGCCTTGCTGTTTGTCAGATTATTTAAATGTGTTTGTCGTTTTAGCAGCTGCAAAGTGTTCATTTCGGTCCCAGTTAAGAGGATGAAAAAATGTTTTTGAGCTGATCAGGCTTCCTTTGGTGGCAGCATGGGAAAATCTTCAATCCCAGTGGCCCACTCAAAACTAAAACTATGATGAAAAATCCTTTTGGCAACCGTCTCTTTGACAACAAAAATGAGACCAAAAGTAAAAAAGCTAGAACTATGATGAAATGTATAACATTTTGGTTGACAAATAAAACCTAAACAACAATGTGAAAGGCAGAAAAATGGATCCAAAAAGTGTATTCGGATGTCCGCTAAAAAAATTATTGCTTAGGTTAATGCTAAAATGTGAGTGACTATGCAGTTTGAATGATCACATTGTCCAGCAGTGCTCGACTAGCATGACTGCTGTCAAGTGCAGCAATGCTATGTGCTAGCAAAAACACTGAAGTGAGTGGGTAGCTAAAACAATTGACTTTGTAATAATGGCTGGATTCTCTGAGAAGAGTCACTCTAGTTGTATTCCTGCAGAGCAGTAACCCACACACATTTGTGTGTGTAAACCACTAGAGTTTGCTAAGAACATGTGAACAAACTTTGCCATAGAAAAGAACTGTATGAGGCAAGGATAAGGTTGTTTTTTCTCATTTTGAAGTACATCTTGAGTTGTAGCTTTTTGGCTTTGGAATTTTTACAGTGGACAGTGTATGTTCTGTCTAGAAAAGGGTGTTTTATTCACATTGACAGTTATGTACTGTTACATTTAGAGAGCTCAACCTAATGCATTTGCTTCAGTTGTGAAGCCAATGTGGAAGTGACTTAAACCTGCATTCTTTCTAATGGCCAGCAGGGGGCAACTCTGCTGGCTGCAAAAGAAGTCGGATTGTTGGATTATCAGTAAACTTTTTCTTAACGAGTTTATGGTCTCAATTGCTTGTTTCAAGTCTTCTTCTATATAGCATGATGTTCATTTAGTAAATTATGGTGCCATTTAGAGTAAAGATCAAACTGTCAAAACTAGATGGTGTGGATCAAACATGGGTCATGATACTGTTATTACATTGCCTATTTCTCACTTAAAAGTTTTCAGAAACCTAATTTAGTGACTGTTTAGCTGTAATACCAGAAAGATCGTGACCAGGCAGTCGGGTTGTGTCTAGAAGGAAACCCAAGATTGGTACATGTTGTTTTTTCACTGTGCATGTTGTAATTATGTTTATCATGTAACAACGCTGTGGTTAAGATCTGAATAGGGACAAAAAACATCCAAGATGTTTGAATTGCCATCAATTGTGCAGCCCTAATTTTAGCGACTGTTTAGTTGCAATAAGAGAAAGATCGCAACCAGGCAGGCTGACATTATTCACTGCTAAACGGATGAGACAAATCAAGCAGTGCCCAAGTCAAAGTGTGTCACCCATCAGCTGCTCACTCACATCGGTACCATACACGCTCTGCTTGCAAAAATCCAAGATGGCGACTCCTGTAATACCAAACTCAAGACTTCAAATAGTTGTCCACAAACCAATGGTTGCCATCACAGTGGCTCTGCCCACTAATTTACTGTAACTGCTACCAGCTAGGCTGCATTTTTCGCAGTACACCTGTAGCCATGGTACACAGCAATGATGGATGCAGCTGTCACCACAGAATAGACATAAACATTAAAAAATTCCATGACAAAAATGAGACTAAAACGTCAACTAAAATGACTATATCTTTGTCAAAAGACTTAGATTAAATCAAAATCAATCAGTATTATGCCCTTAAGGACTCAAACCTTTCTATTATAAAGCAGTTTTTATTATAATGTTCATCACACCTGCTAAGGAGAGACCTAAATCAGCATTGATTCATCTTGTCAGCTGTTGGTGCTTTTCATCGCTATTTCAATAGTTTACACAAATGACAATAAAGATTCTGAGTGTGTTTGATTCACAAGTTTTTGCTGCATTGATTTAATGAATCAGCATGCCCAGATAGAGCAGTCAAATAATAAAAAAAAAACAAAAAAAGAAACAAAAAAAACAAAACAAAAACAAAAACAAATTCAAAGCCAGCATGCTGGGAGCTACATGAACCAGTCGCTGGCAGGATCTCAGTTCTGAGGCCGTTGCGTTGCTAAAGATGATGTCACAGAAAATACCATATGTCAACCTCTGAGTCACCGTTCGCACTCATTATTTTTGGTCCGTCTTTATTTTAGAAACAACAAAACACACACCCCACACACACACCACACACACACACACACACACACACACACACAAAGATTCATTCTCCTCAAGGGATTTGTTCTCAAACATTCATCAGTGTGACGCACACATAACCCACGCATGAATACACACACGGACACACAGGCACACACACATTGTCAGCAGAATATTTATCATCCTGTGGACCCTTTGACATTATTGATAATACACAGGTACTCAGTATGCTGTGATCTCTCTATCATCCATCATTACACTGAGATAGACAGAATAATATTGATTTGTTTTATCAGATATCTATTGATTTGTTTTATCAGATATCTATCAGTGTCCAAACAGACACTCTCTGGGAGACTGTAGGAGAAGCCATCATAGGTCTCAATCAATTAGAATACAGCAGATATGCCACTGTGAACTATCATTATTTGAACCAGCATGTGGCTGTTTTGATTACTTTTTTCTTAATATCTCTTTCATAATTAATATTTAGACACACAATTGGGTGATAAAGCTTATTTTATATTAGTTGCTCAGTTTTCCATAATTCATGGTTGGAGTGTTGAGACAGTTTCAGCCATTTGATCCAGCCAGTGTGGTCAACAACCCAGCCATCCATCCCTTTGACATGGACAATGAGATCAATTCAGCCCTTTTATGCCTTTTATGGATGCGCCCACACAGGCCCAACACAGAACCTGTAAATGTCATGTACTGTAAATATGTCATGGTCAGGGCAGCATTGATGAATTAGCAATACCACGGCACTCTATCATCGGTGCACTGCAACCAGCTCTAGTAAATGTTCGCGGCGTGTGAAGTGGAGTTAAGTGACCTTGGATTACAACCGCAGGCACAGACACATGGCACTGGCGTGGCCAGTATGATGGTCATTCACCCTGGGAGCTGTTTGCTCAGTTGAGGAAGGTGAGACACACACACAGACACACACACACACACACACACACACAATGCAAAAAAAAAAAAAAAAAAAAAGGAAAAGAAAAAAAAAACAAAAAACAACAGGATGCACGGATGAGTGGCAAATTTTAACTCTGCTTATTTTGGATGCAGTTAACAGGAGCACCGGGATGCAGCAGCTGATGGGTGCTATTCGTGGCTGAGGGGATGCAGCTGGTCAGCCAGCAATGTGAACTGTCAATGGGCACGCAAGCAGCTTGATTAGACACTCAGGAATGCCTGATGCATGAGAACACATCTGAAGATCCTGGTTTCAGGTGCTTTGCATCATGTTAGTGCCACATCATGTCAGATTTATGGTTGAATGACCATTTATGTTTTTTTGGGGGGGTTGCGCTTCATTTCAAAGTACACTAATAAGATATAATAAGCTGTGCTCCGCATCAAATTGGGGGCAGCAGAAAAAAGCAGTGAACGCAACACTGACGCATGATCACCTTTTATGTTGATATGGAAAATTTGCTGCCTGTTTACCAATTTACGTGCCCAACACACCAGCAGCAATATAGGCATTCATCTGGATTTGTGTTTCTTGGACCTGATGGAAATCATAAGTTCAATATTCACTCTCCTTTAAGCTCTACTTTGGTCTCTTATCTGCAAAAAACAGCTAGTCATACTACTGTATATTCTACAGCACACTAATGATAAAACCATAAATAATGTGTTTTTATTAGACAGTATTAGACCCATTATTAGACCTTTGTCAGACTTTATTAAAAGTGTAATATTTCCCACTGTTGGACCCTAATTAAGCTCCGTTAGAGGTTAAATATGGTCACATTACAACAGAACTGTACTGTACAATAAAGTGCAATCACATATCTGCTACTTGAGTGACACACTGTCTTTGGCTGGTCCCATAAAATTGGCACAGTAGCCAAGACCACTGCTTACTTTCTTACATCAAATTACATTATCTGCCTACAACAGAGGTGGCAAGAATACACACATTATACACGAGGCTCTGGTAAAAGTAGAAGTATTGATGCAACTGCTTTACTCAAGTAAAAGTGAAAAAGTAAAGGCTTTGAAATGTACTCACAGTATAAACGTAAAAAGTAGCTATCTTTTTTGTTGTTAAAAAGATGGCTACTTTTTGTTGTTGTTATTTTTTTTTTGTCTTATTGTGTCCTTTTTGTATTTTACGCTGTTTTTCATCCTGTTACATTGTTTTGACATCTTGTTATGTCTTTTTTGTCATGTCATGTAATTTTTGTCTTATGAATGTTGTGCTTGGTATGCATTAATGGATACACCAAGGAATCGTCTTTTAGGTTGATTTAGGTCGAAATCAGTCTTGATGTTGGGAAGTGACGCAAATAAAAATAATCAAAATTTACCTCAAATGTGTTAAAACTAAAGTAATGAGTCTGTTTTGAACAGAATGCACAGAATAAAAAGTACAAATATTTGTGCTGAAATATAGGGCATAACAGTTAGACAGTAAAAATGAATACTCAAATAAAGTACAGATACCTGAAAGCAATAACAAAGTTTTTGTACCTAGTTACTTCCCATCTCTGTCCTACAGTATTACAATAAGTCTGTGTAGTCAACCATAGACAAAATATTCTTCAACCTTTATTCTGACCTTTACTTGGTAGATCTGGTTCAGAGATTGTTTTTAATTGGAGAAGTGGCAGATATGTGATTTCACTTTAGTTCATAGTACAGTTCTGTTGTAATGTGTCTGTAAGGACTAATTAAGAGTCTAATTCTGGATAATAAAGAACATATTTCTTCTAGTTTTTGTCTAATATACATGATATAAAGTATGGCTTGTTACATCTTATTAGTGTACTGGAAAAATATCTGTATCATAATTGTGTAACCTTTCTTCATGTTCATGTTATTTCTAGCGACCTACTGGGACCAATGCAGGAATGCATTTTGGTGTTTTCTTATCGTACATTAAGTTGACCAGTTGGTAAAAAATACGAAATTTCTTTTAAGATGTTTGCACAAAGGCTGGCCTGTGTCTGACTGCAAGCTAATGCATCAACACAAAGCAATAACCCAGTGAAAGACAGCAAGAAAGGGAAAGAGGGGTGGTGCAGGGGGCTTTCTGAGAAGACGCCACAAGTGTGTGCGCTTCTACGTGTGTGCACTTCTACGTGTGTGTCTGTGTGCGTGTAAGTGAATCAGAGGGCAGTTTGTCATGTTGCTGCTCCACAGCCCTGATCCAAGCTGACAGGTGAAGCTAAGCGCAGCTAAACAGCACACGTAACAGAGAGGACGAGAGAGAAAGAGAGGCAGTCAGGAGGCAGCGCAGATAAGAAGAGACCAATAGACAAAAAAAACAACAAAAAAAAAACCCAAAAAACGGAGAAAATGGGAGACGAGGAAAGAGGGATGGACATAAAATAAGTGTGAGAAATGGACGGATGGGGAGATAGTCGTCAGAGTTAGAGAGCCATTAAGAAGAGAAACAGGCAGACTAGAGAGGAAAACAAGCAGTGGCGTGGCGGGAAGTGAGAGAGACAGTGAATCTGAGCAAAATAGAAAGCTTGGGAAAGGAAGGAATTGAGATTAACTGGTGAAAGAGATTGGTTAATTGGCATTTTATCAAAAGACTGAACTGAGCAAGTTAATTTTTCATACCATCACTCCATTAATCTGTCCCTTTCACCCTCCTCCTCCCTCTTTTCATGTCTCTCTCCTTTTCTCTCCACTTCCCTGAACTGGCTGTTTGTCGGTACACAGACATGGGAACTGACTGAATGTTTGAGATTTTTTTTTTTTTTTTTACTTTTATCAGTAATTTTTTATGAGGCACATAATTTAAGAACATTAAAATCAAAGTGAATCATGGTTACTGTCTGCATATATTAAGTGATTGGGAAAAAAAAGACAGAAAAGGCAGAAAGTGGAATAGATAGGACAAGACAAATGTGCCAAAGACATGAAAAAGTGAGTTGCTAACAAGCTTGGAGAATAATAATAATATATTACATGTAACAGAACTATGTAATTACAGTACAAATAAAGGTAACTGTTCTCCATTTACAGTTATAGAAAAAAAGAAGCAATCAGATTACAAATACATTTAGCAAAAATGGGGAATATCAGCCTGATTATGAATTTAAAATATATTTAAAAATAGAGAATGATACAGTACCATACACAGTGCATACACATTACAACACTTCACACGTCACTCAGCACCACTCTGGTCTCGGTGAAACCAGCTAATCTTACAGTCAATTTATTAAATTCACCTTTAGTGAAAAAATGCTTCACTGGGGGAAATTTAATATTTTGTCTTCATCAGAAAAGTGGAATAACATCACAGCACAGTCCAAATTCTGCCCTTCCAGCTGTGAAAATACTTTTGTCATACAAGGACTAATTCAAATAAACATTTAATCAGTTAGAGTACCCATAACTACTAACTGCCAAGTTTAGCTACTTACCTGTCAATAATATACTAACTAACAACTAACATTGCAAAGTTTACTATTGGCACATTTTACTTGAAGGTATCAAAGTAAATCCATTCCAACTTACATTACTTTAATCATATGATACTTGGATTAAGTTACTGGGATACATTTTTCATTCCTCCTGCTAACAGACAGGAAGAAACATGTTGAAAATAATCAAAACATGGCTAGAAAATGTTCGGTGAGCACTTACTAAAGATACATTTTTCTTTTCTTGATGACCTTTGGAATTTAATTTTTGAAAGCGTTTTTAAAACCAGGACAGGTGAGGTGAGGATCTTATAACTGTGAGGTAGGAACAAACAAAACTCTTTCCTGAATAAGTGAAAGTTAGAATAAGAGGTGGGGTTAAAAAAAAAAAAAAAAAAAAAAAAAAAAAGGACAAAAGAAACTAGTATAAAGAGAAAGAATAGTTTTTGAGGATGAATTCAGACAGAGATCAAAAGTGAAATGGCACCCGTGAAATGGACCACTTCAACACTTCTGAGGAAAAATTGATGTATAAAAGATGATGCGGACAAAGACAGAGGTTGAGAGAACGAACAGACTGGAGGTACAGAGACGGAGAGAAAGAGAAGAAGAGAGAGATGTGTGTGGATGGAATTAGAAGTAGTCAAGTCGGACAGGTTGATAGATTAGAGTCATTGATGTGACCCACCCTGTAGCTATGCACTCACTCATGTGAGGCCAAGATCAGACTTATTGTACCTGTGTGTGTAAGTGCATGTGTGTGTTTGATTTCATGACAAATGAAGAACAAGTATTGGCTGTGAGGCTTTCTTATCCATTAGTATATTATACCGCATTGTCCTTGCACTCTCTGTAGGTGTGTGTGTGTTTGTGTGTACTTTTAAACCCTGTGACAAACTACATATTGCGCACAGCTTTGATGTCTGTGTACAAGGCTGAACTTTGAGTTGAATGCAGTGTGAAGGGAATATCTGTGCATGAGTGAATGTGTGTTATGAGCTAAACACAGGTTGACTCCTGCTCCCACGTCTGTTGCGCTGCATTGCAAAGCTTTTTATAGTGTTGCTTTCTGTTGCGTTACATCGCATTGCATCAAATTTATTGTACTGCGTCAAACAGATTAGCACCGAGTTGTTTTGTTTTAACTGTGGCAGCGGTACAGATGCTGTACAGTGATCAGGCGAGATGATGGTAGTCATTGGAAATTAAAGGTAACAAGAGAGAAAAAGTAACACATTGGTGTTATGGACAATAATATGCAGTGAAGAATGTGTCCTCTGGTATAAAGCACCTGATTCAAAAACTGTATAATGTAATAATGCAGCTTTAATTCATACTTTTATAGCAACTACTGTGAAGCTGCTCATATTGATGAACCTATAGAAACTCCTGAAGTTCCCGTCAGCTCAACTGCTTAGGTTCTATCAGCTCATTGCTTTAGCACTGTTTCAAGCAAATATAAATCTAATACTGTATACGCTGCATGTAGACATGCATATAGTGTTCATATGCACCTACTTCATCTATATAGAGTAATCCAGTACATTAATCATTCAATATTTGCTCCATTGCTCTTTGCCCCCATGCACAACTGTATTCTTGTTACCATTTACAGACACACATTGAGTCTTAGTATGTTGTTGTTCATTGCAGCATTTTATATATATTTATATGTGCATCTTTATTCACCTGCTTTTATGTACATAATAGTAATACACATAAAGCTGATCCTGATTATTATACTATGTAACTTAAAAAGGTGTGGGAATTTACCAAGCAGGTATGGGGTCTAATGAAAGATGCTATCCAGTTCAATTATAGGAAATGTAGTGTCCAGCTGTTGTTAGTTTTTTTAGGTTTTAGAGACAATTCATGTTTGGCAAATCCCCTAACCAAACGGAAGTGCCGTATTAAATCACTGGAGTACTCAGCATGAGTGTGGGGTGTTTTTATGTAAATATGCCAACACATGGTGTCCTGAGGCCTCAGAGACATAGAGGTCATTCTCTGCTGTGAGCTGTCTGCGATGTTACAGTGTATTACATAGTAAAAGTCATGTAGAAGCAGCGGTTTAGAACTGTTGGTGTCTTTGAATCAGTGGTCTCAAATTGGGGCGGTCCACGGTGGCATAGTGCACTACATATGGGGCATAGATGTGATGAAACATGCAGTGGTATTAAGCTGAATGAATATGATTTATGGGGAGAAAAAAAAGAACATCATAAAGCAGATACACACAAATACACTTTTTCTGTCCGGAGTGGTTTGACGTATACAGAAAAGATTGTGGAAAACTATGCAAGCTTTGTGAAAATACAAACAGTGATAATATAAAAATACAGCGTTTGTTCTCAGTTCGCATGCAGTGGAGCTGGTTTGGGTGTTTCACAGTCCAACACACCATCACACAGATGGATTAAAAAAATGTAATTAAAGAATCACTAATCTTCTTATTTCCTGTGCTCCTTCATTATCTCACCTGTTCCTTCCTGCAGTTGACACTGCACTCTACAAAATATTTCTCGAGTATTTAAAATCCAATCCAAATTCAGTTATTAAAGTGAGATAATATTTCTCAAAATGCTAATGACTATGTGTGAAATGTTGCTTACACAAACAAAACAAACCCCGCTCTTGTGAAACCACGTCAGGCAGACATATATGTCGGGAGAAAGAGCATTGATTGGGAGTCTTAGAAAGGTTCCTATAGCTCTCACAGAAAAGCAGCTCCATAAATCCACTTAATGGCTGGAGATATTAGCATGAGCTAAGCTGGAGGGTTAGTCATCACTTAGAGGAAAGACGAGGATGGAGATGGATGGAGTCAGACAAACAGACAGACTGAGAGGGAACAGCGGAAAGTGGTTTAATATATGTTGAGTGCTTATATGCATGTGTAAATTACTGCATGTATGTATATCGATAATGGTACAGTACACACACACACACACACACACACACACACACACACACACACACACACATGCACAGACAGCAGTCTCCGCATACAAACAAGCAGAGGCTGAGGTGAATTGTTTGACAAAATAGTGTTCCCTCTATTTAATGGCATGTATTCTGTAGATATTTAACAGAGGGATGGTTACTTAGGTTAAGGAGCAGTGAGAAGTCAGTACATGCCCCCTTCCTGGCCATCCCTTGAAAACAAATTGGCCATCCCAAGTGCCACCCCATTATCCTCAGGTTTGATTGGCTATCTGGGTCGGGACCTTAGTTTGAACCAACAGTTTCATAAATCATAAAATAAAAATACTTTCCTCGATGAAGTGTAGAGGATGTCTCCACCAGCAACTGACAATCACTGGAATAGTGTCAAACCAAGGCAGAGGTGTGTCATCACATCACCCGTGTACAAGCGCATGCATTTTTAGTATTTAGTTCTTGTGCATGAGATGCCATTGATCCACACATGCTCCACAGTGTTTCTCGTGGACAGAAACACCACAGCACACCTTTAAGAGATGTAAGTGTATATACAGGAGGTAAAAGCTACATAATAATGAGGAATGGGTCATCAGCAGCTTGGTAAACTCTCAAAAACAGACTCAAAACCTTTTAATGTCTTTAATGCTTTTCTTGATGGCAGTACAACAGAGGAGTAGTGTTTATATTGTCCATTTCTATCATTTGTGTGTCCATTTGTGGTCAGTTACAGGTAAATGGTGGGTGTATCTTGGTATCTGGATATACATGTTACCTTTCACTGAGTGTATATGGCTGTTTGATATAAGATCACAGAGAAATCAGAATGGGGTCTAACTTTAGTGGTGAACTACATTCAAAAGCAAAAAGCACAATATTAATGCACTTTTAAATATGATGGAAAAGTTAGTGTCATCATGCCGTAACAACACTCTTTTCCTGCTGACAATTTGTGGTGTTTTGAGTGTGATGCAGGCTGCTGGCTGCTCTGCTCGGCTTCCTAAAAAGCTCTCAGAAGTGTTAGAGGGCTGTCAACAGGGCGGAAGTGCCTTTTGAAACTACTTTTTTAAAGCACCTTCCACTGGCGGAGATGGAAGAAAAGACGAGGGAAAAAGACAAGTCAGCGAGCAAAAGACGGGGATGGAGGTGACAGCTCGTAGTCCTGTAGCTTAAAAAGCCATTTCACTTCACATTGTGGGATGTCAAAAAACTTTGCCATGGCGATAATGTTCAACAAGAAATCATCCATTTAATACATACTGATACAATGTTTGCTTTAACAGTTTTCTCTTTTCTATATTTTATCTCAGGATGTCTATTATTTCCACTGTATCTGAGGAAGAGGCAAGGCAGGATTAGCATAAACCAAAAACTGCAGTGCATCTAAATTCAGTCAGACAGTTTTTTGTTTCTTGTGATGTGCCTCATCTACCTCTACTTCAGTTTCTGACATTTCATTTCCCCTGATGTTTTGCAACGACATTCAAAATTTATAGAAATTCATCAAATACCAGCTCCAGTTTTTTACATGGAGGCAAGAAGCAAAAAGTTTTAGGGGGGAAGTTTTGTCCTTAAAGCCCCTGGAAACTCAATAGCCTTCTCCCTATTAGGATCTCATGTAGCCTACATAATAGGAAGCGTCTAAAAAGTATTAGAAATGAATTTTCGGACATTTATTATGCAAATAAGCACTTAATTCCACAAACCAATCATATAGAAGGACATGTCAGTTGCTGGGTTTCCAACTCAACAAATCTTCTCTACTCCCGATGGTTTAATCTCCCTCTGAGTCAGAGCCAACTCAACAACTTTAAGCTGAAGCTGTTATTGCTCCAGACTCCTTTGACAAAAACAATAATTTTACCTTGCAGAAATCAATATCATTTCGAGTGTACACTAGATTTAGAACATTTTCTCCACTTTACTTTCTGACGGGGAAGCTGCCATCTATACTCTCCGCAGTCACCAAGACTCATAAAAAAAAACAGTCATTTTACTTTGCAGAACACAGGAGTTGCTGGTTTAACTTTGTGTGTGCTTAAGGACAAACATAACTTTGATATAATATATGCACTTTTACTATTTAAAGCCACATTTCCAGAGGCATTTAACAAAATGCATAACTTGTAGCTGTAATTCATTATGAACTGTTTACAAAGGGTGCTCTGGCCGATCGGTCGCTGATCAGATATCAGCCGACATTCATTCTAAATAGTTTGATTGCTCATCTTTAGAAAGGACGATCAGAAGAGCCTATCAGATGACAAAGCAACAGTGTCCAAAATTAACACCCGTTGAGGGCTAAATGTGGGTACACCTTCCATTTGTTGAGCAAATCTCAGGAGGGTTTCCGCCACACTGGCAGGTAAATTTTTGCACCAAAATAGCGATGTAATAAAAACCGATGTTGAAAGTCTCTACTGCATTTTGGTGTCATTTACATGTGCACTGCTTCTGTCCTCTGCTGTCTGCATCAGAGTTCGGCACACTCAGACAAAAGGACAGAGACTTTATGGTGCATTTAGGTTCACCTCGTAAAGTCTGAACCTTACATTGCTTTGTATGGAAAAGCACGTAGTTGCTTACAAGAAATCCATGGTGCATTCAGGTGCACCTCATAAACACATAAATCTACACTGGAATGGCCATGAACGTTGGTTAAAATGGGAAAGTTTCAAAGCTTCTAAGTTTCTGTGGCATACACTTGATTATACATTAATGATGTTACTAAGTAAAACACGTGCTGTTGTAGAATGAAGTGACTCAGTAAAGAGCATTAGTATTTCCAGATATCAGTGATCGGCCCCAAAAATCCTTATTGCTTACCATTGTTTTCCAATTGAAAACATTGAACATCTGGTTTGGTGTTCACTGCCTTGCTGCCATGATATGTATGCAGCGTATGGAGCGATGCTCCTCTCTCTAAAGATTTATCACACTCATTTGTACAAAAGTAGGGAGGAGAGGAAGCATGTGGCTGGAATGTCAATGGCCCCGTACATTTCACAGCGGTTCACACTGATAAACACACCAAATGGAGGAGCGGAGAATAGATTGATGAATGAACGAACAAGGGAATGGATGTAGGAGGTACAAAAGAATTGAGCAAAGGAGAAAAGAAGGTCAAAAAGAAGCAAGTGAGAGGAACCAAGTAAGGAAGAAAGTGATGTTATGAAAAACTTGCATGTATATAAAAACAAATAAAAAATAATAAAACTTTAACATGCAGAAGTTTAGAGCAGTAAAACATAAACAAATGCCACATTTTATCTGAAAACCTATAAATTCTTGTAGTTATTGTTAAAAAAAAAAAAAACCCAAAACAAAATAACAACTCCTTTTATATAATGTGTGTGTTTCAGCCCTCAGTCTGTCTCAGTGTTTCCAACACAGCTGCTGTGAGAATTAAACTCTGTGAAGAATACATATTGTGTACCCACAGCTTTGTGTTTGTAATAAGTAAAATATTCTGGGATGAGTGCATCTTTCATCATTTTCATCTCGCATCTGCACAGAAAGAAAATAACAGTTAGATTGCTTAAAAGAAAAACCCTGAACCAGCTGGCTGCAAAACACAAAAGGGAATGTGCCACTTCAGCTCCGACTCAAGCAACTTCACCTTTACATCTTCATTCATTATTTGATAGTTTGCATTAAATATTGTCGTACAGTTAAGGGTTGATGTAACCTTTAAATTCCCCTTAACTTTGAAGAGGCCCCCGTGGTCCCACTTTGTGGATATGTAGCGGTTATTTTAGGTAAATACCTGGAGTAAACCATGTTGCTACTTTCAACAGTAAACAAGAACAGAATAGAAGATAGATGACAGCATGGTCAGGATTGTTGTCTTAGCTGTTCTCTGTTGGAGACAGTCCTCAGAAGAAAACAACAGTGATAATTTGATCATTTAAACCTTTGTTATCCCTGCCAGGCGTAAGCTTGGGACCAGATCATGTGATCGCTTGCAAGTGTGACCGTGAGTGTGTGTGTGTGTGTGAGTGATCAGTGGACCTGCAGTTTGTCTGCAGCTAATCTCGCACACTACTGGACCGATTAGCCTCATGTTTTTTGGTGCACATTCATGACTGCATGCTGGAGGACCTCTGTGGAATCAAGCATGTCATTATAGTGATAACTTCCATTTTGCCAAAAAATACACTAAATACCTTTTATTAAATTCCCTCAGAGTTACTGGTCAATACAGTGGTAAGTTCCATATTAATTTTTTCAAAGTCTTCACTACATCCAATGGTTCCCAAACTTTTTCTTGCATGGCCCCTTCAGAAAAAGGATTGAAGTCTAATTTTATTGAAATACAGGTTATAATAATAACATCAGCAAACACTTGTTTGCTTATTTTCCCTACATGCTATATAATATTCATTTAACTTTGTTTCACTTCAATATTTCTCCCCTGGTTATCCACGACCCCCATGCAGTGTGTCTGCGGGCCCCCCGGGGGACCCATCCCCCAGTTTGGGAAGCAGTGGTCAAGACAGACAAGGATGTAAACTGCAGTTTGACAACGTATGTGGGGATCATGTTAATGTTGGCAGAACTTTACAAATGTCCGCTGGTTGTATCTGGCAGTAGTGGTGACATTGCAGTAGGTGTTTCACCATATGTTGCCAGTAAAGGATCTGCACTCTACTGAGTGCACTCTAACTCTAGTTTAAGTCTGTGAAGACTCTCAGTCATCCCAGTTAAGGTAAATCTAGAGGTGAAAAGAAAATACTCACATGGATCTGAAAAGAAAAGCAATGACATCTGACCTTTTTTTTCTTATTTAGACCAGAGGATTTCTTGGCGCTGGTGCATTTCCTCATCAGTTTTCTTTTCATGTTTCAAATGTATAATCATGCTGTTATTTCCCACTGAATGTTTAATATATATTTACTTACAAAACAGCTGCTTACAAACACTAATTTAGCCAGACTATTGTTTTTTGTCTAGGGATCCCAATGACAAAGTGTTTCACCTCCTCTCTTGAATCTAGATTAAAGCACATCCAGAACTGTCTGTCTGGCAACCAGAGAATGCAATAAAATTAGAGACAATATCTCTATCAACATTGATTCAAAGACTAAATCAACAAGAAACAAAAAAATCTTTTCATTTACATATCTTTTTGCTTTTTCTGCTCCCTATTTTCCCTGTGAAGCTTTCTGTGTCTGTTTTCCCCAAACTCTGTCTCACTCTTCTCTCTTGTCCTGTGTTATGTAACCGTGGTTCTCTGCCTTTGTGCTCCACTTTCGTCAGGAGTGTAAAGACCCTGTATGGTTAAACAGCAGCTGAGCACTGGGAGACAGGGCTGGGTTTACTGGTTATGGGGACTAGCAGTAACCAATGTTTTTATTTTGTTTTGGGGGAGGACAAAGCAGGAATGAACAGAAGTGACTTTGTTTCCTGGAGCTAAATCTGGACTCTAGAGTGCTTGTTTGTTTCATGTCAGCCATTGCAAAACAGTCATATTATTAAGAGCTCTTTAGCCACCTGGGTGGATAATCTATAGTGTGGTTACCACTGCCAATGCCCCCATACAGTAATCACATAGAGAATGTGCTTAGCTGTATAATGGTAAAATGGTTAATAATGCATTAGTGTTTTAGTTGCAGTAAATGGAAATTAAAAAAGGAAAGATTGCTCATAATCCCTCGGTTATCACAACAGTTGGCACTGTGGAAAATAGTGAAAATTACACTTGTCATATTCCATAAACCTGCATTAATAATGCCTGCAGCCTCAACTCAAAGCATTTAAGGACTGTAAAATGAGATCTGCATACTCTGCATGACTGTGTGAATACTAAACACTGTTACACTAACCATGTTATGGGTGTTCACAGTAATACAGAGTGAGTTAGCCAGTTAGCTTAACACCAGGCAGGGCTCATTTCCAAACATGCTAATTAATGACTTAAAGTCTTTACTGACATTACATTACACTAACTAATTCTGTGTTAATTTTAACTCTAATAAATGTAAGATGCGCAAACTAAAACAGGCATTCCAGACTGGAATAGAAATTTCAAAGAACACACCAGCTGTAGCATTTGTATTTCAGCTTTGCATGTTTCCTTCATCTCTCATAATATATCATTGTCATTTTATGATTTAGTACAGTAAATGCATACATATTTATGCTTTAATATCAACTTCATTTGTGTTAAAACTTGTTCATCATGTACATTCAAGACTGAAACAAAACATCAAAAAACGGATTAATTCAACTTGTAATATGAACCTTTATCGTTGTCAATATTTTAGAAATAGGATCCTCCAGTCTGTAAAACCCGTCTTTCCCTCTGCCTGCCAGTTCTTTTCAAATGGCTTAACACACTGCAGACTAAGCATGTCACAGAAATGCTCCTGGATTATGTCCCTTCTACCCCCCTTCCGTCCTCCAGTGTTGGCCTTTTGGATGTTAGCAGGCCAGCATCTGCAGTACAAACGGCATTTAATATCTGTCTTTGCAACCTTCAGAGCCCGCTTGCCAGAGAGCCGGAGGGCAAACCGAGTCTGTCAGTGATCTGTTGGTCTCCCTAATCAGTTTAGTTTGCTATATAGAGCTGGTTAAAGTGCATCATTTTGGCATTTAGACAGGAAATTGCTTTATTTGTTTAAAACGCAGCGAACACAATATGGTCAGTGTCACAGGGTGGGTCCACATTTACAGCTTATTAATTAATAGCTTTTTAGTGTTAACGTATTAATGAGTGATGTGTTGTTAGAAACCAGAGCGGGTGGGTAGGCTGGATAGTTTACACTGTTAGAAAGTGCTAACTAGAACCATATAGAGTTCTTTGGCTTGTCCCCATAAGAGAACCCTTTTTGGTTCCTGGTTGAACCTTTTTAAAAGTTACACTTGGAACCTTTTTGGAGGTTTTTACCGAGATTCAGTCTTAAGGGTTATAACTAAAACCATGTGTGAAAGGTTCCACAAATTAGCTCTAGTTCTTCGTTCAAGATCCTTGGAACCTTGGTGCTATCTAGTCAACCAGCCCATGTTTCCACCTGTTTTGAGCAGAACCATTGTAATCAGGGATGTCATCACCAGAGGGTGCTCCACAGTAGAATGTGACATGCCCACTTTGGTTCCCAAGTAAAATCTGCTATTTTTGGGTTCCAGTAGGAAACCAACTTCCTGTTTCCCAAACCAGTTTATTTTTGTTGGAAATGCTCAGAACGGTTCAAAATAAGATGCTTGAACTGGAACAGGTCAGTTCCACGTTGGTGGAAAAGGCCTATATAAGAGGTTCTACAGAGAGCCTTTTTTAGGTTGTACGGGTTCCACCCAGAATCCTCTCTGGGGGCTCCATCCAGAACCAATCCACCCTCTAAGGGTGCTAACAAGAACCCATCCAGGGGGTTCTACAGAGAACCTTTTGATATTCCAAGGGTTTCACCTATAACTCTGTCATCTTCCAAGGGTTCTACAGTGACCAATATTCTATTCTACAGATGTGACAAAAAACATTAAATACCATAGATTGTGTATTGGGGTCATCCATTATTTTAATAATCTGTGACAATTACCAGTGTTTAAATTGGGAAAACATCTTTTAACAACCATGAATTCAACAATCATTGAAAAGCTCTCTCTTCCAAAAAGGGTTATTTGGATGAAAAGGTTTCTAAATGGAACCCCAAATCTTACAAATCCTCGATGAACCCTTTTTTATACCAAAATAAGATTCTTCAGAAGCAAATAGTTCTGGGGAGAACTAGCTTCAATCCTCATTTCTGTGAGTGTATGAGGAAGGTAACAGGGAAGATGAAACAGAAGCAGGGAGAGAAGCGTAAAACGGGGATGAAGGTGATGGATTGAAGAAGAGATGACTGGGGAGAGGGAGGAGTGGACGGATAAGGTGAGTTGTAGTTTGACCATCATGGCTGTCATGTAGATATGAGAAATCTCAGCTCCCTTGTCATTTTCCATTGACTCTGTGTTATTTCACAGCAGCCTGCAGGGAGTATTACATTGTTTTCACTCCAGCTGAAGGATAAGTCATCAAAATCTCTTTTCCTCTCTTTATTTTTCTTTCTTTCTTTCTTTCTTTCTTTCTTTCTTTCTTTCTTTCCCTCCACCTTCCTCGCAGTGACAGGATTCCCTCAGCCAGCGTCAGTGTTGCGTCACACTGATAATGTTGATATAGCATTGGTATAATTAGAACGCACATATCGACGGTTTGACTGCTGCCAAATGTGTTTGTGCATGTGTGCTGTAGGCCTACAAGTTCATGTGGTATTTTTTGACCCTGAGAGCACTGTTGATGCTGAAAATTGCACTTGAACTATGTTTTAATCACAGTTATGCTGTATGTGTCCCTAATTACATCTAGTAAAGTCTAATACTGTCTAATAGAGAACATATTACTAGGTATTAGTTAGGTTTATTCTCATTAGTGGACTGTAAAATAAAGTGCAACCATTTTCTTTTGTCACCATTATTTTGCACATTTATATTTAGTGCAGTTGCTGCAGTTATTCCACAAAAGTGCATGTTTTCACTTGATGGCACTTGACACAGCATCACTGTGACCAGCTGAAAAACAATAAAAATGAAAACTGGAAAACGTTTACAGAGTATTAGAAAACTGGGCATGTCTCCAGTGATGATGGGAGGCTTCCAAAGCACTTCGAAAGATGCAGGTAACATATTGAGTCTAATACTTCCTGTGGCTCTACACACAGCACAGTGGCTCCTGCAGCACTGTAGCTCCTGTGTAGTATGATAGTGTCATCATGCGTTGTAACTGCAGGCCTCAGTCCTGATTGATTTTCATTATTGCTCAGACACAGTGTTACTAATCCTGAGTGCAAAGAACAAACACAATCCCGTTCAGTACACAGATAGTAGAGATACACTCCGCTGATGCTTCTGTAAAGCACACAGGCTTCTGTGAAGTGTTTAGATATTACGAAAGACTTACACTGACATATCTGACACGTCACCTCTGTCAACGCAAAATTAAGTCAATTTCAACTGGAGCCAGTGCCCTGCCAGAGATCTGTTTCCATCACAGTGAAATCAGTGAACAGGACTAATTTGGAGGATGGCAAACTGCAAAGGGACACAAGATAATAAATTACAGATTTTAACTGAAAAGGATAGTTCCAATTATTTGATGGGGGGTTGTATGATACTAGTATGATACTACTGGTACTCATAGGTACTCAATAGTAAGTGTATTAGCTATAGGAGATGGTGGTCGACACACCCCCAGTTCAGAGAAACAGGAACAGAGTCTAAGTAATGGATTGCTGTGTACAGTGTCAACAAAAAAGCATATTTTAGCCACTTAAAAAAGGTCTGCCTAAAAAAAAATCAGTATAAATGATTAGTGTACACCACATTGGAATATTTTCACTGATTTCACACAGCATTTTCCAATTGGAAACTGCTGTGATATTGGACAAATATTGCTCTCTCCAAACCAACCAAACTCCAGAGGCAAAATCAGTAATTTTACCTTGCAGAACATGGGAGTTTGTGCCTCTGTCTTTTAGTTTGTTTGTATTACTGTGTGACTTTGGTGTTTTAAAAGGGTTATCCAATTCACTGAAGTGGCATAATAACACAAAGAAATGAATATATTGAGGCAGTGGTAGACCAACAAGTCCTGTGTTCAGCAAGGTGAAATGATTGATTTCGAAGTTTGGTTGATTTGGAGAGACAGTGATATTTGGCTAATATAGCTGTCTGGTGGTTGAGTAAAGCAGTGAAAATATTCTAAATATAGCATACACTTAAACTGATATAGATTTTTTTGGGTGGACCTTTTTTAATGGTAGGATTTGTCTAAGCTGTTCGTACGTGCAGAAGACAGATACCAGGATGTTTTGGGTTGGTAAAGCAAAATAATGAGAAAAATAAGGATATACTACAGGCAGAGGACAGAGACTGCAGATACAGCCACCACAACACACTTCTAGTCTGTCATACGTGATAATTGAAAGGGATTATGTTTATATGAGTCTATAAACTGTTTTTAAAGAAACTGCTGTGTGACACCTTTAAGTGGCTATAATGCCTTTTCCTGCTGACCCTGTCCACAGCAATTCATTGCTTAGCTTCCATGTTGCTCCTCTCTGCTTCTCCAAACTGCAAGTATGCTGAACCCCATCTACTGTAACTAATACACACATGCAACTCTACATCAGATGATCCGAACTATCCCTTTAATTTCTGGCTTTAAAGTCTGTGTGTGAGTAAAAGAAGTAGAAGCAGATGGACAAGCATTTTTTTTTATTACAGTGACGAACAAAACCAGTAAAAACAAATTAATCTAGCATGTTTCTTTGTTTGTGAGAGGGCGAGTATGTGTTAATCAGATACATGTTTTTTTGTTGTGCAAAAACATCTATTCCCTGAGAACATCTTGTACTCCTCCAGTCTGATTTAAACTAACTGCTGCATCTTGTTAAACAGAAAACTTGTATTTCAGGATTGTAAATGTGAATGTTAAGCACAGCTCTGTCTTGTTGTTGTCACTGCGGATGTTACTGTGTTGAATATGGTATGTGTATTTTGTATGAGTAAGTGTGTGTGTGTGTGTGTGTGTGTGTGGTGCAGGTGTGGTGTGTGTGGCAGGGTTGTGGGTTAAAGGGAAGTGAATAGAAGACAAAATGATATAGTGGTCTTATCGAATGTAGACCCCGAACCCCTGCAGTCTCATCAATCATGTGACATGTTACACCTCTAACATACAGAGCAAAACCCACAATCAGCTGCTGTGGAACTCCAGTAACAAACCCTATGAAGAAAATCCGGCCTGAACCAGACCCACACGGTCCAGTACAATAATCCACATTTCAATGATGTATTTCTCCAATCTACTGTGTCACTGAATTCTCACTGAACAGAACATTAAGCTCTGCTCAGAATACTGCTTCTGGCTGCCCTTTTCTTCTTCTGCTCACTGAGGATCATGGGTACTGATTTAGACCCATTTGCAATGACAAGTTGAGTGAACAAGAACAAATATTTCTCTGGAGCAAAGTTATAATATTTATAAGAAACAATGGTGCAAGAAGGACTCAGATCTTTTACTTAAGTAAAAGTAGATATACTGCAGTGTAGAGATACTCTCACTCAACAAAAGGTTGTTCATTTAACATTTTACTAAAAGTAAAGTATTAGCATCAAAGTATACTTAAAGCACCAAAAGTAAAAATACACATTTTGCACAAAAGCCCATGTCAGAATGATGAATATTACACTACTGTATTATGATTATTGATGTATTGATGTATACATCACTTACATGTTGCAACTAGTAAATGTGAAGGGTGTAAAATATTGATACACTTCAGTCTCTGAAGTTATGTTTCATGATACTGTATCAATTCTCAAAAGCACTGTATCATGATATGGTGATATGTGGAAATATCTGAAGTGTTTTCATTTTGTGTTGTGTTAAAACCCCTGACTGCTACAGATCAGTGTTATATTTATCTTGCTCTTCTCACTGCATAAAAATCAACTTTATTACCAGGTTTGTACACATGGTGTTGTGTTCTTTATATTATGACAGTTTTTTATAAAATTATGATATAATATTTAATATACTGCTGTGTAGCTTGTGAATATCCCATTGGGGATCAGAAAAGTCTTATATAATGATGTCATAATTTATTTGTTGATTATATTTTGTATTATTAATCTGAATTGGAAAAGTAACTAGTGACTAAAGTTATCAAATGTGGAGTAAAAAGCGTAATCTGAGTGAAGTTTGTGACAGTTAGAATCTATGGCCCTGACTATGGGGTTTTTCATCCAGTAAATTCGTCTCTTTGTCTTCTTCACTCGCTTCCTCTCCTCGCATCCTAGCTCCTCCAAGCGAGGATGTGAGAAAGAGATGCGAGGAAGAGAAGCAAGGACAAAATCCCCACGAAATAAAAAATCTTGGTTCTTTTTGGCATCAGTGTGAAGTAACGACAGTTAGTGATGATGAGCAGCATATAACTATATCAAACTGTCCACAGAAACATTTATTTAAGAACAATTTCAATACCTGACAGATCCGTAAAATGTTTAAAATAGCTGATTATTATTAGGATTCTCACTAAGCATCACTTAATATTTTTTGAAATCTTCTAATTTATATATGGATCAGTGTTATTTGTTTACTTAGGCTATTTATTTACTTGGATTATTGTTATCTGCACAATAATACATCATGCAGCTTTGTAAGAATGTGTGTGCTGCCGCTGTGTGTGATGCCACAACTCTGGAACTCTGAAATGATCATATTATAGTGTTAGACACTGACACGCAAGATGACAGCGCATTCTATTATATCTCATCATGTAACTGTGTTTCATTATATTATCTATATATCTGTAGATCCCTGGACACAACATTACAAAGTACTGTAAGCATGCCAGCGCAGGTATTTTCCCAGGTATTTGATTAGTGCATTAAAAAGTGTTTGAAAGTGATCCCACAGTAATAAGCTCTGAATCATTACTGTACCAGATGCCTCCTTGTCATCCTGTCTCCCCTGTTTGTGTCATTATTCAGAACATGCGGCGATTTGCAGTCTAATAAAACTACTAATGTTTAATATGAGTTATTTCTTCATGAGCTCTTTGTGACACCAAAGAACATAAATATTCACATCAGAATCTTCTATCAGTCACTGGAGCATGATTTTCCTGCATGGGTCCTGATGATGCAGGAACACAATCGCTGAAACTGCCCAAACAACGTTACTTTTCTTGATAAAAGACTTCTGCATGGCGTTACACCGGTGTATCCTCAGTCTGAGCTCCTCCAGAAGCCTCCTCTCTCCTTGTCTCCTCATTTCCTCTTCGCATAATTCAACGAAATGAAAAGCACCCCCCAACTCTGAAATATCAGCGGCCTAAAGCAGCGCTGTCCGCGGTGCTGAAGTAGCAGACAGATTTGTAATTGCACCTTTTTTCCCACTTCCCTTCCTTCTGTCAGTTTCATCTTTGATCGGTAATATTCTCTGTGCTATTATTAAATTATATAGCTATGGGTATTGAAGAATACACATTCAAAAAAGTTGTCCATGAGTGGCGGGTGAACGAAATTAACTGGTTTACTTAAAAGAACCAGTCTTCTTATAACAAGGGTGCTCCTATTGGGCTCCCCAGTTAAAAATGAACAGGCATTGTGTATCCAAGTTTGAGAGATCTACCACACTTGCACAAACAACAAATGAGTTACTGATGCTCGAACAAAAATTGTTGCTTCCATACCCGGTCTCTTCTACTTGAGTAAATGCATTCAGTGACCTTCCATCACTGATAATAATCACTTTGACATAACCATGTTACTGTCACTTTGTGCGGTCACTTGCAAACTAACTATAGAACTACAGAACAACATACAGTAAAAAAGTCTGATATGTAAGTCAGTTCTTTACTGAAGTGCTGAAAAAATACCAGGTTAAAGATACTACAAGAAACTGTCAAATTGTGTTGATTTTGGAGGCCCCTGTGGACAAAAGTGGTAGTGTTTCAACCATAATAACCACAAAATATAATGTCAAAAATAGAATAATTTTAAGAAAAATATGTATGACTCACTGCAATATTGCCTGAGAAAACATAAACACAGGCTCATTTAATCTTTCAATGAGAATCCAACCCGGTGGCAGACATTAAGAACAGCGATATAGAAATGGTTAATCTTCCTCCAGATGGTCTTGTTTGCTCATGCGGGTCATATAGAGGCTTCAGTATTAAACTGAGACTTTTTCATAACCAGTTAAAAACTCCTTGTAGTAGCTTTACGTTCAACAATGGTTAACAGAGAGAGGAGAAAACAGCTTAGAAAACAAAGAAACTTTCTTGTTTCAACTTTTTTTTAGCGCTGCCTCTCTTTCTGTCTCCTTCTTTGTCTGTCCTCTGGCTGGTATGAGAGGAAGATGAATAACCCAGCGCCGAAAGGTGAGAAACTGCTGGTGAGATTGGTCTCAACATGTATCGGCGCTGCACTCTGCAGGCTGTCGCTACAAGTTTGTGTGTGTTATTGTGTGTACAGGTGCATATGTGTGTATGCAAGTGTTGCTTTTGTTGGTTTTGAAAAGGGGAGGGTGATAGACAGGCAGAGAAATGTGCATACCTTGACAAAATGTTATGAATGATTATGTGTTGAAAATCTTTCAATTTGATTAAACGATTACAGCTGCATCGATATCTGTATTTACCCCACCAGTTGCATGCTGTACACTATTATACTCTCCTATTATGCCAGCAAAAACTTGGGAAAAGAAACGGTTTGGGAAGAGAGCTGCAAGACAGAAGAAAGGATCAAGAGAGAAAAGGAACAAGAAAGAGACAAAGAGAGACCAACAGGGAATGAGACAAGCACAAGCATACGGATACGAAAAGCAAACAGAACTTGAACAAGGACGACGGTGAGGGATGAAAGTAGAGAGCAAAGTAAAGAAGTGAATTCCTCCTCGCTTTGCCATCCCGTTCCCCCTTCTGAGTTCCCCCTCATCCACACTCGTGTTTCATCTCTGCTCCTCCTGCACGACACGGAAGATGTGCGACAGTTTGGGTGATACGAGCTAGCAGGTAATTATTTTTTGGATTATAAAGGAAAGGAGAGATGGAGGGACAGGGTGGAACGGTGGAAGCTGGAGGGAGGGAGGAGAAGGGGGGAGAGATGAATGGCAAAAGTGATGGATCTCTTTCTCTTGCTTAATCTGTGTGTTATGTTTAAGCTTTCCTGTCGATGCGATGGTGTTTAGAGATAAGAGCTGAGAGGTGATTACTGAGTAGGCAAAGAGCTGTGATGGGCAGAGGATGAGTGAGGGAGGGAGACAAAAGGAGAAAGCAAGAGAGGGGGCAATACACAAACACACACGCACACACACACAACAAAACATGTTGGTTGAGGTCTGGTATTGTCTACTAACTACAGTTAATAAATGCAGTATTTCCCTTTGTTCGTCATTAGCAACAGTATTGCCATGATCTTCAGATACGCTGATGAGAAAAGTGATTAATAGCATTAAGTTAATTACTATGGAGAGCAGTGAGAGAGGGATGATACAGATACAGAGGGAGAAAGACAGGTCTGGTCACATAAGCATTTAAAATTTTGGATTAAAATCAGTTTCAAAGGGAGGAGAAATCTGTAATATATTTAGTGTAAAAAATCATAAAATAGGCATGATACGGTATGTCATCAGAGATTAAGAAAACATGCCAACTTGAAACAGGTGTCCTCCTTTGATATTTCAGTTCTGGCATGTAACTTGTGTTATTGTTTGCCTGTTACAGGTTTATTAGAGTCCAAATTAATGACAAATGTTCGCCGAATGAGTAAGTGTCTGTTTAGAAGTTGTTAGAAATCAATGATCTTTTGCAGTGGGCTTTTGTAACATCTGAGCTCCTTGAGTCTGGACAGGAGAGGGCAGGGAAAAACAACTCGTAGATTAAATAGGATAGATAGGATATGGCTCCAACTCACAGTTTGTACTGCAGTAATCATTTTTGAATGTTGGGATCTTACATGTTGCTCCTTTAATGGAGCAAAAACTACTTTGTAAACACCAATTGCTGTCTTAACAAGTGTTGATCTATGAGCAGGGTGATCATATTTTCAATGTGCTGTATGTTCGTGCATACACCATAGTAAGGCCGAGTGATATGACTTATAAATAACATCTCACTAATTTTTAGTTATGCTACGATTTACAATATAAAACAAACAGCATTTGATGATCTTACAGAATATGATGCACTGCTGTACACTGAAGTATCCAACAGTGAGGCTGAGTGATATGGACAAAATTAAATATTCTTGACCAAACTCCTCAATATTAATATTGTGTCAGTATTGTAGGGACATTGATTCTTCAGGAAAAAAAAATATTAACACAATGAGATTTTTGATAAAGAATCATCAGTAACGTGGATATAATAACTACGTGGGAAGAGGCAAATAATCAAACAGTTAGGACAGTCTGGTAAGTTCATTAAATGACATCACTTTACTGTAATGCAGCCTTTGAAACCAGGAAAAGTCAAAGAAAGACTTCTGCCATATCTTGATGAAGATATCTAAAATCTAAAGCAATATCCAGTCTCATATCATGAGATCAATATAATATTAAGATTTTGCCCAGCCCAACACCATAGTCATTTTCATCAGGATGGGGGACATTTATTTCAGCGCTTAGTACACCTACTGAGCACACCAATCAACACCATGGATGCCATGAACGCAGCATTTTTGTTGACTTTGTTGTACTTTACGAAAGAAGGAAAAAGGCTCCTGGAGCTCTTAGTAAAGACGGGCTTTTTCCTCAGCATGACAGCTACCTGTCGTCAGCACGCTGACAAGTTCTGTCAGAAAGAGCTGCAAATGTTAAAAAATGGAGGAAGCTAATGTGGCTTATTAGGTGTGTTGCACCATCTGCTTTCATTTAATCTCCTCTGTATAAGGAGAAGAGTATAAACTCCTCCAAAAAAGAGAAATAGTTAGCAGACAGTCAATAGCACAAATCTACTTATTTTATTCTACTTAAACTTATTGCCCCATCAGCAAACTTGCTGTTCGTTAGCAAGTTCTTTACCTTGAGCTTTAATCCTTATTAATCCTTATTGAATGGTATTTTGTACAGCCCTTGGAACAAAATACCTGATGGCAATAGACAGCACAGTGTGGAGCACAGAAAACAGGAGAAGCTCAGAGAGCTATTCTGCTAGCACTAGCATGATCACAACTGGCGAGCGTGTGCGTGTGGTGACCGCACCC
The DNA here is from genome assembly GCA_034769285.1 of Lutjanus argentimaculatus. Classification (NCBI taxonomy): domain Eukaryota; kingdom Metazoa; phylum Chordata; class Actinopteri; order Lutjaniformes; family Lutjanidae; genus Lutjanus; species Lutjanus argentimaculatus. The sequence continues at coordinate 11,763,596 of JAWZSL010000024.1, read as the reverse complement.
CAAATTAACAAGCTCCAAGCACCATATATTTTGGGAAGACGTGCAGTTGAATTTCTCACATTTTCTGGGTTGACGAGTCCTTAATTTTACAGTAAAATGATTCACAAATTATTTACACATCAACAGGTGCTAAACTGCTAATTACGCAATAATTGCAAAGCTTTTTAATTAGATTAATTAAATAATTTGTTTAAAAAGAAACAAGTAATTTGTAAATGATTACAGACATATGGTTATGAGCTAATTTAACATACACAAATTATTTTATTTGTCAGAACACAATTGCTGAAAACGAGAAAAGACTGAGAACTACGTAGAACTGAATTATAAAGTTACGCAGGTAAACAGTTTTTCACTGTTTCTGTGTTCAGGATTTTTAAGGCGGACCTAAAACATGGTGACGTGACGTGGAGCCGTGAAACCCCATGAACCAACACACGAACGACGATGACTCCCGCTCCCCTCCTCCTTCCTAACAGTCAAATCAGCCCAGCAGTACCATCCTGTCACCGTCCTCTGGTTCTGGTGGAGGACGGTGGAGGACATGTCCAATAAAGCTGCTAGATGGAGCGTCCATGTTTGAGGTCATTTTCAGGTTGTAGTTGTGTTTGACACTGAACACCCCCAGAGTTTCAGTGCATTTTTTCCATGATTTTGAGACCTAATTTTAGATACTTACAGATTTTTTTCACTATTCAAACTTGGCTGGGTGGCTAATAACACATGTTTCTGTGGTGTGACAAACTCTGAACACACATTTGTTGCTTTACGAGACACTTTATTTCCTAACACTAGCACTTTATAATTTAGTTGGCTTGGGTAACAGCAGTTCTAAAATGTTTCACTATTCTCCCCTCCTCTGACAGAGAGACATTAAAAGATGAAAAGGAAAGAGGAGGTGGAAGGGCAGATTGCATAGAAATGAGGATATGCATAATAGCTGAGAACAGTGAGACTGCGATGAATAAAAATGAGATTAACAGACAGACAGACAGACAGACAGACAGACAGACAGATAGATAGATAGATAGATAGATAGATAGATGAATTGATAGATGTGAAAGTTGAGTCAGTGGTGAGTTAGAGGAGCAGGAGAAAGAGAGATGACCAGCTACAGTACATACAGAGTGATAATGCTTGCTACTGTGTGCGCTCCAGCAAACAGCTACATGCAAGCAGTTGATTTTCTGTCAGGGCGACTTGGAGCCAGCGTCAATCTACTGGGACAAGACCATTACCAGGATCACTGGAGTGAAAATGGAGCCCACGTTGGACGGCCTGTTCCAAAACTCCATGCAGACTAATACACACACACACACACACACACACACACACACACACACACACACACACACAAGGTAGTCTCCAGTTCTGAGGCATTAGCAAAACACTGTTCGACTGAATATTGAGGGGAATATATGTTCACACACTTTAACAATGCAGCCTCCCACAAAACCTCCTACAGTGCCTCCAAATTACAAAGTCAAAAGTGACACAGATCCTTGTTGACAGCCCACAGTTCTGCTCCAAAATAAACCTCTGATCATGAAGTAATCACTCTTCATTTATTTTGTCTTCCTCTCAAAGTGAAATGTGGTGTTTTAGCTACTCATCTTAGGATAAACATCCTGTAAATATGTAGTACGTTGGGTGTGTAGGATGAAAAACTGATCAGTGAGAGAAGAAGCAGGGCGATGAAGAGGAGGCATGACTTTTTTGATGCTTTTTTTGGGGGGGAGCTTTGGCATCTAAAAAAATTGAAGTCAAAGGAGAGGAGAAGAGAGGAGACAAGTGCAGGATGGACTGTTGCAGTTTTGACACTTAAAGTAAGTGTAGAGATGTGGGAAAGGTTGAAGAACCTGCAGTGTTTTTGGCAGGAAAAATACTTTAACTCAGAGCAGAGAAAATGCTAGAAGTTTCTCTGTGCAGGATTTTGCTTTAAATACAAGAACCTGATGTGAATTTTCTGCAAACCTGTATATTGAAATCAGTAAAACCTTCCATTTGCTCAATTCGACACAGTTTTGGCTTTAAAAAATCACAGTGAAGTGGAAATTATATAGATAGACATGCCAGGTTTTGTATATCTTTCTTTCTTTCTTTTTATCATCAATTAATGGTTTATGTCATTTATATCAACTTTATTTTAGAGTACACTATAAGACATTGCAAGCCATATTTTGTATTAACTTAGACAAAACCTATTTCTATTAGACAGTATTAGACCCTTATTAGACAATTAGGGACATATTACAGCAGAACTGTACTGTAATCTAAAGTGTATTATTTCCCACTGTAAGACCCTTATAGACCTGATTTGAGGGTATTTACACATTACAACAAAACAGTACTGCAAACTAAAGTGTGTCTCAAGTACAAATGTGTACTTTTGTTGTCAGAGTTGCCAAGACTGATTCCTACTTCTTTGATCAAATCACATTATCTGCCAACAGTATTACAATGATAATGATTTCGGCCAATCAGATTCACATATTCTTTTTAAATCAGGAAGTAGCAGATATGTTATTTCACTTTCAGTTTTACAGCACTGTTCTCTTGTAACGTGTCTCTAATTACCTTCTAATAAGGTCTACTAAAGCCTAATAAAGAACATATTATTTCTAGTTTTTGTCTAATTTGATACAAAGTACAGTACAAAGTGCACACAATCTATACAAGGATTAGTTTTTGATGATTTTGTTTTGTTGTGCTATAAAAATAAACTTACTTCATAATTTTTAATATTTTTGTTTTTGTAATCTTATTTTGCTTTACAGGTTATCATACAGAATATTTAAAATCTCATGTCATTTTGTTTTTAAAACTGACCCTCTGTCATGCACACTTTTTCTGTCACATGCAATGTTTTGTACATGAGCCCCCAGAAATGAGAGACAGAAAGAAGATGAAGTGGAGAAGAAAGAGGAGGACAAATAATTGGATACAGTATTATAATATAAGAACTGAGACACAATAGAGAAAGTAGTGTGTTATGGAGACACTGCAGCAACAGTTGAGCTGAGGAAGTTCAGGGCTCTGCAGCAATCTGTCTCACTGAGCTCTGCTGCACTGAGGTGTGGTGTGGAGTTACAATCATGACACAACTGATACAGCTGCCTCGATGGGACACGCATGTAAAAAGATACACCTCTGTCTATAGACATCGAAATACAAAGTATGCATCAGAGATGCACTGATTCCAATTTTATTGGTTGGCATTTGATTCTGTTTTCCAGTTATGCAAAATCTGACCTGCCGATTCAGATTTTCTTTCTACAACAATCGACAGAATATACAAACATTTTTGTAACTTTTCTTCAAAGGAAAATTAAATTTTATGTTCATACTAACACACTGACTATTAAATAATATTTACATTCTCTCCAAAAGTGCTCCAGGTTACTGCCAGGCCTTAATTCATTATCAAGAGTATGTACCATAATCTCACATGAGAATGGGAAATGTGATCTCACATGATCCGATGGGAAAATACATGTAAATAGAGCAGAGACTGACATGTTGCTGTAGTAACAAACTGTTTCCACTGTGCACGGAACATCAGCACCTGATCTGTCCACCACACGGCTGCATGTCTCACCAGCGGCATATTAGAGGTTGTCTGTTTTTATGATCATAAGTCTGTGCGGGGTGTTTTATTTTGAAAATTTACCATATTCTCTTTACCAACCATTCCCAAATGTAAGAATGTTGTGGCCCACTTTGAAATCTGAAAATCTTTTGAGGTCCACCTAAACCTTTAATCACAACTCTGATCAACACGAGACTAATACCAGTGACAAGATATCAGACACATTCTGGTTTTAATGTGACGGGTCACTGAATATGGTGCAACAGTTGTTAAAGAGAAAAATTAAGAAAAACATGTAATTTAAATCCCATGCCTTTGTCTTATTAGTTCTGATTACTTTTTAAAAAATCATAAACATTTTGTGATCATTTCAAGCTTGCAAAATTGAAACTTTAATTTGTTTTTCATGGCCTCTCAAGGCCCACTCAGATGGACCTGGCACAGCCGTAATGCCACCCGGCCGTGCCAAAATGGAATCAAGTCATAATGTTTTGCAGTGAGAGAGTGTGTTTTAAAGAGGACAGATATGGCAAAGTGAAGGAACGCAAAGCATAAAGTGAAGTCAGTAATGAAATGTTCATCACATCAAGATGGCACGACTAAAAAAAAAAAAAAAAAAAGGCCGGGGCTGAAAATATTCACAACTATCACCCAATTCCTAAATGTGCACCAAGGCTAATAAAAGTCATAAATAATAATACCTTGTTGATTTGAGTTAACTGTGCACTTTGGGAGGGTCAAAGTCTATTTTTTTAATACCGCTGCTGCAGCATCAAAGAGTTTATTTTGGGTCCAGATTAAGCACGGAGGAGGAAGAGGAGGAGGGCGTTAGCTTAACAAGCCTCACTGCTTTTCTAAAAAAACACAAGCTGTTGTTAATGCAAGGTGAGAACAGCTTCTAACAAAGGAGGTAAAATCAGCAATGAAGCCGCCTGGAGACACGTTTTACTTCACTGATGAGTTCCTTTGTGATGCACAAAGTCAATTTGAAGAATTGTCTGATCTAGTTTTATGTCGTTTGCTCCATTTCTTATTTGACATTTTAATAGATTTTTTTTTTTTTTTTTTTTTTTTTTTGCCTACCTTAAAACTTTCCTTCCAAATGAAAAAGCAACTAAACTTCCCGTCATCAGTTTATTCTGCCCCACAGGCCTCGAACGCACAAACACGGAACTTGATTTGGGCCGCAGACCTCGCTATAAAATATTAGATTCACCCGCCCGCTGCTGTAGCCGTTTGAGGGAAGCACAGCCGTTTGCACACGTTTATCTCCGGCCTCTAAACACCAGTCACAGGCGGTGATGAAAAGCTCCACTGCGGCTGAACAATAAAGGAAATAGAAAGCACTGTTGATGAAACACAATACAGTAAAGGAACAGAACGGCCGATGGAAATGGTTGTTTGGATCCCCAGTGGGTCATTCAATCGCCTGTGCCCTTGAACACATGGCTCTTCAGTGGAATAACTTATGATAAGTGGTATAATGCTGTTGGGGGGAGTGAGAGGGACTTTATGCTGCGTGTGTCTCTAGATTTAGGTATGAAGTGGACACCACCAAATATTGTATGGATATTTTAATGTGATCATTAGATGTAATTAATTTTGTAATACAAACATTTTTCCTCATCAACATGCAACTTTATTCATATTTATAAATTCTTGGTTTATTCTGTTTTCATCAATGACAGCCAACATCACAGGAACCACAGTGGTGACAGATGTTATGTAGTGGTTGGACATGTGTGGATGTAATACTGTATATTAAAGGAGAAATCTGTAATATATTTATTGTAATAAATAATGAAATGACCATTATACAAATGTCATCAGAGATTAAGAGAACATAAATTGACATAGCGATTTCTCTGACAACAACGCTGCAGCCATGTTGTTCTCCCTGAAATCTCTATTCTGGTGTGTAACTTGTAATGTGTTACTGTCTGCTGTTTACACTTTAATTAAAGTTCAAATTAATGCCAAATGTTTGCCAAATGAGAAAGGGTCTGGTTATGAGCTGTGACAAATAATCTGTCAGAAGAAGTAGGCAGAAGGCAGACAGTCACTGAACTCCAACTCCAGATTGTGTATTTTTAGAGCAGTGGGCGTTTGTTATCAGAGTAATGGGCTTAGCTTTACATTGAAAAACAAGTAGTTATAGTTTAATAATTCTAAATAGTTAATCAACTTCCTCCTGAGGAGGAGGGGGTGTGGCTAAACAACTCACAATTGTTACATATTGCTCCTTTAAATAATACTTATTGTGTAACAGTGTGTAAAGAGATTTTCATTCTTTACCTGTTTATTCAGGCTGAACGATTTTTAAAAAATATCTAATTGCATTTTTTTTTTTTTTTACTGATATTGCAAATGATTTGTGATATTAGAGGGAAGGAAAATGATTATGCTGTGATTTCTGCAGGGATCTGTACTAAATAAAGATGCTCAAGTCTGTAGAATATGATGTGCCGGCCAGGACATTTCTGGAGCATGGCAATATTTAATTGGAAGCTGCTACAACTACAGGCTTTCATATTGTGTTGCTTTTGGAGTGTTTCCACCATAATAACCACAAAATATAACATCAAAAATAAAAAATATTTTAATAAAGATCTCCTCCTGCTCCTTTTTAACTAACCAATGTACCATTTGCTGAAACTTCAGCTGGGAGAATGTAAACACAGGCTCATTTCATCTGATTTCACAGAGAATCTGACCTGGTGGCAGCCATTAAGAATAACCAATCTTCTTGTAGATGGTCTTGTTAAGCTCATATAGAGGTATCAGTGAGAAATTGAGACTATTTTATAACCAGTTAAAAACTCCTTGTAGTAGCTTCAAAATGGAAATTTGAACAACATTTGCCTTTAACAAAATAGTGTGCCTCCTGCCATTTGAAAATTGCAGAAGGCCATATTGTGATTACAATAAAATTTCAATAATTCATGCAGCTCTAATTCATGCTGTGTTTGCTTGATGCTTACCCTGCTAACACTGGTATTAATTCATGCCTGGCACTGAGATAATTTATGCTGTTGGCTGTTGTATTGTCTTTAAATTGCTTAATGCACCAGTAGCTGTCCTTTGAGTAATGCTGCACAAACATATTTTATATAGTTATATTGTATAACTGCGATGATTACGTGCCAAATGTTTATTGGCAAACACCTTACTTGCACTGGCACTGATTATTTCGCCACAGCGTGCATAGTGGTCTTAAAACAGGGCTTTTAGACACCTTGTCAATATGCTGCATATGTGGATTTCTACAGATCAGGTCACCTCAGTGACGCAAAATGCCAGATTTAATGACATAATCAGATTTTGTGATGAATTTGTTTACGACCCTGTACAAGTAGTTGAAAGGCCCTTGTACATGTCCTCTTCCTTTTCCCTCACTCTGAATCCCCTCTTCACCTTCAGTCCATAATATCACGCTGAGCCAAGCCAAGCTGAGCTGTCGTTAATTGAAAAAACTTGATTTGGCATATTAATTCCCACCGCTGAATCACTTATCAAAAGATATAATTCATTTTTAATTTAGCTTTGCAGCAGTTTCCACATGACAGACGCAGCAGCAGACAGACTGAGAGCAAAACAAAAACACAAACAGCCACTTGGGAGGTGAGAAGCAGTGCAATGAAGGGGGGCACTGTACAGTTATAATGAGAGGTGTGTGTGTTTGTGTGTGTGTATGCACATGTGTGTTTTGTGCTATACATCATTGCACCGCTGCCTGTTGTGATTGCCTGACCCAAGGTTTCAGCGCATTACCACCTTAACAGCTTTGTGGCTGGATTTATTTGTTGTGTACACACACAAACACACACGCATGTTAACACACAGGCCTAGCACACTTTCTCGCTCACAGCTGGGTGAAAGTGTCTCGCTGTCAAATGTGTGCAGGTTGAGAATGAATTTTAAAATGTGATGCCCACGAATAGATGTGATAAACAATTTAACCAGGGCTCATCTATTCTGCACCACAACACAAAGAGACCTCACAGCGTCTTTGTCTTTCACAGGCAAACTATCCAAAATCATTACCTCATATTTCATAATTTTGGTCTCAAACCCGATGCATTTGTTTGGTCTTGTGGTTTTTTTATTCACATTTTAGGAAATGAATGTAGGCATTTTTGGCATTTGGTGGTTATTTTATTCAGAACAATTCAAACCTATTGTTGTCTTCATTTGAAAATTGACTTTTTGTGCTTTGTGTGTCCCTAATTTCTCTCTAATAAATTTAAGGGCCTAATACTCCGATAAAGAACATATTATCTCTAGTTTTCATCTAAGTTGATACAAAAGTGTTTATGGATAACTCTGTATGACTCCTCTTTAGATCTTCTCCATTTATCCGCATCTAAGTCCTGTTGAACAAGCTGGACCTACCAGGCATGACAACAAATTTGCATTTCCACTTACCATTACATGTAGACCGCTTAACTCTCATGGCAACTCTGTATGTTGATAATGTAAATTCCATGATATGACCTCAGTAAACAGTTTCTAATGAGTTTATGGTCTCAGTCGCTAGTTTCAAGTGTTCAATACAGCATGATGTTAATTTAGTAAATTATGGTCCCATTAGAGTGACTCTAATGGAGTTAAATAGACGATAAAGTGTTCCTTAGGGCAGGGCTACGGTGTGACTGACAAGTCATTCTCAGTGAGTTCATCCAGCGCAACACACAAGGTTCACGAAACTCAGATCAAACTCGACAGTATGTCAAGATTCTGTTACTACATCGCCTGTATTCAGGAACATATTTTAGTGACTGTTTAGTTGTAATATGAGAAAGATCCTGGCCAGGCAGGCTGCCATTACTTCCTGCTGAACGGATGAGCCAAAACCAAGCATCGCCCAAGTCGCAGTATGCCACCCTCCACTTCCACGCTCTCATTTACTGCGCATGCTCTGGTTGGAAAAAAACCAATTGGGCTTTTCCACTTTTAGCCACGCCAAGTCAAAGTGTGCCACGCTGATTTGAATTTACATTGCCATCTGTGGTTTGAAGTGTAGTTTCTCTCTTGCGGCGATGTTTGTACCTTCAGACATCTGCTTTAATTTTACTGTTTCATGTTCACCTTCAGTTGGATAGGAGTCATGTTAATGTTGTGTTAAGCCACTGCTGATGAAAACCCACAATAGCTGAGTTTGCTATTTCATAATAAAAGCTTTCTGATAACAAAATAATGGGGGGACTTTTATTATGAAGAATGTAAACGAAATTATTCACTGTATTACAGCCACTGTATTACAGCCACTCAACTTAGCTCGTGTTTGTTAAAAGACACACCCTCAAGTGGGTAGCCCTGAGATGCAAATCCTTGCTGTGCCGGGCTGACATGATAAGTTAAACTGAGTCAAGGCAAGTCGACACGTGTATCGGTACAAGATGGCAACCCCAATATGGAAAAACTTCGTCACAGTAGTTCTACTGTCTTTCCATCCCGAAAAGAAAAAAAGCAAAAACTTAAAGAGCATAATCACCTTGTCAAAATGTGGCCAAAATGTGTTAAAACAAGCCCTGAAGGGTTAAAATGTCTTCAGCAAGTTGTGAAAGACATCATTCTCCATGCAGCACGGTCACAAAGCTAACCAGTCATCCACAGCTCTCAATGGCAGATCAGCAGAATTACAACAGCTTAGCCCTTCACCCATCAGCACTTCCTCCTTCTCTCTTGTGTAGCTTTCTCTCCTCCACCATCTACACACCCCTCCCTCATGCTCCAGCGGACTGTCCTTTCACAGGCTCCCTTATCACTGGGCTTGGGTCACATCAGTACTCCGGTGTCATTGTCTCTGTCTCTACACTCACCAGCTCCAGCAGGTATAAAGTAAACAATTTGATAGGCAAGAGGGCAGTAAAAACGACCTCTGCATCACTATTTGCTTTGTTTCCCCGACATCGCCTTCTTTCATCCTTCTGTTCTTTTTTCTTTCTCACGCTTATTTTTTTTTGTCTTTTCTTCTTTGTTCTGCGTTATGGTTGTCACTGACCCCTTTTCTGTCCTTTCCTGTGAGTTGAGAGACACTTCCTTGGGACTACGCCATGGTAGTACAAAAAAGGGCATGTTGACAACAACTCAGCTTTTGTCAGAGTACCAGTGCCTCTTTTGTAGAAATGCTAAATATAGTAAACATAGGCACAGAGAAAGGAGCTTTGGACAACCACAAAAACACAATTCTTTGAGAATGCTTAAGTCCTATAGGCAAACAAGTCCTCATACCGGAATGAAGCAGTAAAGATATAAGATCCCTTATATAAACCTACTGAAAGGATTTTTTTTCACTGGTTATAAACCCGATTCAGTTTAATACTGATGCCTCTACGTGAAGTACTTAAGCAAACAACACCATGCAGGAGAAGATTGGCCAGTTCGGTTATTTCAATTGTCTGCCACCGGGTCAGATACTCTGTGAAATTAGATGAAAAATCCTGTGTTCACATTTTTCCAAACAAAGTTACACTGAGTAGTATGTTAGTCAGTTAACAGGAAGCAGAAGGAGATTTTTTGTGGTTTTGGTGGTGGATCAACACAATATGAAAGTTCCTTGTAGTAGCTTTAAGTAAAAATAGCTAAAATGTAAAACAACACCTGCATTCATAAGTACAAGATAAAAAATTTATTAGCAAAAAGTACTTAATGCCTTTAAAGCCCTCAGAATGACTTTGCCAAAGTATTGTATTATTGGATCATTATTACTGAAGCATTAGTGTGCAATAAGCATTTTAACGTTTTAGCTGATCGAGGTGGAGCTAATTTGAACTAGTTTATACAGCTGGGTATCTTGAAGCTGTACTCACGTGCAGTACTGCATCAAATTTTTCAGTTACTTCCCACCACTGTTGACCCAACCGGTTGTGGTGGACGGCCGCCCACACTAAAGCCTTGCTCTGCTTGAGGTTTCTGCCACTTGGTGGAAAGTTTTTCCTCTGTTGGCTCTGGACGTGCTCTATATGAAAAATGCCCTGAGATAACCTCATCATGATTTGGTCTATATAAATAAAATTGATTTGACTCGACTTGAGAAAACTGATCTGCCACTTTTATGGTTCAGGTCTGGATAAGCTTTAAAAAAATCAGACTACTTCAACAAGTATATGAAACAGCGCAAACTTTTGGTACAAGATATGACAAGAGCCACACTTTGTTGATCATCCAGCCTGGTATGGAGATATTATACAGTATTTGTGTCTCAATTCTGTGAATACAATGGTGAATTTGTCGCTCTTTGTAAATAAAATAACGAGGTCGAGTGTGAATAGCCAAATAGCTACAGAGTATTTTTTTTAAACCTTTTGAATTTTTTTCCTCATACCCATCTTATCAAACTCTTCTTTGTGATGTGTTTCATGATAATCTTAAGGCTACAACCCCAAACATGTTGGTCTGACAATATGTAATAAGATGATAAGTAGTAATAATAAGTTGATTTTATACTCCAAGTGTTGCTGGAGTTTTGACCCCTACAGTGTGTAACAGTGTGTCACAGTTTCAGCCAATCTGAGAACAAGGGTCACTCATTTCTGATTCACAAACACAGAAATAAAATTACTGACAAATGTATCATAATTTATTTGCTCAAATTAAATTCTTATTTTGTGTGATTGCTCTATACCTCTCTATATCTAAATATGCAGTAAGTTGTTTACTTGATTTTAAACTGGTAATAATCATTTCAATAGCCTCGCCTGGCTTATTTACTTCCACTGAGGGAAAATAACTGTTTTCTTCTAGGAAGGTCAAAGTGAGCGGTCAAGCCAGTGGAGTTTCAGTGTCTTGCTCCAGGACATTTGAGCAGGACAGATGCTTGCCAACATCTGTCCTGCTGATTGGAGGCATACACATGTCAACTCCCTGAAACTTCAAGACAAATGCTGAACATTTCTTTTGACAGTATGATCTGCATGTGGTGAAGACAGGCAGCCAGATATCAGGAATGTCTCTGAAACAATCTTTTGACTCAAGAATTAAAACTGACACATAACTGTTTGATTCAGGGGATAACGTGCCAAGAGCTGCCCGTTTTCATTGTGTTACGGGTGGCTCAGTGCAGTGTAAAATTAATGAACCCTGATGTCCACTGTTGTCCTCCTCCTTCCTGTCCCTCCTCTTTTCATCCTCCCCTGGAGATGTGGTAATGACAGGATTGTGAAGGAGCCCCTGTGGCCCGACTCTTAACACCCGATAGGCTGGCCGGTCACACCCAGCACACACACTGTCTCTCTGTCTTCCTCTCCCCTCTCACACACACACAACCCCTGTTCCCTGCACTAGAATTAGCTGTTGGCCGCACTCCAGTCAGATCCGCTCAATATTCCACCCTTCCAAAAACCACCCCTCTCTCTTCTCATTGTTCAATGGGAGGCCGCACATTGCCACAGTCATAGTCGTGTCACAGCAATCAATCACCCGTCAATGTGAAACGGCTACACCAATACAGAGAAAACACAATATAACTGCACTGTAATTTCCCCCAAACTCCTCCCTCTCTATCACCTGATCTGTGCTTTAGAACCTCCATCCTCCTGCTTGACCTCCGTCTGCTCCTCTCCGCCTCTCTCCGTCTTCATCACTATGCCCGTTGCGCCCTCGTGGCTGCATACAGACATCACACCACTTATCACCTCCCTGTTATTCAGTCACTTGATTCATTATCCAGCTGGTGACCCTCTCACACATATGCAGAGATACTCACAGACAGACAAACACACAAATCCCTTCAAACAGGCTGGCATTTCAAACTGCCTTCGCTTACACACATAGGTGCCTGAGCAATAGAGCAAGTGGAGCAGTGGCACCCCGACTATTTGACCTGGTGGAGCAAGTGTGCTTTTTGCATCCCCGATTTTGATCACACAACTCTGCTATTTTTAAACATTTGAGCTACTTTTGATAAAAAATATTTCATTAAAAAAAAACAAAAAAACATAACATCCAACATGTTTGAATTTTCAGACGTAGGGTGCGCTCTCTCCAACCCAATCCAACAATCATTCCCGCAGTCTTCTATCACTAAAATAGTGCAGCTTAACAACTGAGGCTGGTAGCGAGTTGAGGAGACAAAATCCAAAATGCAGAGTTTGCACAGAAATACAATTTATCTTAAAGGATTATATTGATGCCAAATTGACAAGAACACTTTTGACATTATGAGTTATATGCTTTTATAGACACATAAAGAATTGTTAATATATCATATTTCTTCAGGGGAGTTTGGCGTAATATTTTCCCTGGATAGCGCAGTGAGCTTTAGTTTAATTCAATAATCTAATATGTATACTTTTATGTTTTGCCACCACTACAGAAAAAAAAAAAAAATCCTGTGACACCTCCCCTTGGCTGTCACTAATCTTACACCCCCACTTACTAGAGGGTTGGCATTGGAGGGCACTGGCCACCCCTGAATGTTGACTGGCCACCCCAGGCGCCACCCCATTATCTTCGAATATGATTTGTCATCTGTCCAATGAAAGGCTGTTGCAGAATTTTTAAATGTGCATTGTTTTCTTTTGTATAAAGGCTACTTTATTCTTTACAAGGTTAATTTCCTCAAATAATTAATCATATCAATCATATCATATTTTTCTTTTCCTTTTCCCCAAACCCTTTGGACAGGTTTTCATTAGGAAATAATAATCAGGTGTGGTTAAGCTGCATGTTGTGGAAATTGTCACTGTGACTTGCACACCCATCCACTGGAGCAGTTTATGATATGACAAGGTTCAGGTGTGTTGGGAACATGCAGTGGCTTAATGAGTGTTACAGAGAACTCTGGCTTTTGGACGCACTACAGCTTCACCACCTTCCAGCTCAAAGACTTTTGTATGAAAGACAGCTCTTTTTTTATTTTTGGATCCATCCAATACCAACCAAAACTGAATTGAGGAAATGAGAAGGTACTCATTGTTCATGAAAGCAGGGACTAGCGTTGGTTAGGCCTGAGTTGAGGGACCTGCTAAATGTTATCCTGCATCAGTAAGCCAACCCACCTCCCGACTGTTTCTCTGTTCTTGATAGCTGCTAGTCACTCAATATCTCTAAAATGTAGGACGGGTGCTTGGATGCAATTCACATCCCAGCTGGGTCTGACGGATGTAAACAAGAACTGAAGTGTTTATTTTTACTACAACTCTATTTTTTTCAACAATACACAAGTAAATGAGAGGCTACTGCCTTGTAAAAAGGTAGTGAAAACATTATATCCATATGTTGTAACCGAGGCGGAACAGAGTGTGCTCCAGCTGACCCTGCTCTAATCCCACAGACTCTTCCTTCACTTTACCCAGCAGCTGGAAAACAAGACACGGGACCATCTTGGATTTTTTTTTTTTTTTTTGCAGTGTTTGGGCAAACTGTACATTTACTGCAATGAGACAACTTTACTACTAAACTCTAATCCTACCGCTCTGATCGCCAAAACCTGTCTCTGCCTTCTCGAGTGCAGCCATAGGCAGTCTCATCTACATTCTCATCCACACCCAGTGCATACATACACACACACAGCTGTGCTTATGCATTGTAATGATGGAAACACAGATCAAGAATATTCACACATATCGACGGAAAACTGCAGTTTGCGCAGAAAGTTTGTTGCTCATTTCCCTCTGGGTGCTTTGTAATGCACAAACAATAAGAAGCCTATATAGACAGATGCTTCAGTGTGGCATGTGAGCATGATGCTAACATGCCGTTTGCGGTCCAGATAAGGGGTTGCACATATTTCTTTTTTTCTTGAACTCAGAAATATCCAGCCAGAAAGCAAGAACAATATTATGGTGACATAATCATTATCACAGCTATCACCTTCACTTTAATGGTCACAAATCTGCAGCCAATATTGTCCATCCATCCATTCATCCATCCATAAACTTTTTTCAGTTCATACCTGGAGTTGGTCATGTCAGTCTGTCCTCCCTGACTCTTCTCCAGCCCGAGCTTGGTGAAAATCCCGACCAACACCATGATGGCCACCACTCCACAGATAATATACACGATCATGTGGGTGCGATCCCGGTCTGGCTCCTCTTGGACCTCAGTGACGGGTGCCACTGGTCGCCCGGTGTTTGCCCAGACGGGTGTGTCATAGTTGGAACAGGAAGTCTGGTCCAAACTGTGGACCTTGAACTGGCAGCAGAAGCGGTAGAAGCAGGAACCGCAACAGAACAGGTAGATACCTGCGTTGCAGTTGAAGGGCGGGTCCCACTGGCCCATGACATCATAGTAACCCCAGCAACGGTTACCAGCAGTTGGGACTGTTTTGTCGTCTGCGTCTGGTGTGGGCGTTGCCAGCGCGGCCTCTGGCACCGCAGTTGGCTCTGTTGTCTGGTTGCTGGTTGAGACCTGGGCCAAAGCCTGACCTGACGACCGAGAGTTCTGTCCACTCAGAGAGGTCAACGCCAGGAGAACAGCCAGCGAGAAGCTTACCAAGAGTGGATGAATGGAGGCAGCCATCTTGACTCAGTGCTGATGTGTAATTTTTAATGACAGGCCCAAATTAGAGCTCCTAAGTTGAAAAAAATAAAACAAAGAAAAAGAAAGTTAAATATCTTTCTTGTTAAATTACAGTCACTGAATGTATTTTTGAGTCTTTCACATATTGGAAATAATTGAGTTGGTTTAGCATTTATTCAATAGAGAGCATTCAATTAGCATTGTGGGAGTTATAACTGTGCCACACAGTTACAGAAAGCTAGATTGTCGTCAAGGGGCAGAGGAACAAGTGAGTGAAAGAAATCAATCTTCCATCTCAACATGCTGCTAACGGGAGTGAATGAGTCCCTTGCGAGCAGGCACTCACATGTGCAGTCACATCACAGTCTCTTGCAGTTTACTGTACAGTATGTGTGTAGGTGTGTGTGAGTATATGTGTGTTTATAGCAAAGCAAGTAAATATTCCAAAATTCAGGAAATGTCACCTTTCACAAAGCCATATGTCATCAGCAGACAGCAGAGGCGGTTGTAGACAAATCCAGATCCGGTGGCTTGGAGGGAATCCAGTTTAGGAGGGCGTGTTACGTACGAATGAACTTGCCTCTGGCATTTCCAGCAATACGCTCCCCTGCTGAGTGAATGAATAATCCGTGAGGAGTGAGAACTCTGGGTTCCTGGACACTAACAGAAAAAGAAGGCAGATTCCTCTAAAAGTCGCAGATAGTCACAGTCTCCCACATGAAAGGCTTTTTCACTCTGGAGACGAACTCATATTCCTGTGTGGTTAACAACTCTAATGCTCAGCAACTGGAGTCAAATCAGTTCTGATGTCCTGGGAAAACTGTGACCAGAGTGAAGTTGTTTCCGTCTCAGAGCTTAACTTGCATCTATCATCCTCCTGCTCTCAGTGTCACTGTTCAAAAGGAGCTTTTTTATTTTTGTGGTGGGCATCTTTTCGCGGGTCCACTTTGGGGAATGTTACTCCCTCCTTGAGATGTGCAGATCCAGTCCTTTAGCCCCTGATATCTTTACGAGTGATATTAAATATTGAGCTTTTATTTTGTAAAGATTGTGTAGAATATCTCCTTCCTATTTCCAGACCCAACAGGTAACAAAAGTCTTTAAAACATTACTCCAGGCTCTCCCAAAAGCTGAAATCCTATGATGATTACAGTCCAGAAGCGTCCCTCTTGCACCTGAGGCGTGTTTTCTGTCATGCACACGCTCACACACACTCACACACACACACACACACACACACACACACACACACACACTCACACACACAAGCTCAAATCCCCCCTGGTGACAGAGCTCTGTCAGTGTCACTCTGTAGCTTTTAAGCGACACACAAGGAGTCCAGTGGATTTTTGTTCCTCGGCGTGTGCAAGGGGGCTCCTGTTGCTGCTGCTCCACTGACACCCCCTCCTCTCCGTGGATCCCAGGGTCTGTGACAGACCCGGGACACCAGCTGGGTGCTCTGTCTGTAAGCCTGCTCAGTCCTGCCCTACAAGTGCTAAGACTAAGGGGAGAGGAGAGAGGAGGAGAAAGGGAGAGGGGAGGGCTGATGTTGTGATACTGAGTCCCTGATCTTAATGTCTTTGCGCTGCTGCACCCAAGGCTCAAGAGAAGCTGTAAAAAGACACGCTGGAATGGCTTGACCAAAGTGGATTGTCCCACATTAACGGATCACGGCTGGTTCTTTGATGGGTTTTGGTTTCTCCTTCCTTGGTTTGCTTTTGGCTCCGTTTTTGATTATGTGTCTTTGTTTACACTAATCTCCCTTTATCCACTCTTTGATATATTTTTTTTTTTGCCTCTTTTCTCTCCCCCACAACTTACCTCACCCTTTCCTCTAAGCCCGAGCCAGGCTGCGCGGGCTTTTGGTCGATTGCTGAGGAAACCCCAGTGTGGGGTCAGAGAGCCTGTGGACTGCCCTCTGCACTTTCAGCGGCGCACTTGCACAAGCCTCGCTGGAATAACGCTCCCCCCAGCGCATTCGGACGACAGAGACAAGTGGAGATGCGACAGCCAAACAGCCGTGTGGCAATGAGGGCAGATTTAAAAAAAATAAAATAAAAAATTCTGTTTTCAAAAGAAGCCCCCTTGGAAATATAGGACTGTCTGCAGCAGAAGCTCTTTGTTGTTGTTGCTTCAACAACTCAGTTGCCAGTTTTCCAAATTTCCCATTTGCATCAATGTATTTTTTTGTCTTTTTGGCTCCTCACTGAGCGAAAAATGGACAAAAAAATCTCAAAGCTTTAATGTGCGACAGTTTTGATCTCCCAATTTTTCATGCAATGGATTTGGCTGTCAGTTCAGTCCTTGTCCGGCTGCAGCTTCTTTGAAAACAGGCATAATTTGATATATATGTATAGGAATTTTATATATATATCATATGTATGTGTTTTCACTGGTGCTCTGCTTGTGGGATGCTCCAAACAAAAGTGGGAAGAGAAAGGAGAAGCAGTAAAATGCTTTTCTTTCTTTTTTTTTTTATTCCATCCTCCCCCTTTGTTGTTGCCTCTTCATCAGTGTGTATTCCTTTATTTCCTCAGTGCGTCTGTATCCCGTCCGCTAGTGATGCTCGCGCTGCTGCTGCTGCTCTCTGGCAGGACTGGATGACAATGTTTCACACACACACTCTCACTCCTCCCTCTCCAACTCACTCCTCCCTCTCTCGCTCACTCCTCCCCTCCCTCTCCGTGTCTCTCTATCTCTCTCTCTCTCTCGCTCACATACACACTTCTGTCTTTTGTGGGCAAATGAGCGCAGCTCTTGCTTGCTGACTCTCCCTTTCACTCTCCTCCTCTCCCGCTCATTATGTGACACTGACACTCTCCTCTCCCAGTTTTGTCCCACATTTTTTTGTTTTCTTTCTGGCTGCCAACAAGCAAAAGTCACCTCTTCTCTTTTTTTCCCTTCATGTTCCCTCCACCCCGTCCTCCTGTTCTTTTTTTATCCATTCATCTCTGTTTACCTCCTGTCCGTCTAACCTTTTCAGTTTGCTTTGGCTGCCTTCTTCCTTCCTTCTTTCAACCCATTATTATTGATCTTTCATCCCCATCTTCTTTCATCTTTTTCCCTCATTCTTTTTCTTTTTTCCTTCCTTCCTTTTCCCCATTGTTATTGATTTTCATTCCCATTCCTTTCATCTTTTCCCTGATTCTCCCTCTCTTTTCCTCCCGTGCTACTTTCCTTCCCCAAAATGCCCGTCAGTCCAACAAATGGGAGCGTTGGCTGACTGTGCAGGCATGCTTGCATGCGCATGTTTGCGTGTTTGTGCCTGAGCGTAATTGCCACGCTAACACCTCTGCACATCCCTGTCTTTTGTGTGTGAGCACGTCTGGAACATGTGTGATGCTGCTGCAGTCTATAGGGGCTGATTTGGGGGAAAAAAAGAGGGGGAGAAAGAGGGAAGGAGGAAGCGGGAGTGAGATAAACAGAGGGAAGAGAGAGGCAGGAAGAGAGGGAGGGAGGGAGGGGAGGAGAAGAGAGGAGGACAGCAGAGCGGCTGCCAAAGAGAAGAGCAGGGGAGGGAAAGAAGAGAGGAATTATCGCAGGGAAGGGAGGGGGATTAAGAAACATGCAGGGGAAAAAGCAACTGGAATAGGAACTGACAGAGGGATAGTGGGAGGCAGTGGGGGAGAGATATAGATAGGAAGGGAGGTGCAGACAGGTAGGAGGGGGAAAAAAGAAAAGCTATCTCAACGGAAAGTGACATATTAGAGCTAGAGTGGAAGAGAGAGGGAATAGTAGGGGAGAGCTGCCACAATTGTAACATTTCTCACTTTTCATTCTTTGAGAAAGAGTTTTTTTTTTACCTCCATATTTAAATATCATCATATCTTTAATAACCTAAGGATGTTACAGGTTAAACACATGTTCAACAAGAAATCTGGAATATATTTACCTGTAATAAATCATAAAATAACCATGATATGTCATCAGAGATCAAGGAAACATGTTAAGCTGATGTACTTGCTTCTCTGACAACAATGCTACAGACGTTTCTATTCCAAGTTGGAATAACTTTTAGTTTGTCCGATTCAGGTTAATTAGAGCTCAAGTTAGTGCTAAAGGTCTGCTGAATGAGTTAGTGTCTGTTTATGAGTAACAAAAAAAATCATTAATACTCTTGTAGAAGGTGAAGATGTTTTATAACAGTTAAACTGAGCAATGTGATAATGGAGTGTAGCAGGCAGTCACTGAACCCAAACTCCAGATTGTGTATTTTCAGAGCAGTGGGCTTTTGTTTTAAGGAGAACAGGCTTAACTTTACATTGACAGACAACTGACAGTTATAAACAGCTAACCAACTTACAGTGTAGGACTCATCCTTGTTTGTTATTGTCAATTTACAATGTTGCACATGTCTTGCACTCCTGCAGTCTTCTCTGTAACCTGCCTGAGCTTCCTTAAGTCTGGGGAGGAGGGCGCAGGGGAGAAAACTCAGCTTCAACCATAGATGGTAAATTAAATAGGATTTCAGCTATTTAATATCCTGTCTATGACGTCTACTCACCATTAGGACTGTACTCATTTTTTGATGTGCAATTGCAACATATTTTTCTTTTAAGGCTTTTCAGTAGAGAAAACAAGTCATGAAGGAATAAACTGAAAGTCTAAAACTGTTCGATGTTGCAGACATGTTAAGTTTCAATTGTGGCAGCATGAGCAATGTTTTTAACGTGGCTAAAAAAAAACACATTAAAACATTAATCTCATACCGAGGATGTGATCAAATTATGCGCTTTGAAACCAAATGTTCAAACTAATTATTGTAATAAGTAGTGAAAATTTGAAATGTGTTTAGAAATTTCTATGAACTTAAAAAGTTGAGTGTGTTTTTTAAACTCATCATCATCATCAATTAATATTAAATTTACTGTGCAGGAAATAATGGCTTTTTATACTTAAAATGATTCACTTCTGTGAACTTATTGCAATGAGAGAGGTGAATGAGATGTATTTAGTGAAAATAATCAATCAATTTAAATTAATCGATCATTTTAATTTAACTGTAATTGAAGAGTACATGTAAAACTAACTCCAAATATTCAAGTTCTGACAATTCTGAGTATTGCTAACTTATTTGGATTTGCAGAGCATAGCCTAATGTATGTTTATGGTATGTTTTATCTTTGTTTATAATAAACAAAGTTACAGTATGTTTTATCTTTTTATCTTTAGTTGGTCACTGTAACTTTATTTATAATTAAAAAGACTATGGCAATGGCTCAACCATTGCCATAGTTTTTGGTTCATGTAAAATGCAGCTTTCTGTCAAACTTTGCTATCTGTCGGAAATACACTCATAGGCATTGAAAAATGATGATGTAAGGTTTGGATTAAGGAGCAGCGGACCCTGAGATGATCAACAAATGCAGTCGGCATCTTTTGAACATGCAGCCAGATCAGCTGGATGCACCGCCATGGGTGACCGTGGGTGGCCGCCCTAGGTGGAGAGGAGGTGGGTTGATAAGAGTCTTGCTACAGCTGCAACTTGCTACAGCTGCTCCTGAATAATGTACAGTCAGGAAAATGAAACAGACGAAATAACAAGCTGGACAAACAACGGGAAACCAGAGACTTTGTGTCCACACAGAGAAATATGTTTCACACCATTCTGGATCGAGCTCCAAAGAACAACCGTGTCGTTTAAAGATAATAAATGTCGTTGAATCTTTGAATCCTGGAAGTGCTACACAAATAAAGATATTATTATTATTAATAGTGTTACAACACATTTACATTCAAGGCAACTCTCTCCTGTTCAGAGAGAAACAGTCAAGGCCCCAGAAAATTCACAGGAAACACACTGAAGTGAGAGGCAGGGAAGCTAAATGTTATGAATTTTGAATAATCCCTGATATAATGTTGAATATGAACTAGAGTTTGAAGAAGAAAAAGTAGTAGTGCCTTTGGGTCTGACCATGAACCGGGCATCATCAGAAAACACAGGGAGAAAAAAAAAAAGCAGCAAAGGAAATGCTGCTTAATATTTTATTCTGTTTGTAAGTGGCTAACATTATATTCATCTTAAATATTCATTTTTGCAAACTTTTTTTGCATAACAGTTTAAAAGCTTTTCTTTAATTTTCATGTCACGATCCTTTTTTTAAATCTTTCTCTTGTTTCCTCTCTAACACACATTCACCTCAGACTCTCATGCATTTGAGCTACACTGTCCTTTTTTCTTTTTTCCCTTGTTGTTGTTTTTACTGGAAGTACCCGCAGCTCATCTTCGCCTGCTGTTTGTACTCTGTCCAACCCTCTCGGCCTAAATTCGCTTAAAATCTTTGGCAAAGTGAATCAGGAGTTATGTCAAGAACACACACAGGCACACTTACAAAATGCACACAAACACGCATGCCAGTGCACACTCCCATGTCTTCACAAAACAGTTACGTGATGCGCCACAAATCAGCTAATCCTCCTCCTTCCTGCAGTCTGACATTAAAGTGTCCTCAGCACATTTTCTCTAATGGAAAGCAGGTCATTAATTTAGGGAAAAGAAATCAAAGTTGGGGTGAATTGAGATTGGTTTACTACCATCAGATGCACGGGACACCGTTTCGCTCTCAGTCCTCAGAGAGGCAATGAGACATGGGAGCGAAGGGTGTTGACTGAGATGGGGAGGAAAGAGGGGGTGAGATGGATGGAGAGTCAGAAAGATGGAATGGGAGGAGGAGTCCTGGGGGAGAGATGGAGGGCAGGGAGTACAGATTGAACGGGAGACCTGTCTTAAATCATTTCACTCCCGCTCTCTCTCCTTGGCTGTGGTCTCATAGCAAACATTTCCACTCTCTGTTTCTGTCATGTTTGTTTTGCTCTATTTCTCCTGCATATCTCATACAGTAGGAGTTTCATATATGGGTTTTGGGGTTGTAACCTAAAGCTGAATTTATGTCACAAAAATATCTGAGTTTGGATTTATGCACCTGGAGCAGGTAGATCTAGAAGTCCTCTAGATCAGGGGCTCTCAACCTTAAGTCCCACCTCTGATCTTCTCACCACACGCTATGGGGCTTTTACTGGTGCAGGGTTGTCTCGCACACCACTTTTTCATTTAAAAAACTGATCCGGTTAGTGTCATTGCATCCAAGGGAACCTTAGCTAGCAGCTAGCTACTGTTGTGGCTCGACTTACTAGCTAGCTGCTAGCTAATTAATAGCAGCACGGCACTTTTGTCTCTACCTTTTGGTGTGGTGATATTCAAACACAAGTGGTTGCTGAAAATACATATTTTAATTTGAAGTTTGCTTTTTTCAATTTATGTGAACTCTTGAGCACATTTAGATAAAAAATAAAAACATAAAAATAACTAGCTTTGTACATTACAAAAAAATCCAAAAAATTAATCTATTTGGCAGTAACACTGCCTCTATGACCCATTAGATGACCACTAGAGGCCCACTGGTTGAGAATGCCTTCTAGATCAATAGTAGTAGTGAGACTGTTTCATAAGCAGTTAAAAAATCCTTAGCTGTTTGTTTTAGAAGTCTGTTTTATAAATGAGGCCCCTGGTGAAACCTGATGAAACATTACTGAGAATAAACCTTGCGCAATATCTGAATATTGAACTTAAAACTGCCAGTCAGCAACTACAAGTCTGAGACCATGGTTCTCTGCCGGAAAATGGTGGATGAAAGCAAAAGAGTTCAAGTATCTCGGGGTCTTGTTCATGACTGATGGTAAAATGGAGCATGAGATCAACAGGCGGATTGGGACAGCGTCAGCAAAGCAATAAGCTTTTGGTAGTGTCCAAAACAATAAGATCCCAGTTACATGTGGCTGAAATGCATATCATTTGTTGGGTGTCTGGGCTCAACCTTAGAGATAGGGTGAGGATCTCGGACATCCGGAGGGAGCTCAGATTAGAGTGGAACCACTGCTCCTTCGCATCAAAAGAGCCTCCTGGACAGCTCCCACTGGAGGTTTTCTGGGCACAACCAACTGGGAAAAGACCCCTGGGTAGACACAGAACTCACTGGAGGCTTTACATATCTCATCTGGTCTGGCAACGCCTCTGCATGCCAAATTTATTGCCTGTGATCTGTCACTATCTGTCTGAACAGCCTCATGGAAGTGATATTTTACAATTCTTTATATGATAAAGAAATAAAATTCATTAAAACAACTTATTTGTTGTTTTCAAAGTCATTCTATTGAGCTGAGACAAATTCCATATTCTGTTCATGTTCAGAGGACGCTGCACGACTTGAAGCAGAAGTTTGGCACCATACGCAGCAGTATGTTAGAAACAGTCAGCCTAATAAATTTAATGATCACTCAAAATTAAAAAGCAGAACTCTAAAAAAAAGCCCTCCACTTGGAGTGAGATTTTGGTTGGATTCCTCGGGAACCTTTGCCGCCTTTCTGCAGTGAGGGGCGCATGTTTCCACAAACTTTTGGACGTGAGTTCGTCATATGCTGCCATCTATACCAGTATTTTATCCAGAAGTGTTTTGGACAAAGTATGAATCGAGTGTTCTTAAAGCTTTGGGCTTTCACTTGGAATTTTGTCTGATATTCCAAATGTCACAGCAAACCTCAGTCCACCGCATTTTATCCCTTGTTAGATTTTATAGCCACAAGTTACTGTACTACATGTAATCGCATTAATGGTCACAAGTGTTTGAATTCATAGTGCTTTGTGCTTGTTAACTAATTAATTAATGCGTTTGGCTGGTAGAATGTAAGATGCACACTACACCACATCATGTACATTTAAACATGAATAATAATATAGCATATGCTGTGACTTTATCAGCGGTCCACCAATTAAATTTGCAAGTGTATAGCAATTTTACAACTGTTTTTTTCTACTTTGCCTCAGGAATGGGGGTTCTTACACCCCATCTTGAAGTTCAGGGGTGCATAAAACCCAATGCCACCACCCGTCCCCCGTAGATGGTGCCTATGGCAGTGTATGTATGATGTCTGCGTTTCAATGTCACTATGATATGAGTCCAAGACGAAGTGCTGCACCGTCTGTGACAAATTGTGTACATCAGGTGAGAGGTTAGTCAGGGGAGTGGAGGGACTGCGGATATTACGGCAAAAATTCTGCTTCTGTTCATATCCAGAAAATAAATTCCTATCCCTTTACATCCCTGGTAGATATTTTTTATTTTGAGACCTTTACACTATCCCACCTCAAAAGAGGTGGATTTTTACAAGAGATCTTTCTGTCACGTCCTGCCAATAAAAAAAGGATGTTCTCTTTCTTCTGCTGTCTCTTCCTTTTCTTCCTGACTCCATCCTCTCTTCCTCCTGTATCTGTCACCTCTCCCTTCTCCTGGCACTCGTCTCCTTCCTTTTGTTCCATGTCCTTCTTTTCTCCTCTGCTTTTCTTCTCATCTTCCACCCCTCTTTTTCACTTCCTCTCCCGCTCACCCTTCATTAAGTTTTACAGAAAACCCAGGGAGGATAAACCGGTAAGTTTCCTCAAAGCCAACCTCATTCTTTCTCTTCATCTCCGTCACCTGCCGCCTCTGCTGCCACTTCAAACCACATTCCCTCTTTTACCTTCACTTTGTCCGTTCCTCAGCCTGTCTCCATCTCTCACCTCATCTTCCCATCCTCTCATCAAACTGTCTTTCAAATTCCAGTGTATGTGCCACGCCACGCCACGCCTGTCACTCCCACTCCCTTTTTCTTCGCTCTGTGTCACCCCCTTTCTCATGCTGTACTCTCTGACTGTCGCTCAGCATAGATTAGTTCAGGGCGGAGATGAACGCAGAGGAAAAGGATGGAGCTATGTGGGGGTAACTCAGACAAGGCCAAGAGAGGAATCCAAAATAAAGGATAGGCCTTGAAAATCCCAAAGAACAAATAAAGACAGAGGATGACTGGCAAACGAGGCAAAGAGAAAAGGACACCGATCAAGTGATTAAGTTATATTGAGATAAAAGAGTTTGATGACATCTTCAGGGCTGATTAATTCGCCGCCCCGTTCAGCACCGTCCCCAGCCTGTGCCCTCCCACAACCTCGTCCTTGACTGCAGGGGCCAGACATCATATACCTGCCATTGATTCAGTGCTGGCACACGCATACACACACACTCACACAAACAAAGATATCGTGTTCGTTAGAGGAAGACCAAGACAGAGTTTAACGGGATGGAATTTAATGTTCATGTCCTGCACTGTAATCAGGAGTGTTTGCGCAGTGTGTGTGTGTGTTTGCGGCTTTATTTTATTGTTATTATATCTCTGACCATGACATTTATATTTCACAGCAAAGACCAAAGCATTGCATTAAAATTAAAATTGGTGCTGAGCATGGTGGACTCAAGGTGGCAGCAGGGGAGGCAATTGCCCCCGTGTTCGAAAAAATGATGAAAAAAAGTGCCCAGTTGGATGTCGCTGTGGGAGAAATGAAAAAGTGCCCTTTGGGGTGTCCTTCCAGTGGACAGAATGTGGTAAAATGCCCTCTGGGGTGCCCTCCAATGCAGAAAATGTGACTAAGTCCCCTCAAGGGTGCCCTTCCCTTCTTTTGCTTTCTTTTGTTTCTTCCAAGTTTGACGTTACCTGCCAAATGTCAGTAGCTCGTTGCTTTGTGGTTTGCACGCTGCACCTCAGTTGCTGCCCCTATAGAGGATTTATTGGGGCGTCTATATGCTAATTGCAAAGCTCCTGGCACACGCATCCAATTTAATAATCAAACGTGATTCATCAACATACTCAGGTGGGTAGGAACAGACTTGGCTGTTAGCACGTTTCATGAATCCCATGTCGGATTTTTATTTTTATTTTCCTTTCGCTGCATTGTGTAAGAACACATGTAAGAGGAAACTGAGAAAGTTTTCATGCATGAGGCCCAATGTGAGCAAAAATCATGCAGGTTCTTAACACTCTGTAATCTCAGGTAACACAACATACAGTATAAAATTAACAAAAGCTCACAGTGTCTGCTCAGCTTTACCCATGTATCAGATATACTTAGGGTAAAAGAGCAAACTTCAGTCTTCAGCTAACCTGCTGCTGGTTTCACATTTAGCCAACAGTAATGAAAGTGGTATTGATCAACAAGTAAGTGAATAAGCCTCTCTCCAAAATTGTCAAATCATTATATAAAGCTCTGTACATCCTGGGTAGGAATTAGCTGACAATATCTGGTGGTGTAGAATTCCAGCCAGTATAAGTACAGAGTTGTGTCTAATATTATCCCAAAGGTTAAAGATAAAAATAAAAAGTTCTTGAGAGTAACACTGTCTCACTGGAGGTTTAAAGATGTACCTTTGTTCTCATCATTGCAGCTCTCTTTCAGTAAAAGTTTCATTTGCGGATGAATTCTCCCCACGTGGGCCAGCAGGGTCTTATTCCCGGCTGTCGCACTTTTTGTTCTGTGATCCCTCTTTGTCTGTAACCCTCTCATATTTCCCTCTTCTTCAATCAAAAGAAAGCACACAAAGAGCTCACCCTGTCGCTTCCTAGTGTCAGGCGAAAAAAGAGAGTGCCTGTTGTGAAAGAAGAGCCCTGCTCTAACCTCTCTGTAAGACAATGTTGGTCAGTTTGATATGAAAAGAAATAAATCTATAGCAGGTGTCTTGAATTTCCTGTTGTTGATTTTCCAGTTTATTATTGGTAGACATAACTTTGGAGTGGTCTTATCTATTTGTGTATCTAATGCATCCTTTATTTTCATATTATGTTTCTCTTTTTATCTATGTTCCTTTGAATTTTACTCCACAAATAAAGTCTACCCCGACTGTCCTTCCATGGGCAGATCAATGGCCACTGCATTTAAAGTATTGGTGACCCTTTTTACCCGTTTGTTTACCAGTCTATACAGTCTTGTCAGTCAGCTATCCGAAGAGCCATTTAAATTGGCCAACAGCACAGCCAATCTGTCAGCTTAAATTTCAGCTTAACCCATCATACACTGGGCCAAACAGTCAAACATCTGATAATCAACCCATACTATTGGCATGCTAACTTATGGTAGGAAGTTACTGAGTCGTGCGCTCCAACCTGCCATTTACCCTGACCATCTGTCACTCAGAAATAGGGCTGGATACCAAACTCAGTACTTTCAATGGTACCAACTGAATTACTACTGAGTACATATTCACATTAAATGAATCTCTGCCAAATGTCAGTACCTGGGAGGGCATCAAGGTGAAAGACAGAGAGTGGTGTTACTCATTTTTTCATTTTTGGTGAACTATCCTTAAACCATTTCAAAACTTAGTGCAGACAACACTTGTTGCGATTATTTGTCATGCAAAATGCAAAGCTGGTGAGGGCATCACATTTCATTAAACACAGAATATATCCAAAAGCTGTAGCGTCAATGTTAGCATGCTGCATCGGTGCCAAAAAAGTTTGACCTAACCCTCCATGGACAGCGAAACTGTAAGTGAGGCATCAACAACTTCATCAGCGTCATCACTCTGATTACTAGGGTTGGGCACTGAAACCAGTGCCAACGTGGCTGCAGTTTCTACACATGGACCGAATTACAACACAAAGTACAGGTGCCTGATTTCGTGCCACAAGCAGAGCTTTTAAATGAAACAGTTGCCCTCGGGTGTGGACGTTACAGACGCCTCTGAACGTACCAAAATTAAACATCACCGCAAGTCTGCATGGCTCTGGCAGCAGGTAGCCTTCCGCTAGTTCATAGCTACCAGCAAAAACAGTTATGCTGAGCTAAATGGCCTAAAGTGCGGCTGAAACTCATTGAAACATTTCCAACATTTCTTCTAACAGATTTTAAAAGGGGGAAAGCATCTGGCAAACACAAGCAGAGAGATGAACTGTGTTCGACTGTTATGTGAGCACTGCAGAGTTGGGTCTGGCTATGTGAGACTACTGCTTGTCGTACCCCATGTTAAGCACATCAGCCGGCAATATGAGCATCCCTGACCCGGTGGTGAGGAGCAGAGTTGTAAAACACTGATACAATGTGTCAGAATGCCTTTCCATGTCTGTCTATAACGTGGAGACCATCGATGATGAGCGCAGCAGCCCTTCTCAGGTGAGCAATATGATCAGATTTCTGCAAAAAATTGCTTGTGTGAAATGTGAAGCTGAAGTTTTATTTATTTTGTTGTTATTAGTTATTATCATTACAATTACTGTGGTACAGTTAGACTGTATTTTTATGTGAATTTATTATTTATATTTTTTATATTTAAGTATATGTTAAACTGTTAACAGTTAATATATTGTTCAATTTCAAGTTCAAATTTGACTCAGCAATGAAAAAATACATTCTTTAATGTCATCAACTGTTATTTAGTGTTTCCTTTTCAAAAATATCAGTTCAGGCACTGCTTAGGCACCAGTGCTTTTTCTAGACTGTTTTATCAATAAAACCCAAACAATACCCAATCCTATTAATTACCTAGTTGGATAAGTTGCTAACTTTTTATCACTGTTTTGACGTTGCTTAGCCTTTATACTCGCGTTAGCCAACACTCAGCCACGGGCTGCAACCAAGATCTTACCACATGCTATTTACTGTAGCATGCTGTAACAGTGTTTGAGATTTATAAGTACGTCTCAAACCTTAGTATGAAACCAATATTTGTGAATTGCTTTAATAAAATAAAAGGAAAATATTACAGTTTGGTAGTAAGGACAACAGCAAAAACATAGCAAGTAGGATATAACATGTGCTTCCTCCAAGACCCAAACAACAGCGTAAAATGCATTGGTGACAGACTGGAAGGCTAAAGGTTGCAGGCAGGTAGGTATTTTGCCTGATGTTCTAAATAAATAACTATGTTAAAATTTACAAGTTTGGACTTGACATTTTTGTTTTTGTCAACTGCTTTTGTCACAGAGAGAGTAAAGTACTGGGTGACATTACTTAATCCTAGGTACCTGTACCATATCAGCTCAAATGTGACCCAACCCTACTCAGGAAACCACCATACATTGGAGCAAAGATGGATTTCTCCATGGTTTGAGGGGCAATGTATTGAACATGAGAGGATATAAGTCAATGCACAAGCAGTACTGTCAAAATGATTTGTTCTTAGGTCTATGGAATTTAATTAGAGCTTTATGGTTGTACCAGCTACTAACAGGCCATAACATAATGCTACAGGCCATGATATTATGTTACAGTAAAAATCTTCATTGGCCACAACAAGACAGGATGTAGGCAACGTCTCTCACCCCAAGACACCATCATCTCCAGTCCTCTTCCCAAGTCAACAGCCATGCGCAGAGTTTGACTTTAATTAGACAGAGTTTGACTCTACTTTTTTACACTTTGCTGTCACTTTGTTGTCTTTATATGAATGGCCCCAGACTGCAGCGTCCATTCCATTCATGAATCCAGTTTAAGTCCTGGCCTAGGATTCAGGGATACTAACCCAAGAGAACAGAACCAAAAAGTTATATATCACTGAGATATGGACACACGTAATGAACAGAGCAACACATGCCATTGCCAAGTGTGAAGACAAGAAAATTTCCAAAAGAACATGGGAATCTGGGTGGTGCATGGAGAAATCAATTAATTTAGCCTGCTCCCATAACATGAATTAATAAGGATACTACTTTCATCAGTAGCTTTGTGATAAGAGCTTGTCATATGAACATCACCTCATCTCACAAAATTTGCATTAATCTAAAGTTGTTACTGACAGTCAACTGATACATATCACTGCTTCAGTGTTTTGCCAGCATCTTCATATTGCAGTGAATTAGGTTTATAGCAATATGTATCGCGATAGATGTGTCATCAATAGCAATACAATGTTCAATAAAATGCGGAATAGGTTCTCATAAATGTATTAGATTAAACCACCATTAAAGCTCATAATTAATACCCCTGAGCTCATAAACAGCCTGTCATATCACTTGATAATGGAGTGAACACACGAAGAGCCAATCATTTAATAGGTGTGTTGTTTGGTTGCCCCATCCACATGTGAGAAACAGCATGGAATGACATGTGAGACAACAAACAGTAGGCAAAATGAGTGCAAATAAAAAAAAAAAGAACAGGTCAGCTCATGAAGATGGCAGGTTTTTTGTTAATGTCATTTTAAGTCAGAAAAGTTGAGGTTCAGAACTGGAAAGCACTGCTGGGGAGCTGGTCATGCTCTTCCAGCTGCCACCACGACCTGACCCTAAATAAGTGAAAGAAAAAGGATGGATGGACATCAGAGCCCATTGCCCGGCCCTACAATGAATCTCTGGGTGATTACACATCAAGCTAATTTATTACTAGTTGAACAAGAATTCACTGAGAAATGTGCTTGGTAGCACAGTAACTACTGACACAGTGGTTGCAGATATCGCTGTAGCAGAATCATGGCAGGTTGCAGGGCTTCTACTGCGTTCTCACAGGAAGAAGGTTGCCTGAGTCTGAATGTTCTTGCTGGCCAAGCGTGGTCTCATTCCCAGCTCGTCAACCGACATTTTGTCACCGCCTCTCAGTGACTAACACAGATGTGCACGGTACCCGTTTTTGGCTGAAAGAGATGCACCTGCCTTTAAGTGTAAACCTACCCTTGGCTGTATAAGACGCCCGGTGCTCTTGACGCAGTATAGAGAGCAAGTAGTCTACATCTGTTAGGGATGGGGTGGAGGGGTGGCTCAAACAAACTTAGGACTTTAACCAAAGAGACTGGGGTTCATGTCCCATGACGGAAATGTTAGAAGTTGTGATGTACATAACATTACACGCATCATGTGGCTTTTGTCATGTAACTTTCATTTTGTGAGTCATTTCAGTGATGTCACGTGACGTACCGTACTTATTACAACCGCAAACATGGTCTTATCCTAAACTTATCCACATAATTTTGTTGCATAAACCTGCCCAAACTGTGACCGTTTCACAGTGTTTCACACAAATGTTAAAAAGGCTCTCTGGCAGTGTCTCATACAGCTGCCAAAGGGTATCTTGTGCAACAGTATGAGATGCCGAGGGGAGGTGACGAAAGTCGATATGCGACAAGTTGGAATGACAATGGGTTGAGCTTTCTATGTGGAGTTTGCAAGTTCCTCCTGTGCCTGTATGGGTTTCCTTTTAGTGCCACCCTGTTGTGACCGTGCACAGGATGAGCAGGTATAGATAACGGATAAACAAATGAAAATCAGTCAGAGATCAGCAAGAGCCAGCGGAGAGTTACCAATTAGCTACCCAGAGCACCAGATACCCAAGAAGCCACCAAGCTAGATAACTAGACTATGTGCAGTCAGCAAGTAGACACCAATAGAGGATTATCCGACTGCATCTCCATGGGAGGTCTGTGTCATTATTAGCTGTCTGTCTCAGTTTCATCCTGATGCAGCCTCAGTCCCCTGCAAAGCCATCGGCTGTGTGTATCTGTGTGTTTGTGTGTGTGTCAACAGGGACAGCTGCAGTAACTCAATCAGCCGGTCAGAGATGAGAGCTGTCCTCACTTGTTCCTCAGAAAGAGGGGTAGAGTGAGGAGAGATGTAGAAAGAGAGAGCATGAGAGGGAGAAAGACAGACAGAGAGGTCACCCAAAGGTGTGTAAAGAAAAGTGGAGGTGGTGTAGTGTTTTCTGTCTCTTTGTCACTTTGCATCATCACTTCGGGTCGTCATTTTGCATCATTATTTTGCATGTCTTTGTAAGTATTTTGAGCAGGAGTGTAGTAGTAAATACATTGATTCCCCTCATTGATTCAGTTGATCTGAAAATAGTTGAGTAAACTCTCAGCCTCATTTCAAGGAGGTGGATAAACTGAATTTGCTTGGGTTTATGCCCACTACACCCCTGAAAATGATTCTTGTTTTATTTCTTTTTGTGTCTCTCTGTAGTTGTTTTGTGTCTCTTTTTTCCAGCTTTGTGTCATTGCAGTCATTTTATGTCTCTTCACAGTTGTTTTGTGTCTTTTTAGTCGTTTTCATTGTTTCATCACTTTCATTGTTTTGCATTTTTTTGCATTGTTTTGTGAGTATTGTAGTTGCTTTGTCTCTTTGTGGTCACTTTGCATCTCTTCGAAATCATTTTAATTCTGCTTTTGTATCTTCTTGCAGTCATTTTGCACACTTTTTTAGTCATTTTTGTGTATCTTTGTAGACATTTAGTCTCTGTTTTTGTGATGAGTTGGGATGGGAACACGATGGATTGACTTTCGAACATGAGATGTTGACAGTCGCTTCAGGTTTTCTGGGGCGGCCTGACCATGGAGTCCCTGGGCCTATGGTAGGTCTGCTCAGTAATCCATCCATGGTGTTAGGACATGCTAAGGATAAGGAAATAGAGAGAATGATAAAAGACAAAAAAAAAAAGAGAGTTGGATAGAATTGCAGTCAGGGGACCTTGTTGATGACACTGACTATCTTGCTCTCATTCGCTCCTTCTCTCCTCTTCTGCTAAAGTTTTGTGACACAAAGCGGATTTGTAAAATCCAGTAGACTCTAATTGTAGCTCAGTGATCTGTGCATGCACACATATGCATGGTGGTGTACAGCCTTTATATTAATATGTCTGATAAACTATACACTGTAAGGTCTGTAATTCACACATCCATTAGCACATGTAGTATTCCATAATTAATCTGCTGTTCATTTAAATTTTATGCAGGCACCACTTTGGTTCAAGTGTCTGTGCTTGTGTGTGTGCGCACAGTTTGAATTTGTGGATTTCAGTGGATTAGCCTAGTTTAGGGCTGATGTTTTCATCACCGAGGCTCCTAAACTTGTGGATGACTCATATTTGGTCCAGTACCGCTGATGACATCACCGCACATCTCACAGTGCCTCTCCCTGGAGCTGTTTATCCAACGACTCTATATTTATCATCTTATCACACTTACAGAAACACATTCCAGCTTGTGCTGTCGATTACCTACATGCCATGAAGAGCCCAGGAGCACCTTTAAGCTTTCACGAGAAGCTGTAAACTGGAAAAAAAAAAAATCCCTATATTTTATAGTGTGTAAATACATGACATATATTGGAAAGCAAATTGCCTCTGGGAGGGTATTTTTCCGGATCTAATCTAAAATGTTCATGCTGAGATGGCAGTATCAAAGTCCTCTTTAATTTGATTCTTTAAACTTCTTCAAAGGGAAAGTCGAGTCAAGGAGGCTTATGGCAGTGCCTCAGTGTCTGAATCCTTCTTATTTTTTTCTTGAGAGGGGTGAAACCATGAGAATGTTTGATGGTACTTTTCGTAATATGAACAGTGAAATATTCAGAATTAGCCAAAATAATTCATTGTATCCATTCAAATATTCATTCAGAGTGGTCCGACATTCATAATTCAGCCAGACAGTCCTGATTTAGTCACCATATGTGTGTAATTATCAGTGTGGGCTGCAAACTTTGCATTCATCTGGTGTCAGTGAGCAGTGGGAGCTGAAGCATATCTGTTTCTTATTGTTCAGAAAAGATAGACCCGTTGTAGTCTGACAGAGTGCTGTGAGAAGACAACCATAACTCTTCCAGTCTAACAAACTCAGCTACTCAACCAAGAGATTTCTCTTTTTATTGGCTTAAAAGGAGCACTTACCCAGGATACTCCAAAAGATAACAGTCCACGGTGGTGGCACATTGCATGCATCAGAGATTTATTTGAACCACAAGTGATTTTATGGTCGCGGTAAATCCCTGATGTTGACAGCAAACTGCACCTTTTTTCCTTCGTTTTCCCACAGATAGTAAGCTTTAAAGTCTTTTTACAGTAAAACCACCTTGGGTCTAACTAAATTAAACTCCTACAAGTCTCCTTTTCTCTTTTATATTCCAGAGTTGTAAGCCTTCAGAGTTCACTTTGCACAGACACAGGGAACAGCGGCAGACATGTTTTCTTCGCCATCATCAAAGCCCGCTGCAGTGACCTCATTATCCCTTTCAAATTTCAAAGCCATTCTGAAATTGGTTCATCACAAAATCTGTCTCCACCAATCACAAACGATCTAAATCAAAATGAGACTCTCCAGTGTCGCTACACAGAACAGAAGAGGAAAGTAGATGTTCACTACCATTAGGTTCAATCTACAGTCAATTATCCTGCACACAACAATATCCACATGAGTAAATCTTACTGAGAGACATGTTTGTTACTTCAAACCAATCAAACTCATCATATTACATCTGAAACATGATCCTTTTCCAGTCTTCTCGCTGCTGGTTGCTTATGCAAGTCATATAGAGGCATGTGTATTAAACTAAGACAGTTTCATAACCAGTTAAAAACTCCCTCTAGTAGCTTTAACATACAATTAAAGAAATAGTAAGATTAACTGTATGGGCACTGATGCATTGCTCTGTTCTTCACCATGACACCTAACCTTCAGTGAGCATCTATAATTGACCCACTCTACAATAGACCTGTACCAATACATTTCAGTTTGATCTGTGGTTGTATAAGATTACATGTGCAAGTCAATTTACCTGTCATTTGTCAATTTCAATGAGGGTAGGCTAGGCTAGGACCCTGTTTGGGGTTATTATAACACAAAGTCACAAGACAAAAGGCATGTAGTCTTCAGAGTCTCTGCATGTAGCTGCTCTAAGTATGGTGTCACTAATTTACACACCATGGTACAGCACACTTGGTTGTTACTGGGTTTCTTTTACCTTGAAGAGTGGACAGAATATCTCTAAAAGGTTAACTTGTTACAATGTGTGTCAAAATAAACTAGATAGTGGATCCAAAAATGCAGACTGAAAACAGTGAAGGCAGAGTTCAAGTGCATTTAATCAAGAACACAAATGGTCAACAGCTTACGTAAATCAAGGTCAAAACCAGAGTCCAAAAGAAACACACAATAATCCACTCAAGGCAAAAAGCAAAAAAAATCCAAGAACACAAGAAAAGGTCCAACAAAGGCATCCACAAAGGCAGAAATGCAAAAACTCAAAGAAACAAGAACAGGTCCAATAAAGGCAGGATTGGGGACACATTGGGGCAAACAACGAACTGACCAAGAAACAGAAACACCGGACTAAATGGACAGAGAACTAATCAAAGACAGGTAGACAAACAGGTGAAACAAATGACAATCAAAATGGCGGGAAAAGGACAAAGACAGGAAGTAAAAATAAGACACATGAGGGAGGACCAGGACTACCAAAATAAAACAGGAAATAACCTTCAAAAACCAAAACCACGATTGTATGTATGATTACCACTGAGGCTTCCCTAAAGGATCATATCCTCTTTTGAAAATGAGGACAGTGACAAACAATAGACCACGGGCCACATCTGTCCTCGTAGTGGTACTGAAGCAGATGTTTCACAGGCAGACTCTCTCTCCAGACATTTCCCAATGGACCTCAGTGCAGACACATCACAAAGAGGGCAAACACTAAAATGTAATTTCTGTCTGACCAGTCATTGGAAATTCATTACATTCAAGATGACTTGGGGAAATGTGTGTCTGATTGAAATGTTTGTCTGGGAGTTTTATAAGATCTCAAAAAAGAGGTGCAAAATGGGCAAATCAAGAGGCATCATTTTTGTTTCACAGCAAATGTGTTATAGGACCACACTCTACAGATGAAACTAGGAGGTAGATTACAACAAAAAATACACTTTACAATAAGGCACACAAAATTTTGAGAAATTACTGGGTAACAATTGAGGAATAAATGGGGAACTAACTGTTAGTGAACCATTTTGTTAATGAGTAACTCCCAATCAAATTTCAAAGAGTTGCTAATGATTAGTAATGATTATTTAATGAAGAAATTCAGTGAGGAACAACAACTTGATAATTGATGAATCTTAATCAGTATATCCCTAATAATTCCTAATGGAGGGTTATATAACAGGTAATGATGAGTTACATGAGAACACACTGGAAGATCCTATATTAATGAATCATAAGATAATGATAGGTACAACCAATTATGTGAATCACTCTGAACTGGTTGGCGAACGGCACAAAACCAGTAAGGACTCAATAATAATTTTTTTCCTTAAACACTAGTCCCTTATTCCCTCATTACTTTATGATTACTTACTCTTTTGTGTTTGTTCAAGAAAAGTGATCACAACAAAACTATACTAGTTTTACAATAAAACATTAAAATGTCTAACTTAAAGCGATATTCCACCCCAGAATGATAACCCACTCAATATGTACTCACCCCTATGCTGATGTGAGGATGGGTGAAGATCTTCAGTTCACAAAACAATCCTCAGCAGAAAGGAGGAGTTTCAGCAGAAAACAGGGTTGCAGCTAATGGTAGTGAATGGAGACCACGGATAAAATGTAAAAAAAAAGAACACAAAACAAACACAAAATGTTTCCATCCTGCTTGTGTGGTGTAATCCAAGTGTCCGCGAGCAGCAACATTAAAATTTAACCACAAAAGATGCCATTTACGGCTATGTTTTTAGCAGAAATGTCAACTGTAGCCTCCCAGGTAGCACGTAAACACGTATATCTACTCGAACGCGAGATGTATCGGAGACTTCGTATATCCTTTAATGGATGCACGTGTGAAAATATCGCGAGATATACAAAGTCTCGCGATACATCGGCGCCATATTTACATGCTACCTTGACGTCTTGGAAAGGACACACGACAATCAACTATCTTTCGGATGTGTTACAAATGGAAACAAACAAATCTGACATATTTAACCTTTTTGAAATAAAGTTCCGGGGCGGCACGATGGCGCAGTGGTTAGCGCTGCCGCCGCACAGCAAGAAGGTCCTGGTTCGAATCCCCGAGCCGGCAGGGCCTTTCTGTGTGGAGTTTGCATGTTCTCCTCTGTCCGCGTGGGTTCTCTCGGTACTCCAGCTTCCTCCCACAGTCCAAAGACATGCAGCAGGTTAATTGGTGACTCTAAATTGCCCGTAGGTGTGAATGTGAGTGTGAGTGGTTGTCTGTCTCTATGTGTCAGCCCTGTGATGAATGACCCGCCGCCTCTCGCCCAATGTCAGCTGGGATAGGCTCCAGCCCCCGCGACCCTCACGGATAAGTGGTTACAGAAAATGGATGGATGGAAATAAAGATTGCACTTGATTAGATTCAACACATCTTTAAATACCAGATCTCATTATGTGATCACACATACCGTCTGTCAGTTTTCACACTCATACACAGAGACACTCACACCATATGACATTTCTATATAGAGCATATGAAGGTGTTTTGATGCTGTGAACGTTTATATATGGTCTACATCTCCTTATCAAATAGTGGCCACAGGTAATTCAAAGGAAAAAGGTCACACTAAACATTTTTACACACAAACACTCTGGTCAATCTTGAGATCCAGTTAACCTCTCAAGCCATATTATCATTAATGACCCTTACAAGGTCATTGTACAGTCTGTACTGACACACAGACTGAGACACACACCCACACACACACACACACCACACACACCACACAGTTTCTCTCCCCTAAAGAGTGAGGCTTTAAATTTTACACCACCACTGTAAAGGTTTATCTCAGCGGGAATCAATAGTGTATGACTTTCATTATCTTTGTCGTTGGTAATATAATCACATCATAGCCCGAGAGAACTGTAGCACAATCCTTTATCATCATAATCATCATTGTAATTGTTATTGATGTAAGTGGATGGATATTTAAAGCACAGGGAAGCGCTACACTCATCCTCTGAAGATCTGTTGAAGAACTGTAATAATGTTCCAGTTACATGGGTGAACAAACCGTGGCATTGTTGTGTGTTGTGCGAGCATTCTCTGGGTCAAAGCGAGGTTAAACATGTCTGAGCTACTCTGTCTCAAAGGAAAAATGATTACTTTGTGCATCTGTAGTAAATATGGGGTATATGGAGTTAAATGAAACTAAAAGTTTTAGTTGGTCTAACTGATTTTGTAGCAGTACCTCATGGGTTTCATTAAAAAAACAGTGGTAGAAAAAGTATCCAGGTGCTTTACTTAAGTAAAAGTTGCGATGCTCTGCTCTCACAAGTTTAAGACTTCTAGCTAAAGACTATTTCATCGACCACTGAGCCCTCTAACTTTGTTTCTTTTCTTAGGTGTTCCTTTTGTGCTATTGTTTTCTTAGCTTAGCTTTTTCAGCGTAGTTAGCCGGCTAACGTTGTTTCAGGCTTCAGAGGCTGAACACAGCGGCAACTCGGGATGCACATGTTTTACTGTTATCGAAGTACTAATTTCAATATTATTATATTATAGTAGTGATATATATGTATAATAATCTAGTACTGTAAACTGCAGTTAGAGTAACACATTAAAAAACATGAATGCAGAGTCATTACATTTTAATGATTATTTTCTATAATTATGTATTAACTATATGTCAGTGTTAAATCAACTAGAGGTTTTGAAGGTAAAACAACTGCTTTGCCATGTGTGAACCACTCTCATTTCCCGTCTTCTATTCAAATAGGTACAGAGACAGATCATTTTGTTTTTTGAACTGGTACAGATAATGACATCTCTGTGCACCTCTAACGGAGACAAAGACCTTTTAAACCCGGCATGTCAGACACTTGCCCAGCAGGAATGAGAAAGTTGATCTGCCTGCTCATTTTGCTGGTGATGGGACTTTTCTCGGCTGAGGGAGACAGCTGGAGGTTGACGTCAGAGGACAGAGGGAGGTGGTGGATACTAAAGTGGTGAGCTGGTGAGCAAGTTGGTTTGTCTGCAGTGGGACAGCCCTGGTACCCCAGCAACCATGTCATCGTCCATTGACAATGTTGCCATATGCTGTGTGAAAATCTTCATGGCTGCTCATTATGTATCAATAAGTAGACTAAATTGCGGATCTAATGAGGTCATTTCAATTACTTTAAATGATACTAACTTGTAATTGGTCTCTGTGAAATCGACTGCATGACTTCTTATAAACTGTTTGAATAGCTGTCCATTAAGCTGGTGTGAGTTCATATGAGTTCGGGGATTGAACTGTCATGCACTGTTATGCACATTAGTTCCTGCACGGATGTGGGGGACATGGGGCCTTGGTCAAATTGACACGCGGTACATTTCCATGGCCGAGTTATTGCGAAGGGGTCATGGGGCCAGCATGTGCACACAGGGAACTAAACTCATATCGTGCTCATCCAAGCGAAGCCAGAGTCACACAGCATCCCCATACATCCACCTTCTGACTCATCATCAGTCAACATATGGAGCAACAACAAATCAACAGTCACGCAGCAAAGTTCATGTGTTTCTTTCTTTCTTTACTCACTTCCTTCCTTCCTTCAGTTCAGCCACAGTGCACTGCCTCTGATACATTTCAAAATAAGACATCCAGAGATGCTGCCCGACAAAATAATTACAGGCATGAAAGTAAAGCACATTATGGTTTGCCATGAAAGTCATGAGTCATCGGAAGACATTTACTTATAAAACAGCTGTGTTTTTAAGAGATTAGCAGCATTTTTCGTCATCAAGAAAAAAGTATTGCATAATTGTGGGAGCTGTTTGCTGCGTACATTGCTGTTTATTGTCTGTGTGGGAGACATGAGGTTGAATCCTATCAGCTGAGTGTGGTGTTGGGATTTAGAGAGTGATTATATTTGACATCCTGCGAACAATCCCCCTGTTGGTGAAACCATTTAAAGGTACAAATATCAAGATGTTTCACTTTTAGCTGGGGGCATATAGCACAATAATAGCATCAGCTGTCAGCCGTGAAGACACTGTGGGGAAAGCGAGCACTCAGCTTGTTGGATGAGCTGTTGAATCAAGGGAAGCTGAAACACAAAGATGGAGAAACTGTAAGGAAGAGAGGGGCTAAGGGACAGAGAGGACTGGGTGAAAAGAAGGTGCCTTTCAGTTTAATTAGCGTGGCAAATTAATTAGCAGCAGGATGTGAATTAATTAGTGTTCCAAAGGCAGTTTAAAGGCAGCGCCATAAGGAGCTACTGTGGAGGTCCCATAAGGCTTTACAGTTTGTTGCAGCCCAAACATTATCCTATTAATTAGCAATTAGATGCTTCTTGAATCCAACTTTCTATCAATCTCTCTGTGTGTTTTTCTTACTCTCTGTCTATTCTTTTTGTCTCTGTCTAAGTGCAGCCCCTCCCGCTGATATTTACAGTAGAAGTCGTCTTTGCACTTGCAGCTGCATTACACATTTGTGCGTCTCACTAATTTTGTTTCTGTTTATCCACCCAGCATTGCAAACCGTTACCCTGAGGCTCTTTTCTCCACCAATAAAAAAACTAGACACACTTTAGGAGATTCAAAGGTTTTTTCAGTATTTCTTCCTAAAGATTAGAGTTGGAGTGCCGAATAGAACACTATTTGATATTCTCATTGATTTTAAAAGCCGTCTCATTTCCCCACTCTCACTCCACTACTTTCTGGTGGCTGCTTTACAGCCAGCATAACAAGGTTGGCGTGCGTGAATGGGTCGGTGCGCAGGAGACTGGCCGGTTTAAAGAGCGGCCCCTGCTTTAGTTTTCACACAAACAAATGATTAAGGACCCTGCTGCTGAAGGTATTGATGCAGAGGACTCAATTCAATCACTTCAATTTATGTGGTTCAAAACAGAGCACTAAAGGAGCATCATGGGGCTCCTTCATGTTGATGGGTGAATCTCCTAGAGACACTACGGGTAAAATTTGTGGCTTTGTATCACATATCACCATGCTTTTCTCTTTCTTCTGCAATATTAAACTATGTGGATTTGACTGGACATACAAAAGTTTATCAATAAGCTGATATTAGAATGGAAGTGTATAATTTATTCAGGTTAGCAACAAGGAAAGAGTGCAATTAGACCCCTAGACGAGCCCCCAGTTTGTCACAGCCCGGTTCTAAAGCATGACAAAAACGGGAGAGGCAGACTGAAGGCAAATAATAATGAATTTAGAAGACCAAGAGAAGACCGTACCCTCAGCCAGGACGTGTAGTCTTTATAGTAGTGCCAGGCCCAGGTAATTCACTCCACCCCTAAGGTACCCACTGCATGAGAAAAGAAACATAGTATAAATAATGGGGAGTCCACAGCCATGCTCGCGGCTCTATGAGTCTTTACTAACGCATAACTATGCTTTGAGCTAAATGCTAACCTGAGCATGCTAATACGCACACACAGTGACAATGCTAACATAGAGTTGTTTAGCAGGTACAGTGTTCACCATATTCACCATGTTTCATCTTCATAATCATCTCAATAATTATTTCATCTTTCATAATTAGCATTAAACACAAAATACTGCTGATGAAGATTGTGATGTCATTATTTTGGAGGTATTTGGTCACAAACATAAGTACAAAAACCAGAAATTTTGACCTGATGATGGACTCTGATGAAAAGTTAAAGTTATCAGAAATGACCCTTCACTAAGCACCACCCGCCTTAGTTACTGTTGCTACGCCTGTCAGACTTTCCATTCTCGTTGAAACGTTGACACACACACAAAAGCAGATTGTCATTTCTAGCTGATGACCATGGATTTTGTTCCTCTAAAATAGACTAAAAAGACTCACAATCAGATTTCGGTAAGTGTAGCTGGCTGATGTAAGCTAAAGATAACTCAACTTGATTCAGCTGAGAAGTCTCAAGTTGACATTTTAATGTTTACATCTGACATGTTTTAAAACAAGAACCCTGTGAAAGAGTATAAAGTTACCTAGCAACTGCGTACGTGATATAACGTTAATGCTAACAGACTGAGGCTAAAGCTAGCTTACGTCTCAGCAAACATTGGTTGGATGGTGAAATATGGCAGGTTGGTACAGGTATGGCAAAAGTTATTAGGATTCATCATCTGGGCACCATGACCATGACCATGACCATGACCACTGAACATGCATGATAATCCATTTGATACTTATTGAGACTAGTCAGCACCAAAGTGGTGGTCCAATCAGCATTAGCTGTGTTGCCATCCATGTGTTTTTCTGTGCATTTTGAAGTATTGCACTAGAAATTATTGATGGAAATGGAAATTGCAGCTGTTATGCCTTGACAATGTCCTCATTTCTCCCATAATACACCCATGATCCCCCCCGACCAAGATCTGGTGTAACTTTCCTTGCATTAATACATGAAACAACCCAGTCTTGTTCAGTCTGGGATATTGTAAGGCGACACCTAATAGTCTTTGTACTTTATTATGTTATGAAAGAGCGTTTTTCATTGCAACATTAAACAAAAGTGAACTAAAAACACACATTTTCTTAAGTTAAAAAAAAATCCATCACACATAGTCAAACTCATTTATCTGAGCTCAGTAATACCGACACACTTGATTAATTTCTCTCTCTTTTTTTTTTTTTTTTTCTTACAGATGCAGTCCAGAAATACCAGGTTTCATACTCCATGGTGGAGATTGATTTTCTGTCATCAGTCTGAAAGTACTGCTGGAGGAAGTGCAGGAGTCTGAGAAACTTATAGAAAATTGGAAGTTCATAGCTGAGGCTGGCACAATGCTCTATTGATTTTCTTTCTAATGCAATTATGGTAATATAGTGTGATACTTCTGTGTGTCATAACAAATGTAGGGGGAAAAAAAAACTCATGTCAGCCTCTTACATTTGTTTATGGTAGTAGTAGTGACATATGTCAAAGTGTGTATACTATTTAGTGTTCCAGGCATTCGTAGGTCATTTCAAGGTCCACTTACTGTACAATTCATTGCCCTTTGCTCTTTTGCCTGTAGCTCTTCTTGCTGTCTCGGCCATGCTAACATTTTTTTTTTTTTTTTGTATCTTTCTTGATGATTATTCTCTTTGGCCCCATTCAGCCCCCGCAGAGGGAAAGCATCATCCATGTTGGGGTCGGAGAGTTGAAATCTGTCGACATTGTTCTGTTTTTTTCTCTTCTCTTCCTGACTCAACCTGAGGAAGCGGTGCGCCCTCTGCCCTTCATGCCCTGACATGATTGGTGGCCCTAAAGTAACGGTACAGTTGTCTCCATGGAAACCAAGACAATGCAAAGGGAAGAAGGATGGGGTATGTAGCTCTCTGAGATCAATTAGATGATGAATCAGAACCATGAAGCTATTGTCATCTGGTTTTCTCTGTCATCCAGCTCATGTTTTTTATGATCTTTATTCATTCTGAGTGAAATCTTTTATACACCTTAAGGGTTTCATTTTACTTTAATGTTTTCTCTTTTTTTTAATTTTTGTTATTAATGTATAAATAGATCAAATAAAATCACAAAAGTCATTAAAAAACACATTAAAGTTAATTTGAAGTAGACAAGCCAGTTGTTCAAGCCCTTTTCAAATTGGAATAGGTTTTTTATTTTAAATTCACCAACAGCTTCTCCGCAACGCAGGTTACCTCAGCCTCGGGCTACATGTTGTTTCCAGGTAGACAGCTCATCAAGATGAGAGAAGAGTGTTGGGTTGTGAACTAACCAAACTG
This sequence comes from Lutjanus argentimaculatus, assembly GCA_034769285.1. Taxonomy (NCBI): domain Eukaryota; kingdom Metazoa; phylum Chordata; class Actinopteri; order Lutjaniformes; family Lutjanidae; genus Lutjanus; species Lutjanus argentimaculatus. The sequence goes on along the minus strand of JAWZSL010000024.1, from coordinate 11,720,325 downwards.
AGCATCAGGACTAACAATACATTCCCTGCCTCAAGGCATGAAGTTGCAGGATTGTAGCTTTTAATTCCTAGTGTGGCAACTCTCTGCTGACATTTGGAGAAAGTGAAAAGCAAGCTGATTTTGTTTACTTTTCCTCTCTGGATCAGAGCCAAATTGTAAAAAAAAAAAAAAAAACTCTACAGGCTTCCTCCCATACATTCACACAGCTTGTCAGGAAAGCAGTGGGATGACTGACAGTGCTCCCTTTCTCTCCTGGGTACTCAAATTTCTAAGGAGACATACAAATACAACAGAGTTAATGAGGTTCAGTTGTCACTCACTGCCAACTCACAAGTGCTACTTTAAGACACGACACTGATACGGTTAAAAACCCTCCTGTGGCAACACTCAGGACTCCTCATTTCTCTCTCTCTCTCTCATGTTATGTAACATTAGGCTGGGTCTGACCATCGATTCTTCCAGCTGATTGTGTGGAGTCATGGGTGGCGCTCATCCTCACCCAGCTGCCACCCAGCCATCGAACTACAGTGGTCCCTGATCAATCCTAATGACACTGCATGTGCAACATCGCTACAACTTTCACACAACTTCCACTTTTTGCTCATTTAGCGCAAACACATACCAGGGGAAAACTCCAGGGCAATTGATCTTAGATGCTGTTTCCTGATACAGGGATGCTAAACTGTGTGCAGTTACAGTACAGCAATTCACTTCATTTTTTAGCAATGCATTCCAATTTATTTCAGCTTTTACATGCATTTTTGAAGGAAGTGCATTTCCCCATCCACCAGAAGTGTGAAAGTACAAATAATGTAACTGAACCTCACCCCCCCACCCCCCCCCACCCCCCCCCCACACACACACACACACACACACACACACACACACACACACACACACACACACACATTCCATGTGTTTTAGCAGTGAAACACCTGGAATGTGAGCTGTTCCAAATCCACATTTCCAAATTTCCAGCAGTATTTTTCAATTTATTCCAGCTTTCAGCATTCACACACATTTTATGAAGGAAATGCATTTCCCCATCTGCTAATAGAACTAAAGAATGATTATTATTTTTATAGTCATATGTAGAAAACTCAACTTAATGTGGGAAAATGTGGTCTTAACATTGTTGCTCAAAAACTGAAAAAGGCAATACTGACTTGAAACATGAGGGTTTTGTCCCGATCCCAACCAAAGTGTTTCAGTTGGCTAAACCTTGGCACGTTTTTCACACTCACAATCCACTTTGGCCACATCCGTGTTGAAACCGTCCTGTTTAGAAAAATGACAACATTGCTCATTTTGGCAAATGCCATCGACAAAGACCTCTAGCGTACTCAGGTGTTATTGCTCCTGTCCTTTGGGAGAAAAAAACGTCCACAGAGGGAAGATATTGGAGCTGGTCTGCAGGGTCAGCAACATGTCAGACAGATATTGTTTGTTTCAACCCTTGTTTCTTTTAACCAATAATTGATATAAGATGCCAAGGTCCATTTAATTTAGAGGGACTTGTTGATCCATACAGTTTCTATGAAATTCAAGAACAAAACACTTCTTGGGGGAAAAGGGACAAGGTTAAAATGACACAAAAAATAAATTGTAGATTTCTTTTAAAAGATGAACAATTTTGTCTGTTTACAATAAAAAAAAAACCCTCCACAGGGCACATCTGACATTAAATGAATATGAGCTTGTGACAGCATACATGTAAACATGCCTCTCTCAATATGTGTATGTGTTCATGTGTGAATGTTTATAGACAAAACACACACACACCACCTTCTGCAATCCTCTACTATAACATTATTTATATGCAGTCTCAGAATCCTCATTAAATAAAGGCTGAAAAGATACAGAGGTGCCAGGCCACCAAATCTGGGAGATCGGAGGAGATGATAATAATACTGTACCAGAGTCAGCAATAAATCACAGACTGATAAGGTCAGCTTCTGAATAATGATCATAATAATGTGATGACTTCCAGCCATGAGCTGGCGGACATTTCTTGGGAATAAAATAGTGAGGGAGGAGCTCACACATACACATACTTTAGAAAATATATATATATATACACTGTAGGCCTACATGTTTGTGTGTGGGGGGATCTGGTGCATCTACGTGGATTTACATGTGCATGACTGAGCAATTGTGCACTTTGGATAGGTTTACTCAGAAAGCTCAGTTTGGCAAGCCATCCGCCTTTCCAATTTCCCCCCAGCCAGGAAACAATAGCTCCTCTGCTAAATATAGAACGTCTGCATTTTACCTCAGCCTTCTTTCTCACTCTGTCCCACCTCTCCCTCACACACAAAACACACTCTCTTGTCTCGCTAACATTGTACAAGCATTTTCACAAGTTAACTGAAGTCTGTGCCTCAAATTTACTGACATTATTCTTCTGAAATTATATCAAGGCTCTGCGTAACATCATTGTTTCAGGAGCGGAGCGTCTGTTCATCAGCAGACACATTAATAATGCAGTTTAGAGTTGTTTTACCTACTTTCTGCATGTGTTACAAGCATGAATACACATTTGCTCCTATCTTTCTCTGCCATCATCACTCATATTAAACATCAATACAATGGATTTCACAGCACAGTTGTTGTCTGCTGTTCAACATATTATGAGCAGCAATCAAATTTCATACTTCAGTTGTCTCACAACAGAAATCAGATGTTAAAAAATTGCTACCTCAAATTACTAAGATGGTGATATGCACAGAACTAAGTATTATCATATGACTTCTGTGATTGGCAAAATATGGTAGGTAATTTTACAAACTTCATGTTAGGAACATGGGGGATTCCCACATGATTAAGACCACAGAGAATCGCTACATTTATTACAAATTACTTGAGGTCCCCATGCTGTGCAAATAGGGCTTTAGACTCTTAAGCCTGAGGATAAATTGCAGTGACTTTGGTGATTCACTCATTTATCTTCTCACTTGTCCATTGTTTTACTTTATGACAAGATGCCTCAAGAAGGACATGTCAGCCTCAGTGATAAAACAGCAATGCTCAATATTAATAACTTTTCAAGAGAAGATGCCAAAAAAAAAATCATTGGTTCCAAATCCTCAGCATGTATTTTATATAATTGTACGTTCTTTGAGTTGTGGCTTGTTGTTTGTGGGCAATATGACCCTAAAACATGATATTCAGGGTATTTATCGAATACCATCACTAATGATATGACAAAATGCTAAAAATGGCGAAACTATGAAATTAATGATGGTGAAATTATTTTGTTGTATTGTCCTCTTTTGCTACAGTCTTCTCGCACTCTTTACATATTACAGTGGTTTGTTGTACATCTGATCTTTTGTAAGCAAACCTCTTCAGCAATACTGATGTTGCCTCCCTTTTTGGAACCAACTTCTCTACTGTGGAATCAGGAGCAACATTACTTTCATTTTCAGCCACATTTGTTGTAGCTGTGTTGAATAGTGTGATGTCATTATGTCAACAAATTATAATATTGGCATTACCATGATATGATTTTTAAAAATCAGAGTTATGGTGACCGATACAATCTGACACACCCCTATAAACAATTACTTATTTATACGGTATATTAGATGGGTTGAAATCCTATTTAATATATGATCTATGGTTGAAGTGAGTTGTTTCCCTCTGCCCCCTCCTCCCCACACTTGAAGAAGCTCAGGCAGGCTGCATGAACACTGCAGGAGAGCAAGACAAGTGCAACATTGTAATGTAATGTAATGTAGCACATAATCACATAATCTTTTCATTTTCACTTTGCATGTACTGTAAATTAGTGTGAGCTTCTCTTGATGTGTAGACCTTGAGAGGCATGTTGTAGCCACGGTAACATGTTGATCCAGCATGTTAACTGGTTGTGATCACACGCTGCTGTTTCTTCCTGCCCTTCATCCATGCTGTAGCAGAGCTGTGATCAGTGCAAGCTCAGCCTGTCGTCATAGCAGCCAATGGGGTCACGCTGATGCTAATAGCTTTGATGAGTGTTTTCTCGTCGCTCTGCACTCAGCCCCACTGCCCCATTATCACGCTTCCCCCCTACCACACACTGTGTCAGCATTTTCTCAGCCTGTGTGCCGCATTGGCATATGCAGGAGAAATGTGTGTGTGTGTGTGTGTGTGCGCACATGGACGGGAATGTGTGTTCAGTTTTACTGCTTGGGTGTCGATGTGCATTGATTCAGCTGCATGCCATTTGCATTTTGCTTTGCATCTGTTGTTAGAAGTCTGTATGCTATCTACATGACATGAGACACATGCAGAAATGAAGGGCAACCAATTAAAAATAGTTGTAAGTAGGACAATCTCTCTCATCACTGCGTGAGCACGAGAATATGCTGATGGGATGGACTGCCCTTTTTTTTTTTTTTGAATTCCTTCCTGTTTCAATTTTGTCTTGTTCCAGTTAAAGAAAATTAGATAGATGTTAATTACAGCAAGCAACCCACTTAATGTCTTTCTTCTTCACATCCAAGACTATAATCTCACATAGATTTTCAATATAACTTTTATAGCTGCTTTAAAAACTGCATAATATTGCAATTTTTGGGGGAAAAGGAGCATCGAGCATCTCCTCTTACAGGGATCCAGTAATGTGCGCCTAAATGAAGATATTTGGGTCAGTACAACCATCATGAAAGTCATAGCAATTTGAAATTACACAACTAAGTGTAAACCTATGTGTCAAAACTCACCTTTGGTCTTTATTTTTATTTTATTAGTCATTTCATAATTTTAAAGATTAACTGGCAGTGCTAACTGCACTTCATCTTTCTGCAAGATTCATGTATCAGAAGCCGTGTGATGCTATAAGTTCCAGTGAGTATTAGTAGATTATATGCAGTGGCCACTTTATTAGGTGTTAGGTACAACTTTACAGTCTAATGCAATCCAATACAACTGTTCTGCTATAAAGTCTAATTTTATGATCCCTATAATGTTTTTTGTTGACACTGACGTAGAGGTGTGAAAGGACCAGTGTGTAGGCTTTAGTATCATCTAGTGGTGAACACCTTGTCTTAGTCTTCGCTTCCAGGCATGTAGGAGAACCAATGGTGGCCACAAGTCTTTCACAAAATGTGAAGGACAACCCCCACCCTCTGTAAATATGAAAAGCTCATTCTACAATAATAAAAGCACAAATATTCTCATTTTCAAGTGATTATACACCAATGAAACCATTCATTTCTGCCATATTCTGCCCAAATTTTCTGCCCCCTTCATGTATCTAAATAAGGACAAACAATTAAAACATCTCTCAACAACAGTTCTGCATAACATATAATTTAATTTACAGATTTCTGACAATGTCATGAAAAATGTCGTACAATTTATGAGCTTGAATTGCAATACATTGTATGTTTGTGAGCAAATAATTAAAGGCACAATTTAACAATGAGGGAGTCACTTACTGATGACACATTACTGCTGAAGACAGATGAACTTCTGACCATCTAGAGCCCTTTAAAGTTAAACCCTGAAATAAATGTCTGCATTATGAGTCACTCAGCACAGCACAACTGTTGAGTGGAAGAAGATTACACTGTGTGTCAGAGGAGGAGATGGTCTGTGCTAAAAGTGTCGGAGGGCGGGGGGGGGGGGCATTGAAAAGATGGTGGTGGAAAGGAGGAAAACACAAAGAAAACACGAGACACTGTGTGCTAACATTTTTTAATTATCAAGATCCACATTTTGGATGGATGGATATCATCATCCAATCACTGATTTAGGTACTTATCAGAGATGCTTCGAGATTAACAATCTACAAGCCAATTACCACATGACAGTATGGATGCTCAGATCCATCGGATGCTGATCGTTATCAGCCAATATTCTGTACAAATATGAGATTGAGAGACCGGGATGTTGACACAAAAAACCTGAGTCAATCTCAGTAGACTTGGTGGCATTTTCACATGCTAATTAACCAAAAGGAACAATAATTTGTAGATCAATTACTCACATCATGTTGCTTTGTGTTGCCTCTACATGAATATGGGATGAATCCACATTGTGCATCACACTTGGCAGTTCTACACCATTAATACAAACTCCACACTTCCGGTCTTCCTTTCAAATTAAAAGACCTCTAGCTTTTAGCTTTCAGCAGACAAAAACCCTTCACTTCTTAGCGAGGCTTTTATTGTGAAACATTTGCTGGAACGTGTTGTGAGAACTCACTGGGTGCTTTTCATTATGTTGAATTTTGCCTCCTCGTCTCCTCTCTCCTTCATCGACCCGGAAGTCGTTTCCCCTCCGCCATGATGAAGGATCTTCCAATTGCCTAAATGCACCTGGAGGAGACGAGGAGCGAGGAGAGAGGAGGCTTCTGGAGGAGATCAGAGCGAGGATACACCGGTGTAGCCTACGTGGAAGTCTTTTATCAAGAGGAGTGATGCTGATTGGATAGTTTCGGCAACTGTCATCCTGCATCATCAGGACACACGCAGGGAAATTATATTTGACTGACACAAGTTTCTGAAGCCCATTAATGATTCTGATTGAATATTTATGTCACAAAGCGCTCATGAAGAAATAAGTGATTATAAGCATTATTAGTATTATTAGACTGTAAATCGCTGCATGTTCTGAAAAATGACACGAACAGGATGAAAAGTCGTCTGGTTCAGTGATGATTCAGAGATTTGTGGAATCACTGTCACACACTTAATGAACTAATCAGGGAAAAAACCTGCAGCAGTGTGTTTACTTTGTAGTGTCATGTACAGGATCTACAGATAATAATACATGATGAGATGTGATATAATGCGCCGTCATGTGTCGGCATCTCACACTATAAGTTAATTTCATTGTAGAGAGTTGTGGCATCACACAAAGCAGCAGTTTGTCTGTTTGTTTTTGTTTTTTAACTTCACAATAAAATCGACACACATTCTTACATAGTTGTATTATTGTGCAGATGACAATGGTGCAAATATAATAAATAAATAAATAAATAAATAACTAAATAAGTAAACAAATATCACAGATCAGTAGCCGATATAATTTAAAGATTATTAAATGATGATTGAAATCAACATCAGGGAGAATACTACACTAATCATCTATTTTAAACTGTTTACAGATCTAATCAAATACTGTCAAATGTTGGAATTGTTCTTAAATAAGTGTTTGTACGGACATTCGTGCCAGTCAGTTTGACAGCTGATATCGGCTCGTCATCAGTAACTGACGTCGCTTTGGACTGACGCTGTGGAACGAGGATTTTTCATTTCGGAGTTTCGTCTCCTCCGTCCTCGCGTCTCTTCCTCGCATCCCTCTTTCATTTCCTCGCTGGGTGGAGCCAAGACGCGAGGAGAGGAAGCGAGTGGAGGAGACAAGGAGAGCAATTTACGAATTAAAAGCACCCACTAACTTATAACTTGACTCTCGTTCATGGGCTGGAATTATGTTCCTTGGCTTCATCTCAAACTGACCACCAATACTGCTATAACAGCTGCTATAACAAAACAAAAAACGATCGGTACTGGCTATATATTCACCAATATGCCTTATAGACGCAAGGTAATTTGGATCAGTGGAAAAAAATCGTGATCAGGGTATCCTTACGTGTCAGGAAACAGCTTTAAAAACATAGCAAGGAAACACTGTGGAGAGAGTGTGTACCGTGAACAAGGAGAAATGGCACTCTGTTTGACAGGATCCATTAAAATGTAATATTTTGTTAAGAACAGATGTACAAGGGTATAGAGGATGGTCATTTACTTTCCTGTCAAGAGATTGTAAATGCAATTCATGCCACCAATGGAGCGTAACAGAAATTGAGGATATTCGAAGAACATTCAGCCATCTGTCAATAACAACTGCTGCCTCCTGTAAACAGCGAAGCTCTACATTCAACAATGTCTAAATGGTAGCAAGCAGAGAAAAAAAGGCTCAACACGGAAACCTATCTTGTCTGTGTACTTGGCAATCTGTCACATGTATTTACCATATTAATCAGAGAGTGTATAATACTTTGGTTTGCTGACAGGTCCTGTTTATTCACCCAGTTTCATCTCTTTCCTTGTAGGCACAAACCTCCCTAATTTATAACATGAAAGCAGCAGTTTTCAGGCCAGTATTTGCAATATTTTGATGCTGTGGCAGTAATCAGGATAACAAGCAGGAGGAAGGAGCAAAGGAAAAAGAGAGTGAGTGAGGAAAAGCATCTGAGGCAAAACTGTTGGTTAAGTCAAACAACGAGGCACCATGGAGGTAGGAAATAGCTTAGAAAATATTTGTTTAACTGCAACGATGAGCGCTGTGACAACCGATGACAATCCAAGGCGGTGATTGGAGAATAATCTGCAAATAATCTTCTGTTGTTATTCATAATGATTCCCAAAATCCCACTGAGATGTACTGTACGCAGTCACATGGGACACTACATTTCTCCACAGAAATCAAAACACTCTTGCGTGCTAATTTGCAGCATCACTGCCAGCTCTGGATTCACACGCTCTGCTGTAGGTATCTGTGGTAGGCCTGACACTGTGCTTACACAGATCCCCCTCTCTGCTGACACATGTATTGATAATCAATTCTGTGCAGGCAAAGTATACAGACAGCACTGCACTGGGGCTTCCCATTGTTCCTATTGTGCCTTATGTGCTAAAGAGGTAAACAATGCTATTATGGTCCAACTGTTTGAATCATTAGTTTCTGTAATTATCAATAGGGCAAAGCAATGTGCCATATTATTTGAGGAATAAAAGATAAGTCAGCCTGATTGGAGTACTGCAGGGATGATGTGTTTTTGTAGGCCTACCCAGGAGTTAGCATCACTCTGGTTGCCTTGACAATGGGATTTATCCCTTGAACTCTGGAATATTGCAGAAAATAAGGTCTGTAGCAATAAAAGCTTATGATACCTACGCATTTTGTTAAGCATGATAATGTTCACAAATGAACAACATGTTTATGATTTTTGAAAAGTTAATGCGATTGTAGCAGAGAGACTCTGAGTCAGAGGCTGCAGACTCCAGCCCCCAAAAAGTAGGTCAACTCCTCCCCTTTTCCAATCCCCTCTAAATTGGCAGAGCCTATTTAACACACCTGTGGCATGAAGATTGCCTTTCTTTTTGTCTGTGCCTGGTGGCTGCCACATGGTCATGTCTCTGAGTTTACTGCCTGTGTTACACGGATGGCCTGGTGAGCTTGGTGTCCATGAAATTGATTTGAGCGGTGAACTGTTTCAAACTGATTGAAGGACATCAGGGTAATTGTGGTACCTGCTCAGACACAATCAGCTGCTGTTTTGTATTAGATGACTGTTTTGTCATTTTGTTTTGGTAGTGTTTCGTTTTGTAGTGTTTTGCTTTGTCATTTGGTTTGGTTCCGTTTTGTTTTAGGTGACTGTTTTGTTTTGTCTTGTTTAGTTTAGATGAGTATTTTGCCTAGTTTACTTTGAGTTAGCCACTACCTTCGCATCATGACTTTTATTGGAATTGTTATTAAAATTTGCCTTTTTAGCCTGAACCAACTGGTTTAATACAGTTTTTTAGCCATTTCTTGAGTAACATTTTCTTTCTTTTTCCCTTACAGTGCAGTGGTTGCTGGCTAGCGGTGGGGGCTAGGCACCCTGGGTGGTTCCAAGCACCTTTCGGTTGTAGTGATAAGGGCACTGGGACACGATAGTCTGCACCTGTTTGCCGTGTGTTTGCTGTGAGTTCACGAGTGGTGGGTAAGTGCACTCCTGGGACACTTCTTTTGGTAGTTTGCCTCCCTTCCACTCCACTCACCCCCTCCCCCTTTTTTTGATAGTTTTAATCATCTATTCTGGAAGTGTTTTTTCATTAATTAAAAAGAGAGTTCTGGTTAAGAGAATAAATTGTAATAAATTTTCATTCATCCTTCTGTAACTTTGACTTGACCTTCATTGCCCGTTACTAATTCTTCCTTTTCCCTCCACAGACACTTCCAGTTAAATAGTATTATTTTTGCTTAAACAATTTTTAATAAATAAATCTTGATTTGCTTTTGAACCACGTCTGTCTTGTAGTGTTTGAACCTGTGTTTGCCTTATTGCTTAGAACTGGGTAAAACTCCTTGGGTGAAAGTCCCTAGGTGGCGTTGTTTGGTTTGCAATTGGTGTCATTCTGTTACAGACCCTTTATAATATAAAAACCCATATCCCCACGTTGCCACACAATCACTAGAATACAAAAATCTAACATTAGGCTACAAATGAACTACACCGCAGTTGTAGTATTATCATTACACCACAAGGTTGTATGAAGAAAACTGAGTATAAATCAATAAAATATTTATATATATACACATACACCCAGGAAATAATTCTGTAGTGCATTTTTTGTAGTGATATAAATGACTGTAATGTTAGTGATGTTTATATTATTGTTTAAGCACATAAGATGACTGTTAGGAATAACATTTATGATGTAATTCTTTAAACATAATGCTGCAGAAAAACAATTACAAAATGAAGGTTTTCTTCCTAATTTGATTGAATATACGTAAAGAGATGATGTAATCATGTGTATGTTTAAGAAAATGTTTAATTTAAAGGGTTAATACCTTTACTTGAAATTAATGGCATTTGTGCATTTTTTTTCTTTTGTTTTTTTTAAAGGTTATCAGCCTAATTAACTTGAATATGAAATATACGAAATGCCTCTAGCCAGAACAAAACTGGACTGTAATCAAGAAAACAAAGCAAAGTGGATAAAAATTGAAAAGAAAAACTGGATTGAAAATAAATAGAAGAAAAGAAGAATGAGTCGTCCTGTATGTCCTTTAAGGTTAAACAGGTCATTCTCAAGTTTGGGCAGAAGTTGAGCAAATAATGTATAATTTCACACTGACAACATCTGTCGTCTCATTTTTTTGAAATACATAAAAACTTAAAAATTAGTAGGGTGTTGACTGAAGTTCCTATTTTGTCGTAGAACAAGATGTGAAAATGTCTTAAGCTTGACATACCTTATTTCAAGAATCTAACCAATACCCATTGACTTCGGGACAGGGGCTACAGAGGTGGTAAAATTCTGACTTATTTCTGGGGTAACACTTTATAATGAGTACACACTATTAAGCATTAGTTAAGCATTAATAAATATTGAATTCATCATTTATAAGGCATGAATAATCATTAGTATGTAGTTTATAAACACAGCTATAAATGTTTTACTCATCATTTAGAAGCACAGTAGTTATGGATTAGTAAACACTGAATTCATCATTTATAAAGCATGTTTCTGACATAAATACTCATTAGCATGTGGTTTATTAATCACAGTTATAAATGTTTTACTCTTCATTAATAAGCTCATCTATATAAATGATGAATTCAGCATTTCTAAATTAAGTATTACATCACTTACCCACCAGTTAGTTAGGATTTGTCAGTTGTTTGTAGGATCATTTAGAAAGCCTATGTAAATAATGAACAATATATTTAGATGTTCATGTCTGCATGCTCTTACATGTCCACTATTCAGACATGTACTAATGGTTAGTGAGTGTGTTAGTAGATGCTTTAGAAAATCTCACAAATTCCATTTCCAATGGATGGCTTATAAACAGTTATTAATGAAGGAATTCATGAATTCAGGCTGTTACAAAGTACTTACTACTCGTTAATTAAGCATTCTAAAGTGGGGACTATGCCTTATAAAGTATTTACAAATGAGATTTAAAGGCTGGCAATGCCTCAAAACTCGCAGAAGTTCCAGACCAAGGAGAGACACAACACAGGGACATAGAACTTATTGCATTGATATTTATTGCAACTTCCAAACATTGTAACTGTACAATTGAAAAATAGGATAAGCTTGGCTGGATAAAAACTTGCCAACACCAACAGTGGAAGTTTAAGTACAGCAAATGTTTCTCTGTAAAAAATCAAATCAAATATTTCTGTATCAAAAAATAAAGTCAGAAAATATTTCAGTGTGACATGATAAAACATGACATAAAATATATATATATATTTTTCCAACAATGGTTACAGTGGCGGCATATGACTATTTACATTTTTTGGAAATGTCATGAATCAGTCTACCAAATGCACCCTCACTGTGTTTTTTTGCAAGCCATTCATTCCACTCAATCACTGAAAGGTGGTCAGAAAGCAAACTGTCAGTGCGATTTCCCCTAAGCCTCCAGATCTGCTTCTTGTAGGATCTCCAGGCCCTCTCAATATGCTGGGTATGGGCTCTAGTTTGGGGATCCACATACCACCGGCTGTGGTTGACAGTGTGATGGTTGTACCCTAGTGCAGAGAGTATGCGATAAGCACGCCACTCATCACTTATAACTGTAGATCCAAGCCTCACATGATGAGCAATCAAGGGGACGAGATGTCTTCGAGACCTTCTTTCCACAAGACGTAGAATAGGCTTTCTTCCTCCTTGATGATGCCTCACAGCTAACATTCCAAAGACCCACTTTTTTCTTTTCCAACCACCAACCATTCTTCCTCTCCCATACTGATGCAGAAACAAAACAACACAGACGTAAACAAATACATTCTATTAACAATAACTTATTGACAATTAATGAAAGTCACTATTACATACCTTTCTTTTGTGCCGAAAAAGGCTCTCGTCGATCACAACAAACTCCCTTCTTCCACCAGTCGGCTGGCCTGTATGCCTTCTCATCCTTTCAACTGCTGTGACACAGACCTCCCTTAATTTTTTTGCCATTTTAGTGAGAGTGGTTGAACTGGCTGCAATTGTGTCATCCATCATATCAATCTGTCGCAATCGTAGACCCTGACAAAATCTTCAAAGGCAAATGAAAAAAAATGTTTTTAGAAGTTTATTGACAAAACATGGTATACATATATTTGTAAGTGATTTTACGACTAACAGCATGTGTTATGTTATTATTGCCATTCTGCCCATGTACATGAACTGCATCAGTTACTGAGGGAGACCTTTGAATGACTGAAGATTGACTTGTGCCTGACAGACATTGTTATTCCTTTCCCATATGGCTGCTTGGCGACAGGTCTATTAAAAAGTACAGTAATACTGTTAAATTAGAAAGGGATTTGTGCTATACTCACACACACACACACACACACACACACACACACACACAAACCCAGGTTTGGGTCGTAATGTTCAACTGTAAATCAAAATGACAAAAAATGTGTAATTAGATTGTCAGTTAAGGATTACTTGTTTGACTGTATTTTAAACTACAGTATGGAAATTTTAAAATCATAAAACTGTACAGTGCAGATGTAGACATTCAGTATATTTTTGAAAGGGTAATTTGATTTGACCAATTATGAATGCTGGACATGTTCTACTGTAGTCTACTCCTCTCAAGGTTGCTAGTTAGGTTTTTTATATATTTTTGTTTAATGAGTTTTGGATGAAATAGTATGTATCCTCTCTTTATTTAAAAAAAAATGAAGGTGAACATTTTGAGGAAGTGCTCCTCTTGCTTGCAGCAGCGATGTTCTGTGGCCCTTGATTAAATAGGCTAAATAGCTGCAGCAGCAAAAACTTTGACAAGGATACATACAGTACAGTGTATTTTGGGCCAGTACTGTTTTTGTGAATTAAACTTGATTTCACCAATGGTCTGCCCTGTATGTTTGATCCAAAATGATTTAGATTAGATTACAGTTTATTGTTAATCATAGGCTCTCACTAACTACATAAATTGCATTTGATTTGCATTGCCCTATACTGTAGGCTACATCCCAAAATTATCGAACCAAACCTGCATGCATATAAGACAAATCAACACATAACTGCAAATTAGTTTTCATTTATCTATCTAATTACATTTTTTCTCACCAAGCATATAGATCTCCACTGTTCGTCCTCTTTTTCAGATTCAGTTTCAGTTTTTCAGTTTTTCAGTTTGTGATGGCATATTCTGCATTTGACTTTCTTTTTAGCAGTTTTCTCTTCTGAAGCCACTTTATCAGCTTCAGGGCGTTTCTTTTCGAGGTCTCGTCATTAATAAGCTTCTTTAGTCGGGTAAATCTGCTCATTGTTTTCTGTATGTGAAAAAAAAAAGCATTAAACACATCCTGCTGGAGATGGACGTAGGTTGAGTTTGCAGTCCCGCGATTTTACGAATCCTACTATGGCCACGCCAACAAATCAAATCACATCTTCGGCTAGAGGCTTGCAGAGCTCAGCCAATCAGAGACAGAGTAAGGCGGGTCTTGGCGTGGCCATAGTAGGATTCTAATATCGCATCCCGCTCTCAGCACGTCATCAACGTGATGACGTGGAGGCGTCAACGCTTTACGTACGAGTGTAGTGGTCAGACTAGAGAGATGGAGACCGAGGGCTCTGAACTGAACCGACGTGTCCAGTGGACGCGGACCCAAAAGAAAGCCGGTGTGGAGACGGATGTATCAGAGTCGATGGCCGTCAGCGGAACTAGTGGTGGTGAGTACCATATGTGTTTGTTTGCTGGCTCACATGGATGATAGCAGCTAACGGCGTTAGCTCTCGCTTCCAGGCTGAAGTTACTACCGCGAGATGTATAATGTGTATTATACATCAACAGTATTTCAAGTGATACTCCACTTTGCATGATAACCCACTCAGTATGTACTCACCACTATGCCGATGTGATGATGGGCGAAGGTCTTCAGTTCACAAAACAATCCTGGAGTTTTAGGAGAAACAGGGTAGCAGCCTCATCCAGTACGATGGCAGTGAATGGTGACCACGGATAAAACGTTAAAAATAGCACACAAAACAAACACAAAATGTCTCCATCCTGCTTGTGCGGTGTAATCCAAGTGTCCGCGAGCCGTGACATTAAAAATTAACCGCAAAACACGCCAGTTACGCCATGTTTTTAGCAGAAATATCAGCTGTAGCATGTAGCCGGTAGGATGTAAACATGGCGTCGATCTCAGGAGACTTCCGCACGTGCGTCCATTAAGATACATACGAAGTCTCGCGAGATCGACGCCATGTTTACATCCTACATGGCGTAAATGTCGTCTAAATTGCAGTCCAAAATCTGGATCAGGCCGTGTCCCGGTACAAAAAAATTCTTCGGTTGTTTAATCGAGGAAGGACAATGTCTGCTGCGTTCAAGCGTGTTGGGGTGGACCGGAACACGGTTGTTGTCACTGCTTCAATCGCAGAGCTGTTCATTGCTGCCCCCAGCAAATACAAGGAACTCCTTAAAAGCTACAACAGTCAGGTGAAACTCAATGGGTTTGCCATACAGTGTGCCACTGCAATTGAGGATGGTCCAGGAATAGTGGACACAGTTAAAGCCCTTAAGATTTCTGGAAAGCTGCTTCCCCTGAAAACAAAGTCAGCTATAATGCTAGATTAACACTGATGTTTGAAAGATGGAAGACAAAAAAGTTCATTGTTGAATGGTGACACTGAAATATTTTCTGACTTGATTTTTTGATACAGAAAAAAAAATATTTTTTTTTTCAAACAAAGATTTTATTTTTTTGATAAAGAAAAAAAAATTTTTTTTTTCCAGAGAAACATTTTATTTGTTGTATTTAAACTTCCACTGTTGGTGTTGGCAAGTTTTTATCCAGCCAAGCTTATCCTATTTTTCAATTGTACAGTTACAATGTTGGGAAGTTGCAATAAATATCAGTGCAATAAGTTCTATGCCCCTTGTGTTGTGTCTCTCCTTGGTCTGGAACTTCTGCGAGTTTTGAGGCATTGCCAGCCTTTAAATCTCATTTGTAAATACTTTATAAGGCATAGATAGTCCCCACTTTAGATGAGCTCACACAAATGCTTAATTAACGAGTAGTAAGTACTTTGTAACAGCCTGAATTCATGAATTCCTTCATTAATAACTGTTTATAAGCCATCCATTGGGAATGGAATTTGTGAGATTTTTAAAGCATCTACTAACACACTCACTAACCATTAGTACATGTCTGAATAGTGGACATGTAAGAGCATGCAGACATGAACATCTAAATATATTGTTCATTATTTACATAGGCTTTCTAAATGATCCTACAAACAACTGACAAATCCTAACTAACTGGTGGGTAAGTGATGTAATACTTAATTTAGAAATGCTGAATTCATCATTTATATAGATGAGCTTATTAATGAAGAGTAAAACATTTATAATTGTGATTAATAAACCACATACTAATGAGTATTTACATCAGAATCGTGTTTTATAAATGATGAATTAAGTGTTTACTAATCCATAACTACTGTGCTTCTAAATGATGAGTAAAACATTTATAGCTGTGTCTATAAACTACATACTAATGATTATTAATGCGTTATAAATGATGAATTCAATATTTATTAATGCTTAACTAATGCTTAATAGGTGTACTCATTATAAAGTGTTACAGCAAAACTCAGATTGGGGCTGAAGCCTGTTAACACTGAGAAAAAGAATATAGTAGTAATTAGTTCTTATGGTAAGTTTTGCAGCTTGCAACAGCACATTTTGTCTTAAAGAATAAAGCAGCAGATATTCCATAGTTTTGTTATTGCAAATAAATCCCATGAAAAGGCCCAAACCAACAATGCATAAGTCCCTCTATAAATATTTTCTGAATTCCCTAATCTGTCAGCAAGCTTCTCCTGAAGACACAAATCTATAATGTATCTTTAAATAAAAGTTTATATAATTAACTCCTAATATAAATAGTTTATTTGTTGGAGGCCATTTTCAGCTGAGCTTGTAACGCATTACTGACTATTTACAGTCGCAAATTCAAGAATTTAAATGCTTTGACATAATCTGTCAAATCAGATATTCTGACAGCCGACATTTATCAGCTAATATATGCTGATATTGATATAGACGGATATAGCTGTGATAGGCTGATGAATTTGTTGGCACCATTATTTATCATGCATCCTTAGAGTAAATACAGAGCTGCAACATTTTGAATTTTTCACAAGTTCTGTTTATGTTAGGAAGCTACTGTCATTGAATGTTACATATTTCAATCATTTAAAGCCCAAGGACAATAAGAAGAATAAGAAAGCTCATGTAAATAAGTCTCAGTGCAAATAGCACATTTTCCTATTCTCTGTGTCCTAGAATTACATGACAGAGATGCATGTAACTCTCACTAACCTGGTTACTTATTATTAGGACTTAAGCACAGACATGCATCATGTTAAAGAAAAGCTGACAAAGCACAAAAGGTCAGTTATTGCGCATGTGTATACAAGAGGTCTCTGTACACAGACAATAACCTCAAATTTTCACAGTCTCTAATTAGCTGTTTCTCTCTCAGTTCCAGCTTCCAACAACAACTCAATTTCCTGATAAGTGATTTCAGTGCGCTCCCTCCGAAATGAACAAGGCAGCCTGACTCTGGCCGTGCTTATTCTCTTTCCCTCCTCAAACCTGCTATTCTTTCCCCAACAGTATTCTATCTTATCTTCAGCAAAAGGATTTAAATATGCTGCACTGGCCGAGACTTTTAACGACACCATGTCTGTTAACATCAGATGTGATCCTCTACAATTGTACAAAACAAGCAGCAGTGGAATAAGAACAAATAATTTGTAGTCTGACAGTTTTGTAACTGGAACAGACATTAAAGAAGACTTGCAAAGCTATGCCAGCTGTCATCCAGACCAGTATAATGAGAACAAGAGCATCAACCGTCTTTGAGTGTCAACAAAATGTTAAGTATCATCTCATGCAAAACCACCTGTGGTTTGTGCACGGGAAAGCTTTGATCTGTCTGTGTGAGTGTCTAACATCTTCAACATTTCTTGTAGAGAGGAAAAAGATGTAAAGTTAAGAAAAGTTATGCGCAATAATGTCATCTTTCTTCTCATCTTTCTCATCGCTGCAACTTGTGCCCACTTCCTTATTTTTTTTATATTATTTCACCTCATGATAAAACCCTCTCAGTATGGTGGTGTAGCAGTGTTGGAGAAAAAAAACAGAAAATGACTGCTGGGTGTAGAGAGAGTGAAAGACGGAAAATGAGACAGTAGAGGTTGTGATCAGGAAATGAGAGGGAGAATAAGAGAATACAGGCAAAAAGATGAATAATGACTGAGATATAACTGAAGAAGCCAGAAATGCATTTTTAGAATCAGCCAGTAATGTACTGTTTTGGTACCGTGGGTGGGTACACTGCAGGTTCTGGAAAGGGAATCAACAGACAGAAATTACAAAAAAACATGCATGTTTGGAAACCAGTGGACATGAATGGACATGAACTGTCAAACCTCACAACCTTTCAAAGTGATAAGGTCGACTGTTGTATAAAGAGGGAGTGGGGCAGTGTTCACATAATTAACTAATTACATGTGTTTTAACAATACGAATCCATTTCTTCCCCCTCCGTTAAGCTTGTGGGTACTGGAAGGACTGCAGATGAAGGGGGCTTTTGTTCTTTGAGGTTATCCTCAACAAAACAGCACTTGTGCCCAGGATCTGTACTGTTTTAGGGTTGTGTTAATGTCTCCTGGGAGGCCCCTCTGCCTTACAGGGAAACTCCAATGATTTTGCACATCAAAGTTACAGAAAAAAAATGGTGTGAAGTCCTTCATGGCTCCAGAGGGACCTGCATGAAAAATCTGATAGATTGCCTCAAGTGATGTCACTTGAGTCAGTGTCAGGTGGGGCTGAAGACTACAAGTTTGAAAATGAAAGAAAGATCTAGAGATGTGGAGTTAGAAAAAAAATGAGATAACCAGACCTCTGTAGCCTGCTCCTCGTCTCTTCTGGACACTATGTTAACTGCTACTCGCATAACGCACTGGAGTCTCTGACCACACTCTCAGCAGACAAGTGGCATTGTGCGTTATGTAGGTGCCAAGTTGTTACAAGGATGATGAATGAATGAAATAAAAGATACAGTATTACTGGCTCTGCTGCATTGATTTTTGATCCTTTTTTTTTCTGTCCATCATGCAGCCCCTCCTCACCAGAAAAGTGGACATATAGATTGACGTGGAAGCAGACAAAAGTCTTACCCCAGTTCACATGAAAGATTTGATGCCTGCCGTCTCATTCTGCATGATGGATGGTGATGCAAATCTCTGTGAGGTAGATATACAGTAGTATACAGCACACACCATATACCTGCACATATGCACCACTACAGCCCTGTCAAAACCAATTTCTTTGTAAAACTGCATTTGCTCATAACTACATGTTACAGGCACACTCTGCAAAATCTAACAGGCAATTACGTCAGACAGCCAGTGTTTTACTTTGTTTTCACTTTACAGCAAAGTAAGAGAGAGCAGAGTCGGGTAAGTTAAGAGCTGAGAACAACATCCTCTAATCTTTAAGCAGCACTTCCTGTAACACAATCCTCTTGGGCCTGTGTGTGGAAACAGGTTTAAATGAGGAGTCAGGATGACAAAAATTGAGACTGGCAGACAAAATGGAAAAGATGTCTTAAATGCGACAAAGGCCGATGAAGGAAAAGAGTGAAGAAGAAAGAGCGAGGGATGAGTCTGACGGATTCCATACTAACATGCTATTAAGTAATGTTGTCCGATACGTGCTGATACGAAAACTACAGTTTGTCACAAGTGTGACTGAAGGATTGTTGCAATATCGGATTTTTTTTTGCTGCCTTACATTGTTATCGCCATCAGCCCTCCAGCATCCAGTGTCAGTCAGGCTCTTCTGTTTTTACAAGCAGATTTTAATGCACATATCTCTGTATGACAGAGAAAAAAAGTGGACTGCATCTGTAATATCACTGACAGCAAGAAACAAGCCACAACCACAGTAGTTACACAGCCAGCTCTACTGTTGGTAGGATGAAAAACTTTGGCCTGTAGGAGAAAGAAGAGATCAGAGAGAGAATAATAAGATTTAAACTCTACCCTCTACCAGTTGTCATGGGAAATGTGTGGTTGCTGAACAGGAGGTGGATAAGCTCTCTGTCTTCATCTTCACTCTTTGGGAATATCACGAATGCCTCCTAATATGCTTGATTGTGAATACAGGGGGAAAATAACTGACTCATTGATCGTGCTGGAGGGTTTTCAGAGAGTGTGGGCAGACTGAGGGTAAAACAGAAACTGTTATCATTTTGTGGTTTGGCTTCTGTGTTCATTTAAGATGGTGTCCTCTGGAATCAGTGAAGGTGTTTGCTGTAGGAAAGAGGAAAAATGTGGACGGTACAGATTAAGATAACAGATTAAGGCTTGGGGCTTTAACTAGGATATTCATTACACAAAATAGTAGAGTAATGCTTGTACTCCACTTGTTGTTCTGTGTCTGCTTCACTTCAGGTAACAGAGTAGTGTCAGTGTAGAAACCACACAGGAGTTGGGCACAATTTACATGTGAAGCAATACAATAACAGTACCTGGAATTTTGTACCGATGCCCAACGGTGCGCCCTCAGGTACCAAAATGCATCACCTAATGAAACTGAAGTAACACGAATCTGTCCTCGGTAGTACAAATGAAATTCAATTTGCATTGTTAAAAGTCACATGTTCCACTGAAACAAAGGAAGGACAGGCAGCATCTGCATCAGTCATACATCTTACAACTGTGATCTATCGACACAAGACAGACAGTCTGGAGAGAACACAGGTGCTCTAAATGGAGGGAGACAGAAGGACAAATACATTTCTGCCCAATCTGATAAGGTCTGGGGTTGCACCAATTTTTAAAAAAAAATGTTGAATTTAAAACTGCTCTAGGCAGAATTTCTATATAAAAATACACATTTCTTATCATCATAAAATGCAAAGTGGAACTCACATAAAGAGGAACGACCCAAAAATGGTTGCACCGCAGATCTAATGTGTCTGATGTGAATTCAAATTCGACAGCATAGTCCCAAAACTTGCTCTTAAATCAGCTACTGACGGGTTAACATAGTATGTGACTATGGCAGAGGGGTTGCTATATTCTGACCCTCTGTCAGGGCTTTCACACCAAGTTCAACACACTACTCAGAGCACTGCCTTTATTTCCAGGGAAGAGTGCAGGCAGCTGCATGAGTCATAGTGTTGAGCACTATCCTGAAGTTTTGCAGCCAAAGTTGAAGAAAATTAAAGTAAAAAAAAAAAAGTATAATAATTTGTAAAAAAGCCATGAGCACTTCAAAGTGAAGGTTATGCAGGACAGACTTTATTTCATAGCTTCATCTTAAAGTTATTATACTTGTTTTCTTTTGGTTTTTACCTAAAGTTTGTCAAGACGTCTTGAGCAGTAGAACAAACCTTCCCTGAAGCTTTTAGTGAGAAAGCAACAAAAAGTTCTTTGACTAAAAAAACATCTGACCTTAACAACATATTGACAGTAGATGGAAGTTACAACAGCAATTGTTTTTTTTTTTTTAACTAATAGAAAAGGTAGTGGGAAGGCTAATTTTCTGCAGCTCTGAAGCTCCACAGTTATGAAACTTTACTCTCTGATCAGTACTTGAGGAAAAACTCTCATTGCAGATAAGTATCAGACATTAAAGATGAAGAAACACAGTGAGAACATTAATATTGTGATTGTTTGCATTTAGGTGTAGTACATCTAGTACATCTTGGTTGGCTGGTTTGTAGGATTATGTGTTGCTCTACTTTGCACAAACAGTGTGCTCTTATACATTTGGTCTGAAACTACCGTGTGGACAGCCTTAGTATCCACAGTGCTTATTTAAGTGTGCTTATTTAAGCTGCAGTTTGATTATAGTTTTAAATTGCTTTCTGGCAGGAATAAAAATAAAAAAAGCAAATGATGTTATCAGTAGTAGTATTAGTTTTTATTTGATGTTTGGGACTACTAGTCCTAACATGCCAAGCTGACTTGAAAGACATCATTAACACCATATTTTTAGCCCAAATCTTCACTGCAGAGCCCTACCTTGGAGCCATGTTTATGTACGCATGCACACCATCTAAACGGGGTGAGGGTGGTGTGACGGTGTGCATGCGCAAGTGAACGCCATGTTGCACCTCCATGTTTCTGCAGTAGCCCAGAATGGACAAACTAAGAACCAGTTCTAGATAGAGCTTTTCACATTTTGTGTAAGTTTGGAAGGGGAGGGTGAGATGAGCAATCTACAACCTCACCTCATCAATAGCCTAGATGCTACTAAATCCCACACACTGCTCCTTTAATGACACTAACACAAAAGTGCCCAAAGTGGAGGGGAATTTGTCATACATCATAAGTACATACTACACATAGGTTAGGTATGTACATACCAGTGATTTTCAGAGACAGACACATGGCTGAAGCCACTGTCTCCACAGCCAAAGGACAGATGGACATAAACACAGGCAGATGGACATATACACTTATGAGATCAGACATATAAACCTGACAGAGACCCTGACAAGAAAAACTGCATCACCATAAACAGATGGGAACCCTGGATGCAGAGCTCTCTGTCTCTGCCTTCTGCATGTGTCTCTCTCCTCCCTCCTCTCTCTCTCTCTCTGGCAAGCATTCAGCAGTTTTGTTGAGCAGAGGGAGAAAGTATGGAAGCTGTCAGGGGCCATATGATGCTGCCTCGGCAGTTTACACATGGAGACAGAAGGAGAGATTGATGGCAAGGACATGGAGTCTCCCAGAGGACAGTGAATCTCATATATACGGGGTTGGAGGTAGACGTAAAAGACACAAACCCAAACGAAACTCACGCTAATCTACTTCTTAACCCCCATGTGTGTCTTCATCATACCTGTAGTTTTTGTCAGGTAATGTGTGTTGTGTGCAGTAAAGGTCAGCACCGTCTCCACCACTTGGCTGACCTAGATTCAAAAGGCCCTTTATGTGGTCATGTAACGGTGTGCATATCTGTGTGTGTGGACATGTATTACTCATGTTGTGGGGACATAAACCTGTTTATGGAGACTAACCTGCCTTATGGGGACCGCGAGTCCCCATAAGGCAGGCGAGTCCCCATTGTGTAAATCATTAAATTTGGGGAGGAAGAATTGGGTTAGGGTTAAGGTAAATCTCCACAAAATGAATGTAAGTCAATGTAATGTCCTCTGAAGTGATGGAAACAACTATGTGTGTGTGTGTGCTAGTGAGTGGGGGGTTGGCTTGCCACTGTCTCTGTATAATCCCCCTGGTAGCATTTGGTTTCAAGCATAAGTCAGAGAACAGTCAGGGACTCAGTTTGCAATACGCCTGACCTACATCGGCTGCTCACAGTTTGCTTAAGACGACACATGAAGTCACACTTACTCTATCTTCCTGCAAAATGTCTGCTTTCAAGGGCGTGTATGTGTGTGTACATGTGTCTGCTTAAACACACACGCCCACCCACACTCACACACACACACACCAAGGCTCAACAGTTTAGTAATGATGGTAGTTTCGCAGAAAAAAGCTGCTGTCACATTAAGGCAAGGATTAAATTCTCCTTAAGCTTCTCTCACCAGGCTGCTTCTCTCCAGGTGGTTAACAGGAGAGGTATAATCTTCACACACACACACGCACAAACACACACCCACAATCATACACACAAGGTGACAAGAACACAAAAAGAATTACAGGCACTGAAACATAGCGACTCAACATGCAGAAACTGCTTTGTAACAGCACAAAAACGTAAAATAAAAAAAACCCACACACATCCTGTACACCGTACGCAGGGATAGACACATGCACACACGCACACTTCTCTCATTGTGTGCTATTTGGAGCAATGTGGCAGCAGTAATTAGAGGTGCGACAGGCAGACAGGTAGAGGTGATGATAATGGGCCGCAGCTATTTCTGTTCTCCACTCTCTTGCTCTTCACCTCTCTGTCTTCCCTCGCTCTGTCTGTGTGTCTCCTGCTCATATTTTCTCACTGTCAAACATTAAACTGTGGTGCAGGTGGGACTAAAATGCCCCTACACACACGTATAAACACACATGCACACTCCAACACATGTGCCCCTTTTCCCTCATTCCCTCTTTACCTCTCCTTGAATCCTCTCACGCTCTTATCTCTCGCAGTTTTTTTTTTCACATTGTATTTTCTTTGTTGCCTTTGTGTGTTGAACTGACATGATGTCAGCGTTTCCTCTGGCAACGTTACATTCTTCAGTCATTCCTCTGTATTGCAAAAGGGTGTGGAGGGGTAGATACTGGTTGACGTGCACAGAGTTCAAAGAGGAGGAGGCATTTGTAGCACACACCCAGTGTTTTTGCATCTGTCTTCCCAGGAGGTGACGTCACAGCCTACCTGTCACACTGGTGGGCAGAAAATAATATGTACTCCATCCTGCTACCAAACAGATACATCAGTACTGACTGCTGAAGTACTTAGTAACATAAGATAATCTTATCAGCAACAACAAAAAAAAATCTGCTATGCAAGACATATGTTGTGTAAAACAAAATGCATAGAAGATTGGTTAAATTTCACCACATTCTTTTTGATAAATATGACCAAAATTTAAGGTATCAACAATTAAAAGTAGCACATCCTCATACCTACATGCCAGAAGAGGTGAACTATAAATTACTCCCAACAGTGTCACCAGATGAAAAATACAGAAATATTGTACTGTGATGTAAAAATTATCGTATTTTCACAAAAATGATGTATATACAGAAACAACCTGGGAAGTGGCAAGGATGCTACACTGATGGCAAAACTATGCCATGCCATGTGAACTGTATATCGCTTCATACAGAATCGGTCACAGCTCATCACACCATCATGCCTTCTGTTTTTACCTGTCAAAATAAAAGCCCCAGACTGTGTCACTGCTCTACCAGCTGCTTGATCAATCAGTGTGGTGCTGATGTGATTGGTTGCTCTCAAACAGAGTTTTGTTGCAGGTTTATGGAAATATCTAAATTATCATCTGGCAACACTGACTCCCAAAACAACATACATTAACGGTGGAGAGTACCAGAAGTGAGTGGCTTCCTGGACCTTAACTACATTACGTAGGTCACATGACACAACTGATATTACACATGTAGTTTATGTTATAAAATGGTCGCAGTTTGGTTAGCTTTAGGCACAAAAACTACTGGGTTAAGGTTAGGAAAATATTGTGATTTGGGTTAAAATATCTTCATATGTATGTCACATGACAAAAGTGACATCACTACGACAGAAGTGACATGACAGATGTCATCCCTATTACAAAATTTCATGCTACTCAAAACGTTAAATAACTTAATGTTATTTACTTTTCACTCCAAACAGGACTTGAATCCTGGTCTCTTGGGTGAAAGTCCTTGTTTGACCTATCGACAATAGCTGCAACCAGCTGTTGCGATCTGCATACCCGCATTCATCCACATGTGCCATTATCAAAAGGGGTCTCTGTTTCTCTAACTCTTCAGTCCAAATTACTCCAAACTCCTGCACCATCTGTCAGTGGTCACAGTCAACTCTCACACCTGTGCCTGCGACAACAGTTTTTTTTTTTTACAAGTACCCAAAATATGACTTAATTACAGTAACTTGAATTGTTGTAATTCATTGCCTCCACTTCTGATGGTTTAGATTATCACTGATCCTCAGGTCAACTGTGCATTTTGCTGCTCCCTTTGTCCCTTAAGCCATGCTGTGGTCAAATGAAGCCTGCAGCTAGATGTGGTGTTTTAGCTCATTAGCTAAGTAAGCTAATTAGGGAACAAATAGGCTTAAATTTTAAGGGATTCACCTCAACACACACTGAGATGAGAGGTGTGGACACATCAGTAGCCTCTCATTGAATGAATCTGATTTAGTTTTTATGTCTTTTTTATTGACTTTAGTGTGGGGATATCGTTCACATCACATTTGTATTGTGCCATGAATTACACATGAGGTTTGTTAATTTAAAAGATATTTTATTGACATACAATGAATGAGCTGTTCTTCTTGACAAATCAAGCATTGCTGCAAGACCTCAATTGTAAGTCTTTACCTTTAGCCTGTATCAACAACCCAACAAATAAAAGATACACGTGCATGCTTGTGTGTCTCATCTCTTGTCTTTGCGTGTGTGTTTGTCCTCATGCTTGCAGCCATTTTTCACTCATTCACATGTGTATCTGACAGCTGCTGTCAGCATTTTTGTGTGTACATGCAGCTGTGGCTGAAATCTGCCACTTCAGTGTGTGTGTGCGGGTATGAGCATTTCATCACAGCAGGTTTCCATTATAGCGGTCCAGATTTAGCATATTATCTGTCATCTGGAGTGAGCCCGCTTTGACCTTGAGGATCTTTCTAAGAATACATATTGTACTGTATTCTTCTCATCTGATCCTGTCTTCTCTGCCCTCCATCTTGCCATTTCTTTGTCAGCCCCTTCTTTTTTCTATACTATCTTCTTCCAGCTTGAAGTCACGCTGCTTCAGTTCTCAATTATTCCTCACCTCCATGCTAACCACAAATTAATTTTACTCTCTCATTCACCATGGAGGTGTTATGATGTTTGGTCTGAAATAACCTGAGCTTTCAAAAGACTGTCACTTCTAATCAAGAACAACAGCAGCTTCGCACCAGGTCTCAGAGCTTTTTGCTTTGTGTCTGTGGGGGCTCTCACATCAGTAGTTTGGTTGGCTTAGTCATCACCAAAGACTGAAAATGCAGTTTGTTTTCAGTCCACACACAAGTCTGAAAGACAGCTTTCATGTTAGTCAGAATCAGAATGTACCATGTAGGTGAATTTGTTTACACAGGTAAAGTGCAAAATTCCAGTCAGAGTGTACTTAAAGGAACAGTTTGTTGTATGAGCTACAGTCGATAGTCAGTGCATTACCAACCATATCTCCCTCCCCTTCCGGTGGACCACCATGGGACATAACTTTGGAGAAAATATGATTGGCAGTCAGTCAATGGGAGTCCCAACCATTTAATTTTCAAAGACCCAAAAAATGACAAATTAGGTATACAGCTCACTGTTCACCCAAAAATGAAAATTCATTCACTATCTACTCTCATGCTGATTGAAAGTCGGGTTTAGTTTTTCAGTCCATAAAACACTGCTGGAGTTTCACAGGAAGACGGCGTTGTAGTGTCTCCCAAAGAATTTAAATTAATGGCATCCAGCTTTCAACCAAGAAAAACAAACGAAGAAAACAATAAAATGCCTCCATATTGTTTGTCTGGTATAGTCTTCTAAAGCGCTAACACGCCAAGTTGGCTTGAAATACATCATTTTCACCATATTTTTTTTAGCCTAAATCGTCACTGTAGATCTTTAGCTTGGCGCAATGTTCACATGTGCACACATCCCCTCTGAACTTGGTGTGGCAGTGTGCACACACAAGCATATCAGTGCTTTAGGAGACTTGGATTACGCCAGACAAGCAGTTTAGCATTTTATAGTGTTTTTTGTTGTTTGTTTGTTTTGTTTTGTTTTTTGTTTGTTTTTTGTTGCTGGTTTTTTTTCCGTTTGAAAACTGGTCACCATTACATTACATACATTACTTACATTGTTTGGGAGATTCTGCAAGGCTGTCCTGTGAAACTCCAGCAGTATTTTGTGGACTAAAAAATTAAACCTGGCCTTCAGTCAGCATGAGGGTAATTAATTAGAGTTCAAATTAATGCCGAATGTTTGCAGAGTTTCTTAGTGTCAGTTATGAGTTGTAAAAAATCATAAATAAACTTTTAAAAGGATGAGACGTTTATAGCTGTTAAATTGAGCAATATGTTAATGGAGTCTGGCAGCAGAAGGCAGACATTCACCTAACTCCACTTCGGTAGTGTTTATTTTCAAAGCAGTGGGTTTTGTTTTCAGGATAATGGGCTCAGCTTTACATGGGCAGACAACTTATACAGTTATAAACAGCTGATCAACTAACAGTGTAGGACTCATCGTCGTCATCACTTTTTATTGTCAAATTACAATGTTGTCTTGCACTCCTGCTCCAAGTCTGGAGAGGAGGGAGTGAGGGGGAACAACTCAGTTCATAGACTGTATATTAAATAGGGTTTCAACCTATTTAATATACTGTTTACAGCTGCAGAACTCATTTTTAGAGGTGAAATTGCTGCATATGGTTCCTTTAACTGCACACAGGAGCCTATGTGCCTCATGCTTAAGATTTAATTTGATTCCCCCTCTAAGTGTTGTGTAAATACGTGTGTGTTTGTACACTCCTGTGTTTCAGAGTAAATCCCTGTTTACTTTTTGTGTACATTTGTGCATGCATGTGTTTCTATGTGTGTGTGTGTGTCTTTGCAAATACCAACATGCTTCCACATCACAGCAGACCCCCCACTGTTGTGCTGAGATGCATCAAAGCATCGGCAGAATTACTTCAGGCCGCCTGATGGCAAAACTCCCTCTAAGCCCAGTCCAATGTTATAACATTGGATTTAGGGGTGTATGTTTGTGTGTGTGTCTGTGTGTGTTTTAATGAATGTGTATGTAGCCCTAATCTTTCACATATTCTCATGCCAGAGGTGAAGCTATGCACGTTAGAGAAGTGGGATAACAGGACGTAGCAGAGCAGAAGATTGCGATTTGTTTGGCTCTGAGTTTAAAAAAAAAATCCTCTCATAAACATCTGCAGAGGACAGGGTTTGTTTTGACCTGGTGGAAAAACACAAGCTGCTCAATTACACTGATGCCAATCAAAATGGATGAAAACTTGAACTGAGACTTAACACGGCTTTGCCTGAAGTGCATTTCAAAGCAGTCAATTAAGCCATTGAAGTTTCTCAGCACTTAAGTTAGAGTAAATGATATCTCACTAACTGAAGTGGGAAGTGAGATTAAAGGGATAATTCAGATAATTTGATGTGAGGTCGTCTGAGGTACGTATTGGTAGTCAGTGTATTACCTACAGTAGATGCTGGTCACCACGCCCCCAGTTCTGAGAAGCAGCGAGGGTCACCAGCACGGAAGCTAAGCAATGAACTGCTGTGGACTGGGTCAGCAACAAAAGGTATTTTAGCCTCTTGAATGAGCAATATGTAGCAATTGCACATCCAGAGAAGACTTGTCCAAATAGTGAGTTGGAGCCTCAGACAGTATATTAAATACAATACGTAATATACAATATATAATCTATGGTTGAAGTGAGTTGTTTACCGTCCGCCCCCCCTGACTCAAAGAAGTTCAGGCAGGAACGCTGCAGGAGTGCAAGATGAGCGCAACATTGTAATGAGAACAACAAGCAATGACAAGTCCAAGTTTAGTGACTGCTGCCAGACTTCATTAACATATTGCTCAGTTTAAACGTATAAACATCTACTCCTTCCGAAAGATTATTGATGATTTAAACAGACATTAACTCGTGCAGCAAACATTCAGCATTAATTTAAACTCTAATTAACATGAAACAGGCATACAGAAACAGTTATTTGCAGCATGGAAATTTTAAAGGAGGATACTGCAGAGTAGGTAGGAGTATTTCAACTTAGCATTTCTTAATTTCTGATGACATATCATAGTGATTTTATAATTTATTACAGTAAATATAGTACAGATTTCTCCTTTAAAAATGGTCCACCTAAAAAAAAATATTATTTTAAGTGTACACTATGTTTAGAATATTATCACTGCTTTATGTGAATCTGAACTTTCCTTTTAAAACACCAAAGTCAGACAATAACACAAGAAAAATAAGAGGTCGAGGCAGTGGTAGACCAGCAAGGCATCAAAGGAAGGCGGGGAAAAGTAGGAGCAATGAGGATGAAGAACGACCAGCATGGCCGACAAATTTTCCAAGGAAATTAAGCTATTCGGGGATTTTAGTTCATACAAAAATACACCAGTGCTTGAGCATGATTGTGCAAAAATGTAGATTAGGAAGCTGTTCATTCACACACACACATACACTCTTTTGTTACGGGGTTCAGTGGGAGGTCTGGGATGCCCACTGTGGAATAGATGTTAGCCTGGCATCCTCTGCTCCCCTCGATTAGTAGCTAGAGAGTTGTTATCAGCCAATCATCCGCCTCCCTCACATGCCCACCCATATCCTGATCTGGCAAGGATGTGTGTGGGTGTGTGTGTATGTGTTACTTTTCATGTAGAAACACGTTATTGTATATTTGTGTGTGTGTGTTTGTGGTGTGTGGGTTTGTTTTTCTATATTTGTGCTGTCCAAAACCTGAGATCCTACTGTTCTTCTGGGGACCAACAGCTTTGTGGGGACCACAGTACTGCATGTGTGTTTGTGTGTGCGTGTGTGTGTGTGTGTCTCCCCGGAGCAGAGCTGTAACCATACAGTCATCTAGTTTCCCGCCCTCTTGTGACTCACTTTTTACAACACTACAGTTCTGTCATCCTCCTGCTCACAGCACATTTTAACCACCCAAGTGTGTGTTTGTGATGTGTATGTGTATATTATTCTGTGGCGACAGCATGTGCATGAAGAGAGTGTTGCATTGCCTGCTCTCATGTGGGTGTATAGGTGGTGTGAGCTTGTTTGTTTCTACATCTGTGATGAATCTTCAGAAAGAAACAGCAAGGTTGTGGGTGTGAAGATAAACAAGATAACTACACATATAAGCATGTAATTATGTTCACCTATGTGGGTCAATGGCATTAGCTTTTCTAATATCACAGCATGTCGGAGAACATCAAACAAACAAAGGCCTCGTGGACAAATTATTTTGTTCTAGTTTTCTTAAATCAAAGCTTCTTGTATCAGTGTTTCACAGCTCCAAGATGCAGAGATGGGAGTAAGTCACGTGCAAGTCACAAGTCCTTCTAGTATCAAGCAAGCCCCAAGTTATACCATTTTACACCAAAATTAGCACGTCTACAGTATGCAGGTTTTTTAAATGTCGGTAAATCAGTAAATAAAAATAGGTGATTGAGTCTTTAACATTGCCAGTAGGCAGGTTTGCCTCGGTTTTCTTTCTGATGTGTGCTGGAGAGCCTTGATTCAACTTGCGTGTGTGCAAGAGCGCAGACAGAAGTTTGAAGTTTTTAAAAGTGTCTGTGTGTTCAGCTGTACGTTTTTAGTTTCCCTCCTGCATCCTTGTTTGTAGATTCAGATATCTGCCTTATTTTACTGTTCAATGTTCGCTTTTAGCTGGACAGTCGGGTTAAATTACTTGTGCTGCTTCATAATAATATCTTTTCAATAACAAAATAATGTGGGTCTTTTATTGTGAAGGATTTATAGAAAAAAAATGTTTATCCAAAAACAAAACATAACCTCTCAGAAAAATTCTAGAGAAATGCAAATATTTAATTTTTAAAAAAGCTAGCTGGCTAACTACATTTCAGTGTAGCTAATGGTAGCAGTATTTTGATTACATATCTTCATCTGCAGGGAAATCTGCACCAAACACCAAAGTAGCTTCTTCCGTCAAGCTACTGGCCATGAGGAACACAGAAATTAAATAGGGTAGTTTACAATGACCATGTCGCACAACCCAATAAGACATGTCACATGATTCACTTACATTTAGCCGAGGATTGTGATTAGGATGATTTCTCTACAATTTAAACCTGGTCATAAAAATGTGTCTTATTTCAGAATAAAACTACATATTCAAAAATGTATTTTAAGTATTTCAAATACACAAATACAAGCCCTTAAAGTATTTTGTTACAAATTGCATCTTATTTTTGTCTGTCCATGCAAAATACAAATTACAAAATACAAACAAGTAATTAAATACATATTTTGAAATATATTTAATTGAAATACTACCCATCCCTGAAAATTACAAATGAGAATCACAAACAAACTTGTGTGTGTTTGTGTAAGTCTCCAAGGTTCAAGGTTTTCTCAAGGTTTTGAATTCACAATACAGACATTTAGTCAGAAACAGAATAAGTCACAGTACACACAAACTGGTCTGACCAGCGTGCTCAATGGCTAAAAATGGAAAACTATATGTCTTATAATACATTTTAAGCTGATATATTACAGCACTGTAAAATCTCAGAGAGGGAAAGACATAAAATATCTTTTCCCCATTGTAAGAAGTACTGATACAGTACAGGATAGTCAAGTATCACTGTTAACACAAAAACATCCTTATGAAGAAGGCATTTCATCCTACTAAATCATCTTGCAAGAATCTATAGAGCTGAGAGAGTTTCCCTTTTCATTCATATTACATGTGTATTCATTCATTAGAACAAGTGCAAACATAAAGGAAGTGAAACAACAGTAAGGTAGTTTTCAAGAAATAAAGGTTCAAAAATTACCATAAAAACCTCTTTGCAGCCTCACACTGTATGTAGGCATGAAGCGTTGTGAGTAGAGGTTACATCAAAGTCTGTAGTTCATGTAAGATACAGTTGTGTCACGTTTGTACATTCAGAAGATTTCATTCCAAAGACCATCACACATGAAATATTAATACAAAATGTGCACATACTATAAAGTAGCATCATGTCACATAAAAAATAAGACACGTGTGGCATACTCAAGTCATTATGAATATGCAAAAATATTAACTCTTTGAAGTTTTCCCAAATAAATTGGACCATTTAAGTTTAATTTGTTGTCATTATCTCATTGCTGTCCTGTAAAAAACACTTAACTCCAAATATGGTGATTTTGAATTTTTCGCTAAAACCGCAGCGGGGAATGCTCCTTTATGAGCTGAGACATGTCTCCCATTTCTTAAGCCAAACAAACCATTCACAAAGTCACTGGATCATCTGAAAAATGCATTGCCACAAAGCTGAAAACACTGCTGTCTTTCTTAACTCTTGAGAAGCTGACATTTTTCAACAATTGGACAGCGACGATTCAACAATCACCATCTCACAACTCAGTACCCAATACACAGTAAATCAGTTTACAGATCAGAAGAAAACATCTCAGAAACACTTTGAATCAGCGAGCTGTCAGCTCCAAAAAGCATTTTCAGTTAAGATTGTCCTTAATAACATGTATGAAATTATTCCACGGGCACATTTCGGACACATCCTTCAATTCTTCTCATCTTTTCAATGTCTTTTATATAATAGACCAAACAGAATTACCTGAAATCAGTCAAATAAGCTGTTATACAATCTAATACTGTACAGAATATGATGGTGTACTGTTCTGTCACTGTTACCACAGCAGCTTGAGTCAAGATTTTGATTTGCTATTTCAGAATTTTTATTTAGAATATTTTAATTTTCAATTAGAAGGTAAAAACTTTGACTTTCTTTATGAAATGTCACATTTTTGTGTTTTGTTGACAGACAATATAACCACCACATAATAGTGTAAAACTGTACAATAGATAGCTGTTACTTAAGTAATGAACTGGAGAAAATATAAATTAATTAAATCCCAGGGCAGTTGTTAGGATCTGCTGTGAGTATGTGATGTCAATTTAATCAATACTAAACAGGATACAAACTGCAGTAACACTCAGTGCTGTAACTGGAGACATATATGCTGTAATTGTCAAAAATTAATATAAAAAACATGATATTCAGTACAGAATCACCTCAGATTACAAAACCCAATTCCAAAAAAACTTGTCTAAAATGTAAATAAGAATAGACTGCAGTGATCTGCAAATACTTTTCAACTTACACATACATATAAATACATATACATGTACAAAGACAAGATATTTCATGTTTAAACTGATAGTGTAAATATGCAATCATTCTGACTTTGAAGCCAACATTGGCTTGGGCACACTTCAGAAAACCACTGTCGGTAAACACAATTTGTCACTGAATGTACAAATGCAAGTTAAGCCTCCACCATACAAAGCAAAAACCATATATCACCAACATCCAGAAATATAACTGACTTCACTGTGCCCAAACTCATCTGAGATGGACTGACAGGAAGTGGAAAAGTGTGCTGTGGTCTGGGTCCACATTTCCACAATTGGTTTTGGAAATCATGGACGTTGTGACCTTTGGGCTAAAGAGGAGACGGACCATCCTTCAGGACCATAACTTCAAAAGCCAGCATCTGTGATGGCAAATGGCATCAATTGGAGCAACATATGCTGACATCCAGACAATATCGTTTTCAGGGGCATCCCTGCTTAACAGCAAGACAATGCCAAGTCATATTCTGCAGGCGATCCAACAGCGTGGCTTCGCGGCTAAAGGGTGCGGCTATTAGACTAGACTGTTGATCACCTGAAGTTGTATATTAAGCAGGAATGGGGAGGAATTTCACTTCTGAAAATTCAACAACTAGTGTCCTCAGTTCGCAAATGCTTACTGACACAGTGGTTACTATTTCCCTGTCCCAACTGTATGGGAATGTGTTGCTGGCATCAAATTCAGAATGAGTGTATATTTACCAAAACAAAACAAAACAAACAAAACAAAACAAAACAAAACAAAACAACAAAAAAAAAAACAGGTTATCAGTTTGAACATTAAGTATTGTGTCTTTGTACTATAATTGGTTGGACATAGCTTGAAAAGTATTTGCAAATCATTGCATTATGTGTTTATTCCTGTTTTACACAGCGTCCCAACTTTTTTGGAATTGATGTTTGTATATTGTATTGTATATTTATAATCTTGCCAGAAAATCATTGTCTTCAAGCTTAACTTGGTTAATGATTAGCTGTACCTTTTCCTGTAGTGGTAAACTATTGATTATCTTTACTACAAAAGGCAACTAAGGATTTTGCACTCTAATTAGACGAAGGTCAAATAAACCGATACACTTCTGCACTGTAACATGGTGTCTGTGACAAAGAAAGATGAGATTAATTTATATGTAAGCGGCATGTTCCTGGCTCAGTTAAAAGTGTCTCATCAAACATTGGGCCCAAATGCACAGAAGTCCCTCTAATGTGTTGACAAAAACTGTTGCTGAAGAAGCAAGAGCAGATATAGGACCTGCCTAATAAGTGTCTGCACAATAATCAATATCACATCGTGTGAATGAAATAAATAAAGGTCAAAGTGCTTTAAGGTTCAATATACCAGTGTGTGAGAAGATACAGAAAGAGTGCTCTAATTAGATACTGAAACCTCAGCAATCAATGAGTTGTTATTGTGTATTTTTGTAACTGTAGCTGAGCTTGGATGTTTGTTTCCTGACTGCTACAGGCTATAGGCAGGAGTCCCAGTGTATCTGCAGGTCATGACTGTCCAGGAAGTCTGTGGAAAAGACACTCGTGGGTGTTGGAGGGCCCAGTGGGGCCAGCGTGGGAGTTTCCTCTCCTATCTCTCCTCCCATGGTGAGGTCCAACCAATCCATACTGTCCAGCCCATGCTCCCCCTCCGCTGCCATGTCGAAGGTATCCATGGGAGACGGGGGATGGTCCAGGATGCTGGGAGTACACAGCATTTGACTGTGGAGGTCATCGATCAAAGTCAACAGGCCCCCAGGCTCCACCCCCAGGAGAGGCTTACCGGTGGTGCTTTCAAGAAAGTCCTCCAGGCGTCCACTCCCAGCGCTACTGAGGCGTTGTTTCTCTCCTGTGGTTGCGGCTAGAGTCTGAAGCTCAGACTGCACCGAGGGGGCCGACGGTGGGGTGTCACAGCTGGGTGGGATGGGTGGGGATAGCAACAACTGGAGCGGGGAGGGAGGAGGAGAAGCGTCAGGGAAGTTTGGATTCAGATGGTCCAGAGAGGGGTCTGGTGCTGGTTTAAAGGTGGTCGACATTTCTGAAGGGAAAAACACAGGATTAAACGCAACTCATCATCAAATTGCTGAGTAAATTTAAAAGAAATGTAATTACACAACAAACACAACAGACAATATTATTGCATCTTACCTCCTGTCTGCAAAATGATGTCAATAAAATCGTCTTCATGCTCTGTATCCTGAGGACAGTTACAAAAAGGGAACAACACATTACCCTTTAAAACTGTATGTAAAGTTCACATAACACATGTGACATGAACACTTGATGAGAGATGGCATGATGTAATGCAGGACAACATATCAAACAGGAATGAAACAGACCAGCACAGCTTAGCTTAAAGGCAAAATATGTAGGATTTGTCAGTTGCGGTTTGTAAACACAACATTCAAATCTGACCCCTCCTTTCTGGTTCGAATCAGAAGCCTACTTTAGCAAGGTAACAAAGCTAACTGCTCAAAATTTCATACTTTTCCAGACTGAAATTCCCAGAATCCTCTGTATACAATATTTGACATACTTTTCTTTTCCCATTTCAAATCCTTCTCCAACTAGGCTTTATATTTGGTATTGTCAAGCAGGCCCAGTTTATTTTTAGAAATGATAAATTTTATATTTTAGAAACAGAATAGGGGCAATAGTCTGGAGGCACAAATATTTTTCCATAATCTCCTTTCTTTTTTCTGTACTTATTGAGACCTGGAAATTCCATACTTTCCATACCGAACCCCAGATTCACTCTCGTTTTGGAACAAGCTTTGTCTGCTTGGCGTTTCAGCCCGCTACATTCCTTTTTTTTTTTTTAGCATTGTCTTGTAGCTTCCTCGTCGAAGCGTGGTTACAATCTGGCACTTGGCTGCTATGAGTACTGCACTCCCTCCCTGCGCTCTATTATTGTCTGGGGGGCTACACACCCACTTCCCAAAGTTTGAGCTCAGACACATACCAAACACAGCTACATAAGAAAATAAAGGCAGAGGGCAGGGTCTCTGAAGATGCAGACACTGCCACACATTTCTAGTGGGTACTAGTGATGATTGAGAGGGATTATTTTTGTATGACTCTATATATTGTTTCTTTTTTTTAGGAAAATCCGAGTCCTTCTGCTTTCAATATAGGCCTGAAAAACCTAAGAAACGCCCCAAATAGTAGAAGCATTATACCTCATGACCCCACACAAATTGCAACAGAAACTCTTTCAACTGTTCTACTGTCAGAAGTTAGTTATAACATATCAAAAGTCGAGGAAAATATGTAAAAAATACTGAAATCACTGAAACCACAATTTCCCTTTGCCACCCATGTTTAAAAATGATTTCTGCCTGTCTTCTTGTCTGATGTCCACACAAAGTGTTCAGTGCTGTCCACAATCCACCAGAAACTGTTCTGCATGAGGCATGGAGGTGGACACAGGACAGTGAATGTGCGAAAAGAAATTCTTAACTCTTGGATGCATAAGTCAGTCGAAATTACCAAGTGGCTTTGTTTTTTGCAATATCAGTGGAATCAAAACAAGTTTTACTTCATTATGTTCATCATTGCCAACATTTACGTTGATTAGTGCCAATTTGGCAGTCAAATACTTTGAAAGTAAAGTAAAAGCGCTATTTTAATTGATATTTAAATAATTAAGTTTTAAATTTATCAGTGCCAACATTTATATGGATTAGTGTCGATTTATGTTGTCTTGTACAAAAGTGTACCAATGTAGTGATGTTGATTTAAATTATTGATTTAGGAAGAAAAGAAGTAGTACCAGGGTATGGTTAAGAAACCTTTCAACCACCAATTGGATCTTTAAGGGATTTTGTTATAGAATTTTTTTTTCTTTTCTTTGAAGTTCACCCCTCACAAATGCCTGTAATTTGATAAGATCATATTTAGGTGATTTTCAAAACTTCTCTTCAAAGGATTCCTTAAGACTTTTTTTTTTCTCTTATTCAGAGTACATTGAGGACAGAAAATGCCTGGACTAAAAGGCCAATTAAAAACCACGCATTTTAGATAATGAACAATCCATTAATTTTGCATAATGACACAGTCAGACATGCAGTGCGTCATACTTTGTTATCAGGTGATGAGGCGGCGGTCTTAATGGAAGCTGGAGACAGAGGACTAAACAAGACATCCAGACCAGGACACACGTCCTAGAGAAGAGGAGGAATGAATTGTTTGAAACAGAGCAAGAAACAAAAAAGTTTCCATTCACTTTCCGGAGCCAGATATGGGAAAGTTGTCATGAAATCCTTTAACAATGTGACAGGAGGATGATGGAAGTCACCTTGAAAGATTATCCATGTCATGTGGGGATTACTTACAGTTTGAGAGGAAGGTGATGAGGTGTTTTTCCCTGAGGGAGCAGTCTCCTGGTCCTCGAAGAAAGGCTGCAGACTAGGAGGTGCTGACAAACACTGAGAAACTTCCTGCTGATGCTGGTCCACAGATACCTCCAGTCCCCCATTCTGTGGCTTCAGATCATTGAAAAGAGTGGAAAGATCAGAAGTCCTTACAAGGGAACAGTATTCAGAGTAGTGTTGCCCCATCGAGGGTATTTCACGATTCGGTTCGATTTCGATTATGGGAGCCTCGATTCTTCAATTATAGCGATTATAATGTTTGTCGATTCGATTCGATTATTGCTGCCATGATATTTCGATTATGGCGATTTTTAATGCTTTTTTCCATCTAAGATTGATTTTGTCTTCATCTGATGCTACATTTGTAAATAAATGCCTATCAATTAACTCAGCGTTGCTCTGAACCTTCACTCATAAAATAAATACCAAGGTTTGTTGAACATTTGACTAGTCATATTCATATTATCTTAAGTTTCAAAGACACAAAGTATTTAATGTTATGACTACAAAATAAGCAAATGACCACGTAACTTATCAGAATGGAGAAAACAGCTAAGTTGTTACCTCATCTTCCCATTGCAGATGGCGGTTCGCCAAAATCATTTGTTTATGTTACGCCCTCCCACTGTCTTGGAGCTGGAGACTGGCTGACATGGAGGGTCGTCAGCTGATTGAGCTCACTGGCTCTAGCTTAAAATGAGACTTTGTATTCTCTCTCTCCTCCACAGCTGCATCCACTGTTGTTTTTGTTGTCTTATGATTGTGTTAGCTTTAGGTACTAAATTATTCTGTTTTCATAACTCTTGTTGATCCTTTGTCATTATTGAGCGTTTGTACACTAGAAAGCTTAGAAAATACATAGTCTGTAAGACTAACATTTCAGTTAATGTTGCTTCGTCTGAATCTGAGACGTGCGTGATTCGACAGGCTTTTTCGAATTCTTCGGAAGTTTTGTGACAGTCTCCAGTGTTTCCCCTATAGTTTATTTGGGAGGGCACCCCGCCCCCCCAACAGACACCCCCGCCTGCCAACAGGATCCCCACCCAGAAATTCAAGTCAAAAAAAAATTCCATCATTTAATTTTTATTTTAATCAAAAGGGCCTATAACAGGCGTTCTTTTTATCAAATAAAAAAAGCTAACTCTAATTTGCGTATTTTCAGAGTCTAATGCGTCGCTATCGTTTCATTACATTCATTAAAATGCATTTCTTCTCTCCTCTGCGACGGGAGGGGCTCCGCCCTCACTCCTCCTCACAACATACACACGTGCACTCACACCGGTACAGACACACCCACCCACACTCAGAGAGCGGAGGAGAGAGTGTTGCCGACATTACGATAAAAAAAAACAAATCAACAACAAACAAAACACATTATTAATGGACGACCGGAGGTTCCCCAAACGTTCGCTCCCCAGGCAAAAATCTCTGCATTTTTTAAACGAACCGTACGTGGGAGGCGGGAGCACAGCTAACTCTACAGAGTGGGTGCTAGCCTAAATGAGGCATCTCTCCCAGCCCCGACCACAGCGCTTGCCAATCCCCTGCCCCGGTTAACGTCGCCACAACTAGTACTAAACACAACTGTTCCAGCCCTCCCACCGAGACACGTAGTAAGAAGCTGCAGACGGGTCACCACCGTCAGTCTGGCTTTGATCCAGCATGGCTGTCAGACTTAAGATACTGTGCATGGCTGTACAAGACTGAACTTGGTGAGTGAATTAATGAGGATGGATGGATGGATGCATAAATCAATAAATGAATGAAAAATGAATTGCTAAAATAAAAAAAAAGTGAACGCGGCAAAGCATCGAGGCTAATTAATCGATGCCAAATCGTCACATGACCCATCGTGATGCATTCCCGGACGATGAATTGTTAGCAACACTAATTCAGAGGCAACAGTACTTGTCATTTCAGTAACATGTGAAATCACAACTAAAAAAATTGAACTCTCAAATTTTGACGCAAAGTACCCTTACTTGTCACAAAGAGCAATATTTCCATTTTTACATTAATTATTACATTATGTTGTATACTTTTATATGTTTTTGTTTTAGTTTAGGCCCGGGTGATAGTGATATCTATCGGTTTCGGTTGCCCCATTGACATGTGAACTGCATTGAGCAATATGTGAGAGAACAGCAAAAGCATGCAAAATGAGTGCGGATATGAAAGGACACGTCAGCTCGCTGGTATGGAAGTCTTTTGATTTTTTAAGTCTAACAGCTATCAGATTGGGAGGGGATCGCACATTCAGAGCGAGCTTGGAGTATAACCACTGTTCCTTTGCATCGAAAGGAGCCAGCTGAAGTAGAGGAGCTGGAAAGCTTTGCTGGTTTATTTATTTATTTATTTATTAGATCCCCATTAGCTGCTGAACTTAACAGCTACTGCTGGTGCTCGACCTGCTGCTACCGCAACCCTGAACCCAGATAAGCAGAAGAAAATGGATGGATGGATGGATGGATAAACGTGGTTCAGAGCACAGTTTTGTGTAATCTGCATGGGGAATAACTTCTCGACCCAACTGTTTTATATGTTTTATATGTTTATAAGCTTATAAAATACATTTGTTTGTTTCTCATCCCGAGTAATTCTAAATTAATCTAAAATGTGAATGGGATCTCGTTGGTTATTATACTCAAGAAAAATACTGCTGTGAATATATGTAATCATTGCTGTCATGCCATTGCTATGCTATATGCAGTGGCAGTCTGATAAATACATAAGTAAACTTTGCAAAGTATGCATTTAGATGCTATTTCCATTTTTAAAAGACATCCTAACAGAATAAATACATGAATCTCTTAATTGGGTATTTCATTCATTCATTCATTGTCCGTAACCGCTTATCCTTAAAGGGTCGACAACAGCAACGCACAATCAGCACACAGTGTTCTCCTAAATCTTGACATTTTTGGAGGCAAGCTTTGCTCCGTCACACCTGTACTCGACAAGAGATAACTGCACATCTCAATTAGCCAAGATGTGTTGGAGTCTTTGTTCCTCCTCCATTAACAACATAAATCATAGTAATGGAGGATGTCGTTAGACTAATTAGCAAAGCAATAATAATCAGCATTGTGATAATGTCAGACAGTCTTATCAAGGACTGCTGTCGCCATCTCGAACAGCATACATCATTAATTTCCACTGCTATTGGACTCGCTGGAGCAGTTCTCTTTCACCCCTGTGTTTGGAGCTCTCTTTATGGAGCATTAACAGACTGCTCTGTTATTGCTCCAGTGACAGGAAGAAGAGGCTCTGGGGCTTTTGGTCATGAATGAATTGTGTATGTAGCATGATGGGGATCCAAGGAATGTGAAAAAGAGATGTGTGAACATTTGAAATGTTTCTGGGTGCCTCTCCAAGCAGATAGTTTCAGTTTTAGCTGTTGAGGTTGTGAGATATTGATCTATATGATTTATGCTTCCACCCAAACACAATGGAGGCGAATGGAACTTTGTTAATTGCACCTAAAGCATTTGAAGTCACCTTTCCAGAAATAATTTCCTTGTTGCTACAGACAATCCACAGACCTCACTGTGGACAATTTTAAAGCAAATACCACTACACTTTGCTACAGAAGAAACACTCCCGGTGAAAACAAGTCTGAAGCCTCTAGCCAGTGAATGTGGAATACCAGAGCACTCAAAC
The DNA here is from genome assembly GCA_034769285.1 of Lutjanus argentimaculatus. NCBI lineage: Eukaryota > Metazoa > Chordata > Actinopteri > Lutjaniformes > Lutjanidae > Lutjanus > Lutjanus argentimaculatus. The sequence continues at coordinate 11,678,947 of JAWZSL010000024.1, read as the reverse complement.
TTGTTAAATCTGTAAGGTTAAGACTATAGTAAGTTCAAAATCATGTTTCTAATAATTCATCCATCTGTACAGACATGTAAGGGACACACTAGCATAGATGGATTACTGAATGGGTCTGAATTTGATATGACTGTTAACATTTCTTGTTGTAAAGTAAATCAAACTGAGGAAGGAAGAGAAACCGCAAAGACACACAAAACAGCCACAGAGAGATGCTAAATGACTGCAGGGAGACACAAAATGACCACAAAGAGACACAAAATACATGATACAGAACAACTTCAAAGTGACATAACAAATACAGAGACACAAAACAAAGTCAAAGAGACACAAAAAAGTAATGTGAAATTACTACAAATATACAGAATGACTAACAAGTGACACAACACAACTACAAAGAGATACAAAACATACATCAAGAGACACAAAACAAATAGAGAGCGGACAAAAAAGATACACAAAATGAAAATAAAGACACAATACAATCATGTAAATGCACAAAATGATTATGAAGAGACAAAATGACTACAAAAACATTAAAAACAATACAAAAAGATGAAAAACAATTATGAAGACACACAAAATGACTACAAAGAAACACACAATTATAAAGAGATAGTCATAATCACTTTTGATCTCAACCTCACCTTTGTCTTTTGTTTTAAAATTCCCACATGCACACCGTCAGTTTTAGGCAGCTGAACAGCGTTGTGGTCAGAGAGTCTGGCTGGAGTAGACTGTAGGCGCTGGTAGAAAATGAACAATTAAAAATTAAAAATGGTGCAGTTAGTATTAGTATTGAGTTCTGAATAAAAAAATAAAAATTGTGACACAGAAAACAGCTTTTTTATAAATCCTTCTTTGCATTCACACATTAGTCTGCAGTCCCGAACAACAAACAAAAGGGCTGCTGAAAGTGAGCCATGTACCTGCAGTGTGATTTGATTGGTTGATTTGCTCTCAGGTGCATCAGTTCTTTGGTTCTCAGTGATCTGACTGGTCAGTGCAATCAGGAAGTGGTTACCGTTGCCGTCGGTGACCAAAGTCGGGGTGGAGTTACCCTTCAGGAGATCCAGTGGGAAAGAGGGGGCGGAGCCAGACTGCTGGTTGAGGTTTGTTTGGGACACCTGTACAGAACAGACAATAATTTTTCAAGGAAGAATCTTGATTTGTGCATATTTCATTTTTCACACCAACATGGCTAAAATTCAATTGTGATTCAGCAAGATCGGGGAAAAAAGTGTTCAGGAGCATTATTAATCACAGAGCTTTGCTGGCAAAATGAGGAAATCTGAAATGAAGAAAATGTCTGATGAAAGATCACTGCTTTCAGAGATGGGTACAAACACATCAAAAAGGATCTTGTTACAAATTACAAATACTTGCTCAACAAATGTATCAAAATAGAAATATATAATACTGATATAGGAAATATATTTAATTAAAATACAAGTAATTTGTAATTTGAAAATACAAAAATACACTCTGATATTATCACATTTTAGGCATTTAGTGGCCTCAGCATGGGTCTGACCTTAAAGCCCCTATATCATGGATGTATAAAAAAAACTGGATACAGCTCTGGAGGCGGGGCTCTGATCATTCCAATGAATGCTGCTCAGTTGTGCATGAATCCAAAAGAGCCACACCCCACTGTAAAGAAATTACCCAGAATAATGTTGTTATAACATAATACTGCCCATCTCTGACTACTCTGGTGCATTAAGTAAGCAGACATTAGACATTCTTCATTTCATTATTTTCTCACTTTCGGTTCAACACCTGATCTTGTTTGGTTTTGGATGTACGTACATACTCAAAAGTAAAAAAATCTGACACCACAGTCTATGCAGTGTAAATGATATGAACCTCTTCCTGACCTGTGGCGACTGCTGTTGTGCCCGTTGTTTCTGCTGTACGAGCACCTGTTGTTGCTTCAGATGGATCTTTGTCTGTATCTGGATTTGTTGCAGTTGTTTAGTCTGCTGTTGCTTATTTTGTTGCTGTAAAAATGACTTTTGATGCTTCAGTAGAATCTGTTGCTTCAGCTGCATCTGCTGCTGGTGTTGTTTGGACTGTTGATGCTGTTGTTGCGACTGCAACAGCTGCTGCTGCTGCTGCTGTTTGAGCTGCTGTTTGTGAGATTTCTTCTTTCTCTGCTGTGAAAGTTTCTGCAGGTTCTGCTGGTTGTCCGGTGTCTGACCGCAGTTCTGAATTGTCTGCTGCTGGTTTTGAATGTTGTGCTGTTGATGGAGCAAAAGTTTCTGTATGGCCTGCTGCTGGGCAAACTGCAGAGCGGTTTGCTGGAGACATATATGCTGCTGTTGTTTTGTCTGCTTGATTTGTGGCTCCTGAGTTTGGGTCGAAGACTGTGGCAATCCATGAGTGTCTGGTAATTGCATAGTTGTCTGGGCACACCTTCCTCTGCTTCAACGGCTTCCTGTTTGACGGTTACCTTGGTAACATCCATCTCACATGAAATGGATGATGGTGGACGGCCACTGGCAGGGACGCTGGGCTTATCAGGAGGTTCTTGTTTAACTCTTACATGAACTTGTCCTCCTCTTTTCCCATGTTCCAGCTGCATCCGCAGCAGCTCCACCAGTCTCTGTTTTTGCATCAGCATCCTGGTCAGCTCCTCTATCTGCTTGTCCTTCTCCTGCAGCATTTTGTCTTTGTCCAGAGTCGTGACAGGAGCTGTGGTTGTAGTGGTGGAGGCACTGGATGAGAGCAGACAATGTTTTTGCAGAGACACTGTCTTTAAAGAGAACTGACAAGGTTTTGGGGTGGAGCACTTTGGCTCTTCTTTAATATTAACTGGAAGCTGAGCAGCTCTACATGGCTGAAGGCTCGGCTGGGTGAGAGGTGAACTCATCTAGACAGAAAGAGAAAGCGTAGACATAGGTTAACATACAGCAGGAAACTTTGAAATAAAATGGGCATACGTTCAAGAGCTAGCTGCTATCACCTTTCTTACTATGCAAACAAGATAAAGAGCTAAATGCCATCAATTGTTTGCTAACATGTTCACAATGAGCATGCTAACATGCTGATGTTGAGCAGGTATAATGTTTACCATGTCCACCATGAGTGTTAGCATGTTAGCATTTGCTAATTAGCAGTAAGTGCAGCTAAGGCTGATGGCAATGTCATTAGTTTCAAATTTATGGTGGTGACATGAGATAAAAAGTCAGGTGATCACATGTGTAAATTAACCCATTCCACTTTTTGTAGCAAATTTTATTGCAATCCTTCCAGTAGTTTTCAGATATTTCACTCAAAACCATAGGTGAACCTCATGGTTCTAGCTAGTTGCTACATGCTATAAGAGTGAGGAAGGAAGTCAGCAAGCGTGAGTAAATGTAACACGAAAAAAAAACTAAATATGACTTCGTCCACGAACGTGATTGCTGAATCATGTCAGATAGATTTTCATCAGCTATGTTGTTTGTTTAAAAGTGAAAAAAAATGACCATGATCCCACGCTACTTAACAACATCATGAAACTACGTCTTTTGTATTGTTTGAGTGTGTGAGAGACCTCGAGCGTCAGAGTTCACATATTGCGTGTTCCAGTAAACTTTTTTTTAAAAGGGTACATTAAAGTGTCAGGTTTTTATATTATGGCTTCAGCATGACAATCATTCAACACGGGGTTATCTAAGATGAAGTCATTCTATTAAAACAGCAACAAAATATTTCAGACCATTTCCCCAAAGGGGTTGCTGTTAAAGCTGGTATCTTCTGGGCTCATGGCGCCTGGCGTGCGGTCAGCAGGGGTGAGTGGAACGGTCGGGGGAGAGGCGGTGTTGCCACAGGTCATGAGCTGCTGAGGAGGGGCTGCAGCTGGGGTGGCACTGCTGCATGCAAACAGCTATACAAAGGTAAAGAAAGGGTGTTAGACAAAGTACAAAGATGATACATTATCTACACTGTTTTCTGTCTTATCTTTAAACACTTGAATACATAATTGAAGTGAGTAGTTGTGATGGATTTCATAATCTATCCTACATAAGAAGAAGTAAAGATAAATTTTCTATTTGTGATCAAATTTAATCACCTGACTGAGCGGTCAGAGAAGATGTCTGATGGCACTGAAGCTGAAACTGTTGCTGTTGTTGTGATGTGCTGTTGGTGGAGATGGTTACAGCAGTTGTGGAGGATTTTCCTGCTCCTTCAGCCCCTGGCCCTGTGGTACCCCCTGCTGTTGGAGAGGAAGTAGTGTTGCTGCCGCCATTCAGCTCCTGGTAGGTCCTCAGCCTCTCAATTAGGTCATTTTTGGTGCCAGAGACTGGCAAGCTACGCAGCTTTAACTCTGACTTCAGTTCAGCAACCTGACAGAATATGGAGTAGAAGAGAAATTGAGCTTGAAGGAAGACAGCAAGGAAAAGTGGACAGATGAGGACAGATATCAGAGGAAAATTGAAAAGGATTAAAGAAAAAAAAGAAGAGAGAAAACAAAAAGACAGAGTGATCCATCACTGTCTCTTTCTTTGTCAGCTCTGAGTTGGCAGCCTTCTTTTCGGTGACAAAATTTTGTTAACAGAGGATCTTTTACATATTTCAACTTCTGTCCACCAGTTTCTCCTTCAACTGAGAGCGTGTAGTCAGCAGAGAAAACTGCTGTTCTTCACTGTGCTGATTCTAGACTAACGAGCAGACGATTATTGCCTCACGGTTGTAAGCTGCCGCAAACCGGTCAATTTCCAGTTTACGTCCATGTCTGTATAATACAGGTAGTAAAGACTAAGAAGAAATTTAATGAAAGGTATTAAGTGTATTTTTTTATAACTTCATTCATATAAATAATGAATAATTTGTAGTTAGAAACATGCTGTCTTCACTTGGAGACAATTTCTACAGAGAAGCACAAAGGGCTGATAGAAAACTGAACATTATGACATCACAGTGGAGTTGATCTTTGACTTTTTGTACATAAAATGTCCTCATTTCATCATCTTATCCTATTATTTATTTGTGTCTATCTAATTCTGTCAAATTGGTGTATGAATTCTCAAGTTATGACCAAAAACATCTTCTGTGAGGTCACAGTGACCTTGAATTTTGACCTTTGATCACCAAAACGTAATCACTTCATCCTTGGGTGCAACTGGACATTTATACCAAATTTGAAGAAAATCTGTCTGAGTGTTCTTAAGATATCGCGCTCACAAGAATGGAACGGATGGACAGATCGTGAACTATGTTGTTTTCCCTTGGATATGTATGTTGTTGTGCAGCTAACCTTCATTTCATCCAGGTTGGGAGGCAGAGACAGTGGTTTTGTCCCACATAAAAGATCTGTGCTCTGACGGCTGTGACCGCCCTGGTTGGAGGGGGCTGTTGAAGGGGCAGCGACAGCTTGAGGTGGGGAGGAGGTGGTCATGGAATTGGAGGAGGAAGAGGAAGATGGCTGCTGATCTGTCTGAGGTCTGTTGCAGAGAGAGTCAGAGGAAGGAAAAGTATAGTGATCTCGACAGTCTTTAGACAACTGACTAGTAAACCAGTGAACCTTTATACAAGCTCCTCAGTATTAAATTGATAGTTCGGATTATTTTATGTAAGGTTGTACTTATCCATAGTCAGTGTATTACCTACCTGCTGTTATATTATCCAAATATCACTGTCCCTAAACCAACCAAAATCAGGACTTTGCCTGTGGAGTTTGGTTGGTTTGGAGAAAGCAATATTTTTGCTTTTAAAATGGGGGTTTCCTGTCAGAAAAACCTTTTATAAGTAGCTAAAATACCTGTTGATATTCACTGCTTCTTCAGCGGGGGGAATACTGATCAACATCTACTGGAGATGATAAGCTGACTATCAATAAGTATCTCATGCAACCCTATAGCAAATAATCCAAACATTCCCTTTAAGCACCACCTTCAATTCTGACCCACTAGATGCAGTCAGCATTACTCAACTCCTTTGACAATTTGCCTGGTTGCTATAGATTATGGATGCTACATAAACTGCCATGTTACTATACACATAAAAACGTACTTGGGTGGTGCAGGCAGGATGGTGTGATAGTTGTAATGCTGCTGCTGTTGGTTGAGGATTTGAAGCTGCAAGAAGAGCTGCTGCTGCTGAAGGATTTTGGCATAAGATGAGTCCAGATGGGGAGGAGGCTCTTTATCTCCCTTCTGGTCAGGAGGGATGTACTGATGGTACTTTAACTTTTTAATCTAAAAGGCAACACATCAAGAACACAACAAATAATCAGTTTAAAACTATATTGCTGCTTCTATGAGAAATTTGCTTCCTTTTAGGTTGAGATGGGCTGGTTCATTGAAATACTAGAATTACTATTTACTACTTCTTCTAGTATTAGCAACAGTATTGTCTGCATGTCTAAAAACAAGAAAGACAAAGACAAAAATCAACCTTTGGCTTGTTGTCCTTAGGTTTCTTGTGTTTCTGGGCAGATCTGTCCGAGTTTGGTTTAGGCTGGTACTGAAAAAGAGGAGGGGTGGTGGTAAGATTACACTGTTAACTTTTACATCTGCATTATTTTTAGGGATACACAATATTATCAGCACGTAATCCATATCAGCTGATAAAGGCTTTAAAATGAAGTATCAGTATCAACTCGAAATGCAGACATTTATGCTGATAAGCTGTTGCTTTAATTGTGTCTGAAACGGATATCAAAGTTGCTGTTTGTAATAGTTGCTCAGCATCGGTCATCTGAGGGGAACCAATCATATTCGTTCAACACCACACATTTAACTGTTCTTCTTAAGAGCCATCATTCTGATCATTACGACAAGTTGAAGGACAAAGAGGTGTTTTCTTTTTTTGCCCAGTGAATGTGTTCATTTTGAAAAGCATTGATTTTATTTTGAAATGCATTGTATTTTTGTGTCTGCATCCATTACCATATGAGTAAGCAGAATAATTTATTAATTCCAGAAGAGATTGTGCATCCCTAATTATATATCCCTAATTATTTTTTGATCATGACCTTCTAAAGCTGATAAAGCAAATATGCTGGCAAACAGTTTCCTATTTACACAAAGCCGCATCATTATTCATCTGGAGTCTTGTTTCTGGCCACCTGATCGATGTCAGTCAAGTATTTACTCCACTTCTTAGCTCTGTTTTGGTCTCCACCAACTCCTGATGGAAATATGTGACTCTTTAACTGCTGCATGCTCCGCTATGTTCACCAGCTAGTAGCTAACTTGATCTGTCTACTGTTTGTTGTTGGGTAGGTAGCATAAAGTGGGATTCTTTGGGGGGGATTTTTCTTTGCTGGAACTTGACAACTGTCTGCTGCTGCAGCAAACAAGTTGACCATAAAACCAAAACAATGAGCTGAAAAATGCCACAAAGGTCTGCAGAGCTGAGGGGAACTGCAGAGACAGGTGATCATTTTCTGTTTATGTCCCTTATTGAATGCCTCTGTTTAAAGTTCTGTTCATCTCTACAAGTTACCCCACACAGTCATTTGATCCATTGTCAATACAAAAATATTGATTGAAGTAGTTTTAAATCAGAGCATTAACTGTGAAAACACTAGCAATCAGTGCACAGTTCACACGTTTTTTTTTTTTTCACTTTTAAGCTTTTAGTGCTTGGTTGGCCTTCAGAGATGTCACTTACCTTGATCTGTGAGATTGCACCTGTCCCCTGGGTAGTTGGTGCTGACGTCCCATTGGTCAGCTGCAATGAGGGGGAGGACCCAGAGATTGGTGGGAGAGGAGGAGCTGTTGGCGGGACCTGATTGATAAGATAAAAACACTTAAAGTGATTAAGACTAATCACTAGTGGCCATTCCACTTCCTTACATAGAAATTGCAGAAGGACAGAAATGTTGATTAAGGCTTTAGGGTAATTTAGTGTCACCATTACATATTGCATTACAGATACGTGCACCAGCGATCCTACCTGTGCAGGAGATGGGATGCTGCTCAATGTCTCTGGTGGAGAGGGCAGAGGTAGCAGGCCCAGGGGAGACTCCTGGCTTACCGGCTGTTCTGGAGATAGACTGTAATTGCTGTCTTCATCACATGATGAGTTATCACCCGAAGACTTTGGAAACTGCGTCTCTGATAAGGAGAGAAGGGGTTGAAGGGAACTTCAAAGGGAGAACTTTTTCTTTTCCTTATGATACAGAACAAGCTGGTATACGTATATATACTGTATACTAGAAATAAGGGTTGCAAAAGGGTTCTTCTTGAAGGCTCAGGTTCTGAAAGGGTTCAAAGTGGAACCTTTATAAAAAGGTTCTACCAGAAACCAGAGAGGGTTCTCCTATAAGTACAAGATGAAGAACTCTGTATGGTTCTAATTAGCACCTTTATTTCTTAGAGTGTACCTCCTTGCCTAAATGTGCGTGTCTGTCTTGTTTGTGTACATCCCTACAATGACACAACCTTGCAGCCAACATTTATCACCTGCATTTACATGTGTCGAATCAGTAGATTCCTCCCTACCTCTAAACACACTGTACTATGTTAGTGAACTAACACCATGTGCACATCCCAGAAGTCAGAAAAAAACTATAAGCAGTACGTCTTCTCCAATGTCTGCTCCAGAACTGTCAGCTAGCGCATTTACGTGACAGCTGCTGGAGAGTAACCTAAATAGTCGTCCTCTCCGCCTGTACATCATGCCCGTAAAACACACATTTAGATGATATCTTCGCTGGTATGGTTTGTCTGATAGCTTTGTCCATGGTCTAAAATGTTATTTTCAGGACGAGTCAAGCTTTATCCGAGTGATGGCTTTTATTCATCTAACTTCACTTACTGCGCAGCCAAATAAGGGTGGGCGCCCCATTCACAATGTTTTTTATGTGACAGATGGCGTCTCTCTAAGGAATGATGTTATGCTGTGAATTCTGGAGGATCAGCTGTGTCATTTATACTATAATTGCATTAACTGTTTATGTGAAGGCTCCTCCTGTTTATGCCAGCCTTCTGTGTGACTAATAATTTTTCTTTACCAAATATCTTTTGAAGTCGGAGTGACTGACAAATAAATGTTCAAAATGACCAACCACTCGAGAGTAAACAATAATTTTGTGTTTGTGTTATGTTTAGTAGGCAGTTTGTTCATTTTTAACAAGGGGGATGACCTGGTTTGTTTTACTAACTCGCACCTATTGCAAAATGACTCATGAACAACTGTTTTAGTTCTGTATATTCTTACAGTAATACTTTAGTAACATGGTCAGGGCCATAGATTCAAATCTGGTCAGATTAAAGAATCACTGTGTCAGGCAGTATAGACTAACATATTCAACTAAACAAACTCTGTCCCTGCATTCCCTCTGCTATTAGGGGATGGAGACAGAGGATGGCAGGTTAACAAGGGGAATGCATTTTAGTCATTTTGCAAACAATCTCAGTGGCATTACCAATTATCATTTTGCTGACACTGATTTCAAATAAACATGGCTGAATAATATAAGAATGAAAGTATTCCATTGCATCAAAACTTCTCAACCAAAGGACAAATGAGGTTGAGATATCCTCCAGCACAGGCATGGACCAAAGATAATGGTCCTCCTGCTATTTTTTCCCCTCAGGGATATCATATCATTTCATTATTATGCAGACTTTTGAGTCTTTAGAGGGATTTAAGGAGTAAAGTTACCTGCCAAGATCCCCTGGAATAGGATAGAGAGTTTTCTTCTGCTGGAGGATGTGTGTTATTTAATTACATGAGCTGCTATGGGCTGGAGCAGGCCGCTATGCAAAATAAACTGCTGCCCATTAATTCACCATCAGCGGGCGATGATGAAAAGACAACATGGGGTTGATTTAATACCCACTGATCCAATAATGTGATGACTTCCCTACCGCTGCGCCGTGCTAGTGTGTGTCTGTGTGTCATGATTTGGATGTTTGTATCTTTGCATGTCAACTCCGTGTTCACGGTGCCCCTACAGTAAGTGGCGGTAATGCAATTGTGTTTATTGCGTGACGGTGACAGAGATGGATAATCGACTGACGGTGCACGTTATTGAATCTCAGCATTCTTCTCTCCACACATCAATCATGCAGCTGGACCCACCGTCTCTGATCTCATCATCTAATGTCTGACAGAACTGGCACTGGACTCAAGACAGGCAATAATAGGTAGATAGTGCTGCTCCTTTGTTTCTTTTATTGTGGATGCTGTAATGGAGAAGGGTGAAATTGGGGTCATTATATCTGTCACAAGGCCTAAATTGCAACTGAGTGAAATCATATTTGTTCATTTAGAGTCCTAACTCTTCAATTAGTATGTAATTCTCCTAATAAAAGACAATTAGTTTTATTAAGAGACACAGTGGCTATTTAAAGATCAGAGAAGGAAGAGATGTCTCCACTTTCATGTCTGTCAAGATTTACTCTATCCTGGTTTAATGTTTCTAAATGAATACTCCGCTGGGGGAGTTTGTGTGTGACATGGTTGTTGTTTACTGAACACATTGTGTGTATGTGTGTGGCGAGCAGAGCCGAGGCATCCGAGAGGGAGCATCAGTATGTTCGTGATAGCTGGAGAAGGAGGCCAGGAGAGACATCCTGTCAGGAGCCTCGAATTGTGGGTGTGTTGTGATATATCACACTTTGACATTTATATTACACATCTATTCTCAACATATATGCAGGGCAGTTTGATTAATGTTTTATTCAGTAGTTTTTGGTCACTAGAGGGCAGAAAAATGACAAAACAAGCTGACAGATGTAGTAGAGGCTTATTAAGTTGTAGTGAACATGTCAGGAACCCTTTGCCTAGTTACCCACCCAGGCCACACAGAGCAACATTAGTACTGAATTTGAGTCATGTTTTTTTGAGTCTAACATTCACTTTTCTTCCAGCACTGTTTGACCTCATTTGATTCAATATCAACATCAAAAATATTGATTAATAGGGGCAGCAAATGAGCTTGTGACCATGAGGTTGAAGGACCCGACCAGCAGGATAAATCTGGGCAGCAGGGTCGCCCCCAACTCAGCAGCAGTCAGATCAGACTGTGGTTGTGCTGGGTATCATCCAGGGATAAATGTGTGAATGCAGCCCACTTTCACTCCCAGCTTGTAAAATATGGCCACTCGGTCATATGCCTCAAACTATGAGACTGCAGGTACCACTGCAGCATCATTTCTGCACATGCTGTCAAGCATTATGTTTTGATGTGCTGCTAAAGTCGCACAAAGTAGTACAGCCCATAAATGTTATAGAAAATATGAATAAAAACAGACTGCAATGATTTGCAAAAACCTTTCAACCTGTATTCAGTTGAATAAAAAGATATTTAATGTTCAAACTGATTAACTTTTTTTTGTAGATATACACTCATTCTAAATTTGATACCAGCAACATGTTCCAAAAAAAGTTGGGAAGGGAAATTTCTCCACTGTGACACATCGCCTTTCCTTTAAACGACACTCTGTAAGTGTAAGAAAAGAGAAGTGGCAAGTTTTGAAAGTGAAATTCTTTCTCATTAAAGCCACACTGCAGTAACACATTCAGAATGTGTCTTGTCATTGCCTTGCTAAATTAAGCAGGGACATCCTGAAAAAAACGTTCTGGTCTGGATGGCAGCACATGTTGCTCCAAAATCTATATTTGCTTTCAGCATTAATAGGGCCTTCACAGTTGTGACAGTTAGACATGATGCCATGGGCACTAACACCCCCATACCATCACAGATGCTGACTTTTAAAGTTTGCGCTGGTAACAATCCAGATAGTCTTTTTCCTTGTAAGCCTGGAGGACACAACATTTGATGTAGGCATTAAATTCCGCATTTTTTATTTTGTAAGCTCGCCTTGACAAGGCAAAATGCCTGTAAGAAAGACACTTATAATGCAGGTTAAAGCTGTACTATAGAGCATTCCTGCCACATTGTTGGTTTTGCTGGTGTTCAAGGCACAGGGGTCCACAGTTGGCTTAATCAAACCAATAATTCAACACCTAAGTCAAGCTTATAATTGGCTTCACTAGTCAGAAGTAATTGTGAGAGGAGTCAATTGTGGTCCAACTGAAGACGGCAACTGTCCGAGAAACAGAAAAATAACTGTAGACACACTGAATTGTCTTGGATGGATTCCATGTGCCATTTAGACACCCTGTGGGAGTGTAAATGACAAATGGGATCCATCTAAAACCTGCCCGGCTTACCTATAATGGCCTGTTTAATGCTGGAGTGAACAGGCAGGATGTTTTTGTGGATGAGCTCCATGGGCCCCGGCCGGTGGGAGATCTTATCGTTCAAATCATCGGCAAGGCGAGCTCTCTTCAGCTGCAGCTGCTTGGCCTGAAGTGACGGCTCCGCTGACGTCTCTGGAAACACACAGAAACCAAACGATGGACTTTTTTTTTTTGCCACTGTGCTAGGATCCTTAGAAGCTATTTGTCACACTTGCCTTGACTTGAGACAGACAGGAAGCTTTATGTGCACTCACCAGATTTGGGGAGTAACAAATTACATGTAACAGCGTTACGTAATTAGTATACAAGAAAAGGTAGCTGTAATCCGTTATAGTACAGAAAAAAATGTAATTAGATTACCGTAGCAGGATTACATTTTAAAATCAAATGGGACATACTACAATGCAGCAGACACATGCATAGTGCGCACGCATTATGACACATTATGACACAACACCACAACAAACCAACACGTGAAACAACCACCCGCGTATCCTCGATCCGTGTGTAAACATAATGTAAGATAAGGATGTTAATACAGTCGCCAATGGCTGTTCATCATTTTGGCCACTGCTGAGGAGAAAAATGCTTTCGCTGGACGGAAACTCCGGCATCATTTTGCGTTTAAATCAGAAAAGGGGAACAACAACATCACAGTACAGTGCAAGTTATGATTTCCAGCTGTGAAAATACTGTCATCATCCAGGGACTCGACGTCCAACTTAAAGAAACATCTTGTAATTAAAGTCAGCACGTGTGCATTTCATGTCACAGGCAATGCAGACATCAGGGCAGGGAAATTACATGTAGGTAACTTTAGAGCATGTTAATACCTAACACACCTCTTTCAGGTGGTGATTTTTTATGATAACAATAAAAATGATTGTTACAATTATCATTATTATTATTATTATTATTATTATTATTAGTGTTATAACCTGTGATCTAATTCATGAATACAGCTGAATAGTTTATAATTAATAAGTTAACTGATTGTTAATTTTGCACCATGTATTTTCCAGTGGAAACATCAAAGTCACTTACTTCTGACCAATGACGCCACTGCCCTTGTCTTTATTTGCATGTTTGGTATTGAAGTAATCCAAAAGTAACTAAAAGTAATCAGGTACATTACATTGATATTGTGATACTTAGAGTAAGTTACTGATTACATTTTTTTAACAGGTAACTTGTAATTGTACTGGATTACATTTTTAAAGTAACCCTCCCAACCCTGGCACTCACCCTCCAGGATGTGCATCCTGATCAGTTCAGATCGCTCTGGTCGAGTCTTGAACTTCCTCTTGAGATAGTCCTCAGTCTGGAGAAAGACAGAGAAGAAAAACTCTCACTTCTTGAACTAATTCTCTGCCCTGCATTTCATTTGTGCTTACACATTGTTAACATCTGAAGAAGGAATGATTGAATCAACACTGTTATGGAATCAGCAACTGTTGTTTTTGTACATAAGGCAAGATACTGTGTAAGACCTTCAGAGAAAGAGAGATTTGATCCATCACACCGTCTTGGTAATTCTTCAGAGAACTAACGACTCTCACTATTTAGACGAAGAATTTTTTCAACAACACCTCGTCATTATCATGTGTGCCCGCATCTCTTCAAATTAACGCAGGCAGCCCGTCATCGACACTGCCATTTATTTCAACTTACATCTTACTTTTAGCTAACTTTCAATGCTTTGTCTTTATCCATTCATTTCAAAGATCTATTAAAGGTAAAAGTAATGCATTTAACCTATTTAACCATTTATAATGACCATTTATTTATTATTTTTAGCTCTACATCATTTATTATATATTATGTTCAGCTGGATAAATAACACTACAGGTCAGAGGCAAAATGTGTATTTTTGACATTGGGGTGAACTGTCCCTTTAAGTTAACTATTTCAGTTATTTATCCATTACTTTTAGCGAACAATTTCAACCACTACTTTCTGCTCATTTGCTAACTACTTTTCACACACTATTGACTTAATAAAATGGAGCTGACTTAATATGTGGATGCTTAGTATTTTTTATACTGGACACAAACACGTATGAGGTTGACTAAATCAGAGAATATCACTCATACGGCTGACCTGTAGGACAGTAGAGAAAAAAAAAGCTACTCTGTAATCTTTCCATGTACCCCCAAGTAACTGCAGACGTACCCCCTGGGAGTACAAGTACTCCTGATTGGGAATAATTGATTTAGTGTATACTTCAGACACATTGCACCTCACAGTCCAATAAGATTTTCTGATATATTCTGTGTGATGGCTTTCTCTCAGCTCTTTCCAGCCTCTCTGTATGACATGATTATTCAAGGTTTGCTGTAATGACGTCGAATGTGGCAAAGCTTAAAGAGAGAGAGTGAATATCTGTTTGAAACAGGCCAGTCTGGACTCCAGTGACTGATTCGAGGATGGCAGACTCACCCGCGCTCGTTCCAAGCTCCGTCTCTGTTCGTGGAAGGCAGCTGAACTTTTCAGTGCTTGAAGAATAGAGAATGAAAAAAGAGAGAGAGGGGGGACATTAACATGGCAGTGTGTACATCCATGCCTCTGAAGGGAAATGGGGAGCAAAATGGATTTAAATGGTTTTTTCGCTTCTTCGGTTCAGTCGCGGTTCAGTTTGAATATGTTTACTGATGGTGAGGATTATTGCTCTTATACTGCCAAAGCTTTTCCTTTCTCACATTTTGAGTGGCATGTCAGTGTTGTAAATGCCTGCTCTCACTGTACAGGCTCATATGTTTATAAGCCATGACAGAATAAAATGCACTTGGGCAGGGTCCAATTAACAGGCTCTGTCAAAGACCAAAAATCTCAAGGTAAAGGGAGAAATGTAATTCGATGGACTCATCCAGTCCAATGAGCCTCTTTACAGCAGCAGAATTTATGGAATATGTTCAGCGTCACAAATGACTAAAGCAAGACTTTCTGTAGGCCCATAATTATGCAAAAACCAAGGGATTAGTGGTGCTAGAAACCTAAAAGCCTAAAGGGTTCTGATCAGCACAGGCATTATGATCTTGCCTCTAAAACAAGAATTTAAACCTCAAACTATTAAATAATGTTGTATTACTTGTATACATATTCAGGCATTTTATGGAGGAGCAACATACACAAACAGAGCATGATATACATTTGTTGAGAACAGCACACATTTTCGTTTGAGGAGGATTTACAAAACAGTGGTGTGCCTCACAAGTAGTGTACATTTCAAAAACATTCATTTTATGACTGCAGAGTTGTAAATTGAACTTTTTATACATGGAAGGTGTTTATTTGTTGACCAATCACAAGCCTTTATGAATAAGAAGGGGGATATAAGATAAGAGAGCTAAGAGGCAGTGTTAAAAAAAATCAACAGATCAAACAACAGTGTTAATTTTGACAGCAGATTTTGATTTAGTTTAAGTCACAGTATTTTGTTTTTGTTCATCTGTACATCTGTCTCTTTTTTGTGAGCATGACATGAGCATCCGTTTGGGCTGAAGGATAAACTGAGTAGATTTTAGTAGTCATAGGTCAAAGGTCAAGGTCACTGTGAGCACCAAATTTTAATCAGTTCATCCTTGAGTCCAAATGGTCATTTATGCCAAGTTTGAAGAAATTCTCTCAAAGAACATAATGCCTGTGACCACAGCTGTCCACAACATGGTGCCATACAAATGGTTTGTCAAAGTTTTTCCAAAGTTGTGAATCACAGAAGTCATGGAGGTGCACAAAAAATTAGGCTGATTGGTCCAGTATTACTCCATATTAGATGCAAGTCCATTGATCACGCACGCACACTTTCACTCAGGCGAGCGCACACGTGGAAGTGATCGCATATGGTGGGGATAATTCTGAAAACCTTCCATGCAAATGTCTAATAGGATAAAATGATGATGTGTTCACATTTCACATCCAAAAGGTCAAAGGTCAACTTCACTGTGACATCATTATGTTCTGCAAAAACACTCGAAGCTCTCTATCAGTCCTTTGTACTTTATACACGCAATAAATTTTTATTAAATTCCTTCAATCTTCCCCAAACACATGAATCTGAGCAGACATGTATGCAAACTGTAACTTGACTGGTTCGCAGAAGTGTACAACCTTGAGGCAGTAATTCTAGTTTCAGTCTGGTTTTAGTCGACTAAATCAGGTTTGTTCAGAGTAATGCATTATTTAACGTGACACTACAGAGCCACCAGTGACTAAGCTAGTGCTAGCTGCCCTTGCCTAAATGTTTTAAAAAAGCACCAAAAAAAGAACCCAAAATAACTGTAGCTTAAATAATGTTGTTGGCATCATTGTATTAAATGCAAATTGAAAATATTCTGCAAAAAAGTTGCTCTTATCTCAGGGCTTTGCAGAGTGTGTGGGGCGGAGCAGAGGTACAGAGCCGTCACTCACAGACAGACAGAGCTGGAGCCTCTGGAGGAATAAATAATGTGAGTCATATCGTATTCTGCTCTGATCCAATGTACTTTACTTCATGAACACACGTGTACAGAGAGGAGAAGGAAAAGAAGAGAAATTGGAGGGAAATAACAGAAAGAACCAGAATCAACATTGCAACAACAACAAAAACAACAACACAAAAAAAAACATGAATTTTTTTAAAGAGCGAAATTAACACTGCTAATCATAGATCTGTTGTTGGTGAATTAGATTTAATCACTTTTGGTGGTTAGATTAAACAGTGAAGAGTTTAGGTGAAGGGCTTTTAAGGCATAAATCAAACCTCTAACATACAATCAAACTAAACATGTCAAGGTGATAAGAATTGCTTTTAGTTGCCTTGTTTCCGTTCTTTCTTTGAAAGCCACCCATGCCTCTGACTGATGCTAGTGCCTGATCTTTCTTCAGGAAACACTGCAGCAAAAAAAGCAGCACTTGTGAAGCCTGGTATGCATCTAAAATAATGACAGGTGGTGTACGTTGAAACCATTCTTGTGGGTTCGGATGCATATTATAAAGTCAGAACATGTAGTCCAACCCTTTTCCATATTAGATTACCACATATTTATGCATGCAGAGAAAATGATAGTTGAAAGTCCCACACAACTAAAGCAAAGAAACTCTTTCAGAATGCTACACAAACACCAATGCATAACATGCACACTGCAATGTGAAGTACAACTTTTTAATTTTGGCACTCCATCAGCACACTGGAATTGAAATGACCCAATGAGTAAGAGGTTAATGTAGCCCTTTGTGTACACTGCTCCATAACTTTAGCACAATAGAGTTGCATTGTTTGTATCTTACACATACAGACAAGGCAACCAAGAAGTTTTCAGAGGCCAAGCTGCAGGATTTTTATGACTGGCCAAATCAGTCACAATATGTCAACTTAACTTAGCTAATTCTTAAATTGTGTGACTGGACTAAAGCAGACAAACAAGCATGAGGTGAAGATGGTTGCTGGACATGTCTGATCATGAAAGATACCACATGTACAGAGGTAAACTATTATTTACATTTTATTTTTCTAATTAAATGGTCATGCCTCCGTAGAATGAGTGAGAGACAGCAGCACAATACACACCAACTGAGCCAAAAAACCAGTGGGAGGAAAACAGCCTTTTATTTCAACCAAACCAGAGTTGGTGATTGTTGGAACAGTGGAAAGTCTAACCAAGACGGTTAGGGTGAGTTTTACATTGTTCTTCTGTCAAGTTTGAATGAAATGTGTTTTATGATGAGTTGACAAGGCAATTAAGATCATCTTAGTTTGGTAAAAGGAAGAAACTTGGATTCAGAAGATGTATAATTGTTTTTTTCTTAGGGCTGCGATGATAACACTTTACTGCATAAACTGCGGTCATATGATGCCTACCATGAGGTTAACCTTATTACCTTCATCACTGCAAATTTTATTTGAAGGGTCAATCTCATTTTATTCTATAGTGCAGTGAGTTTGAAATCAGTACAATGATCTACTAATACATCCATGGATCAGTGCTGTCACACGCAAGACAGGAGCACAGCCTTTGATTGGTTGACAAATGAGGAACAAAGCCTCTGTTTGGTCGACTCACGACCCAAGACATCATGGGATTGCCAGTGAACAGCTAACAACTGTTTTCAACAAAGAAAGATTGATAAATATACACAGAAGACATTCTGTGTTGGATTTATTATTATGTATTTAATTTAAAGCTTCTGAAAGGGATACCATGTTGTAAAGGTACACCTCTAGCTTAACATTGGCCTTTTCCTGCTTATGTTGGTTTAGTGCTAACCCCTTCAGTTTTCCAGCAATTGTGAAACAACAAACAAGACTTTTCTTGGTATTGAAAAGCTGCAGCTAATATTAACTGACAGACTGTAAGCTGTACTGTACATTTACTGCCAGAGTGATAGCTGACTGCTACGTTTAAGTTTCTGCTCCACTAGGAGCACTGTCACTCATCTGCTGCTGCCTCTCCCTTGCTTGCACGCCGTGCACACATTACCCACTGCCCTGTTCTTTAAAAGAGCTATTCTACTTATAAAGGTATCTGTCGATGAAGTCCAGTGAAACTGCATGCTGCGAGAGCATGAAAAAATCCATACTGCCACAGGAAAATAGGAGTACGAATATTCACTTTCTTGATACTTCGGGGGCTAACACAGTGTAGCTATCTCACCACTTGCACACACCTCCCAGCTGTGCTGAACACACACATATACACACACACCTGACAGTGGCTGATTGAAAATTTGAACATATTACCCAACCCTAGCAAACACCCTCACATTAAACCTGAGAATCAGCACGTTAATTTCATAGGCACAGTTTCATTTCAGATCCAATGTGTTGGAGCTAACACAACAGAAAATGTGTCGCTGTACTAATATTTTCTGACTGCACTGTGCACACACACACAGTAATACACACAGAGTGGTGTGACTAGATTAGCAACCCTGGGGTAAGACTTCTGGTACCTGCTCAAGCCTCAGTTCACGTCACTGAGCACTGTCATACTGCTGGTACACAATCACTCGTGCACGCCCTCGGGACTTCACCCCTCTTAGACCTCTCACCCATCCACAAGAGGGTTATGTGGCCACCTTGAGGGTGTATGAACCTGCCTGTCAGTCAACTACATGGTTAAAGAGTGGTGGGATGGAGGGAAGGATGGATGAATGAGCACAAAATAAGGTTTTGAAAGAGGGGCCGAAAGTGAAAGGGATGGAAATAGATAGGAAGAAGATGGAGAATCAGAAAACGGATGGAGGGAAGACAGGGAGAGGAAATAAATGGAAAGATGCAGCTGGAAGAAAAATAGAACAACAGACCCAAGGGCACATGAAGAGGAGGAAATAGAGAGTGGTGGGATGAGGTCAGAGAGAAAAGACTCCATTATGTGCATGAGTGGCTGCATCATGGCTTCTTGCCACCCTGCTAAAGCTAACCAGCATTAGCGATGAGATGAGAACATCGAGCAGCATCACTTCCTCTGCTGGGGCTGTCTTTTTATGTTCAGACTGCTGCTGAGTACTGCTTTGTTTTTCTTGTGAGTTAACCTACTGGTTTATGCCGAAGAGACTGTAGTATTACTCAGCTGTCCTACAGGTCAGACACTTAAACTCTGTGAAATGTTAGTCAACCTTATGAAATAGCTTCAATAACCACAACATTACTAAAATATCACTGTTGTCTCTTGCAAACATGTGAAGTGTTGACCACGGGTGCAGCCATTTCAGGTGTGAGAACTTTGAGAGCATGCTCCACCTCCACCAATCTGATAGTTATACAAAAATGAAAAAGTTGAGAAAACTCAAAACTTCAAGGCAACTTGCTTCAATGGATTTTTGAGTTTTTAAGCCTAAATCGGAAGTTTTGAAACATTTTTCCAACTTATTTTTCCAATAATGTTTTGTTGAGAGAATTTACTTGAATCGTTGAGTTTTAAAAACTCAAAAGAAAATTGTATTTCAAAATGGTTGAGTTAACTCATTGAAGTGAATGTGAATACTGGTTAGTAATTCAATATTTTCATTTACAATCATTTAGTTTTCAAGCACCCAAATAATGACAAATCAGGTTCAAGTTTATCTAAAGAAGAAAAGTAAATTGTCTAAACAAAAATTAATCAAAACTCTGTTTAGTTTATTTCAAAACTTAAATAGTTTGAGTTTGATTCAAATATCAGTAAACTAGTGAAGGCAGCTGACTTGAAATTGATTTTTTTTTATACAGTGTTATGTATGCAGAACTCTAATGGACTGAAAAACGTTTTTACACATCTGAGAAGTGTATAAATAAAGTGCTAGGGTATCACACTGTGGGCTTATTATAGCACTGTGTCAAATGAACTCACCCCACACATCACAGTCTCAACCAAACAGCTACGCACACACCCACTAGGGCTCTTGCTCTTTCAACAAGTCAAGTTCAAACAAATTTGGACTAGCGCACATCACATATCTCATAACGTGTAAATGAATTCCAGTGCAGCCCATTTAGCAAACCATCTGTCAGAGGCTTAATATAGTTTCTCACCTTTAGTATATTCTATGTTATTTCCCATGTGGTGTCATATTGTGTCTTGAGACTGTGATGCAACTTCACTGTAAAAAAAAAAAAAAAAGTTGAGAATTTTCAAGCAGCTGGCTTCACTAAATTTTTGAGTTTTGAATCAAGTTTTGAAACGCTTAAGTTTTGAAATAAACTTAACAAAGTTTTGCCAAACCATAATCTTTTGTTGAGATAATTTGCTTCTTTACATAAAAATCTTTGAGTTTTAGAAACCCCCTAAAAATTGTATTTCAAAAACTGTTCACAGTGAGCTGTGGACCTGATCTGTCATTCTTATGGTCCCTGAAAATTAAATGGTTGCTGTTCAAAATATTAAATCATTAACCATTATTCACTTTCACTTCCATTAGTTTACAATTTATGAAATACAATTTTTTGAGTTTCTAAAACTCAAGAAGTAACTTGACTTACCTTCATATTCATACGCTAACCCTGACAATCACTCCTTAACCTAACTAACCAACCAACACTGGCAATGAGCGCTAGCCAATCAGAGGCAGAGTTGGGCTGGTCATGACTTTGACTTCCGTAGACAAAAACACACTGTTGTCACTCGACAATATGGTCAAACATCTTTGGTTTAATAGAGCCCAGAATCAATGGCAAATATGCAAGGAGCTAAGAAGAAAAAGAGGTTTTCTCTGCACAAATCAGGCAAATATTTTTGATGTTGGGATAGTGTAAGGTGGAGTAGAGAGGGAGAAAACAGACAGTGAGTCATAAGGAAATATCAGGGACAGTGGGTGGACAGAGGGGGAGAGGGTGGAGAGAGATGGAACTATCACCATTGCTGTGAGAGATCAAGTGGCTGTTTGTACGACTATCAACCTGGAAGTAGAGAGGAGGGCCTCCTCTAATCTAAAGTTTTATGAAATGAACTGACGGAAGGAGCAGAAGGATGAGGGTGTTTGGTAGCACTCTGTTATGAAAGGTCAGCAGAAACTAGAACTGCCGCCTTGCAGTTGTACACCTCTGCCAAGCAGTCAGTTTGTTCCAGTTTACAACTGTCTGTATAATATATGTGGTGAAGATTTTGAAGGAATTTAATAAAAGGTATTAGGTGTATTTTTTGTCATCAGATTGACATGTGTAATTCCAATGAATAATTTGCAGTCAGAGACATGCTGTCTTCATTTAGAGACCATTTTTACAGAGGAATACAGAGGACTGATAGAGAGCTTCAATTGTTTTTACAGAATATTATCACAGTGAAGTTGCCCTTTGACCTTTTGTATATAAAATTTAAGCACTTCATTGTTTTATTCTTTTAGACATTTGTGTGTGTTGTCAAAAGTAGTGTACAAATGATTGAGTTGTGGGCAAAAACATGGCCAGATGTAATCAAATTCCTCCAGAATTTGACAGACAGACATTAGGTCACATTGACCTTGGACTCTGACCTTTAACCACCAAAATCTAATCAGTTCATCCTTGAGTCCAAGTGGACATTTGTACCAAGTTTGAAGAAAGTCTGTTAAAGTGGATGGACACATGGACAAACACATAGACGGACAACCCCAAAACCTAATGCCCCAGGCCATGGCTGTCGCTGGAATGGATGCATAAAAAGAAAGTTAAGGAGTAAAATGAGTGAGTAAAGTGAACGAAAAGAGGGTCCATTAATGCAGAAAAAGAGGGTGTAATGTCGGCATGTAGCCTGTCAGTGAGAGGAGGACTCATAGCACATGGGATACAGGAATTAGGCTGCCAAAGGAAAAGACATAAACAGAAGAACAAGATGAAACAGAGAGGGAGGGCAGCGATACAGAGGTGGGAGCTGTGGAGATGCTGTCCTTCTGCTGTGTGTGTTGTTGCTCCTCCAACTGCCTTCTGTCGCCATGAGAAACTACGGAGACAATTATGATAAAGGTCATAAGACAGAGGAGGGCTGGTGAAATGTCAGTGGTTAATTGCTCTGCCATGTCCTTTCTCTGACATTATCCACATAAAACCCATACCTGAACATAACCATTTCTAACATACGACCTATCACCAACATAGTCAACCGGCATACAAACTTGTGATAAATGACAAGACAGCAACACCCAACAGGGCTGTGAATGTAGACAGTGCAGCCACTACAGTTGTACTGGGTGTGGGCCCAGGCACACCTGTGGTCAAAGAAGTACTCACATTAAATTTAAATAGTGCAATTTGCTGTTTATGCTCTCAGTGGAGGTTGTGTTAACAAATATTTTATGTCACTGACTGAATTTTTTTAGCATTGACTGAAAAATCTGAAAGCTGTCCATCATTTTGACAGATGGAAACACTGAGGGCAATCTGCTGTAAAGAGTGGTTGTTGGTTGCAGTGAGGGAGAGATCACCTGAAGCCATACAAAAGAAAGACAGAGAGATCTTTGATGAAAAATCACAAACTCACCACAGGGACATAAAATATTTCAAGTAAAAAAGTTTTTTAAAAATCCACAAAAGGAGGGAGAGGATCAAAAATTCACCAGCTATAGGAACATCCTAATCCAGAGAGTGAGAGAGAAGCTCAAACCCGCCTGTCTGACTGCCTGAGCACAGCGCAAGAGGGGAGGGAGAGACCCCGGCACTGTTGGCAGAAGAGCCGTGGACTGCATTACTCTGAGCGGTATGCATGGGGATGAATTACAATATAATATATTTGAATATATTTCTTGCCTTTTCCCTGATGGTCTGAATACGTTGAGAAAAAGCTAGTTGATTCTAGAAATAGAGGTGCTAAGAGGATCTGAAAAGTCACTAAATCTAGTGAGAAAGCTTCTGAGATGGCAACACTGAATCGCTCAATAATTATGATGTGATTGACAAACAAGCTGAAAAAAGAGGGATTGATTATGGTGGAAGATGACAGACAGGCAAGTGACTAAAACTACATTTACCAGGCAGCGGCAGTGCTTTCTGTCTCTTTCTTTTCTCTCCGTGTTCTTTAAAGTGCATAATCTGTAAAATTGTTGTGTACATTAATGTGATCAGATTTGTTTTTGTTAAGATTTTTGGGGGGACTTTTAACCTTAATTTGATAGGACAGTTTTAGACAGACAGGAAACAAAGACAGAGTGGGGGGAAGACATGCAACAAAAAATCTAATCAATTCATCCTTAAGTCCGGGTGGACACTGGTGCCAAATTTGAAGATTTGTGTGACCTCAACTGTCACTCACAACCTCCTGACTTCCCTCATCACAGCTGTCATCAGCACAGAGGTATAAAACCTGAAATTACAAATAAAAACCGATTGTGACAAAATTTATACTTTGGACAACAACAAAGTCTGGCACAACCTCTGAGTTTCAGTCCTTTCTTCATCAAATACAACCTTTACCTGAGTTAATTTGCAGCCATTTTTGTCAGTCTTACAACCACCAGGAGGAAAGGAAAAGTTCAAAATAAGATCTCGTTTTTGTCTAGACTGTGTCTCCTGGACATAACTCTTAACTCATACTTCTTAAATTCAGCTCCTGGGAAACAGCCTCTGTCTCGTCTCAGCCCGAGACAAATTTGAGCCCAATTGAAGATCTTGAAATGTTCTTTTTTTGTCTCACTGCACTGATCTTAAATTCGTCTTAATCATCAGCTCTTGAGAAAACAGTGAGATCTAAAAGAAAACTCAGCTGTCTAAAATCAGATCTTAAATTTGTCTCAGTGGTCAAATTAAAGTCCTGTTGCTCCACACGGTCATCACGCACAAATCTCTGAAACAGCTTCTTTTGTTTTTGCTCCTCTTTTCTCCTAAAGGGGGGGTTTAGGAGAAACGGATGAGACTTCAGTAAGCTCAAAATAAGAAACTCATTTATTTTTCATAAGACAAAGAAAAGACAATTGTGAGAAACAAAACTTTCCTCTGGGCCTCATCATATTTGTTCCCTGGAGCACCTCCCCTGTCTACACATAAGCAACTCTGCTCTGTTCAGATGATAAATGCTGCCCAGGATAAAATGGACATACTGAAACTTCCCTAAATGGAGCAGGAGACATGACACCTACCTAATTGAAAAACCAGCCTTAATTTAAGGAGAACAGAAGCACGGGTTAACTGATGAAACCATGACTACAAAACATTTTGATCTTTGTCCCAGCCATTCAGAGGCGAAGAAACATACATCAAGACAGATGAGCTATGATGTCACTAACACCTCTGGTCACACTTAGTCGACTGTGTCTCTCACTGTCTGACTACACAGACAGTAAGAAAGTCAACAGTGGTGTTTGTCTTCTCATTGTCAACAATGGTACACTTTAATTTGCACCTTTCCATTTTAAAAGTAGCTCTCCAGCAGATGAAGTCTGAGCCATGCTCATTATTAATGCTGTCTGTGTACAAAGATAAGAACTGGTCTTTGTATTGTCACTAAAAGGAAATGAAGTGTGGGTATGTATTTGTGATAGAGAGCAGCATGTATTCCCATAGCAGCAGGGTGAATGCATAAAATAGTCCACGTAAATAGTTTTCAGGCAGCTGATTTGAGCATTTACCAGATGAACAGATATGAAATACTGGCAGAAAAGACGCACAGCTCAACACACTTCCTGTGTGACAACTTGTGGGACTATTTTGATGTCAACTGCCAAAGAAAGAAAGAGTATAAATCTTAATATTTGTCAAAATAAGCTCTAAGTGAGATGCCCCAGGCATTATATGAAGTGGGATAATTAGCATGTATGTTGTATTTTCCTGTCGTGATTATTAACACCACAACATAATTCATGATACATTAACACATGCACTGAAAAGCAGCTGTCTATGCTGTCCAATATGCTGTCTATTGAGAATGACATTTTATTTTGAACGGGTCTAAGAGAAGGTCTAAAAGCATATAAGCAGCAGTAACAAGGTGTAGGTCTAATCAAAAACATCTAAACATTTTGACGGTGCACGGGAGGAAACTCTTAATCAGATGAAAAGCAGCAAACGGATGTTCATCGTGGCAGTTGAAGTGTGACCTTGATTCACCCCACTTTGAAGACTGAAACTGCCGTCTGCCAGCAGACGATGGTGCCGTCTTAACCACAAATCTCATCAGAGAACCACGGTTTGGCAGGTAATAACGCTTCAACTAAGGCAACATGACAGAATCTCACAGGTAGTGATGAATGAATGAAAAACCTCATAATGCAGTTTAGTGCAGTTTAACAGCCCAGTGATAAATGCTGCCTTCATGAAGGCTTTAATGTTCAGTTTTGGGTGAAATTGTTTACAGACGTGTTGATTCAATCTAATTGTCTGGATGGCAGCATATGTTGTTCCAATACCTGTATGGACCTTTCAGCATCAACGGGCCTTCACAGATGTGACAGTTAGGTCCTTATTAAATGCACAAAAATGTGGGCCATTGCTACAATAAGGCTAACCCTAACTTCTGCCATTATTTTGGTAAAAGGACAGATAGTAATGTTGTTAAGTAAGTTATTACTTTCAAATTAAAGCAACTATTAATATGTTATATATACCTTTTTGAGTGTAACTTGCCCAGGGCTGATGAGAGGTGCCTCTAATACTTAGTCAGCCCTCATTAGCCTGGAACATCTTAGGCTAGGTGTAGCAAAATAAACAAAAAAAAACAAAAAAAAAACAAACAAAAACTGAGCAACAGTATATTTTGTTAAAGTTGTATTCTGCTCTAATCGATTAGTCAGTCAACAGACAATCAGTTTTGCAGCTATTGTGATTGTGATTAACTGTTTAGTCATTTCTTTGAGCAAAATTATCAAACACTCTCGTCTTCTGGATTCTTAAATGTGAGGACGTTGGTTGAATAGAACAAGCTATTAGAATACATCACCTCAGGATGTGGGAAAAGTGACATTTTATAAACAAAATGGTTAATCAATTAATTAAAAAAATAACTGTCAGATTAAGAAGCAATGAAAATCATCTTTTCTTCTTTTTTTTTAATATACGAAATTCAACAAGAGTAATTTATATACAGTCTTGGACTGCATGATCCAATACATAATTTTAAAATGGAACTTTACCATAGAGTTATGGTAATGTTTACTGGCAGGATTATACCATATGTTCACCTTCACTTCATTATCACACAGATTTGTTTTCAAATTAACAACAATTTAAAGGACCCATGAATTAACGGTTGGGTTGTACTATAAAAAGTGACTGTAAAAAGGCTGCATCCGTTTAACACTGTGAACAACTTATAGTCTGAATGTACTAAAAATGGATACAAAATGCATGGACCAACATTTTCGTCAAAAATACGCTGCTGTCTACTTACGCGGCATGATCCCCTGGTTGACCAACTCCTCTCGGGACCTTCTCTGTTGTAGCTTCAGCTGGAGAACTGAACACAAAGAAGGAGACAAATGAGAGGAAGAAGAAACAAGAGCGAGTCAGAGCAGAATGAATGGAGAGTTTCGTCAAAGCAGCAATACACTGTCTCTCTTTCGGTTCCCGGCCACAGAAAACCACAAAGGTAGTGATATTACTCACAACTTAGGGGCAACTTACAAAAACATGTATGAATGTAAGCAATAATGCTATACCGTTACATCTAAGGAGCTCTACAGAGGTTTTTATCTTCCTTGTAAGCTACTGCTGATCAAAATTGGTTCTCTGTGGTCCTCTGTGAGAAAACATACAAAGGTTATGTCACACACTACAAGGGGAAAGGAAACACACACACACACACACACAGATGCACAGTTTCCTGTTTCAAGTGTTTGATTAAATAGCAGCGCACGCACCTCATCAATGCAGAGAAGGAGAAGTATAAGTGTGAAAAAGAGAGATAAATGAAATCAGTGTTTAATGTAATGTCATTCATCCTGATATTTACATTTTTTTCAGGAGTATGGAGGCTCAGGTATCAGCGAGGTTCAATACAAAACTAACTCCTTAAGAAAAACGGTATTTGCATTTTGTCTCCATGTTCTCGTGCTCAAAAATGCTATCAAACTGGCTCTGACTCACCACGTCCTCAGCCAACCTCACATTTTCTCAGACGAAAGCATATCTGCAAAAAAGTTTGAGGACTGAACTTCCAAAATGAAAATGTGAATTGCCAGGAAACGATCTGCAGATCAGCAGTTACTCTATATCTGGGTCATGAAATCAGCATTGAAGTGTAACAAAATGTGGCATCGGGAGATATTTTTTGGTAGATGGCTCTTTTTCACACACCCTGACCATCTGCAGTTACATTAGCTCACACCTTAGCACTGCAGAGCTGTGGCTGAGATGTTATGTCAACTACCAGTAATAAGACAGTACTTTGACCAGACAAATGATATTGTGTCAAAACTGCAGGCTGCATGCATGCAGTTAATGTGTATGTATTTATCTGGTAATTATTTCAGATTAAACAGACAACTTTTCAGCCCCCTAGGATTTCCAAGTGGCATTATTGTTGTGCCGCTGTGGCAGAGACAACAGATAACCTGCCAGTCAATCATGAGGACACTGCAAAGGTTAACACTATCTGGTGGGGGAACATACTTTGAGACAATATTGGATCACTATCTGTTTCCTCAGAACCAGAGCCTAGCTCTGTGAAAAAGAAAAAAGATCAACACATCTTTGGAAATAAGAGCGAATAAAGAAGCATGTTCACTTAAGATGTAAACTGAAAGTGAGTATTGCATAGTAATAACATATTCTGAGTAGCATTAGCCTATTGCTTCCCACAAACAGCTACAGCAGGAGCTGGCATGACTGTGGAGGGGGAGTGACATTAAAAGAAATGAGAGGAAGCATGAATGTGTTCATTAATTGACCCTTCCTAAGTCCCGCCCCTTTTCGCTCTGTGCTCCAATGACAATTGAACAAGCTTGGTACCTCACTCAACTTTCTCCTTTACTGTTACTTGTACTTAGTGTTATAAAAGTAGTGTGGCTCCTTTAAGAGGCAGGGCAGTGTACGGTGTGTGCACATATGATGAGTGTTTTAACAGTAAATGTGCAGTGTAAGTTACAGTCGTTAGTTAATAAAGGAGAGAGATACTGTATGTTTGACGTCTTAGCTGCTAAATGCTCCATTCAGGGTTCAGTCACTCAGTTTGTCTATTGTTTTTTGTTTGTTTTTTTTACAATAGGTTAACACTTAGGACTTTCAAAATAAACCTACCCTACTTGGATAGGTTTAGGTCAGAGATTATGCTTTGAGTTAAAATAAGTATGTCCCTTAAATTCACACAAGTAGCACAACTTACATAAGGAATGTACTTAAGTACATAATATATTGGAATGATCAGTTGAAACTTAATAATTACCAACCAAATAACGTTCAGAGACAGTTTACAAACTCATTCTTAACCATTAACAAAGTTTTACGAATATCTGGTCCATCTCTCTGTAATAGTTATGTCCAGGTTTACAATTTTTGTACATTTTGTAATCACTGACGAACACTTAATATACTACTTTACTAAATTAACCAGAAGGTAATTGTGATCATCTCTTTTCAGCTATGATACAATATGTAACATAAATTATGTTATGTATTATAAATAACAAATTATAGCATTACTAATGATAAATATAATTGATTATCATTTCATTGTGTCTTAACGGTAAAATAACTTTTAATTACATTTTAATTAAGTATCAGTTTATCAATGATGGTTATTATAAAGTGTTACCACTCCTTCTCCTGAACTTCTCATCTATTTTCTTTCGCTTTCCATTTAATTATCCCTCATTTACCAAAACATGTCTTTCTGCTTTTTTGTTGTTCAAGTTGACAAAAGGAAAGCTAGCATCTATCACTGCTATTGTATCATTACGACATACTCACTCCAAAACAACAGGAAAAGCTTATCTCACTTATCTCTCTCATACACACACTCTTCTGTTCTTCTTTCCTCATTTAACTCTGACTTCTTGTTTCTTAAATGTATGTTTTTTTCTACACAGTAGACAAGATGTCTGTGCACTGATGTTTCAGAGCTGCCTACATGTCTGTGTATTCTGAACCGGTAATAACGCGAGCAGGCTCTGTCGCTGTGGCCTCCTATTGCAAGCAGAATCAGCAGACAGTCCCTCCGTGTGCCCTACAGTAGCCCGAGATAAAAACATTCATATTCCTTTGATTTCTGTGATGGGGACGAGGCTGACGCAGGATGGTGCAGTTTCTCCCCTTGGCATCAGGAAAGATTTAACTGGCTCCTGCAGGCAAACATGGGCAGACTAACAAAACAAACACTAACAGATACTCATTACAAGCATGCATAATATTTGCAAACACGCACGCACAAACACACACAGGGGTGCGCATAAAACATGCACATATAAACACATATTTTAATACCTCCACCTCCACAGCTGCATAGTGCGAATATACATACACAATCATGAAACATGCCCACGCACGCTCAAACACACACATACACACACACACACACAAAAAAAACCACTTGTTTTCGAGGCAGATGATTTGTGCCAAGAGATGACAGGCAAGTGATGCAATGTGCTGATACAGAATCTATTCTGGGAAAGTGTGCTCATTGCTCAAATGCCACTACATAACAGCAAGTGTACCTTCACTCAACAACAGTTTAACGCAGACATGAGCAATTCTATTAATCATACAAGACCAGAAGTGTATGACGTAAAGGCTGCATTTAAAAGAGTCTTGGTTGATTGTTCTGAAGGGAAACATAAAACCTAACACAAAAAATCATGCAAACTATGCAAAAAATCTAACTTATTTATCATCACAGTCTAATGATGATAAAGTTTTGTCGACACAGACATTTACTTTTACATTAAACCCCTCCCATGAAAAGCTTTTGTCCAATCATAGCTTAGCAACTCTAACTAGGCACAACAACCCTGGTGTGCATGGAACTATAGCCTACTGTACTATATGAGTGAAAACCAGACATATAAGGTAAGCATTGTCTACCTCTGTCAGAAATTAAGGAGTCATTGTTTTGAAGAAAGTATTTCAAGTGCAAGCATGTACAGTTTTTTCTTCCAGTAAGTAAGTTGTTTAAATCTTTAAATCTCAACAGAATGTGCTTTTTGTGAAAAATGTGTTAAGGGCAGTGTTTGATAGAGTTCTTTTACTTTAGCTGTCTTTAATATGTCTTATATGCAGCCATTGCTTTAATCCAAAATGATTTGGACGCAATAATCTTGACAAAATGAAAAGACAAAGGTCATACAGTGGTCATGTGATGAAAACGAACTTACAGGGGGAGTGTATGTGATGGGTATATAATGTACAGTATGTGTGAGGTTGTCAATCTTGGCTAACTGCTACGTAACATGACACACCTGTTGCAACAGGGTTTGCACACATGGCTTAGTCCAATGGTGTGGACCGCGGTACGCTGGTGTGCTGTGTGATTTTGTGACAACCATACATTATACTGCAATACACAATTATACAAAGAGTTAGGAGGGAATTTTTAACATACTATCAGTACTTTGTAAACATTTCCCAGCACAGACAGAATTTCTAGATTCTGCATTT
The DNA here is from genome assembly GCA_034769285.1 of Lutjanus argentimaculatus. NCBI lineage: Eukaryota > Metazoa > Chordata > Actinopteri > Lutjaniformes > Lutjanidae > Lutjanus > Lutjanus argentimaculatus. The sequence continues at coordinate 11,647,854 of JAWZSL010000024.1, read as the reverse complement.
AGAAAAAAAGAGTTCATTAGTTCACAGTTGCTGGGTTTGTGGGAATTATTTGAGTGTAACACATCAAAGGCCCTGACTGATTGATAGAGGCTATTTTGGAAGGATTTGGCTACAGGTGTGCCTCGAGATTTTTGCCTGTCCTTTGGGGTGCACTGGTTTAGTCAATACAACTCAAGATCTCGTTTATGAAGCAATATTTCAGTTTCACTTCATATTCAGTCACTATCTTTTCAATCTTCAGCTCTTTCTCTCAGCTACATCACTCTACTGTCTCTCTTCATTTTCTTTCCCTTCCTCTCTTGGGAGAAATTACAAAAACTAAGCCTGGCAATATCAGTGTCTTCTTTCAAAACACTGCTCCAAATGGATTTTAAACAAATTTATATAGACTTGAATAAATCTCTTTTGACCGATATGGATCTATTAAACTTAATCCCATTTTAGAAATCATTATTGAGCGTTATACAAGTATAATTTACTTCCTTAACTATCTATGTCAGTATTTCAATTTTGCCAGTATTCTCTTTTACATATTGTAGTGCAGCACTTACTGTCCTCTGTGCTCTCTGTTTCTCTCCCTAAACTGTGGTCCCCCTCTCTCCTCCCTGTGCTCTCTCACACAGTTTTCTATTTGTGTCCATGTTGTAAACTTGGAATCCAGTCCCTCTGGACAGCCAGCTGAATTGAACCCAACATTACTGTAGACTGCCAGCACGCACACATACACACACACGCACACACACACGGGATTCCCTTCACTGAAGAAGAAGGGGGACAGAATAAGACAGAGTGTAGATGGGTGGCCTGATTGATCGACTGGTCTAAAATACTCAGAAAACACAGAAAGCACAATTTATTAACTGATAATGTTAAACATAGTCTGAAAAAATACCACATGTATTGAGAGCCATTTCAAGTCGTTAATCATATTCTTCAGTAATAAAATTGTTTTTTAAATGCTGCTGAAATGTTTGGCACTTGCATGGTGCATTATGAATATTGCACATTATCCAGAACATGACAAGAACTCACGAAATGCTTCAACTTTTTAGACCCAGCAGGATCACAGCATGTGCAAGAAAACAACATTGTTTGTCCGGAGCTGACGTTAGCTGCCACACAGCGTAGCTAACATTGGCAGTGCTAGCAGCAGCGGCCCGCTCTCCTTGCAGGTTACCCTCCACTTCATTCTTTGTAAATGAAGACTATAAATTGTTCACAATGTGCTGAATGTGGTTAAAATTGCTCCGGTCGAGTGTTTATTCTAACACAGCCCACATACAACATGATTCTCATTTTCTAGATCAAAATACTGACAAACCGCACAGTTTACGAGCTGTCATCTGCCCCACTTTGCTGATAACAACATCTGGGCCATCCAGGCATTAGCGAGGGGAGAGCGGAGCTGCAGTCTGCCAGCGCTGCAGCCCCGATTAGTGGCGGGCGGTTGCTTAACATCATAGAAGCAACAGTTAACTGCCATTGTACATTATTAAAATATCATTATTTCGTTTTTTGGTACATTTGTAACAATCAAAATCATGTTTAACAACCACATGTTCCAACATACTGTAACTTAGACGAATCAGATCAAAACCAACAGCTGTAAGATTTCATATATAATATAGTTGTACAAAAATAATAATGAAAAGAACCTTAAATCATATTTTGGGGGGTCGTCTCAATCTGTGTCATTGCACTTTAGACTTCTCTGGAAGTCTCTTCAAGTTCGCAGAGTTTGTTCTTTCCTAAATCGGTCCAAATTGCTCTCAGTCCAGCTACTCTGGTCCTTGGCCCATGCCGCCGCAGTCGACAGGTTGCTGGGTTCATGTGCTCAAGGCAAAGTGTGCTGTGCCCAAGCTGGATGAGCCCCAACTGTAACCCTGCCACTTGTAGAGTATTTGATCCACTTAACACCTGAGGCCAGAAAATAAACCTGGATGATGCTCTGAGGAAGGCTTGCACACTTTAAACACTCAAAGCTGTTTTTTAAAATGACAGAAACCTGCAAATATCACCTGATATGACACAGTAATTGCATTTCTTCTCTACTACCATTGAAGTCCAAGCATTAATCCAACCAGCTACATACATTTTAAAAGCATTGCATGTGTTGTATGTTTGACTACACAAGTCTTGTGCAGGACACACAACAGGTATCCCACCTTGTCTGAGACTCTGACAGGCCTGGCGCTCTAACTCAAACCGTATGGCTCTCTCATCCATGTTCCTGCTGATTGGTGGAGGCCTGAGAGGGGCAGGGTCAATGCGGACACAAGGCAGGTGTTCCAGCATGGTGAGTGTGATCAAACTAAAAAATTAGCCCGTATGAGACTCTGTGAAACAGGCACGAAGAAAACAAGGAGCAGGAGGTCGGCTGCAGCTTAGTCCAGGTGTTGGATCTGTGCAGCTGTCACAAGTCACAAGTCTGTACATCCACAAAACAGGCCAATGTAACCCTCTTCGACAGGTGTCTGGATTCAGTTGTTATGAGTGAAAAGTGAAGGCATGTCTCTCTGCAGCAAAACAGGCATTTTCCATCACTTCTTTGGGAAAAAAACTCCTTCATTAGATTAAAATTACAGGGTCCTCTTAAACAAAGTCATCCTTAATGTATCATAGTAGTGAAGTTTAAAAAAAGCGTAAATACAAAGCTACTGTATCAGAGCTACTGCACAGCTTTAGAAGAGCTTCTGCTGGATTTGCTGCAGCTACAGGACTGACTAAGACGTGTGTGAGTGTGTTCATGTGTGTGTCAAATGTCGGTGAATCCGTGATCAAGCAGTCTGTCACAGCTGTTGCTGTACTCAGTCATTCAGCCGCTGACAGACACAAACAGGCACACACGAGGACACACACATACACACCTACACATACACACACATGTTGTGAGCACAGCCTTGTTGCTCCTCACCAAATTCCTCTCACTTAGCACTTCTTATCCGAGCTCAGCGATGGGGTCAATGATATGCACCTGTGGGTGCACCTCTCTGTCGTCATGCCTTCAGGCCTAAAATCATTATACACACACAACGCACAAACACACCTGCTGCCACTCTGCATGCCCATATCTTTTCTCTATCCTTTTCCCTTTATTGTTTGTCTGTCTTTCTGCGCACCTGTCTGACTTTTGTGTTTTCCACTGGCTGAATCATGTTCAAAGAACTTTATTCAAATACAGGAACATAACTTGTTTGGTACAGTTTAGTCCACTGTGTCAAATTCAAGGCCCGGCAGACCAAATCTAGCACGGTACCTCATTTTATGCAGCCCGTGAGAGTTTGCAAAGAACCTTTATTATCCCCATCAGGTATAAGCCGGGAGGGGATTATGTGATTGCTTCTGTGAGTGCGTGCATGAGTGAAGTGTGTCATCAATGGATCTGGATCTTATCCATGGCTAATTTCGCATACTATTGGACCATCAGCCTATGTTTTTGTGCACATTAATGACTGTATATATGCTGAAGGGCCTGTGTGATTCAGAATTTTGGAAAAAAAACACTAGGGTCCACAAGTGATCGACAACTCTTTGAAATCTTGTTTCAATTAGGGACAACATATGTGGGGGCTCATGATAATGTTGGCAGAACTTTGCAAAATGTCAGCTAGTTACATCTAGCAGTTGTGGTGGCATTGCAGTAGGTGCTTCACCATCTGTTGCCTGGTGGGGATCTGCACTCTACTGAGGAACTAGTTGTTATTGTGACTTATTGCTTGCACTGCTTTTCTCCAGTTCTTAGCCAGTTCCTTTGTCAGAACTACTGACCTAACATACATGTTTTTGATGGTGGGGGAAACCTGGAGGAAACCCTTGCCAAAACCAGTAGTAATCCAATGGAGAGGCAATTACGTAAAATGATTAAAAGCAGATATAATTATTTAGTCTCCCATTTACAACCATCTCTTCGAAGGGAACTGGGATGCTAATGTGGCCTGAGATGAAATTGAGTTTGACAGCCCTGGTTTGGTCAGACAATCTGCAATGCAGATCTTGACCCTCCCCAAGCATACTGCTCTATTGTTCATTCAAACATAACTGGAATCAGCAAGAAAGCATTCCAAAAGAACTACAGAAGAGTTCACCAAACTTAACTAAACCTTTCAGAATTTGACGATATGCACAGATTACCACAGAAACAATCAGCAGTGACACAACAGTGTTCTTAAACAAACCACTCATGGTGACTTTAAACATTACTGTGCAAATGAAGAACAAACTAAACCCCAACATGGTGAAATACAACAGCTGCTTTAAAGCCAAGCCTTACATATTACAGTTGTACACTTTATATTGTCAACCAAATGCAAAGAAAAAGTGGTTAACTAGAGATACAACAAAAGCAGCAGTAGCACTGTGGTAGCTTTACCTTTATCTCAAGTCTTCCATTAAGTCTTCAATTTAATCCACCTATCCACCCAGTTTCTTCCACTTTTCCAGGGTCAGGTTGCAGTGGCCTTTTGGCCCTTTCAGACACAATAAGATATGAGCTTGCTTGCCACTGCTTTCAGCGAAAACTTGCACCCAAAAGTTGTGTGCAGCACATTGCTCAGCGCAGCTACGGGCCACAGTCACACGGGTACAAGCCAATAGAAATAATGAGTTTCTGAGCAAGCAAGTCATTATAATGAGAAACTTTGTCGAAATAATGACTTATTATCTCTAAATAATGAGTTAGTATCTGAAAATAATGACTTTGTATCTCAAAATAATAAGAAACTTTCTCATTATTGTTCAACGATTATTTTCAGAAAGCCATCATATGTTTGTAATAGTACAATGATTTAATGGAGAACACACATAAGGAGAAATTAAATTCAATATGAAGAATCCTATTGTCTTGAGTAAGCCCATTCTTTGAGGCCAACATCTTGCACTAGCTCAGATAATTAGCCATTAAGATTTTTAATTGAAATAAAGAAGGGAAGTAAAAGGTGTAACTGCATCCATAGTCCAACTATCAGCTGATCTGTTCTCTCTCTGTAGGTCAATAAACCTGCCTGCATGCCTTTAAACTGCCTTTATCTTCCTCTTTCAGCTCAAACTGCTTTCTCCTCTCGCTGTCAGTATAAAACACCTGTTCCCGTCCATTGACAGTTTCATTCATCTCCATTATTAAGGCTCTGTCCCAGGTGACATCAGATAATTTGACATGACATTAAAAGGTGAGAGGAGGCCCTCTCAAGGTGAAAAAAAACGAAGCGCTCTCTTCTCATCTGTCGGTTTGCATTACAATGAACCGATGTTGCTTGTCATGTTCACATTATGTTTAAAAAAAATGATGCGCAAAAAACAAAGAAACGGTGAAACGGTAAAGTGTGTGCTTTTGTAAATGATTTGGTTGTCAGTGGCATAAAGACATAAAGGACTTGTTGCGTGAGCTCATGCACACAAATAACAGACTCCATATTTGTGTGCACATGTTAAATATGCAGGATGATGTGTCTGTGGGTGCATTTCCGTATCGGGGGGTGTTAATATGCAAGATGTGGTGTCCCAGGCAAAGAACTCCTCAGTCTGACAAGAGAGGGGAAAACGAATCAGGGCTCTGATCCGCCATTACTTCAGATAAGGCCCCGACCAAAATCGCTGGCAGGGATAATCCCGCTTTGCTGGGTGTGTTATGTGTGTGTGAGTGTAGGTCTGTGCAATTGTTTATTCTCAGAAAGAGTGTATCTACACGTGACAATGTGTCCAACTCTATGCATCACTAATATATGTGTATAATTTATGTAACAGCAAGAGTATAAATGGATCTGCGGATGTGTTTGCTCATCTTTGTTTGTATGTAGCTGACTCAGATAAGTCTCTATAAAGTGTGTGCTCATATCAGTCGTAAACTTGGAGATAAAAGCCAACAAATTGCTAAGGGCTCCAAGTGGACTGTAAATCTCCGTCTCTCTATCCTTCTCTCCCACACACAGAGCGTCGGTCCTGCTGTATCAGTGGAGGCAGATGTTAATCGCTGTTTATTAATAAACAGAAACAGATCTCAAGTGGTTTGGAGAGGTAATCTTTCCAAGTATCAGACCCTATGGATTAGTCAAGGTCAGCTGTAGTTTGAGTGCTGAACTTCCTCATCGTCTTCGATTTTCAGGTAGATTGCCTGAGGTCCTGGGGAGGAGAGGGGGGTATTTCCTCTTGTAGCTGTACAAATACACTACACTATGCTCAGTCTATACTTGAATGCCTGTTAACTGTGAATTCTGGAAGAGGAGGGTAAGATGTGAAGTAAAGATAGCGCCTTACAAGAAGAGGACAGGTGCATACCCACTTAATTGTACTCCTTCTCTGAGGTCCTTTTTACAGCTAAACTCCACCAGGCATGGCTGAGTCGCGTTATGGCTGCCCTACATCAGCCGGAGCGGAGCCTAGGCTCTGCTCCGCTTCAAATACACGCAAAGTCTATTTTTGATGGATGCTGCATCAATCTGCACTGAGCAGACTGAGTGGGCCGGAAGTTAGGTGCAGAAAAAGCAGTGAGGATCCTGTTGGTTTTCAAAAAAAGACCCTGTGCAGACTAGCGACCATAAAGACAGACAGAAAGAACTTATCCACGTAGAACACAAAAGTCAAGGACATAGGACCAGATCAATATTAATCTGAGCAAGTTAACATAAATGATTTTGGCAAAATGATTTTGTTGCTGAAATCAAAACTGTGGCTCAGGTGCGCTGTGCCCAGTGAAATCAACCGTTACACTAGGCGAAAATCCCCCTAACACCCACTAACATCTGGCTTTTGTCTTCACTGGGAAAGGGTACAGTCGGCATTCACTCTAGAGTCAGATGACTCTGCAGTAAACATGGGTATTTATCAGCTCCAGCTCCAGTTAGCTGTGATGGAAATATGACACCTGGATGGACACGCTATTTTCACCCCTTCTCAGCGGAGACAACGAAGACGCCTCTGACATGTGTGCTTCCTGGCTTGACTCGGTTTGGCTCGGTGCATCAGCCGGGCACAGCAGAGTTTGGACCTGCTTGAAGGTGAGTATTTTTACTGGACGAAGCACTCGTCTTTGGTGGAGCATCTGGACAGTGGATAAACCTTTTATTTCCTATATATTCTTCACAATAAAAGTCCCTGTTATTTTGTTTTCTAAAAGTGTTTATTGTGAAGCAGCAAAATCAGGAAATGTTGGGTTTCTTCAGTAGTAACTTAACAACAACAAGACAAAAAGTGAACATGAAACAGTAAAATAAAGTACAAACCGTCACAGGAGAGAGACCAAACTTCAAACCACAGAGACATCTTTCCTCTCTCTGCTCTCCAGAGACACGAGCTGACAGGCATGAGTTGAGTTTCAGCTTTCCAATGCACATCAGAAAAATAAACAGAAAGCCAAACACGTCTACTGGCAATAGAAAAAGTGCTGAACGCCTATTTTTAGCAAGTGTATCCGCATTTAAAAAACCTGCATTCATTTTGGTGTAAAATGGTATGAGTCATACCTCAGTCAAATCTGAACACACAGACATGATACACAGATTTTTGAATTCAATGTGACTTACACTTCCCACGTATGTCATTATCTCCCGTTTCTATTGTAAATAAATGCCCATCAATCCACTTAGAAATCATAGAAAAAGTGTGCTCCAAAACTTGCCTGAGACTCATCATATTTTTAAGCTTTCATTCAGTATCTAAGTAGTCCAGTGATATGTGTCCATGGCTGCACTGCAAATTTAAACAGCTAACAGCTGATTCGGCATGCTAACAGAGCAAATTTGCCCAAATGTGAACAAACATAGGCCAAAAAAACCGAGCTCATGTTGCAGCCCACAGGTGACTAACAGACTCCCCATATCCATGATTATCTCCCAAGTAGTAGTAGGACAAAGAATGATAATGTAAGAGACAACATCCATTGTCCATAACTGCTTATCTCTTCAAGGACAAGCAGTTACGGACTAAAAATTTACACTAAGCACTTCCTGCATGTAAAAATTCAAACACTGATAGCAGTCGCTGTGCAGGGAGCAAGTGGAACTGATTTCCAACATATACCGACTTTCTGTAAACTTAAAAGCAATTGACCCAAAAAAACAGGCCATTTAAATTCAAAACAACATGGTCATATTTAGAGCTGCAACAATTACTTGATTATTAATTGATTATTAAATTATTTGCCAACTATTTTGACAATCAAGTTATCAGTTTGAGACATTTTTTAAGAAAAAAAGTCAAAATTCCAGCTTCAGGTATGAAAATAATAATTTGTTGCAGCCCTAGTTACATTCAAAGTAATGTGGTTAAATTCAAACTTTTTTCTCTTGGTCTCTTGGTTTTTAAAAAAATAGGCTATTAAAAATGATCAGTAGTTATTAATATTGACTGAAACATTTTATTATGATAATTTTTTCAGCTATATCACCCAGCCCAGAGTCTAACATTTGATCATGGTTAGCTATAGAAGACTAATGTATGTAAACTTGCCACTAAAGCAACAGGTGGTTAAACGACCTGAAATGAACCACAATTTAAGCGTGCACATGGACGCATGCACGTGTCACAGCTGCGCTCTGGTATCAACAAATAGCACCACACCTCCGTCACAGAAGTGCACAATTAACACATTCAGCGTGGGACGGAGAGAGTCTGGAGTAAGTGTGACTTCCGACAGGACACGTGTAAATGGTTCATTTTGGACTCCTGTACAGGCCAGATCGTACGAGAAAAGTTTTAATTCAGAAGCGTTCTCCGCTGACCTTTGAGCTTGACGTCATTACCCTACAGAACGTCTGGCTCTGTGCTCATCAGTGTCTCACTGTCATCTCTGGGGAGGTGGTCCATGGATCTATTAAAAGGATTCACTGTTATGTCACTGAGAGGAAATGATGGGACTAGAGGTCAAAAGTCACTGCCAGAAGTAGCCGCTGTAAAGTAATGTGTCAGTGTGTGTGTTCATTAAAAACCTGACTCAGTACCTCAGAGAGAGCCCCAGCAACCCTCAGCTCCACAATACAGGAAATTAAAGCATGGCTCTGAGGCTGCAGTACACAGAGGGATAGTTATCCTTGTTTCAAGACATTAAGCTAATGTCACTGGTAGCTGGAGACAGTTTATCTGTTAGATCTAATTATTACTTATTGTAGAGAGGCAGTTTGATAATTCATTAAGGGTTTTTTTATGGAACATTGGTCATGAAAAGCTGGATCATGGATTATAAACTCCTATAACTTTTTAAACAGAAATAATTAAAATTATTTGTAGTGTATTTTAATTTCTAACAAGTGAACTATGGCTATGTTACTTTCATATTTTTCACTATTATTTATTGCCACATATGAGCCTCATATTCGGTTTAATCACCTTTGCTCTTCCTAAAACAAGACAAAGCTGTAAACAAGTGTCAAATGAACTCAAATCCTAAATCCTCCCCCTAGTGGAGTTGTCATGCAGTCTACTTAGTGCACTTTCCAGTAATTATATTTCTGCTTATATTATTTCTGCTTTTTCTCTCTGTCTAAGAAAGTTGTTGAAAAGTAGCTACTAGTATATCACTGGTTTTATTAGCATTTTGCAGCACAGCTTTCACTGTGTTCAAGTTCCATACAGAGAACGTTGTGATACAGTGATATCAATTTTTTATCCAACTCTATTTCCCACTATACCTTTTATATTAGTCTGTCCTTGTTTCATTTCAGTTTTTTTTTTTTTTTCAAAAAAGCCACTGATGAATGATTCACCCCAAAATGAAAATGTAGTTATTAACTATTGATCCATGTCAGTCAAACTGAGGTCTGTGTGAAAACCAAAGACAGAATGAGTCAGGTTGATCTCACACTATTAAAAATAATTGGAACATATTTTATGTTGACAGGTCCAAAAGATGCATTTAATGCATCTTTTGTTAGTAGTTGGGTGAAGCATGACCTATGTGGGCTTTAAAACAAGACTGTGGGTCCAAACACTGAAAGTTTAACGAGTTGTTTTCATATTTTCAGCATTATTATTTTTATTGTTCAGGATAATTGAGTATTTGTGTCCACTGAGTCTATGTGGCCTAAGCTGCTACATGCATGCCCAGCCTCCTTAAAGGAGTAATGTGTATGATATGGGCCTCTGTCGAAGGTAACTCCAAACAAATACAGGATGTCACATCACCAAAGAAACTGCTAAGGCTGGAGACATACTTGCTGTTGAACCACACGTTTGCGTTCACATATGCATTGTGTTCATTTCTGGGGACATGTACAGCCATTGCTCCAATGGGCGCAGGATAAATGGCCTTTCGCTGAGTTTTATTTTGGCTCTGAGTTTGATGAAGAGTTTTTTTTTAAGATAAAATAACAAGCTCATCTCAGTTCAGTAAAAGAGAGAAACTTGAATTCAGAAGGGTTACGTTTCATTACAGACAACAGGTGTAAGAATATTTCCTTTCTTGATATTTTGTGTTCATTTTGTTTATTTATTAGATTATAAAGGCTACAAGAGTTTGTGAAAGTTGCAAAGTAGCTGCGCCAGGGGATCAGACTATTGCATCTTGATAGTACTAGACAGGATATATATATATATATATACAACTATGTCTATATATGTTTATATATATATATATATATGTATATATGTATATATACACACACACACATATATATACTGTACACATACATAGCTCTGAAACCCAATACACAGATGTCTTTGACATAATGTCAGATACCTCTTCACATTCTATTGATGATGTCAGTTGCTGGCTATATTATACACATCGCACCTTTCAATTCACCTACACTATAAGAGTTGTAAATGGACCTACATGTACAGTGAACAGTTTAGGATGAACTCTTTCTTTGACCTTCTAATCTATTTTATTCTTTGTGAGTACTCATGCCCCCACACCTTCCACATTTCCACCACCAATACATTTTCTTCACTTCAAAATCAACCCCCCCCCCAACCAACCAACCAACCAACCAACCCACCCTCCTCTGACATTACATCTCTCCTTCCTCTTAACCTTTGTACTCTCTCCAACTGGTTTAAATAGCAGGACCAGCTGGCCACATCGCTATATCCAGAACGTCTTTATCTGTGCACACGGGGGCTAAGGTTGCATACACCTTATACACACACACTCACTGCCACAGAGAGATGGTTTATTCATGGCTGATTTAGGGGATTTGAAAAGGACTAGGACTGATCTTGAGTCCATCAGGTGATATTCTGTTCATGAACTGTTAAATGGATTCACATCCGTCTGTCTGGTTGTACTATTTCTTCTGGCCAGAAGGTGGGGACATGCACCGCCTTAAAATAGAGGGCTCCACAGTGCATTCCTGCTTTAACTGGTACAGTCATCAGCTCACACATTTCAGATTACTGTGCCCACTGTTTACTTACTGCACTGATATATTCATACTGCACCTCTAAAACACAAAAACAAAACATAAGACACTTGTGATTCTCCAAGTAATATAATATTTACTTTGCTTTAATTACTCAAATGATCATGCATACAAATTCCCACTGATAAGGGCTGAACAGTTAATCAATATTGTATCAAAATTGCAAAATGGCCTTCTGCAATTACCAAACTGCATGAGGTGCAATATTTGTTAAAGACCAATTATTGTCACCCTGGATTACACATCATGTTCTACAGACTTGTCGACGGACAGCATCATTGTTTGGTACAGATCCCTGAAAAAAATCACACCTTAAACATTTTAATATAGTATATATGTCATAGTATAATAATAGTTTTTAATGACAATGAGGAAAAAAAATCCCTATAATATTGCAACTGCAAACTCAGTCAAATCAAAGCAATCAGACACTACTTTATGGTCACCCAACTGGGTTACTTTTTTCTGTTTTGTATCTGGAATCTTTAACATGAAGTTCAAACACGCAAACACTACGTGGCCTGAAGTGCAAAACACAACCGCAAAAGATGGAAAACACAACGGCAAATTCAGAAAACAAAACCGCAAAAGGAAACAACACAACCGCAAAGAGAAACCAACTACCGCAATCAGAAATCACCACGGCGAACCAATTCGAAACACACAACGAGCAAAGAGAAAACACAACGGCAAATCAGAAAACACAACGGCAAATCAGAAAACACAACAGCAAATCAGAAAACACAACCGCAAAAGAGAAAACACAACTGCAAAAGAGAAAACACAACGGCAAATCAGAAAACACAACGGCAAATCAGAAAACACAACGGCAAATCAGAAAACACAACGGCAAATCAGAAAACACAACTGCAAAAGAGAAAACACAACGGCAAATCAGAAAACACAACGGCAAATCAGAAAACACAACGGCAAAAAAGAAAACACAACGGCAAATCAGAAAACACAACGGCAAATCAGAAAACACAACGGCAAATCAGAAAACACAACGGCAAAAGAGAAAACACAACGGCAAATCTCTTTTGCCGTTGTGATTTCTCTTTTGCCGTTGTGTTTTCTCTTTTGCGGTTGTGTTTTGCACTTCAGGGCCACCGTACAACACTCATAAACACCAGATCTGTATTTGCATTACAGTTTGAAACATAGCAACAAGAATTATAGCTGCTGTGCAGCAATGGTCGGGGCCGGGCAATTTTAGGCAAGGGATAACAGGGAGAAGTGTTGTTTGTGTAAAGTGTATTTTAACCTTAGTAGTCTCTAATCCACATAGCATGATGCCTGAACATAGGCCTTTCACATTAGAAAGTCCATACTGCCTTAGCTGAGGCTCGAACTCACAACTTCTGACACTGAAGTCCATCTTCTATCTCACTGAGCTAATTGGGCAAGTGACAGTTTATGTGTGGCTTCACAAATTGACTAAGCCAAGGAATCAGCGTGCCAGACAGGGTGCCAATTAGCTCAGTGAGATAGAGGATGGTTCTTGGTGTTGAAGGTTGTGAGTTCAAGCCTCAGCTTGTACAACATTTCCATTGAGAAATCTACCCAAACTTTTCACAAAGGTCCAGTCCCATGCCAGATGTCCTCAACTGGAAACACAAGACAATAGTCCTGATGGTGGCGCTACAGTAAGCCTCTTAATTTCAAAACTTTGAAAATTCATAACAAATCAACCATATGTGCTACAGCTTTGGAACTTTCACTTTGAAATGTGCTTTTCCATGGCATGGATGGCTGCTGTCTGGCACCCTGTTGCTTGGCTTAGTTAATTTGTGAAGCCACACATAAACTGTACTTGCCAATTAGCTCAGTGAGATAGAAGATGGACCTCAGTCTCAGAAGTTGTGAGTTCAAGTCTCAGCTAAGGCAGAGCAGACATTCAAATGTGAAAGTCCTTATGTTCAGGTATCATGCTCTGTGGATTAGAGACTACTAAGGTTAAGATAATTATGATCCAGGCAGTTTTGGGAAGAGACAAATACTCTTTATCAACACTTTTCCCTGTTATCCCTTGTCTCTTTCCCTGTTTATTTGGTTTGCTATCAGTCAATATGCAGAGTCTCTTGTGCCAGAAATTGTGAGTTCAAGCCTCAACTGATGTAAAATGCACATTAGAATGCCACCTTTTTTTTCATCTTCCTACACTCTGCTTGTTGCTCAGAATTGCCTAATTTTGCCTAAAATTGCCCGGCCCCAACCATTGCTGCGCAGCAGCTATAATTAATTATTATATAATTATTATTTCTGTATGACAGACCGTTGCTATAGACACAGTTTTTATCATGGACTCTTCAGGACCAATAAAATCATTATTAAATTACTAAAATCATTTTAAAATTAATATTTTGTGTCAAATTATGTATTTATTTATTTTTTAAAGTTATTCTTTCTGGCATTTTTTGCCTTTATTGGAGTGGACAGCCAGAGAGTAGACAGGAAACAGGATAGAGAGAGGTCTATGTTGTTAAATAATAAATATTATAATATTTTGTGTCAAATAAATGTGTGACAAATATTTATTTTTTGGGGTTAAGTAACTATGTAAAAAGCAGGATGATTCAAGACCTGCATCATCCTAACGGGATTATTTTCACAATAATGACCTGTTCACTGTACATTATCCCTCACCGATAATACTCAGAACAGTCAGACAACAACATAAGAATACTTAACAAAGTTCTACTGAAATACAACTCAACAGTGTGTTGTTTTTTTCAACAATGCAATTATTTATTATTTACAGTTTGCCAAGAGAAACACCAGGCAGACACAGAGGAAAGGTCCTGACAGAAAGAGACCAGTGGAAGTTAGACTTCCAGACAACCAGACTTCTTTTGGTGGAAAGTTTACTACTCCAAACTACCCCAAAAAATACTTAATTACTGTAATTTGAGTATTTGTAATCAGTTACGGGTTAGGGGTTAGGCAGGCATGTCCAAACTATTCCACAAAGGGCCGAGTGGCTGCAGGATTTTGCTCCAAACAACCAACAGCACACCTTCATGGAATAGTTTGTACATGCCTGGGTTAGGGTAACTGTGGGGGTAGGGCAATTTACACTACCCCCAAAAATACTCAAATTACAGTAATTAGAGTATAATCAGTTACGGGTTAGGGGTTAGGCAGGCATGTCCAAACTATTCCACAAAGGGCCGAGTGGCTGCAGGTTTTTGCTCCAAACAGCCAACAGCACACCTTCATGGAATAGTTTGTACATGCCTGGGTTAGGGTAACTGTAGGGTCGGGGTAATTTGGAGTAGTGTTTGGCCAATTTTGGTTGTCTTGGTCTCTGCGTTTTCTGTCTTACTCCTGGACCTGCCCCTGCCTCCTGTCCTTATACTGCCGGCGATGTTTCGGAGTAAGCGCCTTCTTCAAATGTCGCCACAAAGACACTTTTGGCGCTTTTTCCTGGACCTTGTCCTGGACCTCTGGAATTGCTTGAATGTCTTTTGATGTCTCCTGAGTGTCTTCTGGCGTGTCAGCGATGTCGATCAGTGTCCTTGAACATCATCTGACACTTCAGGGATGTCAAGTGGTGCATCCTCTGTGTTCTCGGTGGCCTCCTCACAGTCGATTGTTGTTTGCTGAATGATGTCCGGTGTCTCTGGAACATCATCCAGCATTTCAGGAGTGACAACCAGTGTATCTTCGATGTTCTCGGTGGTCTCCTGCTTGACATCTGGTGTCTCCTGGACCACTTCAGGAGCATTGGTCTCTGGAGTCAGCTCACTCCAGTACTGCGTAAGCTCCTCCAGAGTCCTCCGCAGCTCCTGATTGGCCAGTTCGTAAGCTCTGAGCTGGTGGGACAGCTCGAGGTTGGAGATGCTCTTCTCCTCCAGCTGCCTCTTGACATCCTCCAATCCTTTGCTGCTTTCCAGTTGTTCCTCGAGCCTCTCCACCTTCTGCTCAAGCTGAACCCTTTTGTTCTTCTCCTCCTGCAGTTTGTTTTCAGTCTTCTGCAGCAGGGTCTTGTAAAAGACTCTGGACTCTGCCCTCATTTTCCTTTCCTGTTGGAGGAGATATTTCATGTCCAGCAGGCACTTCCTCAAATCTTTCTGCTCTCTTTGTTGCCATCTTGCTTGTGCAGAGCAGTTTTCCTCCTCATGTTCCAGTTGGAAGACATGTCTTTCTTTGTGTAACGTGTTGAGTCTCTCCAGTGACGTGTCTCTACGGTGTTTGACGGTGAAGTGTTTGTGTGAAGTCAAGATGCTGGCTTATATACTAAGAACTGATGATGTCACCTCTTTTATGATGTTGCCGTCTTTTATGATGTCACATTCCAGAATTCTTAATTCTTTTTTTTTTTTTTTTTTTTTTTTTTTGCCAAGATTCTATGAGGAATGGAATTTTGGAAAAATAGGAAAAAGAAAGAAAAAAATGGCAGTGATAAAAATGAATGAATTGAAAAACAGAGGGGTAAAAGTGGATGTGAAATTAAAACTGAAGTGATAAATTATCCAGTGATTTTATTCAAACCTGATTTGATTAAAGCAGTTATAAAGTGATGAAAACAGATCCATTTTTCATTATTTACAACATAGATCGTGGTCTTAACCTACTTACTATTTACCTATTTATTTATTTTATTTATTTATTTATTTACTATTACTTTACTGTCCTTTGTATTATGCTTTTGTGTCTTAGCATGCTCTTAACAGGTTTCATATTAGCATTTTAGTGATATCTAATGTTTTTTATTTATTTTATTTATTTATTTCTAGTCTTTTTAACCATGATCATGATGTCTTGGTCTGTGCTGTTTTTAATCTGTCGTCTGTATGTGTCCTGTGTTTTAATGTTTGTGCATAACGTTTGAGATGCCCTCTCCAGACTGCAAAACAAATCTCCCACGGGTATTAATAAAGTCACCTTGAACCTTGAACCTTGATAGAAATTAACTGAATTTGAGTTTGATTAATCAGATAAAATTTAATCAGTTCAATTGAATCAATTTTATTCTACTATCAAAGAAAGATCTGCAATATAGTCAGATTATTTTTATGAACGTGCTCCACATGTTATCTGTTACATGTGTTTAATATGTAGGCCTCTAAGTCTTTACATGTTTCAGACTGTCAGAGACTTTACAGCATTTTGTTTTGCAAATACCTTTTATTGATTATTGGTTTTGGCTGTTATATGCAAAATCTTTACATTTTTGTAATTCTTTTTAATTGATTAATTGATCATGAGTGTTACCAATGATCAATTAAGTTAAGTGCTTACAATTTACAACCCCATTTAAAACTTAAATCTTGGGTTTATATATGCAGTATTTCTCTAGTATGGTTACATGGATACTTACCCCCAGAAACTATATATGTAAATATTTGGCACACATTTATTTGCCACAAAATATTAATTTTAAACTTGCTTACTGTACATTATCCTTGTTACATGGTTATGTGCCAAAAAATAAATAATTTGACCCAAAATATTAATTTTAACAATGATTCTCTTGCTTCTCCATAGTCCGTGATCAGACCTGTGTCCATAGCAATGGTCTGTTCTTCATAACAACAGTCTGTTATGCAGAAATAACAGACCGTAGAATGATGTAATTAACCAATCCGAATTGAGTATTCAACAAAGCCATGCTAATTGGTGGGCAGTCCGTGCCAAATTGTGTTACCGCTTGGGGATGTTTTCCAGAGTTTTTATCGTTTTTATTTTATTTATTAGGGGCCGGGCAGCCTAAGCTGCCAGGACCCTATTGTAATCCTGCATGTTCTTCTTTCTTTTTTTCTTTCTTCTTCTTCTTCCGAGGAAATCCTACTTCCCATGCACGAAAAATGACCAAACTTTGCACAAAGGTCCAGTCCCATGTCAGATTGCCTCAGATGCAAAAACAGGCCAATAGTCCTGATGGTGGCGCTACAGCAAGCCTCTAAAGTTCAAAATTTTGAAAATTCATAACAAATCAACCATATGTGCTACAGATTTGCAACTCATTCACCCAATACTGAAGAAACTTTTGTACATTTAAACCTATTGCAAATTATGAAGTCCATCACTCTGTTTTTTTCAAAAACTGTAAAACTTTCTTAAACCTATCTCCTCCCACAATTTTTGCTCAATTGACACCAAACTTGCTACAGAGCATCTTCAGACTGTCTACACAAACGATCCACACAGATTTTTGATTTATCAAAAATTGAGCCTACAGTGCATCAAAATGTTTGACTGTAAACGTATTATAAACATATACTTGCAAATTCTTGCTAAATACA
This sequence comes from Lutjanus argentimaculatus, assembly GCA_034769285.1. Taxonomy (NCBI): domain Eukaryota; kingdom Metazoa; phylum Chordata; class Actinopteri; order Lutjaniformes; family Lutjanidae; genus Lutjanus; species Lutjanus argentimaculatus. The sequence continues at coordinate 11,630,258 of JAWZSL010000024.1, read as the reverse complement.
TTTTCAATGTTCATGAAAAAAAATGACAAAATTTGGAGTCATGGTAGATGATGTTTGGAAAATATCAGAATTTTATCTCAAAAACTGAATTTTTTACAGCATTTTGAATTTCGCTCTCATGCGAACAATTGGAGTCAATGCAAAAATGTCATTTTTAAACATCAGTTTTTCACTTTTGGAGCCAATAAATCATTGTTAAAAACTAATGACCAACATCTCCATGCTGTCTAGATGCAATTTGTGTATTTTGGGATTTTTGTCTAATAAGTGAATTTTTGACAGCCGTTTGAAATCTGCCTTTACATGCTAACAGCTGCTGTCTTGCACACAGGTGACTGCTTAGTCAATTTGTGAAGCTACAAGTGGTGTTTCCATTTGCCAATTAGCTCAGTGAGATAGAGGATGGTTCTTGGTGTTGAAGATTGTGAGTTCAAGCCTCAGCTTGTACAACATTTCCATATGAGAAATCTACCCAAACTTTTCACAAAGGTCCAGTCCCATGCCAGATGTCCTCAACTGGAAACACAAGACAATAGTCCTGATGGTAGCGCTACAGTAAGCCTCTTAATTTCAAAACTTTGAAAATTCATAACAAATCAACCATATGTGCTACAGATTTGGAACTTTCACTTTGAAATTTGCTTTTCCATGGCATGGATGGCTACTGTCTGGCACCCTGCTGCTTGGCTTAGTCAATTTGTGAAGCCACACATAAACTGTCACTTGCCAATTAGCTCAGTGAGATAGAAGATGGACTTCAGTGTCAGAAGTTGTGAGTTCAAGTCTCAGCTAAGGCAGAACAGACATTCAAATGTGAAAGCCTTATGTTCAGGTATCATGCTATGTGGATTAGAGACTACTAAGGTTAAGAATAATTATGATCCAGGCAGTTTTGGGAAGAGACAAATACTCTTTATCAACACTTTTCCCTGTTATCCCTTGTCTCTTTTCCCTGTTTATTTGGCTTTAGCTATCAGTCAATATGCAGAGTCTCTTGTGCCAGAAATTGTGAGTTCAAGCCTCAACTGATGTAAAATGCACATTAGAATGCCACCTTTTTTCTCATCTTCCTACACTCTGCTTGTTGCTCAGAATTGCCTAATTTTGCCTAAAATTGCCCGGCCCCTGACCATTGCTGCGCAGCAGCTATAATTAGCAGCTTGGTTTCAGCAAATTGGTTGCAAATCATCCAGGCTGGACACTGTGTCTGGAGGTGTGGCTGAGGAGGAAGAGAAAGGCTGTGGGTTCAATTAGACCCAATTTACATCTGGCATTTACATGGGATCTCTGTCTGGTCCAGTTTTAGAACGAAATGACTCGGGGTGTATCGGGTGCACTAGTATCTATTGTGCAGGCCGGCAACAATAAACATAAAATGCTACCTGGGTGTTACAGGTCCGAGTGAGGTCCACTCAAATTAATAAGAAAAAAGTCACCTAACTCCCCTCTTCCTGCTGGCTTAAAGAGCCCCTCCAGTGAAAATGTTTTTAACCTTATTAACATGTCCATGTGGTGTTTTTCATGTGTTACGAGACACATCAGGAACAAAATAAGCAGTAAACACCATGTCTGAGCATTTCTGGCTTTGAAACTGCAGTGAGCAAGGGCAGTCTCTGTTCAATCAGACTGGATGGATGACATCATAAACTTAAGGAACCAATCCCGTTTATTGAGGGGGTGGCGCTAGATATCATTAGGGAGATGCCTAGTCCACAGGAGAAGCCGGACGTAGCTAGTTACCTTGATTAGCTAGCAAAACAGAGGAGAAGCCATGTGCAGCTATTTAAGCGTAGGGGTCCGGGCTGGGGGTGTGGTGTGCGGTGAGGGCGGGGACGGTTTGCATATTAATGAATCCTTGAATACTAAATGAAGGCAAGATGTAGAGCTAAAAGTAAGCCATTTTAAAATGATATTTGAACTTATTTTGGAAAAGAAAAATCAGATACAATTTATTACTTCTTGCAGAGCCTTTTATATTGTTTAAAACATGACTGGAGGTGGACTTTAAAAGCTACAAGTAGTGGATATTGCTATAGCTACTAATTACTAGTTACTTGTGGCCAAAAACTCCATAGGGTACCTTTAATACCAGGTGTAAATGAGCCTTAGTCCAAACATTTAACCCATTTCAATTTCTAGAATATTCTCTGCAGCCTGACTTACAAACACAGTTAGAACAGGCAGAAATCTCCTCTAGTAAGTGGCATATTTATACTTGCAGACAAACTTACACATTAGTCTTAGTGTTTGGGTCAAGCTTAAAAGACAACTTTGTTGCCAAACTTGTGTGTGTGTGTGTGTGTGTGTGTGTGTATGTGTGTGTGAGTGGGTGCGTGTAAGCAAGCTCAGCCCCGAGTGTGTGTGCGTTTGGAAGACACCACTTGCTGTTTATAATGAGGTAATGCGAAGGGAGATCTAGTATGTCTGAAATGTAAACTCCAGCAGCAGCTAACAGCTCGACAGATGCTGGAAAAAAGTGTGGCACGCAAACGCCCTCTCTCCCTCCAGGAGCATTTGCTTCTTTGCATCTTTACACAGTTAGATACAAATAAAACAGGCCACACTCATGCTCAACAGACAAATCTAATCAAATGGGACGCGATGTGGTTTTATTTGCATGTTTGCAAGCGCGTGCCTGAGTTTTTCTTGGTCGTCTGTTTTAGCCATTTTGCAAGTTGTGTGCTTCTGAAAGCCATTTGATGGACCATAATGTCACATGCCTCTGCATGACTAACAATCACTTTGATTTGGTTCAAGTGTAAAAACTAACACTCACCGTTCTTCCTCTCTCTGACTGGCAGCAGGTTGGGGGCAGGCTGCAGGGACAACTCTTGCAGCTCATTGGTTACGGCTTCACTCTGAGGGCTGGGGGAGGAGGCATCTGCATTTGGTCTCTTTCCAACCTTGGTCTCCATGGTTACCAGGGATTCAAAGTGAGGCTCCCAGACAGACCTACGAAGTGAGGAAACACATAAACACAAAACACTTAGAAAAGTGCAAACCTAAGTTTCAGGTGCAAATCCACCAAAACGGTGCCAGTGTTACCTCACAGCATGAAGCATTTTGTCCTAAATTTAGCTCTGCCTGTTATTATCTTTCTGCTCCTTCCCAGTATCCTCACTATCCCCCCCTCCATCCTGCCCTGTTCTACACCTCACATACAACTTCTGTCTGTCCCTCCATCCCTCTCTCTCTCTGTTAAAAATGACTCATTTATATGAGCCTGTAGTTAACAGTAACAGCGGTAAACACACCAAACAGACAATTTCATCTTCCACTAAATATTTCACTAATGTTAACACTAACAGAACTTACAAAAAAGTGATTTTATTAATTGTAACACAACTTTTGTCGTATATCATTTGACGCACCAACATGTGGGAGGCTTTTTCTATGTCGGCCGTACTAATAGACGCCTAAGAAATCGTCTCCCGAGCATAAATATGCCATCAGAATTAGGAATCATGATTACCCTATGGCTATACATTTTAGTGAGTTGACAACGTTAATGATACTTTATTACACATCAAGGGCACTGAACACATCAAACCTTCGGTCAGGGAGGGAGACAGGATAAGATTATTTTTTCTTTGTTTACTTTCCTTGTTTTATCCACCCTAGTTATAACTATACCCATATATAAGGGCATATATATAACTTTTAGGTTTTTATCCTCCATTTATCATTTTTGAAAATTATTTTCTCTTTTTTTTCTGTTATCTCATTTTTGTGTCTCATCAGCTTCACTTGTTATATTGATCTGGGTCATATAATTGCCCCCATTGGCTGGTGCCACTTTTTGCTTGTTTAAAGCCCCAATGAAGAACACTACAGGCAAAAAAGACAGTGAAAGGCTGACTCAAATTTAGTGTTAGGACTTAACAACCATTATTTACAAAGAATCTACAAAAAAGTCCATTGATCTTTAGATGGTGATGACAAAAACTATTGATGACAAAAAAAAAGATATTCCTCACAAGCAAAATTAAAAAAAAAAAAAAAAACAAACTAGATGAGGCTGCAGCATATGAGTGCCAATTCAATTCCCACTTGTGCATATTTATTTAGCCAGTAGCCTATTTCACTCAGAGCAAACAATAAATAGGGTTGGATATTGCTGTAACTGCACTGGTTTACTGAAAAGCCACTTCAGCAACACATTAAACGACATGTTCCTCCATAGTAGACATCCTGTTAAGTATAACCTGTTAAATTATTTTTGTCTGATACAGCTGCTGGGGAATCCCTGGATTTTGGCGGTCAGAGTAAGTCAGTCCAGAAACAGCTGTCAAGGAGGGCTTGATCATGAAGCAGTGTGGTCACATACAAGAAGAGCATGATACAGCGCGCTGGCATTACGCAGTGAAGTCAGCTCGATTGTACACACGTACCTTGATGCTATCTCTGTTCCTGTTTGGTCTCCATGTCACTGTTTAACTCAAACGGATACAAGCAAAAGACGAGCGGAGGAGTTGTCACGCCGGGGATGCTGACAAGTTTGTACGACACACATTGTGGAGTCAACCCGGACGAAAAAAACATTATTTTTTGGTGGAACTTCGCTCTGCTCCGCGCCGACACAACGCACAGTTCGAGCTGAGTGTCATAATCCCATGATGACAGTGAAGTGTCCACACAGATGAAGTATTACTGCGTTTAATTTGTGTTAGTGGCTCCTCCCTCGACAGTGAAAAGTTCATGTAACACCTGTGCTGCAGCCAATATAACTACCAGTAATGAAATAACTGACAATAGTGTATTTTTTTTTTCTGTTCTTAGTATAATAAAAGTCAATAATGTAATAACCAATAACGTAATAACACATAAGTTTTACTTACTTACTTTCCAATAACTTTTTGCTCATAATGTAATAAGTTATTACATTATTGAGCGCCTGTTAGGTTACATTATTAGCTGAGTTTAAAAAATAATATGAAAAAAAATAAAATAATTGGAGCCAATAATGTAATAACATACTGCACTTGTGTCACTTAATTTAGGTTTTATTTATTGGCTATTTAAGTGTCACACTTCCATGGCACTTACCTTTTCTGTTGCTTCTTTCAAATAACTGCGAAAAGCCTGAGTTACATTTGACATTGCCAAGCTGCTCAGAGTCAGGACTAAAATCCAGGGGTTTAGAGTTCTGTTTTTGAGCAGCTATTTGAAAGAGGCAATGGTATGAGTAATGGAAGTTTGACACTTACTGTATTCTGTAATATACATGCATGCAGGGCCGGGCCATATCAATATTATATTGATTTAGTCTTTTCCTGGCTTTAAAGGTTGCATTACAGTAAAGTGATGTAATTTTCTAAACTCACTGTTCTAGTTAATCTTTACTCATCAAATCCACATTACCAATGATTATTTCGCAAAAATCAAATTGTGTTAATATTTTGTGAAAGCACTACTATTCATTCCTAGAATATTGTTGCAATATTGATAAATATCAGTATTGATTTATGCTGTTTATTTTTGTCCATATCGCCCAGCCACACTCTATACATTTTAAATTATATTCCACTTGTTCCTATGGTCTAAGAACTACCACCAGAGGGCAACAAAATCAACAGGCCAGACGCGTCGGGGACTAGTCGGAACCATTCTTTCGGTCGCAGGGAAAGGGGGAAAATGTTAATGACGGACCAACATGGCGGCAAAACAAAAGTGCAAAACAAGTGAAAGGAGAACGTTTCTGCGCAATTAACCCGTCACCCTTTCTGCTTGAATGTTCACACTCGATCGAGAAAACTCACTTTTGGGAGTGACAACACATTCAGTAAAGCGACGCTGAGGTCGAAATAATCTGACAGCGGACGTATCGGGAGCTAAAGGCCGGCTAACGCTAGCTCATCGTTCATGCAACTTTCTATTAAGAAGAGTGGGAAAAACGCGTTAGCGGGTCAGGCATGTGGGGTGAAATCGTCGAGCCTCCCGTCAAAACACAACCGAGTTTGTGTGAAAAGAATGAAGATGAGAGTAAACCATCAGAAGAACCGGTGACGTGGTCCCGAGGATGTGAATTAACTCGCCCCGCAGACACCAAACAGGACACGCAAGTGAGACCCCCATCATTACCTCTGTTTCTATACGTTTAATACAGTCATCACTCTGCTTTACCGACTGTGATTCTGCTCATCATACAGGACGTGTGCAAGGCTGAGTCCGCCTGTGTAAAAGACATGGTGGAAGCCATAGCCCTGAGTGGGAGCCCGGTGAAGAGCCAGCAGATAGGAGAGGCTGAACTGACCCTGGTGCAGCGCAGAGAGGAGCTACTGCAGCAGTACAGGAGCAGACCACTGGTGTTCCTGGAGAGGTACCATGTATGTGCAGGGTTTTCCTTTGGATGTTTTTTGTGATAAAGGTGGCAAAAGCTGGAATCTGTGGCGTCCATGGTGTACACAGTGCGTTTAAATGACAAAATCGCAGTTTGAGAAGTGTCCAAATGGATTTAAATTTTACACCGAGATAAAACAAAAAGATAGAAAAGATGTGACTAACACTGATTGACACTCAGCTGCAAATTGTGCAGTGTTTCTCTGCACATTTCACTCTTCTGGATCTTTTTTTTTTTTTTAATAATAAAACAAAAGGGCGCAGAGCCTGATGGAAAAGTGAAGGCAAGAATGTTGAAGGAATCATTGACAGTATATTAAGTAGGTTGAAATCCTATTTAATATACGATCCTTGGTTGAAGTGAGTTGTTTTCCCCCACCTCCTCCTCCTCCTCCTCCTCCTCCTCCTCAGACTTGAGGAAGCTCCATTCCACTTTTTCTAGTAGGATGTCAGAAAATTTCAAGTTCCAAGTCATGAAGAACGCAGCATGATTTTGGACTGTTTACAATGACCAGCCTCTTGATGAGCTTCTGTATTTTCAGCATTGTTAATAACCCTCTCAGAATAAATCAGCTTGAAGCATTTAGTTGCAGCTTAATGTGCAGATGGAGAAAAGTGCAGTGACTGGGCTCACTGTAACACATTTATTAGAGGATCAACAAGTCTTAAATTTATGTTTTTGAAAATTTCTTGATATAAATACAACTGTCCAGTCAAAAAGGAAAGGGGATTAATACACTGACAGCATAACTAAATCAAAAACAGGTTTTTCTGGTAACCTTTTTTCTTGTGTCGTCGGCTCTCCCCCTTTTCCAGGCCTTCATCAAGCCCCAGAGTCTGTCGGCGTTCGACCACGTCTGCTCAGATCCGAGGGCTCAGCATTACAGCAAAGTGATACAGAGACGAGCTGCAGCGTGCACCAACAGGACCAGGGTTCGAAACCAGCGCTATGCTGCCCTCAGGGCCCTGCAGAAGGGTACAGGCTTTTATTTATCATCTACAACAGGGCTATTCAACTTCAGTCGCACAAGGACCAAATAAAGATGTCACAGGGGGCTCGAGGGTTACATTGTATAGCCACTAACCTTACTTGTTGTGGCTGTAAAAGTAAATTGTGAATTCACTTTGAATTGACAATTTTCATAATGAACTTTAAGACTCTTTAGCTTTTCGACATTTTGAAGCTTATTCTGATTACACAGTCCATGGTGAAGCAAAAAAGTCAACATGTAAATACATAGGGAAACGGGAGCAAGTGAATCATCATCATTCAGAAATGAAATCACATAGATGTATGAACCAAGATTGTTTTTTTTTTTTTATAATTAATCGTGCAGCCCTACTAAAACTGTGTTCTTTTCTTGTCATCCCTCCTCCTCTTCTAGAGGGTCAGTATTTCAGTGAGGAACAGATGCGGATGAGGGAGCCGCTGCTGTATGAACAATATATTGGCCAGTACCTGACTGACGAGGAGGTGAGAGCGTGATACGCTGTCATACTCAAAAAGATAATAATTAACAGTTCACTTCAGGAAGTTTTTTTGTGTTTTCTAGTAATTTTTTGAATGTCGCAGGTGCTGGAGCGCTCCCAGGAGGCCATGCTGGACTCTGCAGAAGGGACACCAGGCGGAGGTACTGGAGGACTCGCCCACCTCCTCATGAACTCCTACCAAGAGCGTCTCATCCAGAATCGTCTGCAGGAGGAGCAGGAGAGAGAGGAGGGAGCGCAGGAGGAGGAGGAGGATGAAGATGATGATGGTAGGAGAGGGTGACAGATGGAGCTGAAGAAAACAGGACCTGCCCCCCCCCCCCCCAACTACTATCTTAATCTGACTGCCTCTGTCATCTTGTGTCTCTCTGTCTGTCTGTGCTGTAGATAACAATGTCCAGCAGCAGGAAGGGGAGCTCAGTCCAGAGGAGAAGGCTCTGCTCAGAGAGGAGTTCATCAGTCAGATGCACCAGCGCTTCCTAGACGGCAAAGACAAGGATTTCAACTACAGGTCAGAGACACCAACACTTCATGGGCTTTCATGCATGTAAACACTTAACACAAATTCAACTAGGTCTGCAACTAATGATTATTTTCAATGTCAATTAATCTGTTGATCATTTTGTTTATTAATCGATTGATTAATCCTGTTGCAATCTTATCAGTTGAAAAAAAATTTGAAGTAGTTTCTGTTGCAATTATTTTCATCATTGATCAATTTCTTGATCCGTTTCTCCATTTATTAATTAGTTGTTTGGTCCATAAAATGGTGAAAAATGTTGATCAGTGTTTCCCAAAGTCCAAGATGACGTCCTCAAATGTCTTGTTTGTCCACAACTCAAAGATATTCAGTTTACTGTTAGAGAATAGTAAAGAAACCAGAAAATATTCACATTTAAGAAGCTGAAATCACAGAATTTGGAAACCGATTTATAAATGATCAAAATATCTAGTGATTAATTTAATAATCGATCAGTCGTTGCAGCTTTAAATTCCACCAATACCAGTGAATTCTTCCAGCCTTGCAATTTTGTTTCATCACTGCAACTTTTCCAATCATTGTTGCTTCCTGAAAGTTTCATTAGTCACACCAGTTTTTTGTATTTTGTTTTGGATACTGAAATGAACACAGTTTGTCATTGTTATTGACATTTCTCAATGCTCTGTGCACTTTCATATTTTATAATTTTGTGATTACTGTTCTGGCTGAGTTTGAGCGGCAAAAAAATGTTGCTTCTTCATGGAATAATAACCAACATTTTATTAATGATAATGTTTAAGTTACTACTTTAGCATCCAAAACAGATGTCACCAAACTTTAAGTGCTGCTTTTAAAGTCAAGTGTTTGTGTGTGTTTCCATTTAGTGAGGTGGACGAGAACCCAGACTATGACAACTTGGACATAGTCAGCAGAGATGCGGAGGAAAAATACTTTGATGAAGATGATGAAGAGGAGGAAGATGACATAGAAAATGATGAAGAAGAAAATATGACAGAATAGTGGCTGTAATAGTTCTAACAACTGTTTAAGACTCACTGTTTTGATTGAACTGTAAATACAAATGTACAGAAGAAAGGTATGTATTGTATTTTTTGCAGACTGGTAATAAACACTGTTTTTTTTTCTGTCTGTTGCAGTTTGTATTGGCCTCAGCCACTTTCTTTTGCCATCTGAAATGGAAAACAAATAGATGGGCTTAGTGTTGAAGAAGGTTATGAAGACAACTCTCTTTCTGTTAAGCGTCCAGGGCTCACCCAGCCAAACAAAACCTTGGACAGCTAAACGCTGCATAGCCACACAATCCTAACAGTTAATTAACACAAGGTGTGTGTGGCATAAATGCAACACTTGCCGTGCACTTTTTGTCTGCTTCAGGATTCTGCAGAGTTAAAATGATTTAGTCAGGTCTCAGATAAGTCAAATTTCACTGCAGACAAAAACAAGTCAAATCTTCTGTCTTCCACTGAGGCGGAGCCAGCTGTAACAACATGAACCATGACCATCCTCGAACTGGGCCTTCATTTTGATCACTACGGTACAGATCTGCCACAAACTTAAAGGGACAGTTCACCTCAAAGTCAAAAATACATATATTTCCCCTGGCCCTGTGGTGCAGTTTATTCATCTAGAGCTAGAACAGTGACCACTATCAGAAGTTTTGTGTTTTGTGCCACCAAAACAGCTCAGACCTGTTGAGGCATGGACTCTGCAAGACCTCTGGAGGTGTCCTGTGATATCTGGCATCAAGAACATCTGATATCTACGGCTGTTAAAGCTGACTGACAGCTGATCCAGCTGTTACCAGCTGCTGTTACAGCCTCCACATATTGAGTTCATTCTTAAAGACAGATAAGAATGGTTTGGAACCATTGCTTTTGCATTTGTGGATGTGGTATTTAGCAAGTAAAACTACAAGAGTTATTCTAAAATATTTGTCCTTATTTTCCAGCTTAAAGTCAAATTCACCAAACAATCTGTGATGAAATGTTTCTTAGCATGAGAACAATGCCAAAACAAATTAGAAACCTTTTAAAATATGAGCGGTCAAACCCAATATCCCTTTTATATCTCTTTCCGATTTTACTGGGCAGAACATATGCATATGAATTCATTTAACTGCTGTCATACTTTTGTTTCCAACATTAAAGTCTTTAAAGGCATCATCTGCAACGGTTTCCTTACACGAAACAATGTATAGATATAAACGTAATCCTTTTCAATCATCACTATAACCCACTACAAGTGTGTGGTGGTGTCTGTATCTGCAGAGATGCTGCCCTCTGCCTGTATTTCTCATTTTTTGCTGTGCTTCCATCGCTTCACTAACCCAAAGCATTGCTATTTGACGTCCTGGGAAGACACGACATATAACTATCTTTCTTGTGCATTTCTGAAAAGCTCGGACAAGTCTTACAAATTCTACCTTTAATCACGTGATCAGTCTATAGAGATACCTTTAACAATATGCCATTTTTATTCTTAAGAAAGGCTACTAATACTATAAAATCAAAAATTTTAGAAATCATCTTTGGAAATAGAAAATCTAGGTCATGATATAATTACAGCATATTTAGAATCAAAGATCTGTTGGGATGTATGCAGCAACAAACTATGACAATATTTAAGTAAATAACACAATAACACAAGGTGTGTGGCATAAATGAAAGACCTGCCTTGCATTTTATTTGTTTTTTATTGCTTCAGAATCTGCAGTTAAAGTAATATGGTCAGGTTTCAGAGAAGTCAAATTACACAGCAACAAAAAACAAGTCAAGTCCCATTTTTTAATGACTTAAACCAACTGAACTTTCAATTTTTCTGCTCTGTAGATAACAATCTGCTATTTCACAAATTACACTTTTGATGCACATCTTTCATCATGTTGGTACCAACTTAACACATGTACAGTCTGAGATTTGTGCACAGTACGATCATTTTCTCACACACTGGCTGACAGAAGAGCAAAAGGATTGAGGTTTGCGTCCACGATTATCAAGTGGCTCACAGTATTAAACTGGATCAAGTCTTTATTTGAAATAACGTTTAAGATCCATAATCTCTTTTGCATGACAGACCTGGCATGGGAGAACAGAACAGTTGCTAGGAGATAGTGTTCAAACAAAGACATCCACATACGTTTCAGAGAACGTGTGTTGTTCATGTCACTGTCAAAGTTCTTTAAAACTTGCCACAGAATTTAGTTTCAGTTCTTAAGTGCTTGTTTTTGGTGTTTCGATTTGTTAGTAAGTAAAATCCTGAGGGAGAGACAGATACAGGTGAAAATGCTGATGATGGAGACGACAACTGGCACTTTTTGACAGGAGTATTCTGGTACACCATTAAACACCTTCAGGGCCCCTTCCCACCAAGTTAGCTCTGGTTCTAGGACCAGTTCTGTTCAAGATTCTTGGAACCTTGGTGAACCAACCTGCATTTCCACCAGTTTGAGCAGAACCATTATAATCAGGATGTCAACAACAACAACAAAGACCTGTAGAACAGGACACGCCCACTTTGGTCAGGAAAATCTATTTTGTGGTTCCACTGAGAACAAACTTCTCAGGTTTCGAACCAAACAGTTTAAAATTAGGTGCTTGAACCGGAACAGCACTGGTTCATGTTGGCAGAAAAGGCTTATCGGTGATCCCCTGAGTGATTTGTATTTTACGATCGCAACCATCAGCTTTCCAATCAGGCTCCAATGAAAATATTTAGTTTTCTCTGTTCCTTTATTTTGTGAGTGAAGTATTCCTCTTGTAACCTCAACACTTTATCTGCATCTTTATTTTCTCTCTCCTCAGCTGATCAAGGTCCATTGTGTCCAGATCGCAGCTCGTGGAGGGCTGAGAGGATGGAGCCTCCACCATGTCGGAGGACTGAGTGACGTCTGAGGTTTGGGTTGTTTGGGGAACCCTGTGGACAGAAAATCTCTCCATAACCATGCAAACAAATTAAGCATTTTGTTCATCCAACGTGATTAGACCTTACCTTGTGTCTAGATTCATCACTTGTGTCGCTTCAGGGCCAGAGGTGGTGGCATCTGTGTTCTCATATTTCCACTCAACCAGCACATTTGGAGATTTAGTTGGAGGGCCAGCACCTGCACAGTTAGAAGAATTCATATATTTAAATTTCTAATGTATTTTCAGTGTTGCACAAACAAAGTTATCTGCTGAACCTCAGCTAAGCCCCTCCTCCAAACTGGTGTGCATGGATCTCTAAGAAGAGCGACAGTCAGGGGTCTAGTGAGTTTGTTGGGCGGTCTTTCAAAGACATAAAACATGGAGCAACTTTGTGAACGGGATTTAAACTTCTCCTTAATCTCACTCTATCTACATGTCCAGATTAGAGCTACCTAACACTAGCTGCTCCCCTGCAGTAACATTACCTCCAGCCAAATTTGTTTTAGATACCCAAAAACTTGTGTTATATCTCCCAAAGGACTACATTGGGATTTGTTATGTGGGGGTTTGAGGAGGATGCATCTCTGTTTGTCTCACTGTGAGGTCTAAGCCAGGTTAGTTTAGCTCCTATCCTGGCTCTCTTCCTGAGGCAATCACTATCTCAATGACTGCTGCACCAAAAGTGTTGTTGAGTGTATTTCTGTCATGTATTGTATACATATGGGTTAAGTGTCGTATTTCACCGTCCACGATGTTTGCTGGGTTAAGCTATACTTATACTGAAATCTACTAGCTAGATATGTAATTTTAGCCAACAAAATCCACCTTTGTCAGACAGAAATGAAAAGCTGCTTTTGTTTATTTCTCTTAGGAATCAAAGACCTCATGTTTCAACAATTACTACCAACTTCCATGTTAAATCTGCCACTGTTACAGCTGTTAACTGCATATGTGCAGTGCAAGAATGGAAAGCTTGAGGTGTAGGAACAGTAACTCAGGAAAGGGTCGGGGGTTACTTCTGTTGTGGTTTCTGAACAACTTACATGCTGCCTCTATACTTTCTTCTTTAAGACATCTCTGTATGGGCGGTGAGGTGACATTTTCAATTCCAAATGGGTTGATCACTGGCTTCAGATCTTGACATGTCAACATGCTGGTTATTACCATTTTTACAGTCTTCAAAACCTTTAGTCCATTGTCTCTGCATTTCAGGACTCCATCTTTCTTCTCTTTCTCTCCTTTTTCTTCTCTCCACAACGCCCAGCTTCTTCTCTCTCCTCCCAGTGTCTTTGCAAAGGACAAAAGAAATACAAATATTGAAACAAATCCTTGAAATCTTAAACCATATTGCCACTAAAGGAACGGTTAAATCTTTATTTAACACTAACCTGTCATGGTGCCAACAAAGCCTGTGTCTGTAACAGTGACCAGCAGCATAGAGGAGGAACTGAGGCTGGAAGTGTGGCTGCTGGTTGTTCCGACGTCCTCAGTTTCAGGTTTGATATCTTGGGACGAGGTAGCTGGCTCTGACAGAGGTGTCGGAGAGTTTCCTGTTTCAGTTTTGATTTCTCTCTGTCCGTCTGCAATAATTACATAACCACAATATATTTACAGTCAGTTTGGAGTGATGTTGTCTCAGTGCACAACTGAAATTAGCCAGTAGATGATGGACAAAAGTGGATAATTACACAAAGTACGAGTGTGCTTGTGTGGTGCTTTCTGCTTTACCTTTTCCAAGACAAACTGGGGAGGCTGTTGGAGGTCGTTTCTGTGTACTGGGGTGTTTTCCCCAGGGTTTGCTGCTCTGGGAATGCATGGTGTGCTGAGGGTCCCATCAGGGCTGCTGGCTGTCCCATTGGGAACTTCAGTGATCCAGTTAGGGCCGCTGGGGATCCAGTTGGGGCAGCTGGCACTCCAGTCAGGGCCTTCAGTGGTCTAATTGAGGCTGCCAGGGAATCGAGCAGGGCCATTGCTACCTGGGGGTCTGGTGTGGCCATTCGTGGTCCAGTTGATGGTTCAACTGGGGCTGGTGAGGTTTCATCCAGTTGTCCTGCAGCACCTTGTGGGGTCCAGCCTCCATTGGAGAAGTACTGAATTATTTAAAGAGCAGTAATACCTCAACTAGTTATAGTTCAGAAGTGCAGATCAGGAGGGAATATTTTGAGCAGCAGTGTTGAAAATGAAGTGGACGACAGTGAACTGAGCACAAGTGCTAGCGACTACTCAAAAACACCTGCTGGCACCAACATGGCGCAAACAGAAAGGTGGTACTTGGAGAGCTGAATATTTTCTGTGACAGAGACAGAAGACATTCAATGCAAGACTTTTCTTTTATAAATAAAAGAATGTTCTTACCTTGAATAACAATATCATACAGGTCCTTCATTCTTTGTAGACCTGTACTTGATGTCTCAGACATCTGGCAACGAGGTGCCAAAACCTCAGACACCCAGACGTTTGGTTTCTTTTTAGGCCTTGACAAAAACAAAACAGCCCTTACTCCCAGGGCCTGCAATTTTTCAAGCTAAAAAACAAGACACATACACAAAAAACTATCATAACAAATACTGATATTAAAATTTATATAACAACATTTAGTAACTGAAATGCATGAAAACAATACAAGCAATCGCATACCAGCATATAAGCTTCATCCCGGATATGAGAGGTGGTTCCATTTTTTTGGCGGGTGTGGACCCACCTCTCCCGCTTCTGATCAAACTTTTCCATTTTTCTTTTGAGCCTCAGCTTCCGTGGCTGCTCTGCGTTGCATGTCTTGCAGGTTTTGCAGGCTACATATATTTGTGCGTGGCAGACCACGCACTTCCTTGTTGTTGACCCCTGCGGCATTTCTATCAGAGATAAGAGTAAGAAAGAGAGACACAAACAGATTGTGAGAAGAACTCAAACAATGGATTTTAAGTGAGAGAACAAGATTTAAAAAACAGTTTATCTGTTTTTTCCAGTACATTTATATATTTTCAAATGAGTTATCAGAAGAGACAATACCGTTTATATTGATTACAGATGTAACAATACCAAAAACTTATGGTAAGATAATACCACAATAAAAAGTCCACAACACGATATTTATTCCTGGACAAAGGAAAACAAAACAATGGTTATTTCTCTTGAAGCAAACAAAATAAAGATGGTAACTGTCATGCATAATGCAAACACCTTGCTGGATTTTCAATATGTAAACTGCATAAATGGTAATCAAAGGAAGTAGACATTTGTGGGCAATAAAGAGCTACTGAAGTGAGCTGAACTCCTTTAAATTAATTCATTGTTTAACCAATACAATAATTCTCTTGTTACTGCAAACAACTATCAATCCGTTCATCGAGAAAATAATCGACTGATTATTAAAATAATAATAAGTCTCCTATTGGCATAAGGTTGTCATACGTGCCAACTTTGAGTCCTCAGAAATAGAGAGCATTTCTTAATCAAAGCAGGGGAGAAAATTTAAGTTTCATAAACTTTGTTTCCTGCATTCTGGTGACTTCTAAACAATGAAAATAATGTTAAAAGTAACACACACGTTTTTGCAAAAAAGATGTCTGCAGATGGCTAATAGATGATAAATACTGGCTAGCATACAAAATGTGACCACAGCATTTAGCCTAGTAGTCCAGTTTCTAATTTGCTTACAATAACACAAAAGGAATATTTTACCAAGTAAGGATGTTAATTTTAGACTTTATGTAAGAAAAAAAGGAGGGAAAATCTGTCATAAATAAGGGAAAATTGTGATTCCTAAAGGAAACTGGGAGAGAGCAGGGAAAAGAGGAGTCTCCCAGGAAAACTGGGAAGGCTGGCAAATATGTCCAACCTGTGCCTTCCCTCTAAATTTTACTCATAGGCAACAAAAAGCCATTGATAAATTAGGAACATATCAGCCATGTATCTTCATCTTGAATCACCTGGCGGGGGAGGAGCTCAGAGTGAAACTGTGTGCTTCTCACGTCTAGACGAGGACAAAGCGTGACAGTGACACGGTGTCCTCTGTCCTCTCTGCTGCTCTGTTACACGGTTTGATGTGATGCTGCTTGTAAACACCGACACACTACTCAACTCAACTCAACTCAGCTTTATTTATATAGCACCTTTCATACAAACATGCAGCCCAAAGTGCTTCACATATCAACATTAAAACAACAGAAACAAACAAACAAACAATGACAAAATCCAAATAAACAACAACAATAAAATTGAAATTGTTAGGATTAAGTAAAAGGAACACCGAGATAAAAAATAATATAAAGAACTCACGATTGAAGTTAGAAGACCAAGATTATAACATAACTCCCAGATTAACAATTAAAAGCCAGATTAAAAAGATAGGTTTTTACTTTTCTCCTAAAAATACCGACAGAGCTTGCCAACCTAATGTCCAAAGGCAAAGAGTTCCACAGTTTAGGGGCATAAAAACAGAAGGCACTCTCACCAGTACGTTTATGAAACACATGAGGGACATTTAAAAGAAAAGCAGTGGAGGACCTCAGTGATCTGGCAGGAATATAAAATGAAAGAAGATCCGTAATATATGCAGGAGCAAGGTTATTTAAAGCTTTATAAACGAGTAAAAGAACTTTAAAATCAATTCTAAAAGCAACGGGTAGCCAGTGAAGTGTTTTAAGAAGTGGAGTAATGTGATCAATTTTCTTTCACTAAACACACACACACACACACACGAGCCACATGGAGGAGAGTGAGAGGGGCGTCTATCGTTTTCCCAACCCAGTTCACATGAAACCACGCCCACTTCCGTAGAGAACCTAGTTCTTCTTTTTTTTTTTTTGGCGGATTGCAGTTACAGCTTTTACGCGCACACCGCCACCTACCGGACCGGAGCCTGCAGACAGGGTCTCGTTTACACACTGTAATAGCCTAATAAAATACTAATAAAGCCTAAAAAACTATATGTGTGTGTGTTATATATATATATGTATATATATATTATATATATATATATATATATATATATATAATATATATATATATATATATATAAAATCCAGTGTTTATTAAGAACATCCCTCTCTGAGTTTCCCACACCTTCTCTCCATTTGTTCCCAGTACCCCTTCTATATCCCGGGTGAAAAACAAATATGTATATTAAGTATACTGTGTACTTGCAGTCAGACTAATCATCAGTATACATTAAGTGTATAAATGATTACTTAACTTGAGATTTACAAATTTTTGAATGACTAATTTGTACTAAGTATATTTTGGTTGTAATGACTTTGCAGAAAAGCACAATTTTTGGTGTATTTAGTGTACTTTTATGAGCTAAAGAGGAGCAATTTCAAGTAAACTTAGTACACTTAAAGTGTATGTCTGTATATGCACTAATATACATGCTTGATTAACGGGATTAAAGTTTACCTTGTTTATGCTACTTTTTCAAAGTACACTGAAGTACAGCTAAAATAAACTTATACTGAAGTGCAGTTTTTGTAAGCATACTTAAACACACTTCTAATAAAGTGAAATTAAAGTACGCTTTAAGAAAACACTAATAGTGTATTAAAGTATAGAATTATACTTTTCAAAAGTGAACCAACTTGCCACTATAAGTATTTGCAATTTTGTATTAAAAAAAAATGCAATTAACAATTAACAATACACTTACAATAAAGTATACTGCTTTTAAGTACACTTTACTTTAAGTATCGCACAATTAAAGCTGAACTTTCTGACATCTATTTTGGAGTACAACTTTTTACAAGTACACCTTCAATTCATAAAGTATACTAAGCTTTTACCTGGGATCCCATCCTCATTCGGCCTCTCACCCTATTTTGCAAGCTTACTCTTCATTATATTTGACACAGTGCATTAATGTGTCCAGCATTTTCAGCCATATTGTCAACATACTTGTAAATTTACTTTTCCCAACAGAAATAGTGTCAGTGTGATCAAACCATAACCTAGATGGAGCTGCCTCTTCTCTTCTGCTTATTCCTTTAACACTCTGCTCAAACTGACTTTAGTACGTTATTGTATAGTATGTTCTGCCTATACTGTCTTCATCCCACTTTATCTAACAAATTTCTGATATTTTCTTTTTAATTCATGCTTTACCTTCTCCCTTTTCCAAATGAAATGTCCATTACAGAGCTCATCTTTAGTGATCCTTTAGCTATCCTGTCTGTAAAGTCATGACCCTCTAATGCCACATGAAGGTGGGATTACAGGGTTTTCTTCTTTTGATCAACCTGGTTTCATTCAAATAGTGGAATACTCCTTAACCAAAATTTCACAGACGTAATATTTATAGACCAACATTTACAATGAATTACCACAATTACAATACTTTTCCTCTCACAGCCACCACACATGGGCCTGAGAACAATATACAGGTAAAATGTATCAACAGTATTACAGCTTTACAATCATTGATAATGAGGAGTACATTGTAATAAGGCAAGTATTGACATTAACATTGAATATAAATGGAAAACACATATTTTTCTGGTCCTTTTCCACCCACTTCTTTCATTACTCAGCCACATGATTACAGGCCTGATAGTTATAATAACACAAGGCGTGTGTGTGGCATAAATGCAACACATGCCTTGCACTTTATTCAGTTTTTATTGCTTCCAGGGTTCAAATAATTAATCAGGTCTTAGTAAGTCAAGTTTCACAGCAAACAAAAACGTCAAGTCCCCATTTTTGACTTGAGATCGACTCAAATGAAGTTTCAGGTTTTCAGCCCTGTAGATAATCTGTCATTTAACAAAGTTCACTTGTGCTGCACATCTTTGATCATGTTGGTACCATCTTTATATACAGTCTAAGGTTTGTACAGCACAATGATTTGTGACGGAAGAGGAAAAGGCTGTCAAACTGAGGGAGAGCCCAGCACACATGGAAATGCTGAGATGATGACAACTGGCAGTTTTTGTGGTCGCCCTCAGTGATCCCTGAGTGATTGTAATGTCCTTTCACAACCATCAGCTTTCCCATCAGGCTCCAATGAAAATATTTGATTTTCTCTGTTCCTTTATTTTGTGAGTTAAGTATTCCTCTTGTAACCTCAACATTTTTATCTGCATCTTTATTTTCTCTCTCCTCAGCTGATCAAGGTCCATTGTGTCCAGATCACAGCTCGTGGAGGGCTGAGAGGATGGAGCCTCCACCATGTCGGAGGACTGAGTGACGTCTGAGGCTTGGGTTGTTTGGGGAACCCTGTGGACAGAAAATCTCTTTATAATCGTGCATGAAAATAAACCACCTTTGTTTATCTAAATGATGAGATTGTTAGACCTTACCTTATGTCTAGCTTCACTTGTAATCGTGCTGCATCACTGTTAGCAGTGGTGGCATCTGTGTTCTCATATTTACGCTCAACCAGCACATTTAGGGATTCAGTGGGAGGTTCTCCACCTGTACAGTTAATAGAACACATATATTAATTTTGAAATGTATTTTTGGTTTTGCACAAACAAACATGCAGTTACAACTATTATAACTTTGGAACAACTTACACGGTGCCTCTATGCTTTCTTCTTTAATGCGTCTTTGTAAGGGTGGTGAGGTGACATCTCTGGCTTCGGATCTTGACATGTCAACATGCTCGTTATTAGCATTTTCACAGTCTTCAAAACCTTCAGTCCATTGTCTCTGCATTTCAGGCCCCATCTTTCTTCTCTTTCTTTCTTTATCCTTCTCTCCACGATGCCCAGCTTCTTCTCTCTCCTCCCAGTCGTCTGTGCAAAGGACAAAAGAAATGCAAATACTGAAACAAATCCTTGAAATCTTAAATCAACTTGCCACAGTTAAATCTTTAACACTAACCTGTCATGGTGCCAACAAAGCCTGTGTCTGTAACAGTGACCAGCAGCATAGAGGAGGAACTGAGGCTGGAAGTGTGGCTGCTGGTTGATCCGATGTCCTCAGTTTCAGGTTTGATATCTTGGGACGAGGTAGCTGGCTCTGACAGAGGTGTCGGAGAGTTTCCTGTTTCAGTTTTGATCTCTCTCTGTCCATCTGCAATAATTACAAACAAACATTAAATTTACAGTCAGTTGTGATGTTATCACAGTGAAATGATTTGATTACATCAATGTCTGGCCTCTGAATTAGTTTACACATTAACATTACAAAGTATGAGTGTGGTTGTGTGGCTCTTTCTGTTTACCTTTTCCAAGACAAACTGGGGAGGCTGCTGGAGGTCCTTGGGTGGACTGGGGTCCTTTCCCCAACGCTTGCTGCTCTGTTGTTGCATGGTGTGCTGAGGGTCCTATCAGGGCTGCTGGCTGTCCCATTGGAAACATGGATGGTCCTATCAGGGCTGCTGGGGGTCCCACTGGAAACTTTAATGGCCCAATTATGGCTGCCGGGGGTCCAGTTGAAGCTGCCAAATTTCCAGCTGGAGCAGCTGGCACTCCAGTCAGGGCCTTCAGTGGTCCAATTGAGGCTGCCAGGGAATTAAGCAGGGCCATTGCTACCTGGGTGTCTGGTGTGGCCATTCGTGGTCCAGTTGGGGGTTCAACTGTGGCTGATGAGGTTTCATCCAGTTGTCCCGTAGCACCTTGTGGGGTCCAGCCTCCATTGGACAAGTACTGAATTATTTAAAGGGTAACAATACTTTGACTTAAAGTTAAAGTTCACCCTAACAGAGAATTTGCCCAAAAAACCTACACTCAGTAGGCGATAAAAACTGTTCTGAATCAATTAACTGCATGTAAGAAGCATTATTTTCTTGATGTCTATAAATACCAGTATATAAAGAGACTTGAGTGAACTTTAATGCTGCTTCGTACATATCGAACCCTTCCTGTTGTAAGGTTCCTGTAATTAAAGTTCCAAAACGACAGACATAGAGCACAATTATAATGATAGTTTTAAAAATTAGTCCAATTTCCACATTAGTGACATGGATTAATTTCCTCGCTGGAGTAATATGCCGTTTAGAACTTCACCACCAAAGAGGTGTTACGTACATATTCAGCCTGAACTTCTGCAAAGACAATGTATTTTTGTGTAATAGTCCATATAATTTAGACACCTGGTATTCCTCCCTCTATGGGAAACCAATGCAGCAGTCACGCTTTTGTGGCTTCACTCAACTGGGATCAGAGTTACAAGCTATGAAGTTGAGTCTACATCCCTGATCTGCATCATCTACAGTGTACATGGAGCACCAGTTTTGGAGACAAGTGTTGAGACTGTAGTTTGCTGCGTTGCTGGAAACTGAGCAGATGCACTTATTACATTGTTATTTATTATTTTTTTTATACTTTATTGTGTCAGTACAGTATATGACATTCCTACAATACACATCCTGTTATTTAAATAACTTGACACAATATTTAGTTTTTTGTTATCTTTCACCCGTGTGGCGCAGTCCCACATAACCTTTCATAACTTAAAATACATATACACAAATACCTCAAAAATAACCAAACAACATTACATTAACCTTACCCAACAAAAGAAAAACACGCAAATACACCAAATACAACAGTAAAATAATGCGCACATAAACAGTAAGTAATTTTAAAAAATAATAATAAAAAAAAAAAAAAAAAAAAAATTAGGCTTCATCTCTACTGTATACAGAGGATATATCTAATTACTTTAATTTAAAACGAGCCCATTTTTTTCCCAACAGCTTTTCTTTCTTATTAATTCCATAAGTTACCCTCTCCATCCTATAAATATTCTCTACAGTCTCTAGCCATTTATTTACTTTGGGGGCTTCCGACTTTTTCCAGTTTCTTGTTATTTGTACGTTGTTATTTTAGAGATACTTGAACATGAGCAGCTAGATAGCTACCTGATTAGCTTTTAACCTCTCCCATTTAATTTCAATTAGCTGTAACCTAAAGCATGAATGATAATATGACCGCTCTATTAGTCGAGAGAAGGCAACAATAGTTTTTTAATAAATAAAAGAACATTCTTACCTTGAATAACCATATCAAAGAGGTCCTTCATTCTTTGCAGACATGTTGTTGATATCTCACTCAGCTGGCAACGGGGTGCCAAAAACCTCAGACACCCAGCCAGGCTGCCTTTTTCCAGTCTTTGACAGAAACAAAACAGCTCTTACTCCCAGGGCTTGCAGTTTTTCGAGCTACAAAAACAAGGACACACACAAAACAATAACAGTAAAAGATATTCATATTAAAATGTAAATAGAAACATTTGTAAATTCAAATGCATGAAAACAATAAAAGCAATCACATACCAAACATATAAGCTTCATCCCGAATATGAGAGGTGGTCCGATTTTTTTGGCGGGTGTGGACCCACCTCTCCCGCTTCTGATCAAACTGTTCCATTTTTTTTTTGAGCCTCAGCTTAAATGGCTGCTCTGCGTTGCATGTCTTGCAGATTCTGCAGGCTACATTTATTTCTGCGTAGCAGACCACACACTTTTTAGTTGCTGTCCCCTGGCGTGGCATTTCTATCAGAGATAGTGTAGGAGCGAGAGAGACTGGGAAAGACACAAACAGATTATGAGACGCTCTTATCGCACTCAAAGAAAACATGATCAGCATGACAACACGATTAAAAAATAGAGGCAACAAGGCAATAGAGTGTTAGCAACACAACGGTGGTAGGAACATGAAATTGTCTTTCCACCATTGAACCACCTGGCAAAGAAGTATCTATCACCAGTGCCCCTTCCAAAAGGGTTTTCAGTTGCAGTGGCAACAATGGCTACATTTAATGCACACTTATTGTCCACTATTATTCAGAATATGGCAATTTGATACAGGTCGTGTAAACAGCATATTCCAGTTGGCTATTCTGGATGATGCTTTATTCTGATAGGCTGGTATTTTTCAGGTTTTAGTCACATTCTTTGGACATGTATACAGCAAAGAATATGCGTCTCAATTGGGTTTTTTATTGCAGTTTGTGACACACAACGTCTTGCCTATTAACAGTCAGCTCTGTGCTGAAAACAAACCAACGAGCCAACAGTTTGAAAGGCTGGAGTAGAGATGCATGCACAAAAGGAAATGCCACATTTTTGGTCGAAGGGAGAAACAAACTTAATCTTAAACATTGTTTGAAACATTTGATATCAACAGGTTTTTGGATATGCAAAAATATCACAATGATGACCTTTTCAATAAGGTGATTAAATGAATGAAAGAGGGAGGGTTGGGTTTGCACGGTCAAACAAGTCTGCACAAAACAGTGGAACACTCTGAAAAAAATCAGATTTTGATGCAAAGAAGGGTCCATAGTCAAAGGCTCCATGTAAACAGGAATTAGGAAGATATTCATTTTCATTAACCATGTAAACAGCTTTGTAAGAATATTGTCTTGATCAGAACAAGAGCAAAAAACTTAACATCGTGTGCGTGTAAACACAGTCAATGTAACCTGCCACAGAGCCTCCCTGAGGCCTGAGGCTGCTGAAAAGCTAGTTTTCTTTGCACAAAGCTGTACACATGGCTCGGCAGGGGCAGTTCTGACACTGGACTGGTTCTGTCGCACAGACCTGGCAACCCTGGAGATCACAGAACAGACAGTGAGCATGACAAAGAGATTTATCTGTCCTATGCTGCCTACTAGACCAGCTGTTAATCAGCCTGTTGCAAATTAATATGCAGCTAAACACTGAAAAGATATACTTTTTAATGTTACTCCCTCTATTTCCTCCGATTTTCATCTCTGTACCACTAAATGTAATAAATATGACAACACTTGTTATCACAGCCAGTGATAAATTAGAATCACATTTCAGCCACGTATCTTCATCTTACCTGGCAGTGAAGGAACTCGTAATAAACTCTGCTTCTCTTTTGTCAGTGGGGAGTTGTTGGCGTCGTGTAAATTATCACCCACTGCACCTTCATCACGCGTGCGCTTTTCACGTCCACGCGAAGCAAAACGTGACACTGACACGGTATCCTCTAACGGACCGCGAGTCTGTCGGACGCTCACACGGGGTTGAGAACACTGACACACACCAGAGTGGCTTGTCTTGTCTGCGCAGGCGCTGAGCTGCCTCCCCATCCTCCTCTTCTTCTCCTCCTCCTTCTCCGCCGCCTCTTCTTCTTCTTCTGGCGCAGGTGGCAACCACAGTTAAGGTGCATTACCGCCACCCACCATGTTGGAGTGTGGACCAGAATTAGTTACACGCTTCATTTTTTGAATGAATGAATTTAAATTGTCCTTGAAATCCTTAAAAATTAGAAAATAAGTAAAAGCACAAAAGTTCTATGAGATTCTAAAATAATTTCACATTGATTTAGATAACAGCTGAAATAAATTTACACTTGTGTGATATTTTATCTGCTGATTTTTTTTCATAATTACTTTTATTATATTGTGCTGTTAATTTTATTTTTATATTTTCTTATAACCATTTAAAGCACTTCCTGTATATTGTGTTGTCGGACATTTTGTAACTGAATTCTTAATGCTGTTCTCGTCACAGTTTCTTTGCACTATTTGAAACGTAAAATATCAATATTACTTTTTTATGTATATATATTTGTACATTTCAATTAAGTTTTAAAAAAAGTCACACACATTAAAAAAAAACGGAGGGGGGCTGGAGCCTATCCCAGCTGACATTGGGCGTGAGGCAGGGTACACCCTGGACAAATCGCCAGTTCATCACAGGGCTGACACATAGAGACAGACAACCATTCACACTCACATTCACACCTACTGGCAATTTAGAGTCACCAATCAACCTATCACGCTGCATGTGTTTGGACTGTGGGGGGAAGCCGGAGAACCTGGAGAGAACCCAAGCAGACACGAGGAGAACATGCAAACTCACACAAAAGGCCCTGCCCCAGCCAGCCAGTCAAACTCAGGACCTTCTTGCTGTGAGGCAGCAGTGCTCACCACTGCACCACCGTGCTGCCCTAAGTGGAACTATTGATTTTTATTTTGCATCATTGCATGCCACCTTCCCAACATCAAGACCAATTTCAACCTAAATGGATGATACAGCACACAGGAAAAGATGATTCCTTGATGTATTCATCAGTGCAAGTCACGCACCACAGATGTAGCAGGACAGAAATGATGTGAAAGACCTAACAAGACGAAAAACAACATAACAAGACAAAAATAATGTAGAAGTCACAACAAGGTGAAAAAGATATGACAAGACAAAAATGTGATGTGACGTAAAATGACGTAAAAGACAAAAATAATATATAAAGATGTAACAAGATGAAAACAATGTAAAAGATGTAAAGATGATGAAACAGACAGAGAGGGAGACTTGAGCAGGGAGAAAAGTCGAAGGTCAGTGAGTTTTGTATGTAAACAGCCAGTAGAAATGTTCCTCTGGGGGACACTTCTTACTTTTATACTTTTTTCACTTTTGCTTGAGTAATGAAGTCGAATCAGTACTTCTACTTTTACTAGAGCTCTGGTGTGTGATATGATAAATAAAACTAAGGTACATATTTCTGAGCTACTTGAGCTCTATGGTCTGAACCACAGACTATATGATCTGAACTAATATGATGTTGATTATGTCTTTTTAAAGTACCTACTTGCTGTGATTGGCTGCAATAGGATTACACCTGCTATGCACATGCCAATCACTCAGTCAAGCCATGTTACACTCTGGGTTGATGGGCCACAGAGAAACTTACTTTCGCAAACAACAAGCTTCAAAATATTTCTTTCAAAGCTAAAGAGACGTAAAGTTGATTGTGAAAATTGCCAATTCCAGAGTGAATGGACTGACAAGTATTTATTTACTGTTATTTTGTTCAGAGAATCAGACACAACCTGTTAATACCAGGAGCTGAGGTCACCTGCTTTACTGTTAATCACTTTATAAATAAAATTCTCATTTCATCTACAAATATCAACATAAGCCAAACATACGACAAGCACATATTTAGGTCAGTGTGTGAGATTTTTAATAAGTTTCCTCCCCAAAGCTGAAAAAAAACTTAATACGTTTGTCATTTTTTGGTCTTCATCTTTCTCATCATATCTTTGGTGTGTTATGCAGAACAGGAAACATCTGATTGCTCAGATTTTACAGGCAAACTATTTATAGACCACAACTAAAAATTAAGTACCACTGTAAACATATTTTTCCTCCCACAGTCACCACAACACAGAGTACAATCAAAAAACAAATCAACAACAAATCAAATCAAAAGATTTATACAATTGATATAAAAATATATAGAAAAATCAATGTTATTATAGCTCTACAATCATTTCTACAATACTGTTTCATTACTCAGCCACACTTAGTAATAGGCCTAGTAATTATAATAGCACAAGGTCTTTTGTCATAAATTTTGTCAGTTCTCAAACAGGCCTCAGCAAAAGTACCCAAAGATTGAGGTCAAGTTCACATCTGTGTTCATGGCGAGGAATAGATGCAGGGAGAAAGCATTCAGGCAAAGGGTGATACTGATAGACAACAACAACAGGAAAAGGCTGAACATGATGTCACTCCCAAACTTCTTAAAAACTCAAGTTTGTTTGTTGCTTCGAGTTTAGTTAGTAAATTCCCTCTGCCTTCCAGTGAGGAAAAGACACAGACGGAAATGATGATGATCAAGATGACAACTGACAGTTTTTTGACAGCTCGCACACTAGTAAACATCCCCGGTGATCCCTGAGTGACAGTATTATAACCATCAGCTTTACAATCAGTTTTGAAGATTCTTTATTTTGAGAGTGCAGTATTCCTCTTGTAACCTCAACACTTTTATCTGCATCTTTATTTTCTCTCTCCTCAGCTGATCAAGGTCCATCATATCCAGATCACAGCTAGTGGAGGGCTGAGAGGATGGAGCCTCCACCATGACGAAAGTTTGAATAATGTCTGAAGTTTGGGCTGTTTGGAGAACCCTGAGGACAGAAAGTCTCTTATAGCTGAGCACGCAAATAAACCATCTTTGTTTACTTAGAATGTGACTGTTAGACCTTACCTTGTGTCTAGCTCCACTTGTAATTGTGCTGCATCATTGTTAAAGGTGGTGGCATCTGTGTTCTCATATTTACACTCAAAAAGCACATTTAGGGACTCAGTGGGAGGGTCACCACCTGTACAGTTAGTAAAACACTCATGTATTTCTGGTTACACGCAAACAAAACATGCAATGGCTTCTCTTGTGTTTTCTGAACGACTTTTCATCTGTACCTTCTTCCTTAACGCATCTCTGTATGGGTGAGGTACCTCCGATATCTCCAATTGCAACAGGGTGATCACTGGCTTCAGATCTTGACATGCTGACAAGCTCATTATTAGAATTTTCATCAAAACCTTCGGTCCATCGAGCGTCAGGCCCCATCTCTCTTCTCTTTCTGTCTTTATCCTTCTCTCCACAATCCTCTCCGTCTTCAAACAAGTAAAAATAATTACACAAACATATCTTCATATTTTCAACCATATCACCACTAAAGTAACCACTCAATCTTAACTTGATGCTAACCTTTCACGTCAATAGCAGAAAACCACACACAGGAGGGACTGAGGTTGGCAGCCTGATTGCTGGTTGATCCGATCTCCTCCATTTCAGGTTTGATGTCTTGGGGCAAGGTAGCTGGTGGATGTAGAGGTGTTGGAGTGTCTCCAGTTTCAGTAGTGATTTCTCTCTGTCCATCGTCTCGTATTTCATTACTTTGTGTGAACTCTTTTTCATTTTCTTCCTCTGCACCTTTAATGATGGATGGGTACTCCATCTGTGAGGGATCAGTGTGTGTAGCTGTTACTCGTGTGACTAAAGCCCAGTACAAAAACACACACGCATTGTAGCTTCAGCGGCTAACGTTAGCTTGTGGAGAAAGGAGGTTGTGATGCCTCTTACATAACTTCTGTGTGTGCAGTCTTTCTAATTACATATCTTTACAGTCTTATACTTAAACAACAAACTGCAGCTGTCTCGACTTATAAAACTGTCTTTTAAGTTGACACACATCACGTGTAATTCATTGCATAATTCAAACGGGATCAAAAATAATTTATATCTTGTTTTTGGCTACTGTTCATGTTTTTTCTGAAGATCCATGGTGTTCTACTGGAAGGGGTGTGACTTTGCCTCTATTAATGAATGATTCAAAATGACAGAAGAGTTGCTTTGTTTTTATGACCAAAGTATGTTAGTAATGGAAACAAAACGTCAATTTTCAGAAATATTGTTTGCTTGCAGTTCTCATGCAGTCAACGCAGTTCTTTCTTGCAGTTCTAGTTCTTACAATTTAATTACAGTCCATCCAAAAGTTGTAGAGACATTTCACATGAAAAATGTCGCGCCTCAGGGGATGACCAAAGTAACTGGAATTCATCCACTAGGGACCATGAATGCCCGAGTGGCGAGGTGACCAACAAACCAATGTCAGACCAATATTGCCATCTAAAGTGTCTTGGAGGATGTACACACACACACAGAATAAAAAAAACAAAAAAACAACTCCACAGTTTTCTCTCCATCTTACCTTTGAAAGCCTTCTGATGACAACTTTTACTTTCTTCAGCAGTGCACTTTTCTCAGATACTGAACTGATCAATTTTGCCCCCCTTTCTGAAAGGAGAAGACTCTATAGTCACACATCCACACAGACACTCTTAATGGCCTAACATGCTCATGCATGCATGTTAATTTCTATAATAGTAGGCCTATTTCTGCAAATGATTCCTGAAAGGTCACCTTCAAAACCACTGTTGTCGTTATCGTCAGCAACAGCAGCCATATCCTCATCTTCCACTTCTCCCTTTTCCATTTCATCCATCTCTTCATCATCTCCTGAGTCTACAATATCTTCTCCATTTTCAACCCCTCCCTTTACTTTCTCTGTCTCCAGTAGCAGTTCTTCACTGCCTGGAATCCAATCTCCATCTTCAACATCATCTTCCTCAGTTTCTTCGGCAGACTGAATTACTGACTCTATGACAGGGATATAATGACATGTACCCTTTAAGTAATCGCTAATTACTATGTGGTAGGTCTAAACTGACTAAAAATCTAATTAATATTGATTTGGCATGCACTCTGGGTTGGTTTATCTTTTGGTCATTGGATTTTCCTTTCAGAAACAGGTATTTAAAAACAAAAAAGAGGTGATTTAATTTTCATTTTAAAATACAGTCGTTAAAGTTGAAATACAAGCCGTTTTTCTTCATGGTCAAAAATGGATGGCTAAATCTAAATCTCTTTTTTGTAACAAAAATTAAAATCACTAGAAAACAGAAAGGAAAAAAAGCTTGTTTTGGAGACCAGATGTGGTATTTTACAATTTTAAAGACAAAAGCAGCAGATGTACCAGTGTTGCTTTAATCCAGGCTAAAATGTCTTTGGAAACCTTTTCTAGTCTAATTTTACACGTGGCAAAACGTGGCCTGTTATCTGCAGAAATCTCACTGTGCTCAAGTGGTCAAACCAGTGACTGAGAAGATGTAAAAAACAGGGATTTTTTCTGTTTTCTTGCTATTTCGGTTTTGGTTATGTGAAATAAAAACTTTAAATCAAATCATTTGTAAAACTTTCACTCATCCCTTTTTAAATGAAAATCAAATAACAACTTTTTTTTTGTTTGTTTGTTTGTTTTTTAATATCCATATCTGACAGGAAAATTCAATGAACAAGTGATACACTAACCATTCTGCTTACTGTTGCCTTAACTCTGGTTACAATTAGAAAAAGGTGCGCACAAACCCTCAGAGGAGCTCTCTGATGATGTGCAATTCAGTGACGGGAGTTTCGGGTTGCTGGGAGATAAAGAAAAACAAAGACTTGTCATCGCTGTCATAGTTGCATGAATGCGTTTTGACAAAAATAATTATCACGTTTTATTGGAATGTTCAGTTACCTTTGTAGTCTTATGTCTTCTCTTTTTATATCCACTGGTGGTTAAGGCACCTTGCTGTGATATTAGTGAGAAGTTAGTTCAGAAATGTATTTAGTAATTTATTTATTTAGTCCACTTTGCATAAAGGACACAAAAAACTCACCTCAAACAAAAATTGCAGAGGCTTATCTTCATGGAAAATACTAGTTTTCCATTTTTTAGCAGTGCCTTTCCCTGCAAAGTTCTCGAAAGCAGAGGGGCTGAACCAGTTGTCTCCACTCTTAATACAGTCCTCACCTAAACAGAGCATCCCAATACAGCAACACAGGTGAGAAACAAAAATAGAAAAGGACAAATGAATTAGAAAAAAATAGTTTACTTCTTTATCAACTATGACTTAAACTGAACAGGTAGTAGTTTTCACTTACTCCTTTCCAGCTTTTTTACATCCAGGATGCCTGTTGTGGCTCCACAGGTCACAGTCAACATACCTAAAGATTTTGCATAAACTGCAATAATTGACCATTCCTAAGTCCCGCCCCTTTTCACTCTGTGCTCCAATGACAGTTGAGCAAGCTTGGTACCTCGGTCAAACTTCTCATTTCCTGTTTCCTGTGCTTAAATATGGTATGTGCTAAGCTCATCTGCGCTGAGAGGAAAACCAAATTTTGAAGGTTTTAAAAAAGTGTTGCGGGGGAACTGCAAAAGTGACATTCACATCTTAAAGCTACGACAAGGAGTTGATGTGTTGATTTTGGAAGACACTGTGGACTTAAGTGTTTGCACCACCATAACCACAAAATATAACATCAAAAATGAAAATATATGTGTAAATGAAAATCTCCTCCTGCTTCTTTTTAACTGGCTATCATACTACTCATTGTAAGTTGGAAAACACAGGCTTGTTTATCTGATTTGAAGGAGAATCTCACCTGGTGGCAGCAATTACAAATAATTACACAGAAACAACCAATCATCTCATGGATGGTCTCATTTGCTTATGTAATCATATAGCTGCATCAATATTAAATCAAGACTGTTTCATAGCGAGTTAGAAACTCCTTGTAGTAGCTTTAAGTTAGCCGATGTCACTTTCACAGGAAAAGGAGAAAGTTGTTTGAGGTTTGCTTAACTGTTATTGGAGCACAAAGCAAGAACCCGGCAGGACTTAAAAGGGTCAATTATCATATTAGAGTTGCAGACAAAGTTGACTTGCAGCATTTTCTTTGGGGCTACTTGAGAAGAAAATACTCTTAGTGTATTTTTGTCCTGTAGCGAATCCAATGCACCCTGCAATTTACTCTTTAACATATGATTAGAACAAGATGAATGGATGCTGATCATGTGACTCTGAGGACTCACCATGTTCACATGTTCCCTGGTTGTAGGTGTTCTTGATGGATGGGCCTGGCTGCTCACTGTCTTCCTCGTCTTTGTCCCCATTCTTGTTGTTGTCGCGATCCTCCTCCTGCTTCCCTTCCTCCTCCTCATCATCCTCATCATCCTCATCATCCTCATCAAAATCATCAAAGTCATCAAAGTCAACATATGTAGGTCTTCTCATCTTCCTTGGGCTAATTCTCCTGTCCCTATTTTCTTTTTCCTCCTCCTCCTCCTCTTTTGACTCCTCCTCCTTTTCTGGATTTTCAGTATATCTGGCTTTTTTTCGCTCCCTTGCACTAATTTTCCAGTCCCTACCCTCTTCTTCTTCATCATCATCATAAAGGACTCCTGACTGTGTTCTTTTCCTCTCCATTCAGTTTTCTTTCCAAATTAAAGAGTTGGCCTCACAGACTGCCACGACAGCTTTTAATTTAAAAATTAATTTTAAAGTTGTTTCATTGATATCATAATTCTATTGAAAGGCCTTTTCGAAGGTGGCAGAGAGAGACGCAACTTGCAACTGAAGAAAGCACATATAAACAAAACAGGAGACAAAGCATAAGCAAATTAAGAAAATGTAAATATTTGTCAGCAGTGCAGCATTTAGAAAATACACACAAATACATAAAACAAAACAAAAAAGTGCTGAACTAGGGATGGTAATTAATATTCACTAATCAATGAATTGCAGTTAAGAATTTAACCAGTAATCCAGCAGTGGAAATGTGCTGTCAGAGAACTGACTTTGTGGTGTTTTTCTGTGTTCCACTCTGAGATAAAGTGGAAGCTAAAAACCCACCTGAGCTCACATCATTCATCTTTAAAAGCTGTTCAGTAAATCTGTACACACTTTTACATGATTTGTGATTTTGAAGATATAGATTTGATACAATCTAATCAAAGCCTGCTTTACTGTTTTTAAATTACATAATTATCCACCCGAAACTTATCAATTACATCATCTCAATATATCTGATTGAGGAAATAGAAAAATGTATCTAGTCTACATGTTTTATGTCCTGCCCAGATTAATAGGTAGTATACTTTAGTGTAATAGAAATATAATTTAAGAATACAAGTATATTATAGCTTATATTGTATTACAAGTTGTTACAGGTGCACTTGTACTTTTTTGCCCAGTTTAATGTATTTTAAAGTGTACCTTCAAAAAGCGTACTTCAAAATAGATGTCAGTGGGTTCGGCTTCAATGTACTAAAAATAAATATGCTGGTTCTGCAGTGCTTATTTCACTTACAAGAAGTGTACTTGTACATTATAAGTGAATAGTAAATTGTCCATCAGTTTAAAAAGTATACTAAATTGCAAGTACATATAATGGTAATTACTTTCAGGTCAATTGTAATACACTATTAGTATGCTTTATTAAAGTGTACTTTCATTCATTTAAGTATGCTTACAAAAAGTGCACTTCAGTATCAGATAGTTTAAAGCTGTATTTCAGCGTCCAAGTAGCACAAACAAGGTAAACTTTATTTCATTAACCAAGCATGTATATTAGAACATACAGTCATATACTTCAAGCATACTAAGTATACTAAATACACTTAAATCTGTGCTTTTCTATGATTTAACTACAACTAAAATATACTTAGTACATATGGCAAACTTCAACTAGTATACTGATGTTTAGTCTGAGTCAAGTATGCTAATATGTAATATACTGAGGATATTTTATTTTTCACCAGGGTATACACTGCACCAATACACAGTTTTAACAGTAAATGTACGGAATATATCAGGTATTTCTAGCTCCTATTTGTATTCTCATTTCCTGGCTTACTTACAGCAAACACTTATGCTGTCTCTTTTTTATGTCCTTGTACAACTGTTTCACAAAATTACACCGAATCATCAAATCAACTTGCATTTGTTCAGAAATCACCAAAACAGTAGAAATATAATAGTGCTGCGTCTTACCTCTTTTGCCCTTGACAGAGGAAATGAAACAGAAAATTAGACACTCCTACAAGGAGCGGTTAATTTTGAATTTGTGGTTCTGTTATCTGAAGTGACCACCAGATGGCTCTGTAGTATGACAGTCACCCTCACAGAGGAGGAGGACTGCGTTCACATTTAACCTTTTACAGTCCTGCATGCATGTAGAGAGGTTAAGCACACAATGTGACAGTCTCATGTATAAATGACTACATCATTTCTTTATTTTTTTTCTTTTACATCCCATTTACAATTTGCATTCTAGAAATGATCATACACACAATCACTGTTTGAGTAAAACATTTTATTTTTAATTTCTAGACTCACTGATGATGAAACATTGCTAAATAGCACTTCAAGCGCAAGCGTCCTTTTAACATTTTTTTTACAATTTTGTTACAGGAGAGTGGATTAAATAAAATCAAAAACATGCTTTTCTGCTGTTTTTAATTATTGATTGATGCATTTTAAAAATCTTGGAAGTAAGGAGGAGTGGAAGGACTTTACCTGCTGCCTGTGTCATCATTTCCCTGTTTTTTACAGAAAAAATAAATAAATCTGACTATATCTATACTATACTTTTACAATTGCATGAAGTTAAATATCACTTCTTATGTCCACAATGTGGCACCAGAGGTCACAATCTAATTATCATGCTCGTATATCAAGTGTAGACTATGCAGTGTAAATATACTGTAAACTGACTGTTTGTCATGTAAGGTTTGCTTCCTTTTGCCAGCAGGTGGCGCTATGTCTACAACTCAATACTGACATGAAGATATTTTAAGGTCTGGACTCACATGTCAAGTTTGCTGCAGATTGAATAATGCACAATTACTATCTTCCTGTTTCATGTTGAAACGTGCAAAATGCCTGGCCTAGCAACCAAATATGAGATGGATCCTAATTTATAAACTGCCGAACTGAAAAACTGAACCTTTGAGAAGTCAAAATTGGATATAAACATGAGGAATCAGCAGGATGAATGGGAAAACTCTGACACTCAGTTTGTGCTGCAAGCATGTTTTTCAAACTGTGGCATTTGAAGCTAACTAAGCTGTGCAGGCCTGGTTTTGATCTCTGTTAAATGATGATTCTGAGTATTTCACTATGGGTGTGTTAATATGCCTTTTTCTCTCTGATAGACAAAGCCTGCTGGAATAATCCCCAATCTAAATCTAGCTACAGCCATTTTGTTAGCATTTCAGCCCTTGGGAGCATAATGGGGAGCTGATTGATTTCCCCTCTGCATCTCTTTTGAGCACCTCTAGAAAACGTGACTTGCTGTATGAAAGAAAGTGCAATAATTCCTCGAAAAACCACAGTTCCTCCATTAGGAGATGCAGAAGCCAACCTACCAGCACTATTCCTCCCAGGAACAGCATGACTCCCAAAATGTTCAAAATATTGGATTTCATCTTTGTCTCCTTCTCTGCGGCCAGTCTTGCTTTTTTCTCCTCACTCCTCCACAGCGTCCTCTTCCTCACCTCCAGCTCTGTCCCCTGGTGATGCTCCCTCAGCTGCCTCTCCTTCTCACTTATCTCTTTTTCTCTCTCTGCCAGGATGCTCACCTGTCTTTCTCTGATCCTCCTCTCCTCTTTGGGATACAGGGCCGTGCTGTAATGATTCCCTCCATTCAGGGCCACCAGGGTCTCAATCTTTGCTATGAAGCTGGTCACCTGTGCCTGGTCCTGTGGGTTCTTGTTGTTGAAGACATGGAAGCCGCCGCTACACTTGCGTATGAAGTTGCGGAGGTTGTCATCGCCCTCAGTGATGACATCGTTTATCGTTTTTTCATCCAAACGATCTCCATGGGTGAACAGGACGATGGTGTAGTCCCACACTCTGGGGCCAAACTTTGCTTCGATCAGTGCGTTGATATCTTCATCTTCCTGAGTCATCCGTCCTACAGGGACTACGAGCACAAAGGTGTGAGGCCCTGGTTCCTGGAGTTTGACACACTGCAGAACCTCTCGCACAATGTCCTCCTCGTTGCCGTCTTTCTCAAAAAAGCCAGGTGTGTCAAAAACGGTGACAGGCACATTCTTAACTTTCACGGTCAGAGCGACAGGCACATCGTTTACTATCCCAGTCGCCTTTTCACAATGTCGAGTGACTCTCACCAGCCTGCTGTCTGATTTAAAGACATGTTGTCCAAGGATGGTGTTCCCACTCGCGCTCCGGCCTGCCCCACACTTCCCAAGAAGCATGATCCTCAAGGGCTCTGTGAAATTCAAAAAGTGGAAAACAGTTTACCACACAATTGTTTTTTTTTTTCTTAAATTCTGTTCTTATCTTGAACACCATTGATTTCATTTGTCAAATCTGCTTAGATTTTACATGTTTGAGGGTCCAACATTTAGCCAATACTGAATTTCTGAAGCTAATACTGATATCTAGTTCTGATATATTGACCAATAATAGTTGTTTTAAACAATAATTAGAAGAGGTCACTCAGTAGAGTGCAGAACCCCACCAGGCAGATGCTGAAGTACCTACTGCAATGTCACCACAACTGCCAGATGCAACCAGGGAGATTTCTTAATTTTCACCAACCATGAGCCCCACATATGCTGTCTCTAGCTGAAACAGCATTTCAAACTGAAGTGGTTGTTGATCACTTGCAGCCCCTAGCAGTGGGTAACAGTTTACATCGATGTCTGTCTAGATTCATATAAAGTATGTGGTGAAGACTGAAGAATTTAATTTGGAACTTACCACAATATTGACCTGTAACTTTGGAGGAATTTAATGAGTGTATTTTTTGGCAAAATGGAAGTTATCACTTTACATGTGTGATCAGTGTATATATCATTATGGACTGACAGAGATCTGAGCATTATGATGTCACAGCAAAGTTGACTTTTGACCTTTTGGATATTAAATGTCATCACCTCATCATTTTATCCCATTAGATATGTGTGTAAATTTTGAAATTTTGCCCTAATTAGCACATGAATTCTTGAGTTATGGCCAAAAATGTATTTAGTGAGGACACATGACCTTGACCGTTGGCCTTTGACCACCAAAATCTAAACAGTTCATCTTTGAGTCCAAATGAACGCTGGAACCAAGTCTGAAGAAATTCCCTCAAGGCATTTGAGCTATCATGCTCACCAGAATGGGATTACCTGAAAACATACTGCCTCTGGCCACGGCTGTCACTGGTATGGAGCCATGAAAAAATGTTTTTTAAAGGTTTTTCAAAAACTGTGAGTCACAGAGGTCCTTCAGCACACAGTCATGAATGTGCACAAAAAAATTAGGCTGACTGGTCTGGTAGCATTTGGGATTAGCTGCAGACAAGCTGCAGGTCAGCTGATCATGCACACACACACACACACACACACACACACACACACACACACACACACACACACACACGCACTCAAGCCATCCGGATATTAACACCTTTAACTCATCGGGTATTCCTGGCTGCTATGACTGAGGTACTGTTTGGCACATATTGTATTCTAATTCATTTGTTTACAGCAAACATAGTTCAGCAAAGACACAGAGCATTATGCAATCATGTCTGTTTATTATGGCCATATACAATTGTTTCACAAACCTGTAGCAGTACATAGAAAAGAGAATAACTAGTTAAAAAATCACCAGAATAACCACGGATGAAATCTCACAAAGCAGCGTCTTACCTCTGCTGTCCCCCAACAGAGGAAATGAAACAGAGAGTTTGAGTGGGAGACACTACAGTCCTGACAGCATGTAAGAGAGACAGTGGACAGCCTCACATTTT
The DNA here is from genome assembly GCA_034769285.1 of Lutjanus argentimaculatus. Lineage (NCBI taxonomy): Eukaryota > Metazoa > Chordata > Actinopteri > Lutjaniformes > Lutjanidae > Lutjanus > Lutjanus argentimaculatus. The sequence continues at coordinate 11,593,161 of JAWZSL010000024.1, read as the reverse complement.
TACAAATCACATTTACAGTCACATTACTGCACACTACAAAATAATCATAAACAGAATAATTACTTGAGTAAATCATTTCATTTTTCATTTCTAGACTCATTGATGACAAAACATTGCTAAATAGAACTTCAAACACAACCGTATTTGCAATTTTTACATTTGTGTTACATGAGAGTGAATTAAGGCTTAATCATGAGAGTGCAAGAAAGAAGTTTGGACACTTTTCAAAAAAAAAACATGATGATTTCTCCGGCATTCTGTTTCTATTCTGTGCATTAACTGAACATCCACTCTAGATTCTAGTAATCAATGACTAATCACTAAACAATACATCTCTATCTCAAATCTATTCAGTTTTCTTTGAAAGCCACGGGATTTTTCTTGAAGTAGAATGAACTCCCTCAAAGAAAATCCAGAGGAAAATGATAACTAGGACCACTGCAAGAAGCCACATGTTTGGATGAGCCCAACCTACCAGTCCTATCACTCCAATCATTAGCATGAACCCCAAAATCTTCCAAATCTTGGATTTCATCTTTGTTTCCTTCTCTGCGGCCAGTCTTGCTTTTTTCTCCTCATTCCTCCACAGCGCCCTGATCTTCACCTCCAGCTCAGTCCCCTGGTGATGCTGCTTCAGCTGCCTCTCCTTCTCACTTATCTCTTTTTCTCTCTCTGCCAGGATGCTCTCCTGTCTTTCCCTGATCCTCCTCTCCTCTTTGGGATACAGGTCCTTGCTGTAATGTTTCCCTCCATTCAGGGCCACCAGGGTCTCAACCTTTGCTATGAAGCTGGTCACCTGCGCCTGGTCCTGTGGGTTCTTGTTGTTAAAGACATGGAAGCCACCGCCACACTTGCGTATGAAGTTGCGGAGGTTGTCATCGCCCTCAGTGATGATATCGTTTATCGTTTTTTCATCCAGACGATCCCCATGGGTGAACAGGACGATGGTGTAGTCCCACACTCTGGGGCCAAACTTTGCTTCGATCAGCGCATTGGTATCTTCATCTTCCTGAGTCATCCGTCCTACAGGGACTACGAGCACAAAGGCGTGAGGCCCTGGTTCCTGGAGTTTGAGACACTGCAGAACCTCTCGCACAATGTCCTCCCCGTTGCCGTCTTTCTCAAAAAAGCCAGGTGTGTCAATAACAGCGACAGGCACATTCTTAACTTTCTTTGTCACATCGACAGGCACATCGTTAACTATCCCAGTCCCCTTTTCACAGTGTCGAGTGACTCTCACCAGCCTCATGTCTGATTTAAAAACATGTTGTCCAAGGATGGTGTTCCCACTTGAGCTCTTGCCTACCCCACTCTTTCCAAGAAGCATGATCCTCAAGGGCTCTGTGAAATTTAACAAATAGGAAACATTTTACTAGCTTATTATTTATTTTTTTACAATGTTTACTTTGACCACCATTGTTTTCATTTCTTATATGAGTTGCTTAGATTGTCCATGTTTGAGGGCCAACATTATGCCCCACTGACACAGTCTTTTTGGAACTGCTGTAAAATGTTCAATGCAGAATGTATCGAGGTCACAATTTGAAGAAAAATAAATCTAGGAGATTTGTATCAATTTGTATCAGTTTAGTAATGTGTTTACAGTTTACTTTATTTGAAGGGGTGTTCGTAAGATTGTCATTACACTATTATTACTATGTCATGACAATTGTAGTCTGACTCACCGGATGCACACTGTGGGTTTAAGTCCTGCCATTGGCCGCAGTATTGCGTCGACTGCTATCTGAGTTTTCAAAGACCCCAGGAAACAAACTCAACCTTCGAGCTTCAACCGACATGCTGAAAACGGCAAATTAGCGTCCAGGACGCTAATAGTACGAACGTAAACAAGCCAACAGCTATTAACTTTTCTTTTGCTGTGATTTAGTCATTTTAATGCCTGGACATGCCTTCCCGGCATGCACATGTTCTACCAAAACAAGTTCCCCTCGACACTATTTTGCAGCAGCACTGTCGTTGCATCCTGGGCTTAGTGCTGCCCAAGACATCTGTGATTGACTTACAGAAATGCAAACAAGGCAGGGTGTTTTTTCCCCAATAGCAGAATGTGTGTGTATGTGTGTGGTGAGGTGTACAGAGCAATCCTATCTGTTCAGGTTCCAGTGCCTCAAATGTATGGTGCCTCACACTCAGAGCTAGTCTGACTAGTCTGACAGGCATGAACTGATGAAGTTTCTTGGATGAGAAGCGAAACGTCTTCAATAAGACTTTTAAACAAGTCCAGTTGCTTTCGATTTAATCTTTTCCTGAAATTACAATGACCTGGACGAATGAGAACATTCACGGACATATAAAACAAAAATGGATATTTAAAGGAAGCCAGCTCACTTTTAAAAGGAAAGAAACTCTCTTCTGTATTTTGACTCACACTTATGCCATGTTGCATTTCTTGTGTTGTTGTGATTTATTTAATTTTATGCACTCTAATTGTTTTATTTCACATCCATTGTGAAATAAATGAAATAAATGAAATAAATAGCTATCAGGCTTAAATAGCTAATGTTTAATGTAGATTAGCTTACTAGTGTTTTGCAAACATTAGGTATCAGATGTAACTTGCTAGCTAACAACTGATGTAGAATAGCAAGCTACTTTAGCTAGCACTGGCTAACCAAAGATGTGACTATATGTAGCTACAGGTCCCCTGGCAACATCTGTTAACCACCTTCAAGATTTCTTTTCAACAGAGACAAGCCTTGCACATAGCATATCAAAGTACAGGAAACAGGAAAGGAGAAAGTTGACAGAGGTTTTGTGAAAAGGGACAGGACTTAGGAAAGGTCAATTATGTTGAAGAGTACTATTACAATCATACTGACCTAACTGATAGCCAGCTGATACTTTATTACTACTATAGTTGTTGTGGACGTATTGACATACCTAAGTAGCGAATCTTATCGTAATATTTGGAAGTTTGATAATTTCATGATTGATAAACATATTAATAATTGATGATATGCTGTTCAAAGTTTTACAGTTCTGTTTGTACATTTTTACATGTTCATGACCAAATGAAAAAATGCCAGATCTACCCCCAAAAAAAGTGACTTTAAATAATGTGTCAAATTAAATATACCAGCATGCAAGGATCCCCGCCAGATACAGGTAGTTTTTGTTTTGTTTTTTTTCTTTTAAAATGTATTTTAAAAAATTACACATAAACATTTCAAATCTTTAATAATCTCTGTGTGGAATTAAATTCTCATTTTGAGCAAAATGATGAAGATAGCATGTTTATTACTAACAAAGATCACTGATTCTAATAAGGGCCTATGTTGACCCACTCACAGAGCAGTTTAACAATGACCCACATGTATATCTAATGGCTAAAATGCATTAATTATAATTAACTATGACTCTAAAATGTTTTATCACATATAATTAACATAATTTACTGAGCTATTTTTAGATGCAATGGTAAGAGAAAGAAAATGCTGCAAAGAGTAAATCAAATGCCAAAACTTGAAAAGTGAAACTATTACTGAAGACCTTGTCAGAGTGATATTTTTTACTTTGTTTGCCCTCAAAGATGATTTAGACATGTAAAGTCTTGGAGAGACAAAGAAAAAATAAACCAGACACCTCAGCTAAACCACCCATTGCTTTTCCCCTTCTCCATTTACAGACATGCCTGCAGCTGCTCAACATGTGCTGACAAAGTGCAACGTGATTAAAACTCATATGATGAGTAACAAAGTGATGAGCTGGCCCATGAAAGAAAAGTAAATCCTTTCAAATACGGTATAGTTCATTGTAAATCATTTGACAGTTGTCTTTATGAGCAGCTGAAAGCAGAAAGACGAATATATTTAAGCATTAAGAGTTCACTCGACCCTCATACTTACTTTCCTCCGGATCTTGATGCTCTGCACCAGGCATGTTTTCAGGGATCACAGCAGGAACAGGTCCAGCTATTGGGTTATCATCCACACTGCCAATTACCATATCTGTATAGTATATCTGTGTTTAAAACAGGTCAAGCCTGACTGGTCTTAGTGAAGTTTCCGTGTTCAGCTCTACTGATGAAAGTGAAACAGAAAGTATGTAACAGAAATGTAATGTGGGCAGGACTCTGGCGCAATAGTTGAAAGTTTCACAAGAGGTCCAAGTGTCTGAAAAATGCTGTCCGATAGAAATTAACTGTTGACTTTAAAAGTACAACTTAATGTGCTATCAAACTTAACTGGTGGTTAAATGATGGAAACCAATTAAAAGTCATATAGTGTATGCTGTATTTCACAGGTTCAGGATAATTTGTATACACTGTAAAAAAAAAAAAGTCATGTGGGAATTTAGTCATTCATCTATTTTTTTCTCATTAACCTGATGTACGTATTCACCTTCCTTTTTGATAAAGCTTATAGTTAGGGCTGGCTCAGGTTTGCCCTGACCAGCCCCTAGTTATGCTGCTATAGGTTTAGGCTGCTGGGGGACTCCAAGGCACACTGAGCTCCTCTCTTTCTTCATCTCTCTCCCCAGATGTTTATGTTCCATTAATGCCTGTTACTAACTTGATTCCTTCCCCGGAGTCTTTCTGCTTTTCATCCTGCAGATTCCCATGGACTGTGGCCGCACATGGATCGCTGATCACTGCTGCACCTTCTACTGTGGATTATTATAACTCACCTAATCAATCAAACATTCATCACATTGTTTTTGCTACTATTATTATTATTATTTTTATTATCATTATTGTAACATTTAGTATTAGTATTATTTTACATACAGCTTACATATTTATATGTACTACTTTTCCCTACACATACTGTAGTTTTACTATTGATGTTCTGTTACTACTGTTCTCTCTGCCTCTGTTCTTTCTCTCTCTCTTCCACCCCTCCCACCTCCCCTCTTTCCTCCCCTTTTCCTCTTTCCCTCTCAACCCGACCGGTGCCGTCAGATCACCGCCCACCATGAGTCATGGATCTGTCCGAGGTTTCTACCTGTTAAAAGGAAGTTTTTCCTCGCCGCTGTCGCCAAAGTGCTTGCTTATGGGGGAATTGTTTCAATTGTCGGATGTAAACAAAATTATTGAGTGTGGTCTAGACCTACTCTATATGTAAAGTGTCTTGAGACAACTTTGTTGTGAATTGGCGCTATATAAATAAAATTTGATTGATTGATTGATTTGATTGATTTGCTCAAGTTAAGTAAACTTGAGATTTCTAACATGATCAGCATGTTACCAGGCTTCCCAGCATGCATTGTTTGATACTTAAAACTCTCCTGAGACCCTTCTTTTTAGTCTCAAGAAAACTATATGATGAAAACTTGCTGTTTGTTTCTAACACACTTTAGGGCAATCAGATTTGTTTGTAATGTTCATTAGTGTGACTGAAGAGTTGTTGGTTCAACTTAATTTCTTGAGCTTATTGAACATGTTTTCTCATGTACAACTGAATCTGTTTTGAATCACTACAAAATTACCTTAACTTGTCTTTTCAAATTCAGTTAAGTTCAACTTTTAACATGGCTAAGACACTTTTTGAAAAGAATTTTTTTTTGTTTGTTTGTTTTGTTTTTTTTGGAGTGTAGAGATTTCTGACTTGGTGAATGACCTTATTCATGGTAGTGAATTAATTTATGTATTTATAAATTTGGCTGCCTTTTATTTGTTAGTGAATTCTGAGGCTCAGGTAGGCAGTGAAAACAACAGAGAAACTACAGTATTTCAGTTTAATATAATTGCATAACTTTGTACCATTCTAGTGGTGTGAAAGCTCCTACTGATCTAAGTGCGCCATCTGGTGGTCAATACGTTTTATGGATTTTAAAGATATCCTGATGGTGGGAATCTACAGAGTGTTCAGTTAGCAGGACTGCAGTTTTTGCCTTAAAGTACTGGTTCCCAACCTGGGCATCAGGACCTCCAAGGAGATTAAGAAAAAGTTTCTGGGGGTTGCCAGATGGTTGCATACAACATGGCATTTTGTAGCATTAAACAGCAAACTTAATAAACTACTCAGCAAGCATGATGGGAAATGAGGCCCGTATTTTAGAGTGGGGAATGTTTTTTACTATTATACCATTCAGTATTTTTTTTTTGATTAATGGATTACTTGTTTGGTCCATAACATGCTAGAGACAGGTGAAAAATACTGATTACTGTTTCCCAAAGGTGACATTCAAATTTAACCGATAATGCAAATAATTGTTACGTGCAGTCCTAGCAAAAAAACAATTTCCCAGTCTAAAATACAGCCCTCATTTCTCATCATACTGGACTGATTAGTTTGTTAAGTTTGCTGCTTTATGATACAAAAAGCAAATGTTTCATGCCACCATCTGGCAGCTACAACATTTCAACCAACCAAAACACTTATTTAGAATATTCTTGCATCTTAATACACTTATTTATAGACCCCTTTTTTCTGCATTCTCTAAATTTTCAGTCCAAATTTCTCCCAACTCCTGCTCTGGTCTGCTCAGTGATCACGGTCACCTCTCCAAACCATTGCAGCATTTTTTTTTTTTTTTTCATTCGTTTGTCATGGTTTTCATTGGCCCATTTGTGATCAGCTACCTTATTGGCTACAAGGTACAGATGAAAGGATGTTAATTCAAATTGTTCTCAATTATGATCGCAAAGGCAACCAAGTAGATTAAAGAGCGTAATGCATACTTAATTACAAAATATATAATAATATACAAATACTCAAAGTACAGGTAACCAAAAAATTACAGTATTGATAGATATATTACTATATATAGTAGTATAATTGTAATTGTATATTTCTGATTCTGAGAATGTTTTTAACACCCTCATTTAAAAAGGGAGCAGCTCATATGATTTTATAAATGTTTATTTACATTCAGTTCAAGAAATTAAAACCCTTTTCAGACTGGGTCACTACATGGCAGGAGTTTTAACAAGTTTTCATAAACTCTCAGAATGAGCTATGCAGCCTTTCACTGTCCATCACTTCCGGTCAGCCAGTCTCTGCAGGAGAGCGATGACTGTGTCCTGTTTGGAGGAGAGCAGTTTCCACGGCTGTGGCTATCCTGCCGAGGGACTCCGCCATCCGCACCTCCCTCCTCTCGCGCCTCTTCTCTCTGGCCTCCACGCGGCGCCGAGCCACCCGGTCCAGGTAGGCCTGCTCCTCCTGCCGCTTCAGGATCTCCTGGAACAAAGCGGTGCTGGTTTGCTCCTCGTTTCCTTTCTGGCTCTGCCCTTCAGCTCCTGACGTGGTTGTTGTGGATAACGAGGGGGAAATAGAAGAAGTCAGGCAGGAGGAAGTAGGGGGGAAAGAGGAGGAGATTCCAAGGAGGTTCTGATTGTTGCTAAGCGGCACATTGCTAAGGCGAAAGGGTATGACACCCGATGAGAATGACGGAGCTTTACGACCTACGTGCCGTGACGTGTTGAGGTCTGTGTTACTAGTCGAGCCAAGGGAAGGTGAAGTAGAAGCTGTCTCTGTAAAACAAGGTGAGGAGATAAAAGATGGAGATGGCACAATAGTGGCTGGATGAATACTGGTTGTAACAATGTCACTGTTGAGGACGATCAGGGGCTTTGAGCTCTGGAGCATTTGTTGGGCTAATGGTCGCTGTAGTCATTGAGGTAATAGCAGCCGTGCTACTGATGATTTGACCGCTGATTGCTCCCTGACCCACTGACTCCGCAACACCCGTTGAAGCAAAGTCCCCATTAGGGCGGATGATGGTGGGGGGCTGTGGAACCTGTGGCTTTGCAGCGATCTTTGCCAAAGGACTGGGCAGCATAGAAATAGTGTTTCCACCTTTGCTTCTTTTGTTGTTGATGATCTGAGTGCCGACAGTGTCACAGAGAGTGGCATCCATCAACTAGAGGGAGAAAAGACAGACAGAGAGAGACGGAGAAAGGACATAAAGCTGTCCATTCATACACTAGTTTCTATGTGTTTCTGCTGCTTACTGCTGTTACCTGACCTTACACAGCAGTGTCAGTTGTATCTGCTTCACTATTGAACAAGTGCCAACAAAAACCAACAACACACCTTTGAAACTACAGTACACCGTCTTCTATTATATATATTATACTGAAAGGGGACCAGTATAGCACCATGTAAAAGTCTCCCAGTGGGAGGTTTACTCTGACTAATTATAACTTAACTCATAAAACTCGTGAAAAAAATCTTCTGCTTGCACAGCAATCAGTCTGAGTAAACATGGTTTGGTGTTAGAGCTCGGTTTCTGGGTCAGAACTCAGACCTGATCCAGTTCCGTTTCCCAAGCCAGTTGCAATCCAAATTAGCCTCAAAATAATTTATAAACTACAAAGTGTCTGGTGTTTTTTTTGAAAGATATTTTCATATTTGATCAACTTTTTGGGGGAGCTTCTTCCCTACGTGGACAGACACTGTTAGACTTACGTCAAAGAACTCCCAGGACGTTTTAGCGTGTCCCGTCTCCCGGCTGCGGTCTTTAACTCGCTTGTATGTGACAATGAGGTTGTTCCACTTGCGGCGGATCTTTTCGACAGGAAGCACGTGCCCCTTGGAGGCCATCTCCTCCTGGACGCTCTGGAAGAGCTGCGAGCGCTCCCGAGTCTCATACAGGCCCCAGCGGCGTCCAACGGCCTCAATCAGACACAAAACAGCTTTGGAGGAGAAATCTGAGCTGGAGGGAAGCGTCCTGTCTGAAGGAGCAGGTGGCATCGCTGAAGCTGGGAAAGGACACGGGTGAGAAAAAAATCTTACTTCATATGTACAGTAGATAGGTCTGAAGAAGAGAACAATATATAAGAGTCATATACTGATTTAAAGGTCCTGAAGTGGGCAGACCTTTGCTTCCATGCTCCAATCAGGATTTAACATTTTAATCAGAACCTCCAGACAGCTGTTGGGTTGCTTGGTTGCTGTCAATCACATATGATCAGACCACACCCATGAAGTCCTAATGACGTAGAGTTTTTGAGCATTTAAATATAAACAAATAATATCTAAACAAGATTCTTATCCCTGCCCAGCCTTAGCCTGGAGGAATACGATCCTTTGTGTGTGCATGTGTGTGTGTGTGTGAGTGATCAACGGACTTACAGCTTGTCTGCAGCTTATCTAGAATACTACTGGACCAAGCAGCCTTTTTTGTGCACATTCATGACTGTATGTTGAAGGACCTCTGTGATTCAGCATTTTTGAAAAGCTTCGAAAAACCTCCACATCAGTGACAGATTGGCCACAGGCATTATGTTTTCAGGTCATCCTATTCTTGTGAACGCGATTTCTCAAGAACGGCTTGAAGGAATTTCATCAAATTTGTTACAAATGTCCACTGGGACACAAAGATGAACTGAATAGATTTTGGTTATCAAAGGTCAAAGAGCAAGGTCACTGTGACCTCATGACCAACGCATTCTCATGAAGGCGCCAACTCACGAACACTTGGAGGGAATTTCTTCCAACTTTGTATAAGTGTTCACTTGGACTCAAGGATGAACTGATTAGATTTTGGAGGTCAAAGGTCAAGGTCACAGTGCTGTCAATGGTCGTATAAAATAAAGAAATACAGACTTTGAAGGAATTTAATATGGAACTCAAACTATATTGACCTGTGACTGCACAAAAAAAAGAATTAGGCTGATCGGTCCAGTGCTACTCAAGATCAGCTCTGGACAAGTTTTAAGTCCAGTGATCACGCACACACAGAGGTGATTATCATGATCCGACCACAGTGTAAGAAAAAATCATGACAAAATTACACACAATATCCAATGGATAAAATGATGAGGTGATGACATTTTATTCCAAAAGGTCAAAGGTCAACTGCACTGTGACATCATAATGTTCAGCTCTCTATCAGTCCTCTACTGTAAAATAGTCCTGAAGTGAAGACAACATGTTTCTCAATGGAAATTATTCACAGAAATCACACATGTCAATATAGTGATAACTTGAACTGTATTAAAATCCATCAAAGTCTTCACTACATACATTATATGAGTCTTGGACGTGGGGTTCATGGTAATGTTGGTCGAACTTTACAAATGTCTGCTGGTTGCATCTGGTAATTGTGCTGGCATTGCAGTAGGTGCTTCACCATCTGTTGCCTGGCGACCTCTTCTAATTAATTTTAATGTTGCTTATTTAGTCATGAACATTTAATGTTATTATGGAGAAACACCTAAGATTTGAACCAGGGCCTTAAGATGAATCAAGCTGAAAATATACTGTAATTCCACGTAAATTGGTCGTTGAGCTCCGTACACAATGCTGAAAGCAATACATGACATTTTAGGGATCTAAAAATAAGAGTCACAAACCAATGATCGCTGTCGTAACAGTATGATCGCTCACCTGGAGCTATCTTCAGGTAAGTTTTTCCATCTCCTGACGTGGTGAAGAAGCGGTCTGTACTCACAGGATCTGATGGTGACACACATAAAAGACACATTTATGTCATCATGATCAGGGCTGCAACTAACGATTAGTTTCATTGTTGATTAATGTCCCGATCATTTTCCCAATTAATCGATCAGTTGTATGGTCTATAAAATGTCAGAAAGTTGAGAAAAATGTTGATCATTGTTTCTCAAAGCCCAAGGTGATGTTCTCAAATGTCTTGTTTTGTCCACACGCCAAAGATATTCAGTCTAGAAACCAGGCAAAAAAGCTGGAATCAGAGAAAAAAATTTAAAAATTAATCAAACCGATTAATTAGAGCTGCAACTAAGGATTATTTTCATTGTTGATCTGTCGATCAATGTTGATGGATGTAATCTGTAGATTACTTTCTCCATTAATTGACCAATTAATTAATCCTGTCACACTCTTGACAGTTGAAAAATAGGTCCAAACACAAGTGCTTCCTGTTATGACATTGTAATGATATTTTCATTGTAGATAATTTTGTAGTAATAACTTAGTTGTTTGCTTCTTAAAAGACCAGAAAATGGTGAAAAATGCCAACGAGTGTTTTCCAAAGTCAAAGATGACATTTTTAGATGTCTTATTTTGTCCACAGAGATATTCAGCTTACGGTCAGAGAGGAGTAAAGAAACCAGAAAATACTCACATTTGAGAAGCTACAGTCAGAGAATTTGGGCAGGTGTTTGATTTTAAAAAATGACTTGCAACAGTTAATCAGTTATCAGAATGGTAGATTAATTTAACAGCTGATTAATAATCAATTCACTGTTGCAGCTCTAAATTGTATAATTGATTCATAATCGATTAATCGTTGCAGCTCTAATCATGATAGAGCAATACATTTGTAATTTGCACTAAATATGAGATTCTTTATGTAATTTTTTACAATAAAGCGAACAGATATAGAAATCCTGCACTCACACAGCAGCACAGGAGTAGTTGTCGCAGCTGCTTGCAGCTCTGTGTCAGGCAGCTCCTCTGCAGTCTGATCCCCTCCTCCTCCTCCTCCTCCTCCTCCTCTGCATGCGGTATCTCCGCAGGGCGCAGGCGACTCCTGACTGCCCAAAACCAGCGCAGATGTGCTCTCATCGACCGCCTCGGTCTTCACATGCATCGTCGCGACGTCGCTGGTGCCTCCTTGCAGGTTTCCCTCCATGGCTGACACAGACACACACAGACACACACACACACACGCACACGAGCCAAACGGAGGAGAGACACAGCCTGTTTTGTCTGCGCAGGCGTTGAATTGGGGGGGAAAGTTTAGAGACCGCGGGTCTCAGACGATGATGCGGAGTTCAGCCTCGGTATGCGCTGCTTGAGTCATGACTCCCGCACGTCAGGTTAGTCATGTGTGCGTGATGGACCTCTGCGTGTTTTTCATGCGGGGCAGAGAAATGGCTGCGCTGTCCACCTCAGCCTGTGGATGCGCAGAGCGGCTGCGCAGCTCGCAGCACAGATTTGCTGCTGGCGTCAGCTGACCGCACACACAGCACATGCTACCACACAGCAAGGCTTCACAACTGTAACATTTCATTTATCATGTGTACTGAACGGTGCAGCAACACGTTTTAAGATCCTTTCTTACCAAAGAGTGTTTCCCCTCTTCTCTATAAAGGAAGCACATATTGCAGGAATTCTCAGCCTTATTCCACATAAAGCCAAAGAGGTACATTTTAAAACAATGAATGACATTTATCCCCGTAATGAATTCTTAATATTTAAATTTAATATTGATCTCAATGAATGTGCATTGTGAACATCTGGCGTTTCCTTGTAATGTCATATGTAATTAGATATTGAATATTAATTTAACTTTGTCAACCCTAACTTACTTATTAGACTTGGTTTCATAATAGAAGATTGGATTTTTTTTTTTTTCTTTCTTTCTTTCTTTTTTTTTTTTTTTTTTTTACAATAACCTGATAATAAATGCCAAATATTTTCTCACAAATGTTAATTCTTACAAAAAACAAAAAAAAAAAACACACCCTGCACTTCACCATATTTTTTTAAAAAGTTGTGTCTCTCTATAAATTCATTTCTGGGTGAATATTTGTCAGTAGTTTTATTTGATTTAACATTTCATTTTATTTAAAATCATTTTATGCACTTCATTTTTGGAATTTTTCATTTTCCTGGAATTTATTATGCTTGTAAAATTTGTATTTTAGAATAAAGAATAAAAAAATAAATATACATATGTAGAGGCATCAGTATTCCATTGAGACTGTTTCATTAACAGTTAAAAACCCTTGTATTAGCTTTAAGTTATGTTGGTTATGTAGAACATTTCTTTAAAACACTGAGTCAAACTGTATCATTTTGTGACCACATTCACTGGAAATATACTCACATCATTTTGTCTTCATTGTCTCATCATCAGAATCAGGTTTACTGCTAAGGAGGCTTACAAATACAAGGAATTTGCCTTGGTGTTTTGGTGCATAGCTAAATATAAATTAAGATAAAACATATAGAGAAATTAAAAAAAGCAAGTACTGAAAGTCAAGTGAAAGTATAGGATTGTTTTCCTGCTGTGTAAAAGAACTTTTAGTTGACATGTGGAATAGGGTAGACTGGGGACGGTTGGAACAAGTCTTATTTCTCAAATCAGAAACATGCTGGAGTGATGATACTCACACTGCATATGCTCAGTTAGACCGTCTCCCAACCAGCAAGACTGAAGATCCAGTCAAACATCTGCTGCTGCATTTATAAAAACAAAAACAAACATTGTTTTGGATGTTGCTTTGAAAATATTTTTTAGGAGCTGTGTTTTGTTACACTGTTCTGACCATTTACATGAATTACTCAAAACTTACTTTGTTTGAAGCCTTGTTTTGTTGACTTCTAAGTGTCATATTTAGCACGCGTCTAGCTAGTACATGATGTTCTTTTGTGGCTGATGGAGTGAGGACAGTTGCAAGCTAAGCAGCCATACACAACAGTAATTTTTTTAACATGCACAAGTCACTGAGGGGCACATAAAATGACAGTTCACCCAAATACAAATGAATGTTTGACAAAAGCTTGTTGCAGTGCAAATTGTTCTGTTCTTTGCTATCTCACACTGAAATACAGGGAGATTCAACATCATCTGTAACATCTGCACATTGACTCGAGGTATGTAATCATCTTTAAATGGTGCAATCAGCAGACAGATGTAAGTTTAATAAATAAAGATTTGGTTGGTCAAGTCAAATAGAGTAACAAATATATGCAAAAAGTGTTGCAACTCTTCCTCATGTCCCCATAAAATAATCCAAGGCTATGTCGTCAAAGATGTACACAGACATATTTTATTGTAAAAAAAAAAAAAAAAAAAAAAAGAACACAGACATCCAGCGATAAGAGATCAGAGAGAGAGAGAGAGAGACAGAGAGAGAGAGAGAGAGAGAGAGAGAGAGAGAGAGCACAACTGAATCACACTTTAAATACTGCGTAGTGATATGGAAATGCTGTTTCTAATTTTGCATGATGCAAACACTTTAGACAAATACATTCTGACTTGTATATACTCATGATAAAGACATTCTGAAATCTTCCTGACACATGTGGTGGGAACATCAGAAAAACATCTGGCAATAAAAAAAAGTGTTGAGAGCGACATACAGGAAATTACTTTAAAATGAACTTTTAAATATAACTACAAAATGATTTGAGTCTATTTTACAAATTCTTTTACTAAAAAACATTTTAAAACTGGTTTGTAATACCCCCTTCATGAGTAAACAAAACAAAACAACGATAATAATATTAACAAATTTTTCAAATTCTAAAATTCAGCCCCAACCAACACTGATTCAATTAACGTCACCTGAATCAATTAATCAGATTTCATGCAGCTCCTTCTGGAGACACATAAAAGCTGTATATAACTGTTTTTATTTACATACTGCTCCAATAACTGTAAGACTTTATTGTGCAAAACTGGTAGATTTCCTCTTTAAGTTCCTCTATATACTTAACACTTTAATTTCCCACATAACATTTTATTTGTTTAGTTAAACTGATCATTTTTGTCTGACTCAGTTCTTTGTCTTGATCATGCGATTATTTCTTTTTGAATCTTTTAACCGGATACAGCGGCGATGTCGAAAAAAGATTTACCATAAGGTAGTAGTTTCAAACATTTACAGATTTTTAAGTTTTTACCAGAGGCCACTGAGTTTGAAAACTGGACACCGTTCATTAGTAAACTGTCTATTCACGGATGTTAAACGTTTTATTAAATCCGTCATCAAATAACTTCTTCAGTCTGTCGCCCATAGCAAGAAATTCAGCATTCCCCTGCAAGGAAACACAACAGTCCAGTCAATTTTCTAAAAAAAAAAAAATTAATCTTCATTTTTGATCAAATGAAAAAATGAAAGCTACTACAAGGAGTTTTAACTGGTTGTGAAACTCTCTCAGTTTAATACTGATGTCTCTATATGACCTACGTAAGCAAACGACACCATCAGTGAGAGGATTGGCTATTAGTTTTTGTTTGTGCTTGCCACCGGGCCAGATTCTTCATGAAATCAGATGTTTACATTTTCACAGTCAAAGTTACAGTGAGCAGCACGTTATGCAGTTAAAGAGAAGCACGAGGAGATTTTTACTTAGAAAGTTTAGAGGAAACATTACCGCTTTTGCCCACAGGGGGCTCCACAATCAACACAATATGAGAGCTCCTTGTAGTAGCTTTAACCCTAACATGCAAAATAAATGAAAACTGGAGCTGTTTCTTACTCTGTTGTATGTAGCACAGTTGGTGAAAATGAGCTGGACGTCGGACACAAACTCTCCAACGGTCTGGTAGAGCTGTGTCTGGAGTTTGTCTGCTACTTTGCCCAGCCACATCGGAGTCTTGATCACGCTGGAGTACTCTGCTATCTGCCGGCGCAAAACAAAAATGACTGAAAGACCTGACCACAGTGCGATTTCTCCAGCAGCCAGCTCATGGGGTGCACTTTACTTGCATGTGGAAAACAAATAAAAGGTCTTACATAAAGGTTTGGGTTTGTAGCAAATGTTTGTTCCTCATCAGCAGTGCACAGAGACAGGAGGAGATACTGGCATTCCTGTTGATGTGAGAAAGAAGAGAAGATGAGTGAAGACAGTGTGACAGAGAGACAGACACAGATGTAAAGACCTAAAGACAGACAGAGATGAACAAAGTGTGCTCACTCACCAGCATGTGTTGTGATATTTGGCGGGACATGGCTGCTTCCCTTTCCAGCTCGTCCTGGTAATAGTACTCTGCATTTCTTGTAAATACACAGAATGTACACACCCACAGACTACCGTCCCTGTTCACATAAACACACAAACAAAATACATATGCATATTATAGGAGCCAATATTTATCAATATGCAGAACATGGACCCCCTCAATTTATGAACTCTCAACATCTACAAGAAAGTAAATCTAAATGAAAATAGAAAGATTAAATGCAGAACAGAATTAGAATTAAATATTTCTGTAACTAAACTATGTGATAATAAACTACACGTAACCTTAAAAAGTACAGATAAAAGAAACAATAACGTCAGAGCTTATCAATACTTCGGTCTTTTTAATTTAGCCCCGGGGCTCATTTAATACTGGGTTTCAGTACCATCCCTAGTCTTTAGTTTGGTCCTCAACATGTTTATCAGCCAACAATCGGTTTATCAGAGCTTTTCGCTGAAAATAACTGATAATGACATTGATGAGACTGAACCAAAACAGCAGTTGCAGGCTGGAAAACAAATATAATGGGCTAAAAGACACAAAAATTGTTCATCACAGCTGAAGTGAACTGCAGAGTTAGGTTACATGACAAACAAACATCTCATATCAAAAAGAAAATCAACAACAAACTTTTTTTTTTTTTTAATGTTTTGGTTGTCCATCATTTTGATCAAAACTCACCCTATAATGGTGTCTTCTATGTGAGGCAGGTGACACTTCGGGTGGAAGGATCGAGGACATTCATCACATTCCACCAACTTTCCGTCATCACTTTTACAAATGCAACACTCATCGTCATTCTTCTGGTTTTCCTGCCAAGACGGACATGACAGCAACTCTGTTTACACACAGTACAATTACATGCTGCAAAAGGGTGTATTCAGACTTGTGCTGTAGCTCATCGGGTTTTGTTGGATCATTGTTCATGCAGATCAAAGATGATGCAGAATGAAGAAATGCAGCATGTCTGACTTACCAGGTCTGTACTATCTGGTTTGCAGAGGCTGCAATTGCACAGCAATGAGTGGATGATCAAGATGCGTGCCTGAAATACACAAATGAACAGTGTTTTACTATTTGTTTCATAGTTTAGATTTAAAAGGCTTCATAAAACCTGTGGCTTTCTCCTGGATACACTTAAACTGTCATATTTAGAGACACACAATTTCATGAAACTGCATTTTCAAGGCCATTTGTATAAATCAGATGCTAGTATTTCTCTTCTCTGTAAATTCAAGCTACGACTCTCAGTTTAATATGTTGTCTGTCACTGCAGATGGCACTGAACATTATCATTCATCAAAATTACATCTACACAACAACTGTCAAGTTTCTCTGATGTTGTATTTCTGACAAAGTTTTTCTCATTCACTTTGGCTCAATTCTTAAAAGGGGATTTTTTGTCAAAACAATAAGTTCAAATCTCTAAACGGTTAGTTTGTTGTTCACAACAGATTTTAATTTGTTATTCATTCAAGCAAAATGCACGAATTTTGGCACATGTGCAAAGGAGTAAATACAATTGCCTACAATTTGCACATTGTTTGAACCACCACATGCAAGACAATCCATTCAATTATCAAAATCTGTCAAACATACATGGAACATTTTTTTTTACCTAACTATGAAGAGGTTTTTTCATTGTTGCATTGTTTTTTTTTGTTTGTTTGTTTCTTGGTATGGATGTCATTTTGTGGCAAATATTCTGTTCACTGTGTGCGACTTCACATGAAAGCTTAAAGATAAATATTGATGTTTTGTATATAAAAAAGAAAAATTTCCAGGTATGACCGCTACTGTGAAAAAAACATCAATATTTTGACCAGTACAGCTCACGCAATGACAAAACTACGTTGGCACTGGCCAATTTACTGATGAAAATGATACGTTTTGGCTGACTTACTACCCTTTACATGTAATAGAGTTGTGATGTCCTGTTTTTTGCTCATTTTTGGATATAAATATGTATAAAAGTTCAATAGTTTTATATATTTTTTGCTGCTCCGCTGCTCCTCCGTCCCTCCCTCCTCTGTCTCCCTCCAGTCCTCTCTCAGTGGTGTGCTGTGTCTGCTCTAATTGGTGAAGCTGCTGCGTGGCTCCTTGATATATCCCAGACACGACCAGATATTAAACCTGCTAGATAACTGTCTCAGTGTCAGTGAGTCACCAGTGAGCTCTTGTCAAGCTCTGAATCATGTCTTTGAACAGTTCACACATCACAATCCTTGCTCTTGAGGGCGTGCAGCGATTTGCCTCTATCAGGCGATCTCCAGAATTTGTTGCCATGTGGGAGATCACGGCTAAAATTGTGTAGTGTGTCCTAGGCTTTAGAGAATGTTTAGTCAAAAAATGAGCCAGCATGGTTGATAAAAACTATAAAAACTATAATTACTATAATTACTGTTACCACACTAAGTTCAGGTGCTGCCGAATTAACCAGGAATGAAATCTTATGGATTTCAGACTGCATCACACAAACATACAAAGATGCAGTTACTACAATTATTCAAGCTGCTAGTGGACCAAAATGACAACACACACACACACACTTTATAACACCACCCTGACCACAGTTACCTCTGTTAGGACGCTGAGTGGTTTCCCGTCCCACTTTATGTCTTTCCTCCAGAGGGCATCTGGGGGACACGATGCCTTCTCCATGAACTCCACTGGGCTCAACCATGCCGTCTCAGTACGAATACACTTCCCACAAGTCCCTGGTGGTGAAGAGGAGACACATTTCCCAGGTTTAGCTGGTGAGCACACATTTAATTTCACTGTTCACATTAGTGACGCGTTGGACAGATGCATATTTTTTAGGTGTTTTGTGTATGGAGAGATATAGTTACCTGATGCAAATCGTGCTTTATGTAAGGTCCCAGCTAAAGCTCCACATGTAACTTTGAACACCTTCTTGCTTCTGTCACAGCTGGCGTCTGGCTGCTGCTCAGTCTGCTCCTCTGTCTCCTCTTCTTCATCTTTAATGGACACATGTTGAAATTATGATTAACATTAACTATTGCCATGATAAATATCTATATAATTTTATTATGTGTTGGCATTAGGGCTGGGTATCATTTTTTTAAAAATCAATACCACTACCCTTAAAGTGACACCAATACCAATGGAATACTCCATTCAATACCTTTTTTTCAAAGGTTCTTCTTTTTGAAGAACTCTGGCGGTGTTTGGCTGTGAGCACAACCTTTTAAATAGTTATTCTTTCCTAGATCTGAGTGCCAAAAGGCTTGAATGCAGGTATTGTTTCAGGAGACTTACTATTTGGTACAGGGTTATTTCAATCGATACCTTAAAGATATCGAGTACTGATACCCAGCTCTAGTTGGCATAAATGTACTTCAACCCTGAATATTAGTTTGTAGACATCAGCACCTCTCACATCTGGAGAACTTTCTTTGCTGCCTGATGAAATTTGGTCTTCATTGTCCTGGTCACACTCCTCATTTTCATCTTCATCACACACTAAAAAAAGGAGGTGAGTAGGTATTTTACTTTTGCTTGTTCTGTATATATGTATCAACCATTTCTCATAGATAGATATATTGTAATGCTTTGAATGTTTTTGACCACGGCTGCCTGTTTGCCTTTAATGATTACATTAGATTTGAATGTTTTAATATTTTATGTGATGTAACAGATGCTCTTGTAATAGCTTGTGGCGATGCAGTGCTCTCTCATAAGCTATCACATGTTTGCTCGTGCTTTCTGAAATCAGTGTTTTACACTTATGCAACAAACCTGTGATTAAATGATCAGTCGTAAACAGTGATTTCTTGGCCTGGCAGGGAGAAAAAGGAGGAGATGGCTCCGATCAGAATCACAAAAACATTACAAAGTCAGAATCTATTTATTCACGTATTTTCACCAGGTTGTGGTTTTACCTTTTTACACCCTCCTTTGTACCTCCCTGGTTTCAGGTGACCGTCCTGCAATTGAAAAAACATAAAACAAAATCATTTTCAATCATTTTTCATTCCTGCCAGTGGAAACTCTTAAGCAAATAGCTTCAGTTTTTATCTCTTTATCTTTGTGTATTCTGATCCCTGAGTGCCTTCTTTAAAGGACACAGCTGTGTGTTGAGATAATCTGTTTTGCTTTGATTAACCTTTTGTTGTAATGCGAGGACAGCCCAGCCAGGCCCTGTTGGGAGTCACACCTTGAACAATCACAGGAAGTCAACTTGTTCCAGAAACTCAGCTGCTCTTCCTCTTTTGATCTTTTGTCACTACGGTGGCAATTCAATTAAAACTGAGGTGTGACATGTTTTATCTAGAGATGCACTGATCCACTTTTTTCAGTTCAGATCCGATATCTGAATTTGTATATCTGCTGATACTGATACTATACCAATATGTATTCACAGGTGTATCAAGTTCCTAGGGGTGCAGAATAAGTCTAGACATTTAACATCTGGCGCATTACACATGCATATTTACAAAGTGAAAACATGTGGTGTTGTGGAATTTAGAACAAAGTTCTGAAACCAGTGACATAAGTTCAATACCCGATGAACGCCTTATGTCAATATTGATACCTTTACTGGAATGGTTCCATCTCTAGTTTTATCCAGGAATTCGATTCGCCTGTTATGTCTGACGTCAAGATATTTGTTTAAGAAAAGATTATTTTTTTCATTGGAACAAGAGTTTTTAGGCACTTTAATGTGGCAAATTGAAAAAAAAAGCAAGTTGTGTCACACAGTTTCATGTATATTTCAGAATAAAAATCCCTTTTCAACAAACCTGTATAAGTTTTAGCAGGGTGGTGTCCCTACATCGGATGCTCAACTTCCAGTTCCTGCAGTTCTCCTTCCCTGCAAACCTCTCAAATTCATTGGGAGTAAACCACCGTCCTCCGTCGGCCAAAATGCACTTCTCCCCTGGAACATTTAGAGAATCGAGAACGTGTAAATATCATCCATAAATCATCTACTGTGACGTCTAATATATGTCTCTGTCAGATATTTCATTTTTGTGTGTTTTCATATCAAAACTTCTATTCAGTAAAATCTGATTTATGATTCACTGATTCAGTGTTAAGTGTTCTGTTTTCTTTATAGATAAGACGATGTCACAAACTGGCTTGGGGGAAACAGAGAGCAGTAATTATTAAAACTTAAGTGAGCACAAATGGACAATGAGGTGTTTGACTTACCTTTAGCCAGTTTGCTTCTGCTCAGCATCCCTTCCTGTTGTCCACAAGTCACAGGCAGCTGAGTCTTATAGATGGCCCAGGTCCAAATGTCACCCTTCTCTCCCTTCTTCAAGGGAGACGCTGGATAATAATTGTATATTTTTAATTGTACTGTATAAAAATTACCCTGATATTTAAACTGAAAAACAAAATAAATACTTTCCAACAAATAAACCCTCCAGTACTGTGTAGTCATGTTTATCATGCAAAGCATCAGTGGGAGGTGACTTACAGAAGGATATTTTCTTAGACTTTTTCTTCAGACCTGCAGTCGACGAAGATGATGGACCAGCCTGCTCCTCCTCCTCCTCCTCCTCATTGCACACGCTCTTTCTTCTCCGTTTTTTCTTCTTTTTCACTGAGTTTTCTTTCTTCCCCTCTTCCTCCTCATCTTCTGTGAGCTCCTTCCTTTTCCCTTCATCTCTCCCATTCTTTTCCACTCTCTCGGGCGCTTGTATGTCAAAATGGAAAGACCCTGCAATCAGATTGACGTTCATGAATACCATAAATATCAAGCCCACACCATGAACAGCACATTTTAGAAAGCAGATAACGAAAACACCTTGCAAGCAAAGTTTTATGAATGTGAAGCACTGTGAAGATACAGAAAGCAAAATCAGTTAACACCACAAAAAAGAGAGTCTGACCGTCCAGGAGGCCGTTGCGTAGCATTCGTAGGGTGGGGTATTGGCTCAAGATGATCTCCTTGAAGACGGACCTCCAGAACTCTCTGATGTTCTGTGATTGCTTTGTCTCCAACCAGTCCAGAACATCATAAAGAGCTTTCCTCACGTTGTCCTTACTCTTCATGCGGCTCATCTTCTGCACACGCACAAAAGTATGGAGAAACTGATGACGCTGAATCTACAGCATGGTTATTATCATGATTATTTCAATAATGACATATACAACAGTACATTTTTTAAATACATCAGTATTATCTCATGCTGACTCAGAATCAGAATCAGAAATAATTGATCCCTGGGGGAAATTGTTGACGTTATAGGCGCTCCATTCAAGAACAGGAAATATATATAAGCATAGAGAATTATAAGAATAGAAAATAATAGGCATGTAAAAATATATACATTCTACTACAATAGATAAAGAGATAATATAAGAAATACTCACATATGATTTGAGTCTTGATAATACTGTACAGCATAATCTCTTAGAGATTCTGGACTGTGGGTTACTGGATTGACTAAAAGTCTGGTTTTATGTAGTGACAGGCCGATTAATCAGGTCAGTTATCTGGCATTTAAAGATAATCGGCATCGGCCCATGCCTGCGCCAACAAGGCCGATCAACAAAAAATATCTGCGGACACATCTGCAGAAAGCCTCGTCAGTGTGGCTGCTGTGGACCAATGATAGCGCCCCCTGTTGTGAGTTTTGGAAAGGTGGTAAAAAAAAATTGTTTAGAGCCCTGAACTATAACTCTCAGGCATTCTGCTGTAAATGTTTGCCTAAATTTTCCTCAGTCAATCAGTGATTCCCAGAGCTCAAGATGAAGTCCCCAAATGTCTTGTTTCACTCACAACCGTAAGATATTCAGGTTGCTGTCATAGAAGGTAAAGAAACCAAAAAATATTCACAGTTCAGAAGCTGAAATCAGAGAATTTTGTCTTTTTTTGCATAAAAAAACTACTCAAACTGCTTAATCGATTATCAAAAGTAGATGGCAATAAATCTGATGATCGATTAATGACTGCAGCTCTACCATGTATATTAAATTGTAATGTGCATGGAATAATGAAATTATACATGAATTTTCCTTGTTTGATATCAGCATCAGTCAACCACTAGTTTTATGTCACGTGTATCCTCTTCAAGGAGTCGAACAATTTATTTATGAAAAGCTGCTATATGGTTATATGAGAGATTCATAATAATGTCAGTAGTTTGATAGAATCAGTTGATTGCAGCTTGAGATAAAATATCTGTAAGAGGGAAGTGATTCACTATTAATTAATAATGAATTTAGAAAAAATAGAAATAATATAAAATAATTTATGTTGATCATTTACTGATCATGTTAAGGCCGCATTGACCACTAAAACACGTTAGAAACTGTAATAATAAGGACTTTAAAGTTGCTTTAATCGGTGTTTTAACATTAACAATGGATTAAAGGACTGCTTGTGGTTAAGCTGTGTAAAAGAGGGGGGCATTTCATTCAGACAGGGCCCGTCTGAGGATGAGAGGAGGACAATAACAAATGCGTAACGTTTCCACTCGAGTAGCTCACCTTGTATCTGTCGTCTGGGATCAGGTCGTGGTCTCTGAGGTGGCTGATAAAGACGCACGGCTTCTCAATGCAGGACATTTCTGTTTTGTGACGGTGGAA
This sequence comes from Lutjanus argentimaculatus, assembly GCA_034769285.1. Lineage (NCBI taxonomy): Eukaryota > Metazoa > Chordata > Actinopteri > Lutjaniformes > Lutjanidae > Lutjanus > Lutjanus argentimaculatus. Next base: position 11,570,010 of record JAWZSL010000024.1, on the reverse strand, counting down.
AAAGCGCAGCAGTTCATCGTTTTCTAGGAAGTCCAGCGGGTCCATCGTTGGTCAGCGCGGCTCCTTCAGGCCCGCGAGCGCTCACGAGATGTTACATTCAAAGTATGGCGCAAAATAAAGTACTTTTAAAAAAGGCTCCCTCCGCTGTTTTACCGCTCCGTATGTCCCTTTGCACACGCTGTCCTGCCTCCGGACACAGTGAAACTAACGTTATGAATGTTTAACGAAGCCTTTTGACTCACAAACAAAAACATTAAAGAAGAAGACTTAAACACGGGCGGAAGTGTTCCCGCCAAACCTCGCGATGCACTTGAAGATCTGCCCGCAGACGTGTTCTCGGTTCCGCCTTTCAGTGATGTTTGGAAAGTGAAACTATGTTGTAATGTTTTGCCCATAGACATATAAAGAGTAGACGCCGCATCGACCGCTACTGCCTATTGGCGCTGACGAGCAGTGGGGCCGCCATCTTGGACCGGTCACCCGCTCCATTCAGTGATATCTGTTTGGCAGGCGCAATGAAATGTCAGCGCATTTAATCCATCCTAACTCTCTGAATACTAAACTGATTTTAACGCGTTTTTTTTTTTGTTTTTTTTTGTTTTTTTTGCTGCAAACGTCATACATGTAGCTATGATATAGGACAAATGGTTTGGCGTATTTTAATATTCATAGTGGGATTAACAGTAATAGAATATTCTGATATAGCCTAGACTGTAGACAGGTATTTTGCAAACACTATAAACACACACATTATACATATACACACACTAATATATGATAGAGAAGCAGATAGTGCCAGTAAAGTCAACTATTTTAATAATTTGAAGAGACAATATATGATTAGGCTATACTATATAAATATTTACATATATAAACAATTATATTATATTGTATTACAATTATATTTCTATATAAAACATAACAATAGATAGAAGTTATATATCAGAGAAAATGAAAATATATAAAAATCAGAGTATCAATATAATTCATATATATATATAGAGAGAGAGACAAAAGTTATGTATTAGAGAAAATGAAAATATATATAAATCATATATGAATATCAATATCATTCACATATATAATAGATAAGTTATATATCAGATATAGTTATATAGTTATATATCAGAGAAAATGAATATATATAAATCATATATAGAGTATCAATATAATATCAGAGAAAATTATAATATATATAGCCTAAATCAATATAATTCATACATATATATAAAAAAGTTATATATCAGAAAATGATAATGTACATATATATAAATCATATAGAGCAGGGGTATTCAACTAAAATTCAAAGAGGTCCAGTTAGAGAAAATTTCCGAAAGCAAAGGTCAGGAACATCATAATGTCTAACTTGCGTTATGATTTAGTGTGATATATACTGAAGTAGCCTAGTAGTTGTATCAACGTCTGCATGTTATCAACATCTGACTGTCAAATCAAATAAAGAAAGTACAAAAACATTTTAACAATATTTATTGTCATTTAACATTGAATTATACAGATATGCATTTAAAAAATAAAATAGAGAAAATAAATGAAATAGTTTTTTTAAAAACTGTGCATCTTAAAGTGCTTAATTTTAGAAAAAATAAAGGTATTTTTACATTGTGGCATTCATGCTTTTACTGAAGTAAAAGATCTGAGTATTTTTTCCATCACAGCAGGTCAGTGATCAGTGTTTCAGTGACTCTCTGTGGCTCAATGAATACACTGTTTTATTTATGGCGGCTTACCACGTTAAAAACATCTGTACACGACATGATTGTCTCTTCTTGAAGCAGCGCACCGCTCTCGATCGTGTCTAGAAGGGAACCCTTTATTTGCAAAACTCTCGCGGGATTTGTTTCCATTGTTTCTGATAAAATAATCAAACTCGCGCGATCTTTCGCGGGTCTAGGGTAGGACACGACCCTCTCTGTCTCTCTGTCAAACTAATGACAGCAGACTGTCTGTGAACAGCATGTGACACTCTGCAGTGTTTCACACATACACTTATGCGGACACTCAGGTATAGTTTATGACCAATTTTGGCATTTTTATTTTTTTAAGCAGTCCGATAGAACGACGGCATCCGCGATTGATTAGTGATCAATCTGCCCTCCTCCTCCCCCCTCACCTGTTCGCTCTGCTGTGAGAAGGTCTGACAGTTTCTGACAGAGAAACACAGACTCTCCTGTTTAATGTAAAAGCCTCCTTATACAGTTGTTTAATCTTATAAGAGCAGCTGGTTGGTGTCATTCAGCATCACGTTAGTTTGGATTGTTTTTAATAAACTCTCCTCCACATGCAGCTTCTCTGCTGATGTGAAAACTGAATCGCGGGTGAATTACATGAAAAAAAAAAAGAAACGCGAGTTGGGTTTCGGGGTGACTTTATAAAACATCCTACTGATGAAGAAAGTCAACAGATCAGACACAGACAGGGTGAGAGAAACACAACACAACACTCAACTAGGAGTACGATGACCGGTCCAAGATGGCGGCCGCATTTCTTGCGCCCCAGCAACCAATGCGGCGTCTACTCTTTATATGTCTATGGTTTTGCCCACCCTCCAGACTTGCTGCGCCCTCGCAGACTTCAGACGTACGCACTGCGTGTTCGTCGTCATCACGTCAAGTCTTTCTCTCGTTGCCATTGGTGGGAAGTAGGGGACATAAGTAGGTAGTAAGTAGGGGAGACTGGGGACGGTTGCAACACTTTTTGTATTTCTCTCAGTTAATTAGAGACTGTGTGGACTAGACCACTGGTTTTTCAACAAGGGTCCGGGGTCAAACAGGGTTTCAAATGAAGGAACAGAGTGTGTTAACTTTTATAAATGTTTTTGACAGTTGGAACCACAGGGAAAAACAGTCAGCAGTAGCAGTAACCAACCTTAGTCTGATCATCGGCTGACTATACAGACATTTTCATCTTCAAACCTCAAAATAATAATAATAATAATAACAATAATAATAATAATAATAATAATAATAATAATAATAATAATACTCAAAGGGTATTTGTTAAGACAAAGTATTCTTTGTAAATTTCGGGGTCTGTGGTCTAATGTGCATCTATTGTGGGGATCTTTGTCATTAAAACATATATTAAACATCTGTCTACTAATCACCTGTACCATTTAGGAGTTACAGATTTTGTGCATTTTCCTTAACTGATAGTTGAAAACATTACAGAAAAAAACTGATTCTGACCCCTAGTAAATGTTACATGTTTTAATCTGTCTTATTTCATTGATCCTAATGTGTTATTAAATCCTTCTTAATTGGTTTAATTACTTTTTAAATTTACTGCCCTTGTTTAAAACAAGTTAATTTCAGTCAATTAAAAGTAATTAGAAACAATGTCAATGACCTTTTTTTGTACAATTTAATTTAAAAATAAGAATAATGATGCAGACATGCTCAGACAAGTCTGAACATGCTCACAACAAAATGCACAATTTTTTGAATGATTTCAGTTAGAAGCTCCTTGAATGTCTATCCAAGGTTCTGGATTTTCGGTAAGTAAACAATTTATAATCATGGATGTGTTACATTTTTACTTAAACAGGGTTCTGTAAACACTTTAAAACATTTTTGATACAAAAAAATAGTATTTATATAGCTAACTTTATCAGCTGTGTGTTTAATATTAACTAACATTACAGTAACTAACTTAGTCATTTAGTGTTGTGTAGTACTTAGTTGAGCTACAGGGTTAGTGTTAGATGTATGTTAACATTATAAGCTAACATGATGTTGCTGGTTGGTGAATGCAGTGTTTGTCTGTTAGCCTGTTTTATTAATAGACAGTTGTCAACATCTGGCTCCCATTTCACCAGCAGACTTCAGTGCTATCATGAAGACCATTTCACAAAATGATTTCCACACAAATAATTTATTGTTACTTCATCAGTCAGGCTGCTGATCGTAATCTTTATCGTATCCTTCCAAGTCGTTGTAAATGACATCTCGGTGGTGATCCTCACAGGTCTGCACCACCTTCAGGACGGTTGCAAGGCGTCGGTCCAAAGCAGAGAGATGTGCTTCAGAGAGGAGGGGAGCCACGCCTGCCAGAGGATCCTGGACCAGTGACTCACGCATGACATCACTCAGACGGAAGCCAGGGAGGGACAAGAGACGCAAGCGGAGGAGGGTGGAGCGACGGATCCTGCGTATGAGGTAGGAGAGCAAGATCAAAATAGATATTAACACAAGTTTCTTTATCCTCTCTGGGTCCTTTAATTGTCTGCACAAAGCTGTTTACTGAGTTACACACTACTGAACAACATGGACTAGCTTCTTAGAATTTATCTCACCCACCCTTTATTTTTAGGTGTTCAAGTCACTCAATGAACACATTTTTCTTTGGTTTTATTATCTCCATGTGTAAGCCTGGGGTATATCATGTGATCAGTCATGTGTTTGCGTGTGTAAGTTTATCCATAGCTTAACTTGCATACCACTGGACCCCTCAACCTAAAATGTTTTGTGTACATTTATGACTATATGCTCAAGGACCATCATGATTGCGGTGATTCACAATTTTTGAATAACCTCTAAAAACCTCTATAAAACATGCAATGTAATGTACATGTAATGTTACAGGTCATTTAATGAGAAAATATATTTTTTTCAACTGACAACATTGAGACAGGAACAATTAATCGATTAATCAAGGAAATAATCAAAAGATTAATCAACAATGAAAATAATCATTAGTTGCAGCCTTAATATAGAGTCTGCCAATTAACTGTAACAATCTGGTTGTTCAGAGGAACTGTATTTTAAGAGTAAAATTGTTCACTAACATGTCCCCAGGCAATGTTTCAAGTGAGAAGTGAATTTAAAATCGACTACTTGTCTGGAGTTTTATGTAACCAACTGGTGCTTTGTGAACTTTGTGAAATATGTAACCAGATACTGATCTGAAAATGAGCACTCTGTTTTCCCATTTTATTATTTTATAAGCGGCACCAGGCCTATTCATTACTTTTGAATGGGCTAATTAGCCCACAAATAAAATGATGATCTTCTAATACACAATATAAGCACCCAAATTATTGATTGTTATTCAGATAAAATCCCAAATATATACTTTTTTCATATTTTCAAATGATCAAAGGCCTGGATTAGAGTCATTAAAGGGCTGTATTTGACCCACACGCCACCAATTAAATAGGCTCTGATCTACATGGTCTGCTGACTCCTCACTGCTCATAACCAGCCAGCAGGCAATGCATGTCATCAACAACTGCTTTGCTGAGACAAGGCTTTCCTACTAGCAGTGTTGGGGAGTAAGTAAGTTACATGTAACAAGTTACATATATTACAAAATAAACATAATTGTAATCCATTTGAGCCACTGAGAAAAAACAACATATGTAATTAAAAATGTTGGTGATTACAAAGAGGTTACATGTGAATATTTTTTTCTGGTTGCCTGGTGGAGAGCTGCACTCTACTGAGAGCACTCTCTTAGATTTACCTGCAGCACTGTTGCAAAGGAGCCAGAATCGATGGCTCATCCCGAGAGTGACGCCCAAACCTGAAAAACGTGGAACACAGCAAAGTCCCGTGAATAAAATGTTATAGCACAATAACCGACACCTGAGTGTGAGTCAGAGTATTTGGCTGTCACACATGAGCTGTCACAGCTGACTGTTGGTACTCACGCCCGTCCATTATCCAGATGCAGCAGAAACGTCTCATTGCCAAATTTCTCAAACGTCTCATAGTGATGTCTGTCCATGTTGCCTTTGAATGAAAAAAACACATGTTTATTAGTATGTGAGACATTCATGATAACAGCCTGAGTGCATTAACATTGTAGATAATGCTCTTATTTACTCTTTATTTACACATTTTGAATGCTTGTCCTTCCTCTCTTAAAAGGAGGGCATAGAGGTCAGTGACCCCCTTATGTTGCAAAGTGATCGTCAAGCAGGTGGAGTTTAAATAGCAGAGACTGACTCATGAGGAAGTCCAGTACAGCCATGTCTATAAGATCCACCAGTCTGGTCCCGTGGTTGTAAGGAGGCATCTCTTTCACTTTGTCACAGTAGGCCGGGTTCTTCTCCCACCTGGCAACAACAGTGCAGTTAAGCAGAGGAATACAGATACTGTTGGGCCATAGTTCATTTACAATCGATATTTTTAGTCTGAACATTAAGATGTTGTCTTTTGTTACTGATAAACAGGTTTTTACAGAATCCCCGAGAGGCAAGTGAGAAAAAAAGGCTGCCTACCAAAACTTTTTTCTACCTGTTTCAGATATGAAAAAAATATAACTTTGAAGGAACTTTGAAGGATTATCCTGGAAAACCCTTTATTTTCAGCAGTCTTAAGTCATAAACACAGGAGAGAAAACAATCTCTTCTCTCTTGCCTCTCAGGTTTCCATTTGGTTCACTGAAATGCAAATTACGTATGTGTGCTCTCTCACCGGGCGAGATAAGCTGCAGAAGTTTGTGAACACGCTGTCTGTTTCAACTGATTTCACCGCTGAACTAGTAACTGCAGTGCCCCCAGACTCCTTAAAAATTTAGCCAATTTTGAGAGCTGTTAAGTGGGGAGAAACTTAATTAACTTTCTGAAATGACTACAGCAAATTCCTAATTATTTGTTCCTTCATGTAAATTTGGCCTTAAGTGCAGTAAATTGTTGTTTCTTTCCTTGTAAAAAAGAAAACATTGTAGGAGGCGGGAGAGATGCTCCTTTGGATGCACACTTTTACTTTCTTTGACTTTCTCTTATGGCTGCACAATTAATCGAAATTTAATCAAAATTGCAGTATGGCTTTCTGCAATTTTCAAATCACGGAAGGTGCAATATTTGTTAAAGGTAAAATGTGTGTCAAAAAACTTTTAAATTAATGAATGTCATGAAGCAGAGATGTCCTGTCCTACAAATCAGATTCTACAGGCTTAATAAAACATCTTCATTTGGTACAGATCTCTGAAAAAAAAAAAAAAAATCACACATTAGTCACTTCAACATGTTTTCAATAAAAATAAGAATAATGATGTAAAAATTATCATTACCTCTAATATCGCAAATCATATCGCAATTGCAATATCAGTTAAAATAGTTGCAATTCATCAAAATCATACAGCCCTACTCTCTCTGTCAATAATGACTTTCCCTCATCATCTGTGATGTGAAATGTCGCATTTCCAAACAATCAGAGGTAAAATCGTGTGTCCTGCTCATACTTCAGTTATAAAATCCCAGCGCACCACAGAGCGTCTCTGCCCGCTGCTGACAGCACAGGTAAAATATGAGGCTCATGTAGGCTGATCTAGGAATGAACTGTCAAAATTGTGAAATGGCCAAATGGACAGTAATGGACATTCAAATGACAATACAGCCCTAGTTTTATTAATTCTGTAATGTTAGGTGTGGTCTGACGGGCTCAGAACTGTCCGGTCGTGATCAGATCACCAAAGGTCCATGTTAATACTAAATCTGCACATGGTTCCCCATCAGCCTGAAAATGTCTCAGCAACACTAACACCAATAATGAGTTGTATCTGTTACATCAATATTGATTACACCGACAGTAACACTTGGGTGTCAGCCACAAATTTAATGTTGGAGTGTGTTGGAGAATGTTGAAGTTCTTCATTCGCACCACTAGAGGGCATTGAAGACTCATGATTGTACTTAGACTCGTCTCAATTGTGAACTTAACACAATGATGAACTCAGCAACAATTCATATACAAACACTATAAAAAACTCTAAAACATTCCAGTATTTCTCCCACCACCAAGTGTACCAGGCCTCTTTTCTGTTAAGACTGCTCATTATTCTTACATATATGGTAAAAATTGGTGCATTTAATGCCAATTTTTATCTTTAAACAAAAATATCAGTAAGATACAGACAATGTACCCACTGTGCTAGCTTGGTGCGGCTGTAGGAGCGTCTCCATGGTGACCTCCAGGACCTGCGGGGAGCTAGGCTGAGGTCAGGTAGCATGGCAGCCAGGGAAACCTCCAGAGTGTGCGGCTGACCACACACAGGGTGCTCTGTAGAACAGTAGTACTCACACTGGCCGTAGAAACACACATTCCCCACTAAGAAAAGGGACAGAGATGACAGCTTTAGTTTAGCGGTCGGCAGTTTGCACGTGCTAATGTTTGGTGTAATTCATAACTTCTGCGTTACGAAAGGGTTTTTGGATACATCCCGATATACACACATACCAGGGGAAGTGAAGAAGGTCCTGGACAGCCTGTGGTCGGTGGTGATTTCTCTGATCTCTGCAGTGACGTTGATGAGTCGACCGACAACTGGAGGGATCCTATTAAAGCCCAACAATCTGAGACAGAACGAGGCAGAGAAAGGCAAGCAGACACAAACATTAACCAAAAAAAGAGACAATAAACACTATGCTTAACAAAGTGTGGGAGGATAGATGGATGCAGTTGCCAGTTTCTTTAAGTGTCTCAGTTTTTTTTTTATTCAAAAGTGATGAAATGAGTTTTGGAGATTCTGACAAAGAGATGCTACCTTATCTACAATATAATGGGACTAAATGATACAAGTCCTGTCGTGCTCAAAGTGCCAAAAAATACATTAAAAAAACTCAAAACTAGTGTCACATTCCAGAAATCATGACCTGATTGCTCAAAGTAATCTACGCACCTTGTTGTGGGCAGTTTTATGTAGGACCTACTTTCTTTCTGCAGTAAAATCAAACCCTCCCTATCCATATGTAACACTTTCTTCAAGAAACTGGAGAGGGTACCTACATTTATCTGGAGGAAAAGATTCCCAGAATTAAAATCAAAACCCTTCACTAGAGATGTTCTAATACCATTTTTACCTTCCTGATGCAGATACATTTTCAGAAAACTCTCAGACTCAAAGTGTCAGAAACTCAAACTCTAACTTGGCCTAAAAAATTCTAACAAGGACCCCTAGCTTCGGCGTGATTTAGGAAACATCTCAGAGGAACTCTGAGCAAAGAAGGGACAGAAACTTTTATCTGAGTGAGGAGCTGTGGTTGGTATGACTCATTCTTTTAAAGAATGTGATCCAAAAAAGAAAAAAAAGTAAAAACTGCAATCTTAGTAATAACGGGCACAGAAGAGACAGTGAAATCGATAGAGTTTAGTCTCTATTAAGACAGAGTGTAATTATGAATACTACTTACAATTATCACTGTTGAATACATGGCCATACTTTAAAAGTAGTCTACAGTTGTTATTTGCTGATGTTTATTCACTCTGCTGGTAATTTTAGTACTTCAGATATTTGATATTAACAAGGAAATTCGCTGTGTCCATGAATGTTCTTTTGTGAGACAGGGTGTGGACATTCAGCAGAAATGAAATGAACTGTGTCACAATATGAGGGTGTAAAAGCGTGGTAATTGTTTGTGTGATCACTCTGCTGATGAAGGTTGTGACAGACCCAAGTCATCACTGCTGCACTGTTGCAAACATCTTAGTGCTGTGATCGCTTTCATTTCTGGCATTATAGCATTATTGTGTTAAACGATATTCATCTGCCTTGTTTGTTTTTATTTAATAAATTATCTTTAAAATACCCCCCAGTGTGGAGGACTGAAGCTCCCTGATTTTCAGTTGAGTTACTGGGCTGCTCAGTCTGGGCCAGGGCAATATGGCTCTGGCAGACAGAGCTGGTAAACTCCCCTGCTTGGAAACAAATAGGACAGTGCCACACATCAACTGTGCTGCTGGCCGGCTTCCCTTCTATCTGTACTCTAAACATAATCCATTTGTTAAACACACATCCAGAATCTGGTTGGCCATTCAAACACATCTTAATAGTGTTACTGTACTAAGCACCAACCCTGCTTTAACAAATGTACTTTAATGAGGTGGTATAGCTAATGAAAATGCAGAAAGTGCTGCAGGTGCAAGAATTAAAGGTAAAATCTGGCACTTTTCATGTAGATGTCCAGTCATTGTTGATGGTAAATGACATCATTTGAACCAATGACTTCCTCAGTGCATGCCATAGTGATTGTGAAAGATGATAGAGAAACATTTTGCAGCATATACCATGTTTTACATGGTCATCAGAATGCAACTGCCCAATGTCCAGATTTCCTCTAGATATATTAAGCTACATATGTGCCAAATTTGGCACTAGCAACAGGTTAGCTATGCTGCCCCACTAACATAATTACAGGTGAGTTACTCGCATACATCTGTACTTTTGAACAGGTTTGCTCTAGTATCCTATGAGAACTGTTTTTACTGATTGGTCAAGTTTGAGATCCCTTGTTCACCTAAACTTGCGCTACTAGGTGACATATCTGATGGGTACGGTTTATCAAACTGGCCATAATTGGTTTGTTATGGAAAAGTGCACATCCTCATCTTGTCTCCATGTGGCTCCTCATACATCTATGTTCACTCTGTGTTTGTGAGAAATTAAACAAATAAATTGTTAAAAATTAATAAATGAAGGACAGCGGTGCTATATCATTCTTTTCAAATGATACTTTTGTGGTATCCCTGTGATACAAGCTGCACAGTGGCTTCATAAATGAATAATTCCAGTGTAGGACCAGTGGCCTAGAGAATGTTCTGTCCAACCAGCAGGACACTCGCTGCCTGCTGACACTGTGTACGAGGCTCTGTACCTGTCAAGGTGAAAGGCAGCGATCTCTGCGTTGTGCCTTTCAAAGTCGGAGAAGTAGAAGAGGTTCACGTCAGTCTCTGCATCTCTGGATTGTCTGTGCAAGGAAAACACACATGAGCTCTAGTAGTGGTTTAACAGTCATGAACCAGAGCAGCACAAACACACACTGTCATCAGTCACTGTGCTGTCTTACTTCATGGGTTTCAGCAGAGCTTGTCCATAGTTTGGGAACGACAGGAGCAGTTTGAGCTGGGTACCTCCTGTCTTCTGAACTGAAAACATATGCACAAAGTGAATATGGAGTATGTGTTAATAGTACAAATCAATGGGCATAATCATTGCTGACACACTCAAATATGATGATATTTGTAAGTCATCACGGGAAACACATATCACACACTTAGATGTTAGATAAAAAGAAAAGATGTGTAATGATTATGAGTACTGACTGGATATATGTTCAATGCAGTGCACTACATCTGTTTTTCCACATGGTGGCCTATTACACAGTTACAGTAAACCATCAACTGCCACTGGATCCCCCATGTCCTGTATTACTGCAATAAGACCAGGATAAAAAAAACAACTTGGTAGAAATGTAACCCATGCGACACACAGTAGTGGAAGGTAACTGAGTACATCTAAGTTCAAATTTGAGATACTTGTACTTTACTTGAGTATTTTTTTTTCTCATACTACTTGATGCTTAAACTCCACTAACACTTCAGAGGGAAACTATTTAACTTGTTACTCTGCTATACAATTATTTAGCGATTTAGTCAATTTACAACTTTACAAGATTTTTGCACATAAAACATATGGAAATGTACCAGTACAGCTGAATGATTAGAATATTAATTGGAAACTAATCATTTAAGTAATTTTGGACTGTTGTTTGGACAATATAGTGTGAACATTGTGAGGGTGTCACTTTGGGCTCTGGGAACTTGTAACAGTATTTCTCACTACTGCAGTTTTACAAACCAAACAATCCATTGATTGATCAGGTAGTCAGCATAATGAAAATAACCATCAGTTGCACACCTATACAAAATGAGCTCCACTACAAAATAAAATCCTGCTTTTACAGTAATACAAATATATAACAACATAACAGTCACAGACATTTTAGTACAAACGACTAGTGTGTAGGATTTAGTGACATCTAATGGTGAAATAGTAAAGTAATGAAAACACAATGATTTTGTAAATAACCTTGTATAGCACTTGCTACTTCTTTGCAATTTTCACTTGAAATCATGGACACAAGGCACTTCTGGAGTCTTTCATCCAAAACTAGACTCACTGCCTTGTGGTTGTATGCCTCTGCCAACCACTGTTAATATATTGACATGTCTTATTCCAGCGAGAAACATTCTGTCTTCACTTCACAGATGAGTACAGAGGACTAATAAAGAGCTGAGCATTATGATGTCACCATGAAGCTGACCTTTGACCTTTTGGCTAAAAAAAAGTCATCATCTCATTATTTTATCCTATTGGACATTTGTGTGAAAGTTTGTCACAATTACCATATGAATTCTTGAGTTATGGGAAAAACAGATCACTGTGACCTTGACCTTTGACCTCCAAATTCAAAACGGTTCATTCTTGAGTTCAACTGGTCATTTGTGCAAAGTCTGAGGAAATTCCATCAGGCGTTTTTGAGATATCACACTCACAAGAATGGGACAGATGGATGGACAGATGGATGGACGGACAACCCAAAAACATACTGGGCAGCGTGAACAACTTAAATCAAACCATGTGCTCTTTCAAGTAAAGTTGCTTTGGTTGTTGCAAGATGTAAATCCTGAGATATAAATCAAATCCTCTCATATTTATGTATAACACCTGTTTCTAACTTTGATGAAAGGAAAGTGGCTCCGAATTCTAATGTTTAAAGATATTTACACTGTGGTGAGTGTTAAACATGAGAGAAAAGGGATGACACAGCCACAAAAAATCAGCCTGTAGCTGAGATTAGTGCTTAATCTGCTCCGTAAAAGACAAATCTCAATGCATTATTCATTCGGCGGCGTGCTGAAGACAGGGACAGGCTGCCTGAGAAGAGCAAACAAAATGAGCATGTGTTGATGCGAGAGGAGTTGTGTGCCTGTGTGTGTTTAAGTGTGTGTACATCCTCTGTGTCTGTGTGGTAGCCTGATCGAGCACTTGGGTCAGTGTGTTTACGTGTGTGTGGGGGGTGAGTGGGTGTTGAGATGAATGTAAGTTTGTGGGAGGATTATATTTATGACCCGACCACAAAAAAATCATGTGAGCTTCAGATTTAATACTTTCGATCTGTTGTTTTTTAAAATGTCCTCTATGCATTTGTGTTTTATTTGTATTTTGTGTGTAGGCACTGGTGTTCTGAGTTGTCTAAAAATCACAGTTTGTGCTGCATTCACATGGATTCAGGCAGATGGTAGACAGTAGACAGACAACACCTTCTGGACAGCACGGGAGAAACCAACAAACTGTCCAATGGCATGGCAGGACAGCAAAATGTTGATGTTGTATTGTTTACAAGTATGGAATAAGACATGTTAAATACAATTATTTTCTGACTGTTGTTTTAAGTAATTATTCTAGTAATGCATGCAGCTATACAATGTAGTTTATTCTCTTAATATTCTGTTGCAAACTCAAAATCGATTTTAAATTCCCTCCAAAATGCCAAGTCACTCATTCCTTTCCATCCCTAACGTGGAAGAATAGGGACACCTTGCCAGCGGCTGCATGCCCGAGGACAAATCAAGTGAGGGTCTGCGTGTCCTCCCCTATGAAATTTGTATGCGCTGGATTCAAAGTCCTTGATGACTCTCAACATGACTGTCAAGGAAATAGTCAATAATGTAAATAGTCGATAATGTAAAGCACAGTTGCATCAATTATTTTGTTGATTAAAACATCAGATCATACACATGGACAAAATGTTTGGTCCATTATAATAACTACAGTCTGCTCCTTCGGCCCTTAAGCTGTTTGGACGTGGTTGCACAGTCCACCATGGGTAACAAAAATATGGCATGTCTCATGAAACTCTTCATGGCTCTTCTTTCCAAGCATGTGAAAACGCATTGTATGTATTAGAGTAGAGTTTGCATGAAAATACGAGACAGATTCCTTCCCGTACTGATTTAGTAATAGACAGTGCATTTTACTCTTGAATATGGGACAGTCCTGTATTATAAGGGACAGGCAGCGACCCTAGCCCCCATGTTTTCTCTTTGTGTTAGCGAGCTATGTAACATCTCGGAAACGGCACGGCAGCTGTTTTCCTCTGACGTCGCAAATGTAGGAATTCTGACAAATCATTATCATTCCATTGCTTCCCGATTGATCGCCAACTGAAGAGACAATGGATCGTAAAAATCTGGAGGGATATCGAACTATATTTCAAGATAAAACAACACATTTGATACCATTAGCTACCATCGCTAACGTTAGCGTTCAGTCACTTCCTAGCTAACGTTACGGTTACATGGGATAGTGTTGCACAGTATGATACGAAAGGCATAAATGAATTATTCTGTTGATATTTCGGAATTAATTCACGCAGGTGAGGTAGTTAATGCTAATGTTAGCTTTTGTCTAATGGCACCTTATCAAATGGGTTATCAAATATGTTTTTTTTAGCTTGAAATATGACCACTGATGGTAGCTGTTCGATTGGGAAAACAGCAGTACATTATCCCATTGTAGCATTTGAGCTTCCCAATCCCACCCCAAGTGTGATGTCAGAGGAAAATGGCCAAAGCGTGAATATGGTGAATTGGAAATGCTGTGCACTCTTATCATTGCTGGCCCTACCTAATTTTACCGTCCTGCTCTCATCTATTAAAATGATATACGATTTGCCTGAATCCATGTGAATGTAGCTTTAGTCCCATTCAATGCAATACTGCAATCCACTACACAAACAGCACAAACTACAGCCTCACAAACTCAACTAAGTCATCACAACAGATAAACAAAAATGTAACATTACATGCTTTATAAAAATTTGTTTTTACTGCAAGGATTTTGAATTGCAATAAACTCCGTGAGTGTTCAGTGTTACTGTGTACAACATCCAATAAATGTGATACAGATATAATATTCACAATGCACACACACCATCAGTTTATGGCCTAACAGTACGCTATGTTTGCTTTTCCACTCACACTGTGGGCCATCAAACAGTGCGCTGAATCCTTCTGGGTTTATTTCTAGTCTTTTATTCTGTGTAAATGTACTTTGGGATTTCAGTGGGTGTGAATTTATTGTGAGCCGAAGTTGTGTGTACCTTAGGATCTGTCATCCTACACGTGTGACTTTGTGCGAAAGTGTGTATGTGTTCCTAAAAATGTAATCTTCACTGTTCTAAATATGAACTCTGGCACAGTTTACTGTATTCACTGAGTGAAAAGTTTAGTGTTGCCTCTGGCTCTCTCACAGACTAGCTTGTTTGTATAAAAGCATTGTAGTTAAAATGAGAACGCAGCGTGGTTGTGGCTTTGTAATTGTGTCAAGAGGAATCTCAGCTATGAATCCCTACTACTGGGAAAATTCAGGGTACAGATGGGGTCAGTTTCTAAATTTAATTTTGGCATATTGAGAAATGTTGCACTCTGAAGGGAAGTGAAGGGCCACGAACCCGACAACATCCTGTCAAGCTTAAAACTGTGACAAGTAGAGCTGAGGACTGGGGCGATTCGTTGATGTAACCGTCCTGTTTATGTTCTGTCCTCACCCAAGCATGATATATTAGTATTGTCAACACGTGCAACATGTTTGTGTTGGTAGTAGTCACGTAAAATCGATAATGTTAATGTTGCACCATGTGTCATCTAACGGTGTTACTTGGCTGTTTTGTAGTTTCTATTTACAGTCAGTTTTCAGGATTATGATTGAAAAAATAGTGAATTTATTATAATAAGATAAGTTTTTTATATTTATTTTGGGTAAATTATTGTTATATTAATCGAATAATCTAAAAAAAGATGAATCAATTGTTGTGTTTATTGACTAATCCAAAAAATAATCGTTAAATTTATCATTCAAAAAATAATCATTAGATACAGCCCTAATGGCAAGCACAGGGATAGCGACACTGAAAATGAAAAAAAGAAAAAGTTAATGTCTATTAATTGTTTGGTTGAGTCAAACTAGACTCCACTTATAATAGAATTCCTAATAACTTGCTCCTCAGGCTGCTTTGTTTCAGTAAAATCTGATTATATTCTTGACTAAATGAAGTGTTTTCACACGAGTGGGTTGTGCAGGTTTTGGCAGAACATGGATAATATTTAATGAATCATGTTTGCACTATGTTTTCCAAATATTTTACATAAGTGTGCCAGTGAGAAGCAATTGGATCTGGCTGACACTTCAGGATGTATTTTTAGGAACAGAAAGATTAAAGGGAGAATAATTAAATCACTGGTAATCCTTCACCCTCCGCTAACATCTCTCTTTTGTTTCTGGTGGCTTTCCTTGGCCCCGTCCTTTCTTCAGTCTGTTCTCTCACCTGTCAGCCCTGCCCCCCTCATTTGCTCACCGGCGCCGAGGATTCGCTGTGTTGCCAAATAGTGAGTCAGCTGGGCCAGGTTGGGATCCTTCCTGTTGTACAGCTCCCAGCGAGAGATGCCCAGGTGGAACCGTAGCCAGGGAGGGTGGGTCTCCACGTTGCTCGTCCAAGTGACTTTGTCGTAGCCTTCCTCCCGACTGGCACTCTGCCTTCAAGAAAGGAGGTGGACGTGATAAATAAGCAGATCTGGCCAATGCAGTTAACAGAACTTCAGAGGGTTTGTTACAGGTTGGCTTCGAGATTAAAAAAACAAACTGTGGTGGTAAAATGTGTGATGAAGAATGTGTATTAAGGTTCCATATGAAGCAACACTTGAGCAACCAAAGCAACACATTACATTATATGCTATTTCATTAATTTTGCAAAGCATCAGCAGTCTAAAGGCTGAGCGGTATTAAAAATAAATATCATCAAGAGATATTTTTCAGGCAAAAAAAAAAAAAAAAGCTTACTCTGTAGATGCTCTCTGAGGCTATATTTAGGCACAACAATCAGTTTTGCCAGATCGGGCTCAAGTGTTTTGGGTTGCATTTTGGGTGGCCAGACGTCCTGAAAAATTCATTATAGTCCCATATCCTGTGCTGTCAGTCCCAAAAATGAACTGTTATAGTGATAGATACGAATAAGCTAAATAGAGAGCTGTCTGTATGCTGGGAGACTAGACTTGAAGACTAAAATGCTGGCATCAATGACACAGTAATATTGGAAAACGCTGCACTGAATATGTTGTGTGTTTTGGAGCACTGGTTTGTCACAAATAATTAATAGCATATCAGAAACACGCACAACAAGCTGCTGCTGTAAATAAAAGATTCAGTTGCTAAAAAAAATGTTTTAAGTTGCTGCAACACACCTGTCACCTGTGTGTAATGGTTTATACACAGGCAGGACACTGTGCTACCGTCCTCAGAATCTATAACTGATCTTCATAATACTAATGACAAATTATCAGTCTGATGTTACTCTAATGTTATTCTATCTATTCTAATTATTTGAATCCTTTTGACATTACATGCTCACCCCCAACTCTCCTGTCCTGAATTTCACCCATTCTCATCTGGTCATCCCACAAAATTCTGCTGCGAGGGATCTCTCTCACATTAAAACAATATCAAAAGACATAGCTTGATGACATTGTGAAGTAGCATGGGGTCATGGAAGTTGTTTATTTGTCATGTTCACTGACTTCCTTCCTCACTCTGTGATGTAACCTGTGTTTTCCTGTAAGTTATAGCAAATAGCTATCAACAGCTAGCAGGAAATGCACCATTTCCTTGAATAAAATATGGATTTCACCGGGTTTGACCATTGCTGGAATAATTTGGGAAAATGAAAGAACACGACTCAAGGAAATATATGACATATGTTTCATATTTTTAGACATTTTAATGCGGAAATGTTAAATATTAGGGTTAAAGGATCAGTGTGTCAGATTTAGTGTTATCAAGTGGTGAGCTTGCAGATTACCTCGCCTCACCTTCCCCTTTCAAGTGTGCAGGAGAACGTACGGTGACACTGAAACTTGTGCACAACATGAAAGGCCATTTCTAAAGCCAGTGTCTGGTTTGTGCGTTCTGGACTACAATAGAAACATGCTGGTTCGACATGGCTGTCTGCATAGAAGAGGACCCGCGCCCTCTGTAGATAAAAAGGGCTCATTCGAAGGCTACAAAAACGATTCTCATTTTCAGGTGATTATACACTAATGAAAACATATTTGAATATTGCATTTCATTTTAGACCTCTTCTGACAATAGATCTCTTACACACTGGACCTTTAAATACATTTTAAAGAATTAAAGTATATTAAAAATATATTCATAAATTGTATTTCTTAGTCATGCAAACACATCCAGTCACTCAGACCAACTTTAATATGATTTTTTTCTCATTATGCTAAGAGGAGATGAGGTACCATCATTATCACCCACCAACCTGCTTGCAACATTACATCATTATTTGTTTGGTGTTTTGATAGAATGGAATTTCATGTTTGTCTCTCTCTTTCACCTTCTCCCCCCCTCCCTCCTTGTGTGTGTTCTAATTGGCTTTTTAACTTTTAATGGGCACAATGTAAATGTTTACCAAGTTCGATAAAACTATAAGTACGAGGGCAGAAATGGAAAATAGCGTTATACTTGCATTGTAGCCTCCCATCTTCCTTCTAAGCACTTATGAACCCTTGAATTACTATTTTATTATTATGGTTTATTGAAAAACTGCAATGATCCACAATACTATTGCTACTTTTTGTGAATTATAAATAATATGTGGGTGCTTTTTGAGTTATTATTTTGCTAGAAAACATCAAACCACACTGGCAACATTGACATGGATAGCTTTTAGCTAAATGCTAACATCGGCATCTGCACCATCCTAAATGCACTTGAGCCATACACTTTGGACCATGTGCTATAGATGGTCTAAATAGAGCCCAGCAATATTGTAATATCACTGTAATAATTTCTGTGCCAAGTGGACACATAACAGTTTTCACTGTCTTAGTTTATTCTGTTAGTAAGCTATGCAGATGCCATTCGTTTTGCAGGTATTAATCAAAGTTGTGGACATATTAAAAGTTTTGACTTGATGGAATGAAAAGTCAGGGATCCACCACCACAGACTGAATATTTGTCCCAAATTTCATGACAATGAATCATTCAGTAGGTGCTGAGAGACTTTACCACAAAAGATCACCAAAGTCAGAAGTATTCATTCTCTGGGCACCTTTAATGTCTGGTTTACTTGAACAGTTCATCAGTTGCATTTAATATAATATGAAATATCCATGAAATATCTTACTTAGTCAGGGGTCATCAGTTGTCATGATAGAAAAGGGTTCTCTTTAGGAAAGTTGGGAACCACTGATCTAGAGAATATTTAAGGGAGCAACAGAGTGTAACAGCTGCACATCAAAAAATGAGCACTCCAGTCTAAATAGCGAGTTGGAGCCACAGACGGTGTATTAAATATTTTGAAATCCTATTCATTTACGATCTATACTTGAAGCGAGCCCTTGCTTTCCAGACTCGAGGAAGCTCTGGCAGGCTGCAGGAACACTGCAGGAGCACAAGATGAGTGCTCCTGCAGAATTTTGATCATCTGTGTATAACTGTTAATGTAAAGCTAAGCCTGTTATTCTGAAAACAAAAGCCCACTGCTTCAACAACACACCTTGAAGTTGGAGTTAAGTCACTGCCTGCCTTCTACCTGCCAAACTCCATTAACATATCGCTGAATTTAACTGTTATAATCTACTCTTTCTAAAAGATTATTAATTATTTCTTACAACTCCTAAATAGACACTAACTCATTTGTCAAACACTCAGCATCAATTTGAACTCTAATTAGTGTAAAATGGCACCGCGGTTGTCATAGAAATTTAATCTCTGACGACATATCAGGGCCATTTTATGATTTCATTACAGTAAACATATCACAGATTCAAAACAGTGTTGTGATGGATTGATCTATTTTCTCCATCTCTTTCACTTACCACTCACTGTCACTATTAATGGCATCTTCCCTCTCCTCTTCTTCACTTCCTGTATCCCTTGCATGTTCATCTGTCTTCACTCTCAGCAGCCAATCGTCTTCTTGCAGCTCTGGTCGTGGCAGGTTGTACAGTGGGTGCTTGAACAGCACCTCCAGCTTAGAACGACCTCTCAACTTTTGAATAACTTTTCCCGCTCCAATCAGTTTCTTTTCCTTCTCAGTGGCATCACTGAATGAGTCTTTCTCTGCAGGGCGTAAGGTTTTGGCATTCAGCTTGTGATGCTCTTCATCCTGGGGGATCGTTGGCAGTTTATGTGAGGAGGAGGCAGCTGAAGAAGAGGAGGAGTGGGAGACAGACTGAGTGAGTGCTGCTGAGTAAGTGTTCTTGGAATGGAGGAAGAGGAGGAGGCGGGAAGGACACAGGCTGTCTGGAGGACAGAGAGACAAAAAATCGCCAGAAGGAGGTGGAGAGCCAGGGACAGACACGCCAGAGCCAGATAGATGGATCGCGTGGAGCGACCCAGGTTCAGTTTTGCCATGCTGGAGGAAAGAGAGGCAACAACAGACAGAGAGACATTTATAATCATAACAGACCGTGAGGCCTTGCCAAACTTTCAAACCTGGTCATGATGAAACATTTTCTGATCATTGCATTCCACTTATACACACAGAGAGGGGTGGACAAAATAAGAAAAATGCCAGAGGAAGAACTTTTACTTTGATTTGATTTCACTTTGAAGTAACTGAATTGCTCACAAAGGCAGCTGTATTAAAGTAAATGCCAATTATGGAAATGTCACCTTTATAGTAACAGGTGGAAAATACACCAGGTTTTTAAAATTTTAAAACAATATGATGCAACTAAATGTGTACTGGACACATTAAATACAAACTGATTCGATGTAAGAAAAGAAAACAGTCTTGAAATCTGACAACAAATGTTAAATATGAAAAAAGCAAAGTGGTTGGAATGAAGCTTACTGACATACAGAAGATAGTTTGAGACAAAATATCTGCTAAGAGAGAGGTGAGAGAGAGGCTGAAGTCAGGCACAGCAGTGCTTTGTCATTTTTTAGCTAGCTAGCAAGCAATGTAATGTTTTGTTAACTTTTGAGCGAAATAGTAAGAAATGTTTTGTTAAGGAATAGAGAACAGCCAAGTTTTCCCCCTTTTATACTATTATACCCTGATAACACTCAAATTTATTTCTAATTTATATATTTATTTTATTTTGGGTAAGTAAGAATCTCAATATTGATTAAACTCAGTTTAAAGCACTAAACCTAGCTTTGCTAAACTCTGATTAGGACTAATATTAGATTAAATTCATGTTTATTTGAAGAATAAACACTCCTCTGATTCATTACATGGTCGGACAGACAGGTGGATGGCCAGTGAGACAGGCTCTCAGTGTACATTCACTCTGCACAAGTTAAGCAGAAAACTGTCAGATAATCATTTACATCAAATCCTCAAAGAAAGAAAAGCTCACTAAGAAAATCAATACATTATTGAACAACTAGCTGCTCCCAAATTCCCTGTGTGGACCAGCAGGCTGGAGGAATTACTCACATCTCTTTTCCCTTCAAGACCTTTTTTCTTCTCTCTCTGTTCTTCCCCTCGTCCTCTGTTAATGAGGTCAGATATTCAGAGTTTGGTGGCATTTCTACAGTTTTTTTTTTTTCTTCTTTTTTTCCCCCTGTTCTTTCCCAGGAAGATTGCAAATGTATGTTTGTTTGTTATCATGCGGTCGCTGCAATCCAAACAGAAGCAAGAGGACTGGCGTGTTGCGGTGACCTGTGTCTGCGTGACCCACGGTCAAGAGGAAGGGAATCACAATATGGTGCCAAATGATCTTTTAATCTGCCTGGAACAATGCAGAGTGGGTGATGATGGTGCTACAGCAGTCGTGTACAGAGGAACTGACACAATCACTGATTCAAAATAATGATTTTAACATCAGGTGATAGTTCAATGAAGGAAAAAACACACTGTAAAATATTTTTTGTCAAATTAACAGTAACTTACTGGCAATTGTTCCAGTATTTGCTGCATTTTGTATAAAGGTAAATTTACTGTAAAACAAACTACAGTAGTTTTTCTCCCATTCTTCATACAGATACTTTTGAGTCGTTTGTTTATTTGTTACATCTTTTTAGTCCTGTTGCGTCTTTTATGTTGTTTTTCTTCTTTATTTTGTCTCGTTACTTTGTCATCTTGTTATGTAATTCTGTCTTGTTGTCTGTCCACTAATCGACACACCAGGGAATCGTCTTTGTGTTATTGTCCCCATCCATTATTTTGAAATCAGTCTTGATGTTGGATAGGCAGCAAACGGAGATGCAAAAATAAAAATGGTCATTGATAATTCCCCTCAAATGCATTAAAACTAAAGTAACGAGCCTGTTTTGAAAATGTACAAAGTAGAATGTACAGATATTTGTGTTCAAATGTGAGGAGTAAGAATAAAAAGTTGTCAGAAAAAGTTACTTCCCTCCTCTGTCTGTCTCCGGGTTTGACTTTTGACAAGGCACTCAGTGTGGCTTGTGCTCATTTTGTTGAGTCTCTTTTTCATCAAGCGCAGCGGTTTGCTTTAACACTCAATGAAAATGTAGGAGGTGTCAAGTGCAGTGAGCTGGATCTTCTGTTATAAACGGTTTGATAGTGGCGACACATTAAGGTGCACACACACGCGCAGCAGAGAAACATGCAGAGTAATCAATTCATATTCTGAGTAAGCCCAGATTAAATCAAATATTCATCTCTTTAACACAGTCTCTCTTTTTGTCTTTCTTTGAACCTGTCCCCTTTTATCATAAACCATCCATTGCAGTCTCCTGCTATGACTTTAAATATTTCTCTCGGACTTTCAGTATTTTCTGTCCTCTGAGGCTTTAAAAGCATTCTCTCATGTATACTGCTAATTAGCCAACTATATGTTTCTGTTAATTAGCTAACTTTGCTCTAAGTGAGAATGTATTATGTATGTTGCAGCGAGTCCCAGTAGAATAAGCTGGTGTTTTTCAAACCTGTGGCAATATGCTGCGGTATTATATGCAGTTCTGAGAGTGTTTCATCACCAGTAAACAACGGTTAAATGTCAAATAAAATTACAATATAAACACACGCACACAGGATAGATCACTTGTCAGATAAATATTCCAGCTTGCAGCTGTAAATTGGAATAATGTCACTGAGCTTGTGGTTTTAGGGCGTTCACTGGCACTGACTTGGGTTAAACTTTTGGGGGGGGGTATAATATTGATGACAAAGTATGGTTATATAAAATTAAAGTAACCATCTTTTATATCTTTTTATGTTCTTTGTCTTGTTATGTCTTTTACGTTTTTCATCTTATGTCTTTTTTGTCTTGTTGCGTATTTTATGTTGTTTTTCGTCTTTGTTAAGATGTTTTAGTTTCAGTTTGTAGTTCCTTTCAGTCTGTACAGACATGGACGTAAACTGCAACTTGACTGGTTGGCGGAGGCGTACGACCACGAGACAGTAATTCTAGTTTTTTATTGCTTTGACGGGCAAGCCTATGAAACAAACAATATGATAATTATGCTGCATTCAAATGCTCCTCGGATGGTCCCATTTCTTGAGTTGGGAGCTTGTAAGTCATGATGTGGAGACAACATGAATGCTACAAAGGATAGAGTAGGGTTGTTGTTGTACTTGTATAGTATCTGCGTGTTGGGGTGCTATATGCTTATAGAGTTTGAAGCCCAGACCTGTTGCTGCACCAGTAAATCTATTAAAACCATTAAAATATTGCTTTATCTGACTTGCTATCAGGATTAATGCTAATAAATCACTTTAATAACTAATCTAGGTCTCTCTAGTGGATGACAACTAAGAGTTACAACCTAATACTACAAATAAGTGAAGTTATCAACCAAACATTTACTTTCAAAGTTGTTCAGACTTCAGGGGGTGTTTACTTGAATATTCACAGTCAGGAACTCATTTTTCCCATTATTCTGGCACCACTTGAATGCAGGATTATTGCACAGGCCGCTAAGAAATGCTCCAGCTGAACTCTTCTGGCGGACACTTGGCGGGATTAATTCTCACCAGAGATGTGAGCACAGCATGAAGAAACAGAGCAGCTTACTAACCTAACAACCAGGCACTGCCATCACATGGAGATGAAAAAAAAAAAATTTGCAAACTGTAACTTGTCTAATTTATTTTTAGAAAACTTTAGTTTATCAAGTAATATTGATTCATAACTCACAGAGTCAGTGGACGCACATCACAGCAAGTATGGTGTTTCTGTCAAGACAAGAACAGTGATTGAAGTTGGAAATGGACGTGGCCTGATCTGCAGGTTGTATTTGTTTCCACTCAATAGTCACTCACAAAATTTCATCACGCAATGTAATTCAACATTAAACAGGCAGTGTGGCACATTTACATATAAATGGGCATCTGTTATATTCAGGCCCTTGCCAGTTCACACAATGCTGATAAGGGCCATCACTGCCTGCTAAATCTCTCTGTATTTCACAATATACAAGAATTTGTAAATCTGGTGTCTGTTGCAACATTCCCACCATGGCACAGTTGTGATGTATTTTAGTCAACTAGCAATGACTGGTTTGTCAGAGGGAGCAGCCATGGTGATGGAGTAGGCTACAGCATGGCGTATAAAGTGTAGGCATACGTCATCAGCACATGTTGACAGTGTTGGTGTAATTACTCTCACTGCCAGATGGGGGAAAGAAATGTTCCTCACTGCAGGTTTAAGAACAAAATAGCCTACGACTACAACTTTACTTGTGGTTCTTGGTTTATAATATTACTTTAATATTTTTTGTGCTGTACACAAACACTTAACCCCAAATTCTGCTTGATGGATGGAATCAGATTTTCAGGAGCATTATAAGAGCTTCTGTTTTATTTGTGTTTAACTGAAGGCAGTTGTCTGCCATCCAAATCTTGATAGCATCCAAACATTGATTTGAAATAGACAACTGGTTACCCTGTTTAGGATTAAAAGAGTGATATAACTGAATATTATTGCCATAGAAATAATAAAAGATGCCACTATAGCAGCTAATAATCTGTCCGAGAGGCAGCATGTATAAAGAGAACAACATAGGACCCAGAACAGAACTCTGTGGGACGCCACATGAGAGAGGCGCTGAGTGTAGACATGAGATAAGAAATGTAGACATTGTGTTTTTAATATTCTTTGGACAACAATGCATACTAAAATAAGACATACTAAGTAAAAAAAACTAACAAAAAGATGACATTTAAAATCATGAAAAGACACAGTATGAAAACATGTTTTAAGACAAGAGGACAGAGACCAAAGGCCATTACGTAAAGTGTGAACCTGCACGCTTTGCAGGACTACTGAGATTTAATTAGGCTTTATAATTATAATGATAATTATAAT
The DNA here is from genome assembly GCA_034769285.1 of Lutjanus argentimaculatus. Lineage (NCBI taxonomy): Eukaryota > Metazoa > Chordata > Actinopteri > Lutjaniformes > Lutjanidae > Lutjanus > Lutjanus argentimaculatus. The sequence continues at coordinate 11,544,916 of JAWZSL010000024.1, read as the reverse complement.
GATAAAATTTCCTTATTCATTATTAATGAGAAGAATTTTATGCACACACACGTGCATGCTGTTTCACATGAATGAAAGGTGTTTTGAGATTGTGGAGATGTTGTGCGCACCTCAGCCAAGCACGAGACACACACAGGCGCTTTTAACTTCAATATTTAGACTTTATTGCTAATCGAAAATATGTTCAAAGGACACTTGACAAATCGACACTCCTGTGTGGGGAAAAGACTGAACATAAATGAAGGTGTTTTGTGATTGTGGAGACTTGTGTGTGTGCTTCAGCCAACTGATTGCACCACAGACTTTGCGCATCGACCAGGTTTTAGCCAGTCTAAGGCGCAAGTGGTTTTCATTCCAATGCACTGAACAAAACATAGCAAATGCACCAAGCCACACCTTCGCCTTAATTTGCCTTTGCCTTAATTTTTAGACCTCCTGCCCATGGCCATGCAGACTAGGTGCAAGTTCATTTGCTATCTTGCAGATGCGGCAAGAATGGCACCTGCACCAGTATAAGATATAAAAGCCACTTGCACCACTAGTGCAATGGATTTGCGCCGGGTTGTAAAATAAGGCCCTAAGGGTTGGACTTCAAAAACTGGGAAATTAAACGGAGGAGCTGGCTAAATGATGTCTGAGTAGAGGACATAATGGTCACAGAGGGCACAGGCATAATGAGAGCTCACATACACTGGTGCAATGGACCAGTGCAAGACAGACAGTATAATTAACTGTAGCATCTTTTTACATTTCTCTTCCTCCAAAGTGAGATCTGAGGTCACTTCATGGTCAGCTGCTTAACAACAGCAACAAAAAGGAAAGACCTGCTCTGGTCAATGAAGTCACAATCCTGCATCCATAATCGGGTTTATGAGCGCTCTGGACTTATTACAGGATGTCAGGAAATCAAATGTTACAGCATATTTTAAATTTGTGCTGCTTTCAATTTCTTTATAGCCTCTCTTCCCATCTTTATTGCCTTTCTCACATTCACACACACATAAAACACACTCAAATACTCACATTCAAACAGCGAAAACATCCTTCAAAGCTTTGAAGCCCCGTTTCCCCTCACAGCCGTTGCAGCTTAATGTAGGTTGCTTGGAAACAACCCAGAATTTGGCACCTAATTGGAGCGTGCGCGTGCTTTATCCAGCAGGCAGGCGGACGGCGACTCTGTTGTGCGAACTCAGGATAATAAGACAAAGTGAATTCAAGATCACATCTGGCACATTAGAGGGAGATCGGGCAGCAGAGGGCCTATCGGATCATGCGGAGGAGCTGACCGATGAAAGCCTTGTAGATTTAATGTCTGTGTTTGTGGGCACTTGCATGAGCTCAGCTCTGTTGTTTAAGTTTTTTTTTGTGAGAGCCTGTTCTGTCTAGTATGTCTGTAAAAATTGTCTTCTCTTGTAGTTCAGGCTTTGGGAGTAATGGATTACATGTAATGGAAGTTACGTGATTAGGGTACAAAAAAACTATATTCTATTACAGTTATAGAAAACAAGACATAATCAGATTATAGATTCTAAGTAAAAATGGGTAATATTAACAGGGTTACAATTTTAAACTTATTTTAAAACAAAGAATCACATACCGCCATGCACAGTGCACAAACATTACAATACCTCAGAGTCTCACAAAAGCACTTTGGTCGGATTTAAACCAGCTAATCTTACTGTTGCCAATTCATTATCAGGCCCTCTAGTGAAAAAAAAGTTTCACTGGGTGTAAATTTCAGCATTCAATTTGTTTTTAAATCAGCAAAGAGGAACAACATCACAAAAAATGACAGCTCTGCTTCAGCTATGAAAATGCTGTCATCATCCAAGGACTCAACATCTAATTTAAATAAAAAATTACAGGATAGACCAACCACTACAAGAAATAATATAAATCCAATACTACTACTACTACTACTACTACTAGTCTTGGACAATATAAAGGTATTACAGTCATAAATACAGCCCCTCCCATTTCTATTAACCTGATTCTGTATAGAGGTGATGTATTGTTGTGTGCAGCATGTGCCACCAGAGGTCAGTCTCTCTACAGGTGGACAAGGAAACAAAGCTTGGCTGAGAAACATGGCATCTGGGGAATAAAGTTACAGGACTAACTATGGGACTCTCTAAAAAAATGGTATTTTGCCAGGAGTGGTATGGTTTTTCAACACGTAGCAGTGTCACTTCAACAAGCCATGACAAGTATTGGACTGAGAAGTAAAGTATAGGCTAATTTTATTTCTAAAGCTTGTAAAATTGCAAACTAGACTGAATAATACAGACATACAACATGAGATATGTTCATTTGATGTTTTTAAAGTCCGTTTGGGCAAAATACTACACTGATGTGAAAATACCGACCCCACATCTTAGTATATTTTTGTAAATGTTTGTCGTTTAGTCCACCTTAGTGCGTCTGTCAATATATTCAATATATTTTAGCACTATTTAGTTCAGGGGCATAGTGAACAATAAACCAAAGTAAACTCAGTTTATCCATCTTTTTAAACAAGGCTGAAAGTTTACTCACCTATTTTCACATTAACTATATCAATCAATGAGGGAAAACGCCTGTTTTTAGCACCACACCCCTGATTTAGATATATTTTTCAGCATAACATCATGATGATCAATTTGAGAATTCAGCTACAGTCAGGTGAAAGTCAAAGGTGAAAATGTGCAGAGAAGTCTATTGCTAGTTGTAGTTGCAGCTGTGCAAGTGTATCTTTGTAAATTGATCAAAAATATTTTTAAAAATCATCTCTTTTAGAAGTTACAGTTAGGTGTGAGGTCTTCTGTAGGTTTAATTTCAGGATTAAGGCAAAAATTAGGTAAATAATTTTTTTAGGACACTTTTTGATTTGGTTTAATCTAGACGAGACGATCAAAGCAGCTACAAGTGAGCTCCCTCTTTGGTTGTATTTTGGATTTAGTCCCACTGATAAAGGTGAGCTAGCAAACACTGCAGACTTCTGAATGTTGAAGCTGTCAGTGTGGCAGTAAATGTTCAGTTTAGTTTTGAGTTTGTCAGTGAATAAAGGCAGCAGCTTCTAAAACAGAGCTCCTGAGTGTGTTTGTTTCCTAATTGCAGGAAGAGTCGCTATGACAATTAGCTCCACCTACATCTGCCTTATTTGGTGTTGAGGTAGTCCAAGAGTAACCGAAAGTAATCAAGTTACATTATTTTAATAATATGATACTAGGATTTGGTTGCTGACTACATTTTAGCAGGTAATTGTAGTAATTGTATCGGGATACATTAAAGTAGCCCTCCCAGCCCTGTGTAGTTGTGTGTGTGTGCTGGGTTGTGAAAACTGCTTAAGTGGCCTTATGAGCACCCAAGGGTGTGAGTTTTTTTTTAGGTGTGCGCGAGTGTGGAATACAAAGAGAGGTGAAGTGTTTAATCATGTGTCGGCCGATGTTTGAAGTGCTGGAGGCGCTGTATCTCTCTGTGGTTTACTTTCTCTTTGTGTTTAACCTACAGCTTCTGTTTGCAGGTGTGTGTGTGTGTGCACGCGCGTTTGTGTGTGAAATGCAAAAGAAGCGTTTCATCATGTGTTGCCTGGCGTTTGATGTGTTGGAGGGGCTCCTTGGTCTTTCACTCATCCTCCTACTCCCTCTCTTCCTCTCCTTTCTCACTCTGTCACAGCTTATCTCTCTATTCCTTTCTCTCACCTGCTCTTTTCTGTCTTCACCTCCTCTCTCGTTTTCCGCCTACTCCCTCTCTTCCTCCCCACCACCTCCCTCTCTCCCTCTCTGTAAGCTCAGAGGCCCGAAGTCTTTGAAAGCATTGACTCCTGTGGCTCCGGCTGCTGCTGCTGCTGCTACACTCCCAGTATGGATGGGCATGAATATTTCATCTGGGGAGAGAAAAAGAGAGGAGAGAAGGGGGAGGGAGGCGGGGACTGAAAGAAGTGGGGGAGGAACGAGAGAGAATGAGAGGGAGAGACAGACGTGACGATGATGGAGCGAAACAGGTGAGAGCAGCAGGTACAAATAAAGACAAAGAGGAACAAATGCAGATGGAGAAGAAAAGGAAATGAGAGGAAAGCAGGAGAGTGATGGAGGGGAGGAGAGTTAAGATAGATGTTGGAGGAGGGTGAGACCACGAGAGAGAGAGAACTCGCTGGAATACCAACGAGGGTCGGAGCAACAATGTGTTTGATACGCACATTTTATTTGGAGAGACACATTTACTTGTCTGTGAACACACTCACACGTGGTATAACTCACAAAAAAAACAGCACAAGTGGAAAATCATATAAAAACCTCCGCAAACCAGCCATCCTGTATTCCCTGTAGAGTAATTCTTATCTTTCCCATCGTCTTCATTTCTTCACTTCATCCATCTTTCATAACCTCTTGTGCATCTCTCTCTCTCTCGTCGTCCTTTTCAAGATGACAGACTGTGAGATAATCTAATCCCGCGTCTCTCCACATGGGACAATCTGTCATCAGCTGTAGCTCAGGCGTGGATCTGTGTTGTATATGTATGTATTACTATGAGAGGAAGTGTGGCACAATTAGGACAGAAGGAAGGAAGGAAGGAAGGAAAAGATAGAAAGAAATACTGTATATCGAACACATGAATTATGTAAACACTCATGTGCATATGTATAACTGTAACAGGGTCTGTACAACATGTGATTCCCCTTGAAAAACACCATGTAAGATGATTAGTTCACATGAATTCGCTCTCGTCCTTGGTGGCTGTGCAGATTTACCAGTTCATTAGAGATCAGCCAGAGGTCCACAGTAGGTTGTTCAGTTCAGTCCTCCACAGGAATACGCTGAATTTGCTTCAACATGTCCCTGGTATGAACATGTTTAGAGAGAGAGCTTATTTTACAGGGGTTATAGGCTAACACAGCAAACAAGTTGCTAAAATACAGAGGGGAAGTCCCTCCCCTTCCAGTGTGTCCAGTGGGACCTTACGTCAGAAAGACTATTCAGAGAAACAAATAATTTTTTGATCCCAATTCAAGAAGGTTTGTGGTAGGTTCATTTTAGTCTTGTGTGAAACCGCTCACTGAACATTTTTTCATCTTGCACAATATACATTATCAACACCAATATCACTGTCCCTTGTAATGTTATCCCACCTGAAGTGTTTTATTCAGTGACTCCTGGTGCTTTTATTAGCAAGGAAACGAAAGAGTGAGCAAAACCTGTTACTCATGTGACTACATCCCACTATGAAAACACACAGACATCGTAGCTTCAGTGGCTAACGTTAGCTTTTGGAGGGAGAAAGTCATAATGTCATGTATGTGACCATTGGTTATATAGTCTTTCTAATTACATATCTTCATGTCAACAGTTTTACAACACAGCGACTGTCTTCAGGCACATCATGTGCAATTTGTGGCACAATTCAAAAAAATCAATACATCAAAAAATTATTTATCTCTCGCCATTGACTACTGTTCATATTTTTTCTGAAGTTAAGTCCCATAGTGGGCCACTGGAAAGGGGAGGGACCTCAGCTCTCTTTACAGTGTTGATATTTTATAGTGTGTGGAGTCTGAGTGAACTCTGGCTAGCCAACCACGAGACTGACCAGTAAATAAATTCTGTACCGGAACAGGAACATGTATTCAGTAGATAAAATGTCATAAAAAATAACTCAAGTAAATAGACCTATAGACCACTAGCAACAAGAGAGGTCAAAGATCAAAGGTTGCTATTACACATGAAAAATGTACATAGCTTACAGTCCTAGCTGACTACATTTTCAACTACACTATGCGCAACTTCCAGAGGTTGGAAGGAGAGTTTTAAAAGTGGTGATATCAGGGTGTGTTTATGGGGGAGGCACAGCAATCTCGTGTTGCTTTTTAAAACTTTGTGACCAGATGTGGGCAGGATTGTTCCAGGAAGCTGCCTCCTGCTCTGGTTTTTGCTCCATCATCATCAACTTGTGGTCGAAAGACAGGTGGTGCTCATTTTTTTTTCTGGGTAGTGAGCAACTCATAGAGGTGCTCCTTGCTTACTTATATTTTTACATTTTTTAACTTTTCATGAGAGACAAGGCTGATGTAGTTTGTTAAGCTCAGTGCCATGCACAGCTGTACCAATTTATATCAGTAAATCCACCCTATTAATATATTAACAAGTGTAACAGTATAACAAGTGGATGTTAAGCATTTAACTGTACGCCACAGAGTGGAATTGGTCACATGGCAAACAAGCTAGCTGTTCATCTTGTGCTGCTGAGCCAACTGTATGCTGCCTGATATCATGTTCCTTACCACATAACAAATGGCAGTACAGAAATAGATGCAGGCCTCTAGTCCATCACTCCTCCCCCAACACAACACAACAGAGAGTCAGGAGGCTGCCAGCATCAGTGGTGCCGAGCTCTGTTACATCAAGTTCAATAGATAAGGTAACCACCGAAACCACCGAAAACGATTGTGATTGGTTCAAAAAATACAAACAAACCACAGCATTTTCCCCTTAGCAGAATGATTATGTGTGGAGCCAGATGTTTCTCCAGCGCTGTAGAGACAGGTCTGGCTGTGTGAGACTAGGCCTCAGTTTGACCCCAGAAAGCATGGATCACACATTTCCCATAATGCCACTTGATAGCATCTTTAATCTGTCCTGCCTGATAAATTCTGATATATCTCAAACTCTGCACCTCCAGTTTATAACACAGACGTCCCAAACTAAAACTGATATAACGCTGATGACATCATTATGACATCATTAGCGCTGTTTTCTCAGATGTGACAGAGCTCCTCCAGAGCCATAGAAGACATTGTATAACTGTTTTCACACGCTTGTACTCCCGAAGATGAAGTTTTAATAACAGAGTCTAAATAAAACTTGCCAGCTGGCTGCACTGTGAAGTATTAGATTGCCTCTGAAAACTTACATTTATTGAAAACATTTTATTGTGTTGTAATATTGATTTTTGTGTTCACTTTTTAGGTATATTCCCGCTGTTGTCTCGTAATGTGTTTTTAATCATTTTTAGCCTGCTATTTGAGTATTTCTGCCTGCCAATTTTATAGTTGTTCCCTGATCTTAAATTCATCCTCTGTGTGGGTTTATTGTTTTCTATTTCTACTTTGGTTTATGTTATTTTTCATAAAGCACTTTGTTATACTGGTTTTAAAACTATATAAAAATAACAGATTTTAGCTGTAGCTGCTATTGGGAGTTCAGTTCCCTACCCAGATAGAGACTGAAGATGAAGATTTGTCTGTGATATAAAGCAAGCGGCACCAGGTTATGAAATGAAAACATGAAAAGTTTCAATGCATCTTTGTTCCAGTTCTGTGCTGTTGTATCTTTGCAGTTCTTTTAATGTTGTCAGTCTGCCCTTGAGTCTCAGCTAACCAGCTCACATGCTATCTTTGCAGACCTGCATTAGATTTAGATTAGTTCCATTACAGTTGTTCCAAGTGCTTCATCTATCTATTCTATTGTATTCTGGCTCAAATGTCACTGACTGTTGCGATGGACACTCAGTCGAGCACTGGTCCTGGAGGCTTGTTTCTCAGTAGAGCACTACAGGCGGTAGTAAGAGACAGATTATTACCACCGAGCTATGGGAGAGGTCAGAGTTCACCACAGCTTACTAACAGAGCCTCAGGTGGTGTGAGATGAAGCAATATGTAGGCCTTTGAAGTGGATGGCTTACAGCAGCATGACACAGTTAGTATGAGGATAGTGACACTGGGACTAGCAGCATCCCACGCTGGTAATGACTCTTTTCTACTTCACCCAACAGGCAGCTGTGATTGTTTCTTTCCTCACCAAAGCTGCAACAACTCACACAGTCTCCTTGGAGGTGAAGGGGGTCTGTGGCAAACTGCAAGGAGGTCCGCTCTGTAAAAAGTTCTCAGATTCATTCATCTAAGTTATCATGATGTATATATTCAACAAATATTTAATTTTTAAATCTAAAATAGGTCATAGAATATACAGTGGTTCCCTGGGGGTCAGGGCCCGCAAGGGAGTTCCAAGATGATTGATGATTGATGAGCGTCACCAGATGGTTGTGGAGAGTAAAATAAAATAACATATTGTAGCAAGCAGAGAGGAATGGGAGCTAGGAAGCAGATTTTTTTTCATTACATCCCCTGTATCGGGGATATAAAGTGAGTTTGCTAGCTTTCATGTGTTAGACAGTCATTCCTGAACATTCTCCAGCAGACGGCGAGGGAGGTAACAAACACTAACCTGGTTTATCTGGAGGGTCCCTGCTCCAAAACTGTTGAGAACCACTGCTCTAGAGGGCACTTTATCACGTTCTTTCCACTGGAAGGGCACTCTAGAAGGCACTTCATCATGTTTTGTCCTGTGGAAGGGCTGGAAGGTGGGGTTGAATCTGCATTTAATTTTTAAGGGTGAAACACGCTGTCTTCATATTTGTGTGTGTATGTTATGGATTCTGCGATGACATGGTGCAAATATTTTTAATACATGTCTAATATATTTCTAAAAGACTTCCCTTGGTGACCAATTGAAGCAGACTCCACAATGCAAAAATACAGTAGCGAAGGACAGAAAAAACTCAGAGATATAATAAGAGTGTTCTCAGATTGTAGTGTGTGACATGTAGCTGTCCACGCTGCTCACATGACTCATGAGCTGCTGCAGTGTCGTGCTACTAATACATGCTCGTGATTATTAATTGATGAGTTTTATTGAGAGTGATTGCGTGGTGCATTCGGAGGATCCATTACTCATGAAGTCAGACTGAAGACGTGGGTTGTGGTTTTTTTTTTCTTGACTGTAATTTAGAAGTACTGATGAGAAGGGAGCTGAGAAGACTCAGGGGGGGGGGGGGACTTTCACTTTTATTTTTCTCAAGATAAGGTTGTCAGCAAAAAGCCAAGATTGCAAATTGTGTGTGTGTGCACACACAAGCATGTGTGCATATTTCTACCTAACAGAAAATTGATTTCCAGATGGCATGAAAAGCCCTCAGAGGACACGAGTGTGTGTGCTCGGTTAGAAAATATTTGGAGGACAAAACATGGAGACGGATGCATTTTTAAACAGGTCTATTCAGAAACACACACACACGCACCTTGAAATGCAGCAAGATTGGAGGGTGACTAAGTGCACAGCACATTTATATTTTAGCTGAGGTAATAAAATAGGCTCCACTGCTCCTCATTAGCTTGTACACTGATCTCTGTCCTGCAAATACACATGGCGGCGAGTAGGCTACACCGAACAGGTCGATAGCAGCACACATGCTCATTGTTTATCTTGTAATTATACTGAATTTAAAGGAGAATATGTGTAGTATATTTACTGTAATAAATCAAAAAACGAACATGGTACATCATAAGACATTAAGGAGAGATTAAGGAGATTGAAGCAGCTAATCTCCAATACTACTGGACCAATCAACATATTTTTTATTACAGTCATTGGTGACTGTATTCTGAGGGACCTCTGGATTTTGAAAAACCTTGAAAAACCTTTTTTCTTTCATCTCCATGCCGGCAACAGCTGTGGCCACAACCGTTCTTGAGAGGAAATTTCCTTTTAAAACCCACTTACGCAGTTTTCACGTAAACTCTGTCACGCACCAGTGTTTTCGGGATTTGCTCTTCAGTAAGAACAGAAACAAGAGCACACTTCAACACTGATTGTTGACATGTTTGTGCAAATTTACTGTGTTTTCTTCAGTTCAACAGTTGTATAATATTATTTGATTCCAAAAGGATTTAAATTACAAAAATATTTTTATCATTCATAATATTTTTCTAAATAATTTTCAGTGTTTTACAAAGCATTATTGTCTTGGTAAGATGAATAATTTGACTTTACAGTGTGATTCTGGCATACAAATCATCTCAAGAAAGAAAAACATCACTTCAAAAAATCAAACAGGTTTTGGTGCATATCTTTATTTTTGTTTTGTTAGTCTGTATGAATTTCTGGGTTTGTTCAGGATGGCATCTGAGATGAGAAGTGGGGCAGTTGAACAGGACCTGGGTACACACCTCAGAAGGTTGTTGCCTCAGTGGGGGTTCATCTGTAAATAAATGATAAAAATAGAACTACTGTTGTGACCCTCTGAGGATTTTAAATTATGCAAAATCAAATGTTTAAATTTTGAATACAAACTAAGCACTTTATCACTTTTTAAACACACAGACATGGTTTAGAAGAGAACACTTATTAAAATAATCACCTGCTTTGGGGTTTTACATACTGATGTTTAAATGTCAGTATGCTTCATGGTTTTACAGCTGCAGCTTTTAGATAAAATGTGCCATCAAACTGTATTAATTCAGAAAAAAAAAACAGCTTACCTTCTGACTCTGCAGTGGCCAAGGAGATGAAACTGCTGATAGCGCTCCACTGCCTCTAGATTTTCATTTGGGAATTCTTGAATTCTCTCTCGACTTTTCGGAGTGTAATCACTTTGTGTGCAACTGTCACTTACGAGGTCAAAGACATTCATCATGATAAGATCACAGATGAAGATTTCTGTGGTTTAAAAACATCTTCATGAATCTGACTTCACACAAATGATCACTTGGATACCAGGATGAACTGAATAGACTTTGGTAGTCAAAGGTCAAAGGTCATCGTGACCTCATGTTGTCATGTTCTCATGAAGGTGATATCTCAGGAATGCTCGGAGGGAAATCTTTCAAGCTTAGTACAAACTTCCACTTAGACTTAGACTGAACTGATCGGATTTTAATAGTTCTATATTTTGACTGCTGTGTTTTAAATGTCCATTGACAGCTGGCTTATCACTCTTCCTAAACAGCAGCTAGGGGCCACAAGTGATCAACAGCTGCTTCCGTTTGAAATCTTATTTCAGCTCAGGACAACATATGTGGGGATCATGTTAATGTTGGCAAAACTTTGCAAATGTCTTCTGGTTGCATCTGGCAGTTGTAAAGGCATTGCAGTAGGTGCTTCACTGGTCTATTGCTGGTAAGGATTTGCACTCTTCTAGTTAGAGTTAAAAATAATTAATAGATGAGTTACTGTTTGTTTATGGGTTGTAAGAAATCATCAATAGTCTTTTAGAGGGAGAAAATGTTCATTACGGTTAAATTGAGTAACATGTTAATGGAGTCTGACAGACAGTAAGGCAGGCAGTCACTGAACTCCAACTCCAGAGTGTGTATTTTTGGAGCAGTGGGCTTTTGTTTTCAGAATAACAGGCTTTGCTGTACATTGATAGACAACTGACAGTTATACACGACTGATGAACATACAGTGTAGCACTTGTTGTCGCTTGTTATTGTCAAAATATAATTTTTTATATTTGTCTTGCACTCCTGTTCAGGGTCTTTGCCGCCTGCAGGCAACCTGCCCAAGTCACTTCAATTATAGCTCATATATTAAATTTAACATCTATGGTTCCAACTCACTATTTGGACTGAGCACTGATTTTTGAACACTTTGGTCCTTTGATGTAAAAATGTGATGTGGTTTACAAAGAAGCTAATAACCAACAGATTTGTTAAAATTCATCTTTGTTGCTCTTTGTTCTTTGTTCGTATGAAGCTAGACACTTTCGACTGTCGTGTTGTCACTCTGCATTTCTCACCCTTCATCATTCCCACTCTCCACTTGGCTGCTTACTCATCTTCTGACACTCATTTCTCTTCACACCACGCTTGTATTATCCAATTCTTAATGCAGTATGTAGAAACAGGGAATAAGTGTACCTAATGATGAATAATGAAAAAAGAGTGGATGTTGAGAATGAATGCTAAGATCAATGGATTCACACTATTCATCAGCTTGAAGAGCTGCAAGAGGAGCTGTTATCATGAAGACGTCAAAATAAAAAGTAAATACTTGACAGCTTCTTGCCCAGAAACACACACCTCCGTTATTTTGGTTCGTGATGACTTAAAAAGTACAATGCACAGACGGTGAATCATTCAGAATATGTTTTATAAATAAATGAATGCACAGAGTGGATTGTAAAAGACAGGCAAAAGCCAAGCAAGCTCTGTTTGCATACACTTGCACCACAACCACACCAAAACACACACACACACACACACACACTTGACAAGGAAGCCAAAGCCTCTCTGAATTAAGTCACATGCTTCAGAAATTATTATGCATCTGCTCACCCCATCGCAACGAAATTGGAAAAAGTGAGAGACGAAAGGTTGAGGAGGAGGAGGCTGCAAAGACGTAATTAGAGACACAATGACAGAGTGAAGGAGAGAGAGGAGGCGATCTGGAGGGAAGGGATTATGTCAGTATGGAAATATCTGATCAAGAGGGTCCATGTTGTCTACTTACAAAACATATAAAACACATTCTGACTCATGTGAAGGGTTGTATTGTGTAAACCTTAAAAGTCCAGTGTGTAAGATTAAGGGGGATCTATTGTCAGAATATGGCAAAAATAGGATATAATATTGATAAGTATGTTTTCATTAGTATATAATCACCTGAAAATACAGACTTTTTTACAAGTTTTATAGCCACCATGGTTTCTCTGCCATGCTTGGAAGGGGAGAGTGAGGTGAGCAGTATTCTTTTGGTTGCAATCTGCACCCTCACTATAGCATGCCATGAGATCCTGCACACTGGACCATTAAAGGAGTAATATGCAACAACTGCGTGTCCAAACATGAGTACGAGTACTGCAGTCCAAATAGCGAATTGGAGCCACTGATGGTATAGTAAATAGTTTGAAATCCTATTTAATATATGTTCTGTGATTGAATGGAGTTGTTTTCCCCCCCACCCGTCCTCCCCAGACTCCAGGAAGGTCAGGCAGGCTGCAGGAAAAATGCAGGAGTGCAAGACGAGCAAAACATTGTAATTGGATTATAACAACCAATGGTGAGTCCTATGCTGTAAGCTGATCAGCTGTTTAGAACTCTCAGTTGTCTGTCAATGTAAAGTTAAGCCTGTTCGCCTGAAAACAAAAGCCCATTGCTCTTAAAATACACACTCTGGAGTTTGAGTTCAGTGCCTGCCTTACTGCCTGCCAGACTCCATTAACATATTGCTAACTGTTATAAAACATCTGCTACTTCTAAAACATTATTAATGATTTCTTATGACTCATAAAAGACACTTAGTTATTTGACGAACATTCAGCATTAATTTGAACTCTAATTAATATAAAACGGAATAGAAATTTCAAAAGAAGATACCACTAAAAGAAGCTGGTTTTTCAACTGTGTATATTTCCTTAATCTCTGATAACATATCCTGGTCATTTTATAATTGTATGACATTAGATAAATTTCACATTACTCCTTTAATTAATTTGCTTGCAAGTAATGTGATGTATGTTCAAAGTTGTGTGAAACATTAACAGCAAAATGAAAACACATGGGTTAAGATTATTTATTCAAGCAGCAGTATTGACACCAAAAATCATAACTAATAACTCAAAGACACACTACATGATTTATGATCACCAGGGGAAGAAATTGTAGTGTAGTGAGTTAATGCAGCCCAAATGCACATAACCAGGAGTCAGATTGTATTGCATCAGTGAACAGAATTTAAATTATTGCCTTTTGGGTACTCGGGTGGTGTCATCCAGATACTCTCTCCTCACAACCACCACCACCGCCAATAACTCGAATCCAAGGAGGGGATTATGTCCTCTCTCTCCAACTTCATAAGCTTAGATCTCATAAAGGTGTTATGTATTTATGGAGTCAAATCCTCAAACAAGGTATTAAAGTATTATGAAGTATTCTCTGTTGTTTCTCCAGTTATATATGGTTAATTAATCTCAAGCTGAGCAGGGATATTGGCTTGAATGTGAGACAGCTTCCACTGGCTGCTCAGCTGAATGTATGTGGCCATTGTCTGCATATCAAATAAAACAACTGACCATGAGAAAACACGTGAAGTAACGCTTTTCTCAAAGTCCAACAAAATACTGACTGACTGGCTGAGATAACACTGCTTATACAACCTCAAGTGAGTCAAGACTGCTGAATTATTTTATACAGCACCATGAGTGTGTACATTTTTAACGTAAGTGGCCTCAGAGGAAACAACCTCATTGACTTTGGCAGTATTACAGCCATGCCCATGGAGTTACACAAGGCCACCTACCTGTACTTGAAAGAATATTGCATTAAACCAGGGAGGGAGGGAGGAATATGAGATTCAAAGTGGGTGACAAAGACGGAGGAAGAAGCATGTTCCTGTCCAGATGGAGCCTCTGTGGGGATTTTGGACGGTGTGTGTGAGTGCGTGGTGTGTGTGTGTGTGTGTGTGAGCGCGTGTGTGTGTGTGGATGAAGAGTAACGATTCTGGTGCACTGCCATGTGGAGGCTGAGTAGGTGGATTACCTACTCTGGTTCAAAAGGGAAAGTGATGAGTGGGTGGATTTAAGGATTTCGATAGAAAGTGGTTATCATGATGACCGCAAAATGTCAAAATGCTTCCGTCTGGTGTGAATACTGGTCTGACAAAATATAAACCAATAAACCAAATATTAACGTTTAATTAGGATTTTCAGGCCCCCAGTTTTAAAGAAAAATATTCATTGGCATCATCAGCAACTACCGCCTTATATAATAGTTTTCATTCTTCATGGCGGGGTCCACCATGCAGGATTAAAATGACCTACCTACGCACAAGGGATTCAGTTTCAATTTAATTCAGTTCACTTTATTGGCATGAATGTTTGGTGAACAAAATTGCCAAAGCATTAAGGACAATAATCACTAAAATAACATTTAATTAAATAAAAAGATGGCACTGCCATTATAATAGTCTTTTGTGTCTCTAAAGAGATAAAAAGATTAGAAAAAAAAGGGAAGTACAATTAATTAAAAATATGATTCATTAGGTAAAATGAAATAGAAAACCAAAAAGAAGAAAATGGCATTAAATAGTAAATACCTGTTTTGTGTGTGTGTGTGTGGTTGTGTGTGCTTTCCATATGCATATTAGGCTCAAGATTTATTTGTCACATTTAGGGACATTTATATGTCCCTCAGCTTGTCACATGCAGTCACATATTTTGCAACTAAGTGTGCTGCATGTCCCTCTTCTAATAGAATCTTTTGTTTTCCACAGTCATCAAGTTCTCTAGAGTTAGGGATTACGAAATTTAAATTTCTTAAAGTAATCTGCTCTGACGTTTTTTTTATTTGTCATTCACAGGATTATATTTATCATTGATTCATAGGAAACGATGGCCGCGTCATTCACGTTGACACTTGTTGTGCCCTTTCCCATTGAAGATGTTAGTGGGGTTTTTTGTCCAGTGTGAAAGGGGCTTGGTTTGCAACTTTTAACCAAAGAGTTTGATAAAATAAAGCTTTTCAGCCTCATGTTAAAGGACCAGTGTGTAGGATTCAGAGACATCTCACCGTGAGCTTGCAGATTGCAAACACCAGCATAAGAGAACCTGGTCCCTGTGTAAATATAAACGGCTCATTTTAAGAAAACATAATGATTATTCTTTATTTATTATTTTCAGTTGATTATACACCAATGAAAACATTTATATAAATATTATGTTCCATTTTTGACTTATTCTGCCTATAAATCCCCCTAAATCTTACACACTGGAGTGAAATGTGTTTAATTACTGTGGTACCCAGTACAGAGATTCCCCTTTTTGTACCTGGCAACACCACCTCCTGTTGAGGGGCAGGAGGGACCCTTAGACCTTTAGCATCCTCATTAGTGTGTCGTGTAACCAACTCTATAGCTTCCCCAAACAGAAAAAAAAAGAAAATAAATTGAAGTTCATTACAGAAATAGTTTATACATGAAATCCCAATTTAAAATACCAGAGGAATGAGGTTAACTACAAGACAATAAATTAACTTGATAGCAGGAGAACAGAGTTTACTTTTCTCCATGTAGGAAGGTCAGTTCTGCTCATACACACCAGAGGAGGGAGACAGCAGGCCCAGCGCTGCAAAGAAACATGCACTACACACTCGACATTTACAGTAATTACAGTAACACTATGAAATACTGTGCAGTATAAAGGGTAAAAACTTATTAGTATTTCTGGGTCTCTGCGGCCTCAGCAGCTTGTTGGTGGTCACATCAGTTATAACTTTGACTCCGAGTCAAAGTCAAAGGGCTTTTTACTGGGACCGGTAAACATTTTATCACTTCTTGATTAGTTCATGTGACTTTACGTGTGCAGCAATCCCATTGATTTCCACATTACTTTTGGAAATTGTACAGTAATTCAAACTTTTTCATATGAAGTAAATCCCAAACCTGTAAAAGAGTTTTGCATTTGCATTTTTGTCTGAAAGAGCACTTTGTGTTCAGATTAAACATGCCCAGACAGAAAAAAACTACTTTGCTTTCCAAAGGGACATTTCTCAGTAGAGCGGCACTTCATTTTGTGATCAACAGACACTTCCCAAAGCTGCTCATTTGACATGGAGAGAAAAAAAACAGCTTTGGGGCTGAATATCTGCTTGAGCTTCTAAACCCCAATGAGTTTCATTTATACAGCTTTGAATCAGAGAAAGTCCCCCATATCCAGAGAAGAGCCAACAAATATGGTTTTTAATTCACTGTGAAGGAAGCTTGAACACACTAACAATCAAAAAGAAGCAGAATGCCACATGCGGTGACATAATACATGCGCTAATGTGGAGTTTTCATCTTTAAGCATCAATTAGTTTGTGCTGTATGGATGCCTAAGAGTTTATGATGCAAACTCTCTGCTTGTTTGTTCATCCATTTCATGGATTATATGGGATTACAATCTATCCATTCCTAGATGGAACATTATGGATTAGATTGGTAATCCAACGGGGAATATCATCTTCTGGCTCTGGATGATATGTGTTGAGTGATAAAGGCGGCCAGCCTGGTGGTCATGGAGGTTTTACTGGAACTGGAAGGTCACAGGTTAAGTCCCTGCTGCAGCCGGTATATCTATTCCTATCAGAGTGTCCTGTTCCAGTGCTGCAGGCTGGCACTGTACTCTGAATTATTATGCCTCAGTGAGCAAAGCAAAGACACCAATTCCTAAGTGTGATACCTTTGTTTGAGGTGCTAAAACAGAAAAAAAAAAAAAAAAAAAAAACCCTGAGAAGAAGTGACTCAAATTGATGTGTGAGAGTCACACATTGAATTTGTGTCTCCTCCTACGTCTCTTCCGTTTGCTGCCTCTGAGAAATGTTGAGAGAGCCGAGAAAGAAATTATCATCCGACAGCCTGCCAAAAGCAGTTAGAAACTAGCTGTGGCAGGCAATTTTTGTTAAAGCTGCAGTGCCATAGCAGGTGTGAGACATGTAGCAAAAAATAAACCTGTAAACCTGTTGGATATTACATAACATGGTACAGATATGTCTTTAAACAGCATGATGTGTGCAGTTTTCACCTCCTCAGCATAGATCCATCACGAAATGTATGGCCAAGAAGGTAATACTTTACATTAAAGTGCCTGTAATAAGCATTAGTCAACAGGTTTTAATAGCATAATCAACATGTTTATTGTTAGATTATAGGACATGTATAAGCACTTGTTAACAGATAACAGACTGCTTAAGACTGTTAATAAAAGATTTAAACATTTTAACTATGCAGTTTGTGAGTACTGGGTCTAAGGTGTGAACAATGCTTATTAAGGTTAATAAATCCTTTATCGTGCACTTATTAACAGTTAATCACATTTTTTAAAAATGCTGCTGTTTTCAGGCTTTTTGCCTTTATTGGACAGAGAGTAGTGTTAGTAAGTGCATAGTTAACTGCTAATAAACGTAATTAATTAAGGTAACTTTTAATTTAAGTTAACTGTTAATAATGCATAATATTAATAAAGCAACAAATATTAATAAAGCAACAAGAAAAGCTTAGTAAATATTAAACAATGACTTAATAAGGAGATTAGTTAAACTCAGTAAATGTATTTGTACTGTATATATAAACAATTCTTTTAACTTTCTTAAACTCTTTTTTTTTTTACATTCTTGAGCAGTCTCTAAACTGTCAACAAGTTTCTTGCTTATAAAGGTCTTATAAATAAATTAATATTAATGAATTAATAATAATGTAACAATAAACATGTTTTTTATGGCCCATTATTAACATTTATATAGCGTTATTGTTAATGCTCATCTCATAAGGTCCTTATTTACTATTAACTAATGCTTACAGGCTTACAGGCACCCTAACATATATAATATAATAAGTCTTACTGACAAGAATTATTCAAATACACTGAATTTTTTTTAAGATTCTACAAAAAAAATTACCAGTGTCTGACTAAATCAAATTAGACAGTATATAAACTTCCAACCAATCACCCAATAAAAACACAACATTTTGCCTCTGTAAAATTAAGCAATACATCACGACAGGCTAAGGGGGTTTTCGGCCCACGCGGAGCGGAGGGCTGAAGAACGCCCCTTAGCTGTGGTATAATGAGCGTATATCACGGACTGGAGTGATGTATTGCTTTTATAAAACGGTTACCAATAATGGCAATATGAAAGAGGAATACACAATAATTTTCATGTAGTTTTTAATTAAACAGAAATACATATTATCTAATAAAATAGCCCCGCTGTGAAAAAAATAGTCCAACCTCTCCGTACGTTAGCTCTGCATGTCGTCTATTCCTCGTCTTTTTTTCAGGAGAAAGTCACTGCTCAATCAACTCTACCATTGTTAACCCTATCTGGAGGTGAAAGGTAACCTTAAACATGCGAATTCAACTAATTTAGTCTATTTGTTAACGTTGTCAAAACACCGCAGCAACTTTTTGCTACCTACTGTAACAGTTTGTTGTCATGGATACATTGTTGCTTCTCTGACAATCAGCCCCGTAACGTAAACATGCGAGGCCCCCCTGCAGTTAACTATGCGTGAGTGGTCCGGAAGAATCCACCCAAAACCTCAATGAATGAGAGTTTTTTTAAAATAGTTTTAGCTTTGAGTGATCACTGACTTTATTAAGCCGACTATATGTGACATCGTGGCAGGCACCTGGAGACGCAGCAGCGGCATCTGAATATCATGACTTTAAAAGCACCAAATTAATCATTATTGTTGCTCCAACATATCATATATGATATATATGATATGCTGTGATAGGGCTTTTTAGAATAGTAGCTGTGGTATACGCTCATTATATCACAGTTAACAGCCAATCAGATTGCCGGATTTCACCTTTCCGTTTTATAATGTCAGATATATATCGAAGGGGTTAATATTCTGTTCTAAGCAGTTTCTCACACACAGCAGGCTACACCCTGCACCATAACGAGGTTAACAAGACTTTGACTCTGTTCAGATGGAAGTTGTGTGACACCAGCCAGCTGACTGTGACTGTCTGGCACGAGCAGAAGACTGTGTGATGGACTTAAGCAGTAAGTCCATTAGTGAAGGAGGGGATAGCGTGAATAAACAGCACTCATTTGTGCCTTATCCACTGGAACAGTTGAACAGATTGACTCACGCTAATTAGGGATTACAGATATTGCTGTTTTGTTCTTCACCACTCAGTGCTGTACAGCATCTCTTAGTTGCTTTTGAGAAATACACTGCAAAACATCATATGGGAATTTAGGGGAATCAACTAATCTTTTCAAATTAACTTCATGTAAAAATTAATTTCAAGTCATGAGATGACTTTGGACTAATCACTCAACCCTTGTTCAATTAACTCACATTTGTAAGACAGTAGGAGAACATAATTTTTAAGCTGAATCAGCTTCAAATGATTTTAAGTGGACTAAATAATTCACAGAAAATTTAAATAAAGTTGAATTCTGGAACTTATAAAGATGATGGAATGGTGGAGAGTTTTTGTGTTTTTAATACATGTTATGTTAAATCATGGTGCTTTCTTTTCATTCTTCTTCTTTCTTTTCATGCTTCAAATTCATACTCATGTACACTTGGTTGATTTAACTTGATATTTTAACTTATTTTCTCAAGCTCACTTAACTCAATTGATTTTACATTTTCAAAACGTATAAGATGACTTTGAACTAAACTAGCAACCCATATTCAGTTAACTCACATTTGAAAGGCAGCAGGGGAACTTGCATTTTTAAGTTGAACTTGCTTAAAATGATTTTCCGTGTAGAATATTTATCAGCGACATGACAAGTTATCACCAGTATGTTGGTACACAGGCCCACACCAGAATCAAGACTTTAAAAAAAATGATGTTGCATGATGTCTTGAGGCAAGAGAAGCATAGATAAATGGATTTGTGTTTAAATCCCTACTCAGAGCTATTTGTTTTTACAAATCTCTTGTATGCTTGCTCCCTTCAATTTTTCCCTCATGTATCTGTAAAAATGACAGTTTTGTGACAGCAGCCTTGAAAAGTCAGAGCCCTGTGCTGTTTATGTGTCTCTTTTTTTTGTCAGTAGACATGTTGAGGCTGTCTTGGCTGAAGAACAGTTTGAGAAATGTGACACAATGAATTGCAGGGATTGATTAAAGGGCAGGTGACGGTCAACAATGAGCAGAGGATGATGTGGGATCTGCAGGAGAGGAGCAGAGGGGGAGAGAGAAGAAGAGAGGAGGGTGAGAATGGAGGATGACAGAGAGGTGGGCAGAGTGGAGGCAGAGTGAGAATTGAATTTGTCTGTTTTAATATATATACAAAATGGAGACGTGGAGCTTTCACAATATTGGTATACAGGGACATACAATGAGATCAACACCTGCGCAATTTAATGCAAGCCAGTAAAATAGACCTACATTATAGTGCTTGATGGTTCAGCTTAATTCAATTTTATTTGTATAACATCAAGTTATAGCAAATTATGTAAGAGCACTTGCACTTGCATACAGAGCAAGTTTAGACTGTACTATTTATAAACCCAGTTGTTTCCACCATGAGTAAGCACTGAGATGACTGGTGAGGAAAAACTTCCTTTTAACAGCAGAAACCTTAACCTTGGCTAATACTAGAGGTACTTAGTACATAAAACCGTTCTTCACATTGTACAGGACAAAAAATGTCACTGCTCTGAGCCGGGTGATTAAAGACAAATTACAAGAGAACTATACTGTAAACTAAATCACACATCTGCTGCTTCACCATTTAAAAACAATCATGTGAACCAGATCTACCAAGTAAAGACCAAAATCATAGAGGTAGAGGAATATGATCTTGGCTCTCTGCCAACTGTACAAAATCAAACAAAGAAAGTGTGTCTGAAGTGACGTGATTTCACTTTAGTTTATAGTACTAATTTGTCAGTTAAATGGTCTAATCACTGTCAATATAAAGAACACATTATTTCTAGTTTTTATCTAATTGATACAAAATACGGCTTACTATTAGTGTACCATTAGGTGCATACTGTCTAAAAAGAACACATTATTTATAGTTTTTGTCTAATTTAATACAAAAAAACAGCTTCTCACATTTTATTAGTATATTTGTAATGTAAGGTTTCGATTTCTATCTTTAAATCAGAAAAAAAAAAAAAACAGTGCACACTTCCAAAAATTTCTGGTCTGTTTTATTGGATTTAATTAAATTAGGTATTTATGTTATTATATGTAAGAGCATCAGACCCTGCAGGCCTAAACATAAATACCCATGGAGTCCATAGGGGCACTGAATATTGTTTGCTCTATCGACTGTGTGTATCACAGGTTTATAGTATGTGGTAGGATGGTGTCCATTTGAGACTTTAACGGAATGAGAGGTCCTGAACTCATTAAGCCTCTAAAACGTGCGCTACAGAAATAGGGACCAGTATTTTCATGACTAGACGAGTAGCTGATACACAACAGATGAATCATTCAGTCTCCCAAGTCTTCAATTTACTCTTAACTCCCATCTATGCTTGCTGCACCTGAGGGACAAGGCTCCGGGGCCTTTCTCCTTGAACTCTCTCCTTCACTTTGCTTGGAGGGAGAAGGAGCAGAGAAACTGGAGAAAAAGAAATGCACTTTCTTTCTGTCATCGAAAAGTATTTACCTTGTGAAGTCTGAAGAGCCCTTAAATTATAAAAGTGTCTTTGTTTGTTCATGTCCTTGAATAAAAGAACAGCTGACAGGATCTTTTATGGGCTTAATTCAATGTAGCGTTGTAGGAAAAGAATCACACTCTTTACATCTGAAAATTAGGACTTTAATAAAGATTTGAGGTTTGTACACGGCACATATGCAGAACAATACAACACCATACAAGACAAGGACATACAGTATTCATACAAACAACAACATGAAAATAGACAACATACCAATGCATACAGTGAAATAAAAAGTGTCATGTAAGAAAAGACAAACATTGCCCATAGAGTTAAAAAGCTTTCATTTCCAATAACTGTAAACGGAATAATGCCACATCACTATCAAAAAGCCCAAAAAAGCTCTGACATGAGCTGAACAGACACCAGGCATAATATTAATAACACTGCAGACTGAGAGGCATCATCAAAGACACTATTAGGCACAGCAAGATGATTTTGACCTGATTTAGCATCAACAGAAGTCCTGCGTCTGAGTTTTCAAATGGTTTATCAAACCTCTTAAATCTGAAAAGAAAAACCACCAGGGGAATCCAACGCTGACGCTTAATTAGTTCAAAATATCTCGCAGTGTGAATTTTCCATCAGGATAATAAATTTGATCTTTTGTTTACACGGGCACAAACACCCTGACAGGCACTTTCCACTAAGGATTATTTTTATGCTATAGGGAGAGCCAGTGTTTTAGACATTTTTTTTTTTTTAAATGAACAATCTGCATTTAACATCATGTCTCGTACAACAGTTGAGAATAATCATCAAAATGATGAGGTATGTTGCAAACATACAGTAACAACTCATGCATGGAATGTAGGAAGGTTGGAGGAGTCAGAGGTTGCAGGTTGTTGATTTTATCAAACCACATTATTGAGAGGCTGCAGTTATAAAATTGCAAAGAGGGAACATTCATGTTAAAACTACTGAGTGCATTATGCAATTTTGGTGTACTGTAAAATACGGTGCGACCCAAATACGAAACCAGTAAAACTAAATGTCATGTATGTTTTGACAGTTACGCTTAGGCCCGTCATTTTAAAGAATATAAAGTGTACTAGTATACAAGGATGATTTTCTAAATTTGCACAGAATGACATAACTGGGGCAAAGGTTTGTCAAAAATATGTAAAATGCACCCAAAAAGAGCAACATTCTGCAAGTGGCATTGACTTCCTTAGAGGACAGGACTCCTTATTTTAGATTTTCTCAGTAACTTATTTAGGGAACACAAGAGACTTTCAGGCTTTTAGAGACAAAAACAAAGACAGCCACCTGCCAGCCGTGGATGCAGGAGGCCCTGTCCTCTTCCGTGAAACTTGTGAGCAACACAGTGCAATGGCAAGACATTACAGGTATATGAACACATCATGCAGCGGTGAAAACAATGTAGCATCACTCCTTAAAAGTGCCTCTTCTGTCTATTTTCCCCCTGCCTTTCCCGTCTCTTTCATCATCTACTCCTTGCTGACATCTTCTGCTTAATATTCCCGCCACTTTCTCCAACATTTTCATCACCTTACATTGACTCCCAAGTTCTAAAGCTGTCGCAGCTCTTAATTAACTTCACTCCGACCCAGCTGCACTCATGGAGGGATTTCAGCTGGCTTGACACAACTTCTGGGAGCCATAGTGGAGGTCAACAGCTTCCGGCTGTCTCATCAATTTTAGCTGCTGAATGACAACATCTCCACTGATTCGATAAGTTTAAAGGAAAGTTTGACATTTTGTGGAAGTACACTTATTGAGAGTTTGATCAGAAGAATGAGACCTCTCAAATTTATTTACACATTAAGCTGACACTAGCAGCCAGCTAACTAGCTTAGCTTAAGAGTGAGCTAGGTTGGATCTTTTCAAAAGTAAGTTAGCTTGCTAGCTAATCATACTAGTTTTGGTAAGTTAACCATAAATGTGTCATTGCTAACACATTTGCTCACTAATAAATAATTAGCAGAAGGTTCAATTGTTTGCTAGTATTTTAATATTAACTTTTACATTAGTTGTTTTCATTAGACTGCTAGCTGCTTTGCTCACAAAGCACAGAGAATAGGTGCTTGGACCTTTGCCAAGATAGGTTAGTGTGGCCTGAATCTGGAAACAATCTGCTTTATTAGAATTTTTAATAACTTACAAAATATGATCTATACTCATATTACAATCATATTTATCTCGTCCTGTATTGCACCACTTCCCAGTGGAAGTCCATGATGATATCAGCTGTTGTTCCTAGACATTTGGTGAAGTAACTGCAAAGCCTCTATTTGGGTCATACCATTCATTTTTCACATACTTGTCAGTCCATGTCACATAAAGTTGTTTAGAAAATCCTTTATCAGTGTTAATACTGGGCAAACTCACTTCTTGAAATCGCTACAGCTTTACCCCTCCCCCTGCCCTTCTTTCCTTTCCCCGTTCCTCAAAGCCTTCCCCCATCGGTCATTGAGAGCTCCTGTTGTGTTTACTACAAGGCTCCCCCGGGTCCTTGGTTGCTCCACCGTGAACCTCAATTCCGTTCTCGGTCCAGGGGGCCACAATGCCCTGGGTTACTCTGCTGCAACGGGCTAAGCTGGCCACCTGGTTTGAAGACAGGACCCTGTCCCAGAGACCGACCTGGGACAGCTCTCCAACCAGGGCCTGGGATGAATCAAAACCTCCACCCAGGGAATCCTAGAGGGAAAGAAGAGCAAAGTTAGGTGGATTAAAGACAGGAAGCTTGAAAGGAGCATGAGTGATTGAAGACAAAAACACTTTTACTTTGATACACAGACAGACTCAGCTTTGACTGCTTTGCTGCGCTGGGCAAGACTGTGGACTTGCTTTTGGGGAGATGAAGGAGATGTGATAAAAAGTGAAGGCAGGACTATGGAACAAAGAGGCCATATTTGAGGGGTTCTTGAGGTTCTGGATGAGGGTTCCCTAGGCATTTACCCTTGTTGGTTAACGACCATTATGCACACACACCTCATCCAGTCCCGGTCACTGACCAAAATGACTTAGGGTGCATCTGAAATTAGGCGGGTGTACTAGTGTCTCTGGTGCAGACTGGTGACAGCAATGGAAATTAGTAGGTGTTGTGGTCCAAGTTTAGTCTCTGATGAACAGATTATGTTGAAACACAAATGGGATAAGTTGTAAACAGTAGTTTACCTTCATTGAATCACCTGAAAACAACACTAGACTGCTACAGTATAAGCATACAAACCTCTACACACATTAGACCGGTCTTTTTTTCTATGAAGGACATGTCCAGTTATCAGGGCTCATCATAAACTCCTCAACTTTATTTTTAGCAAAAGTAGCTCATGTTCTATCCTTGAAAAACATTGCAGTACAAAAGCTGTTGGTTAACATCAATAATGTGACCATGTATAACGTGAGATACATTGGAATTATTGCTGAAACAGCATCAGTCCGATGTAATCATCACCAGATGCAAACACAGGGGGGTCTGCCTGCTGGGCATTTCACCTGTGATGGTGCCATTTTGCCAGCTGCAGGTCATCAGCCACAAGTCATTTCAATTTCCACTGTTATTTCCCCAGGTAAGGTTTTGCTGAGCTGTTGTTATCATGTTTAACTGTGACTGATTGGCACAGCTGTTTCTGAGCAATGAGACCAGAGATGTGAGTGGTGGACAGAGTAGTTAATAATCCTCACACCTGCTGATCTATATTCACCTGCACCCATCCTTGTGTTGCTGCACATACATGAACCAAAATAAAAGGTGTGCATGGAGTCTGTTCACCCTCCCAAATGGAGATGTGCATGGACACCACAGATGTGTGACCTACCGCCTTCCACTTGGCATTTATTATTCAAATTTCAACTGAGGGTGCAAAATATTAAACTGAGGGAGCAATGTATGCATTTGCATCCTTGTAGAACTAGGCCTGACCTTATCCACCCCACACTGTTACATAGCATACCACTTCAACGCTTTGGCCAGCATTATACTCCAAACTAAATCAAATTTGCAGATTTACTGCGTCTATTTTCACCAAGACTCTCAGAGTGTTTCTTGCTTTTGTTTACAACCCATGCAGAAGTCAGTAATAGAGCCACAGTTGCAGTGGGTAAACTACTATTTGCTTGCAGTGCTGTGGTCAGCAGTAGCCTGGCAGGCATACCAAATTAGATTTCCTCTGGAGTAACACCAGTTAAACCTTAATTCATTCAGTCTCTCACACCCTCATTTGTTCATCACCTGCTCCTGCCCCAGTATGAGCACTCCTCCAGGTCTGATGTGATGTCCGGCTGCCAGTGCGTGACCCTCGCCCCTCAGCTTTCCCCCCTGGTAGGCCTGCCAGGCTCCCCCCTTCTGGCTCCAGCTCACACAAATGTGCTGCCAGCTGCCTCTGGAGAGGTTTAGAGGCAACTGCGCCACCTAGGAATGGGAGAGCAAAAGGGCTGTTCAGATGATGTACATGTCTGCATTGTGATGCTTGTGAGTGTCACACATTTGGAGGTACGACGTGTCATCAGGCTGTGGCTCTATAGCTATTTGACTTCCCCTCTGACGTCTCATTTCTCTCTCGGGTTTTCAGGGTACAAAAGTTGGCTATTAAACTGTATTTCAGTCCCAAAGACATTCTGCTACCTCCAAGGACACAGAACTTTTCCTCCAGGCATCTATTACCATAATGACTTCATTGAATTATACCTAAAGCCACTGCACTGCACTACACCACCCTGCAATGCCGTCAAGGTGGTACATTAGTTTGTCATTTAAACACATGAATGAGGCTATTTAGCTTGTCTGCTAAATTGGTTCTTTGTTTTGATGTGTTCTGCTTATTTGCATGCTAATATGGTGCACTATTTCTTCTATAATAGACATTATAAATTCTGCTCAAGACTCTAATGCTTTTTATATACAGTACAAGTGGTAGAATATCAGGAAGTGGGCAAGCTTTGTAGACAGCAGTAGTGAAACTCTTCTAGGGTGATATTATGGTGATAATGAATTATGTACGATGTGTACCCTGCTGGCTGTCAAGTCTCATATACACTATATCCACCCAAATTAGTGCTGCAGACTCTTGGATCCAATAACGGCACCTTACAGGAAAGTTACAAACAGTTTACACTCTGTGTCTGAGATCCAACACTTTTGTCCTGTCCTATCCCTGATACAATATCAAAGAAAAACCTTGAATGATTTTGTGGGTGCATAAATTCACTGTAATAGGTTCATAATTTGAAGAAAATTTCTCTGGCTGCGCCATCACATCTCTTTAACAGATAGTACATGGTTTGTACATCACTAATACAAAGTCACTGATGAATCACATTTGTTCTTAAAAATATATATATTGGACTGAATATCATATTTTCAAGTATATGCAATAATGCACACACCAAAAGAAAATCATCTTTTTATCTGGCAACAGTTGACATATTGAGCAGTAGTGTCAATATGTTGTTTAAAGGTGCAATATGCAATATTCCATCTCACTAGAAGTCGGCAAACAACTATTTGCTATGTAAAGACATAGCGCAGTAATGGCGTCTTGAGAAGAGAATAAAGTTACACTCCCTTTGCATGGTTTCATCCAAGCTTCTATGTTCTTTGTTTTGATATCTGGCCTGTTAGCGCATGTGAGTGTGTGTGTTAGTGCATGTGGGTCCCTCTCTGTCCTCCCTGCATCCGTTTTCAACATGGTGAGTAAGTTTCTCATATCGTTTCATTTGTACCCAAGCAGTGGGCAAGTCAGTTCAGATTTGGCATAGATACAGCTGGACTTATTGTACCTTGTCATTGATGAGCAGCTCAGTTGGGGTATGCAGGCCTTGCAGTAGCACCAGTTCATTGGGTTGCGCAGGAACAGCGTAAGACAGAGGTGTTCCGATTCCTCCCTCTGCAGGTCGAAGCCACAGGCAGATGGTGAAGGCCCGCAGCACCGGAATGGGGTGTTTCACAATGGCGTACATGTAGTTTGTCCGAGTTGGGAAGGACAGTCTGTAGCCTTCTGGAAAAGAATGCCCTGAGATACCTGGGAAAAAAAGCAGAGAGACAGCATGAATATGGAACAAAAGAAGTGATAGAGAATGCAAAGAGAAATCAATTGAGTCGTGTACAGTGATCTGGCAAGAGGATCAAATAAATCTCTTCACATCAAAACATCTGATCTGTTTTTATCTTAAGCAGGGCATGGATTTCACAGTCTTTCTGATCTTTTTTTTTTCTTTTACGTAAGTTAAACATGATTTATTCATCATAAAGAAAGCCCATGGCTTTATTTGATTAAGATTAATTCAAAAATGAAACATCTGAGGTAACTTTTATGCCAGATTATCTCTCATATTTAGTGACATGAGTCTAGTTTTGTTGCATAGACCGCCTAAACTGAGACCAAGTCATAACCAAGACCTGAGTGCATCGAGGCAGAGACAAGACCAAGACTTTGAGGGGTTGAGACCAAGTCAATTCCAGGATCACACCAGTGTGAGTCCCACATTGCACGACACATTACGAAAAAGTGTGTAATAGGTGAACCATAGGCACTCCTCTAACTGATCTTATAGATCCACATTCCCATAAAAACACCCACAGAAAACAAATGAACGGGTTGGGTACATGCAGCTACCCACCGGCAACCCTGTAAAGAAGTTGTATAAAGGATGATAGATATATTTATATGCATTCACAGGTACAAACACAGGTAAAAATTAAAGGTACTACAAGGAACTTTCACATTGTGTTGATTTTGGAAGTCCCTGTGGACAAAAGTGGTATTTTTTCCACCATAATAACCAAAAAATATAACGTCAAAAATGTAAACACAGGTTCGTTTCATCTGATTTCAAGGGGACTCAGACCTGGGGTCCGTTTCACAAAGCAGGTTTAGTGAAAACTCTGAGTTTGTTAACCCTGAAATGAGGGAAACTCGGAGTTTTCCGTTTCAGAAAGGAAGGTAACTCAAACCAGGGAAAGAGGGGTAACTCTAGCCTGTTTCAGAGAGAGAGGTAACTTAAGCTCTCGGTCAGTTACCGTAGTAACAGACTCTATGAATCTAACCTGGTCGGGACCAGGTTTTTCTCAATGAACCTCAAGTTTCTCTCTGTCTCCGCCCCCTTTCAGCCACACACGCTATTTGATTTCCTCATTCATTCATACATTCGTAACCTCGTTCGTCTGTCAAAATGGCATGTCCTTTTCTCAACGACCCAGTGGATGAAGGAGCAGCATTATTGCGCAGAGAATTAAATATTCGTCGGGAGATTGTTCTCAGACCGCGCATAGATGTTCCTGCATTTCCAGACAGTTACCTTTTTGAGCGATACCGTTTCACGTCACAATCTATTATCTACATACACAACCTAATCCGTCCTTACATTTGCAACATCAGCAGCCGCAGTCATGCTCTCACATCCCATCAGATATTGTGTGTTGCGCTGCGATTCTTTGCCAATGGAAGTTTTCTGTACAATGTCGGAGATGCAGAACATCTAAAACTCTGTCTTAGGGCCAGCTCCTCTGCCTCTGTTAGAGGTGGTGGTGCTGGGCCACCACCCGTTTTACGGGCATCGGATTTCTTTCTGTTGGCTGAGTAGAAGTCTGTGTTAGTTTAAATAGGCTTAATTATTTAACAGAACATGATATGGATGAAGACATTTAGGCTGTGTGGGATAAAACAACTGCACAGTCAAACAGCCACTTAATATTAGGCTACTTTACAATGTAAAACATGATCAAAATGAGGTACCTCCATGAGATTATGCCGAGGTCTTACCTGTTTGAACAATGTTTTTATATTTCATCTTAAACTGTTGCACGTGCACTTCTCCCCCACAGGATTGCACCTAAATGAAATAACTTAATAGGCTACCATTCAAACGGTTTCCCCTGTAATATTATTGTGATTGCAAAGGACTACATTTAAACTTACGCACTGACCCGGGCAGCAATGTTCTCCCACGCCGTCTCCCTCTCTTTGGCAGCTGCTGCGGTGTTGCACTTTTTTCTGAAAATGTGCTCAAACTCGCCATACGAGCGCATTAAGATTTCCATCTCAAGTGGCGTGAAAAACGCCGCCCTCCGCTTCCCCGTTGCCATGGTGACTCGTCGAATCGGGGCTCCATTGATGCTGGCTTTTTATAGTTGTGGTGCACGCGCTTAACTCCAGGTGAAACTACTCCGAGTTGATTAAACCAACTCAAATCAGCTGTTCTGGAACCGAAAACTCAGAGTTTCTTATCTCAGAGTAGATCAACTCAGAGTTCTGAGTTACACTCAGGGTTTGTTGAACCTGCTTTGTGAAACGGACCCCAGGTAGCCATTAAGAACAACTATATATAGCAGCATCAGTAACAAACTGAGATGGTTTCATAACCAATTAAAAACTCCTTGCTGTAGCTTTAACTAACTGCACGTGGGCAGTGGGTGAAAATATAACATGTGCAATACCATATGTTTGTTTTTTTGTTTTTTGACACTGAGGCAGCAGAGCGGACACTCCCCCACGATACAGAGCAGAGAAACTGCCCATTTTTTTCATGATTTGAGACCTTATTTTATATACATAATGATTTTTTAATCATTCAAATTTGGCTCAGTGTTAATAACATATTTTTGTGGTGTGACAAACCCAGAAGTTCACACATTTATTGTTGCTTTACAAGATTTTTAGAAAATAAATCAGACAGTGCACAGGGAATTTAGTGATACCCACACAGTTGGTGTCTTGACTGGTTTTAAAATAAAATCATAAGTAATTTCATCTGAGGCTAAAATAAGACAGAGTAAAAGTGAGGTCGATTCTGAGACGAGACCTTCAAAAAGTTGTCTTGAAACTGGTCTTGAGAGTGAGACTGATCTCAAGCACTGTAACACTATGTGAGTCATCATGTAAGTGAATAATCACACAGTACCTTATTATATATTCATTTATACATTAAAATTTACATGCACACATAAACAGACATCCTGATTATTTTTTAAGTAACCTCTCTGTTAATACCCACCCTCCTCCAGTCCTGAGAGGCGGTGGTGCAGTTTATTTAGGCCCCTGTCGATTTCCTGCCTGTGTTTCTCTGTTTCCAGCCTCAGGGCTTTTCTCTCTTTGTCCAGCAGCTCTACCTTCCTCTCCAGCTCCCCCTCCAAGTCTTCCATTCTCCAGGGCCTGTCAGCACCAGCTCTGGGCCCAGGATCAACCGACCTTTCTGGGCCGCCAGACGTCCCGCCTTCCTCTGGCACTCCTGAGGTGTTGCTGTCCGTCTGGTTGTGAGGAAATGGGCCAATATCAGACTGCAGAGGAGGGAGACAGTGGGTGAAAACTGGTTCACAGTGTGGGTTTTACAGTCTTGGGGAAGTTATTATTAAGTACAGTTCAGGTAGTCACGAAAACGTACATCCCAGTTATAGCAGTGTTTCTCAACATTATCTCTGTTACATGCCTGTGTAAGGAGAAATAATTAGACCCAATTAATAATTGATTTTGCAGAAACATTACATCATGCCTGGTGATTCATGGAGGGGCTGATTTAATAAGGTTTCAGGAAGCTGCAGTCAATGTAATGTTTTTTTTTTCCTAAAGGAATAGTTCAGCATTCCTTTAAAGACTATTTCTTGGTTGGGTGCAGCTGCCTGGAGGTTGTTATGTACCCAGCAAAGAAATAGTCCTACACACAATCTCCCCCTAAAACCACAAATTGTTGTGTTTCTCAAATAAGATTTAAGACCGGTTCACAGACAGGAGCAGGCCTTAATTTGCACTAGTTAAACTAGGACATTAGCTTTCAAGAGTGTGGTTTAAATTTGGTTCAGTTAATCGGAGACTGTGGAGTCCTGGAGTAAGGTAAGTAACTAATGGTCTTGACAAAAACCTGGAATGGAATAGAAAACACCAGGACTGGTGTGAATCTGGAGACAAAACAATGGCAGAAGCAAAAAGAATTTATTCAAAACCCTTTAGGGAGTATGAAAAAACTCTACTACAACAAATTGTGGCAAACCAGCCACTTCTGTGGTGTTGGCCTGCTGTAAGGTTTGATTTGGCCCACCAGATGTTTCCAGCTCAAGCAAAATTAAAATTATTTTTAAAAAACTATAATTAAATGTTGTCAGTGCTGTTTTATTTTTGTGAGATAAAAATGCTCTTATGGGGGTGTACTGGTATAGTCTGCGCTCCATGCTCTCAGGCTGTAGTCCTTATTACCTGTCCTGTCTATGTTTGCCAGACCTGTTCAATATAGGCAAAAGGCCAAAAAAATTTAAAAAAATGCTCTTCAAATGAAGATGTACCTTTAAGTTAAATAAGGTTAAAGAGACCATGTGCTCAGTTAAACATTCTGAGCAGGGTTTGAACCTACACAAGGGAAACTATTGGGTTTCACCTTAATCACTCAGCCATCACAGCTGCTCATGGCAAGTGAAACTTTGCACAAGAAGTCAATCCATTACGGGAACTTGGGACCATAGTACCATTTTGCATCTTAACAATACATTACAATAAGTGTTTCCATCTTTATGCTAAGCTAAGCTAACTTGAGGTGTAGCTGCATAATGAGTGAACAAATATGTGAGTTGTATCAATCCTCTCACTTACCTCTCAGCAAGAAAGAGAATAAACATATTTACTAAAACATCAAACTATTCCTTTAAGCTGTGTTTTTTCCCCCCTTTATATTGAATTGCAA
The DNA here is from genome assembly GCA_034769285.1 of Lutjanus argentimaculatus. Taxonomy (NCBI): domain Eukaryota; kingdom Metazoa; phylum Chordata; class Actinopteri; order Lutjaniformes; family Lutjanidae; genus Lutjanus; species Lutjanus argentimaculatus. Next base: position 11,512,350 of record JAWZSL010000024.1, on the reverse strand, counting down.
ACCTCAGGGGTGGTTGTGGCTCAGGTGGTAGAGCAGGTTGCCTGCTGATTGTAGGGTTGGTGGTTTGATCCCCACCTCTGCCTGGCCTCATGTCGAGGTTTTCAAGACAATGTACCCCAGTTTGTACCTCAGCCACTAGGTGTATTCCCAAAACCTGTCCATGTGTCAGGAAAGGCTTCTGGCAAAAAAGCCAAATCAAATATGCAGATCCAAGCTGGGCTGGGTAAAGCCCGGCTGCCAGGAAGCATCCACTGTGGCGACCCCTAACGGGAGCAGCCAAAACAGATTGGATCTCAGACCTTACCACAGTTAGCCACTATATGTTCTTTTGCAACACTGTTTAAAATTCACTGTAATATTGTGTTTTATGTTTCCACATTGCTTCTGTAAAAATAGCCTGGCATGACTGAAGCAGGGTAATTTGACAAAGAAGATAAAAAAAAAAAATCTCTTTATCCAAGTCTCACTCATGAAGTGTTGGGTCTGAACAGATTTTCATTAAGCTGAGCCATCTAATGTCTACGGGGATTTTTTTTTTTCAATTAAGTATAAAGCAACAAATAATTGCAAGTCAGACAAGGCTGCCAAGAGAACGAACTATTTCAGTCAACAACAAATTACCAAGCTCCGCTGCATTATGGTTCTCTGAAATAAACGCCCATACCACAGGGGAATGAAAGTGAGAAACACAGACTCAACAAGATTCCTAAAACCTGCGTGGTCCCGTATATTCACCAAGGATACAGTTTAACAGTATGCAAGAAATGACCAGGGAAGTACATACACATTCATAAAGCTATGAAGTGTGCAAAATGATACAGATAGACTAAGAGAAGTAATTCCAACACTGACTATTGAAAATGTAACAAACTGAAATGATAATATATACTGTAGAACAGGACAGAAGTTAATGTAAGTTCTTTTGAAAAGAAAGAACATGGTGCAGAACTGTATACTTTAAGATGCTGAAAGAGTTCAGACATAGATTTTTGTCCCAAAAATGATACATGATGGATGGAATTTCCGCTGTAATCCTCATTCATCTTATTTAGCATGCAAGCTACGTTTTCTAGTAGACTTATTACTCTATCCCTTCAAACACTTTTATCTAGTGATATAGTAACATTTTGTGATAAAAAAAAACAACAAGATATCCAGCAGTGTTATAAATCTATCCTATCAGAAAGTTGTAAAATGTCTTTAGTCGTTCTTTCGTGATAGGTATGCACCTTGCTATTAACTACGCTTGTTCATCTGCTAATGTATGTATGTATGCTAATGGAGAGCCTTGAATCAAGAACATTCCTGTTAGTCTTGGCATGACTCTCCAATATACCTGACAGTTCTGCTATTGAGCCTGGGGTTAGGCTCCAAGGCAGGTATTTACACGTGCAGATTTCAAGAGAAAACAAATTTTTCAATTTCCTCTAATGCATAAATGTGTACAAAATAAATCTAGAGTGGCACACGAGTGGTAAAGGCATCATGGTGTTTTTATCTCCTCAAAAACAACATGCCTATACCTCACACTAACTGGATAACCAAGTTAAAGGTGCATAAAGCAATTCTGGAGAAATGTAGTTGATTACATCCGTAACAAGTTGTTTATTGTTAATTAGCAAATGTTGCCCTTCAAATGTGCTAAACTAAGATGGAGAACATGGTCATCATTACCAGCTGTACTGCTAAACATCAGCATGCTAGCATGGTGATGTTAGCATTTAGCCCAAAGCACTGCATTGCCTAAGTAATAGCCCATTGACATATATAGAAAAGGACATCATGAGAGCTCCCTGAAAGTGAAGTCAGAGCATCTCGATTGCCGCGTGATGGCTGGCTGCAGTCTAGATCATAAATCCCATGGGAGGAAGAGAAGATGCACTGTCCATATTTATTATTTGTCAGTGGTGACAGAGCAGCTAGCATGGGTTGTTATGCAAATGCAAGTTGTAATCTTGTGGATTTTGGTCTAATTTTAGGTAGTTGTTTTGTGCAGTATGTCCAGTAATAGAACTTCCTGTTTACTTGATGCATTTGGATTCGCCATTTTGGACCCAAAATGTTGGCAGAACTGCACAGCCAGTAATAATGTTAGAATTAGAGACGGCCTCAGTGTGAGATCACTGCAGCTTTCAAGTGACTTCTTAAAATTCACTTCTATAAGATGGCCTACAATTAATAATGTTTTACTGTTTTAATGTTTCAATAATGTTTTGTTTCCATGTACTTTGCACTTTCATCTGCTCTAAATGCTCTTTTAAATGTTTTTTATGTGATCATTTATGCTCCTGATTCTGTATTTAAGGTGGTGGGATTTTGTGGATCTCTGATTTTTAATTTTTGTTCCTATAAATCTTTTATGTTCATTTACACCCATCCATGCTGCCTTATATCATCCTAATAACAACAACATGAAAACCAGAGCATCTATACTTCAATCAAAAAAAAAAAAGAAAAAAAAGAAATGAAATGAAATGAAATAGCAAAAAAGCCACCTAGTATAGGCTAGAAAATATTGCTCCTCACTTGCTTATTTCAGACACAGCCCATTCCAAAGGTGAAGCGCAGTGCCAAGGATCATCACACTGGAGCTGGATCAGCATGATATCACAGAGCACTTACTATACTGAGCCTCTGGTTATAATGGAAATCCTACTGATGGTGTAGAAAATAACAGCTCAACCCTACGATCAGAGACCAAGCATTCGTGGGTTGTAAATGGAGAACCATTACACTGCCTGCATATTCACACCATTTACAACCACATCACCTTGTCTGAGACACTTTCTTTCTTTGGACACACAAAGACGGGCTGTTGCTACAGGTTTTCTGGTTATAGATACATGCGCAGACATCTGGTGATGTGCATGATGCATGATCAGCCTAACCCTTGTATAAGCAGCACTTTATCTTACAGGACACTGACAAGACGTAACAAGCTGTACTTTGTATTAAAGGACCAGTGTGTAAAATCTAGTGGCATCTAACGGTGGGCTGGCAGATTACAAAGACCTCGCCTCACTCTCCCCTTCGAATCATGTGGAAGAGCCAACAGTGGCTGCGAAATCACACAAATCATGAGAAGCCCTTTCTAGAGCCAGAGTATGGTTTGTCCATTCTGGGCTACTCTGGAAACATGGCGTTGCAACATAGCGGCCTCCATGGGAGAGGACCTGCTCCCTATGTAGATATAAACAGCTCATTGTAAGGTAACACAGCAGTTTTATATGCAGGTGATTATAGGAATATACTGCAAATAAATCCATGTAAAATCTTACACACTGGACCTTTAAATTAGTCATAAAATAGAAATGTTATTTATTAGAAAGTATTTATACCCTGATTAGACCCTATACACCAAACAGCACACTGATAAGATGTACTAAGCCATACTTTGCATCAATAGACAAAAACTTGAAATAATATGTTCTTTATTAGACAGTATTAGATCCTTTATTTGACCTTTATTAGACTTTATTAGATGGCAATAGGGAGATTTGTTGGAATGTGCCCTTAATTACACTGTAATAAGGTCTAATAAGGGCCTAACAGTGGGAAACACTTTAGTTTACTGAACAGTTTAACAGTGGGAAATAATACACTTTAATTCATGGTACAGTAATTACCCTCTAAGAAAGTCTAATAACTTCTAACACTGTGTAATAAAGAACATGTTATTTCTTGTCTTTGTTTAATTTGATACAAACTACAGCTTGTTAGGTCTTATTTGTGTACTGTAAAATAAAATGTGACCAGCAGACCACATGCAAAAAGAAGTCTGGGGATGTGAAGAATTTAGCACAGTTATTTGACCTGACTAGTATTCCCAAATGAGCGCTCCTCTTGTATATTCACCAGAACACATGATCTGATGTAAACACCACACTGTGTTAGTGAAATAGGCCAAGTACCTGCTGTACACAGAAAACGTGACTTGGATGGTAAAAGAAACAGAGTGGGAGTGAGAAAAAACAGATTGGCTACAGCGCTGTGTTCTAGGTTTAACTACATGTCACCCTGACATCTGTGAAATCCGCTCAGATCTTATTCTGTCGAGGCCAACGTGTGCCGAGGAGTTCCTCAAAAGTGCAGGGGTTTTTGTCTGGCAGTGCAGGCGATATGGAAAACAGACAAAGTGTGCATAATCTTAAGGAAAATGACCCACGCAGAAATGTCCTACATAAACTACCCCCGAGTGAGGAGTACCATACTGCAGAGAAGCACGTTTAGGCTGTGCTTTCAACAAATATAGGCAACTCATAAATTATGCATGGCTTTGCTTCAGCCAAAAATGAGGTTATACATCATCGGATTCTGGTCAGATAAGGGCATGTTTCATGTTACTCTGCTATATTCTCTCCTCCTGCTCCTCCTTCTGCCTTCTCTCCTGCCCACTTTATCTTTATCCTCATCTCCCCTCTCCCTCTTCCCCCTCCTCTCCTCTCCTCTCCTCTCCTTCCCCCACTGTTTCTCTCTGTTCCCCCTGCCTCACTTCTCAGCTCTCTCTTTCTTTTCATTTTAACTCTCAATCTGTTTTCTTGGCACGATGAATAAGCATCCTCGCCAGAGATGAACAGATGACAAGTTATAATTAAACACAATCACTGAATGTTGATGCTATCAGCAATTAACACAAATTGAATCACATGATCGGCATGTGATTGCAAGTATGCGGACAAAGAGGAAGGAAGATCTTCTTATGAGATTCCACTGCCTTATTTTGTGCTAAGTTTTTAAAATACTATTTAGTGAATTGCTTCATTTGATGTTTTTGTTATAAAAAAAATGGGATATTTGGCTGCCAGTATCCAATGGCACACATAAAGGCTTTTGGATAACTGACTTGTTCTCATTCAAAATTGAACACCCTTGCTTTCATAAACCTCTCATGCATGCACAGAAAATCCTAAAAGAGACTATGGAGTAGAGCTGCAATCATTAATTGATCACTAATTGACCATTTTATTTATTGCCAAACATTTTGATGATCAATGAATCATTATTTTTTAGAAAAAAAGTGTCCAAATTTTCTGATTTCAGCTTCTCAAATGTGAATATTCTCTGGTTTCTTTAGTTCTACGACAGCAAAGTGAATAAACAAGGCATTTGAGGATGTAACAGTGAGCAACATTTTTCATCATTTTCTGACATTTTATGGACCAAACAACTAATTAATTGATTAATCGAGAAAAAGATAAACAGATTAATTGATAATGGAAATAACTGTTAGGTGCAGCCCCACTATAGAATAAGAAACAGATATAAAAAATAGCCATGAATGTCAAGTCTGATAATCACTTACTACAGCAAAATGTAGCTAGCCTTGCAGTTTTAGTACATTAATATTCAAAGCTGTTATCACACCATTAAACACCATTCTGTGAGATCTTTCTTTATGGTTTTAAAATCTCATCATGTGGGACCAAACTGCTCCTTGAGATTCATTCTCAAGTATTGCTTTAGTTTCATGCAGAGGATGATTTTGTTGGATGTTTTTTCTTCACTCTACATACCTCCAGTTTCTCTATGCGGTCTTTGAGCTGAGTGATCGCCTGCTCCAGTTCATCCACAGCCCTGACGGTCAGCAAGTGGACACTGTCGGTCGTCGACGCCGGGCTGTCCCGCACCATGATCCGCTCCAGGTGCGCCTCCTCCGCCGCGCTTTTGCCCCCCAACAGCCCCGCGGCGCCCCCGCGTCTGTCGGCGCCGCTGCTCCTGCCATCCAGCCCCTTCTCGCACTCGGATAGTTTCCCCGTCAGCTCCCTGATGGTCCGCTGGTCCGTTAAGATCTGGTCCTTCTGCTGCAGGACCGTCTGCCGGAGCTCCTCCGCGGTGGTGCGGAGGTAACCCCAGTCCTCGCCCGCGTACAGCGACGGGTCCTCCGCTTGTTGCTGAAAGTTTTTTGGGTTGCACTCCCCGGCGGGGATCGGCGTGCAGATGAGTCGACTGACGGTCGGATCGTGCCCGGTGAGTCCGGTGACCCCGTCCAGCCCGCCGAGCCCGATGTTGAAGGTTGGTGCCTCTGAATCGGGCGTTTCAGAACCATGGAGAGCGCCCAGCGAGCCGGCCCGGGCCACGGAGCCTCTTGAAGCGGGGGTCTGCGCCGCTGCGTCCGGGTACAGCGAGTGGTTGTCGGTTGCTGGTTGCTGCTGCGCCGCGGCAGCCCTGGAGGATCCGGTGTGGACGGCTGCGATGATGCAGATAACCGCTCCGATAAAGGCCACCATCCCGGCGGCCAAGATAATAACAATGAACTTCAGGGTGGCGGCGGGGGCGATCGATTATTAGAAAAATCTAATAAAAAACACTCCACAAGAAACTAAAAGCAGTAAAACAACAAAAGTATCAAATTATACTCATGCAATGAAATGGAGAAAAAAAAACACCCCACTTTTTCCCTTTTCATCAAGAACAGGCGACTAGAAAATGAGAGTTCCGCACCATAATTGAGTGGTCATGGAGTCAAAACATGAGAAGCAGGCGATCTGTGTTTCACCTCCTCCTCCTGTTCAGCGCGCATGTCCTCAGTATTCAGGCAAAATCCAGCCAGTTAATACTGAAGCAGAGTGAGGGGGAGAGAGAGACCTGAGAGAACACTTTCTGTACAATCTGTCTTCCTCCTGTAGCCTAGAGCTAACTTTTCAGGCAGTGTTTCAACTGTAATCTGTGATTTTTCTTATTGTGAACGCGAGATAATAGAGGAAAGCAGGGACGAGAGTAGATGATATACTGTATATTTACAATCTTCAACAAATTAACATTACCTTAAACACAGAAAACAGAACAGAAAACACTTGATGGTGCATCTTCTTCAACTTGGCACAAATGTCCACTTTAACTTAAGGATGACTGATTAGAATTTGGCTGTCAGAGGTCAAAGGTTTGATTGGATTGGGTTGATTTTCACCTGTGAACTCAGTGATGGGGTGTACTTCATGAGGACTTCACAGTATGTTCCTGACTTCCATGTTACAAGACAAAACGTCCATGCAACCGTCCCTTCTATACTTTCATCCCAGCTCTCCCCTACAAATATAAAACATCGGGTTTTCTATCATATGGATGTTGCAGCATGTGCTAAAAGGCATGGTGTGTGCAGCTGCAAAGAAGAGGGTACATTTTTGTCTTTTTTCTCAAGTTTTCGTTGAAGCTGCAGTTCTAAACTGGATCTTTCTTGCACACATAACAATCCGTAAATGAGTCTTTTCCTCCCCCACGGCTTAATATGCTGCTCGGCAACACATTACAGGCCTACTGTAATGTGATGTGTGCATGGCCATAAGTCAGCCTCAAGGCTCCCTATGGAACAGCTCTACAGCAGCAGAGATGACAGAATGATGGCCCTGGTGAGGGTTTGTGTGTGTGTGTGTGTGTGTGTGTGTGTGTGTGTGGTGTGTGTGTGCGTGCGTGCGCGTGTGTGTGTGTGTGTGTGTGTGTGTGTTGCAGACCTGGTGCTATCAGTGAGTTTTCATTAAAGCATGCTTGCCAGTAAAATGCATGTTAACCTCAGTGTGATGCACACACACACACACACACACACACACATTTAATTAAAATAAATAAATGTATGAGTTTGCATTAGAAAGACTAACTGGCAGAAACAGTGGCTGTCTGAAGGGCAGGGCTGAAAAAATGAAAAGGCCACCAGCTGTATGCGTGGGGAAGTCACGATCCACTTAATCTTAATGAACAAACTATATCATGTTTTGTCCACTGGAGGGGCACTCTAGAGGACCTTTTATCATGCTTTGTCCACTAGAAGAGCACTCTAGAGGGCACTTTATCATGTTGTGCCCACTGGAAGGACTCTCAAGAGCGCACTTTATTGTGTTTGTCCAGTGGAAGAGCGCTCTAGAGGGCACCTCACCTTGAACATTGGGCTTCTCGAGAAGGCATTTATCACGTTTTGGCTACTGTAAGTAGAAGTAGAGAGAAAACCACACACACACACACACACACACACACACACACACACACACACACACACACCACAGATACACAAACACAGGCAGGTGTGAGAAACTGAGTGAGGGAAGTAGCTCTGTGTGTATAAAATTAGTGTGTGATGTGCATTCTCACACAAGTATTAAGAGGGATTTCAGCTAAGACTTCTCAAAGTCGTAGGCGCTGAAAGCTCTAATATGAGATGGGCGAGGGAGACATCCAACATGTCTGCAGCAGAAAATAGCTCTCAGTCTTCACTGGGCCACTAGAATAGGAAAGTAGATCAGTAAGTACTCCTGTGGAGACGGGGGACAACAAGAGGCTGTGAAATGTAAATACAAAACCCCTCACACGTAAGTAAGAGTAATGTCTGGGCCCCACACATTTGTAGTCAGCATATACACCAGCAGTCACTCGTGGCATTTTTGGCTGTAAATAGCTTTGCAGCAGGGTTCTTTTTGTCGCTGTAATGTTGATTGTAGCTTAAAATTATTTTCATTTCAGTGTTTTAGGATGATTAAAGTATAAACACTGCCTCTGTACATGAATGCATTTGGGGATTCAAGTGTACAAGGTAGAAAATTGTGTTTTGTTTCTTTGGTTTACTGGAGCTAAATGATTGTTCAGCACTGCAGCATAGTCCATGCACAACCCACTGAGTCTGAGCTTATAATAAAAGGCAGCTAGTGCATTAAAAAGAACAGGTCTGGGTGAAGTATTGTGGATAGTACTGCCCAGTTAATGATCGAAGTATACTTCTGATATATTATGTCTATTAATGCCTCTGTGGGGGGATTCCGTGGCCAGCAGGCCTGAGCTCAGTTTATCATCCAAGTCACCCCTGACCTTTACATTATGTGCTGCAGTGATTTAAGAGCTTTAAAGTTTTTCCTTTGGTGGGAATTTTTCATTTTGTTGGTGCTCTTTTTCCACAGGATTTTACCCATAATCTATGCTGGGGATTTGGTGAGGGCTGCTCAGTTACTTGAAAATCTAAAAGCATTGCCTCTACCACAAAGAAATTGTGCTATTCTTTGTCCGTTGACATCTTTGTGAGCAAGTGACTTTATCTTTTTACAGTGGTGACAGATACTGAGCGTATTCACTGCTGTGTATTGTAGCAGTGAAAAATAACTATTTCACAGAGAAAACAAAGGGGTATAAATGCCTTATTTCAAGCTTTTTGTAGAATCGTTGTGCAAGTCCTTCCTCTGTCACTCTATTATGCAACAAGGATCTTTATTTGAGTATTTCTGTGCATCTCATTTGCATTTTATGCTTCTGCTTAGAGATGTCACAATACCATTTCTTCCTTCTCTATTCCTACTTGACACGTGAACATTAACACTTTATAATAACCATCATTAATAAATGGTAAATCAATAGTTAATTAAACTCTTGTTATTACTTATTTCACTGTTGACAAACAATGAAATGGTAATTAATTATGTTTACTAATTACTAATGCTATAATTTCTATTTTATCATTTGTCTATGTAATAAAAATTACTTTCTAAATTATATATTAATGTACTGGAAATTTCTTGGACACAGTAAGGGTGTTTCCAATAATCTTTTATGACTGATATGTCGTCTGTAGGCCAAGTTGATGAAATTCAACTTAGCTGCTAAAAGATGCATGTCGGGCAGTTTGCATAATTAGCATAATTAGCTCATTAGCAAAAAAAAAAAGATGTGAAAAAATGCCTTTTTGAGACGCTATTTACTAGAATGTCATTACTTTTATGTCACTGCACTTGCAGTGGCATAACAGCAAAAAAAAGTAATAGTAAAAAAAAACAAGCAAAAATATCCTTGCATCAATGCTACCTAAGCTATTCAGTTTGGCTAACAAACTACAAGTAAATACAGCAGTAAGAAATGCAAGCTTGTTCTAATGAAAAACACATCAGTTAACTAATGTTAACCCAGGTTATAACTAACAAACAGTTTCATAACAGTAACATAACTTTTAGGAGTGGGTGATAGCTTAGGGTGGGAGCGTGAGAACTGCACATCAGTGTTCATAAAAAATAAAAAGAAATTATTCTATTTTATGAAACTTTTGGGCCTGGACATCACATGGACCCAGACTTTCAGTAAATCACCTTTCAAGTTAACTAAAAGCAAAATCATAGACATTTCCAGTTTTTGGCACAGTGTGTTAATTCATCAGATTCTGCTGCATAATGAATACTTTTACTTTTGATACTTTTGATTCTGGTTTTTGAATGCAGTTTTTCCTGAATAATGACGATCAAACACCTGCAATTAAGTGATAGCACAAACAGTATTTGCAGAGAAATGGATTTTTCTTAAATTATTATGATCAAACACCTTCAATAAGCATAAGAAAAGCGCCAGTATGCTGAGGGACTGTTTGTTCTAATACCCGAAGTATTGAACCAGATTCATACAACTTTGAAGAGAAGAGAAGAGAAGAGAAGAGAAGAAGAGAAGAGAAGAGAAAAAGAAGAGGGAACAAGAAAGAGATCAAATAAATGTATGTGTTGTGTAGCTGTTTAAAATTCCAGTCATGTCTTCAATTAGTTGATGGTGCCATCTAGTGTACAAGACTGCCAGACTCCATTGTCTATTTCCCTATAAACAATTAATGTAGGAATCAAAGGTTTCACAGTTTACTTCCTTACTTCCTGGTCTGCAGTCTCACACACTCATGCACTGAATAGAATAAAGTACAGCCATTACTCGAACCACACCACCATCCTTCATACAGTCACAATCCTTCATTGTTGTCGTGACGGCTGCACTTCTCTTCTGAGAGTTCACGGTGAGTTCACTGACTCTGACATGTCAGAGAAAGAAAAATCTACAGTTTGATAATAATAAATCCATCAGAGCTGAGGGTCGAGTGCAGCTCACAGCGGTGTGTATTTGAGCTTGGCAACAGGTGCCAAAATATGAGGAAAGAAATCAATAACTTTTCCTCCACTCGTCTGAGGTTTTGATCAAATATAGCAGAGCAAGTCTCCAGCATTCTGTATTTTATATAAACATGTTTGTATGTGCAAGTAGGATTTTGACATCTAAGGTGATTAAAGTTCAGGATTATAGGATTTTTTTTTTTTTTTTTTAGCACATATGACCCCTTAATTCTGCATTAACCAATCAAAAATGTGGAATCTTAGTGATAATACAGCATTAAAGGATAAATCATGGATTTCGAAGTATGCTCACTTTATGATATTTTCAAATTTAGTCAAGTCAGGTCAATTTCTTTTAAGTAACCTGAAATCACAAATCACAATTTTACCTTATAAGCTTTACAATCTGCACAGCATCAGCACCATCTGTCCAAGTTAGACTCTTGATTCAAATCAGGAAAAATTACAACAAAAAAAAAACTTTAACAAGGGAAAAGGAAGAAATCCCTGAGGGAGCAACAGAGGACGGATCTCTCACCCAGTACAGACAGACATATAATTGAAGTATAGTAGTGTGTACAGAATCGACCAAAATAAGAGTCAAATAATGTTATAGAAAAACAGAATGACAATGATACTTCACAAAACCTGCCATTCACCACAAAGCCCTTGAAAAAAAACACTTAATCTGAAGACATTCACACAGAGGCACTGTTCTTTGTTGATGCAGACAGTGCAGCAGGTAGACTCTGCTCGTGATTCAATCCTCAATCCTTCAATCCTCATGTGCTTAGAGGACACGTTTTTCACTTTTGTTTTCCCTCTTACCTGAAGTGTCATTCATCCAATTCGACCATTTTGAGTTGCTGAGTTTTGGAGATGTCTGTCTGGCACTAGATTGCTTTGGCTTGTGGTACTCAAAGCACAAAAAGAAATAAATAAAATGAATGAAAATAAAATTTGAAAAATTCAACACCAGTGTCTCTTTTCCAGAAATCATGACCTGGTTGTTCAAAATAAACTACAAAACTCATTGTGAGTGGTTTCACATAAGAACTGTTTTCTGTCTACTAGACAAAAGTAGTTCCGTAGATTCAACCATTGACAGAAAGTCATGATAATGGGTCATGATTTCTGGAAAGAGACAATGATGTTGAATTTTTAAAAAAATTTTTAAATTTTTTTTATCTTTTTGATGCTTTGAGCACCACAAGCTGAGTGTCCTCTACTTCCATTATATCTAAAAAATTCTACAGCTCACACCAAAACGATCCAGATGGATAAAAAGCACTAGGTGTGCAGGTGAACTGTCCTTTTAAGGGATAAGGCAGGTGATAGGCCGACACGTCTTCATACCTAACTGACACTATGTTCCTAACTAAGTACTTGACTTATATAAGTACATAAAATCAGTCAGAAATGACTTGGGACAGTGGTCTCCTGGGTGCAAGTCTGAGTATGTTTGACCCATTTATCCACCCCAGCCTCCTCCATGTGTGCTCTTTATACCACACCACCTTTGCCCCCATCATAATTACGACAGCCTCTAGAGGTCACCACCTAACAAAAAAAGTGGATATGGATTTCAATGTTCTTTTGATGTTTTATTGTAATGTATGTCTATGTTCTTATAAAGCACCTTAAATTGTCTTGTGTCTGAATGGTGCTGTATAAAGACACTTGCCTTGCCTTGTAAGCTGCCTGCACAGATGATCTACTGTATACGGATGTTTTTCTGGTGAGGATGGCCTAGATATTCTATAGTTTGTGCCAACAAATCAGACAAGAAGACCATAACCACCAATGAAGTTACTCTATTAACAAGTATTGTTTGTGCATCCAAAGCCACTGGGTTATTCCTCAGAGCCAAAGTCTAAAAATTATTAACTTGAAGAGGTTACTCAATACAGTGTAGATTCACGCCAGGCAATCCCTTTGTAATCACCAAGCTTTTGATCGGTGCCTGTAATTTAATTACATATTTTTAACTGTAACAAATTTCAATTACATTTATTTTGTCATTTCATTACATGTAACTAGTTACTCTCCAGCACTGCTAATATCGTATTAGATATTTGTGTAATTAGAGAATTAATTCTTGAGTTATGGAAAAAAAATGTGTTGTGAGGTCACAGTGACCTTTGCTCTTTCACCACTAAGATCTAATCAGTTCATCCTTGAGTCCAAGTGGATGTTTGTGCTACATTTGTAGAACACAAGCGTTACTGAAATATCGTGTTCACCAGACTGGGATAGATGTGAGGTTACAGCGGCCTTTAACCGCCAAATTATAATCGATTCATCCTTGCGTCCAAGTGGACATTGTGCCAAGTTTGAAGAAATTCCATCAAGGCGTTCTTGAATTTGTTGACGCAAAAGCATAACGCTTACGCCTGGCGGAGATAACAGCTAATAAATGACTCACACCTTTGTACTGCAGAGTCACACTCCTTATGTTAGGATCAAAATGGATGTCAATCCTGCTCACTCACAAATGCATCAAATGTGTATTAATCCACACCAGAAAATAGTCCTCAATGAATACTCTTTTTACTCTTGTGTGAGTGATGGTAGAAAAAAAAAACTACAGCACCCAGCTTTTTTTTATGGAATCATTCAGCCTTTAAAAAAATATGCTACATATTCATGACCCATTTTTAAAGAAAAGCAAAGCACAGTGATGTTGTACCATAAAAGGGTGAAAACAGATCTCAGTTATAGTCTTTAATAAAACATATAATGTGGAAAACACACACACACACACACACACACACACACACACACCCAGACAGTCAGGGTTTATTGCATGTCAGTGTGTTTTATGGTTGAGCCATGTTTAATTATTTACTCCAGTCTTTCTCAGGCCACAGCGGTGTCGATTACTAACACACTGAGCTGCCTCCTCTCCTCAGCTCCACGTCCAGTTCAATACGATTAACTCGCTTTTCTCACACAGGCTCTGGCACATTTGCTGGATGATATAAGGCCTGCAGACCCTCTCAAGGTCTCATTGACAGTTGCACTACTCTGGATATAAACATGTCAGGGATGAATAGTGATCAGCTACACCGCTCCACCCTGGGGATTTACGGGGTAAGTAACAGATACTTGTGTGCTTGTGGGGGGCTAGTGGCTCAAATTAGAGAATAAATTCAGAGAAGAGTGGTCTGTCCTGTCTTCTGATTTCTTTTCAGGAAACTGAGATGTTTTTCTGGGGAACACGGAAACGGTTGAACTTTTTAATGTAATTTCTGCCAAGCAAACATGATGTGAATTCCCACAGTCAGTTTCAAATTCGAGGAGTATTTCCTTCGTTTGATAACACCAGAGATTTGAGTCTTAGGTTGTCTGTGCTGCAGTGTTGGGAGGGAGAGTTTGCGCTCATAAATACAGATTGAATTAAAGATGGATTGTATTGATTCTCCTTTAGGTGGGTCTTAAACTTTCTCTGACTTTTAAAATTTGACAGAAACTAAGGTTTCTGAAAGTGAATCTCTCTGTGTGTTTGTGTTTCCCCAAACAGAGGTTGATGGATGAGTTCAACCCAAGCCTACAGAAACTGGTTTCGCTGGGTAACAGCTACATCCAGGCTTTCCATGGTAAGACAGAAGGAAGGTAGGATGGAAAGAAAGAAAATCTGCTAGTGACAATTTCTCACATTTAGGTTGTGTGAAATTCCCACACCTAGCTTTATAAGTGCTATAAACTAAACAAACTGTAATGGTGGCACACAGAATAAGGGAGCTGTCTATTCACTGCACCTAATTCCAAAGTCCATAAGCTTTGGGAATATCCTGGTGCTGTTATAGCCCTGGTTATGGGCCTGTTACCAAGGCCTGCAGAGGTTGTTATGAGCACCCTGTGAACAGACAAACAAGGCCCTGTATTTGATTTCCTACAGAGGCAGGGATTTAGGATATTGAATGCTGGCCTTGTTTGAAATCACTTCTATGCTCTATATTTGACTGTGTTTCTGTGAGAAGAGGTCATTTCAGAGCCAGGATTAAACTTTTAATTTGAATCTGAATGTACAGCGACTGCGTCTATATATTTTATGTCTTAATTATCCACATCATAATCACCTCTAATCCCTGTGCGATGCAGAGGGCCTTTAAAATGCTGAAATGCAAATGAGATCCAGCTACAGAAGCAGCTTTATATCATGATGCTTTTGCACCTTATATTGGGTGAAATCTGTGATACATTTACTGTAAAAAAAAAAAAAAAAAAAAAAAAAAAAAAAATCATAAAAATGGCCGTGATATGTCATCAGAGATCAGGGAAACATGTTAAGATGAAATACTCGCTTCTCTGACATCAACGCTGCATATCCCCCTTTCTATTTTGGGCCAGAATATCTGTTTTCGTTTGCCCGTTTCCCATTAGAGTTCAAATTGATGCAGAATGTTCACTGAATGAGTAAGTGTCTGCTTATGAGTTGTAAGAAATCATATATCATTTTATCATGACAGTTAAATTGAGCAATATGTTAATGGAGTCTGGCAAACAGTCACTGAAGTTCAGAGTATGTATTTTCAGGGCAGTGGCTAGTCCAATTTCATTTTTGCATGTGCAATTGCTACATATTGCTCCTTTAATTCTCAAGTAGTATTGCGACGTCATCAACAACTGATTCATAGTAGCACCACTGCACCAAAAGCCTGCAGAAAATAAAATACAGATATGATGTCTGTGGTTGCCACCTGCCCGGAGGCTATAAGTTCCCTCTATGTGTTCACGACATGTTAATGAGCTCAAGACCAAGAACTAAGATAAATTCTGTTTAGATCCTATTGATGCAGCTTCTCATTGTAATCTGTTTTTCAAATAGGCGTTGGATGCCGTTCAGACTCTTATTAAAGCTCTATCACATACGTAGGTGTTCATTATTGATTAACCCATTTGTCTCAAAGCCGGAGGGAGGCAGCGTGATTGGTTAGCATTGGCTGCAGCCCCACCCAGCCCGTTCTCATCCATCCACAAAAACAAAGAAAAAGTTTTTCTCAGCTAGAGCGGACTCGGTCAGAAAGACCAGAATACGTCTGCTCAGGGATCTGGAGCAACAACAGCCTGAAGATGGGGCCTGACTGTGATTTGACCCCATTTGACATCTACTGCCCCACATACTGAGGCAAAAACCTGGGGTTGAGAAAAAAGGGTGTAACGTTTGAGTGAAGTCAGTTTACAATCCAATACATTAAATTTGTGATTCAAAAGAAACTTATATGAGAAATATATTTACTATGCTAAATCATAAAATGACCATGTGTTGTCAGAGATTAAGGAAACGTGCTTAATTTAAATAATGTGTTTAAAATAATGTTCGCCAAATGAGCAAATGTCTGTTTATGAGTCGTTACAAATCACTGATAATCTTTCAGAAGGCGTAGATGTTTATAACAGTTAAATTAAGCAATGAATGAATGGAGTCTGGCAGACAGTCACTGAACTCCAACTTACTGTCAAATTACAATGTTGCGCTCATGATTCTAAAAGAGGAGGTGTGGAGAAATAAGCTTGCTTCGAATATAAATTGTACATATAAAATGGGATTAATGATACTTAATATACCATCTATGGCTCCAACTCACTATTCAGACAGCAATACTCATTTTTGATCACCAAGGTTTTATATATTTCTCCTTTAACCACACCAACACCATGAATCCCATGAGAGCTGAGATGTCAGCTACTGCTACTCTGCTAAGCTCGGCTTTTGGTGGGACTAGTTTAGCTGTTTTTATTCTGACCGGAATTCTACTTTATTTATGTGGTTTAACAAACTAAGACACATAAATGTAAATATTTCAATTCCAGGAAGCACTAAGTGGGAAAAGTAAATAAATTTAGCTTGAGCTAGCTGTGGCTATCTCACCATCTAGCTTTAACTGGATTTGGCGCTAATGCTTTTTAGCTGCAAATTTAACAAACTGTTTTCTTTTAAAGTACTAATTTCTGTAGTATTTAAAAAAACAAAAACAAAATCTTGACTAAATACTACATGTAGTTTTAGCTTTGTAGGACAGTATAGAAATAAAGCAGTATCAATAACAGTTCAAAATGCAATGATAGGTACCCACTGAGCAAAGATACACTCAAAAGACACCTTTTGAACATTGTGTCTTATTTTGAAAAGACCCCCGAGGAGCTGGAATGAAAGTTTTTATGACGTCCTCTGAACGTGTGATGCTGGCATCCACGGGAGGGTTAATTTAGCACATGAAATTCTATATCTCGTGCTCTCTCTATATGATAACAGCAATAAATATGTTGTTAATAAATTGAATATATTATTATTTGTTTAATCAATTTAAGAAATCTTCTAGCCAGATGTTGCATATCAACTGCATGTCAATATCCAAGAGGGGTTGCGGTCAGGCGTCCAGATATTGAACTTGATTTAAACATCAAAGACATACAGTTATGGTCCAACGCACTATAGACATGATCTGCACGTCTGGTTGATGTCTCATGTTTGTTGAGTAGCAAAGAGAGAGAGAGGAGTGACTGAATGGTTAATGCGTATCAAGAAAAATATGATTCCACTGGGATTTTGTGCAGCTGTTTTTTTTTTTAAGTTAACACATTTCGAATGATTACAGGGAGTTATTTGTGGAGGCCTAAATGGTTAATTGAATTATTGAATCATTTCCCCCCTCCACTTCCTTTTTTGTAAATTAATCATTCTGTTTACCTGCTTGTGTGCTTCTGTGCCAAGAAAATAAATTGTACCAAATCACTCTGCATTTCAAATAACCCTTGTGTTTGTGTGCGTGTGTTTTCAGCTCTTGCTGTAACAAGTGAGGCCTACTTCAGCGCACTTTCAAAGATTGGAGAGAAGGCTTTCCACACCATGTCCTCACACTCCTTAGGTATATGTGAACACATATTCATGCACATGCCTTGTGACTACTGAGTGAAAACAATGAATTTTGTTATCTACAGGATGTGTGTGTTTTGTCTTTGATCTGTTTATGGCCATTTACAAAGCAGTGTTCTTCCGTGTTGTAAAGACCAAAGTTTGCCCTCAGGCACACTTTATTACTTGGCTCACAATTACTAAGAACCAGCGCATGTATTACATGTAGGTGTGTGTAGCACACTCTTTGATGTGTAAGTATGCAAGACACACTGTGTTAAGTTACTAAATGAATGTTTTTTTCTCTCTATACCATTCAGTGCTCATAAAGATTAAAAGACTTACCTGCAGCTCAGACTGAGGAAATGTTGGTATTGGGCTCACGTTCAAGTCAAGAATATAGCGAAACTGTCTAATTAGATTTCTACTCATGACATCAGTTAGGTTCAAAGTTAGATTGCAGCACAGTGTATGTTTGAGTCTGTTTTTATGTGAGTTCAAGCCAGGAGTGTTGGCAGAGTGGGTATCAGATGCCTGCAGACAACATGAATAATAGACGATGACAGGCAGCGGGCCGTGCTCCGCTCACTTAACCCAGCCACTCATAAGGGGAGTCGTGTTCAGTTTAGTGGCTGGAGCCGAAGATATTGTCCAAACTGGATCGTTAGTGTACTCCAACTGTGAGGAAATGAATCCCAGCATGCATTTCAAGGACAGCAGCAAGTCAAACTCAGTCCAGCGTTGTCAGGATATGATGTCATGGCATGGTAAAACCAGATATTTAACCTGCTCGGTTTTGAGATTTCATCAAACGTTTCGTGTGTCCCTCACTATGTGTGTAGGTGCACAGCAGAGGTGTCAAGAGTTCACGCATTCTGTATTTGAGCAGAAGTGCAAATACTTGTGTAAAAAAAAAATGACTCTGTTGAAATTGTAGAAGTATCGATTCAACTTCCTTCCTCAACTAAAAGTGAAAAAGTACAGTCTCTGAAGTGTACTAAAACTAAAAGTAGAAAATCTAGCCCTGCCTGACCGTCATTTTCATCTTGTTACATCTTTTTTGTCTTTTATGTCGTTTTCATCTTGATATGTCTTGTGTTGTTTTTTTGTCTTGTAACATTTTTTATGTCTTGTTACATCTTTTCCATCTTGTTACGTCTTGTTACTTTTTTTTAATCTTGTTTCGTCTTTTGCATCTCTAAGGTCCTTTCCGTTTTTTTGTCTTTAGTCTTTTACTTCTTGTTACATCTTTTATGTCTTGTTATGGCTTTTACATCTTTTACATCTTGTTTGGTCTTTCATGGTTGTTATGTCCTTTACAACTTGTTGCATCTTTTACGTCTAATTATGTCCTTTACATCTCATTACATCTTTGACATCTCTGTTATGGCTTGTTAT
This sequence comes from Lutjanus argentimaculatus, assembly GCA_034769285.1. Lineage (NCBI taxonomy): Eukaryota > Metazoa > Chordata > Actinopteri > Lutjaniformes > Lutjanidae > Lutjanus > Lutjanus argentimaculatus. Next base: position 11,493,264 of record JAWZSL010000024.1, on the reverse strand, counting down.
GTCGTTTACGTGCTTTATGTCTTGTTACACCTTTGTGTTACATCTTGGAATGTCTTTTACATCTTGTTACATCTTTTATACCTAATTACATCCTTTACATCTCATTACATCTTTTACATAAAGAACATCTCATTAATTCACTTTTTGTTTGTTCATTTTTTCATTTTTTGCTGAACAGAATACACAGCAAAACATTAATGAAAACGAAAAAAGAAAGAAAGGGTAAAAGCTTATTTATTTTTGTATCAGCTAAGACCACTGATTACATCTTTTATGTCTAATTACATCTCGTTATGTCTTTACATTTTGTTACTTCTTTTACGTTTCATTATGTCTTTTATGCCTTGTTACGTCTTTTACATCTTGTTACGTCTTGTTACTTCTTTATGTCTTTTTATGTCAGTTTTTGTCTTCTTACATCTTTTTTTGTCCTCTTACATCCATCATGCATGATATGCACTGATGGATACTATAAAGAATCGTTCTCTATGTGTTACTGTCCCATTCATTTAGGCAGAAATCAGTCTTGATGTTGGAAAGGCGGCGTTTCCCCTCAAATGCATTAAAACTAAAATAACATTCCTGGTATGAAAATGTAAAGAGTGGAAAGCACAGATATTTGTGTTGAAATGCAGGGAGTAAAAGTAAGATGTTGTAAATACTGTAGTACTGAGCACAGTAACAAAGTATTTTTCCTTCATTACTTCCCACCTCTGGTGCACAGCTTGGCAGGGAACTAAATTCAGCCTGAAGAGGTCACTCAGTAAAGTACAGATCTACACCAGGTGAAAAGAATATCTAGATGTAATTCCTTTGTAATTACCAATATTTTGATTAGTAACTGCAATTTTTTCTCAGTAACTGCAACAGATTGCAATTACATTTATTTTTCAATTTAATTACTTGTAAGCCTTGTTTTAGCCTAGGAGTTGTTGATTATTGACAGCCCCTACCCTATGTATACGTAAGTATTCAAAAAATGGTGAATCACTGCAACCATGAGAGGTCTTTGTGGAAACAGTCATGAATGTTAAATATTACAGACTATGTTTATAGAGGAGTACAAAAGACTGATAGGGAGCTTCAGGGGTTTTTGCAGAACATTATGATGTCACAGTGAAGCTGATCTTTGTCCTTTTGTATATGAAATGTTATCACCTCGTCATTTTATCTTTTTGTATTTGTGTGAAATTTCGTCATAAATAGCAAATGAAATCTTTTGTTGTGGTCAGTAATGTGGTTTGTGAGGTCACAGTGACCTTTGACCACCAAAATATGATGAGTTCATCCTTGAGCCCAAGTGGATGTTTGTGCCAAAATTTGAAGAAATTCCCCCTAAGCGTTCCTGAAATAAAACCCTCAAGACAATGGGATGGACATGAAGCCACAGAACCTTGATTTTGACTTTTGATCACCAAAATCTAATCAGTTCATCCTTGAGTCCAAGTGGACATTTGTGCCAAGTTCAAAGAAATTCTCTCGTGGTGTTCTTGAGATATCACCATTCGTGGGGATGGACAAATTGATGATCTGAAAACATAACACCTCCGGCCATAAAAACAAAAAAAAAGGTTTTTCAAGGTTTTTCTTTTTCAAATATTGTGAAGTGCGGAGTTCCGTCAGCATACAGTCATAAATGAGCACAAAAACTATTAGGCTGATTTGGAAAAATCACCCAAGTGATTACAAATCAGAAAATGCTGAGATTTCTTAAACGTTATCATAGGTCATAAACATCAACTTAAATCAGAGGTATTGTAATGAAACAGGATCAGCTGCTTCACATCAGGAAGAAACAAGTGAAGGATTAACATACACATTCAGTTGAGCTGCCAGGAGTAAAAGTAAAAACAGTAAAACACTTGGCGTGATTAGCTGGAAACAAAATCATAAATAAACCATCACAAAACGGCTGAAATAAAAGAGTGCCTACAGATAAAGCCCCAGTCTGCACCTCTCATATATCAGAGCTATATTTGAGTCATAACTGCTGTTTCCCTGAAAGATAATTAGCCTTTTCTTCTACCCATCTGGATGAAAAGATATTCATTCTGCTGCATGATAAAAAAAAAAAGATTTTTAACCTATTCCCCAAGTTCCCAACACTGTTAACCCTGCAAATAAAAGAAAAAACAGTTTCTGGTGAGTCCTGAGTTCAGTCAGAAGCTGAGCTGAACCCAAACACACAGACACACATTCAGTCAGTTCTAGCTAGCTTATAGTTAACGTCTGAACAATTGTTACATTGGGCTGAATAAACCCATTTGGAACTCTAACCCTAAGTCCAGTTATTAAATTTATCATCAAAAGCAAAAATTTGCTTCACTTTCTGTCTGAACACACCTTAGAAGAAGCAGAGGGCCTATTTTCAGTGTCTTTCACTCACTGATTGTAACACTGCTGTCTTCAAGGTGATGTCCTGATTCAGATCTCTGAGAACCAAAGAAAACTCAACATGGAGCTGGAGGGAGTCGTAAGTACCATCAACACTCTGCTAATCTGTCTATGATCGGCCTCCTCTGTGCTCCGTTTTCCCACGTGTTTAACAGAATTTTTGTGTGCGTGTTTCCAGTTCCGCTGGTTCAGTGTGGAGGTCCTTCAGGAGATGGACAACAACATTAGACTGGACAAAGATTACATATCAGTGAGTGAGGGACAAAGCAGGAACACAAACACACAGAACGACAAGCTGTTCTCTCGTAATAATTTCCAGGAATGAAAAATACAACTAATATCTGAGGGGTTAATATATTGATATATAGCTCACTCACCTCTAGTGTCATTAAAAGTGAAGAAGCCATTAGGACGAATGGCGAAAGACGTGACATGAATTCTCTGTCATACAGAGCAGCAGGAAGCACTACGAGATGGAAGTCCACAGCCAGGCAGTCGCTCTGGAGAGGCAGCTAAGGAGAGGAGCCAACCAGGTTTGTGTGCTTCTCTCTTTCTGCACCCTGAAGGAAAATACAGCTTCATTGTGTATGTATATGTCCTTGTACATTATATATACAGTACTGTCAAATATGTGTGTCCTCAGGACTGTAGTGAGTATGTGCAGTTCCTCAGGAAGAGCCACGGTGAGGCAATGAAGGAGGAGGAGAGACGACACCGCTTCCTGGCTGAGAAGCACTGCGGTCTGATACAAGCCATCGCCCACCTCATGAATAAGGTATACAGCAGACCTCAAATAGCATTTGTGAATTCAATATTTTATGGTTTGTTTTGGCTCATTGACTACAGGTGCCAAATGGGTCAGGGTTGTCTTATAATTCATTGAATGTCAGAAGGACAATAACAGGAATGCATGCTAAGAGAGAATTTACAATAAAGTGTAAAGATTATGTAAAATTTTATCAGTCCCTGAAGGGAAATTGTCCTCCTTTATAACGAGGGTCAACCACGGATCAGCAGCCTCGAGTTGCAGATACAGATTCAGTTTCCTCAGCAGGCTCATGCCTTACAAACAGGTCGTCTGTTTGAACTCTGGACTCCCTGCTCACTTTTTATCACACCACTGTACTGTGACAGTAAACCTAACCCTAGTTTTCAAAATGAAGCTATGAGACTGTGCCAGTGGTTTAGAGCGACCTGAGGCATGTTTTTTTTTTTAACTCTCTGTACCTCAAAGTGACATAGCAGCCCTCTGAGAAAAGATATTTGTCCCCCTTAAAACAAAATAAAACAAGTTTTCTCTTTTAATACTATAACAATATAAATTCAAGGCTCATTCCAATAAATACAACATTTTAACATTTTATACTCCTTTCAACTCAGTTCTAAAAAGATTGAAATTCTATTTGGCACTGACACCTCCACCTTACAAGAATACCAGGTTCATACACCCATCTTATTACTCTGCAGTGTAGAAGCAACCTTGGTATTTCAATTGACAGCAACCTCACGTTGAACAGCCACATAAAATCTGTCATACAGTCATGCTTTTTTCAACTTAAGTTGAACTTTTCAGTTTCATATTTTAGTTGAAATGAGTAGGTTACACATTTGTGGTGTGCATGGACTGTCTTCATGTCCGTCTTCCATTTTAGTTCCATTTTAGTTCAGATCGGTTTAGATCAGCAAGTGTGGTGATTATTAAATACTCCATCCACCAGTCACATCACTGGTCACATAGTTCTGAACAGCTGTGCCAGTTACACGTCTATGTACTAATGACAGCTCAGCAGATGGTAAGCTTTGCCTCAGGAAATGATAGTTATAATAACAATAGAAAAAAAAAAGAAAGAAATTGAAATGACCTGCAGCTGGCACAATGGCAACATCAGAGGTGTGTCAGGCAGAAATGCCCAGCAGTCAGACCCGTCTGTGCTTACATCTGGAGATGCTTATATTGGACCAATGCTGTTTTAGCAATAACTCATGTTTCTCACCTTTTAGGCAGTCACATAGTTTATTTATTAATGATACACAACAGCATTTGCACTGTAATGCATTTTAAGGATAAAGCATGACCCACTTTTGCTGAAAAGAAAGTTGTACAGGTTATGATGAACCCTGGTAATAAGATATCTCCCTCATTAAAAAAGCATAATATGGAGTTATAACAGACCAGTCTGCTGGGTGTAGAGGTCTGTATGGTTATACTGTAGCAGCCTGGTGTTGTTTTCAAGTGATTTAATGAAGGTAAACACAGTGACTGGTCGTGCGTAACAGCACTGCATTCTGCAGCACTTCAGAGGCTGCAGATTTATTAACATACTGTATATAATTGGTGCCATTCTGGCTCATAAAGCAAACTGTAGCTGACAGCGAACGGCACGCTGTATTCACCTAAAACTGTTTACAACTTTTTCCAAGTGTGTTCCAGCATAATCTGTTCATCAGGAACCACACGCAGACCTGTAACACCTACTATTTGTCATTGCTGTCACTGGCCCATACGGCAGATACTAGTGCACGCTCACTAATTCACAAAATTTGAGACTCTTGGCTGCATCTACAAGTTAATCTGAGCTAATTATGTTCTCATTTAATCATTTGGGCTATAATATGTGAGTCCGAATTGACTTCCAATCAATAAAAAGCTGATAGCAGATGCATAGCGACTGTATTTCAGCCGGTGCATTCTGTCTCTTTTGCTCTCTACACGGACTGTTTCCCTGCATGCAAGCAAGCCCAGTTAAACATGATTGGTCATTGTTCTCAGAGAACAAACTGACTACAAATGGAAACCAAAACACTTCTGATACCAGAATCTTATCCCTTGCAGATTCTGCATATGTATATGCGGATATTTGATGATTATAAAACAGGCAATTATGGGAGGCCATTATAACCTGGAAAAAAGATGAGGAGTCAAACAAGATAAAAACAGAACAGCTCATGGAAAGTCAAAATTAAAAGGTAAAAAAGTGAAAATAGTAAGGTTTTTTTTTTAAATCTAAATTTGAATGAACTGAGTCAAAATTATGAGAAAAAAGTCGAGATATTTGAGTATTTTTTTATTGCTGAAATGAGCTAGAACATTTTAATTCTTTTTAACGTTGTAATTCTGCAGCTGTAACCTGTTTTACCAGGTTTGAAGGGACTTTTTTAAAAACAAGTGCATTTGTGTATGTTTGTGTACGTTTGTGTGTGGCAGACAGTAGGTTCTCTCCAGCAGAAAGCTAATGCCTGGACAGACCAGGTGAACGCCACTAGAGGACCCGAGGCTAGACGGCCCCCTTCTGTGGATAACCTTGTGAGTTCAGAGAAATCAGTTGTGTTTACTGAATTATTCAAGGTGGGTCGGAACTGGATTGCATTTGAATCTTTCAAAACTCCAAGAATATGCTGCTGGTGTCCCCAAGTCTTAGGGGAAAGAACTGGGGGAAGCTCTATAGGATCTGTTTGGGCAAATAGTTTGTGAAATGAATAACAGAATTTGTTTTAAAGTAAATCCATAAAATAAATATTAGATAAGAAAACATATTGTGATGAAATAGAGTGTTATCTGCACCAGGAAATGGATAATATTTGCACACAGACAGCGTGTTATAGAGCAACCAGGAAATTATTGCAAACATATTTCTGTTACCAGGGTGCCCTCTGCTGGTCGAACCCTGATTTCATTTGAAACCATCAGAGTGAATCACACCTCTGACATGAGGCACAATAAGCTTTCTGAGGAGAATTAAACCTGTTGTTGAAATAAAAGACAGAGACACAGATCTTCTAACATGAAAGAAATACTATGATAAGACCAAAAGTATATTCCTATACATCATCTGAATAAACACACACAGTCTATGAATTCAGACGTGTCTACATCTCAAAACCGTGGGATTACCACCACGGATAATTCATAAACCGAAACTATATGGTTCTCTGCATGAAGGCTGCAATTACGATTCAAGTAAACAACCAAGACACCGCTGAGATAAACCCTGTCAGTTTTGTTCTGTTCCTCATCGGAAGGTGACGTGCATGAAACCCCACAGATCCCACATCCTACTGTAATAACAATCAGGGGATTAACATGGATTTGGTTTGTTTTGGTTTGACGTGGGGTTTATCTTGCTTATAACAGTGTGAAGCCTGTGAGCCACTTTAGACACTTCTACAGTCCATTACTCATTGTAACACACAGGAGATCCAAGACATCCTCCACAATAAGCCGGCCCATTTAAGATAACATTAACTGCTCAGTCCTGAGCCGCTGCTTCTGTTTATTGTTTATTCAGATGTGAATGTGCAAACACACGTCTTGGTGTTTACAGGATGTAGTGACATTACAACTGCACAGATAACTGATCAACACTCTTTGAAATAAGGCTTCCAAAAGAAACCCCTGGGTTGTTAGCACCCTTAGAACGTGGAAAAGTTATAGATTGACCCACAGTGAGGGATCTGGGTTGAACTAGTACTTCATTCATTCCTTCATTCATTCCACCAACATGGAACCAGCCTTGTTCTAGTTCAAGCACAAAAATTCAAAATTAGTTTTGAACCATTCTGAGCTTTTCCACTGAACATAAATTGGTTTGAATCCTAAAAAGTTCTTTCTAGGTATAGAACTCTCTGGAAGGGTTACAAGTGGAACCTTTATAAAAGGTTCTACCAGGAACCAAAATGGTTCTCCTAGTGCCTTTTTCCACCGACATGTAACTGGCACTGTTACAGTTCAAGTACCTAATTTTGAACCATTCTGAGCATTTCCACCAAAAATGAAGTGGTTCAGAACCTGAAAAGTTGGTTCCCAACTGGAATCAAAAACTCGCAGGTGTTCATTAGGAACTGAAGTAGGCGTATCATATTCTATGGGTTGCTGTGCATTGTGCAGCACCCTCTGTTGATGACATCCATAATTACAATGGTTCTGCTCAAAAGTGGTGGAAATGAGGGCTGGAACCAAGGTTCCAATAATCTTGAAGGGAACTGATTAGAGAACCAGGTCTAAGTTTGTGGAAAAGGGCTTCTAAGAGGCCAAGCCAAAGGACCCTTTATGGTTCTGGTTAGCAGCTTTTTCTAAGAGTGTAGCAGTGCTGTGCGTGTAATGTGTTGAGTGTATTCTTGGTTGCACAGATGGGGATGAGGGAGGAGGAGATGAGAAGGAGCAGAGAGGAGCCGACCCTTGGCAAAATACCATCAAGGGGTGAGTGGTTATTGTGAGTCATTCCAAAACTCTGTATTTATTTTTGAGTTCAGATATCACTTTACTGACACCATCTCTGAGCACAACCTATAAATCTAAAGTGTCAGCACCAAACAACAATACCATAAAAAGATTCTGACTTGACTTTGGTGCCACATATTTCATGTTATGTTTAGAATGAATGTGTGTCTGTAACATTCAGTGTTGTCTGTAAATCATTTGCAGTCCATAATGCCTCCGCCTGTATATCAGGGCTCATTTTGCCTCGTCTCCACCACCCGCTTTATCATTCTTTAAGCCTTTTATCTCTGAGTGTCTCTCTCTCTCGTCCATGTTTCTCTCCTCCTCCTCATCATTTTTCACATCATGCACTTTCAGACCTCCTCATTTGTACTTTTCACTGCAGAAAGTCTGTCTAATTATGTGACTTCATTATCTAGAGTAAAAATAGATGTGATAACGCTGTATCAAAAACAAACAATAAACAATCTCTAGAATAATAAATAGCACTTCCACTTATGTTCCACTTTTGCCTCTCGGAAGCCTTGCATGCAGCAGGCGTGTTGTCTGTAGCACTACAGTGGCCCAACTGATGCTCACTAGAAACAAAAAACAATGTGGACACACTTTATTTACAGTACACTAATAAGACGTAACAAGTTGTACTTTGTATCAAATAAGACAAAAAGTAGAAATAATATATTCTTTATTAGACACTATGAGACTCTATTAGACACTTGAACTTTACAAGAGGATCAATGGGGACAAATTACAACAGAACTGCACTGTAAACTAAAGTGCATTATTACCACTGTTAGACTCCTTATATGCTTTATTAGAGGGTAATCAAGGGACTATTATGACACAGCTGTACTGTAAACTAAAACATAGTGTTTCCCACCCTTATTAGACTTCATTAGAGGGTAATTAGGGACATATTACAGCAGAACTGTCATGTAAATCAAAGTGTACTGTTTTCTCCTGTTAGACCCTTATTAGCTCTTATATGAGGATTATTAGGGACACACAACAGAACTGTACTGTAAACTAAAGTGATGTCATATAGCTGATACTTCCCCATTTAAATACAGTATATGAACCAGATCTACCAAGTAAAGGCCAAAATTATAGAAGCAGAGGAATATTTTGTCCATGGGTAAATGCACAGATCGCACATATTATTGTAATACTGTAGACAGATAATGTGATTTGATCAAAGAAGTAAGCGCTGGTTTTGCCAACTGCCAATTGTATGGGACCAGAAGGTGTGTCTCAAGTAGCACATATGAGATTTCACTTTAGTTTACAGAACAGCTTTATTGTAATGTGTCCCTAATTACCATCTAAGAAAGCCTAATGAAGATCTAATAAAGGGTCTAATAAAGAACATCTCATTTTTATTTTTTTCTCTGATTTGATTCAAAGTATGGCTTGTTTTCTGTAAGATTAAGTGCAACCAAGAATGCCATCCTCTTTGGTATAACTCAGTGAATTGCGTCCCTCAGCATCCAAACAAAATAATTATGCATAGAGTGAGATACTTAGTATTCTGAAAGCCCCCTGAGTTATGAACACCAGGGCCATAACGAATAAAGAAATAAATCATAGCCATTTATATTTTTTAATTAATGATTTCACAAGAGATTCTTCTTTATCAGCTAAACTGTTCTCTCTCTGCACCTGTGTGTTTCATTTGTCATCTCTCCAGCTCCTTCACCCCAGGGAAGCATTTCTTACTCGAGGGCAGACTCAGTGGGTGGTGGCGGTGGAGGGAGATCCATGAGGGCTCGGGTGGCCCACCAGCCTGATGGCTCCAACTCCACCCTGCTGCCCTTTTCCAGGGGAGAGATGATCACCGTGCTGGTCCAGCAGGCCAGGAACGGCTGGCTGTACGGACGGGTGGGCAGCAGTTCACGGTGAGTGATGTTCCCTTGTGAGTGTGTGTGTGAATGTGGAGGCTTCTGTGTGTCCTGCGTAACCATCCGTGCTCACTGTAAATATGTCTGCAGTCAAGTGAAATATATACCTTTTTTTGCTGCTGTACTCTCTGTTGTCCACTGATACCATTCAGTAGGTCAATGTACTGTGTATTCAGCTAGTTTTAATATTGAAGACACACATAACTTTTCCTATGGCAAACTAAATTATAGAAGCAAACATTTGTAAGGAATGAATGGAAAATAAAAGAATGAAATGAAAAAAGTGAGTTTTGTTACACTGTGAACAAACAGAAAACCAAAAAAACAAAATATTATTGAATAACAAGAGTCTACACTGTAAAAATAGAGTTTTCATTTTAACTTAAAAAAGTTAGTGTCCGGGCTGCCTTAAATTTTAAGATGAGGTAATGTTGTAATGATTCAAAATGAATAAAACTGTTCAGTTAGCTTAAAGACCCCTCCAATGAAAATCACGTTTTAAACCTTGTTATTATGTATATGTGGATTTTTTCATGTTACAAGACATTTACCTTGTGAGGCAGCTGGATTTGCGAGACCACGCGATCACACTAGAATCCATCTTGCCAGGCTCCAAGCTATCCATTAGTGTCCGCACCAGATGTGGTGCGTGCCAATCAGCATCCTCGGAGGGACTACCTCACCTGAGGGTTTCAGGTGTGCTGACAGCAAGAAGAAATGAGTTAGTGTCTGTTTTTGAGTCTAATCTATTAGAAGGAGTAGTGTTAATGTTGGCAGAGCTTTGCAATTGTCTGCTGGTTGCATCTGGCACTTGTGAAGGCATTGCAGTAGGTGCTTCATCGTCTGTTGCTGGTCAGGATTTGCACTCTTCAGGTTAGAGTAAAAAATAATTAATAAATGATTTACGAGAATGCATCAATAGTCTTTTAGGAGGAGTAGATGTTGCTTACCATTAAAATGAGTAATGTGTCAGTGGAATCTGGCAGGCAGTCACAACCTCAAACTCCAGATTGTGTGTTTTCAGAGCAGTGGGCTTTGTTTTCAGGATAACAGGCTTAATTTTATATGACAATTGACAACTATAAACAGCTGATGAACTTGTAGGACTTGTTGTTACTTTTTATTGTCAATTTAAAGTGTTGCACTTGTCTTGCACTCCTGCAGTGTTTCTGTGGCCTGCCTGAGCTTCCTCAAGTCTGGGAAAGAGAGGGCAGGGGGAAAAAATTTGCTTCAACCGCAGACTGTATATTAAGAAGGATTTCAACCTATTTAATATACACTCGCAATTTGGACTGCAGTACTCATTTTTGGATGCACAATTGTTATATATTGCTATTTTAATTCTCTTTTAATATTCTTAATGACATTTACACATAATCCGCTAACCTTCATCTTCATCTGGCTCATTTGTTTTCAGTCAGGGATGGTTTCCAGCGTCCTATGTGGAAGCAATGGATGACCCACCCAGCTCTCGGTAAGCATCCAATAAAATGTTTTCAACAAGTACGACTGTTAAATAACATTTCTATATGTTATTTCTATATGTCATTTTATATGTTCTGTGCCAGGCGTGATGGTAAAAGGATTCCAGCATTAGAATGCAAGTCACGTTCAACATAAACATGAAGCTACTGCCAACAGCCAAACAGCTTGGCTTAGCATAGCTAAACACTGCAAATGGGGAAACAGCTAGTTTGGCTCTGTCTGAAGGTAACAAAAAAGAAGTAGGTTTGAATCTGGTGATCCCACAGTTTACATGTGTTCTGCTCTCATGTTTGTATGTTTCCCCTCACACAATCCAAAGAAACACTTGCCAGTAAATATTGAAAAAGTAATGATTATTTCCTTGCAGCCACTAAAAGTGGATAGAGATACTTTAGATTAAAGACTAAACCTTCTGCATAATGTTCTACCTTCACTCCTGATACATAATATATTTTGCAGCTCCCAGAGGCTGCCCTTATTGTTTTATGGGCCCAACATTTTTAAAAGAGGGTCAGCAAGAAACTTGGGCCTGGAATAATAACATGAACTATTTAAGATATTTGGGTGACCCATAGCTGTGAGGAAAACCAGCTGGAGGTTTAAAACTAAAAACTTTGCTCAGTCACTGTGGACACATGCCCTGGCTAAATGCCTATAATGGGAATCTTAATGTAGACCAAATGCACTAAATATATGTATTTGATGTAAAATCTCACATACTTTAAAAACGAAACTCATGCTTTATATTTTTCATATTTTTTTCTGTGCATTTCTAACATCCTTTAAATATGATGGAATGAAGAGAGAAGAAGAGAACAGACTCTATATCCTTCTTCAACAAAGAAAATAAATTCTTATTTTTTTGTAATTTCAGTAGCTCCACTCTGCGAAGCAGCAGCAGCGTGAGCAGCATGAGCAGCCTGCTCGACGGTGGGGCCCCAGCCCCTCCACCCCCACCTCCGCCTCCACCTCCATCTCAGTCTTCAAGTGGACAGTCCGAGTTTCAACCAATCACACTGACTTCTGACAGAAGGGCTGAGTCTAATTCAGAAAACAAGGTATGGCTATCAGTCAGTCTGTCCGATTTGCTGATAAGTGTAGCTTATATCAGTCAATTCTCTCTCTCTATCTCCTGCTCTATCAAAAGATTATCGATCTTAAACTGAGCCAACATCCGTAAGATAAAGCTGTGGTTGGTAACAGAAACCAGCAAGAGTAAGTTAGATTTTGAAAGCATCAGAAAAAAATGAAACCCCTCTCTTTAGGCTTCCCTCCAAAGCCCCTTCCCCAAACCACATGAAGGCACACTGCCTGACTACAGCTGAAGGACAAGTTGGTTACCATATTCAACTACCTCTTGCCTCATTTATATGTATATCATTTATATGAATACACTTTACATTATCATAATTAAGGTAACAATCAACATGGTTATTGTTAGTACTCACAGCTGTCAAGCATCTTAGCTGGGAAATATTGGCTGCAATTTCTCTGCCAATCCTCTGTGACCAGCTTGCTATAGCTTTAGCAATATATCGGCCTAGCTTTGTGGAAGACTCAGATCATGGGCAATGACGTAGGCACGTATCCAGTCATTTCATTCTGTACGAATTAGAGCTATTGATTTATGAATTGCTGTCTGGATGTACAGATAATTTCAATAAATATAACAAGAAAGGCTTCTAAAATACATTACTTACCCTACCTGGTTGCAAAAAACTGTGTTTTCTCCAATGAGGATGGGGCAGCTCTGATGAGATTAGTTTACATACTAATCCTTGATGGTATTTCCCAGTCTGTCCAGCAGGGGCACTGTGGCAAGGTGCTGTTCTCAATGGCACCACATCCCTCTTTCTGGTGGATGCAGGGAGGAAGCTCCAGCTGCTGATGGTGAATTGGCAAGGAGCTTGTGTGCATGTGTGAGTGTATGTGTGTGTGTGTGTGTGTGTGCTCTTGTTTTAGCATGCTGTAACTTGAGACTGTTAAACTTAAGGCCTATTTCAAGGCCTTGTGACTCAATAGATCTGGCACATAACCTTTAGGGTGCTGCAGTGTGATAATGCCATCAATGTCTTTTCTCTTTGGCTCTATTCGAGCACACAGTGGTTTGTATAGAGCTTCTGTTTCTGCATGCAGAGATTTTGACAGGCCAGAGCTTAAAGTAATAACTTACCCTCCTCTACTGTCTTATTTTGTTGGCAGATGTTATTTGCACCCAGGTTGGAATAGGCAAAGTGGTGGAATTGCCAATATATCTATTTACACCAAGGTGTATATACTGTTACCTAGCATGGCAGAGACAAGCACCCAGGTAAACGTTGCCAGCAATGCTATTTGTGGGTGTAAATAGCCAGTATGGCTTTTACCCCCACATGGCAGAGACAATCTTGATCTTTTCTTTAACCAAGTAATTTTGTTGACTAAACCTGACCAAACTGCAACTGAAAACTGAAAATGATAATGAAACTGTAAATAACTGTAAATAGATACCAATGACATGTAATTTCCCCCTGCTGTCAAATGATGGCCTCTCAGGGTGGGACTCAAACCCTGCTTTCCCACAGGAAAGCTTTTCACTGAATTTGTCCCTCTTTATAGCTAAAATAAGGAGGTTGGGTATGAACAGCTGTTTTTTATGTTTAGTAAAATGTCATGTTTGTCTTGCAGGTAAATAGCCATATTGGCTATTCACACAAATAACATTGCTGGCTATGGAAACCTTGGTACTTAGGCACATAGGTAGTTACATTGAGTATTCCATCCAAGGTGCAAATAACATCTGCCCACAAAAAACTGTTCACCATAGCTGCACGCAGCAGCTATTCAGCTATGTGAGTTGCCGAATAACTGCCTATTTGTACCAGAATACAAATAAACACTCCGTATTTTGTTTTATAAATTAATGAATTTTAAAGCAAATGCTCAAATTTCAATAATATTGCAAAAGGCTGGTATATTTTAGGGTCAATAAGTGAGCACACAGAAAGAATTGTAGATCTTTCCCAAGCAGCCCCCACCTTGCTCCACCATTCCCATCTGCCAGACACAACTCATACATTTCATATTTAATAAACAATTCATTCACATCTCAGGAGCGCTCATTGCTCGTGAATTGTTTACTACAGTCTTGAACATAATGGAAATGTGTGCTGTGTTCAGTGACACTGCAAAGAATTTATTTTACACTACATTAATAAGATCTAACAAGCCACCCTTTGTATCAGATTAGACAAAAACTAGAAATAATATGTTCTTTATTAGACAGTACTAGACACTTTATTAGGCCTTATTAGAGAATGATTAGGGACATATTTCAACAGAACTGCTACATATCTGCTACTTGAAACACACCTTCTTTTTGCTGGCCCCATACAGTTGGCAGAGTGCCAAAACCAATCCAGACTCTAACCTTAACCCTAACCCTAACCCAATGCCTACTGTCTAAATTATAGTAGCAGAGGAATATTTTGTCTGTGAGTGCACAGAATTATTGTAATACTGTAGGCAGATAAACATAATGTTTTTAAATGGGGAAGCAGCAAATATGTGATTTCACTGAAGTTCACAGTACTGTTCTGTTGTAATGTGTCCCAAATTACCCTCTATGAAAGTCGATAGACTTTAGTTTGCACTACAGTTCTATTATAACGTGTCCCAAATAAAGTCTAAGGGTGGTGTGACAGTGGGAAACAGCGCAAAGCTTGTTAGGTATCATTGGTGTACTGTAAAATAAAGTGCAACCGTGTTTTCTTTTTCTTTGTAACGTGCATTTTCCCTGATGTCCCTGCACGGTCCCTGTTGCTCCTTTGTCCTTCTCTTTTGTAAAAATGTGATTTTGCAGTTTGTGTCAACTGGACACTCTGAAGTGTGTGTGGGGCTGCCAGAAACAGCGCATTAACAGGCAGCCTGTGGGAGGACCGCCTGAAAGCAGAGGAGTTGAGGGGCATGGAGCCTGCAGAGCCTCCATTAGCGCATGTTTCTACATTTTGTGGTTTGGATTGGCCTTCACTCACTCATACCTTTACCATATTTTTTTTTCTACAGAGATCAAGACCACATGGACAACCGGAACTCTTCCCAAGGTAAGATCAATGTAACTGTGGCTCTGCTTTGGAAGCACAGGCAGGTTGTGAAATGCTTAAATGGAGGCCACTCATGTTCTCTCCCACAGAAACTAATGATATTTTTTGAAGTATATCATGAACCCATTAAACCAGAGAACACCAAATGAGGGCAGTGATCTAAATGGCACAGAATTGCTTTCCTACCATTAGAGTTTGAAGTGCAGTTTAGTACCGAAACCATTTCAGTTATGGCCATTTGGGAGTGATGACTATCACTCTCACTCTCACTTCAGGTGAGCGGTTTGCTAGATGATGCTTGTACAGTTTGAAATGCAGCTCTCATTTCTCTTGTTATAACCTTCACTGTTAAACTCAAAGATGTTATTTAGGGCCACAGCTTTTTCTGGTATTGGTTTTTCTCCATTCTGTCTCTGTCATTTTCTCTGCCTCTGACATTTATTTCCCTCTCGCTTGTGCTCTCCTTTTATTTTGAAGGGGTACCAACCCATTTGCTACAGTTAAGCTGAGGCCGACGTCCACCGATGACAGATCGGCCCCACGTTTATACCGATGATGACTTCTTAACCCCGAAACAAATGGTTTCATTGAGCTGGACAGTTCATTGTTGACCCTGGAAATAACAGCTTATATTGTCAAAAGACCATAGATTGGATCTTATTTTGTCAACCAGTGTTTTCACACCTCCGACAATACTTTGTTTGCCACAGTGTCCTTCTGCACAAATACTTTTGATAAATATTCTAGAATTGCTGGGATTGTACAAAGACTAGATATATTCTTTATATCTTGCTAAACCAACAGCCAACATCAGTTCATGTATTTTGTCACCTTTTTCAGAATTGGCTCTGTTTTTGTGATGTGTAAAATAGCATGAATGAATCACTGGATGTAAACTAATATGTTCACTGATGTGACCTTGTCTGAAATCATCATTCTTTCTGTGAAATGCTTGGTTTTACTGGGACTAAAATCCTGACATGTGAATGTGAATGACTCAGATATTGGAAATAAATGATTACCTATGTCTGTGGTGTGTCTATAGTGTATATAGGTGATGTAGGAATCAATGGAATCAATGTTAAGAACATGTTGGTGTGCATCAGAATTGACCTTTTTATGTGAGATCTGTCATTTATAACTCAGGGATGAATGCATGATGCTGTGTACTTTATGTAGCAGCCTAAATCTGACCTTTTTTATGTTTTAGGTTTTTATTGCTGTTGTATCTCTGCCATTTTTCTCTACATGCTCTACTGAATTAACTCCATTAATAAATATTAATTGCAGTACTAATTTACTTTGGAAAATGGCTTGTAGAAAATGTAACCTCTGGCAGATGATGTAATATCTTGTATTAAAAAAGGATAAAATGTAATAAAAAATGCAGTGCATTCATGGATAATGTAATACCATCTTTGTAGGCTCATATAATTACTGTAACCAGTGTGTTTCACTGTATTAGCAGGTGGCTTTTTTTTTTTTTTTTTTTTTGCTACTGGCATAATGATAATATTGATCAGTTATGTAATATAGTGATTAAGAATAAAAGTTATTTCATAATAAAAACACCCCTGACAACTTGATTTCAAAACTTTAGTATTTGGCCAGAACATTAAATATTTGCTACTAAATAAGCAACAGTAAAAGTATTAGTTAGGCGTAGTAGTTTAACACTCAAAAATGAACGGTGTATTTTGATCATAGTTGATTGACAGTGGCCATACAATCCACCAACTTCAATCAGACTCTGATTGAAATGTGTCTAATTTCTGATTGGTGTGCAGAAGTATGTGGCATCACCTTTTCCCTTGGAACTCCACACACCTCAGACAAAAACAAACGTAACCAAAACTGTTCAAACTTTGTAAGAAAATAGTGCTGTTCATGCACAGCGCTGGGCAGTAACGCATAATTATAACTTCTGGTTAATAAAGCACACAGGAGGAATTTATTGCTTCATTTGATTACATTTACCATCAACACTTTCTGGACATAAAAAAGTGCCAAATTTTCCCTTTAACAGTCTGTTGGTACCAGTAGTGAGACTGTCTGAGCCACACTGAACAGTCCTGTTCCTCGTCTTTTAAGTGATATAGCCTCGAAGCTTCAGATGTGTGTTTACTTGCTCAGGCAGTGAAATGGCCTACTAAAGAAGATCAGGATTCCCGTGTTGCCTGTTTGGGTCCTCCGCTGGGGATACTTAACCCAAATTGAACCTCAGTGTGAATCCAATTCTGCTAATGGCTTGACAGCATGGTTCTGTTAAACTAGCACGGCACTTCTGAGTAAAGACTCTTTGGCAAGTGGAATAATGTGGCCCCCACCTCCTTTTTCTCTGTCAGTGAAGTTGCATTCATAATGTAGTATGGACGCTGGCAGAGAGACTCCTCAGAGTTTGTCTTCTTCCCCTGTCACTGCTTAGACGACACAGTCAATGCTAATGAATACCAACAAATGACACTGAAAGCTAATTCTGACCTTCTTACTTTTTAAAGTACACCCCTTTATACATTATTAGGTTGCTGTCAAGATATGCTTCACTTGTTCTGCTTGATAAGACTAAAAGTGACAGCATTGTAGAGAAAGGAAGGAAAGAAGGAGCACCGGATTTAGAGTGTAAAATCAGATAGAAGAATCACATCAAAGGAAGGAATTAACAGGAGTCTTTGTTTTTGAGGCATAGTTTTTTTTTTTCAATTTATTAGATTCTTTCACAGCTTGACCTCTTTCTTCTTTTGGTATGTTTTACAACAGCTCATTACCAGAGGAGAAAGGGATGGATAAATAGATAGATAGATGGGTGGATGAGTGGATGGATGGTGGTGATTGCGTGGGAGGGACAGAGGGGAGCAAATGCAGGAAGGGAACTGTGCCAGAAGTGAAACAGACAGAGACAAAGAGAGGAACAGAAAAAAGGAGGAGAAAGAAAGAAAGAGAGAAAGTGACAGGAAATGTCAGCTAAGATGATGGAGGGATAAGAAAGAGGGTAAAGTCAGAAGTACAGGTGGAAATGGGGGTCTTTCTCTTATAATCTCTGTTTACTTTAAATATCTACTTTATGCTTTAAAATGTGAGGTTTATTCCTGCAGGCATGATTTATACCTATACATAAACAGAGACACTGTATAAAAAGGATAAAATAAATAGGATGAATATAGCTGTGGAGACATTTGAGGAGGGGTGTGTGTTCAGGGGGCGGCACACCACTGATTATTTCCTATAGTGCAGCACTGCACTTAGTGAAGACAGCAGCGGGGCACAGGGTGAAGAAGAGGAGTGTGTGTGTGTGTGTAGCAGGAATCGGCTGTACTCTGGTGGGCTGGGAGTCAGGGTGGGGTGCTGAGGTGTAGGTGCTGGCGAAGACTGTGGGTGGGGGGAGCAGGTGTCAGGATGTAGCGGTGTTTAGGAGGTGATCTTGGAGTGCTAGTCAGTCACACAAAGGTGACAATTTATTCTTTCACCAGCCAAGCAAACTCTGCAAGAGAAGGGGAAAAAGCAAAAGTCAGGATGATTGACTCCTTTTCTCTCCTCTACAGTATTTAAAGAACCATCACAGTAAAAATGTGTTCAGGGATATCTCAGTGATCACGGCCAGTGAACGCAGTGTCCAAGACCGACAGAGGCCAGTTTGACAGGGAATACAGTACCGAGGTGGTTTTCTTGCTGGGTTTGGTTCCTGGAACCCTGAGGTTGAGTCAGTTAATTAGGTGGCTAGCTCCACGGCTAACCAAGCTAATTAGCTATTGCCAGCTACAGACAACAGCACACAATGGTTAGCCTACTTTAGCAACAAGCAAAGTAGCTAACAGCTGTCTCTCCATCAGCTAACCTGTAAGTAAATCGCATTGGCACTGTACTTGTCAAACTGGCCTTATAACATTTCATGACATCTTTATGACAAGTCCAAATGATGCAACTTTACTTGAAGTTGAGTAAATTAGTCATGACTCTGTTACAAAAGCATCTGACAATGTAATAACTCTTAATGACATCTTTATGACAAGATGCAAAATGTATCACTTTACTTGAGGTCAAGGAAAATAATCATGACCTACTTATCTCCTGATGGCCAATGTCAAAACCAACCACATATAACAGTTTAATGTGATGTTTAAATATAAAGCTAAACAGCTTCTTTAAGTTTGATAATGTCAAGTTGTCATAATATAGACCTTTACAGGTTATGTTGTTTTGGTTATTGTCAAGTTGTCATAACAAAGAGATTTTTTTTCTTGGTTAATGTCAAGTTTTCCAGACAAAGACATCTCAAACAATGTCAACTTAAAATAATAAAAAATGAATTAATTAATGACAACAGTCATAAACACAATCACAATCTTAGCGCACCCCTTCAAATAGAGTGTTACCTTATATATATTTTTTCCCCTTGTGACATTTATGCTACAAAAAAAGGGCTGAACAGTAACATCAAAATCATTATGTCAAACCACGCCTCTTATGTGCTCCATGGATCATAAAGGTATGCTTTGCCATATACATAGTACAAAAATCACGTCGCTTTATCTGCTCTTTATTTTCTAGTAGATAGTGGAACCAATACACATCTACTGTTTCAGGACCTGTATATGTAATAGGGACTGAACATCTAAATTTCTCTAGAAAATGCATCTTTTTTTTCTGTAGCCAGCAGCTGCGTTAACTTTATTCTCATCTTTGGCAAAATGAAATGCATCATATTAAGTTAACCTCTAATATGATGCATGTTCAGCACCAGCCCCACTCGTTTTACGAATGGATGAAGTGAAAACATTACGACCCTGAAGTGTCTCAGTACCCATGAAGCTGGTGCCTCTACCTCGTTACCTTATTCAGTGACAGTGATGATGACTGTTCATTTATTAGCTCTTGGTTCAAAAGAGAGAGCAGCTGCGGTAATCAGGATGCTACACTTGTTATGTTTACCATAAATTTAACTTTGTCTGACTGAACTCCTAATGTTCAATTTTATGTCAAACATAAGGTTCAACAACCATCCGGACTCAAATCATTTTTGTGTTGTTCTTTATGTTAGACTATACTAATAAGATGTAACTTTATTAGACCTTTATGTAATTGTCTTGGGGGTAATTAGGGACACTTTACAACAGAATGGTACTATAAACTAAAGTGAAATCACATATCTGATACTTGAGACACACCTTCTTTGGCTGGTCCTGAACAATTGGCTGAATTGCCTGGATCAATGTTTTGATCAATGATTTGACGGGTTCATTGATCAAATGACATTATCTGCCTACAGTATTACAAAAAGTCTGTGCAGTCACCCACTGACAAAATATTCCTCTACCTCTATAATTTTTGAGCTTGGTAGATCTGGTTCACATACTGTTTTTACTTGGGGAAGGAGCAGATATGTAATGTCACTTTAGTTTACAGTACAGTTGTGTTGTAATGTGTCCCTAATTACCATCTAATAAAGCCTAATAAGGGTTTAATAAAGGGTCTAATGCTGTCTAATGAAGAACATATTATTTCTTGTTTTCATCTAATTTAATATGAAGTCTGGCTTGTTACATTGTATTAGTGTACTGTAAAATAAAGTGCGACCAATTTGTGTCCAGAGCTTTAATGGGCTGAGACATGCAGCAGTAAGGGTTTTAAGAGCCACTGTGTTGCTCCTGTATCTGTCTATCATGTTATGATCGCTTAAAATTCTACATGATTTGTGGTTCTGTTTATATGGACAGATGAGGACAGGGTTAAAAAATGAAATGCACCAAGGTACCTGACAAAATGTAAATTTTGCTTTTTTGGCACAAAAATCCCAACCAGCTACAGAAAAAAAAAAATCTCTTAGCTATAATTACATTGATGTTTCAAACTGAGAGCCAACATTCACTAATAAAATTTCAAACAATAAAATTCAGACAGAATGAAACTGTGATCTTAATAAATTACCAGTAAATAAAAAAATAAATGTGTGGTAAACAACGGACTGTAGCACATGAAGACAGTCTCCCTACTGTATGTGTGTGTTTGTGACTTTCTTTCTACATTGGTGTTGCTTGGTGTCTGTTTGTGTGACCTTGTCCCACTCCCTAATGGAATTTGATGTTTACCATCGACTCCAATCTTGCCGTCTCCATCCTTGTCGGCTGCTTGTAAAAATGCTTTGGTTTCTTTGTCTGTGAGGTCCCTGCCATCTTTGGCAAAACCCTTCAGGACGAATCTAGCCATGGACAGAAAAGCAGAATGGATGCGTGTCACAGAACACTAATGCGCAGCCAGATCATTTGATGCATATTTTGGGTTTATATGCGTGTTATTTGTGTATGTTTGTCTCACTTGAGCTCCTCCTTCCTCTATGAAGCCGCTGTTGTCGGCGTCCAGCACCGTAAAGACCTTCTTCACATCATCAGAAGACTTGGCCTTCAGACCCACCATATCGAAAAACTTCTTATGGTCAAAGGAGTCAGCAACTGCACACACACACATACACACACAAATAAGGAGGCATGCAAACAAAGCACAAAACACAAAATGTCACTGCAGTACTTTGCAAGCACTTCTAAACTTGTCAACCTTGGATGCTCCTCTTGACACTTGCTGACTCCTGCCAAAATGTTTCACTTCAATTTATAGGCTATTCACACAAAGTTTTTTTTGGACACCAAAGATAGTGGGCACAGGTAAGCGCTCCTAAACAAAGTCAGTGGAGGCCTGCAATGAAACTTTTCTAAAAGTTACTTTAGTTGCTCATCCTGTGTTGATCTTGGAGATGAGGCCCAAAGGCAAAAGAGTTAATTGAAATGAGGCACCCTTCTAACAGTGTGACAGTTATATACTGAGAACATGTGTTTGCTAGAGGACCCATTAGTTCTGGGTCATGGAGCTCTGCCTATCTCCTGTCTTTCTTCGCTATACATCATACACATTTGATCTTAGACTGTTTTTTCAAACAATTTAAGAACTTTTGTGGCATTCATCAATAGCTTTGTATTTACCATTTGTTCTTTGGTAAGAACAAAATTTAAGAGGGCTCCAGACCACATGCAAGGCGGTGCGCATGAAAGTCAATTGGCATTTTGTGCTGTGAAACATTATTAATCATGAAGAACAAGTAATTTGCTTTACAAAAAGACAGAAGAAAAATGTTATATAACTATTTATGAAATTAATAATTATAAAAACTATATGCCATTCTGGAGCCTCAGTCTGGAGCCAGATCAAGACAAATTGATCTGGCTGCACCTTCATGAGAAAGAAACCTTTCGATATCATTACAGTGAAACTGCAGTGTGATCCTCCATGTCTGTCTCTTTTTCTTGTTGCCATCCTTCAGTGTAATTTCCTTTTCCTTTCTTTTCTTCTTGTTTCTGAGTTTAACGTCACCTGTCAAATATGAGTAGCATGTTGCTTTGTGGTTTGCATGCAGCACTTAACTCTGCTGCCTTCATATAGATTTATTGGGGCATTTCTATATGCTAATTGCAAACATCCTGACTGTTGCATCCAATTTAAATCAAACGCAATTCATCAACATTCTCAGGTGGGTAAGAACAGCTTCGGCTGTCAGGTGCGCATTTCATGAATCCAAAGTAGGATTTTCCTCCGACTGCTTTGTTTAAAAACAAATATAAGAGAAAAAAAATTCATGCATAAGGCCCATTACCTACAGGTAGACACATGTGTCAATAAAGCTCACTTCTAACAGTATCACCGTGTTAGCTGGCTCAGTGGTGCTATGTTACAGTTAAGCTTAGACGGATACCAATTATGTTAGCATCCCACACTGTTGCATATCTCTTCTCTACGCACAGATGCACACTTTCATCTGCACAGTGATACTTTTGGCGAGTGTATTTTGGTGGTAAGAAAGTAGTTCCAACATGAAACTGATCACTATAATGTCTGTGGATTATCTTGAGAATTAGGGTCACGATATCTGGAAAGCAACATTGCTGTTGAGTTTTTCAAATGTATTTTTTGGCACTTTGACCACCACAAGCTGAATGCCATCTAGCACCATTATATTCAAAGGAAGGCGACATCTCTCGATCGCTCCAAACTCGACCACTCACACCAGAACAATCCAGATGGATAAATAGCACAACAGGTAAGGGGTAAAATGAGTGTTTTTGATTCTGGGGTGAACTGTCCCTTTAACCAGTCCACAACCAGTAGTACTTGTATTCAACATACGTTCAAAGCTTAACCACTCTCTGCCAGATCTCATCCACAGTCCATATCCCCAAGAAATCTACTTAAATCTGGGGGATCATATATGAGCCAGATCCATATCTGCTCCTCAGGAGATGATCAGCTGATCGTGCTGAACTCTGTGATTTATCCATGTTTTACCTGCAAATGCATCTAGAGCTTTCTTGATGTCATCAGCGTTGAGGATGCTGCTCATTGCCATCTTGGCTGCTGGAGAAAAAGAGATGAAAAAAGACAAGATGAGAGGGAGAGAGAAAAAGAAGAGGAGAACAGAGAGGGGACAAGGTTAAAAACAAGGTCGCTAGAGAGCAGACTTAGAACTCGGAGACATTCTCGTATTACGCTCATGACACTCTAGAAATGGAGCAGGAAACCAGGACATGTGAGGAAGGAGGTGATGAGTGACAGAGTGAATTAGTGACAGCCGAAGAGGAGTGATAAAAAGGAGGGAGATGTGATGGAGGTGGAGGAAGAGAAAGATACCGTAGCAGGATGGTGCTGAGAGATGGAGCAAGAGGAGGTGTGGGTTATGGGGCATAGTAGCGGGGTCATTAAAATAAAGGATAAAGGAGAGCAGGATGTGTGGGACAGATGGATAGAACAGCCAGCCTGTACTCATTACCAGGTCATCACAAACGTTTTGTTATACCCTTGATGACGCACAAGGAACTCTTGAGTATCTGAATGAGACGTACCAGGCTTTCAACTAACTTCAATGTAAATCCATCTGCGTCAGGTGCCATAGTATGAAGAGTGAGATAATCTGGAGGATGGATGGATAGATGGATGGATGGGTCAAACAGACACAGGATTTTCACCAGGAGGCCAGGGTTGATGTCACAGTAACTAAGTTCACAGTCCCAAACATTAACTAGTTCATGTTCATTCTTTCCTTATTTTAAAAACTGTAATTTCAAATAGACTCTCCTCCTGCCAGGGACAGTGGAGTCTATATCATAACGTCAGGCTAAATGGTGTGTGATATTCATGTTTTTTTTAATGATAACTTATATCTACTAGTAACAACGAGCATATAGAATGCAGATCTATTGGTCTGTTTGTCACTGTCAACAGACTTCATTCTGCATGATCAAAGAAATTTTTTACATCATGCCGACATTCTGGCCCATATTCACATGCTGTCTCTTTGATGCGAGTCTGCATCACACCTTTTTTTAACAGTTGATGATGTGAGTGTCGTTATCTCTCTGAGGACTGAACATCGCTCACATTCACGTTCATTAAACTCATACGTTCAGTTCACCGTTGACCAAAAACTGTTCATGAATGTGTGCTCTAATGCAACTCAATGCAACACAACGCA
Source organism: Lutjanus argentimaculatus (assembly GCA_034769285.1). NCBI lineage: Eukaryota > Metazoa > Chordata > Actinopteri > Lutjaniformes > Lutjanidae > Lutjanus > Lutjanus argentimaculatus. The sequence continues at coordinate 11,468,679 of JAWZSL010000024.1, read as the reverse complement.
ACGCAATGCAATGCAACACTACATAGCATAACATTATCCGTAACGTAGTGTAACGTAAACGTTAGTGTAACATGATGGAGCAGAAGGAAACCCAGTTCTTTTAACCCTTATACTGTCAAACCATGGTAGTAGTATTCAAGGTCCCTCTAGTGGTACACTGGGCTATCTCTTAAAATTTTTTAAAAAGTAAATAAATTAATTCAAAAACATATACTCAAAATACTTCATGTAATACCAAACCACTAACCAAACGGCAAAAATTTCATAATGCTAAAAAGGCTGTTAAAGCGCTTTCTGGCAGAAACCTCGCATACAGATGCTCAAGGGTACCTTGTACATCTCTATGAGCTGCCGAGGGGCGTGCCAAAGCAGCGTCAGTATTTGGTGACCTGGGAAGAGAATGTGTTGGGACAACCAGTGTGGTGTCCCATATCAGTGTTTTCCATTTTATCTGTGTGATATCATTGAGTTGTTACAGATGAAGGAGAGGCACAGAGCCAGAGGCCCAGTCAGCAGGGCTCTAACAGGCCATCTGAGTCTTCTGCTGTCCCTGAAATACCACAGGAGAATTCAGTTTGTCAGCCCAGTCCAGTTGGAGAATCTCCTTGTACCTCACACTTTGAAAGGTGAGCCCACCACTTATAGGGCTTTGGCTTTTTCCTCCACGTGTGTGACTGAACCTGATCGCTATTTGTCCCCTTCCCTGACGTTGACTGATGGCCTCCTGTCCTCTGTTGCTATTGCAAACACACACGTACAGTGTGTATACATTTGAGGCTGAACACAGAGAGAGACAAACACAGAGAGACTCTCCAAACGAGCAGTGGAAAAAGATTTGAGTCTCAGGAGCTGTGGTGTTGAGAGGCAGACACGTGCTCTGATTTCACTTTGCTCATTGTGGTCTGGCAAACCTTATTAAGCATTTGCTTAATTAGTTGTAATGTTGCTGGAGCAAACCGCACTTCTCCAAGTGAGGAAATATATATTTGCAGTTGGTATAATCTGTTTGAAGATCGAATCATCACTTAAGTGTATGATCCCGATCAGTTTTTGCAGTGTTTTTCCAGTTGTTTACTATAGGCAGTAAGCTTCTTTCATGAGGCTAGTGCAGCCTGGACGCCTCGTGTTTTAGACGAGAGACAGGATGATGATTGAAAGGTCAAAGTTGTCATATTGCCATTTAATTGAAAGTGTGAAAACTTGCAACTGTAGAAACAATGGTTAAATGACCTGAATCAAGCCACAAAAATGTGTCTGAGGTGAACTCCAGTACAGTCCAGTGACCACTTGTCATTGGATCTCACTTCCCCGCTCAGTATGCAAATAAATGTACATAAGTTCCATTTGTCAAGACCAAATGCGTTGTTTTAACCAGCAGGAAGCAGCAGTGAACTTCCTGTGCCTTGTCATGTACGGTGTGTTTCATGTGTGCTGTAGTTGTAGCTTGTTCTTGTTATTTTACACTTAAATGAATGAGTACATCCTCTGCGTAAACGAGAGGACTTGAGCAGGTGGTCATTCAATGTGGCCTTGGACACATTCTCGCACACACTGCTGAAAGAATGTGGCCCAGACCGCCTCCTAATGTGATTGGATCTCAGCGTGTCCTCCATGCATCTTGGGTGCATTCACACTTAGAGCTGTCCACTTGTGATCGGATCACCCAAGACACATGTAATGCCTTGTAAACAAGGCCAAGAATGCATTTGAAAAATAGGCCATCTAGCACCTACAGTATTTTTATTAGTTGCTCAACAGGTTCAAGAGTTGCATGTGCAGTATGTCACAGCCTCATATAAACAGCTTGCTGCTTGGTCCTGCCTCCAGCTGCCGTGCTCAATGGATTCTCGATGGATGTTTTCCAGACTAAAAACTAGCAGGGAATCCACATCAAAAGTGCAATATCAGTAAGCTCTACTGTTGCAACTCCGACTTACATTTAGCCATCAGTGTTCTCAGAAACGACTGTCCTCAACAGGCTGACTAATATCAGAAATGTACTGAATAAAAATATTTTTCAAGTGGGCTCCATGAGGAGTGCACTGAAAGAAAACAGTGTTGCTTTAAAACAAAAAGTTCCATTGATTTTATTCCATGAGAAAAATACCTATAATGAATTCAGAAAACTCACAGTGACACCGCGGGCCTTGATCAATCTTTTACGTGAACAAGTTCACAACATCAACGACGGCGACAGATTTAAACAGCTGTCCTTGGAGATTATGCTTCACTAAGTTTACAAGAGAAAAAAGAAACTGACTCTGAGCTTAAAAAAACAGTCATCTCACATTTATGTCTCAGTATAAGTGTAGACTTGCATTTCTGTCGTTACCATCCCTAGAACTGCTAACATGGCTAAAAAAACTGAACTTTTGAGATGTGATCCTGCTTTTGAAGACCAGTGGGATCCTGTGAAGGAGAGCTCACTGTAAACAACTATGTTCAAGCTGAGTTTACTGTATCTTTATCTGCAGGGAGCCCTAGAGCTCTTGGATACACACAGATTCTGTAAATAGACACATACTTACACCTGTCTGATTATGAGGGCAGCTTGTTGTACAGGACTGCATAAGGTATGAAAAATATTCAAATTTTCTAACTGTGATGTGGATGTTAAGCATGGAGTAGTGAGATGTCTTGTAGAAAGGTCACAGTAATGACACTGTATCACCATCATCCTTGTATCATCATCATCTCTGTGTTCCCTCTGTGCAGCACATATAATGCTGAGCTGGCTGATATCGTCGCTCTGTCCTTCTCAGTGGAAATACAGTCTGAGTTGCCTGTACATTTCCACCCATTATAAATCACTCATGCTACAGTATTTTGCTGCGTCACATCCAAAGCAGTCCAACTATTTAATATCATCTACTTCATAGTCTCCAACATTGTGTTTTATTTGGCTGCATTCAAGGCTAATATCCACAAAATTACTAATGTTATTCACATGGGTTTGATTATAAAACATTGTAAAATATTTAACAGAGTGTGGGGAAATCATCACCTAATTACCTGAGAGGGCTTCAGTAATGAAAACTGATCATGGTTGCTGTGTTGCCTTGTTACAACCCAATTAAAAGAAATTAAGGCATATCTTCTATTTACCATTTTAAGATTAACTTTTGAGGTGGGGCTTGTGGCACTAAATATTGCTGATTGGTCGAGTACTTTTAGCATTTTGTTTCAGCCATCATTTTTAAAAATCTACAGTCACAAACCAGCTTGTTTTTTTATTCATTGTGCTTCGACACGTCACCATGGAGTTACAAAAGACAGCCTAGGACAGATGGACTGAGAACAAAGTCCAGATTTACACTGAGGATGAAATCCAGCAGGAATTGTGCTTCTGTTGCACAAATAATGATGCCTGTTTGTTGCTTTATTTGGCGTCATCATTATTGTATAGTTATGTGCAAGAATGATGTGTAAAAACAGTTGTTGCCTTTTCATGTTGGTGGACTAAATTGACTACTCTCTGTGGGCCTTTAGACAAAAGTGGAAACACAGACGACAGGCTGAAGGAACCTTTTATTTCTTTGAAAATGCTTCTTGAAACTGAAAGTTACATGTACTTTAGTGCCTTGAAAAGTAGTTCCTGGGACTAAAAGTTATTGCTGTGGGAGAAAACATGGCATGGATTGTGGATCTATGATATTCTCTAAACTATATATACTATAAAATACTCAGTTTGATACTGTATTGTGGCCTATATATTATATTGTCACTTTCATAATCAAAGTGACTGTTCAGCAACATGTAGTTGCAGAAGAGTGAGAGCATCATAGAGACACACTGCTGCCTGTGAGACATCCTGCAACAGTGTCTTTTGTAAAGTGTACATGGGTGTGTGTGTTGTTGACAATAAATAAATTTATCCTGGCTAGGTCTCTGGTATAAACTACTCTCAGATAAATGTAGTGTTAACCACTATTTGAAGTAGTTCATGGACTTCTTTCATTTGCGTCACAATCAGCTTCAGTGATGTATGGACTTCTTCCGAGGCATAGTGTTATCTGCTGCCCTAACATATACTGCACACACAGATCAATACTGAACACAGCTGAACTTGTGTGGCCACACATTCAATCTTTTATCATTATAAAAGCACAACCTCCTTCCCTGACCTTTACCGCAAAGGTGTCCACGGGGAAAAGAAACAATTCACCGTGAAATGAGGAGGATAAGATTGATTTACACAGATATCTCAGTGTGCTGTCGGTGGAACTGTATAAAGTGTGCCACATTGATTTATTTAAAGAAAAGCATAAAGACCAATTGTCGCTGTGCTCTCTGCAGATTTTTGATCTCAGTCAATTATCTCAAATACTTTATCTCAATCAGATAGCTAAACCTGCAATAATATTTTTGGCTACTGGGGGCAATTCCTGAACACAACGCTATATATCATTACCTTGATATGGCAAAATCAATAGCAAATATCCATCAATTCTTGAGCAATATTATCACTCATTTGGACTTATGATTCTGTCCACCTGATGACTCTAAGTTCAGTATTTGCTCTGTTGTAGTTCTGTTTTTGGTCACTACCAACTCCCAAGTGGCATTTTTGGGAAATACATTTTTTTGCTTTCTGTCCGAGACTTAGATAGGAAGAATAATACCAGTGTTTACTGTGTCTAAATATAAGGCTGCTGCCAGTAGCCAATTAGCTTAGCTTAGCATAGCACACAGATTGGAAACTTGGGGAAACAACTGTCCAGACCTGGCTTAGCCTACTTGAAGGTAACAGAGTCTGCTGATCAGCACCTTTACAGCTCACGTAAGTTAATTTTAGGCTGGGCTGGCACCTGGAACATAAATATAGCCAGTGCAGGAAAATGCAGTCGCACTGGGGTCCATGAGGTGGGTGGATAGTTGCATATCTATAATAATATGGTAGTAATAGTAATGTGTGCAGTAAAATCAGAGTCTCGGCTCTGGTTTCTTTTTCTTTATTATGATTCTATAGATATTCAATAGGCATCTTCTCTAGAGAAAAATGCAGTCATATTTTTTCACAGACCCAGATGATTCAATCATCAAATATTATTTTGTAAGTTAAGGCTTTCAGATGATTCCTGAGTGTAGCTACAACCCATAACCCTGTTTAAGTTAACAAGCATTTTGTAAGCAATCTTCCCTTTTAAACCCCAATCTGAAATGAGGTAGGTGTGATATAAGCATCAATCAGACTCCACCAAGGTTATCTCCCGCACTGCACTGCTGATATAAGGCACTCATTGTTTAGTTGTTGCCGTCATCTATAACCACTATCTTTGCTAGATAAAATGTTTCGACTCGAGTCGTACTGGATGCCCTTGCTTTTTTCCTACCTCTTAACTACATTGATTTTTGCAGTTTTGAAACTTTATCCCTGAGGTGTGATGTTTACTTCAAATCAACATTTTCATGACTGAAGCAGAATGCTGAGGCAAGACATAATGTACAGTGACCTGCTCAGAAAGTTTCCATACAGAAGTAGAAAGAAAAAAGATTTTAAAAAGCTGACACAAACACTGGATTCTTCAATACTGAGGAACTGCTAATCTGTGTTGTTTGTGCCTTGTTTTTTTTGGGGTTTTTTTTTTATTGGTGTGTGTTTTTATGTGTGGATATGTCCTCTGTTGACTGCTATAGTAGTCAATTCAACAAATTTTAATGACACAGCACTAAGGATATTTTTGCACCTAACACCATGGGACTACCATTTTAGAGAGGTCACAATTACTCAGAAGTTACTCAAAGCAAAGGGCTTTATACTTAAAGCATAAGTTCGTTTTTTTGACACCTGGACCTTATTGTTAGGATTAAATACGCTCGTAGACTCACCCAGACAATTTTGGTGGAGCTCGGAGCCGTTTTCGAGCAATTTAGATCCAGCCGACGGCGTTTTTTCTCATGCCATAGTAGCGGACGGGGCCAGAAATCGAAGACTAAATTAGACATTATCTGCTGCGAAACTCGCTCATTTCACCTACATTTTATAAATGAATGGCCAGTGTTATCACCATGTCAGCTCAACTTCATTGTTATGGTCATCCGGGGCTTTACAAGGATGGGTAACTTTTGGTGACGTCATAGACGTGCGCCGCAGGACTGCCGCTGAGAAGAGACGCTGTTGTTGCTAGGCTACACGGCAACACGGCTATTTCTGTGTAGCATGGCGGAATATTTATCCGATGTAGAAGTGTCTGACGACGACTTTGAGTATAATGGATGCCCGTATCGTTTTGAGCCAGAATACACCAACGAGGAGCTATTTGAAAGGAGGATGCAGAGGGAAAGAGCCGAACAGCTGGCCAGAGAACGAGCAACCACTGCACGTCCACGAATGGGGGCTAACTGGTGGTGTTGTTGTGGACATTGCATGAGTTTTCGCAGCAGATAATGTCTAATTTAGGGGCTTCGATTTCTGGCCCCGTCCGCTACTATGGCATGAGAAAAAACGCCGTCGGTGGATCTAAATTGCTCGAAAACGGCTCCGAGCTCCACCAAAATTGTCTGGGTGAGTCTACGAGCGTATTTAATCCTAACAATAAGGTCCAGGTGTCAAAAAACCGAACTTATCCTTTAAGATCAGCATACTCATTTCAATGTGAATATTTTACAGTCCAAACAGAGAAAATTGTCAACTGAGGTGTCAACCTGGACTTTAACACCAATGATTTGTGACTTTACTTGGACTTGAGCCCTTTGACTTGAAAATACTTGATACTGTTTCTCAAACTTAAAGTATTTTACCTAAAAAGTGTGCCACAAATGAATTCATTCCCCTACATTTCCTGAATGAACTAATGTTAACACTATTCATTCTCTAGATCCACTTTGTTTTAACCACTCCAACAGCGTCCGCTCAAGTTGCAGGAGAGAACTGTAAAGACCTGACATTACGTTACTGAGCTCCAGTTGGAAAAAAACGATACCAAAGGTTTGTGCGCAAAAACTTTGCAGTGGTCAACAACAACAACAACAAAAAATTCTGTGTGCAAAACAAAAAGCATTATGACTTGTTTCGGACTCAAAACTCAAAGTTTAGGACTCAGGACACTTGCCTGTCTTGACTTGAGTGCAAAGACTTGCAACACAAAGTACCCACAACTTTTAGTCCAAGAAACTACTTTTCAAGGAAATTAAAGGTTCCTTCAGTCCGTTGTTGTCTGCATTTCCACTGCGGTCTAAAGACCTACAAAGATGTGGCCAGTTAGTCCGCTGACGTACAAAAAAGCGAGAGCTGTTTTTACACTTTTGTGTGCAAATGTTCAGCGAATGTTTAAAAATGGTGCCAGTGCTCAACCAATCAGAAATGTTCCAGTATTTTTATAGTGATACACCCCTAAGAAGGGACTTTCTGGTGGGTAAAATAATGTCCCTGAGACTTAATTTAGACCCTGGTCCCTGCAGTGGAAACACACTAAGTTCCTCCAAAGGTTCCTTGGCCCTGGGCAAAGTTCCTGCAGTGGAAACGTGGGTAATATGTACCATAAAAATGGTGTTTTAAAGGTTTCTGTAGGATACCGATGATATCTCTCCTGCATGAGGCCGACCTGTGAGTCTTTTGAAATAGAGTAATACTGTGTGTGAACTGGGGTTTCCTTCATGGGAAGTCCCATCACCCTGATGGTCTCCGTAGGTGTGGGAAACCTAACCATGCTGCAGGGCTGCCAACTCCCCAGTCTACTGTAACAGCTGCATGATAGTGTGAATATGTGTGTGTGTGCGTGCAAGTGTTTATGAGTGTTCCAGAGGCTGCCAAACAGGCTGGCATGAAGAGGTGGAAGGCTTAAAGAAGAATGAACTTGCATTTCAAGAAACCCGAGCCCCATCCGTTCTTTTTGACTGGTGCGTGTGTCTTTGTGGGGGAGTCTGCAGAGAAAGTGTGTGTATGTCTTAGAGCGAGACACAGTTAAGGGGGGAAGGAGAAGGAGAAACACTGTACAAAAATATTCCTCCTCAGTATCATTGCATGCTGTTTGTGAACTGGAGGTGAACTCTTGTCCTCTACATAAATAGGCTTTGAAAGTATTGTGTGTTGAGTTTTTTTTCCCCCTTTTGTGCAGCTGTGTGAGTGTACTGCAATGAGGCATTCAACAATGAGCATTGTTTTGTTGAATCATTGTTTTTATGTGACTCATATACCCCTGGAGCTTTATGCTGTTTTAAGTTTAAACTGAGGTCACCAATATTAGGATTTCTTTTGTAATGACTAAGAAAGGCTATTCCTCTGTGTGTATTTGATTAGGACTGTGTTGCTGCTATAAAAACACATTCAGGTTATTATTTTCCCTGGATAATAGATTTACCCAGTGCATTTTGGCTGGTTCATAATAATATAATCACAAGGTATTACAGTGCTGTCTTTATCAAAAGGAGTTCTTAAAAAATTAATCTGAATCGCACTGAGAGAAACAGACAATTTGTACTGTAAATTTTGAGGGTAATATCATATTTCATGGCCACATCACAACTTTGATAAGGCAGCATTTTCAATAGATATACTGTATGTCAATAAGTTTGTTTACAGCTGATATACAGTACTCCAGAGGCACCATTTAATGGACTCTAATCCAAAGCACTTTACAGTAATATGAGTGCAAACTACTTTAATAATGGTGGTATCAGAAGTGAGTTTCTATCCCTGGAAGACTTAATAGAGAAAATAAAAATAAATACAAACCTGAAAAAAAAAAAAAACTCCCTGTAGTACCTTTAATTTACACCAAACAAATACCAAAAACTTTTCTCATTAATAGTTTATTCAATCATAATCCTGAAAAAATAGACACATAGAACACATTATAATAATGATAATAGTGGCATATTTTAAAATTAGTGTAATTTCCACCCAATTTAATAGACCTCATTTATCAGATGCTGATTTTAGGAAAAATATTGGACCTCAAATTCAAAAGGATTGCTGTGACACATATATATTTAATCATTGTGTCAACCCTTTCCCTGAAATGGAAAATTAGTATTTAATTTAAGTACTTGACTTAAAACTTATAACGGTTAAGACAATTATTTCAGCACTGGGGTCATATGAGGCTAGCTGATCTACAGTTTGATCAAACAACAAAGTTATTCTCATTTAATCCACATTTTTAATTGACATGTTTCATATTTATTCATCATTCATAAATATATTCACAAAGGATGATTTTTAACATGTTTGTTGTCCAGACACCTTTAAAAGGCTCAATTGGAACATTACTCTAAAGAATATGAATAACTCTAACGGGCCACTTCTCTGAATAAAAGGGTCCAAATGATTCTCTTCCTCAATAAAAGCTTTTTATCTGAATTGCCACTGATCTGCACAGTTGATCTTCAAATAGGCTCAATGGTTGAATGTGGTCAGAGCAGCTTTCTGTGTGCATTTCATTGTCTATTGATTTTACAGAACGGCTGATAGAGATGTGTTGCAGAGACCTGGGGATTGTGTGGCTGTTATCACAACTGTCCACTGTCTAATCCTCTGGCAGGTACAGGACAGGCTAGCTTAACCACACAGTTACGGCTTGGCAGCAAAAATAGTCTTGTGTGTGTGAGTGGGTATGTGTGTGTTCATAACTACACAGTATTTTACTGTCTTCCTGACTGACTGAGTCAGTTTGTGAATTGTAAATGTGTTACACACAAATTATGCATTCATGTTTTCAATTGCTTTTTCCTGGCAGCTCTCCTTGATGTAATAATTTGGTTTGGAGTCATTTGGTTGTATATACCTGCTTTTTAAACACATGTTTGTGTAGAAAACTGCATAGACTTTCACCAGAGAACTCAGACCGTATAAGCTAGATGTACTTACCATTTTGTTTTAGCATGTTAGCATTATAAATTTAAATTAGCACTTAATGCAAAAGTACAGCTGAGGATGATAAACTTAAAAAATGGACAAATTATCATTTTAAAGGACAAATCTGTTATATATTTACTGTAATAAATCAAAAAATGACCATGACATGTCATCAGAGATGAAGGAAACATGCTAGGTTGAAATACTCACTTCTCTGACAACACACTACAGCCACGGCTTCCTCCTTTGAAATTACTATTCTGTAACTTGTGTTATTGTTTGCCCATTTCCAAATTAATAAAAATTGTTTGAGTAAGTGTCTGTTTATGAGTCATATGAAATCGTTAATAATCTATGTTAACAAAGCATGAGTCAGTATGGCACGCAGTCACTGAATTCAACTCCAGAGTGTGTGTTTTCAGAGCAGTGGGCATAACAGGCTACGCTTTACTTTGACAGACAACTGACAGTTATAAACAGCTGGTCAGTTTGCAGTGTAGAACTCATCGTCCCTTGTTATCATCAAATTACAATGCTGCGCTTGTCTTGCAATCTTGCAGCGCTCCTGTGACCTGCCTGAGCCTCCTTGAGTTTGGGGGGGGGGGGGGGGGGGGGGGGGGGGGGGCAGCCATAGAGTGTATATTAATTAGGATTTCAACCTATTTAACATACAGTCTATGGCTCCAACGCACAATTGTTACATATTGCTCCTTTAATATGATGGTGTTGTTCAAGCATTGTCTTTAGCAAATGTATTAACAATGCATTTAATAGTTGTCAAGACATTTCACAAAAAACTGAAAAATGAGTGTAATGTTGGTGCTGTATGAAAAGTGGGGATTACCAAAGTCATTCAGATTCATGTTAAGTTGAAAATGAATGTATGTCCAGATTTCATGGCAATCCATCCAGTTTAGCTACTGTTTAGCTACTGTACATTACAGCCAGTCGTACTGTTAGCATTGCTAGAAATTTGTGAGTGTATATGCATTAAACCTCACCATGGTTACACTCTCCCACCTAACATACTGTTAGGCACCACTAAGATTCATAATCTAATAAGGTCACAAATTCTAATGGGATGACTTTGCAAAACACACATGCGGTGAAAGCAATCTTAAGCATGCAGACTCAACACGCATTTGCATAAAATATTATAAAACAAATTAAAGATGTAAATTCCATTTAATCTGCCACTGAAAGCAATGGCGTTAAGAGTGTTAGTATTACATATTTCATTGTGACACACAAACAAAATATTATGCATCCCCCTCATTAATTAACTGAGACTGCATCCACTTAAGTGTCATTCCGTCTATGAATATTTATGGAATATAATGCCTCCGCTGTGAGAGTACATGCAACATTTCTTACGTCTCTGTGATCAGCCAAAGAATCAGAAATGAATTCTCAAGAGGAACTTCACGTCTTTCACTGCATCAGTATTTTGACAAACCTGCCTTACCCTGGAGCACGAATGGAGACTGTATTCAATCTCATCAGGGGTAATTAAAATTTGACCTTGACAGATATCACAAGTAAGCACTGCAACAAAATTACGCCTGTGCCCCTTATTTTGGCAGCAAACGGTTGCTATCAGAAAGTAATTACCTTGTTGATATACTGCCTCTGTATCTAAATCTAATCTCATTCTATAGAGCAGAGCTTCTCAATTTTGTCTCAGCCAAAGACCCCTTTCAAGAAAGACAATATACCGGGGACCCCCTCATGTTTGTCCTTTATATTAGAGAGCAGGTCTCCACAATTAATGGGGGACTAGCCAGGCACTAATAAGAATTTCATACTTATTAAGAGTTATAGATTGTTAGATTAGAAGGTAATCTGTACACCATTTTAGATTTAAAGGTAGTCCACAGAGCACCTTCAAAAATTTAAATATTAGTCATTGAACTAAGACGCCTTTTAAAATCTCTATAAAACAATCAATACATTTTTTTTTCTATAATTATAATGTAAATGAATCAATCTGAAAACTTTTCACAGGCCCCCTGGCAGATTGCCACAGACCCCTCGGGGTACTTGAGCACCACTGTGATAGAGGAGCCTGTAAAAGACAGTAAATTTTATCTATTCATACATTTCTTTATCTATCACCTTTGCTATTAGTTTCATACGTATATCAGGCTGCACTAATGATTATTTCCATTAATCCGTCGATTATTTTCTCGATCAATCAATCAGTTGTTTGGTCTATAAAATGCTATAAAATGGAGAAAAATGTCCATCAAGATGAAGTCCTTAAATGTCTTGTTTTATCCACAACCCAAATGTTCAGTTAACTGTCATAGAGGAGTAAAGAAACCAGAAAATATTCATATTAAGAAGCTTGAATCTGAGAATTTAGACTTTTTTTCCCTAAAAAACACTCAAACTGATTAATTGTTAATCAAAATAGTTGGTGATTAATTTAATAGTCGATTAATCCTTACATCTCTACATACATCATTGCATTTGATCACAAAGTAACAGCAATAGCTGTAAAACCGCTGGGATGTCAATATCAAGTATATTTCTGTCTTGTTATAATGTGGATTTGTTAACATGCCTCATCTTAAAACTTGTGGTTTGCTGCAGGAAGAACACTAAAACACTGAGGTTTATTGCCATATCTTTCATCTGTCTGTCTATAAGCTTTACACACCTATCTCATCATTTCTTTTCTTACCTGGTTACTGGCTGACGGGTGTTGTGGTGGGAGAAGGGCCAGACAGGTGCAAGAGGGACATCCAGTAAAAGATCAGAGGGTCTGCTCTTTCTGTTTTATACATGTCCTCTCTAACTATTTTGGGATGAAAAATGGGTGCCCGATTCAGCATGAGGTCAGTGATGTGAGGCTGCTAGGCTGCCCCGTATCGCTTTCCCGACTGCACTCATGCTAATCAAACATTACTATTAATAATCATCAATCTCTACCTCTCACACTGGCCAGACTTCTTTTCTTATGCTCACACTTTCTTGCCCCTCCCTTCCACTAATGCTCCCTCCTTTCTCCTTCCAGTCATTTGGTTTCTCCACCTCATTTTCTCACACCTCCCACCCAAGGGACCTCGCTCTGCCCTCTAATCCCCCTCCAATCCGATCTCTCCTCTTTGCGTTCTCTTTGCTTCTCTCTGTCTCTGCACTCTTAAACTTTTAATTTTCACTTTTAATTCTCATCTACCATTTCCTCCTGCGAGGCATTCAGCATCAGCAGTGACAAATTATAAGCCCCAAACCTCCTTTACCCTTATCACTGTTTTTTAATCTAAAATACTGTGAAGATGGCAGGAATATAAACACATCCTATTTTAATAAAGTTATCGTGACATTATTGCAGTTGCAATTCAACAATGGTATTTTTATTATATATATATTTTTTTTTTTTTTTGGTTAAAAACAGTTTGACTTTTAAATGTTTTCAACTGGCATCATAATCTTGTAAAAGAGCCCCTAAATATGCAATAGCAACATACAGGATGTTGTGTAAAATCATCAAAGCTAAAGCTGTATGTTTTAGGAAAAAAGTCAGAATCCTCACCCCGTGTAAAAGACGAGGAAATTTAAAAAAAAAAGATATATTGAGCTAGTTAGTCTTAGCATTGTTTGTATAAGAAAAAAATTCATATTGCCATAATTGTTCAACTTTCCAGTAAGGAAGGCTGGCCAAACATCCCTGTTTCCCAGGGACAGCCCCAGGGGGTACTCTGTGTGTGTCACACCCTGCACACACCACTTTTGCATAAAATCCAAGGCTTGACAGACCTGCCATAGGTAGGACTGCAAAGCCATGAGTGGACAATAGCTGTCAGGGGGAGGGGTTTAGTCAATAGTTAATTAATATCCTTAAAGGTTATTTCAGTTTGGTTGATTTTGCCTTGGTAGGTTTGTGATACTATATGTGAAAGATATAGCTGGAGAAAGATGTGCAGGGATCCAGAAAACCTACGCAGGCCATAATGACTTTGCAGAAAAAGAATTTGCAAAGGGGCCCCACTGCTCTTTATCACTAACCCCAATAATGAAACGCCAAGACACTGCCAGGCTACACATCCCCCTGGGACAGTGCAGCTCTCCCTGGCCGGGAATCCTTCCTGAGGCTCACTTATAAATGTAAAGTGATTATAGATCACTGCAAATATCAGCTGTTTCAACCAGTGGTATTACTGTAGAACCTCTCATGCTGACCTTTGGGAAGCGTTTGTTGGGAGGGGCTGATACTGTAGGAGACTTAAGGGCTACTGTCTGTACGTGAAAGCCATAAACAAGTTTTCTTGTAACGGAGGGATTTAAGTGTTCTCGAGTCTCAGTGTGCATGTTGTGAGTGTAGAGCATGGTGTGAGTGTGTATGAAATATTAAAACAGACTGGTGTTCTCTACTTTGGAACGCCTTTCAACAGCAGGTGGTATTATCTTGGTTACTGTCAAGGTATTGTATTTATGAGACAGCTATCAATTTTATGATTTATGTTTTATTGATGCTGGATGATGTTGTTTTTTTAGCAGGAATCATTTTAAAAGTGCCAGAGATTTATTGTCTTTGCAACTTAATCATGAAATGCTTCGTAGAAGCTCTTGTGTGCCAGGGACTGTCCACACCAGAAACACAAGATGGGTTCTTTGAGCAAACGCTTAAAATGATGTATGTTCACTGACAAAGCCTTCTTGATGTGTGAATAGCGTTTGGCTTCTCTCAGTAGCAAAACTGGAGTTTGAGGTCTTTAAACCAACACAAAACCTCTCACCAGCTGTTCAGACTTTAAGAAGAAAATAAGGAGCAGGTTGTTGGGGGCGTGTTGTTTTACACTAGTGAAACAACACTGAGAAGGCTGGTTTGAGTAACACATCTATCTCATCTGAGGCCTTTAACAAATCATGAACCATCATGAACATTATCATGACAGAAATCTTGTTATGTTTTGTCACAATGATCATGAGGTAAATGATAGAAATACACTATTATATATATGTGATATATCAGGAATGCGAGTTTGCACACATTTAAGCAAGCACAGTGCCTCACCGGTCAACTTTCACTCTCGTACTACCCACTCTCACTGCGCCAATGCAGCAGGCTTATTGAAATGCATGAGGAGGCCACTATTTTAATGCAGTGTTGCTCTGTCCAAACATGACCTCATGAAGGAGATTATGGTGGATTTTTGGGCTGGTTGCAGTCAGCGTCCTCAAGTCTTGTCTTTTACTTCACCCAAACCGCAATCATCAATCATTCCTTAATCCTAACCAAAACGTTTAAGGCTTTGTTACGACTGCTGCAGATTGGTTTCTCAACAGACTGTCCGCACATTTATCTGAAGGTGATCAGATCGGATTTATGCATTCAGACATCATAAATAAGGCTGTGTCTCCTGCCCCATTCATCAGGAAGCGTTCATTCATGAAAATGGCATCAAAGAGTAAAAAGTAGAACTTCACAAGTTTGAAGATTGAAGTCCTGCCTTCAGAGATCCATAAAGGAAAGTCTATAATTTTGACAGAGTCGGCAGTAGAATTTAGAGACCTGCTAAAGCTGAGGAATGAGAAAAACAAGTGCTGTTAATGCCTTGTCACCTGAGGGTCGTACTGTCACTGAAATAAAGACAGAATGGTTGGATATGAAAATGGCTTAAAAAT
This sequence comes from Lutjanus argentimaculatus, assembly GCA_034769285.1. Classification (NCBI taxonomy): domain Eukaryota; kingdom Metazoa; phylum Chordata; class Actinopteri; order Lutjaniformes; family Lutjanidae; genus Lutjanus; species Lutjanus argentimaculatus. The sequence continues at coordinate 11,453,252 of JAWZSL010000024.1, read as the reverse complement.
CACCACAGCACAGTGACTGCAATAGGAGGAGGGGGTCATGGGGAAGTTTCCATCACAGAGAGAGAGGACAGAATGCGTATAATAAAATGTGATGTTGCACTGTCAGGAATCGGACAATCGGACAACGTTCTTCTGGACAGCGACTTGCACTCACACAAACCACTTAAGAATGAATCTGTTTATATGCGTGTTTCTCGCATGAGGCCGCTTAGCTGCTCTGATGCACCTCCGCCACTCTGAATTTGACGTCGTGTTTCGCAGTGTGAGTAATGCAAAAGACACTCAGAAATTCAATATAAAGCCACGAGAGCATCCAGACTGTAGGAAATTTGACTGGAATTGCATTTGAAACCACCTCCAAATGTAGCTTGGATCTGATTTGCAAAGATCGCATTTCATGTGGCATTTTCTTTCTTTTGCAGATACAATCTTGATATGCCAAAATACGGACTTGGGCTGGCAGTCTGAACAAGACCTTAGCTGCAGATCAGAAAACAGAAAAAAGGAATCATTTTGGGAACAATCACATAGGTCATTTTGTGAGACATAGACAGAGACCCATTTGTCATTTAGGTTTAAGGAATGGTTGATCTGCCACGCTCTGTGAAACCTGCCTTTTACTCTCTCTGTCCTTCTCTTTGTCTCTATCTGTCCTGTGGTCTATATTCCCTTGGCATAGCCGCACAGGGACATCACTCCCAGTCCAATTCTCAAACCTTCTCCTCAAAGTCCTAAATCTTTTTAACCATTCCGTGCCCTTTCTCTTTCATCTCTCCCTCCATCATCTTTATCTAATTTTGATGCAACCTTGTGACAAGTGTTTCTGTCCCACCTTCTATCCATTTACTGATACACTCCTCTAAATTTATCACCTTCTCCAGTCACCTCACAGTGGCCAAAGGACGGCAGAGGGGGGATGCCTTGATCTGATGCATGCCACGGTGCTTCTTGCAGTTCTCTTTGCACTGACAAGGGGCTCAGTGGGGGAACAGGAGGCACCAGGGAATGAGAGAAGGAAGTGATGGAGTAGTGACAAGCGAAGCCAGGAGGGAGATAAAGGTAGATGATGAAAGAGGAGAAATTAAAAGAGGAATGGCAAAGGATAGATTAAAAGAGGAATGCCGACAGAGCAAAAGAGAGAAGTAAAAAGGAGGGGATGAGGGCAGTGAAGTGGTAGAGGGCTCGAGGTTGACAATGGATCTCACCAGGGAATGTCAATGTTAGATGAGGCATGGACAGGGTTGGGGGGGAAGGGATGAGAAAGCAAAATGACTGAAAATAAGGAAGAGAAAATTCAAATCATGGGTAAGGTTTTATCTCACCCCAAGCCTGCATAGCTATGGCCTGACAAGGAAAACCATCAGGGGTTGCAAAATGGAAACACTTCATAGACACTTTTTTTCTTCTATTTCCTTATCATTGCCAACATGGCATCAACACAAACTTTTTCTCAGCTAAACAGCATCAGAATTTCATTCCCAGCCGCCCCACTGCTTCATATTATTTGATTATATCATAATCCCTGTCATTAAAAAGACTTTCAGCTTGTGTGATTACTTATGGGACTTTCCATTCATAATTTGTTTGAGATTGTTCCAAATGGTGAGGTAGCTGTGCGCTGACTGACTCGTTCACGTCGGAAAATTACGACTTTCCGCACTGGTTTGTTTACAGTATGTGTTATTTGCCATTGGGAATTTCTTAGCAGTCATGCAAACCATCACCAGATCTATTGTTAGTCACACAAGCAAACAGGGCTCATTCTGAAATTCTCCCGAGAGTATCTCGCTTTGGTTCGTTAGTCAAATGATAATCAAGTATTTGTGGTGCAAAGCACATTTGGACTTAAATGTATATGAGACTATCTATAAAACTTACTAATTTCTGCTGCTCACTACCAGTTTTTTCATTGTCTTCTTTTCTGCATACTATACTAACTTATGGTTCAACTTCTTCCAGAACAGGTTTTGAGTAAAACATGAGATTACATTTATATTACATCCTATAACTGAGAACAAAGGAAGGTCAGTCTTGGGATCAATGAAGAGGATAAGAAGAATTCCAGGGAGGAAAAGAAGAGAAAAAAGAGTTATGCTAATAAGAAAAGGCAGGAAACAGGAGAGACAGAGAGAGAGAGATGCCTTTGAACCTGAGTCCAGGTAAGCCAACATAATGCAGGCACATTGTGAACCTGTTTGAGGGTGCCACTGAGAGACAGACAGACACGGTGTGTTCCCAGCCATCTGCTTTCTGCACATTTAGATTTTGTTCACTAAAAAACTATGCACGGATATACCAGGAAAAATACCTCATATAATAAACATCACAAACCATGACATTTTACTGAATGATCTTGTACCATCTTCTCTGCTTAACCATTTTTCTCTCCCACCTCCAAAATATTTTCTAAATCATTCAGACACTAATTGTCTTGCTCTCCTTGTCTGTTGTCACATTTTCATGGTTCTTTTACAATCAGAGTAATCAAATGTCATGCAGAAGGTGTCTTTCTTCACTACATATTATCCTAATAAGTTGTTGTCATCTGTTGATTATCATCTTTTTAGATGATAATATTGTAGATATGATAAGCCACTGCCTTGCTATGCAGATGATACTCAACTCTAATTCTCCTTCCTGCTGATGATATAGAGGTTCAAGAGTGTATCTGGGCATGCCTTACAGGCGCAGAGTTCCTGGAGTGGAGGCGGAAGAAATAAAGCGTGAATCAATCAGGGCCTTTGATGTGTCACACTAATAATACCCACAATCCAGCACCTGCCTGAATGGCAAAAACTGTTGTTCACTTTTTAGGGTATATTGTTGCTCCTGCAATTGAAGCATACCTAAAGAGTATTGATATAGTAAATAACAAATTCATACATGACTTTTTGTATAGTTATAAATTGTCTTTATAACTACGGTTGTCATATGGTTGTTATATGGTTGTCAAAAAAAAAACACCCTGGTAAAAAAACACCACTGCACACCTTTGCGAACCACTGCAGTGGAGGGTGAGTCTGTGGTTTGCAGACATCAGTTCCCAGTTGTACAAAGCAGAGAACAATGTTTCTTCTTACAGGTTGCCTAAAAAATTACAAATGTCCTTACTCATTAAAGTACACCTCAGACAAGTTATGTATAGTATGTATAGTAGTAAGTATATTAAGTAGTACAACTTATCAGCTGCCATACACACATTACTGATGCAGTTGTAATTTATCAGGCTGCTGATACAGACTGTTGTTTTAATGTTGTGGCACTTATTGTTTATATTACCTATGAAAATAAGAGACTACTAAATATCATAGATTCATTTATGTCACTGTTGTTTCACTCCAGTGGTCACTGGATACGAATATCTGCTAAATGCCTTTATAGCATATGATGGGGAAATGAGATTCCAGGTCTTTGAATTGACTTGTCCTCAGCACCGTGCAGGTTGTCTCCACACAGCAGGAAGCATTTAAAAATTATGCACTGACAACAAACTTCCACCATCAGCATCTTTTTTGGACAAGGTTTTGCATTTATAAAGTCTGTGTGCTTGATTTATTTGGTTCAGAGCAGCGTTTAAGTGCTGAAGTTTGTGCAAAGTGACAGGCTTGATAGACACAGACATGAGGGAGAAACTGGAAAATAGGACTGCATGAAAAAAATGCGAATAAACTACTTCAGAATAAGTGCATCTAACAGAATGACACCAAATACTTTTGAAGAACAACAAGCTTTAGAGATACAGAGATTACACCTTTTCTGTTGGTAAACATTATGATGTTTATTTTGTGGGCGGAGTTTAGATGGAGGAAAAGGGATTCTGTAAACACATTCACACTCCTAGCTAGCTTTTTTGTCATTTTATTTTGTTTTTGCTTTATTTGACTTTTACTTTTTCACATGTAACACAACTAATTAAGGATTTTTTTGACCAAACCAGAGCTGGTGATTGGACAAGATGGTTTTGGTGAGTTTTATTTGTTTCTGTCGAGTTTAAATTAAGTGTGTTTTTGGAGTTAAGAAGCTAATTAAAGCTTGGAAAGAGATAAACTTGTATTCAGAAGGTGATCGGTTGTATTTTTCTGTTTAACAATGACACCAGGTGTGAGATTATTTCCTTTCTTGACATTTTGTGAATTTATTTTGTTTATTCTGACATGGCTTGCATACATCTCCTAGCTTTTACCTTTATTGCATGTCGCCTAACCATAACTGTCTCTGTTGTTTTGTTTGTTTTTGTCTGGCACTTGTTGACTGGCGCTTGTTTTGTTTTGTGTTTTTTGCAATAAAACTTAAATTTTGAGCCATTACTACTTTGATTCTGGCACAACACAGAAATATGGCATTTTAGCTTTGCTACAACTCTGTGTTTGCCTTCAGTTTTTCTTTCATTGTGCCTCCAGCTAACACTGTGATGTAATTGTGACATTGACCCAAAAAGAGTAAAGTAAAGTATAAGATTTTGATGTTGTTCCTGTACGTAAATAACGTCATGGGGATGCTTCTGTATTATGATACTGATGTGTGGAAATAGTACATTTCACACTCTGCTGTCAGCAAATCATCTTTATGAGTTGTGTCAGCCACAGCAAAGAAGATAAAAGGTGTGGAATATGTAAATGCATGAAATTTCCTGGGTTTCCTTTTTTAAAAGATATCATGTAACACACACACACACACACACACACACACACACACACACACAGGTAGTGCCCATGAGAGAGACAGACAGAAAAAAATAGCTGTTATATGGCATCTTCTTTGTCCTCTACATACACTATTATATTACTCTGTCTCAGCATTTTTTTGATCTATCTCTCTCACACTGAAGAGGTGCAGACTGGAAAAAAATGAATGGTGAGGGAAACATGAAAGGCAGAGATTGGTGGAAAAAAAAAGAGGACGAGAATCTGGGAATAAAAATGGAAAAGGTGACACATGCTGAGCAGGGGGGATAGATAGATAGATAGATAGATAGATAGATAGATAGATAGATAGATAGATAGATAGATAGATAGATAGGGGGCATTATACTTGACAGCAAAAATTAGAATGAGACAGGAGAGGAGAGGAATGATTCGCCTGTTAATAGGAAATCCAATCCAATCTCATATGCTGTCTGTTTGTGTCCATGTGTGTGTCCAATGTGTGTATGTTCGCCTGATGTTCATGCAGCATGATCTACCGACTTAATCACTGTTCTTTCTACGTAAATATAAAGGTGTCAAGACAAATCCCCCTCTCTTACACTGTATGATCAGATGCTTTTGATGCAAAAGAACACTTGGTGCAGGGTCTTGGTGCAGATACTGGACAGACCCTCAATCTATCTAGAGGTACAGAGATACCAAGAGACCCAAAGAATGATAGACCTGTCTGCATACACAAAGAGGAAGCCTTGACAGAGAGAAGATGGGATGATGGAGGGCAAAAGAGGAGGCAAAAGGCTGCACAGAGGAAAAATTGATTTGTTGGATATGATTTGAGGAGGAAGATGTATGGTGGCGGTGACAGAAGACTGCTCTGGACAGTCTAGAAAATTTGATCTCTCAGGTCAGTATCTGAATTATCCAAGTGTCAAGGTTGTTGCCATCAACAGCATCTTTATCACTTTCATCACTTTATCTCCACTGTCATCATCATTGACTTGATAAGGTTGTCTTGCTGCTGGCTCACAAGCTGAGGCTGGACGCTTCTGTGCACACACGTAATAACAAAATATTAATGGCCTTTAAGGTCACTACAAGAGGGTGAGCCTCTCATTAAAGGGCATTGTTTTTACAAGTATTGAGATCTTGGAATCATTTGCTAATTAGTACAACAGAGACTACTGAGAATGTCATTAGTTTGCAGATATTTTGTTGGGTGTTAAATTTTTCCAGCCGGCCAGGGGGAACCAAAACACAACACCACAAACACCTTCTGAATCCAAGTTTCTCTCTTTTACCAAACTAAGACAAGTTTAATTGCCTTGTTAAATCATCATTAAACACACTTCATTCAAACTCAACAGAAAAACAGAATAAAACAAAAAACACCTTGATTAGTCCTCCCACTATTATAGCGATCACCAACTGTGGTACAGTCAAAATTAATACTGTTTCCTCCCACTTATTCTTTGGCTCTGTGGGTGTGTACAGTACTGCGTCACTGAATGAGTCTTTGGTTGCACTCTATTTCAGTGTGCCGGTGTACGGCTTCTTATATATGGTAAGGGCCAGAAAAAACTATTGAAATGGATCAAAATCTGTCAACCAGCGTCAGCCATCATGTAACTGTCAGCTGACAAAACAAACAATGTCAGGCTACAGGGCAAAAGACATGGAAGCCTTTGTAGTTGACCAATAATGGCCAGCATGGACAGTAATGTTCACAGTATGATTTTATGTAAGCCTGAATGGCATTAATCACTTCCCTGTCTTACTGATCTCTGTTTTTTGGTTTATGGGTCATGTGGGTGAAGAAGGCACATATGACTCTTTCACTGCATGAAATAAGATGGATATCCGCCGTATGCGCCAATCAAGACACCATTTAAATGGTGTGCAGACCATAAAGTGTAAAGTGGTTCTGCTATTTCTGATAATTAATTAAGTAAAATAAAGTGACAAAAATCAGTAAAAAAAGATTGTCTCCTCAGGGGATGGATGGACCAACCAGGGATGGACCAGTGGTCATCCCTGATACATTCATCCAGTCGCCCACGCCTAGTGGACAAGGGTGTTAAGCATCATCCTAATAGTCCTGTAGTGTAGTAAAGGGGACATCTATCTATTTTCTGTGATCTCTTTCTGTTCTGTTATTGTCACTGTCCTGTGAAAACCACTTAACTCCAAATATGGTGACTTTGAATTTTTTGATAAATCTGAAGGAGTGATTGCTCCATATAAACTGAAACAATTCTCTTATTTCTGAAGCCAAACAAACCCATTTCAAAGCCACTAGATCATCTGAAAAATGCAAAAAACCAAAAACATGCTGGACAGCAATGATCCAAAATGCCATAACCACCTAAAAAGATCAAAAAGTTCATCACTGTCAAGATGACAGAATACACTCATATATATAGTAACAGACAGATGCACACAAATAACCTGAAGCCACAAAAACATATCTAATAATCCCATTAAAAGGGCTGTGAAACCCAAGTGTGGTGACACATATACTTGGACAAACACACACACATCAGGAATGTTGAGGAGAGCTACAGTGTGTGTGTGTGAGACGCCGCGTCCAGATGAGAGATGGAGGGTGATTGTGTGATTCACACAGTATCTGATGCCGACCTTGGTTGGCAGAATAGTGTGAACCCCAGCAACAGGTGTCTGGGAAGAGTTGACACTGACTTCAGAAGAAATATGAGTTCCAGCGTCATGATATTCAAAGAGAGACAGAGGAGAGAGTCTGAGTTTGAGAAAAGTCAAGTTTTCAACCCACATAAAAAAAGGGGAAAGGGTATTATTAGGACAAGTGATGTTGATGAAAGATAACGGTATTTGTGAGATAGCAAGACTGGCGTTAAAACTATGAGAGAAGAAAACCGCTCAGAAGACAGGGGAGGGAGGGGGATGTATGGGGATATAAAGTGGTGGGGGAGGGAGGGTTATCACGGAATAAATGAGGGTCTAAACAGATCGTTTGTGGTCACTGGCGTCCCTAGAGGAAGTATACAATATCAGCAATAATCTCTGGCAAAATCAAGGCTCAGTACTTTTGTGCTCAGCAGTTAACTTATATTGAGTGAAGTTATTCAATTAGATTGTTATTTCTTCTAATGGGAGGAAATGAAAAATGCTTCTGAAAGATAAGATAAAAATTTGAAAGCTGCTAGAAGACAAGGGAGTTTATGGGAGCCATATGGAACATTTTTCAGACTTTGACTTTGGCTGTGAAAAGAAGTACATGATTTTGTCATACTGTAGTAATATTTTTAATAAGTAATTCAAAACAATTCAATCTATTAAACATTTTATTTTGTTTGCAAAAGCCATTTTTTTAAAGGTTGCAATCACTGCACTTAACATTAGTGCAATGACCAGCAGCAACAGCTTCTATTTATTTTCTCTCCCACATGTCAATACAGAACTTTGCCAACAACTCCTGCCTTACGGCAACTCTGAGGGGACACACTAGCTCAAATACAGAAGGCTTTTAAATCACTGTGTTACAATGGTGGACAGCTCAGTGGTCGATGACTGTCAGCCATTGGCGGTGGGTGATGGCATCATCCATCAGCCCAACCCTAGACACAATACAGCGTATTATCTGTATTCAAATATGGACTATGATGTCCATATTGTCTGCAAACACACTGTGAATCATGTGAAGTCAACGTGACAGGTGGGCAGAGACAATGCTGTAAACAAGTCACTGAATGGGGCTTTAATGTTTGAATTATGGTTCATACAGCCCATTATACAATTTGTTACTGGAGGATAACATTGATCTTAATTCACACACACACACACACACACACGTATACATTCATCTGAATGGCAGTATTTTATTCCTTTATATTTACATCAACTGTCCAGTGATGAGATATACAGCAATTAAAGAAAGATGGCAGTTCAGGGAAAGAAACTAATGATAAAATGTCTTTACCCACATGCACACACACATAAACACACATTCACACATTTTACACAAACATGCTACATGTAACCCTCCTCCTACTCTCAGCTGCAAACACCTACACAATTTTGCCAACATATACATGTTAGTATGCAAATCTGCACATATACAATAAACCGACACACCCGCTCATTCTAAATATGAACAAAGAGGCGTTTGACCTTGAAGTTTGCTGTGGTGTGTGTGGGGTGTGAGCATAAAGTATGTCCAATTCCAACAAATCACTAGTGTCAGGCAATAAAAAAGAGAAAATCTCTGAAGATTATTCCACCCTTAAATCCTCTCAGGCTTGAAGCACATCAGCGGCACATGGCCACATGTGCACATTATGATAATAACCAACAGCGACTGTCTGTCACTGACGTTCATGTGTTCCTTTTGTTAATCCAAGGGCGACTTGGTATCACCATACTACTAAATGCTGCACATTATAAAAACATTAGAGTGATTATAAGGCTGACGTTCATGAAGAAAACAGCACCTGCTCTGCACTCTCATCCTGCAGATGTGTGACTTTATTCGCTCTTTATGGACAGTATAAGTTTAAGCCTAAGTGGATGGTCCATTAACACACATTATACTAACTGGCTAACAGTGTGCACTGAAAGCCAGCCGCATTGCAGTTAAAATCTAATTTAAGTCAAGGACTCACTCGGGTGAAAGATTCTTCTGGACAACACTCTGAGGCAGAGAGGAGGAACCTATATCATTACATCCATCAATTTAACGACAAATTGAAGCCATTAGTGAACATTAAATAAGAGTAGTATGTGTGTGTGCAAGTGTTCTAATTGTGGGTTCATTTATGTTCTTTATGAGTGCGCATTTGTGAATGGATATGTCTGTGCCGCGGTGTATGTTATTCATTAGTTAAGGAACTGTGTCCTGAGTTGGACACTATGGACCCCTTTTCTGTTGGTAAAAATTATGATGGTTTTTTGTGGGCGGAGCTTAGGTGGAGGCAGAAAAGTTTTGTTGCCTTGTTTCTTAACAATGGCTGAAGAAAATATGAGCTCATCAGAATACTGACGGTCACTCACTCTAAAGGGCCCACGACTGTTACTTGAAAAAGTTCACATTAATTGACGGGACCAGACTGGCTGACCTTTCGCTCAATGGATGGACTGTATTTCTACAGTTGCCATAGGGCTGGGCTTTTGGACAAATATATTGATGGTTGGCTGCTTTGCGGTCCAGCTCAGGATGCCAGAGGACGGCGCACTGAGCTGGGAGAACAAGTGAGTGTAAAACAGCCTTTAGAGCCAGAGTTTCACAAGCTTTCAGGGTTATACAGGTGTTAAAATCCAAAACATATGATTTTCCAAATACTGGTTTGACATGATCTGTTCATTAATATATACTGGAATGCTGCATTAAAGTAGGTAACATATAGTTGCACAACAATGGGCCGTCACTCCACTCCTGGACAACGCAGTGCGCTGGTGAGCAGAGAAACATGGCATCTGGGGAATTAAGTTAGAGGACTACATGGTAAAAGAAGAAAAATGCCTCTGCCTGGGAGTAATAGTCTGGCAGGTAAAGATAGACTAGCAAAGACTGCAGACTACTGATTGTTCAGAGTAGCATAGCAAAGTGAGTGTGTACCTTTAGTGAGTGTGAGGGCGAGTGGTTGACTGATTACTAACTATGCTGGCAGAGAATTATGGTGAATACGCACTGAGCGGAGGAAAAGGTGAGCAGTGAAGCTGTCTGTCTGGCAGTAAATGTACAGTGTATGTTTGAATTTGTAAGTATGAAAAAATAGATACCGCCCAAACCTATTTACAACAATGCACAGTGTGACTAGTGGCTTTTTAATAGTGGACTAGTTGGTGAAACCTCTCGTATAGGCCATATAATAAAGTGCCAGCTGAGGTATGTGTGTATCCATGTGTGTTGCAGGGAGGGAAGAGGTGGGGTTTGACCCAAGAGAGCGACTATAATTAAGTCAAGTTAATGCACTGGCATCTTGTGTGCATCGATCCACTCCCTGCTAATGTCCCACGGCGGCATGACTTGTTAGACTTATTAAGTGCACACCTACAACCACAGTATGATCTGATTAGAGGAAAGTGCATTCACTCAACCTGCACGCTGAGCCACTGGCGCTGTCAATGAATACAGCAGTAGTGACACGAAAGATGTTCATGAATTCAGGCATAATATGATAATTTATTTTTTTCCTGTGCAGCCCAGAAAAGCAAATTATTCCTATCTTATTGTAACCAGAAAACGTCACACCATATTTCATTTTATGCCCTGCAAAAATAGAAATTGGTTTCATTTTAATTCCTGGATTAAAATTACTTCACCCACAACGAGCTGCACTGCATTTTATTGAGGAGATAGTAGCAGCAGTGTAGTTATAATTGAGCAGTTTGGATGAGGTGACGCCAGGCCTTTGAACAAACTCTGCATCATTCATGACTTCTCTAGAAACAGATGCAATTAATCTTTTGAAGAATGGCTGTTCCCTCTGCAGAAAAACATGAAAGCCTTGATTAACGGAGACTGCAGAAAGAGACTCACCTGTATCAACTTGGGTTTTAGAATATTAGTTGGCAGATATGCTGATGTCAGACATTAAAGGGATGGTTTGGATTATTTGAAGAGGGGTTGTATGGAGACTTAATGTTAGTACAATGACCAGCAGCAACAGCTTTTTTAAATCTTCTCTCACACATGTCAATAAGAACTTTGCCAACAACTCCTGCCTAAAGAGAGCCGAAGTCCCTCTCGTTTTTTGTTGTGAACTTTTTTTTTATCCTGTGTATATGATTTTGTCAATTTAATTTATATTTACATGTCAAGAAGTCACAGTCTGTTGTAAAACATAACACACACTATAAGACTTCTACTTTTACCAGAGTATTTTTTTACACATGTATCAAGTATCTGTACATCTACTTGAGCAAAGAATGTGAGTTCCTTTGCCACCTCTAGTCTGTGGCAAATGGTATTTAAGGCCCAAATAAAAAATGAATTGTCAATTTAAGTGTGAGCTATATTGAGCTTTCCTGGCTGTCCAATGGGAAACCACTAGAAAAACCTATCCAAATATCACTCTCTCTATATTTTTCTAATTGAAGTCAAGGACCCACTTGGGTGAAGGATTCTTCTGGTCAGCTTTGCTGTTTGCAAGGCAGACAGGAAGAACCTATATCATTATATCGATCAATTAAACAGCAAATTGAATCCATTAGTGTACATTAGATAAGGGTAGAGTGTGTATGTCTTCAGTTTAATTCGTGTGCTCATTTATTTATGTTCATTATGTGTGCAGACTTGTGAATGGATATGTCCTCAGCACTGTTGCGGATGTTAGCTCATTGAGTAGAGATGTTCCAATACCAGTTTTCCTTCCCGGTACCTGGACTTTGCATATCAGGCAATACCATTCTGATACAAGTGTGTTAAAATATATATTATTATTTCTTAACAACTTACTAACCCTCTGTGGATGCGATATGTTTGTTACTATTGTCGTACGGCCAAGCTACTGGTTTAAAACACTCTGTTAAACTTGAACAAATGCATTTCGTAAAATAAATGCCACTAGAACATTAACTTCACCAATCTTGCGGAAAAAAACTTATGTAGGGGCATTGCTGAAGGTGTAGCAGTCATGTTTTGGGTTTAATAATTCCCTGGTATCAGATTGGTACCATAGATTGCATAGGCCAAACTTCCCCAAATAGCAGCGCTTTTAGGACATCAGAGACATTTTCCAATACTGGTTTCAGTATTGAAACATAATCTGGGACTGGTTTTGTAATTGATTAAATTTAGACATGTTTAAGAATCTGCATATGTCCGCACAAACATTTACATGCCTAATTACTATACGAAAGTGTGTCTATATTTTCATTGCACTGCTGAAGCTTTTACTGGGTAATTTGGAGTTGTTAAAGCATGTGATCTTATGGTTATGGGAGGAAGCACTGTCCTGGAGGACCATGAGACACTGGAACCATTCCCAGGATAGATAACTGCCCAAAACAGCCCAAACTCAGGTGGAGCACGCACTGTCTCCTCATCACATCCGAACCAACATTTTAAAACAGTTAGTGTTGATGTTATTGATGTTATCCAGCTAATGGAAAGTTTAAAAATCCTCAAGGAACAAGTTGGCCAACGGGCAGTTTAAATATTAATACGATGACGTATGATTTGATTGAAATATAATCTAATTTCATGGAAAGAAGGAAGAGAAGAGAAGAGAAGAGAAGAAGAGAAGAGAAGAGAAAAAGGAAGGACGCAAAGATAAGCGTTGTTTTAGAAAACTGTTTTGCCAGAGCTCCTCTGCAGGAAAAAAAAGAGCACCCAACAGCCTCAGGATTCAATTTCATCTTCAGTTTTTTTTTTCTCATGCTTTCATGCATAGCTTGCTCTGGATCAAACAGACTCCTCCAAATGTGACTTTGTCTGCCCCTGGCTCACCCTTTGGCCTGTTCATCCCTCACACACACACACACACACACACACACACACAGACTTTCTCATCCACTGGTACTTGTCACAAGAAGTTCATGACTCAGTTATTATACATTAACCTCTCTGACTTGCTACCTGCTATACTACAGTATCACATATGAAGTGTACATACATACACAAATATAATGAACACAAACAGAGTGACCTCACAGTGTTAATGTGCACTAACTTCATCAGCCTTGGTGAAGCATTACATAATGTACATTATATATATGCTTCAGGCAGAGTAGGGGTCCAATTAAGTGTTCATGTAGGCATGTATGCATCTATTTATGAACATTTGACTTCATATATGTGAGTGGGATTTGTTGTGTGTGTGCGTGTGTGTATGGATGTGCTGCATCTGCTATGTGTAGGCTGTACACTGATGAAAAATCACTGCTGGACAGAGGTGGGAAGAAATGAAGTACACGTACTTTGATACTGTGTTGCTCGATAAAAGATGTAACAAGACAAAAATGACATAAAAGATGAAAAATGCATGAAAGACGTAACCAGACAATTTGATAATAAAGATAATAAAGACATATCAGATATAACAAGACAAAAACAATACAAAAGATGTTACAGACAAAAACAACGTAAGACACGGCAAGACCAAAAAGATTCAATACGACAAAAATGATGCAAAAGATGAAAAATATGTAAAAGACGTAATAAGACAAAAATGTCATAACAAGACAAAAAAGATGTAACAAGATGAAAAAGGTGTAACAAGACAAAGACATAACAGACAAAACTGACATAAAAGTGATAACAGACAAAATTAACATAAAAAACATAAGACAAAAGATATAACAAGACAAAAATTATGTCAAAGATGAAAAATACATAAAACATGTAACAAGAACAAAAAGATGTCACAAGACAAAAAAAAATGTAACAAGACAATAAAGACAATAAAGACGAGACAAAAACAACGTCCAAAAAGATTTAACAAGACAAAAATTACGTTAAAGACAAAAAATATGTAAAAGATGTAACAAGACAAAAATGACAGAAAAGACTTAAGACAAAAAGAATGTAACAAGACAAATAAGACATAACAGGACGAAAAGATGAAACAAGACAATAGCAGATGTAACAAGACTAAAACAACATAAAAGGTGTAACAAGACAATAAAGACATAACAGACAAGAACGTAAAACAAAAAATATAACAAGACAAAAACGATGTAAAAGACTGCGGCATAAAGCTGAAGGTTAATTAGCCTTGCACAGAAACAGGCCAGTAGAAATGTCCTCCAGAGAGCAACTTTTTAATTTCAGAGTTTGAGCACAATTAGTAAAGAAGTTCAGTTACTTCTACTTTAACCAGAGTCTTGTTTCACACAAGTATCTGTACTTCTACTTGAGTAAAGGATGTGTGTATCTTTGACACTTCTACTACTGGAATCCATTAGTGCATAGCCTCAAGTGCAAAGATAATGTAGAAGTGACTCAGTCAGCAGAGCGCCGTTAACATCACACTGCAGTCCTCCCCCTGACTATCAACAAGACTGTGTGTGTGTCAGAATAAAAGACTGCGTTCACTAACTCAGAGCTCGTGAGAATGAATAATGATCAATACTCTGACCTTTGTTGTTGCCACCTGAAGGGTAGCTGCTGCACCCAGGGGAGTCGGCGCTCAGCAGCCTGCATCGAAAACTTAAACTCCTTGCTACTGCGTGTCAAGCGTTCACACACTATTGTGCGTGTTTGTGTTCGTATGTGTGTTGGGGCAGCACACAGATAGCCGCAGGGCATACTGTACTTCCCACATACCAGATTCCTAACTGTGTGAGAGATGAAGGGAACGCAGATCAGATAAGACGATAAGTGAAAGAGAAGGAGAGCAGAGAGCAGAAGGAGTGAGTGGCAGAAGGAGAAGGAGCAGAAGGAGTGTTTGAGTAAGAATGATCTCCTCTGATCGCTCGCTTTCCTTTATCATTCATTCAGCAGCGGTTCTTCTGTCTTCCCTGCCTGCTTAGCAACATTAATAGCACCTGCCGGCAGATAGGACACACACATCAGGTCACTCACACTTTTTTTTAATCTCTTTCCGCCCCCTCTCTCAAATCACATCACACACACCCTCAGAGACACACACACACACACTCAGAAGGATTTCGGTTGTAGTAGTTGTTAAGCTTGGCCTGCCAATAAAGGCTCCTTACATGGAATCAGAGGTGACAGATGAGGCAGGTGAGGAGAGACGGAGGGAGGTGGGGGAGGTGGAGACAAGGAGACAGACAGGGGGAGTAATCAGGAGAGGCGTGTAATGCTGGAAAGGGGGATGCGGGGGGGAGACGCAGGAGATGAGCGAGAGAGTAGAGAGTGGAAAGGTGGGGGTGAAAGAGGAAATAACGGGACTGATGTCCACTCATTCAGTGGTTAGTGTGATTCAGCTGCAGTGATGAGATCTTTTTGCTCTTCTTTTTTTTTTTAACTACTCTTAAGCCCGTTTTACACTGGACAAAACCCCAAAACACCCACTAACATCCGGCTTTTGTCCTCAGTGGGAAAGGAAACAATCATCATTCGCTCCCGGGTCAAATGACTCAGCAGTAGTCACAGGTATTTATTGCCTCCAGCTCTGATCGGCCGTGATGTACATGACATCCAGGTGGACACGCGATTTCACCCCCTTTCAGTAGAAGCAATGAAGTCTCGTTGCCTAGGACGGTAAATTCTTGACTCTATTCTCAATTATTTTTAATAATCTTGAAAAAGCTGTTTTTCTTACTGCCCATCCAGTAAAGCGAACATGAAAACAGTAAAATAAAGTAGATACCTGATAACCTTCAAACCACAGAGATTGAGAGTTGAAGACAATTTTAGAAATGTCTGTCTCTCTTCTCTCCTGCATGGACATGTGTTGAGTCAAGGCTTTCCAGCGCACATCAGAAACAAAAGGAAAACAGGTCTATTGGCACTGGGAGAAGGGTCAATCATCGATTTTTAGCAGGTTAAGCCATGTTTAAAAACCTGCATGCTAATTTTGGTTTTAAAAACATTATTATCATCACGGCTCCTGGGATCAGAAGCGACTGGTCTAATCCTTGACTGAAATATTTCAACAACTACTGAATAGACTACCTTGAAATATTGCGGTTTTGGGTGAAATTTCTCAAGAGTTTTTGAATGGATTAACATGGTATTTGCTAATATGCTAAACTAAGATGGCTAACATGCGTAACATGTTAGCAATGTCATGCAAATATTTACATTCAGGACAAAGCACCGCTGTGTATAAGTACAGCCTCACAAACCCGCTACCATGGCTGTAGAAGAGAGAAGTTGTGTTCAAATCAAAGCAAAGCCAATTTTTTACTGCACGAAATTTGCATCATCCATGCGAGTTACCCAACTTGAGATAAAGTGAGAAATCTTTATGTGTATTGTGGAACTTTTTCAGAGTGTTTTGTGGAGAGGACCAGACAGAGCAGAGGACATGGCCAACAGACAGCTTCTGAGCTCTGGGTAGCTCTGGAGAAGAGAGCCGGCAGCCAGCTGCAGTCACACTGTATTTTGCTCTAATGTGTACTTGTTTACTGGCAGGAGGTGAGCTCAGAGTTTATTTCTCAAACTATTGAGATTAAAAAGTGGATTTATCTTCACTCGCTTCTCAACCTGCCTGCAACGGTGACCCACGGAGGAGCAGACCTGCTCGGCTGTTTACTGTAAGTAATTCTCTCCGTCCATGTTGACTGCTGTCTTGGAGGAGAAATGTACTTTAAAGCGACTTCATGGACTTACAAAAAGGAGAGAGGAAAAAGAAGAGATACTGGAGGGACATAACAGAACGGAATGAGGTCTCTGGTGAGTGCAAAGTTCAGTTAGAAGCTGACACGCAAACACTCACACACAACAGGTGGCAGCCTGCCAGTCTGCTTACTGGCTGTTAGCTGGTTGCTCATTAGCTTATGGCAGGCTGTTTTGGGTGAATAAACACACTTGCATGAGTAATGCCTATGGTCATACACACGTGAGTAACAAAAATTTGCTTTTCTCTCTGTGTGGACACCACTTTAGTCTTGTTTAGTTCTGTATAACAGACCTCCATCTTATCAGAGAGGAGAAATTTACGCTTCAAACTGTTCAGTTTACACAAAGGAATAATAAAATATTAATGATAAACTGTTTACAACAGAATTTTCAAAAAGACTAGCAGTTTGCATTGTATCCTATTTTCATCCTTTTCTCTTTGCATCTTCCCTCTTTCCATCCTCTCATCTCTACTTCTCAGTTGTACCTAATTTCATCATGTCATCCCACACCGTTCTCTCCACACCTCCCCTCTTGCCAAGGTAACATCTGGTACCAGGCCACAGGAATGTGTTCATTCTTTTCGTCTCTCTTCCTCTCCGGGACAAACATCTGTCTCTCTCTCTCTCAGCTGGGTGCTGCCAGCTGTCAGTTTCTTCAAGGTTTATGATGAGTTTCTCATTTCTCTCGTTTCATCATCACGGCATTCTCTATCCAGGTGAGACGAGACGAGATCAGATGCTGTGCCTCGATGGGGAGGTGGCTCTTTGCATCTCAAGTAGCTGCCGGATGCTTCATATCTATCAGGTATCACCAGTCAAATGTAGAGAAAGAATTCATTTATTATCATGGCTGATCTTCAAGTGCAGTCTTCACTCATTTTCTCTTTTAAAACCGTTATTTTTTTGTCTTTATTAATGAAACACATATCACCTATGACAGAGATACACTCATAAGTTTTAGAAAAGGAAGTGTGGGCTTTGGATTTAAGAGCAGGAGAGAGGATTAATATTGCAGCTGACATCTTTCGAACACGCAGTCAAATCAGCTGGACACACTGCTCCAGGCGAACCCCAGGAAGAGAGGAGGTGAGCAGGGACAAGATCCAAGCTACCGCTGGGACTTAAGGCTGCCCCTGGCTAATGTCTGGTCAGGAAAATTAAATGGACGAAATAGGGCAAGAAACGGGAGACCTACAGAGACCCCAACACCGCTGTGGTGTTTGAAAGAAAAATGTGTTAAAATGTTTAAGATGAGAAGCATGTACTGTTATGATGCTTGTGCTGAGTTTGGGCACTAGGGTTGTTATTTGTTGCTGCCTACAGGAGGCACTAGAGTGCTTTTTCAGTGCTGTGAGCACCAGGGGTTGCTCAACTGTTTTACCTGCTCCAAATAAAGAAGCCATCATGTTTTACCAAGTCCTTCTCTCTGTCATTTTTCACCAGAGACATATTTTTCCCACCACAGTCAGAAGGAGACACAACAACCGCGGATCAAGGTGTTGTATTTGACGGACAGACCGTGCTCCAAGTTAACAGGATGCAATGCATAGGACTCCGGCAGGACGAGGGGAGGCGGACATTTTTACATCAATAATGCTACATGCTCAAACACAGTCAGTGTTCAATCCTAGCCTATAAAGTCCCTTGTATTTCAATCCATACACCACTTTGGCGCAATCATGCCTTTATCCTTGCATTGCTGGACAACACATTTATTCAATCCTGTGCTGTGCAATAAATGTGACAATAAATCACCTCGAATCCTTGAAATACATTTTGTGAAATCAGCAACATACAGTAAATGCAAAAAAATGAGACTTTTGCATTTCCCCAGTAGTGAAAAGATAAGAGCAAATGAGTAACTAATCAGTTTGTTACTGAAAAAAGAGTGATGATTGGGGTGGTTATGCAGTAGTAGATAAACCAGACCTTTCATTAACCTTGTTCTCTAGAGACACCATGTAAACAATTGACGCTGAACTTTGCATTGCACTGCTTTCTTAAGCCTTAACAAATGATTTGAATGCACTGTGTAGTCCCTTACAGCCACTTGAGCTCAGTTTAGTGGGTGAGTCAAAGGGCCGAATTCAAGTACTCATACAAACAAAGTGGTTCTTTAGTGGTTCTTCCAAGTGATTTAAGACGTTCACTAAAAATCACAAATTGTCCAGCCACGTACAGATCAGCCGCCTTTCTTCACAATGGGGAAAAGAAAAACAGTGTGACTTAAGAACCATAATGCCTCATCTGAATGAATTTGGAGGTCAAATCTTTTTCTCTTTCCTCTTTTTGTTTCAGTTGCCCCTTGCAAGGGTGGCCAAAGCGGGTCATCTGTTTCCATCTCTTCCTGTCCCACTGCATCTTCCTCTGTTGCACCAACCGCATCCATAAATCTTGTCTTTGGCCTTCCTCTTTGCATCTTGCCTGGTAGCTTCATCTTCAGCATCCTTCTCCCCAAAGGGTGCAGATCTCTTTCCACTTTCAGGGGGGGAGAGCGCTGACATTCAGCCATTGTGGACTGCTGTCTCTATTTTGATAGCCTCTTGTGCTTGTTACCCAACCTTTTAGGCTTCGACAGGCAGCGAGAAGTAGTAAACAGGTCGGTTTTAGCTCCACATCCTACATTACTTTATACTCTTTACTAGGCTCATTATTAAAAGGCTGGTCAGATCAACTGATGTGAACTATTAACGTTAAAATACCCTCTGCTCTCAGCATGGGCAACCAAACTTCATTCTAAAAGCAGGTGTTTTATGGTTGGTATAGATGCTTTCACCCTAAAAACTTTAGTTACACCACCACTAAGCTTCTTCTCTGATTCACTTCAATTTAAAGGCACTGTTACTCAGTAACATTATTAACTGGATCTGCACCAAAGCTCTTCCTGATATACCCGCCATCTCTTCTCTGCACATGTTCAACACATCTCAGTCTCGTCTTTCTCACTTTTTCTCCCAACCATCTCTTAAAGTAAGAATCTAAAATAACCTTGATGCTAAATTAATATCCTCTTCACTTTTGTCTGTTCATTTCAATCATCCAGATGGCCAATTCTGATTTTTTATTTTAGATTTTATGACTTCTGTGGCATATTTTGGCACAGTTGCAGTGTAATTCAATATTCTCTGGTTCATCTCCATCACAGTCTCATCTCCTTGACCACCTCCCAATGTGAGTCATGGACCATTTCGCTTAAGCAACACGTGTTTTAGGAGGCTTCAGACATTTCATAAAAGTTACTTTAACTAAAAATAAAAAGAGAAAGGATCAAAAATACAGTATGGGGATGTGGAAATATATTTCATAATTTTTATATGGCAGTATTAAATAATTTTCATGCTTTGTTCACAACAATTGCATCGCCATTAATATTAGGTTAGAAAATAAAACATTTGTCCGATGTAACTTATGTTATAAACCACGCCCACTTCTGGTCTTCTATCTGAATACAGATACAGAGACACATCATTTTTGTTGGTTGAACAGATACAGATACAAATAATGATGTCTCTGTGCACCTCATTGTCCTTTAAACTGACCGTCACTTTAACTTCATCTCTAAAATGTCATTTGCTTCCAGTGGATTTTCACTCCTGTCCCATATCACTCCTACAAAAATACTCATGTCCGGTCCCAGTCCCAGAAAAATGTCTCCTGTCCCATCCCGTTCCCGTCAACCCACAGCCAACACAGTCATGCAGTGGTCAGGTGGCTGCAGCCAGAGTCATCAGAGCAGACAGAGGGGAATAAAAAAAAAAAGAACTTTATTTCTTGTCCTGTCCCAGTGCTGTGATGAATAGCGAAATTGACTCCCAACCTGTGGGAATCCAGTGTCCCGTGGGATTTTGGAAAAAAATTCTTCCTCTAATTTCCATTTCACACCAAAGTAAAAGAATCAACCCCCAAAAAAACTTTCTACAAAGACTCTTCATGGTCTCCAGATTATGTAGTAATTACATACTGCGTCACTCTGTCTCTGCCAGCTACACAATTTAAAAGATGCTTTTTAGGGTGAGTGAGTTTGTGAGAGCGGGAAGGGAGGGAGGGAGGTCTGTCCTTGGATCTAACTTTTATCCATTTAATGCCAGAATGATGCTACTTTACCTCCAAAGTAGTTCTGTGATATCATACACTGAGACTGGAGCCAGAGTGACCAGCAGAGTGAAAATGTTAATTACTGAATACAATGCAACACAATGAGGCTTTCGGCCTGTTCTTTCTATTGTATGTTTTCGGTCTTATTTCAATTACAGTTTGGCCACATCCTCTTTTCCATTCTTGTTTATTTTGTTTTCTTTGTTTCTCTTTTTGCTTTTTAAATTTAATTTCCCTCATTTGTCTGCGTGGCTCCTCTCCATCCTCTTGAAGCTGCAGAGACAATGTGTCCCTGCAACCCAAATTAACACCCTCATCTATCTCGCTGCCTCTCCATCCATCTCCTCCCTCCCTCTCATTTGGCTGTCCTTCCCTGAGCCTCTCTCGCTCTCTGTTCCCATCTCCAACGTAAGAAACAATTAATTTTTACGCTTTCATTTTCTCTTAGCAAACACACATCTATGCGGTCCTGTCGTCCCCCTCTCCTGGCACATTTTGCATACTTTCTTCTGTCACCCCTAAATCCTCCATCCCCACCACCACCGCCCTTTTTTTTTAATCTCTCTTCCTCCATTCCTGCATCCCTCCACCCCTCTGGCAGGATCACTTGGCCGCAGCAGAGGGGCTCTTATGCTCCAGGTGTGGTGCATTGAATGATGACCACAGGAGGACCAGAATGTTGCTCATGAACACACACACTCACAGACACAGACACACACATACACACACAATGAGCAGCCAATGGCCCCATCATTGCACCAACCTTTCTGTGCCCAGTATTTCCACCTTTTTTCTTTCCTCTCTTTCCAGCAAAACTGTTATGTTTTGGCAGTCAGCCTCTGTTATAAAGCCTGATTCAGACAACAATGTCACTCTGTGGCTAATAAATGTGTTTATGTAATATAAACTATATCAAGGCTTGGGGAGTAACTGATTACATTCAACACGATTACATAATTGGAATACAAAAAAGGTAACTGTAATCCATTACAGTATCTATTATATTAAGTCATATATTATTAGATATTATCTAGATATTGGATATTATATTATTTTATAAAATAAATATATATTACTTTAAAAATGTGTTCCGTTACAGTTACTAATTAACCTATTAAACTACCTATTAAAAATGTATTCAGTCCCATAATCCAAGTTGACTGCTTTCCATTACTTTTGGATTGCCTTAATACCAAATATGGTAAAATTGTTTAGCCTAATATAATGCTTTATGGTCCTTGTTTGGTAATTGTTTGTCCAGCTATTCCTTCCTTTGTTATGTGTGAATGCACAGATTAATAGCAGTAATTCAAAACATTTAAATGTACTTTGTTGAATGACAGTACACTCAAACTTAACTCTTTCCCTGCCAGCATTTTTTAAAAAAGTTGCCAGCCAGCGCCAGCGTTTTTTGACAAAATTCACTGATTTTTCAAACACCCACAGAATATTCAGTTCTATGAATATGTTAACATGGAATATTATGGGTTATGGAATATTAAAAAAAAGAACAAATCTTCTGGTTTCAGACACAAAAAACGTTTTGTTCATTCATTCTTTTTTCATAAGCACTTGAATATTGGTTGGTTGTAATAAAAAATCCACTTTTCAGACAAAAAAAAGGAGAAAAACTACGTTTTTGTGAAAAAGACATTTTTGAGCAGAATATTGACTTCAGGTTTTATTTTTGTTTTTTCATTGCTTCATATTACGTGTGTGACGTCACTGTCACCAGTGTGGTTAAGTGTTTTGTGTGTGTGTTGTGTGTGTGTGTGTCCCACCCTCCTGACCTGAAACAGTCTAAAAGGCCCAGGAGGTGGAGCACTGTCTGCCCCGGCTGCGACGCGAGTCCCAGGGGCTGCGGTGTGAGCAGCCTCGCTCTGTGTCCGGGCTCTGTGCCCAGATCGCGGTGCTCTCTGACCGGGCTGTGGCGTGACTCCCAGGGGCTGCGGTGTGAGCAGCCTTGCTGTGTCCTGGCTGCTGCAGAGGTCCGAGGGCTGCAGTGTGAGTAGCTTCCCTCTGTGGTCCTGGGTCACAGTGCTCTCTGCCCCACAGATCTGTCACTGATCACTGATATTTTCATGCTAGATAACACCATCTTCTTCTGCTGCTGCTCAATTCCAAAATGGTTCTCCTCTTCTTCAAGTGACAGTTTTTGGCAGATGATCCGTCAGAGTGTCCCCTACCGCCTGACACTGAAGACAGTAATTGATGAGATATCTTTGGCGGGGAAAGAGTAAACTGACATCAACTTATTCAAGTCAGGGGCTTTTGTTTTTACCCACACACCATCTCGGTCACCACCATCACCAGCTACAGTCGAAAATATTTTTTAATAGTACTACTGACAGGTTCACCAGCTGAGTGGATATTTGTGTGACTAATGTTAGCAGCAGGTCTTACCTGTAAATGTTTCTTTAAATTAGGTGTTGAACACCTGAATGTTGACAGTATTTTCACAGCTGAAGGCAGAACTTGCACTGTGCTGTGATGCTGATCCTCTTTTCTGACTTAAAGACAAAATTTAAAGACAAAGTAATGGCAAAATTTCCAGTGGACATAAAAGTTGTAATGTGTGTACACCGCCTGTGATAGTATCATTCCTGATTGCTCTTGAATATCTTTGTAATCTGACTGGCTTTTTTTTCCATTACTGCCTTTTTTCATAACTGTAATGGAATGCAGTTACAGTTTTTTTGTATCCTAATTCTAAAAATTATATATGTAGTTAGTTGGTTAACATTTCACATAAATATACACATGCAAACACACACCCAGAAATGAGATACACACAAGCAAGTGTGGTCCAATCCTTTCGAGGCTACAATGTGACTAATGCGTATTCCATGCCATCTCCTCATTCACTGGGTCCTCTGCCAAGCCATTACGGTCTCCTCCTCTTCTCTCTCTTCTTCTCCTTCCAAATGGATTAATTCATCTAGCCGATTAAATAGACAGCAGCATCAATAGTTTCCAAGACTGCACTATCATAATTTTGCCTCTAGGCTCAATGAGGTGTAAAAATGGCTATTATAACTTGTTGGGTAAGACAGAAGAATCACTGTATCTGAATGGGAGTTTCTGAATGGAAGCAATCTTTCATGGTGGAAATCAGTAAGACATTTGCAATTGCCGAGGAGAACTTCTGAATTAATTACTTTTCTATTGATAATTTGTGTGAGGCTGACTTGAAGGACAGATTTAGGCAGTTTCTGCCTTCATCACAAATGGAAATTGCCCCATTGTTAATCATTTCAATCAAGCAAAAGTAGATAAACGGTTTTGAAATGCAGAGAAAAAAACAGCTAAACAATGCAGACACAATAAATCAAATATCTCATTTATGCAGTCCACATCTCCGCTACACAATACCTTTACTACCTACTGTCTTTCTTAGTCTATATAAGGTGTCATTGCATTGAAGTATTTGGTATTCATGAGAAATTTGCTTTTAAATAGTGGTGTAAAACGGTTCTCTTTCACTCTGGCATTTTTTTTCTGGGGGCATGAACACTGGTGTACTGAAACCATGTCTGAATGAAAAGAAACAGTGAGACGAGCCTTCTGTTGCTCAATCACGCACCGAAGAGAACGGGTTTATGGGATTTACGTGTGTTAGGCTGCAGACAGAGTTTAAAAGTTGTCTTACAGGGAACAATAAACGGAGGCACTTCAGAAGCGACTCTCATCATGGGAATCAATGACGCTATAAATGCCACTTACACTGTACCCACAGAAACAAATAGAACTCCAGCGGTAAATGCATAACAAGGCTCGCTGCTGCACCGGCCAAATTATATCTGGATGATATTTTGTTGCACTTTCTGCTTTGTGAGTTCGCTCCTCATCTTAGTTCAGTACAGTTCAGTTTTATTAGTCATATGTACTGCGGGTTCACACAGGGTCAATGGTACAATGACATGTATTGGACCAGAACAGATCAGCTCAGCAGTAAGAGCACTAGTAGCAATAGCAGGGCCTGTCATATAAAAATAACAAATTTATTATTATAAATATAAATGACAAAGAAAGAAAAAAAAGAGAAAGAAAAAAAATACATAAAAGAAAAAAATGGAATGAGTAAATAAAATAGAACACTTAATAAACATGAAAACAAGGAGTAAAAGTAAAAGTGACACATGTATACTTAAGCATTGGGTATGTATCAGTCCTGGGACAATAGCAGCAGTCATGGTTGATTTTTGCAGAAAACAGGATTATTGGTCACGTTTTATTTTCCTGTACACTAATAAGACGTAACAAGCTGGACTTTGTATTAAATTAACAGGAAACTAGAAATAATATGTTCTTTATGAGACAATAGTTATCAACTAATTAGACACTATACATCTAATGATACACTAATAAGATGTACCAAGCCATACTTTATTTCAGAATAGATGAAAATTAGAAAGCATTAGACCCTTTATTAGACCCTTATTTGACTCTTTTATTGGGCAGTTAGGGACACATTTCAACACTATTGCTAAATATCTGTTACCTGAGACACACCTTCTTTGACTGGATGTTTAATTGTTTAGGTGGTAAAAACTGTCAATGCTCCTGTATCATCTGCCAGACAGTAACAAGGTGAACAGTCTACATGCTGGGAGGCTGTAGTTGATGCCATGTGCCTCCTGCAGGCACCGCTGCTGAAAGATATCCTGAATGTCCTGGAGTCTTTTGCCAGTGATCACTCATTCATCCCATGCATATGTGTTCTAACAATGGAGCTAAACTGGCCCGCCCACATAGATTTTAAACCCCCGTTTTCCTGTCATATTTGTTTGGTGGAGCTGTAGAAAACAGCATGAATGATGTGCTGCACGCTGTTCGCCGTAAGTCTCTAGGTAGATCATAAAAATGTCTTCACAGAGTTGGGTTTCATTCATCTTTTATACTCGCTTTATCCTTCTCAGGGCCGCAAGATGGGCTGGAGACGATCCCAGCATGCATTGGGCAAGAGGCAGATGATCCTGGGCAGGTTCCTGGTTCATCACAGGCTAACACATGTAGTATATAACGGACAAAATGTACACACACACACACCCGCAACCGCATGGTTTTGGACTGTGGAAGGAAACACAAACCGACTCAAACCCAGGACAACAGTATGTTCATACCACTTTGAGAATTCACTACACAACTGCATGCTTTTGAACTGAATATGAGCATGTTGAGAACAGGATGTGATGGCTTTTGCTTCAGTAACAGAACTTATCTGATTCAAATGATAAACATGACCTAGTATACTTAGCGCCTGTAGATTGTGGGCATAAGCCTGCCATTGGCCACCAGTTTCAGGCGGTGAGGTGGCATCCGCTATCTGTGTCCCCCATCACTGCAAGCAACAACAACAGGCCTGGTTCCAGAATTAAATGTATGTGGTTGCATCTTAGTTAGTTAGTAGCACTGGAGTACTATCTACAATGTGGGCGCCAGGTCAGCAGCATCAATGAAAAATAGTAAGCACTATGGGTCTGAGCGTGGTCTCTTGATGAACGGATTATGCTGAAACACAACTGGAAAAAGTTGCAAAAAGTAGTAAGTAAGTACAGTGTGCCATTCCTTTTCAGCAACAGCTTGTGTTATAAGTCAGAATGGCACCAAAGTAACGCACAGCCACTCACTGTTTACCTGCATTAAATCACCTGAAAACAACACCAGGCTGCTACAGTATAACTATAGAGAGCTCTACACACATTATTAGGCTTTTTTTTATGAAAAAGACGTTTCCAGGGCTCATCATAACCTCTGCAATTTTATTATTCTAGCAAAGCCAGCTCACAATTTATTGTTGAAACACAGCGCAGTACAAACACTAATATTAATTACTCAACTTTGTGTCCATGTACGGGTGAGATTTATTATTAATTATTGGTCCAATGTATATATCACCAAATGAAATCACCATGGAGATACAATAGTATATCTAGCTATGACAGTCTACACATGACCTTGACTTTGACGGTGAAATGTTGTTTTTAAGGGTTCTCTGTGATCGGTGTCACCATCCCGCAGGCTGCACGTCAATCACAGTGATCTCCCCCTCCTCCGTCCCTCTACTGCGCCGCCTCATCCCTTTTACTGTCTTGTTCTCTTGTTTTATTCTTAAGCATTGCAGGACAGAGAGCCTCAAGGCAGTGGGTGCTGCCAACACAAACACAGACTCAAAAAATCCGCCCACACACTCATGCATGCATGCACTCTTAGAGAGCAGGTACTGCAAACACACACAAATACAAAGAGACACACATACTGTACACGTACACATAACTGCTGCACAAGGGCCGACCAGAAGAGTCAAAGCACTGTCGTGTAATTCATTTCAACAGCAAGCAGGTGTTTTGAAACAAGTACCACACACACTGGGGCAGTTCTTGCAGTAGATATATGGACACATTAGTAATTATGTTATGATGCAACGTGTCACCCATAGCCTTGTTCTTCACACTGATGGATTGATGCAGTGGAGAAACTAAAAAAGTGAAGTCAGGTGGAAAAGCACAAAAGTGTAACTTTAACCTTCACCTGGGACTGCACTGACTGAAACATGCTCACTATAAGAATCTCTAAGTACAGTTATTCGTCACTGAACGTGTGGTGGGTGACTAGTTTACTGTGGTGTCTTAAAAGAGCGGCGGGGCTGTAGAGTGAGTGCATGTGAGTTTGTGTCTCCCCAGCTGAAAATACTGCAGTCTTCGTCATGCCCGGCTGGCTCACAGCAGTGTGATGTAAGGGCCTATTTTTTCCTTGGCTGCTTTAAAGTGATGGAGTCCGGTTTGGCTGGGCTTTGTTTAGGGAAAACACTCATTCAAATCAGACAGCCACCAGTCGTACCACCCGTGTGTGTGTATGGTAGCTGGTGTGGCACTTAGGGCATGCAACCCCAATAACGGCTTGAATGCTGAGTAAATGGGGTCAGAGAGAGTCATATGTCTCCTTTTTTGCTCATGCAAACACATGTCTTCAAGGCAGTGGTCTACACACGTGAAAATGTGAAGCATAGGCACACACCCCTGGCCTTTTGGTGGCGATCCTTCTCCCTTCCCACTTGTCCTTTCTCCCTGTTCCGCTTTGTTTCCTCTAATGTTGCCGCTCTGTCTTGCTCTGTGCCAGCCGCCCCACGCAGCGGGCCAGCTTGAGTGAGGCATTGACAGTGTTTACCCTTCCATCCATTGGACAAAGCGAGGGATCCAATGGGAAGAGTGGCAGACAGGCCCGTTTTTGTTGATTTTAATGAGGGCTGATGGACTCTGAGGTCTGACTCACTGCATAATGTCTGTGAGCGGGACAGGACAACCTTGCCTAGTTAAGAGGAACGGCTTATTCCATCAGTACCATGGTTGGTATGTCACAGGTCTCGTCCTTCCTTGTCAGGACGGAACACACGCTTTTTTAATGTCCAGCTCAAAGGCACTTCAGGCAGATGCTTGTTCATGCAGAAAAACAGTCTCTCTCTCCTCACTATCATATTGATGGCAGGGTGTGGCCAGCTAAACTTGGCTATCTAAACACGCAAAATCTGAATGCAAAGTGAGGCACAAGGTGCAAAGGGGTGTATTCAGTCTCTTAATTAATGAGGTGGAGAAGTGAACATAGATACTGAAATGAGCCACTTTTAGTGACTCAGGCACTGCGGTTAAACCGCGGCTTGGGCGAGCCAGGTCATCATGATCATCATCATGACTACAACGGATGACCTGCAGGTGCAGCAATAATTCGCTATTAATCGGGATGTTAATTTTTATGACCCATGAATTTACTGCAGTGCCCCAGAGACAGAATGTGCGCACACTGCACCAGCCTGTGTAGATGCATCCAACTATGTGGATAATGCACCCTTTAAATAGCAGGAAAATACTGCGTCTTGACTTTAGACCAGATTTTTGTTGGTCGATGCCACAGTTGCTGCTGCCTCAAGATATCAGTGCAAGTAAGATTAGGGTTGAGTATCAGCTACTGCTACTGGTGCCTAAATGGTGCCTGACCCAAAACTTAAAAAAAGAAGTGCACATAACTAATTTACATTACAATTTCACATGATAAATAAAACCTCACCAAAAGTTTCAGTACTAACAGCAAAATAAATTTTGAGCTGGTCTCTTTGGTATTCAACAAACTCCAGCTTCAAACTTCAGCTTTAATTTTTTGGCAGAAATATTATCACATTTGCTAACCTGAGGACAGGCTGCTGTCATCATCATCAGTGCTGTCATTAAGGCATGTCGCATCCAGGGCGCCAGGTTCGCCCACACTGCCGGCTGATGCACTTGTCATGGGGTCACACAAGCAGCCGAGCGCGGTGCGTCTCTCTGCTTACAAGTGTGTCACTGTTGTCAGGTGCGTCCCCCCTTTACACACAGTTGTTTTTTAACATTTGTTGCACGTCCCTGAATGGAAATCAGACAGCGTGTTTTGTGTGTACTGTACTTACAGGACATCAGTTGAGTAACTGGTCATTCATTGTGGCTCACAGTACACATTTTTGTACACACTGCTGAAAGACTGTAATCATATGCAGTACAGACCACCTCCAAATGTGGCCTGAGTAATCAGATCTCAATGCATCCTCAGTATGCATTCAATTCTGTCTTCTTTTGATCAGTTCACCCAAGATTCAGTTATTACAGGGGGCAAACAGGGCCAAAAAGAGCTGAAAGTTTAAGCATGAATTTAGAGAGCAAATCAGGACTCCCACCTGAAATTAATCACAAAATGAATGACATAGAAGCTTCATAACTCTATTAAAAATTCAACTTAACTATTGTCATTTATCATTACTTCTCTAGGTGATGTTGCACATTAATGCCACCATTGACATGAAGATCTGGCTTGTCTTTGCATTATTTAAAAAAAGCGGAAAATGCATAGTTTGATTTTCATTTAAGAGCTGTGACAATAGCCACAATTCCGCAGTCACATGATGCCTACTGCAGGGTAGAGCTCATTACCGCCATCGCCTCAAATCTTATTTTGAAGGGTCAGTCTAACAATGCAGGGATGTAGCCACTGTTAGCCACCACCCCGCAGAAATATGTAGCCTCTTCACCACAGAAGAAGAAAAAAATCCATATCGCCACAGCCCTATTCTCATTCTCAAGCCTGAATTGTCTTAGGACGCCATTGCTTGTTGCCCTTTGTTTTAAAGCAGGAGCCACAGCTGATGTACCCTATTAGAGCCGACTCAGGCGGTGCTGATGTGTTGTATTATCTTACAAGGAAAAGTCAAAGCTCCATTGATCAATATTTTTGATCTGAACATGGAATCCAAGTGAGCTACTGTAATGTGAAAGGGTCATTCGTACTGCCGATCCCACTGAGAATAAACACCCCACACTGCAGCACTATGCAGCTGTTGGCCCCTATTGAGGAGAAAGTATGTTGTATATTGTTGCTTAACAAATAATGTCTACATCTTTGAAGACTATCCTAACAGCCTGTCCTTTATCAAACTCATCTCAAGTATACCCTCCTTTATCATCATTTTACATTTTCTCTTTGTATCGTTTCTCCCTGTCCAAGTATCTTCCATTCATGTCTGCATATTCTCTCCCTGTATGTGTGTCTCTATTTCTACCTCGCTTTGTCTTCCCGTCTTTTTGTCTGTAGAGTGGCTTTGCCACCCCATTGTTGCCTCCCTTTTCTTTTGGCGGGACACATTCACTCCCATCTCCCATTTGCTCTGGCCCACAGCATTATGGGCTACCCAAATAAAGAAAGGAAAACACAATTTGTATTCTGGACCACGTCTGTGATGCGAGAGGAAAAAGGAGAGGGGGGAAGAGGCAGTGAGGGGAGGAGGGGTTGTTAAAGTCACAGTTTGAAGACTGGTTAAATTCATTGGACACAAAGTCGGGTGTCTGGGGGCATTCGCTTGCATTGTCGGCAGATTTGTTTCTTCTTAAGGAGGGAAGTTTGACCTTGAGTAAATAAGACAAAATACACTCATGTGAAAGGAGGTACTTCACTGTCAGGCACTGTCGTCCACTTCATATCATAATAATGATGCTCATTTGTGCTGCTGCTTTTAATTAGTGATTCATCTTGTAGAGTATCATTCATCCATCTCATTTTATGCATCATTACACAAGTGGTTTGTATATTGACACATGACTTTGTCTGCACTGCGCTTGAGTTCGCTGGTGGTTGTTCAGGATTGTCTAAATATAGACTCGCAGCGTATCCTCACAGTTGGACAATGATGCGTTTGGTGTAGTAGGAGAGCAAGTGGGACGGCGATCCACACATTGCAACTCAAGCGCTCATCGATACCCTTTTTTCAGTGCTGGTGGCATGGTGCGTGTGCGCACATTTGAATCTGTGTTTGCGTGAGTGAGCAATGCTGGCCCGCATGCATGAGTGTGCACATGAATGCCAATTTGTGCCAGTATGTGTGTGTTGCCCCGTATCCCTAACCCCAGCAGTGATGCCTGGTCAGCAGCAGAAGCTGACACCCTCTTGTCACTGAGAGCAACTCCTGCAGTGCCGAAAGAAAGAGAGATATGGGTAGGGAAAGGGGGGGCTCTCCATTGACCTTGCAGCAGAAAACCCTAACAGTTACAGCAGTCGTAGCACACTCTCGACTGCTCACACACAAAGGCACCCACTCCAAGACAGGCACACACTCTCCCTCGCGGTCTCTCATGTTCATTCTGACACTGGGTCTACACTCTAGTGCTGGGGACTCGCCTCGAGGCTCGTTTGCAGCGGCCAGCCTTCTTACAAAGCAAAAGAAAGCGAGCAGGATGGAAAATGGGTGGAAGGCAAGGGGTTGAGGATGGAATATGGACCTTCATATAAAGGAAAGAAATGTGCAGTCATTCATGAAGCCACAAAAGACAGAGACAGTGTAACTGAGTTATAGCTTCAGGGGAAGCAGTTAATCAGGACACACATAGTCCTGCACACTTCTACAGCAGCATACAATTGCATACATGTGTAGAGAGACATACATATATAATTGTGAACAAAGTTCATTGAACATGCTCGTGTTTTTGGTGAACGGTGAACTGAATGGATCGGTTTGCAACCAATAAACCTAAACGTGAGCGCTTTTCACTCTTGGTACTTAACGAAGCTCATGTCATTAACTGATTTTAAAAAAAATGTGTAGATGCAGACTTGCAGGAGAGACAGAAAGTATGCACACAAGAGAATGTGTGAACAAAAATGTTGTTGTGCTATAAAAATTTCTTTGATCATGCAGCATGAAGTGTATGAACTAGGGTTGTCCCCAACTAAGAATTTTTTCAGTCGAACCAGATTTGGCCATCCGATTCAAATATTTGAATTTTTTTTTGTTTTGTTTTTTCAGTTCAGTGTGCCTGTGTGTGCAGGCATGACCTGCCCTGCACAGTCTGTGCTAAGGATTTATTTCAACCAAGCCAGATTTGGTGATTGTTGGAACAGAGGAAATATGACAAGGGACATTTTTGGTGAGTTTTATTTTCTATCTGTTGTGTTTGATTGAAGATATAGTATCTTACTATTTTAAAAAAAAGGTCTCTCAGTGTAGCTGCTCTTCCCATAATGTTGTCAGACACTGATAATAATAACTTGACCCTGTCAGTGGCAAAACAAGCACAAGCAAACAAGCAAGCGTTACCTGCCCTGCTGCTCCGCGGTGCGCTCTGGTGAAGTGGCTGACAGTGCGTCACCTGCACTCCGTTTCAATCACACTTCTCTGCCTCCATCACATTAAGTTTTGTGGTTTGTGGTGATTTAGAGACTCGGTTTTTAAAGTTTACAGCCTGACATTTTGTTGCATTGCTCTGTGTACACTGATGAAGCTAAAAACTTGTTTTCCAAACACTCTTTTTAATAAATACGCCAGCTAATAAAAACATATATTTAAATTCCTCATTTCAACTAGGCTACGCTGCAGACTGGAGTGCATTATGGTGTGTCCAATTTCAACTGGGAGTGCCTAGTT
Organism: Lutjanus argentimaculatus; assembly: GCA_034769285.1. Lineage (NCBI taxonomy): Eukaryota > Metazoa > Chordata > Actinopteri > Lutjaniformes > Lutjanidae > Lutjanus > Lutjanus argentimaculatus. Next base: position 11,420,348 of record JAWZSL010000024.1, on the reverse strand, counting down.
ACATTTTAGTTACATCTAGTTACATCTAGTTACATTTTACTGGAGATAAGGCAGATATCTCTATGGACGATATCTCCAAAACACAGCAACTCACACCACGCTGGTCCAGATGGATAAACAGCACTACAGGTAAGATGAATAATATGTGTTTTTTTTAAATTTGGGCTGAACTGCTTTATTGATCTCTGCAAATTGAACTTTAAGCTAGCTCTTGTGAAGCATAAAATACCTGACCTCTATAAGCATACAGCTTCTGTACATGTAAAGTAATGTGTATGACACTGCTGTATAATGCAGTCACATCCACACAGACTTCCACAGCACACATAAATGCGCCCTCAAGCCCCTTTGACAAAAAGTCAGCTGAAAAAGTCTTTGGAGTGCAATATAAAAGGGAAAACAACCTCATCAAAGCATTGTCTGTCTCCAGTCTGATGCCTCTTACTGATGGTAACACAGGCCCACGGCATCGCCAGATTGAAGATGACACCGGAGTGAATGGGTCTCATGAAAGAGTGCAATATGGGATAAACACTGTCATTGAGTGTTGCTTCTGTTGCTGGCTTTTGTTTATCCTGCTGGATCAGATCACTGAATACTGAATCAAAACATCACAGTATTTAAACCCCTGAGATGTATTTCATGCATGATTCCTTTTCTTTTATGTATTCACAGAGGGATGGAGCCTTGGTACGCCATATTGATCCGTGAGATTGAGGCAAACGACAGGTCCATTATCACCAATTCATGCTGTGAATCAGCACTTCATTTAAATTTCGGTCAGGTTCCAAAGGCATCCAGAGACAGCAAATTGAATCCAGTCTGGGAATGACAGACTCCGCCACTAAAAATAAAATACTAGTCAAAAATAGATCAAATATGATCTCTGATTTTGTGAAGATCGTATGGATTTCACCTTTACTGCTGCATACACTGTATGTTTCTGTGACTGCTCAAAATCAGGCTGATTTAAAGGTCCAATGCATAAGTCATACAGGGGTGTATTGGCAGAATATGGCAGTAACAGAACCTTCACAGCCACTTAATTAGGGCTGAAGTACATTTTGAGGGAGTGGGGCGTTTCCAGAGGTGAGGCATGGGGGGCACTGAAATCTGATTGGCCACCCCATTTTCCACAAGCATATTGGTTTTCTGTCCAGTGAGAGGCAGGACATTAGTTTGAACGAACTGTTTGATGAGTATTTTTAAATGTGTATTGTTTTCTCTTGTGTGTAGCCTACTTCAACTTTTTAAAAGTTGATTTAGTTAAATAACAAATCATGAATATAGAAGTATTTTTATGGTGGAGTGTAGAGGATGAACTTAGGGGTCTCAAAGCCTGCGGACAGAGGTACAATGGAGGTACAGTTTCTTTTTGAGGACTTGTAAGTTATATAAAGTATGAACACTGTATGTTGTATTTTTATGGCGCCACTCTGTTGTGTTGTGATTTGTAGGCCAATTTGTATTTTAAATAAAAAATTTAAACACAGGGATATAAGAAGGTAAGATACTGTGATGTTGATAATTAAAGTAGATACGAGAAATGGTACATACATACACCCCCACTTAGGGTCCCTCAGTTGGGTCACCTCAGTTAAAAAAGTCTGGAGACATCCCTGAGTGGAGTTAGGAAGATGTGAGCTTACCAGACCTTTGGCGTACGCTCCTCATCTCTGCTTGAGGCTAGCGACTCAAGGCTACATTAGTCCTACAAGCATAACACATCCAAACCTCCGATCTAATTGTTGGTGGTCCGGCTTGCAATGTTCATAATAACTTTGTTGAGGAAGAAGAACAAGTGGTGAACTGGTTCTGCTGCTGTTTTTTTTTTTTTTAAATGCTTGACAACATCTTAGGAATGCAATGCTAAGTTGGTTAGGCATCAGCTGTTCCTGTGATTTTCCTTCAGACTCTCTTTTTTCAGAGTGGAGTCACACAGCATGGCATATGCACAAATATTTTACTTGATTTACAACCTGTTCCTTGCATCAACACATTTTGTGTGGTTGCATATTTAAACCCATTCACCCCTCAGCAATTCAAGAGACAGACTTAGAGAGAGACGCGGGAAGTTTTGAAGCTTTTCTGTTGGGCGTGTGTCTGCACAAAACCAACCAGCAAAGTAGGCAATAATGCATAGATTGAGGCAGGGAGGAGAGAGTATGGGTGATGGGATAAGGATTGCGGATTAAATTAAATGTAGAGTCAGGGAATTGGAAATGAAGGTCAGACGAAAGAGGAGTACAGTAAGCGGAGGGAGCGATAAATGGAAGGAGAAGTTCCCTGCAGCTCTCCTGGCTTTTGTTCCTGAGGGGCGGGATGTGGCCTGGGATATGACATTCAAGAGGGATTGATGGATATTGTTCGCAACGAATGCTACTTTGCAAGGCCACAGCTACGGCTCATCTCGCCTAATCTCTGCTATGAGATGAGCTGTCATTCACTTCATGGGTTGATAATGCAATTCCATCTGACCATTGACAGTTCGTTGCTCCACATTAGCCTGAGCTGTTTCAAGATAACTGTGCTTTGCATACAAGGCTTTGGGCCTTTACGCAGATTTTACTTCTCCCACTTGTTCTCTTCTGTTGCGCTGGGAGCCAAGAAGTTTTCACTTACTTTGTATAATCCTACTTTGAAAATATTAGATGTGGAACAGGAACAGGTAAAGAATTTAAAGTGGTGCCCCATTTTTGGAAATTTCTTTTTTGGATTTGAACTTTTAAGGACACAACTAAAGAGCCTTAGATTAAAAAAAACTGGGAAAGGGAACCAGCCAGATTAAGTTTGTTTTCATGGACATTTTTCTGACCATCATAGGTATTGTGAACTTTATTTTTCAGGACTTTTGACCATGTGCAGAAATAGAATATTGACTGGTATATACACACTGAAATAGGTCAACATTTTGGGAAATAAGCTTGACATCCTTGCCAAGAGATATATGAGATGATTGATAAAACTCTTTTGTCTGTATGTCCATGATGTCGCCTAAGCCAGCAGCTGGTTAGCTTAGCTTTGTGTAAAGAAAGGAAAGAGCAGGAAACAGCTATGCTGGCTCTGTCCAAACATAACAAAATCCACATGCCAGCACCTATAAAGTTCACTAATTAATACGTTATATGTTTCTTTGTTTAAAATGGATTATCACCTCCATGAGATTACTGGGTAAGCAGCACCCAAGCCAAGAAATGGCCGACAAAAAAAAACAACAAAAAAAAAACCCTGCAAATCTGTATGTTGTCTTAACACTTTAGTATTTGGGATACTTTTATTTGAGGCACTGATAAGTAGATTTTGTTTGGACAGAACCAGACTAGCTGTTTCTGGTCTTTGTGCTAGGCTAACTGCAGTAGCTTCATAATTATCTTACAGGCATGAATGAAGAAAGTGAACAAGACTGTTCCCAAAATATCAAGCTCCTTTAAGAATATTGCAGCAATGTTGTCTTATTGTTCCTGTTTGAATGGAAGGGTAATCATGGAGTAAATTAGGAGTGTAAGTAACGATAAGTTACTGATAAGTAATGATAAGTTACTGATATGTTTGTTAAAGCTACTACAAGGAGTTTTTAACTGGTTATGAAACAGTCTTAATTTATTACTGATGCCTCTGCCTGCGAGCTAGCAGAGAGAAGATTGACTATTTCTGTTTAGTTGTTCTTGATGCCCGCTACAGGATCGGATTCTCCTTGAAATCAGACGAAACAAGCCTGTGTTTACATTTTCCCTGGCAAAGATACAGTGAGTAGTACATTAGCCAGTTAGGAAGGAAGCAGGGGGAGAATTTCATTCAGATCATTTTATTTTTGACACTATAGATTGTAGTTATTACGGAGGAAACCCTGCCACTTTTGTCCACAGGGGCCTCCACAATCTGGACACAATATGACACAAAGTTCCTTGTTGTAGCTTTAATATTGAGTAGTATTTGTACAAATCATGGGTGAACTGTGGTCTTGAATGTTGTTTTAATAAAGATTGTATTGTGTCCATATTAGATCTGTTGTCATCTAAGAGTCATTTGGTGAATCTACAGCAGTATTTCCCCTTGGGGATTAATAAAGTAGACTTATTTATTAACTTAACCTTTAAACCAGTTGCCTTCAAGTAACAACAACTGAGCACAAATGCACTGATGTTGCAAAACCTAACATAGAACAAAAATGGTAAACGATTAACTTAAGACCAACACTCTTCACTGCTTTAAAACCAGTGTGAATCTAGATATACGGTGACTTTGTTCCCCAAAGATGGAGGCTTTAAGTGGCTTCGATAAAATAGGTCACATCATCATCCTGTTTAATTTTCCTTTTCCAAAAAAAAAAAAAAAAAAGACCAAGCTCTAAAATAAGAAAAGTCTCAATCCATTTTTGCTCACTCTCTCTCCCATCTGACCATGGGTTCGTTAATGATCTCATTTAAGAGGTCGTGGGTTTTCTAATTGGAAGCGGGCTGAGTCCTGTTGCACTGGACTGACCTCTGTGACAGTCTAAAGTTAGTGTTGACTTATGACCTCGCTAAAAATACTCACATTTGTGTCACTGCTGTCCTCAGAAACATATCCAACCCTTCAAATAGCTCAAACAACCTTTGGACCTAAGTTCTCCCTTAAGGAAGAAAAGTACTTTGCTTGAAGAACATTTGAAAAAAAAAAAAAAGATAAGTTACTCTCTTTAGCTTGCAGGTAGGTACACTCTTAGAAATAAGGATTCTGAAGGGCTGAGGTTCTTCCCAGACCCATTTGTTTCTGAAGAACCCTTTTTTGAAGAAGGGGTATGTCAAGGGTTCTTTGTAAGACTAAAGATTCCATTCTTTTCATCCAAAGAACCTTTTTTGGAAGAACGTTCTCCTTGAGGAACTCTTTTGTGAAAGGTAATTTGTGCTATAATATAAAACAGTTCTCGGTATAAGCCCCTGGGTGGGTTCTAGTTAAAAAAACCCTGTCTTTTTATATTGCCCTTTTACATTTTGTCTTGATGCTTTTTATGTTCCATGTAAGGTACTTTGAATTGCCTTGCTTTCAAAATGTGCAATACAAATAAATTTGCCTTGCCTTGGAATATAAAAAAGTCCCTCATAGAAACCCCTGGGTGGGTTCTTGTTGGCACCCTTAAAGTGAAATTTAACCCCAGAATCAAAAATACATAATTTTCCCCGGCCTATGCTGCTATTTATCCATCTAGTTTTCTTTTTTTCTTTCAGGGAAGGAAGAAATCTTACGTCCATAGAGATTTCTTCCTTTGCTTCATTATAATAGGACTAAAAGGCACAAGTTCAAATGTATTTCTTTGGTGCTTTGAGCACCAAAGGACTAGGACCCTTTATGTTGGGTTGGGTTGAACTCTCTGACGGGTTCCAAAGGGGAACCTTTATAAAAGATTCTACCAGGATCCAGAAGATCCAGAAGGGGACAAAAAGCCCTTTATGGTTCTAGTTAGTACCTTTATTTCTAAGACTGTACCTGCATTCCAAATCAAATACTTTTTCTTAATACTTGTAGTACATACTGCAGCTGCCTTTACAAAGTATGTACTGTTGAATGCTGTGTACATACAATTGGGACATACTATTTCCTCATGACATTGTGCATTGAACTTTGACCCTCTTGCTCATACACCCATCACAAAGGATTGTGGGTAAGATTAACTATAGGACATCCTGGCACACTGCATTCAACATACTATGTGTTGGGACATACTAGATCTTTATCTGGCACGTTAAATAGTATGGTAACATCATTTCAACATATAATGCATAACAGAGATGGACAAAGAGGAAATGAGAATACAGAACACTTTTAAATTAAAGGCACTTAGTGCACGTATTGCAGTTTAGCCAGCATACGGCAGCAGAGGCCTTTCCATTAATTGTGATTATGTCCAACACCTTCACATGACCTCACAAAGTCCAGCTGAGCACTGTCTGGCAGAACACTGTGCACCGCTACAATCCCATCACTTATCCAAATATTAGCGCAACCCCAACATCTGATGCTTCAATAGATGCTGTTCACTTCACGCTCGTAATTCCTTATTAGCAGGTGGCTCACTTCCAGCACCGATGCCACCCACACAAATAATGACTCGTGCATGTACACGCACCAGTGTCTGCAGGCATACACACACACACACATGAACACATACACATACACTATAATAAGCCCCAAACCGGCAGCGTCGGGCACGTTTTTCACTGATCATCCTGCGTATCAGCGAGATCATCAAGCGCTCCTCCAGATGCCAGCCGCCAAACATCTGTCCTTGACCTTGGCAATGAAGACTTACCAGCTCCAGAGAGCCTGTCTGCCTAACACAGCCTTCTGTCTATGCCCATTAAGATTTCATTTTTTAAAGTGTGTGTGTGTGTGTGTGTGTGTGTGTGTGTGTGTGTGTGTGTGTGTTGTACAGATGTGATTGGGTGGTTGGCGGGACAGTTGGTTGTCATTTGTGACCTGCCCTGCATCAGTACACAGTTCGTCTGTGTGTACACCTGTATAAATGTATTTGAATCAGTTTGCATCTACCGGACAAGCTTCAGTTACCTGTGGTTCTACAGCATGTCATAAATTGTGTATGTTATCAACTTAGATGACTTTGCAGCACATGATTGTCAAGCTGTACAAGATTAATGCAATTATGCAATTATAATTTGAGTGTTTAGATTGCCACCAAACCCCCAGTTTCCCGTCTTTTCTTAAAGCTCGGCAAAAAAGTCTTCTTCATTTGTTTTATCAAAATCTGTGTTTTAATTAATGCCTTTTAACAAGGGCCCTGAACACCGGGTTAATTGTGCTTTTCATGACAAAATCAGCGCAAATGCAAATTGTCTCTGAGCAACCTCTGTGCCGTGGCTGGGAACGGTGTTTTAATTATCCAGACAACCTCTTCAGTGGTGGAGAAACTATAGTGACGAGGTGACCATATGCTCAGCAATCACAACTTATCTTACACGCATATATCAGCTCACAGGTGGTGCAGGATGTGGAGAAAAGGCAAGATGAACGTTGAGAACAGATTTACACAATGGTGAAATGAGGAAAAGTAGTAAGTGGAGAGATGGGAGGAGAGAAAAAGAAGAGGAAAAAGATGTTAAACAGAAAAAAGAAGGTCAAGAAGAAAAGCCAAGATCAAAAGAAATGCACCATAGAAAATGGATTCTCATTTCCCAGGGTGCATCTTTCCATGGATGTTTGCCCACATAAGTACCATGGTTCCCTCTGACTACTCACAATTAACTGACCCTTTCCTGATACTCTCTCACCTACGATAACAAGCCCACACATACAACCACTATCCCCTCTATCTTTCCCAGTAAAATAACATTTCCCTACCCAGTCCACCCACTGGCAGGCTTCCATCCCACTCACTCACATTCACAGTCAAGTCTCCATACAACCGCAGGAGAAAATAGACAACCAGAGGGCAACTGGCAAGGCAGGACAAAGGATAGGCTCCCCAACAATACACACAAACATGCTGTACAGTATATACACACACACATGAATGCCTACACACCATCATCACCCTGAGGACCAGTTGTGTTTTTTCATTGTGTGTGGTCTGAATACAGTTCTGCACAATGCAACCCAGGTACAGATAATAACTCAATTTGTATGTGGAGTTTGAAAATACATGTATGTTTGCTGTCTGTGTACGTGTGTCTGTTTCGCAGTGTGGATAAAAATATACAGTATGTCCACCACTTTGTTCTGGAAATATCTCAGTAACTATTGCATAGATTGCCATCTAGTTTGTTTGTTTTGTTTGAGGTTTTTGTGAAATGTTGCACCAACTATTGGCTAATGGGATTTCATGCAAGTTCCCATGACAGATAGCTAACAGTTACAGTTAGTTACTTTAGCAAAAATAAGCTACTTAAGCTAATCTGTTAATGAGGACACTCTGCAATCAAATAAATAAGATTTGGACATGAGTAGCCTTAAGATATCGGATGGGAGACCAGAAAATATTTTCTCCATAAACTATGATCCAGTTTCACCCTTATCAATGAATAAAGTTATAAATGAGTGTTTTTGTAGCCTCTGCTGTACTTTGTGTTTAGTGTTAACTAGCAAAGGATAGGCTCCCCAACAATACACACAAACATGCTGTACAGTATATACACACACACATGAATGCCTACACACCATCATCACCCTGAGGACCAGTTGTGTTTTTTCATTGTGTGTGGTCTGAATACAGTTCTGCACAATGCAACCCAGGTAGTAACAGATAATAACTCCATTTGTACATGGAGTTTGAAAATACATGTATGTTTGCTGTCTGTTTCTATGTGCATTTTTAGCCACGCTCGCAGTGTGGATAAAGGAATATACAGTATGTCCACCACTTTGTTCTGGAAATATCTCAGTAACTATTGCATAGATTGCCATCTAGTTTGTTTGTTTTGTTTGAGGTTTTTGTGAAATGTTGCACCAACTATTGGCTAATGGGATTTCATGCAAGTTCCCATGACACGGCTAGCAGAGCATCTATTGGTTAATGTGTTTCCTGTAAAACAGGAAGTTAGGGGGGCGGAAGTTTAGCTCAGTTGGTAGAGCGTCCGACCCATGTATGGAGGCTGTTAGTCCTCTGCAGTTGCCGCTGGTTCGACTCCTGCATGCGGCCCTTTGCTGCATGTCATCCCCTCTCTCTGCCCCCTTTCCTGTTTACTCTTCAGCTATACTATCAAAATAAAAGCAAAAATGCAGAAAAAAAAACCAAACAAAAAAACAGCTAGGGTGGGGGTTATTGCAGAAATTGATCTGCATTTGCAGTGGGCAACTGCGCTGTGCATTACAACCCCCTGAATTGCAACTAAAGCAAGTAATGATAGGAAGAAAAGTGGTCGTATTTAGCTGACTCTTGCAGCTAACCAGTTCCAAAACCATCTCTAAGATCAACAGAGGCCAGTTTGACGACAAGAGAGGTTTGACTCCCAGCACCCCGGAGCTAAAGTAAGCTAGTTAACTGCTAACTGCCATTAGCTCAGTTAGCCCCAGGGAGGCAAACAAAGCAAGAACACCACCTTGGTACAATCTTGGTGCTGTATTCCCTGTTGGTTCACTGAAAGCCTGCTGAGGCCTGCTCTGTTGCCCACTAATAGCAGCTAACAGTTACAGTTAGCTACTTTAGCAAAAATAAGCTACTTAAGCTAATCTGTTAATGAGGACACTCTGCAATCAAATAAATAAGATTTGGACGTGAGTAGCCTCAAGATATCAGATGGGAGACCAGAAAATATTTTCTCCATAAACTATGATCCAGTTTCACCCTTATCAATGAATAAAGTTATAAATGAGTGTTTTTGTAGCCTCTGCTGTACTTTGTGTTTAGTGTTAACTAGCAAATGTGAGCTAACGCTGAACATGATAAATGTTCTACTGTTAATAACATCATGCTCACTGTGATAGGCTACAGCCTCACAGAGCTGCTAGCATGGCTGGAGATTCTCAGTCTTGTTTTACATTAAAGCCATTTTTTTCATTTAAAATTACCCTACATTACGCATAATTATATTTTAAATGATTTCACAGTTCTAGAATGATTTTTAATTTGTTGGAACATCAGGGCAGATAGTATCTGCATGGCCCATTAATGATAATCATTAAGTGTAAAGACTCAGTCACACATTTTAGCACAGTCTTTTAAAACAAACCATTGAAGCAAGCCTACTTTGGATCATTCGCTTCATAATAGACATAATCAGGTGCCATTAGATGGCGTTTTACACAAAAAAAACAGTTTATCACCTGTTAATGTTGAGTACATTACTGTATTTGCTACAGTAGTTGAAAAAAAAATGAAGGAATCCTTTTCCTGATTGAATCCTCCAACGTAAAATGCTGTTCCATTCCAAGTCCACAATGTATTTCTTTATATTTGCACCTTCTTTTGAAAGAATGAGTGTTGTTCTTTTCCAAGTGGTTGATTTTTCATTTTGTTGTGACAATTTTCATATGAAGATGTCCTTTCAGTTCAGCAGATGTGCTGACAACAATGTTGGCGGTCTGCCCCTGAACCAAACACAACATAGATATACAAGAGTGGATAATGTGTTAGTGTGAAGGACTGTGCCTGGATTCATGAACTGTGACAGAGAGAGAAGTGTGTGAGCATGCACACACACACATGCACAGATACACTCTTTTTTTTTCAACTGACAGGCCAGTAAAACCACACATTGTCAACACACACATTAACACACCACGCTTAGTGAACCCCCAGTCTGACTGTTATGGTAGGTGAATACCTTTCCCAGTCCACCTGTCCCAATTCCACTGACATGGGTCTGAAATTTCCCCTACACTGATTCTCCACGCTTCCCTAAACACACCTGCATCAGTACTCCACAGCTCCACACATACCCATCTCTTTCTTTATTTCACTCATGCATACTTCCGCCTGTCCTTCCACCTGTCTGTCCCCATTCTGAGTCTTCCTTCCAGCTCATACATAGATACGCATAACCATTTTCATTCTCTCTCACTCTCTCCCTCTATCTCTATCACACACACACACACACAAAACTCCCATACCCATTCTGTGAGGTCTCCTCCCCAGGAGCATTATATCACACCTGGGTATTTCACACTCCACAGAGCTCCATGCTCATTAAATCACTGAATTCCCATGGAAAAAAGAGAAGATATACCATGCATCATGCCTGACTTTTATATCTAATGGAAAAGTGGTAATAAAGTTTATGGGCACACATTATGTGTGAGTTTAGGAAGGGAGAGAGATAGCCAGGCGGCAGGAGGGAAGGGGTGTGTGATTGGTTGAAATAACTTAGGCCCTATGTAATCTATAGTATCTTGTTTGTTGGAAAGGAGAGGAAGTATTTTTAAACAATAATGGCTACTTACATTTGTGGTCTCCGGTGAAGTGATGTGCCTCTCTTCTACTCTTTCTGTGCCGTCCTCTTTGTCTTCAGCATGTCTTAACTGCATTTTCTCTGAAACTTGTTTGCTCCATTTACTTATCTACAAAATATAAGTGTGGTGTACCTCAAGGTCCTATTCTGGGTCCTATTATTTTTTCTATTTACATGCTTATCCTTGGTCAATACATTGTTTATATGTATATGCAGATGATATATAATTATATCTTCCTGTCAAACCCATTGATTCTTGTAGTTTGGGTGCCCTAAAAGACTGCCTTGAGGATGTTAAGTTTCCAGACTGTCCAGTTTAATGAGGACAAAACTGAAGGGTTTATTCAGTCTTTATTCCATCGGTTGAGAAATATCTCTACAGTGGAACTTCTTGGCTTTTGTCTGCTGTTGAACCTGAGAAACATATTCACCCTGTCTGGATTAAAGCAACATAAACTCAGTTGCATAGGAATAAATCAGATGACATTGATTCCAACACAGTTGGGAAAAAATTAAAAAAGTGTTATACCATTTTTAAGACCCAGTCATAGGCTTCCTGTTTTTTCCAGAATACAGCTCAAAATTCTATTATTTATAACTAAGGTTGTCAAAACTATCAATACTTCAATACTTTTTCAATACAACATGTTTAAAACAATATAATATCCATTAATTAAAGTATTGAAAATACTGAAGTTAAAAAATAAAGTTCTAATTGGTCATTGAAGACCTCAGTTTAAATCAGTCTTTATTGTCCTGCTTGAAATTTGGTTTTGCAGCATAGTCAAACCACACAATGTTCAGTGACTTTTTAATGTACCAGCACCATGTGCAGATTGTTAATTTTAAAAAGGAAAAAATCTATATATATATCCATTTTTGTGTGCCTGAGACTTTTTTCTTTTTGCCATGGTATTAAAGAAGTATGAAATAGCTTTTTTTTTGTACTAGTATTGTATCAAAGTTTAAAATTCTGTTATTGTGAAAACTGTACTTATAAGACATTAAATGGATCGGCCCCAAGCTATATGTTTGTCCTACAAACCCCATTCATACAAGGGCAGCAACTTAGCAGAAAAAGTTCCTTGTTCTAAAGTCTAGATTTGAAACCATGCCATGGCAGAATAAATTACAATTCACAATCTGCACAGCTACCTTTGTATTTTCTTTTAAGGACAATAATATATCATTTCATTTATTTTATTGATTTTGTCACATTTTTTAACGACAGCAGCAATGTTGGCTATTCCGATCCACCAGTTTGATCCCGACTTACAGTTCTTACAAATTCTGTACAGACATTCACTGTCTCCAGATTCCCTCTCATTTTAGTTATCTCCCGGCTTTTTTCTGAGTGTGACAATGAGTTTCACATTTTAAAAATATCTTGACAACTATTGAATGGACTGCCACAAATGTTCAATGCACCTAGAGGTCAAAGTTTTCCCTTATTCAGGGAAATATCTCAACATCCACTTTCATCCACTCTTCGTCAAATTTCAGCCTCATTTTTCTCACCTCTCTTTTTGTGACCTGAGAAGGTACTGAAGTTACTCTTCTCTCCTCCTCCTCTCTTTCTCACCTCTTTTTCTCATCACCTCTCTGCCCTCCAAGCCTAACGCATCAGCAGCCCCCCCACTCCCATTCCCCAAACAAATGTCACTTTCTAATTGGCCGGCATTGGCAAGCCAGGAGAGCATCGCTGTTTGGACAGCTGTTAATCTAGGCGGGTTGGCGGTGGCAGCAAGATTGTGGCAGTGACGGTGGCGGGGAGAGGGATGACAATCTGGAACAGCACCGAGAATGACGCAATGGGGGAGAAAGAGTTCGAAAAAAAAACAAAATCTCACCCCGGTCTGTCCACACATCTGTCTGTCATTGTGATGTTATTTTGTGCCAATGCAATAATGGATCCACAAATTAAAACGCTGTGTCACTACACATCTTTCACCACCTCTACATTCCTGCACAGTATGGACTGTGTCATGTAGGCAACGTTAATGTACAAGCCCATACTCTGCAGTTTCATTCAAGCATCTGCTCCGAAGCCTCAGCATCACCCCGCACAGGAATGAAATGGGTTGTCTCCCCCCGTCCACCCTCTCTCTTGCTTCCCTCTCTTTCTTTCACACACATACACACAGGATGAAGTACACACAGACACACAGCGCTCGGGGAACCAATCACCATCGCCTGTTTTCAGGTCCTGTTTGTGAATGGGATTTTTTACGGGAGAGGAGGAGGCAGGCACCGCTGCATTTGTAGGCATGCAGCTGCTACACCAAGGGAACATCATACCATTCTCATTTTTTCCCTCCTATTGAAATATTTCTCACACTTTCTGTCGGCTGCTCTCTGTAGTTAATTTTTGATGTTCTGGTTTGTTTTTTCTCGCGCCCTCATTTCCGTTTTGGCTTTTCTTTTCATCCGCCTTCAACTCTCTCTGACTCTTTATTGTCTTTTTGGATGCAGCAGTTACAATCGACTGCTGCATCAAAATAGCCCTTCTCTTTCCACGCTTTTCTTTCACTTTTCCCCTGACACAACATCACCATCAGCATCAGCATCTTTGCCTCCTTTACATCTTTCATACTCTCCTGTCATGTCACTCTCTCATGTACTGCAGAACAGCTGACGTCCAGCACTACATCTTTTTCTCTTATTCTCTTCTTTCCACCAGTCATCCCGTCTACCTCCTAAAGCAGCAGCTGATGCAGGTTAATGACCACAGACACACTGTAGACACTTACCTCCAGTGACAGAGTCTTCGTCCCGAGTGCTTCTGAATCCTCAGTGGTTGAAGGGAGAGCGGCGAGCCTGTGAGCTTCTGGCGGCCGAAGACAAGTGGGGGACAGAAAGAGACAGAAAGAGAGAGAAAGAGAGATGAAAGACAAGATAGAGCGCAAAGAGTAAGAGGTATAAAGAGAGAAAGTGGACGAGGCTGCGTGAAGAGGAGGAGGGTGCTCCGGCTGGCTGGAGGTGAGATGAAGGGGAGAAAGAGAGAGGGAGGGAGAGATAAAGGAAGAGGGAGGGAGAGAGTGAGGGTGCGCTGGATTGGGATAGGAGGGGATTGTGTGATGTTTGAGAGGAGGAGGAGGAAGAGGGATTGCAGGGAATGGAGGGAGAGGAAAGTTGGAGAGAGGAGGGAGGAAGGAGGAAGAAAAAAAAGAGGAAAAGGTGGCCAGAAAGGAGAAGAAGCAAAGAGAACAGAAGCAAAGAGGAAGACAGCATACAAGCAGGTGTGTTCATGCTGAAACCATCAGATTTCACAACTCTGTCTTTATGCCAATACACGTGTAACCTCTTACAGCCACCAAAAAATAGAAGTGCAACTCATGTCAAGCCATCACATGCTACGGTCCCTAGAGACAATCAATTTCAGACTGGAGAAAATGTCCTTCCATCCATTAAATCACACTATAATCCAATCCTGTGTTGGTGTGTTGCAGTACGGATACTGCAATTAACTTTGGAGCAATAACTTACCGGAGCAGGCGGGCGAAGGGCTGGGAGAGAAAAGGAGGGAAGAAGATGAGGGAAGAGGAGCTAAGTGAGTTTTGTGAGAGCTGGTGACAAAAATGGATTTCGGGTAACATGGTATGATAAGAAAAGGATGGGGCGATAATGACAGAGGGCATTAGACAGGACGGGGAGGGAGCAGAGGAAGAGAAGCAGATAGGCCTCTGGCTAAATGCAATCAAGGATGAAAGTGTGGCGAAGAAGAGAGATGGAAAGAAAGAGAGGGAAGAAAAAAGAAGGATAAATGCAGGATTATGATATTGTGAAAATCCACTGATGTGTCATGAGCCATTCAGAAAGTTTAGGTTAGGGTCGTATGTGAATGGTAATGTACAGTACAGCATCACTGAATGCATACAGTGTCAAAAGACTTTGCAGTCATGGACAGATTCTGAAATAACAGGCCCCTGGGCACAGACAAGTAAAAGGGCCCCCACTCCACCAACATAGCAGCAAAAAACCCAGACCTGAACGATAAACATGTCTGTTGTCATTTAGCATCTTTTTGTAGCTTTATGCTTCTCTTTGTGGTTCTTTTGACTCAATTTGTGCAAATTTTTAGTTGTTTTCTTTGTGTTATTGTGTTGCTTCTCTACATTCTCGTTTTGCTGCTTCTTTATGTAGTCATTTGGCATGAAACATCGTATTATTTTTCCTAGGGGCTTTAACATACTCGAGAACACGCCAATTTTGGCGTATGTATCAGTTGCGTTGTAAATTTACGTGTGATGTGGCTTTTGTGTATGAGCAGGGTAAAATGGCTTGGCCACGTCCTCTCAACAGGAGCACGGACCGCATGGACAAGCTTCACAGACAAGAACGAAAATCAGTACACACATGCTCATGCCCTGACGCACAAAAAAGTCTCTTTCACCCATTGCGTTTAACCTAACAGGAGTTGCCATTTTTTAATTTCATGGTCAATTTTGGCGTTTTTCCTTTTTTTTTTTTTTTTTTAAGTTATTTTTTTGGCATTTTTGCCTTTATTGGATAGGACAGCCAGATGAGCAGAAGAACAGGAAACAGGGCAGAGAGAGGGGGGATGACACGCAGCAAAGGACCGAAGGCGGGAGTCGAACCAGCGGCCGCTGCAGAGGACTAACAGCCTCCATACATGGGTCAGACGCTCTACCAACTGAGCTAAACTCCGCCCCGTTTTTGGCGTTTTCTATGCATTATATTTTACGAAGACTAGTTTGTGATCAAAAGCTGTTAAAAGATTTAGCTGTCGTTGAAGGGTGTGGCCATGGCATGACGTCAAGTTTTGATGTCTGACCATGAAGCACGACACTGCTACAACTTTTGTGTAAATGGTCCAGACTTCATCGTTTGATAAGAGTCCAGGCCTGAAGTGGCCGTTTAGAATGTGTTGTATTTTAACAAACTCTTCTCACAGAAATAATCCAGTTGACATCAGTATCAGCGTGTCCCATCTAAACAAGTCTGTGATCAAAAATACAGATTTGATCAGCATTAAATGATGTGGCCATGGCATGGCGTCCAGTTTTGATGACTCACCATGACACACTAAATTGCTATAACTTTGCTGTAAATGGTCCAATCTGCACCAAACTTAACATGTTGGATAAAAGTCCTGGTTGAACACATCTACATGACAAACAGCAGCCATAGTCATAGCACACCTAGTGGAGACAGAGTGACAACGAATTCCTTAGCGCATGAAAATTCATCACCTCGTCGACCTCATAGTCTGCGTTTGGCGACATGGTTGTGGCAGCAGCACGCCCGGACGGGCACGGGGGTGCAAGGGCCCATACAATGCTAATTGCAACTTTAATTCTATTTTTTGACTGCTCTGTTTTATACAGTCATTGACAGCTGACTTGTCACTCTTCCTAACCAGCCGCTAGGCACCGTAAGTGATCAACAACTGCTTTAGTTTGAAATCTTGTTGCAGAGACGACATATGTGGGGGTCATGTTTGTGTTGGTGGAAATCTCTGCTGGTTGCATGTGGCAGTTATGTGTGTGATATTGCAGCAGGTGCTTCACTATCTGTTGCCTGATCTGTACTCTACCAAATGCACTCTTAAAGTTGTAATTTGCATCTATTAATGTTTGTCTATTGACTCTTTGTAGTCAGTTTGTGTCTTTGTTGTAACTTTGTGTCGCAGTGTAATAATTTTGCATTTCATTGAGGCTGTTTCGCATCCCTTTGTGTCGTTTTGCATCTGTAGTCATCTTTTTTTTTTTTTTTATTGTCGCTTGCATTTATTTATGTTTGTTATTGCCTCTTTGTGGTTGTTTTGTGACTCCTGTAGTCTTTGTGGTTCTTTGTAGTCATTGTGCTTATCTTTGTAGTAACCTCCTTGTATTTTGTATTTCTTTTAGGTTGTTTTACATCTCTTTCTGTCATTTTGTGTCTTTGTGTCTTGCATCTGTTCTTGCCTCTCTTTGTTTTTTGTTTGTTTTTGTTGTTTTTTTTTCATTTACATCTATTTACTCTTTGTAGTCTTTTCATGTCTCTTTTGCTTTTCTTGGTAGTATTTATGTGTCTCTTTGTAGTAATTTTGCATTTCTTTGTTGTCATTTTGTTTTCTTAATCATCATTTAAATCAATTTATATCTGTTTATTGACTCTTTGTAGTCATTTTGTGGTCATTTTTAGTCATTGTGGTTCTTATTGTAGTAAACATGTGTCTCTTTGTAGTGATGCATTTCTTATTTTGCTTCTTTGTGTCAATTTGCATTTTTATGGTCGTCTTGCATCATTTCTTGCATCTCTTTATGGTCATTTTGCATTTCTTTGTAGACATTTGATTGACTTCCCAACAATACATTTTAACAGTCACCTTAAACAGAGGCTCTTTTTGTCCATGTGCAGTAGTACCAGTCAGTAATCCATCTCTGATTACAATGTGGTTAAAGAAATCCTAATTAATCCTTGTGTGTTTTCTTTTTGCATGTATGCGCGGCCATGTCTGTGACTGTTTTACCTTTGCTGATGACTTCCTCGCTGAATGCAGTGAAAAAGTGCAGCATGTTAAAATACCTTCCGGACATGATTTTGAAAAAGAGTACTGATTTCAAATTACGAGTCAAGTCTTATTCATCATATCAGGACCCGGGGGCTATAAGAGGGGCTGTGATAGTACAGATGTGATGCGTTTGAAAGCTCTTTTGTAGTCAGTGTCAGAGGTTTGGGTCAGCTACAGTACTCTGGAGCTGACGAGGGAAGGATTCATTGTTCAAGGTGAGGATTCATTTGCTCAAGGACACTTCAGCATAGTGGATGCTGGCCAACACTGAGCTTTAATCCTAGGACTTCTTGTCTCCCTTTTAAATAAAAATAGTTTTACTCAGCTGTTAAAACACACGATAGTGGCAGTCCATTTTAATAAAAGCCTGCTAAAACCAACTATACGAGAACTTCAAAACAATCTAAAATGCCCGAAGGCTTGCCTGTAATGTGTTGTTTTCCACACACTAATGTGCTGTACCATGGGATTCACCCCTGTGAGACTCTCAGGCAAATCACATCTGTGTGCGCATGGATTTGCACAGCAAGCAAAGCCCACTTACATATTCTGTGTTTGTTAAATGGATGGACAGTGATGAGAGAGAGCAAGAGACACGGGCGCTGTTCCAGCTTTCAGGGATTTCACCTCACAAGCTGCTACGTTTCTGTCAACTCAAGAGCTGCAGCTTCAGTCCCAGGTCAGACTCACACATCCTGCAATACTACCACAGGCACTAAAAGAGGAAGTGAGGGCACTGCACATTTCCCCAAAGTAAAACCACAGAATTTATTTATTCAAATAAACAATTTGATTCTAGACTTTTCTTAAAGGCGCAGTATGTTATGTGTATATTCTTTTCAAATTCATGCACAAACATATAGCGAGCAGCATATCACCAGAGTAACCGCTAGCTTTTGCTAACTGTAGCGGCCATTAGCTAGTTAGCTCAGTCCGCTGGGCAGCTAGCAATCCTATTAGCTGACTTGAATCTGCATAGACTGAGAGTGCATCGCATTAGGGAAGTGTTGGTATTAATTTACACCACTAGCACAGGAGCTTTCGATTTCCAGGCGGAGGAGGTTTTCAGGACCCAGCGCAGAATGCTGGTGGGAACCAGCGCTGGGGGCCGAGGTATACTATCAAACTGTTGTCTCCTGATGTAGTTGTATTACGAGTTTTGAATGTTTTCAGATAAATTATAAATTTCTCACATGTTGCACCTTTAATGCTATCTGAAGGAGAAATTGAGAAAAGTGATGGACGTGACTGTACTGTCACTGCTGCCAGACTATTACATGCATTGTTAAGTGGAAGCTTTTTTTCTGATTGTGTCATTCCGGGGCTGCATGCACCACTGCTCACACTAGCATAAATTACAATGTGATTTCTTCTCTTGCTTTTGATTTCATTGTTCTCAAGTGAGGAACCAGGCGCAGACGGAATGCAACTGTGCTGTGACTGTTATAACAGAAGGAGTGTGTGTCCGTGTGTGTGTGAGCGCGTGCCCTGTGATAGAAAGGAAAGCACAAAATTAATGAGACAGGAGAGAGAGAGAGCACGGCATGTCTCCCCCAGCTGTTTATCAGCCCAGAGCACTCTGTTCAGATTAAACTACAACTACTTTATAATTACTATAATGTATTCTTACTGGACAAGTATGCCTTTCTTAATAAAGAGTCCAATAATTGACTCTCTCCCTTAGTCCCCCCTCTCTCACACACACACTCACTATTGATCTCATTAATTTGCATTACATTCTCATTAGTCTCAAAGAGTATTTAATTTTACACCAACAGGATGATGGCTGTGCAGTCTTGAGAGCAGCACTATTAGTCAACAACAATAGATTTGTCCAGTCATCAACACTGATTTGGCAGTTGTAGGGTGTTTTATCAGGGAAACTTAAATCTTGTAGCTCTTATTGATCAGTTCCTTTTTATCGTTTAACCTGTAAAACAATGGCCAACAAACAATTATTTCAGACGCAGATTCTGCTGTGTGCCTTTATTAAAGGAGCAATACGCAACTATTGTGCATCCAAAAAATGAGTACAGACCAAACAGCAAGCGGGACCCACAGATGCCATTTTAAATAAGTTCGGTAGAAATTTGAAAGGGGGATGTCGCAGCTGTAGAGTTGCTGTCAGAAAGGCCAGTATTTCAATTTAGCATATTTCCTTCATCTCTGATGACATCATGGTCATTTTATGATATATTACACTAAATAAGTTAACGATTTCGCCTTTTATAAGATTCTTTTCCCTGACCTGGAATTCCACCCTAAAACAGCATTTTGTGCCTTATACTATGATCCCTGACTGTGTAAATCTTTTACATGCATATTAGTTGTTTAGTTAACTGTTGCACAGGTGTCCAAAATTGCTGAAAGGATGAATATGTTTCTGTAAAATCAACCTCCTGTGAGAGTTGTAATTGAAACCATAAGCTACAAAAGCCAGTGTTTATAACAGTGCGTCGTTCTTATCAGTTGAAATCACAAATTGCATTTGAAATTGAAATCTAACAGCGGTGCATAAACTGTTACCTCAGCAGAGAAAGCTGGTCGCACCTTCAGTGAAATAAAAACTGTGACAACCAACTGTGACATACTAAAAACATGAATTTCACAAAAACAAAACCGAACAAACTCAGATTTTTTTTTTCCTGTACATTTACCAACCAGACTGAACAGGATGCACGGTGGTAGAACTGTTGGTGAAAAGGAAATAAAAGTTTCCTCTTGGTTCCCGCTCAGGTGTGTAAATCATGTCAACTTGTAGGATATTATTACACGAGAAATCAGGTTACCAGTTTAACCTTAGAGCTAGTATTGTTCCTCAAACTGTAATCATGTTACACTGTACATGTAAGCATATTGACTGTAAAATGTGTATTTCAGTAGTAATAAGTAGTTCCCTTAACCTGCCATTCTTAATTCAGTAAAAGTGCATCAGTTTTTCTCAGTACGTCTGCATCCTAATGTCTTTTCCAGATTTTTCCCACTGCAGTTGAGTTGCCATTTTTTCTTGATGGCTAATGCAAGACAAAATTATAGTTTGTGATCAAATAATTTATCATTTTACATATAAATTTTCTTTTGTTTGTGTACCACACAACTTTTGGCCATTTTACTGACCCCTCTCACTGTTGTTAGGAGCTACAAATGCACACTTTCTTAGTGTTGTGTGTTTTTTTTTTTTAATCTACAGAAATATTTCATAAAACCTCAATAGTGCAGTTTCTTTTCTAACATCAGTTTATATGATGAGAACTCTGCACTCCCATAGGCTGCTGTGAATGTGCCATAAAGTTCTGGAATAGTTTTCTTCATAAGTATGCAGGAGGATTAACAATATAATTTATTGTATTTGTGGAGTTCAAAATATCCAACAAAGAAAGAAGTTAAGTTAGTAAGAATGTGTTTTCCTACACACTTGAAATGTTTTTATCTGTCCAGGCAGTATGGTGTGTGTATTTAATGCATTATGTCTTTATTAAATTGAAACAGAAACACTCACTGTGGCTGTTGACATTTCATTTGGGGCATTTGGGGATGATGGTCTCTGGGACTGATGTTATTTACTCTTCGCCAAAACAAAGAGATAAAGTCGCTGAAACAGAAAACGATTTGATCCCCCAGAGGTAGCTGCATAATTAGATAACTCTCAGCGCAAACCTCCAGTACTCAGCACTGCTGGATGGTTTTGTTTTACATTGAATTTGTCCAATTCACTTCAGTCTGTAGGAATTAAAGGCTTTGCTCATTCTTTGTGGTTCTTTTGTCCAGAGACTAAGAACAAATCATTAAAACTAAGACTGAAATAAACTACTACTTTTTAAACAATTGTCTGTTTTCTTCTCTTATTATCATGCATCCATCCTCAGCAGAGGTGTAAGAATACATACAGTAGTTGTAGTTTGTGATCACTAGGTGGCACAGTTGAGGTTGAAATGACATCGCTAAGCTGCCTTGAAAATTCAATGTAATTTTACCCTTGCATTATTATATGATTATCATTATTGTATTGTGCACAATAATGAGTTGCTGAATAATATGAAGATAAACAGCTCGAATGTACTGTAAACCAGTGATGGAAAGTAGATGCATTCATTAAAGTACTGTACTGAAGTGCATTTGCAAGGTACTTTAACTTTACTTGAGTATTTCAGTTTTATCCATTTTTCCTTTGGAGGGCCGTTAATTCATCACAGGGCTGACACAGAGACAAACAACCATTCATGTTCAAATTTTACAGCATTTAATAGCTGCAACGGCATTTTAGTTTTAAATGCTTTGGTATCATTTGAAAGAGTTTATACAATATTAAACAGCTGGAGCCTCTTCTATCATGCAATCGCTGAAATGTTGGAATAATTCATAAACGTAAACTAGAAATATAAACTGCTCCTACCAGGGACACAATGAACAGCATATTTAAGATCTTTTAGTGTGAAGTACTCATCGATGGGGTCAGAATTGTCTTCATTATTGTTCTCTGTGTTAAAATCCATTTAACTACTGCTCCTCCTTCAGCGAATATTTGTCCTCCCCTGCACAGCTCACCTTCACTCTGCACAGCCTGAAAGGCCATCACACGAAGATCAGTCTTTTCTGTTACAAACTGACTTATTTATCCCGTCATACAAAACAAGCAAGTGTGACACTCCTTCCTGGGAAAAGCCGTGAATCTATTTATCTTCATTGTAAAACAGAAAAAGGGTCTGAAGGCCCTTAAAATGAACTCCTCCCCAATCTGCTGATCTATATATAACTTTCTGAAAGGCATCATTTTACTCAACAAGTAGTCATAAACGTAACTGACATCATAGACCTCGACAACAGCGCCTTGCAGAGATGGCTGTGCCCAGTCAAAACATGATTCCTCTGGAGAATAAACTGCATCTAAAAAGTAACAGCAGTGGAACTGCCCTGCACTGTAAAAACACGCGCACAACACTTAAAGGGACAGCACCAGAGCATTTTGTCTAGACAGCAATGACAACACCTCCTTTTTACTTTTTGTCCCCACCCAAGCATGATATATAATCAACATATTATCAACACATGGAACATAGCACATAGATCGACCGATCAGGGCCCGCACACACAAGTCTCAAATAGTTTACTTTGCACAGACGGGCCCTAATCCCTTTGTGATTTCCCACTACCATTTCAGAAAAACATCAGTGATATGATTATTATGAAATCATGTAATTCTAAACAGTCAAGACACTTAGTTCATGCTGTCACATTAACGGTACCATTCATCAAATAGATTATATATAATATAATAATTAATATAATTCTGGGTTATTGTAATTATGGACATGCACAGTGCAAGAGAAAATAAACACAGGTAAGTTAGCTAGTGAGGTGTCTTTCATTTACTACTGACATTATGTTATATTATGTCTGATTGTGATGGGCAGGGCTGGGTTTGATAATCTGGCACTGGGGCCCAGTGCACCATGTGTCATCTAACATTTATTCACCCGTTTTATTTTTTATGTTTACAGTAACACCCATGTTAGAGAACGTGTTGTTACAGTCTGTAAAGTGTTAATTTTCCTTGCCTCACGCTGATGCAAAAACTGGTATGTTAGAAACAGAAGAGTGACCTAAATGTATGTAGTTGATTAGCTCATGCGTCATCATTAGATGGTTTATACTGCGTTTCTTTGTGATGTTTTTCTCGAGAACAAAACGTGTGAGCTCATGCATCATCTTTGGCCCGCAACCAAGTTTTCACCATAAGTGATTCTTGACACAGAAACAAACCTCAAGTAGCTAAATATGTAGAGATCAGCAAGTTGATTGGCAAGTTCCTCATTGTTTCTGAGAACCAGAGGAAGAGTTGTTTTCTTCTGCTTCTCAAGAGACAGAAGGTATTATAGTCTTCCCAACTTGTCTGGACTGGTGCCAAACCCAATGTTAAGTGCTAATATGGAAAACTTTATGGCAACAGTTGCAGTGAAGGACATTTTGAGCCCTTGTGCATGTATCATCTAAAATAAGTTTTACATCTATTTGATTAGTAAATGGTTTGTTGGCTCCAGGTCTTCGTATGTTTTACAGTATCAGCTTCGATGCAACAACCTTTTGTTTTCAAATCTAAATATAAAGTGTTGCAACAGAGCCACAGCAAAGAAGCAGCAGTTGAAAGGAGGAATTGGTCACGCTGTATCACGCTGTATCTTAACTCTTCATCAACTTTGCACAGACCGAGGTGTTAAGGACATTTGTCAGCAGGAAGTCAGAGAGCAAGAGACAGACAAAGAAAAAGACAGAGAGGGTCAGTTGAGCCTTTTGAATGACTAAGAGTGTGAATAATGAAGTGGACCTGACATGAACTGACTTTTTGATTGGAAACAATAAACAGAAACAATTATTTTCTATAGTATTTTCTATTTCTTCTTTTTAATCTTTAAACAAAGATTTTTATTTATTTATTTATTTATTATTTTTTTTTTGAGATGCATACATTTTTCTGGCTTTTCTTTGGCCTTAAAATGTCCTTTACATTTTGCATCTGGCTCTCTGTCACATTGATTTTGCTGTTTTTATATTTTTCATCATGACTCAAAGGCATCAGGCTGCCATGAGACTGTGATGCTGCTCACGATCTAAGACAAGCAAACTGCTGGATGTGTCAGACAGCATCAAGAGTTTGGAGTCATATTTAAATGTAACAAGTGTAACTGCATAAATGCAACGCAAAGTGTGCTGCTGTGTCAAATCTGTGTGGCAGGGCAGTGTGGAGACTGGAAATGTCCTCAGATAGCATGATGGCTTTGTAGAAGACCAATTCAGAGAAAGACGATGTGAAAATCACATTTGAGTCACAACCAAGTCAAAGTCAGAGTTCAGTTTCTAATTTGTTTTTGAGGAATTAATATCGATGGAAAGTGAAAGGACTGTGAGTGCAAATGAAGTAAAATCACATTTTATTATTCTATTGAATGCAGTCACTTAGGTTTAAATATATGTTTTATGAGAAAAAGAGAGGGTAAGTGTGAGCATGTACATCACCTGTTTTTCTTTATTTATTCCAGTGGTTCTCAAACAAGGGCCTGGGGACGCTCAGGGGTCTGTGGGACTCTGCCAGGGGGTCTGTGAGAGTTTATAGATTAATTTATTTAAATGATATGTAAAAAATATATATATATTCATTTATTTTACAAAAAGCTCCATAGTTCAACAAATAATAATTCAATGATTAAATCTAAAATAGATAATTGATGAGGTGTAATCTAATAATCTATAACTGTTAATAAATATAAATCTTCCTCCCCCAGTCAAGCACGTGTCATGGGGGAAAACCAGCTCTCTATATTATTCATACCCCAGACTAGGCCTATTATTGATTCCTTTTTATGTTTTTTAAGCCTATTTTTATTATTTATATTTATATTTTTCATTGTATATTATTTAAAATAATCAGAATCAGCATTTTATTTTATGTATGCTTGAGTCAAAGTGTGTAAGAGTGAAACATACTATTTCAGTGTGTGTGTGTGTATGTTATGGGAAGTCTGTGTTGACATGGTGCAAATATTTCTAGTACATATTAAATATGATATATTTCTCTGTTGTTTTTTTCACATAACACATAAAAAGTCTATGTCAGATTATTCCAAGGGACATACACGGGGATTCCCTGATATATTTTCTGTCTTGTAAGGAGTCCTTGGCTGAGAAAAAATTGAGGACCTTTGATTTATTCCATCAGTCTAAAGATAATAACGTCTGATAAATGTGTGTATTTGGGATCAGTGTCAGGTGAAGTGAAAGTCTGATTTAGTGATTGTGTAACTAACACAAGTTGGTGGTTGAAATGTTCTGACTCAGTGTGAGCTCTGTCTCGTAACTTAAATGGACTAGAAACAGTCCAACCAGAATAAGTGTCAGCGTCATAACAGCGGGAGAATGAGTTTTGACTTAAAATGAAACACTGGCCGATGCTACGCCAACGTTCAATTTAAAAATGTCTTATTAGCAATAAGAACTGAATTGTAACAGCTACTACAATATTCTGTAATTGTTTGAATTGATTTTATTAGATTAAAAGGATTAAATGAGGAAAATATTGTCTTAGGTTCATATCTTGTTGTGAAATGAAGTAAATACATCATCAAAATAAACATCAAATCCCAGTTTGCAAAGTCTTTCATAATGCTTGTCCATCTCTGCATGTGAAGGTGGAACAAATTCTGGGATTGTTCACTTAAGTAAAAGTAGCAATAAAACAATTTAAATGTGGTCAATTACGTCTAAAATACCTGCATTCAAACTTAAGTAGACAACTTTTGTGCTTTAACTTATCATTTTGAAGTAAGTGTTTATTGCAAAATGTACTGGTTGAAGAATGACACCGTCCACATTTAGACTGGTTCCCTGCCTCAGTTTCACTATGAAAAATCTGTGCCATCAGGCACAATTTCTACCAGGAAAATGATGTCTCAGTTATAGACTAAATGACTGATCAAACTCACATTTTTTCTCCAATTTTTCCCTCTAACTGCCCCCTCCTTACTCTGCAATGCATATCATTACCACAACGTATCATTGTTCCTTTATGAGTTAAGACATTTATCCAGTTTCTTAATCCAGACCATTTACAGTGCCACTCAGCCATCTGAAAAATGCATTGCCACTAAGCTGTTTTTCTTAGCTCATGAAAATATTATAATAATATTATAATTTATATTATTATTATAATCTTTATTTATATAGCACTTTTCTTATCCAGACAAGCCAGATGAAATAGATATAAATGTCAAGGAACAAGAGGGTGTAAAAACAATAAAACAAGAATGATCAATTAATACAAATAAAATGGATAAATAAATAAAAATACATGCACCGAATTTTTTACAAAAGCCTTCAGAGAAAAAAAGTTTTAAGAAGAAATTTACAAGAAAGACTTCATGTGTCTCAGTTCAATAGGCAGAGAGTTTCTTAGTGTGGGAAGAAAACCAGATGACCCTTTGTCACAAACCGTGATCTGGGAGTAACCAGCAGGGCTCCACCCAAGGAGGAGGTACTTAGCGAGACAGTGAATCAGATATGTATCTAGGTACAAGGCAGTTAAAGGCTTTAAAAGTGAGCAATAAGATTTTGTAATCAATTTGAAAACAAACAGGGAGCCAGTGTAGGGGGACACAAACACAAACAGCAGCAGCATTTTTTACAAACTGGAGATGGTGGAGGG
Organism: Lutjanus argentimaculatus; assembly: GCA_034769285.1. Classification (NCBI taxonomy): domain Eukaryota; kingdom Metazoa; phylum Chordata; class Actinopteri; order Lutjaniformes; family Lutjanidae; genus Lutjanus; species Lutjanus argentimaculatus. The sequence goes on along the minus strand of JAWZSL010000024.1, from coordinate 11,393,758 downwards.
AGGTCTGCCCGATAGGTGCACTGCATTAAAAAAGTCAAAAATAGATAAAAGCACGGACAGGTAGAATCAGTAAGATTTGTCTGAGCTGTTCATAAATGTACTAGAAAGATAGTTAATCATTGTGTCTCATTCACAGGCCACCAAATACCGACATTTTGGGTTGATAAAGCGCCCCGAGCTCAGCAAAATAATGAGATATACAGGCAGAAGGCAGGGGTCTCTGCAGCTACAGACACCACCACACGTTACAGGGATTATGTTCCTGAGTCTTTTTTTTTTTTTAAAGGAAAATATGCAATATTATGTTTTTAAGTAAATGTATTTCCTTTCCAGCACTGCAAATATGCTTAGTTCATTAACACAACAATATAGGTGTGATTTTAAACTTTTGTCTCCATCACTCAGATCATTAATAGATATTTTATCTTATGTGCTAAATTCTTTTATCCGTGATTATCTTTAATATCAATCTAATCTAATCTAATCTAATCTAATCTAATCTATCTAATCTATATGAAGCACACTTGCATGTTTTGCTGACAGTGGTGAAAGAAAAGAAATGGGTGCACTGCATGATTAGGTACTGACTGATCACTCTCACTACTCCCACGTTTGACATCATGCAGCAAGGTCGGGCCAATAGCGGTTTACTGTAAGTAAGACAGTTTAGTCAAAAGTAAGCGTAACCCATAATGAGTAGTACTATGTAGTGGCTGTAAACAAAAGGGAACATTTCTAACATGATGTGTAACAGAGGTTTCAGTTGCGTGTGGCACGCAGCTGCATAAACCAAACGTGGCTGTTATCTCAAAGCATCTAGTTGATTAACCACTGATATTTGTATTTAGCTGGCAAACCTTTAGTAGGCCGTATTATGAAACTAAAATATGTATCCACTTTGAGGCCAAAGGCAAAAAAGATAAGATAAGATAAGATAAGATAAAATAAGATAGAGATAAGATAAGATAAGATAGATAAGATAAGATAAGATAGGATAGATATGAATAGGTTACAGCATCTGTCTTTAACCAACTGTACCTCCAGACTAATGTGAGTTTTCAAAGAATGATATTAAATTACATTAAGTGTCACTGTGGACAGAAAGAGGAAGCTGAACTCGTCACAGAGGAAACTCCCACAGACTTCTCGACAGTATGAGGAGCCTGTTGACAAGAAGGAAGCAACAGTGACAGACGGACCAAGGAAATCATTTAAGGTAGGTATCTTGGGGAGATTTATTGCATGAGATTTGGATTGTTGCTCAATACAGACATTATGTCATATTGGTCACATCCGTACTTCTTGTTAAGATGCGGACTTGAAATTGTCTTTGTGCTGAACAAAAAATTTAAATGTACAGTGATATCCATGTATGCTCATCTTTCATTTGTTATGATGATACCAGGACAAATAGTACAGGCATTATGTGACGTGATCCTCACAAATTATAGCAGAAATTTTCAATTGTTCCGGTCTCATGAATATGACATTTATAACATTTTAAAAGCCTTAAGAAATCTTAAAGAAAGAAAAAAAAGAGAAAAGTGGGAGATAACTGTGAGTGGTTTTATTTTAACATTGACATCATTGAAAACAGTTATGTTGATTAGTGCCAATTTGACAATCACAAATGTTTTGAAAGTAATATAAAAGTGCTATTTTAAGAGATATTTAAATAATTTAGTGTTTTCTGATTTATGTTGCCTTGTATTCAAGTATATTAATATAATGATGTTGATTTAAAGTATTATTTCAGGAAGCGATGAAGTGGTGTCAGTGTATGCTTAAGAAACACCTTTGAACTGGCACTTGGACGTGTTTGAACTTCTTGTTTGCTGTAGAGGAAACTTTTATGAGTAATAAACATTGTCAGATTTTCTGTTGTGATTTGTGTGAGGTTCACCCCTTTTTTCTGACAAAATGCCAACCTCTATACTAAAGAGGCTTTTTTTTTTGGCATGATCATATTTAGGTGACTTTTAAAACTTTCCCTTCATACGATTCCTTAAAACTGTTTTTTCTCCCAATCAGAACACAATGAGGACACAAAATCTGTTGAGTTTGTTTATGTTGTAAATTGTGCGAGGTTGACCCTCACACGTTCCTGGACGAGGAGTAAGTTATCTGACGACAGCCCAAAAGCAGCTGGACTTGTTGGTCTTAATGAGAGCTGATGTCAAAATGTGTTGAATGGCGACATGATGTCCTGTGACTCACAGATGAGCTGAATTACAGTGAATTTTCATAATGGGATGAGAATTGCGTAATATAGTGACGGGCACATACTGACGGAAATGTAGCAATGTAGCTATTTGATCATAGCTTCCGAAGACCATGCACTGCATAATAAATAGTGGACGTGTCTGTGAAGTCACCCAAAAGGTTTCTGAAGAGCTGTTATGAAGCTCAGTGACTGTTGAATGGACTGTGACTGTGTGTATGTGAGACCTTTGAATGTGTAGAAGAACACAGAACAATAAATAACATTAGATCCTGACTGATACTGTCAGATTTAAACAATTGATGAAGTTACAGCTGCTGTGTGTGAATGTGCACAGTGTCCCAATCATCTGCTAGTAAGCAGAATGTGAATTTTTATGACCCTTGGATTAACTGCAGCAGAGTGTATTTGCATTGTGAGGTTTTTGTTGGTCAAAGGCTATCACTTTCTGCTGCTTCAAGCAAAGCCACTGACCACCTCATATTAAGACCAACACATCCATGGGCGCACTGATGGGCGCAAGTGCATCTGCTACTTAGACAATGTGGGCGCTGGGCAAGAAAATGGACAACTGCACTGTCAGAAAATAGCAGCAACAGCTGCGCTGCGCTGCGGGCACTTTGCGGAGGGTGGAGCCCAAGATGTCATGAGTCAAAAAGCAACATTATGGAAAATTTGTTGTGAGTGCGATTCACTTTTACATTACCTTCGTAAATGTGGACAGCTGTAGTCAGCTGTATTACGAGGTCTATTACAAGTAAATGTAGCATCAAAATAATTTTGAAGCTGTTATTTTAAAGTGCTTTCAATGCGGAAATGCTATAAATATTAATATTTAAATACATTTAAATAATTCTACAGTGAGATTTCTGTCATGTCTTCTCAGTTGCTTTATATATACTGTTACGCAGGTTTTCCGTGATTATGTTTGGGTTCATCTCTGTTGCTTTCAAGCGGCCCATGGTTTCATGTCAGCCTCAGTCAGACCTGCTGTGTGACTTGCACCGCAGACAACAAAAGAAGGTTGTATGGTTTCAGAGTTAGCGTTGGCTTCCCACACTCTCCTGGTGGGTTTTCCCCCCCCCAGTGCCTGGTACTGCAAACAGCAGCAACAGAAAGACAGAAGTGGAGTCTGGTATGCCTGAGTGATCCTTGAAACCCCCCTTTGGTTTATAGTTGATTCTGTTTTGCTGGGATTATCTCTGCTGTATTTTTCTCTTGTTTCTCTTTTCACATCATTTCTCCTCACTTTAACTGCATGTTTATTATTTACTTGAAGATACTGTAACTTTGAAAGTTACAGAAAATGATTTAAATTGGTTAAAATTTGATATTAGTTCTCATTATTTGTAGTGCCTGTGATCTACAATAAAATAGATGAAATATATTTCAAAAATCATAGTGAGATAACATTTTTTTAATAAGGTACAGATTTGAGAAATGAATTAAATTAATCTGTCACTAACAAATATGTGTTCAGAATTTCTTTAACTATTCAGATTTCATAGTCAGTCTGTAGTTATCATCAGTTATCATTCAGAAGTGTTGGTTTGGTTATAATAATAACAATAATAATAGTAGTATCAAAAGGTGAGAAAGGATCTTAATGGATTTTTGGTGAATTTTGGTGCAGCATGGATTTACATTCAGAAATTACTCAGTTGTGTTAAATGTGTGAGACACTTACAAATGCTTTTAGGAGTAGATAATCAAATTTATTGAAAGAATGGACATGACAAAAGAATAAATAAACAAAACAAAAATAGATAAACAAAAACTAACAATAACATGAGGCACTTTTTTCTACTTTATTATAAGAGTGCAAGAATTTGCATGTAATTCTTCTAACATGATCAAATGTGAAAAGAAACTAAATTTTAAGTCATCTAGGTAATCTTGCCTCACAAATCAAGCCAGCAGAAGAAAGACTAGGGATTACATTTAACCCAGACCTTACCTTTAAAAATCGCATTGAGAATACTAACAAAACTGTCAACTCAGAAATATCTCAAGACTTAGATCCTATCTGTCAGTTCAGGATACAACAAAACCAACCCATGCCTTTATCTTCCCACAATTAGGTTAGTGTATAACGCACTGTTCACAGGCTTGCCAAAAGCCCTGTGAAGCAATAATGTAGCATGACGCCCAAGACAAATTTCCCTAATGGGACAATAAAGTTTATCCTGACCTGACCTTGACCCTGAAAGACATCTATTAATAAAGTTCAGCTCATACAAAACACAGCAGCTAGAGAACTGACTAAAACAAAAAGAGGAGAACATACAGTATAACTGCAGTGCTCTTCTCTCTACCCTGTCTGCCTGTACCCTATAGCAATGATTTTAATGTTCTTTTATTGGTTTTAAAGCTGTTTAATGATATGGCACCCTGATACATGGCCTGTGCCTATGCCCTGAAATTATGGAACACAGCACCACTGCACATTCGACACTCAAATTCTGTGAGTAACTTTAAAAAATGACTCAAAACACATCTTTTTACTCCTTCTCTTTTAGCCCACCTGACTGTTTTACCTAGATTATTTATTCCACTGTTCTGTTTGATCCACAGCCCTCTTTTAAAATGGTAATATTTTAAATATCTTTTACCTTACATTATAAGAATATAAGATATAAGATAAGTATTATATCAATAAAATGCATTTTTATATTAATCATTAATTATTATATTATTATTATTGATTAATTATTAATTATTATTATTATTATTATTATTATTTATATTATTATTATTATTTATTATTATTTATTATTATCATCATTATTATTATTATTATTATCATTATTATTATTATCATTGCAGCATTCCTACAATATTTTATGGTGAAATATAGTAAAAAAAATTGTAATGATAAAAATAAAAATAGCAAATTAAAAGGAAAGAAAGGAAACAAGAAAAAATTAGTTTAGTATGATGACATACACAGCTTATACACACATTCATGTACATACATAGCTCACATCTACATACACAAAAAGAAAAGAGAAAAGATTTTATTCTTCCAGTCAGTAGTCAGTCGGACTGACTGGAGTGTGAATGAAGCAGACATTCATCAAAAAATTCTTCTTTAATAAATAATAACATATTGGTTAATTCTTCATGTAGCGCTCATGACTATGGGCACAAATGAAAGATCATTTCATAGTACTGTGTCCCGTTATGTTGTATCAACTCTTATCACATTCAGCTGTCTTTTGTACCTCGCTCTGGATGGTGTGAGGATCACGTTTCTTAGAGATGCCACAGTTTTAAAAGCATAAGCGAGTATACAAGCACAGTTGTGAAAGGGCTCATCTGTGTCAGTAGTATTTGGTATTTGACGTTGATGTGCGTCTCCAGAGACAGCATGTGTATCTTTTTCATATCACATGTGAGAGGGAGAGATAAGAGGCAGGCGGATGTGTGGTGACATCCCACAACAAGCAGACACTCAAAGCGGAAGTGAGTGCTGGTACTGTGGTCATGACTCATTTCTTCATTATTTCTAGTAAATGAACTAATTTCTCTCTCTCTCTCTCTCTCTCTCTCTCTCTCTCTCTCTTCTCCTCTCTCTCTCCTCTCTTACTTCTTTGTATGTACCCAACCTCCCTTCTCACAACAGGCTTCTTGATGATATGAATACACACAGTAAAGTTTTCTGAGACCAGGTCCTGGCCGCGTCTGTCCCAGGAAAGATGCCTCTCTTATGGATTGTGCTTTGGTCAGTGCTCCCTCTTCGGCTCGCTTCTCTGGTCCAGACCGTTGTACCTTTCATGAGAGCAGCAGCTTACAGAACGGTGAGTCTCTGCAGTCTTCACCTGCTATGATCAGGACTGCTTTGGAATTAAATCCTTGAAAATTATTTGAAATTTGTCAGTTTTGGTATTTCAGATTTCAAATTGGATCGTTGCTCAGATAAATCTGTACATCAAATACTTTTTTGTACTGTTTGTGTGATACATCATTTAAATATGAGGGATGGTGACAAACAGTGGTTGAATGTAACTAAGTACATTTACTCAAGTACTGTACTTAAGTACAGTTTTAAAATACGATGATACTTAATTGTACAAAACATTTATCACCTTCCAAAATGTGATCGGACATTCGGTGAAAAAACTGATTATACTGATTAAGTTTTTTTGTTTGTTTCAGTGAAAATGGAAATTGTGATTCAAAGCTGATTATTACCACTGCTCATGCTGTAACACGCATGCCAAGACACTGTAAAATGTAAATAAAAACAGAATGTAAATCAGTTTAGATAGAATACAGCACAAAGACAAGACAATGCAAGTTAAGATTTAATGTTAAAACTGATCAAATTTATTTGTTTTGTTTGTTTGTTTTGTTTTGTTTTGTTTGTTTTTGTTTTTGTTTTTGTTTTTTGTTTTTGTTTTTGTTTTTTTGTTAAAATGCACTCATTCTGAATTTGAAGCCTGCAACACGTTCCAAAAAAGTTGGGACAGCGGTAAGAAAAGTTTCAGAATGCTCAAAAAAACACCTGTTTGGACAGCTGTCCATGATGTCCACAAGAATGGAGTTTCCTACTTTGGGAAAAATCATGTGGGCAAATAATTCAACAGTTTAAGAACAATGTCTCTCAACACAAAACTGCAAGGAATTTAAGGATTTCACTAGGGACACACAATATGGATTTTTTTCAGCCAATAGCAAACAATTACCTGCTTCACATGGTCGATACCATAACCAATAATTTCACATTTTTGTATTGTAAAAATAAATGTATATGACCTGTAGTTGTAGTAAGAAAGAAAGGTTGAGATGGATGATTTCATTACAACAAAAACAAAGGACAGTTCTGACTCTACTAATATTCAGTTTTTTGAGTAAAGTCTATCAAAACACTTCAAAAACATACTTTAACTTTAATAGAGCATTTTGTCTGTAAAATTCAAATTAAATGTTTTGACAGTCTGTCAAATCACACATTATAGCCGATATTTATCAGCTAATATATGTCCATGTTGACATGGACCAGTGTAGCTGGATTGGACAGCAGATTTCACCACCTACAGTCCAAAATATCATTAAAAGATTCAGAGAATCCAGAGAAATCTCTGAATGTAGAGGGCCAACCAACATTGAATGTCTGTGACCTTTGACCCCTCAAGTGGCACTGCATTAGAAACCAACATAACTTTATAAAGGACACTTTAGGAACACAGTTTGTCGCTGCATCTAGAAATGCAAGTTAAGACTCTACCATGCATAGCAAAAGCCTCACAGTACATCTACAACAAACACTGTGACTTCTCTGAGCCCGAGCGATGTGATGGTATGAGGGTGTTAGTGTGAAGGCACAATTAATGTACATACAGGTTTTCTGCCAGCCAGCGAATGTCTTTCTCAGGGACGTCCCTGTTTATTTCAGCAAGACAATACCAAGACACATTCTGCATGTGTTACAACATAGTAAGCTACAAGAGTTGCCTTCCTGCAGTCCAGATCTGTTTCCTATTAAAAATGTATGCCGCATATTAAAGCAAAAAAAAATGAGACTCCGGACTGGTGAGCACCTGAAGTCATATGTTAAGGAAGAAGAGGAAAGAATTTCACTGTCAGACCTTCAGAATGAGTGCTCTTTGTGCTGTATTCAGTTGAATATAGGACATAAAGTATTAGCAAATCATTGCATTTTGTTCTCATTTACATTTTACACAGTGTCCCAACTTTTTTGGAATTAGTTTTCTAAATTAAGAACAGGTTTGATTTTTGTAACTGTGCAAAGGTTTTTAGGACAGGAATATCTTTATAACATTAAATGTATACCTATATCTGGGAAAAAGCGTAATGAACAACAATTGTTATTTGTTGCTGTTTTCACTTTAAATTTTGCTCATAATGACTGAGTATCTTCTCATTGGTTAGACTACTATACTGTATAAATTCAACACAAAACAACAGCAAACTAAGCTGTTTAGCACAGCACTTGACCAATTACCTGAAAACAACATTTCTTCCTGCCTACCCAGAGTCTCCACAGCTGAAATCCTTACAGTGCTACAACGACTACCTTTCCTCCGTCCACTGTGAGTGGAGTGACAACAGAAACACAACGCTGGAGCTCTGTTTCAAGACAGACAAGAACAGGTACAACCAGTAGACAGGACAGCAAAGAGGATGTTTAGCGGCAAGGCAGGAGCTGGGTGGCTGTAGAGACTGAAATGAAAGAATGTATGATTAAAGAATGTAGGATTATGGGGACCGTGTCAAAGTTTTCTGTCTCACAGCTCTGTGTCCATTCGCCTGCAGTGTGCAGTGTTTGTCTGACTGTGCGGCAGTACAAGATGCAGGAGACCACAGGACCATCCAATGTACATACAAAACTCGTGCATTTTCCATCGGCATCTCACACACTGTCTTCTTCCTCAAGAACGAGACAGAGACCTTCTGCACATCCGTCTCACACAAGCCTCTGGATCTTTCACAGCACTGTGAGTTCACATCACATCTGTTAATCCCAGTTTTCACCTTTCCTGTGATGATAACAATAGAAATAAACTGTATATTTTATATACTATAAAAAAGTTAACTTCACAGCAACCGTCTTCACTAGATTTCTGAGTTCTTAATCAAACTCAAACTCTTAAGTTTTGAAATAAACTAAACAAAGTTTTGCCGACCTATGATCCTTTGAGAAAATTTACTTTTCTTCTTTAGAGAATCTTGAATCTTTGAGTGCTTGAAAATAGTTACAATAGAAAATATTAAATTATTTACTTTCACTATAATAAGTTTTTTCAACATTTTTTAAATTTCTTTTAAGATTCTAAAACCCAAAGATTTAAGCTTATATAAAGAAAGTAAGTCATCCAAAGTAACTCAACCCAAGTAATCTCAACAAAATTACTATAAGTTGGTCAAACTTTTTCAAGAGTTTGAGGCTCAAAACTGAAAAATCTTTCCTTGAAATTTTGAGTTTTAGCATTATTTTTGTTTTTGTAGTGAAATAATGCTGTTTGAATTCAGCTGTGCATCGACTCGGCTGTTAGCTGTGTGTGTGTTTGTGTTGTGCAGTGAGAGCGCGCCCACCTGTCGGTCTGTCCACACATGCTGCAGGTGATGGAGGCTGGCAGCTCACTTGGTCCAGCCCCTACCCCTCCTCCTCCTCCTTGAACAAAAACATCACATATCAGCTGAGCTACAGGAGACATGGACATGACAACTGGACGGTCAGCATCAAACATACTGTACATACTCTGTGACACACATTACTGTCAAGACAAATATGAAAGATTAGCCTAACATTTGTGAAACGTTTCCATTCGATAGAAATAAAACCTGAAATTGGATTTGCCTATTTTTAGCCGGACAAAAGTAGTATTCAGTGGACACTTTCCGTCAGCTTAACATTTTATGGCAATGGCAGCCCAGACACTAACTTTTTCTTGTACTTTTGTACATAATGTTTCTTTTTCAGTTGTGAAAAAAACTAATTAGGTGGAGAAAAAAAATGAAAAGCTACATTGTTGTACACATTTAAATTACTAACTTTATAGGTCAGACATGTAAACATCCAGCCCCTTGGCACTTTACCTTTTTCAGATCTGTCCGTTATTAAATAGGCTGAGCACATGCACTGCAAGATTTTTTAAAATATAAAGTTGTGTTATTTTTACACTGATTGAAAGCTCTAATATGTAGTGACATTTCCACATTAAAATGTCTAAAAAAAAAGCTAGATATATGTTAAATATTCTGTTGACTTGTGTACTTAATTATGCCAAATGTTCCCAAAAATGGTCTATCTATCATTTATTTGTTTCCTTGCTAGCTGCTATTTGCTATAACTTCCAGAAAAACACAGATTACACTGAATAGATCAGCAAGTGAGGAAGGAAGCCAGCAATCATCACTACACTTGGAGTGAATTTCTGTTTGAGTCACAAAAGATAGAAAGATAGATTTTCACAGTCCTGCATTGAAAAATAACACCACACTGTCCCTTACTGAATCAATACAGGATGCAAATTGTCCCTTATTTTCATACACACCCTACTCTTAAGCATTACACTACGTTTTCTAATGGCTGGAGTGACATGAGAAATAATAAAACCAGTTTCATGAGACATGGAGGAGAAGTATCAAATCAGAATGACAGGCAAGTTGTCTGTCGCTCAGTGTCATTGTTGCCGTGGTTATGAAACACTCAGACACGCTATTTCTTCCAATGATGACAAATAACTTTAGCTCAAGTCCACCTGTAAAAATAGAGAAGCTGTCCAAATACAGAACTAAATGGCAGATAAACCTCGAGTAGATCAGTCCTGTCAGTGAGTGAGTACAAGGCAAACTGTGCAGTTTGCCATGGAGTATTTTCTGTTTACAAGGGCAGAGGCCCAGAGTGGAGTTATTTTGACAGACCAAACATTTTTCCCAGTATCTATGATCTGATGTTTAAATCCTTAGAACAACTGATACAGCTGTGCTTTGCTCTCATTGACTCTTTATTTCCTTTATATTTCTGTTCAGAGTAGCAGAAGAGTTTGAAATTGATGCATAAAAAGCACAAATTTGAGCACAAAAATTCACCAGAATACGGGAAAATAAAATGTCTAACAGTCATAATCTCATGGGGGGAGGACTCCAAGACCCCCTGCTTGGTGTGTGTCCCTACGCCTGGGGTCACTTGTTTAACCATGAAGACTACAACTCTCATGACCCCACGCTGAGTTATGACATCAACCAGGGGAGTTTCCAGACTTTCTTGACTGGAGTGGCCCGAGTGGGGCAATGACTTGAGCAATAAAGGTGCGCATGCACATGTGCAAATTAATGAACCATTTCTCATATCTACTTTCATTTCTAACACTACGATATCTTACAGTTTCTTATCTTATATTCCTGAATTTTTATTGAAAAGATAAAGAGTCCTACCAATCAGAAAACAGCAGAGTGGCATCATATTTTATTCTTCACTCCTCAAAAAGAAGCTGTACCTTCATCCTCAGGCTGTGAGACTCCTTAATTCATTCTCCACAATCATGAAAAATATTTTTATTTTCATGATTTATTATTTGTGTTAAAAAATAGTCTGCATACAAAAGAAAACAATGCGTACAAAAGAAATACATACAAATGAAAACAATAAACAAATTTATTTGACCTTGACTTCAACGCACAGTATGTTATTTCTGCCACTGGGTCTCTCTCTCATCAATACAATGACAAAAGATGTAGATTGATGACATCATGAACTAGCACTGGTAGCCTCTACCTGACATGACTCAGGCTGAAATCATGTTCAAGGACGTACTGTGTTAAAATGTTATTCATGCTACATTTAGTCACTTTCACTGATTTCCTCCTTTACTGTCTGATTTAACTTGTGTTTCCTTGAAGTTACAATAATAAGCCACAAAATGAAACACACTGTTACGCTGAATAAAATTTCCTGTATCTCTGGTTGGAAGCATTTGAGATAATGCAAGTACATAACTCAGCAAAATATATGATATACAGTAGGTCTAGTTACCAGACATTTTAATATGGAAATGTTGCATTTTATAAAGTACATTTAAGTGTTTTGTGAGCCAGAACTCACACACACCTCTTTTGATTCTCTCTGCAGACTGAGGATGTCACAAACACCAGTGTGAAACTAGAGAAGCAATTGTTGCTTCCAGGTTGCAGGTATGAGGCCAGGGTGAGGGCCCGGGCCAGCGTGGGTCAGTGGAGCCACTGGAGTCCTGTGGTGACGTGGCGCACCAAAGAAGGTGAGTCACAGGAAGCATTCAGCATCATTTAGAACCCTATAAGCTTAGAAAAAATATGGGTCACACTTTATTTCACAGTACAATAATAACATGTAACAAGTTGTAATTCTAAATTAGACAAAAAATAGAAATAATATGTTCTTTATTCGACAGTATCAGACATTTTAGTAGACTATTATTAGACTTTATCAAAAGGTAATTTAGGACAACATAATTACAACAGAACTGTAACGTAAACTAAAGTGAATTCATATATCTGCTACCTCTAGACTGATGCTCACTTCTTTGATCAAATCTGCCTACAGTATTACAATAAACAGTGGTGGAAAGAGTACTGAAAATCTGTACTCAAGTACAAGTACTGTTATATATATAACATATTCCTCTATAACTGTGGCAGATCCTCTAATTAAGTCTAGTTAGGTTCCAACAGTGGGAAATAATACACTTTAGTTTTCAGTACAGTTCTGTTGTAATGTGTCCCAAATTATCCTCTAATGAAGACTAATAAGGGTCTAATAAAGAGTCTAATACTGTCTAAAGAACATTTTTTTCTCGTGTTAATTTGATACAAAGTACCTCTTGTTATGTCTTATTAGTGCGCTGTTAAGTAAAGTGCAACCAAATTTTGAATTCTCCTCTGTATGTGCACAAATCAGTGTCAGCTTTGACATTTCTGAGGAAACCATTTGGCTCACATATTTAAAGTACTGGATCATTTTATTCCAGAAGGGTATTTCCCCCTGAAATAGGCTCCTTATCTCCTTTCCTCACATTTCTAATCTTCTCCCTCTGTCCTTCTTTCTGGGAGCCAGAGTCTGGAGTCTGGAGCTTTGCAGCTGTTGCTATTAGCTCTTTCTCTCTCTGTTTTTGTGTTGTTGTAGATGCTGGGCACTTTCCCAGTTTGCATTGTGTGCTGCATGGAGAGAAGGAGGTGATGTGTAGCTGGGAGGTGAGCAGAGAGCTGGCTCACTTCATTACCTACCAGCTGGCCTGTCGACACAACCGGACTGCACCGTGAGTCATATGTGACACTGACAATACCACCTGGTTATCATTCATTCCTTCGTGTGACCAACCCCCTCCTCCCGTCTCCTTTTTTTAATCCCTGCCTTCAGGTCTGAGAGATGCTGTGTGAACCCGACGTCTGACCTTAGCGGGACGGTGCTTAAGTACAGCTGCTCACTGACTGTCACAGACCCTGCACATCTGCTGCTGGAGCTCCTACCAACACGCAATGCCAAGGTTTTCAGTGCCAGCCAACACAGTGAGTAGACAGACACGAGACAGAGGGCACAACGTTATAAAAGACAGTGGGGAGGAGGGTGGGGGGCGGTTAGAGATAACGTGTCCTGCCAAATTAAAAACACACAATGAGGTGATAAAACTGCAGGAAGCTGTGCAGACACACACAGCAGAGTCACTGTGATGTGATTGAGTGACCCCACCTAGTGTCTGAATGACACTACTGCACCCATACTACTGCAAAAGTAGTATGCTTTAGTGTAACAGAAATACAATTTAAGAAAGTAAATGTTATCACAAGTATACTTATAAGTTCAGTACTTTGTAAAATGTGTACTTCAAGTTAGACAGTCTTAAGTTCACCTTCATTGTACTAAAAATAACTATACTAATTCTGCAATACTTAAAGTTATATTCCAGCATACTTACAGGAACTGTACTTCATTAAAAGAATATTTTAAATTGTACATTAGTGTACATAAAAGTATACTAAATTGTAAATCCCTATAGTGGTAAGTTAGTTTAATTATTTTTAAAGACCTTTGTAATACACTATTAGTATGCTTTATTAAAATGTACTTTAATTTCACTTCATTAGAAGTGTATGTGAGTATGTTTACCAAAACTGCACTTCAAAATAAGCTTGTTTAAACCTGTGCCTCAGAGTATTTGAAAAGGTAGCAAAAGCAAAGTAGCCATATAATTTAAGTGTGCTACGTATACTTTAAGTACACTAAATACACTTGAAATTGTGCTTTCATTTTATTTCATTTTACAACCAGCCAGGATATATTTGGTACAAAATTAGTTTGTTGTTGTTGTGTTGTGTAGAAAGACCATGATTATAAAAACTACATGCATAGTCACTTCATAATTCTATCAAAGCCATGCACACATTTTCTTTTTATTTTGTTTTACTTCATTCTTGACATGTCAACTTTGTTCTCAAAATGCAAAGCTAAAAAATAATATTCCTCCTCTTGTTGTTTTCTTCATGTCTGGTCCTATGTTGGCCCACTGTTGAGGAAACCATCTAGAAAGCAGTGGGGTGCCCCCTGCAGTCTTGTGCTGTATGTCGTCCCCCGACTATCTTTCCCCCTTTCCTGTCCTCACTTCAGCTGTCCTGTCATTTAAAGGCATAAAAGTCCCAAAAATCTAAAGAAGAAAACATTAAGCAGAGATCTGTACTGTGTGTGTGTTTACAGGAGAGATTACTCACACACTCTAAAAAACTAATCTCTTGTTGCACAGTTCGTCCTGACCCCCACACCACGTAGAGGTGAAGGAAAAAGGCAGCAACTGGATCGTGAAATGGACTGAATCAAGCACAGCTTCAAAAGTCGAACTGTATTATCAGATCTGCTATTACAGGACTGGGGATCAGGTGAGAAAACTTTGCTGAAGCTTCATTGGTCTGCCAGGTCCACCCACTCAGGAGGACATGGAGTCTTTTGGAGGACCAAAAGACTCCATGTCCCTTTTATTCCAAGTGCTATCAATATGTTTAGTAGCAATTAGCACCCTGGCTGCATTCCTTGTGCTGCACATTTGCACACATTTGCATTCTTGCATATTTGTACTTGGTATAAATTTCCATGTCTCTGCACTAGTTATGTGATTTGTTTACTGTTGATTGTGTCCTTTTGTATTCTGTCATTATGTGAACCCTTGCTGCGTGACAAATTTCCCCTAGGGGACAATAAAGATATCCTTGGACCCAACACTCTCATACACATTAATATTTGGAATAATGCACCCCATGAAATGTAATCCAGCATCTCTGTTTTCAAAACACATACAAGCTGGTAAATGTTAATGGATTTTATGTGGATTCCTTTTTCAGAAACCTTCTATCCTGAGCGTTTCAGAGGGGTCCTTGTCCCAGAGCATCCTGGGAGCTTCTCTGGATCCTTCCCAGCAGTACTGGGTCAAGGTCAGGTCACTGGTCGTCCCTAAAGAGTCAATCAAGGGGGGGATCCCTTCTGAATGGACGCAACCTGTGGGCTGGACCTCGCATGAAGGTACAGTACAGCAGCAGCATGCACAAAATACAGACAGTGATGCATTCAGATTTCACTGATTCTTGTGGGAATGACTTTTTATTATTTGTTGTGTTGTGTTTGTATTTGTGTACACAAATAAAGTGCAACCATCATTTATTGTTTTCTGTTCCCTGACAGCCACCTGGTCCCTGACCACCTTCATCTATATCTCCATCGGTCTGGTTGTTGCCGCTGCCTTCCTCACACTTTACTGCACCATTCCAGCCTGTCAAAGGTCCTTCTTTTATACACTATACTGAATGCTAGTATATACTATGTATTTTGTGTTTCCTCCTTTTTCTTCAAACTTAAGATTGCCTGATACTTAATGTAAGGGATAATGTACAGTGGGCTTTGCATCAGGGTCTTGTATCACTCTGTGGGGGTTGATTTTGCAACAATAACCCACTGGTTGTACATTACCCCACTTATTACACAGCCTATAATTGACCAATCAGAATCCAGTATTCAACAAAGCTGTGCAATTATAAACGTTAGAGTCCTGTTTAATAAAGTGTAAATCTAGCCATCAGATAAACACAGTAGAGTACACACATGTGAGCCTAAAATAAGCAAACAGGTCTTAAAATATAAAGTTTAAGCAATTAATTATTAAGTTTTAAGCATTATTACTTCTGATTACTTTGCACCTACAAATGTTTGAATATATTGCTTTGTTAAACATGAAAGTGACACTCTAAACCACTTCTGCCAAAGAAAGTTTTATAAGTGTGTATTTAATAAAACTCCCTTTTTATATGGTTTATTTTGGACATACAGGAGGGTAATTCTGTGGGTGGACTCGGTTCCTTCTCCAGAAAAAAAGCAAAATCCTGACTGAGATCAAGGTGAGACTGGATAATTGTACAGTTTGACTGAATTGTTTCTACTTCTGGTGTATCAAGAAATACGTATTTGTGTTTGTGTGATTATATTTTGTATAGTCATGATGTATTTTTGTGATCCAGTGTGCCACCAGCTGGACCCTAGTGCAAAGTGAGACCACGTCCACGTGCAAAGTGCAACACTTGGACAGCATATCGACATGGTAATCATACTCCACATTTCCAGACAGATAATAATAAAAACAAATTCTTCTGATGCATGGATCGATACGTTACAGATGATTCTCTCTGTTATCTGGCACAAACACTTCCTGCTCTGTGTCTCGCTGCAGCTCTTCAGATGCTTCGCTGTGGCCAGCTGAGGACATTGAAAAAAAGTGCCTGGAGCAGGACGAGGGCTGCTGGAAGTGCGATAACCAGCTCTCCCTTGTGGAGGAGGTTAACAGCTCTGACACATC
Organism: Lutjanus argentimaculatus; assembly: GCA_034769285.1. NCBI lineage: Eukaryota > Metazoa > Chordata > Actinopteri > Lutjaniformes > Lutjanidae > Lutjanus > Lutjanus argentimaculatus. The sequence continues at coordinate 11,377,204 of JAWZSL010000024.1, read as the reverse complement.
CTTCGTGAGCTTCAGCGGGCCGTACATCCTCTGTCAGGTCAGTTATTTACGGCCACAGCCGGTGTCACTTGTCAGGTACCCGTGTGCTGAGAACTTCTCAAGCACCTGGTGTAAGTCTAGATTTACAATTTAATACTGCGCCTTTAAGGACACCTGCCACAAGATGCAGATTAACACCAGACTTGAGGGAATAGTTTGACATTTTGGGAAATACATAATACTTATTTACATACTTGCCCACAGTTAGATGAGACGATCATACTTCAAAACTGCATTTCCACCTAAAGCACCTGGAACTTTTAACGACAGGAACTACTTTTCAAGGAAATAAAAGGTTCCTTCAACCCACTGTTGTCTGCATTTCCACCTCGGTCTAAAGATTATGCAAATTACTCCACTGACATGAAAAAGTAATGGCTGTTTTTACATGTCTTTTTTTGCACACAACTATAAATAACGATGCCAAATAAAGCGACCGACAGGCATAATTATGGTCTGGATTTTGTCCTCAGCATAAATGCTCAATAAGGCCTGGACTTTGTTGATGGTCCATCTGTCATATGCTTTTTTCTGTAATTCAGTTAGCCACGTTTCAATCGCATTAACTTTCCCCAGGAACTAGGAACCTTTGGCCTCCACCTCAGTCAAAGGGGTCTAAATTAAGTTCTGGGGACATATTTTTAACCCCCCAAATCAGGCTTAGCATTACTGCTGGCAAACAAACTTCTGCCTGCCTCAGCGCTTTCAAATAGACCTTTATTGACAATTGTCAATCGGCAGAACAGTCGGCAGGGGCTGGCAGCCCGTTTTATTTTCTAATTATACCGTAGGAGCTGGAAATAAACAACAAGATATCTATCATCATCATGTGTATGCCCAACTTTATCTTACCTTACCTCACCTCACCTCACCTCACCTTATCTTATCTATCCCCTACTACTATTAACAATAATAATAATATGAACTACACCAGACCAAAACTATAAAGAGAGAGAACATAATTAACTATGAGGAGACGGGGTGGTTGTGGTGAATTTTGTTACATTTGGACAGAGCCCAGCTAGCACTTTCCTTCTATTTCTATACTATATGCTAAGCTAAGCTAACTGGTTGCCGGTCTGGTGCTAGATTCATATGTACCATACAGATATGTCAGAGATATTTTCTCCTCTAACTCCCTAAAACTAAGCAAATAAGTGTAGTTCCCAAATGTCCAACTATTGCTTTAACTAGACTGAAATCAAATATAATCCTATAATGCTATATCAGCAGTTAAATGTCATACTGAACAGCATTGTTTCTATCTTACAGACAGTAGAACCAAACCACAATTCAGTGGATGTCAAGTGTGAAGAGGAAGAGAAAGAAGCCCCGTCAGATGATTCTGCGTTTTCTTCCCCTGTGAATTTCTCACTTTTTGGGGAAGGTTATGTGTCTCTGCCGGGCCGCAGTGTCTCCAGGTCCACACAGGATCTTGTTTCTCACAGTGATGCCAACACAAGCACACACAGGCACGACAGTGCTGAGCAGAGCCAACACCATCCAGATACCATACTGTGTCCAGATAAGACGGACGTCCGGCCAGATCTCGGCACGCCCGCCAGCAGCCACCAACCTCCAGCTTACACCTCAGAACCTTTCACTCCCTGGCCTCAGGGGGGCATCACAGCCTCGGGGTACTGCCACCTGCCACAGCCCACATGAGAGCAGAGGAGCATCCTGCAGGGGAAGAGCTTATTAAGGAGGACCTATCAGACTTTCTTAGCAGATATAACTAATCAATCAGTGGTTTCTTATTTTTTTCTAAGCATGCAGCTTTGTTTTAAGCCACTTACTATGCTTCTGTGAGAACCATTGTGCTTGGTTTTAGGTCCTATCTGACCAAATCGCAGGTTGGATGGCTGACCAGTGGAGGGCAGTAATGAGCTGGGCTTGTGAGTGCAAAGCAAGTAAACCTAAGAGATGAACTTCAGTATAGAAAATAAACTATCTATATATAATATATAATATGGAAATCATTTACTTCCTTGCATATTTCCCCAAGCATATAAGATGTTTCACACAGAATCAAACCACAGATTCTTAAGGACTGTGTTCAAATGTTCTTTTTATTACTCTCTCAAATACACTGGCTCTGTCACAGCTGAGGCAAGAGGAGAATTATGTAAACTGCAGGTCATGGCAAAAAGGTGTGTAGTGTGGCAGCTGACTGCCATGTTCGCTGTGGTCATGTGTACATGTTTGCTCAAAGGCATGCGAGTCAGGACCTTGTTGTCAATGTTGTAGCCTATGTGTTGCTGAATGTATATATACAGTATATCTACACACCGATGTGCTGATAGCATTATGTTTTGTGATACCAGCACTGTCACTGAGTTTTTAGTCTAGCGTGAGGCCTACAGACATTTGAAATGAAATGACAAGGTACAGGCAATATGTTAAAGCTGGACTTGCAATCCTTTCTCAGGTATGATATTTATAATATAGGTTTATTTTAATGTCAGTAACTGATTGTAAACGGGTAATGTTATATATACTGTGAATTTGCAATGGTTTGCGTTGTTTGTTGCACTTTTATATCGTGATAGTAAACTTGTAAAATGTTTGTCTGTGTTTTATGACTTTTATGCTTACACACCACATCAAACTGGCAAACTGCAGCACACACTCAGTTGCCAGTTATTAGGTGCACCTTTAGACAACTTATAGTCTCAACAGTCCTGCAATAAGCCCTCCATTCATGACGGTTATAATGTCCAGTTTTGGTTTAAACTGTGTTACAGATGTGTTGATTCAACTGTATCAACATGCATGGTAGTTGTTGAGCATGTAGTTTGTGCTTTATACCAACAAGTGTTTCTATTATTTTGACCACCCCATTTATATCATTTTGTTTGTTTCACTCATTTCAGTGTATTTTCCAAAATCAATTTGACCAAACAAATGGTACACAAAAACAACTTATATGATTAAAAAAAAGGAGCAAGAGGAGGATAAATCTTTCTTAATAATAACAAATACAGATGGCCTTTTTTGTTTTAATGAAAAACTTTAACAATACATATTCAGTTACAGTCAGTGCAGAGTGTTTGACTACTGTTAATATTTATTCTGAATGAATCAACAAATGAGTATGTTGAATATGCAGTTTAGCTGTAGCCCTGTAGTTTGCTGTTTCTCTGTGCTAGCGAGTCCACTAAGTGTGACAAGAACTTGTAGAGGCGTAGACGCTGCAATTTAAAAAAAAAAAAAAAAAAAAGTTTTCATAGAAATTACACATTTCTATTGTAGTTACTGTTTTTGACTTTGTCTGTTCACATCACTACCCATGACTGCAATTCAGTCATCATCCATTATAAAGAACTTTTCTCTCTCTTCTGTTTCTCTAATGTCCAGTCTACAGACACAAGATTTTTATAATTAGACAAATTTATTATTACGCAGAGGCTCAGTCATCTGAACAAGACGGTAACTGGATACGATTTTACGGAGTCACTTCTTTTGTTTTTACCTGTCAAAATAAAAGCACCAGACCTACACACCATGTCACTTCTTTAGCAGCTGCTTAATCAGTACTGATGTTAGTCGTTGCTCCCAAAAAAACACTTCGTTGCAGGTTTATGGAAATGCCACTCAGGCTTTTTTGGAATTACAGAGTGCATATTGTACAGCTGTTAAAATTAGGGATACAAAAGATTTGTCCTCTGGCCTGTAATGCTATTGCAGTTTTTGAGATATGTCTGCTGTGTCTCGAATATAACAGAATAGTGCTCAAGGCACCAAAAAATACATTTGAAAAACTCAACAGCAATGTCTCTTCCCAGAAATCGTGACATGGTCACTCAAAATAATATACAGACTTTGTTGTGAGCAGTTTGATGTAGGAGCTACTTTCTTTCTACAGTAGAATCTATCTGGCACTACTTTCTTTCCACTAGAAATAAAGTAGATACCACATAAGACTCCTTACAAGATCTGTGGATTATCTTGAGTAACGTGGTCATGATTTCTATTATATTCTAGAGAAAGCAGACATCTCTATGCAACCTCTGCAACCTAAAACAATCTAGATGGATAAATAGCAGACCAGAGAAAAAATATGCATTTATGGAACAGAACTGTGCCTTTAATATCAGTTGCAGGATTTTCAGGTTAGACGGTACAGTAAGATTCCAGACCAGAATGTGGATATCACTGTATCTGCAGAACTGTGTAGACACTCTCTTTCTCACACTCTCACGTTCACACACACATACACACACACACACACACACACACACACACACACAAATTCTCAGTGTTATCTAATTTATTGCTCTGTTTATCTGCACATCTGCCCAGCCTGACAGGGTTGTGTAGAGTATTCGGGGTCTGTCAGTTTCTGGAAGCGATGTGACTGAGTAATACATCTTAGGTTTACGTGCATGTATGAGGTTAAGGTTTGCAATATTACTGAAACATGTTTATATCATGTTGTTATAACATATTGTGCTTTAGCGATGCACAAGCATTTCTTGTTTCTGCAGGCAGAACACAATGCTGGAATTCCAGGCATGCTGATATCAACTTCCTGTGTTTTCAGCCCATCGCTAGGTACAACTTCCTGTCTGATGAGGCTGAGGAGCCGTCTGACACACACCAACTGTGTCATGATGCCCGCCAAGACGCGAACGCACTCGTGTATTTGGCCTTGACCATGGTAGTGGAAAGCGAGGGGAAGGTGATTTGATGTGTTTTCCCAGCATTCCTGGCTTTTTCAAATGCCCCAAAATACAGTGACATTCCTCCCGTCACCGTCAGAAGACTATTGTTCCCTGGAGGGAGAGGAAGCTTTGAGTGAGTGACTGAATGAGTGAACACGTGACAGATTCATATCGATCTTCATTGGGGCAAAGTGAATCAGGACAAAGGTGGGTGTTGATGGAAAGACCAGAGTTAGTGTGTATGTGCTTGATGACATGTGGTCATCTGTGTACAGCATGTCCCTGTCCTTTGTCGTACATAAAAACAGGAAAATAAAAGTGCTGGAAGGTGTAGGGAGTGCGTGGCGCCACACGGATGCTTGTGTAACCTCCTGTTCAAAGGCCTCCTGTTTCCTCAACACTGTCCATGAGGGAATCTAGGCCACACCAAAACACTGACAGTTAGGCCAAAAATATGTCTTCTAAGGCAGTTTGGACAATTAGATGCACTGTGTCGGGGCAGTTTAACGTTTTAATTTCTTTTCTCTGCTTTTACTACACTGTCTTATCACTGACCTTGGACAGGATGTGAGATGAAAGGGAGATTTATTATAAAATGCTTTAGTATGAAACAGGTGGCCTTGTTGAAGGGTCTGATTGGTCAACTAGACATTTAGAACATGTCCAAATCAGCATGACAGCAAATTGTACTCATCACTAAAAGTATTACTCTGCCTCGATGTTTTTGAAATGTTTTATTGTCATGAAAATAAACCACAAAGCGCAGTGGCACCTATAGACTATGACCTAATTAAGTTAACTTTCCTTAATAAATATAATTAATGTTGCTGTTAGATTGCTGCTACACCACCCCCTTAATACAGGCGTGGTCTCTCTTGTGTTCAACAAGCCGAAGACACAGTTTTGTGTTTGTATGTGTGGTATTTATTCAGTTTGGAAAACCCCACGATCTCTGGGGAGCATTAATGTTAGCTTATGTTGGCTGCAGACTCAACAGGGGCTAAAAATCTTCTCTGTCGCTAAGTTGTTACTAAGGGTCGGCCTCCTTGCTGAAGTAGTAAACTAGGTTTTATTACAGATTACAGGCACTTTCTAAGGACGTGACTAATTGTTTTCCAGTTATTAGTCAGACCCCATGTGTTTCCGGGGACTGAAGATGAGTGTATATGTGTAAATGTATGAATACATTTTGGTTATATCCTTTATTTTGTTGGTGACTTGTCTTATAATCATGATGTTGTCATAATACAATAAGGACAGCCACATTTTGAAGTAAGCCAACTACCTCAGCACACAACACTTACTGATTTATTCTCTCTCCTAACCCTGACTCAGTCCTCATCATTTAGGAGTTGGTGCTCTTTTTAATGTAGCTCTATTGTCTTTCTATGCAAATGTATTTTAAAGCATTTTGTTTGGATGTGATGATGATGATGATGATGTTGTGTTTTAAATGTACCTGTTTTTCTGCACATGTAAGCAAAGACAAATTCATGAAATTTCCATGCAATGGTAGACAATAAAGTATTTTCTATTGTATTCCATTCTATTTCATTCTATTATACTTGAAGGTGTGGTTTACCATCATTATTAGCACAACAGTGATGCTAATAATGATGTAATGTTGCTTAAGTTATTTACATGCCTATTTATTTACTACTATTTACTACTGACATGCATATCATCACCTTTTTTCCTGATGAAGAACACCAAAACAGAGAATTTATTTAATTACAGTGATGCTTTCTCGTTGCTGTTTAAAAATGTACTTTTTGACAGTTGGAGCTTAAACAGGCTCTTAGTTAAGTAACATTGAAGCTGCTCCTGTTCTGCATGGATGCACATTCCCAGAGGTCCTCCACATGTTTCAGTGCCTGATTTCACACACACAAACTTTTCTCCATCACACGGGAGGATATTGCATTCATCAGTTCTCTTCAGACTCATCCTAACTTTAACCATACCCACTTCACACTTCAAACCCTTATCCTAACCTTGACTAAACGGGGACGTGCTTTTTGTCCCCAGTAGAGAGGTGAGTCCCCTCAATATGACTGTCCCCATGACATGTATGAAGTACAATATCGGAAACCCCTCCCTCACAACTTTAGGACCTTATTTCGTGTCAATTTCTGTAACTTTCTGAGGAGTCTAGCTGTGTGCATGGAGGTGAAACAGTAAGCAGTGTTTGGACACTTTCAAGTTCTCTTGTGTCATGCTTGACACAACTAATGTCTCCCAGGAGAGACAGTCTAAAAGTGAGTGCCCTGGTCCCCATGTTTACACAATTATTGTGTTTCGATCCTCTTTATGATGGCTCGATTTTTACCCCATCTTTGAGTGTTGCCCCTTTGAAACAATAGTAAATGTTTTTGCCATACATACTAGTTGTTTTTGAGCATATGTGAAGAAAAGCGTTGATAAAAATGTCAAAGAGTTAAGTCGTGAGAGCATCTGGACGCAACTGAAGCTAGCTAACAGTTATGTATTCAGGGTAATGCAGGAAAGGCATGATGAAAAGATGGGAATGTCATTGTGAATATCAACATCAGGGGAGAAATAAAGAGTGAAACAAAGTTGAATGAATATGATCTATGTAGGAGAAATAAACAAACATGAGTTTGCTGATTCTGTTCTGTAACCCTCATTTCACTAAAATTCAACTTTTTGAATCCTTTTTTTTTATCAGTTCCATTGCCATTTATTGTTAATAATTGTTAAAAAATTCTGTTGTGGGGTTTGTTCAGCTTCTGAAAGAGAGGCAAGCCAGAAACCACTGTCTAAACCTGTTCAGTAGTGAACAGGATAAGCAATATGTTACTTAAAAAAAAAAAAAAAAAGAGGAAGAAGCTCACCCTGGCTCTATTTTTGCAAAGTTTCACACTCTTGTACGAAACACCTTATTGATCCCCAAGGGGAAATTCATTTGTCTGTAGTCTCATCTATTTGTATAAGATGTATAAGATATAAGTTTCACACTCTTGTTTCACCTCTGACTTATTTTCTTCAGTTAAAATCCACGCTGAAGTCCTTGTTCAGATGTTGAGAAAAAAACATTAGTAGTCAAAGGCTCCAGTAAATGAGTTCAGTGTGCTTGTAAAGCAGAAGAACAAACCAGCAATGAATACCCACACAGTTGATATTATGTAACAGGACTTGATTGGAACTAACTAATGTTTGGGTCATGGTTCATAATCAGATTGGTCTTTGTCTTTGTTAAAATGTTGATCAGGTTCTGGTCATGATGGGTCATTATATTGTTCCAGTGGTTGTTTGCTGTTAACAGTGTTGTTGAGACCCAACAAGCCATATCGTCCTTTAAGGTCAACCAGTCAACTCTGAACCATCTTGTGTCTTTAGTCACAGTCTCTGGTCCCTCGGAGACCCTCCCACACTGTCATGGTGGTTGACCCCTGTGTGTGTTTAAATGAGCATGAGCATCCCTGTGTGTGTTTGTCACAGTCAACAAGCCTCCACGCACGTCCCTTACCCGTTCTTGTTTGAAGTCTGTGGGGGGTTGGGAGCCACTTGGACGCCCACAGAAAAACAGGCATCCCACCTCGATGCTGAATTTGGAGATGGTCTGCTGTTTAGAAGTAGTACGCCTGTGTGAGACTGACAGCAGGGCAATGGGAAGTAATGCATGAATACACATTGAATTGAAGGAGCCACATACAGGGGGATTAAGGATAAGCTTTCTGCAAAGTTGTAATTTTGTACAGATAGTAAACCTTGTGATTTATGCCAAGACGAATGTCTTCGGTCTAGATTGGCTCTTTAAGCCCAAAATGTGTGAATACCACAATAACAACTTTTTAAGTAAGCCCCTTTTACGCCAAAGATGGTTTAAATCTGAGGGTATTAGCATTTATTATGCTTCAAGGCCATTCCTCGTATGATTCCATTTAGACAGGGGAGCAGATGACTTCTTGACTTGATAATTAGCAGACATAACTTTGCAGCTGGCTGCTGAGTTGGGGCTTTTTTGCAGCCAAGAGTCAAGTGGGTAAATGTGAAAAACAAACCACAAAGACAGCCTGCGCCAGAGTTCACCTACAGTACGTCGACCCCCCCTCTTTTTATTTTCTCTCTCTGTCTTTTTTGTCTGATTGAACAAACCTCGCTGTGCAGTGCTGAAGTCATGTGAACTGAAGAAGTCAATATGTCTCTGGAGGGCTGCAGATGCACTGTATAAACACAACAGGCTTAGTAAATGAATCCACCTGGGCTCATGAGATGGCAAGGAAGTCAGAGGGTTCATGGTGTCATAAAAGAGTCAGGTTTTATCCTTGAAACTTCTAACATGTTAAAAAGAAAACACCTGCTTCCTGATTCTAAGATACACTACAAAAGGTTAATGTTTCTGGTAAAAAAAAAAAAAAAATCAGAATATGATGAACTGTCATTTCAAATGGGCAGTGACTCTGGAGTTGTAAGGCTGTTCACACTATAAGACAAAATTTGTCTTTTTTGACATGTTAGCAACATTTGGTAGTTATGACAAGGATGAATCTTTGGTGATTATCAGACTTTTGCTCTAGCATCAACATGAGGTTGACATTTTTTACTTTTAATAAAATGTTTTAACACTATTGCCTATTACTTTTATTTTTGACTTAATACTCACAAAACTATTAGCATCCCCATAAACCTCAGGTATATTTTGTGTTTGGTGCTAATTAGCTGATGTTAGCATGCTAACATGCTAAACAGTATACCTGATTAGCATCAGGATGTTAGCATTGTCATTATGAGCATGCTGATGTTAGCATTTAGCTCCGAGCACTGCAGTGCCTAAGTAGCTGTAACCTCACAGAGTTGCTAGCAGGACTGTAGACTCTTATTCTTATTCAGATTAATTTGCTTCATTTGTCTGTTGCTTGACACATGTTGGCATTCATTTTAACAGTTTCTCTGAATTGAACTCTTCAATTTCTTATTTTAAAGCAAAACTTTGGCTTTTGGGAGGCTAAAATCTTGAATATACTCATACATGGACAGCTGTGGACGCCGTGGACATGTAGTAGTTGTGTTTACTTTCTGGAGTCCGCCTGGAGGATTGGTTCCACACATGTGGAGACGGTATTTCCGACGCATACACCTTCTGATGATGAAATTTACGTCACAGAGCCATGCGTGATTGCAGACACGGAAATATCATTTCAGATTAATTGGTGGATATAGAAGGAAAATTTGTGAAAAGGAATAAAAACACAAAACAAAGTAGCTTTCAGCACATTAGCTTCATATGAAAATAGCATTAGGTGGCAAAGTTATCACAAACATTCTGTCTTTTCATCAATTCCTATAATAAAACAGACGAAATCAGTAACAGTTGTAAGTTGGCATGAAAAACATACAAGCCATTTTTTTTCAATAACTTAAAAGATGTTTGGCTGATTATGAATTATTGGACACAAATAGCGCCACCACTGTTTCTACATGTTGTTACTCAGAAATACACAGGACACAAAAACAATATCTACATTTGCAAAGTTTGGCTTTCTGCTGTCTTTTTAAATTATTGATTTGTTCTGACGTTTCTTGTAAATTAAATGTCAGTGGGGGCACTTAAAGAAAAATGTGTTGTAGGCGGATGTTTCTTTGCCCTCCGCTCAGTTTAAAAGGAATGTGAAGGAATGTTTTGACCAAAAACTAATCAGTGGCAGAAAGACGTGTGTTTATCAAAGAGAGAAAGAGACAGAGAGAAACAGATAGATGCTCCTACATGAGGACTGAGATGCATGACAGAAGTTTAAGTGTGGACAAATACCACACGCTTATGCATTCAAAACAAACACATGCACACACTTTTTTTGACGTTGAAGTTAAACACTGCATGATCCCGTGAGGTGACAGAAGGATCTAATCTTTTTTGAAAACTTCTGTTCTGTCTTTTTCTGTTTGACCCACCCAGCCATCGTGAAGCATTGTTACATTTTCTCAACCCCATCTGTCATCTTGTTTGCAGTATTTCTATAGAAAGTTAATCCACAGTAATGGTAGAGATAAATAAATAAGAAACATAGCACGATGTCTGGTCACAAGTGTAACGCTATCACTTAGTATTCAGATAGCACCTTTTATCTTCACACCCGTGATGAGATTTTGAAAAAGACAAAACTCACTAATCCAACATTTTATGTTTTTGTTTTCTAATCACATCTGTGTGATTCCAGTGTTTGCAATGAGTTAAATATAATTAAATATAGTTAAAGAGAGACCATCGCTGTTTTACGGAGCTAATAAATGATATCAGGCTTTGGTACGGTAAATCTACACATCTTTATCTTCCCAACCAGCCCGGTCTCATTCCCAGCGCGTCACGTACCAATGAACTGTCACTGCCCCTCAGTGTCAGATGGATGGTGCAAACAAACACATTACTTGCGTGATGTGACTTTTGTCATGTGACTTTCGTTTTGCGAGACGCTTCAGTGAACATCACATGATGTAGAACGTAATGTACTTTTTGTAACACCAAACGTGGTATTATCCTAAACCTAGCCAAGTAGGCTTTCTGGCAGTGTCAGATACAGCCACTAAAGGGTACCTTGTGCTTCAGTTTCAGATGCGAGGGGTGGTGACGAATTGTCAGCATGTGACGAGTTGGGATGAGAACGTGTTGTCCCAGCACTGAGCCCTCAGTATGTGAGTTCTATCACATGTGACAAATACTGCTCATTTTATTCAACATTACTTGAAGTCTATTGATGATTGTCTCTAAGATTATCCAAACACAATACAACAGATTCTTCAATGACACAAAAAAAGTTATTCCATGTTTATGTCCCTTTTTCCACAAAACGCACTTCGTAGTCCAGTCTAATTGTGGTTAACACAAAGCAAGTCTTTCAGCAACAAACTTTGTCTTTTAAACCCTGCGTAGACTCAGTTCTGTCAAAGGATAAGTGCAGTTTCTCTCTGTTGATATCAAAACAAGGTTTCCAGAAGAGTTTTGCAATTGCACCATTTTCCACAGTTCTACAGCGATGCAGTTTCAGTCCGCCCACAGGTACTGTGCTTGTCAGTCTTCCAGTGCCACTTGTTACTTCATACCAACAACTGTCGTTGTAGAGGAAAGTGTTCTCTTGACAAGGTCCACCTTTTATTTATATTCCATTTTCTTCTTACCCTCCTCTTACTCCATACAGGTGCAGTTACAGGTTCACCAGACAGTCATTAGTAGTGTTACAGAGGAGATCTCACAGGACGAGCAGGTTACTGACAAGTGAATAAATACTTATATGAAGGGAGTCACTCTGCTTCACCTCTGGATCCACGAAATACACCAAGTTCACTTTGTGTCCCTGAGGGGGAAACACAGGAAGACGCAGTGTAAAGTTCATACATACTGGTACAATGAATTAAAGCACATTTATGATCAGCAAATGCAAATACTACGTTCACTTACTCATAAATGAATGGTTCATAGATTTATTCACTCATTTTTCTGTTATATTTTAATTTTCCGTGAACTCACCTGGGTTTATTTTAGTCCTACATTAGCATCGCTCTCATAGCTGCCTTGCTGATCCGTCTGCGATTCTTCCTCATTTTTCTCTTTGGACGGGCTGGGGGTCTGGGGCCTGCTGGAGCTGCTGGCTGTCGTGTGGTAGTCGTAGATGTTGTCGCTATCAGAACAGGATTTACATATTACTAAAGAATTAACAAAAATCTTTGACATTTTCTTCGGTGGCTCTTTGAAAATATTCTTGAGAACAACGTAGAACAGAAAAAACAGTGCGAACAGATAATTCATTACATTTAAAGTATTTTTCAACCTGGACCAACCCTTTTTTGCCATGTGTTTAAGTGCAACACTTTTTAAAAACTGAAGTGATGAACCAAAACACTAAAACTGTTTTGTTTCATCACTTAGAGACAAAAACATGAGAAAATATGGTCCAGGTTGAAAAATACAGAGGTTACTCCTTAAACACACCATTTTATTCAGACAAACTACTAACTTCAGGTATTACAACCTTTAAATTTTGTGTTTTCATTAACCCAAAGTATTGAATAATGTCCATTACCTGGTTTTTGTGTTGTTATTGTTTGCAGATGATGATGATGATGTTTACCATGCAGGTGATGCTGACTCTCCGTTTCCTTTCCTTTCCGTCTTTCCTCTTCTTCTCGTTTCATCTGTTGCTGCCTCAGTATCTCCTTCTCTTGGTCCAGCCTCTTGTGGAGAAGCAGAAGCTCTTTTCTCTCCTGCTCCAGTTTTTCCTCCTCAATCTGTAATATCCGCACCTCATCAGGAGTCTCATTGTCTCTCCGTCTCGCGTGTTCTCGAGGCTCTGGATTCGGCTCTTTGGTCGGTCGGAATCTGCTCACCATTCTATCTCTGGTTGCCTCAGTAGGGCTGAACTTGGCATAAGGATTCTGAGTGACAGGATGGGGGAAACCGCCCGTGTGGCTCTTTGAAAATTTGTGTTTCTCGTCTGGACTTTGTGTTTGTGTGCCTTCATCATTAATTTTCTCTTCAGTCCTGTTGAGCAGCAACCCATCCCCACCTTCTACAGACTTGTCTTTTTCCTCAACACCAACGTTATCCATTGAGGAATCAGTCTTGTTGCCATCTGAGATCCGACCATCTTTCTTCTCCAGATTCTCAGTTAGATCTTTAGTCCCAAGGTGCCGGGTGGAGTTACGCGCCCAGTGTGGAGTAAAAAGAAGACCCTCTCCGGAACGAGATGTTTCGTCCCCAGCCAGACTGTACCCGTCTCCAGGCTGGGTGAAGGTGTCTCCTCTGGGGTTCCAGTGCTGCTCCAGAAGATCCTCCAGGTGGGCCCTCTGGTTCTGCTTCAGCTCATCCCACTGATGGAGCTCATCCTTGGAGTGCACTTTGACCTTTGACAATAAAATTCAACAAAATTCAATTCAGCTAAATCTCAGCTTAGTCCACTGATGGTCCACCAAAATGTTAATCCTACACATTAAGAAGTATTCAACATACCAGTCACAAAAGACAGAGAAATTAATGAATAAATAATACACTTGCTGTAGTAGGTTTTCTGCAGGTTTCAACAAGTTAAATTTATTTTTTAAGACACTAATGTTATTAGTGAGAGTACGTCTCGCTGGGGCCTGAATCTGGTGATGCCTGATGTGAATACACAACAGTATTGGGTGATGCCATGGCTTTATGATTTTTATTACTTTCTTTATAACAAAAGTTCCTAATTTGAGCATTTTCTTGCCCATGGTTTAAATTCAGTATTTTCAACAGGCTTCAGCCAAGTGCTAAATGCACTGTTCTCAAGCCATGCCTCGCTGAACTCGCACTTCCATATTCGATCAAAGCACATTAACAGAAACATTTTAAGGCCTAAAATTCAGGACTTTTAAATACTTTTTAAGGACCTGAGTTAGAGTACGATTTTTTTTATGTACTTATTATCTGATGTTGAATCTGAACCTATACTTTAAAATCAACCCACTGAATTATTACTACATTAGACAACAATAAAGGCATCAGGACCGTAAAAACTCTTCTGGCAAGTGTTTGACAGCATTGTGTACCACCTTAGCCTGAATGAATGAACAAAATTTGATTTGATTAAGGTCCAGTGTGTAAGATTAAGGGGGATCTAGTGGCAGAATATGGCAGAAACTGAATATAATATTCATAAGTAGATTTTCATTAGTGTATAATCACCTGAAAATAAGAAATGTTGTGCTTTTGTTACATTAGAATGAGCTGTTTATATCTACAGAGGGAGTGGTTCCGCTTTGTTGAGCCACAATGTTTCTATAGTAGCCCAGGATGGACAAACCAAACACTTGCTCTCGATTCAGACTTTCAGTTAAGTGCAAGTTTCACAGCCGAAGTAGGTTCTCTTACACACTTTGAAGGGGAGGCATGGTGTTTGCAATCTGCAAGTTCACCGCTAGATGCCACTAAATCCTCTGCACTAGCCCTTTAAACTGATATGATAATATGTGCTGATCTGAAATGCTGAGATGCATAAAACTTTGGTGTCACAATAATTTTTGCATGCCTAAGGTGTGCAGTACATACAGTACATATTCACACATACTATTTAATGTGGTTAAAGCATTCACCAAGCAGCTAGCATGCATATAGCATTTGTACCGTACCAGTTCATGTCCGTGTCCTTGACTGAGTGTCTGGTTTCGATGCTGGTGGCTGTGCTGTCTGCGAGGTGATTTTTTCTTGGGCACAGGGGGACGTGGAGCAGGCTGACATCGGCACTCCACGTGATCAACCACTGACACCACTGCTTTAGCGTAAGTGGGTCTTTTGTTGATGTACTCAATCTTCATGACCTGGAGAGGTTGACAAGAAGAAATTTCTATCAGAGGATGATAACGCCTGACTGGGATCTTGTTATATAAATGTTTAGACGTTTGTGTATGTTTGCGTGCGTGGTTGTTTACCTGCAAGTATCTGGTGTGCGTGACAAAAGGGACACACTGCAGGCTCTTGGTGTTGCAGCAACCAGAGCAGCGCTGCACCTCAACGCAGGGCGGCCATAAGAGGAAGTTTGCATTGCTACGGTCCAACATCGCCCGGGTGACCTCAACCACCTCTGTACGAACTTTACAAAGAGCCTGCTGAGCCGGCTGGGCATCTGAGGGATGAGATATGACTGAGTGTGAGAACGGATCAATTACGAAATAATGAGCACAAACATGTGAAAGTTATTTTTGTATCTCCAGTTCTGCTTCTCTTTGTAGTCACATTGTTTCTGTTTGTGGTCAGTTTGCATCTCACTGTAGTCATGTTGTGGCTCTCTTTGCTCATTGTGTATCTCTTTGTAGTTATGTTGTGTCTCCTTGTGTCATTTTGCATCTTTTTGTAGTCATGTTATGTCTCTGTGTGGTCATTTCATGTCTCTTTGTACTCATGTTGGGTGTCTTTGTAGTCATTTTTCATATCTTTGCAGTCACTTTGTGTCTCTTTTGGTCATTTCACTTCACTTTGTAGTCATTTTGCATCACTCTGTTGTCATGGTGTGTCTCTCTGTGGTTATTTTGTGTGTCTTTTTCCATCTCTTTGTAGTCATGTTTATTCTCTTTTTGGTCATTATGCATGTTGCATCTTTTTGTAGTAATGTTGTGTCTCTCTGTGACCTTCATTTTGACCTGTGCCCAGTATCCTCACACAATAATCCATCCATGAGTGTGACTATGACTGGCCATACTTGTGTTACTGTTAGCATTAGTTTTCAGAACATATTGAATTCTATATATTGCCTTTTTTTATTCTATGAATAATAAGTAAAAGACATTATGGGACTCCTCTTGATTTGCACGGGAAATCTAAACGTTTCACAAGTTTCTTGCAAATGTGCATCTGGCAAATATGAGAGTCCCAATTACATTCACTTCCATTAAGCTTTACTCATTCATCCACACTGACTCACTTGGCTTATTTCCATGGGTATTTATGTGATAGTACAGTAAGAAGCTCTCATTGCAGCCCAATTTTATACAACAGTGGCTGACTTATGCAGCTCACCTACAGATATCCTGCATGTAACACTGCTGCCTGTTTCTAGCTGTTGCAGATCAGACACATCCAGGTGGATTATAATGTGAAACTCATGAATTTCAAATGAGTAGATATGCTACAGCCTCTTCTAATCAGACTTTGTTGATTATTGCATTGTATTGGCATGTTACACAGAAATACGAGGGAATTTCATTCCACTTTGCTTTACAAAGTTTCACTGTTCAATCAAACTGTTCTGTTTGAACATACAAGGACACAGATAAGATATAGTTTACATAAAGATTAATGTAGGTCATTAGTTATCTCCTCGTGCTTGAGGGAATCCAGCAAAGTCACCCACACTGTTGTAGATTGGTGTATAGTAATTCAGACATCTGCTTTATCATGATCGCGAAAAAAGGTTAATGGGAAGGACTTCACCGTGTCACTAAACCCATACTTGGCACATTAATCAACTCACAGGAAAGTGGGCTGAACACACCCGAGGTCCTCCCCTAATGAGGATGGAGTGCTTTTACATTCATGAGGAAAATCAGGAATCCTCCATGCCAGCACTCCAACCTTCCATTAACCTATTTATGAAGGCACTTTTTTAAGATTTAAAGAAGCCACATGAGAGTAATACAATGTGATTTACAATAAATCCACCTCTTGAGCAAAGAGGGGGACTTAGCTCACCGAGGCTCCTTGGTAGTCTGTGACCTCCATTGGCTGCAGAAGTCCCGTCCTCCTCATCTAAGACAAAACAATAAACAAAGACAGCATTTGACTTATGTAAACATGGCAACTGGTTTATGAATGCTCTGTTTTTGGCACGCGGTGTATCATTTTTCTAAGGCCTGCTAGCGCCCTCTGCATGCAGGTTTGTAAAAATGAGCCTGCACATGAAGATAGAGGAGGAGAGGGAGAAACAAAGAGGGTGTGGGGGTAGTTCATGTCACATGTGAGTGTGCACATGCTGAGAGAGAAAAATAGAGATCTGCATCTAGCTTAAGTAACTATTGAGCTTGTTTCTCCATTTGTTTGTCTGAGTTGGTTTTATTACTGGTGATGTTTGCTCGTCATAATTAGGGTAGAAAAGTAGCCACATGTTGTCATGCTAGTTTTCCTTTGCACTCACACGTTTTATTTACTGTTTAGTATTATTTAGTGAACTCTTGAGTCCATTTTTCTGCCATTAAACCTGCTGCTCACATTATAAATGATAGAGTGTGCAAAAGAAAATTGGGTGCATTAAGTTTGTTGTCTCTGCATCACCAGTCTTCATTTCTTTGGCTGTTGTTGAGTGTTCTGTTCTGGAGGCCACTGTGGACAAAAATGGTAGTGTTTGCACTGCAATAACCAAAAAATATAAAAATGATCAAAATAAAAATCTCCTCCTGCTTCTTTTTAACTGGCTAACTTACGATTCACTGTAACTTTCCCTGGGAAAATGTAAATACTCGCTAGTTTCATCTAATTTCAAGGAGAATCCGACCTGGTTGGAGCCATTTAAAACAACTTTACAGAAATAGCTGATATGCCCACAGATGGTCTCGTTATCTTATGCTGGTCATAGAGAAGTTAAAAACTCCTTGCAGCAGCTTTCAACATATTTTTTTAGCACCGACATCTATGCCATTGTTAGACTATTGAGTCTTGATTTGTAAAGATCAACACTGGTTTTACGCCCTGACACCTGTCATGTACAGGTATCAAGTGTGATATAATGGCGAGTAAGCTGTGCTGTGTCATCTTTGAAGTGTTTTTTTCTTTGGTCATGCACTGGATTTTAGTCACTGAAACTGAATGCTCATTTCAATCTTTTTTTTTTTATTTAATATTGAATTGTGACACCCCTAATGTCTACACAGCCATCATTTTCAGAAGAAAGAAAATGTTTTTTGCTGATTTTAGAGTCCAGATGAAACAGCATTTCGAGAGTATCTAGCTTCCATATCGTGATATATTTCTTACTAAAACAGGATAGGCAGCCGGACCATAACACTGGGAGGAATTTGATTTGACCGTTGTAAAGTGGGCATGTCTGTCTTGAAATTTTAGCTCTGTGCCGCTCATGGATGTTTAGAGAAGAACCATGGTGTCACTTAAAGTTTAAGATGGATTTATAGATGGACGTGATATTATTGGTTGAAATTGGTTGGTTACAAAAAGCCTACAAAAGTACAGGTCATATTTTGCTTTATATTGTTAAATCGGTGCACAAAACGACCCAGGATGTTATCTGAAAGGGTTAAAAATGCATTTTTCATTTCACCTCAACTTTAAAGCATTTTGCACTTTTTTTTTTTAAATGACCTCATAAACCCAAAGGTTGTGCAACTTTCTCAACCCATACAGCGACATGTAATCCTTTAAACTGAGGTAATGATGCATGAAAATATCCTCTGCTGGAGTTCCTACTTTGGTTACGTGCTGTAATGTTTTTATGTTAGTGTACTGCGTGAAACGAAAAGAATGCAATTCTCTTTCTCATGAAATTGTTGCTGACATGTTTGATAACATAACATTACCAAAATATATTTTCATGAATCTGTAACAAATGAGCTCCAGATAAACAAAATGAAGCATTCCAATAACACTGTTATTATAATTAGAATAGTAGGTTTGGACATAAGATAAAAAAAATAGGATTAGGGCAGATATAGTTAGTAACAATTAGCATTAAACTTGAAAATGGTTGTGTTTATGTGAATAATACAGAATGCTTGAACGAACAGTAATATCAGAAAGCGCTGGTCTTTACCTACGGAGTCAGTGAGCAGCAGCAGCTGGAGGTCCTCTATGGAGGAGATGGGGCTGTTTCTAACCAGCTCCACCAGGGCTGCAGGCAGAGGGTCCCCCTGAAACACATGGGTACATATTAGGCTTAGAATGGTACATTTTCATGGTATGATAACGGTCTCAGAAAATATCATGGTTGCAAGGTATACGCTATCAGTTGCAATGACCCTTTACAGAATTTTTTGGTTAAACAAATGCTTTATTATGTCACAAAATATTGAGTGATATATTATTATTTTTTAAAAATAATACTATTATGGTAGAATTCTACACCGTATATAAACAAAATGTAAAAGGTATGATAGCTGTCAGTTTTCATATAACAGTATACCGCTGCAAGCCTAAGAACAAAGAAATAAGATGCATCTAGTGATGAGTCTGGACATGATAATGGGAAAAAAGGGAAAAGGCACAAAACCATTTAGACTTTTATTTCAGCAGTGCACATGACTAGAAGAACAGCTATTTGAGAATTTCCCGCCCAGTATCCACCCTGCATTAGGCATTACAAAATTTAACAAACAGTTCCTCCAAGGAAATGGAATAAGACCGCAGCACATCTGCAACAACCATTTCACGAGTGATTCAGTCTGTCAGCTCAAAATAGTGTTCCTTCTATCAAAAACTCAAGATTGGAAACTTTATCCTGCTCTCACTCTCAAATTGACAGGTCCTTTAACACAAAGAAAAGAAACATAACAACAAATAATAGTAATAAATGAATGTCTGGTCTTGTTTTTCTTAATAAGGATAAGATAACACCAGCTTTATCCTGAAACAACACGCATGTGAGCAGATATTTCCATACCGCCACACCAAAAACCAAGCAACTGCTCATTGTGATTCTATGGACTGACTGTGGGTTTAACCCCCCCGGTCATTAATGGGTAAGACAGCGAGGGAGGGTGGGGGGTATTAACCAAAGCAGACACACAATGGTCACTAAGAGCGGGGTGAATGACTATTGCCGTTGTGTCTTCTCATCTGCTAACATTTAGGGGTCAAAGGAGTCAGGAAGGAGTCAGGAAGTGGGGGAAGGAGTGATATGGAGAGGAGGAGAGAAGGGAGGTGCATCTGAAAAAAAGAGGGATAATAGATGAATAAAAGACGGGTTAAAATGGACAAGGATCAGACATGGGTCGAGACACTTCCTCACATTGGTGTCAGTGCCGTGGATGTGCTTCATTTGGTTTGTCAGCTCGGGGTGAGATGGAACCGGTGAAGATGATCTCAAAGGAGTGGTTAAAGGGACAGTTCACCCCAAAATCAAAAATACATATTTTTCCTCTGGTCTGTGGTGCTGTTAATCCACCTACACAGTTTTGGTGTGAGGTGCCGAGTTTTAGAGACACTGGTCATAGAGATGTCTGCCTTCTCTTGAATGTAATGGGACTAAATTGCACTCAGCTTGTGGTGCTTAAATTCAACAGCAATGTCTCTTTCCAGAAATCATGACATGGTTACTCAAGATAATCCACAGAACTTGTGAGCAGTTTTCTACTTTGTCTTTTCTATTGGGGCTTTTCCAATGTCACTTTTGACCACGCTGAGTCAAACCCCTCTCTGGGGAACCAAATTGAGTCTTACCGGCCCCCAAGTGGGCTGCAGTGATGTCTCATCTACCATTATCTGACTGCTTTATTTTACTATTTCTTGTCTGCTTTCAACTGATAGATTTAGCTGTTTCATAATAAAAGCTTAAATAACACAGGACTTTTATTGCAAGGAATTTTCAGTACATACAATGCTTGTTTGCCACTTTACAGCCACTCGACTCAAGCAAAGCTCATCGTAAGTTAAAGACACTCCTTCAAGCCGGTAGCCTTGCTATAATAGAAATGCAAATCCCTGCTGTGCTGGGCTGACATGCCAAGTCAAACCAAGTCAAACCAGGCCAGCACATGTGTATGGAAAACAAGTATATGACAGAATCTCGCTGAACTACTTTATTTCTACTAGAAAGAAAGTAGTTCTTACATGGCACTGCTCACAACAAGGTCTGAGTAACTGGGTCATGATTTCTGTAAAGAAACATTGATGTTGTGGATTTCACACCAAAACTATATAGATGGATAAATAGCACTACAGGAGGATTTTTAACTTTGAACTCAGGGTGAACTGTCCCTTTAAATCTGGCTAGTGCATCAATAAATTATTCACTGTCATATAATTAACAGAATTTAGAAATAAATAATATGTGAAAGGTTGCATGTCTTCATTTCTTTGTGTGTGAGATTCCATTCAGGTTGTGGAGAATATAATGAATCCCTACGGGAAGCAGGTTTTAGCCAAAGGAAGCAGCCATCCATGCATGAACTTGTATTCTCATCCTGCCCATACTATACGCCATTGACTTTCCCCCATTGTTGGTTGGCTTTTCAGAGAGTCAGACTGTACAGCGAGGGAAATGCCTGCTGTATTACGCTTACATGTCTGTTGCAGAGCTGCCGATGCCCCTGAGGAGTCATCATGACGGTTTCTTCCCTTCGCCAGCGGAGCAAATCTGCCTGCCTGGCTAATTGTGTCTGATGTTAATTATAGGATGTGTGCTTTTGTTCACAGTGGTGCCTGCTGTCATGACGATTTGTGTAGCAGGAAATACTAAATAAAAACTTTGCTTCTGATAAACAAAACAGATGTAAACACATTCAAAATCCACAGACAGAATGTGTAAACACACAACGATAATGTTCAACGTGCGACAACAGTATCAAGATTATGATACCTTCAATACATCAAGATGGTACAATAGCTCTTCAGTGGTGGAGAAAGTACTCACATCCTTTATCTTAGTAAGAGTACTAATACTCAAAAAATACTACAAGCAAAAGTCCCACATTGAAAATGTTGCTTTTCAACAGTTGCTGAAGGTGGACCTCATTTTTAACTGTTTTGTGTAGGACTGTAACTAATGATTATTTTGATTATGGATTAATCTGCTGATTATTTTCTCCATTAATCGACTGATGGTTTGGTTTGTAAAAATGCTGAAGATAGTGAGAAATGTTGTCACAGTTACCCAGAGCCCAAAGCGACCCCTTCACAATGTTTTGTTCAACCAACAGACCAAACCTCAGCATTAAATATACAAATGAAAATATACATTTAAAATATTTAAATCATTAAAAAGAAAAGCAGCAACATTTTCATATGAAAATTTTCTTAAATAAAATAGTTGGTGATTAATTTTTTTTTTTTTTTTTTTTAATAAAAATTTCTCTGATTTCAGCCTCTCAAATGTGCATATTTTCTGATTTCTTTCCTCCTCTATGACAATAAACTGAATAACTTTGGGTTTATGGACAAAACAAGATATTTGAGGATGTCATCTTGGGTTTTGGGAAAAAGTGGCCAACATTTTTCACCATTTTTTTGACTTTTTATGGACCAAACAACTAATTGATTAATAGATTGAGAAAATAATCAACAGATTAATAGATAATGAAAATAATTGTTGGAGCCCTACAATCAACTACTTGATTAAACCACTACTTGTTTCAGCTGCACTTGTATGAACTGTTGGGTAGTTTAATTGATAACAAAACATAATATTTTATAAACTCCTCATAACTTCTCTGTGTAATGCATCTAGTTTGTAAAGTAACCAGTAAATGAAGTAAATGTAGTGAAGTAAAAAGTCTGATATTTGCCCCTGAGACATAGTGGTGTATTAGTGGAAAGTGGCAGAAAATGAAAATACTCAAGTAAGGCAAAATTGTACTTAAGTACTTAACATACATTTAACATTAAGTTACATTCCATCACTAGTAGTCCTTGTCTTGAAGCACCCTATTCACTTAGACTGTTAATCTCCAGCAACACTGAAGACTTTCTGCAGCACCACTTTTTAGAAACTGGATTGTAACCAAACTCCTCTCTATATTGTCCACATTAACGTTCCTCTTTTAATATCATCAAAATTTAGGCTGTCCTGTACACTTCCTGCCATTTTACAAGGTCTAAAAAAAGACACATTTTGACATAATCCAACACTTGTCACCTGAAACAAGCTCCCATCCCCTGCAGGTCTGTTGGACATATTGAGGAATGCCAGGTACAGGCAGCGGCTGCAGTGGGCCGGGGCAGAGAGGGAACATCTAATCGTACATAATTAGAGGGCCGAGTTTGCTGCCGGCACAGCAGCAGCAGCAGCAGCAGCAGCCGCGGCACACGTGTGAGGTTTCACATGCAGTCAATGAAACTATGCCTCCACGTGCGCACCACTGGAATGTGTGAATAAATGTGACTTTAATTAATTCCTTTGTCATAATTTACCTCTGAGTTGGAAAGGCGCCTGACGCAATTAAGGATAAATGTGTGGATTCATCTTTGGTGGTCTATGGTTGAATGTATATGCTCAGTATAAGTAGCACAGGCTTTTAAATTATCACCCACTCTCAAGACTAGATGTGTCTCAAACACATTCTCCTATGATAATGGAAGAGAAGTTTTATAAGACATGATTGAACCTTGTATACAGACTCCATCATTTCACAGTTGCCATACTATAACTTAAAAATTAGACATGGGGAATTCCTGGTTGTATACCTCAAAGCCTTTGTAACTTTCTCCCTCAAAACACACGGCCTGTCAAATTTGAGTTTTCTTTAAATGTGGTGCCTACAGAAGCTATAAAGTGAAACGACAGGTTGATGACAGGACGTTAAAGTCATCCATCATAACTGTGCTTCGCTCTAAATCCTGAATTAAAGAGGAATGAAACCACTTGTGACGCCAGTTCTTGATAAGAAGCCAGAGGATCTATAAGTTTGTTTGTGTGCATATTTTCCTGTTCTTCTCCTTATTGTTTTTACTTTAATTGACCCTTCGCTAAGCCCCGCCCTCCTTAATTACTGTTGCTACACCTGAAAAGCTTTCCATCCTCGCACTGCGCATACGCCACTTGCAGTGATGACGGTGGCAGATTTAACATAGAAAATGAGTACTTGTTGAAACACAAGATCTTTGATTCCACAGAGAAGTGAACAAAATTGGGCTCGTCATTTCTAGCTGACCACAGTTCGCGCTAGCAGATTTCATAAGTCTAGCTTGCTAATGTATGCTAATGCTAATGCTTGAATGCTAATGCTTGAGTCAGCCAAAAAGTCTGGTTCAGCTGTTTCCATCTGACACATCTTACAACAAGAACCCTGTGAAACTGTATTAAATATGCTGTTACTTAATCGCTGTGTACATGAAATAACATTAAAACTAAAAGGCTAAAGCTAGCTCTCTAATAAGCCAGCGTTAGTTAACCGGACGTCCAAAGTACACAACTTATGTTGTGCAGATAAAGACAAAGTTTAAACCATTCCCCACACGTGTGCTCTTATGTTCCACGTTTTTTGAAAAACGACAGAAAGACGGTGCTGTTCAGACTCATGAGTATCGCTCGTCTTAGAGCCCCATGCACACTGCTTCAACATGTAGAGAAATGCAAATCTTGACAGGCTTACGGCTCCATAGTTACAATTGCACCTCTATTACTGGACAGTTTGAAGGTCAGGGCATCTCTGCAGCACTGCAGTACTTCATCATGCTGCTGTTTTGTCACACATTTTTCCTCTATCAAAAAAAATAAATGTAGGGCCTGCCATTTGGAAATTGCACTTGGCGATATTCTGATTTCGATAATATTTTGATGAATTGTGCAGCCCTAGTTTTAATGATAAGGAACATCTGAAATGGTAATACCAATCATTTGGAATTATATGGTGGTTTATTGTGAAAACGGCAGTCGTTTCATCTCTAAATTTAATAGTTTCCAGTGTGCAGCAATTCCTCGGTAATGTGAGCAAACCACACTGCTCCATCTGAGCGGATGAAAGACAAACTCACAAATGAGCTGTGCCCTCTTTGTTGACTTGTTTAAGTCTCCACTTCCCATGACTGACCTGTTAACTGTGTGTGTTTTGACCCATTTAATTTTACAACTGACTGACACTGGCAGTTCATTGTGGTGATGAATTGTCTGGGTCAGAAACACAGATGCGATCTGAACAGAGGAAGAAATACAGATAACATCAGATTCAAACTGCATCTGAACCTGCTTCTGCAGACTTTATTTTAGCAAAAGGGGTCGAGATCTTTTCAATAACAAACAGTTAAAATGTCAATTATTGTCTCACTTGACCTGGTCAGGACCCTCTGTTGAGTTTTTTCTTCCTGTTTGACCTCAGCAGACAGTCAGATTTGCACTCATTTTTCACTTTACTGCCTGTTCATTTTCACAAGATTTAATAAAAATTTTCGGACGTGAGTGTTTCCATTAATGCAGAACAAACCCATGTTGCTGCTGCACCTTCATCTGGGAGACTGGTGCCAACTTTGGTTGATGCTGGACAGTGTTAATTCTGAGTTTTTCAAAGAACAGTAATGAAACAAGGTTTTGAAGGAGCAATATGTAACTATAGCATGTACAAATAGTGAGTTGGAGCTGTAGACGGTTTATTAAATAGATTGAAATCTTATTTTTGTGGTTTAGTGTGAAACCAGCAGTCTTTTCATTCCTTCTCTGCAGTTGACTCCATTTAATTTTTTAGACATCCAACCTTCAGCAAGACAAGTGATTTACATTTGTGTTGACGCATGACAAATATTTCACACCACAACACACATCTTGTGTCACACTGCCTCCCAGATACATTTCACCCTCCTGGTCGTCTACTGTAGCTGACATGCGGCCTCAACAGCACCATGCTGCAGCGTGATGCTGCTCACTGACTGATTTATGGCCTCGCTCAACATCTGGAACCCCATGAATGCATCACTTAACCCACGTGGTGGAGCATCCAGCTGTAAAAGCGCCTCTCATGGCAGCCGCTCTGTTTCCTGGCTCATCATTACCCACAGAGGACGACCTCTGCATGTATCTGCCCCTGGGCATCCATTCATACCGCCAGTTAATGGGAGGAATAACAGTTATTTTCTGCAAGGATCTCAGCCCTCTCAGAAGCAGAGAGGGAAGGACTGGATTTTGTTAAGAGATGAGACTGAAGCAGGTGCACTAACTCCAAAGTTACATGAAAAACATCACCTGGATTGACATGTTGCTGTGGTCTGTGTTTCGTCTGTTGTGTTTGTTAGAAGGGAACACGTGTGCTTTTGATAATGTTACTCATATTTTAGGTGCAAAGGAGAATAAAATACAATAGAATCATGAGTAAAAACATTCATTAGATACAGTGGGGCTGAGCAATATATTGATCTTATATCGAGATCATGATATCAGACCAGATAACCTCTTTGTGGTCATTCTGCAGTAAAATGTGCAGAATGCATTAATGTTTAACTATTTTTGCACTGTTGGGTAGCTTAATCCAGAGGTTCTCAACCTGGAGGTCGGGACCCCCAAGAGGGTCACGAGGTAATTTCCAGGGGGTCGCCAGATGGTCATGGAGAATAAAGTAAAATAACATATTGTGGCAAACAACACAGAAGGAGAGCCAGGAAGCAGCTCTCAGCAACATCAGCCCCTTAAAGACATTCAACATAAGTGACTCAAAAATATGCAAATTACGTCCACCTAATTAACAGTTAAAACTATAAACCAGGACATACCCATAATCATTAGCCACCAAGCCCTGAACATATACATTAAAACACTAACAAAATTTAACATTTGCATTTTGTAACTTAAAATAGCAAACTTAACAAACTACTCAGTTCTGTACTGCAGGCATGATGGGAAATGAGGGTCATATTTTATCACCCAGGCCTACCATACAATATTTTACCATATTTTAAAATGTTTAAGTAATTCTTAGGACATATAAGTTAATATACTTTGCTTTGAGCGTCACATTTTTGTTATGATATTTAATATATAGGTTGTTAAACTGATATTGGTGATATTGTATCGATACGCTGATACCAAGTGTCAGTCTTTTAATATGTGAACAACGTGTGACTAATGCCCACGTGGAATCCGCACTGCAGAACTCTGACAACATTTCAGCAGATTTTAAACAATTGGAGATGCTATTTGTAAAACTCAATGTGACCAAGCATATTACCATATATTTAATAATGTATTAGTTGGCATGTGTGTTGAGCTGGTAATTGCTGGGAGATGAATGATTAATGGTTAATGGTTTCGTAAATTAATTTTTGCTCTCTGCTCCATGTTGAACCTTGCATTTTAGTGTCCACATGCCCCACATTTTATGCTAGTTGACTTTTCCAACAAATGTTCACACTTTCTGAATCGCTGATGGAAAAAACAACAACTCAAATATAAAGGTTCAAATCAAATCTACTAAACATTCTTTCAGCACTGCTTGAGGTAATTTTACGTTGTTTGAATGTCGTATGCTTATTTTTTGCTCAGAAACAATCTTTGTTATCGTAAGTGAATGTTGTCTATCACATTACAAGTTTAAAAAAAAACATTACACAAAATTATGCATATTTTCATACATGATCACTGCTGAACACTGAAAGAAAAAAATCTGATTACATTTGGGCCTGAATGTCACTGGTCACACTGTTCAATGCTGACATGATTCTATGGATATAATTTGCAGTTGAAAAAAGGTGATAAATCGCAATATATTGCAATTTATATTATCGGAATAATCATCACATTGCAAAATCGCAACAATACTGTATTGTGACTTAGCGTCCAGGGCCTCTGGTGATTCCCACGCCCCGTAAACTGATTGATACAGTTCATCCGAATAGATCAGTTAACTCTCAGCCTCATTTCAGGAACGTGGGTTTACTTGGGTTTACCCCCCAACTGCGTCCCTGGTCTCAGTGAAGTTGAAGCATCTCTAAAAGTTCGTCAAACTCACCTCGGCCACGCCAAACCGCAGACACGCCGCCAGCAGCGCGAGCAGCAGCTGTACCCACGAGCTCATGTTGCTGGCCAGCCTCGAGCCTCTCTGACGGACCCGAACGCATTTATGGAGGCGCGAGAGTCTCAGCACTGCGCGCGGGGGGACAGCGGCTCGCCCTGCGGGTCTGCGCGCGCCTGGACGGTCTGTCCCCACTGTGGTCTCTCCAGCAGAGATATCGGGAGAAGAAGAATAAGAAGAAGTGGAGAAGAAGAAGAAGAAGAAGAAGAAGAAGAAAATTAAAAGAAAAAGAAAAAGAAAAAGACGAAGAAACTTTTAAGTCCCTTTGAAAGGAAAACAAAAAAACTCCTCCGTGCTGGATAAAAAAATAATAAAACTCCCAAGTCTGAATTCGTCTTCAACGTGATGTTCAGTCTTCTATTTAGTCCACCTTGCGCACAAGTGTTCCGCTAAAAGCACAAGTTTATAACAATACATCAAATTAACAGAAGATTTAACATTTCCAGGCGTCAACTGTCAAAACTTAACAAGGCAAAACTATCCAGGACTCCCAGAAAAGTAAGTAAAGATTAAATTATTCCAAGGATGATGAATTAAAAATCCAAATGACGTCTCTTTCCGCAGTAGTCAGAAGTCTCTTTAACCCGTGATGCGTCCCAAAGTCCAGCTTGCGGGCTGAACGTCTGTAAAAACGTCGCACGGTAGCCTCGTTTTCGTCCTTCTTCTTCCAAGGAGTCTTATCAATAAGAAAAGCTCTGTGTGGCTCGGTGCGCCTCAGCCCTGGACCTGCCTGATTACGCTGCGCTGCTGGTGATGGTGTTGGTGGTGGTGGTGGTGGTGAGGGGAATAGCAGATTTCCAAGAGTCTGCTGTTGGTCTGCGCACTCTCTCCCGCCCCCTGCCTGAAGAATGGGTGATAATCTGCGCACGAAGAAGCGACATTCGTGCACAAAGCCTCACGGCAGCCGCCACTCTGAGCAATATTTCCTCGTTGTGAATCATTTATGCAGATATTTCTGAGGCCGGGCCAAGTCCTGTGGGCTTGTTTGCCCGTCTGAATTCTGAATTTTGCCACATGATCTGATATTTTACAGCACACGCAGCAAAAACATTTGTGGTGTTGACTCTGAGTCAAAATATCAACCCAGTGTCAGTGTGTAGGAGCAGTGGTGACCCAGGTTTTAAAAAAAAAACTTTAGTGTGTACTGTAGTGTACTTAATTGTGAAAGTTATGGAATGAAGTGTATTTATAGAAAGTATACTAAATTGCAAACACTTACAGTGGTAAGTTAGTTTACTTTTGAAAAGTATAATTAATTGTAATACACTAGTAGTATGCTTTAATGAAGTGTGCTTTAATTTCACTTCATTAGAAGTGTATTTAAGTATGCTTACAAAAAGTGCATTTGTTTATTTAAAGCAACAGTCGCGCAAACAAAGTCTAATTTCATTAATCAAACATGCACAATATATTAGTACATAAACAGCCATACTTAAAGTTTACTAAGTATAGTATATTAAGTTGTTCCACATTAGCCTACACTAGCCATTAGTACACTAAATACACTTTTGTATTGTAATTGTACTTTTCTACAATTTTAATTACAATTACAGCTAAAATACTTGGTACAAAATTAGTTGAGCAGTCTTCAAGTTAACTAATCATTAACACACTTTAAGTATACTGATGATTAGTCTGTATGTAAGAACATTTTACTTTGCAATTTTCTTCACCAGGGCAGTGTTTAGTATTGTACTTTTGTTTTGTAGTTTTTGTTGTCAGTTCTGACATGGTTTACTTGAGTATGTCCATTTTATGTTACTCAGCTACATAACAGCATTAATTAGTAGTTACTTTTCAGATTTTCTACAAAACATGTGACCAGGTTATAGAATTTAATTATTACAGATGAATCTACCCACCTATATATAAGGTAAAATGCTACCATATATTCTTCTGAACTACATAAAACAACTACTTTTTTCTTATGTTTAATAATTTTATGTACTTTTTTTTAGAATGATTTTGAATGCAGCACTTTAACTCAGCTTTTATGATTATAAATCCATCAACATGTACTTCACTTTATTTAACACATGCAATGATAACTTACAACACTATTATAGCATATTATGAGTCCTTACTACAGTTGATTGTTGAGATGCGTGTAGGTGAGTATAGGTAGTTATAATGTATTATAAGCCCCATCAGTCATTCATAGTTTATAGACACTTGCACTTATAATTCATTATAAGTCAATAAGGTCATGTAAATCATGTCTATACTGTGTGGGATGGTCCAAGAACATATCTGTTTATCTGCACGACATGTAAATCAGGTTTAATATCTGAACATCTGACTGCGACCCCTCTTGAACGTTGGCATGTGGTTTAATATCTGAACATCTGGCTAGGAGATTTTTGGACATCTGTGGGCATGCAAGAATGGTGCAGGAAATCGAAATGTGATTAATGAAGCTGTTTTTATTTTTAAAAACATTAACAATATATTTATTGTTGTTATCGGATACAGAGAGTGTGTGAGAGAGAGATTTATGTGTTACATTAGAGCTAACCCTCCCAATTTATGTCAGCATTGGACATTCACAAGACATCATAAAAAGACATAATAAAAACTTCCATTCCAGCTCCCCACGACACCTCTTGTCAGTGTGCGACAAGTTGTTCAAAATATGTCTTTTGAATGCATCTTTGCCGTGGGATCATTTCTTAAGTGCAGTCATAGCATTATTATATTATAATGCATAACAAAAGTTAAAAATGTATGATCAACATGCACTCACTGTTTTAATTAATGAAGTTTATTCACAACAAAAGATGCTTTAAGCAAAGTCAACACTTATGAATAACCCATGCCCCTAAATTCAGCCTATTGCATAACAGACCTTTATGTAGGTACTATTACTGGAGAGGTCACAGGGATAGTTGCCATGCCAACTGACTCCTCTTGTTACCTCAGCATCACCGCTAGCTGGGCTATCAGGAAACAAAAGGTGTTTCTAAATATCACAGGAGTTATTCTCAGACTCCTGACCTTTGACGGTCGCTCATGTTTAGGGAACATTTTTGAACAATGCCTGACGGTGACTCTGCATGTTCAAACTGAGACGACCCACAAGCCCCAAAAATAGTATGTTAGCCAGCTGACCTCTAGGACGTGTAATGATACGTGACAGAGGGAAAAGAGCAACAAAGTTTTTATCTTGGAAAAAAAAACACTTGAGAGGGGAAGCGCATAAAAGAACAAAACTGCTCGATAAATTCATACACAGTTTCTGACTGAAAGAATTTTTAGGCAGGTCCCCAGTTTGCTCAAACACCACTGGACTGTTACTATGAACAATGTCCCCACAGTTAGTCTTTTCTTCCAGTTCAATCATGGCCCGGTGAATAATAGGATGCCATTGTTTTTCTAACAAGAGTCAATGGAGGAAACAGCATGAGCTATGGAGCTATATTTACACTCTGTTTCATATTTGCACGTTTGGCCAAGGCCACTGGTAGTATAGAGTGAGAACTGCGATGATACAGTCGCAATGCAACACTAAGGAAACGGTGGTGATAAAGTGAAATGATCAAACTGCATGCCAGATATTACTGTATGTATAGGTGTAATTTTATTTTGCAATTTTTTATTTTTCGAGCAAGTTTTTATTGTTTTTTTCTTCTTCTTTCACTTTGGGGGTTCCAATTTTTGTTTTGTTTTTTTGTTTGTTTTAATTCTTAAATTCCAGAAACACTCTTACTTGTCAATAATTTATAATAATTCTTGTAAATGCAATATCTCAAGAACACCTTGAGGGATTTTTTTTCCCAAACTAGGTACAAATATCCATCTGGACTTAACGATGAACTGGTTAGATTTTGGTGGTCAAAGGTCAAGGTCACTGTGACTTCATGAACGTCACATTCTCATGAACACCCTACCATTTTTCACACTGCATGTGTTACAGGCCTCGAGCTGAGGTCACCTGTCCCAGAAGATAAATGCCCTGTTTTCACAGGAAAAGAAGAGACAGAAGTCATTCTGTGCGTTCTCCATGGCAGGCTGGTAGCTGTCTTTTATTAAACAGAATTTTACTATTTTTCTTTACTTGCTCAGGTTTGCACTTAATTGTTTCATTCACTAACCATACTCCATAAACATGTAAACTGTACCATATTCCCAACAAGGGATGAAATCACAAAACACATTTGCCTTCACGGTTACATTTCCACTGGTTTTAACCAAGATAATCATGTTTTACTTGTGTTTTTAACACCTTGAAGCTCTTTATAGCCTCTACTACTCTACTGCCCTTCTGAACACATCCTATGAACGCAAACAATAGTATAAGCAACGTGTCGGCATACTCTTTTAACCTGACTCAACACTTCAGTATGAACATTCACACAAAACAGTCACTCATAAAAGAAAATGAAAATAAATACCCAGGAGCCCTACAAAACCGAGCGAAAACATTGCCAGTCCGCCATTCGGTGTGGTTGTTTTCTACAGAGGAAGCGCAGCTACTTCGCTTTTACACTTCTTCACAGTTTACATCACGATTTCTACATCAAAACCTCATTTATACATCCAACAGGTTTTTAACGGTCCTTATACCTGAGTTGTGGTCTTTTAACACACTTTACTAACCTGTTTTCACAGGAAAAGAAGAGACAGAAGTCATTCTGTGCGTTCTCCATGGCAGGCTGGTAGCTGTCTGAGGAACGTCAGTCTGATGCAGCGTACCACAACAAGCGCTCACAGAAGGGGATACTCCCCCTTGTGGTGGAATTAGGGATCTACACTCTAATACTCTCAGTAGAAAACACATCAAATTGGCTCATTCTTTTCATATAAAAAAAACACATAAACTATAATTCAAAATTTGTGACCATACACCTTTGTAGGCGTCACACACTCCCCAACAGAAAATAAAATGACTCCTGACATTTTACTTCTTTTACCTTTTAACTCATTTACAAAATATCACTTCTTATGATCAAAAACTTAAAGTGCTACTCGTTAACAACTTCTTAATAAGTGTAGATAGGCATGTTATGAAATCCTGAATAAGCATTATATGGCGGTGACAGGTAGGGTACCGGAATACAATGTGCCATCTGAACAGTGTAAGGTGTCGGGGGGTATGGTTGCATGCCCCAAAATGCCATGTGTGGTGTCTCATAAGCTTCTACACTACTGACTGATGGTTGTGCCTGAAGTGAGGGCTGACCTAGACTGTTATATGTAAAGAGTACCGCTGGTCGTCTCTCTCTACTGGACCTTCTGAGTGTCTGCTCATCTGATTGAGGGCCAGGCTGGGTCCAGCAGCAGTTTCCTCTGGAACAGGCTGCACAGTTTCACTTTCACTGCCTGTACCAGGGTCTGAATGACCCCGGACCCTGCATCACTCCCATTTTCCTCCTCTTCAGCACTGCTGTCAGGATCGACGTTTTGTTCATCACACTGTTCTTGTTCGGTTTCTCTTTGTTCTCTCAGTGATTTTTCAGGTGTTTTCTCTACCTGTCTTAATCCTCTCTCTGTTACAGGTTTTTCAGAGCTGACTGTTCGACTTGATTCAGCAGGAGCTGAATTCCCCTTGGAAACACGGGTTGGTTCACAGGTAGGTATGACACTTTTTCTGTTTCCAGTTCTCAGGTTGTATCTTAGCTCATAGTAAGTGGAATCATCATCAGAACTTGTCTCACTGCTCTGTTGTTGTTCTTTTTCTCGTTCAACAGGCTTTTTACTGTTCTTCCTGTTTAATGATGGTTTCCCTTTCTCTTTTGTTACAGGCAGATCGACAGGTAAGTCATTGACGAGGTGTAACAGGTTACGATGCAGAACTCGTGACTTGTTCCTATCCATCTCTGAGACCACCTTGTAGACTGGACTGTCTTTGATTTGTTCTGTTACAACATACACAGCATTTTTCCCAATATGCCCTCAATTTCCAGGACCGCCTCTTTCGCTCAGATTTCGCACTAACACCCGTCTCCGGGTTGCAGGACCACTCCTCTTGTGTGTTTATCATAGTACTTTTTTCCACGTGCACTTGAGTTCTTGCTGTTTTCTGAAGCTATCCGATATGCCTCTGTCATACACTTTGCCCACTTCTCAGCGTAGGTCCTTGTTGTCTGAGGCTCCTTGTCTGTGGTCAGTCTGAACAACAGGTCTATGGGTAACCGCGGGTGTCGGCCAAAAAGCAAAAAGAAAGGCGAGTACCCGGTTGCTTCATGGCGTGTGCTATTGTAAGCATGAACAATCTGGGGGAGGTACTCTTTCCATCTTTCCTTTTCCTTCTCACCCAGGGTCCGCAGCATTTGCAACACAGTGCGGTTGAACCGCTCGGCCGGGTTGCCCTGGGGTGATAAGGGGTCGTGCGTGAATGTCCCACCCCACTCATTTGTTGCAGAGTTCGAAAGAGCTCATTTTCAAACTCGCGCCCTTGATCATGGTGGAGCTTTGAGGGATAGCCGAATCTGGGGATATAGTCATTGAAAATCTTTTCTTGCGGCGGTTTTACCAGCTTTATTGCGGGTCGGGTAGGCCTGAGCGTATCTAGTAAAGTGGTCTACAACTACTAAAATGTATTGGTAGCCCCCCTTGCTAGGCTCTAAATGTAGAAAATCAATGGAAACTAACTCCATGGGTGAGCTTGTGCTGATGCTGGACATTGGGGCCCTTATTTGTGTCACTGGCTTCTTTTGTTTGATACATGGGCACTGTCTGGTGACATAAGCTTCGATCTCACGCCTCATGTACGGCCAATAGAACCTTTGCCTTGCCAAACTGAGGACTCTTTCAGCCCCGACATGTCCCATGTCGTCGTGTAAGTGTTTGAGGACCAGTGGTTTAAAACAAGCAGGCAAGACTAGCTGGCGTCTCTCTGTTGTTTTACGATACAGTATTCCGTCCTCAATGTGAAGCCTGCTCCATTCATGCATCATTTTCCTGACCATGCCTGTCACATTCCTTTTCATGTCTTGTGTGAAAGTTTGGTTAGAGTCTTTCATTTTAAGGATCTCACCTATCACTGGGTCTGTCCTCTGAGCCTTTTGCAGTTCAGCGAGGTCAATGGGTTGCAGGGATTCTCTGCTGCTTGATTCAGCCTGGTCACTTTGTGACAGAGCCAGGGCAGCAACCCAGGTGACATCGCCCTCCTTGCCTGCCTTGCAGCCTTCCCATGTGGCAGTGACCGTCTCTCTAGGCAGCTCTTCTGTGCACTCAGAAACAAAAGCATTAATGTCGAGTGGAATTCTTGACAGAGTGTCTGCATCGACATTTGATCTGCCTGGTCTGTAGCGTATGTCAAATCTAAAGTCAGACAGTTTCTCCCACCCACCGGAACCCAACAGCATTCAGTTTGGCAGTCCGCATAACATATGTTAAGGGGTTGTTGTCGGTGAAGATGGTAAAATGGGGCGCAAAAGAACAAATAGTCCCTAAATTTCTCGCAGACGGCCCACTTAAGGGCCAGGAACTCCAGTTTTCCTGAGTGAAGCCTGTAACTCTTTTCAGCCGGTGTGAGGGTCCTCGAGCCGTACCCGATCACCCGGAGTTTACCACCCTGGCTCTGGTAAAGGACGGCTCCCAGCCCTTTATCAGAAGCATCAGTGTGAAGCACGAATGGCAACTCAAAATCTGGATAGGCGAGAACAGGGGGGTTAGCCAGCATATCAATTAACTTACACAGTGTCTCTTGGGGGGTCTCAGTCCACTGCACTGGGGTCCTGGATGGCAGCTGCGTACCCTTACCCTTCTGCCCCCCACACCTCCCCTGATACTGCTCTTGGTTTCTCTTTGGCTGCAACAGTTCATAGATGGGATGTGCCAGTCTGGAGAAATCTTGAATGTATGACCTATAGTAGCTCAAAAATCCAACAATCCTCCTCACATCTCCAACAGTGGCAGGTTTTTCCTTCCTCAAAGCGTACACTGCATCCAAGTCCTTAGGATCAATGCGCACACCCTCAGCCGAGACCAGACGACCTACATATCTGACCTCCCCCTGAACAGGTCGCATTTTGTGGGCCTGAGCTTGACCCCGTGACCTTGTAGGGCTCTGAGGACCTTTCTCAGCCGTTCCACGTGCTCCTCAAAGGTGCGGCATAACACAAGATGTCATCCAAATATGGAATACAACACTCATCACGAAGGGGGGCAAGCATCTCTTCCATGCTGCGTTGGAATGCAGCGGGTGCGTTGGTCAACCCGAAGGGTATGCGTACCCACTCATATAGGCCCCAGGGGGTGATGAACGCAGTGAGGTAGCGTGATCCCTCGGCTATGAACCCCTGGTGATATGCCTTCCCTTGATCTAAAATGGAAAACCAACTGTACCCACCCAAAGTTGTCTGTGAGGTCTTGGATTCTCGGTAAGGGGTGGCGGTCCGGGACAGTGCGCGGGTTAAGGAGACGGTAATCGATACAGAGCCTGAGTGTCCCGTCTTTCTTGCGCACGCACACGACAGGTGCTGAGTAAGGGGATTTAGATTTCACAATCCACCCTTTCGCCAGGAGGTCCTCAATATACTCCTTTACCTCCCTATAAAGGGGCTTTGGGATGGAGGTATATGATTTTTGAATGGGAGTATTGTCGTTGAGTGTAATGGACATCTCCAAACTTGTTATGCACCCCATATCATTGTCGTCTCGTGCGAATGCTCCTGACTCCTCTCGTAACACCTCCTTTACAATCTCCTGCTGGTTCTCACTTAGGTGGCTAATGTCCACTGGGGGGTCCCATTTTTCCACCGCACTAACCCTCTCACTACTCCTGTCCTGCTGAGTTTGGGGAGGTTCGTCAACATTAGCTACCTGGGTAACACTTGGTGTAGCTGGGTTTACCTCATCAGTCTGCACTATTTTAACTCCTGACTCAATGCTCCCTAGCACAGTTCTGCTGAACAGAGTTACATCATGTTTTGTGTGGTTGCCTATGGGGACTTTCACATAAGGGCTTTTTCATGACAAATCTCTATTAGGCTGTCACCAACATCAAGCTGTTGCAACTGGGGTTGTCCTCACTGGGTTCAAAGAGCACGAGTGATTTTGATGTGTTGAATGTGGATGGTACTTTACACTTAACAAACTTAACCTGACCAGCTGGAACAACTACATCATATGGTCCCACTTTAAGCACACTCTGATTTACTTCACTATCACTGGTGAGTTTTTGTCTGGATGAAGTTGACTAATGTAGTGGCTTTATCATCTTGCAGATTCATTGCACCACGAATGAGGCTAACAAGCGTGGGCATGAGATCAGCGCCCTCCTTTGTTCCTAGGATCAGTTGTTCGACTACATTGAAGCCAATCAGGGGCGGTCTAAGGGCATGCTACTCACCAGGAAGGGCACTTGTATCACTAAGTTTGGGTCACTGTTGTTTGGGAGACTCACCATCACCCCCATCCAACCATCGTATGGCAAGGGCTCACCGTTGACAGCGAGCACACTGAGAGTCTTCTGCCCTATCAGTTCAGCCAATGGACGCAGCTGGTGATCAGGAAGGTAAGTCTTTACCCACTGGCGGTCGAGGATACTCACTTGGGCACCAGTGTCCAGCAAACAGTCCATTGCGTAGTTATTGATGTAGCATTTGATGCTGCATTTCTTTCCCACTAGCTGGGCCACTCTTTCATGGGCTTCAGTCTCTTGGCTTGTGAGTGAGGGACTGACGCAGTTCGTTTGTACCTGAGTCTTTTGT
Organism: Lutjanus argentimaculatus; assembly: GCA_034769285.1. Lineage (NCBI taxonomy): Eukaryota > Metazoa > Chordata > Actinopteri > Lutjaniformes > Lutjanidae > Lutjanus > Lutjanus argentimaculatus. The sequence goes on along the minus strand of JAWZSL010000024.1, from coordinate 11,339,718 downwards.
CCTGGTTGCGGCTCCGCCTTTGTGAGGGATGAGCGGTTTGCTGCTGCTTAAGGCGTGAACATCAGCGGAGGGCTGACCTGGGCTCTTTGCTTTCCACCTTTTAAGACATCCTGCTGCCCGGTGCCCTGCATCGCCACAGATGAAACAGTGATTACATGAGTCTGTACCCTTTTCAACACAACTAGGGCAACCATACTTTTTTGCTGTCAGTCTGGGCTTTGGTTGAGTGTGGGTGCACTGACAGGATTGTTCTGCAGTCTTTGTGGCTGTGAGAGCTTCCACGACTTTGGTCAGAGCATCGACTTTTGCACTCAGTTCCTCAATCACTTTATTTTTATTCTTTGTTTTAGAGTCTGTTGTTTTTTTCAGTGTCCTGATCAGTCTCAATTTGAGCAGTGTGAGCATGTGTTACCTTTTGGCGGGGATTATATCCCAGTCGCCGCTGTCGCTCACCTCTTTCACCGGATACTTTATTCAACTGGCGTATCAGCGCTTCATCTGACACAGCACTGTCAGAGAGCAGGGCTTGAGTTCATTACGAATGTCACTGTACTTGGGGAGGAGACCCTGATGAATCGTACGCAAAAACACATTCTGAACTGTACGGGGCTCATACTCAATGTCCATGTTATCTTGTCTGGAAGCGAACATAACTTTCTGTTTCAGTCCGATCATCCGATAAAGAAACTGTTGGGGACTCTCCTGTTCATGTTGTTTTGTGCTCATTAACTCCTGAAATAACTCACTTCCACTCTTTTCACTCAGGTGTGACCGCACAAAGCTTTTGAGCTCACTGAGGGTTAAGTCATCCTTATTAATCAGCATGTCCTTAAATTGTCCTGGTTTGATGATGCGGAGGACACCTTGAATGATTTCACTCTCTGTGTACTTGGCCATCAGTCCCTCATCAATCTGCTTACACAGCCCATGATAGCTGATGTCTGATGTACTGTCCCCGACCTGACCCCCGTAAACTTTGAATTCCCTGCGCTGCAGGAATGACAGGTCTCTTAGGGAAACCATGCTATCAGGTTTACTGTGTGCTGAATCTGTTGTAGGGTAGATGTTGGCTCTGCTTTCTACTCTACAGTGTGGCAATTGCCTGGTAGTGTCGGTAAGTGCATGTTGAACTGATGCCTCTTTAAACTCAATTAGCTTTTTACCCAGAGCTTCATAGTTAGCCATTAACACCCCATACTCTGCTGATTGTGGATTTGCAGACTCACTAGTGAGCGTGTCAGCTGACTGACTTTCTGTGTTGCCCTGCTGAGCTTCTGTGATCTGTAAGGGTGATGATGCCAATTTAACAACCTCATTCTCTGATCCTACAGGTGGGCTGACTTCAGTAACTCGCCTAGCCGTGAGGTCAGCGATCGCATCCCTCAAACACAACAAATAAGCAAAACCCTGGTCCTCTAGATCAAGCAGTGTTTTACAGTTCAGGTAAGTACATATGTAGTCAACACAACTCTCCTCATTGTCCTTTTCCGCACTTACAGGATCCAGTTCAGGTACTGGCGAGAGGGTTTCCACCACTCCATAGAGTTCCTCTGCCGTCAGTGTGTGAAGACCTTTCTTTATCTTCCACACCAGTTCTTTCCTTTCAACATCCCCCATGTTGTATCTCTTCTGTTAGCAGTGTTGCACAGTACGGTAACCTTTGAGCAAGCAGTGCTGCACTCCTCCAGCTGCGGATCCCCTCGCACTCTGTGGTCCCGTGGCTGCCTCAGTCATACACCTGCTGCTCCCACACGCCGGTCCTGTGACGTCTGCCTTGGGTTCGTAGGTTAGTGGATCAGCATCGCCTCGCATATGACGCTGATCCCAGCGGTGCCTCCAAAATTCTGTTACAGGCCTCGAGCTGAGGTCACCTGTCCCAGAAGATAAATGCCCTGTTTTCACAGGAAAAGAAAGACAGAAGTCATTCTGTGCGTTCTCCAATGGCAGCTGGTAGCTTCTTTTATAATTAAACAAATTAAAATTTTCATACTTGCTCACGTTTTAATTAATTTGGTTTCATTCACAAACACTTAACGCCCAATAAAACATGTAAACTGTCACCTATTGCAACAGGATTTATGTATCACTAAACCGAATTGGTCACAGGTATTGCATGCCACTGATTTTTTACCAAGATCAACCATGGTTTTCAACTAAAGGTGTTTTTAAATATCCGGGAAAGTTTTATAGCTCCTGACCTACTCCTATTTTGGCCTTTTGAACATCACGATCCTGTTCAATGAAACCCAAAGCAATAGTAGTTAGCCACGTGATCGCTAGACGTGTTAATGAACGTGACTCAGAACACAACATAATTTTATCTTGAAAAAACAAACACTGAGAAAGGAATAAAGAAAAAAATGTCGCAAAATCCATACACATTCTGACGAAAAATTTGCAGTCCCCATTGTCAACAGTGGTGTTACTATGAGCAAGCGCCTACAGTTCGCTTTTCTTCCAGTTCTCACGTGTAATAGACATGTTTTCTACATAAAAAAAGCATATATGACATTATTAACAACTTGGTTTTATTTGCCTTAACCTGGAGTATGGGTGGTGCGTTTAGTCAACAACACTAAGGAACCGGTTATAAAGGAAAGATCAAATGCATGAAGTCATTCTGTGGGTATTTTATTTGCAATTTTTTATTTTTCGAGCTGTTTTAGCTGTTTCTCCTTAGCTTCACAGGGGGATTCCTTTTTGTTTGTGGTTTTTTAATTTAAAATCCACACTCTATACTTGTCAATAATTAAATAATTCTTAAATGCTTCCAATTGATTTTTTCATAAAAAAAACATCACTAACGATAATTTAGAATTTTGTGGAACATCACTTACTAACCCTTCTCAGAACGCTCACACATGATGTCTTATCCCAGGGCTATCCTACGCTTGGGCTAAGAGTTAACTGGGATAAGATAGCCCCCTTTCACACATACATTGTTAGCCCAGGGTTAAGCTAAGCCCAGGGCTATACGATTCACACTACACTTTCACTAGCCCTGGGTTAAGTGTCCAGTGGTCTTATCCCTTGAAAATCAATTAAACCCAGGGTTAAAAGGTGCTAGTGTGAAACGGGACTAAAAAATTAAAGAGTAATCATCATAGAGTTACCTTATAGAGTGTTCACATTAGTTGCTGTACCAATGAACATTTAGCCCAGGGCTAGAAGAAGTGCAACATCAATCATATAGCCCTGGGTTGACCTTAACTCTACGTTAAAAATGTGTGTGTGAAAGGGAGCCTAATTATCGCAGGACGATCCTTAGCCATGGGAGTAAGATCGCCCTGGACTATAACATGCAGTGTGAAAAGCCCTTATGAAAACTTCTTAGCCAGGGGCTAACAGCTCCCTTAGCCTGGGGCTAAGACCGTTCTAAGAATGCTTTTAGCCCTGGGCAAAGTGCAGTGTGAAAAGCTGTAAAATTACCTGAATAGATTTTGGTGGTCAAAGGTCACTGTGACCTCACAAAACACCTTTTTGGCCATAACTCAAAAATTCATTAATTATGGCAAAATTTCACACAAATGTCTAACTGGATAAAATGTTGAGGTGATGACATTTCGTATCCAGAGGTCAAAGGTCAACTTCCCTGTGCCATTTTAATGTATTCTAATGTAATGTCATCTGTACTGCTCTGTAAAAATAGTCTCTAAGTAAAGACAGCATGTTTCTCTCTGGAAATTATTCATAAGTAAATGGCAATTCACTGGTTTACATACAACTGCAAGGAAGTTATTTTAGTTGATGTTTATAGATATGTTTCCTCTCAATTATGCCATCAGTGTTGTCAACTTTATGATGCTCTGCACGTCAAAACATACATGAATGTGTGTGTGATGTGTTTGGTTTCTATGGAAAAAGGGGGAAAGGAGGAGGAGGAAGAGGAGGATGAGGAGGGGGAGAGCAGGTTCTTGACTAGAGGTAGGGATTTTCCCACTGGGACCTGCATTCATGTCACACCATAGCTGACTTTCTCTCTCTCTCTCATACACACACACACACAAACACACACCTGCGCCTGTAACATCTCACCACAATCCCACTGAGAGAAGGCCATCCATCATTTTCTGTAGAGGTGACAACTTAATAAGAAACATCCATAAAAATACTGTACATGCACCCGTACCTGTGTGTGTGTGTGTGTGTGTGTGTGCCAAAAACACACTTTCAGTTTCATGTATACATACAGGCACGTGTATCTAAAGCCAGAATTATACTTTCCAAGTTCTGTCTCCTAGAAATTACTAAAGGTGCACAGAGACATCATTATCTGTATCTGTATATGTTCAACCAACAAAATGAGCAGTATCTGTATTCTGATAAAGGACCAGAAGTGGGCATGACTGAGATCAATAGTCACATTAAATCTGGCAAATGTTTTATTTTCTAACCATAATATTCATCGCAATGCAACTGTTGTGTCTGCATAGCATCAGACATAATTTCATACTGACAATCAATCAACTCAAAACTATATTTCCACATCCCAATGCTGTATTTTCTATCTCTGTCTTTGTCATGATGAGCGGACTTTTTCATAATAACAATAATGAGCTACTTCAGACAGAAGAAATATCTGTTTCTCTCGCATTATTTGTTGTTTCCTGTAAAATTCAGATTCAGGTGCATCCGTAAAAATACATTTATATAAAACTAATTTGCAACGGAAAATCCATTTTGAGGGAATGCAGACCGAAGTATGTTTTCTATTACCATAATGAGGAAATGTTGCTATGATTCACATACCTGACTGTAAATAGCTGTGTAATTAATATCACATCACAAAAATGTTGATTCTGAACTTATTAGTAAAATGTTCACTTACAACATATTTTGTATGTTTACTGCCAAAATGCTCAATTTTGCGATATACTTTCCACTCGTGTTGAGCACCACAGCAGTGTGTTGAGACTGAGATTTATTTATACTCACACTCATCAATACTTTGCCAAAATCGCAATCTTTCCCTAACCTCAGCCAAAGCACTTTTGTTGCAGGAGTCTGGACACAAAGCCCGGACTGTGGTGTTAAAGTCCTGCACCTTGTACGCCCCCCATCCACCCCAACCACTTCCTCGCGCATCCAATGTTTTACATAAATCATTTATTTCAAAGAAAAGTTGTCTGTGAACATAATCCAGGCCAGAATTATGTTGTCATGACAATGTAGTTAGAAAAACAATTTACTAATGTACAAACAAAATTTCTAGGAGTCAGGGTTGACTTGCTGCATCTGCAAGTGCGCAAGGGTCCACTTTGGTCCATGTGACCTAAATTTCGTACGAATTTCGTACATGTAGCCCAGTGCGGATATCCACCTACACCCAATATGTTGTGACCGCACCTTCTTGTCTATGCAGCCGCTACAGTCACCAATCTACTGCACATGGGCGAGCACATCCTCCAAGCAGACTCGAGGAGGAGAACTAATAGACGTCCGCGGTGTCTGCAAACGGCAGTTGTCCGTATACGTGTCCATGTGGGAGCGTAATCCAGCCCATTGGAAAGTTTATTCTCCACGCATGCAAATACGCTCTTGCATATGCACACGCACACACGTGCACACACAAACACACGTACACACAAATACACACAGGCTCAATGAAGCTGCACATGAAGCGCATTCACACATGTTAAAGCATGTGTGGAACAAATCACACCCCCTTAAATATTGGCTCACACATACACACACACACTTACTGTCCCGAGCTCACAACCAATTTCGCCATAAACGGAGGACAGAGGGCCCTCTATGCTTAACAATTGAGTGAGAAATGACAGCACTCGCTCAAATATTTAAGAGCTTTTCAGAAGATCCGGAGAAGGTCAGAGCACCCTGAACTAATCTCCTATTGAACAATGATGGCATTTGATTTCATGCGTTCTTCCGTCGTTGTCTGAAAAGCTTCAGTGGTTAATTTGACGCAGCAATCGCATAGTTCGCCCCACACGGTCAGCTTTACCAGATGAAAAACATGAATCTGTACTGTATTTGTGCAGTACAAAGGGACCATGGGTTTGTGTATGTGCATGTGTGTGTGGTGTGCAGAGGTGCACGTTTGGCTGCTGTCACATGCATCAGAGTTAAGAGGGGAGACAATTGACCCTCGATTAGTCGTGGGGATAGACTCTCTCCAGCGCGTGTCTCAGAGATAATAGAGGATCATGTAGACCAAATGGACTAATGGGAAGTCATTAGTTGGCCCCTCGAGCCTCGAGTATGACCGCTCACCCGGGTTCTCAGGTTTCCAAAACCCAGGAGGAGGAATGTGGTTGAATCAGATCAAAAGATGAAACAGGGGTAGATTCAGGTGCAAAGACAAGTAGCTGATTTATTCATATTCAGCAAAAAAAATACTTTAAATATAATGCACTAAAACAGTCCAAACACAGCATAGACGTGGGACTCTAAATGATTATGATTATGAAATAATAAGCTCTCAGGTGCATTTTCGTCTCTGTTTTGCAGCCTTAACCCGACAGGAATGAGCTGAGTGAGGCTGTGGCCAGTCTGAGTTAAAAGGACAGAGTTAAAGGGACAGTTCATCCCAAAATCAAAAATACATTTACATTTAGTTTTGGTGTGAGTTGCACGGTTTTGAATATATGGCACAAGTCCTGTGATGATCGAAGCACCAAAAATCCTTATAGAACTACCTTATTTCTGCAGTAGACTCTACCGGAACGGCTTTATATCTACTAGAAAGAAAGAAATTCTTACATCAATCTGTCCACAAGGTGTGTGAATAATCTTGAGTAATCGGGTCATGATTTATGGAAAAAGAAACTGGTTTTGAATTTTTCAAAGTATTTTTTGGCTTTTTGAGTACTACAGGACTTGTGCCATCAGACCCATTATACCGGAGGGAAGGCAGACATCCCTATGGCTGATATCTCAAAAACTTTGCAACTGACGCCAAAAAACCAAACAAAACAAACACTAGATGGATACACGGCAATAGAGGCCAGAAGAAAAATTGTGCATTTTTTATTTGGGGGTGAACTGTCCCTTTAAAGCAGCTCAAAGTCTTCATGTCTCAGCAAGGATCTGTCAGCAGCAGCTAACGAATGGGTCTTAAAGAGAAAGACAGAGAGAGACTGACAGAGAGGAATTGCTGGAATGCACTCTACTGAAAAAAGGCTGGAGAGAGGAAGGAGACATGCAAAGTGACAGAATAGATTGAAACCCAGAAAATATGTCTGTTTAAAAAAAAAAAAAACTCACAGCAGATCCTGGCAAAAAATATACTGGGGTACATGTGTGTCTTTCTTAAGGTGAACACAACAATAAGTCATTTCTCTCAGAGTGAATCTCTGGACCAGATCCAGCAGTAGTCCCTCTGATATTTGTTGCTAATTTAGAGCCATATAACTCTCACAGCTGATATTGACTCTTTAAGGCTGCATCCTGTACATTAATGCCAGCCTGTAGTCTTAATGCACTTAAGGTCTTAAGGCAAAGTGGATATGTAAACTTGTGTAATTCATTCTTCCATATACAAGCATATCGACATGCAAAAACTCATGCATTAGACCATTAAGATGATGCATTCATATAATATGAATGTACAGTCTGTTACAGACAGCACTAACTTTTATTGGGTGTCAAAACTGAGCCAAAATATTAACAGTGGTAGGAATCTGGCTGGATCGATCCAAGAAAATAAAGCTTGTAGTGATGTTAGAACAAAGTCTAAAGGAACCTGTATATTGTGGGGAAAGAACCTGATCCTGAATTGCACATTATGAAAGCTCACCCTACTGTTGTTGTTCTTATTGTTGGCACATGAATTGTATACACCTAGATGAGAAAACTTACACTATACTATACTATACAAAAAAAAACTTTACTTAAAACTTTGCTAATATCCATTGGTTGCATCTGCCAGTTGTGGTGCCATTGCAGCAGGTGCTTCACCATCTGTTGCCAGGTGGAGATCTGCCCTTTACTGAGTGAGATCTTCAGTTCTTTCTGATGTAATTCTCCAATGACATGTTTACAACCTTAGATTTAACTAAATGGATGTAGACAAGACTTTTACTTTTTATAGTATAGTGGTTTTATAGTCTCTCAGTCCAATCAACAAATTCCTCAATTTCTTCAATCTGTCTACGAAGGGCTAAACCAAGCTTTTCACAGTTTGTCAACATGTCTTTTCTAAACATGTTTTATTTCTGTTGGATGAGCATGCTGCTGACAATCACACTAACAGATCCAGTGAGGATGGACCACACCACGCTGTAGAGTATAAACACCTCCATGAGGAATGCCTGGTTTTGTTCAGCTCTGAGAGGCTGAGTACAGCAGCATTCCTCTGCCAGCCTCCCCCTCCCTGTCCTGTTTCTACTGTACTGACACTACTCTAATGAATACTGTAAAACGCTGTATATTTAACGCCACCATGCACACCGTACTAATGAAAATTACCTCTGTCCAAAAGCAGGTCTCACCCTTACATCTATTCTCACTCTGAAAGCCTCAGACAAACACTCCAATGCTACATTAATAAATATTTGAGTGAATCTAACACTGTCATTCAAGTGTGCATGAGTCTGATTCTTAATTCTCAAATATACATGTGCCAACTTGTCAGTTATAAGCCACATCTGTCAGCACTGAGCTCACTTGTTTGCTACTTATTCAATGTCAAAGGCCAAATTCCAGTAATATATTAAAAGTGAAACCATCTGCATAAACTCAGGATTAATTGTAACAGCTTGGACGATCCCTTAAAGGGACAGTTCAGCCAAAAATGAAAATTCAGTCATTATCTACTCACCCTCATGCCAATTGAAGGTTTAGGTTTTTAGTCCACAAAACACCGCTGGAGTTTTGCAGGAAAACAGCATTGCAGAATGTAAATGGTGACCAGTTTTCAAACAAACAAACAAAAAAAAAAAAAAAAATTACAAACAAAAACATAAAACACATCACAGATTTTGAAATCACTTTTCTTTGGATCAGAAGTTCATAATAGAGTATAATTCAGCTTGTTTCCAGGTGTCCTGTCAACTGTTTTACAGACATCTCTCGTATAATGGTGATCAATGGGGAAATGCTTTTTAGGCTGTAGGGGAATTTCTGCTACAATACCGTGAGTGGCCACTGAGAAAAAAAATCAAAGCAAGGTTGAGCACCAATACCTTATGCAGGTTTATGTATTACATTCATGCATCTAGCAGTGAGCTTGCAAATTGCAAACATGTCACCTCACCCTCCCCTTCCAAACATAGGAGAGCCTTCCAAAAAAAATGCAAAAGGTCTTCTTAAGAGCTGGTGTTTGTATAAACATGGCAAGTCAACATGGCAGCCTCCATGGACCCACAGCCTCTGTAGATATAAACAGCTCATTTTAAGGTAACAAAAATTAAATGATTCTTATTTTGAAGTGATTAAACACTAATGAAAACATACTTGAATATTAAAATCTATTTCTGCCATATTCTATCAATAAATCCTCTAAATCTTACACATGGACCTTTAAGACCAAAGTGCTGATTTCATTAACTCTGGTTTTAATTATCTGATATTTGATTTCCACTCATAAGAAGCAAGTTAACAGAAAGGTGGTAGACAAGAAATCTGATTATTTTCAATTGTCATGGTCTCAGCTGCCTTTATCCTCATATCTAGATTGTGTGTAGTTTTTGATTGAGTAAAATTTTTGGTTCAAACAGAAAGAAAGAACATGGTTTATTCTGTATTGCACAGCTGTGTTAACATATATAGTTTTCACAATGTTGTCAGCCTGGAGAGCAAAGGGGGCAAAAAGGAGAAGATCAGAGAGTCAAGCATGTGAGTAAAGGGGAACGGGGATGTGTCAGACAGTAGTAGGCGGCGAGATTCATCACAGACAGAAATAGAAGGGGAAGTAGAATCACAAAATGAGGAGGGGGACAGGATTACAGGTGTATTTGTAACAGTCAATCTAAAAATGCCTCCATGAACTTTGTTTCTCTCCATTTTTTTTCTGCAAAGAGGCAGAGCCTCCTCCCAGCCATTCCTGTTTACAAGGTTGCTTCCTGATGACGTTGTGCTGAGTGTGTCATCGTCCGTCATCTGGTATTCCTCTCAGTAATCAGGACCCCCGTATGTATGCTTGTGTGTGTGGCCTTATTAATATATCCTGTCCGTATTAATTTCTCCATGGAACCTTTTACATAGATTTCAGATAGACACTTTCCTTCTCACTATCTCTGAATTAGTGTTCCCATCATCGACACGTTGATGATGAGTTTCGAAACATGTGGACCTCCGCTGTCTGGTCTGTACATTACACATGTTAACATCCTGGAACAGAGGATATGACATTGTTCTCTGACTTTATTAAATGACTAATTTGAAATAGTTGATCTAGTTGGCCAGTGGAGTCATAACATAACTGGAAGTTGGCCACCAAATACTAGCAAATTTAAAGATTTATTTTGATAAAGGAAATAGATCAAAAGGAAATGAGGTTGTGAGTTTATTATTTGCATTAGTAATGTAGAAGCATGTCTGTGTGAATATAAAAAAAAAAAAAAAGAATAAGTCAAAGGGGTTGGCGCCCAGAAATATTTTTGCAGGAGGGTCAGGGGATAATGGTCTTTCAATATTTACGGTGGGGACACACTGGGTGCAGAGGTGCCCTGAAGTGCTGCCGCTTCCATTCAGCACCGATGTTAATCAATGGGGCTGCTTCACACATAGCGCAGTGCGGAGCTCTGTGGCCGGCCCGCATCTACAGTGAGAGTTTAGGCATCTGTTCTATTTTTGCCATGCTTGGTGATCAAATCTGGCATGAAAACACACTGATAATCTTTTATAAATGATATAAATTATATCTATGATATAAATTATTTGATAAATGATGAAATAAGCATCCTATGCTTTCCAGCTCTTTTCATTTCTCTCCCCTCTCTTTCCTCTTCGTCTGGAGTTTCCAGATTCCCCCTCACACAAGGCGATGCTCTGCTTTTTATTTAGGAAAAAAACTTTGAATTAATGAGGTTATTATAAAGATCCATTATACATGTGAATTGAAAAGAGCAGAAGAGCAGAATTTCCTGTTGACTAGCGCAGAAAAATATGCATCAGGTGTGTTTAGCCTGTTCCAGAATTGACGTGACGCAGTGCCTCTGCCTTCTGTGTGTCCCCAGGGTTAAGCACCTGCTTTAAAAGACTACAGATGGGCCTTCTCATGTGTAACTATCACCTATAAGCACCCTGGTGTGCCATATGAATCTGTGTTAGGTCTATTAAGTGGAAAATAAAGACTAAAGATCCATTGAAAAAGGTCTAAAACACAAGGCCAGGTGACTGCAGGTAATTAATGTGACACACCCAGACCTGACACCTTTGTAATTTGGTAGCACATCTCTTTGTTGCTTTGCCATGCAGCTGCTCACCGAAAGTTGAAAATCCTTAGAGAGCCATAAATTACACACATGTCAAGTCCTCCGCACAAATTCTTGGAGGGCTTTTATACAGAGAGAGCATGCACACCTGCATTCACAGCCACATTGCTACAGTCTCTGCACTCTGTCCTTCTGTACGGTATCTCACACATACTTAGTAGGAAGTTTTAATACTTCAGTTGAGCCGGGGACCCTGTAATCAAAGTGAACAATCAGGCAGGTCTAGACAGCACAGAAGTGGTGCAGAGGGAACACTCAGCGAATACCAAACTGCATCCGAAAATGCCTTAAATATCTCTGCTGTACCTCATAATTATATTATAGAGGTAATTACTTATCCAATGGATTTGAGGATGGCGAGGGGAGAGCAGGACAAAAACAAGCAATGTTGGCACTTTCTCACTAGGTGAGTGGAGGCAGAAAGTACTTTAGAGCCCCTTTTACACTGGACACAAAACCCACAAACACCCACTAATATCTGGCTTTTGTCTTCAGTGGGAAAAGGTAAGATTGACATTCACTCCTGGGTCAAATGGCTATGCAGCAGTCATGGGTATTTATTTGCTCAAATCAGGAAAGATGGATTTTTTTATCAGCAGCAACTCAGTACAGCTCCTATATGGCTTAAAGCAAACATGAAACAATAAAATAAAATAAAATAAAGCAGATACCTGAAAGTACAAATGATGTAGGAGAGAAACTAATATTCAAAACAACAAAGAGGTTCATTCAGAAGCTACAAAAGTACTGACAGCTGAACACACCTTTAAAAAACAGTTTTTCTCTGCTCTCCTACACACACAAATTCAGTCTCAGCTTTCCAACACACCTCAGAAAAAAAGAGAAAGGCAAATCCATCTATTGCTAATGGGAAAAGGGTCAATCACCTATTTTAATGGGTTTGTCTGCATTTAAAAAAGTTGCATATACAGCGCTAATTTGAATGAAAATGAGAATGACGGAAAATATGATGTTTTAAGTATCCAGTAGGCCTATATAATGCTGCAAAGACAGGTTCAGTGATCAGAGCAGGTAGGCACAGAGGAAAAGGGGTGGAGGAAGCTTTTTGAATAAAAGGACATAATGGTTTAACAGGGGAGGAGAGGAAATGAGAGGAGTGGTGCTAAATGAGAGGGTGAGAGCAAGGCGTTCGTTGTTAAAGAGCTAGGGAGAGTGGAAACGGGGAAATCCAGGCTTTACCTCCCAGAAGAGAGAAGGGGGGCATGAAGGAGGGGAGGGGTGGGGGGTAGCAGGCGAGAAAACCTGCAACTGACTCTCGACTGCCGATGAGGGTCGTTGAGTACAAAACCGCTTGGCGTCTGCTGTAGCAGTGATTTCCATCCCCTCCTACTCCAGATACAATGAAAATTGTGTCTGAAAACAATGCCATCTGCAGAGACAGAGTGGGAAGAAACTTTGGAGTGGCCCAGTTCAGCTGCATGGCAGCCAGGGAACTGTGTCGAGGATGTGATGTCTGGACAACTACAACAGAGCAGGTCCTCTGTCTGCCTTGTTTGGGCCAGTCTGTTGTGTGTGCGTCTGTGTTACTTTGTGCCAATCACTCTCTTTTTTTTTTTTTTTTTTTTTTTGATAAATTTAACAAAAATCTCTGTTTTTATTCTTCAGTAACTTACTTACATCATTTTTTTCCTGTGTACAAAGAAGTGCAACAAGTCCAGGAGGGACTTCTTAAAATGTAAGCCCCATATCTGAATGATTGTTGCATCTCACCCCTCTCTCAGCTAACAGCACTTTTGCCTTCAAATTTGATTAAACATCACGTCATGTGAAACAGTTCTTTTTGAGCATGCCCCCACCTTAAGACACTCACGTAGCTGAGGTCCTCCAGCTGGTTCTGTGATATCTGTTTCACGTTAAGATAGTGTTAGCTAGTTTGCATTCTTTCTTTTTTTTTTTTGTACTGCAAATCAGTGATGGAAAGAGGACTGAAAATCTTAACTCAAGTAGACGTACTATTACATTACTGAAAAATTACTCCGCTACAAGTTAAACTACTGGTGTCACCTCCTTTGTTAAGGTTAGCAGTGACTTCAATGTAAACCCATGCGTGACTGTATGAGACAGTCGAGGCTGTTGACCGAGTATGAAGAGGGAGACGGTCAGGAGAGACGGTCACGATGAGGTGGGGTTGATGGACGGCACAAACAAACACAGGACTTTCATCCAGGAGACCACGGTTCATGTCTGATATGAAACCAAACCCTTATTAAAAGTTAAGTGTGTCACGTGACTTCCGTTATGTGACTGTTGTGTTGTGAGTGGCTTCAGTGACGTTATTGAAACCCTAAATATGGTCTTACCCTAGTTTTTGTGTCTAAAGCTACCCAAACTGTGACTGTTTCACAACATTATCCATGTGTCAAAAACAGCTTTCTGGTAGCGTCAGATTCAGCCACTAAAAGGTACCTTGTGCGCCTGTATGAGATGCCAAGGAGTGGTGACACAAAGGAGTTATTATTATCAAATAATTTAGAACCCATGGGGAAGAAGTAGGGATGTCAGTTTCCGGTAAATTTTTAAGAAAAAATGCAAAATGACAGTCCCAGGGGACGTGCATGGAGGAGTTAGCCGACACAATATTTCTGGTGCAATCGTGGACGCAGGCCAACACCCAGCTGTGACGGCTCATGTCTCCACTGCACGGTCAGCCTGTCAGCAAGGTTGTCTGCTGGAATGAGAGGGTACGAGTAATGGGCAAACTGTACTGCATCTCTCAGTCAGCACTGATGAAGTCACAGGTAAGTTAGTTATAATGTAGCTTTCATTTGTGAGAGCTGTCCAGTAGTCTATGATCAGATCTAGCTTGTCTGCTTAGCCAGCTTTACTTCTGTTTTACAATGTGTTTAGTCAAAGTAACTCTTAATGGAACTTGAAACCTGTATGGGCAAAAACAGATGCTGGAAATCCTTGAAAACACTTCAGTGTTAATGTGATGATTTTGGATGAAAGGCTTGAAACTGCTTTAAACTGTTCACCTTTTAGATTTAAAAAAAAAATCGGGGAGAGCCAGATTGCTTTTATCTTTCACTCAAAATGAAGACGACTCTGCTCAAGCCTTGCTTGCCGCTCAGAGTCTGCCACGTAAAAGGTATTATTCAGCAATAATAGGGCATTTTCAGTTAAACTGATGTAAAGCTAATGCTATATGTTTGTTTAGCTGCTAAATTCACAGGCTAACTGTCAATTTTCAGGAGGAATTGAGGATGATACAATAAGGTAATGCTAATAGTCAATTAGGGCATGTCCACAGATGCAAAATGCAATATATCAGCTAATTTTACCATATTGTTACTTCCCTCCTACAACTAAAAATGTAGCTTATGGTAGATCAGTGCATAGCAGCTAGAGCTGGGTATCGTTTAAAAATTTACAATACAAGTACCAATAATTACCTTAAAGTGATTAAGATACCAATGAGTACTTCATTCAATAACTTTTTTTTGAAGGTTCTTCTTCATGTAGAACACTCATTGGATGAAATTGGCTGAAATAAAACAATAAAAGTCCTTTTTTTAAGATCTGAGTACAAAAAGGATTGATTGGAGGTATCGTTTGAGGTACTGCGTTATTTCAATTGATGCCTTAAAGGTACTGAGTACCGATACCCAGCCCTAATAGCAGCTAGCAGCTGATTTGACTACACTTTTATTTTGAAAATGTAAATTACAGACTCCACTTCATTCACTTGACATATTTTGAAACATGAAACTGTGTGTTTTCCTTCAATTTGTCACTCTTCTGTAGAATTCTATCATGAAATATAATTTTGATTTTTTTTTCTCCTTATTTGAAGAAGAAGTGAAATGTATATAAATTTATAAGGTGCTGGAAACGCTTAAAAATGCTTGAAAAGTGCTTGAATGTGACTTTGGAAAAAGTGTAGGAACACTGTAGACATGGCAGCCAGGTGTTTGCTCTTAACGTGGTTTTACAACTAACTAACCAACTTATGATAAGGCAGCTCAGTGTTAATGATGTTACACTGACGTATAAACCGGAATTCTCTCTTCATCCTCTTCTTCCTCTTCCTGGACTCCACATGGCTTCAACAGCAGCTGCTCTGCCTCTCACTCTCTCTCTCTCTCTCTGTTTAATTCCCCTCCTCATCCTGCCTCTCCTCTCCCTCTTCTTCCTCTTCCCTCCTCCGGGTTTGTTTGTTCTCCCTCGGCTCCCAGGTGTTTTCCTGCGCGGCTCCGTGTTCCGCTGAGCAGAGGGCCGCTTAAGCTCCTCTTCCGTTCTGACTCAGGTACAGTAAACCGACGGGTTCCCCTCACTGCCAAACACAGACCGCTGATCAATACACGCGCATGTGACACATATTGAAACACACACAACAATCAAATTCAGATACACACATGCTGTAGTACAACCCCCCCCCCCCACCACCACCACCACCACCACCACACACACACACACACAGACACACACGCACACACACACCCTACCTTATTCCAGCTCTCTCACTCTTTCTCCCTCATCCAACAATAACACAACAAACCTTGCTTCCTGTGCGTAGGGGAACAATAGTAGGATAGCTTTGATGGCCAGAGGTAGTTTGTTGTAGATACTCCCTTATCGGCCCCAACATCAGCACATCAGCTATAGATCCTGGCAGCATCCTACTGCATGGAACAGCTTTATCCTTCACCAGTGTCAGGATGTCAGGATGTATGGACGACATGCAACTGCATTAACAGACAGCACCTAAAGAAAATGGCTTGCGTTCTCTTGTGTGTGTGTGTGTGTGTGTGTGTGTGTGTGTGTGTGTGTGTGTGTGTGTGTGTGTGTATCGATAGGAATATCCCCATGTTAGCGAATTATATTTAGTGTTTTTGTAGAAAGTCAACAGTTCTTTATGTACTAAATGTTGAGGGTTTGTGTTGTAATTTAGTTTAATCCTATAGTTTAGACTTAATTTTGTTTATTCATTTATCCTTTACAGTTTACTTCTTTCTTATAAGCAAAGGTTGCAACTTGCCTGAATTCACAAAGCATTCGGTCTGATATAAGAAGTACCTATTTTTCCTTTTTCATTTGATGTAAACATTACAAATTACTAATCTTGACCTTGCAATTAACAATCATTCCAATGATGTACCTTTTATTATTCTAATTAAAATATTTGTCATTTATAATCTCATTAAAGCTACACATTTAAAATACTTCTGCATTAACAGTTGATAATATCACTATATTTATGATGTGTTATGATGGGTTGCACATAGTGATGAACCAACAGGAAATTAGAATCTGACTTTCCCCACTTCTATTAAGTGTTTTAGTGTCTTTCAGCTCATTGTCTTAGTTTTGCAGTTTCAGTTCAGTTTCAACCCTTCCACCAGCCATGTTTTGAGCAAAAAGCTCTGATAAACTCACTGTCCACTACCTGCAAATGACAGACAGACAAACTTAGCAACTAGCTGGTGAGCACAGTGGAGCATTTAGCAGCTAAAGAGACAGATATTTCCCTCAGCAGCTGGTGGAGACCAAAACAGAGTTAAAAGGAGAGTAGTTGTTGGACTTTAATTCATTGGATGGTGAGAAAGACAACAGCAAATGAATGTTACTCAGTGCTTGATCTGTGACTATCATCTAAGCCTGGCAGGGATCACGCGATCGTTTACGTGTGTGCACGTGTGCAAGACCAAGCAGACCTGTTAATCTCTCTGTCAATACTACTGGACCCATCAGTATATTTTTGTGCACATTCATGATTGTATGCTGAATGGCCTCTGTGATTCAGAATGGCCAAAGACCTCACAAAACACATTTGTGGCTATAACTCAAAAAATTCGTGCTAAATTACGACAAGATTTCACACAAATGTCTTATAAGATACTAGCTGTGCTGGTGAGTACCTACTCACATGTAATGAAATTAAAAATGAATGTAAAATATGTAATAAAATTATAGTTACTAATCAAAATGTTGGCGATTACAAAGGGGTTCCATCCAAATATTTTCAGGTTGCCTGGCTGAGCGAACCCTACAAGTTAGACAATTAACAACTTTACACAGTGGTAATATGTGATAATTATGTGCACTGTTGGGATAACAGCTTGTTCTGCTTCCCCAAAATACCAAAATACTCAATAAATAGTAATCAATGAATACTCCTTTAAAGAACTTGCTTCTGAGTTTGTAAATATATATTTTTTAAGTTATATCAAGTTGTTGGTTCACTTTGTAACCTCCCAACTCTGGATTCATTCAAGGTCTTGCACAGCCAAGTACACTCAACACAACTGTAAACTGTAAACTGAGTATCTCAAAGTTTCAGATGATGCAAAGCATATCAGGATGAATTCTGGACGACTGTATGAATTGTGAAGCACAAGACTTTAAAAGCCATTATATTTGTATTTCCTGTATGTAAAGTCACATGGCTTGTTGAGCATTTTATAGTGTCAGTGAAGTGGCATTCAGCACAAAACCTGCTTCAAATGAAAGGGGGGAAATTAGAGGTTGCGTGAAGTAAATATACAGTTTATATTAATACCTGTTATCAGAATTGTCATTGAAATTGTTTTGGCTTCCTTGATATAACTTAAACTCCTGTATTAAGTGCATTTAATCCTGGTAGGAGTGATTTGTTTGGTTCACCACACTGTCACATATTTGTTCCATAGTCACACACACACACACACACACACACACACACACACACACACACACACACACACACACACGTTTCAAGGTTAAAGAATACAGATAGGGGTATGTAGGACACAGACAAATACACACACACACACAGTCCTCCAAGTTTCAGCATTTAAATAAAAATCATAAAAGCACACAAACAGCTGTAAACACAGCAATACATAATTCATAAAAAAAAACTAATCACAACTAATCATGCACACACACACACACACTGTCCTTCTCTGTCCTGCTCTCATTTTCTCCTCTGTTGTCTCACTCTGTCCATATGTATCAATACTGCCATTGATTCAATAAGCCACAGGAGTTACCGGGGTCAGAGCTGTGTTGGGATATCAGTTGCCCCTGGCAACATCTCCCCCAGCCCACCCCCGCATCCTACATGCAGCCCCTGTCCCTTCTGTCCATGCACTGCACTGTATACCCGCTGATGCGCCGTGTGTTTGTGTATGTGTGTGTCTGTGTATCACTATGGAGCTCTGGCTTGACAGCAGCTGTGTGCGGCTGTTTGTGTGTGAACCGCAGCGTGTGTGTCCTGCGTGGGAGAAAGGAGGCGATGAGTCATAGCACACATACCACCAGGACACAACAGCTCCCCCTGTTGCCGGGGCAGGGGAAACCCCGGAGGTGTGGGTGTATTGTCTGAAAGAACAGAGCCGACCGTGACATCATAGGACGTCTCTGTCCTACACGAGTCAGGGGGGAGGCGGGGTGGCAACAGGTGGAGGCTGTGGTTCTTTCTTTCTTTCTTTTTCTTTCTTTCTTTCTTTCTTTCTTTCTTTCTTTCTTTCTTTTTCTTTCTTTCTTTCTTTCTTTCTTTCTTTCTTTCTTTCTTTCTTTCTAGTTTGGGACAGACTGGTGAAAGCAGAATCTGTCACTCATTCCTGAGTTGTAGTAATATTCTGATAAATGCAGCTATCATCAGCTATTAAACTTTTATGAATGAGCCTCACTGTTAAAAGCCTTGTTTTTTCCTCAGCAGGATTTAGCAAGATCACTGACTGAAATGTGATGCAGAGGGAAGAAAATTCTTACTGCTGGTTCTTTCTATGACGTCTACTCGCCCTGTGTGTGTATATGTATGTGTGTGCCTTTCTGTGCACTAATATTACTGTAACATATTGATTGATATCAGATCATATTCACATATTCAGATAACATCATGCCAACCATCTGTTCTCTTCTGTAATGCGATTACATCAGCCACTGATGATATCATTCTTATGCATTAATAAAATCATTTGTTAAATATTTAGTTAATAAGTAGTTTTATTATTTTATGGTCTTGTCCACTGCAGGGATATCTACTGAAGTTAGCACACTTACTCTAAACTGTCTTGTCGACAATATTAACTTTTGATCCAAATGAGTGAAAGTGGCATCCCTGTGCACATGTGTGGGTGAGGGTGGTGTGTTTGAGGGTGTGTAAGAGGGGTCCAGTAAGTGTGAAACAGCATGTATCACTCTTCAAGTCTCTGTACCTTTGTTGTACGCCGGTCTAGTTCACTAAAACACAAACACACACACACACATACATAATATACACAAGGACAGGACCCCGCGCACACGCATCAACTCATACGCTCACCCTCACACATGCACATGTGAGCACACGCAGCAGGGAGAGGAAACTGCAACACAATGATAAGGTCTGGGAACACAATGGGCTCAGCAGTGCACAGACAGAAGCCAGGACCAGTTTAGCTCTGAAAGGTCAACAAGCCTCTCCAAGCTTTCATTCAGTTCCCCCAGTTATTATTGTTCAACATTATAATGATTACTCTGATGGCCTTTATTTTGCAAATGTGGGAGCCATCCGGAAATACCAGCGAAATATGAAATGCAGGCCAGACCAGAGAGGAGAGGGGAAAAAAGGTTACTTATTTTGGAAGGTGAACTTCTTTGACGTCAAGTTTCCCATGGCCTGGCCCAGCCTTGGATCGGACTTCAGGTTCATCTGAGATCTCTGGTCAGGTGCCAATTTAATGGACATCTGCTGCTTGTATCCACACAACAGACTAATAATTCCTGCCAATACCAAATACCAAATATTCTGAGAGTGCTGCACAGTGTGTTTAAGTTAAAATAACACACAGGGACTTGCTAATAAACTTAAAACAAATGTCTGATTAAACAATACACTTTGAGGCTGCAACTTCAGACTGCAGCAAACATAATGGAGAATCTAGAATCTGCCACTTTGAGATGTTGCTCTAACTTGTTATGTTTCCTTGTCAGTGGAGGCTGGAGGCATTATGTTTTTTGAATTTCTTCAAATTTGGCACAAATGCCCACTAAGACTCAAGGTTGAAGTGAAGGTCAAGGTCACTGTGACCTCAGAAAACATGTTTTAGGCCATAACTTGACATTTCATATATTAACTATGTCATTATTTCACACAAATATCTAATATGATGAACTGAACTGCACAATTGATACTCCATATCAGCAGAAAAGTTTTCAATATATGTGACAAGTGACAGTAATAAAAACACATGCTTCCTACAAGCTTTATGTGTGGTGAAATCTGGTCATCAGTTCTACAAAAAACAAACAGTTGACCTTCATATGTCCCGCCTCTTTTTTGCTGTGTGATCCAATAACAGTTATCGAAAAATTTATACCACAGTCAGCTTTCTCTTTTTCCTGTAAAAGCGATAGGGTCGCATTTTAAGTTAGCTAATGTTAGCAAAACACTGGCTAACTTGTGAGCTAATGATTGATGTGGATTAACTAGCTTTTAAACATTTTGCTAACATTAGCTAACTTGAAATTTGAATACATGTTTACAGGTCCCCCAGCAACATGTTTTAACCTTAGTCTTCAAAATTTGCTTTTCTTTTTAAACGAGATGAGCCTAGCAAATAGCAAATCATAGTAAAGGAAACAGGAAAGGAGTCACTGGAGCACAGGGTGAAACAGGGCAGGATTTATGTAGGGTCAATTGCCTCCTGAAAAATTTATATTAAGATTAATTTCATTGTTAATCTATGAATATGCAAATGTATTTACAAAAGTATTCTCATGTTTATGTTGTTGATGTACTGGAACATTCAAGCTGCATATTGGTCCACAATTTCTTCCAACATAATCTCAGATTTGAGGTGAGCACAAAAAAAACATGACCATGAAAACCTGCTAGTGTCAAATTCTGCACACACTGTACATCATCATTCTGCAGAGAGAAGGACAAACAATCAAGTGAGAGAGGAGGAATTTAAGCTTTATTAGGGAGGAGTAACGATGCATTGCCATATTGGGTACTGTGTGGCACTCATAATGACGTCTTTGTTGTCTTGCATCATCATATAGAATGAGCCCATGGCCAGCCTTTCTACTGCAACTCTACTGATGCCACATCAAGACATCAATTCAGCCCACGAGTGGCGCCGACCTCTGGGGTCCGTCTGAGCGAACGTCTGACTGATCCTCAAAGCGGTAAAGGAGCAGAGCAGGTCACAGCCCACTCCAAAATGTCACAGCCGTTACACAATCCCTGCATGTATTTTCTGTCGTGGCACACCAGCTATACCCCTCTCCCCACTCTCAAGTCTTCCAACAAGACAAAAAAGGTCAAGACATTAGAGAGGAGAGAATGGTTCTGGCAAGCTCGCCTAGCATCATGCAAAAGGTTAGCATGGAGAATTTGGACAATCAGAGAATGAGTCTTTTTGACCCCCACTCTCTGACCTGGATGCTGATTTATTGCTGATGTTACAGTTAATCTGTAAATGACCTATGAAGTTGTGGACTCAAGTGTGAGTCCGGCTTTGTTAGGCTGTGGTGGTGAGTGGGCAGCTGGACCTCAGAGAGTGATCAGTCTCACTGTCATACAAACTGACTCATTTGTCAGTTTAGTCATTTTATATTACATCAGTCATCATTACAGTTCACTAACAATCACTAACATCCTTTTGTCTAATCTGTAGTCACATTACCAAACTCTAAACATAATTTGTGCAGCATCCATCTGTTGTGGACCATTAATGCAATTCATGTTATTTTCACTGATTATGCCGTCAATTAACACATTTCTAAAATGCTTAAATTTTCTTGGCATACAAGCTGACCCCTTACCGGAATTACAGACTTTTTTTTTGTCTTCTTTACATATATTTGCACAGAGCATGACAGAAAAGAAAATCTAACCTTCAAAACCTTAAAGATCCTTTAAAGCAACAATAAATGTATGCTCTGAGTTTGCACATCACAGAAACATGTGTTATTAACCAGCCAACCATATTTGAATGATTAAGAATATAACTAAGAATATAAAAACAGGTCTCAAAATTATGAAAAAATGAGCAGTTTTCTCTGCTCTGAAAGGCGTGGGGGGGCGTGTCCGCTCCACTGTCTGTCAAACACCACTATGACCTGAAAACCACCTGAAACGTGGATGCTGCATCTAGCAGTTTTATTGGACATGTTTAAGCCACCAGAGCCAGAGTACGGTGACCGGATGGTATTGTTTTCTTTTGTGTCGAGTTGTTGGAACTGAAGTGAGCTGAAGTGAACTGCTGGGCTGATTTGGACTGAGAGAGTCACTGAAGGTACGTTCATAAATGACCACTACAGAGGGTGAGGGGAGGGGGGCAGTGTCGTTCCTGTGTCCGTTCGTGGGACTTATATTGTGTTGGGGGATACATGGCTCCAGCATATCACCGAGTCATGTTTCAAGTTTCTCAAAAAATCCTGAACACAGAAATTCTAAACAAAAGTTTACTCCACAATTCAGTTCTACATAGGTCTCAGTCTTTTCACATTTTCAGCAACTGTGAAAAGACTGTGTTCTTACATGTATAATGTGTTTTTTTCCTTTACAAGGACTTATTATACTTGAAATATCATATAAATCATCAATGTCTGCAACAACAGCAGCTCAAAAGCTATATTGAAACAACTGATAAAGAACACATCAGCCACATCTTTAAGTCCTTTCAATTACAGGGATATATATACAATAAAATGGGACTTTTTGGATTGATTTTGTTCAATGTGGATGCAGAATTTTGTAGAGATAACAACAGGACTGTGCAATTGTGTGTTTTTTCCCTTCTGTGCCTATTTTATTGCATTCGTGTATTTCACTGTATTTTTGCACATTTGCAACCAAAGGTCAGTTTTTTTTGGTTTTTTTTGTTGATTACTGTCAGCAATTTCATGGGGCTAATAAAACTTTGATTACAACAATTCTGTCACTTGCTACTGAAATTCTATAAACTATCACTCAGTCACTTTTAGACAGTATGCTGCCAAAATGCACACACTTAACAGTCGACCAAAAATGTAGAGTGGTTTACAGGAAAAATTAAACTGAATTACAAATTTCATGCTGTCCATTGTATGCAGGTTGAACTGAAATATGTTGCAGTTTGTGTAATGCCCTCAACTGTTAGAATTTACAAAGTCATTGCGCTATGATTGACTCTATGTTCCTCTTGGGGCTGGGGAGTTTGTGACAGGGGCAGGACCTTTCTGTGCGGAGTTTGCAAGTTCTCCTCGTTTCCGTGTGGGTTTTCGCCGGGTGCTCCAGCTTCCTCCCACAGTCCAAAGACATACAGCACAATAGGTTAATTGATAACTCTAAGTTGCCTGTAGGTGTGAATGTGAGCGTGAGTGGTTGTTTGTCTCTATGTGTCAGCCCTGTGATGAATTGGCGACTTGTCCAGGGTGTACCCCACCTCTTCGCCCAATGTCAGCTGGGATAGGCTCCAGCCGCCCTCGCAACAAGTCAGGATAAATGATGTGTTTTGAAAGAATGATTTGATTTTGAATCAGGTTCACCTTATATTCATGGAGTTATTGTTTATCGAGAAAGGGGTATTTTTTGCACTGTGAAATGTAGAGAAAGTATTCAATGAGCAAAATGTGTTGTCGGACAGAAAATTAACTATTTGGCTAATTGTGGGATGTAGGCAAGTTGCTGTGTTAAGAGTATCTTATAGTATAGGAAAATCCTTGTTAACAACTGTAAAAATAAATAAATAAATAAAAAGAACTAATTGTAGCACTGAACACAAATCATAAATTCTATAACTTATTTTTCAGTGACAGTTAACATGACATGTCCTGCCATTTCTAATTCATGTTCCGTGCCAATAAACCTGACCTCTGCCCAATTACTTTTTATTCCTCTGGAAAATATTGAACAAAGCTCCAAAGCAACGCAAACCTCTGGGGACAAACAAAGCTTAAGAGATTGTTGCCAACAATCTAAAAAAAGCATGATTAAAAACAGAAAAACCTTAGTGATGGCAGCTATTTCTACTTAGACAGCAGTTTCTCACCATGTCAAAAACTTCTGAAGCCCAAATATAGTCGTGCAGCACAGGGTTACATGTGAATATCTTCTCCAAGTGGGATGAGAATCTGTAATTGAAGAGGGTTGTTTTTGTTGCCATGAGAGTGATACTTTCTACTGTATGAAGATCTGTTTTTCCACTTGTTCAAAAGCAGTAATCTGACCAAAGAGACAGACAATTGGAGCCTCGTAAGTGCTAATGACTGTTTGCTGATGTTCGAGGCAAACAGTCACCTGTGGTTGTGCGAGACAAAGAAATTCTTTACGCTTTCTCATCTTCTCACGTCAGGATATTTTTTATCTGAATGTATGTATCAGACAGAAGGCACGTGTGTTATGATTATGCACTATAAAGGAAAAAATATTATAAGTAATGAATAGTAAATAGAACCTAAAGAACTGCAGACTGGTACATGTTTCAGCTCATTAACTACAATGGTTCACATTACTTTTCTGAAGCACACCATGCATTTCAGATTGATTTTATATCATCCAGAAATGGGGAGGTTGCCCAGAGGCTAAAACCAATCTAAAACTTGATGGTGCGTTTTGAAAAATGGTCAAAACTTATGTACATTATGTAAGGAAATTATATTTCAGTGACCACGAAAGTGATGCCATTAACAAAACCCTCAAAAAGTGCTATGCTTATGTGTTGATTTTTTTTTTTTTTTCAAAAATGGACTCAGCTTCTATTAAATCTATATTTTCAGTTACATAATTTATTTACTGAGGGGGAACACCTTACGTTTTTTAAGTTTTGGTGGACATGTCACCTCGGTCAATCCCGGAATCTGTGTCAAAGCTAAAGATTATTCACCGAGGTTTGGACCAGTAAAATTGATGCCATCACTAATGGTATGGTCTACCATCCAACGGAGTCAACCAGTTATCTTAGCTTAGCAAAACACTTGAAACAGAAGGAAACATCTCGCCTAGCCCTGTCCAAAAGTAGGTCTCACAAAATCTAAATGATGTGGAACTATTTCTTAGTGTCTTGGTATTACAGTGAGTTTTCCAGGCAACCGGGGACTGAAGGAAGACACTGATCCTGGGCAGGAAGTAGTGCTGCCCATAACCACTAGTAAAACCATAACCATTTGTTCTTAAGGACCGCCCACACCAAGAACTATTACAATAACTTTAAAAATATAGTTATAGTTTTTGCTGTGGATGGCCCTCATCTCATCATGTTTTGCAAAAATTAAACAAACAAGTTCTAACATTTTAATTTTTAATTTTTTTGAAGTACTAGAAGACAGCTTTTGTTACCTTTGAACAGAGCCAGGCAAGCTAAGCTAAGCTAACAGCTACTGGCTGTAACCTCATATTTACCACAAAGATCTACAGTAGTATAGTGGTATGAGAGTGGATCTTCTCATGCAACTATCTGCAAGACAGGGAATAAGCATATTTCCCTACACACTGTTTTTTTTTTTTTTCTTTAAAGCTATTTAAAGCATTGTTTGGAGGCTCTCAATCATTGCAAACATGCAAACTGTTCAGCTTTATAGACTGATTCACATGGCCTTATTAACTTCTGGGCACAATGATTTTTATAACATCAGATGCCTAGTGTTTGCCATGAGCGTCTGGTGCTCCATGTATCTGGAAACGCTAAAGATGTGAGAATAAATGTCCAGTTGCCCTGCATCAGTGCGCACGCATGTAAGTGGGAGGGGAGTCATGCTTCATTGTCCATGTGCTTTTTGCTCGCTTGTTAAAAGCTAATTCCCCCCACCCACCCATCCACCCCCCCCACCCTCCACCCCCCACCATCTCCATCTCCTCACCACCACCACCACTGCTACCACCACCCTCCTTCTTCCCCTGGCTCTCTGTCTTGTGCGATCAACAATAGTCTATTCTGTGCTGTCCCGTGCGAGTGGAGACACACCCAAAGCCAAGGCCACGGTGTGAGGGGAGATTGTTGGGTGGTAGCCAGCTGAGCGGGACACTGGCTCAATTCTCGTCTGGGAGCGTGGATCCTGCCTCAACAAGAGGGAAGAGGTGGTCTCATCTGTTTGGCTGTAAATTCTAGTGGCCATTCAGTGCAGTGATTCCCCAGCTCAGAATACTTCTGCAGTTAACAGGGGTTCATGGAGAGACAGGAGAGTAATTCAACTAATTTGAAACATAAAATTACAACCTTTTCAAAAATGATCCATGTATTTGCATAGACTGTATAATAAATAGTGAATGGAAAAGTGATATCAATGTGGAAGTGCCTTAAACTTGCATTCTTTCTATTGGCTAGTAGGGGGCAACTCTATTGGCTGCAAAAAGAAGTCTGATTGTATATAACCTTATGAGAAAATTAGCCTACTCAATTGATTTATGACCTCAGTAAACAGATTCCTAATGAATTTCTGGTCTTGATTGCAAGTCTACCTCTATACAGCACAATGTTCATTTGTAAATTATGGTTCCATTAGAGTAAAAGAGATGATAAAGCAGGTTATGCTCTAGGGCGGGGCTACCTTGTGATTGTCATTACCACTGCATGTCCTTTGGTTCAGATCCAATCAGGATAGAGGCCTAGCAATACAGAGGCTTACCCAGCTCATCCAAATATGATCACCTCTGGTTCCAAAAATAAACCAAGATGTTGAAGGCCATAATGTTAAACTCAAAGCTTCAGAACAGGTGTCCAGGAACCAATGGATGACATCACAGTAGGTATCAAATAAGCTATGACTCCTGAAAGAAGTACAAGGAGCTGAATCAGTTAGCTTAAACTATGGCTAAAAGTTGAAAGAGCTAAAAGGAGTTAACTAATGAATAAACTGTTAAGACAGTTAGATAAACTATTAGATAAATGATCAAAATAGTAAGCTAAAAGTTAAGGAAACATTCTTGAAATGGTTAAGTCTAGGATTTTAGTCACAAGATTGTGATACTGGCCCTAACCTGGAGTGTGTTGAAGAGAGAAACAGGACTGCCTTTAAGAACAGAACAACAGCCAGGAGGTGGGTTAACTTACTGAGTAGCAGGCTAGCAGGCATTGGCCCAGGCCTCACCAGCACTGGTCCCTGCTCTTGTGAGCGGCGAACTCTGTCTTGTTTTGTCAGTTCAATTTAGGGTGGTGTTGGATTGATCCGAAAATAAAAGCGCTGTCAGCAAGCTGGAGGGCTGTGAAGCTGTAGTGTGTCCTCAGCAGGGCTTTCCAAAGACTGACGTCTTAGCCCTCAGTCATTCAGCCGCCGCACGCTCACAACACATCTGAAGCTTGTCATGTAATTCAACTACTCTAGAGGATGCACATTCACTTCACAGTGATATCATTTCCACTATGCACAGCTTAACCACTCTTAATATAGTGGATATTAGTGTTACATTTGCAATCAAAGCATTTGTTGTATAAAAAAATAGTTACAATATCCACTTTTATATAATTGTTAGGGTTTGATAACATCCAGTTCCAATGAACACATACGTAACAGCGCTGGGTAGCTTGCTTTTAAAAGCAACTTGTTACAATTCAAGATTACTGCCATCAAAAAGCAACTCTTTACCTACTGAAAAAGTAACTTTTTAGAGAATTTTTGCATTACCAAAAATGAAAACCCCTTCTGCGATTCCTTGCACGTTAGTTATATTGTCCTGACGATCTAAAGGGGAATTCGGCAGAGGCATATTACACAGGTGCTGCTATGAAAAGAATAAAATATGGGCTTGCATAGCCTACAGTACATCCTGCTTCACCATGCAGCTTATGAAACATTTAGCATCCTAAACACATGCCTACAGAAAAACTATAAAAGGGCATAGGCTTTTGAAATCATGTAGACTCACCCAACAGATGTTCTCTGTGGTTTACTCTTTCATAACACAGGAGTTTTTTTTAAAATGTGTGTCAGATAGTCGGTTCCTCTGACAACACTTAAGGCTAAAACCAGAGACCCAAATTGAGATACTCCGCGCCAAGACTGCAGGCTGTGTCTGTTCTCTTTATCAAATTCAAGAAAGTCACCCTCAGATTCTCCCGTGGTGACAAGTACTGGCTGCGGTATGTCTCGCAGTGGTGGAAAGGCAGAAAAATTTTATCTGTAACGTTCTGCTTATTAAACTAACACGTTACAACAAGAAAGTAATCAGAGTACTCAAACAAGGTACAGTACGTTGTAATGTGTTACCCCCAACACTGTTCAGAAGGGGTACTTGAGTCCAGGCAGGGCTGTTAGGGTACATCAGAAGATTTAGTGTGTCGCATATTTCCACAAATCTCGTCCGTAAATTAGCCTCTCACCCCCTGCCAGTTTACTTCGTCTGGTTGTCAGAGCCCCAAAAGTCCCCACCTCCTCACATATCTCAGGATCCCAACACACACACACACACCAAGGCTCAGCCACAATAAAGGCCCTGATCTGGACTGGGCCACGGGCTGAAGGTCATTCTATTGAACCGTTCTTCTCTATCATGACAATCTGTTCCTAAGTGCCACAGCTGGAGCCCCCCACACACTCCTCTGATAAGCCAGACTCTCTTCATTGTCTGATAACATAAATATGACACACCAACACACCATCTGAGGGTCCCTGTCTGCACCAGCCAGCCTAATTATATAATTATCCCTTGTCTGATTGTGCCTGTGCAGCTGAGACGAGGGAGGGCCTTTGTGTGGCTGGTGGAATGCGGTGCGCTTGGCATTTTTCAGCGAAAGGGCAGCGTTCTGGAAGCCACTGCTAAAAGAGAGGAGAGGAGGGTGAGATCACGGCTGCTGGTGCCCACTCTTCTTTTTTCCCTTCTTCTGTCTCTATCACTCTGTCCATCTTTTTAAGACTCTCTTTTTCACGTCTCTAGGTCTCTATATCTCCCTCTGGATCTCTCCTGTCTGGACAATCCCATCTCTCTTCTGTGCTGTGCAGGGTTTGAAGGGTTACCTTAGAAATGTATTCCAGTAAAATGACTAATTACCTGTTGGAAATGTAGTCAGTAACCTAATCCAAGTATCATGTTATCAAAGTAATGTAACTTGACTCAGATCGAACAGTTTGCTAACTCATTCCACCACCGTGGAACTACAAAAGCAAAGAGTCCAGCTAGCAACTTACACTTCACACGGAAACTTCCAAGTAAGCAGACAAACTTATTCACACACACACCATCCTGGTCATCAGCATCACTACCTATAATCCCAAAATATTTTTAACTACCCAGCTAACTGGATTTGTGTGTAGCTAAAATTAGCGATTGGTCGTAGCTGTAAATGTTAACATTAAAATCCTGCTAATATCATTGTGTTTACCGAATATAATTGTAACCTGACAACGTCTTGTTCTTTTGTAACTGTTTTGTAAAACAGTTACCTTTTTTGTATCCTAATTATGTAATCCCAGTACATGTAATCCATTGCCTCCAAGCCTGGTGCTGTGTCACTATCGCTCCACCTCTTGTCTCCCCTCCACAAAAATTCTCCCCAACACTTAACGCCCCGTCCCCTCTAAACCTTCAAGTTTGGCCAATCCAGCTGTCGTGCAGATAAAGTGGCCTTTTGGAGATGGAATGCACAGGATTTGGCTCTCCGATG
This sequence comes from Lutjanus argentimaculatus, assembly GCA_034769285.1. NCBI lineage: Eukaryota > Metazoa > Chordata > Actinopteri > Lutjaniformes > Lutjanidae > Lutjanus > Lutjanus argentimaculatus. The sequence continues at coordinate 11,309,807 of JAWZSL010000024.1, read as the reverse complement.
ATAAGAGCTGACAGGCTGCTGCGCCGTTACAGAGCGGCTGAGGGCCACCGCTCCGATGTCTGATAGTGGACTTGGAGGCGACCGCTCCGCCGCATGATAGGAAAGCATTGCTATTGTTTCTGGTCGAGAGCTGTGGAGGGGATAAGAGAGACTAGAGCACAAGCAGGTGTTAGGAGAGATTACAGCATAGGCCGAGAAAGCATGTGTGCTATTACCTCCTTCTTGAATCAAAGTCAAGAGCAACAAGGCGGGCGTCACATAAATCATGTTCTCCTACACTACAATAGAGGATCCAGACCTTTTTCTGACATTTATGTCAAGGGCCTCCCAGTCTTTGCACGTCGCTACAGGTGATTTTCTGAGTTTTATTACTTTATCAGAAGCCTTTTATACTCACTAATGAAAACAGCAGGGTTAAGGGTATTTTGGCGCCAATGTTTTCCCTCTGAATTCCTCCATATGAGCTGCTGTATAATTCAAGAACATTTTGTCATTTCAGCAGACGAGTCAAGATAGATAGCACTTTCAAAAAACATATTCACATCATCTGAGGGGAACTTGTGTGTCAGATCCTTCAGTTGGTTCCAAACTTTGTATGCAAGGTGGGATAAACCAAGTTCTCTTTCTGAAAGACTCTGAAGGAACTTCTTCCTCAGTCCCCATTTTGGAGTTAATACAGGCATCACAACAGTAAGCTGAAGTTCATCTCGCCACTCAGCTGCAGTAAACAAGTTTATCAGTGACCCGAGACAGGATTGTTTAACCACAAGTGTAAAATCTGCATGCTGTCTGCAGCAGAAACACTGGTAACTAACAGCACTTGAGAAATTCCCATAGAATTCAGAGCTGTCCGTCTGATCCCTGTACCCGCTTGTCAAAGCCCCCCTCTGGTGATCACACAGCATGGAGTATGTGAAAGAATGCTGCCGGGACATAGCAGGACACCAGGGGCCCAGTATTCCCATCTCATGCTCCCAGTGATTTTTTTTTTTTTAATGACAGCAAAAAAATATACAAACAAAAGTGAAAATCTGATCACAAAGTGCGACTTAAGTCAGTGCCAACAGACCCCAAGACAATATGTTGAAATAAACATAGAACTTGGATGAGAGAAATAGTTTGAGTGCTGGAGCCAAGAGTAGGACCTCTCCCACTATCAGCATTGCTATGAGAGCTCCATTGTTTTGCCCATCTCAAATAGCCCTGACAAATTGTGCTGAATGTAGAACCTCTGTTTAAGCTAGAGGCATCTTCCAAAAACATGCTGGCACAGTGCCCAAACTGCATTTTCCCATCAGTGAACTGCTCATCAGCCAGCATCGCTCTACAGCGCCCCTGCTGGTCAGTTTCTGAGAATGTGAAGAGAATCTTACAACCCAAGTTCTAAAAAATTTGGGATTTTGCATAAAACATAAATAAAGTGCAGTGATCTGAAAACCTTCAGCCTATATTCAATAAAATATTAGCACAAGGACAAGTAATTTAATTTTCAAACTGATAAGTTTATTGTGTTTTGTAAATATACACTCATTCTGAATTTGATGCCTGCAACATGTTCCAAAAAAGTCGGGACATGTTTTTCACTGTGTTTCATCACCTTTTCTTCTAACAACACTCAGTAAGCATTTGAGAACTGAGGACACTAATTGTTGAAGTTTTGAAAGTGAAATTCTTTCTCATTCTTGCTTGATATACGACTTCAGGTGCTGAACAGACCGGGGTCTCTGTTGTTGTATTCTGCGCTACATAATGCACCACTTATTTTCAGTGGGAGACAGGTCTGGACTACAGGCAGGACAATCAAGTAACTCTTTTACTTTAAAGCCACACTATTGTAACACATGCAGAATGTGTCTCGGCATGTCTTGCTGAAAAAAAGCAGGGACGTCTCTGAAAAAGATTTCGTCTGGATGGCAGGTATGTTGCTCCAAAACAATGCATGTACCTCTCAGCATTAATGGAGCCTCCACAGATGTGGACAGTTACCCATGATGCCATGGGCACTAACAACCCCATCCATCACAGATGCTGGCTTTTGAAGTTAGTGCTGGCAACATTGTGGATGGTCCTCCTCCTTTTGCTTGTGAGAGACTGAGCCTTTCGAGGATGCCCCTTTAACACCCTAATCATAACACTATCACCTGTTCCCAATTCACCTGTTCACTTCTTGAATGTTCCAAACAGGTGTTTTTTGAGCACTGCCCAACTTTCCCAGTCATGTGTTGCCCCTGTCCCAACTTTTTTGAAATGTGTTACAGACATCAAATTCAGAATGAGTGTTAATTTACAAAAAAAAAACCAAAAAAACAATAAAATTGATCAGTTTGAACATTAAATACCTTGTCTTTGTACTGCATTCAGAATACAAGTCAAAATAATTGCCTAACTGTCCTAACTTTTTTAGAATTAGGGTTGTATAATAAAGGGAGAATCATGCATTTTGATTTGTATTACAGAGCTTTTACTGGTGACTCCATGATAAAAGCACTTTAATTGTATCTAACAGTGGGAAACAGTTTTCACTACGCATTATGTCATTTCTCTCTTGCTAACAAAACCCTTCCCTCATACCTCCATCCTCCTTTTCTGTTCCCCTTCCTCTATAGTATTATCCAGCTGACAGGTGGAGAGTGAGGGAGAAAAAGACCAGACTTTTCCTGGTATTCACTGTCTATGCACTAATCATGAGTTCATGTCACATTGTAAAGATGAAAACCTAGAGTATAAAATGCTGTGCTGAGAGAGGGATGAAGGAGTTTCACTGAAGAGATAATAACATACGCATGAATGATTTTTCTTTGAGATTAAACTGTAAATAAATAGTTAATGTATTTCTATTTGAGGGGCGATTATTGAAAAGAAGTCAAAACACTGCAGTGTGAATGATGGTTAAATGGCGCCACCATGTGTTAGTATTTATTTATTGCAATAAGACAAGAGCTGAAAAAATTGAGCCATTGCAGAAGAACAAACCATCATTCATTGAATAATGTATCATCTTGAAACTTCTTTAGTTCCAGATTCTCAGTTATTTGGTTTGTTTGTTTTATATGAGCAAACTAGAGTTTGTGGTTGAACAAAATTAGCCATTTGATTTGGCATCTCCTTGGGTTTCTAAATATTATGATGGGTATTTTTTTTTAAACTATTTTTTGCATTTCATAGGGCAGCTGATAAATTGGTTAATTGTAAAATCATTTTTCAGATTATCATTAAAGGAAATAGAAAGATAATGTGTTCTTTACTATCATTATGTGTTGATCACTGGATGGTAATGACAACATTAGGTAGTAAATCTTACAAACACTTGACAGAAAGTATGAGATAAAAATGTTCAACAAGGTTAAAATTAGATACAAATATACAGCTGTCAAACAGATCTGCTTAGCACTGTATGTCTCAAAATGGCAAATACATAATAAATACTAATATCAGAAACTCCCCATTGAGTGACTGAAAAACACTAAAGCAGCTATAATTTCTACAGTAATTTAAAATGTACATTATGAATTTAGTGCACAGGGTTTGCGCCTGCATTAAAAGCAACATAGCAACTGTAGCTACAGGCCAATAAGATTGCTGTTTGTGAACCACAAACACGTACATAATTGTACGTGTGTGTATGTGTTCAGCTAACTGCATTTGCAACATAACCATTAACTTCTACTGTGGCAAGATTGCAGTCATTCATAAGAGCTTGTTTCTGCACAGTGAGGTGGTGGTAGTCAATGTGTCTGAAGTCAGCTGCAACAAGGCCAAACAGGCCGAAGAACACCATGACCAAGGCCCATTCACACAGAGCTGCTGCAGAGGGATGTCCTGTATTGTGGAGAACGGACACTGAGGGGAGAGCCGTCAAGGAGCACAACACTAAATGAATGTAATAAATCTAATTAGAAATCAAAACACGTGCAGGTTTATTGACACGTTCAAATTCAATCTGTACTTAGGTGCGTGTTATTATTGTGCAACCCATGAGAGGCAGTTGAAGTTTGTATTGTCAGCCCCTTCCTCTTGTACCTCTCTGTCTGTAGTTTCCTGTTTTGGTTTGTGGTCATGTGGTCACAAACATTAGGCTAAAATAGATAGGCCTCGTGTACAGCTCATGCTTAATACATGTAGAGTGCCATTCAACATTAGCTAAATCTGTAATTTAAGATACCCAAAGTAGCAAAACATTGAAAAAAGTTAGCTAACGGTATCAAAAGGATAAATGTTTAAAATATCTAAATATAGCAAAAGGTTGAAATAATTAGCCAACGGTAGAACCACTAGTCTAAAGAATGAACACATTCCTTTTTAAATTGTGAAAAAAAAAAATTAAGCTCTTTATCTTCAACAACACAACACTGACAAATTATTTTTGTTAATGCATACAGACAGGAAGGATACTCATGATGACCAGGATGGTACAGAGGACGCAGCCGGTCGCTCTGGCAGCTCCAATGAGACGCCGGCCCTGAGATGGCTTGGCCCGATAAGTCAGATACAGCTGTACCCAGAAGTAGGCCAGACCGAGGAAGAAAGCCAGGAACGCTCCCAAAAGGTGAATACTCTTCAGGATTGATTGCTAAGTACCGTTGGCAAAAGGAGAAGAGTTTTTAGTGAAATCACAGAGTTAGAAAAATAAGAGGAAAGGTTCTTTATTATTTTAGTTATTGTTTATTTATTCCTTTGAGTTGTTACCTGGAAGTTACCAAGGATAGAGATTCCTATAGAGGAGATGAATCCCAAAACAATGCTGACAATGTTGGCTTTTCCATGGCTACCAAAATCCCTAACCTGCTGGAAACGGATCACGACAATCCACAGGGCTGAGGGACAGCGAGAAAAGAGGGAACTCGTTTAAAGGATAGTTGGACAATAAATTTAAAAAAATAGGTCCTCTTATAATTGAACTAACCATGGTCCATATTTTGGTGAAATAAGAAATCAATTTAATTTGCAAACACCAACTTCCAACTTTTCAGAAGAAAGAAACTGACAGATCAACACCTTGAAATTGAATTGTGTACACACAATTTTCTGTAAAAGCAATTCCTCAATCTGTCCATAGCATGCAAGAAAACACACACACGCACATCGCACACACACAAAAAATAAACAGTTAAAAAGAATTAGAGCCTCACAGTTGTCCAAATAGATGGTTGGCTTTTGACCACCAAATTCTAATCAGTTCATCCTTGACCAAGAGGACATTTGTACCAGACTTGAAGAAATTCCATCAAGGCGTTGTTTAGATATTGTGCTTTCAGGACTGGGACAGATGGACATTTGGACAGGTGGACAACCCAAAAACATAATGCCTTAACTTACAGCTGTCACCTAAAAACTAAAAAAGCTCATGTCCAATACTTGTTACTACTATTACTGTACTACTACATATCTGTGTTACATCAAAACATAATGTTAATTAAGGCAGTTTACTAAACTAAGATGCATGCCAGAATGTTACGTATCAAGTACTTACATGTGACAACGTGGAATAAATACATGTGTCATTACCTAAAACTGAACAGATGTTGCAGATCTGGGAGAAGAGACAGCTCTGAGGGTTGTAAGTGCCACATTCACTAAAAGGGGGATGACAAAGTGGAATTATAAGCATTCAACAATAACTTGTTAACATAATGAACTGACTTGTTACGTTTACTTGTCAGTTGTTCATTCAGCTTCAGTTCACTTAATTTATTTTCATCATCTCTCAGGACACTGACAGAGAGGAATCATACCAACCTGATGTAAGGGAATCCCTCTGTGAGGTTGACTGATCCATTTGTCACTGCTACAACAAACCTAAAGAGAAGAAATGCCTGCACTGAGATAAAAGGATTTTATTTTCTCTGATTTGACTTTAAGACTCAGCTTACACCCTAAATACATTTGTCTCCCCCCCCAAAAATGAAAAGGTGACGCATGTCAAGCTTTCAAGTCAAACAGGACAAAATAACATACTCAAATTTTACATTTCACTTTCAAATGCTCACATATTCTGGCACAGATCCGTCATCGGAGTGAACCCTTTGACTTAATTACACATTTTTCTTGCATTTGTATGGAAACACTTAAGACTGTATCAGAGCAGACACCTGTTCTTTAAAACAGTAGTTTTATCATCATCTACTTGTCATTTTTTATTTATTTGACAGTGTAAGTGTCACACACAGTCTGGCTCCTTTTCATGACATTATTGTAAAAGAATATGAACAACCTAATCCTGTTGGTCCACTATCTTTATAAATGTAATTATTTAAAGGTAGAATGTGCCAGATTTGTTAGTTGCACTTTGTAAATGCAGCAGAAAGATAGCTGATGGTTGAAATCTCATTCCCAGGTTGTCAAATACAGACACTTTGCATTAGCGTCCCAAACACAGCAAAATGATGAGAAAATAAGAAAATACAAAGAGAGGGCAGGCTCTCTAGAGATACAGACATCACCACACACTTCTAGTGGGTCATAAATTATAGTTGACTGGAATTAGTGTGCCTCTAATGTGTACCGGGAGAACCAAAATTTGAACCGAAAAAAAAAAAAAAAACCCAAAAAACTAATTTATACAATCTAATTTATTGTCAGATTCCAGCTTAATGCAAATTTGTTAACTCCATCTTCCCCGTACGTCTCGCCTTCTACCTACTGTTACTGTACGCAAGAACTTTTAATATAATCAGGATGTATAAAATATTTTGCAGGCTGTAAAAACATTACCATATAAATAAATAGTAACAGTTATAAGAAATGAGATAACATAAAATATCAAAACTCTGTGTAAATGACAAGAAAGAAAGAGAAATACTCACACAGTCCAGATGCCCGCGGTGCCAAAGACAGCCAGGGAGATGGGGAGCAATGCCCACAGCCACATGTTGGAATACCACCTCTCCCTTACAAAGCAACATGGGTATATGTAAAGTGGCAGTGTCAAAATAAAATATTAAGTGTGTGACAGAGATGACATTTGTACTCACTGTGCTGAGTAAAGTTGAGACTAAACAACAATCCCCAAAAAAAGCTCACTTCATTCCCTGTGCTAGGCAATGATAAAGTGTTGCGCTACAGCATAAAATGTGGTAACACGTCTCTCTCTATTTAAGGGCTTGGCTGGACTTTGACACCGTGTTTTTTTAAATTTACAACCTCTTGTACAAGTTCCTCCCAATTCTTGCAGCGCGTTTCCTCTGCTCTACGGTTTACCTTTTCCTTTCCGTTAACTGAAAACGAACACCAAAGTCTAAACTCTCTGAACAGTATCCTGAATGTTTTAACGGTTTAAATTAAAAGAGTGAATAAAAGTCTCAGCAAACTTATTCAGGCTTTTGTATCAAGGGATGATTGCAGGATTAATCATAAATGTGAAGTAATACATGGGTGGATTAATAATTCACTTCAATTAGCATTTTTATAATGATAAAGCAGGTTGTAAAATCCTTTCAGGCACATGTGACCTTTGCTTCCTGTCAATAAACATGATAGGAACATTACTAACATGATTTATCACCTCTATATTATTAATCAATTTGTTTGAGTTATGTAACAGTGTATGATTTTCAGTATGGACACACATATAGAAATGAAAACACTCTGACAGAGATAAATTCATTCAAAGACTGTTTTTTATTGTGGCCAGACACCATGATGAAGTCTTGTTCTACTGGCTTGACTGTAAGTAACTGCATCCACGCCTGTGTGTCAGAGCTCAAGCTCAATCTTGACATCCATCTTAGCCTTGTAAGGCTCCAGCAGAGGGCGGACTTCTTCAGACAGGAACCTGGCCACCTGGACATGGTAGACAGACAAAAAAAGAATAGAACAGTGTTCAATTAATTAACCAAAACTATGACAAAATATGCTCATCAAAGAGCTTTATTTCAATTACTAAGACGAGACGGCACAGACGCCATCAAACACTAATTCTTACTTTACCAATATGCAATACTGTTGTTGAAAAAACATGAGATGAAAATGTAGTTTAAGATATAAAACACTCTCTCGAAATCTCCCTATTTTCCTTGACAAAAGAGGAGATGAAAGATTATGGACTTTTTTTTTTTTTTTTTTAATGCAGCAGTTTTGTGTCCTTAGCTGCATGTTTACGTGCCTTATCAGGAATACACCAGCAGCGCACAATGAGCACAGTCAGGACGTGAAGTAACTTACAATTATTTTAAAGAAAGCAAGTTAAAGTTAACAATGACAACAACTATAGGGCTTGGAAGGAAGAAACGAGGTGTAGGCTCTGTGGTCAATCATCCAACCTGTTTTCCTCAGAAAATGATCAAATCTTTTGTGAAATAAGTGTGACTAAAATGACAACAAAAATACTGTTGGCTGAAAAGTTCGATAGGATCTAATGACTAAAAAACTAAAATGTCAAATGATTTTGACTTAAACTAGATACGAAAATGCCCAGACTTTTAGCCAACTAAACCTTGACAAAAAAACAGGATGAAATTAACTAAATATGATAAAAACTGACAAGGACATTTGACAAAGGACTAAAGCTAAATTTAAAAAAAAAAACAATAGCTGACAAATTAAACACCAGAATAGAATATATTACACAACATTCGTTTGACAATCTAGGTGTGTTTTTGGGAACAGCTTTTACATTAAAAACACTACAATTATCACCTTGTATGTCCAGGCTCATGATATATGAGGTGAAGAGTTTGAAGAAATTTAATAAAAGGAATTAGGTGTATTTTTTGGCAAAATGGAAGATTATGATGGTACAGTGAAGGTGATGTTTGGGCTATAAAATGTAATTACTTCATCATTCACTGGATGTTTGTACCAAATTTGAAGGAATTCCATACAGGTGTTCCTGAGATATCACATTCACGAGAATGGGACTGATGTGAGGTCACAGTGACCTTGACCTTTGACCTCCAAAATCCAATCGGATCATCTTTGAGTGCAAGTGGATGCTTAAGCCAAGCCTGAGGAAATTCCTTCAAGGCGTTTTTGAGATATCACATTCACAAGAGTGGGGCTGACGGACAACCTGAGAACATAATGCCTCCATTCTCTCCTGTCACCAGCACAGAGGCATAATAACTGAGCTAGCATGTTTGCATATTGCTACATATGCAAACAGTGCAAAATAAACAAGGCTGAGGGCACTTGTAATTGCAGGTGAGCAGTCAAGATGGCAGGGGCTGTTCATGTTGTACCTGCTGGGGAGCACGACCAATAAAGGTCTTGGGGTCCAGTATGGCATCCAGCTGCCCAAGAATGGGGGCAAAGTAGGGGTCTTGCTGGACTCTGGTCAGCAGGTCGTTGTCACCGCCCTCCTGTTTGACCACAGCTGCTGCCTCCTGGGACAGAACACGGATCTTCTCGTGGCAGTCCTGAATGAGTAGAAACAAGCTTGATTACACAAGGCCAGGGCACAGTGAGGTGTTGTTTGATGCTACAAATGTATAACAGCCACCAATACCTGTCTGTTCCCTCCAGCCTTCACCATGGCCATAATGATGTTTTCTGTGGCCATGAAGGGCAGCTCATGGCGAATGTGTCTCTCAATGACTTTGGGGTAAACCACCAGTCCCTCTGTGATGTTCTGCAGGGTGCTGAGGACGATGTCCGCCGTCAGGAAGGACTCGGGCAGGGAGATCCTCCTGCACATGAGTGAGGGGGGTGAATTGAATACAGTAGTCTCAGTAGACTCCAGCTTTTGTGGCACCTATACTTAAAGACAGTGACCCTCTTTTGACGTCCAACTACAGGCCCATCTTTATCTTACACATAGTATCAAAGGTATTTGAAAAACTGGTTAGCAAACAAATGATTGATCATCTCAACTATAGCAAACTAGCTTTTAACTAACTCAAGTGCATTTACATCTCTTTGAATGCTTATTAATGTTTGATTGATTAATTGCATTGTCCCTTATCAAATAAATAAAAATGTAAAAGGGCATGCAAAGGAACCAGGAGAAAGAAGTGTGTTTAATAACAAGCCACAACTTCTGACTGAATCACTGAGCAACACTTTGGATTGACTCGAGTGTCTCTCAAATATGGAAAAGAAAATAATCCCAGCAAGCTACTGTGTGTGTCTGTGGCGACTGACCTGTTGGCGCTGTCGTCCAGCGTCCTCTCCAGCCACTGGACCGAGGCCGTCTGCAGCGGGTCAGCCATCAGCGCCACCAGGTGTCGGGCTAAGCTGCAGCAGCGCTCCGCACGCATGGGGTTCCTCTTGTAGGGCATGGCACTGGAACCTGGAGGAGGAGGACAACTTCATGCTGACATACGGTATGCACCGTCACCTGCATTATAGTATAATCTGTCTTTGGGTTTCTGAATAGGATCGAACTATATGAGGCGAGTGAATATACCTATCTGCTCTTTCTCAAAAGGCTCCTCGATCTCCTTCAGGTTGGCGAGCAGGCGGATGTCCGTGCAAATCTACAGACACACAGATCAAAAATGAGCTTCATCAAGTTACTAAAGCTAATTCACAAACTTTGTTGTGAGCGGTTTCATGTAGGAATTATTTTCTTTCTATCTAACTACACCCACCAACTATACAACTGCACAGACAGAAGGATGCATCTACTCGACTAAACCTACTATAGATTTAGTCGACAAAAAGCGTAGTCGAAGTCTAAGCCGAATGCCATTTAGTCCTTTTATATTCGAAAGAGGGCAGACCTCTCCATCTCCAAAACTCAGCAACTCACACCAAACTATGGATAAATATCACTACAGGTTAAGAAATATTCATTTTTTATTTTGGGGTGAACTGTCCCTTTACTGCAAAGATCTAAATCTAGATCTTTAATAAGTAGATAAAGTGCAGATCCATCACAGCGCTTTCAAGCTCCCGTTAAATACCACTAGATGGCAACATTTCTCTACATGTCTCCAGCTCCTGCAGCCTTACCTTGTGAACAGTAGCTCCCAAACTGGCCAGGCTGGACAGGCAGTCTATGTCCACCTTACGACTGTATGTCTGTCCAGTCACCAGGTAGGCTCTGTGAATCATGGGAACACCATCATCATCAGGGCCAGTAACAAAGCAAGTCTCGTCTAAACGACACCACCCTAATTTTGGCTGTGGCATTCAACAGTTTACACAATCATTTCGCTTTGAACTGCATTTCATCTACAACCTCAATCCAAAAAAAAGTTGGGATGTTGTGTAAAATGTAAATACAAACAGATTTCTGCGGATTCTCTGATTCTTTTAATGATATTATGGGTTCCAGACAGTGAAATCCCTAAACTTTTTATGTTTTACACAACGTCCCAACTTTTTCTTCCATTATCAGAACTTACTTTTTGAAGGAAGCCATCTCTGTCACCATTCTGTCAAGCTCTTCCACCTGGCGAAGGGAAGGTGAGAGTTGTCACATTTAAATCCATCATGATACAAGGTCTCTGATATTAAAACTCATCATCTCCATCACTGTCGACAAGACAGTTTATTGATGAATTCTACCTTGTCGTGGTCCCCTTGAAAGAGCTGCAGGAAGCTGGCCTGGGTGCCAGTGGTCCCCTTGACCCCACGGAAACGCAGGTCATCACGGGCCCGCTGCAGGTTGCGCATGTCCATGGTCAAGTCCTGCAGCCACAGACACGCTCGCTTTCCCACTGTGGTCAACTGGGCGGGCCTGTAGGCAGGAGGAAGAGAAAGAAAACATGTAAACACTGCATCCCCCTTCATTAGAAAAATCAGATCAAAGATGGGGCCTCCAGGCAAAACTGATAAAGACACATGAAATCATTGGAAATAGGATACATCTGATGAGAGGAGCTGTATTCAGCTGTATTCAGACTTACTGGTAATGTGTGAAGCCAAGCGTGGGGAGGTCGGCGTATTTCTCTGCAAAGTTTGCCAGTCTGTCAATGACTCTGGCCAGCTGTGTAAAAAAAGAACAAAGGGGTTTTTAGCACTGAATTGTTGCGTAACACACTGTTTTTACTCATGCCCATCCAACCCTCATATGTTAATAAGCTTATTTCTGGTTTATGTGACCAAACCTTGCAAGAAATTATTTCTACATTGTTGATTTGTTACTGAACAGCTGAGGCTTGGAAAAAAATGCCCTTATTTCAACCAATTTCATAGATGCACAACTGGATGGGTATGCGTGTTTCCTGGCAAACAGCTGAGGCTCACCTTAGGCAAGAGAATGTCAAATCCATCACGCAGCATAATCAGATCCTGAGGAAGAAAAACAGAACAACTTAGAGAACATGAAAAGAAAAAGCAATCTGTAGTCGGGGAAACAACACACAAAATCCCCAGTGTAGCCAGGGCACACATACAGGTCAAGCTGGAGAGAAAATATGAAATTATTGATTGTTTAATCAAATCACTAAGTTACAGTGGTGTATAGAGTGCCAATCATATTTACAGTATTGTCTCCCACGTAGCAGGAGGTGGCACCGAGGTGGATGATGGGAGCAGCAGTGGGGCAGCAGTGTGCGAAGGTGTGGACGTGGGCCATGACATCGTGCCTGAGTTTGCGCTCCTCCTCAGCCGCCATGGCGAAGTCGATGTCCTTTTCGTGGCTCTCCATCTCCAGAATCTGAGCATCAGTGATGGGCAGACCCAAAGCCTGAGGAGGACAATGATGGCAATAGAGAGAGAATCACAGGGGTCCTTCAGTGTACAGTCATGAATATACACAAAAAATTAGGCTGATGGGCCCAGTAGTATGTGAGTTTAGCGGATGATAAACTCCAGGTCCATTTGTCACACAAACACACAGGCAAATGATTGTATAATCATCTCCAGACTTACGCCTGGTGAAGCCAATGACTATTTGCTGATAGTCTTGTACAGTAAAAAAGAAAAATCACATGTCATTGTTAGATGTTTGAACAGAAGCAAGACAGTCTGACGATGACATCAGTTATCCTCCCGTCTTTTCTCGGGTCTTGATAGGCATGTGCTCTCCTCGTGATAAGGCGCTCATTATCCTGATTAGATTGGAGTTTTTTGTCTTGGGATAAAGCAGTCATGAGATGGGACCACAGATGGGTTAACTGACAAACTGCGCTCAGCTCCCTCTCTGTCATCACACAGTCCAAGACCCAACAATGTGAAACACTGCTGTGTCAAAGGTCAAAGGTTATGTGTGTAGGCCAGTTCCAGGCAAACAGTGACTCAACACAAAGAAAGGTCTCTGTATAAAATAAAAAAACTGTTTTGACACTCCAGGAGTTGGGCTGGGCTCAGCGGAGGCGAGTAAAATGCAGCTTCTCAGGGGTTGGTCTCCTGTTACTGTAACCTTTTGTGCTATTTTCACACACAAACCACACAGTGGCAGCTTCACTAACTCTGCACAGGCAAACTGTAGCGAAAGTATTGAGCAACATCTCAACATAGAGGAAAAGAAGAAATGAGGGACTCTGATCAGTTCTGATTAGTGTGTGCATGTGTGTCCGAGTATAACAGATCATGTGAGGTGATGCATGTGACAGAGGATATGTCAACAGTTAACCTCCGTCATGCCCTCTTTAATATGACAAGTGCAGAAATCACTCAGAGGAATTGTGGGACATAGAGAATTAGCTTTAGCGTTTAGCTGCAGAGGAATGTTACAAGGTATTTATAAATCATTTGCAACAGCAAAACTCTGTTTGGTTAGACACACTATGTGTCTTTTTTGATGAAGTTTAACCAGCATGTTAAATGCTGGCAGCGGTTTCACCGATTGTTTGGTTTGAGTGCTAAATGTCATGATAATTCAAAGGTTATTTTCTCACAATGCCTTACCTCTTCATTACAGACTCGCGCTGTGTGGCCAAACTTTGTTCAAAGTTCTAGTGAAGACCACAAGTTTCCAAAGAAAGCAAATACGTCAGACTGACTTCTGGTGAAATGCACATAAAGTGGTGCAGAACACATGCAGAATATTTTCATTTGATGGAGTAGCAATACATCTTGTACTTAAACATTTCAATCAATGTAAAAATAATTTATATACTTTTATATAAGCTGGTGCAGAATATATACGATACTGTCAGATTGTGAGGGTTACTATGATTTTAACAACCTTGAAGCTATTAAAGAGAGAAAAAAGGGGAGAAAAGGTACAGGTTTGTCGCACTCATGCTGTTGGATTTTGAATTAGGGATGCATGGTATTGGATTTTCGTCAATATCCAGTATGCCAATATTTATCCCCACCAGGCGTAAGCTGACAGGAGATCATGTAATCACTTCCTTGTGTGTATGTATGTGTAAATGCGTGCATGAGTAAGTACATGCATGATCACTGGACCCAAAGCTTGTCCACAGCTAATCTCAAGTATTACTGGACTGTTCACACACATTCATGGCTGTATACTGGAGGACCTCTGTGATTCAGAATTCTTGAAAGACCTTTTATGCCTTTATATTTTTTAATGGCCAAAGGCGTAATGTTTTCAGGTCATCTCATTCTTATGAACGATATGTAAAGAACACCTTGGGGGAATTTCTTCAGCCTCGACTCAAATGTTCACTTGAACTCAAAGACGAACTGAACTTGAACTCACTCACTAAACAGATTTTTGGCCATAACGAAGGATTTAATACGCTAACTCAAAGAGGTCACTCAGTAGAGCACAGATTCCCGCCAGGCAACAGTTGGTGAAGCATCTACTGCAATGCCACCATATGTTGCAATTTACATCCATGTCTGTCCAGATATATATAATGTATGTAGTGAAGACTTTGAAGGACTTTTAATATGGAACTCACCACCATACTGACCTGTAACTTTGAAGGAATTTAATGAAAGTATTAAGTGTATTTGTTGTCAAAATGAAAGTTATCGCTATACTGACATGATTGATTCCAATGAATAATTTCAAGAAACATGCTGTCTATTTTTACAGAGTGCAGAGGACTGAAAACGAAGTGAACATTATGATGTGGCAGCAACGCTGACCTTTGACCTTTTGGATGTAAAACATCATCAGCTCATCATTTTATCCTATTAGATATTTGTGTGTGATCTTGTCATAATTAGCACATGAATTCTAGAATTGTGGCCAAAAATGTGTTTAGTGAGATCATAGTGACCTTGACCTTTGACCACCAAAATCTAATTGGTTCATTCTCAAGTCTAAGTGAACATTTGTGCAAAGTTTGAAGAAATTCCTTTAAGGCGTTCCTGAGGTATCGCGTTCAAAAGAAAAGGAATAAAAACATTAAGCATACAGTCATGAATGTACACAAAAACAATTAGGCTGATCGGTCCAGTAGTCATGAGATTAATAATTGTGACAAAATAACACACAAATCTAATATGATAAAATGATGAGGTGATCCAAAAGGTCAAAGGTCAACAGCACTGTGACATAATTCTCAGATCTCTATCAGTTCTCTGTACTTCTCTGTAAAAATAGTCTCTAAGTGAAGACAGCATGTTTCTCACTCCAAAAAACTGCCATACTGCAAACATACTCACGTGCCCATAATTAACGTGTCGCCTTATTGGCCTCTTATATTGGCAGGAATGTTCATTTCAGGCCAATATCATCTTTCATTTTGAAGCTTTTATTGCAGATGCTATCATGGCTCCATATTTTGAACGTTTTTTATCTCTGGGTTTTACTGTAAAGAACACACTCAGTGTTTGGTGTAGGATAGGGCACTGAGGGAGAAAGTCAAAAAAAGTAACTAAATACTACTGGATTTTTGGGGCAGATGCTGCTGCTGATATTAGGGACTAAAGAAAATCCAATATCGATATATTAGCCAATATTCTTTGTACAGAATATAACAATCGAAAATGATTGCAACGATCCCTCAAAGTGGTCTGTAATGAAGTGCAATAAACTTTATTGTCCAAAATGATATTAGGGCACTACAACATACCAAAATACCAATATAGCTGTGTAGCAACTCGGGCGATAACATCAGTCAACTGATATATCAGCCAGGCTCTAATCTAAATGCGGAAAAAAACAGTGCTTTTATCAACCTCCATTTCTATGAGCAATCAATGTAAACAAGTGCTATTGTTTATCCAAGAAGAATTAGACTAAAGCTGTACGTAACTAATCTCTTCATTTTAATTGCTAAATTTTACATTCTGAATTTAAATTTTATGGATAAAAGGAAAATGACACTGTATTTATAGATTAGGTTAAACAATGCATTCATGCAATTAGCCTCTGTTCATGTGTGAGCATAATTATGTTAAAATAAATTTATGAATGTCCCCCCCCACGCCTACAACTGTCTATTGTTATTATATATATATATACACTTATTACATATATGTTTTACAATATGCGTTTTTTTCTGGCACTGTGTGGCACAAGGAGTATACAAGCCTCTGCTTGAGGACCTGACAGCCGGGCAGAGAGCTGTTAAACTGGGTCCTCCTTCTTCTGACTATATTTAGAGCAGGAAACTTGATAGGGCTCTCTGAAGGTCGCATACTTAAAATCATAAGACTTGCATGAAAAAAAAAAAAGTGTGCATTTAACGCAATGATAGCCAGGATACACGTGGTGGAGTTGCTGATATCCGTCTACAATGTGTCAAACCTTCTCAGCCTTGGCCAGGTAGATCCACAGCCTCCTCCAGGTGGTGAATTTCTTCCTGTCACTGAAGTTGTAGGCCATTTCCTTGCTGGCATACCTCGACACCAGCGGCGAGCGGTACTTCATGAACTCGTCGGCTCCCTCCATGATTGTAAGACGAGGTGGTGTCCGCTGAAAACACGAGAGGTCTGCCCTGCGACTTCACCCACGCACACCAACACACACAACCGCAGCGTCCCAAGTAGCCCACTTCAGTTTGTAGCCTCACATGGACGGTTGCGTCTACAAAGGAACCCCAGACCCGCGAAAGATCTCGCGAGAGTTATCGTTTAAACCAAAACTCTGTCATTTCCTGACTGTTTTTTATCCCCACACTTCAGCAGATCTAAACC
The DNA here is from genome assembly GCA_034769285.1 of Lutjanus argentimaculatus. NCBI lineage: Eukaryota > Metazoa > Chordata > Actinopteri > Lutjaniformes > Lutjanidae > Lutjanus > Lutjanus argentimaculatus. The sequence goes on along the minus strand of JAWZSL010000024.1, from coordinate 11,292,917 downwards.
ACGCCGTTCTCACATTATAAAACGTAAATTTAGATTGTACAACTTTTTTTTCCCCAAAAAAATACATCTTGACACCCCATCATCCAATTAGATCCAATAAAATATACAAATACACAGCAAAATACACAGTGACATATTTCAAAAAAGTATTTGCATTTGCTGGTCTGAAACAGCGATCTGAATGAATCTCTAACCAAGTTCATGTAATATTTATTCATAATTTTCATGACATTTACCAGTGGTGGGCTATTTTCCATTCTAACCAGTTATTTGGGTTCTGCTATTTGTGTGTGTGTGTGTGATTGAACATGGGTAAAAGAGATGTTCAGCAGTTTTATGTTCCACAAGATAGGAACAACACGGATCGACTTCAGGACCGAATCTCTTTTATAAAGCAATTCTCGCGAGAGTTTCACAAATCTAGGGTTACCTTCTACACATGACACGGCCACAAGGCAGTGCTGTTTTACGACACTACAAGTGGGCGTGCGGCGTGAGGTCTAAACACGACATTTGTGACGGTGTACGACAGAGAGGCGCTCCTACGTCACCGCCTAATTGCTCCTAAATTGTTTGTCGATGACAGACGCGAAAGAGTTGAAAGAAGCTCCAGTACTTCAATAGAAAGCACGTTATCAAACGTCAAAAATGTGTCAGTAGAGCAACTGTTTTCTTTAAAGTGCACACAGAGTGTTTTTAACCATGTATCCATCAAACGTGATTTCCCTTTGGTCCGTGAATGTATCTCGCCATCCAGCGTGCATAATTAACCTGATAAGGAGCCAAGGATGAGCTCAGACCTCCAGGATGATGTATATTATTTTTTCTGCCCGTGAAGCATCCGTGAGAAATTACTCACACACTAAAGTGACAGTGCTTTGAATTCAGTGGCAGCAGGTAACGTCTTAGAGTCATCTGCTATTTATAGGAGCTTTCACATATTATGTAATCTGTGGCTGCATGTCTTATATCAATATTTAAATTTATTCATGCAGTATATACATCCCCTCCCTGCCTCACAGTGTTTTTATGTCTACGGGCATCATATAAATAGTTGTTTGTGCATGATGCAGCAGCTGGGGAATACATCCAGCTGTAAACAGAGAACAGAGTGCTCCCTTTCTCTCTCCCTCCCTCACTCTCTCTCTGTCTATCCATCCTTCTATCTGTCCTCCTGACTGCAGTCTGCATACAGTGCCACACTGCTGCTGCTGCTGCTGCTGCTGCTGTGTGATACGAGCAAGTGGGAGGAACAGCTTCCTCTGTTTTGCTTTAAAAAAATGACGAGACATCTTCCTGGAGCTGCTGCAGCAGGGGTGGATTTGGCTTCCCGTCTCCTGCATTGCACAATCTTCCCCCTCTGCTTGGACAGATAAATAAGACAAAAGAAGGAACGCTGGAAGAAGAGGAGAAAAGGAGAGAAGCCACGGATAAGAGCCATAGAGGGGTGAGGGGGGTGTGGAAGGTAATAGATTTTAAAAAGGGGGAAGAAGTTGAATGGCAGAGGAGGTATGAGGCGAGGAAGGGAGGCAGGGGCAGACACAGGGAGCAGAAGATAGAGTGAGTTACACTGCAGTAGAATGATGGTTAGAGTGAAAGAGAGAGCTAAGAAGCATTCCAGCTGCCAGCCTTTCGCACGCCACTCAGGATCCGTTGCTTTCTGAAGAGGCAAGAAGAGGAATCCACCGTGGAGGCGAGAAGGAGAAGGAGGAGGGGGGCAGAGGAGGAGGAAGCCAGAGGTTCTACACACAAGATGGCTGCTGTGTCCTCTGCCTCTGACACTGGTAAGTGGGTTTTCATCCTTTGCTGCACACCTCACCGCAGGTTCCCCCTTCATCATCATCCATTCAGTGACAGCTTCCAGGGTAGAATCTCAGAGCCATTTCATGTTTGGACCCACAATACTGGTAAACTGTTGCTTGAGTTAACTTCCTGTGTTTAGTAGCTCACATGGAAAGTGTCAGCAGCAGTGAGTAACAGGGGTAAACCGATAAACTTCCTTCTCCTCCCTCTATGTTCTCCCCTCCTCTCATTTGCACAGAGCATTCCTCCTGCTTTCCTCTGAATATCTCCAAATCTACTGTGATGCCGTTTACTGAAACATGTATCTTCTTTGTGTAACTTTCTCTCAGAGTAAATCATATTCTGTCCACATGCCATTCTCTCTGGAAGGAGTCCAAGGTTCCTCCTCTCTGACCCAATTTTTCCAAAGGCTAAGGACAGAGGAAAACAAAGAAGAGGCATGCTGGGAGTGGGGTTAGGGGGGGAGAAAGGGGGATGAGGACAAGAATGAAAGACCGGGCAAGTATGGAGAAGAGGTGTAAGGTAGCAAGGCGCTCAGATAAGAAGGGGAAATCCAAGGAGTGAGGGATAAGGCTATACACTGCTCAGCCTCAATATTAAAACCACCTGCCTTATCAGACCCAATGCCTCTATGTCCCCCTCGCGCAGCCAAAACAGCTTGTGGCCTGTGGATGTGGACTCCACGAGACCTCAGAGGTGTCGTATTGGATGTTAGCAGCAGATCTTTAAGTCTTGTAGTTGCAACGTGGTGCCTTCATGGATCAAACTCGTTGTTCCAGCACATCCCACAGAGGCTTGATCGGATCGGGATCCAAAGAACTTACCGTACATTCACATTACCTGTGACACAGCTACAAAACGGCCAAACATGGTTGGCTACATTGTTGCAGAGCGCTGAGAAAAGTTGAGGTCAGCTCAACTTTGATTTGTAGTGCGTAACGCCCGACACACAGCAACAAGTGCTGGGTACCAGTTTCTGGATCATGTCGACAGCCTGATGAATATGACTTGAAACCTGATGCTTTGCTGCCAGAAGTCTGAACTTACCATAGAGGCCAAGTCAACACCTTGTCAACACCAGGCCATCTTATTCTCTTGTTCATGTAATAGTTCTGATGCTCACATGCCCATTGTAGGCACCTTCGGCATTGGACAGAGGTCACCATGGACACTCTGACCAGTCTGCTGCTCCACAGCAAGCTGTTAGCCAGGATTAACTTTTTCAACAATTTGTGCTGCAGTAGCTCTCTTGTCGGGTTAGCCTTTGTTCCCCATGCTCATGAGTGAGCCTTGGATGCTCATAACCTTGTCGATGGTTCACCCGTTGTCCTTCCTTGAAAATCTTTTGGTAGGTACTAACCACTGCATACCATCCCGCAAGAAGACCTACCGTTTTGGAGGTGCTCTGAACCAGCCGTTGAGCTATCACAATCTGGCCCTTGTCAAAGTCAGTCAGCTCTTTACACTTACCCATTTTTCCTGCTTCCAACACATCAGCTTGGAGAACTGATGGTGCACTTGCTGCCTAATAGATCCCACCCCTTTACAGGTGCTATTGTAACAAGATGATCAACGTTGTTCCCTTTATCTGTCAGTGGTTTTCATGTTGTGGTTGATTGTATGTTGCATTGTATGTTGTGGACAGAACGCAGAATTTTCCTCATCTTCAAAAGGCACTCTGAGGATGAGACCATATTTTCAGACCAAACTGGAGATTAATACAGAGTAAAGGATAAGGATTGTTTCCTCTGAGGTAGCAGTCAGAAAAATCAGCAAACCATCCTTGAGGGAAACTCCAGTCTAATCTTTCTGTGTTTCAACAGGGGACCCCAGGGGTCGACACCCCCCTGAGCGCAGACTGCTGATCCTGGGGGGGCCACAGTCTGGTAAGACCTCCACCGCCAACACCATCTTGGGGGATGAGGTCTTTGACTCTGGGACAGAGACTACTCACAGCAATGTGGGCCAGACTGAGATCTATGGCCGACGGGTCACTGTGGTCGACACCCCGCCATGGGCCATCCCCAGTGACCCGGAGGACAGCACTGAAGCTGACAACAACAACGATGCCGGCGCAGAGTCAGACAGCCCGCCTCAGCCCCCGCCGAGCCTGGACAGTGAGGGGCCGTGCATGGGGGCCATTCTCTGCCCCCCTGGCCCCCATGCCATCCTGTTAGTGGTGTCAGTCACCCAACCTTTCACTGACATCCAGAGGAGGGCCGCGGAGGACCAGCTTGGGGCCCTGGGTGGAGGGACCTGGAGGTACTCCATGGTGGTCTTTACTGGGGTGGACAAGCTGCCTAAAGGTGTGTTCATTGAGGAGCACATAGCGAACACTGGAGAGGCCCTGCAGTGGCTGGTGGAGAGATGTGGCAGCAGGTACAATCTGTTCTCTCTCTTTCCTTTTTTCTCCCTCTCTCTCATCTCTGATTTTCACAAAAAGCTGGCTCTAAACAAAGGAACATGTTTGTGTCGAGTCTGTGTTAGTACTGTGGAAGCAAAACAATCACAAATAATTACTGAATTATGTGGTTGGAACAACACTGCAGCAGCAGGTCAATACACAGCTTAAAGGGAATTTTACACATCAAAGTCTCTGTACAGGTTTTGGGAGTACCAGTGCATGTATGAAAAAAGTAGTTTAAAGCCTTTTGTGGCTCCAGAGGGAGCTGCACAAAATAAATGAATTGCCTCAAGTGATTACACAAATCTCTGACTGAACTGTTGCCGGCTCGGTTGCATTGTAAATAATGTAGACACTAGATTTTGACAAGGAAGAGGAATATGTGGAATAAAAATGATGATATCTCTGCAATGTGCAACTTGAAGCACCCCTTTCACTCGTGACCTCTGCACCTGTACATGTCTAATCTTTTAGACCATAAAATAAAATCGTGTTTGTATTGATCAAAAGGGTACTCCAGTAATTTTGTAATCCTCGACAGACTAAAGGAACAGTTTGGATTATTTGATGTGGGGTTGTATGAGGTCTAATGTGGTTGGTACACTCCACGTTTGAAAAAGCAGAGAGGAGTACTAGGACAGAAGTTAAGTAAAGAACTGCTGTGGACGGGGTCAACAGCAAAACATATTTTAGCCACCTTAAAAAAAAAAATCAGTATCACTTTAAGTATTCAATTTATTTGGAATATTTTACCTGCTTTATCTTGCCATCAGACAGCTTTTTCCATCGGGAAACTGACATTGACAACTGACAACTCACACAATGGCACAAGAGATCAGAGGCGGTGAGGTAAAATGACTGATTTTACCCTTTAGATCTGGTTGATTTGGAGATAGCAATATTTGGCACACATAATGGCGGTTTTCCATCAGAAAAGGCTGCCTGGCAGCAAGGTAGAGCGATAACAATATTCTAAATATAATGTACATGTAAAGTGATGTTGATTTTTTTAGGTGGACCTTTCTTAAGTGTCTAAAATACATTTTCCTGATGACCCCTTGTCCAGAGCAATACATTGCTTAGCTTCCATGCTGCTCCTCCTTTATGCTTCCCCAAAAAGTGCATGACCACCATTTACTGTAAGTAATACCTCAAACCCCACATCAAATAATCTAAACTATCCTTTAAAGTGATTTCTAAATGGTCAAAATCTAAATACCCTGATTTTTAGTCCCTAATTATCCGTCAAGCTCCCAAAATGCTCAGTCCTACATTTACTGGATAATATCAGGCTTTCTGTTAAAAAAAAATTAATTCCACATGCTGACTGAGATTACCCTCATGGCATCATTATGACATTATCAGGGTTATTTTTTCAAATTTTGTAAAGCTCCCCTCAGGGACGCAGAAGATATTACACAACAGTTTTCACAGGCTGAGAATGACTCATCATGATGAGATAAATTGAACTTTATGTGTAAAATTGGCAGAGTGCCCCCTTAAAAATGTGTTTTTCTTCCACCTGCAGGTATCACGCCTTTGATAACACTCGGAAAGACACAGAAGACAACACACAGGTACCTGAGCTGATGGAAAAGGTGGAGGAAATGATCACTGATAACCAAGGTTTGTTTTTCACATTATGTCATGTTGCATTTCTTGTGCTGTGGTACACCCAACAATACGGTAACGCTGTATGCAGAGCATCACATCTGCGCGTCTTCTATATTACAATCATTGTATTCTTAATGAATACATCAAATGTGTCAGAGAAGTGATTGAAAACACTGAATAATTTATCTTCGCGGTCACGCAGGCTGGTACTTTGAGGTGAATGAATTGATTTTACTGGAAGAGGAGCAGGCCAGGAGAGCTCTGGAGGAGGAGAGGATGAGGATGGAGGAGCACGCCAGACAGAGGGAACAGATGATCGGAGGACCTCCCAGAGGTAAGAGGGAGCTGTGTGTCAGCGTGTTTGTGTTTGTGAGAGTGAGTAGGTGAGTCATGCAGTGAAGGAGAGAGATGAGTGCACATGTGTCGTAATGCTGTTCCTGAGAAAACAAACCTTCACAACCGGTGTTCTAGGGAAACAGCTTACTCATTGGCCAATCAATATTGCTTTTAAGGAGCAATATGTAGCTTTTGCACATCCAAAAATGATTACTGCTGTCCAAATAGCAAGTTGGAGTCATAGACGGAATATTAAATAGATTGAAATCCTGTTCAATATACAGACTAAGGTTAAAGCGAGTTGTTTCCCCCCACCACCTCCTCCCCAGACTCGAGCAGACTGCAGCAGCGCAAAATGAGTGCAACACTTTAATCCTCCTACTTCTACAAGATTATTAAGGATTTCTTTACTATCTTTCACGATCACTATCTTTCTCCCCTTGTCTTGCTCTTTCTCTGTCTTTCTGGGTTTACAGAGTTGAGGCTGCTCTTGTTGGGCTGGAAGGGCGTTGGAAAGAGCTCGGTGGGAAACTCCATCCTTGGCCGTCGATACTTTGAGTCGGGACAGGAGACGGAGCTGTGCCTTAGGAGGCAGGCGCTCGTGTCCGGTCGTCGGGTCACCATTGTCGACACCCCGGGCTGGGACTGGTTCTCGGTGAGGCGAACCCCAAAGCGCATCCGCCAGGAGTCCCAGCGCGGCGCTGCCCTCCTGCGGCCTGGACCCCACACCCTGCTGCTGGTCCTCCCCGTCGTCTCGTCGCTCACCGCCAGGAAGAGGCGAACGCTCCTGGCTCACATAGAGACTCTGTTTGGTGACAGTGCGTGCCTCCACACCATGGTGCTCTTCAGCTGTGGTGACTGGCTGGGCCGCACGCCCATCGAGGAGCACATTCTCAGAGGCGGGCGGGAGCTGCAAAGACTTCTCGAATTCTGTGGGAACTATTACCACGTCCTGGACAGTAAGACCCCCGGCAAGGACAGGAGCGTGTCAGTCCTGCTGGATAAGATCGAGGAGATGATCAGAGAGAATGGAGACAAGGCTTTCCTCCCCATACAGACCGAGTGGTGTAAGTCACACAGTTTTATTTTCCTGCATACTTTGTCTTGTTTTGAAATCTGAACATACATATCTGAAGTTTGTGTGTCTTATCATTGAAGATTAATACGGTGCATGTGTCTAATATAACTGTGTGTTGTGATTTGACAGTGAGCGAGGAGAGCTCTTACTCTTCTGACAACACTGAGCCTGAGGATGACTGTCGAGGATGCCAGTTACAGTGACACGATCGCGCTTAAAGGAAAGTGGCTTTTTATCCTCGTTCTGAGTCTTCAATAGGCCCAAACATCGCCTTGTGTAACTTAAACCTCATCTAAATATGTCTCTCCGACTCGGAGAAGTTGAAGGGAAAACGAACAGGGATGTCGTCATGGATTAGCTCTTCGTTAGAAATGTAAAGACCCAACTCACTGATCACTGAGCAAAGCTCAACCCGAACTGAAAGAGCGATGAATGAGCACGCCTGAGACTAACTGTTCAAAACACTCCCCTCAAACCCAAAGAGGAGGAGAAATATTCTGCTTCTGCTTCAAGGGACCAGAGCTCGATCCCTCTTCATGAGCATGTATGTACACACATCTCAGCTGCTGCTAAAGAGACCCTGTTTCAACACTGCAGAGTAAAGAATTACTCGTCATTGTAACTATATTCAGACCTCACTAATACAAGTTGAAAGCATAAACTCAAAACCAAAAGGCATTTGCTTAAGACATGCTCATGACTGGTCAGATTTGGCGGTAGGTAAGTCTTGGTAATTGGAAGATGAAGAGGAATATGACTTGTACCATGAACTGACAGGACACTAAAATATAGTCATCCCCTTCCACATCAAGTGCCATTTCTGTCATTGAGTTTAAAGCAGTGGTTCTCAACCTTTGAGTCGCAAATAGAATAACTAGGTTGGTGTTCACAAACCCCACAAAAAATCAATTTTGCAGAGAGTCACAGTGATATTTCTGAAGCTAGGTAGGTGCCTCGCTCTGTCGGAGACAGTAGCACTTTAAGTTTCTCAGTTGATGGCGCTGCTGTAGGACTTTCAGCTGACTGACATTGAGACACAGACTCCATTTCCCTCCGGCCTCCTGTGAGCCCCGACGGGTACTTTTTGAGACCATTATAGTAGCCATTCCATGTGATAGCTAGAGTTTATATGTGTGTGTCCAATAAGAGCTCATGTGAAGCACACTTTGTAAATGTTACTTTTTGTAGGTTTCTGTGTCTGCTGTGTCAGAACATGGTGGTTTATGTTGGTAGTTGTCAGTTTTGTGCTGGTTTATAGTTTTAACCAGAACAGATGTGGTTGTTCTTGAGGCCAGCTGTATTTTGTATATTGTGAGTGCGTGTCCCTTATGTGGAATCTCAAATGTTAAAAGACTGACATCGCTGAGAGGTCCCTCCCAGCTCTCATTCGGTGCCGCTTGGCACAATAATTTACTTTATTCTCCACAGCCATCTGGAGACCTCCAGAAATTATCTTGCAATCCCCCAGGTTGAGAACCACTGGTTTAAAGGAAATTGTTTGAGTGAAAGCAACCAATTAAATATCCAACTAAAACATGGACAGTGTGACAAAAGATAATAATGTGTAGTGGAATATGTGCGCACCAGTTTAAAAGTGAACCTTGAGTTTTGTGTGGAAATTGAATAACTTCCTGATATTTCACACGAGTGGTGTTCAACTTCACTCTCATTAACATTTGGTTAGTTTTTGCTCAGGGAGTCAGGGTTGAAATGCTTCCTCCAGGGCAAAATCTGGTACAAACGCTGATGAATGCTGATCACTAAACTGCAGACATCAGTCACATATGAATCCTAATTTGAGTTTTTCCTGTGAGTATTTGCTGCAAGTAAAAGAGATTCTGTGTTTTGCACTTTGGTTGGGGTTAGCTCTTTTGGTTCTCTTCTGCTAAAAAAAATGTTTTTTAATCCATCTAAAGCAGTAAATATAAGTCATTTTTAGCCCACGTCTGCTGTAGCATTCATGCACACAAGCGCTTTAACAACAGTAAGGAAAGGCTGTACTGAAACTGTGTGCAGTCTCAGATCCCTGCGGAGCTACTTGGGCTGGCTCTGCTTCGCTGTTTGTGTTCATGCATCCCGTGCATTTATTGACAAGGTAGATTCAGCTATGTGCCTCAGCATCAAAGCGTGAGAGTGGGAGCACAGCCCTGCGGCAGGGCAGTAATCCTATAGGCTACATCAAGCTTTCGCATGCTGCAGAAACAACATAACCTCATGAAACCATACGAGCTCACATAGGGCTTTTACTACCTTTTCTACATCAGTGAGACATCTGTCCCTGACATCAATGGTGATGTTTTGAAAAAAAAAAAAAAATCTATATATATTCAGCTCTCAGTGGCATGTTAAGACACCGCATGCAGATAAACGAGTGCCTATAGAGTTGAAGGCAACCTCACCTCTTATTCCTGTGACTCTTGCTTGAGCAAGTCTATGGACATCACATCACTCTACCTTTACAACTGCAAAAAAGAAAAAAGAAAAAGTGGAAAAAAGAGAATTCACGCTCTGAAAGGTACAGATAAAAGCATATACTGTATAAAATGTGACCGATACCACTGCCATGCTGTAAAAGTTTATTTTATACAAATGACGTAGCCTATAAAAGAAACCCCGACACTGCTCCCCTTATGCTTTACTGACTCTGTGCTTCATCTAGTGACGTAGGCTACAGCAGCACTCTGTGTGACAAGCATGACTTTACAATTTGATATGAGGATGTTTCAAACATTCATTTGGAGTCTTAGAGTCCCACTTCACCTGTGAATATATTGTATAAGCCGTGTATATTTACAGTGTAAAATATGTTACATTGTACGCTTTTAGCGAAGCATTTTGCACTGTGTAAGTTCTACCACTTTACCGTAGCCAAAGTGACGTTACCTCCTGTGTGGTCCTTCCTAAATGGTGATTGCATCATCAGTACTTTGCTCATCCTCAGACAACAATAAAAGATATGGATATATTGTTGTGTATGTTTGGCTTTCATCTTATTTAATTTTTTATCTGCTGGCTTGTTTGTTCTTATTTATGGACTGAAGGGACAAAAACATGATTATTCTGACATGCAGGGCAGATAACCATGTTGGAAGTGGTAATTGTGCAGTGTCGTCAGTAGGTGGCACTGAAGCAAGCAGATTTGTCTGCCACTATTCTCACAGAATAGCGTTGGGGTAATCACACTGAGAAAAATCTTTAAAAAAAACAATGTGAAATATGTGTTCTCAGTGCTATCTGCTCACGTAGGTAAAGAGGTTCGACTAGGATGTTTGTTAAAATACAAAGACCTTGTTTGATCATGGATTACCTATGAAAACTTAATTATCTTGAAACTTAAAAATATGAAAATCCATGGCCTAATATGCATCTATTGTGGGAAGCCTTGGCATGAACAATTTTTGGGAACACCTATATTGGTTTAAAGTTAATTTTAAGTTTACTGTACCCTCAGCTACTGTTAGCAAACACAGCAGTCGAACTATGAGTGTGTTTACATGCACACTAGTATCGTGCAGATGATTGGATTTTTATGTTTTTCACATGTAAACAGCTTGTGCCAGGTTTCAGGAATCTGAATCTGCTGGTGACAAAAACCAGGATACTGTGACATGTAAACATCTTATCCAGGTGTCTGAACCATCTAACAGTGGATGAGATGGCAGGCGATCAGAAACCTTGATAACGTTACAGTCTTGTATACAGGGATGAATTACCATGTTTTTCATGTTACATGTAAATGCCATATTCCAAATATAATCAAAAACAGGATAAGACCTCAAAACCAGGATACTGAGGCACATGTAAACACACTCTATGTACTGTACTTTGTAAGGTTGTATTGATCTTGGATGCCTTCTCCGGTCAGGTAACCATTTATACTGTATATCAGTGTCTAAACCCAACAATAAATGAGGAAAAGATGTGGCCTTTTATCAATATATTCATAATATAGAATATACAGTTACAGTATATGTTTGGACACTAATAAACTTGAAAATACCCTTGAAATATGTTGGCATTTGCATAAGCAGGATTCAGAGAGTTAGCCAAGTCTTTCACTGGAATAAAATGTTTTTTTTTTTCTTCCATTGCAAGTGGCTCTGCACCATCTTGACTCTGGCGAGCCACCAAATATAGATTGTCCCTAAGCTTTCTGGACACCAGCCTGGACCAATTACAGCGTGAACACCTCGGGCCAGTTGTAGAGGCTGAATGCCTGCGTTTTTGTTGGTAATATTATTCAAGCTGCGCCTATGTCAGCACCAGTCAGCACTCTCTTTTCTTCCCTCTCTCACATGCTCTTCCATTCCCCCCACAGACTATTAGGAACACATATTCTCTTATGAGCTCACACTTCAGCACGTGTCTTAATTTAGTGATTGACGGAGAGACTAACCATGCTATCAAAGATATTTTATCTGAAACTGGTCTCACTGGGTCGAGGAAATGACATTTTCAGCTTCACATGACTGTCAGTTGATTGAATGCTCATGTGCCTGCAGCACGCTGCTGGTCAGGCGGGCTCCATTATCCTGCTCCCAGTTTGTTTGTTAGAAAGAGGCTCCACTCAGATGGGCCTCCACAGGCTCATTGTAATGTATTATCAGACTGGGAACAAAGACTGTGTTCAGGACAGGGTTACATACTGAACAGACTGCAAATGGTCTCAAAATAGAGTTCATAAACTTATGCTTTATGTTACTGTACAGCAGCGATCCTCAATTCACGGCCCACAGGCCAAATTTGACCCCTGACAGGATGTCAAGTGGACCATTTTCTAATTCACGATCAAAATAAATTGATAGCACTGTTTTTTCCCAGGAAGGAGTTTTGCATGATGGGTAAACGAGGCTGTTTTAAGAGAGAAGGCTGATCTGTGTGTGACAGCTCTTCAGGCCGTGCAGTGTGCCGCAGGATCAGATGGTGAGTTATTTAGGGAAAAAAGAAACTATTAGCTGAAGAAGAGCAAAAGCTCAGCAAAATTATCATAATTTCTAATCCTATAAATGTGTTTCACACTAAAAGAGCTTAAATGTGCTGTTAATGCTGTCCCTGGTAGGAGTTTAAGTTCAGGGTTTATTCTAAAATTTCAGTGACAGAATGATGTAAGGGGTTTCAGCTGTGTTTGAAATGTTACAACTAAAATCCAGTTGCAGTTATTAAATGCAGGAAAATATCTCATTTATCTTTCAATCCTTGCAGTTATTTTTAAGGCAGTTAATTTGAAAATACAAAACCTAAAAGAAAGATGAGTTTCAATTCAATTCAAAAGACTTTAATTGTCTTTGAGGGGCAATTTCTGTAGCAGGCAGCAGCCTTTTAATGTTATCTGACTTTATCTGGTAAGTGACATTATTGGTATTAGTTTATCAACTGATCCTGACATCCTGTCATTTTGCAAAAATGGTCCCCAGACAAAGCAAGTCAAACATTCCTGCTGTATAAGTTATTTATTCACCTGCACTGCACCGTAGCTACTGAATTATTTTAAACCTTTGATTTGGTCATCACAGACTGATCATTTTAATCATGTGCCTACACACTGTATTGCCACAATTAATTGATCAAAAGAAAATTAACTGTCAACTAATTTGATAGTGGATTAATTATTTCATTATTATTCAGTTATTTCAGCTTTTTAAGCAGAAATATCAAACAGGCTGGTTCCAGATTCTTAAATGTGAGGATCTGCTTCTTATTGTTGTCACTTATGATCAGAAATAGATTGGGTTTTGGACTGTTTCTTGGACGAAAGCAATTTAAAGAGGTCACTATGGGATTTAGGAAATTATGAGTATCACCACATTCATCACATCTGACATTATCAATTTAACTAATTCATCGTGAAAATGACAGGCAGATTAATAGATCCCCTTGTTAATGATTTAATGATGACACATTTAGACAGCCATTATAATGGCTGTCTAAATGACTATAATGGCTAATCCAAGTAGGGGGAAAAAAGAGATTCTGTAACATCCTCTTGTCTACCACTGTCCTCTCAATACACAAATAATGTCCAGTAGGAGTCACACCAAAAGGCCATAATTAGGTTTAAGACTCTTTATTAAGAGATTCATAATACAGATGGTCCGGTTACACTATAATACATGATTTAAAACTTTAAAAAGACACCCTAGTAGCTTGTTACTTAGGTCCTGAGATAGGAAAATATACAAACATTACAAGAAACAGCACAAAAGTTGATATACTGAAGGAAAATACTTGTTTCCATAGTACTACCATAAACATAGCCCAAAGTATTCTATATTTAATACCAGGGTAAGCATTTTTAAAAGGAGGTACTCTGACAGATTTATTGGACTGTGCATCCAAGACATGCTGTAAGGACAGAATACATCACTGATACTTGTTTGCATGAAAGAAATAAAATCAGCTGAGCCCCCTTTTTCCATTTTCACTTCTTAGCACACACATTATCTGTCATTGTTGGGCCAAACCACTAGGGGTCAGCACTAAGACCTTTTTTGATCCTGGTCTGGCGGACCTCCTCCATCAGCTCTTTGAGGTACTCGATCTCCCTGGCCATGGACTCAGCCTTCTCCGTCAGCTCCATGTTCTTCCTCTCCAGCTGTGCGTGCTCGTCCAGAAGCGCTTCCTGCTCACTCTTCTTCTTCTGCCTGTAGCGCGTTGCGGCCGTCTTATTCTGCTCCATCTTCTTGAGCTTCTTGGCCTTTGACGACTTTGACGGTGCTGCCCTCTCGTCTCCGCCTGCACCGCGGAGGGACTTGACTTTGACACTGGTGGCACAGGGAGAGGGTGGACTGGCTTTATATGTGGGCTCAGGGTATGGTCTGCTTCTGGAGGACCTCGGTGTAGGGGAGGAGTGGACGACCTCAGGTGTGGCGGTGGTTACGGTGGCTGTTGTGATTGCGACTTCCTCTTTGGGAGCCAGCACGAGGACGATGCGGGTTGGCGACAGGGAGAGTACGAGCCTCTGGACCTGTGGAATGACAGGAGCCACCACTGGCTTCACCTCACTCTCCGAGACATCCACTTCACTGCCCAGGTCCAGGGTGTAGGCCGGGGAGGAGGGAGAATCAACCACAGGGGTAGACTGATCTGGAGAGGCAGGCTCAGATTTGATTTCCAGCTCCTCTTGTGGCTCTGGAACACTCAGTGGAGGGGAGGGGACATCTTGTTCATCAATGTAGGACTCTGCCTCATCCACTGTTATGACGGAAGGCTCTGGACAGACATCAGGAGGAGGAGGGGGAGGTGTAATGGTGGGAGGAGCAGAGGGAGGACTCGAGAGCACAGGAGTTGAGAGAGTGGACACTGGGAGGGAGTCGAGCTCCATGGGGCAGTCCAGGGAGGCTAGGAGGTCTTCTGGGGAGCTGGGGGACTCTTCGGCAGCATTGCAGGAGCCAATCAGAGAGTCGAGGTCAAACTCGCTCAGATCCACCCTCTCAGCCATCCAGTCCAGGTCACTGAACACGTCCTCTGTGGAAGCAAACGAGGCATCATATTAATGAGCTGTCAGCTTTTCCTCTGTTACACTGCACAGTTACTGTAGTTTTGTGTTTCTCATTAGATTGGCTAGTTTTTATTCTGTTTTTAATTTGTCTTTTCATTTCAGCTAATTTCACCTTTAGTTTTTGTCCAGAAATGTTTGTTTCAATTTAGTTTTTACATTCAAATATGGGGGGATAAGCTTTATGAAGGTTCAGAATAGAGATTACAATACAAAACACTTTATAAAGTCATAAGGCAACTGACTCAGTCATATAGACTGTTGTTGTTGACAAATTTGATCAAATAAAAACATTTCACATATTTTATTTGAGTAAGTTGGTAAATGTACAATATTATTTCAGTTTTTATTTTCTTAGATGAAGTTTTTATTAAGTTAATCTTTTTTCCCCACACATCTAATTTTAGTTTAGTTGATTAACTATGATAGCCTTGTTACACTGGCACAGGTACATTAGAAGCTGGTGCATATTTCAAAAATTTAAGTCTGCTTTTTTTTTATATAATTTTGTTATCAATTATTTTCATTTCCTTCCACATTAGTTCTACATTTCATAATTCATAAATTCACAAATGAATAGTTTAACAGTACTATAATTATGTTTGTATTTATTTTATTGCTTTGTGATTATTAGCACATTATTTCAGTTGTTACCTTTGCTGTCATCTGAGACAGTCTGTCTCAGCTGAGCAGGGTGGCCCAACCAGGGGAGGGAGAGCAGGTCAGACTCAGTCCCGACCTTGTCCCCCCGGAGGAGGACGGCCGGCGGCGAGGGAGGAGGAGAGTAGAAGGGAGGAGGAGAGGAGGAAGAAGACAGCGATGAGGAGGTGAGGGGAGACACCGGCGAAGTGTCCCCCTCCAGTGAGGTTCCTCCTCCTTCCTGTAGTTCTTCTTGGTCAGGGTGAACAGTGAGGAAGTCCATGGCGTCAGCCATGGGAGAGGAAGGTCCCCAGAGAAGGGCCTCCATGTCTTCCAGGCCAAACTGTGAGTTTGTCATCATCATGGTCATAGTGGCTGTTGTTGGTCACGAAGGGAATGCGTGACGATGATAGGAAGGTATCGAACTCTTTTATGCTGTCGAATGCAGCAGTGGTGAGGGTTTCCACGTAGGACCTGGGGAATAAAACAAGACATTTGTGGTGAATATCTGAACATCAGTATTGTAGAAATGTACTTTTGTGAAGACAGCCTGTTAAAATAAAATGTTTATTTAGACTAAAATGTGCGATGCACGCAAAAGAAGCTGCATGGGTAAAAAAACTAATGCAGTGCTGGTGTGAAAATAATGATGCTGATCTGAAAAGGCACAACACCGCCCCCATCACTGCAATACACCTGCTGGACATCACGTGTTTCCACACAGCTACCAGTCTTGTGACTCTGACGTCAGTCTGTCTCCAAACAGGGTCACACGCTGACACCCCCCACTCGCGCAGACGGCACTATAAACAGCCACACTTTTGTTCTCAATCCGCCTACATGAAGCCGCCATTTTGACACAAAGAGGAAACGAACCATTTTCTGAATGCCACGTAGACAATCCAGAAAATAACTAATGCTTAATACAAATATATCGATAATGTCATCCTTTAAGATTTAATCTCATACATTGTACACTGATTATTCAAGACAAGATATAAAATCTAACATTTCATGTTATTGTCGCGTGTTACGTCATCTCAGTAGCTAATGTGCTTTAATATATCCTCGAGCTAATGTATTCAAGTAACTAATCGTCGATTCATGTTTATTTAACTGCTAAAAAAAAGTCAAATTAATCTAAATAGTCATTTAATGAGTTCGAGTCTCGTGTTAGCGGTGACGTCAGGCTGCTGAGGAGCTGTAGGCCCGACAGCCGTCATCGACCAAATGTTATTAAAAATTATACTTACGACATGTTTGCTGAATTAGAAGTGACTCAGTGCACTGGCTGGATGCACTGTTTTGCTGGCGGCTGGGTCGCGGCACACTTTTACACTGCCATTTCGGCTAATAGAGCGATGTTCAACAATGCTGTCACTTTGTCTGTTGCTCCTCAGGAAGGAAAATGGCGCACGAGGTGCTGCGGTACTGATATTGAGCCACAGCGCGTACTGACGGTATCCTTCCGCCGTGCGCACATTATCGCTCCGCCTGCGTTTGGGTTCCACATTCCATGCATGGTCTGAAGCCATCCTATCAACTAATCACTCACAAATACAATGTTTTACTCATGATTTCCATTAACTCTGCAGTTGTATTTATCACAGTAATAATTGCTAGTAGGCTAGGACTACAATCTTGAGCAGTTCTTAAATATTGGCTTTAGTGACACACTGAGTTTTAGAAATATGAAATGTTTAGTTAAAAAATAAGTTGCCAATAAGGCATCGCCAGCTCCATTTATTAAAACATTTTAAAGCATATCTCGCCAACACACACAGGACTTCGTTTCAATTAAACGTCCCCCTGAAATGTTTCAGGTGATCTAGCTTTTTCTTGATTTTCAGCCAGCATGTAAACCCCTCCAGAGAGAAAAATGACAATTTCTGCAAACACTTATCACCTTTGTATTGATTTATTTAGAAAAAAAAAAAAAAAAAAAAGACACAGGGGTTGATTTAGTCATTTTGGAGCCGAAGGCAAACACACACAGGGGGCCCTCCGCATACATTATTCTCCCCCTTTTCAATCCTTAAATGAAGAATAAGTCATAGCAATGAACTTTTATTCATGGTGGATTGTGGTGGATGAATTACAGCCTCAGGAAACAAGCAGTTCCCTAGTCTGGTGGTTTGACAGCAGATACTTCTGTATCTCTTGTGAAACAGCAGCAGGGTGAACGGGCTGTGGCTGGAGTGGGTTTTGCCTTTCAAAATCCTCCTGCTTCCTCCTTTTCACAGCATCTCTGTGGTAGCTTTGCTTCATTTTTCAACAGTCTGTACGCCATGCTCGCTTGCTTGTTTGTTTATAATGAGATGACTTCTGTCTTCCTGAAACATTTCTGCTGATGCACAGTGAGATCATGGAATAGTCCAAGTTAGTGGGGAGACCCTGAGACACCTATGAATTAAACATTCTGGTGCCATTTCAGCATTTGGATTTTTAGAAAGATGCATAACAATAAGTAAAAAAAAAAAAACATGCAAAAAAAAAAAAAAAAAACCAACATACAAATATTTAAAAAAGTTTGTAACCATTTTTGCCATTCTATGGTTCCCTCGGTAGCTTGGGGCCTAAGGCAGTTGCCAACCTTTGCCTAAGGGTAAGTCACCCTCTGGATCAACATTTTGGTCACAAGGGCCTTTCTCAAGACATAACTATCATAAAGTGCTTACATAGTGCTTAAGCAGGCCTACAGCCCATAACTGCATGATCATCCTTGGCTGCGTTGGAGGTACATCCATGATCATGCAGTAGCTTATTCATTCAAGACTCCCTCAACTGCCAAAACATACAATACCTATAATACTTTTGATATTACTAAAAAAAAAAACATTTTTCAAGTTAGAGGTACATATACACATATAAGATATAGCCCATAGTATATTTATGTCACATGTGATCCTATAATTTTCATTCATCCATGTACAAATATACAAAATATAAACCAAGAATTAAAAATAACAGCATAGAAAATTATCTTTTAAACTGACAAACATCATATGTGTGATTAATGGCACAATTCATACAGGATCAATTAATAATTTGTCTCTTGCCATGGATGACAGTTCATATTTTTTCTGAAGCTAGGTCCCACACTGGAAGGGGCATGACTTAGGCATCCTCTGTTACCAATCGCCAGTTGATGGGTGGCCAGTTGGAAATTTTTAACATATCATCTAACCCTCGTCTGTACAGCACACTGAGCCGTTTGTATACCTGAGCCGTCTTCCTCAATCATTTCCCCAGATGTGCAATAAGATAGGATCATGAAACAGTCCAAGTTTTGTGGGGAAACCCTTTTAGATAGAAAAAAAACTTTCTCAACCATATGAGGTATTTTATGGGGTTGGTAGGTTGGGGTCTAAGGCAGTTGCTGACCTTTGCCTAATTGTAAATCCTCCCCTGAGCAAATCAGTGTTTCACCATTCTAGCCCTCAAATACCTGGTTGTCATACGGATGTATACTTTATCACAAGGACACTTGATGAGGTATATGACTCCAGTGATCATACAGGATCTCTCTCTCACGCACAGATGCACACAATCACGCAAACACACAGTAAGTTCTTTGCTTCAACTAAACATTTCCCACATACGATTCAGGTGATCTAGTTCATCCTGCAGATTTTTAGCCAGCAGGCGAACCCTACCAGAAAACTTGCTCTTATTCGACTTCTTCAGCTTCTGGCCCTCCTTTTCTGTGAAATACTGGTCCATTTCCTTATCAAATGCCTTAAGCAGTCTCTCAGATGACATCCCTGAGTGTGCAGAAGTCTTTCTGTCATTGTTCATGTTATTCCTGATCACAAACTGTGCCAGATGAGCCATCTTCAGTGAATCAGTCTGGGTTCCTGCCCTCTGTAACCGGGGAATGTCGTGCCTTCGCAGCTCGTTCATCTCACAGAGGATGAAATCCAGACAGTTCTCCAGGTCAACAACATTTTTCTTATATTCATACACTAGTTTGTCAACTGACATCCTATTCACAACCTTCTTGTTGGCCTTTGCAGCCTGGGCACCCACACCCCCAGCGGTTGCCACTATGCCAGCGCCAACAGCCGTAGCGATGAGCGAGGTACCCATGGTCACAGGAGCCAAGGCGATGCCCAACACAGCAGTCATCCCTCCCACAGCGCCTGTTGTGCCTCCAGCAATGCCGATGGTCTTGGACTTCTTCTGCATCTTGTCCAGGCTGTTGGAGATGGAACTGAACTCTGTGATGAGGTTCCGCAGGTCTTCACTGCGTTTCATCATGAGCAGGTTGTAGAGACGTAGGGCCTTTTTCACATTCATGGCTCTCTGATTGAATGAGCTGCAAAGCCACCAAGACAGAAACGACTTAAAGGAGAAATCAGTAATACATTAACAGTGATTAATATGATATGGCATCAGAGATTAAGGAAACATGATAAGTTGACATACTTGCTTCTCTGACAGCCCTACAGCGCCACAGGGTGAAATTTCTATTCTGGCCCATAACTTGTGTTACTGTTTGCCCATTTCATGCTTATGAGAGTTCAAATTAATGCTGAGTGTTTTTAGAATGAGTTACCGTTTGTTTATGAGTTGCAACAAATCAGTGATAAACTTGTAGAATGAGTAGATGTTTATAACAGTTAAATTGAGCAATAGGTTTATGGAGTCTGGCAGGCAGAAGACAGGCAATCACTGACTCTAACTCCACAGTGTGTGTTTTCAGAGCAGTGAGCTTTTGTTTTCAACTTACAGTGGAGGACTTGTCATCGCTTGTTATTGTCAAATTACAATGTTGCACTCGTCTTGCACTCCTGCAGTGTTCCTGCTGCCTGCCTGAGCTTCCTTTTGTCTGGTGAGGTGGAGGTGTGAGCAAACAACTCCCTTCAACCGTAGATCATATATTAAATAAGATTACAACCTATTTGACATACCCTCTTTGGCTCCAACTTGCTCATTGGACTGCAGTACTCTTTTTAGATGTGTAATTGTTACATATTGCTCCTTTAATGAAAAACAGTTTCTTTATTCAGCTCATTTAGTTAAATTTGATAATAATTCTGAAAGTTTAGCCCATTAACTTTGATTGTCAAATTTTATTGCATGTTGTAATTAAGTATTTAGGACTGATGAAGCACCTGTAAACTGTACGTGTTTCCATTGTACATCTAATTTCCACTCTCTGAAGCACTTATTCCACTATTTTTAGAAATACTGAAACATAAAACTAACGGCACCAAAATGACATCACCAGCTCATAGAAAGAACTTCATATGATAGCGTGTGGTTACCTGATTTCTTCCTGTATACTGAGGCCGTACAGTGACGGACCCATGAAGTCAGATTCTGTTGGAGTGACGGTACAGACATGGATTAAATACTGTGTGCTTTGATCATGGTCTTTGTTAGTAAAATGTCAATAAAATAAGAACTTTAAATAAAAAACAAAAATTTGCACTTACTTGACACTCTTTTCAACCATCTCAACATCCCATTGATGTCCTGTAGAAAACCATGACAGAGACAATAGAATTTATTCATAAATCCTCTTCAAATGTAGTACGAAATTAAATTCTGATGAACCACAGTTTATTTGTGGGTGAAGGAGGGGAGCAGGTGAACTGAGCCTGACCTCTGTGTCTGATGTGGTCTGTCGATGAGAAGAACTGCAGTCACTTTGGTAGCATTGACCGAAAGGAAGTGTCGAAGCTTGTGACTGTTTTTTCACAGAAATAAATTAATGGAGCAGAATTAAATTAAAGCACACCATTGTCTAAGTATACAGAAACATAATCTACTTTTACAGTGTACAAACACGCACAGTCTCTCTCACCATCATATCATCATCGTCTTCAGGCAGAACGTCCAGGTAGGGACGATACTCGATCTCACTGTACACTGACTCTGGTGGTGTCTCTGTTGAGGGTGGGGGTGGTGGCTTGAATGGAGGTAGTGGAGGTTTGGTCTGTAATACACCAAAAAAAAAACCCCTCAAAAACTCAACTCTACTGCATAAAGATACAAGAACTTTCCTCTGGAGAATATTATTACACTGTAAACAAGTTGGAACTCATAATTTCAAGGCAACTGGCTTCACTGAATTGTGGAGTTTCAGGTTAAACTCGAACTGAGTTTTGCCGGCCTATAATCTTATGGCGATATAATTTATTTTTCCTCTTTAAATAGACTTGAATCGTTGACTTTTAAAAACCCCAAATATTCTGTATTTCAAGAATTGCTGTGAATGCAATTTGTCATTATTGGGTTGCTTGAAAATTGCAATCGAAATTGTTTGATTATTAACCATTATTCAGTTTTATTTTTTGTTTGTTTGTTTCTAACTCAAAGATTCAAGTTTTTTTTCCAGGAAAATTAAATTATCTCAACAAAAAATCATATTAACACTTATTTAAAAACTTATTTTAACTCAAAAATTTTGTGGAGACTTTTGTGGAGACATTGCCTTTAAATGAGTTTTTTCAACTTTTCTTTCAATAAAATGTAATAAAATTAATGTTTTTTTGTGACAGTAAATGAATTTGAAGGCAGTAGTACTGGTCTGATTGTCTGAGTGCAGTTTCATGTCTTCTTCAGACTTCCTGGAACAAACTTTTGCTGTGGAAGTACTGTACTTATATTTAGCTATAGTTGGGTGTGGGTCACTTTTGACAAAGGGACCAGTGTGTAGGATGTAATGGCATCTAGCGTTGCTCTTGCAGACTGCAAACACCCTGTCTCACTCTCCTTTGTCAAGCGTGTAGGACAGGGGTGAGCAACTGGGGCCACATGCAGCTCTTTTGCCCATCTACAGGGGCTCCCTGTGGCTTTGACAAAATTTATATGGAAAAGAATAACAGCGTTTTAATTTTCATCGAATTTCATAATCATCATCATCATAATTTTCATGTATCTTTGCTGTAGGCTATTCTATTTTAAAAATATGATTTTTTTTTTTTTTTTTTTTTTACAGCGTAGCTATCGATGCCAAATTGAACAAAAGACAGAAATAGATACAAAAACAGAGAATCTAATAGTTGTGGTTCCAGATTTTTTTTCCTTTTTTAGACAAAAATGGCTCTTTCGATAGTCGAGGTTGCTGACCCCTGCAGGAGAACTTATGGTGTCCACAAAACTCACACAAAACATGAGAGGCCCTCTCTACAGTCAGTCTGGTTTGTCTGTTCTGGGCTACTGTAGAAAAACGACAGTGCAGCATGGCGACCTCTGTGGAAGAGGACCCATTCCCTCTGTAGATAAAAATGGCTGATTCTAAAGTAACAAAAGCAGAACAGTTCTTATTTTCACATAATTATACACCAATCAAAACACACTTTTGAATATTATATTCCATTTTTTCCATAATCTGTCAGTAAATCCCTGTAAATCTGACACACTGGTCCTTCAGTGGAGCAAAAGGTTCTTAAGCCAGATTTACTGAAAAGGAAAAAAAATGGAGTTTCCGTGACAGCACGACTTTTGCGCCTTTTGTTACTGTTTTGGCTCCTGTCCAAGTACAGTTCAACACCTGTATTTGGCTCTCATACCTGTGTAGGCGAGGTTTCACACTCTGAAGCAGAGCGGGGGAGGGAGGACTGCCCAGGTCGAGGCGGAACTGCAGGTCTGTCTGTGCTGTCTGTGGCCTGAATATCAAAGACATTCGTGTTGTATTTGCATGTTTGCAGCTGAATATGTGCAAAACATTGAATGTATGCCAACATTTCTTTTGTTGATTCTTGACTATTGATAGTATCAACCTGTAATCTGACCTAATATCTCCTAAAATCATACCTTTACTACCCCAACTCACCGAAAACACTGTGTAGCCATAAGTCCCACAGAGGCCCACCACTTCTTCAGAGAGATCCGGTGAGACTGGACTTTGTCTGGATTGCTGACTCTCATCAGTGTAAATCTGCCCAAGAAAATATTAACAAGATAGAGAAAAATATCTAAAATGTTAGGAATAAGGTGTCGAAGGTTAGCTTTAATCTGTTGATGCCCATCTGAATAAAGGTTGTATATCTTTCAATAAATCAACTTAAGATGTGTCTCAGAGAGGTCAGCTGTTTCAGAAATATTGGGATGAGGGGAAAAAGTACCTCAGATTCTCGATTCCTCACACACGGTTGTCTGTCATAATAGTTGGAGGGAGGAGGGGGCCGCGGTGGAGGAAGAGTCTGTAATCTCTCAGTATTGTCAGCTGGACGCTGGCAGAGAAATGAAGAAGGAGAAAGTAAATCAATCACAATCAAATACCCTTGTGTCATTTAGCATCCATAATGAATCACATCACAAGATAATATTAATGTTTATTCACGTTATTCACATTAAGTTTATCCGTCATATATCATGTAGTCCCTGAAGTTATAGCAGCTAGCAACTAGCTAACATTGGCAAGCAGGAAATGCACAGTTACCTTAAATAAATTACGTATTTCTCAGCATTTGAACATTGTGGGAAACATTTGGAATAATGTAAAAGCACAACTCAGCGTAATATATAACATAGTATGTCTACTTTAATGTGGAAATGTTATTTCCATCTCCAGTTTTAAAGAGTAAAAATGAAGCTCATCTTATTTAAAATATCATCAACCTTCGCAGTTGTTTCAACATTTAAATTCAAATAGCGGTTGGCTCCCTCAGCTGCTGCTGTGGGTTTACTGGAGGTCACAGGTTTGTTCACTGGTGGTCTGGGAGGAGGACGAACAGGTCGAGGCCTCTTACAGTCTGCAGGGAATCCATTGAGTTTGGAGCCCTGACAACAGAGGCGACATGAAAAAATTAATACATGCTGATTAATGCATGCAGCTTTCATGAGTTAATATTAGCAAGTGTCAGAATTGCTCAACTCACTGCTGCACTGGTTGTGGTGCCGTTTTTGTCTACAGAGTCCACAGTGTTGTTGTTACACTCAGCATTTGGTTGTGTTTTAGTCCTGGGGCGAGGTACAGGCTTGACTATAATCTCTGGTTGGCTTCCATCCGCGACAGAAGGCTGACCGAGATAAATAAATAAATAAATAAATAAATAAATAAATAGATAAATAAATAAACCCAGGTCAACTGAAGTGGAAGTCGTGGGATTTCCATTTTCGTCTCTAGTTTCAAGATGGAATGAGGTGATAACATTTAAATGCTGGCAGACACAGAGAAGATGACTCAACAGTTCATGCTTTTAAATGTTACTGTAACTGATGTTAACAGGAATCTATTGTTACCACTAATGCATCTGGGTCTTCGTAGGTAGGCTGTACGACGTCACAGGAGCTGGTGATCGTGATGGGCCTCATCAAGCTCTTCCTGGGGGGTTTGGGCGGCTGTGAGGTTAAGCAGTGAAAGAACTCTTTAATATTAAGACTACTGGGATGATGGCAACCATGCACCTCATCGTGTTGCCCTTCTCTTTTTATATACATGAAGACATGTTACCAGAACTGTCCTTGTTGTCCTAATGAAACAAGGAAGTTTCACGTGTCTTTTCAACCTGACTTGTAGTTCCTGTAACCTTTTTATCTTCAAACAAGACTTGCAGAAGTATTGTGGAGAGATGTTATCCTTCACAAAAATCACCTGTAGGCCTACATCTGCGATTCAAAACCCTCAACACATCTGACCTCATGATTACTACAAATCCCTCATTTCATTTATGGTTTGGACACTGCTTGTCCTAACCAGCAGTTGTAACTATCATGGATGGATTGATAAGGGTTCCTCAGGATGAAAATTAGCTGCTCAACCCTTATTAACAGAGATATGCACTCGAGTTATATCATAAATTTGATGTTAGACTTGACAAAATCAAAATTGACTTGGGCTTGAACGCCAATGACTTGTGACTGCACTTTAAATTGAGCCCTTTGTCTTGAAAATATCTTGCACCAAGCCCAAAGAAAAGTGTTGCTCAAAAACAATGAATCCAGCAGGTTGACACTGTACTTCCCCAATCCACTTTCTTTAAACCAATCCAACAGCATCCAATCAAGCTGCAGGAGAGAACCATGAAGAACCATCCTTACTGAGCGCCAGTTTGAAACAATGATACCAAAGCTAATTTTGTTCACGAACAAAAACTATGAGGTCATCAGCAATAAAATATGCAGAATGCAAAACGTATGGTTTGAAGCTTAGTTTGACATTTGAAATTGCACAAAGAAGGTAAGTAGAGGCTCTGTTGATAAAATGTCATTACATTTGGTGAAAAGGACTTGAGACTTGTCAGTACTGACTTTGGACTTGACTAAAGACTTAAGACTCATTTTTTACATGCAAAACAATGACTTAGCATCACCTCTGCCTATTAGCATTGTATATGTATGGTATTCTCATGCCTGAACCCAGGTTTACTTAAGTTAAGAACATGCAACATATAAGCATAATACAAAAATAACGAAGACAGGACTGATTAAACTAGATATTGACACAGGAGCCCTCCTCTAAACAAGGCTTCAAGATTAGAAAGTAGAGCAGAATCCACGTAAAGGCCCCTCTTCATGTCAGTTGGTGTTGTGCTTCAGCGGTGCATATTTCCAGTCATTTTTTTAATGCGTGAATTGACCACAGTTCAGTTGACAGAGACTGAGCCAAATTAGAAATCCAGTCTTAATGTCTGTAGTTTTATCTCAAAATTGTGAATGCTGGATAAGTTTGATGCTGTTTGTCAAAACAAGTGAAGTAGGCATTTTGAACGGTGGCATTTTGACATGTCACAGCAAGAAAAGCACAGGTGTAAATAATGAAATAGATTATGGCTGAATGCTTTTCACATGCAAAACAAGTATCAAAGTACTGTAATCGACCATGTTTATGAGCAGACATTCTGCAGTAAATCACGGCCATGGTCAAGCCTTAGCAAGACGTCAGTCATTTAATAAACAAGTTGATTAGTACTCTTACATGCAATTATGTAATCAGATTTGTCTGCAGTTTGGGGCTCTCTGATAGCTCAGGTAAAGTATGAGCCACATGTACTGAGGCTGAGTCGCCCACTGTTTGATTCCAGCCTGTCATCCCTCATCTGTCTCCCCACTTTCAGCTGTCCTGTCTAATAAAGGCTAAAATACCCAAAGAAATTATTTTTAAAATGATCTGTCTGCTGTTTATTAACCAGAGAAAAAGATAAGATTGCAATGCACTGAGAAAATTAAGGAAGAAACCAGCTTGAGCTAAGATCAGCATTGTGCACAAGAACAATTTCAGTCTTCCTGACAAGAAGGTTTGCAGGAAACACACAGATGGACTTCTGGTAAATCCCCTTACAGTCTAATTATAATAATGATCAGCTCCTCACTGTTGCCAGGCATCTTTCATTAGACATATGTGCTTTCCTGATGGGGTTATGTTGTAGTCTGCTTAAAACCAGCACAACAGTTGGATAATTGTTTGAGCAGGTGGATTATAGCAAGCATTTTAAGTATACCATTATGCAATGCTGTATTCACATGTTTATATATCACTGCTTTGTCACATTAAATGCAGTCAGATTGTACAAGATTGCAGCCATTTCAGTTTTCCAATCACTGCTTCAGCCAAACTTAAAGTTAACTTAATTAACTTAATTAATTAACTTTTTTAAAAATGTTTTTGGGTCATCCTATTCTTGGATATCTCAGGAACACCTTGAGGAAATTTCTTCAAATTTGGTGCAAATGTTGACTCTGGGCTCAAGAATGAACTGATTAGATTTTCTTGGTCAAAGGTCAAAGGTTACTGTGACCTCACCTCCATCCAAATTGCATAGACACAATATCTCAGGAGTGCTTGGGGGCAACTTCTTCAAATTTGGTACAAACGTCCTCTTGGACTCAAGGATGAAGTGCTTAGATTTTGGTGGTTTAAGGTCACAGTGACCTCACTAAATACGTTTTTGGCAACAACTCAAAAATTCATGCGATAAATATGACAAAATTTCACACAAGCTGTGCAGGAAATTAACTACTTCCATGTAAGTACAAATTACAAAATAAATGTATTTGTAATCCACTACTGTTACTGAGAAAATATATAATGTAAGATGCATGTTTCTGAATCTCTGAATGAGACTGTTGGAAGAAAGGATGACTAAGGTGAAACTAACACAATGCTCATAGACAAAACCAGATACACCCTTGTAAGTGTTGTTCTGCCACATGTCCTTTAGCCCCAACTCCTTTCTAAAACATATAAAACATATATTTGATTATTAATAAACAAAAGAAAGAGCTGATTCTTACCATCATGGTTCAGTTTAGAGGCTGTTGTTTGTCCTTATTTCGTTTGAGCCTTTAATTGTGGCTTCAGTGTAAGAAACGGCTCCACGAGTCTCCTGTGCATTTACATGCCTGTACTCTGGTCAGGCCACAGATGCCATAGATGCCTCCTCCTCTTTCTCTGTCATCCAGCCTAATAGCCCTGAAGGTGTGATTCCCCAGATGCGTCAAAACAAGTGTGGGTGGATCCTCTTCTTGCAAAACCTCAGCCTATACAGAAACAACTAGTGAAAAAAAGCAGAAATATGTCAACACTGTCCCTCACATACCCATACACACAGAGACTTATCAGTTAGGAGGACATTGCATTGACTTACATTCATTGCCTGAAGACTTACTCTTAACCTCAACCGCAATCACTGCATGCTAAACATCAGCCTAAACTTTAACAAACATTGACCTTGAACAAAAAGACTGAAATTCATAGTTTACCTTGTGGACACCGGTTTTTCTTACTTTCAATGGGTCGATGTCTGATTGATGATGGAGGGTGTGTATGTGTGTGATTTTTTGTGTGTACGTCAATCTTTATGTCAGAGTGTTTGTGATCTTATCTGAAACTTGTTCAACAGGCCGAGTGAGTGTCTTTCCTGCGACTGTTTTCATAATTTGTCATAGCTCAGTGTCAGAAAGAGCAGCCTGTCGGATGACTCACCTTGAATTTTTACTTACCACAGTTTGGATTTTAAACTCTCATTTCATCATTCACTTTATTACTGAGTACTTGAGGAAGTAATATGTCATTGACATACTTTGATGCTTGTTAGATTTCTTGCTGAGCATTAGATAAAAAGATTGATACCATGTCTGCACTGTACGGAAGCTGGAGCCAGCAGATGGCTAGCTTAGCTTAGCAAAAAGACAACTAGCAACTACCTTGTCCAAAAGGTTTTTGTACAAAAAAGATAAGGCATATAGTGGGCTTCACGGGGGCTCATAGACATATACAGTTTGTTAACTTTGGTCAGAGCCAAGCTAGCTGTTTCCTCCTGCTTCCTGCCTTTATGCTAAGCTAAGTTAATCAGCTGCCGGATGTAGCTTGTGAGACATGTGAGTGATATTAGTCTTCATATAGTGAGCTTAAGAGGCGCTCTTAGGCATATGAATTTTGTTATCTTTGGACAAGTCAGATAGCTAGTTCCCCCTTTTCCCAGTCTTTCTCACCTTTATGCTATGCTAGGCTAAGCTAACCAGCTGCCAGGTGTAGCTTTATACTGGCGATACACACACGTGAGTGGCATCAGTCTTATAACTTACAACAATAAAGTGAATAAGTGTATTTCCCAAAATGTTGAACTATTCCAAAACCTTTATAAAGGTAAATAAGTTAAGTCCTTGTTTGCAGTCATAGAGTTGCAATGCCAGGCTGCTGTAGGTCCTAAGATGACTCAAGTGATGTCACTTGTCACATTTTAAAGCTGCCTCCACAGCTACAGAGGTCAGAAGTCTGTTTTCTCCAGCCTAATAATGTTCCTCATGACAAGTAAACTGAAATTCACGTGTAAAATTGGTAGAATGCCCCTTTAGCAGAAAGCTTGTCTTACAAAGACATGGACTTTGAAAGATGTGGGCGTCTACCAGTCAGGGACAGTCTAAGAAAAGATACTATTGGATTGCATTATGGGAAATGTAGGATCCATTGATAGATGCTCAACATTTTGACCGCTCTTTTTATAATCTATTTCTCGCAAGGCTCAGATGTTGTGAAGAAAATATTGTAAGCATGTTAAGTCGTGATTGAGGAAGTTTCAGGAGAGACTTTGCTTTTACATCCACAGAGACTCCACCCTTGGTCTGTACCCCCTTATTTCCTCATTACTTTGCTGTGCTCGGTACACTTTACTAACCCAAATTGTCAGTATTTGACCATCTGGGAATGAGACTCAAGAATCAACTATCTTTCTGGTGAATACAAACAGCAAATGACAAATCCTACTTATTCTACCTTTAACCTTAATCTCAGAATCTATGCTTTTCCTAAGTCACATTTGCATGCCCCATATGCAGCACCTTCTACTCCAATTCTGTGTCAGTCTGTTTGGTGCAAGATAAAGCACAAACATGTCCTCCTACGGCCTTGGTCTCTGAGACAGTGATATCAGGACAGCTGCACTGGCTGGCCCAGAGACAGACAGAAGGCAGAAATAGTTGAAATATGTATTTAGGATTTGTATCTGATCCCCAAACCCAAGCATTTAGTTAGTTATTACATTTAGTCCAACTGAGGAAAATTACTTTACAAATGTAATGGAACTGTAGTCCTAAAAAAATGACCCTTCCTAAGTTCTGCCCTTTTTTGAACCTGTTTTTGTTCATATCAGAGGTGGCTTAAACATTCCTCTTATTTGTGGTTGAGAGTTGTATATTTTGTGAATGAGCTGTTGACTTTAATTGAGTGAACCTGTGCTGTAAATCCCGTGTTGCTGAGATACAGGAGATGCTGGATTTGATTAGTCCTGTATTGTAAACTGCTGAGATGAGGGTGAATGCAAGTCTAGTAAGTCTCACTCTCTCTGTGGTGTTTGCTTGTTGCATTAGCATCTTATTTTTGTTTCAGAGATGCAATTGCCATCGGAAGCTTTTGCAACAGAGGACACAGTAAGTTGGAATAGGAGTTTGCAATGATGCCTCAAAAGTGGTTAACACCTGTAAGAAAGAAATTAAATGGAGACATTTATATGAACAGTATAAATTCCATTAAGATATTTCACATGTATATGAACTTTATGTATGCCTTAAACATTTGCACATTACACTTGTATATTGCACATTGCACATTGCTAGTTATTGTATATAGTATTTCTATTTTTGTCTTATTCATTTTGGATTCTATTTTTGTTTTGTTTCTTACTACATTTCCCCTCATGCTGCTATTTTTGTGCTGCTGTGTCAAATCAAATTTTCCCTACGGGGCATCAATAAAAGTCCATCTTAAGAAGCTTTCATCTTAATAAACTTTCATCTATATTTTTTAATAAATATAAAGAACACTAAATCAACAAAACACAAATAGATTTAAAGATATGTATATGTTAAACCTGAATTAAGAAAAAGGATCGAATATACATAAAATGCTGCCTATAAAGCAAGCAAATAAAAACAATCTGCATTTATGGTCTTTTTTTTTTTAAGTTTTCGTATAGGCACATATTGGAATATATGCCCTTAATGATGCAGAAAAAAAGCTGTGATAGGCGCATATCGGGCTAATAATATCAGTTGGCCGATATATCAGTCGCGTTCTACTGGCAATATAATTAAGTATTTCTGGTGGAGGGAGGGTCATGGATTTTCCACCAGTCACTCAGGGAGGCTCAAGGAAAAATATCTGTAGCTCTGGTGAGGGTCAACAAAAAAGTGCAAAAGACAAGCCAGGTTAAAGGTATTTTCATTGAGGCTGAATTTATCTGTAGGCTTCAGCCTGTATGGTGGGGTTTATAGACTCTCTGGGGAAAGGTAAGGTACAAATTATTAGAGGAATGTTTTTTATTGTAAGAAATGTTTTATCGGTTGGACTTTAAAACCACAATATGTCGGTATGTGCCTTATCATTCTCATGGTTTGATTGCAACTCGTGACTGTTAACAAGCCCCAGTGCGCCGCTTTGTAACGCAGAATGATGGTCATTCTCGTCCACCAATCAGAACACACTACTGATAATTTTCCTCCAATCACTGAGCCGCATGACGAAGAAAACCGAGTAAATACGGACATTGCGAAGCGCCGCACTCACTTAAGCTCCCTGCGTCAGTTGGGATAGTGGTCTCGGGTGTGTGTGTTAGTAACGGAAATTTAACCAAAGTGTGTGTTATTTCTACGAGGACAGAAATGACACGGCTGAAGATATTTTACATCATCGCGGCGCTGCTGTTAACGCAAAGCGCCGCCATCATCAGGTAAATGCGCCGTTTGTCAGCTGATGTTTTGGTATGCAGAGTTGGGTAACATTATATTATAACCTGCACTCAGTGGAGACTAATGTTACTCACCTGACGTTATAAAGTGAAAGTGTGTATGTGTGTGTCAACTTCTTTGTTCTAGCTGTCGCAGTCTTAATTAACGACACGTGTTTCCAAGTTCAATCTGTTAGTTTTTACGTAGTTCCAGTCAACAACAATAATGGTGTTCAAACTTCGCTCAGTTCGCACAGTTTATAAATTTGCATGCAGACAGTAAATGCGAACATTTTGTACCAGGAAGCAGACTTACGCGCGCGTCACGCACACCTACGGCTGTGAAAGTGACATTTAATTCACTGTAATTCCTCATTTCAGAGTTCCCCTTCATAAAACCAGAAGTCTGCGCCGCCTGATGAGCGACAATGGGATGTCTGTGGAGGAACTAAAGGCTTTGGCGAGGAGCAGTGGAGCACCGAACAGCTCTCCCTCCCCAGAACTGCCTGTAGAGAGGCTGACCAACTTCATGGATGTATGTGTACCTACTGTAAATTTTAAACCGCAGTTACACCGACAGTTAAGTCACCATTTCCCCTTTTTTTCAGGTTGATCGTGAGCGTCCCACACAGTTCACACACACTTCACAGAGCTTCTGAAGATGCTTCTGCAAAATGTCCACATTTTTAAATACAAAAATTTGTAGTCACACAGGGCACTGCTGGCTAAAAAAGCCAAATATTTGAGCATTATTATCAGTGAGGAAAAATGAGGGACTGATTAAGTAAATATTAGACCTAAGCATATATGATATCATGGGATAAGATCTTGTTTTTTTTTACTTTAAGTAACTTGAAATCTGCTTATTTTATGTGGAATCAGAAAGAGTTGTGTATTCTTGCTTTAAGGATAAATATGTAAGACCCTAGCATTCAAAAATGAATACTCCGGTCCAAAAAGTGGAGACATAAACAGTACATATATATCATCTATGGCTGAAGCAGACTTGGAAGTTCAGACAGCCTGCAGTTACACTGAACAGGAGTGCAGTATTATATTTTGACAGTCAAGTCCTGCAGACCTTGTAAAGCTCAACCTGTTATCCAAAAAATACTACAGTAGTCTCTGAAAATACACACTGGAGTTGAATCCAGTGATGGTCTGTCGAGACCCCTGCCAGACGCAGTCAACATATTGCTCAATTTCTACTCCTTCTAAAAGGTTACTGAAGATTTCTCACAATTCCTAAACAGACATATTCTCATTCAGTGAACATTCAGCAATAATTTTAACTAAAAACATTAAACAGACAGTTATTTTGGCCTGGAATGGAAATCTCAGTGGAGAACATGCTGACTGCAGTATTGTCAAAGGAGCCAGTATTTCAGCTTAGCTTGTTTCTGTAACCCCTGACGACGTCTCATGGTCATTTTATGGTTTAGTACAGCAAATGTATTGCATATTTCTCCTTAAGTTTTTAGTCAAACTTCCTTCATTTGATGTAGATGTAGTTGTGGTTTCACAGCTGATCTCACGGTTTACTATTAACGTTATTTGTCTCCTCAGGCCCAGTACTACGGGATGATCAGCATTGGCACCCCTCCACAGGACTTCACTGTGCTGTTTGACACCGGCTCCTCCAACCTCTGGGTCCCCTCCATTCACTGCTCTTTCCTTGATCTGGCCTGCTGTGAGTTTGCTTTTCTTTTTTTTATTTGGTTGAAATGACTCACTCACCATCTTCTGTACTGTGTGTATCTGTTGGTTACTTCCTGGAAGATGCTAATTTTAACAGTTGTGACTAAGACTTCACACTTGTCCTTGTCACCTCTTTTAGAGCTTGTAGTTTACCAGAAGTCTGAAGGCAAAAATGTTGCAGAATCTTTGAGCTGTTTCACTTCCACAGGGTCATTTTCATTACCAAATTAGTAATACTAATCTAAAGGAATGCATGACTAAACTGTAAACTAAGTCAGAATTATTGCAATTACAAGTAAATAGTAGTAAAAAAAAAAACAAGCTGTCCCGTGGTAGATTTGCATGATGGGCCATCAGCGCAGTGTTTGCAACGTTCCCATCCGCTCTGTTCAGGGGCTGGTTTAGGAAATGTTTAAAAGGCAAGGACCGACTCTGGAACATATTCACAGAAACAAAACAAACAAAATGCGTTAAGGCTGAAATTTAAAGCCTTGGTGAGAACAACCTGTACATTAATAATGGTTACATTGTTCATGAAGTGCCAAACAGCTTTAAATGTTATAATATGAAATGATATCAGTTAATAGCTACTCACAAAACTGCAACTCTTGGTATTTTTTTTGTTTAATTTAATGTTTTGGTTTGGTTTTTTTACCATTATTTTTTCATTGTGGTGGTACAGGTTATTTGTGGTGTTTCTGTGTCTCTTTATGAGGTTGTTTTGCAATGCTTTGTGGTAGTCTCTTTGCAATGTTTTTTTTGTTTTGTTTTGTTTTTCCTCTTCTCTCTCGTGGTGATTTTACTTCTCCTAGTGCTCATTTTGCATCGCTACTGAGCATTTTTTGTCCTTTTGTTAGGTTTAGTGTCTGATTGTTTTGCGTCTCTTTGTGGTGCTTTTACATCTCTGGTGTTTTTTTTGTTTTTGTTTTTTTGTCTCTTTGTGGTGGTGTCTCTTTGGGTTTTGTTATCTCTTCATGGTGAGCTTTGTGTCTCTTTGTGGTTAGTTTTGTGTCTCTTGAGGTAGTTTTGCACCTCTTTGTAGTCCATATTTTGTCTCTTGGTGTAGCCCTTTTGACTGACTTTCCATCAAGAAATGTTTTGTGTCTGTTTCAAGTCGACTACCTAACACTTTATTACTCTGGTAGGCGGGGCACTAGGGGTGGAGGAGTGGCCAATCAGGGCTGTGTGACCCTGTGTTTCTGGTATATTATCACTAAACTTCTGTTTCCAGAGTCCATGAAAATCTGCTCATTGTTTTGCTTGACTGTCTTCTCTCATTAGGGATTCACCATCGTTACAACTCGAAGAAGTCGAGCACATACGTTAAAAATGGCACCCAGTTCTCCATCCAGTACGGCAGAGGCAGCTTGTCCGGCTTCATCAGCGAGGACACTGTCTCTGTGAGTTCAAGACACACTCACTCAACATAGCCCTTTTGTTCAACTGCATTCCTCAATTTTGGTGGTCACACCATTCCTATCATTTCATTAAAAGGCGTGTTTTCTCTCCGTATTGATGTGTATCTCTGCGTCCTCCTCCTCTGCTTGTAGGTTGCAGGTCTGCCTGTTCCTGGCCAGCAGTTTGGTGAAGCGGTGAAGCAGCCTGGCATCACGTTTGCCGTGGCGCGGTTCGATGGGGTCTTGGGAATGGCCTACCCCTCCATATCAGTAGCTAATGTCATCCCAGTGTTTGACACAGCCATGGCTGCCAAGCTGCTGCCCCAGAACATTTTCTCTTTCTACATAAGCAGGTTGGTTTCTGAGAGAAGAAGTATGGAAGCACCAAAAAATAAATATGGAGATGCTGAAAACCACTGGCAGTTGTTGAGTCAGCAACTGTGGGGTTTTCACAGTTGCGAAATGACTCGGCACAGTTTTTGGTTTTTAACCCAGCCAGTTCTGCTTCTGTCCATCCTGTCTTTTAGAGACCCAACAGCAGCAGTAGGAGGAGAGCTGATACTGGGCGGGACAGACCCCCAGTACTACACCGGAGACCTGCACTATGTCAATGTTACACGAAAGGCCTACTGGCAGATCCAGATGAACGGGTCAGAAGCAACCTTTTATGACTTTATTATTACTATAAACTGGGAACAGCAGTAGTGTAGGCGGGGTGGACACACTTTCTGTTCTGTGTTTGTCATGGACACAATTCTAACTTTTTGGAATGCCGTGTTCCTTTACCTGATGATAATTAAAAATGGTATTCCCACAAAGCAGGTACATGCATGAAAAGTGTAATCCACAAACCCAGATTCCAAAGAAGTTGGGATGTTGTGTAAAATGTAAATAAAAACAGAATACAGTGATTTGCAAAAACTTATTGACCTATATTCAATTGAATGCAGTACAAAGACAAGATATTTTAATGTTCAAACTGATTAATTTTGTTTTTTGTGAACATGCGCTCGTTCTGAATTTGATGACTGTAACACGTTCCAAAAAAGTTGGGACAGTAGGTTGTTGACCGAGGTGCTACATCACCTTCTCTTTTAACATCACCCAGCAAATGTTTGGGAACTGACGACACTAATTGTTGAATTTTTGAAAGTGAAATTCTTTCTCGTAATGGCTTGATGCAAGATGTAAGCAGCTCAACAGTCCGTGGTCTGAGCTCTTTTACTATGAAGCCACGCTGTTGTAACACAGTCATGCAGTTTTTCACAATGATGAACCTCATCCCATCCACGCCTGTGAGCGACTGAGCCTTTCGAGGATGCCAAATCAACCGAACCAAATCATGATCGTGTTGGCACTTAAATTGTTTAGCTGTTGAATGTCCCAAACAGCTGTTTTTGAGCTTTCCACACCTTTCCCACTTTCCCTTTTGTTGCTCCCATTCCAACTCTTTTTGAAACATGTTGCAGGCGTCACATTATTACACTTTCAGTTTGAACACTAAATATCATGTTTTTGTACTGAATACAAGTCAAAGGATCTGCAAATCATTGTCATTCATTCTGTTTTTATTTACCTTTTGTACAGCATCTCAACTTTTTTGGAATTGGGGTTTGTAGTTAAAATTGGTGTTTCCTTGGTCTTAAAAACCCCATTAGTATTGTGACAAACACATTTCTCAGCACGTGTTGGAAACTGATGCATGTTGTCTCTGCCCCACCCTGCTGCTCCCTCTCTAACCTGCCCAACAGAGTTGCAGTTGGCGAACAGCTGACTCTTTGCAAAGGCAGTTGCCAGGCTATTGTCGACACGGGAACGTCCCTAATTGTAGGCCCTGTGGAGGAAATCAGAGCGCTGAACAAAGCCATCGGAGCTCTGCCCCTGCTGATGGGAGAGGTAACGCTGACGCATTTAAAACAAAGCTCATGAGACTGTTGCTGCAACTAAAGTATGTGGTCCAGGGTTGCAGATGCTGTAGGTTAATTAATCATGGACCAATAAGGCTTCACTCCAATTTCAGTATATTCTTCTTTGCTCTGACACCTTTCTAGTACTGGATCGACTGTAAGAAGATCCCGTCTCTGCCTGTTGTCTCCTTCAACATTGGAGGGAAGATGTTTAACCTGACTGGAGAGGATTATGTTGTGAAGGTACATACACTCATGTCAGATGGATTACATTCTCCTTAATTTTGTCCCCGACAGTTCACTTAAACAGTAGAGTCCTTAAAGAATTAGAAACAAACATGTGGGGGTACTTGGAAGATAATGACTTAAATATAGTGCAATCAGTACAATAGCCTTGGAATAAATGTAAATTTATTGCGAGGCTGTGCCTTGACACTGTGCCTCTTTCACCATCCACACACCATCAAAACTTAAGCTGTGTATGGGCCACAAGGTAGTTCACTGTGTCAGGATAGGAAATAGCAAAATTGTTGGTCGTTATTCTAAGACAAAGGAGCCAGCTCGTACAGATCTTCACCACCTGTTAACTCAAGATATTGTGTCCTTTTCTGCTGACAGTCATTCTCGTAGGTTCTGGCACCTTTCACGGATTTTCCTGAACTTTTGTGGTTTAGAAATCCTGAAATGTGAATAAAATTGAATATTTAGCATGTAATCTAATCTCTTCTTTACATCCCAGTGTCTCTGTAATGGACATGTGTCTGGGTCACTAACCAAACTTTTTTTCAAGTGTACCTCAATAGAATTCTCCCTTGTCCACAAGTATATTAAACTTATTGGTCGGTGTACTCTTCATACTGATCCCTTCGAAAATGATTAGTGTAAAAGATGAGGGACAAAATCCTCTTTCTGTTCAGTTGAAGTTAATATAAGACTTCTCACCCATTAACACTGGAACAGCATCAGGAAGGGGTCTCTTCACACCTTGCATTAGACAGGAGGAACAATTAATGGTGACCCATCACTCTTTCACTGTCCTAAGACAGACTTGAGTAAAAGTGTGACTGTATCTTTAAAGTATGCTTGTAACACTCAGGAAATCTTTGCTTTTGCAGGAGTCTCAGTTGGGTGTATCGATCTGTCTGTCGGGCTTCATGGCCATGGATATCCCGCCTCCTGCAGGGCCCCTGTGGATCCTGGGAGACGCATTCATTGGGAAGTACTACACTGTGTTCGACAGGAATGCTGATCGTGTGGGTTTTGCCCCGGCCAAGTAGTCTGCTCAACACTTTTTGTAAGAAATATCTTGCACTTGTCATTTCTACTGGTTAATCTGACTTTAAAACCACGCCAAACAAAGCTAAATGCCATAATCGGCGTTGTTTTATTTGCAACAATCCAAAGCATTTCAGTATTGTTGTAGATCACTAAGGTGTGGCTTGCTACATAAATATCTCGCATCTGCTTAGAATAAGCTGGTTTTCAATGAGCAGGCCACATTAATAGCTGCATTTAGCAAAGTGTGGGTATTTTCTGCCACTGAACAAAGGGACTGCTTCACTCAGTTTCTCGCACTTGTCTGTGAAGCTGCTTTTGAGTTTGAGCTTCATCTTTGATATGGCAGGGTTCAATCAGGACTATGCATTTTGATGCTTTAGTAGCTTTAATTTTTGTACTTAAGATGCTTTAGGACAAAAGCACCTCAGATTTTTGTGAGTAATTTTGTTTCATTTCTGAGAAACACATTTCCTGTTTCTAATGTCTAATTACAGATAATATAGTTGATGCTGCTTTTGTACACTGAAGGTATTGAAGGATGTTTGTTTTAACATACCTATGTGAATTTTATTACCAAATGTAACTGAATAAAACTTGTCTTGTCAAATTCTGAGTGGTTGGCTGAAGGTTGCAACCGCTGGGGAAAAGGAAGAACACACAAAAAAGAACCTGCAGAATATCATTTGTAACATTTAATGAAGTATACAAAGTGCTGCACCGTCCAACTCCAGAGCTGAACTTAAAAAAAAAAAAAAAAAAAAAAGCTGGGGAAAAATACACAGCATGCAACATATGGCCAGTGTGCTCTCCACAAGGTAGAGGTAGTCATCTACTTTGGGTTTTGTTTTGTTTTTTTACAATAACATTACAAATGTGGCACAGTGACACCATCCTTTCAGCACAGTAGTAATTTTGTAGCATAAACTAGGTCTGCAAAGGAAGACGCTTAATATGCACGCATAGAAGATCTACTGTGGATTCATTTTATGAGTACATCCAGAACAAAGCACTTAATGAAGCACAATAAGTGGTACCTGTTGATTTGAATCAATGCAAATAAATATTCGGCTCTTTTTGGTTACAAATGTACAATAAATACAAAAATATTCACCTGTTTTTCCATTATTATCTGGATGATTATTGACTGAATGCACAACGGAACTATAAACATATCGTACACTATACAAACAGTGGGGTTGGGGGGACATTTGCTCCATATCACTGCGTCTGTTTTTCTCATTCTAAGGCTAAAAGTGAGAACAAAAAGCAACCATGTGATTATTTTGGGTTGAGAGAAACAAACTCCACTTGACGGTGTAGCAGCTATAGTTTTAGTGACTCCACCTACTGTCACCTGCGACACAATGATGAACTGAGCAGCTCCACTGAGGAGCAGTCTGATCTAACGTCAGACAACTTAGCTATCAAAGCTGCTTTTATATAGCAGAGGATCTGTGAGTTGATCCCTCTCAGTCAGATCATGATCTAAAAGATTATTAGCACCTGTAATCTATTTATTCATATATATATATTTCAATCTGACAGGCAGAAGCAGCCTGCTAGTAGTGATCATAACTACTTGTCATATGTTGTTGGTGCCATAAAGTTCATGTACCAAGAACCAATAGCATGGTCTAGTATACTGCTCTAATCCATGTCTGGCTACCTAATCTAGACAGACTGGGCCAGAAGGGCACCTATAAGTTAATCAGGGTTTACGGTGAACCTGAAACCTGTGCACACAAATACAGAGGTAACAAGCTCCGTGCTCTAACTGCAATCAGGCCAGGAACTGAAGTAGAGCTACAACTAATGATTATTTTCACAATTAATTGTTCAGTCTATAAAATTTTTTCCAGAACCCAAAAAGACATCTTCAGATTGCCTGATTTGTCCCAACCACTAGTCTAAATCCAAAGATCCATTTACTACCATAAATGACAGAAAAGCAAAAAATCCTCACATTGAAGAAGCTGCAAACAGCAAATGTTTGACATTTATGTTTGAGAAATGACTGAAATGATTAATCAATTATCAAAATAGTTGGCAATTAATCTCTTTTCATCAACTAATTGCTAAACTGAAGTTAATACTGACACATATTCACCAAATGACAGACACAAAAACCTTTCTGGTGCAGGTTAGTGTGTTTACAGCAGCACATTGTTGGAAATGGACTTCTGAACCTACAGACAGTTGCTGAAAAACTGTCCAGTCAGAGGTCCTCCCTCGCTACAAAGATCCAGACCAAGATCGGGCAAGTGTTTGCAGCTCATATTAAAAACAGTCAGTGTTAAAGTTCATGATCTAGAGCAGGGGTTTTCAAAGTCAGACTGTGGACCTCCACCCAGACAAAGCCACCTTTTTTTTCCTTGTGTAGTTTTGTTTAATTCCTGCATGTCTATGGGATCATAATTTCATGTGATTTGATCCCAGAGACACTGAACAAATGAGCCACGATAGCCTAATATTGCTGTTTGACATAACTTCAGACTAAACCAAACATCTGTCCTAAGGCATTATTAGTTTCTGAGACTGGGAAAACAATAAAATTCCCCAATACTGTATCTCTGAACTATCTTTAACCAAATCACACACACGTAGGCTATTCTATGATCTCCTTTTTTATAACTAATGTAATATTTTTTCACTTTGATTCACTGGGCATCCCCTGAAACTCTTTGGAGCTCCCCTGGGGAGGCCCGCCTCCCACTTTTGAAAACCTCTGAGGAATGAGGATCTGAAGAACTGGAGTTTAAATTAAAGCAAAAACCAGTAGACAAAAGCACTTTCAGAATGTCCTGCTGAGACTACTTTTGTTGTTCCGCACATCTACAACAGAACACACAAAATTTTGACAATGCAAAATAACCCATGATGGGGGTTGTAAAAGATTTTTTAAAAAAGGGGAAAAAAAAAAAAAAAAAAAAAGAGTTGATAAAGCATATCAGACCTGTGCACCAAAGCAACAAATGTGACACTGGAGAGGAAAACTCCTTTTTGTGATGAACAAAGAGCAGCTCTGTATTAGACAGTCACATGGAGACATTTTCCGGTCATAAGTGGATGATAAAATGGCTGCGCCGTATTGTTCCCATTTCTATAAATGGTAGTATATTCAACTTGATATCTTGATATCAGATCCACAGTTGAATGGTGTGAATTAGAAATAAACATCAACGTACAACTCGAGTGTATATTCACCTGGTTGATTTCTAGGTTAGGTAGGTAACACATGCAGACATTCCAATCACAGCCTAGTAGTTGTTTTCACTGATCCCTGGAAACATGAATCACTTACATCTTGAACGCAGCCACTGTATTAATGAAGTTTTCTTACAAGGACCTCGATTTCAAACTGAAATCTATCAAAACACTAGCAGGATTTCAGATGCGTGATAAAAACGGGCATGGAAAGACAGCTACCTTGTCTCTTTCACTCAAGAATGTCGTTTTTCAGGCTGATCAATGCTTTATTAGCTTTTGGTTTGGCATACACACAATCAACATTACATTCTATCCTCTGACACAGTGGCACGGACCTGTCTCAAAACAGAGTAAACAACACTGAACTACAGTGGACATGTCTGTCCTTAAACTCTCCAACCACTTGAAAAGAGCTTGAATTTAATGCAGAGGTACATACTGCATCTCAGATCTTGTTCTACTTTTCATCTTGATATGGACCAACCAATCAGAGTTCAATCCTTCCATCCCAGTGTTTTAGGACCCTAACAGGACGTCTACTATAAACTTCATTAATACAATGGCTTTAGAGAGCCATGAACTCATTTTCGTCTGACATTAAACACACAGCTTTCATGTCAAGACTCGTACAGATCCCAATAAAATGCTACTGCATTCAACACTTTTTCTCACTGACGTTGAAGAAGAGGCGTTTAAGAATGAAGGGACCGTGTGTTTCAGGAAAGAGGATGATTCCATGCAGTTTTTTTTTCCCCAGGAACCTTATTATGGCTCGAGGTCACGGCCACCTATGAAACAGTGGTGGACATTTCAATGCATCGCTGCTGTGTAGTGATACACGAGGTCGTCAGGCATTGGGCGGCTGTGCCACAGCAGTTCTCAGCAGCCCCTCGGGATCTGACAGGGCGCAGTAGAGCGTGTACCCCAGCTCATCCACTTCCTGTTCAGTCAGCTCACAGAATAAGTTAACTTTAGGGCTGAGGGCACAGGGCAGCCTCCCAGCCTCTAGGTGTCCCACTAGCGCTCGCAGCAGCTGAAGGAAGCGGTCAGCAAGTGCTTCCTGGGTCCAGTCGCCTTCTTTTTCGCACAGCAACAAGATAGCATTGGTGAGCTGGCTGGCATTGAGCCGATTAAGGGCAGGATTGAGCTTGCAAACGGCCTTCGCCACCTTCAGGCAGGTGCATCGGCAGCCTCCGTCCTCCTGGTCCAGGGCCCTGAGTCGCGCCGTCTCAGCCACACGGAAGCTCTGCCGCCACAGATTTTCGTGGCGCTCTGCAGCCAGCCGATGAGGTTTGGCGATCAGCGAGGTTCCATCCTCCATCACGAGTAACGGCAGGAAGTCCACGTACAGCTTCCGGTCTGTCTCGTACTGCACCTCCAAGGTCAGTGTTTCTGAGGGAACCACAGGACGGATGACGTAGTCGAGGACGCTCCCTATAGCCGGCCAGTTGATGGAGCCGGCCACAAGCTTGTCAAAGACATCGAGGACTGACTTAGGTGAGAGGTAGCCTCCGACCATGCAGCGGTCCCAGTAGCTGCTGTTCCGTGGGAAATACTCCAAATTCTCCCTGCGGACGAGCCAAAAACCAGGGACGTTCATGATGGTGTCCTCCCCGGGTATAGACGACCACAGGTTCTTCTCCAAGATAAGAGGCACCATAAGCTGGGCGTGGTCTGCTGTCACCACCTAGAAGACAGAAGAAGGAATGAAAATTAGATAACAGCTGACAAATTTAAATTCTAGGTGAAAACTGGCATGACCAATTTGCCTCCACCAACCAGTCACGTTGCTGTTTACATCCATGTCTGTCCAGACTCATAATATGTCTATTGAAGACTTTGAAGGAGTTTAAAAAGTAATAAGTGTATTTATTGGTGAAACTGAAGTTATCACTATATTGACACATTGAATAATTTCCGGTGGGAAACATGCTGTCTTCACTTGGAGACTATTTTTACAGAGGAGGACAGAGGACTGATAGAGAACTCAACATTATGATGCCAAAGTGAGGCTGATCTTTTGGATATAAAATGTCACAACTTCACCATTTTATCCTATCAGATATTTGTGTGAAATTTTGTCATAATAAGCGAACAAATTCTTGAGCATTGGCCAAAAATGTGTTTAGTGAAGTCATAGTGACTTTGAACACCAAATCTCATCAGCTAATCCTCAGGCCTGAATGGGTGTTTGTACCAAGTTTGAAGATATTCTCTCAAGATATTCCT
This sequence comes from Lutjanus argentimaculatus, assembly GCA_034769285.1. Classification (NCBI taxonomy): domain Eukaryota; kingdom Metazoa; phylum Chordata; class Actinopteri; order Lutjaniformes; family Lutjanidae; genus Lutjanus; species Lutjanus argentimaculatus. The sequence continues at coordinate 11,249,714 of JAWZSL010000024.1, read as the reverse complement.
GAGATAATCACATTTGCGAGAATGGACTAGGCTTTAGGTCACAGTGACCTTGACCTTTGACTATCAACATCCAATCAGTTCATCCTAAAGTCAAAATGTATGCTTGTACCCAATTTGAACAAATCCCCTCACGACTTTCCTGAGATATGTTTACAACAATGGGACAACCCAAAAACATGATGCCTCCAGTCATGGCTGTTGCAGAGGCATACCTAGGGCTGCTAAATGCAGATAATTGAAATCAGTTGAAAGGTTGACAAATTCAATCACCTCAATTCAATCACCCTTTCTTTTTTTGACTGCATCATTGTAGACAGAATAATGCAGGATAACAGTATGGCAGGCTATTAACTTTTACAAACAGAGTGATTTCTCAAAGAGACAAAAAGTAAGGGTTGAAAAATCAAATCAGTGCTTGAATAAAACAAAATCAAAACTCCTTGTCTAAACATAGGACCAAATGTGTAACCTCTTACCTGCAGGTCATCATACAGACTGCCGCTCAGGTACATCTCTCTGAGCGGCATGTCGGGCAGTTTGGCGTGAAGGAACACTCTGAGCTCAGCACAAATGTCCAGTGCTGCCCTCCTGGCCACAGCCTGCTCCTCAGAGGGAATGTTCACATTATATTGGTAGAACTCCCACAGATGTTCCTGCAGGGACAGACGCATTCGGGCCCGCAGCAGGTCTGACTGAGTGGTACCACTGCCTCCCACAGCAGCTCGACCCACAGCCCTCCGCAGGCAGTCTGAAATCAGAAACAACAGACATTTAAAAAATGCATTTGTGCAAAATTCATCATTTTAAATAAAGACTTTTGAAGAGGAGGCAGCAGGTAAAGCTAGGAATGATGGGTGAGACATTAGGTGTATTTTCAAAATCTACAATTACTACATTTAGGGCTGTCTACAGAATCTGAGAAAAGAAACATTGAGGATCAACTACATTATATCAAACTAATACAAGACAGCTAGCGGGCTGTCTACAGCACTACACGGAGTCAACACCCACTGTAAAGGAAGAGCAAGATTCCTCCAATCAGGCTGTCTGTCAACAGATAAAAGGGCAGCTGGCTGAAAGACTAAACCAATGGCCAATCTTCCATAATATAACATGAAAAGGACATCTGAACTAATGACATAGGGCAAATTTATTTGCTCTGTTTTCCTCACCTGGTTCAAAAGCATGTGAGGAGGTGGGCAGAGACTGCAGTGACCTGCTGACTGTCGACTTCATGTCATGGTTCAGCACCCGTGGTGACGAACCCATCCAGGCGGGCTCCTCCCAGCTTCTCTTTCCTGTCTGCTCCATCTTGGTGGGACTGGTGGGCGCGCTTATGGCACGGTCATACATCTGCACATATCGTACATGTTGGTATGGACGCTTTAGTAATAGCATCATACACGAGAGTGGAGGGGTATGGAGAAAATGAAAAGTGGGGAGATAAATAGCCCCTCACTTACTCTTTTGACAGCCAGTGTTGCAATGCCAAGCATGGCTGCTCCTCCTACTCCCAGCACAAGCTTGGCATTGGAAAGCATGAAGTCAATGGCTGTGCCAATCCCATTGTCATCTTTCTTCCCTTTACGGTCTCCATTCACCCCCGCCATCTTGCCTCTGAAAACACAACAAGAGAGTCAGACAAAAGGACACTGGCAGGAAGAGGGCAGACAGAAAAATGTATTCTCTTTGTTCAGAGGCGACAACATCCAGTATGTTGTGCAACCAGATTCTCAAGCATAACTATTACATGTGCAGTTCAGACAACACTTCTCAGTCACCACTTATTAAATATTGTACCTACAGAAGGAATGAGTAACAACACCTAACATTGTCTTATATTATCTTCTTACTTGTAAACCCACCTGGGAGATACACCTCCAGACGACCTTTAACCCACCTCCAGATGACCTGTGAACCCTTCCCCCTACATAAGCCCACCCAATCGGCTGCTGAGGAAGAACTGGCCCCTCTTCAGTGCGTCCTCCTTATCTTCAGGTACTGTCAGGTCTTGACAGCGGCGAAACTCGCGAGCCACAGCACGACGATAGTAATTACGGTCAGTGTACTGAAGGTGACGCCCTGCACGGAGCAGCGCCCGGTACAGCTCCAGCACGGCACTGCGAGACCAGCCGCCCATTAGGGACCACACATGGAGAGGGGGGACACCCTGACACCTGGGACAAGGAAAGGGAACGGATAGTTAAGTTATATCATTTTTTGATTAAATTAGCCAATGGGGGGAGAGCAAGAGGGCTGTACCCAACACAGGATTTTGTAAGTCAGTTAGATATGGCTGTTCAATACAAAGATTCAATAATTGGTTCCTTTTTACTCAAGTCATCACCATATTAAACTCCTGTATCAGCCTACATGAGTGTGTTTTACCAGTTTTAATGTCCATCTTTGTCATCTATGTGTGATGTAAAAACATAAGATTTTCATCCTACTGCTCATAGTTCAAGCATAAAAACCCAGCACACCACAGAACATGCCTTGCAGTGGCTGCTGCAGCACATCACCCATCTTCTGGTTCTATCACTCCTCTTTTCTTTTATTAGTGTACAATGATGCAGCTAAAAAAACAAAAGCCAGTCACCAACTCATGTTGCCATGTGGATTTGTTAATAAGCACAGCAGCTAATATAAACATATATGATTCCTCTCATTTAGAATTTCTCATTGAAATGTTATCCCTGTACATTTTTGTGAGTTTCTACCTATTTTATCTTGTTATTGTAACACACACTGACTGACAAAAAACAGAAGTATGACTTGATATGAAGAATGTCAGTTGACTGATGGGTCTCTGCCTGATAATTCAAATCTTTGAGTTTCAGGGGGCAGCTCTTTACAGAAACTAGGGCTACACAATGAATCAAAATCACAAATATGGTGAAGTGCGATATCAAAATCGAAGATACTGCAGTTTTTGTTATAAAGAAAAAATGTGACAAAACAGCATTATAATGAAGTACTGCACTGTTGCAGAGACGCCCTGGCCTGGTCACATCCTCATGATCTTAACCACTTTTGTCAGTATGAGAGGAAGTCTCATTGGGCCAAAAATGAATCCGGTCTTCATGCTGGATCCACTAGTAATCAACTGATGCAAGTGGTAGGTGTGGGAAAAATGAGTGAAAGCAAATTCATAGTCTATGGGTGGAGTATGCTGCTGTGGAGATTAACTTATTTAATAGTTTATGCAATGCACTTAACCAGCAACCATGCTGGAGCCTGCCAGCTAGCCCAACCTGCCTTTCACTTTAGGTTAGTGATCACTTCGAAATTCATGTGTGCAAAAAAGCTTGTTATTCCCCAATTCATGCAGGACAAATGCTACAAATGCTTGGTTCAATCTGTCACTACTCTGAAGATACTTGATAAAAAGATTGAATTAGCATTCAAGAGCATGCAGTTTTTAAACCCGGAACCTGCTGCTTCGCCAAGTTATATTTTGTCTGTTGAAGGGAACAAACGGTTCACAATCAAAAACATCACAGCCTCTCAAGTGCAGAGTCAGCTCTGTAGCATTAGCTAACAGTAACAACCATGCCAATGTGACAGCTAAAGCTAGCTAAACATCGTGAGTCATTCACCCCCCGATCCCCAAAGGATTACTATGTGACACTGCCTCTGCCAACTGAAAATACTGGCAAAGCGACCTACCGAGGCTCATTTGTCTTCAGAAAATGGCTGGCACGACGGAAAGTCCACATCTCTTGACTAGCCTGTTAGCTTAACACGCTAACTAGCTGTTAGGCTAGCAGAGCGCTGACCTTAACTTCAGTCAGCCTTATTGACAAGACACGCTCGTTAAACAGTGCGGATTACACAGTGAAAGCGAGAAACACAAGCTCACATTTTAAAGAATAAAAAAACAACCTACGTTTCAGAAATTAAACCAAGGATTGAGTCTTCAGACAGAGGGAGGGCTCGGCTAGAGCCGGGGGTCAGCTACGACAGTGACACCCGGATACTAATGTGTCCTTCTCACACACTACATCCGGGTTATTATCACTTTGTTACAAAGTTAATGCTCATTTATTCAATTTATTCTATTCTGCTTTTATAGTGTTCAAAGGAGTACGCGGATTTTTTTTTACTATACAGAAGTATCATAGTCCAAAAATTATTCAGTTTTTTTAGACTAACAAATACATGTAATAGCATTTTAATGCAGTGTTTTGTCAGTGTGGAACTCATTTTAGGTGCTTTGTATCAATTTTATGTAAGAATTAGTTTAAGTGTAAAAAGTACAATAGTTACCTCTGAGATACAGTGGAGTACTCAATTTAAATACAAATATGTCAAAATTGCACTTCAGGACAGTACTCAAGTAAATGTAGTTAGTTACTTTTGACCACAATATTTTTTTAATAAAAAAAATTGCTGAATCTAATTGATCTGATCTGAATGATGCTATCTGCGACTGTTTCTTTCTCATTACTTTGGGCGTGGGTCTTCAACAGGGGATTCATGAACCCTAGGGGGTCCTGAGAGTTACCGCATGAGGGGCCCAATTTATAGTTTTAGATATTTTTTAAGTTATTTTTAAATTGAAATACATAAAAAAAAACACATTAACATGACTCCAACATATTAAAAAAAACATTTAATGTACATGGCACTAACAAAAGCTGGCTAACCTACTAAATCACTGTGTGGCACTTCTCCATGATGGTGAACTAGTTTGGTTTGTATTACTGAAAAATATTGACCAGTTAGCTGCATTATTATCCAAGCGTACAGGGCTAACACCATTTTGACACAGGTTGTTTGCAAGTGCAATCTAAAAAAATCTTATTCAATAATAATAATATGCACTATGAGTGATTTGTTGTAGATATTTCAGATGGAGTTAGCCCAGGATAAGAAAGTGTTATTTATGGTTTTATTCATAAATATTGTCCTGATAGAAACTAGATGGAAGAAAGGGGTACTAACCTTCTGTAAAAGTTGAATTTCAAGCACAATGGGGTATTTGTGAGATTAACTTGGAAAGGAGTGATGTGTTTCGGGGAGGGCGACATCTAAAGTGCTTCTTACATTCTTCATGAGGTTAAAGGTGAACAGCTAAAATGGCTGCTAAGCCATTTTCTGTAGTTCACTGACTATTTTTGGTGAAAATAATTCATGCAAAAACATTTATTATTATAAACCTTGTTTCTGCCCCTTCATAGATAGATTGTATATCTTAAAATATTGGGTCAGTATTGACCAGAAACCTGTTCAGTGAGGTTCTCTTTTTGTTTGAGAGTGCATATGTGTTTTTAATCACTGGAAGATTGAAATTTGGCCCAGAACATAACATTTGTGTGAAATAATTATGATCTGAGCATTAAATCAACTGACACCCTGTACTGTGGGAGTATTGGTAGCACCCTCCGACCGTTGATTCATTGCTTAAATATATGCCTATGTGACAAACTGATGAAGTGTTACTAACAAGACTGACATTGATCTATCAGGTAAGTTGTCATTTTAAAGGAGAAACTTAAAATCAAGTAGTTTCACTGCCCTCTCTGTCACATGGTCCTGGAGTACACCTGTGCATCACTACAGCAAGGTGAGAAGTTAAACCACTGGAGGTCAGCAAAAGCACATTTTCATGGGGTGTTAAAGGGATAGTTTGGCTAAGCTAACAATGTGCCGCTGTGGACAGGGTCAACAGGAAAACATATTTTAGCCACCTAAAAAAGGCCCACCAAAATTTCATTGCTTTATCTTGCAAGCCAGGCAGCCAGCCAGCTACCAGACTGCCTTTTCAGGTGATAAACCTCCATCATATAACTCTCTCCAAACCAGTCAGACTCCATTGGTGAAATCAATAATTTTACCTTGCAGAAGATGAGAGTTGCTGTTGTACTGCTGTCTTGATTGGTTAGTTAGTTAGTTTTATTGTGTGACTTCTACGTCTTAAATAGTTAGTTCAGATTTACAGAAGTCACACAATAACACAAACAAATAGATGAAGGCAGTAGAAGACAAGCAACTCCTTTGTAATGTGAGGTAAATTTACTGATTTTGCAACAGGACTCTGATTGACTGAGAGAGAGCAATATTTGGCTAATATAACGGCATTTCTCATCGGAAAAGCCTGTCTGACGGTAAGGTTAAGCACTCAAAATATTCTAAATATACGGTACACTTAAACTGAAAAATTATTTTTTTTAGGTTGACCTCTTTTAAGTGGCTAAAATATACCTCATACAACCCCACTTAAAATAATCCAAAATGTACCTTTAAGTAAAACCTTTAAATAGTTGATATACATTGTAAAATAAGCTTGTTTTCTTTTAGATCTGGTGGCAAGGGGCTGTAATAAATCTCTTTTCCAATCTCATACTCATGCTATCATTCATTATCTAAAATTTAACATTTACACACATGTTTAGCTTTGTGATCAGAGGTTCCTTGGAACAGGTTGCATTGACATCATCGATTCTGTTTAATAAGACATTATTCAATAAAAAAAACAAATGATACACAATCAATATGACTTTCACAAAATTCTTCACATACATAGTGTTACAGAAATAAAACAAAACTTATTTAGCAACAACATAAAAGATTTGCTTACATAAAAGATAAAACAACATTTCCAAGAATTTTAATGTGTTCCTTTATCTTGTCTTTAGATAGTCTTAACTTATTCATACAATTTGTACCCCTTAACTAATTATTTTGTTACCACTGTAAAGAAGTCTTACACCAAGACATGACATTTTTTCATTTTCTCTTTTGTAATTCAGCGCTAAAATACAGAATTTTCAGAAACATTTTACACTGAAAGGTACAAGGGTCAGATAAGACTAAGCTGTAAGAAGTTTTTCTAGCCATGGATACAGCAAGAAACATCGGTGAGGATGAAAGTCCGAAAGTCTGGATTATTGAGGTGACTTTATCGGTTAAATACATATCGTATATTCCTCTTTGGCCCTATTATTACAAGTATAGAACATCTAATGTCCTGAAAATCTGTGGAGATCTTATGATCAGGGCATGTACTTCATTCCTTTCATCCTAGGAATGATATGTATATCTCTGACATCATCATGCTGAAGCAGCCAACACAAGTAGCGCTCCGTCCCCATGCCCCATCCACTGGTGAGGAGTGGTTGCTCTTGCCGCATGTTAATGTACCATTTGTAGGACTGCTCTGGCACTGCATGGTGCCTGAGGGCCTCCTGTACCAACTCAGGGGTGGAATGGCGTTCACCGAGACCCACAGTCTCACCCAGCCCCAGGAGAAGATCAGCAGCTTTGGCTTTGCCCCGTCCAGTGCCCTCGACATACGCCTGATAGAAGGGAACTCCTAGATGGTCCATCTCAGTCAGCCAAACAGCACCACCATATTTCTCTATCAAGACCCGCTCTCCTTTGCGTGTTAGCTTTCTGCCAAACTGGGGCTGACCATCTTGGACCCACTCTACGCAGTCAGCAGAAGGCATCATGGGGATGGCCTGGTCTAAAGGCACTCTTGGGAGTGGGGTCTTTCCATCCAGCTTTGTCAGCATGGAGGTGACATGTGTCAGGGTCCCGGCAGTGTTAAGGATCATATCAGAGTGTTTCTTCAACATAGACTTGGTAAGATGAGCCAAATATCCCTCTGCTATAGACATGGCAGTGTCCATGTCACCCAACAGTTCACACTCCACATGGTAGAACTGATTCAAGTGTGTGGCATCAGGATCTTCCCCTCTAAAGCTGGGAGATATGTAGTATGTCCCTGGCAGGTTCTCCTGGAAGCGAAGGAAGTATTCAAGTACAAACTGCATTGAGTCAGCCAGGTAGATGTCGTTGCCCAGCAGGTTAACAGAAACTGGTTCTGAGTCAGACCCCAGGCCCATTGGCGAGGAGATGGTGTCTGTGGTGAGAGGGGTCAGAGCATAGGAGTAGTGGCAGGAACTGTGGAAGTATTCCACTGTGCCGTGGAAAAGAGTGTTTTGAATCTGGAACAGGTTGCGATACCACTGGCTCTTGATGGAAAGTGTGGAGTGGGACTGAGGGTCTTCCCATGAATGAGGCGGTCTGCACTGGGTAATTTTGGAGTGGATGTTTTTGAGGGCCTCAGGGTCAGCAGGTGGGCCATCCAGTGATGACACATATCCTGGGTAGTTTTGGAAGCATTCTGGTTGCAGCTCCGCACGTTTAGTGCCATCTGGTGAAGGTAACATTGGGATCAGCTTGGCATGAGCATAGTCAATCTCAAAGCCCTCAAAGATCAGTGCAATGCCTTGAGCTTTCATACCCTCTTCCAGCAGACGGGCAACTTTGTAAGTGGCTGAGAGCATTGCTTTGTAATCAGCTTCCTCTAGTTTGAAGATGTCACTTGACAGTGGTTTGCGTGGCACCACAACAGTTAGTCCAGGAGAGTTTGGGAATGGTGTCAGGAAGGCAACATGTTCACTGTCTTCCCACACTCTCCACTGTTGCTGCTCTCCACGTACAATACGACTGAACAGGTTGTCACTGGAAGCATCTCCAAAAAAGTCAAAGCAAGAGGGTGCATTTGGCGTTGGCAGTCCGTTTCTAATCTTGGCTTGAACCTGGGTCAGCGCTTCATCATCCCAGCGTGGACCACTTTTTGAGGTACAGTAGCCAGGATCATAAGTGTTGAATTCTTCTTCAGGAGCAAGATGGGGCTGCCATTTTGGCTCTAGGCCATGAAGTGGGAGCAGTCTGATTTGTGCTGGCTGATCAGGGGTTGGATTGAAAACCAAGGCACAGCGCTGCACTCCCAATCGCTCACAAAGCAAGCTTGACACAGCTCTTGCTCCTTGTAGCATAGCCACAAAATCAGGTCTAGCAAGTCTGAAGATGCTGCTTGCCCCGCTAAGAGTTTTTCTAGTCAGAATGGTTGACCCAGGGATCCAGGGGTTGGGATTAAGGTAGGCAACCAGTTCATCGGTTTCCCAGATTACATTAGAGAAGGTCGTCAGGGGCCTCAGGATCTCTACTCGTGAGATGCCATCTACCATTGAGGCCACAAACATCACGCCAGCATTTGTTTCAATGATGGAATCACCTTCAGCGTCCACAGCAATGATCCCTGCACAGATCCCGTTCAGATTTTCATCCATCACTTCCCTACATGCCTGCCTAAGGCTATAGCCTTTGTGATGGTAGAGACTGGCTATTTTCTGTGCAACTGTGTGCCTCAGAAATACATCTCCATCGCCAGAGCATGTAATAGCTACCTTGTCATCAGCATATACTCCTGCCCCTACTACTGCTGTATCCCCAACTCGCCCTTTCAGCTTTCCTACTAACCCACCTGTGGAAGATGCAGCAGCCAATCCATGCCAATGATCCAAAGCCACAGCTCCAACTGTCTGAGGGTGATTGTTTTTTGAGCTATTTCCACCACTGACCTTTGCAGTTAACTCTCTGTAACGTAAGTCAGTGTGGAAATACTCTGGCCCAACTGGCCTCTCTTTCTCCCCCAACCCCTGCAGAAACTCTTCAGCCCATCTCCCACAATGAGTGAATGAGAGCTTTTCTCCATGACAAACCTGGCTCCTTTTATTGGGTTCTTCACACTTTGCACACAAGCAACAGATCCAGACCTCATTAGACTACCATCTACAATGGTTGCTTCCATTTCGTTTTTGCCATCTTTGTTTAATACTGAGCCTTTACCTGCATTAAACAGGAAACAGTCCTCCAGGGCTTCCACTGACCTCTGAACTGCATCCAGACTCCTGCCACCTTGTTGAAGCACTTGGGCTCCAAGGTTTAAGGCTGTCTGTAGAGCAAATTCAATAACCGCGGTCACTTCTGTGTTCAGCATCATCTCTTCTCCAGCGCCACCATGGATCAGCAGCATATAGTCTGGGCCAGACGTGGAGCCAGCAGTGTTTTTTCCATTGTTTGGGCTCTTTGGACAGTGACATGTCTCTCCATTAATTTTCTCTTTTTCATTGTGTTGCAGTAGACACTCCAGGGCTCCCATTTGATTTGCAATGGCATATCGAATAGCTAAAAGCATCACTAATTTCAGGTTTTTCTTCAGGCTTTCTTGAAGCTTCTGCAGCACGAGAGCAAAGCTCCCTTTCCCATTAAGGACAATTCGAACCTTGTCTCTCCTCCCAAGGTAGGATACGGCAAGCTGATCTTGGGCATAAACATTCCCTACTCCACATTCCACACCCTCCATCAGATCTGTACCTGTGAGGTACACAGATGGACATCCAAAGGGGTCCAAAAACTTCTTCAATGGGTTGTCAAATGGCAATGATCGACGCAGGGCAGCTAAGTGGGGACCAACTCCTTGACCACTTTTGGTGTTTTTGATGAGGCTCTTATGCTCCAAAAATGCAACATGGAACAAGTGTAGGAGGTCAGTAGTGTACTGGATTGTGTTATCTGGGCCAACGCCTGATGCTAAGGCACCTACTAACTTGCGAGAATGCATGGTGAGTGAGTATGTAGGATCACATCTGCCATGTTTGAAGTGGCGCATATGGGTAGGTGTAACAAGCATGTGGACTGGCAGCAGATTCCCCAAGAGTCTGCCTCAGGGAAAGCTGCAAAGAGAAGTTGATCCAAGCATCATACAGGCCTCGCTGCCCTCTGAGAGTCGAAAATACATCAGGATAGGAGGGCACATCAAAACTGAGAACTGGGTGTGTTGCTTTTAAGTCAGGGCTCAGTTTGGGAGTACTTATGCCTTGTAAGGGGAATGTTAGGGAAGCTGGACAAAGAGAATTAAGATTGTTTACTTTAACAGACCTATTCACATTTTCTGTGTCAGTATCAACTAGGTTTAGGTCAGCAGTTTCTGACAAATTGTACACAAGTTCAGTCATAAGCACAGCCACCATCCCATCCACAGCACTGTGTTCAAACACCACCCCAGCTGTGCTGTCCTTGAACACCACCAGGTTCATCACCTGCCAAAAAATAGAAAAACAAAGATGGGTTTGTTTTTTTTGTCCATTGGAAATTCATAAGCATCTCTGACCACCATTAATAACACCAAAACATGCTGATGTGTTTGAATGTTAAATTATATATTCTTTACTTAAAGAAAATGTATATGTCAAAAACATTTTGCAAACTTAGCTTGTTAATGTCCACTTTTGCTCTGAGAGTGTAACTGAATTACTTAATCAGGTCAGCGTCAATTACTTAATCACTTAATCATGTGATAATGTTTGCTTAAATGTTAAGGAAGTATGGTGGATAGAGGAGGTTTGAAAGAGGTGAAGTTGGTTTAAAATCCTTATCCAAAATCTATCCAATACCTTGTCATAGTATCTCAGACATGGACTGTCTCCTCCTCCTCCCAGCCTCACTGCATTGAGGATATCGGCCAGTTCAGATGGTGCATTGCACTCCTCGAGACAAAGTGTCAGTACAGCGCTCTCCATCAGCCCCAGTGATGCTGCTGCATCCCCTCCTTGCATCAGGATCTCTTCTCTTGTAGTAGCCCAGGCTTTGCGCTCCAGTGCTGAGAGGCTGCAGACAGTAAAGGGATCATTGTGTTTTCCTGCCCTGGGTTGATCCATCACCTGCGCCAGCTGGTTGTAGATGTCAATGAATGATCGAGCAGAGACTGGGCCACCAGTGCTGGGACGCCACATTATGTCAACAGGGAACACTCCTCCAGCACAGGTGATGATGGCATGTAGGCTATCTGGGTAGAGCTGGAAATGAAACAACAAAGCTACAGATCAAAAATTGCTCAGAATACTTAAAAAGTTGTTTAACATCAGGCTGAAAAGCTGTTTTGCTGCTCTCTCTGGTTGAAAGTTTCAAGCATCTGTATATCCAACAGTGAAAACTTAAAACCCTGAGTTTTAAGTTGTTAGGGACAGTACTCCTACCCTATTGAAAAATGAAAACTTCTAATTTTTCATTATACTTTGATCAGTGTTACCAGTTGTGTCCTACAAGTAATCTCACCTTAATCTCATCTTGACTCCTGCCAGGAATGCGGCTGGCAGCGAATACCTCAGACTGCTGTGTGCGCTCCATTGGCACATTGCCCTCCAGTAACAAGGGCTCACTGTGCAGCTTTGCTGCTGCCCAGAGAAGAGCAGCTGCCCTTCCTAGCTGGGTACATTTCTTTGCTTGGGAAGGAAGAAGAACAAGTGGGAGGGCTGTTGAGGTGGGCAGGGGGTCAACACAAGACAGCAGACCTCTCTTGAACTGCTCTGTCACCCAATTCTCTTGGCCTGTGGCAATGGTTGTTAATTTTTGTTGGGCCTCTTGAAGGAGCTCCATCTGTTGGTCCACTGTACTTTTGAACTCAGGGTAAAGGTCAGGACTCAAGGTGAGCTGCAGGACACGGCTCACTTCTTTCAAGGTAACATCCAGCTCTGGAACTGGGTAGTTGAGAAGGGTCATCCTGTCCGTATGGAGAAGGCTTGATAGAGAAGGAGAAAAACAGAAAAAATGGTGATGTTAGGTATTTAATTTGACATCTGTTTCTCAAACTTTTTAATCACCGTGTACTACTTCAGAAAATATTTGACTCTCCAAGTACCACCATTAATGACCAACATTAAAATGCAGTAGCGTAGGCTGACTCCATTTAGCTATGAACAGTTCATACAGGAGGCAGGTTTATTCCTAATAATAGGATCATTTATGTTTGACTGTTGTCAGCCACTGCCTTCACAGTAAAGAAGTGACTTACTGCTATCACAGTTTAGCTCATAACTAATCAGGGATGACATGTGTGTGCTATGTGCATAATTGTCTACATAACAGCTGATGTTGAAGTAAAAATATTACAGGAAGGGGGAAAACTTATTTTAAATTACATTTCATTGATGAGTATTTTCATTTGAAATTTTGTGGTATTTTGACAATATGTTTTCAAATTATTTCATTTAAAATTTTTAGGAGATTCCTTAGTGTACCACCAGATGGAGCTCCAGTACCACCAGTAGTGCTAGTACTACAGTTTGAGAATCTGAGGGTTGGACTATGCATTGTAGATGCAAAAATGTTAGAAGCATATGAAGCATGCATGTGCATGTTAAGTGTATGTATGTACAAGGACGGCAACAAGAGGAGCACAAAGACACCATTATTGTATCTGTATCTGGAGGCCAGTGTTGTATTTTCTAATCTAATATTCATTGGCAATGCTGTTGATGTGCCTCCAAAGCATCAAATTGATGCTACAGCCTCTAAGAGCTGCTTGGGAAGTGAAGAGAAAAAAATAAACCATTTTCACCGACATAATGTTTGCTTTTGGAGTCTAGAGCTCTAAATCTATGCTGCTATGGGCTCTAAAAATGGCAAATTCAGTCTGTCAGACCGTGCACCACTGTAGAGGAACTAAAGTATGAGTTTTAATGACTCCAGTGATCCACTGACATTTCCTCTGGCATAACCATGAGGTGGACAGTTTTGGTTTTTATTTTTGTTGTTGCAGGCAGCACAAATGGCGCAGTGGTTAGCGCTGCCGCCGCACAGCAAGAGGGTCCTGGGTTTCGAATCCCCGAGCCGCAGGGCCTTTCTATGTGGAGTTTGCATGTTCTCCTCGTGTCCGCGTGGGTTCTCTCCGGGTAATCCGGCTTCCTCCACAGTCCAAGACATGCAGCATAATAGGTTAATTGGTGACTCTAAATTGCCCGTAGGTGTGAATGTGAGTGTGAGTGTGAGTGGTTGTTTGTCTCTATGTGTCAGCCCTGTGATGAACTGGCGACTTGTCCGGGTGTATCCCGCCTCTCGCCCAATGTCAGCTGGGATAGGCTCCAGCCCCCGGCAACCCTCACGGATAAGCGGTTACAGAAAATGGATGGATTTTTGTTGTTGCTGTTTTCATTAAATGTCTTAACAAATATAGGATATTTCCATCAAATCTGGTACAGTCACTCCTGTTGTCCTCAGGATGAACTGTAACAATGTTGTGATCCATTAACTTTTCATCTGGCGCTATCATCAGATCAAAATTTTTATTTGTCCAGTACTTAAGTCTCAAAAAACTCCAAAACTAATAGCAGTTCCATCAGCCTCAGCTGTGTTTTTAGTTTAGTGCTCAGTAGCAAATGTTGACTAAAATGTAACAAAAATGATGAAAATGGTAAATATTATCTGTTAAAGATTAGCATTTTAGAATTGTCATTGTGAGAATGTTAGCGTGTGGATGTTAGCATTTAGCTCAAAGCATGACTGTGCCTATAGCCTCACAGAGCCACTAGCATAGCTTTAAACCTGTAGCATCAAGATTTACTCACAAACTACACCTAAGGCCTTGGACAAGCACAAACACTCTAACACACAAACTGTCAAATTGCGATATATCAGCAATATGTGTGTGTGTACACATGTGCCCTGACTCATTGCCGTTTACTGTACGTTTCCTTTCACATGACGTCCAACCTTTCTCACATTAGTGGAACCAATAAATCAATTATCTGATTTCTGGTAAAGGTACTGCTGAGACTAACACAGCTCTCTTTGTGTATTAATCTGGATGCCATGGAATGCATCCAGATTTTACTTCCATTAGAGACAATACCCCCTGCCTATACGGACTCTCGCAGTCTAATGACTGATAACTAAGCTCATCTGCTCACACGTGAAAACAGTTACTTCCTTTTCACCACTCCTACGCACAAAACTAAAGCTTGACATGTTGTTGCTGGTGGTCAAGGGAATGCATCTCTCGAAAATTAGATTTCTTCTTATTTGTCTCATCAGTTCAAGTCATCCACACAATGCCGGCTGTCTGGAATCACGAGACCAGTATCCTCAAAGAATTTGAATCCATATACATATACTCCATAAGATTATTATGCACATTGAAATAGTTTTTAATCCTTCTGTCAAACCAGTCAAAATGAACAAAGCACAAAAATGCATTCCCAGATTTCAACTTTTTCTTATACTGAATGTTCTCACTTTAAATGGTTGTTTCAACAAATTACAGAAACATATTTTCTCATTTTACTCTGGTGAAGTCAAGCCATGCAGATCATGTCTGTTACAACTTTCTGTTCTGTTCTTTTCAGAGAAGAAAATCCACTGCTCAGGATAATCCGCAGAAATGACTGTCAACAGTTTGCATTTAAGAAAACTTTCTATGTCTTTTCAAATAGTTTGCCATAGTCTCCCTGAAACAGGACATTGTTTCTGGAAAGAGACTGTGGTCTTCAAAATGTCAATATGCAATATTAATAAATCTCAGGTTTCATTATAGTCTCTTGCTGTCCTGTCTTCTCTCTACTACATTTTTGTGTCTTTGCCTTTTGCTTTCTTATTTTTTGCCTTGTGCTTGTTGAGCCTCACTGTTTGAAATTAAATTTATAAAAAATAAAGCTTTTTTATGTCAATTTTCAATCACTTCAAAAATGCACTTTTCTCGTATAAAAGAAAATTATTCTCCAATGAAATAACATTACTGTTTCTAATTATAAAGACAGTAATACGCATGTATTATTTGTGTTCATGGCTTTTCTCCATTTTAAAACTATTCTCAAGATAAGAAACTGCCCCCAAAACTGACAAAAAAATTTGTTATTTCTTTGCCTTTTTTTTTTAAACTTTTTACAACTACATTACAAAAACAACTAGACTCAACCTTGAGCTTTCCTTGAGTACTGACAGACACAACTTACATGTGAGTACACCAGTATAAATCCATCAATTCTTTAATTTACACATATTTCAAAATAAAAACAGCAGCTTACCTCAATATGGAAAATTCTCTGAGATCTGACCAGTTGGTAGGATGTCTGAACAGTCAGTGGGAGGAAAACTTGGTTGGACTACAAACACAAGGGTTTGTCTATAATATAGAAGCAGTGACTCCAATTAAGCAATTCAGTTTCTTGCCTCCCCTCTCTCTCACTCCAGATTGCACAGTCTGCCTGTCTTTCTGTCGCACTTTTGCACGTGGAAGTAAGATGGCAGCGATGACTTGTTTTCAGCTGCTTTTAAAGCTATGACAAGGAGTTTTATTGAAACAGTCTCAATTACTGGTGCCCTTATATGACCTACCTAAGTTAACAACACCATCACCATTAGCTATTTCATCATCATTATTCTTAATGCCTGCCACCAGGTTAGATTGAAATCAGATGAAACTAAACTGTCTTTACATCTTCAAGGCAAAGTTAAAGTATGGTTCCTTGTAGCAGCTGTAGTGGTTACATTTTCTACGTGTTACACCAGTGATCAGACTCAGGGGTTTTAGCAAAACCTGGTTGTGCAGAACTTAAAAACTGTATAGAACAGAGGTCATCAGGGGCCAGACTTTTTTTTTAGCTGACACTGTGGGGGCTGGACTTTCAAAGAATAAAAAACATTTTTAAAAAGAAGAAAATGTGCCTAGGGCGGCATGGTGGCGCAGTGGTTAGCACTGCTGCTGCACAGCAAGAAGAGCCTGAGTTTGACTCCTCAAGCCGGCAGGGCCTTTTTGTGTGGAGTTTGCATGTTCTCTTCGTGTCTTCGTGGGTTCTCTCCGGGTACTCCAGCTTCCTCTCACAGTCCAAAGACATGCAGCATAATAGGATTAATTGCCCATAGGTGTGAATGTGAGAGTGAGTGGTTGTCTGTCTCTGTGTGTCAGCCCTGTGATGAACTGTACCCCACCTCTCGCCCAATGTCAGCTGGGATAGGCTCCAGCCCCCCCGCGGCCCTCACGGATAAGCAGGTTATAGAAGATGAATGAAAATGTGCCTAATTAATATTGTAACTTTTTTATAAATTTAATGTTATTTTTATTAGAGTATATAGTCTCCTAAATACATAATGGTAAATAGATATTTTATTGCTTGTAGAAAATGCTCTCAAAACAACACCAAGGAGACAGACACTGAGGAGTGATGGTTCAAATCTATAAGAATGCAGTCCTGGTTAACAGAAAACATGACTGTATTTCCAGTGAACTTTTCAAAATAAAAGACAAGTCTTAAGTGCTTTTAATATGAAGCTGCAGCAATATGAAATATTGCATTCGCAGTAACTTGACACAGCATTTTTTAGAGGATCACTAACTCAAGGCAATTGCTGACCTTTGGCTAATGGCAAGTCCACCTCTGGCCAGTGGCTTTGACACTTTATTTATTATATTGAAATGAATGATGTTTTTTTAATTTTCATTTATCATTGTTGTAAAGCTAAAGTGATTCTTCAGCTCTCCTCCTCCTCCTACCCTACATCAGGTAGGCTATTATCTATCTATCTAATTTAATATTATTATTTTATTACACACTCCCCACCAGGTGGTGGAGGTAATGCACCATCTCTTGTTTGCCCAGCAGATATCAAGTTGGGAATAGTTGGTCCACTTGCACTTTATCCTGGTGCGAACATGGGAGTGGAAACTCAAGCTCTAGTGTCAGTAAAATGGCTTGCAAACATGGTCAAACGCAATCTTGTCGGACCGCGTCTGCGGATCCTGGACACGTCCTGGTATCTGCCGATGATGAATCGAGACAGTAAGAAGGAATTTGCACAGTCTCACATCCCGGGGGCGTCGTTCTTCGACATCGACGAGTGCTCGGACAGGGCCTCCAAGTTCGATCACATGCTCCCGACAGAGAAGTTTTTCGCCGATTACGTCGGGAATCTGGGCATCGGGAATGACAGCCATGTGGTTGTTTACGACGCCAGTGACTATGGGGCTTTTTCTTGCACCAGGGTCTGGTGGATGTTCCGTTTCTTTGGCCACCCTCAAGTGTCGGTGCTGAACGGGGGTTTCAGGAACTGGGTGAAACAGGGTCATCCAGTGTCAAGCGCGTACAGCCGGCCTGAGCCAGCCCGCTTCACCTCCACTATAAACAACCCGTCCTGGGTGAAGTCGTTTGAGGACATCACAGAAAACATCTCAGAGCAGGACTTCCAGGTGGTGGACGTGAGGCCATACGCGAGGTTCCGCGGAAAAGAACCAGAACCAAGAGAGGGTAAATCTACTTTTAGATTTAATATTTGCACTCAAATATTGATTGATTGATCATTGATGATATTGTTGGAGTTTATTTTGTTTTGTTTTCAGTCTTTCATATATGGAAATGTCCTGCTTTTATATGAAAATGAGTGTCTTTAGTTATGGACTAACAAAACAAGATTTAGGATATTTGACAGTTAAAAAACTTATTGCCCAAAATGCTAAAAGTAAAAGTATCAATCAATCAATCATCAATCAAATATCTATTGATTAAAAAACACAAATAGAGCAAAATATATGTATATAATCATGAATTAAGGAAAAGAGCAAATATACACAAAATGCTGCCTATAAAGCTTACAAATAGAAAACAATCTGCATTATGCTCTGTTAAAAAGAATTTTCATATTGGACAATTTGTGCCGATACCAATATTGGCCGATATGGCTGTGATAGGCCAATATATCAGTCTGTCTTTATCATTTGACATACTTTACTGGCTACAGGGGTGTGCAGAAAGTAAACTGCTTTGACATTGTCCCACAGGTGTCCAGCCAGGTCACATCCCTGGCTCCAAATGCATGCCTTTCTTCAAGTTTGTCGATGACGACGGCATGATGCTCCCCACAGAGCAGCTGAAGAAGTTCTTTGAGAAGTCGCAGGTAGACCTGAACAAGCCAATCTGTGGATCCTGTGGCTCCGGTGTGACCGCCTGTCACATGGTGCTGGCTGCCCATCTGTGTGGTGCCCCTGGGGCGTCTGTGTACGACGGATCCTGGTATGAGTGGTTCACCAAGGCTCCACCGGAGCATGTCGTCTCGGAGGCCAAGACCAAGATGTGAGGAGGACGTTAACATGACAGCGTTTGTTGAATTTACAAATCAGCTTTAAACAAATCACTTAATGTGACAGACCGATTCACCAGATCACTGATTCATCATACGTTAAGCTTATAGAGGTGCTGCACACTTTATTGAGCTGTAAACTAAATATAACCATAATGTGATGAAACAAATTAACGCTAGGGCTGAACGATTAGTCATAATCACAATATGGCCTATATTGCTGGAGGTGCAATATTTGTTTTAAATTTTAAATTAAATATTAGTCTTTTAGAGATGTCCTGGCACATCATATTCTTCAGATTCAGAAACATTTTTTGGCACAGATCCCACCATAGTCATTTTAATATATTTTCAAATGGAAATGATAATAATGATGTAAAAAAATTATAATTCACTCTAATATCGTAAATCATCGTAATTGCAATATTTGGCAAAAAACCTCAGTCAGATTTTTTTTTCTAAATAGTTCAGCCCTAATTAATGCTGCTATTAATTTCTTACCAGCTTTAAAAAAAAAAAAAAAAAAAAATGCATTTCACGGGTTGACAACAGCCCAACATGCCATCTACTGTTGTAAATCAGCCCTTGACCTTGCAGGGGGGCCAATGCTGACATAGAGTCAAGCTGGGTGATTTATCTAGGTCATGAAATTTAAATTGAAAAAGAATGTTAATGCCTTCTAATCAGAGGAGGGCAGCCTGCCTCACCTCACCAAGTAAATCCTGCCACACAGTGAATATTCTCAACTTGTGACAACGGTGTTCAAATTTCCAGTCTTTTTTTGACCAATGTGTTTTGTGGTCCTGTTGTTTCTCTCTGGGCCTCTTCACAAGCCTTTTCCGCCATCATTTAAATACTATTCTATGAGAAGAACTTTATATTTTGTTTCCCAGCTGCTGTGAGGTCAGAATCTTGCATGCAAAAAGCATTCCTCTGCTCCGGTGCCTGCCCTCTGTGGGCTTTTGTAGAAATGTATCTATATGGCACAGCCTGCTGGTGCTTTAGTGGATGTGCAGTTCATAACTATGTGCCTTGGAAAACTTTGTAAATCCAGTTTTCTAAATGCAGCATTTGGGCTTATGTCATAGCCTCTACTTCAGGAATGCACCTAAATAAATTGGTGCCAATGAGTTTTGATATGTGATTTTGATTGATTTTAATTTGATGTTCACATGGCTTCTTATTAAAAGCAAGTGTAAGAACATGTGCATCCTGCTTTGGTATTTGTATACCCAACAAATATATAAACTTTATATAAATAAACCCATTTTTCATGGGTTGAAGTCAAAATATATAAGACTTCTTCAATGCACAAAAAAATGTTTATTTCTCCCAATTTTTGTTCACAAATTTGTTGTTTTTTTATTTTTAAATTTTATTTATATTTATATTTCACTGGGTGTACGTATTGAATATCCAAAGTTCAGCACGTTGCGTTCATAAATGTTTAACTTTGCATGCTGTCCTTCATGTCGCAACATTTCCCTCTAGCGCTCGGATCTCGTATTTCAGCGCCTCGTCATGGCGGCTCAGACCCGGGCTCTGGTGTCAGGTCAGTGGCTGGCAAATGCCTGTCAGAAACCAGCTCGTCGGGCCAAATCTTCGCATTCTGGACACTTCATGGTACCTGCCGAAAACCAAGCGCGACCCGAGAGCTGAATTTGCGCAGAGGCACATCCCGGGCTCCTCGTTCTTTGACATAGACGAGTGCTGTGACCAGAGCTCTGCGTTTGATCACATGCTGCCAACTTCCAGCCACTTCTCCCGGTACGTAGGAGAGCTGGGCATCGGCAACGACACGCACGTAGTTGTGTATGACACCAGCGACTTCGGCGCGTTCAGCGCGCCCCGGGTGTGGTGGATGTTCCGCCTGTTCGGACACAGCCTGGTGTCGGTGCTGGACGGCGGCATGAAGAACTGGCTGGCTGATGGCTATCCCGTCACATCTGAGTGCTCCAAGCCGGAGTACAGAGAGTTCACGGCGGTTGTGAATGAATCGTGGGTAAAGACCTACGAAGACGTGCTGGAGAACATCAGGACCGGAAAGGTCCAGACTGTGGACGCCAGGTCAGCAGGGAGGTTCAGGGGCACTGAGCCGGAACCCCGAGATGGTGAGCAAGTTTTTAAAGAGACGTGTCCGACAACTTCTTTTCTTCAGGAAAAGATGTATTAAGTGCACAGATTTGAAATGTAGGCTGCTGCATAAAAATAGTGCACAGTGTTTTTGATTATTAATGAATTAAGGTAAACATCAGTACATCTCTGGTTATGACTAGAGCTGTGACCATTAATCGATTTAGTGATTAGTTGTCAGCTATTACTTTAATCACCAACTATTTTGATAGTCGGGTGAATCATTTTTTTTAAAGAAAAAAAGCCTAAATTCTCTGATTTCAGCTTCAAAAATGTGAGTTTTCTCTGATTTCTTTAGTCCACTAGGACAGTAAACTGAATATCTTTGTGTTGTGGACAAAGGAAAACAACAAACAAACAAACAAACAATAAAAAAAACCCACAAGGTCCACCTACTAGATTTATTTTGGGGCTTTTGTTCACATCTCATGGTCTTCACCAACAGATAGAGCATGCTCAGTTGTCATAGAGATTATTGTCATCAATGACTAAACAAATCTAGTAAGTGAACCATGGGTTCATTCTTATTTGTTTGGGGTTTTTGGTCAAAGCGCAATGTCATTACTGCTGAGACTTGATCTCACTCTTCTGTGTCACCCCCACAGACACGCTGCCGGGCCATTTCCCAGGTGCCATCAACATGCCGTTCACTTCTTTCATGGACGCCTCTGGGAAGGAGCTGGGGACCGAGGGCCTGTCCAGACTGTTCAAAGAGGCCGGGGTGGACCTGGAGCAACCGCTCTGGGCCTCCTGTGGGTCTGGTGTCACAGCGTGTCACGTGGTTCTGGCTGCTCACCTGCTCGGGCACCCTGGGGTGTGTGTTTATGATGGTTCCTGGTCTGAATGGTTTAAAAGGGCATCTCCAGAGCACATTATCACAGAGGGAGAGGAAAAGAAGGTGTGAATAAAAAAGAAAAGGCCGTGAACTACGGAAGACAAACACTGCTGCCGACAAACGCGCTATAACTCATAGTGTACTTTCTACTAATGCTGAGGAGATAGTACATGCTGTATAAGGCTATGCACAGTAAACTTATTACAAAACCTAGTTACTAACTTTGCACTTACAATTTTCAGCAGAAACCTTCAATGAAAATCTGTACACTACACATCTTCTCTAACGTTTCCTTACAGGAAAGTTGTGTACTTTAGCAAAGTTTATACTATCCTGAAATGTTTCTTTTTGCTGATACACGATTATTTCTCTGTGTTTTTGAAATGGTACAGTTATGGGTCTCTAATTCAAGAAGGTTTAGTGGATTTAAGACAGGGGGCGTTTGTTTCCTGGAAAAAGTGCACTTTCTTAAAAGAAGAAGCTCATGTAGGTATACTGATGAATTCTTTTACAAATGTTACAATAAATGGATACTTGAAGTCCTTGTTCTTTCTTATACTCATGACATGTCAAAAAACTCCTTTATTCAGTAACCAGAAATGTTAATATTTAGCTATGTTGGAGGTCCATGGAACACAGAAGGACAAAATATCAGTGACAAAAGGAAATATTGATCAACCAAGTCTCCCTTTATAATCCACGGGATTCAAGGAAACAACTTTAGTCCTTTGCTTCCATGCTGATTTTAATGCAAGTCAGAAATGTTCTGTTATTGTATTTTCACTTCATGACAATTTTATTTGTTGCAAAGTTGCATATTGAAGAAAAAATGTAACTTGTGAAAAAGTGAGGCTGATTGCAGGCCCACAAAAAGACTGCAGCTTTTGCTGAGATGCAACACGTAAAAAAAAAAAAAAAAAAAAAAAAAATTGGGATGCTGACGCAGAGGAAATCAAAACCAGTTCAGTCCGGTTCCTGTGCTTGATTTGAGGTGTCTGGCAAGATGCCCGATTTTCAGAACAAAGTTTCTGTATTTCAGCTTTTGTTATGCCTTGCTTGTACACTGTGCATCTGTGTAATGCACAGTGTTTAGCTCACATGGGATTGGAAGTGTGTGTTACTGTGAACAAGAATTTCTAAATTGCTGGCCAAGATTCTCATTTTGACAGTGGCTTAGAAGATTGCAGTGAAAGATGTGCACTTTTCCAACCTGTATCATTGTCTTGTTGCAAGCAATATGGCATTGTCATCTTTGGACTATAAAACATAACGAGTAATGAGGTATCCTAAGCATTGTTTATGATGTCAGCTGTTGCTATGTTCCACTGAGGTAAAAAGATTGTAGAGACCAGAACAAAAGAGCATTACCACTGGGCAAAAGAGAACGATCAACTTTTTTGAACAATTCTTCTCAAGCTGTGGACTTCGTATCTGCAGGGCAGCATATTGCTTAAAATAAATAAAATCTCTCACTCTGTGACTGACAGCAGCTTTATCGGTGTCTGTTAAGCTTCTGACCTTCACCAACTGACTCACAAGTCATTTTCACTCCTGCATAATGTGATTGTATAAACTGTCAATAATTTCAGTGTAAACACTTCATGCAAAATGTAAATCAACCCATTCTGTACATTCATGAACAGAGCAAACTTAGCTATGTTAAGATACTGAATGGTGTAGGTGCTACTGATTTTAGATGGTCTGGCAAGGTGTTTGGAAAAAGGTGCTATTGCAGTATTTATTCGAGGCGGACGATATATTTATTTTTTTTGCATTGTATTTTTCTGAATCCTTTACCACACCTAGCTGTAGGTCCCTGCATTGTGACCAGTTGGCAATGTTAGGGGGGTGCCATCCTTGTTTGCGAAATGACCAAAATGCATCCCCCTTGTTAACCAGTCATCCCCCATCTCGATCCCCTAGGGGTTGTTTAGTTGAATATATTAGTCTAATTTGCCTGACTCACTGATCCTTTGTCTGACAGAAGTTTGTGAAAGAATCTATGGCCTCGACCATGGTTCTGAAATATCAGCAGCCTAACTGCTGTGTATTGATAAATGCATGACGCTGTTTGTGGTGCTGAAGTTGCAGATGGAAGAATTATATTTTCTCTGAGTCTTACCCTTCTGTCAGTTCCATCTTGGATCTATAAAATTCGCCAAATTACACTATATGTATTAAAAAATACATAACCAAAGGAGTCATTCATGAGTCGGTTTGGTAGTCGCAGGTGAATGAAATGAATCTTGTCAGAAATTAAATCACCTACTGTAGCCATTATTAGACAAAAGAATCAATAAATTCAAAGCTGGTTTTAAAAAAAAAAGAAAGAAGAGACTACATTTTTCATGACTTGACTTTAACTTTGTCTTTTCCCAAAATTCTCCTCTGGGGATCAGTAAAGGATTATCTTATGCCTATCTTAAAATGTAGTGGTAGGCTAATTGTATGGTGTCCTAGCTACTCAAATGTTATGTAATAATAGTGCACATGGAGGCTGCACACAATCCATCTATTAGAAATGCCAGATAAGTTGATGTGAAAAAAGATAAACAAATGAAAAAGAGGTGATTCATACAAAGGACACGACTCAAAATGACCGAACGAGCCGAAGGCGTGTACTCCCCAGTACGAATGCCACAACAAAGATGGCCGACCACCTCTGACGTGTGTCACTCGGTTGTCCCGTAAACTGCCTGAAGGTCCTCCCGAAATAAACAAATTGGGGTCCTTTCTCGCAATAGGCTAGCTGTTGAAACGGCGTTACGAGTCACATTGTTTTACACAACTGTGCTAAAATTGTCAAAACTAACACCAGCATATGTCGGTCAGAGTGTTTGGGGCATGTTGATGAAACCGAAGTTTGATTCGGTTTAGTCTCTGACGCTCTAACTGGCCCAGTAGTTCTGCTTTTGAACGTCGAAGGGTGTGTTTTTTTTTTCTCGGTCGCCGTCAACACAGCAGTAACGTTAGCATTAGCAAAGCAACCAAGCTAACGTTAGTCCTCAAACCCACGTAATTCCGATATTTAGCTAAATAAACCAAGAGGTAAGTTCAACAGAAAGAATGCCGTGTTTGGTTTGTTAGTGTGGTAGATGTGATTCCTGTTTTTAGGTGACTGTAATGGCTAAACTAACGTGTCAGTTCTGACGGTCGCATAAACAAATAACGTGAATCAGTGTCGGCGGTATCTGCTAACATGTTCTGCAGTTTTCAGAAGAAATACATGAAGCTACATCACTGGTCTCTGGGCAGTTTGGAATTCAATAATTAATCTGTTTGGGTTGTTTTTCCACAGGGAGGCGTTGATGAGCAGCAATGTCTGGCATCGCTCTTAGCAGACTGTCCCAGGAGCGCAAAGCCTGGAGAAAAGATCACCCATTTGTAAGCATGCTGATCCTTGATCTAATGTCAACTTTCTGAGATTTCATGGATTTATGTCCTAAAACCAATGAGTGCTACTGGCGTGAAGTAGATTACAATTAAGTGGGGCTGCACAATTAATAAAAAAAAATATATATTATCAATATTTCAGGAAGATCAAGTGCAATATCCACATTGCAGAAGGTGCATTTTTTTCAGAAAGGAAGAATGTGCGACAAAATAGCTTATAATGAAGTGCTGTAGAGCTGCAGTCATGTACTAGCCCTACAAATCTTTGTTATTTGGTACAGACCCTAACAAATGTCACATCATCATGGTTTTCATGGTGTTTTTCAGTGAAGATGAAAATGTGAAGCGAAAATGATCATTCCCCCCTAATTGTGAATCGTGTTGCCATATCTGTCAGAAATTTCTCATTATGATGGTTGTTATCATATTGTGTAATTACCAATTATTACAATTAAACTAACTTGGAGGTTGCTCAGTGATGTTTTGTGTCTGTTGTAAATTACACAGGGTTTTGTTGCTGTTCCTACTAAGAATCCCGATGGAACCATGAATCTGATGAACTGGGAGTGTGCCATTCCAGGGAAGAAAGGAGTAAGTTACCTCCTGGCACAGTGTCAGCTACAGTTGCATATCAAAGTGGACCTGCTACTCCCTTGTGTCTTCAGTAGAATTACAACAAGAATTTAGAATGTCTTTGCAGGCTGCGTATTTTGGTCACACTAAAATATCTTAACATATTTTTACATTTTTGTATCTTAAAAGGAAATTTATGTAACCTGTAGGTTATATACACCTGAGGGTATGAACTAACAGACATCACTATTAAAACAGAAACAGAGACCAGTTGAATTGAATGCTTTCACATAATCTGTCAAATTAGATATTAGTATAGATATTCACTGTGCATCCCTATGATTATTATAATGGACATATTGTGACAGGAAGGTTCATTATTATGGTATGCTGTAGGTAATTCTTCATGTTAAGCAACACAAATTACTTATCCTTTAATCTCTGGTTCATGCATTTGTAATAATGACCAGACCATATGACTTGAAAAAACGTTGTTATTACTGTAAGTATGTCAAGTGACGATGGCAAGTTATTGCCTACTTCCTGTTTATATCTACACAAAAACAACATAAAGTTTTCCTGTGGGGCAGATGTCAATGCAAAATATAAATATTTTTAAATGCTCCCAGGTGCAGCTTAAATAAAAATAACGAAGTGCTGTGTGGCTGAATGGCCCAGGCAAATGTGCTGCATTTGGTATTACGTTTATCAGCCTCTCTCCCCCAGACAGTTATTTTTGGTCAAGTCCATTCTGACTTTACCTGGGTCCTGCTCCTTTCCCATCCCTGTTAAGTGCCACTTAACTCTTGGATAAATGGTGGAGTGGAGCAAGATGGACAAACAATAAGAGATAAAAACCTAAAGGTGGTGCTGAAAAGCTGAGAGAAAAGAGTTCAAAGTCCCGTGGGGCTGATGCAACCAAATGTTTTAAAATAAGAAATGATCCCTTTGGTTCTGTTCCCAATCAGTCAAAATCAAGTTAAAATCTTAACAATTTCTTTCTCTAACAACTCAACAGAGTAGGCTTCTACAAACTCATCCTCACCAAAAGATTAATAATGATTCATTATCACAGAGCTTGAGAGGTCACAGAAGTGTGGCCCAGTAAGTAGCCTACTGTGTTAAATAGTTTTGTATGCAGGCTTTAGTGTAAGTTGTGATCTTAGTTAACATGTTCATCTAATTTTGACAACCTTGGAGCAGACAAAGTCTTGGAAACTCCCTGTGATTTTGGCTGTGTGAAAAATGCCCCATGATCTTTTTACTGTGGCTCCACATTTAGATACGTTTCAGTTACTCTTATATTGTTACTTTAGTCCTTTGCAACTGTTGTATATCCCCTTATGTTTCCTGAGTGAATTTACTGAAGCAGTCATTACTTCTTCATTCTTTCATTAGACCTTATGGGAGGGAGGACTCTACAAACTCAGAATGCTGTTCAAAGATGACTACCCTTCCTCACCACCCAAATGTGAGTACCACTCCACATAGTTTCATTCTTTGTTGAAGGGCCGACATTTACACACAGCTGTCTACTCAAAGTGAAAGCTCAGTAAAGAAGATGTTTGGCAGCAAATTTGGGATATACCAGGTTCAGTCAGTACACCACCTTGAACCTGGAAAAAAAAAGATGCCAGTATCTTTAAATATATATATTTGTGTGATCCATATCCAGTGACTTTAAAATGTTACACATCCGGAAAGTTGTTTGACATGTCATTCAAGGGTGTAACATCAAGAGTAGCATCACTGATGTGATGGTACTAAAATTTAATAATAATTTGTATATAATAAATATTGGTAAATTAAATGAGAGCATCATGGCGCAGTGCTACTATTCCATTATTTAATTAAAACCTTATTAAGCTTGGTCAGGAAAATTGTACTATTTGTCATGGAGAAAAAATGACAAAATGACAGCACTTTCACAGATCCTTTTGTGTTTTAGAGACAGTGAGTGAAAAACGTCAGGTAATGATGGTTTTATACAATGTCAAAATTGTACTCATCTTCATTTTTGCTTTGTCAGGCTAGCTTAAAGCTTTAACATTCTGAGTTCTCAATGATTTCCACCCAGGCAAGTTTGAGCCACCTATATTCCACCCAAATGTCTACCCATCCGGCACTGTGTGTCTGTCGATCCTGGAGGAGGACAAAGACTGGAGGCCCGCCATCACCATCAAACAGGTAAGAACACTCACTTATCCACAGTGCCTCTCTTATCAAGTGTGGAGGTTGTTGGCTTAGTTGTTAGTTCAGTTATTATTAGTTCATATACAAGTGCAAGCTTGTATTGTGTGTATCTAGAAGGGTGTATCCAGTCAGCGTTCAAATAAACCAATAGACTGTCAAACTTACTGTAATCTGACTGGAGGTTTGTTGACTGTGTTTTCAGATCCTGTTGGGTATCCAGGAGCTGCTGAACGAGCCCAACATTCAAGACCCAGCACAAGCGGAGGCTTACACAATTTACTGGTAAGTTTTTCTGCTTTGGCGACTTGTTGTACTTTAATTTGAAGACCATTAGTTGTCGGGGCAAAAGACCGGTGGCAAATCATAACACAAACTAGAAGAGTGCACATCTTCACCAGGCAACCTGAAAAGAATATTTGGATATAACACTGTTGTCATCACCAACATTGTGATTGATTTAGTCATAATTAGTGTATGAAGTCTTGAGTTGTGGCAGAAATGTGTTTTGTGAGGTTACAGTGACCTTTGACCGCCAAAATATAATCAGTTCATCCTTGAGTTCAAATGGGTGTTTGTAACACATTTGAAGAAATTCCCACCTAGCGTTCCTGAGATATGGCGTTCACAAGAGCGGGATGGATGTGAGGTTTACAGTGGTCTTTGACCACTAAAATTTACTCAGGCCATCCTTTAGTCCAAGTGGATATTTGTGCCATGTTTGAAGAAATTCCCTCAAGGCGTTCTTGAGATATCGTGTCAAAAGTGACATGACCCAAAAAGTGTTGAGGCATAAACGGGTTTTCAGGATTTTTCAAAAATTGTGAAAAGAGATCCTTCAGAATACAGTCATGAATGTGCACCAACAGTAACTGCAGACAAACTCCAGGTCCTTTGGGCATGCACGCGTACACAGCTTACACCTGGCACAGATTACAAAAAAAAAGAAAGAAATGTTTCCTGTTCTTTCAGAATTTTTTTTTATCTACTTTGAAATGGACAGTTATGGCATTGTTAAAAAATGTCCTCATCTCTTTGTGCTTTTGTGTTCCAGTCAGAACAGGATGGACTATGAGAAGCGGGTAAGGGCACAGGCCAAGAAGTTTGCCCCCACATAGAGAGGAAAAGCTGGCCTCTGTCCCGCCTGAGCAGCCTGAACAGATGGAGGTTACAAACAGGAGGCAGGCAGCATCTGAAGGACCACTCCAATAAGAATCCAGTTTTGAGTATTATTATACTACTACACAGGTGACAAGTGAGCCTGTTTTTCTTTTCTTTCTTTCTTTTTCAAACAACAAAAGTTCGATAAGATCATAAGTTTTCCTGTCTTCAAGAAATATTTATGCATTTTGAATGCATAGCTGATGATCCTAGAACTCTGCCGTCAACACGACCTTTGCTCTTTGTAACTCTTGTATAATCCATATCTCCAGTCTTGTCATGAGTGCTACTAAGCTCACTCATGCCTCCATTAATATTGTAAGTCATGCTAATGTATCAACAGAGCTGTAGAAATAAGATTTCATGTCCAAACCACTCTCTGTGTAATGTTCTGTCGGCTGTGGCAGAGGAGGAGATTTCACTTATTCTAAACTTCCCAGTTTTTAATCAAATTGTCAAATCCCACAAGTATTGTAGATAGTGATTCATGAACATGGGCATGAATTGGGACACAGCAATGGAAGCCAGTCCTCCTATTGTGCTCCTGATTTCTTGTTTCACTCCTATCACATATCCATCACATCCCAGTTTCCAGAAAAGCAGTCAAAAAGTGTAGTCAAAAGACTACAGTCAACACCTCAAATTCAGGTAAAAGACAATCCTGGCACTTGTTTTTTGGTTGAATAGAAACCTGGCACTTACATAGGCAGGAAGTGGTGCTCTGTCCACCGCAGAGAAGGGAGCACATGAAAAATGGGGCACATGGATCAGAGCTTTGCTTCCACCAGTGAGTTTAAATCATCATTTGTTGCAGTGGAGCTAAGCTAACCTTAGTGTTAAGATTCTTTTTGTGAATCCAACTGGCAGTGAAAGTATTTTTCAGTAACAGTGATGAACTTCATGCACATTCAACACCAGCATGTCATCTTGCTTCCCAAAAACTCTATAGTTCATGATGGAGAAGAAGTTTTCATCGTGAAAGTAACAAAAAAAAAAAAACAACTGTTGCTGTGTGTTTGTTTTGGCTCTCGATCGGTTAGAAATAGCATACCATCACACTCTGAGTCATTTTATGCCACAGTACTTACAAAATGAATACAAACCTGTATAAATCAAAAAGCTGTTAAATCTTTAAGTCGACCTGGCCAACAGAAGCTGAAGGATCCTCATTGGAATGGCCTCTCAACCAGCAAGGAAGACAGATAGAAAGTGCACTTGAGAGTAAATGAAGGCCTGAGATTTTTTTGCCTCTGAATATGTGAGTGCATGTACATAATATAAATAATGAAGAATTGTGGAAGTTATGTTTTATATTGTTTTAGCCAGTTGACATTTGTGTGTGGTATTATAACAAAGAACACATTAAATGGCATAAAATTGTGAAATAAAGTTGAATAAAAGAGCAAAAAATGTTTGGAGTTTTTTTTTCTTCTGTGATTCTTTTTCAATGTAACTGGAGTTTTTCATGGGCAAAGTTTAGCATTCAGATTACAGGAGAGCTCTTATTTATGAGACCTGACCTCACCATAGAAGCAACAAGATTTTGATTTTGGGGTGGGGAGGGTCTCAAAAAACTGATAAATCACAACTAGTGTTTCTGCTCCTCCCGTTCACACACCTTTCTCTCTTTAGCCTTGAGTGAATTGACATCCTTCAGTCTCACAGATCCATAGTTACATTCAAATTACGATCTGTGTCGACTTCACTCTGACTATCACTATGGCCTAAATAGGATGTCTCATACCCTTTGTTTTTGCAAGAGAAAAATATAGCAACATCAGTACAGTCACTGACTCTTATAGACCAATCCGGCAACCGTTTTGTGTGTTCTGCCATCTTGCGGGGCCTGCCATTGCTGCGGTGGCACGTCATGTCCGCCACTCTCGGGGTGCTTTTCATTTAGTAAATTTGTCTCCTCCGCTCGCTTCCTCTCCTCGCGTCTTAGCTCCACCCATCAAGGATATGAGAGAGAGATGTGAGGAAGAGACGTGAGGATGGAGGAGACGAAGTTGAGAAATGAAAAGTCCTCGTTCCTTTTAACGTCATTCTGAAGCGACGTCAGTTACTGTTGAGGAGCCTGCACAGCTGTATCAGCTGTCAAACTGACAGTATTCAAATGTCACACAGAAACACTTATTTAAGAACAATTTCAACACCTGACAGCATTTAATTAGATCTGTAAATTGTTCAAATAGATGATTTTAGTAGTATTCTTACTGTGTTGATTTTAATAATTTAATATTCCTTAATATTCTATTTTTCAGAACATGCAGTGATTTGCAGTCTAATAATACTTATAATACTTATAATCATTAATTCTTCATGAGCTCCTTGTGTTTGTGTTTCTGCAGAAACGTCTGTCAGTCAGAATTTAGTTCCTGCGTGTGTCCTGATGATGCAAGATGAAAGTCACCGAAACTGTCCAATCACTCCTCTTGATAAAGACTTGCGCGTAGGACACACCGGTGTATCCTCACCTGAGCTCCTCGTTCTCCTCCAGGTGCATTTAAGGCAACTGGAAGATCCTTCATCATGGGGAGGGGAAACGACTTCCGACTATTTTCATACATTTATCAGCCTTAGTTATGGTTGCTAACCTATGACTGGACAGTTGTTGTTTGGAAGTGGGCTTAGCAAAGGGTCAGTGTTTCAAAAAAGTTGGGACAGGGCAACAGAAGACTGGGGAAGTTGTGGAATGCCGCAAAAGACTGTTTGGAACTAAAGCAGATTATTGATACGACATGAGTGGTATTAAAGAGGCATCTTCCTGCAATGTAATCCATCTGGACAACTGTGTATCATCAGAGTATATCCACTGAAAGTCCTTGTTTTACTGTTGACAGGCTCAGATTGTTATTCTAAGTGTCTGACAATATTACGGAAATCCCTACAGAGACAGACCTTTTTGTTTTACCACAAACAGTTGTTATCACTCTTGTCAAAGCCACCAGATTCCATTGATAAATACAGTATTTGCAGATCATCATAAAACACACTTCATTCAAACTCCAAAACGAAGCAAAATATAGCTCATCAAAGCTTGATGGAAATACATATAAATGTCTTAAAATTTTATAGAAATGCAAAATGTATAAAATGAATGTTATGTTACTGTAATGTTGCGATAAGAACAAGTGATGAAACCTATAAAAAATAAACAAATCTTAATCACTATATGCATACAAGTGTTGTATAAGAGGATAAAATAATGAATTTTTCATCCAAAAGTACAACGGCCGAAACACGAAAACACTTTGATGACCATTACAACAACACCATAACTCCCGAACTTAACTTGTGACCACTGTGGAAGTTGAACTGAAGTGAACTGGACATTGAAGTGAAAAATTGTACTATCAGTGAACAAATGATGAACTATATTAAGGATGGAATTCCACCAGCTGGCCGAGGGGATGTATGGTTTGACCGATGATAAATGTACTTCTATTACTCTGTTGCTGTTCCTCACGTAGGCATGTCTTATTTCATTCAGCTCAATGACACTAAAATGCAAATATACCCTCTCACCCAGTTAACTAGCCATATGTAGATGTAAGCGAGCATTGTGGTTCAGTTGCAGCTGTCGTGAGAAGAGCTTTTAAAGAAAGGGGAGTATGGGACACTGTCATGAGTAATGTGCAGTCAGGTCACCCTGTCCTGTTAAAAGAAAAACAACGGGATTGTGGGAGAATCACTCTGTAACTCATTCAGGAAGGAAAAGATCAGATATGTCAGACATGTCTCATGTAATGCATTGCTCGTCTAAATGTAACGGATTAGGTCATCGTCTGAGACTGTGCATGAAGAAGTTCTAAGAAGGTAGGCAGTGAGAAGAAATGTTAGTTGCAACTCGGTCTATTTGAATACTGAATTGGTGACACTAATTTCGGGTCCACACCTTGAACTGTGGTAATTTTATCTCCTCCTCACATATCTGTCCCTGCGTGCATTTGCAGACCGTCTGTATTTCAGTTTTCACTGTAAGGATTTCAATAGAAATTTTTCTTAGGTAATTTGAAAGTGTGCATTTAAAGAGATTTAACTGAGAGACTTCAGTCTGTACATCATCTGACAAACCATCCTTCTTACAAATGTTCCCTTGCTGTTGTCATTGCTTGATATTGTCATGATGCTGAATAGCAAATAACATCACAATAATTGTGCAAAATAAATAAGTGTACGTGTTCTCACAGTTTTCTTGCACAAAAGGGTGTTATCTAATTGTTATTTTAAAATGTCACAGTTTTTGTCTTTTTTTCCCTCCTTCCTCAGAGGTGAAACCTGACATAATGCTCTCAGGTGTCTTGCATGACATTCTTAAGAAACTTAACACCTTTTGTTTTGACTCACGTCCTCTGCAGTTTATTTTCTCACTATGACCTCAACTGGCCAAAAAGACACAGAACCAGCGAAGACGCAGGTGAGAAACCTACCCTGTTTTGACTGTTTTTGTGCTGTGGCGTGCTAACAGTGTGTTGTTGTTGGTGATGACTTCCTCTGAACATGTTGTTCTGTAGGAGCGGGTAGTAGAAAGCCCTCAGGTGCTGCCCCTGTCACTTCCTCACTATGTTGGTCAGCCTGGATCAGCCTGTTTGTCTCAAGACTACCAAGCTTGGGACACTTTCCTTCGCTCAAATATATTTCCAGGTCTGTACATCAGCATCCAGTCTCTATTTACTGATCCCAATTTCCTAATGTTATGTAGAAGCTACTACTAGTAGATATACCACCTTATTTTATGTCGTGTACTTGTTGTACCGTGTGCATGAAAACCTCAGGACCAGGCTGTTCAGGCTTAATGCTTGTTTCAGTGCAGGATCTAATTTGTTCTTTGTGTTTTCATCCCATCCCTCCTTCAATATTCAAATTACTGTGGGTGCATGGGTGTGTGCAGGTGCACAGTACGTCTTCAGCTGGGAAGAACTGACCCTTCCTAAGACCCGCCCTTTTCGCTCTGCGCTCCAATGACAGTTGAGCAAGTTTAGTACATCATACCCCTTTTCAACCAAGGCAGTTCCAGGGCCAGTTTGGAGCCAGAGCCTAAATTTGAACCATTTTTGACACCTAACGAACCGGCTCTGGCCCTGGAAACAGGTTCCAGGGTGGCACCAACTCTTTGCTGCACCAAGAATAAGAACCACTATGTCGGGGGCTGGGGGGCAGGATTATCAAGACCAACCAATGAGATGATGAGTTAATACATAAGCAGCATTTTAATATATCAGTCAGTTGCAGCTGATCTGAGAACATCTTCCAACACTGCAGATCACATAATCTAATGGGTTACCAAATACAGTGTAACACCGGGTGAGATCACGCTCAGTCATGATGCAGTCATGTGTTGCCTAAATCCACTTCAGTGTGATCAATCTGCTGGTGATGGCAGATGTAATCATTCATTTAGTGGGCAGTAGTAGTAGTATGTAGGAGTTAAAAAGTAGTTAGAAGTTGTTGTGCTTCTTTTTCTTCCTTTTGATCTTAAGTGGCAATCAGAGTTATGGTGCATTACCACCACAAGTTTAAGATAGCAGTGCTAGAAAACCGTACAGTTACGTGATGACTTGGCTTTCTAGCATGTGGAAAAGCAAGCCAGTTCTTAGATGGTTTGCTAGTTGAACCAGTTGAGAACTGGCTCCAGCATCAGCATTAGATTGCAGTTAGTGAAACGGTGGCATCAGCCAACTCCTTTCCTGTTTCCACTACTTAGATATACTATGTGCTAAGCTTGTCTACATTTTATTATTTTTATTATTATTAATTATTATTATTTATCTAATAAATGTCACTGGGGGACATGTAAAAACAAATATATTCACATCTTAAGTTACATAATGTTAGCAAAAATCCCGATATGTAGCTAGATATTTGACATCAGTCCTTAGCTAGCTAGTCAGCATTTTGCTAACATTAGCTAACATATGTGATGTGACTCTATATGTCACTTTTACAGGAAAAAGAGAAAGTTGACCAAGGTACCATATTTGCTCAACTGTTATTGGAGCATAGAACAAAAAGAGGTGGGACTGTGGAAGGGTCAGTTGTACAGAGCACTGCTTCTGTGATACTGACAACCACTTGTAATTCAGCACACTTCTGTCAATACGTTAATATGCTAACTTGAAATGAAAGTTTATAGGCAGTGGCCATATGGACGGCACTGTTAGTAAATCATGGGAATCCTGAGCAGTTGAAACACAATCTGGACTTATCCTGCTGAATAATTCAGCTGTGTATGTTGCTGTATGTGTGTACTGCTATGCACTGCACAGTGTGGCACAAACTACACTCACTCACTCTGTATGCATGTATGCCAGGTGTGGTGAACTGTTTGACTGACATTTAGAGCTACATATGTAACACATCCATATTAAAACGTCTAAAAACAAGACCTATGCTATATACTCTGCTGAGTTGTGTATGTAGGTCACATTATCCCAAATGTTTTCAACCATGTTTTAACCCAATCAACAGTCTGTTTCATTCGATTGCCTGTCAATGGTGTCCAGGGAAACACTGGATAATTAACTGTGAGGAATGTGATGAAGCAGAACATTAATAAAACAGGTTATCTTGTCTATTAACATGATTTCTGTGTCACACTAGATATTCTTCAACAATGGTAGCTGTTTTCCAATGAAGACCACAACTTCCATGATCCCACACTCCACTCACAGTAGTGAAATATGATTCTGGTGTGTTCAGCCTGGCTCACTTCAGAACTGACATGACGCAGCGGTTCACAGTGCCTCCACATTGAGTGTGTCCCCACCATTAGGCTACTCAGTATTGTGCCCATGCCCTTAGTTACATTCAGGTTGTCAAACAGTATGCTATTTGTATTATATTTATTAATAAATACTTCCAAAATATTCACATATTGACCATCAAACTTGGGTTCTGCAAACTTGGTTAGTACTACTAGAATACCTCTCATACAGCCCCAGTCTCTTAAGGTACCCCCCAAGGCTCAGTGTTCGGTCCCTTGCTTTTCATCCTCGTGCTACATGCTTCCCCTCCCTCTGGAACAGTATGTTCACAGTAGCTGTCAAATTTCTTTCAAATGTGGCAGGCTCTAACCTTAACCCTGTAACCTTAACCAAAGATTTTTATTTTGAGTTAATTAGCTTATTGACATTGTTTTGACCATGCTCCTGATACGGTCAAATAAGTAGAGAATAAACATAACCAACAAAACCAGCTAAGTTGAGCAAAATTATTAGGATATATCATCAACCAATTTGGTTTATGTGATTTGGCTATCTCTTTTTAGCTAAACATTTATTTGGATAGCAGTCTTAGTGGGGCGATTTCATTAACCCTTGTGTGTGCTCATGTTTTTGTTACTCAGCCAATGTTTGCGGGTCTGGTGGACCCACTGCATTATTTGGTTATGTAAAAATACTTAACAGATGTTTACTTTAACTCAACTACAAGCAATTTAGACAGCATATGTAGTTAATATTTGCTTTTTACCTTTGTTAGATCACATTTTTCAATAAAAGTGCCAATCATTTTTTCTGCTAAAATTAATAATCAAAATATTATCAAGACATGGGGTGGAAAAAGATGTTTATCTCGAACAAATAGATATGAAACAATGTTTTTCATCACTATTGATGTTAATTTCTTTGAACTCAATTTGAAATTGAACATATTCATGCCAATCTACACAACATATCAGCCCCATTGAACACGTAACCTATTTGTACCAGCCTATACAACACATGAGGGGTAGAGTAAATTGATTACATACACATGTATGTCCTGTGGCTGGCTGTTGACAAGCTGGCCTATGGCTGACTGCTGATGGGTTGGTCCTGTGGCTGGCTGTTGATGAGCCAGCCCTGGGCCTGGTCCTGTGGCTGGCTGCTGACAGGCTGGTTGGGGGCTGGCTGTTGACAGGCTGGTCCTGTGGCTGGCTGTTGACAGGCTGGTCCTGTGGCTGGCTGCTGAAGTGCTGGTCCTGTGGCTGGCTGCTGAAGTGCTGGTTCTAGGGGTGGTCCTGTGGCTTTTATCAGATAGATAGATTGATGGATAGTACTTTATTGATCCCAAATGGGAAATTCTTGTGGCTGGCTGATGACAGGCTGGTCCTGTGGCTGGCTGCTGAGGGGCTGGTCCTGTAGCTCACTGCTGAAGGGCTGGTCCTAGGGGTGGTCCTGTGTAGTAATATAAAGTAATGTAAACGTGTGTGGGGGGTGCACATTGTGCGCTCATTGAAAATCTGTTCTTTAATATGTTCTTCACAGAAAATGAGCCAAGGCCAGTGAGTCTCAGGTTGAAAAAATAATCAATTGCATCATTTTTCTTTTAGTAAACTTTGAAAACAGGTCCCACAGACCCGGACACCACACAAGGGTTTAACCAGACAACTATACTGATAGTCAACTATTGTAAACTAACATTTCACATATTGTATATTTTATCATTGAATAAACAAGGATTTACAAACCATGTAAAATGTATGTTGATTACAGCCATTGACTATAATCTTTTGGCCAGCTACCAAAGCCGTTTTGCCCCCTGAATGTGCATGCACCCTGAAACGTTTGTATCTAAGAAGCCTGTCTATATGTGCATCAACATGTTAGCAATGACATCTTGAGCATGTTAGCATGTTGACACATTTAGCTTAAGTGCAGACCCACAGAATAACTGGAACTTATTAGTCTTGTTGAATTTTATTTAATTTTTCTGTCTCTAGGTGCATCTTTCCCATGGAAATCCGTCGCCAAGGAGACCTACATCAGCCACCCTGTGACTGCCAGGCCTACCGACCCCAATCTCTGGCCCGGCCGCATAAGAGATGAAATGAGTAGGTGCTCTCTTTCTTTCTTTGTCATTGTTCAAGTCGGTTTGCTTTGATGTGTTTTTGATATTTTTCATTATTCATAACACGTATTGCTCATTTGCAGCCCAGTGGAGAGAGAAAAACATCATGGACCGGAATATCAGCAAGCTGCTGGCAGAAAAGGAGAAAAAGAGCCTTGCAAAATGAGGCCCTGCTTGCTACCCTGAGACCACAGCCCACGTATGATTCACACTTTGGAAGTGCTAAAATAAAGTCTGATTTGAGACCACACATGATCTAAGTGTGCTGCTTAACAATAAACAACAAAGATGAATGTTAGAAATGAAAGACGTTGATGTAAAAAGTAAATTAAGTGATGTGTGACTGCCTCTACAATGTTGCAGAGGCCTTCTAAAGAACAAAGAGGGAGCAGGT
This sequence comes from Lutjanus argentimaculatus, assembly GCA_034769285.1. Classification (NCBI taxonomy): domain Eukaryota; kingdom Metazoa; phylum Chordata; class Actinopteri; order Lutjaniformes; family Lutjanidae; genus Lutjanus; species Lutjanus argentimaculatus. The sequence continues at coordinate 11,211,501 of JAWZSL010000024.1, read as the reverse complement.
CATTGAGAAACACCACCTCAGCTAGATAACTTAGAAGCAGATGCTAATGCTAAAAACATGGAAGCCCAGCAAAGTTAATTGGTGCCATTCAAGCATCAATTGACTTGTTCCGTGAGGAAAATTGTGTGTCTATTGCCTCTCTACACTTGACGCTGAGTACGTATGGCCAAGGAATCACAGATTTAGAGGATGGACTGAATGAGTTTGACAAAAGACTGAGTAACGTGGAGTTATCACAAGCATCACTCAAAGAAAGTAATGCACTGAGAGAGACGGTAATATACTTTGAGAACTACACCACAAGAATATTTGCATTCTTGGGATTAAAGAAAACACAGATGGAGTTTGGTTTGTACTACCCGGCCACACTGCAGTTCAACCACAACAAGAGGCGCATGAAGTTTACAGACCTGGGGGAGGTGTACATCAACAACATCATCGCTGGTGACCAACCCTTGTCTCCATATCCCACCATAGAAGAGGATTTGTGAGGTAATGGGCTAAGCCCAATGTGACTTTTGATGGTCTGGTGATCTAACAGCCGCTAAGAGACAGTGGCGTTACCATGGACGTGGTCGTTATCCCAATTGTTGTGTAATCTCTCTCTGTGTTTCACAGGGGTCTTATGTGACACTGATTACAATAATAGTATCAGTTTCTGTTTCAATATATATCAGTTTCAATAGGGTAAATAAGAACACCCATCAGACGGTATCCTGTGATTGAGGTTCATCACTGTTAGGAAAATAACTGTCAGTGCAGGAAGGTCGCAAATGAGAGCGAACGTTATAGGTGTTAAAGTGGGGGTTGCCCATGTAGGGCACTGAGATATTGTTCATCACATGTTAAATGTAGATGTGCTTGTATTGTGTGTGTTTTTGACTCACGTGTGCTCTGTATCATTCATTTGGATTGTCGCTTACATATTTGTACTAAGTAACTCAAATGTCACATAATTGTAATTGTGTTATGAGCATAATAAGCTGGAATGTGAACGGTCTCAATTATGGTATTAAAAGAAGCAGGTGTTCCATTCAAACTTTAATTCTAAAAGGACTGTCCAATCTATGCTTGAATGCATTACGATGCACTAGTTCTGTTTTGTTTTTTGTTGGCTCATTTGTTTTTGTTTTTGTGTACATTTTTTTCTTTTTCTCCTTGTTTTGTTTTTTTTTTCTTAACGTGACCTGTTTGCTTTGGTTGTTATTAGTTTTATTATTTATTTATTTCTATTTTTGTTACCTTCCAGTATCCTTTATTTTTTTGCACATAATTGCAACTTGAGATGACAACATATGTTAATGTTTTGTGTGTTAAATGGAAAATTTCTATAAATAAAGTGTTAAAAAAAAGGAAGAATGAATTGAAATACCGCTAAAAAAGATGACTGGTTAGATATAAGATGTCTGTGATATGCCTTTGGTTTGGGTTAAACCAAACTGTAATTGGTAGGGTGATATGGCACAGTAGCAACATTATTGTGTGTGTGCATTTATATAAGCACTCTTTAAAATGCATGAAGCAAAAAAGGATAAGTAAATTTAATTCAGGGCACAAGTCCCTGCTCAAACTAAAACTAACGGACCTAAACCACTGAAAGTTACCAACAGCTGAAAGGGTTATTTTTCTTGCCGTGTGATGTGTAAAGGCAGCAGAAAGGAGGTGGTTTCAACAAAAACCACTGAAACTTGCTTTTTGTCACTACCTGCTGCCTCTTCTATCAAGTCAGATCTATATATAAAGAGCATGTGTAGAAGTGATCTGAACTTTTCTGTACTGCAGACATAGAGGATGTTGAGGGGACTGTTGGAGGATGCACGCTATGATTCATCAACGCACAATAAAGTGCCCAATAAACCCTGGCTGATGCGTTCAGTCTGGCACATCTCATTTAAACTCATATTGTTCACATGAAGCTGAGTGTAGTCAGTTTGAAGCGCCATAGCTGTGTAGCTGAATATATTAATCCTACACTGCTTAAAATTTAGGAAACCAAAATGTGATCTAATTTCACTCTTACACACCCGGGTTGTATTGTTAGATTCATATTGTTTTAGTTCCATAGACATAGATGTCTAATAGAACTAGATACAATGTTGCCTCTCAACCGTGCCTCCATTTTTTTTTAGTGGCCACTTGCAGGATTGTGGTGAAAAATTCCCCTGCGGCCCAAAAATTTTCCCCATAAGCTACCATTATAAGAGACATCTGTAAAACTATTGACAGGACACCTCGAACTGCAAACAAGCTCAGTCATGACTCTCTCTGTTACGAATTAGTGATCCATGGAGGTTTTATATTTGTAAAACTTTCCTCAAGTCAAGAAAAGTGATTTAAATATCCATGACATCATTACAGTGTGAAGTCTATGGGTTGAATAGGGACTCGCAGGCGTGGTGAGCAGATTGAACACTACTGCGCATAATCAGGGGGCTGCATACCATGGAAGTAAACCTGAAAGCTAGAAAACTTATTGGGTATCTTAGAGCACATTAGTACACATTAAACTAAAATGGTATGGCATGGTTTATTGGATATCTTAATTTATTCTTCCTGTATTTTTATATTTTTCTTCATCTTTTCTACTGTATTTCCTTGCTCAGAGTGGAGGGCAAAGAAAAGAATTATATTGTACTTGTTTTTGACTGTGTATATAACAATAAACTTTTTGACTTGACTTGAAACATTATACCTGATAAACACTGGCATGTTAGCACTGACTCCACTGTGCAGCCACAAGCACAGCCTCACAGAGCCGCTTCTCGGTTAAGAGGACACACTGGTCTTGTGTATAGCATCGAGCCTGTGTGTGAATCATATTTTAGCAGGTTAATATGCAGCTGCTTGAATCAGCGGATATTGAGCTTAGTCAATTCTGGCCCCTACTTACAGGAACTGTACCCATTTTAGTTTTGACTTCTCCATTGGATGCATTATTAAACAGACAGATGTGGTGTCAGTTAGTTGTTTTAACCTTTTTTTTTTTTTTTAATTAGCACTACATTAACTGTGAAACCTTTGCCAAAGACTTGCATTGTGTATTTTTTATAAAGCTTTAGGTTTTTGCAGCATGCATGTGCCCTCCCTGGTTACTGTTCTCACCTCCTCCCTACTGAGCACCCCTCCCCTGCCTTTGTGGTCTGTTGATGGAGACTGTTTTCTCGTTGCCTTCCGAGCACAAACATCACTATGGTCTTCTCAGCAGCTTCCTGCCTCAGGCATGGCGGACTTTGACCTTTCAGTGAGAGCTTTATGTTTTTCTTTCTCCTGCACCTCCTTCGCTCGCTTCAACCCTCCCCTGCCCTTGTCTCTGCTGTTACCACTGCTAGCTGATGCTGACACCTAAGTAACTGCAGGAACTCGTGGTGGGTGCATCAGATCACCCTCTGGCCTACTGCAGGCCTGAACCCACTCAGGCACCCAAAGCTGTCGAGTTCAAACATATTGTGTTGCAACAGTTGTTGCTGTATGCGTGAAAGCTTTGTGGTTTGTAGGTATGTACAGCGTGGATATGTGTTGCACAATGGCCCTTCATTGAACTTAGAGACTGAGATGAATAGACTGATCTTTTACTGTGCCATACTTACTGCACTCACTCACTCACTTGGCATTTTATTTGTGTAATTGGGTTGAAATATACTCTTACAAATATTTCTTTTGCTACCATTTTTCTTCACCCTCCATCTGCAACATGACTCCATTTTTCATGTCATGATTAGGGACTGCAAGAAAATAATTATCTCCAAAAGGTGTAAGTGATGGCTTGTGTAGACCTGTGTTAATGTAACATGTAGTAATGATGGGGGGAAAGGGAGGTACGTATAGACAAATCTGGAGAGGCACTGGAAGTTAATAAGCCACCATTGCTGCAGTGGCGTCTCTCTACAGTATGAACACAAATGAATGCAAGCCGTCATAAAAAGTTTACATGTTCTACTTTTACACTTACTTTCTATGTAACATATCTTTTGACAACAATCTCCAGGAAGTCAGGAAGAACCTGTGAGGTTCGGCTGGTCCAACAGTCGTGTCAAACTTTGAAAAAAAAAAATTTGGAATGCAAAATACACAAACCTTTACTTGATGAAGAGAGCTGCTGTCTGAGACCAGAGACTCTACACAGATTTACTGAGTGTACAGAGGACCACCATGTGTCAAAGTGGATTCATATATATTTTTCAATATATATTACACAGTACTTCATCACAGGTGGCCTGTTTTTTTTCTAATCCATTGCTGCTGTCATGACCAACGTCTAACTACTGTTAAAAGAGAATCCAGAGAAATCTCTGCACGTTAGAGGCAAGTGTCATTTGTTTCTGCATCTACCAATACAAGTTAAGACTTTACTATGCAGAAAGAAAGCCCTATATCAACAGCACTGAGAAACACTGCAGACTTCTCTTGGGCCCGAGCTCATCTGAGGTAGACTGACAGAGTGGAAAAGTGAGCTGTGGTCTGAGGAGTCCACATTTCAGATTGTTTCTGGGAATCATCAACATCGTGACCTCCGGGCTAAAGAGGAGGAGGACCATTCAGATTGTTACCAGCGCAAACTTCAAAAGCCAGCATCTGCAATGGTGTGGGGGTGTGTTAGTGCCCATGACATGGAGAGTAACTTGCACATCTGTGAAGGCCCCATTAATGCTGAAAGCTATGTGCAGGTTTTAAAGCAACATATGCTGCCATCCAGACAGCTTATTTTTCAGGGACGTCACTGCTTATTTCAGCAAGACAATGCCAATCTGCATGCGTTACAGCAGCGTGGCCTCATAGTAAAACAGTTCAGGTACCAGACTGACCTGCCTGCAGTCCAGACCTGTCATTCACTGAAAATGTGGGGTGCATTATGAAGTGCAAGATACAATAACAGAGACCCCAGACTGTTGAGCATTTGAAGTTGTATATCAAGCAAGAATGGAGAAGAATTTCACTTTCATAACTCCAACAATCAGCGTCCCAAGTTCCTAAATGCTTACTGAGAGTAACAAATGAGTTTGTATCATTCTTTTCTCATGAGACAAAGTGAGGTAACAGGTGGACAGAATAACTCACAATCAGAGGAAATCTGTTGAGGCCTGTGTCAACAGAGATGACATGTTTTCTGACCTTTGAGTGAAGAGCAGGCTGCTGCTTTAACTTTCAACCTCCTTTCCTCTTTCCCTCTGTAGAAGCACCAGAGTAGTACATATATATATGTGTGTGTGTCTGCAGTGGTTGCGGCTGTAACAGCAGCGGTTTTGACGCTGTATAACTTTGTTGTGTGTGTGTGTGTTGCATCTTAAATAACCCCATGGTTCTAAATCTGGTATCTTTAGCGTCTTTAATCCTCTGAATCTTCATTTTAAGCTGGGTTTCATTGACATAAACCACTTCATAGAACAACACGCGAGTACCTCTTTATACAACCCACTTTACGTTGTGTGATTGAAACCGGATGTGGTGCACTTCTTTGTAATTCGTGTTTTCAGTGCAATTATCTTAAAAGCTGTGATGAGGTCCAGGTAGCTGCTGCTGGTGAGCAGGAGGCGGTGCTCTGCTCTGCAACAGCTCCCCCTCACCTCCCCCTCAACCCCCGCCCTGCCTCCCACCCAGCCCGTCCTCTCTCATGAACACACACGCATGCACACACACACACACACACGCGCACACACCCAGCCCAATGAGGCTTCCTGTAAGCCCCAGACACAGGCTGTGGTTACAAGTGGAAAATGTCACTGGGCACTTAAAAGAAGAAAGAGAGGTGAGAATGAGGAGACAGAGGGATGGGTGACAGAAAGAGAGAGAGAGGGAGGGAGGGAGATTGCATAAGACAGTGAGTGAGAGATGTGCGAGTAGAAAGAAAGAGGGACAGAAAGAGACAGAAGAAAAGGAAATCTTCTAAACTTGTCAGTCCACCAGCAGAGAGGACGACAATGTGTTTCCCCTCAGGGACCTCCCGTTACCGTTACCGTTACTGACCAAGACTTATGAGGTACTGTATCACCTTTTTAATGATGTTCAAAAATAATTTTAATAATACTTGAGTATTTTAAAGCTATTACAAGGAGCTTTTAACTGGTTATGAAACTGTTTCATCGTATTACTGATGTCTCTATATGACCTACATAAGTTAAGAAGACCATGCATGAGAAGACTGGCTATTTCTGTATAGTTCTTCTTAATTTCTGCCACCAGGTCAGAGTCGACTTGAAATCAGATATATTGAGCCTGTGTTTACATTTTCATAGGCAATGTTACAGTGAGTAGCACACTAGCCAGTTAAAAAGAAGCAGGAGGAGATTTTTATTTATATCATTTTATTTTTGACGTTCTACTTTGTTATTACGGTGGAAACACTACTGCTTTTGTCCACAGGGGCCTCCAAAATCAACAAAATATGACCGTCCCGTGTAGCTTTAATACATGGACTGACTGTTTTATTGCTTCTAGATGATATTATGTAGTTCCCCTGATCTGCTGTTGTTGCTCGGTACAAGCGGTTTTGTTTCCCTTGCACATAATGTTATTATGGTGACACATCTGCACTTTTGATTATAGTCCTACTCAGTGCGGGCTCGGGTGGAAAAAAACAGCAGCGCTGGATGACTCAAACTGGTGAAAAAATGTGTGACTTGATGGAAAATCTTTGGGTCATGTAACCATAATCTGAACCCTATGTATGCACTATGTCTATTCTTCATTTCTATACACTTTACAATAAAACTGCCTGGTAATCTGGTAATTTGATGTATTAATTTGATATGCCAAATGGAACTTTTTGACTATTACGACATGCAGATGTTGGATAGGTGCGAATAACTTATTAACAAATATCTGATGATGCTGACAAGTATACATGCGGCTGATGGAGAAGACAAAGCAAGCTAAGGAAGCAATGAGACCTGAGCCTTAACAGTAAAGATAAATATGGGCTCACTATTTGGCAAGATACCTTATCTAATGTGTTTTAATAGCTTATTAATGATTTATAAAGTGTCTGCAAAGTATTAATACCCTATTTCAATATAATATAAGGGGAGTGTCATTTATAAAGTGATACCAAATTACTTAATTATCAGCTCTTACTCTAACACATAGTTAATGTGTTTGTGTTTTGTGCAGTGCAGCAGCACAGGTGCCAGTGCTCTCAGTCAGGTTTCACTCATAACTGTTGGTTACTGCCTTCTCAGGATGAGTGTGTTGTGAGTGTGGATCCAGTATTGTTTTCTCACTCTCAGAAGTATGCTGATGATGACTGGCTGATGCAGTTTCAAAGTCCAGGTTTCAGAAATGAGTTTCTTTGCATAAAAAATAGAAACATTTTCATATGGACGTAGAAACTTGTTTGGGTAACTGTTCTCAGTCTGCTCCGTTGCTAAGTGACCATTGACACTACTTGTCTGAGTTGGGGTGAAATGTTTAGAAATGTTTACATGCGTTCTCCAGTTTTACTTTTGGATTAAACAGACAAATTGTACGCACATTTTTGAAATTCCACTCTCATATGTGAACATTTTTCTGCTGAATATGTCAATTTATTTAAGACTGTTGATTCAGAGTTTTATTCTAATGCACAGTATGTACCGATCCTCTGTCTCTTCACAGTCATATTGCGGTCAAAGTCATGAAGATCCTGTTGTCCCTGTACGCCCTCGCGGCTCTGTTTTCAGTGGATGCAGCCCACTCTCACAAAGGCTCGCGAGGTATATTTGAGCATGTGCATACTCTGTCTAAATGTCACTGTCCTTTAGGCAAAAGGGATTTTAAAAAATGATAACACAAAGTTTTTTTTATAACTGACATTTTCTGTAGCACTTTAGAATACAGCTTAGTATAAGAGTGACATGGTAACTGCATCAATGCCACTATATTACCATTTTTTAATCCAGATGGTGCACTGATATAACCATTTTACTGTTAGCAGCTTACTAAAATATTAGAAACTAAAAAATTGTCCCTTGTTGCTAACTTCAAAGCGTTTCCCCATTATTATCCTTTGTTTTTGGCCCATTATTAGCCTGTTACATATATGTCACCCTCCACCCTTCACCCTGAGCTATTACCTGGATATTACCTTGGTAATGACATGGTATTTCTTAATTATTACATATTACTATCAAACTGTTACCCCACTATTACCTGGTTATTACCCAGCTGTAATTTTAAGTGCTACCGTTTTTTCTTTCATTATTCTTTTATTGAGCTTTTCATTTCGTCTCCCGAGTGAATTTATTTTTATCTTTCATATGGGAAGTTTCACCGCAAGGTCTAACATATAGTTATGAATGATAGTATAGGCACTGAATAAACATTATTACACTATTTTAAAGCTGAAAACCTAAATCTTTCAGAAGGGGCTTTTACTGATTACTGTTCAACTATGTAATTGCCAGTCAGGTATGTACAGAAATCCCTGATCTATCTGAATGTCCCACATGAAGGACAAGTCTGCTGATAAATACAGAAACCATCCACCTAATCTCTCTTTTTGTGTCCTTTGTCATGTCTCTGTCATTCAAGGACTCTCCTGCGTAAATGACTACGTCAACAATGTCAGTTGTACGTGGAACGGCTCTCCAATGGCTCCTAATATGAACTGTTTGATCTCTGGTGCGAGGCAAACCAGGCTCAAGAAAGAAATGAGCCAGACAAGCATAATGATGTAAGATTTTAGAGATATTATGCTCATTACTGCCTGCTAAAATATTTTGCATGGAAAATATTTGTTCCCTTTTCTTGGAGATTCCATAAAGGGAAAAAAAAGAGATAGATAAAAGAGATGGAGATGAAAACATGATAAAAGCAGCCTTGTCAGTTGGTCAAATCTGCAGCAACTAATGATGATTTTTGTTTTTCTACTTAGTCGAACGTGCAAGCTGGAGCAACATGGAAACTCTCCTCCAGGCTGCAGTTTTGTCTTTGAAAATGAAGTAAGTCTGGGGCGGACGTTTAGCTCAGTGGGTAGAGCGTCTGACCCATGTATGGAGGCTGTTAGTCCGCTGGTTTGACTCCCGCCCTCGGCCCTTTGCTGCGTGTCCCCCCCTCTTTCTCTCTGCCCCCCTTCCTATCTACTCTTCAGCTGTACTATCGAATAAAGGCAAAAATGGCCAAAAAAATAACTTTAAAAAAAAAAGAAAATGAAGTAAGTCATGAGCACACATCATGCAGAAAAACATGTAACCATCCCATGGATTTCTTTATCTTACTCTGTTAAATCACTGTTTGGTTTTTAAATTTTTAGATCAGCCATCATAGAAAAGATGTTGCATTAAAATAAAAAATGGATCCATAAAATAATCGGCAGTCTTATTCAAAAACTAAATGCCATGACTTTGTTGTTGCTTTACTCAGGTATTCAACAGTTATAGAGACATACCCTACATCAGGATGGAGTGTGATGGCACATTGGTGGAGAACATCACACAGTATAAGCCATGTCATCACAGTGAGTACCTTTTTAGTTGATCCTGAAATATTATTCATAAAATACATTTGACACAATTTGTGATTCATTACAAGAAAATGTTGAAAAAGTTCACAATCCCAGAATAATGTGTTCATCTGAGACACATCAGGACTAAAATGCAGCTTCTCTTAATATTTATATTAACCCTTAAAGAGGTTTACACAGAAATAACCACCTTTTTAAACATCAGGAGTTAATTGCATTTCTTTCTACCTATGTGTCCTTGTGTGTGTGTGTCCGTGTGTGTACAGTTAAAATGCATCCTCCAGGTGTGCCCAGCATCAACAGCACAGCCAATGAAACCTTGATATCGTGGAGTAAAGGAATTCCTCACTCTAAGTTTATCAATTCCTTTGTCTTCCAAGTTCAGATCAAACAGAAACACCAGACATGGGAGGTGAGTGCGCATACGCATGAATGGGTATTTTATAAAAAGCTTGCTACCCTGTGAGACTGTACTTTGGCACAGTACGAGAGCAACCACAAGAGGTCCTGGAACATACTTGTACATAAATTTACACACAAATCTTCAGGCTGATGGGTCCATTAGTTTGCTAGATTAGCTGCAGACAAGCTCCAGTCCTGTTGGTCGCACATCCTTACACAGGCATATGGCAAGCAGAGATGACATGTTAACATGCTCACAATTTTTTGTAATGTTTACCATGTTCACCACCACCTTAGACTGTTAGCATACCTGATGGGAAATTATGATGGTTTTGCTGTATTTGGTCATAAACCAAAGACAAATTAAAATGTTAAACTGATGAAAAGTGAAACCTGCAATTACTATTTTCCCCACTTGGGGGCAGCAGAAACAAGCCATGAACACAAAACTGACATATCACCATTCTCGTTCATATGGCAAACTTATTTGTAGAAAGCTGATTATTTACACATTCAGCAGTTACAGAGCAACATTAGCATTTGGTTGTGGTTTTAGGCTGATAGGTCTCAGAATCAGAATCTCAGAGGTCCTTCAACATACAGTCATGAATGTTAACAGAAAAAAGAAAAAAAAGGCTGATTTGTCCTGTAGTATGCAAGATTAGCTGTGGACAAGCTCTAGATGCATTGGTCATATGTACACAAAAAAGCCTCCGGGGATCGCCAAAGTCAGTTGGCTTCGTCATCTGGGGACTATGACTGTTGGTACATAAATGTCATGGCGGTCCATATGATAGATATTTTAGTCCAGGGCAAAGTTCTGGACTGACATTGCCATCCATAGAGCCATGGCGATATGCCTTGTGATTATTTGACTGCTTTTTTGGTCACCATTTATTCATATTATTCATATCATAATCCATTGCTAACATCAGCTTCTCAAAAGTTGTACCTTTCCACTTAAAGTTTGGTCTTAATGTTGTACACTTATATTTATTTAAATTCAGTGCTCTGGTCACAACAAAAAGGCCATGCTTGGTTTCACACATAAATCATCCAAATGCAACAGAACTGATGCTTCCCAAGATTTAAATCACTTTGTCAAGTATTTTGAGAAACAGGTTGTTCAGATACTCCCTAATTTTGATAGACTCTCAAATTTTCATCTGTTATCAGGAGGCAACAATTATGACCACGCAAGAATTAAAATTAAGACAACCTTCTTCGCAACTAACGGGGCACTGCCAGGTTAGGGTGAGAGTCCAACCCATTGACAAGCATAATAGCCACTGGAGCGAGTGGAGTCCGACAACATCCTGGGAAGGAGCACCAGACACGGTGACGGCATCACAGGAAGAAGGTAACACTTTACATTTGACTGGCAGCTAAAACAGCTCACAGAATTTTTTAAACATCAGTCTGTCTCAACAGCATTGACATTTTAACAAGGAAATATGTGGACTTAAATATATATTTATTTGCACATCCACATTGTACACATTTTACACGTTGTAATGTCAGCGCTTTGTTTCAGAGTGGCCTCTGGATCAGATATCACTGGTAAAACTTGGAGTAATGGTCAGCATGGGTCTCATCCTTATTGTAATGCTGGTGCTTTACAGGAAATGCAGCAGCAAGGGGTGAGTATAATGTGTGTATGTATGTGTGTATATATGTGTGTGGTAGGGCTTCAGGTTTTCACTGCATTATCACGGCCACAAGAATTCACAATATTACGATATCTATAGAACATTTGGAAAAAAAAATAATGCTATCAGTCAAATTTATCTTTAACTTGTTTCATTTATTGTGTTTTGTCTCTGTTTTCAGAAAATAAGTTAAGGTTCATTTATGCCCCCTACACTTGTGGAAATAGATACATCCGTTTCAAATGATGTAATCGTCACCGCCCACACATTCTTCAGAAGGAGGCAAAAGCGGAGGCAGCGTTGTAGACGTTGTAGAGGTCTGTGCAGCTATCAAATACATCACGACCTATGGACAGAGAATTCTGTTCACTGACTCATTGATCATCATTTCCAGTACTTTCAGACTTTTAAAACTTCTTTGACATGTCTGGTTTGAACAGTTGGCTACACTGGTACATTTACCCCAGAACTACTGGTGGTGCTGCTCTTTTAGAAAACGTGCAATAATACGGACAAAATTGACGCAGAATACAGACAGAAGTTCAAATCTATATCTAATGTTTTGTAATGTACAAAAGCTTACAAAAAGTACGGCTCATTTATACTAAATGTTGAGACAAGCATATGGATATGGACGGAGTCTTCTGGCTATACTCCGTGTACATTTCATCCATATATATGCATGTTTTCTGAAAGCCCATGGATATGGTGAGCAACACTGTGGTCAATAATTGAGACACAATCACACGACACACTACAGGACACGATGAGGAAGTTTTATAAATTCAAAAGTATTGAAAATTACATTAATGGGAAATTAGTGTGTGATAAGAATTCTCTGTCCACATGTCGTGATGTGATGGCTGCACAAATCAACACTGTCTTCAGTGCTGCCTCCGTGTTTGTTGTGCCGCCATGTTCGTTGTTGTTTGAAGTAATTTTTGACTCTGAGTGGTGCCCTCTAGTGTGTTGCTTAACATCCACACCCAATGTAAAGTATGCATGGACGTATGTGGGCAGTGACGGTTATATCATTTGTCGTACACAATCTAATCGCTCCCTTTCACTGTTTCAGACTCCACAAAGAAAAGCCATTGCCAAACCCTTCAAAATACTTCCACACTCTACACTCAGTCCACGGAGGAAATCTAAAGGTAAAAATAAATGTTCTCCCCAAGCATTAACCCCTTTTACCACTATATCTTACCACACAGAACATTTTAACACACACAGAGACTGTTAGAACCAAATGTTATTTATACACACAAGTAACATTCAAGTAGATCTGCTCTCTTTCACTTCCCTATTTATGCCGCTGCTTTATTATTCTAGACAGATTAAAAAATCAATATGCAATCAGCACTGTTGTAAGTTAGAAGAGTAAAAGCTGTCATGTTTCCTTTCTCACTCAGTGTGGAGCCAGGATGTGACGTAGTGTTGTTGACTTTCTAGCCACTTTACAGTAATGTAATGATTTGCCTGAAAATGATGCAAAACCATTACAAGGGCTAATGTTTGGCCAAATTATAAAAGGTCAGTTAAGCTAAGAGATCTCAAAAGACTGCTACTCACAGCCACATCAAAGACATTAAGGTATTCACCACAATGCAGTCAATTGGCTGTGATACTGGGTTTGAACACCTGGGATGCCAGAAAGATTTTTTGTTTCTAATGTCTCCCCTCTCCCAGCTGGAGCACCCCAGGGTTCAATGCTTTGACCACTTTTATTCTCATTATATACATTAAGTTCACTCTTGGCTACATCATGCGCATTATCAGCTCAGTAATCCTATACAAACGTTCCAGTGGTGAAGAAGTATTGCAGAACTGCACAATAGAAATTACAAAATTACACTTAAATAAAATATATGAGGAAACATACTTTGTTAAATTTCAACACTAAAACATTGTTTGTGGAAAAAAAAATCAGCTAATTAATGATAATGATTTCAAACAGAAATCCTTAACATTCATCTGCATTCACAAATCCAGTCATGCTTTGGTTTTTTGCCCAGCAATGTTAAAGGAGCACTCCACCAATTTTACACCTTCTTGAGAAGTACTGCACTACTCAGTCTATGAAAACAGTTGTATATTGTCTTCCAAGGCTTTGTCAATGATGTGACCAGGGTTATCTTAGATTGTGTTTGTAGACCACTAATTTATAACAGAAACACTGTGTTACAAACAGCAAGTGTGTAGTAAGGTGTTAAGGAGAATATGTTACTATGGGAATAGTAGGATCCAGATGGTATAGAAGTTATTATAGTATAGAAGGATATCTACTGCTGCCTCAATTTTGACTAAAATCCCACAACATTATAAAAATGCAATAGTACTGATATTGTCTTTTAATAGGCTTAAATCCCCTACAAGTCTCGCTAGCCAAAAAGCAGGAGGGTTGAATGCTAAAGGATGTTGCTGTGAGGGGCCCCTCAGCCATTGCATGACCTCCTTGCCTATTTTCAGTCTGCAGTTCTGGTTCAGGTCAATAAGAAGTGAGGGGGTGTCACTCCCCGCTCACCACTGATTACCAGTAAAGAAAGAGAGTCTTGCAGCCACAGTCTGTCCCAGATTAGAGAAATCAACTTTTAAACCAGATAACAACAGGACTCTTGGTGTGGTTTGTCTGTTGCTTGCGTTCCAACCAATACTGATAAACAAATTCAGACACACTCTTGTACATAGCATTTTCTGAAACTCAAAGACTCACCAAGGTTGGGTACCATTGAGATATGGTGTTGATATGGCATGGGTACCTGTACCTGAATTCGGTACCGTGCAGTGTTGGCAAACGCTAGTAAAAATACTAAGCCAACATAAACCAAGACAGTGAAAAAAGCCCCGTTATCTCCAACAACAACTTATCCAACAAGTTAATTCATCGCCTGAAGATGTTGATGAAGTTGTCGATGCTTCATTGAAAGTTTCATTGTCCATGGAGGTTTCGGCTGAACTTTTTAGGTGCTAGCTGCAGGCATGCTAACATTAGCTGCACACTCTTCAGCTTTAGATATATTTTATGTTTAGTTAGATGAGTTGCCCTCTCCACCTTTGCAATTCGCATTACAAATATCGCAGTGAGCGTTGTCTGCGTGGAGTTTTGACCACACTTGTGACCACTTTTGGCTTGCTATTACCTTGAATCTCTGTGACTTTAACAAACTGCAGGGGTAATGCTGCTCCCAGACTTTATCTTTTTCTCCAAGATAATGTCTCACCCAGATGCTTCAGTACACTTCAGATGCAGATGTTCAGTACTCTCATAGCAAAATATTCATGATGATTCACAAATTTAAGAAACTCATGTGTCATTCTGGTGTATTTTCTGCTCTAAATCTTTCTTTTTTTGACCTAGAAATGGCTGAATCCTCTGTCAGCTCCTGAGTCATTCTTCACGGCCCAGCCACGCGACCACATCTCCCCGGTTGAGTTGTGTGACACCTCTGATGTGGTCCCCTCCACCTCTCCCTCCTCCAGCTCCACCAGCGCCCTGCTTCACTTCAAGAACTACCCCACTGCTGGTTCAGACACCAGTGGGGTCGCTGACAATTCTTCCTCCTCTTCGTCCGGCTTCTCTAACATGGGCTACTTCTTGTCCAGCTCCTCCTGCGGCTCGGCTCGAACTGACCCCAATCCTGCCTACTTCATCTATCAGGATGACAACCTTCACCTCTCCTTCTTCCCCTCCATCACCACCACCTGTCCAGTCTATGAGAGCTTGAAGAGGGAGCCGCAGAGCCCAGACTCCGGCTTTGGTATCGGAAAGGAAGATGAAGAGGACAAGAATGTCCTGGATGTAGAAGAGGAAGAGGTTTCAGATGATCAGCAGACCTCTCCTCTTCTCATCCTCCCTCTTCATCTTCCTTTCCGGATGTGCCCCCCCTCCTACCCTCAACCCCCTCCTAACGATCCCGGTCTAACTCAGGCTTCCTGTGATGATAGTCAACAGGTGGAGGCACCTGTGGCAGCTGCTAGTGGTAGCTATGCGACCGGGCTTGTAGCCGGTGCCATGTGCAGATCCTCCTCCATGCCCGTGGAGCCGTGTAGAACAGGGTATCTGACCCTCAAAGAGCTGCAGACAACATTTAGCAATAAATCCATCTGAAAACTGGTCATGTATCCAGAAGAATGTACGATCATTTAAGATCTAATTTAGTTACATCATAAGCAAGCTGTCTGATTGTTTATTGTAAATCCGATTGTGAATGCAAGTTAGCTTGGCATCATCAGACCAGTTCGTAAGTGCGAAGTCTAGAACCTCTCGATTCATTTTCACCGTCATGTGAGGGAGGAAGAACAAGCTTAACTGTAATGTTATGAACTTATTAAGTTTTACAGTAAATGTTTGCCTATGTACACATCCAGCAGACACTGAGTTATAAAGGAATTTAATTTGAGCCACATGATGACTGTAAGTCCAATATTAATTCTTCTTTTTTTTTTTTTTTTTTTTTTTTTTTTGCTTTGTTTTGGTCTCCACCAGCTCCATAGGGAAAAGCTGTCTCTTTAACTGCAAAATGCTGCACTATGTTCACCAACTAATCACTAACTTTGTCAGCTGTTTATAAGCTGCTGGACAGCTAGCGTACAGTGAGTTTATTGGAGCGCTTTCGCAGCTGCCTCCTGCTGCTGGAAATGTTAATAAGAGCAGTGAGAGTAAACCAAAACAGTAAAGGTAGGCTGGAAATCCAAAATAGTAAGCGAAAGCATCCAGTTTATGTAGCAGGAATCTGTCCTCTTGTGATTGGTGTAAGAAAAAAAATAACCAGTTGTGTATAGAGTGTAGAATAGTGTTCAATACCTCGTCATTGAATGTGTAAAATCCTGTGGAACTCCTAACAAGTAACTTAAAGAGAAAGTTCAGAATCATAAATACATATTTTTCCTCTGACCCACAGTGCTATTTATCCATCCAGATTGTTTTGGTGTGTTTTGGAGGTATCAGCCGCAGAGATGTAGTGCTCAAAGAGCCAATAAAATACTTTTGAAAATTTAACACCAGTGCCTCTTCCCAGGAATCATGACAGGGTTTCACAGAGTAATGCACAGACACTTGTTGTCAACAGTGTCATGTAGAAACTACTCTCCATTATAAAGAAAATAGTTCCAGCAGATTTTACTGCAGAAAGAAAGTAGCTCCTACATGAAATTGCTCACAACGAGGTCTGTGGATTATCTCGGGGAACTGGGTCGTGATTTTTAGGAAAGAGACAGTGCTGTTGAACTTGACAAATGTATTTTTTGGCTCTTTGAGCACCACAAGCTGAATGCCATCCAGTACCATCATATTTGAGCAAAGACGGACATCTCTCCAAAACAATCTAGATGGATAAACAGCACTACCAGTCAGAGGAAAAATATGTATGTTTGATTTCGGCATGAACTGTTCCTTTGAATGATTTTTAAAAAAAGAATGTTTCAAAGCGTTTTCTTCTCAATAGTGTTCAAATATATATGAAATACCAAAGCCCAGCATGACAGCAGACATTACTTTAAACTAAATGCTACTGTCAGTTATTGATGACACTGTCTTTAAAAGTTTTTTTTAAAAGTGGAGTTTGCTTTTTATTACTTTAACCTAAACATTACAAATGCACATGTTGTGAGAGCTCCCTAAAACTACTGTCATTTTACAATGGAATTTTTTTTTTTTCCGCAAAACAAAAATTCTTCATTCCTGCAGGCAGAGCTGTGATTGTGAAAGCAGTTAAACATGATATAAATGTTTTCTGGTTATGTAAATAGTAATAAATTACCTTTAAGAAAGAGCATATCAGCATTGCTTTAGAGTCGAATCATGAGGAGACCTTGTGGTGCGTGATGTCTGTTAGCGCTCACACAATCTAAGACGCCGAACTGTATGAAATGAACCAACTCTACAGAGACTTTGAAGCATTATATTTGTTGATTTTATACTGATTTACTGTCAGACATGAGGCAGCTGGTTTGCCACTGATGTTTTTGTTTGTCAATCTCATTTGTTTGTGCATCTCTATAAAAGATTTCATGTTAATTAAGAGATCAAATCATCATTAATCATTTATCAGAAACAGATCATTCATCCTACAACATGGCTGCACCTGGTAAACTTTTTTTTTTAATCTGTCATAAAGATTGTGTGTAGAGGCAAAACTGATTTAGTGTAATATGCTCTTGTCTCTACATATGCAGTATATTTCCGTTGCACTCTGTGACATCTGTGCAGAGACCAAACAAAATAAAACCTCTGGTAGAAATGGGTCACCCTTTGACTTCCTGTGTTGTTGTGAAGTGAAGGCTGAGGGGTGGGCATGTGAGCTGACATGAGAAAAAGTGTGAGAGACAGCCCGAGTGGTGTATGTGCATGATTATATGTGTATATGTGAGTGTGTGTGTGTGTGTGTGTGTGTGTAGTTCTGAGTGTTTACATGTCCTGTCAGGTGGTCCTGGTGGTGTGCGTGTGAGTGTGAGCATGTGTATTAGAGTGTGGTTTGACATTTAACTCTGACACAACCAGCAACATCCGTTCACCTCACAGAGAATTTACAATATTTAGCCATGTCAGTAAGAAACCACACAAGATGTTGGTTTTCATCAGTGTTTTTCCAACTCTGCTTTACTTTTCACAAGAGCTTAACCTGTTTCACACCATACCATAAATAATGTCAAGTAACTTTCTTAGTATGCTGTTACTCAGAACATATTCTGGTGGCCCATTATGCAATCTAAGCAGAACTTGCATCCGTCCTGCTCTAGTTAAAGCTACGACAAGGAGTTTCAACACCTATTGCACCTTAACTGGGACTGAAATTAAGTTATTTCTGGGGTACTTTCATGAGTATTTTTCAAGTTTGTAATTTTTTACCTTTACTTAAGTACTACTTTTACTTTTAATTTCATAAATGAGTGGTAAGAACAATTTAAATTAATATCCAAACCTTTCATCTTCATTTTTGTTGACAGTAAGGCTAAACAGGCCGATGAGTACCATGACATACGGAAGAAATAAAAGGCTGAGGTTACTGTGACCACTGAGCAGAACAGTGCAGGAGCTGGGGGTGATTTAGACTGAAGATTTAGAGAGACAGGAACCCCTTTCAACCGAGTGCCAGTTATTGATAACACATTAAACATTAACAGTTAAAATGTAACTAGATGAGTAGTAGAACTTTGACTTAAGTATTTTTAACACCAGTAGTTTTACCTGCAGCTGAGTAATATTTCAGTAAATATTTCACAAAATATAATTTGGTTAAAACTGATTGATGTTGAGTCAATATAACACAAATGCACAATTGCTTTAATTGAGTCACCAATTAAAGCAAAGACAGAGTTACTTAGTCCCAGTGTTAGTTTTATTTGTTTGTATTACTGTTGTGTTATTTACCCAGAGTGAAATATGATTATTTTGACCCAGTGTGAGACACAATCAGCTCAAGTTTGTTTATGGTTCGGGGTTTTATTTTTCTTGTTTCCTATTTTATATTAAGACCTTTTCTTTTGTCTTGTGCAACTTGTGCAATGTTTTACCTAAAACCTTAAAACTCACAATTGTTTGGTTATGTACAAAACAATGTGCATGTGACAACTGAAACAATAAAGGATACATATTTTAACAATCAGTAACAAATAATGACATGTAAGTTATCGGAGAAGAATTTGACTGGATTATAACACTGGGCAAATATACCATATTTTAGTTAGTTGCGTAAAATAATGCAACAGTAGTATTAAAAAGTAGCAGTAACACTGGGTCCACTGGGGTGTTTTTTCAACATTATCTTAATTGATTTTGTAGCATAACATCACTTGGGCTAAATAATGCAATAATGTACAAAAATATAGTCACACAGATGCCCCTTCCCATCAGGTAAGACTTTATATTTTCATTTGTTGTACATAACACCAATTCATTAGTCTATCTAGCAGATGTAAGTGGTTATTCATCTTTCCATGTCATGGCTATTAAAATATTCCACTGTCTTCTGCTTGATTAGTGACCAAGTATTTTTCTACCATCCACCTCAATCAGTAATTTCTAGTGAGAATGACTGTTTACATTTCTCTTCAGTCCCTGAATAGACCTCAGAATCTTTGATGCAGTGTGGTCATTTAGCCACTAGGTGACATTAGAAAACTGAAGAAGTCTTCCCTTTCTAAGGTCTGTGATGTGTTAATGTAGTCTTTTCTGTACAACAGAAAACCTGGCTTCTTAATCGTTTTACATTCAGTCCCTGAGCCCTGATTGAATAAATATGATCTTTATCTGCTGAGCATGCTGGCAGTGTCCATCAGGCTTTTGTCCAACTGGATGGCTTTGCAGCCTCAGCCTGTTTAGATTTCCTCTGTGTGCTCAGTCAATCACAAGCTCTGACCCAGCCTGCCAGAGGAGACTGAGGGAGGGAGAGATGGAGAGAATGAGAAAATACCTTGTAAATTCTGTTGAAAAACCACAGGGATTGTTTTGGATCTAACCCACAGTGAAACAGGAGGAAGTGGGGTCAGGCTGACTGCCTGCTCACCCACTTTATGTGGAGTAGAAACAGAGAGCCAGAACACCGCTCAGGAGGGAGAGACACAGCAGTCACAGCCACCAGGGGGGCACATTGCTGAGGACCAACATATGAAAGAGGTTATACCAAAGCAATCAGGATAACCAGGAGGCAGATCCATGAACTTTCCATGAGCTGTTGTGTTTTAGCCATTTATACAAACCCCAACTCCAGATAAGTTGTGACGAGTAAAACGTAAATTAAAAAAAGTACAAAGATGAGATATATGTTCAAACTGATTAACTCAATTGTTTTTTGTTTTTGCTTTTTTTTTTGTATATATATGCTAGTTTAATCTACGGCAATGCATCATGGTCTATAAGACTATCAAACGTCTGTAGCATCACTGTCCTGTGAGAACCATGTATCTCTAAAAAGTCAGAAAACAGCCTTTTTTTCAGCTTTGTGGATTAAAAAGTCCAGTGTTTGCCTCTGCGATGTAGTGTAGAGACATAAGGTTGGATAAAATGTAACTCAAGTGAAGTACAAAATAAGTACAGTGCTTGATTTAAGTGTACACCACTGAATACAACTCTGAACCAAAGCAAAATGAAAATTCAAGGACTGACATTGACTGATGACTGATTAAATATGTAATTTAAAATCAATTAATTACTAATAACCAGGCATCAGACCCAAAGCTCAGTGTTATGTTTTAGTATTTTCTATATTTTATATATTCTAAAATTTCTTATTCATGTTAATGTAAATATTCACTTATCTGAAGATTCTACACAAAAATATTTAATAAAATAAACATAGTTTTTTGTACCTCATTCTGCTCTATATAGATTTTTTATTCCTTAACCAACAGTTGGAGCAAACTGTTTGAAAGGAGGAGGAATTGTAGTGACCGCACTGGGGTGTCAGGTGTGACTGTGTGGCAAATGGCTTACGTGGCTCTCTCCAGTCAGTTCAGAGGGGCCCTTAGCAGAACTTTGCTTAGGGCCCCATGGAGGTCAGGACCAGCTCTGGATGCAACCAATGAAGATTTGCAAGGACTTTTACAATAGGTTTAGCATAGATGTCAAATATGATTGATAATGTGGGACAGCATGCTTTGTGCAATCTGGGACAGTCATTTAAATGGAGGAAACATGCATTTAGGGACTTCCTGTTTTTGTCTTGTTTTGCCTTTTACAGCATTTTCATCTTGTCACATCTCTTGGTGGTTTTTTTTCTTGTTACTTTTTCACCTTTTTATGCCTGTCATGTGTGATACGCACTGATGGCAAGAAATTGCCTTTTCTAAAGTTATTGTTTCATCCATTTAGGCTGAAATCAGTCATGGTGTTGGGAAGGTGGCACACAATGATATAAAATAAAAATAATCAATAATTCCACTCAAATGCATTAAAACTAAAGTAACAAACCTGTTTTGAAAATTTAAAGAATAGAAAGTACAGATAATTAGGAAGCAAAAGCAAAAAGCTGTCAAAAAAATAAAGTACAGATTCCTGTACTTTTCCTGTACTTTTAATGAAGTGTGTGCGTGCAAAGCGGGATTTATAACCATTTCGTTATTCATGATGTGAGCATCAGATTTGTCAGCTAGTGCAGCTGTTTAAGATCCTGAATAGTATGCTCAGTGACCAACTGTCCATTCCTGTGTTGAACCAAAAGGTCTGAAATATCAACTCTGGTTTTCAACTTTGAATACAATGGCCCATGATTATGTCAGCCACTAACGATGTGTTTTCTTGGAGTAAAAGATGGGGTGGGGTTGTGGAAGGTAAAACTAAATCTCCAGTCACACTTTATTAGAAAATATCTCTTTCTTTTAATTGACTGGAAAATTTAAAGCCAGCCACATGTCCACTCCCTGTCTCCCTCTGAGGTGTAAGTCAGTTTTATGAGCTGCTGCAGTCGCCACACCCAGAAGAGCAAATGGTTCACCTGGAGGGTCAAAGGTCAGGGAAGGGAAGAATTAGACGTGTGAAATGGTGTGGCGTGTGTGAGATGCTGCTGCTGGAGCTCATAAACCAGATACCAAAGAGAGAGATGAATAAGACTTCTGATTTAAGGCCGCAGTGCTTCCAAATAAAATACCTCCTGAGGAACACCACAAAGGAGGATTACTGGAGTCAGACCAGCCGGGAGCGACAGCAGAATTATGAGCTCCACTGGGAAATGAGCGTCTAATTGCTAAAGAAAGACAGATAGTAAAGGTTTAGGTTCAGGTGGTTTCAGATGAGTCACTTTGATAGTTTACATCGCTGAAAAACCAGAGGAATGTTCTCCTGATGTAACCGGATAACAGTCAATGAAACCCTTGTGACCCAACAGTGGTGCGGTAATCTTCAACAGCTGTTGCTCATGCTACACGTGTGCACAAAGTCTGCCTCATCCTCCTCCTGTCCTCCAACAGGAGGCATGCTTTCTATATGTAACAACTGCCAAACGGGAGCCTCCACATTATTAGATGCAGTTATATTGCTTGAACATCTCTGTGTTGTCTGCTCTGGTGATGTTTTCTTCTGCTGTTAAAGTGGAACGGTGTCCACAGCTCTTTTTATTGATGGTCATTTGTGTTTAATTTGTCTGAGTTTTGTGGTTAATTATACTGAGACTAAACAGAGAAAGGTTGTTGTATAAGTGACAATCACTGGTGTGCACAGGTTGCAAACTGTACAGATTGAATTCATTGTCAGTTTGGACATCAGGTCTAAGTTGCATGATGTTGTTGCGCTTGTGTTGTTGGACTGACGTTTAATGCAAAGTTTCCAAAAGGTAAGGGGTACATTTTAACTGACTTACTGTTTACTTTTATTGAAATTGTACTCGGTACTCAACTATGATTTTAAAAGTAACTAAGTAAATTACACCTTGTAATGCATACTTAAGCACAAATAAAAGTACAGACTTGAAATCTACTCATAAAAGTACAAGTACCCCCCAAAAAATACTTAATTCAACTGATCGATATTTTTCAATGTATCTTTACTATCTTGTTCAAAGCCCTGCTAAAGGGATGGTGTTTAACTAACCTTAGTTTAGTTAAAAATAAAAAAAAGGAGAGATAGAGATGAAAATTACAGTATGAGGATGTGGAAATACAATTCATAATTCATTATATGCCAATATAAATCAATTTGATGCTTTGAAGGCACGATATTAGAAAATACAGTTTGCCTGGTTAAATGTGTTTTCTAGTATAAACCATGCCCACTGCCAGTCTTCTAACCCAATACATATACAGATAATTTTGTGGGTTGACCACATACAGATACAAATGACATCTCTGTGCATCTCTATTAGCAACCAGGAAAAAAAGAGTGGTATCAGTTGCATTTCTCAGTGAGAAAACAAATAAGTACATTTCCCAACATGTGTATGTATGTAAAATGTACTATTCCTTTAATTCAAAAGTCCAAAAAATTGAGAGCCACTGCCTTAAAGGGACAGTCCACCCCAAAATCAAAAATACATAATTTCCCCCTGGCCTGTAGTGCTACTTGCCCATCTAGATTGTTTTCGTGTGAGTTCCCAGAGTTTTGTAGATATCAGCTGTAGAGATGTCTGCTTTCTCTCCAATATAATAGGACTAATTAGAACTTGGCTTGTGGTCCTCAAAGTGCCAAATAAATAAATAAATAAATAAACAAACAAACAAACAAACAAACTCAGCAGCAATGTCTCTTTCCAGAAATCGTGACCTGGTTACTCAGGATAATACACAGACCTTGTTGTGAGCAGTAATAGTAGAAAGAAAGTAGTTTCAGTAGATTCTATTGCAGAAAGAAAGTAGTTCCTACATGAAACTGTACACAACAAGGTCTGTGGAGCAATTGGGTCCTAATTTTTGGAAAGAGACACTGGTTTTGATTTTTCTAATGTTTAATGTTGAGCGCCATTTTGTCCCATTATATTTGAGAGAAGGCAGACATCTCGACGGCATGATATCTCCAAGACTCGCACCAAAACTATCTAGATGGATAAATAACTCTACAGGTCAGGGGAGAGATGCGTATTTTTGATTTTGAGGAGAACTGTCCCTTAAAAGATAATACCATTAAATTGTGACCGATTTGACTGTAAGAGTAAGGAATTCCAGAGATTAAAGTGTGTACTCCAGCCACCACAGGATTAAAAACCTGACTGGTTTATTTGGTTTGGCGTTCGGCCCAGCAGCACTTCACCATATTGCTCTAAATGTTGAATGAGAGAGGACCATCGTCTGAAGCATCAATAAATCTATATGTAGCAAGTCCATGCTTTTTTGCCAAGAGTGGTAGTTTTGTGCAGACACATTTTTATAATGTGTAATCCACGGCTTATTTAATCAAACCTGTTCATAACATTTCATATTTTCATCTGCTTAGCAGTGGCACAGAGCTCTAGTGTTACTGATGGTGATGTGCGAACGTGGATTGCGGTGTGGAGGTTCCTCTTCTGTCTTATTGTTTCTCTCTTGTGCTATACATCCTTTTCACTACAGTTTCTCTGAATATGTCCCTTATACTCTATCCTATAATCACGTCTTTCTTTTTTTTTTTGCGTTTGCCTCTGCAGCACAACATTATAGTCTTAATTTAGGTCTTAAAATATAGAGATTATAGCCTCTCTCTCTTTCTCTCTCTCCTTCTGCAGCTGCAGCAGACAGGAGGAGTGGAGGAATTCAACACAGAGGAAATGCAGACCCTGGGGGGAATGACCAGGAGTTGAGTGACTTTGTGAATAGACGCTGGGAAGTGGTCCACCAGAGTTAAGCTCCACTGTAAACAGTTATTGGTGATGGCATTATTACAGCCTATTACATCTAGCATCACTAAACTTTAAAATCATAACAGCTGTTTGATCAGATGTAGGGACACCAGGGGCAATTGTAATACACTCAGTTCCTCTGATCAGAAACAAGCTAGGGTGATGACACTCACTCTGCACATGCCGGTGGAAAAGGAGCAGCTGAGCGAGGAAGGATATATATTGTATGTTCACCGGAGCGAGTAGAGTGGAGTGATTCTGGTGGCCAGGCCTCACTGTACAAAAGCACAACTTTATAACTTTACTCACTGATTTAGGTGAAACTGGGTCATATTTTGTGTAGAAAATATTTTCCAATGTCCTCTGGCTACTCAGCACCAAGGTCGTACTGAGGTGGTGTTCGGCTAGTCCCAGGGTACTAGGAGTCAAACACGGTAAGAACACCACCTCAGTACTGTCATCAAAGTGGTCTCTGTTGGTCTTGGAGGCTGTGTTGGTCCTGGTTTTGGTCCACTCTCCCTGCCAATGTTACACTCATGGATCACCATGGCTGCATGGTGAGAGCGGCATAACACACTTTTCTTCTTGTCCTTATTAGAGCAAATGTATACATTGTATTTTTATGTAGTGCATATATGTTTCTTATATCAAAAGATGTTTATTTCAAATAGTCTATGAGTTATGAAGCAAAGTTTAAAAAGGTTACAATTGGCCCCGGTCTCCCCTACTATTTGTCAATTGCCGGTCAGCTTTAAGCAAATTAAAGTTCTTCACATTGCGCACCGTGTGCTTTCTATCTTCAGATCAGAGTCACTAAGGCGCCTTTTACATCTCGTAGATATATCGTGTCAAATAATGGACAAACAGACAATTGTTGCCCGAGTCTGCGTGAAACTAGGAGTGGTCTTAAGGCAACATCTAAAGACTCACTAACTCAGAGACAGAGAGCGCGCTGCTGACTCTCTCCTCCGTCCTCTGTCTCATCCTCAGCGGACTGAAGCGGCTGCAGACACGTGAACGAGGTGAGATTCATTCAGATAAAAATCTGTGTTATCAGTCGGCTGAGCGCTGAGTGGGAGCGTTGTAAAGTCGGATTGTGCAACGATGAACTTCTGATCGCAGCTCCGTTTGCGCTCGACCGGAGACCACAAAGAGAAACTGAAATAGAAACACGCTTCTACAGTCTAATGCATGAAAATCTACCTGAATGTGTTGCTTTCACTGTTGCAGAGCGTGGTATATCCATAATTATGTGCTGACTAAACTTGAATTTTTAAGATACTCTGTAGAAATGCGGATTTACAAGTGTATAGGGGAGACTTGGGACAACTGTAACATTCTTTTACGTATTCATTCATATATTCATATATGAGAAACAAGTGCATCAAAGCTACTACAAGGATTATTAATATGTTATGAAACAGTCTCAATTTGCCTCTACTTGACCTACATAAGCAATCTAGACCACCCAGGAGAGGACTGGCTTTTTCTGAATACCGCTTGAAATCAGATGAAACAATGAGTCATATGTTTGCCAGTTAAATGGAAGCCTAGCTTCACCCCACCTACACCTAACTCATTTGGTCTGGTTAAAATCCATTTGCCTGGTTAGTGCGGTTCATTTGGGCTGGTGTGAAAGCTGCCAATCAGATTCAGATGTAGTGACTGCTTGAGAAGGTGGGACTTGTTCCAGTTCCAAAATGACTGGTGTGGTTTGTTTGTGGCATGAAAGCAAATGAACCAACTGCAGTATTTAATGACAGCAGGTGTGATTTTAGCATTAAAAACTAAACTACTAATGAATCCATCTGCTGATGGTGAAATCTGATCAGGAGGTGATCATACTTTGTATAATTGATCTGTTTCAGCCACGTTTATATTTATGCAAACCATTTGGTAACACCTGTGCACATAAGTGTGGTATTTTTCCTGGGTAATCAGTCAAAAGCTTTTAAAAGTGCTGTGCTTGTATGCTATTCTATGAATTTTGTCAATTCATTAAATCCGTTAAAAAGTGTGTGACAGCAATACAGTAATATATCACATCCATGAAAAAGTCAGATGAAGGGCAGTATTTTTCAGATCTCTCCCTCTCTCTCTCTAATTGAGGGTAAAGGAAAATCACACTGATTTCTGGTTGTTTCTACTCTTCACAACTTTTGGTGTAGAAAGATTGAGGGCTGGCAGAAGTAACGCTGCAGCAAAGTGGCCATCACACACAGGTGTGCAGTGTACTGTAGGCTATAGGACGCCTCCTTTTCACTCTGTCTCTACCTGTTGGTTATTATTCATAACACATAGTGATTTGCTAGATAATACTTAAAACTTGTTACTTCTTCATGAGTTCTCTGTGACAGTAGAGAAGAAAAATATCCACATCAGAAGCACTAAAGCGAGTTACCTGTTGGTCCATATAACTTCATGTTTACTGCTTCTGGTTCATAAAAAGTCAATGTGAACACAAAGTGGACAAAAGACAATGCAACAATGTATAACTTTTTATAACTGGTCCGGACTACATGAAACAAACTACATATGTGAAAGCACCATGAGTCATATTAATCCACGCTGTCTTAAATAAAAGCTCAAAGTAATCACATTACTGCTATAGTATAAGATATTTTTGTATATGGTTCAAATTCTGTATTGGGTTAAAAGTAATTTAGATTTAAATTAAAAACTTCTGCTGAGCTGAAATGATCCTGCTCCTGCTCCATATAGAGAGAATCCTACTGAGCATGTGCAGAGTATGTGTCATCACTCTAGCTTGTTTCTAATTTGGAGGAATCGAATGTATTACAATTTCCTAATGTTGCAATCGCACCTGTTGCAATCGGCCCTGGTCTCCCCCAACACACATGTATATTTACAGATGCCTGAGGACATTTTTTCTCTGAATGTAGCCAATGAGAATAGCCCGTATCCAGTATAGGCCTCTTTCATGTAGGTCTACAAGTTTCCAGTTTCCAGTAGGATTTTCCAAGAAAACCAGTTATGTAATGTCCCTGGTCGGTGATGAGCCATATCAACGCTCACTGAATGGTAATCTGTGGTTCAGTGTGGAATCCCACCAGAACCTTCACACAAGCCGCAGATTTCCAGTGCAAGATGAATTACACCAGATGAAACGCCATTAGGACCAACAATAATATTTTGATATGCAGTACACTGTGCAGATGATAGTGCAAAAAGTGTGCGATGGATTGTGAGACAGTAGGCACCTGACATGCAAAAGAATTCCCGTCCCATCCTACACCGGAACAAGACCCTCAGACTGAAAGAGACACCGAACGACTATAAACGACACAGCTATGTTGTTTGTTGTCATTTTGTGTCTCTTTGTAGTTGTTTGTGTCTTCTTGACCTGTATTTTTATATGTTTGTCTCTTTGCAGTTATTCTGTCTCTCTTTTCCTACCTTTTTTATAGTCTTTTGCATCTCTTTACAGTTGTGTGTCTCTTTGTAGTCGTTCTGTGCCTCTTTGTATTTGTTTTGAACTCTTTAATATTCTTTTGCATCTCTTTACATTTGTGTGTCTCTTTGTAGTCGTTCTGTGCCTCTTTGTATTTGTTTTGAACTCTTTAATATTCTTTTGCATCTCTTTACAGTTGTGTGTCTCTTTATAGTCATTTTGTGTCTCTTTGTACTTCTTTTATATCTTTTTGTACTCATTTTGCATCTTTTGGTAGTCTTTGTAGTCATTTTGTGCTTTTTTGTGCTTGTTTTGTGTCCCTCTGTAGTCCTTTTGTGTCTTGTTGTAGTTTTTCTTTTTTTTCTGCATTTATCTAACTATCCCAACTTCAAAACTGCTCTCACATGTTTACATTTACCATTTCGTGTCATGTGTAGTTCTATTGCGTGGGGGACCATCAGTGTTTTTTAACATTTGGAATATTTGTGTTTGTGGTCTTTTGTGGAGCTTCTATGTCCAGTTGTATATGAAGAATGTAATTGTCAGTATGGACACAGCTGTCCTGTATAAATACAGCAGCACACACTGTTCTAGTTACAGTACACAGAGACGGGCTGATCACTGAGAGTCTGGCAGACAGCCAACACTTTTTCCATTGAAAATTACTCAGTTTGGCTCTCTGTCCAAAAACAACCCATTTAACTGATTTTCTCTGGATAAAATAAACCGTTGTGAGGAGTCAACCCTCTTGAGCTAATAGTGATAAATGGTGAGAAATTAGTAGCTGTATGCAGAGTAATCTTTCAGTTGATTGATGATTCTTGTAGCCCTGCCCGTTTCCATTATTTTGGAATTTACTTTAGTTTTGGGATTTGGATTAGAAACC
The DNA here is from genome assembly GCA_034769285.1 of Lutjanus argentimaculatus. Lineage (NCBI taxonomy): Eukaryota > Metazoa > Chordata > Actinopteri > Lutjaniformes > Lutjanidae > Lutjanus > Lutjanus argentimaculatus. Next base: position 11,182,481 of record JAWZSL010000024.1, on the reverse strand, counting down.
CATTAGTGAGTCTTTGAGGCCCCATTTGACCTCTCACAGTCAGCTCTGTGGAAAAATATGGGCAGAAATCTTGTATGGTATTTCATTTAAGGAACCAGTGGAATGACACTGTGAAAGGCAAATATTCTTGTTTTGTTATCTGTTATTTCCACAATTCCTGACTCCTGTTTCTTTTTTTCTGGGGGAAATAAATGTTTTCTCTGGCTCAGGGCCGTAGATTCCTCTTTCACTTTTCCACTGCTTTGAAAATGATGCATAATGATCTTATTTTCTGAGCAGCCGCTAAACAACTCATATTTGGTTTTATAACTCAGGCAGAATAGTCTTCAGTACTGGTGATTTTCCTCTTTCGTTATGTGAACTGATTAATCATTTATTTGTCCTCGTTTTCAGAATAATTAAAATGTATTCAAATGTAAAGAAATGTAAAATAATGCTATTGTCAGAACAACCAAAATATACCAAAATATACTAGGGTAGGGTAACAGAGATGTTTATTGAACTATGTGGTAAAAGGCTCACACAGTCTTTGCTTTAAGTGGGACACCTCGGTTCACTGCAGGACTGACCCAGATCAAATCACAGTGGGTCAAGTAGAAGAAATTGCCAAATGACCAAGAATTTCTGCTGGTGGATGTGGAGATCCACCCTAAAGTATAATAAAAATACATATTTCTCCTCTGGCCCGTAGAGCTGGTCTAGTTTGTTTTGATGGGAGTTGCAGAGTTTTGGAGATATCGATGTAGAGATGTCTGCCTTCTCTCAAATATAACAGAACTAGATGGCACTCAGCTTGTGGTGCTCAAGGTGCCAAAAAAACATTTGAAAAGCTCAACACCAGTTTCTCTTTCCAGAAATCATGACCTGGTTTCTCATTCCACAGATCTTGTTGTGAGCAGTTTCATGTAGGAACTATTTTCTTTCCACCAAACTACACCCACCAACCATATCACTGAAGTTACAGCTCAGCTGAGGAGTACACCATTAATGTTTATAGCTCGCACTGTCACGAGCACAAGACTCTCATCAGAGGTGGGAAGTAACAAAGTACAAATACTCTGTTACTGTAGGTAGAGTACTGTAAGTAGAGTTTTCAGGTATCTGTACTTATGACAACTTTTTACTTTTACTCCCTACATTTTATCTATATCTATATCTATATCTGTACTTTCTACTGTACCTTCACAACAGATTTGTTGCTTTAATTTTAATGCATTTGAAGGGAATAATCAGTTATTCTATGTTGCTTCATTGTGTGCCTTCTTCCCAACATCATTTAACCTAAATGGATAGTAACAAATAAAAAGAATTCCTTGGAAAATCCATTGGTGCGTATCATGCACAACAGAAAACAGCCGGTTGAAATGTCCGTCAGAGGGTTACTTTTACTTTTATACCTTGAGTACATCTCAGATCCTGTACTTTTCCCACTTTTACTTAAATGAAGAAGTTGAATCAGTACTTCTACTTTCACCAGAGTTGTTTACACAAGCGTTTGTCCTTCTACTTGAGTAAAGAATGTACATTCCTTCGCCATCTCCTCCTCTGGTCCCTTAGTAGACGCATGCGTCCTTCTGCACTGTGATAAGATGATTTGAGCACCACAAGCCAAGTGCTATCTACTTACATTATGACTGAGAGGAGGCAGACATCTCTAGAGCCGATATCTCCAAAGCTCAGCAACTCACACCAAAACAATCTAGATGGTCAGATAGTACTGCAGATAAGAAGAAAAATATGTTTTTTATTTCATAGTTTCCTGCGTTCTTTATGTAGGTGCAGCTATGTTGGGTGTCCTGCTCCTTCTGTCCCTCACCTCCCTGGTGGCCCTGGTCCCTCCTCCAAGCGCTCCTCCAGTCCCCTGCAGTCGCTGCTGTGATCACCTGGAGCCAGAAGAGGGCAGCGGAGCCCAACCTCCCACAGGGGGTTTCATCCATGTGCCGGAGGTCCGCACCTACATCAATATGACTATCCTCAAAGGTACCATAATTACAACAGTATGGGCCATATCATGTGACTCCCAAATATCACACTGTGACCATCATAACATTTCATTTTCAACAGGTGACACGTGACACCACTCTCTCTCTTTGTCCATCATACAAGCTGCTTTAAAAGTTCACAAGTGCTGATTGACTGACAGAGCTTGTAGAAGATTTCAGGGCACACTGCAGGTTTTCTAAACAATGCCAAAAGGTTGTGGTGCACTTGAGGTCACCTAAATCTAAGAAGGAATGTCGTTTGTCAAACTGGCTCCCAAAGATTTTATTTGGAATTTAGTACCATTATAAACACAGCAAACAAAAACCTCAGCACCTTTTCTGGATATGTTTATGAAGCCATCCAGGTCAGCTGAGCCAAAGGTGACTTACCACCAGGTTTTGACAATTTATATAGTTTGAAGGCGCAGTAAGTGACTTTGGAGAACGATAGTTCATTGTTGAGTCTCTTTCCCAGGTCGTAAAATGTCGATGCTTGTTGGGCGGCTCGGAGGCGAAAGATTGTTTTCTGACTAAGGCCAGAATGAGGGATATTGCAATAGTCTAAGCATGATGAAATAAAACCATGAATATTTTTTTCAAGGTCCACTTGCAGTAAAAATGACTTGAAGCTGAAGAAATTAGGCTTGAACAACTTGAGGGATTTGGCTCTCAAAAGACAAATCTGAATAAAAAAAAATATGCATATTGGCAGAAGAAGCAACAAGAATCATTTAGTTTGAGAAAGTTTTGTGACATTCAGCTCTTAATGTTTGAGAAGCAGGATAAAAATTGGTCAAATTGTCTGAGTCATTGGGTCTAAGAGTGAGATAAAGCTGAGTTTCGCAAACATAGCAGTGAAGTTAATGTTATGGTTGCGCATGATGTGACCCAGGGGATGGAGACGAGTAAAAGGCCCAGAATTGACTCTTGGGGGACACCACATGATAATAGGGGAGCCATGGAAAAAGACGTTTTGCTGAATATTGAAACATTTCTGTCTGTGAGGTAGGAGTGGAGCCATTTTAATGCTGAGTCTCTCATGCCAACCTATCACTCAGGATGATTGGTTAAAATTGAGTATCAACCTGTAGTAAAGACTGAGTTAAGATTAAGAAGGATTAAAAGTGAGTGATTTCTGGAGTTGGCAGGCAGCAGCAAGTCATTCAATACCTTGACTAGAGCTGGAGAATCAAGAGACAAAGGAAGCTCCAGCCCTATATATTCAAGTATCCAACAGGTTACCCCAAAACACATCAACAGTTATGCTGAATTGAACAGAACCAATGAAGGAATGTGGTGTTGGTGGCTCAAGCCCGTTTGACACAGCCTGTTGAAAGCAGGACTGTTGCTGCCTCGCTGTTCTGTATAAAAGTTATGGACACGTCATTAAATTAAGTACTTTTTCCACGTATCATGAAGAGAAAGAAGTGGACACACGCACACAAACACAGAAGAGAGAAATCGATCCCCACAAATCATTACACAAGGCAATTGCTTTAACTTCATTGCTGCAGATGAAGTGATGCCTCGTTTATCCAGAACACTTAAAAAGCATTACAAAAGCTGTCTAAAATCACACACTGGAGTGGATTCATAGCAGCCTTGTTTGGTTCAGTGTAAAAATGCAACATAGTGATGCACCTTTGTTGTGGCAGTATTGTGTGACTATATCACTCTGTGCAGGTGACAAAGGAGACCGTGGCGACAGAGGAACACCAGGTAAAGCTGGACCTGAAGGCCCTCCTGGCTCCAGAGGTCCCACTGGCCCCAAAGGTGCTAAAGGTCAGGCGGGTCCTCCAGGAGACCCCTGCAAAGTCCAGTACTCTGCCTTCTCTGTGGCCCGTCGCAAATCCCTCCACAGCCTGGACTCCTACCAGGCGCTCGTGTTTGACACGACCTTCGTCAACCTGGACGACCACTTCGACATGTTCAGCGGGAAATTCATCTGCCAAGTCCCGGGGATCTACTTCTTCAATGTCAACATTCACACATGGAACTTCAAAGAGACCTATCTGCACATCATGCAGAACAACACAGAGCAGGCCATCCTGTACGCCCAGCCCAGCGACCGCTCCATCATGCAGAGTCAGAGCCTGATGCTGCAGCTGGAGCTCAGCGACGAGGTGTGGATCCGCCTGTACAAGAGGGAGAGGGAAAACGCAATTTACAGTGATGATGTAGACGTCTATATCACTTTCAGTGGATACCTCATCAAAGCTAGTGCAGATGGAGAGTGAGTAAGAGAGGTAAGGCAAAGCTGAGGTCAGTTGTGTGGAAAGCAATTGAATTGACAAGGGAGCACACTGTAATATTCTTCCCTTCTTCATTTTATGTTTAGATAAAAAAAAGACAGTCAGCACGCTCCACCATGGCTGCTGGGGAATAAGCAATACCTCTTTGAAAAGATATGAAGAAACAAAATTGTATGTTCTGAATTTTGAAAGTATAAACAGCAGATTGGTTTTCTGTATACTACATACATGCCACAAAATCAAAACAGTGGTCTGCATTGTTAAATTAAACTTGCAGTGCGGAACTTCTGTCTTCCCCCTCTGGCAGTGAAAGTTACACAAACACATGATCTTGCCCCTTTACATCAGACTGGCACATACAGGTACCTTGCCAAAACAAGGCCACGCCCCCTTTTGGGGGATAGAAAATTGAGGATCAAATAGACAACAGTGCAGTTTTGCATATTTTTGAAATACAATTTTGACAAGTTTGTATGAATTCAGGTCAAGTTAAACAAACCTTTTTTTAATAGCCATGTGTAAGAATTATTCTGTGATGTTCCCTGAAACTGAGCATTCATGATATCTTATTAAATCATGGTTTATCCGTCAGCCACCATGCTCCTTCAGTCTCGCTCCTTCCAAGTGGATCGATGAGCCAACACAGTGGCCAGACACTGATAATTCTGAATTACCAGGTATTGTTAGTCTAACTGTTGTCTGTAAATAACAAAACCTGTTAATACACAACTGGTGATCAAAGCTAGACTGAGATTTCTTCAGACACGACAGTCTGACGCTGCTGCACTGTGATGCTATGACTGAACAGCAGCTTCCCACTCAGTCTAATGTTAGCTCTCCATCAGTAGTAATAATTACCGTTCTCTAGAAGCTCAGACGTTCTGCCCTGATTAGGGAGCCTTTTATTTGTTTTACAATCTGCTACACAGCAGCTTTTCAGCATTTTCTTATCGCTCCCATGATATGAAACTATGAGTTTGCCCCCAGGAGGGGACGTGGCCTTGCCAACTCAGGCTGGATGATGTATTGCTGGTCTGATGTATGTCCCTTACCCCTGGGAGCTCTCCTCAAATAAGAGGCTCATGTTCAGAAATTGTGACAAACATACAGAGAAATTGCCTTTTTTTTCTAACACTGGTTTTGTACGAATGAAACAAATAAGATGGAAGATGTTAATTAGTCATATAGTGCCAGAATTCAAGACTTTATGTTAAAACTAAGCTAACCAGCTGCTAGCAGCTAGCACTCTCAGAAAAGTGAAGTGTATTTCCCAAAATGTCAAACAAGAGCTGCTAATGTTCCCTTGTCAGTCCCTAATGTGTAAAAATAGTTGGATTAAAGATAATAGTAATATATTTAGGGAGATTGAGCTCACAGAGTAGTATGATGACTGTTTTTAAAACAAAGAGATAATCTGTTCACTTTTAGTGACAGAAGAATAAAATTGGAAGATGGCTGATATTTAGTATTCTCCCTCTGTAATAAAGTAAGCCATGGTTTATGCAGTGAGACCGGGTTAGAAAAAGTACTCTTTCATTGGTAATGTGCACTGTTTTGTATGTGGTGCTAACTAACATGGTGCTAACTGAACTTTTGTTGTGCATGAACCTTGAGCTTGAGTTTGTGAAACTGCACGAAGCATAAATGTTCTCGCCCAGTAAGATTTGATGTCTTTGACTTGATTTTTTTTTTTTTTGAGATTGAATTTGAGTTTTGCTTTTGAAGTGTACTTCAATGTTAGGTGCTAAACAAGTTTGCCAGAAGGTGCTGATTATCCTCCCTCTTACTCTCCCTTTTTATTATAGTATCATGTAAATATGAATATAAACTATGCATTGTACATAAACTGGAGGCCCAAACGCAACACAAAGCAGTAATAGGCTATGTGACGAGTCAAGTAAATAATATTAAATGCTCTCATGTCTACTGTGATACAATTAGTTGCAATTAATACAGATATAATTAACACCAATGTTAGCATGACTATAAGTGCCATTATTGATAGACCAGAAAAATCAGTACAAATACCTGTTTATAATCGTGTTAACATGAACATTAATACCATTATTGATGCCACAAAAGACAAGAATCAGTATAAATATGTTGTAATTTCTGTTTCTAATCACTTCCAAAAGCTTAGATTTAATCTGAAGGTATTGACGATAGTGGACACAGCTGTGACGGCACCCACTGCCACCAGCCCTGGCTTTGGCATGATCAGTGTTGCCATCCAAGGAGTACCAAGGAGAATGTGGAGCTGGTGGGTGATATCCTGCGACTTACGTGCTGCTTGGTTTGGCTCCTCCGTTCAGCAGGAAATAATTGCGGCCAGCCTGGAATTTTTCTCATATTACAACTAAACAGTCACTAAAAATCTGTTTCTGAAAACATTTCAAGGAAGAAATGGACAATGTAGGAACATCTTGATCCGTATTTGATCAATACTGTTAAGTTTGACAGTTTCATCTACGTTTTATGAACTCTGTGTGTCGCACTGCACAGACTCACTGAGAAGGACTTGACAATCACAAGATAGCTCCGTCCTGAAGCGTACCCTACATTATTGTCTATTTTACTTTAAATAGGAGCATGATTTATAAATGAACATCCTGCTGTATTGAAGAAGACTTGAAACTAGAGATTGAGAACATAAACTCATTAGGAACCTTTTCACTGAGGTCATAGATCAAATTAGAATTAGGGTCAATTTCTCATAAGATTGAATGCAATCTGACCTTTTTTTTGCCCCCCTGTGGCCACTAGAAAGAATGCTGGTTTAAGGCACGTCCGTATTGGCTTCGCTTTTCAGACCCAGAAGCTCTGTTCACTTCTTCTTCAACCATCAATTTGGCATCTTGCTTTCATGTAGTTGCGCACTGTGACCACTGGAGGGCAGTGAACACTGATGATTTTGCTCCATCAAGGTAAAAACAGAAAACAAAAATTCTTGATTTCGATGCAATTTTTACAGTTTTTGTAATATTCTTGTTTGTAGTAACATCACTAATGCATTATGCATATTTTACTAATATTGGAATTAACACTGTGTTTTAGCTATAAATTGAGTGTAGTTCCTCACCTTGACCACTGGAGGGTACACTCATGAATATAAATGTCTTGTGTCACACTTCCGGTAAAAACTTTCAAAATAAAACAAGCAAAACAGACAGCTGTGTTTCTGTTGCCGTTGTTTATCTTAAGGTTTATATTGCCGTTAACTCTAACACCGAAAGCCAGTGACACGATCGTGGCTGTGTGTTCGTCTGTTTCTTATGCTGTTTTTCTGCCATTTAGTCAATTAACACAGCTTTGCAGTAGAGTTGTCACGATAACAGAGTTTACAACTTCTGTCCAATACTAGTATTAAAAAAAAGATATTTGATAGATCTTTTGATACCACAGCAAAAAAAAAACAAAAAAAAAAAACCTAGGAACACAAAATATATTTTTTTTTCTGTCTTTACATTAACAACCTGCACACAGTGCTATAGTTCATGTTTGTATCAGTTTGGCCTGAATTAAAGTTGGTGCAGCAGTCCACCAGTGTAATGACCTTTGGAAACATCGGTAGGAAGATAGGAAGCCACAGAGGGATCACATCCATGTTGCAGATCTTGCTGTTCTCACTTGCTCTGTCTACACTGCCTCTAAAAGGTCTTGAAGTGAACATTTTTTTGGATAAACATGAACACAGTGACACCTTGAGGAAGTAATGCAGAGTTGCTGAGTAGGTAAATGGTTGCCCACCACAAAGGTCAGTGTTTTTTTTTTTTTTTGAATTATTATTGATGTTTTCTTTTTCTGTTTTCTTTGACCACATCAGCTTTCTGCTGAAAGTTGTTTGGTGTCTCACATATGATGCACATGCACTGTCATGAATACCTTGTTGAGATGGTATGTTTGTGATAGAGTCGCATGTTAACTGCTCAAACATAAACATCCAGAGGCTTTCTTGTTGTTGCTAACATTTGAAGTGTTTCCTGTTTGCATTTTTTTGGCCTGCACTGATAGTTTTCTTTTCCTGCTGTCCCCATACAGCCGTCCTCAATTTCCACAATGTCATCAAGTCATCGCCACACAAAGTGGCTTCATAGTTTTGAGACAATACCATGATTAATTCTTCTCAGAGGGACGTCTCATAAAATGCTACCGTGGCAGCTCAGTATTAATCTTGTGCCAATATAAATTGTATAGTTTTATTATATCATATAATACTTTTTTAATCACTTAAGAAAGGTGATTTGCACACAGAGAGACCATTAGATTCTCCATCAGGCCCCACAACCTTTATTTCTCTTGTACAAAGACAGATGATGCATGACACCCTAATACTGATGGAACTCAATGAATACTTTGCATTTCCCCCATGTATGAGAGGAGGAACGATTCTGTGAAACTGCTCTTGTGACCTAATGCTTTACAAACACATGAATCACAAAAACAGATTTTGTTTTTTTTGGGGCTGTGAGTTGGCACAAGGTCAAAATAAAGGACAAGGTTTGACACTGCAGCTCAACAAGCCTTTAAGCTGTTTAAAACAGAAATGCTGTTGAAGCGTCAGGTCACTGTGGACAAAAAAAAATACACATCACCATTCAAACTGTAACCTTTGGAAAGAGCCATTAACACTATGAGACTGATTTTCCCTTTACAAAAGCAGCATGTGCTCATAGGTTTTATTCTGCCAATAAATAAACTGTTTCTTTTTGCCTTACAAAGATTTTCCATATGACGACGTTGTTTGCAATTTTAAAGAAAAAAAAAAACAGCCAAGAACATATTTGCTGACATGGTTAACATCAGGACAGGAACATATAAATATACAACAAAAGAACATGACAAAAATAGAAGTTATAAAGATCTGATTGACTGACAGTCCAAACACTGGTGAGGTGGTAGTGCATGACGACTAGGTGTGTTTTCAATTTTTATTTTATATTTTGCTTAACATAGACCTGTTTTACAGTGTGTACATTTAGACTACATGGAAAAAAACGCACTAAGTGATAATAAGAGACTTTAAAAAAAAACAGCCACTGATGCCAAATGATTCCAGCCTATCCATGTGAGAGCTAAGTGATTAAGGAGTCAGTAAAATACTGTACACTTGTACAAAACAAATAAACCAGAAGGTAATGAGACAACATGGAGTCAATAGAGAAAACATCTTAGTGACTTGCAGATTAATGTGGCACAGAGCATGTCCATGACATCACACAACAGTACGAACCACACAGAAATCCTGTGTGTGTTAAATGATACACAGCAATTCACTGGACACATGCACACTGACAAGAGTCCTCATAGCATCATGAATCATACAAATTCCCATAGAGACAGTTGGAGGGCTCTGTTATTTCCTTTTTTCTTTCCACGTAATAATCACACATGATAAACAAGGCCCAGTATATCAAATATACCTTGTTGTGGCTTCATACAGCTCTCACTGTATTATGTTCTACATAAAAATTAAGTCCCCTCTACAAAAATACTTTTTTTGCTGTGTAAACTTTTGCAACCAAAGGCACTATCTTATCTTCCCTACTCTAGTCATATAAAACACATAAAACATGCAGCCTAATCCATGCCCAAATCATCATGTGATTAATCCCGACTCCAACCACCATCAGACCTTCATTTGGAACCTCACTAACACTGACCACAACCTCATCTTCTGCCGACTTTACAGCTGTACTCAATATGCTAACATTTAGAGTTGTCATGATACCAGAATTTTAAACTTTGATACAATACTAGTGTAAAAAAACAATACTCGATACCTTGATATCACAGCAAAAAGGAATAAAAAAAAGTCCTAGGCACACAAAACAGGATTATCATTTCTTTCTTTAAATTAACGACGTGCATATAGTGCTGGTAAAGAAAAAGTCACTGAACACTGTCTGATTTTGCTGCAAGCCAAATTTGAGCAGGACAATGAAGATTGAACTGAACTAAGGTCTTGAATGAGCACTTAGGTTGTTTTAGTAACTTCAGTACTTTTGATACTATAATTAACAGATATTGTATTGTTTTATCAAAAAAGTATCTAAGTATCAATATTTTTGACAACCTTATAACAACCCTGCTTCCAAAAAAACTGGGATGCTGTGTAAAATGCAAATAAAAACAGAACGCAATGATTTGCAAATCCTTTCTGACCTCCATTCAGCTGAATACAGCACAAGATTCTACCATGTCAAGCAAAAGCCAAATATCGTCGTCACTGAGAAACGCCTTCTTTGGGCCCGAGCTCATCTGAGATGGACTGATGCAAAGTGGAAAAGTGAGCTGTGGTCTGACGAGTCCATATTTAAAATTGTTTTGGGAAATCATGAACGTTGTGTCTTCTGGGCTAAAGAGGAAAAGGACCATCCAGAATGTTACCAGCCCCAAAATTCAAAAGCCAGCTTCTGTGACGGTACGCAGTGTTAATGGCCATGAAGGCACCATTAATATTGGAAGGTATGTACAGGTTCTGGAGCAACATATGCTGCCATCCAGACGTCTTTTTCAGAGACGTCCCTGCTTATTTCAACAAGACAATGGAAGACACATTCTGCACGTTACAACAGCGTGGCTAGTAAACAAATGAGGGACTAGACTGACCTGCCTACAGTCTAGAACTGTCTCCCACTGAAAATGTTTGGCGCACTGTGAAGCACAAAATATGACAACAGAGACCATTGAGCAACTGAAGTCATGTACTGAAGTTACTAAACAAGAAGACGAAGTACTAAAACAGAAGACGAGAAGTGATGTAACACAGTGTAAACATGTCCCTGTCCAAACTTTTTTGGAACATGTTGCAGGCATCAAATTCAAAAAGTGTTCTGTATTCAATTAAATACAAGATGAAAAGTATTTGCAAATCACTGCATTTTGTTTTTATTCACGCAGCATCCAACTTTTTGGGAATCAGGGTTGTAGCATCAAACTGCTGGATTGACGTATCTTCATAACAGCGCAGTAGCAGCGGTACTAACACTCCCTCTTAGCCTCACATTATGTGCTCCGCTCCTTGCTACCACATACTGCATTCCATGAAAATAGTGCCCTTAAACCTAAAAGAACGTTCATCGTGTTTAGGAGAGGGGACATCAACGCTGCTGCAGTCTCCAGGGTTACGCAATGAAGTTCAGTGTGTATAACTGCTCATCAAACACTGATGATGCAACCGTCATAGGAACAACAAGCAACAAAAGAATACGTTCCCTTTGGAAAACTGTCTGTTTAAACACACAGATGGTCACCTGTGTACATCCAGCTGAGATGAAAACAAAAGAATGTTCAGACTCCAGTTTTCTACATCAAAGACAAGATGAGACATATCCAGCTATGCAGTCTAGTGCTCACTGGAGCTGCTGTGCTTCAACATGATATGGCTACAGCATGGTATGAATATCATGCTCTGAAACTGGCCAAATAAAGCTGCTAAAATGTTGTCTGAAATGTTTCTATTGATACAATTTAGTGGATTTCTCCATGCTGAAACCTGAAGGTCTGAAGAAGAAGTAGGGTTTGTTGTTAACGTGGTGCAGTATGTGTTATGTAACATATGAGTATATTAAAAGTATAGCTCGGATTATGTGATCTAGGATTGTATGAGGTATTTGATAGTCAGTGGATAGTCAGTGTATTAACTACAGTAGATGGCAGTCGGCATGTCTCCAATCAGGAAAAGCAGACAAAGAGCACCAGCATGGAAGCTAAGCTATGAACTGCTGTGGACAAGGTGAGCAACAAAAGGTGTTTCAGCCACTTAAAAAAGGTCTTCCTAAGCAAAAAACATCTGCTTCTTCTAACTGACATGCTGACAGCTATCTACTGTAGCTAATAGTCTGTCAATTGATAAGGACCTCACACAACCCCACATTAAATAATCCATGTTATACCTTAATGTGTGTATTTATGAGGTATAAAATAATTCTGTTTCTGATGTTGGTAGCTGTCATAAGTATGTATTTAACATAAAAATCCCTTTCATGCTTAACGTAAACATTGCACTTGCATTTATGTGAAATAAATTAGATGACAACTAACATTCTAGTGCGACTACACTTGAAACTAATCTAGTAACACCTTGTTTTAACTAACCATCCCAAATTTCCTGACCATTGCATCCATGTTGGCATCACAACCAAAAAGGGTTTCCATGACATCACGAACAAAGGGTATGGCTCTGTGACATCACTTTGGCAAGGTGCTACGAAGCCTGTGTGATCATCACAGTTAGTCACGACACAACTGTGGCATCACAAAATGACAGGCGTGGCGTGACATCAGAGTTGGGAGTTTGGACTACACTGAATATGCAACACGTTCGGGACAATTTCTGTTTGCAATATCCACATCTCAACTGTCTCTCTCTAACTTGTGTGCTTCTTTGTGATTTAAAAACTAAAACAATAATGAATAATAATTACCTGTGCTTCCTTAGAGCAGTGAGTGTCCTTAATTGTGTGCACATTCAGTGTAGAATAAGACAAAAGCGGAGAACACATCTGCAAAGCCCAGAACGAAGGGAGGTGTCACTGTTGCTGGAGTGTAGCATTATTTCAGGACATAAAAAACATTGTGTCTGTGTGTGTCTGGGTCAGTTTTGTAGAAACATTGTCACTCATTGAGGATCGAGTCTGGTCTGTCGTAGCCAAAAAGCCTGAAGTCAGGTTCATACAGCTTGTAGAGTTCTCTCCGCGCCTCGACAGGCACTGTGCTGAACCAATCAGCCTCCCAGCTGCTGGCTGTGAGGTTCCTATGCGAGGTGGGGAACTCCACCACATTGTCAACCCGCAGCTGGCGTAGTAGGTGCTCGGCGTCCTCCTCTGCCGTCTCCAGGTGGCCCACAAAGTCATACTGAATCTGGCACGGATGGCAAAGCCGATACACCTGCCGCCAGTGCTCATTAAAGGGCATCTCCTTCTCTGTCTGAGGGTCCAGGAGGTACTGGATGAAGTGGGAGAAGGAGGGATGGATACCCACCCTAAACGCCTCGTCCACGGAGGCAGGAGGTGTTGGCTGGTTAGCATAGCGGCGCAACATGACCTGTGCAAAGCGCCGATAGAAGTCCTCGTTGCGAAGCTCAAATTTATTCCGGTAGGCGGATATGAGGCGCACAAAGGGGTCCCGCACAAAGAGAAACTTGGTGTACTTCTTCAGTTTCACCTTCAAAAATGAATAAAATTGTGTTAACACATAGAGCATTATTCTCACATACAGAATGGGCAGTTAATAGAGATGATGAACTCAAGTGAACATGCTGAATAGAGCAAAAACAAAAAGGATAAAAGAGGATGTTAAAAGTAAAAGAAATTTTGAGGCTAGCAGCACAGTCTAGTGCCGTTCCACCAAAAAAATAATAAAACTGATCCCGGTGCTTGTGTGGGAGGTGCAGCGTGAATTAAAGCTGGCAGGTGTAATACTATGATACCATGATGTGTCACTATCAAAAGCAGGTTAAAACCCAAATGCATCGGTGCTGAGGTGGCGATCATAGTGAGATGCTTTGTTAGATGTGTCTGCATCAAAGATGTGCGTGAGGGTAAAATAGTTCAGTGAGTCTGACGCTTCTGAGCTCAAGTGTGATACAGTGATGCAGCTCTAATTTAGCTCTTACTGTGTCCCAAATAAAACATCAGGCAAAGGCAAAGTATGTTCCGAGAGAGGAACGCTACATAATAGTTTAAGCAGGTGTCGCAGTCACTTTCAAAGAATTCCAAACAGGTGCAGCCGTGAAGCTCTGCACCTGCCTCACCGTGGACCCTGCAGTACATTTTATCAAAAAAAAAAACAAAAAAAAAAACAATACAACAACTAGAGGAGTGTACTCAGTAAAGTGCAGATCATGCACACACACAAGGGACCGCATGATCCCCCCAGGCTGACATCTGGCAGAAATAATTGGAAACCATTAGAGTTACTGAGAAAACATATGTAATTAAATTACAGTTAAAAATCAAAATGTTGGTGATTACAAATGGATTAGATCCAGGTGTTCTTTTTGGGTTGCCTAGCGGAGATCTGCACTCTACTGAGAGCACTGTTCTAATTCTGTAATTGAATTACACGTAACTAGTTACATGTGACTAGTTACTCCCTGACATTGCAGGTAGGTAATCCTTGTTTTAGCCTAAAAGTCGTTGATGACGTGCGGCTCCTTCTGGCTGGTTAAGAGGAGAGAGGAGTCAGCAGTCAGCTTAGGTTATATATATGTTTTATGTTGGCTATTTTTTTTAGGTTTTTCAAAAACTGTGAATCACTGCAACCACTAGAGGTCCTTGAGCATACAGTCATAAATATGCACAAAACATTTTAGGCTGATGGTTCCACTAGTATGCCAGATTAGCTCCAGCCCCGTTGGTCACACACACTCGCACACACATGCACACACACACGACCCAGTATAGTACTGAATTTGAACAGACCTTCATAAGGTGCTTTGCAAACTTGCCATAACGTTTCCAGAACTTGTTGAAGGTAAAGTGCATGCTACTGTTGTGGACCAGGTCCCTGGGGATGGCCAGCGGGTCCCTCTGGGGAACACCATCCCTCAGCAGGCTTTCACTGAGGACTATCATGATGCGCTTCCAGTTACTGCACGCCACCTGAGAAGTGCATAAACATCTGCAGTAAATCTTGTGAGGGAGCTATAAAGGTTAATAAAGATGAAAGCATCATAAGTAAACAAAATTTAAAGTCAACAAAGACGTTTGCGTACCTTGGGGACATAGCAGTAGATAATGCCATGCCGGTCATCCACAATAAGGTGATCCAACTCCTTGTTGGGAATGTCATCGAACGAACGGTTTTTGCCAGGAAATACCACGCTGTCATTGGTGCACATCTCCTGAAGTAACCTCCGCCGCTGCTCCTGGTTATACACACACATTTATTATTAGCAGTTCAAGTTATAAAAAGTTCGTCATGTATATTTTTCTTACAGCGCCAAAACAAATGTATACAAATAATATTAACATTGACATTCAGGAATTCAAACCCTTTCCTCTTTTCTATAGATATAAATGCATTGGTATCAAATGTCAGATTCATCATCTTGTTTATGTTAATCAACAGACCTTTTTCACAGGAAGCATTACTGGTATGAAATTGTAGGGTAAACAGACGTTATTGCTGCTGTTGTGCATGTTGGCTCAGAGGAAAGGCTCTGCTACACTAAATGGAAAGGGACCTTAATTAGTCTTATTGATAACACCTGTGCTTGTCTGACTATTTCATATCAATATGGCTGCCGTGAAAAGGTTCCCGACTTAAAGTCCCTCTACACCCACGCAGGTGTTTCCACTTATTCTGGCTGATTAGACCTCTGCTCATGATTAAACTCGATGGAGCTCTGCCGGTATTACATGAAGTCACCAACCTACACAAATTAATAAGAATGATAAAGCTGTAAATTCTCCAATCCAAACAGGTGCAACAATATGAATTAATCAGGTTAGAGAGATGTCAATAGGCTCATTTCAGATGAGTCAGGCCTGTGCAGAATCGATAACCGGCCATTGCTACAAAATGCATGCCGGTTAGATTTGTGTCTGAATTAATCCTGACTTGCTCTAACGTCATGCGCATGTGGACAACAACAGACTCACAACATCAAGGCGGACACAGTTTTTAGAGCCAGGCGCTGTGGTTGCTCTGGACCGACTGCAAACAATTGAAAGCGACTGTAAGCGCCTGGCTGTCGCCTGATCAAAGAAATAACTCGCTCCAATTGGCTTGTTAATACTGACCAGCACCACGTGCCGTAGAAAGTCCTAATTTTGTGTGTAATTGTAATATTTAACATTATATACATGTGTATTAGTCTTATTTTGTGCAGTGACGGTTTAATTTGTTAACTGTTTTGATTTCTATAGCAGGAAAAGCAAAGGTGGAACTAATATTAACAAAGACTCTGTTCTATTAATGTGTTCTATTAGTGAGTATGCATCTGAGTGCTGGCAGAAATGGAATGCAAAAATTATGAATTTAATTATTTATACATCAGCTTTTCCAGCTAGAACAGTGTTTTTTGGTCTAAATTAAACCTTTAATAGTACTACTATAGATAATAATAATGATGATTTCACATATTAACCTGTCTCTCACGGAGCTCTGCTGCCACTGGAGTCAGGTGAATCTTCCACTCCCGCCGTGGTATATACCGTTCTTCTGCTTTCTCTGATTGGTTACTTGTGTCGGCGGGGGCGGGGTCTGTGGGCTCACCGGTCCCCGGCTCTAGGAACTGGTTCACAAAGGCATCGATGTCAGACAGGAAGGACGGGGTTCGGGAGGTTTGAGGCCGCTGCTGCTGGGGAGGTGGGTTAGGGATCTTGGGGCCTGGCGAGACAGGAGTGTGCAAATACAGATGGGACGCTCCGACATCATCCCAGTAGATGATGATCAGGAGGATCATGAAGGCCGAGCCCAGGACGACGAAAATGCGGAACATCCTGGACGTTCCCATGGTGACTGTTGCTTGCTACAGGATCACCATAGCAACTGACTATGACTTTACGAGGCGTCTCTACAGCATCACCATGGCAGCAGATTGAAATAGTTACCTGGGTCTTTTTATGTGATCACCAGGACAACAGATTGGAGTTATAGGGTTCTTGCTACAGGGTCACCATGGCAACAGAGTCAAGGTCCAGGAGCTCCCTCTCTCACCATGGCAATAGATAGATAGGTGGCAGCTATAGCAGAGTCTGTGGTAGGATGGAGCTTATCATGATGTTGGTGCACTGCAAGAGTGGAACTGGCCATCCATGGATTAACTCTCACCTCTGCTCCATGGCTGCAGCTCCCTGCAGACACACAGACAATCACTGTTATAATATATTCCCTCTTTCTCAGAGTTAAATAACCTCCTCCATGTCTAAAATCAGATTATGTGCTTGTCTCATCGTTGGCTAGCATATCAAACAAGCTGACACACAGATGAGATAAGCTCATAAAACAGCAGGGAATTCAGCAGCGTTGAGAGCAATGACTCTAATGACAAACCAGGTTGAATGTAAAGTACAATAATAGACCAAATGGTGCTGAATTCCTGGTGGTTTTCAGGTCCTCTGATTCAAACTCCACCTAGGTACAGCACCACATCTTACAAAAGCACATAGATTTCACGGCAAAGATGAAAACAAATGAAAATCTTTCCTGTGAGTATGTGAGTCAAGTATTCTGGCTCCTGTTGATAATACGAGCTTGAACTAGAACAAAGTGTTTAAATCTGTCAGTTTATTGGCTTCACATTTTGACAAGGCACGAACTGAATTTCTCCTTCACCTCTCTGAGTTGACTTTGCTCCCACTCCCAGCAGTAAAATCACGAGTGGTTGTCAAATGTCTGCATGCCAGCGGGCTCTGCATACCATACAGCACTAACTTCTTCACTGCACAAGTATCCCGCTGTACGCATCACAGGCTTCCTATGGATTATGGTACACCATCAGCACACTTCAATACTGAGCACCTCTGAAGTAATAAAAGCCCCTATGTTAGCAACCTTTGAGAGAGGGTCAATAGCAAATATTTTACACACCTAACCAAGATACGTTATGCATATACAAAAACACACTGAAGCTTACTGTAGTCACGGGAATGCAAAAAACAGCCTATTACTTTATGGAGGGATATAGCAAGATAAGTGGTCTACAAAACAAATGCACAGCTTCTGTTAAATCTGATCTCAACTACAATTCATGTTTCCTCTTCTTCTTCTCCTTCCCGTCCAGTTTCACAGTCGCAGGGCGTCACTTTTCCATTACGACACTCTTCTAAATTCAGAGCTCTCGTGCAACAGTCCTCATATTATTTCCTCTTTCCTGAAGCTAAGAGGGGACCGTTGACATGGAAAATCATCATTCCCCTCTCCAGAGGCTGCAGACTACACTCCTCTTCCTCTCTGAACACAACAAATTTAATTTACTGCTGCACTATAGTGTACTAAGTACTTTTATACATCTACTCCACTACAGTTCAGAGGAAAATACTGTACTTTTTTACACTACTTTGCTTTTCTGACTACTGTTACTTTACAAATTAAGATTTTAAATAGAAAACATACAATCATCTAATAAAATGTGATGCATTCTTTTGGATTACTATCTAACATTATATTAAATAGTTCAGCTCCTATTAGCTCCACTTCAACCAACTACAATAGTCAAATGCTACTTACACATTGACGTGTATAACAAAACACATAATTACAGCTGCAGATACATCATTTTCATTATTGATTCATCTGCTTTTTTTTTTTTTTTTTAAAGAAATATTAGAAAAACTGAAACGTTCTCATTACATTTTCCTACAGTTCAAGGTGACTTTATTAAAATGTCTATAAATTGACTATATCTGCTATATCAGTAATCAGTGAAGTTTTCCCCACTAAAACTGGTACTAGCCATCAGCCTCAAAAATCCCATATCTGCCTGGCTCTAATTTCTACTTTTACTTCCTCTGCCACTGTGTCCTGTGGACAGAAGCCTGAAGCACTAAATCAATATTTGGTATTATGAAGAACCATCCCTTAAAATTTCTGTCTGTGTTGACATGAATATTTTTGGACGTGCATTCAGAGTCTACAATACCTTTTAAAGGGGAACTTCTGCAAATTTCAGTTGAATGTCCAATCATTGTTGATGGTAAACGTAGTCAACTGATGCAATAAATTCACAATCATTCAATTGCAATAGATCCTGATACATGTTAGGGCTGAACGACTTTGAAAAAAATATATAATTGTGATTAATTTGACTGATATTGCAATTGGTATATAGAGTGAATAATAATTTTTAGATAATTTTCTGATTTTCAATGAAAAACATATTGAAATGATTATGATGTGATGTTCTGCATGAATCTGTACTAGGACTGTCACGATATTAGATTTGCACTCAATGATTATCGTGGCCAAAAAAAATTCAAGATAATGATGTTATTTTGATATCTAAAGAAAAACTGGGGGAAAAAAACACAATTACAATTAGTGGGGAGTGAGAAGGCAGCCAGATGAACTGATAAACAAAAGAAATGGAGAGAAACATAAATGATTTAAGATCCAAATCACATACCTTTTCTTCTTACTATTAATACAAACTTCAGCTGCCCTTACAACGTATGTACTGTTGGTTGCAGTATGCATACAATTGGGACACTACTTGCTCATAACATGGCATCTTGAACTTTGACCCTCTTGCTCATACACCCATCACAAAGGATTGTTAGTCAGAAAAGCATGCTGGCTTGCATAATACAAAATGTGACGGGATGCAAAAGGACATCCTGGTATTTTGGGCACAATGCATTTGACATACTGTGTATTGGGACATACTGGATCTTTTTCTGGCACATTAAATAGTATGTAAATGTATATTATTAACATGATATCAATATTTAATTTTTAAGTATCACAGGTATTGTCAATACCTACCATTATATCATGACACACCAAACAAATATGTTTTCTTAAGTCTGCAGGATAAAGCATATAGGTCAGACTATTTCTAAATCACTACAATATTTAATTTAAAATGGGATTTTGACACACATTTAGGGCTGCAACACACTATTATTTTCATTGTCGATTAATGCGTCGATTATTTCCTCAATTAACTGATTAGTTGTTTGGTCTTAAAAATGGCACAAAACGGTGAAAAAGGTCAATCAGTGTTTCTACAGCCTGAGATTATGCCCTCAAGTGTTTTGTTCACAACCGAAGTATTCAGTTTACTGTCATAAAGCACTAAAGACACCAGAAAATATTTGGCCTTTATTGAAGAACCCAGAAACAGAATTTTTTTTTTTCTTTAAAAAAAATCACCAAAGTGATTACTTGATTATCAAAATAGTAGTGATTGATTCATATTTGATCAACTGATTAACTGCTGTACTTCTACACACATTTCAGCTTTAACAAATATTGCTCTTCCTGCGATTTGAAAACTGCAATAGGTCATATAACAATTTTGAGAAAAAAAAAAAATTGATTCATTGTTCAGCCCTAGTGCATGTAGGCAGTTTTCTTGATCAATACAGCAGCACTGAGGAATTTATCGCTTCAACTGACTACATTCACCATCAGCACTGATTGCACATCCACGAGAAAAGTGCCCAAGTTTCCCTTTAAAGTCACGTTATAGGCTGTTATAACTGTGGTTAGCTGCCTTATAACTCACCACGTTTGTTGTGCTGACCGGTGTTCACGGCATCAGCTGTGTAAACAACAGATAATAAAAAAGCAGCCTGAGCTCAGACAGATAAATCACACCGTCCTGTCCGCAGCAGCCGCCAGCGGATGCCAGAAGACCGGACACAATGTAGCCTTTGACGGGGGAGCAGCGCCGCGGGAACGGGCTGTTCCTCACACCGGGAGGCTCTCGGCATGTGGCTCGGTTCGTTAAAGCGTGGCGCGGACGCTGTCGGTCTAATGTACGTGGACACAATGCAGACAGGAGGAGGAAAACAACGAGCTGACTCCTTGTGCTCTTATCAACATACGCCGCGTCTCTGTCAGCGTGCCTACAGCGGTACCTAGGTGTCAAAGTAGCGCTCAGCATTGGAGCAACGCTACATGCAGTAAAAAGTTCTTGCTACTCAGACATGACGCGTTATGTTACTTTAAAGCTTTCTTGTTAATAAGAAGGAAAAACTAATGAAAAACAACACCTTCTCACCTTCTTTTTGTGCCCGCCAGCTCCCAGCGCCGCGTCAGCTGCCTGTGATGAGACAGAGACCCCTTTTTTTTTTTTCCTTCGCGGAGATGGAGCGGGAGCACGCGAAACAACGCGAGAGTTCAGGAGGAGGAGCTGGGGTTTCTGCAGAGTGAGCTCATGAGGGGAAAAATTCACTTTTCTGGGTCAGCTCCAGCATAACATGTCTGTAGTCTCTGGGATGATTTATGTAGACAGTTCCCTCCCCCCCCCCTACGCCCTCCCTCCCTCCCTACCCTGTTGCCTCCCACAGGGCGCTGAAAATAACCTGCTGTACCTGCAAAACAAATGTCATCTTCACTCAAGAAATTAGACAGAGAGGATGATGAGGAGGAAATGTGGCTGCGGGGGATCTGTGTCTGTTTCTGTTGCCTCAGGCTGATGCGCTTAAAATCCTGTTATTTGTGAACTCTCTTCATCCTGTGACATCAAACAGAGAGAGGAGCCCCTACAGAGCAGCTGATTCACACACACACAGACACACACACACAGTCGTATTTCCATCACTTCAGAGGACATCACATTGACTTACATTAATTTCCTGGAGATTTACCTATACCCCCCTACCTAAAATGACCACTTGCCTAACCCTAACCCTTAACCTAAGTCTACCCTAGTACCCCATGTCATCACCTGTTGTGTGGTCCCCGTAAAGAAGGCAGGTCCCGACAATGTGAGTGTAAAAACAGGTTTATGTCCCCACAACATGAATAATAGATTTCCAAACATACATACACAGAGTTTTGTTTCCATCACTTCAAAGGACATCACATTAAATTCCATTAATTTCCTGGAGACTTACCCTAACCTTACCCATAACTTGCCTAACCCTAACAGATTCATGTCCCCACAACATGCGTAATACACATACACACACACACACGCCATCATCTGCTTTCCATCAGCGTCGCAAATTTCACCCTGACTCCTGATTTTACTCACAGTGCTCTGTTCTGTGAATTTGCTTAAAATAACTTTCTACCCTGGCAGTCTACTTTGAGCACACACACACAGAGCATTAAACACCAAGTGCAAAATATTAAAACAAAATTCTCAAGAAAAGGAATCGAAAGTGCAGCTGAGTTTGTTCCTAACATAATTTTTTAGGCACTGAGAAACATGGATGATGAAATATTTGGCACACTACGTATAATCATGTTGCCTTATTGCTCTGGCATTTTTCCATACAGAGGGGTGAAAGCACAGTTCATGCAGTACATAAAAAATGCAGTGGTACTGACTATAGCGGCAACGATTATTCAATCAATCAATTATCGATTATTTCATTTTTTTCAATTGCGAATAAGCATCAGTCAGTACTGAAGCCACTATTTCAAACCTCTTCATACAGACTGCACTACCTGCGTGCATCTTGGTCAAATGGTTAATCTCACCTCCAAAATCACTCAAACCACCAAAACACTTCACACATGTCTCAAAATAAGTCGAATCGACAATAAAACTGGCAACAATTCTCACTCAGAAAGCAAACATCATCACTCATAACACCGATCTAAAAACATTAACA
The DNA here is from genome assembly GCA_034769285.1 of Lutjanus argentimaculatus. NCBI lineage: Eukaryota > Metazoa > Chordata > Actinopteri > Lutjaniformes > Lutjanidae > Lutjanus > Lutjanus argentimaculatus. Next base: position 11,160,008 of record JAWZSL010000024.1, on the reverse strand, counting down.
ACAGGGAGCATTACTTAAATGATCAGTTTTATATTTGAAGTTTGAATGTTTTCACATAACTTGGTATTTCATTATAGAATTAGAATAATGCATTTACTCTTTATTGACTGTACTAAAGTATATGTAGCAAGAATGAATCAGACATGCAACAATTTGTTTCAATATTTTTTCTATATCTTTGCATATAGTAAAAAATAAAAATATTTTTTATTTTTGAAAAATAAAAAAATGAAACACAAACATAAATTTCTGAAATTCCAGGGCTGCAACAATAATTACAAAAAAAAAGAAAAGAAAGAAAACACCAATAATATGTAAAGTATAATCACTCATATGGTACAGCACTGTGTCTTGTCCCCTTTCATCTGTTAAACAGGATACCCAAGTGGCCTTTCAGCTGAAACTGCATTTTGCTATCATTCTGTTTTGAATGTGTTTTTAACACTTTGACAACAGTCTGCATTTGAGAAATGTGCTGCAAGTATCTAGTGTTTTGCAGGTGATGTTCAGATGAAGTATGAATGAGCAAAGACTTCATGGATTTTGAAAAATGTTGTAAATTGATGTATTTTGTCTAACAGCAATGAAAAATAATCCACAGATTAGACCACATAGACTTTTGTTTCACTGACAGTGTGAAGAGTTTTGTCAGTGTGACTTCAGTTTGAGCAATGCATGATAGCAATAAAAAAAAAAAAACCTGTAAATTAGTCAGTAACTATTTTAATAATTGATTAACCATTTTGGGTCATTTTTTATGAATAAAATGTCCAAATTCTCTGTTTTCAGCTTCTCAAATGTGAACATTTTCTGGTCTCTTCTGTCCTCCATGACAGTAAACTGAAGATTTTGGTTTGTGGACAAAACAAGACATTTGAGGACATCGTTGTTGACTTTGGGAAACACTGATCGACATTTTTCACCATTTTCTGACATTGTATGGACCAAACAACCAATCTATTAATTGAGAAAATAATCAACAGATTAATCGATAATGAAAATAATAATCAGTTGCAGCCCTTGTATTGACTAAAGTAAGGCTGATATGAGCATTTTTGGGAATACTAAATATTGTGCATGTCTCTCCGCACAGATGAGGAGATTATCTCGCAGCCTTATGAAAGTGGTTACTCTAGGCCTAAATCCCCCTCTGGCCTGCCCATTTTTGTCAAATTGAACCTTCTGGTGTGCTTTGAAAAAAATGTCTAAACACTGATTCATAAGCTGCAGAAATCAACAGTGACCAGAGCCCATGCAGGTTTACTAATGAGTAAACCGAGAAAACACCTTTTTGTAGTCCAGGTCTTAAAATCAGTAGGCTTGGGAGATATTGTGCAACATATTTAAAACTTAAAATAATGTACATTTGCTTGAAATACAGTGTTGCCAATCAGCAGCTTCAATGCAAAAAGACATGTGCTTAATATGTGGAGTTAATGAAGTAATTAAGTGAATAGCAAGCCATTTAAAACGCATTAACACCGGTCAACAACTCAAATTTGAATTAATCTCTAAAAAAACATCAGACATAAGTTTACATCAGTGGACCCCAATCAAGGAGTCTGCTGCACAAATCCATGTTTATCCTTCAGCCTTTTTTCTAATCTTTTATTCTTTCATGTGAAGTGCTGTATTGTTTTACCTCTTCAAGACTGCTGAAAATTACTCAAATTAAACAATTTGAGAAGAAAAAAATTGACTAAACTGCTTGCCACTTATAGACAAGTTAAGGTCCACTGGTTTACATTAGTAATGCTTATCTTTACTTTTAGAAACTACCCCAAAACTGCCCCAACATTTACCCCAAATTTCATGGTAAGTGAGTGATAATTTGCAAGTAACATATTTGCAATTTCTATGAAATTACTCCAAAATTACCCCAACATTTATAATATATATATTTTCAGTGTGAAAACCCAACATCAGCCACTAGAGGTCAGTATAATCAAAGTTAAGCTCACAGAAGTGCACTTTGAACAGCGTCCCTGTAAATGCTAACTTTTAAGTTATAAAAGACCCTTTTTCGTGTTTTCCGTCTGTTTATTTCCCAGAATCAAAGGAAAGCCACACATTGACAAAATATATAATAATGCATTTATTTTAAGTTTATAACAGAGTGTCCACGTGCATTTTTGAGTCTGAGCATAAATATAATAATATGCATAAAAGTATGATGTACAAAGTGTGTTTTGTGGTGCTCAGGTGCACATGTACAGACCATTGTGTGTGTCTACAGGAGGTCCTGCTCCACCCACACCATCTTCTTCTGCTCCTCCAGTATTCGGTCTTTGATGACCCTGATGAGGTCGTCCGTCCCTGCCCAGGCCTCGGGCTCCAGGCTGGCGTAGAGGCAGGGAATGCCCTCCAGCTCCTTCTCTTTTGCCCGACACAATCTCACAAACTCCTCCTCCGACTCCACGCGCAGAGGCAACTTCCTGTGTGGACAGGAAACAGGAAGGAAGCAGCACTGCGGCAGTGAGTGTGGTAATGTTTGGAACCTAGCACTTCTGATGAGACACTTTGCAACAGTGGTTTGTCTACTTTGTTGTGATTCTCCAAAAGACTTTGCTGACAGCGAAAGGTTCTTATACAATGTGTCTATTTAAAGGCACAATACATCAGAAAATCCGCCAGGCATCAGGTTTTGTTGACATTCACCAACAGTTACAGTGATCAAACACTGAGAAACATAAGAATCTATGTCCACTGACATCATGCAGCCACAGGATGTATTTTATTTTGAATTAGGCGCCTACTTCCCTGAGAGGCAAGTGAGAAAGAAAATTCTGGTGATCCATTTTCATTCAAGTTTGATATAAAATCCTTATTCAAATTTTTTAAAAATTAAAAGAGCAATACGTAACAGTTGCGCTTCCAAACATGAGTTCAAATAGCGAGTTGGAGATAAAGACCGTTAATTAAATAGTTGAAATAAGTTGAAATCCTGTTTGATATACAGTCTAGGGTTGAGGCTAGTTGTTTTTCCCCTCTCCCTCCTCCCCAGACTCAAGGAAGCTCAGGATCAGGTGTCTGAAGTGCACCACCACCCCATGTTCCATGTCTTTCTCTTGACTAGAAATTTCTTTCAATCAGCGCCAAAAATTAGCAGCCAAGAGAGAGACATGACAGTAATGTCACATAACTTTCTAAGACACAATATAGGTATGTTTAGAGTACATGGAGAAATTAAAATTCACCTTGAGGAAAACATGAGTGCTTTTAGTTCTGTTTAGAACATGAGGTAGTGGTGTAATTCAGCCTCTTGTGGTCAAAATGAGCATTACAACAAACAAACAGAAACTAAAAACAATTTTCACTTGTCTAAACTTTTTTTCATCTTGCAAAACTTCTTTTCTATCTGTTTCACAGATTAATAAAAAAAAATTAAGGAACTTAGAAATATTATCCTGCCAAAACCTTTATTTCACCTGATATTAAGTCACAAACACAGGAGAGAAAACATTTATATCAGACTTAGAAATTCTTCAGAATTTTTTTTCTCACTTTCCTGTCAGGGTTTCTGTATTATTCTCACCTTTGTAGACAGGAAAAAGCTGTCATTCTGCTTCACCTATCACTGTTTTAAGTTCGCAACTGTTGTCTGCAGGATGCTGAATGTCATCATGCAGTAAACCTTTCCACATAAATGTTTAATTTAAGAGAGTCAAACAATGGACTTGTCCTTTAGCCGGTTCAACCTCATCCCCTGCTTCAGTTAAAAATGTAATGCAAGGATTGACGTATATTTGTGTTCGGAAAAAGGGTTGTGGTTTGCAGCTGTGGGTAAATGTGTAAGAGTGTGTGGGGTTTGTTAGACCTACCGTAACTTCTTGAAATTTTTGTCACAGATCTTGACGTAGATAATTATTGGGTAGATTTCTCTCCGCAAAAGGTCTTTGACGCAGCTCAGCTCAGCCTCCAGCAGACAGTGTTTGCCCTGGTGACGGGTGGAAAATATGGGCCTTACAAACAAATATAGATCTATACTGTGTAATGTATATGATCGAACACTTAGATAGGCACACGACACTGCACATAACAGGATGAAGAATCTAACTTTTTCAGAGAGCGTTTTTCCTGCTTGATAAGGCAGAAAAAGGACAAAGTGGTACTTTTTACATCATACAAATAAAAAGAACAAAACCAAGTCAGGAAATCACAACCAAAGATGGACAATAATTGAATTCATGCATTAATCTCTGAATTCAACCATAACAAAAATAAAAGAGTTATACAGAAAAGCCAAAAAAGGAATAATTTGGTTATTTGGGAAATGGACCAATTGGCTTCTTGCGGAGAGTTAAATGAGTAGATTGATAACACTCTTACAGTAGCCTAAATATGAAGCTAGAGCCAGCAGCCAGGCTGGCTCTATGTCTGTCTAATGGTAACAAAAACTACCAGCATCTCAAAAACTCACCTATTAAAATGTATCTTTGGACAAAGCAAGGCTAGGAGTTTACCCCTCTTTCCAGTCAGGTATGCTAACAGGATGCTTGTCATATATGTTGTTATGTGCGGACAAGTGGCATTTCAAACTCTTGAGTTAAGTGCAAACCCTTTTAATTATGAGGGCCATTTTTAAAAGGACACATAAGCAGATAAATGCAGGTGCGTATACCCCACACACACACACAAATAGCTTACCTTAGCAGCGACAGCCTCTATGTTTTCTCGGGTGATGCATTCAAATGTGGCGTGTTTCTCTTTGTAGTGAATGAAGGGCTCCACGTTCTGTTTCAGATGAAACTCTTCTTTGGATAGGGTGTCTAAACAGTAGAATACATAACAGAGTCAAATATAAAAGTATATAGAGAAAAAAAATAAATTCTAAAAAATAAATTGAGAAACTATTGAGATAGAAATATGCTGGGTTTTTTTTTTAACTGGTCCAAGTCTGAACAACCAGTCATCGTTAGCTAGCATGTAACTACCTGATCACAGTGACTCAGTCAGTCAGACATAACTAGCTGAGCAGAACAGACGTTAGTTTGCTAATTAATTATAACTGTTAACAACCTTGACATTCTGCTTCAAGCCCATCAAAATGTGTTAGTCGACTCTTCTCACCGACTAACGGTTTAGTCGACCGTTAGGGGGCAGCCCTAGTGATGGGCATCATTCGGCGGAGGGGGCTGATGAGACGCAGAGAGACAAGTGGAAGGTTTTATATTGTGCATGTTCAAATTTCTTACTGCAGCTTTCGCACAGAAGGAACAGAAACCTTTGAGGTTTTTTGCCCTGGGGAATCTCAACGTAATCAAGACATCACACAGTCTCTCATCTTGCCAGATGTTCAACTCTGTACACCAGCCAACCTGTCTGACCCCCCTGTCCTGGGAGCAGTTGGTTTTTTGTCGTGGGAGTAGAGAGTTAATTCTCTGTAGGCTTTGACAGTGCTAGCAACTTTTTCACATTACAGGAAGGCAACTGATTTCGGTACAGTATCTAAGGGCCCTTTCACACCTACTTCGTTTGGTCTGGAGTTTGATCCAAACAAAAATTGCAGGTGTGAAACCTCCATCTGACCACGGTTCAGACAAAACAGCCAAACAGCCATTACATTAACATGACAATGACTAACAAGTAGAGACCATAAAGACAGGATGAAAAGGAGGCTTCTTGTGCCATAATGATTTGTCTAGTCTAGTCCCAGTCCTGTTGTGGAACTATTTGTGTTGGCTGAGCCAAATAAATGAATAAATAAACTAAACTAATCATAATCGTATGTCACTAATTACTGTTAACTTATAAAAGGTGCTTGCTGAACTGTTGTAAAAAAGCAATATAACACGAGAAAGAGTGATGTTGTACTGAATATTGGCACAACTGTGATTATCTACAACCAAATCAAGGCCGTGATACAGCTTTATAAATAGCCAGTTGGATAAAACTCGCAAAAATTCTGAAACTTTTCAGTTATTTTCCCAGCAGAAAGAATTGTATTGAATCGAACTGACAGCACGCCTGTCTACAAAGCAAGCAGTTACAAGTGTAGGGAGACAGCTCACGTAGGTGATGTCGACAGGATGTAGGTGTGTCATGTGTAGTTCTCTAGTGCCCTCGCATAATTGCAATGTGAAACTAAAACTAACAGACTCAAACGTGTACAATGTAACAAAAACATGAACTTTGGTTTAGACACTCAAGTGCATCATCCTCCTAATTATCAACTAGGCCATCTCCCGTGCTGCCCCCGGCATCTCTCTGGTTACACTCCCTAACATTTACACCACGGTGCTGTACAATGCCTGACCTGAATCCCAATGGTAGCTTTCTCCTCTCTCGTCACCCCCCTTAACTACTTTTATCCACTACTGCCTCTATCTTGGATGCCCAAAAGGTGAATACACTGGGAATACGCCAACGCGGTGGAAATATTCTTTGTTTTGCAATGACCTTTCTTGTAATTCCCATCATGTACTGACCTGGTTTGCAGATATTGAAGTCCATGGCTCCTCCCATGTTGAGTATTTTCTGGATAATGGGTTTGGCTAGAGCAGTGGGAGTGAACAGGACTGGCCTTCTCCTCTGGGTCCGCTGGGGGGTGACGGGACTGTAGGGAATCAAACTCTTGCTCAGCTCGTTGTCTGGATCAGCAGCATCTGTTCATACCCAAAACAAAAGAGGTGACACACAATGATACACCCATGGGCAGCAAGACAAGATAGCCTAAAGTTTCATGAGGTACGTTATTAACCAGATTATCCATTTAAGTCCCTCAACAGGAAATTTTACGTTTTTATTTAACCTGTATTTTATATAGTTTGTATGAGCAAACCCATAACCCATCATATACGTATTCTCGTATTTCTATTTTTCATCTAGACACTTTTTGGGAGGTTCCAACCTTAATTTTTTTCCTGTCAAATTCCTTAGAATTGTATTTATTCACATTTTTTCCCCCTTTTTTTTGCCCATTCATGAGATCAAACTGCTAATGCAATCAACTAATCTTACAGTCAGTTTACTATCATGTCATCTAGAGAAAAGAATGCTTCACTGGCTAGAAATTGCAACATTCAATTTGTCTTTAAATCAGAAAAGAGGAACAGCGTCACAGCACAGTGATAGTTGTGCCTTCAGCTGTGAAGATGCTGTCATTATCCAAAGACTCAAGATCTAATTTTAAGAAACATTTACAGGTCAGACCAACTGCTTAATGTTAGTTACACAGAATGCCTGTCAATATCTACTACTGATATTAATGAAAAATATGCTGGGGTTGTAACAAAACATTATATTAGGCTGAACAATTTAACCATATTTGGTTTAGGTATTCCACAAGTAACAGGAAGTAATCAAGTTACATTACTTTCATATTAAATGATACTTTGTGATTTGTGCTTACTGACTACATTTTTAACAGGTGAGTAGTAATTGTTTCAGAATACATTTTTAAAGTAATAATCCCAAACACGGTCATTGACTAAGACTTTAAATGCACCTGCTTTCACCTGTTAAATGTCAGTTTGGGACTTGAATTGATTTTCATTCTTCGACCGACATTTAAACTACTTTCAGATCTTATGCTTCAGCTGAAGTTTCCACTATTTTTACCATTCACACATCAGCTGACAAATCAACTGCTTTGACTGACTGGTTACATCTCAGCCCCTTTAATTTGTTAGTTTTTAAATGTGTGTGCTCTAACGACAACATGTCAACTGACATTTTAACTGCTTTTTCCAGCACTTTCACTTCAACTTTTCAGTGCTTACATGTAAATCTACTCTTCCAGCTTCATTAACTGCTTACGCTTGAACCGAAACTTTCAGCACTTCCATTTGAACTGCCAATTCAACGAGTTTCAAGTGTAAATTTTCAGCAGTGCGCCCACGTAAATGTCTTTTCTGATATTTTTTGCCGTTTTTAGATTTTTCTTCTGGCGGCTCATGTGTGGTTTTGTTCCCCTGCGTCACTTTATCTGTACTCACCTTCTGGTCTAAGCGTCTCAAAACCTTGTCTGGGTAGTGTTGTGCTGCCTGAGTTGATTATCCTCACACGCTCGCTGCTGTTCATTCGCTTGTACTTGATATCCACCCTGCTGACAAACTACAAATCAAAACAGACACATAAAAAAAAGTGTTACTGGAAACACCTTAGTTAGACTGCTTCATTCTGCAATGCTGCACTCTCATTTTTGCCTGCCAGCACTAAGGTTGTGAGACTGTGTTCATTTTTATCAATAATTCTAACTGGGGAAAACATTTTTTGCTTGAAACTCAATTATTCATTACTATGACTGCTCACATCTCAGTTTCCTTTAGGTCACACTACATCATGAAGGCCAATGTGAGCTGCTCAGGATAAATGCTACTGAATATGTTGGAGAGTTTTAGCAAAAATGCATGTGTTATTGTTTTGAATATACTGAGCATACAAAATGACACCTAAAGTTACTATTATTGCAGTTGTTAAATGGCTCCACTTTGCATGAATGTGCTTACAACATTTGCCATCTGGAATCATCATATTGCTCTGATGCCACACTCTGGGTGGGAAGCTCAAAGGTTGTACTGCTGTTTTCCAGGTTGGCATATATTAATCTAGAGAATCTGACAAATTGTTATCATTTCATCGTTTCCCAGTTGATCAGCAAGTGAAAAGACATTGCCTTTGCTCTCCTCTGCATGCTCTCTCTCTCTCTCTCTCTCTCTCTCTCGTGATAGCTCATTAGCTAGTTGTCAGATCCTGTGTTGTTACGCTGAACATCCGCACTGACAGTCAGGGCACAAAATTAGCACCGCCACCAGCACAATGATGGTAAAATATGCGAGTGGCTGGTATTTTTGCTTCATTTGCTGGCCAAAATAACAAACGAAATCCTTTGAGCATGTGTCTCTCCAGGGCTGACACAGTAATGTGGAGATACACATCTGGCTATATCTCCTAATTAGTAAAGATCATTAACTTTTGTAATTATGTAATATATCTCCTCTTTGCCTCTGCTGAGAGCTTCTCTTGATAGGCCTCTCACACATACTTTATGCATTTCCGATGATGAATAATTGATAGATGACAAATCACCTGGTAACAATGACAGATAATGACAACTATGTACACCATCCTCCAAAGATGATGGTGCTGTGTGAATATGGTGAATGGGGAGTGTAAGTAATTCATTAGAAAATACATGTTTTTCCTCACAGTGAGAGACTGTGTGCACCATTATACTGAAGAGACGACAGTCTTGTTCAATAACAGGACATTTGTTTGCTCTTTATTACCTGTAGTATCTGAGTAAGGAAGATGCTGGCTCTAGACAGGCGCGGGCTTGCTTTCGGATCAGGAGAGGGGCTGACTTCCTCTGGCTGCAGACTGAGCTACACACACACGTACACAGTTTATATTTCAAACACACCGACAAACAGGTAAACAAGATTTGTTTTTCTGAAGTAATTCATTATTCTGACCTAAAAACAGAGTAGAGAAAAAATATATAAATAGATCATCACACAATCATTGAAAAACAACAGGGTTTAATCTAAAGTGGGGATGTCTACATTTTCCCAGGCAATATTAGATCAGAATGAAGAATTATCTTTAGATAATTTTGCCTTTATATTTTGTGACAGTGTAAACACTACTACTTTTGTCCACATGTGCCTCCAAAATTAACATGACATGAAAGTTATCTTGTAGTTTTAAAAATACTTAAACAGTGGAATATTACTGCCAAAAAAAATAAATAATAGAAGAACCTGGGATTAATAGAAGTGTGTGTGTGTGTGTGTGTGTGTGTGCGTGCGTGTGTGTGTGTGTGTGTATGGTAAAAAGATAAATTTGCTCAGGAAGTCTCTTACCCTATTGTTGCGGTGACTTTCATTCTCTTCTTTCCCTCCTCGAGTCACTAACTTTTGAATCTTTACCAACAGCAGCTGCTGGGCCCTGCATTCACACAAACAGACACACGTTTTCATGAGATTTGTCGCACTTATGATGTTGACACAATTACAAAAGCAAAAACAAAATGTAACATCGTTTAAGAGTCTGTCCTGATATTGAGCTGCTTCCTGTGCCTCTCAGTGACAACAACAGAGATCTGACTCTGTGTGTGTGTGTGTGTGTGTGTGTGTGTGTGTGTGTGTGTGTGTGTGTGTGTGTGTGTGTGTGTGTGTGTGTCTGGATATTGCTGCTGCATTGGGGAGGTTAGTGAGACTTTGCATCCTGAAAGCAGATGTAGACTCCTCAAGACCCCTGCTAAGCTCTGCATGGTTGCTCAACTGTTACATCATGTTTGCATCATGCTCAGAATTCCTGCAGTGCTAAAGCAGAACAGATACATGTTCTCAAATGCTTCCAGGATGTATGTGGTCTTTGACACCACGGTGGGATTGTAGCGTGGACTTTAAATGTGCTGCTTTCATATCAGGGCTGGCCCTTGGCATAGGTAGTACAGGCCAATTCTAGGGCAGGGGTCAGCCTTTCTCCCTCTAAAACCTATATGCCTGTGTGTTTTCGTGTGGGGATGTAGTAAAACAAGCAACAAGTCTTGCTCATTCTTTCGCTTCCCAGCTGATAAAAGGGCCAGAAGTCCCTACGTAAAACACTTCAGGTATGATAATGTCACAAGGGACAGTGAGACGAGAGATGTAGCTTTCTGAGCGGTTTCACCCAAAACTAAACTAAACCAAAGACAAACCTCCCACAAACTGGGACTTTCTTGATTTGTAAAACTGTCTTTTAAATTGACAATCTTTGCATAGTTCAACCAGAAACAAAGAAATATTTGTCCGGTGGTTTCCGACCTTTTTTGCTTCTGACGTCTTACTTACTACTTACTTACTTACGTCCCAGCTTAGACTGGGTCACATTTCAGATCTAATGCTTTCAGATGCATTCTAAAGTCCCACCCCTTTTTACCCAGTACTCCAATAACAGTACCTCGGTCAATTTTCTCATTTTCCTGTAAAAGCGACATATAGGGTCACATCTTAAGGTAGCTGATGTCAAGTACTAGTTAACTAGCAAGCCAATGATTGATGTAGATAGATAGCTAGCATTTTGCTAACATTAGCTCACTTAAAAGAATAGTTCATCTGCTGTTTTCTCTAAAATATAAATGGACTAAATGGCACTCAAAAAATTCTTTATATTAGAGAGAAAGTAGTTCCTGTAGTTTCTACAGTAAAAAGAAACAACAAGGTCAGAAGGTTGAATTGGCTACAATGCAGGGGGCATCTGCTAAAATCTTGCCTAGGGTACCAAATTGGTCAGGGCCCAGGGCTGGCTTTGCTTCATACCCTAAATGTTTTATCAGACTCTCACTTATAATCTCAGTGCTTTTAGTTTTAACAAAAATTTTCCATACCGTGAGTAGCTGGGTACAGTGCCACAGTCAGGCAAGTCAGAACCAGTGTAGGGGTCGACACGAGCGCACAGCCACTCGCAGCGGCCCTGGTGCCTGGTGTCCAGCACGTGCACCACCTCATCACAGCGCACGCTCAGAGAGCAGTTGTCTGCCTGGCCAGAGATGTTGAGGTTGACCCGTATGTGGAAGGAGTCGCCAGAAGCCAGCGTGCCGTCCGCAAGGTCCCTCTGAAGACGGCGGAAGGCTAGAACACGCAGACATTTGCATTTACATACACAGGATGCATGTATTGCACACGCAGATATATATAGAGTCCAATAAAAACAACCCTTACAGTCAAAATTGGCTCGATAGTGCAGCTTGACTGGTCCACTACAGTGCTGCAGCGTCCAGTGGGCTTCTTCCTGAGTGCTGGTATCCAATGAAATGCTTTGGTTCTCTCCACGTATGCATCCCTCAAGCTGCTCAGCCAATCACAGCACAAGAAAGATGAATGACAGATTAAAGCACTGGCATTTTTGGTGTTTTATGTCTACTTTTGGCATTTTTGCAAAATAGTCCCTCAAATAAAGTTAATGGTTATTGAGTAAGTGAACAAGAAAAACAAAACAGACATCTGAGAATATAAAAAGTGTTTTGTATAGTATAATCTCAGTCTCTCTTTAAGACGCACAGAATAATGTAACGAGCATCCTCAGTTCATTTGACTGTATGAATTTAGTAAGGAAACAATGAAGTAAAGAGTCCAAACTTCTCAATTTAAAGATACTAAAAAGAGTTTGTAATTGGTAATGAAACAGTTTTGATTTAATATTGATGCATGACCTGTACAAGCAAATAAGACCTTCTGCAAGAAGACTGGCTGTTTCTATATAATTATTCTTAATGCCTGCCACTGGGTCAGATCCTCCTTAAAATAATATGAATTATATAATCAGTTTTATTTTTGACTTTATATTTTGTGGTTATTAAAGTGGAAATACAACCACTTTTGTCCACAGGATAAAAAAATAGTGGATCATAACATATTAGGTATGAAATTAATCTGCAGATCCTCTGGTTTAAAATTAAACTAATAAAACTTTTATATGCATGTCAGTTTTTGAGCTACAACAAAGGACAAAATGTGGCCTGCAACAGACAAGGTAAGATTTGTTTTTAGCCTAGCAGTTGTTCAGAGGAGTATGGAGTCACCAGTCGATAGAAAACAGAGCCATCAATAAAAAACTGATTTTCAGCGTTTACCAAACTTCTGAATTACTGCAACCATAGATATGCACAAAAAAATGTTAAGCTGATGGGTCCAGTAGTATGTGAGATTAGCTGCAGATACAGTAGATACACACATGGACACACAAACAAATGCATGTTCCCCTTCAGGGTTCCTCCTGGCAGAAATAACAATATTGCTTACTTTTGCTGTTTCCTGCTTTGCCTTTTTGTTTTTGTTATTGTTGCTGTACTTGTTGTCTACTGTTGTTACCTGTTATGTCTGTCATCTTCCATGTGTATGTTATTTTTGCTTTGTTGTTGTATTGCTTGATGCTGCTGTCTGTTAGCCACCTGCCCATGCTTGTCTTTTAGACTGTATGTCTTGCCTCTTGCCAGGCCGCAATTTTAATAAGGTTTTTAATGACTTGCCTGGTTAAATGAAGTTGTTGCTATTTGCGTCCATACATGTTCAAGCTTCCACCAGTACAGCTGGTGGCTTTAACTGGACAAATGTGTACCTTACTGAGCTTCTTCTCATCTTACAGCCCATGTGAACGGTTTAAATTCTTGCAGTAAATTACGTACCAACAGGAGGTGGTGGCCCTCTCGTAGCCCCGCCTTCTCAGCGATGGAGCCCGACTGGACGGATGAGATGAATATCCCACTGTCGTTGCCGCCAACCAGAGTGACATCCTTCAGCAGGCTGTCGCCTGGCAACGACATCTCCTGCACCGGCTTCAGGGAAGAGCTGATCCTCGAGAAGGAGGACAGAGACGGGCGGAATGGCCTGCACACAGACGAACACAAATTCATACATTCAAATTCATTCAAGAGTTTTAAGCCCAGAAACAAGCCAACCAACTATGAGCTTTTGTCATTCATATAGTGTTTATACAGTTAATAACTGTTGTAATAATACAATGTTATTAGTTTAACTCATGTTACATAATGTTAGCTATCTAGCTAGCCAGCCTGCTAGTGGATTACCTTTTTCCCATAGATGGCAAAGGCATGACCTGCCCTACTCTGCCTGTGATAGGCTTATTCTGATATTCTTACCCTAACCGTAACCAATCACAGACCAAAACCAACAAATGTGAGTACTAGCCAATCAGAGTGATAATAGGGAAATTTTCTTTTTTACTTGTTTACAGTGCGTTAAATGTTTCCATGATAACAACAAGCTCCACCACTCAGAGATGTCGCTGTTACGCTTTTAGGATTGTGGGTAGTGTAGTACTTCTCCATGACATCACAAATACACGTTTTCCTTAAACCAAGACTGATATCATAGGGACTTGTGGCCTCCAACAGGAGTATATACCACCATAGCTCGTGGTAAGTTTACCCTGGATGGTTATGACATTATGACTAATAATCTAAATCCTATACTGATAATATGAATGGGGTTTTCACTTCCAGAACCTCACTGTTGAGCTCTACAATTCTTGTGCACGTGAATGTGTGAGTGTCTGTATTGTACCTTTCCAGAGAGAGTTTCCTGAAGATATTGTTGACCTGCTCCAGGTCGTAAGTGTCCATCCCTTCTGACTGATGGGACGAGGAAGATGAGTGGACAGAAGGTGGACCTCGCTGTACGTCATCCTCTATGGAAGGACAGATAGAGCGATTAAAAAGAGATTAAAGAGACAGTTCACTCCAAAATCAAAAATACATCTTTTTCCTCTTTCCTGTAGTGCTATTTATCCATTTGTAGAGATGTCCTGCCTTACCTAGAATATAATGGAACTAAATGGCACCTGGCTTGTGTTGCTCAAAGCACCAAATGAATACATTTGAAAAACTCAACAGCAATGTCTCTTTCCAGAAATCATGACCTGACTACTCAAGATAAGCCACAGACTTTGTTGTGAGCAGATTTATGTAGGAAGTATTTTCTGTCTACTGAACTCCACCTGCCTTATGGCTCAACTGAGCCTGCATTCTCACAAGCACAAGCCTCTCCTCTATGAGTAGATGCACCCATTGTTCTGCACAATTTTTTTTTCTTTTTTTGGCTGCTTTGAGCACCACAAGCTAAGTGCCCTCTCATTCCATTGTATTCGAAAAAAGGCAGACATTTCTCTGGCCGATATCTACAAAACTTGGCAACTCACACCAGAAATAAATATAGTCAGAAATATAATTAGTATGGTTTTTGGAAACATGTAAAAATATACTTTACCAAACTCCATTTCCATGTTGTCACTATCAAAGTCCGAGAGGCTAGAAGAGACCAAACAACAGACTATTTTGAAGCCATTCATAACAGGAAATGAAATACAAACCTGCCTAAATTCATAAAACAGGATTAAATAATGTAGCACATAACTCTCTACATCTACATGACTAATTGATCACATTTAATAAATAGAACAGATTAATTCACATGTTTAATCAGGTGTGGGGCTGTCACTACCTGCGGGGGTGGAAGTCATGTTCCTTCTCCCTCTCTCTCCGGTAAAGCGATGCTTTCTCGGTGGCTCAGGGAGTGTGGAGAGGATGCTGTCATTACGGTAACGCAGCTGCAGATTTTACAAATGAACATAGCAGAAGGTCCAATTACAGACTTGGAAACTGAAGTTTGTAAAGTCAACAACAATACAGTATATTAGAGCGTGTAAATCTATTCAGCTTATATAAACATAATATATTAGAAAATATTTTTTACCAAACAGAACAAAGCAGCACAATACTGCAGTTTACTGGTATTAAATAGCCTGTGAGATAAAACTCTGGAATAAAGAAATGTTTTACGAGAGTAGACCTCACCATATTTGGTCTGTTGGACTGTTCGAAGGGAAGCGGGGAGAAGGAGGAGGAGAGCGGAGGGGCTGAGGAGGGCGGATATATGGGAGATGTCGGGAAGCTGGGGGAGGCAGGGAGGGAGTGGCTGTTGACGTGCGAGTTTGGCATTTGGATGTCCAGACAATCTCCGAGGTTGACTGACAGAGCTGAAAGTCGGAGACAAATGTGGATGAACTTACACATAGAAATGTAACGAGGAATATAGTGTATGAATGAGCTATGTGAGCGTGTGTTACCTGCAGGTTGAGTGGCCTCCGAGTTGGCCTGAGTGTCTTTGTGTACACAGACTGGAGACTTGACTCTGTTCTAAAATACAAAATATAACAGTATTTTAGTTGCTTTTAAAAACATTTCACTTACAACAGTCTCTTGACAATATATACTTCCTTACTATATGGGCAATGACTATCGTCACTCGTCCTGTGTTCATTAAACTGCTAGAAGTGACATTTTGGACTTAAGTGAAAGAAATTAATTAGGTCACTTAAAGCAAGAATATGGAACTATTCTGCCTTAAAATAACATTTTAAAATGCAAGTAACTATGTATGTAACTTTTGTGGCCAGGTTGAAAGAAGTGCGTAACACTTTACGGCACGAAGTTATACACTATCAGCTATGTCAGTGATTTTGGTGAAATTGGTCTCTGGTTTTCCCTCTGATGTTTTCCGGCTGCTCTGCCTCAACTCTGTGTAAGTTTCCAGCTTTTAGCTGTTGGCAAGAGCTTTGTGACATAAAAAAGGCTGCCAGACAAACACTGAGCTGGTCTCCTTGCTGCTGAACTATTAAGTAATATTAGCTGGTTTGCTATGTCTTGTGTTGTTGCACTTACTTTCTGTTTGGCTGTCTTAGCAAAGTCATCAACTCGCTAGTTTTTGATCATAAGTCATATAATCACAACAAATGCATGTATATAGCTACATTAATTTCTTGTATCTTTAATCTAGTTAAAAGAGTAAGTAGCATAATAACACATTCTTAGTTTGATAAATTTGGGCCTTGGCTTTTGCCATAATGTCCAGTGAGTAAGTAAATAAGTAAGTGTGAGTAGTGGACAGTGGCTGACCGTTGCTTTGAGGTTGGGTCTGCGTTTGAGGCGAGGCTCCTCAGGTAAGAACTTCTCTTCGGGCGACTCATCACTGGACCATTCTGATTGGCCCTGATTGCATTTAAACTCCTCCTCAGAGACGATGGTCGGAGGCAGATCTTTTGGCAGAGTCGGCTGAGATGGCAAGTACCAGAGATGCAGTGTGAGCATTTATCATTACACACATTAACCATAAATGTACGCTGATTTACTCTACTGTGTCTGACCTGGTCCGAAATGACCTTGGACATCCGTCGTAGGCGAGACTCCAAGGTGACCAGCTTGGCTTCTTTGCGCACAATCTCGATTTGGAGTTCATCGCTCTTCTCCTCCAGCTCTCTGATCTGCTTCCGATATTTGTCTTTGTCAATGAGACTCTGGGAGAACTGGTGCTGGGCTTCGTCTCTGGCTCGAAATGCCTGTAGCAGTGGGGAAGTGGAGGGAAGTGGAAGTAAGTAACAACTGCAACAAAAAGTCCAAATCATAAATACACAGAAACACGGGCAAAATTTTTTTAGGGGCACAAAAGCCAAATGTCAGCGCAGCAAGACCATTAAAAAACAATTACATAATGTAATGGGTTGACTTTAGAGTTAAGAATGATTTTATTTTTATTCACATTTTTCCCAATTTGTCAGCTAAGTACAGGGACACTGGACGTCAGTCAGGGGTCAATCTATGTCATGATGTTATACTAAACAGTGTGCTTTATATAATGAGTTAGTATCTCAAAATAATGACAAACTTTCTCAAAATACCCGGTGAATAATAATGAGAAAGTTTCACATATTTTTTAAGTACTAACTCATTATTTTGAGATGCCAAACTGAGGGGGCATGGTGGCCATGGCCATCATGAAAGTCCTGCGCAGTGCATGTGTATCTGTGTGTGTGTGCGTGCTTTCACCTGGTCTCTCTCCTTCTCTACCTCCTCTAGCTGGATGGTGATGGTGTCCATGCGGTTGCGATACATCTCACAGTCCTTCTGCAGGGTGGAGCTCTTCAGCTCCAGATCCTCCTTCTCCTCCAGGTACTACACACACACACACCACATGAGGTGTTATTTATTCGTTTATTTAAAAAAAGGCAGATGCAGGAAGAGAAACACAGAGGGAGAAAGAACAAAGACCAAGTTACATAGAGAGAGAGAGAGAGGCCTGAGATGGGGGTTTCTGCACAGGGCGTGTATCACAGATGGTCTCATGGGTATTAGAATCGCTGATCAGGTGTGTTTCTAGGGTGTGTTTTTTTAACTTTTGTGTGCTCCCATCCCCACTCTGGATCACTTTCATACAAGACCAAGTATCTCACTTCATATAACTTATCTCCCATATGAATATGTACATGTTGTTTGTGGCGTGTGTGTTTGTCACCTTATCTCGTAGCTCCTCTGCCTGTCTGACTTCTTCGTGGAGGTTGTAGAGGCGGTTGACCAGATCCTGTCTGTCTTCTAATGCCTCCTGTCTGTCATGCTCCAAAATGTCAAGGATGGCCTTGTCTGATGCAGGTAGGGGGCCAGGCTGAGTATTAAAAAACACACACATTGGGTATATATATACGACTTTGTCCATCAGATGGCTGACAATCATCAACCACTGAGCCATTAAACCACTGATCGTGGTTTAAAAGCTGCCATAGAGTTGTTACCTAAGGCCTGTTTTTGATGTGGGAGAAAATAAAAAGAAGCTGTTGCTTCTGTTCATCGCACCATGTCTACATGTTGTGTTAATTATTTTTCTTTATAAGCACGACATGTGGTGCAGACAAAACACCTGTTTAGACCCAGTAACAACATCAACATCCACTGCAATGTTTTGCTGTGGTACCAATTTAGTAGACATCACCCAGCCCTGGTATATATGAACCTGTATAACTGGCTGCTGGGCAATTTATACTGAACAGCCGCAGACTTGTAGTAACAACCTCACATAGAATTATCAGCAGACTCTGCTGTTTAGCTCCTTTAACTCATTGTTTTGGGTAATTCTTCTTATTAGCTTCAGTCACAGGCAGCTGTTTCAGCAAAAAAGCTCTCATAAACCCACTGTGTTACTACCTGCCCAGCACCAAAGCGCAGACATTCGACATATAGTTAGCTGCTGGCTGGTGAACATAATGGAGGATTTAGCAGTTTAATAGTGAGCCAAAAAAAGTTGCTTGCACAACCCCAAATGATTACTAATGGTGCTTTGTGTCTACTGGATGTGTCAATATACAACTGTTTGTGAACATGTTAGAGTTTGTTGTTTGTTCTCTGCCCCGGAGTGGCCTAAAAATCAATACAGGTTTAGGTTGTGAGAAAACTGTAAAACAGTTCCAGGTAGTTATGCGCAGTGTGTTATTATGTACACATTAAGAACGCAGACAGTTAATAGCAGTTTGTTAAAACTACCCTAAGTCTGGGAGTTGTCCCAAAGGAGGAAAATTGGAGGCTGGACCTGCAATGGGCTAGCGACCACCTCAGGGTCTGGGCGCGACCCAAAACAGGAACGCCATAACAAACAAACAAACAGACAAAGAAACACACACACACACACACAAAAAGACAGAACAGAGAGGAGTAGGCTCCACCCGCTGGCCTGCCCTGTCTGTTTCTCGCCGGGGGCCCCGAGCATGCTGCCGGGCCTGGTTGGTTGGGTTCTTCTCTCTCTCTCCCTCATTATAACCCCAATGCTGAATTTGTTTTTGTTTGTTGGTTTGTTTGTTTGGTTTGTTTTTTTTAACCCTTTTTTTTTCTATCCTCATCATACACGGCATACCCCTCCATGTTTAAATCATTAATCATGGACATTTACCCTCCAATCAAATATTGACACATGCCCAATACTCACACAACCTGAATTTACATGAACTATGAATGCAAGCTTTGTTTTTGTCTGTTGTTTGTATGTCTGCTCACCGTATGTCTAATGTCTATGCCCTATGTCACTGTTTTTGCTGTGTTCTGTTTCACAATAAAAAAAAAAACAAACAAAAAAAAACAAACAAACAAAAAAGAAAAACTACCCTAAGCTTCTGCAAAAAATACTGTACAAGGTAATTTGCCGATCTTGTTCCTGCAAATCTACATATAATATAGGCCAAATCATTAAACCCTGTAGCCGCCAGTTGCTCGTTGCTGGCCCACTCTCTGAGCTTACATCCTCCTTCAGCAGGATGTACCGCTTGTCGACCAAAGTTTGGTAGGAGCCAAAGTGGGAAGCTGCTTTTGTCTAGCAGCTGTCTAAACAGAAGTTTGTTTTACTGCCTGTAAAACATTGGGCAATGGGCTATTGCGCAGGCAGCGTCTTTTATTGCTTATTAAGCTTGTGTGTTTTTGTGAATGAATGTGTGTTTCAAGCAGGCCGTACCTGTATGATGGACTGTAGCTCCTGTAGTTTGATCTTGAGCATTTCGTTCTCTCTTTCCAGCTCAAAGATCTGCTCCCTCTTTGGCCGATTTTCAATGTCGTTCTTCAGTTTGAGACTCTGCCTCCTCTCCATTTTACACTCTTCCTCCACCTTGTTCAGCCTGTGTTTCAGTGATCAATCTGTACATACAGAGAGGACACGGGAAGAATAGCAAGATATAATGTAGATACTAGCATGGAGCAGAGAGTTACACTCCTGATTAATGCCCTCAAATCCCCACACTCCTCTCAACTCATTGCTAATGTTTCATAGTTGTCATTTCTGACATATTTTGGAAGTACACAGTGTGTGTTTACTGTCCATCAGTACCTCTAGCTGCAGGTCTCGGCTCCTCATCACAGCCATGTTCTTCTCCTCACTCAGCGAGGCATACCTCAACGCCAGTTTGTAGTTTTCATCCTTCACTCTCAGCAGCTCGTCACTGTAGGTGTTTCTCTCTTCTCTCAGTTTATTGTACCCTGGAAAAGCAACCATTGTCATTTATACAGTCATACATGAGTGTGTTGTCAAGGGCTATTACATGGAAACCAGCTGACAGTTTTATCAATGTATAAAATGTATAAAAATGTTATCCTAAAAGGCAAATACATAAACCTATTTATGGAAGTCCAATTATTCAGTGTTAAATAAATAAAGACTTTATGAAATCAGAATAAATTGTGTAAACTGAGAAACTAATTATTATGTAATGTTATTTCATAATTAATTTCGAATTATAATAAAAACAATTCATTATTTGTAATTTTTTAAATTTCTAAATATTATTTGATGTTAATCAAAATGACCTTTTTTAAATGTATATTTTATTTTATAATGTCATTTTTTTATGGCAGTCATGCTCTCTCAACTTTCAGCCAATCACATATCCCCTGCCTGTTAAGCTAACAAGCTCAACAGCTGCTGACAAATTTTGCCAGTTAGCAAAAGTTAGTCTAATATGTGTTAGCTAACTCTAACTAACAGGCTGAGGGGTACACAGATGTATATAGGTACATTTCCATTGCAGGTAGCAAACCAAAAACATCATTAATACCTTGATTCCCCCGCCCCCACCCGGACTTCAAGCCTGCAGTGATAGTAAAATTCTGCAAATTCACCCTGACCAGGAAATTTGCAATTGGTTGCCATGCTGACAGTGTCTTTCTCATTCAAGTGCTTGGTTTTGTTTGTTTCGGTCATTTTCAACTTACAACTCAAATGCACACACACACATACACACACAATGCATGTATACACACACACACACACACACACACATCCACACACACAAGCCTTTATTTTCGGAGTCCATATAAGGCTGCTAAAGAGATGTGACCTGACCTGAACACTATCTCAAATTATTTTTAGTATTTGTTTAAATGTGAATGTGCTTGGTGTGCGCAGCTGTGTGGGACATGATAACAAATACCACAGTGTCCCAGGTACATGAATAGGATTTAATATAAAAGCAAAGTGACTGGCAACATAGCCATAGCCTTAACAAAGTCACATCCACCAAGCAGGGTAAACCAAGCATGTGTGGTGGGGTGCCAGTTTCAGTACATGGTGGTAAGTTTTTCATTTGGGTTTGATGCTCAACCATTTGACACACTGAACATCTATGATTAGTGATTTCACCATTTTATATACCAGATAATATCTCCAATAATAATAATGTGTATTTTTACTCTGTTGGAAGGCCTGAAGCTCCTGATTGGCCAGCCGTAGCTTCTTCTGCTCATCCTCCAGGGTACAGTTTTTCCTGCTGAGCTCAACCTGCTGCAGGGTCTTGACTTTGGACTGCTGCTGCAGCTTCATCACTTCATTCATCAGGAACTGGGTCAGACCCTCATGACCCTCCTCCACTGCAGTGAGGAAACAGACAGGACAGTATAGGGTATATGTAACACATCATCTACTGTGCATAGTGTAACAGCATTGCACTGTGAGCTGATTTGGATTAATCTCTGATTGTAACCTTAACCAGCAGAACAGGACCAATGAAAAGTGTTGTAGGACTAGACTGTCTCTGATGTGACTGTTCTCCCTGAACAGAGCTACAAAACCATCTATACAACTGCAATTCTCTCATAACTACACTGTTTAAAAGTGTAAAAAGTTGAGAAAACTCATAATTTCAAGGCCACTGTCTTATAATTTAATATTTTCAGTTGCTACCATTTAATTTTCAAGCACCCAAATAATGACAAATCGGGTTCACAGCTCATTGTGAACAATTTTTGAAATACAGGATGTTTCTGGCTTTCTAAGACTGAAAGTTTTTTATAAAGAAAAAAAGAAAATTATCTCAAGAAATTCATTTCAAAACTTTTTTTTTAAATCAATCAAGCATTCAAGATGGCCGATAATGTTCAAACTTTTTCTTCACTTTATGTCTTTATGTTTAATGCAAATAGAACATAAAGACATTGAAAATCAGCATACGATATTGCTTGCTGGCTGTTTAGAAATACAATATATTGCCCATTAAATTAATCAGGTTATCAGTCAGACTGTAGTGAAAGGTGTGACTAGAAGTTGTGTGTCCATGCATATATGTGCCTTTGTCTGAATTTAAAGGTGTGACTCTCACCTACGATGGTGGAGAAGCGTCGTGTGGGATCCTTTCCTGTAACCAGCTTGTACAGGTCAGGGTAGTAAAACTCCAGACTCTCCAGAAATGCCACATAGCCCCGTTCTGCTTTAGTGTGGAGGATGTCAAGTAGACGGCCTGACAGAGAAATGATTAACATATTAAATCTCAGTGACAAAAGCACCTGTTTTCACAGCACACAATCTCAGGTTAAGAGGAAGAAAGTTATTGGACACACAGCAAATCAAAACATTAATTGGTTTATAGCCTCAAGTGAGAAAAATCTCTACCTACTTGTGCGGTTTGCTTTGGAGACGAGCAGCATGGAGTTGAGGACCTCATCCTCATCCTGTTCATCCAGGACTTTGCACTGGCGGAGGTAAGGAGTGAGCTTTGAAGGGGAGATGGTGCGACACAGTTCATAACGTTTGCACTCGACCTTCTCCCACATCGCCTCCACATCTTCAGATGTCCCGTTCTCCATCTCAGACACCCTGAAAAGTAGTAAAACCAGCAGGGGCTATTGGCTATGCAATGTCATTGTGCATCATCACAACCGAATCAAAGACAGGAGATACAAGGGTGATAAGAACTGCAATGTACGCGTGTGTGTCTGTCTATGACAGGCCCTTAAAACAGAAAACAGGGCTGCAGCACTTACAGTATAAAGTATATTAACGTCAACTGTTGGTGGACTAACTGGTATCCGTGGTTGATCTCTGCTGGATATCTCGTGTGTAATATTCAAACACAACAAGCTGACACTGTGTTGTCTTACTTTATTTGTGGTTAACTGCCTGCAACACTAAGGAAGACGTGCCAGATCAAAAGATTGGCCCCCGAAACACAATATCACAGATAAGTGTTCTTTTTTTAGCCATGTTATTTCTGAGGACTTTTTCTCTTCCTGTGTCAAAAGATGGCAGACTCAGTTTTTAATACAATTTTCATTGATGCCACAGTGAATATTTATAATAAATGTTAGGAATTTTGGCAATCAATCATTTGGTAATCATTAATGAATACTATTTTTTTATTTATACTATTGTTTGTTAACAGTGAAATAACTATTAACTAAACTTAAATTAACTATCATTTACCATTTATTAATGATAGTTATTATATGTCTTTAAAATGTCATCGTGTGTTTGATTGACAGCAGCTGACAGGCTGCCATAGAGGCAGTGTTACACAGGGAACGTAAATCAATTTGCACTGTGGCCAACATTTCATGGGCAGCGTGTTGAAGAATATGTGCTGCAGCAGAGCAACTAATTAGCTACTAAAACTACTGTAGCTTTATTTGGTTGCCCGTTCAATAAGCTAAGGTGCGGTACAAGATGTGTGTTCATGTTCACGTTAGTTTGGCCTTTCTGCACTGCAACATCAGAGAAGTTTTCATGGTGCAGTGTGAAACCATCCATGTAAATTTACTGTGTTCCCTAGATGTTAAAAATGACAAGCCTTTCTGTCATAAAACTAATGTTATTGTTATGTTCCCAGAGCATTCTGGGAAGGTTAGTTGAATGTCCCAGGAAGGTATCCCCTTAATGTTCCCTATAGATTTTAAAATGGCAAATTTTTCCTGTGTAAAACTAATGTCATGGTTATGTTCTTTGAAGTTTAGCTGAATGTCCAGAAAGGTTACTTGAACGTTTTGGGGATGTTTCTTCAAACAAAACCAGCAACCAGCAGAGAACCTCAGGGGAATGTTAAAAAAATTACCTCAAAAATATTACTTCATGTGGTTATTAGAGTTTTCAAACATTCTTAAAATGTTTTGGAGGTTTACCAAATAGAAGCCTGGAAAGAACATTCCAGGAATTGTATAGGAACGTTATGTGTTCGTTGGGTTGATCCCTTTGAGGTACAGTAGGCTACTGTGGATGGAGTAGGTATGTACAAATGAACATGGAACAATTAATAGAACATGATCACTGTGAACAGTGATATGTTTTGGCTGAATAAATAAGTATCTATTTACACATAACTTTTTATTTAAAACTGATATGAGACACATGTATACATATATGTAAAAGAGCGTTGCTGGTTCATGAAATATAACGCCCAAGCCACACTGGCTCCTTGAACAGTGCTTGTGCATAGTGGAACCTGGTGGTCTTTATTTTGGTGTCCATAATTGACCCTTTGCTAAGCCCCGCCCTCCTTAGTTACTATTGCTATGCCTGTCAAGCTGTCTGTTCTCGCACTGCACGTACGCTGCTTACAGTGATAACGGTGGCAGATTCAGCATCAAAATTGAGTCCACAGAGAAGTAAACAAAAGCAGCTTTGCATTTCTAGCTAATGACTGGGGATTTTGGTGGCTAAAATGATAACTCTCACTGGCAGATTTCATAAGTGTAACTGGCAAAAGTAAGCTAATGCTAATGCTTGAACTCCTTGAGGCAGCTGAAAGTCCTAAGAAGACTTTTTAATGTTTCCATCTGGCACATTTTAAAACAAGAGCCCTGTGAAAGATTATTACAGCCATAAAATTACTTAATGGCCATGCACATGATATAACATGAAGACTAAAAGACTGACGCTACAGCTAGCTCTCTGCAAACGCTGGTTGGATGGTGAAATGTGATACGTATATGTATATGATAGAGGACAGAAATACACTCATTTACGTGGGAAAAGGAAGCGCAGGGACTCAATTAGTGCAGCAGACACTGAGACCCAACCAGACAAGGAAAGCTAGGATAAGAGCTAAGCTAACCCGGCTTAGACCTAAGAGAGCGAGCCAAAGAGATGCATCGTCATTTGCCCACTTTGATTCTGTATCAGCCCACGCCCTCCTCCTCAAACCTCCCACATAACAAATGCAGATGCTGTGGTATCTAACAAGTTTGACTGGAGGTAACGTTTCTGCTGCTAGTAAGGTAGCGTTAGTTAGCTTGACATGTTAACGTTTGCAGCTTACATTAAGGCAGATAAAGACAAAGTTTAATCCATTCATAACACATGTGCTCTTGCATTTCACGTTCTTAAAGCCCCATGCACACCGCTTCCACATGCAGCAAAATACAAAGGCCTGCAGCTCCCTAGCTATGGTTGCTCCTCTATGATTGGACAGTTGCTGTTTGCAGGAGGGGCTTAGGGATGGGCCAGTTAACAAGTTAGAGCAGCTACACAGCCCGCGTGAACAGCACTAATGACACATGTGTCACGCAACATGGCCTGTTGACCTGTTGGCCTGTCACTGACCTCAAATTAGCAACATGACACCTCTCACTACGCTTTCAATGTCTGTATCTGTAGAATATATTGTCACAGACATGAAAAAACAAACAGGTGATGGGTAGAATTTTTCCTGTGCGATCTCATTTTCTTTCTCTCTCTTTCTTTTTCTCTCCCTCCCTGTTTCCCTCTCTTTGAACGAGGGGGAAAAAAATCACACTGCTTTCTGGTTATGGCTCTTTTATTTTCTTCACAGCTCCTCTGCGATCTCAGTGTAGAAACATAAGGCTGGCAGTAGCAGCCCTGCAGCAGAAGCGTTGTTTGTGTGAGGTAACACACAGGTACACGCAGGCAGTGTGGCTCGAACGTTACAGGTCCCACATATTCTCAACTTCATCTGCTTCCTTTATAAACACATAAACCAACTGTCATCTTTCCATTTGCCTCTCCTTAAAAAAAAAAAACAACTTTTCTAGAGACATTTTTACTCTTTTTATCTTCCTCCCACTTGATTTCCTTTCTCATCATTTCACTCTTTCACATACACACACACACACACACACACACACACACACACACATGTCCATGCATCTCTGGGATTTGCATGCTCTCTGGCTAGTGGGTGTTATCCTACAATCCTGCTTTGTGACTTGCAGCCTACAGTTAGGCAAATCAAGCCTATCTGATACCATTGCTCATGTAAACACACACTTTTGCATACAACTGTCACCTGGACCGTGCATGTGACAATTTGAACTTGTGCCTTCATGCTGCGGACCAACACACACACACACACACGGTGGGTAAATTTAAAAGATGCATTTGCAGCATAATTCTGATCATCACTGAAATGCGGCTCCTTTAAGTGACTTTCTCGTGCTATATTGTCCCATTGCATTTCCAGATATTTAGACATTCAAACAGGCACCGAAGCAAATCAATGATAAGCTACTTTTCAAATGCAGCCTGAGGCATACAGAAATATCACACCCTCAACACTTGAAGCTATTATTTAGTGTGTATGTACTGCCACAGTCACAGCAGATGATGAAACCACAAATGCTCACACCAACACACACCCATGCACTCATGCAGCGGTACACAGTGCATGCAGACACACGTATAAAACACACACACACACGCACGCACGCACACACACACACACACACACAGACCCCTTCAGTAACCACATACATGTTTCCTCTTCTCTCTTCTCTTATTTTGGAGTTCATTACCGAGAAAGCTCATCCTTGCTTCCTCCTTTTCAAACCAGATGTGAGTAGTATCTCTCTTCCTGTGTGCTGTTTTAGTCCTCTCAGTCGGTCGGCCGCTTTTGTTTATAGTAATGTGGTCAGAGGAGCTGATTGGGTTTTTTTAAGAGCAGTGTGTATGTGTGTGTTTAAACGTTGCATTTTCCCCCTTTTTTTTTCAGCGACTTTTTTGCGGCAGGCCTAAAAGAGACAGATAGAAACAAACGCAGCTACTTACTGTCTCACAGGACTCCCTGCTCAGTATGTGAACTGTTTACGACCGCCATGCTCTGCCTTTATGTCGCCTATACATCTCAACTATGAGATGTACTGATGACATTATCACTCTCAGTTACCCTCAGTTATCATTCTTTTTGAAAATGGAAATTCATATGCCAAAGTCTTGTATTTAAATTTTGGAGAAGTCAAGCCAAATGTTTTCAGTTTAACATTTATACTAAATAAGTGCTGTCAACCACCATTTTGTCAACATAGGACGTCATCTCACATATCATGTGAGTGCATAATGTACAGCATGATTACATCAAAACTGGGCTGATTCCATGTCTGAAAATGCATCATTTCTGACAAAATCAATCAATCAGTACAGTATACTTTAACTGCCTTTATGTTTATTTGTTTCTATGTCCTCTTACACATATTCTATATTATTATTGTACAGTTTATTTCATAATGCATATTTTATTCTATTACTGTATGTTTTTATTTTTATTCTTATTGCTTAAATTACTATTATTTTCTAATGGAGAATCCCAGCCAAAGTTTTTCACATGATTGTATTTGTGTAACCCAGTGTGACAATAAACATCTTCAGTCTTGAATCTTGCTGTGAGAATTTCACATAAATACAATACAATGCATTTGCATGTGCCATTTAAAATGAAACTAAGGGTGAAATACCTTTGCACATTCATGTATTCTCCAAATAGTGAAATGAAAATTAAATTATTGAATTTTAAATTTAATTATGTCCTCCATAGTAAATTAATTGATTAGCTAATCGAAAGGAAATTAGTTATGACAGTTTTGGGCTTTGGGGCTGTTGGTTAGATGATGTCACTCTTTTTTTTTTTTTTTTTTTTTAGCTTTTATAGAGTAAACCATTAATCAGTTAATCATTAGTTTAATCAGCAGGTTAATTGATAATGAAAATAATTATTAGTTGTAGCCCTATACATAATGAACACATTACATTTGATTTAATGATTTATAATGAATACCATCAGCAGCACATTGCCTGCTGTCCTCTCTGAGTATGGATAAGGTCACTTGGGGGTCAGTTTGTCAAATTGAGATTTAGTTTGCTTTCATTTCTGTCTGAAGTGTGAATATCTCACCCTAGATATCAGACATCAACCTCTGTATAACTGACATCTGTACTGCCTGGAAAGCAGTAAAGTGTGCTGAAAATAGTGACTGTATATCTGTACAATACGTAGGAGCAAATATAATGACAAACATGCAAGTACTAACTTGGACTAATTGGAATTTTCTTTTTTATACATTATCTTGTTGAGACCACACTCTAGAAATACAAAGATATTGATGAATCCCCTAAAGGTTTTCAGTTTGGTCATATACACACACACCCAAATCAAATCTGTGCATATGAGCATTTCACGAAGGAGAACCAATGACTGCTGAGATTCAACAAGTGATGCTGCTAAATCATGCAAACATTAGGAAAAATGTGAAACATTTATTTTTCTCACCCTTTTGAATATACATGTTAAATACTCAGTTATGCAGTAAAACTCAGAATTTTTGAGTTGTAAATCAAACTCGTTGAAATAAACTAAACAAAGTTTTGCTGGCGTATAATAATATTTTGTTGAGATAAGTTACTTTTCTTCTTTAGATGAACTTGAATCTTTTGAGTTTTAGAAACCCCCAAAACATTTGGATTTTAAACAAAAAAAAAAAGTTCACAGTGAGTTGTGAACCTCATTCATCATTATTTTGGTGCTTGAAAATTAAATTGTTGCAAATGAAAATATTAAATTATGAACCATTATTCACTTTCACATCAATGAGTTTACTCAACATTTTTTGAAATGCTAATGTATTTGCGGTTCTAAAATTCAACAATTCAAGTTTATCTAAAGAAAAAAAGTAAATATCTCAACAAAACATTATTAGTTGGTGAACCTTTTTCAAAATTTAAGAGTTTACGTTGGGCTCAAAACTCAAAAATCTATTTAAGTAAGTTGGAGTTATCTCGTCATTTTTGTTTTTTACAGTGTATGCCAGGACTTATTTAGGATTTATTGAGGATTTTGTATGAGAAACCCAAAAAGCTCACAGTGGCACTATTTTTAAAGTAATTTTGCTTGTCGTCTTTAAAGGGACCCACATTTTTGCTACAAAGCCAGTCTATTTATTTATTACTCCATTATTTTACTGCTTTTCGTTTGTTATTTTAAATTATTCTATATTGTATTTGTCTGTTTCCACAGTCTTAACACTATTGCTGCTACAGTAACTTTGCATCCTAAAAACAAGTCAGTAACTTCTGTAGTGTTGGTTCAGTTTTAGAGAAGACTTAGTAGATTTAAAGGTTTGTTACAATCTGTTAGTGATGAACAAGCATACACTTTTGCTAATGGTTCAGTCCATTATGCTGATATTATTTTCTGCAGCTAATCTAAATGTCTTTTCATCCAGCTGTTGCGTTATTTAAACATAGCAGACTTCTGTAAATGTAACAGATATTTTTACGACAGCTTTGTTTCATATGATGATTGCTGTCAATTTAACACAGTATGAGGAACCCAAAATGGTCTGTGTGGTGTCACTGTACTGTTTTCTTTGAAATGACAAACATGTTCCACCAAATGAGCCTCATTATGACCCAGATTTATTAAACTCTCAGCCTCACACAGCAGCTCTACTCTGCACACACACTAACTGTGTGCCACTGACCCCACAGATTATAGGGGACTGAATTATGATTATAGTGCAATGCAATCCAATATCCAATTGTGTAATGTTCCTGCACATTCCTCTAGCACATACAGTGAATGATTATGTTTTTCAGGGTCAGTTCAAGAAAATTCAAACACTGTCTGTGTCAGGTAGTCAAGGCTTGGTGATTCTATAGGAGCTGTGACCAGGCCTCCTGTTAGCGTTCTGGGCTGAGATTGGTTGCTAGCTGATAGGCAGATATGATTGGTTCAGGTGTACAAAGCATCATAAAGGCTCCATTGTCCAGCAGAATGGCTGAAGCTTATGGGAATTTGATATGTGAGCTCTGTCTGTGGACAGAGAGGGAAGAGAGAGAGGGTGCAGCATTTCTAAAGGCTCACATGTGCAGTTTTGCACATTTTAAAAATGAAGAACATTTGGCTTACTTTTAATATCATATACGCAATTATGAAAACACTGTAAACCATGATGAAGATAAGAACTGAACTGAGTGAGTTCTTTGTTTGAAATAAAGAACTGACTTTTCTAACTGTGAGAATGGGCATGAAAATCAAACTTATTTGTGATGTTCTTCAGTGTGACTGAACAGTTGGTGATTCGACTTAATATGTTAAGCTTACTGAACATGTTTCCTCAAGTACAAATGAATTTATATCACGTTAACTTGACTAGAAAAGTTTACTTGTTTTGAAGCATTACAATATTACCTGAATTCGTCTTTTCAAATTCAATCAACTTAACATGTTAAGGCAGCTCGGACACGCATTTGAAAAGTTACTGCACAGGGGTATGGAGGGTATTGTATTTATAATGCATAATGTGAAAAAAAAACAAAAAACAAAAACGAGATCTTTCTATTTCATAAAACATGTTGTTATACATATCATGTCATGTGTTAGAGCTGGCCAATATATCAATATTATACCATTACTGTGATATGAGACTAGATACCATCTTAGATTTCTGGTGTTGTTATATCATGACACAGTCCTTTCCTGATTTTAAAGGCTGCATTACGGGAAAGTGCTGTCATTTTCTGAATAGACTGTTCCAACTGTTCTATTATTTGCCTTTACCCACTGAGTCATTATATCCACATTACTGATGATTACTAATCAAAAATCACATTGTGGTAATACATTGTGAAAGCATCAACAGCCATTCCTACAGTTTTGTTTTTACATCAACATTGAGGTATTTGGTCAAAAAAAACATGATACTTGATTTTATACATATCACCCAGCCATATTGGGCAAGTTGTTCAACAGCTATGCACCAGAAGATAAGAAACGATCGTCACATATTTCACTAATTGAGATTTTTTGTGAGGTTCTTACAGAGGTAATGCGTATGTCAAAATGTACATTGTATGTTGCAGCATGGCCTAAAAATATCAAGATAATTTAATTATTTAGAAATAACATTTATAAACCAAATCACCCAACCCTATCAGAGATCATATTAAAACATATTTCAGCAAAACAATGAAATTTAAAAGGCTGAGATCAATGCATTGCAATGAATGAGCAAACTGCAATCACATCAGAGTGACAGCGCTGTGCATGACCTCCTGTATCTCTGTCTCTCTGATCCTCCTTCACTGGATCTCATTGTCTCCTGCACCTGCTGCTGGAATCCCAAACATTTTTGACAAAGGTTCAGCTATTGTGTTACCACAGTAATAACTTTCTTCATTTATATGCCAAGGAGATGTCAGACACGGTAAAAAAATATGGATTCTTTAACCACAGGATATGCTGATAAACAACATTTAGATAAACAGGGTGTTGCCAAACTGATTCACATGACAGATTTACACAAATCTTAATGAAAAGATTTCATCATTGTGCAGCCTGTATGAACCAGTTCTTTGAGTGACTTTAAAGGGACACAGTTAGCAGTTAATGAAGTTCCTCTGAAAGTCTAGGTCAGAGGTTCACAATTTCTTCCTCAGCCAAGGACCCCTACACAATAGAAAATATTCCTGAGACCCCCTCATGTATATCCCATGGAAAAGCTGACTTTTTTTTTTTTTTTTTTTTTTAGTTATCAAGGTTCCTGCAACTTTTCCAAAGTCAAATTCAAGCACTTTTAAAAAGTTTTCAAGGTGAATTTTCAAGCTTCTCCAGCACCATTCAGCTGTGAGAAGTTATATATTTATACACATACTCAAAACGATTATTTCACTTCCTCATCACACTGAATATTGTGCTCTAAACAACCAACATTGTTTTAGGACAGAATTTTACAGAAAGGTGACAAAGTAAAGGAAAATAAAAGTTTCATGTTTCAAAATGTGTCAACTGGCTGCACCAATATCCAACTTATTTTATTTCTTACTACTCAGGCAATGATTTATTATGAAAGGACTGCAATTAGAATTTTAAGCAGGCACCTAATCCAAAATTTTTAAACCTTTTTAAACCTACCATTTAAAACTACATTGAAATTCAAGTGATTTCATTTGCAGTGCCCTTATGAACTCTGAGTTATGTGAATGGAACAACACAAGATGTCAGAACAAAGTTTGACATGTACTGAAAATATTTGCACCATGTCAAAATAGAATACCCATACCACACTTACACACACATCAAAAGAGTGTGTTTCTCTTTTTAGCACATACATTTTGCACATACATATAATATTATTAGATTGTGATTATTAGAGATTGTAAGATTAAAATATAATCTATGAAATGTTTTTAGTTAAAATATTACTATAAAGCCTGATCATTTAAAGCTGCCACAATGAGATTTTAACTGGTTATGAAGCAGTCTCAACTTATTACTGATGCCTCCATATGACCGACAGAAGCAAAGTGAGAAGATAGAAGCTATTTTTGTTCTCAATGTCTGCCACCGGGTCGGATTCTCTTTGAGATCAGATGAAAGGAGCCTGTGTTTACATTAATCCATACAGTTCAGTGAGTAGTCAATTAAAAAGAAGCAGGGGGAGATTTTTATTTAAATACTTTTATTATTGACGCTCTATTTTGCTTTTGTGCATATGTGCGTCCAAAATCAACACAGTTTGAAAGTTTCTGTAGTAGCTTTAAGTGGCTGAATGGACCCCTCGGCAGAGCGCCACGCGCATCTGAGAGCCACTGGTCTGCGTGGCTTGTGTTTGGACAGGACGGAGCTGTAGCCTTTAAAATCATGACACCGCTGAAGTTGACGCACGCTCGCGACAGGCTGTCAACGCTGCGGTGATGTGATATGAGGTGTGATATCACGTCTCAGTTTTTCCATTCAAACTGTCGCACGCTAACAGAGCTGATCGGCATCTTCTCGGACAATTATCCTCGTCGTTTCTGAGCGCATCAACGCTTAAATGCGTGCACACGAGAGGAGAAGTATGGTTAGAGTTATTTTACCTACCTGAGCTGCGGCGGATGAGTACTCCCAAGAGTGGAAGGGAAATTAAACCTTTGCCAAGGTGTGGTAGCCTGCTTGGTTTTTTAGTTTTGTTTCTGTTTTTTAAATCACCAAACCGGTTGTTTCACCATAAATCCCTGGGGCTCAAGTTGTCTCCATTTATCCAAGACAGAGAGAGGACTTTTAAAGGAACTGAGGAGCGCCTGGGAGCTGTGGCCCCGACACACTGCCCTGAGATAAAGACAGAGAGAGAAACAGACAGACAGAGACACAGAGAGCGAGACCGAGACACAGAGAGAAAGAGACAGAGAGGAGAGAGAGAGAGAGAGAGAGAGAGAGAGAGAGAGAGAGAGAGCGGAGGCGTGAGCTCAGAGGGAAATAACAAGCAGACTGCAGAGAGTTGAGAAAGCCTCAGTCTCCCTTTGCGCTCTGTCTGTCATCAGATAGGCTGTGCAAGGGTCGCATGAAAGAGCTAAAGAATATTACAGGATACATTCAGTCAAATAGGGACTTGTTCTGAGTTTAGAATTGGTCAGTAGGTACTCAATTAATCAGAGATGGCAGAAGTGCACACTTCTGTGAAAAAGAACATGCTCTGAGATATACTCAAAGTATAACAGTAAAAAGTTGTCCTTTGAAGGACATTTCTACCAGCTGTTTCTGTGCAAAGCTGACTGAACCTCACCTTCTCTCCACAGTTGAGTCTCCCACTGTCTTGTTGCGTCTTTTATTTCAGTTTTGTCTTGTTACGTCTTCAATGTAGTTTTCATCTTGTTATGTCATTTTTTTTTTCTTGCTACATCTTTTACTCATTTTTGTCTCGTTATGTTTTGTCAAGTTGTTTTTGTCTTCCGTTGTTTTGGTTTCGTTACGTCTTGTTTTATCATATCCGTTTTGTTGCATCTAAACTTCAAACTGCAGAGATTCAGTTAGAAGCATCAAAAGGACTGAGACCTGAACACAGACTTTTAAAAACCTTTCTGCTCTCCTGCACCCACGAGTTGAGTCTCGGCTTTCCAGCACAGATCAGTAAAAAAAACAAAAAAAACAAAAAAAAACAGAAAGTCAAACTTGTCTACTGGCAGTGGGAAAAGGGTCAATTGTTATTTTTAGGGGGTTTACCCACATTTAAAAAACATGTATATGTGCTTTTTTTTGGTGTAAAAAAGGTGTTTGTTTGAGCATCAGTAGGCTCAGGATACATCCACACTAACCTGCAACGTCTTCACTTTAAAATGCATACATTCTGCTATATTCATCCCAATTACTGTGGAGTTTTACAACATCTAAAACCGAGATATTGGGAAACACTGCTGGTTCCCGTTTCAGTTTTAAAACTTGGGTTGTTTGCATTTCAGTCCGGACCACTGACATAAATAAAGATAGATGTCGGATCTCCACTTTCTCCCACTGTACAAAAAGGAAGTCAAAATATCCCAGATATGAGCACTGCCTTCTTGCGCCGGCGATGTCTTTTGGAACCAGAATATGCACAGTATGATCAGGATTGAAGCTGCGCTTTAGAGTTATCGCCCACGGACCCCAGTGATTCAATCACGAGCAGAGCTCAGCTGTCAATCATGACATGAAGTTCCCATTTTTTATAGCATCAAATAACTAATTGAAGCCAATCTGATCAGAAAAATGAACACTTGAACGAAACACCAGCGTGATAAAAACAACACAAAATGACAGAAACCATCATCAGACGATTTTTATGTGATGTGTTCTTTGATGTTTTAATTTGGCACATCTCCTACCTGTTAACACTGGAGAGGCAGGATTTATGAACTATACAGTAGCCCGCCACTAACAGGTGATCAAGATGTTCTGGCTTCACCTTTAGGGAGCTCTCATGTTGTGCATTGCTTAAATAAAACTTAACTTGGATGTCTACTTGACAGTCACAGATCATGTGAGTTAATGTCAAACACGAGGAGTTCTGTTGTTACAACCTACCTTCACAACTAGGGCGAGTTGTAACAGCTGAGGATAGATGTAACAATAAGAGGTCATTTGCTGAATCAAGATTCACACTACCCAATTTATGAAAGAACTTAAGTGAGGAATATACAGTAAAATGAGAGAAAAAACACTTAATGTGTTTGTGGACTGTATTCTTGAATGTGCATGTGTTACGTAACAATTCAATTACTGTCACAGTTCTGGCAAATATAGATGTTTGCCCCCCTGCAGGCTTTACTGGCCCACAACTGACAACATACAAACTTGACCCAAACTTCTCTTGCAAAGTGCTCCTTGGACATAATGCAGAAAAACTGAAGGTAGCATGAAAGCTAGTTAAACTAGATACTGCTACCTGAGGGCATGTAAGTCAAACTTTGTGTCTAAAATTCTTCTGTGGGCTCAAAAAGGAAGTTGGCGTGTACAAAGTTGATGTCATCACCTCAGCTCTTTTCTGAATGGTGAAACTGACCGTGTTACATTTAACCTGGTCTTACAACAGTCCCCAGTCTCCCCTACTGTTAGGTTCTAATTTGTCAGCAGGAAGTGCTTTATTAGCGTCTCATTCCGATAAATGGTGATGGTATCTTATCCTGTCTAACGTAATTGTCATTTCCTTCAGCTGCATGAAATTTATAGGTAAATCACTTATACTTAAGTATTTCCAATCTATGCCACCCTCACTCCACGAGACAAATATTGTAGCTTACCTTATATATAATTCAATATAATCCAATAATATTACATATGAGTGTATGAAAATCAAGGGGCCATTTTTCTGACTTTTTCTGTATTTTCACTTTACCTTCAGTACATTTTGCAGATAATACTCGTGTCCTTTTACTTAAGTTGCATTTTTAAACATTTAAATTTAAGATATATGGCAATGTTACCAAGCAAAGGATCAAAATGCCTCCAACACCTTTGAAACTGACTGATTGCAAGTTTGCATCAGGAGTACTTTAACTTTTAATAGCCTACTTTAAGTACATTTTGTTACTTATGTACTTAAGTAAAAATTTGAAAGCAGTAGTACTTTTCTTGTGATGGATTATTTTATAATGTGGTATATTTTTACTTAAGTAAAAAAATTTAATACTTTATAAAAAGGATATTAAAATGGAAGTATAAAAGTGCAATCACTAAGTGCTTGAATAAATTACCTAAAAATAGCCTGTTTCAGCAATGTTTTGGTAGCGCATGAAAAAGTGTGTGTACAAAAAAAAAGTTAATTAGAGGCAGTATGCCTCCAGTAGCAGTGAAGATAGCCAGACAGTAACCAGCTGTTAAATAGACGACTGTTTTTTGTTGCTGTTTTGTCCTCATGTAGAAAGTTCAGCCTGGGGGATAATTTGCATGACAGTAAAATCAAATGTGTTTCACTACATTTTTAGATGATGAAACTGATGAAGAAGATGTGAAACAGAAATGTGAAGTAACTTGAAGCAAGTAACCTTAAAGTGATATGAGATTTCCATCAAAACAAAGGAAAAACATCCTATATTGCTAATAATATATATTAAACAAGACCTGCAAGCAGGTTTTAACAGGATCCAAGCAGGTTGTGAAAAAGACATTTTTGGAGCAGAAGACCAGATGCTGATGACTTAAAAGGTTAAAATTCTGAAAAATTTTGGCTTTTGAGATAATTGCTAAAATTTGATGTGACAACATATCCTTGAAATCAATGAGTGTCATTATACATGTTGGAGTAGTGGGGGAATTCATGATCCACCTGCTGCCACCACAGTGATCAGTGCATCATAGTGATTTTGTAAAATGGTGAGTTATATCGGTGTCTTATAGCTTGAGGAGAAGAGAAAGAGTTTCACATGTAATCCACCAAAACAGTCTGAGGCCTAAATGAACCAGGTGCAGATACTTTCCTGACACCCTCTCTGACCCCGCTCAGTGGCTGCTGAGACGGGAAGAAGCTCACAAGCAGAACATCAGAGAGAGGGATGTCATCAAACTTTAAAAAAAAATCACAGAAATGTAGCTGTTAGTGGTACAATTCTGAAAAAAAAAACACATCAACCGACATTTCTTGAGTGTATTGTCAGATTTTTAAATAAAAACATTCATCACTAGGAGTTAGCCTTACAGTTTTGTCCCATTCTCAAAATGAGTTAGTATAACTCTAGTAATATCATATATAATAATATCATCACAGGTACAATTTCTGATGAGTAGTTTACTTTTGATAGTTTCAGTAAATTTAGTTGACAGTGCTTCTTTTTATTTGGAATCCATTAATATGTTATGTGTCTGAATACCACTGTGAGAGACAGCAGAATACTTCACTGGCCCTTGAAATGAACTTTTTAGACACGTGATCATACAGTGGGCCTGTTTGCACTCGTGTGGCACTTGATCTTTGATATGCTCACCAGATGACTGAGCCTCGGTTTGCACATCAGCAAAATTGTTAGAAACCAGTCAAAGGTTGTAACTTACTGTCATCAGAAAAAAAAAAAAAAAAAACAGTGCTGATTGTTTTAAATGCCAAAATCTTATAGAGGAAGTTGAGATATAATGTTGGGTCAGCAAAAATGCCTACATGCACAAAAAAATTTCATTTTCTGCCCTCAATCCAAAAATGACAATGTTCTTACAAAGCTGTTCACATGGCTGATGAATGGAGTATTCTATTCATATTTTTAGCAGAGAAAAATATGAAAGAAGAAAGAATAATCAGACCAAAAACACGAAATAAATAGCAGCAGTGAGTTTACCATTTACATTTACTATTATTTATTTATTTTTTATTTTCTCTTTATTTATGTATTTACTCGTATTGTTCTCTTGTTCTAAAAAAATTGGGCACGGTTGAACTTCCCCGTCAGTGAAGGCGGAACTAAGTGACGATCATGTGATTTCAGTCAGGACGCGATTAGCTGCCGCACTGTTTCCTTTCACTGCAGACAGAAGTATCAGAGGAATGTCCGAGTTTCTCTCAAAATGTACTCTCACGGTTCCGAGAGTTTAATTAAACAAGCAAGGTAAGACTGAAACATTAAAGGGGACTCTCTACGCCATCGTCAGCTCTTCTCTTCATCTGGTTAAACGCAAATCTCGCTCTCATTTCCTCTGCTAAGCTAACAAGGCTAAAGCTAGCCTGTCAAAGCCTTAAAACTTATAATGTTATATCCACGTGGAAAGTGCAGAATGTTCCCTTTAAAATGCCTGTCGCGTTTTTAGTCAAATAACTTTGTTTTAAATTGTGTCAGTCATCAGGTGGCAGCATGTTTAGCAGTGTGTCTTTACAGATGCTAAAGCAGGTGCACTGTGTGTGTTTGTGTGTGTCTGTGTGTGTCATTTTCAGGGAGATCCAGGACTCTGAGCTGCAGAAGTTTTACAGCAGATTGATCAAGCTGCTTCAGGGGAAGGAGCTCGGTCATGAGACTGTCGACTCCCTGCAGAGGCTTCACCTCATCTTCTCTGCCACCAAGTACACCAGGACGTAAGAGCTCCAACCTGCACCTCACATACAGCATTGCATGAGCCAGTTAAATCATTTCAGACACGCTGACTCTTTCACTGTTTCCTGTCTTCATTCCTTTCGATTCCTAACTTCTTCACCTGCTTCACTCACATTTAGTGACTGTGCTGATATCACACACAAACACTCAAGAGCCGCAATGCTGACCATCACCTTCCAAGTCACTGGTCTTCTTCTTCCGTTTCTGCTCCAGTCAAGTTAATCTTCAGTTTGAGCTTTTAGTCATAATGTTTCTGCCACAGATTTAAGTGTCGTCTGTTGTCGCTGACCAAAGGTTGCCTCCAGAGCTTCAGAGGAGGCTTCTGTCGCTCCTCTCCTCACCTGTGGAGCAGCTTCAGGTGCTGAGCTCAGCTGTACTCAGAGAGACACTGCCGTTGTCTGGTCAGGAACTGAACTACAGCCAGGAGAACGTCGGTCAACTGAACAGCCATGCTGCTGCCCTGCTGCTCTCACAGGTGTGCAGTATAGCGTAGGTTGTATTTGGCTTAATGTATTTTTATTTTGGGACATATATAGGATTCTAAGAGGCTGTTTGTCGCCTTTTAAATTGATGGTGATTAATTGTGTGATTGGCTAATCAGTTATTAATTTTGCTTGTTTGTTTTCATATCTATACTTGCAACTTAAACACGTCTCTCACAAACTTTAACCCCAACAGGCTGGATCCAGGGCTGATCTGTCATCTCTCTGCGCTCAGCTCCTTCGCAGTCTGGAAAGCCGACAATCAGAGGGGCCAGCTCACTCGCTAACACACACCCTGCCCATCCTCAACACCATTCTCACACACAGCCCCGAGTGCCTCACTGAAGGTAACAGACAGATCACATAGGAAAGTCTGCAGCAAACTAAAAGCAGCAATAACTGATCAAGTGATTCTACATGCATATGGATCAGCATCCTTTGTTTTGTAAAGCTGTGGTCATGCAAATGGGAAGTTTTCTCACAGGTCTTTCCACCTGACTTGATACAGATCATGTGACCCTCCTGAGTAAAAAGCTTGTCGATTGGCTGCGTTATGCTAGCATCACTCAGGGAGGCTGTGCTTCCTCAGGAGGATTCTTCACAGGACCCAGATCACGTCAGGTAATTTACTTTCATAGTTGGCTTGTAAAGCATTCGCTAAGCTTTCAACTTTTTCATTAATGTAGAAAAGATGTAGACATTAGTTTCTCTTTCTTTTCATTTTTTACATCAAGCTTTACTGATTCATTGCATATCTTTGTGTCTGTTTTCTATCAGCCGGTGCCCATAGCAGAGCTGGATGGGACGGTGTCGGGTGATTTCTTCACTGTGCTGTGTGTGGGCCAGGGCTTCACTGATGACCAATGGATGAACGTCTATTCCTTTTCCATGCTTCGCCACTGGCTTCTCACTTACCACTCTGTTTCCAGTGGCAACTCCACAGCTGACACTGGTATGACCTTACCATTACAAACCACAACTTTTTGCCATCCCATTGTAGAGAGGCTCACTGCTTGTCATGTCATACCTACAAAGTACAAACCCCAGTTCCAAAAAACGCTGTGTAAAGCATAAATAAAAACAGAATGCAATGATTTGCAAATCTTTTTCGGCTTGTATTCAATTGAATACAGTGCAAAGACAAAATATTTCATCTTAAAACTGCTTATTTCAGCAAGACAACGACAGGACCAATTCTGCATGTGTTACAACTGTGTGACTTTGTTGTGAAAGAGTCCAGGTACGGGACTGACCTGCCTGCAGTCCAGACCTGTCTCTGAGTGAAAATGTGTGGTGTATTATGAATTAAAAAATAAAACAACAGAGACCCCGGATAATTAGTGTCCTCAGTTCCTAAAGGCGTACTGTTATTAAAAGAAAAGGTGATGTAACACAGTGATAAACACTGTTGCAGGCATCAAATTCAAAATAAGTGTGTATTTACAAAAAACAACAAACGTTCATCTGTTAGAACATTCAGTGTCTTGTCTTTGTACTGTATTCAACTAAACATAAGTAGAAAATGGTTTTCAGACCATTGTAAAGTTCAAGTATCGACCTTGAAGGCGGTAATTCATTTG
This sequence comes from Lutjanus argentimaculatus, assembly GCA_034769285.1. Taxonomy (NCBI): domain Eukaryota; kingdom Metazoa; phylum Chordata; class Actinopteri; order Lutjaniformes; family Lutjanidae; genus Lutjanus; species Lutjanus argentimaculatus. The sequence continues at coordinate 11,119,340 of JAWZSL010000024.1, read as the reverse complement.
CATCAGCCGTCTTGGTTGACCTGCTCTGTGTTTTCATCATCTCCAGCAAACAGGCTGCAGCTCAGCCTCTCCCTCTCCCACTCCCACTCCTTCTCTAATGGTAAGACACACGAGTTTGTTGACCTTCCCTCCCTGCATGCGCGTCTTTCTTAGGTGCTGTTAATCATCTTATCTCTTACAGCTTCCGTTTGACTTTTGGGGCAGCACAGGTCAACTCACAACACTTGATATGATCATGACACTTCTTTCTAACAAACCGTCTCACCAGAAATCCTGATCTGTGACTTCTTAATTACACTTTCACGTGTGTTTGTGCGACTTTTAATCTTCTTTTAATCTTCTTGTGAGTATGTAAACCTGAATGAATCACGGGGATGGAATACTAATAAATTGCTCTGACAGCGGCTACAATCAGGATGGGACATTGCCATAGAGAGGCGAAGTCCCCTTGTGGTGTGCCACCTGGGACCTTACTTCAGAAAGAATATGAACGGCTGTCAATGGAGAGAGACACATAATCTTTTATTCCCATTTGAATTATGTCATGAATTACAAATATTATGCTTGTTAATATAAAAGATCATTTTACAGTAAAAAAGAAAATTGCAGTTTGCAGTTGGTTTGTTGTAGATAAGTTTTGTGTCTGTCGTCTCGCACAATAAACATCACCAACGTCAACGTTGTTTTCTCTTGTAATATTATCCTACCTGATGTTTTATCCAGTGACTCCTGGTCTTTTTATCAGCTGGGAAGTGACAGAACAAGCAAGACTCGTTGCTCATGTGTCTACATCCTGGTACGAAAACATACAGGCATCGTAGCATCAGCAGCTGACTTTAGCTTATGTCATTTACACGACCGATGAAACTTCTGATACTTCAATTTACGTCAAAAATTATCTTTTAAATTGACAAACATCATATGTGTAATTCATGGTACAGTTACATAATGATTTGTCCCTTATCACTGAAATATTTTTTCTAAAGCATGTCCCACAGTGGTCCACCAGAAGGGGAGGGTCTCTGCCTCTCTATACTGACCTACATCTTCCATAGAGCTACAGCACATGTTGCTTATGGTGTGTTTATAGTGTGAGGAGCAGCCAGATTCTGTCTGTTATCACTTTGATTGTTTCCTCTTGACACCTCTGTGAGTTGATGGTCTTGAGGTCGAACTCAAATATTCAAAAAAAATTAAATATCTCATTTACATGAGTTATTTTTTACACATTTGTGAAAGAGCTCAGTGTGATGTGGTTCATGTTGCTCTCCTCTGGTTGAACAGCTTTGGGCTTTATCTTTGCTATATTGTAATTTCAATTTCCAACTGTGATTTTTTTTTTCCTCTTTCCACTGCGATGTGATTGGGTTGATGATCAACTTGACTATATCTAAACCTCTTCTGATAATCTCTTATCTAAACCTCCACAACAAGCTTATCTTAAAGCATTTCGTTTCAAGTAGTGATGGGTGGATGAAGCTTAATGAAGCTCTGAGGTGTGAAGCATCGGGGCTCCAAACACAACAGCACAGTGACATCTGTTGGTTTGTAAGGATCACAGCAGCTCGTCATGACTGGGGTTGAAGGAATAAAACACTGATTTTAATAGTTTAGTCTCATATATGTGCAATAAAAGTCAAAGAAGTATTTTTGTTAATACGAGTTATTTATAAATGAGCAATCATCTGGCTATTTCTAATTTAAAGATGCCCAGTGGAGGGTTTCTGAAATGACAACAAACAAAATTTATGTTTATATTAAAGAACTTGTCACTGAATCGTATAGCAGGGTTCAACGTTAACCTTTTTTTTTTCACTTACCTGGTTGGGTAAGTTAGAAAAAATCTACTTGTCCAAAGTCAATTTTTACTTGCCCCTGTGCAAATTTTTATCAGTGGACTAAACAAAGACTAAAGTTAATTGTATTTTATCTAGGTCTGTAATTTCTATAAAAAGGCAGAAAATAAAAAAAAAATGAAAGTCCAAGATGATGTCTTTAAATGTCTTGTTTCGTCAGTCTAAAACCCAAAGATATTCAGTATAATATGATATTGTCTATATTTGAGAGGCTGAAAACAGCATTTTCTGCCATTTTTGCACGAAAAAATTACTTTTACCATTATCGGTTATCAAAATAGTTTAATAGCTTAGTTCTTTTTCAGATAGATTCACTAGATTTACTAACCCCACATGGGATTTCACTTGCCCCAGGTAAATGGGCAATCCTTGCAGTTAAATTTAGTTGCCTCTGGTTGCTAAAATGAAACATTTCTCTTGACAGAAACATTTTTTTTTTCTGTAAATAAATGAATTTGCTGTGATCTACATGAACAAAAATGTTTTTTTGCCAAAAGCAGTCTGAGAATACATTCTAATTTAAAATTATAATAGTACTGTAATAATTCAGCATTTCTTCAGGAAGGCTTTGAGTCACGTCTTCTCATTCCTGACTTCCCGTGTTGCAGATGACCGGTCGGAGGTGGACGGGTCGGTGGTTTCTATGGTTTCAGCGACTTCCTCCTCCAGCCGATTGCTGCCTCCAAAGGAGCGTCTGAGAGAGAAGGCTTTCCAGTACTGCCAACGCCTCATCGAGCAGAGCGATCGCAGTGAGTGTGTGTGTATGACACCAGTGTGTGTGTGTGTGTGTGTGTGAGAGAGAGAAGAGAGAGAGAGAAAAGTAAGCAATGTTGTTGTAAATGCAGATTTCAACTAAGGTTGTCTATTCTCCTGTATCTGTACATTATATTTTAGTCTATGTTAGTGTAATAAGTTGTGATGTGTATTCTACTCTTTGTCTCAGAGGCACACAAAAGGACAGACACAGACCTGCAGAAAGCGGTGAGCCTGTAATCCTCTAAAGCAACCCTCTCAACCCTGTAAAGTTTTATACTGGTGCACTCACTGTGTCCTTCTCTCAGTGTCTGGTGGAGGCGGTGTGTATCCTGGACTGTGTGTGTGTAGAGGACGCCACGCTGGTCTACCGAACGTTCCCGTGCATTAAGGCTCTCTTTGGACGGCTCAGCTCAGACCTGTCATTTGCCCGAGTCATGCTGCCCATAGCGCAGTTCTACCTCAACCATGGTGTGTATTCACGTCAACCTGTACAGTACACGTGCCCAACACTTCACATACGTCTCCTCCCTCTCTCCGAATTACAGATGCATATAAGCACAAATATGGATTCAAGTATATAAGTTCAGTTCCTTGGTTCACTAATAACTAATAACAACTAAACGTGTACTTGAACCTGTCTAGGCGAGATGGCTGCAGTGGAGTGTGAGAGTGTGTGGAAGCTGGTGTTCGGCCGATTCCCTGCCGAGCTGTTCAACGACCACTTCCTGGCACATGAGCTTCTACGCTTCCTTCGACTGAACCTTGAGAACCTGCAGTTCCGAGTCCCACAGTACACCCACTACTTCCCAAACCTGCTGAAGGTGAAAACCAGAGAAAACACGTCCACACAGAGATCGTTTGACTGTTGTATCCTCTCACACTTGTACATAATTTTAACAATAATAATAATAATGATAATAATATTAAACTAATATAATAAAATACTATAAACTAATATAAAGTAATTAACTTTATTATGCATTATTCTTATTATTATGTGAAATAAACACCACAGAGAAATGTATTAGAAAGATATGAGACATTTACTAAAAATATTTGCACCATATCAACACAGAATATCCAGAACACACAGACACACATCAAGAGAATGTGTTTTACTCTTAGTGCATACAAAAAATTTTATTTTGATTATTTTCATTAATATACGTAATAATATAATAAATAAATATATTAAATAAAAAAAAAAAATTTTATTTCATGATACTTTAAATCATTGGTCTTCAACAGGGGGTCCATGACCCCATTGGAGTCCTCAGACATGCCCTCCAACTCACAAACCACCGGTGAAAGTGCAGAGGGTGAGGATGACGCAACAGTACCCACGCCACAAGTGCTGCTGACTTAGCAGCTATAGATAAGCACAAATGAGAGAAGAGTGAAAGATATTCATGTAGTTAATGTAGAAGAGGGTCCCTGCTTCATTTCTCTATCAGCTAAGGGCTCCATGGCCTGAAAAACTTTGACAACACCTGCTTTAAATGAATGAATCTAAAATCTTTTCATGGCAGAGTGCCATGCACCCCTATTTGAGAACCCCTGCTCTACACATAACTCCTGTAGGTTAGTGAGGAGTTCATGTTAGAGTAAGTGTGGATGCACAATCTGTTTTCTTTCTTCCTGTGTCTGTCTCTGTAGTTGTTAGCATGGGACAGCCCGGCGGTGGTGGATGACTTTGTGGATCTGCTGCCCTCTCTGGTGACAGCTGGAACTGCAGTGGAGCTTCTCCACACTCTGCTGGACCTGCCGTGTCTCTCTGCCACACTGATCCTGCAATTGAGGTCTGTCCCAAAAAAAAATGTCCCACCTGCCCCCCCGACTAGTTGTTAATCTGATACAGGTCTGATTTTTTGCTCACGTGAACTGTCTTTCCCTGAGAGTCTTGTTGAGAGCAGCTGAGAGATGTAGTTAAACGTAGCCCTCGACATCCTGAATTTTGGATCAAATCGTTTTTTGTGAAGTCATTCACGTCACGATCCCACTACACCTGATTCTGACTCTAAAAATTTGGTTCTCCTTCTCCTCGTCTTGTTATCATCACAAATTTGCTGGCTTCTATGACAGCGAAACAAAAAAAATGTATTGAGCAATAAATCCAAATTGGGCACAAAGGTTGCCCATTTTAAGTGGCCCAAATCAGATTTGAAAAGATCAGGTTCTGTGTGACTTGTGCTGTTCACACTGTCATAAAAAAAACAGATGTGAAGCACATATGAGAAAAAAAAATCAAACTTGCGTCTGCAGACTGAAAGTATGTTCAAATTTTACAACCATCTCACTGGGTGTTTGTGTGTGTGTATGTGTGTTTTTTTTTTTTTTCTTTTTTTTTCCCCAGGTCAACGTGTTTGCCCATCTCTGAGTCAGGTGGGCGTGGCCTCCTGTCACTTGATGCCTTTCGAAGCCCCTCCTTCCGCGGGCTTTTCCTCTTCCTGCTTCGAGTGGAAGCAGGCTCAGGTAGTCACAGTCACACAATAAAAAGAAAAGTTTTACATTCTGGGAAATATCCGTATTTGTTTTCCCGTATTTCCCTTATATGTCCTGTCATTTTTACTTCTCACCTTTTGTTCAGAAATAACAATTAATAAATGATTTTTGAGCATATTCCCTAAAATCTCCAACTATTCCTTTAAAGATTCTGTTGTTTAATAACACTTTGTTGGAATATCTGTAGAAGTTTTTCTTTATGCCATAGTTAATATGTTTGTAATAAATTACATGAATATGACACAGAGTAGCTATGACATAACAGTGTATTTCCATTCTTTTTTACTGTCCATACTGTTTCATCAGTGATCGTAGCAGATTGTTCATTGTTAAAACCAGTGGCTTGTGAAAGCAGCTGGTAACTTTTGGTCTTTATTCTGTAAACAGCTAATTGACTCAATCTGCTCTTCTGCCTCCCCTCACAGGTGATACAATTGACAGACTGAGCACGCTCCATGAGCTGCTAGCCGAGGCTGCTGATTGGCCGAGAGTTGTTCAGTGCGCGCAGACTGTCCCTGTTCTGTTGCACATTTTTTTCAACACAGTCATCACGGTGAAGAGATGACATGCTCATTATGCAACTACTGCACATTAACATGTTTCATTTCACTTTCTAAACGTGCGATATGTGGCTGTTTTCCAGGTAGCTGATGAGAAGCTTTTAGCTCACCTGATTCTGGTGATGCTGGAGAGAAGCAGCCTCCTCCTCAACATCCCTAAATACATCAAAGAGATACACAGGTAGACGCACACAGAGAAAGTGTTAATCCGCTGCATGTCTTCACCCTCATCTCCTCACTCGCTCCAACCCTCTGTGTCTCTGCAGGGTGTTCAGCTGCCACCTGCTGAGGTTGTGTAAGCTCCACCCCTCTCTGGTGGCGGACCAGTCTCATGAGCTGCTGGAGTTCGCTGGAACCACAGCCAATGTCTACAGCAAAGAGGAAATCTACACTCACGTGGTAATGAAGCTGTGTGTGTCTCCATGAGACAAGAGATGGCAGAGAGGAGAGTCATGCTGATTTAATGAGGATACTTTTTCCTTTCTGTGGATTTTAGATTCTGAACAAAACCCTCAAGCTTTTCTCACATTTCAGCATCTTTTCTCATGTATTTAGTAAGGGATAATGTCCAGTGAGCAGGTCATTATTTCACAAAAATGACCTCTTCACTGTACATTATCCCACTTATTACACAGCTGCTTACCAAAAAAAACAATAATCTATCACAAAATATTGATTTCAAAATTATTTCACTGATTAAAAAATTATTTTATCACTCCTTTAGAGCCTATGATCACAACTGTGTCCATAGCAACAGTCTGTTATAGATAGCACTGGTCTGTTATACAGAAATAACAGACCTTAGAATGCGCGATTGACCAATCAAAATCAAGTGTAATAATATACGGTCAAATATAACATTAAACAATAAAATGTGCCAGCAGACACCAAAATAATATTTCACTTGTTTACTTGCTTTCAGGTGTGGGTGCTCGGAGAGTACCTGTCTGTGTCATGTGACTCTCGCTGCTCTGTGAGACTCATCACTTCGTGTTTTGAGGCGTTGGAGGCAGTGCTGTTTGAGATCACTTCATCTGCCCCAACACCTGGAGCGGTTTGCCCCGCCCCCAGAGTCATCACCACGTTAATGAGTGCTCTGGCTAAGCTTGCATCACGATCACATGACCTCATACCCAGGTGACTGACAGTCATAGATTGCTATTGCAATGATTGAATTAATGGGAGTGATTTTTTTTTGCATTGCAATTTATTTTCCCTGAAAAACACTATTAAAATCATGATGATATAACATTTGCGGGGGTCTGTGGGATTTATAGGCCACGGTATCTCTGCAGCCAGGGTGCAAAATTAACTTTCCTATCCACTGGCCAAATAGCCGGTGAATGTTCAAATTTTACAGCTGCCTTAATAGATTACCATTGTGTATTTTGGCTGGTGAGTGAAGCAAATCTAGCAGCCACTTGCATATTTTACCAGCATTTGGCTCTTGGCTGGTGCTAATTTTGTCCTTCATTATAATGCTGTTTTGTCAAACATTTTAATAATTATAGAATAATAATATTTTGATTAATTGTGCAGCCCTGATACAGACATGTAGTATGTAAATGTAATTGTGTATTTATGTCTGTTTCAGGGTGTCTCTCTTCCTCTCCAAGCTAAGAACTGTAACCAGAGGCGGGTCAGTCACCTGGTGCTCTGATGAAGAGGACCTTGTTGCCATAGTAACACGAGGCGAGGAGTTGTGGTCGCTGCTGAAGGCCCCCGGTGTGGCTCAGAGCGTCCTGACTCCACCTCCACATGTCATGACACCCCAGTGGCACCGAGACACCAACGTGGCCATGCCACTGCGACTGCGGGCCCTCACCAACCTCACACACTCACAGTGACACACTTACACATTTGCACACCGCACCACTTAGAGAGATGCATCGGTGTAAAGAAACAGTTTCTTCATTGAAATGGGCATCATAATGAATCTTGTTTGATTTTTGCACGTTATTTTTGTAAATAAATTACATCATTTGATCAAAATTTGATGTGATGTGATGAAGCATTTTTGGCATTCAAAAAACACACAGATCCTCTCTCAGTGTAATATACTTCTCTTTTTTTAATCCAGTGAAAATAAAATTTTACAAAATAGATCATCTGATTTTAAAAAACAGAAAGAAATGCTCACTTCCTGAGTAAGTGCTTTGTTTTCTTAAAGTAAAAACAGACACAGCTGAACTACAAGGGGTTAGAGAAAACCTGCAGATGTGATCTGTACATTGTTTGAAGAAGTATAAAAAAAATTTGCATATATAACCTACATGAATAATATGCCCGTGTGTTAATTGTGTCATATTCAGACATTTTAGGAAACTTCATTCATCACTGCTGCTGATAGAAAAGTGCTGAAGATTAAGAATGTGTCACTTAAACAAAACAACTGGTGATCATGGTCCTTTAAATAAGATAATCAATGCAAACAGCCTCAACATTCTTTGTCAATTTAACATTTGACCCAAAATACAGTGTTACATTAGCTTCATTGATCAAATCACATTACAGTAAAACTGATTCATGATTCATGACAAATATAAATCACAACCGGATAAGTTGTACTGAGGCCTGTTATGCTCAACAGGTGACCTTTATCTTAACCAAAAGAGGGCCAAGTTGAGTTTTAATTGCAGTCTGTCTTCTTTGTATCAGTGTCCCCCAGCTATGTTGTGACCTTACGTCTGTCCGAAGATTATTTATTGCAGTCTAAGTCAAACATAATATGTTTGTTTAGGAGACTAGTGGCAGCGAAGGCGCTGCACAGTCGAACACTCTCAGAGGAGCGTACAATATGTTGGCCTAAAACTGTAACAGCTAAACAGAACAGTTCTTAACATGAACTTTATTTTAGTGAAATGTATGATGGTTTTAATCGAAGCTCTATATTATCATATTTTGCTGTTGTGCAAGAAAAAAGGCAAAAATAAAATTAAATGAAATTAACTGCGACACTGAGTTCCACTAAAAAGTGTGGGTTAGCACCAATAAAAAGGAATGCCTGTGTGGTAAGTTTTGGCACATCACTTACGGTTGGAATAAGGAAAGGGCAGAGTTCACTGGCCCAGGATAGTTTAGGAGGTGTAGTCACAGACTATATCATCTGTTCACTTACAGAGATGAATGATTATAGGAATTGTTCAACATTTTGTATGCATATTTGCTTTCTTGCAGAGCAGAGAGACAAGAAGGTTGATAACACCCTCATATCTATAAACCCTTTTAGTGCCGACGTCATGGTTACGTCATGGTGTTAGCTGGAGGTAAATAATATAACCAGGTGAAAATGTCATCTTCCTGTGTTGTTGGTGCCAGAATCAAAGTAGTAATGCCTCAAAATTGAACCAACCATATAAAACCAAAGACAACTATGGCTAAATGTGATAAAACAAGAGCTGGGAAGTTTTGTGTTAAGAAACAAGCCAACAAAGCTTGCTAGCTAGTGTTTGAGGAACGGTTTTGCCTCCACTTAATGCCTAATGCCCACAAAAACAAGTCATAATGTTTACTAACACAAAAGAGGTCTATATAGTTTTATAGAAATATTAACTTAGCCAATGAGCACTTATTTCCTGGTGTCTCTTCTGGTTGCCTGACAACCAGACGGTGAGGTCAAGACTCAAGTCGATGCTCCTGGCCAAGAAATGGTTCTGCATAATAAACTGCACATAAAACTTCTATTTGTCATTTTAACACTTGAATTTTTCTACAAATTAGATATAAGATGTTAATCAAGGCGCTGGTAGGCATCACTGACACATACCAGGATGGACTATATGACAACTCCCCAAACGTGAAGTTAAAACATCTCAAATGCTTCCTGGTGGCCGACTGCAATACAGGTCATAAATCCAGCCCCCTGCATGTTAGCAGATGGGACATGGGCCAAAAATCTATGAACATGTCAAATAAATCTTTTCCCAAATTTAAGGTATTTTCTTATTGCACTAATGTAGGTTCAGTTGTTTGGTTTTAATTAGTAAACTGATGCTATAATAAGGGGGTTTTATGTCATGATTGACATGATCGACAGCCTCTTTTTGCTCTATGCTCCAATAACAGTTGAGCAAACTTAGTACTTCCATCAACTTTCTTCTTTTCCTGGCTTTTAATTGTTTCACCCTGTTTCTTGTCTTTGTGCCAAGCTAAGCTAACCGACTGCTAGCTGCAGTTACATATTTAGCATACAGACATGAGAGCGTTATCAATCTTCTCATCATCTCAACTCTCATCAAAGGGAACAAGCGCATTTTCCAAAAGGTCAGAACCATTCATTTAACTGAGTGTTGATCATCTAAAAGTCCTGGCACATTATATGTTCTCCTATTTGTGCAAATATCTCCTGTGTGAGGTGATGAACACGGCAGCTACTCTGTTAATTTCAATATGCAGCATGTTGACATGATTTTTAGTTTAACACTAAGTGTCTAATCTCTGTGGATGATTTCATCTGATCAGTCACAGTCAGCGCTGAAAGTCAGATCATCTCAGCACCATCTCTCCAGGTGTGGCCTCATGAGTCAGGTCAGTTGTAGTCAAAACACGGTGGCCTCATGACTAAAGCGCACTTGTCTCAGCCATCCACATGATGTGGAACCACGAGATCTCAGCTGGGAACGGCTAGTCACCTCGATGTGTGCAGCACTGGCCCAGGTAAGTACAGGTACCTCCAGATGGCGTAATAATGAATGCTTGCTCCTGCTGCGACGAATAGATGCCAGATGGCGTGGGCGAAAGGGACGAGGCCGTCGCTCTTAAAGAAGACTACGCCCACCACATAGAAGACACCTCCCACCGCCAGTTCACACACACCTGCACGCTCCACCTGGAACATTTCAAAAGATCATGAAGAGCTGGTCATGTAAAGGATAGACAGCTCAAACAAATCAGGCACATTCTGTTGATAGAGCATGTTTGATAAAATGAACTGCAGTATCAGTCAAAATAATCGCAACTAGATACAAGAGGGGCATGAATGTTTATATCAAATTTCATGGCAATCCAATCAATAGTTGTTGAGACATTTAACTCAAAACCACAAATGTGAACCCACTAGGGAAGTTAATGATTTATCAGCATTAAGAATTTACCCGATTAATATTTCATTATCCATTTCTCCAGAGCTCACAGGTTCTCACACAGTTTTGTTTGGTCTGCCTTGTCTGGAAATGGCAGTTATTGTGCCCCATCAGACATTTTTTTGTTTGTTTAAATAATTTGTGCCTCATGGATTCTTTCACATGACTAAAGTGCCTCTGGTTTTGTTAAAATCAGTGTTTCCCAGACATTTTTTTCTGGGGACCCACTTTGTAAAAATGACAAACCATAACAACCCAATTTACACTAGGCCTTATGAACTGATCTTGGAAAACTTAATTTGTGCATGAATGAACGTACCTGACCATTGTTACTGCCGTTTCTGCATCACCTTATATTATCTTGACATGTTTATCGAAAACATACGGTATATATGTGTTAAAACTGAGTGATAAATAATAAAAACATGTCAGCTGAGTTAACAGGCCATCTCATTGTTTTTATTTCCTCTTATCAGGAAAACAATATAGGACATTTTAGCCTACTTCATGAATGAGACAAATAAGTGCATTTATGCAGAATTAACAGGCTCCTGTTTTGTCCTCTTATCAGTAAAACAGTATACACATTTTGAAATAAAAAGGTGTACTACAGATATTAATCTTAAATTAGCAGAATTTCCTCCATTTTAATTTTGGGGGATCCAAATCAAAATTCAGGATTGTTAACATGTTCAACTATTGCTTAAGAAAAATGCACAAAACGTGCATCTGTAGAATCCATAATGCTATCACATGCGTTTAACAAATACAGCGAGTGGTAGCTCAAGAAAGTTTCAAGTTTTTGCAGGTCAAATTTTACAGCATACTTAAATGGAAACATATGAGCCTGTGAAGAAGAGGAAGTCTGTCTAAAACCTTACACTTTGGAAAATGGTTGGCAGTTGTGTAACAGTTGTTAGATGGGATTTGCAGGTAATGGGCTCAGAAAAACAAAACCACCACTTTGGTTCTTTAAATACTGACAGTGTCTGATTCACACACAATAGCAGGAAGCCTGTTGCAGCGGAAGAGGGGCTTACAGAAGAAAGCTTTTTGTTTCTCAGAAGCAGAGAGAGACAACCTTTGCGGTCGGTTCTTACCATAGACAGGATGACCAAAGCAGGAACCACCCCCATGGCCACATAACCCAACAGCTCAACCAGCTTGTACCTGCAGGTAGAAAACTGGGACATGAAAAGATAATACCTCCAGTTTCCTAAGTAATTGTTTCTGCTTCAAACAGCCGTCCGGTGTTTGCTGTAAACACATGAGGACGGGAGTTTGGTTTCAGGTTAATTGTGTAAAACCAGGACACAGAGCAGCGACACACAGACAGTGTTACCTCTCATGGAAAAAGAAGACATATGTGGATCCTACACATGCCATGACCCATATCAGCCAGCGCATGTGGCACGACCAGGGCCCCAGCTCCCTCAGCATCAACCTGGGGAAACACATCAGTACCTTCACTATTTGAGCTTGATAACCAGCTTTACTATCCGCCAAACTGCACGTAATTTGTTGAATGTGATCGGACATGACCCACCAGGGAGAGTAGGAGGCAGCTATGAAGAAGTAGATGGCCATTCTGTCACACATGTGGAACCGCTGCTCCACCTTCCTGCACAGTGACAAAGAAAAAGGAGAGATAAGAGCTCATAACTACATCATTAAAACCTAGTTTCCATAATCTCTAGATTTGACGGGGGGAAAAAAACATGATGTAGCAAAGAATAAGTTTACTTAGGGACATTTGCAGAGTGCTGAAGTTTGTGTCATACATGCCTTGGCAGGGTCTCACGTTTTTCCTTCCCCTGACCATGTCCTTCAACAGATAAAACCAGTGTTTGTTGTGTCTTTTTGGACTATTGATCATGTGTGAGAGGTCAGGAGGACGAGGAGGAGCTGGAGTTCATGAGTTGGAATCCATTCACCACATTCTTAGTTAAATGTGTTGATAAGATTTACTGTAATAAATCAGAAAATTATCATGATATGTCATCAGAGACTAAGGTAAGTTCAGTTGCAGTACAGTTGCAGTGTCCTCCTTTGACATTTCTGTTACGCTCCGTAACTTGTGTGATTGTTTGCCTGTTTCACGTAAACAACAGTTAAAAAATTAACAGGCTCAGCTTTACACTGACAGACAACTGACACTTATAAACAGTTGATCATCTTACAGTGGAGGACTCTTCATCACTTGTTATTGTCAAATTACAATGTTGCACTCGTCTTGCTCTCCTGCAGTGTTCCTGCAGCCTGCCTGAGCTTCCTTGAGTCTGGAGAGGAGGAAAATAAAGAATGATACTACAATGTGCATGCACACACATTAGAGCAGTCTAAGAGTGTCACACCTCTCCAGTCTCCAGCTAATCTTACAGTTGCCAGTTCATTATCATGGTCTCTAGTGAAAAAAATACTTAAATGGGGCAAATTTCACAGTTATTTTGTCTTAAAATCAGAAAAGAGGAACAACATCACAGTATAGTGACAGTTCAGCCTTCAGTTGTGAAAATGCTGCCATCATCCAAGACTAGACATCTAATTTAAATGAACATTTACAGGTCAGACCAACTGCTAACGTTAGCCACATGGAAATCTAGTTAGCTAGCATACCTGTCAATACTACTGCTCCTACTGAAAAAATCTTGAGAATAAGTTTATGGCAAACTTAAGGGTTTGAGTGTCAGGTATGAATAACGTGCAAAGAGCATTTTCAAAGCGTATTATTACTATTATTAGTCTAAATGTGCATTTGTACATAACAAAGGAAGGAATGGCTGGACAAACAATAAACTTAACAACGAACATACAACATATTACGCTAAACCATTTGAACAAACCGAGTCAGTTACTTTAATATTGAAATACCTGGATTAGGTTACTGGCTACATGTTTAAAAAGATAATAAGTAACTGTATCGGAATACATTTTTAAAGTAACCCTCCCAAGCCCAGGGGTAGGTTATGTGTAAGCGTGGCAGAGTAATGGGGAACACATCAACAAGGAGACTGATTTCAATACATGACCTGTTGTCTTTGCCTTAGCGGCACAACAATTATACACTCTGATCCTGAAAAGTTGTCTGTTTCTACTAAGTTTCTGATTGTAATTAAAATAATGAGAGAAATAACAGTGATTTTTTTTGTCTGATAACATGTTAGTCTGGATTAGTTAAGACACATTTGAAGAACATCTCTCATGGTAAAAGATTTCCATCATGAGTTATGTGAACTGAATGCAGAAATGATCAAAAAGAGTTTGTTTGACTGTTAATATGTGAGTGAATATTTTCAGAGGGTGTGAGTTGAAGACGATGTGAAATATTTTCATTACCACGCCACATCTGTCGTTTGGTCTTTGGCCTTCAGGCTTGTCATAATTAATAAATTGTGTGTCTGAGTGTGATGTAAATGTGAACCGGAGCAGCACATAAACACACATTCGCACATCTGCCAAATCCCTGCCAGCATTTGTACACACACACACACACACACACACACCGGAGGTGGCTGATCTTCCAGGCAGCGGTGTGGAAGAGTGTTGAGGTGACGAACAGTCCAGTGAGACCACTCCCATAGAGCCAGGCAGCCATACGATGCCATTGGTCCACAGACAGGAAGTAGAGCACAGACCCGCCCACCAGACTTGGAGGAATCCACAACTGGAAAGGATCAGAAGGACACAAAACCATAGCTTCACATAATTTTCTTTATGATACACACACTGAACTTCACTTTTTTATATGAGACTTTTCTTTTAAATTTCCTGACTTAGTAAAAGTGCAGAACTCTCTAGGCTTTGATTTGTAACCAGGTATTTTCATTGACAGTATTATCAGCATCTTATCGAAAAATTATTCAGCATTTGTCCTAAAAGTCTCCCTAAAATGGTTTCATGACATTGTTAAAATTCCTCTCTGTCTGAATACAGAAGAAACACCTGCAACCCATATTAAAGGAACAGTTCAACATTTTGGGAAATCTGCTTACTGACTTTATTGCAGACAGTTTGATGAGAAGATCAACACCACTCTTATGACTGTGCACTAATGGTGCATTCCATTTAAACTGAGAAATCAGAATTTCCAATCATACATTTCAACTGTAACGCTCCCTGAACTCAGATTTCTTACTTGGAAAGTCGGATTAACTTCACCAACCCCAACCTCAAACACCAAGATGGCTGCTCCACACAGTAGTGAAAACTGTAGTAACACACTTTTTATTAAGACTTCTGTCTTTAGTGCCTCATTAAATCACTATCCAACATCTCTCTGTGAACATGATGCTAAGATGTTTCTATGTGTAAAATGACATGTAATGCATTGTTATTACGCACAACTTATCAAGCACTGACTTGATGTGCTAGAACGCGGTCAACTCGGGTGTGATGTCATTCCCTTCTCCAACTTTCGCTGTCCAAGTTCAACAGAACACAGCATAAGTTTCTAGTTACACCTAGACTAGCAGCCAGTTAGCTTAGTTTAGTTTAAAGACAGGAAACAGCTAGACCGGCCTTGTCCAACAGTAATAAAATCCACCTATCAAGACAGCTAAATCTCACTATGTGACATGTTATATTTTGTGTATAATCAGTGGAAAAATGTGAAATGCTAGCTGAACCTGATACTTGACATTTACCTTAGCTGACAGAGTGAAAGAATGAATCAATGCACATGTCTCATAGAGAGATTTCACTCAGCCCATTTGAGGCTTTACAGTCATTACTGCCCTGTTTCCTCTGTGCTTTCTTTCATCTCTCACTGTCTGTGTCATTTGCTGTGTGTCTTGCACTCTCGGAGGCGGAAGCGCACAGGGATTACAGCAGATTAGAGAGAGCTACAGGCTGAATCACAGATTATAACCCACTGCCTCTATGGCACCGCCAAAAATCCTCCCCATCCCGCCTCATTCCTCGCAATCCTCTCCATCTTTTCAGAGGCCTCTCTGACCTGACAAACTCACTGAACACAGAAAGCGCTGGGACAGGGAGAGTAAACCAAAAATAAACTCCAACAGAGCTGGAGGAAAATTATCTTTGACTCTGAAAGTGTGTGTTTCTGTCTGTCTGTATTTGTTTGGCTCACCCCATGTGTGGCACAGTTTGCAGCATGTTCATATTCAGTGGGCTGGTATCTCTTACTGGTGGGACCCTGCAGTTCATGAACCTGAGAGAGAGAGAGAGAGGTGAGATGAGCAGTGGAAATTTCAGTGACTAATAATGTTCCTCATAGTTTCTGTCAACATTTTATCACTGACAAAAACAGCACGATAACTAAATAAAAAGGGATTTATGAAGACAAAAACTAAACAAATAAGAACAAGATAAAAATGTTAGGGAGTGATCAGCTGGGAGGAGGAGAACAATCCCTTTGTTTGGCAGGGAGGTTAGATGCACGCAATTGGATAATACTGATCTAATCGTGAGTTCAACTAACATGCACTTGCTGCAGAAATGTCAACATCTGGGAGAAAGAGAAGAACAGACATATGCGTATATTTCACATTTAATGTCAAAGAAAACAAGACCCTTTGTAAACAGTGTGGAGCGACAATCACTCGTAAAAACTGAACAAACCTGAAGCAACATTTTCAGAGGTGTTATCTAGAAGTTCATAGCAGAATTAAGATTAAAGTTGTCACCCCACTGAAGCATGTGTTATGAACCAGTTCGTCAAATTTAAATGATTTTTTTTAAAAACGCTAATATAGTAATATAAAATTTGATCTCAAAATCATGAAAAAGTGAGCAGTTTTCTCTGCTCTGAAACACTGGGGGCGAGTCCGCTCCGCTGTCTCAGTGTCAAACATCACTACGACCTGTGTGCGACCTGAAACACGGACACTCTGTCTAGCAACTTTATTGACATGTCCAGACATGTTTGCGCCACCAGAGCCAGAGGACGGTCACAGGATGGCAATTGTTTTTCTTCTGTGTTGGGTTGCTGGAACTGAAGTGAGCTGAAGTGAACTGCTGGGCTGAGTAAGAGTCGCTGAGGGTTCATAACTGACGGTTAGGGAGGGTGAGGGGAGGGGGAGGTGGTGTTGTTCGTATGTTGGTTTGTGGGGTTCGTATAGTGTTAGGGGACCATGGCTCCGGCACGTCACCGAGTCATGTTTCAGGTCCACCAAAAAAAAATCCTGAATACAGAAATTGTGAACAACAGTTCAACGGTCAAACTCCACAGTTCAGAACTACATAGTTCTCAGTATTTTCACATGTTTTCAGCAACTATGTTCTAACATGTATAATGTGTTGAGAAGAAAATCCCCCACTGAGTGACAGAGAGGGGTGTGTTCAGGTAATGAATGTAAATCCGGAGGCAAAACAAGGTACTGCTTTATTAGTTAATAAGTTACTGTGTGCTGAACCCATGAAGAGTGTGTGTGTGTGTGTGTGTGTGTGTGTGTGTGTGGTGTGTGTGTGTGTGTGTGTGTGTGCGCACATGAGTGTGTGTGTGATGGTCATTCTTGGAGGATTTACAGGTCTTTAATCCACATCACGTTGTCTGAATATTAGTGTGGCTCATCGTTGCTGGGGTAACTGTCCGTGTTGTTATGGCTACTAGTGATGTCACTGCCTGTACTACAACAACAGGATACCACTGACCACTAACCATTAACTACATTTGCATTATTGTCATGTTGCCATATACTACTGAGAAAGTTACTGTGTGCTGAACCCATGAAGTGTGTGTGTGTGTGTGTGTGTGTGTGTGTGTGTGTGTGTGTGTGTGTGTGTGTGTGTTGTGTGCTGTGTAGGCTATTTAATCAGCAGTAAATCTCTCAATCCCAGCTTACAGGGAAAAACACATCTGGAGATGTTACGAAACCACATTTTATACGTCAAGATGCACACACACACACACACACACACACACACACCACACTCACACACACACACACACACAAATATACACAAACAAACACACACACACATTTGAATGTAGCCTCTTTTGCAGGGGCCACAGGTGTGTCTGTGTCGGTCAGCTGTGTTATTTGATTACACATTTAGGCCGACGGCTCATCATCACACACACCGTAATCAGCCTCATTCCCAACACACATTCACACACACACACACACACACACACACACACACACACACACACACACACACACACACACACACTCAGTAACACAGTTGTAACAGTCTATTAATTCTGCACAGCAAAGAGAGCAATCAGGTGAAAGTGGATCAGAAGAAGACAGAGGGGTGTACGATTTGTCAAAACCTTAAAGTCTATAAAAGACCAGTTTACCAAAACACCCTGTTCAGTGTTACAGGAAAGAAGCCTTGCATAACACAGTGACCTGACATCTGGTAACAAAAAACATTAAGCCCAAACATTTGAAGCTGCAGAAATTTTAATTGTGACTCCAGATATGAATCCTTTTATAGTACTTAAAAAGGAGTAGAAATATTGGCTGAGTTCAAAAGATAATCTTTATCAGCAGCCAAAATTGTTGAGATGTCAGTGTGATTAAAAAAATGTGCTACATGTCTCTGATTTCAGCCTCTTTGATGTGAACATTTTCTGGTTTCTTAACTCCTCTCTGACAGCAAACTGAATATGTTTGAGTTGTGGACAAAATAAGACGTTTTGAGGACATCATCTTGGGCGTAATGGAAATGAATGAATTGACTGATCGAGAAAATAATCAACTTATTAATTGACAATGCGCTACTAAACTTACAGATGTAACACCCTTGTGGTCAAAAATAGGTACTGCAGTCCAAATTCAAAATAATGGAGCAAGTTGCTTCCCCTGCCTCCCACACTCAGAGCTCAGGTAGGTGGTCTGCAGGAATCTGACAATACGAGATGTTTCACACGGGGGTTATAATTCAATATTTACTTGTTTTGTTGTCTTGATGGGATATTTTTATGTGGGGATTCCTGGTCATTAAAAGTCCCAGTGAAAGAAAAAGTAACAGCTACTAGCTTGTTTACATTTGTACCATTCATGATCAGGTGCTAACTAGACATTTTCAGTGTGTAGGTTGCTGTTTAGAGTTTGCTGGTGTTTCCTGTAACAACGAGAACTTTGAATAAGGAGACAGCAGTTTTATCTTTGTAAAAGCTGTAATGTGTGACTGCAGGTTGTTAGACAGAAAGAGAATGAGAAAGTAAAATTGGTGTGTCATCTTATTTCAGCTTTGTGTGTGTGAACACTGTAAAAAAGTTGAAAACTGAGAACTTAAAGGCAACCAGCTTCATTAAACCTTTGAGTTTTAAATCAATCTCTTACATTTTGAAATAAAAGTTGAAAGGTTTTGCTGACCTATAATATTTTGTCGAGATAATTTACTTTTCTTATTTAGATTAACTTGATTCTTTGAGTTGTAGAAAAGCCCCAGAAAATCTAGATTTCAAAAATTGTTAACAACCCAATTATCATTATTTGGGTGCAATTGAAAATATCAAATTATTATTAAATTATTCACTTATTTTCACTTTAATTTTAATGAATTTACTAATACATTTTTTTCCTTTCTAAAGCTCAAATATTACATTTCATTAAAGAAGAAAAAATAAATAATCTCAACAGATTATAGGCTGGGAATTTTGTTTTGTTGTTGTTGTTTATTTTGAAAGTGAAGAGTTTGAGTCTGATTCAAAATTTAATGAAAATAGTTGCCTTTCTCAACTTTTTTACAGTGTATGTGTGTTTGTGCCCTCCTCACCAGAACCCTCAGAACAAGAATGTTCGTACGTTTTCTTGTAGTACGGCTGGTTACAAGACGTACAAGGTATCAGGACTTTCACACACACACACCCTCCACAAACACACATATTTTTTCCATATCTCTAAACTTTTCTAGACTTCCCATCACCTATCACAATACAGACTCATCATGATCACATTTCTGAAAGTTTGCGAGATTGCCATCACAAAAGCCGATAAATACAGTAAATGGTGTTACCATCAGGCTTGTGTCACATGCTGTGTTTTTCTCGAGGTGTGATCCACAGAAAGAAAACCTTTAGTAACATTAGATTATTGTGTAACTGCTGTTCCTTTTGTTTTTCCCTGCAGGCCGTCGTGCCAAGTGCAAAACAAGAGGCACTGTATTTTTCTGAGCACTGTTGTGGTATTGTATGGCTATCAATGGACCTGAGTGTAACAGTCTGATGTCCTCTAATAGGGTATGACAGAACTGTGTGTGTGTGTGTGTGTGTGTGTGTGTGTGTGTGTGTGTGGTGTGTGTAATGAACTGAGAGGAAGGGATAGGGATTCACAGGCTCTGATCAGAGAGAGCATTGTTGTCATCATCACACACTTTCTCTTTTCTCTCTTTCTTCTATTCTGAATTAGGGGCTGGGCGATATGAACAAAAAATAAAATATCGCAATATTTTTTACCACAATATCAATATTTATTGATATTGTGATGTCACAGACCTTTAAATAGCTTTTTTTCAGCACGAGGAAAGTTTTACAAATACAAAAACTGCGAGGAGTGAGAGGAGTGAAAGGGAGGTCTGGCAAAAGAGTTTGGGCAAAGAGAGAAAACCGAAAGCAGAAGCTGGACAGTTTATTACAGACAACAGCAATAACAACATTTCCTTTCTTAACATCTTGTGAGGTATTTGTGTATTTATTAGACTACAAAAGCTAAGAGAGCTTGTATATATCTCCCAGCTGAAACTACGGACGGATCAGACTATCGCCTTTATGGAAACAAAGTGGTATTACCAAACAGGATGGGCTGGGGCTAGCTGGTTAGCATGCTAACTTCAGTAGATATCTTTGCAACATAGACTTCTGTGACATAATGTGAGAATTGTTTCTTCTTTACATTCTGTTGATAATATTGGTTCATTTTGGATGTTTTCAATTTAAATTCTGGCCATATTTTACACACTACTCCTTTAAAACCAGGGAAACACAACACTTCTGCCATATCACAATATAACAACGATATCCAAAATCTAATACAATATCAAGTCTCATATATTGATAAAATATTGATTATACTGCCAGACTCTGTATTTCCACACACTTGTTTCTTCTTTTCTGCACTCATATCATGCACGGAGCTGCAATGATTAATAGATTATTAATCGATTATTAAAATAATTGCCATCTATTTCAGCTTCTTAAATGTGAATGTTTTCTGGCATCTTTACGCCTCTCTGACAGTACACTAAATGTTTTTGGGATGTGGACAAAACAAGACATTTGAGGACGTCATTGTGAGCTTTTTGGAAACACCGATCGACATTTTCTGACATTTTATGGATCAAACAACTAATCAATTAGTGGAGAAAATGATCAACAGATTGATCGATAGAGTAAATAATCATTACAGGAAAGACTTTAAAAATATGTCCAGACATGAGCATGCTCATACATTTGCTCCACATGCTTGGACCTATTTTTCAATTTAGGATTAATAAATCAATTAATTCAGATGAAAATAATCATTATTTGCAGCCCTAGCCATATGGTTCAATATACGTGTGTGTGTGTGGCATGTTGCACCTCATAAAGCCACTGTTTGGTGTTTGGTACAGCACATTCCATACATTAACAGGATCAGTTGCATCTAAGAGGATCAGAACCTTTGGATCATTGTAGGATAGTGTGCACCACAGGAATGTGTGTGCATGTGCGTGTGTGTGCCTGTTTGTGTGTGTGTGTTTGTGCGTGCATGTGTGTGTGTTTGTATATGCACCCTGTAACTCCAGGGCTATTCCTTTTACAGCAAAGATCAAGTTCATCTCCTCTGGGACTCAAAGTCCGGTTCTCACGATTATCGCCATTTCCCATGTACACACACACACACACACCCACACACACATAAACAGTGGAAGACGTACACAGACACACAGGCTAACTGACTGATGAATGCACCCAGGCAGAATTCAGCGTGTTAGGCCTACACCAGGGTTGATGAGTGCTGGATCTAATATTCAGCATTTTTAAGATGATCAGAATCAGTGTTTTTTCTTTAATCAGACTGCTGATGAGATAAATGAATTTGAAAATGTGCGACTTTGGCTTTGATCGCTCTCTGCTTGTAGTCTTTATTTTTGTGGCCTCACTCAATGTACCGTTGACGGAACTGTGATTGGTTGCATGTCACATGTAACAGCCTAATTAAACATGTGCTTAAAGGCATTTTAAGTTTTGTGTTGTGTCATTCTAAATTTTAACACTGTGGTTTTCATTTTTACTATAAATGTGTTGGTTCCAAATATCTGTTTTCTTGACTATAATATTAAGTATTGTATCTGCCCTGTGTGATGCCATGTAAAACACAGGAGCACATGACATAAAAAAAAACTATATATAACTGAAGGGAGATGGATGGAGAAATAAGAAACACAATAAAAATCAAATAGATAATAAGAGCACTTTTTAGCTCTTTTCATAGGATCGTTACAGCGTATGAAATAGCATGATATTGCAATTAAAACAATGTCTCAATAACATACTGGACTGTGACGAAATATAACGTGATATTATTAATCATTTTATTTTATTATTTGGATTCTATTTTTTACAAAACAACTGCTACTGAATACTTGTTTTGTACATTCATAATGCAAACATTCATTGCCAAGGACAATTCATGCCAATGTTTTTTGCAAACACTTGGCTGACTACTTTTATTTTATTTTAGTACAGAAGAAAAACAGGAGCACTTTAAGTTAAAAGGAAAAATTAATTTCATACAAACAAAAAAAATCAGAACACATCAGATGTATTATTTAGTAAAGCAGTAGGATGTTAGCTAGTTCAAAAAAAGGAGGAGGAGGAGATTTTAATTTTGATAATTTTATTCTAAATGTTTTATTTTGTGGTTGTAACAGTGGAAACACTACCACTTTTGTCCACAGAGGTCTCCAAAATCAACACAATATTAAAGTTCCTTGTAGAAGCTTTACAGGAGGAAACCAAAGCAGATGTGCAACAATTAATCAAATAATTGATTATTAGATTAATCAGCAACTGCTAAATAATACAATGATCAATTAATTGGTCAAAATTCTCTGATTCTAGCTTCTTAAATGAGCATATTTTCTGGTTATTCAAGTATGTCACCTAGGCATTCACATTTTTAACATTTTATGGACCAAACAACAAATCAGTTACTCAAAAATTAAGAAGCTGCAGCCCTGAACCAGAAACACTCAGTGTGATTTTTATGAGCTCTTTATAAACGCACCAGACAGATAATTTTTTTGTTGTGTCTCATTCCCAGGATGTCAATAACGCTATGGGTTGTTAAAGCGTCTCTGCAGATACAGACACCACCACCACACTTCTGGTGGGTTAAAAGTGATCATTTAAAGGGATAATGTTTGTGAGTCTACTCATCGTTTCAAGTTGTCATTTCCTTTGTTTTTTTAATAAAGCGATAAATATCGTATCATGGACTTTTTTATCGGGGTATTATCATATCGTTAAATTTCTACCTTTACTCTATTTGGGTACTTCAGTAGTAATAAAAGTAAGGGTCTCCTGGCTCTTTACATCTCTCTCTCTCTCTCTCTCTCTCACCACACACACACAACACACATACACACACACACACACACACACACACACACACACAAACAAACTAATCTATAACACTCCTCTGATTGACTCTGTGCCAGCGCGTCAGTGCGCATGGATGCACAGGATGTGTCACACATGAAAAATGTAAGCCAGCTATCAGCATTAGTCAAACTGATAAAACTGGTTAAAAATGAGTTACCTTCCAAACTTTGTCTTCTTAAAGTCCATCTCGTGCGTGTGCTCTCCGTCTGCGCGTCGGTGCGCTCGCGCTCTATTTACCAACAGCACAGCCGCGAGCGTCCTCTGCTCCTACGGAGTCTCCATCCGGATGTCCCACCGCCGCGCGTCCAAACATCAAGTCCAGCAGAGGCCAACTCGCAAAGCACACAACAACTGCACGGCTGTCTCTAAAGTGTCAAACAGCGAGCCATCCCGCAACAGCAGCAGCGAGCTGCACGGACAGACAGACAACACACAGACAGACAGAGTTCAGTTCCGAGTCTCAGATGTGTGTTTGCAGGATGTTCCGCGGGACTGGGTTTGTAACCCCTCCTCTCTCCTCTCCTGCCCTCCCCTTTCCTCTTATCCTGGCTCATGATGATAACACAACCCCTCCCCACAACACCACCACACTTTCTCCCGCCTCAGCTTTCAACTGTTGGTGGAAAATACCCCCCAAAAACGAGACAACGGTAATAATAAAAAAAACATGACCAGATTAAATCAAAAAGTTTTCCATATTGTACTACCTTAGAGAAAATAATATAACAGAAAAAGACTTTACTTCTGAAACTACTTTTTTTTTTCAGCTACAGGCTGGCACAGGAATTTAAACATCCAAGTTCTCCAAATTAGGGATGTTCATACCAACTAATTTCCCTGTTGATTAAACGGGAATTTTAACATCAACTTGTTGACTACTTCAAAGGTAAGAAAAAACTCAGAAAACAGTTAAAACTTAGCACAATTTATTAATCATAGGGTAAAATACTGTCCAAAAATATATATATTACGAGCCACTTTGAAGACATTAATAACATCCCTCTATAACCATATTCACATATCCTACAATACGTGAGAACAACTCAATAAATGCATTATCATTACAGACTCAGTAGGATCACAGTGTCTAAATGATATCCTTTACCCACAGTTGACATTAGCTGCCACACAGTGTAACTAACATGAGCAGTGCTAGCACCAGCAGCCTGCTCTTCTTGCAGGTTAACATCTGCATGTGCTGAATTGCTCTGGTTGAGTGGTTATATGTCAGTTTATTCTCACACAGCCCACATACAACCTTATTTTCACTTTCTAGATCAAAATACTGCCAAACCGCACTGTTTGCGAGCTGTCATCTGTCCCACTTTGCTAATAATAACATCCTGGCTGTCCGGGATGTCGTCTGACTGAGCGTCAGCCCCAGCTAGTGGCAGCTGGCTGCGTAACCTCCTCGAGGCAACAGTTAACCAGTGTTATACATTAATAAAATATTAATAATTAAATTAACTGACTTGTATTTCTGGTGCCCACTAGCAAGGGTGGCAACGTTTAATTAACTAAATGACTAATCACACGCATCCCTACCTTTTATGTGCTGTTTCTTCATTGTGCACGCCTTTCCTCAGACTGCAGGCACATTCATTATTGCACTCCACCAGAAAAATATATATTTTAAGGCTTGAACTTGTAATAGAATATTTTTATACTAAAGTAATCTAAACTCCTGAAATGGGGGTCTAAATGCTTCCTACTCCACACAGCCAAGATAAAT
Organism: Lutjanus argentimaculatus; assembly: GCA_034769285.1. Classification (NCBI taxonomy): domain Eukaryota; kingdom Metazoa; phylum Chordata; class Actinopteri; order Lutjaniformes; family Lutjanidae; genus Lutjanus; species Lutjanus argentimaculatus. The sequence goes on along the minus strand of JAWZSL010000024.1, from coordinate 11,094,294 downwards.
GCTGGGTTTGTTATTTATTTATTGCCTAAAAGCACTCTAATTTAAATATATTGGGTATAAAAACATAGGAATCAGCTTGTAAAATACCTATAAAGTGATTTTTTTTCTTTATTTCCATTTCCATCAGTATCAAGGCAACATGAGGCTGCAGCAAAACAGACAACTGAAGACCTGGAGAGTGAAAAGACAGGGATACATTCTGCTCTGTATACAGTAAACACATATTCTGTCTGTGACATTAAAATAGATATGTTTAACTTAATAAAGACATGACTCTACCTTGCTGACAACTCTGCAGTAACCGTGATAAAAAGGTAGGTATGTCCATTCTCTCTCTGTCTGTCGCTGATTTCATTTTGCTGATTTTACTCTCGCTTCCCTTCAAACAACACACCGCACACACACACACACACACACACACACACACACACACACACATGCACATGCTCAAACTGAATGGAAAATTAAATATTATCCAACAACAACAGTGGCCAGCGGAGGCCCTTTGTGGCACTGTGCAGCAGCTGTGTGAGACAGAACAGATACATTATGCAAACACACAGACATCCAAACAAGTTTCTGTGCTTCAAACAAAACGTGTTGCTCTTTCACCCCTGGCTGTGTTTGGAGATATGAGTCAAAATATCACTGACAGTGGCCAGACAGGCAGATTTGCACGGTAAATAACAGCGTCTACTGGCTATTTTCATGACACTGTAGGTACAACTAACAGTAACCATGTGAAAATGTAGTTTAGCGTTAATACAAACATTTTTAGAGCATGAAGACTGATTTCATGTGAAATCTAAGTATTAAAGTAAAAGCACTGGTACTACACAAACCTTTTATCAGTTTTTAGACTTTTTGTCTAATTTGATCTAATCTTTGATATTACATCATTTAAATATTGAAATGAAACCATGTGAAAAGTTTAGAGGTGGAAATCACTATTTTGTGGAGCTGTTAACAACTCTTAGACATCTGAAATGTGACCCCGACTACACCCTGCTTTTTGTAAGATGTCAGAAGCCAAAAGGTTGTAAACCACTGATCTTTAAAATGTGCTGTACTTCAAAGCTTGTTATATTGTATTCTTGAGTAAAATCTACATCTTAAAAGCAACTATCAACTACAGCTGTCAAATTAATGTAGTGGAGTGAAGGTATAAAGTAGCATACAATGGAAATGTTCAAGTAAAGTACAAGTACCTCAAAATTGCACTTAAAGCTACTACAAGGAGTTTTAACTGCTTACGAAACAGTCTCAGTTCATTACTAATAATATTGTTTGGACTGATTATTCTCTTTATTGCCTTGGGCCCCAAAATGACGAAATCCGCCTCTGTTATCGGTATCAGGATCATCAAAGAAACTTGAACTTTTTCCTACAAGAGTATTTGTTCTCTCTTTCACAAACCCCTCCTCTGTCTCTCTGTCTATCGTGTTTATTTGGAAGCCGTGGCTTGTGTAAACCAAAGGCCAGCACACAGTGTGTTGGGCCTCTGCCTGTGCTGACAGACCTCTGGTGGAGGAGCAGCCACTCAGTCCCTGAAAACAGTAAACTGGACGAAAGGACACAGCTGATGCAGAACCACCACAACACATGCAGGAGCAAAGGAACGACTTAGATTGACGAAATGATGCGGTCGCTGTGGGTGATTTCACAGATGAAATTTAAAAAGTAAATGCATGCGGTGGACGTTTAGCTCAGTGGGTAGAGCGTCCGACCCATGTATGAAGGCTGTTAGTCCTCTGCAGCGGCCGCTGGTTCGCCTCCCGCCTTCGGCCCTTTGCTGCGTGTCATCTCCTCTCTCTCTGCCCCCTTTCCTGTCTCTACTTCAGCTGTACTATCAAATAAAGGCAAAAATGGCCAAAAAAAATTAAAAAATAAATAAATAAATAAATGCATCTGTGCTGCTTTTTAGTTGTGTCAAAAATTGTTATAATAATAAAATGTATGTACAATGTACATACAGTAATGTGACAGTGGTGAGATTTATCATTTAAAGAAATAACTACTTTGAATTTCAATCAAACACTTGTAAATGATTACTCGTACAAATACTTACTTTAAGTACATACATTTGAGCACAAATATCTGTAGTTTCTACTTGTTACATTTGCAAAACAGGCTCAATATTTTATTTTTTTTGTTTTGTTTTGTTTTGTTTTGTACATAAAATACATAAACAACATGTAACAGGACATAAAAGACATAAAATGTAAAAGATATGGTAAACATGAAGAATAACAGACAAGATAAAACATATAAGAAAAACAAGACAAAAAAGACTAGAAGATGTAACAGACATAAAAAACGTAGAGACATGTAGTAATGTTAAAAATATGTAAAAATGACAAGATGTAAAAAGCAAAAAGATGTAACAAGACGTACAAGGCAAAAAAGATGTAACAAGACAAAAAAGATGTAATAGACGTAACAAGACGTGAAAGATGTAACAAGACGTAACAAGGCAAAAAAAGATGTAACGATGCAAACAAGACTAAAAGACAGAGCATGCAACAAAATGTAACAAGACAAAAAAAAATTAAAAAAGAGGTAACATGACATAACAAGATGTAACAAGGCATAAAACATGTAAGAAGATGTAATAAGGCAAAAAAGATGTAACGAGAAGAAAACACAGAGGGAGATTCAACCGTGGAGAAAAGGTGAGGTCCAGTTAGCTTTGCACAGAGACAACTGGTAGAAATGCCTCAGAGGGTGATACTTTTTATTTTTGTACTTGAAGAACATTCAGAGCCTGTACTTTTTCACTCTTATTTGGGAGAAGAAGTTGAAGCAGTGCTTCTACTTTTCACAGTTTTTCCACAGAAGTGTTTGTACTCCTACTTCAGTAAAGAATGTCGGTACTTTTACCGCCTCTGAGAGCTGTTTATGAACCGATACAAAGACAGATTTAACATATCTGCTGTTAAGGACAACAGAGGCATTCATTAGACTAAAAGTTCATTGTGGTGGACTTATTTCTTCTCAGCGCAGTGGAGCATTTGTGGTTTTCTTATTATAATGTTTTTCTCCTTGGTTTCATCTTTGTCCTCTACCTTTGTTTTCTTTTTCTACTTTCTCACCCTACTTTTCACAGTGTGGCTAAGCTTTTCATTGTTATCCAATGTGTATGTAACGGTCAAAATCACATTCTGACATGCTCAGACTTACACCTGAAACTGCAATTAAACTCATACACGTGAACAGAAACTGTGACTCACACCCTAAATTAAACAGTCAACCATCAGATCACTTACTGCATTTTTCCCTCTCATCCCACGCCTCAGTCATCTCTGCTGCAGCCACCAGAGTCATGACTGTACTTTGATTTTTATGTCCATGTAAAGGTTCAGGAGCAGGTCGTAAAATAAAAATAAATAAATGCAATTTAATGGATTTATCTACCTTTATTTTTCATTTTTAGTGACACTCCATGCAGTTATATGCAACAGATAAAATCTGATGTAAGGTCAGTACATGGACGTGTGAATTTTTACATATAGGGACAGACATTTTGTCTGTCAATATATTTCAATGTCTGGTTTGGATTATACACACTTTACTGTGTTTCACCACTGGAAGACAACCTAGAGGACACTTCACCATGTTTTCTCACTGGAGGGGCAACCTAGAGGGGCACACCTTTTACCACAATGGATTGCATTTTGCAATACAAAATATGGATGAGTTGAATCAAAACAAAACTTATTGGTGAGAAAACAGAACAAGACAGAAAGTGAAAGCTATAAAGGGTACAGTTTTGTCAATCATGACATTATTTTCATTCATTAACATTCATTAGGTTACCAAATATATCATGTTGAGCTGCACTACATTATAATTTGATACTGAATGTTTGATCAAAGATGAAAGTGTTTTCTTAAAAAAAAAAGGTAAGAAAGTAGAGATATTTGAATAAAGATTATTCTAATTAACTTGGAGAATGGGTGTTGGAACAGTTTACAAATGGTACAAACTATCAGTTAGTATTACATTTTAAGCTGGAGTTAAGAGGAGATCTGTCCTGAATTATTGATGCCATTCTCAACCAGTGGACAAATGCAAATTATTGTTCTCATTTAGAACCTTAAAGCTTCATATTAAAAGAATGTTAGTTTTACTAACAGTCTTTTTTGTTTTTAACTCAAGTGTTGTTTCATGTAAGTCAGTTTTTGTTTATATGGAAGTTACAAATAAAAGAAGAAGATAATTAAATGTAATGAAGTATGATAAGGTGTGATTATTTTACATTTTTTTTTTTTAAATTGAACTTATAATTTACTGTGTCATGATGTTACCATGATATAAAATTACATATACTGTGACAAAAGATTTTAGCCATAATTTACGAAGTGTATTCTTATATCTTAACATGCTCAAGAATTCAATAAATTAAAATGTAGCTATAATTTTAATGACCAGTTTTTCCTTTTTGGTCACATTATTTGTATATTGTTTCTCACTAATTTGTGAAAGTGGTCCTCAACCTGTTTTAATCAGAAGTGGCCCTTCAGTTACAAGGGGTTGAGAACCCGTGATCTATGGTATGTTGAGTAAATATAATAACTTAAACATAACAATCAGGTACTGGTACACTTAGTATCTGGCCATTCATTTTAGATGCTGTTTGCAGATATTGACAGAGGGGGGCGCTGTTACATCAAGTCATGAGTAGTTACTGTACAGCGGCGTGTTTACAGGAGAGTTTGCTTCTGCTTTCTTACTCCCCTGGGACCGAAATATCAGACAAAACTACACTTTACACATCCATAGCAGAGAGGATGACATTATTATCACCAGGACCCTGCACTTGACAAAACTTTTATTGAATTGTTCAAACAGGGAATGTACAAACATTAAAGCAAATGTCAAGGACTTAACATCTTCCAGGACAAACAGCCCGATACTGCTCTGGCTCTTTAAAGGCGTCGCACGCTGCGTCCTCGGAGCATGCGCAGTAAGTGGGAGCAACAGCCCCTATGAAAAACAACAACAATCACTACAGCAGGGCTAGGAAAAAGAGATGGCCCCCTGAAGCTCCACACTTCTGGCCCCCTATCACAGTAGTAAACCCAGCCCAACTGCTGCTATTTCTCCCGGAGCATTTTATGTCGATGGTGCCGAGCTCATGAACTTGGCCAGTCAAAGCGGGGATGCCGGCGGCAGCCAGCTCCTGTTCGCCAACTTTAACCAGGACAACACGTAAGGCAGGGCCGGGGACAGCGTCTGGGGAGCCGACGGCCTGCGCTGCTGTCAAGCTAGCTGACGTTAGCTGGCTCAGTCAGTGTGGACTCGTCTGGACACCTCACGGGGTGACGCGCTGTAATGTGAAATAGCCTGGGTGTGGTTTCTCGTGTTAAAATGACACGCTGGTTTTAGGTAGAGCTAATGAAACGGCCCCGGTTAACGGTAACGCTGTGCGCTTTTTCACCCGTCACTAGCATAGCTTTGTAGCTAACATGATGCTGTCTGGTTCGAGGCTAACTTTAGCCACAATACACATGTAGGTTAGGTGTCATGTAACTCAGCGGTCTGAGGTGACGATTGTTATGATTAATATGCTGACTGCAAATAGAATAATGCGATTTAGCTTGTTTAGCTCGCTAGCTTCGTCTGGCTGATCTTTTTTTTTTTAACTAACTATCGCTACGGTCGGAGGACTGTTTGATAAAGCAGTCAAAGTCAAACTGGTTCACTGCGTTTCTTACAGACAGACCTTCAAAACAAAACACACTGAGCTCGATACGCAGTTATAATGTGGGAGGACAGTCAGCTGAACGTGCTGATGACTGCTGCAGACCACAGAGGCCTGCTCTTATTGCAAAACACCTCCAGTCGTGTGACTGAACAGGCTGCTCTCTGCAATGTCCAGTTTGTGTCCAGTGTTTATGAGCTGTTATAACGACAGTGGAGTCAGTGTTCAGTGTGTGTGGGTGTAATTCCTCGCTGATGCAATGACCGTTCAATGCTGCTGTGTTGTCTGTTTTTTATCGTGTGTGTGTAGGTCCTTAGCTGTTGGCACCAAATCAGGATACAAGTTTTTCTCCTTGTCCTCTGTGGACAAATTGGAGCAGATATATGAATGTAGTAAGTACTGTCCAAGTTCTGTTTCTATTCTAATGCTTTCTTCACATTTGTGTGTAAAATGTTATTATTCAGTCACAAGTAGGGGTGAGTATTGAATAGGACTTGGCAATATATTGATATTGTATCAATAATGTGGTTGAGATTAGATACTGTCTTAGATTTTAGATGTTGTTATATCGTGGTACGACTTGAATGTTTACAGTATGTTATTCTAGAGAAAATATAGAGATATATATCATATATTACAGAATGGCCTAAAGTATAAAGATATTAATTATTTGACATATCGCCCAGTCTTATGAGTAGTATCAAAAAGACAATTAATGTAGTTGGACCTTAATGTAATTAAGTATCTGTATAGATATTGGTCTCGACAAAATCCTAATAATACCTGCCCCAAGTTTATATACAGTATTTTTTAAAGATACTTGTTGTACAGTGCTACAATAACAGTATCATTATGCTGTTCTATTGTTGCTCAGTCATATTCTTTGAGTTATTGTGTTTAATGCATGCTGTCTAGACAGGACACAATCACTGCACCATTAGAGCGTTCCTGTTACTTAAAATATTGATAAAGTTTGTCAGCACTTTTCCCACACCCATATACTAAAACACTGAGCTTGTTCCTCACTATTGGATTTGCATAATGCATAGTATGATCTCTTCAGCAGTCACATTAAATACCCATATATGGTGAGCTAACCCGTACCTTTTGATAATCCTGTTAAACTTTAACAGCAAATGCATATCAGGCACTTGGAGACTCCAGCTGTAAAGTCAGAAGAAGACAGACTATACCTATAATTATCTATAATTCATGAGGCTGTTATTTGCTCTGTCCATTCATAAATGTACATAAAATATTCCAGATGTGTTCAGGAACAAGGACGCTCTGAAATACACCACAAGGGTCACAGAAAGGAGCTACTAAAGCATGCCAGGATGCTACTGGGCGAAATTTGTGAAGTGATGATTTGTATGTGTGTGTCTGTCCCTGCAGCGGACACGGAGGATGTGTGTATTGTGGAGCGTCTGTTCTCCAGCAGCCTGGTGGCTATCGTCAGCCTGAAGGCCCCCAGAAAGCTCAAAGTCTGTCATTTCAAGAAGGGAACTGAGATCTGCAACTACTCCTACTCCAACACCATACTGGCTGTCAAGCTCAACAGACAGGTAGGAGGATCAGGGGGAAGAAATACCTGCCTGTGAGACCACACTTTCACCTGACACAAACCACTCTGTCACACCTTCATCAAACACCAGCAGACGTGTATCTTGATGTTTTGTTGCTCCTCTGCAGAGGCTGATTGTTTGTCTGGAGGAGTCGCTTTACATTCACAATATCCGAGACATGAAAGTGCTGCACACTATCAGAGAAACTCCACCTAACCCTTCAGGTGAGTCTGAAGAACAACAAGCAAGTATCTCAACGTAGTATGTAGTCGGTAGTAGGGCAGGAACTAGAAGTGGCACATCATGAGTCGATTTGATTCCAATCCAGAGGGCTATAATGCAATTATAAAAGGATTATTGGTGCAGCTTGATGCATCAAAATTTTTGATTTTCATACATGTGTGACCACTTTCTATTTTTAAAACATAGCGTATTAGTAATGATCCATAATTAATTTAGTTGGACACAACTTGCATACAGTTTGGCTCTTGCTCAGGTCCTTTTTCCCTTTGACTTCACAGCCAAAATGCTCCCATGCCCTAGCTTTTAAGCCAGAGGGCTGATTGTATCCATCTGCAGTTGCTCAGACTCAGCCATCCTCACCAGCACTCAAGAAGTAACCCAGTTGAGATTATAAACATGTAATGACAATCGTTTTTGTCTGTGTTTTACAGCCCAATTGGTTCTGGCTTAAAAGATATACAGCCCAGTCTTACAGAATTGTTACAAGCGATCGTGATGTTGGGAACTGGGTTTGAAATTTACAATTATGGACTTTTGCATTAGAGATCTGACTGCTCAGACCACATTTAAAGGTGATCTGGGCTACATGTGACCACATTCTTTTAGCACCTTGTACGCAGATGTTCCCTGGGTCACATTGAAACAACCTCCTGTAGGTACATCATTTGTTTCCTTGCACTGCAAATTATGCAGTAGATGTCTAACCTGCAGCTGAGGTCTGTGAACACACTAGTATCTCCAGACTCTCTTGAAAAATGTGCTATTTTAAGAGTTGTAAGTGAGGGGAAACTTTATAGACTTAGTGAATCACTGTTTAGGACAAATGGAGTAGTTACACAGCAGACATTTTGATATGTCATAGCAGCAGCATTCCACTTAGGGAAGGTCCTTCTATGTTACTGGGGCACTTAATGGAACTGAGCCGTAATTTCTGTTATTGAGTCCACCTGTGTTTTTCCTGCTCTGACAAGCTAAAATGTCCTGAACCTGACCAAGTGGTTTTGTTGTCTAAACGTAACTTAAGTGTGACTGAAAACTGAACTGAGATCATTTAAAAACTGTAAATAATAAGTCAACTAAGTCTGAAATTGTAGTTAACTAACACTGTGTAACGTTTTACTCTCTCAAGACTCGAACCCCAGTTCAGTGCTTAACTTATCCACCCACTGCAGTCTCTTGCTGACAGCAAATATGTTGATATTTATAGATAGACTAAGGAGTTGGGTGTGAATAACCGAATAGTTGCTGTGTGCCTATTCTCATCCTGGTGCAAGTAGACACTCCGTAAATATTAACAGCCAATTTTGACAGCTGGAGCCACACCAAACTGAGGAAGATGTATACCCATGTGAATGCCCTGTACTGCAACGTTTTGGAAAAAACACACAAACCGTCGCACCCCTAGTAGGGTGTAGGGTGGGAAATTTTCAAATGCTGTTGAAGAGTTTTTTTTTTTTCCATATGCAATGTATAATGTAAGCTCTGAAACCAGGGATGTGAATATCCTCAGTTTTTGGGGGGAATTTGTTTCATCGGTTTATTTTTAGGTCAAAATGAACTCATTTTTGTTTGCTGTGGCCCCAAGCTGTCGCTGTGATCTCAGTTTCTTCTGTACATCCACAGAACAAAAACCCACTCATGCTGTCAGAACTATTAAAAATATTTAGATCATTGTAGTCAGTTGAGTCCATCTTTCAGTTTCACTTATCGTCAAGTTCAGATAAATGTGTTCCTGTTGGAAACAGATTCATTTGTAGTTCTTTGGCCTCTTTTTGTTAATTAGTTTATATTTGTGCTCATATTTCTCCAGGATTGTGCGCCCTTTCCATCAGCAATGACAACTGTTATCTGGCCTATCCAGGCAGCGCTACGATAGGAGAAGTTCAAGTGTTTGACACAGTCAACCTGGTAGGTGAACAAAGACACAGTAAAGCGCTCTGTCCGACACTATCATATCTATCTCTTTTATATTTATTCATGCAAACAAACTTTTTCTCCTCTGCTCTTACTTCTTGCTTTTTCTAACACACAACTGCTCTGTTCTTACCCCGCAGTCCTGACAGCCAGTGTTTCCTATCATCAGCCACTGATGCTCCCATTTTTCATCTTTTTAAAGTAGCACATCTCTAACTAGTGTCAGTATTTGTTTTCCAGCGAGCGGCTAACATGATTCCAGCCCACGACAGCCCATTAGCGGCTCTGGCTTTTGATGCCAGTGGAACCAAACTGGCCACAGCCTCAGAGAAGGTGAGATAGTTAGTGTACAGTACATTGGCCTGTGGGGGTTATTTGTGTGTGATTATTGTTTTCCGGCTGAGTAAATATGGATCGCTGTTGCTTCCCCTCCAAGTTTTGTCATTCTCTGTGCATCTTTCACTTCCTCCCAGGGCACAGTCATTCGTGTCTTCTCAATCCCAGAGGGACAAAAGCTCTTTGAGTTTCGAAGAGGAGTCAAGAGGTAGATGATCCGATGGCTGATGCGCTACAGTTTTATTCTTCTAAAGCTGTTTGACTGTGATGGACTGGCATGACTCTGTATCTTATCTTAGGTGTGTGAGCATCTGCTCGCTGGCGTTCAGTATGGAAGGCCTGTACCTGTCGGCCTCCAGCAACACAGAGACGGTCCATATCTTCAAATTAGAGACACAGAAGGAGAAGTATGTGTACGTACCTTTTTTTGTCTCTGTCATCTTACATCCAGTTTTGAAAAGCTCCCAACGGCTGGGATGTCCTCCCTGTTTACCTACAATATGCTCCATGTTTCTTAGAGAAACACAGGCTTCTCAGATTCTGTGTGTATGTGTGTTTAGGCCAGCGGAGGAGCCCACTACATGGGGAGGCTACCTGGGGAAGGTCCTGATGGCGTCCACCACCTACCTGCCTTCTCAGGTTACAGAAATGTTCACCCAGGGGCGAGCCTTCGCCACCGTACGTCTGCCCTTCTGCGGCCATAAGAACATCTGCGCCTTAGCTGTGTGAGTACACAGACAAACACACCTATATGCAAACATATAATATATATGCACAGATACAGCACTGTTGTTGTTCGGTTCATTATAGCACTACACTGTAGCTCTTCGGAGTACTGAAGCTGCAGAGTAGCAGAATTAGTAATGTGAAGTCAGCAGCTGTTAGTTTCCACAGGGAACTGGAAATATGACCCTCTACTTATGAGCAGACATGTCATTTTCTGTTAAGCATGTGAAGTAAAATGGATGTTTTTTTCAGATACTACCACGATCCTGATGCTAATTTCCATTAGCATGTTAATGGTAATTTCTATTATGTGTTAGCGTCAAGCTATCAGTCTAAACACTAAGTATTTATAAATGTATGTGTGTATATATTTCAGCATTTTCGGCACATTATTACAATAGCATGATAATACTGATAATCGTGATCATTTTGATCACTATAATCGTGATAAGAAATTTTCATACAGTTTTATCTGTAAGATCACTAATTAACTAATGAAGATGCTACCCTGCAGTGTAGAGCAGCATATGTTTCAAGAACTTTATCTTAACAATTGTTATATCTTTTGATGAATAAGTGCAGCATATCGTTACTTCAGCCACAGAGGACTGTGATCCAAACACAGTTTCAGTGGTTGCATTGCAACAGCACACAAGCCACAGTAGCTAAAAGTGGGTCCTGAGATGTTTATTAATATTTGTTGGGGTTTTTTTCTGTCTTAAATTAGGATTCAGAAGATTCCCAGGTTGTTGGTGGCGGCAGCTGATGGCTACCTGTATCTGTACAACCTGGATCCACAAGAGGGAGGGGAATGCACACTTATGAAGCAGCATAGGTAACACCACACACACACATAGACTGAATGTGACAGATGTAGGATGACGACACACAGGTCACTGAACTCTGTAATCTGAAGTTTAACACAGTCGACAGTCCAAACTGAGCGTTTATTGTCTCTGAATCTCTGCTGTCATGGACTTCAGGTTAGACGGCAGTGCTGAGCCATCCAATGAGATCCTTGAGCAGGGGTCACATGAGCGCCCTCTTGTGGCCCAAACCTACAGTGCTGCAGTCACTAAAGGTATGTCACAAAAATAATCACAAGTAACTTTATTTCACAGATCCTTTGTTTCCAGTGATTTTTGTAATAATTTCAAAGGCCTTTGGTGAAAAGAACTATGTCATGTCATGTCAGTTGTTGGGAATTATTTATTTGAGACACTTACTTAAGTTTAGTTAGTTGTGCATTTATAAGCAGTTATGTGTTTCCAGAGGTATTATATTCATATAATTATATAAGTAACTGAAACCTTTTAGTTTTAGTTGGACCTTTTTTAGGTGGCTAAAACATGTTTTGTTGCTGACCCTGTCCCCTGCACAACATTAGCTGGCTACGCTGGTATTCCTGCTGCTTCTCCAAACTGGGGGGTGTGCTGACCACCATCTGCTGTTGCTAATACACTGACTATGGACAAGCACCTCGTACAAGCCCTCTTCAAAAAATACAGAACTATAACTTTAACTAACAATTAGAAAATCAATTTTTGACATTTTTGAATCGATGCAGAATCTTCCACATCCGCGTCTCGATGCATCAAAGAATCGATTTTTCCCCTAAACCCCTAAATGTAAGTCATGTGCAGTTATTTGTTTCATCATTTGACCGTTGACCTCTTGTTTCCTAGGTTACTGCGAAGAGCAGGGCGCCGTGGGAGGCGCGGGGCTAGAAGATGACCTCAACGACTTGCGCTTAGAGGAAGAGAACGAGCAACCGCCACTCATCCTTGAAACTGACTGACTTAACGGACGGCTGTACCCACCAATCAGAGGGCTCCTCTGGTGCTGCTATGAACATGTGACACAAGGGGGGCAGGGCCAGGATCAAAGACTGGGGGTGTTTTTAAACGCTCAAAGTGTTCAAGAGCCTGTCTGTAAGTCTGTCTGTGCATTCGTCTGTTCACATACACGTCTATCTTTTTCTTCCCTCCCCCTCCTCCCTCCCTGCGCTCCCTTTGCCCTCAGTTTTGCCTGCGCAGGCCAAACTGATGCTTTGCATGTACATGTGCCAACGCTAAAAACATGCTCCAATGTGAAAACGAGTATCTGTGAGTGCGTGTGTGTGGACGTTTGATCAAAAAAAATGTAGCTGTGTCTCCCCTTAAGACACACACACTGACGCAAGCACTGTGTAAAACTAAAGTGATTGTGTAAGTGCCTCGCTGCCCCGGTGTCATGGTTTCTTCTGTTTGAGAGGCGGGATCTCTTTGCATTGGCTCAATAAAATCTATTTTCAGTTGTCGGATCTTAATTGGGAGTGTGTGTACTATCTTTTCTGACCCTTTCCTCTCTCACACACAGTCACACACTGTCTTGCGAGGAGTGTGGCATCAGTCATCCCGCTCAACTTTATCCTCCAAACAACGATTCAGAAGCCTTTTGCATGAGGCAGAGGTGTTTGCGAACAAGAGTGTGTGTCTGTGTGCTTGTGCAGAGATCTCATTTGTATGTGTGTGTGTGTGTATGCTGGGCATGTACATTAGCAAAACACTGAGTAATTAGCCTCCACTTGCACCCCCCCCCTCACTTTTACCTCATCCAAACAGAGGCTCAGCAGACGTTCCCGCCCTCTCCCCGGCCTCCTCAGGCCTGCAGTCATTGGTTGATTTTAAAACTCTGATATTAATGATCTTTTTTTTAAATCTACATAACCAATCATAACCAATGATGTGTCATGCGTAAGAAAACATGCATGGTGTTGTTGATGTGGTACTTTGTCCATACATCGAAGACATGTAGGTGGTGATGATCAGTTAAAGGCAGACGAGTTGAGAAAGGCAGGAAGCCGTCTGTCTCTGCTCTGTACATTACTAGATGTGGCAGGATATCACTGTACCATATTGTCCGGTTATGATGAGACTTTAAACGCTGGGGTAGTGGGTGTTTGGCCGTCAAGGGAGCTGTGGATTACAATTTGATTGATCTGGAGCTCAGACTGAGCCTCATCAACTGGTCCAGGATTCTGCACGATTCCCTGTTAATCCTTTGGTGTCTGAAGCCGCTAGACAAGGATTAGCCACAGGGTTTTTGGAGTGTCAGGCATTTTCTAATGATTTTGTATAAAATGTGAAACATTCATCTGAAACTAAAATGAAAATAAATTCCATGTTGATGTATGAGATAGATGCCTTTTGTTCTTGTTACATTGTGGTAACTTGCTCACATTCATTAAGAAAGGTGGGGAAATTCAGTGAGAAGTTAGTTGTTTGTATTGTGTTAGTTAGCATCACAGCTACCTTAAAGTACTTTAATAACTTTCATAACCTTAATTAAAGGAGCAATATATAACAATTGTTGTCATTTAATAATTTTAATTTATTGTCTTTCTAGGGTAATAAAAACACAACAAATCTTATTTTCAAGTGATTAAACATACGTATGAACATTATATAACATTTCCACTAATGAATCTTACACATCACACAGTTGCACATCCAGCAGATACTGAGCAACATTAGCGATCGTTTGGAGTGACATTTCTTTCTCAAGTTATATATTCACTCTCTTTTAGCTCTATTTTGGTCTTCACCAGTTATTGAGGGAAATAGCTGGCTTCTTTAGCCAAAAAACACAATGCTCCAATATGTCTACCAGCCTGTTGCTAATTGTGTTGGTCTGCCATCTGGTTCTTCATAGCTCATGTACTGTGGTTTTAACAGAGCTCTCTTGGTCAATAGGAGCAGTGAGACAGAACCAAAACAGGAAAGCTACAGGTTGTAAAACCAAAACAGTCAACTGAAAGAAACTAAAAGGCTCTGAGAGGAGCTGCAGTGTTGGGTTGCATATGCACCTACTATATGAAAACTGTTTTTATTTGTTGGCTTTATATGCAGCATTGTATGTATATTTCATCCTTTTCTAGTTTATTTTAACTTTAATATATAGATATTCTTTATATTATTGTTTTTTTATTCATACTTATTTATAATAAGGGTTTAAGATTTTTGTCCCCCAACCAAATGGCTTGTGAATGTTCAAATTTTAGCAGCCTCTCAATAGATTACTGCAGATTTTTTGGCTGCTGAGTAAAGTTGAACCACACTGAGGGATCATTGCAAAAATGTGTCTTTATGTATGAAGTATATATTCTGTATTTTATATTTTGTGTAAAGAATATTGGCCGATATATGGATATAGGATTTTTTATTAGTTCATAATAATCAGCATCAACCCCAAAAAGCCAGGATGTGTCAGGCCCTTATTTGATTAGAAACGTCAGGACATTGTTTCACATAGTACAGATAGTACAATTTATGAATTCACCTTTCCAGATGTGGATTTTTCTGTCCATACGCAGATAAAAGCTAAATACTCAAAGATAATATATTAAAAAATCACAGATGTCTCATTTGCTCATTTGCTTGTAGTTTATTAAGACTTTGCAGCAAGCCATAACACACACAACACTCATGCAGGAGCGACACACACAGGTGGGCTCTCTATCATTGACGTGAGAGCACAGCTTCACCCACTCCCCCCTCCAGTATAGAGACACCAGCTGAGATCATGAAAGGCACACACAGACACACACATACTATTAAACAATATGGGATCCAACATACTTTACAGAACCATGTGAGCAAAGACTGTAGACACATACAGAACACTGAAGGCACACTGAATAACACAGACACAGCGTGCAGGCTAAAATCAACTAGTACAGCTTAAGTGACCAATCCTAAGACTATATTGATTAAGACTATTGGTGATGTTAAAGACTCATTTAATTATTTAAGACTTTCTATTACTAGGTCTATCTGGGCCTTTTTAAGACTTTCCTCGGGTGCCTGAGCTCATACGTCCTCAGTCAAGCGTCCTGCGGAGGTCTGAATGGCTGCGTGTCACTCTGTGGGAGCGCAAAGACAAAGACAGTCTGAGCAATATTGTTCTGATGCATTACAATGAGATCCGCAAAGCCCATTTCTGTAAAACAACCAATATTCAAAGTCCACACGGTTGATTTCTCGATTGAAAAACTCTCAGAAGTGAATTTAGTGATGAAAGAGCAGACAAAAACTGTAGACAAAACTACAATGCAGTGCTAAAGCCATCTCCCTCATAGTCTGCCCTGGGATGGTCTGAAGAGATGCAATGCATTGTGGGGTGGTTGAGCATGTGCAGTCAGCTCACATCGTGTATTGAGATATTCTTGCTAATCAGTACACAACCGGGCCTTTCTCATATACACAAAATACACATACTATGCAGTTGAAAAACACTACATACTCAGTTTGACATCTTACTTAATGGGGGTGTAACGATATATTGATCTGGATCGATATATTGCTCAATATATAACGCTCAATAATCCAATATGATTGGTGTAAAGTGAAAATGTCGATCTATATCGTCATCTTTAAGATATGCCTTTATTTTGAAATCCCCTGAAGTTTAGTTTTTTAGTTAGTTACATTAGTTTAGTTTTAGTTTTTGTGAGTTGGCATAAATGTAAGTGATCTGTGTTAAATGGACATACATCTGATGATATCGATCATAGACCCCTGAATTAAATCAAATTTAAATTGTATTGTGGACAGCCTTGTTATATTAGCAAATATTGTATCATTGTCCAAAGAACTGATATATTATATTGTGATGAAACTTGTGAGTTACACCCCTAATACTTAGTATGAACAGTACATTAGTTTGTGGTTCTGAACAAAGCTGTGGTCCTCCTATTTCAACGTGTTTTGGTTAAGAGAAGTTCAACAACATGGAGGATGGAAGTCCTCTAAAGTGTCTTGTATAATATGAGTGAATGTCTGAGAAAGACAACAAGTCTTCAGTTAGGTGTATATATTTATACATCAGTTTAAAAAAAAATTACTTCATAGTCTTTTCATAGACATGCATGTTAATTTTTCGTCTGACTCCTGGGAACTGAATGTGTTATTTCTATGTTGTCTATGAATATTTAGACTGTTGAAACACCCACCTGCTAGTGGTGTGTGTGTGTGTCTCTGTCCCCGTCTACCCGTCCTGTCCTCCGCTGGTAGGCTTGTTGACCTGGACGATCTCCACTGAGGTGAAGCCTTTCGTGGCGGAGGCTCGGTTCCTCATCCTCATTTTATTCAGGGTCATTTCTGCCACTTCCGCACGCTCCTCAGCATCATCCAGTTCATGGACCGTCTTCCTGTATTTAGACAGGCTGCTGTTGGCCTGCTCCTCCTATAGAGACACAGGCAGGTTTGTCTTCATATTAAATTTTAAATAAACACAATTGCTGTTTGTTACATTACAAAATATTTCTTCAGCATGCTCTCTAACATGTCTGCTTTTGAGAAATAAAAGTGTCCTATTTTTTGACTGACACATTTTTGAAAATTCACACTTTAATGAGATTCAAGTAGCCTAATTAAAAGTGACACAATTAAAAGTAATTGTTCAACATTTCAGGAAATTCGCTTATTCGCTTTCTGGCTAGTTAGATGACAAGTCTGATACCACATGAGTGGCTTTGATTAGGGCTGAAAAATTAAGAAAAAATATTTGATTACGATTATTTTGACGAGCATCTCCAATGTGGCTTCATTGAATTGGACATGCAGCTGAAATGTCTCAGGAGATGAAACCTGCCAGATAACATTTTACTGAGCTTATGTAGGCTCTAAGAGTGTCTGTGTATGGTCTGCTTTTCATATTTAGTTTAGGTACAGTGTTACTGCAGCTAGGTGAATTGATGCCTCTTAAACTGTTTTATGGGTATACTGTGTTCAGATCTTTTTAACGCATTTTGCTTGTTGTTCTTTCACATAACTAAGACTACAGAAGTGCTAAAAAAATAGGCTACATCAAATTATTCTAAGGGATATACATGAGGGTTGATGAGGGTATACTTTTAATCTGGTAAGTGGTCCTAAGATATGCAGTTAGAAAGAACTTGTTCCTTAAATGTCACAAAAAATCCAAATTGTTCTTTAGAAAGAGATTAAAAAAAAAAATAAAATAAATGCAACATCACCACTCCTACTCACAGCATCCTCTATCTGCCGTTTGTAGCACTTGAGCTTGTTCTGGAGTTTCTCCACCAGCTCTTGCATGCGCTGATTGGTCTTGTGGTCCTCCTCCGTCTGGAACATCAGCTCCTTGAGTCGACGCTCTCCCTTGCGGAGGTTTTTCACCGTCTCCATGTGGCGCTTCTGCTCCTGGTCCAGCTCATTCTCCACCTCCCTGATCTGGTAGCAATAGAAGGGAAGAATCGACAGTGTGTGGATGAGACCTGGTGTGGGTGTGTGACCTGTTCCCGTTTTGTCATTTTTAAAGGGATAGTCTGGATTATTTGAAATGTAGTTGCATGATGTACTTATAGATAGTATCACCTACAGTAGATGCAGGTCAGCATGCCCCCAGTTAGGAAAAAACGAAAGAAAAAAGGTCCATCTAGAATAACAAATAATATCACTTTAAGTTTACGCTATATTTAGAATATTTTCACTGCTTTACTTTTCCATTAGACAGCCTTTCCTGACAGGAAAAAGTCACGCTCTGTGGGGCAAAATCACTGATTTAGCTAATGGAGTTTGGTTGGCTTGGGGAGAGCTATATTTGGCTTATATAATGGTGGTTTCCAATCAGAAAAGGCTGTCTGATGCCAAAGTAAAGCGGTGAAAATGTTCTAAATATAGTGTACACTAAAACTGATATTGATATTTCCTTTTTCAAGAGGCTAAAATATGTTTTGTTTCTGACCCTGTCCACAGGAGGACACTGCCCACCTTCCATGCAACTCGACTCCTCTCTGCCTCTTCGACTGGGGCTGTACACCGACATTTACTGTGGCTGATACAATGTCTTTCAATAAGTACCTCATACAACCCCAAGTCAAATAATCCAAACCATCCCTTTAAGATAATGTTATTGCCTGCCAGCCCTCAATCAGCCCAACTCCTCACCCTGGTTTCCAGTTTCTGGATGGTGCGTTTTTCCAGCCTTCATTGCCTGCTGCTCAGCCTCCTCCAGCCTCAGTGTGAGGTCTCTGAGGTTCTGCTCCTGGTTCCTCTTGATCTTCTCCAGGTGGGAGCTTCGATCCTGCTCCTGCCGAAGCTCCTCACACAGCCGCGTTGCCTGGAGACAGACACATTTGTTCATGCATCTATAAAATGACCCTGAACTGAACTCGTCCATTTAAAGTCATTTCTGTTTCATGTGTTTTAGGCCTTTACTCTGACGTTTGTTTGTGTGCCTAATGTTTAAACTTTGTGGGGAGGTTTTTTGAGTGTCTAGTTGCACAGCTTACATCAGTTACAGCCTTCTTGGCTCTCTCGTCAGCAGAGCGAAACTCTGAGATCAGTTCCTCGTTCTCGCTGGACAGTCGGGTGAGGTCAGCCTCCAGTTTTCTCTTCAGGATAGTCAGACTTTGGTTCTAGAGCAAAAAAATGGATGAATGTAGTTAAGATTACACAATGATCCTCTAGAAAAAATGGTCGCACTAATAAGTCATGCAACATGAAATTTGAGAATTAATTAGGAATCAAAACTAAAACCATATTAAGCCTACCAATTCCCTTATTACTAATAATAATATTAATACTATTACTACTACTATAATAATAACACAGAGGGCCAAACAAAGTCAAGATAAAATTAAGGTAAAATTAAAACACAAAATAAAAGATGCAGGGAACATGGTAGAGAAAAGACAGACCAATACAAGAGAAAAGAGCAATAAAATGAAACAAGAAAAAACGAGACAATATAAATAAAGAAATCAAAAAAGACTATAAAGAATAGAAACATTTAACTTTTCTGTACAGGGACTGCCACCTACCTGCATGTTGATCTCACTGAACCTCTCTGTGATCTCCACCAGCTCCTGCTCGATTTGTTTGCGGGCCCTCTCGGACGCCTCCAGGCCTCCTCTCAGCTCCTCCATCTCTCCCTGCATCAGGCACAGGCGTCGCTCCTGGAGGCTGTACTTCTCCCTCAGCTCGTCATGCTGACGGGCGTCCTCGTCCATCTGCACCTGCAGGTCCTGGACGAGACACGAGAATTACTGCTGCAGTATTTTCAAATTACAAACTTTTTCTTTTTTTCTTAATATATATACTTTTTATTTGTCGACTTACTTCAACCATATTTTAACTTTGTTCTCCACGCTACACACTCATATCACTGTGCAAAATAGTCCCCTCCAGGATTTCACAGGATTTTCTGGGGATTGTTACATCCTAAAATGCCTGATTTCACGGCAACATCTCTAAAGAATTGTCATGCATGTCATGCAGGCTCAGGATGACAAAAAAATATAACAAAATATGCTCTGTTTGTACATGAAGAAGTGCACCTGGGTGGTATTGATAAATGTTAATAACAACAAACCTTGTGCTCTTTTTAGTAATCTTATCATCGTATTTAACCTGTTGAAATGGTGTCATAAAATAATGGAGTTGTATCCTCCAAGAATGCTTCCACCAAAAAAGTGAATTTGTTGTTTTGTGAGAACTGATATTTATTTCCCTCCATTCTTCTTCTAATATACCAGTTTCTAAGTGTTTCTCTTTCTCTGCAGGGTTTTTGGAAGCACTGCTTCAAATAAAACTCCTACTTTGATCTGCTGCTGCAGCTTCTTGAGGGTTTTGACCAGCTCAGCGTTGTTCCTGTTGGCATGCTCCAGCTGAATCTCCATCTCATTCAGGTCTCCCTCCATCTTCTTCTTCATCCTCAGGGCCTCAGCACGACCTTTGGCCTCTGCCTCCAGGCTGGCCTGCAGCGACTCCACTGCACGCGCATGGTTCTTTCTAGACAGCACAGATGACACAGGCCGAGGACTGGGTTATTATGAAACAAAGCTACAGCTTGCTGGTGGCACAGGTACAATCTATGCACTTGTGAATGAATATCTTCTTAAGTTATGTAATGAACTAACAGTTTACTTCAGGAACTATATGAAAATTATTGGTAGGGTCAGAAAAGAGGAGTTTTTGTTTTTTTATTTTGTGTTTGGCGCAATGGAAGATTTTTTTGACAGAAACAGATGTTTAAGTTAGGTTAATTCCTTTAAGCCCCATGGTCCAATGTTCCCCAGCTCTTTGTTTCTCTCGTTCAGAAGTACTGTGGATAGAAAAATCTGTTAATTTATGTTGCAATTTGTGTTAGGTTGATCCATATATTGTTCCATTAACATATTAACTAACTAAAAAGTTAGTTATCCTACTCATGATGGCTCTGCAGGGAAGCTCTAATTTCTCCTTGTTTGGGGAAAAATTGTCGGCCAAATTATCACTGCAAGTGTGTACACTGGTTTTCTAACCTGGTGACTTCAAACTCTTCCTCCTTCTCGTGGATTCTGCGGTCAATGTCGGCTTTGACCTGAGCAAGCTCCAGCTGTACACGTACCAGTTTACCTTCCTCCACCTGGACACACAAACACACACACACACACACACACACACAAACACACACACACACACACACACACACATACACACACACACAAACATACACACATTTTGACAGCTGAAAAATAGACAACTGCACAATGAGCAGAAGCAAAAGTCCTTTGTGGCTCAAAATTTCCCCCTCAAATCCATCTCAAAATCTACCTTCTGTGTGTAGCCACACTGACATTCATGTTATCTTAATAATGTTTGATCATTTTCTCTTCAAAGTTTTGTTCAATCAATCCATCATCTGCCAAACCTGACTGGCAATAATCCATCATATAATCTTTCTTCAGATTTCAAGTTTTTTTTTTTTTTCCTCTTTGTTACCTCTAGTGAAGCTTCGGCCTCCTCCAGAGCCAGCTGCAGCTCCTCCTTCTCCACCTCTAGCTTCTTCTTCATCTTCTGCAGCTCGTGGACGCTGCGGCCTCCTTCTCCCAAGCTGGTCCACCAACTCCTTGATTTCCTCTGAGGCAAAGTGGGCACATGACAAGCATATACATGCGCCATCAGATTTTATTATCCAGATTTTTAGGACATCAGCCCCTCAATCACACTTTCCCATTATGACGCACTGCTACCACAGTATCTACAGCAGTTAGAAGCTACCTGTGAGGGTTTTGTTTTCCTTGCGGACAGTCTCTATCTGATCCTGGCTCTCCTCGTAGGCTGTCTTCAGCTTGTAGAGCTCGGTCATGTAGGAGCGGCTCTCCTTCTGGCTGTTGTCCAGTTCCAGTTGCAGCTCCTCATTCTTCTGGCTCCACTCGGCCGCCAGCTTGTCGAAAACTCGCTGCTTCTTATCCAGAGCTGCTGCTGCTGCCGTGGACTAGATGCAAACATGCAGACAGAAAACCAATAAATTTCCCAATTTATGATCTTAGATCATATCTTCACGATTCAGTCTGATTTTTCGATTTAAACTTTTTTTAGACTGACAGTTACACCATTTTTAGTATCGAGTCTTGGTTTGCAAAGATCAGGTTTAAAATTATGCAGAGCTCTGTTGCACAAATAAAAACTAATCTCAGTTTAGTAAATCCAAGTTTAGTACTGAAATTAAAGAGAGTTTCTCCTCCCTTGAGAAAAACCTGTTGGCTGGAGTGAAAGAAAGAAGACACATCATAAAACTCAACACTAAAAAGTTAGGTTGAGCCTGTCCTTTCTTTGAACAACTTCATTATTTGTCTCAATCCATCTCAAAAAGGCAGCTATTTTAAAAGTTAAACCTTCTCAAGCGTAAGCTTTAAGTTAATACTGATTCACAGTTTAAGTGGAGTTTAAAGTTTTGGTTCAACAGAATTAAATTTAATCTGGGTTTAGAGTAAAAACTAAAGTGAGGTTTAAATTCAATTTTAACATTATACATTTTAAGCTTGTTTTAAAGTTTGGTGCAACATAATTTAAAGGTAAACCAGGACTGAAATGGGTTTAAAAATGTATCTTTGTTGGTGCAACCCAGTCCAAGATTTTGATTTTGATTATTAGTTTTATATTAGGTTAAAATGCATTTTCTGGTTGCAGGTTCAGCTCAACATTTACAGTTAGTCAAAACAGCAAGCACTTTTAAGACATTATTTTCAGTAAGGAATGAATCAATAATATCCCACCTACAGTCCTGTGAGAGTCTATATTTTTAGAATGAATGCTTGTTCACAGCAGAGACGTGAATTCCCACAGAGTACGTGTTGCAGACATTCATTTGTCTGCGTGTGTGTGCATTACCCTCTCCAGGTCTATGGTGAGGTCCTCCACCTCTCCCTGCAGTCTCTGCTTGACCTTCTCGAGGCTGGCAGCTCTGGCTTGGGCCGCCTCCGCTGCCTCCTCAGCCTCCTGGAGACGCACTGCAAGTTTGCGCCTGGTGGAGAGTGGGCGGAGGGAGAGAGAGGGAGAGGCAACCGAGGGATTATTTTAAAAAGTATCTTAACAACCACCATGTTTCATTCATGCACAAGGCTAATATATTAAACTTTTGGAACCGCTTTGATCCACAGCTATAGTCAGAGGATTTATGTCCCTCCCTTCAACCTACTTGGTCTCCTCCAGCTCCTCGTGCGGTGGATGGCGTCCGTCTCATACTTAGTTCTCCAGGAAGTGACGTCAGCGTTGAGCTTGGACACGAGGCGCTGCAGCTCCCCGCGAGCCTCTGACTCCTCCTCCAGCTGCTCTTTCAGCAGGGAGAGGTCATGACGGGCATTGGCCAGGGCCACCACCGCAGTGTTACGGCCCTGCAGGGTGGGAGAGAGGCAGAGGGTTTTTGTTTTAAGGAGGTCGAACAATCATGTTATAGGCAAGTTTTAAAGACAACAAAAAGAAAACTACAGAGACAAAAAGAAGACAGATGGTCAGTTTGAATCTCAGAACCAGCTGAGGTGCCCATGTGCAAGACACCTACTGTTTAGCACAAGGCTGAAGTGTGCAGCTCTTAGTTGTGAAAATGTGTAAAAATATCACATAATGGCCCATAAGCAACTGATAAAAAGTTGAATTTAGGGAATTATGGCTCGTTTGTTTATTTCTCCTACATATCATCATATTCATTCAACTTTGTTTCACTCTATATTTGTCCCCTGGTCATCCCTGCCCCCCCTGCAGTGGCTCTTCACCCCAAGGGGGTGCCTGTCCCCAAGTTTTGGAACCACTGATATAAGGGCAGCAGACTTAAGTGCCACGTGTAACCCACAAACCAACAAGCTGATGACATTTGACAGGATGCTGCCTCTGAAATAACATACCATGCACTATATACCCAAAATGTGTATTATTGTTCAAGATACTTTTGTGTGATTAAACAGCAGTATGTATCTTTTCAGACGCACTGTTCAGCTCATATCACGTCACTTCCTGAGAGTCAAAAGCTCCTTTTTTGTGTGTGTCCAATCAGAACTCGCACTCACACACACTCAAAAAAAATCTATTCTAAGGCCAATTATATAACTGGTACAGGCAATGTGATGCCTTGTGGTAGACTGAGTAGTTTAAATTTGCAGCTTTTGTTACAAAATGCAAATGTTACTTTTTGCTGTTGTTAGTATCTGTTCAAACATTGGGGGGGGGGGGGGTTACAGCATTACAGGGTCACTCATTCAATACCTCCACAAAATCAGGTCTTAAGGCTTTTACATGTTTGATCCATTTGGTCCAGTACTTAATGAACACTTTTTGTTATGTCATTTACTATATCTATCCACTATTATTTTGTTGAGGATTCGGTAAGTAACCAGTGCCTTGTAAGTACTTTTTTACAAGCAGATATCAAAATGCCAAACTGTGCTGGTTTATAGTTTTATTAACCATTAGTGAGGTGGTCATTACATTTCTTAAGGCCAGCTGTATTTTGCATATTTTGAATTTCATGAACTGGCTGACAATGCTGAAAAGTGTCAAATGAATGAGTGTGTGTGTGTGTGTGTGTGTGTGTGTGTGTGTATGTGTGTTTGTAGTGACTTGTACCTTATTCTCCTCGTCCACCTGTCGCTTGAGCTCGTCGATCTGCGAGGTGAGGGAGGCCTTCAGCCTGCTCACCTGGGTCAGCTTACTCTGCACATCCTCCAGTTCCCTGCTCAGGTCGTTGTTCTCCGCTACACACACACACATACATAAGAAAATTAATAGACTGTTTAAAAAAACTCAAATGTCTGTGGGAATCTGTGTGTGTGTGTTCTCACCAGTCAGATGTATTTTGGCGGTGCTGAGCTCAGTCTGAGTGCGCTCCATCTCAGCCAGGCGGGCATTCGCCTCTGCCAGGTTGTCCTCCAGTTTATGGACATGGGCCTCAGAGTTCATCTACAGGTGTCAACATACAAATACACAGAGATGCAAAGGCAGGAGTGTGTTTGAGTTCATATTTATGTGTTTTCTTGGAGTTAAACACACAGGATTTTCCAAGTAACTTCATACCTTTGCTTTCTGAGTGGCCTCCATGGTGACGTTGAGATCTTCAATCTCCGCCTTCATGCTCTGTTTGTCCTTCTCCAGTTTCACTTTCAGCCTGGTCAGGTTCTCCAGCTGCTCGCCCAACTCTGCCATTGCGTCTGAGTGCTTCTTCCTCAGTGCCGCCGACGTGGCCTCTGATTGGAGCGCTGCCTCCTCCAGCTCCCGCCTCAGCTTCAGCAGATCTGTCTCCCGCTTCCTGTTCTGTTCGATCTAAAATGGGTCAGCCACAGATGCAACGACAGAGGTCAGTGTTTTCCACACGAAACAAAAATCAGTTTTGTTGACCGACAGCTCTCATTCACACTCACCTGGGCGACAGTGGCTCCTCCTGCTTCTTCCAGCCTATCACTGAGGTCCTCGAGATCTCGCGATAGCTCCGCCCTCTGCTTCTCCACCTGTCAGAGAAAAGACAGAGAACGAACTAATCTGAACTTTCACTTTACATAGTAATATCACATTTGCCAGGCAGAATGTTTTTAGAAAAATATTAAGCTCAGGAAAACGTTTTAACATTGTTAGCACTAAACATTTTTATGTTTTTGGAGAATGTTATCCTCCAATTAAATGAGGTGCTGCCAGTGTGAACTCCAGTAACCTGCCTAAACTAAACTGTTACAGATTGAATCTGTACCTTGGCTCTCATGGCTCGTTCAGCTTCCAGCTCCTCCTCCAGCTCCTCAATGCGGCCCTGAAAGGAGCAAACAACAATAAACTTGCATCTTTTAAACCAAATCATTTATCATCTCTTTATCATCTCACCTCTTTCACTTCTTCAACTCCTCATTTTCACCCTCTCCCACATTACCTAACTGTATATTCACACTGCACTTTACTCCGCAGCTCCTCTCTCATCTCACATTTGCTTCCCATAATCCTCTCCTTCTCATTCTGCTGACCTTATGCAACATTCATCACGTCACATTTACCTGTGCTACCACTGCTTGTAGTGCTGTATTTGCAAGCACTGCGGTGAATTCACCAATGTCAACACAGTGAACATCTAAAATGAATGATCTGTTTGTTCATAGCTCCTAAATAAAAATGTTTTTCTAAGTGGGAACTGTAAAGAGTTGTACAAGGACTTGTGCAATTTATAGTTAAAAAAAAAGTGCCTCGTGTGTCAGCCTCAGGGCTGTGAATGTATTAATGATAATAATGTTAACTTTATTTATATAACACTTTTAAAAACAGAGTTTACAAAGTGCTTTGACAGACAAAGCAAAAGAGCAGGATACCCAGGAGGTAATAGCTCATTAGCTCCAAGCTAGATGACTTCACTAACAAACATCTTGAACCACAGAAGAAGAAACAATCGAAAATCAGCCAGCTTGGTACCTGGTGCTCTTTGAGCTTGCGGCTGAGCATGGAGCTGAGCGACTGTTCGTCCTCCAGCTTTGAGTTCATGTTGTTGATCTCAAAGTCTCTCCTGGATGAACACGCAGCAAAACACACACACACACACACACACACACACACACACAGCAGAGGGCAGATCAGTGTGCAACAAAAGGTGAGGAGCACACACAGATGTATTAGTGCTGTACTTTATAAGATTTTGTTTTTATTTATTTATTCATTTTATTGGCTTATTTAACAGGGGCAGTGCACATTAATAAACATTACTGTAAATCTGTAAATGCGCCAGAGTTAGCCAAGAAGTTATTTTTCATTTGAAATCCCTGAGCAGATGTTTCAAAGTCACCCAAAAAACAGAATACGGAATGAACTTTTGAATATTAAACTGTATGTACAGAGGAAGATACTTTTGAAGCTTTAGTGAACTTTTCGGGTTCATTGTGTCTGTCTGTGTGTGTGCGTGCGTGCGTGTGTGTGTGTGTGTGTGTGTGTGTGTGTGTGTGTGTGATTGTGTGTATCTCACTTCTTGATGACCTCCTCCAGGTCAAGCTTGGCATTCTCCATCTCATTCAGGTTCTCTATGGTCATCTTCAGGTCTCCCTCTGCCTTCCTCCTCGCTTTCTCCACCTCCGCCCTGATCCTTTTCTCCTGCTCCCAGCTGTCCTCCAGCTACACCCACCCACACACACACAAACACACACAAACACATCACGCAAACATCCAAACATGATAAATCACTAATGCTGAGTATTTCAGCTGCAGGACAAATCCGTCATGTTTTTTCTGTCTCGTACCTCATTCACTTGGCTGTTGAGCTTGCTGTTGGTCTTGGTCAGATGGTTAACTTTGTCTTCTTCTGTTTGGAGATCCTCCAGAGTTTTCTGATTAAATTATAAGCAAAAGATAGTGTCTTAAAATATTAGTTTATGTGCACTCATGTTGTCAGGTGTGCATGTCCACATACACACTCTTGTGCAAGAACTGTAAAAATTAAACAGCAGAGAAAAGGCAAAATTTCAAAGCAGCTTACTTCAACAGATTTTTGAGTTTTGAGTCCAACATAAGTTTACAAAGAAATTCTTTGAGGTTTAGAAACACCCAAAAAACTGTATTTTGAAAAATTGCTAAGTAAACTTATTGACATGAAAGTGAATAATGGTTCATAATTTCATATTTGCAACCATTTATTTTTTTAAAGGGACAGTTCGCCCCAAAATCAAAAATACACATTTTCCCCTGACCTGCAGTGCTATTTATCCATCTAGATTTTTTTGGTGTGAGTTGCAAAGTTTTGGAGATGCATTACAAGCCCGGGGGAAAAATATATATATTTGATTTTAGTTTTTTAGGTTTCTAAAACTCAAAGATTCAAGTTTAGCTAAAAAAGAAAAGTAAATTATCAGAAAAAGGGCCATGTTCAGTTTATTTAAAAACTTTGAGATTGATTCGGAACTCAAAAATTTAGTGAAAGGCAGTTGCTTTCACATGGTAAGTTTTCTCAACCTTTTTTAACAGTGTGTTTGTTTACCTGTTGCAGTTCCTCTAGAGCTCTCTTTTCCTTCTGCAGCTTGGAGATGTGGTCGTCTCTCTGGCCCAGGTCACCTGTCAGAGTTCGCACCTTGAAGTCCAGACCCTGAACACACCATTGAACAGAATTCAGTGGTAACATCCAAATCTTACATCGGATATCCTGGTTTTCTGTCCATTAACCCAGATGTCTCCACATCCAGACAATATTTATTTAAATAAAACTACATCTCCAGAGTGGCTAAACTTCATCTGCTCTGCCTTGTCCTCCTCCCCTCTACCTGTTTCTCCTTCTCAGTCTTGGCCAATGTGGACTCCAGAGACTCCAGGTCTCTCTTCAGCTCAGTCAGTTCCCCCTCCAGCTGCCTCTTCTGGCCGTGGAGGGAGGCGGTGTTGCCTTCTTCTTCCTCCAGGCGCTCACGCAGGTCCTATATTCAAGGTTATTTTAGACACAGGACTTTTTTTTTAGCTGTTTCCAGAACTCCAAATGGTCTTACTATCAGACTTCACACATATCACAGATTTTTAATAAGATCAAATGTTCTTGTGCTTTAAACCAGTATTAATCATATTAATTTTTTTCTGTGATTTATATTTATTTGTGTTCCTCCCTTAACTTTATATATGTGGTCTAATGGCATAATCACACTAATGAGTCTTTTCTAATTTCTTTTCTGTAATTTATTTGCTTTCATACTGGGTTTGTATGTGTACTGGATATATGTCCTAAGGCAACAGTTATTTTCATTCCTTTGAGGACTGGATGGACCACGACTGATATGGATGTGAGGTGATCCTTATATGATGCGCTATTGATGTTGTCTTTGTATGCCTCTTTTTCCTCCTGGGACTATTGTGAATGTAACCCTTAAAATAAAGTTAACTGCTGTAAAATTATGAGCTGTGTTGCATTGCATCTGGTGATGTGTCTGTTCAGTTTTGTGTTCCAACAAAACAAATGACAAAAATAAAGTTAAAAGAAGATAAAACAAAACTTAAAAAGAGCTGAATACACACATAATATTATATGGTTCGTCTATAACATATTACCTGCACTGCCTCCTCCAAATGGACCTTTTGGTGCATCAGCTGGGTGGCACGCTCCTCAGCATCACCCAGCGTGTCCTGCTCCTGTGGAACAACAAGGACATAAAGGAAGTATATATAAGTATGATGTGTGTGTGTATGTGTGTGTCTATGAGTATACAACTGCAATGACAGAGGCAAAGTATCAGTGGCTCTGGCTTGAGCTGGTGAACTCAATAACCCCTCATGAAGTAAAATTACCTTCAAGTTACAGAGTTAAGCAGCCACTTTTTCTAAATAATAAATAACTGGGGATCTTTTAAAAAACATGAGGTTGTTTTACGACCATTACATTGTTCTGAAAGTATTTCCTCAATATCAAAGACTCTTCGAACCAAACAAGAGAAGCAGAGGATTTTATACTGATGATTCAGGCTTTCTTTGAAGGTTCCCTAGAAGCCAGACGAAGTATTTTGACCTCATATTTTACTCACTGCAGATGTGAACTTACTGCAGCCAGCGCCAGGGCGAGGTCGTTCTTCTCCTGTGACAGTGTGACCATCTTCCCCTCCAGATCTTTGATTTTGCCCTCCAGCTCTTTGACCTTCTCCACTGCCACCCTCAGCTCCTCTTCCTTAGCCTTGAAGATCTCCTCCTGGCGGGCGACCATCAGCAGGGGCTTTACCTGCGGGAGCCAAGCCAGGAATTTGAGAATGATCATGGCGATAATGATGATGAGAAATTATCTTTTGAAATTTGGTGGAACTTCAAGAATTTTACCTTATTGTAAAGTTTCCACCAGCCCCAGAAACGTAGCTGAAGAAACTTCCTCACATTGCGTTGGATAGCCATCAGTGCAATTCTGCACCACACACACACATAATGTTAGTGCTCACAAACTTGCACTGTGTACTCCATCCCTCGGACCCCCCTGTCTTAAAGGAAAAGAGATTTTGTTCACTGACCGTCTGTCCACCATCTTCTTAAACTCGATCCTCATCAGAGTTCCTCGGAGCTGAGCCTGCAGCATGGTCATGATCTTTGCCAGCCGCTCGTCACGCATGTCCTCCAGCTTTGCCAGGACGCCTGCGCGGAAGAACACCTGGGGAGGAAAACACAGACAGATGAGAGGAGGAAGAGCAGGAAGGGTGAGGAAAAGAAAAAAAACTGAGGAAAAAGTAGAATTAAAGTCTTTTATTTAATTTAGTCTTTTAATATTTCAAGTAACATGATAATATGCTGGCATTTGTTGAATCTGTGGAGTCTTTCCAAATATTTAAATGAATAATATACTGAATTCATGTATTTGTTCAATAAGAGATACCATTTAAATGTTTTGGATGTAGCTGATTATAACTGTGGCCTACCTTGGTGTGGCCAATGCGGTATTCCATATTATCCAGTCCAACTGAACTGAGGAGGAGCTCAGAGGCCTTCTTGTTGTCAACGAATCCCTTGGGGATGACGTTTGGGTTGAGGATATAGTACCTGGGAGACATTAGGAGGAGGAACAGAAGTAGAGAGGGGTAGGGAGGGAAGTGATAAAAGTGAAAAAAGTAGGGAGAGACAATGTGAGATCAGGAGAAGAAGGATGAAATATAGGTGAGGGGGCATAAGGAGACAATAAATAGGAAGAGGACCACTAAGATGATTGTTTTGTTGAAGTGTGACTGCAGTTAAATTAACATGGACATGAATACAGAAAGAATGATGGTCAGACCTCTGTTTGAACTCTGGGTACTGTAGTCTATTGGGAAATCCTTTCCTGCAGATACGAATGCCCTCCAGCACGCCGTTACAGGCTAGCTGGTGCAGGATCAGATGGTTATCTGTCACACCTTGACCATGAAAGAGGGAAACAGTGATCATCAGCACCAAGAGTTTCAAGTGCATGGTCAATATTTTACCAGTGTCTCAAAAAGAAGACATTTCATAATACAGTGAACACCGTTTTCACTGTTTGTGCTTCAGCTACCGACCTGACTTCTTGAACTCGTTGGGCACGATGCAGCGGACAAAGTGGGGAGCAGTGCTTCGCAGGGTGCTCATCAGTTTGTTCAGCTGTTCCTGTTGTGCATAAATAGTTAAAGGACACCTGAGATGCTGAGCATGTGAGTTTAATTAAATGAGTGTGTTTGTGTTGTTTGTACTTGAGATCAATGACTTGTATTCTTGTTTCTCGTTTTAGTTTAAACTTTAGGTATTCAGATTGCTTAGCGTTACCCTGTAGAAGTTGGAGACGGTTTGAAAGGAAGACCCTTTCTTCTGTTTCTTGGTTCCTGCAGCAGCCTCCTCCTCTTTGAAGAGCAGAGCCAGCAGAGGCAAAGAGGACTTCTGGAAGAGTCCCACCACCGTCTCATTCAGTGGGTCTTTGTTCTTCTCCAGCCAGCCAGCGATGTTGTAGCCCACCTGTGAGAGGCACAGACAGCTTGACTGCACCTTTTGTATGTACGCATTGAAGTTACACATCACACTTTAAGGAGGTTCTTGTGGTTTTTTTTGTCAATAAAAGCATATGGCATGGCACACAGCACATGAGATATAGATGTAGATTATCTTTGAATTCGGTCATAGAATATTCAACAAAATAGCTATAAGCCGAATGCAACTGACCACAGGGCAATAAAAAAACATTTTTACATGCAAAGGTGAAAGACTTCAGGGCTGAATGGCACACATGTAGCCACAATTAATAACACAATACATCCAAAATGTGACAACAACAAGAAGTGCATTCATTCTATACGCTTAATCAGACAGCTTCATTGAAACAGCTATCACAGCGTCAAAAATTAAATTAATAACGAGAAATGCAATCCATTTAGCCTATTAGCCTTTCTATTGCAAAAAACAAACAAAACTTGTTGGCTGACAATAAACATGCATCCTGCAGTGGATTGGTTATAGTTTAAAAATGAAAACTAAAATGCTTTTAGAGGCCTAACTGGGGAGACGCCAATTTGTAACTAGGCTATAGCGCTCCACATCCCTATAGAAACGTGTGTGTTTTATAGTCATTAACATCTCCATGTCAAATGCTACAATCCAGTACTCACAGTGCCAGCATAGTGCACCAGTTCAAAGTGGGCCTCGGGTCCTTTCTTCCCCCCTTTTGGCTTGAGGAAGTTGGAGGACTTGCCCAGGTGGTTGTCATACAGAGCTGTTTTAAAGGTCATGTCTGTTGCCTTTGGAAACACACACTGCTCCTCCAGGATGGAGAAAATCCCCATAGGCTGGAAAAGACAGAGAGAGGGAGGTGGAAATAGAAAAGATCCGGCCCCTGTCCGTGTTTGTACACTTTATGGCTACTGTGTGTTACCTTCTCGAGCAGGTCGATACAGGCTTGCAGATCCAGGCCGAAGTCGATGAAGACCCAGTCGATGCCCTCCTTCTTGTACTCTTCCTGCTCCAGCACAAACATGTGGTGGTTGAAGAACTGCTGCAGCTTCTCATTGGTGAAGTTGATGCACAGCTGCTCAAAGCTGTTGAACTGGAGATGAATGACAACGTTGGCTCACTGAAGATGATGAGGTGACATGATCATGTCTCACCCAAATAATCTATTCAAATCTCACCTCAAAGATCTCAAACCCAGCGATGTCCAGCACTCCTATGAAGTACTGCCGCTGCAGCTTGGTGTCCAGGGTCTTATTGATGCGGGTCACCATCCACTTGAACATGCGGTCGTAGATGGCCTTTGCCAGAGCGCCGATGGAGTACACACACTGGTCCTGGTTCTGACCTGATATTTCAAATTCAGATATTGTAACTGTGGATGGGTGCATTGTCTACCCTCCTTGAATAGTCTAATCTTTACAAGAAAATCATCTAAATCAGTGGTATCAACTGTTTTGAGTTGTGACGCCCAAGGAACTCAAACTCAAGATCTTTGCTTTGACTCTCGAAAACACGCTCTGTTAAGTCTAAGCCAAATTATATCAGTGGTACTGGCAATATAATGTAAGAACCACTCCCATCATGCCAAGTGCTGGAGTGAGTAGTTTAAGTTTGCTATTTTATGTTACAAAATGCCAGTCTAACTTTGTGCTTGTGTCTGTTCAGAACATGGTGGTTTTCTAGGTGGTTGTCATTTTTGTGCTGGTTTATAGTTTAAATGATTAGTGAGGGGGCCTGTTTTTCTTGACGCCAGCTGTATTTTGCATATTGTTGCTGTTGGGCAGAAACCTTGTATGTCCAAAACTATACTTTTCAGGAAATGAAAAGTAGTCAAATTAGTCAAATTTAGCTATTTTTAATACTTCTCGACTGTAAATATTTGTAAAAACCAGCAGACAGACATAAAGGGTGACCAATAACATTGATTTATGTTTAAAAAATAAAATAAATAGAATGTCAAAATATGGAGATACAAGGTTTGCACCGGACAAACCTACAGCCATTGACCCCCTCAGAAATGATCTCTTGACCTCCTTGGGGGTCCCAATCCCGAGGTTGAGAAACACTGATCAAAATCATATCTATGAAATACCTTTGGTCACAAACTCATTGCCAACTTTGACCCTAGGACGTGTTATGCCCTTCTGCAGCTCCCCAGAATTGACGGCCATGAGGTGGGCGACTTTGTCAGCCACTTTAGGAAGGGAAGGAGAGAGGAGATAATGATGAAATGATTTCAACAAAGTCTTATAGCACATGCTGGAAAAATGGGTCAGAACAGACTACACAAATGAGATATAGGGACTGATGAGAGGAAAAAACAACATACAGAGTTTGAGACATAGAACTGGGACACCAGAATCAAAGTGATAGATGAAGCGAGGTGGACTTTATATACCCTCAGTGGAATCCACATCAGCCTGTTCCTCTCTGGCTTTCTGTTTGAACTTCATGTTGCTAAAGTGCATAATGCCTCCAGTCAGCTTGTACACGCTCATCTTCTCCTCAGGAGTGAAGCCCAGGACATCAAAGGCTTCCTATGGACACACAAGCATAAAGAGAGGGGGAGGACAGAAAAGAGAATATCAGCGCTGCACAACGGAGCCACACAAAGAGAAGCAACAGCACCATCAGCAGGCTCATGCACGTAGATCATTTTTCATTGGTTATGCAAAGAAATGTCTGTCTTTATTGATGATTTAAAATCAAAGCTCAGCATGAATAACTCAGCTCACACAGAAAAACTATAAACTCACATCAGTAAGCAGCAGTTCCTCCCCATCATCCATGTTGTCCACCACAGTGACTCCCTGACACACCCACACATACTGTTTGGGGTCTGGGCTCAACAGCAAAGCCTCTGGAAGATATAACATCAAACATTAATTAGACAATAACTTATGTGTTACACTAAAAGCGAAGCCCACTGTTTAATGCTGGATGTTACTAAATATTACCAACAGAAGTATCATACCCAGCCTTTTTGTCTGATGTACCTCAAAGCCCTGTCAGATGTACTTAAGTACATCAACACCAACAGACTTGGTCCAAATGTGTTTCATTTGCATTGATTTCAAACTGGATGTTATTCAGCTCTCATCATATTATATTTTTTCACACAATTGAATTGTCAATATTTAGATGAAGTTTGCATTCATACTGATATTTATACTACTAGTGTCAGAAGCTAGATGTTTCTGCTACTTTAAGCCAATAATTTCAACTGTTTACCCATTGTTTTTAGATCTTTTTACCATTTAACCACTTTTATTAGCTAGCTATTTCAACCTTTTATCCACTACTTTTAATGTTTTCACCATTATCCACTACTTTTAGCTGATGTTATTTTAAGCATGTATGCAACTATTTGGACTCTTTGTCCATTACTTTTAACTATTATTTCAACTGTTTTACTTTTAGCTATAGCTATAATATTAATATGAACTATAATATTATAATGTCATTTCAATCATTTATCCATTACTTTTAGCTAACTGAAACTTTTCATATACTCTGAATTGCAACACGTTGTGTTACAAATGACACAATATGTGAACTTTTTTTAAATGGTAATTTCTCTTTCTTCAAATTAATGTTAGCTGAGCTACTCTACAATATTTCCACAATCCTGCCTCCTGGCAACTGCACAGGGACACTCACAGATCACAGATTTAGAGTATGGTATTGATTTCAGGGTTAATATTTAAAAATGAACATCACTGTATGTGAGCAGACTCTCTCAATATTGCTCAGTCTCCATTAAACCCATTTTGAGACGTCCATGTGGAAACGCATTTTAATCCGTAAGACAAAAGTGTCAGTCTCCCTTTAAATGTAGATGTGACTTAATGCCATATTAACTGGTGACACTGCAGCTTTGTGTCTCACCTAGGAGTTCAGGCTTCCTTCCAGACAGGAGTTGGTAGAATATGTGGTATCCTCTCTCGGCAGCCTGCTGGGAAATCACCCTTGATTTCTCCAGCAGGTCTGGGCGCACACACACAGACACAGAAAGAACACGACAGACACAACAAGACAAACAGTTTTTAAGGATGTTAACTGTATTCCTTTCACACCTAATGATTTTTTCACAGGTTACCATCTTACATAGCATGTAAAAACCAAGACTTTACCATGGTGCAAGCTAAAAGAACAAGCTAAAAGAACACACTCACAGGTCTCAATGTCAGCACCAGACAGCTTAGCTGTTGGCCCAAAGTGGATGCGGATGAATTTCCCCTAAAAAAATCATAAATATTGTTTTCATAGATTTGGTGAGTTTGTTGTTGTTGTTATTTTTTGATAATTTTCATTTCATTTCACATGGACATTAATTATTTCAGTGTGTAAAATTAGCAAATATATGTGTCCCTACAAAGCGTGAGGAGTTGTTGTTCCTGATGGTCTTGGCGTTGCCAAATGCCTCCAGCACTGGGTTAGCCTGGATGATCTGGTCCTCCAGGAACCCTGACAGAAGAGAAGAGAAGAGAAGAGAAGAGAAGAGAAGAGAAGAGAAGAGAAGAGAAGAGAAATGTATAATGATTTTGTTGGACAAGAAAAGCAACATGTAAAATCATGTCTATGCACACACAAACACACACTTGCCCTCAGGCTTGGGGAGTAACGGATTACATATAATGGGATTAAGTCATTAGGATACAAAAAAGCCAACTGTAATCCATTACAGTTACAGAAAAGAAGACGTAATTGGATTACAGTTACATTTTGAAGAAATGGGGATTATTGGCAGGATTACAATTTTAAAATATATTTTGTGTGTTATTTCTGTTTTTGTTTTACTTTTTTTCTTTTTTGTTGTTTTTGTTTTCTCTTTGTTTTTGTCTGTTTTTGATTCTTTTATATTGTTAAACTTGATTTTGAATGTTCTTTGTGTTGTATTTGTCTTTCTTTATAATTGCTTACATACAAAAAAAATGAGAGTCATGCTGAAAACGGTCCATATTGTACGTCAGACTGACGAATGATTTATGAAATTCTCTCACTAATAAAAACATGAACTGAAAAAAATAAAATACATTTTAAAATAAAGAATAATATACTACCATGCACAGTGTGCGCAAATTACACTTTACGAGACTTGCAACACCACTCTGCTCTCAGGGGGGCCTAATCCAAAAGTAACAGAGAGTAGTCAAGTTATGTTATTTTAATATTGTGATACTTGGATTAGGATTATTATTTTTAGAGTAACCCTCCCAACCCTGCTTGCCTTGGAGTCGATGGTTTTGCTCCCAGAGGCTCCAACACTGGCAAAGTACTGGATGACCTTCTTAGTGTTTTCAGTCTTGCCAGCACCGGATTCTCCACTAGGGAAAAGAAACAAATAAGGAATCAATAATAGTGAGACATGCAGGATACTGTATACACCAAATACTTTAGTAATAAAAAAAAAACCAACATGTTCTTACGTGATCAGCATAGACTGGTTCTCATGCTCTGCGATGGTGGGACATAAAGAGGGCAGGAGAGAAACAGAATGATGTGAGAGAGACGAGAGTAATTACTGCTGATTTCCCTTTGAGCAGATCAGAGGACTGCTGATGTTCTCTGTCAGCACTACCAACAACACAGACAGCTGTCAGCTCTCCCCTGATGCCATATAATGGCTTCAAATATTTTTCTGCTCCCTGAACAAATCATCACGCGCCACACTGATTGCACACTCCCAGCAACTGCCCCACTCCCTCTTTCCACATAAAAAACAATGTAATGACTTTCAAGCAACTCGTCTCGAGGGGATCGTCCCAAATCACCACATACCTCTTGCATGCTTACGTCTCCTCTTCTCCTCCCTCCCCTCACCCATCAATGACCTACAGTATGACTGATTACTCATTTTATTCTCCCCACCCTGCTGTCGCCCTGTCCTCACCCATCAGCATGTCGTGGTAGGCGTTGTCAGAGATGGAGAAGAGGTGAGGAGGAACTTCGCTGCGTTTCTTCCCCTTGTATATCTGGGCCACTTTAGCTCCATAGATGGGCAGCCATTTGTATGGGTTGATGGTCACACAGAAGAGGCCTGAGTAGGTCTAAGTGGAGGGGAACATATGAAAAGGTGTAAAGGATGCATCAGGGTGAAAATATTCGACAAGCCCAGAAATGTGAGCACAAACCTGGTTCACAAGCACTTTTCCTTGTGTACTTTGCATTTCCTAAGAACTTTCTGTTACACCCACTTTCCATGTTAAGCCTACATAGTTGTGTGCTTCTACTAGTGATTTCTATTACTCTTCAAAGCAGTATTCCACTGATTTAGTATTTCACATATATAGAGTTGGCGGACTTGTAAGAGACAGATTTTTTTTTAAAGGCATGATCAAAATCAAAGCAGCAGAGGCTGAGATATTCTAACTTTTTGTCCCTAGTATCAACCAAGCTCCAAAAACACTGAATCCTCCATTTCCCATAATGCAGCCAATAGCATTTTTTCATTAGACCCATCTTGTCTGGTATATCCTGGCACATTTCTAACTTCACACAAATGTTCAAATCCCACTATGAATGAAAGCAGCCACTCTAACTTGACTGGTGTTGAATACAAATTACAATACAATAAGGGTTCCAAAATGTTTTTCCTGAAGGGCTGAGGTTCTATCCAGAACCATTTGCTTCTAAAGAACCCTTTTTGAAGAAAGGATTTGTCAAGAGCTTCTTATAAGACAAAGGATTCCATAAGAACCCTTTTCATCCAAAGAACACTTTTTGGAAGAAATTGTTCATAGATAGTTGAAATCTTTTAATCTTTTTTGTGCCATAATGTAAAGAGCTCTCAGTAGATAAAGTTCTTGGAACATAAAAAAGGTTCTGGGTAGCGTCCCCTCGGATGGGGTCTAGATAAATCCCTTGGAATATAAAAAGATTCTTGGTAGAACGCCCTGGGTGGGTTCTTGTGGGCAGCCTTAGAAGATGAACCTTATGTCATAGAAGGGTTCACTGTAGAACCTCTCTTTAGGGATTCTAGGTGAAACCTTTCACAGATGGTTCTAGATGTAAACCTTTATGTTGGGTTCTAGGTAGAACTCTCTGAGGGGGTTCCAAGGGGAACCTTAATAAACTGTTCTAATAGGAACCAAAAGGGTTTTCCTATGGGGGACATGCTGAAGAACCCTTTATTGGTTCTAGTTAGCACCTTTATTTCTAAGAGTGTTGATTAACAGGCTTACATAGATCCTCATGTTGACGTAGCGGCTGCGCAGGTTTTCCAACACGCTGGCCTCGTTGAGGAAAGTGAGGTTGGCCATGTCACTGGCTTGGTAGAACTTTGGAGGGTTCATCTGCTGAATATCGTCCGTCCTCACGGTCACAGTCTGATCAGAAAGGATGATCAATCAATCAATCATTTCATCATCATCACAGTTATTATGATCAGATTCACTTTTACTTCATAAACATGGAAGTATCCTGAATCTTTAAGACAAACCAGCTGCAGCGTTAGTCTTACAGTGTTCTTGGAGGTCTTGACAGTGACTTTGTCCCGTCTTCAGACTGAATCTCCCCAGCGACAAAAGCCTCCTTCTCATCTTTGACCCAGCAGGAGCGCTTGATGTCGTATGGTTTATTCATAGCATCCAAGCGCTCCTTCTCTGAGGGAACCAGGAACGGCATGGGGTCCACATCGTCCCCGCACTCGCCTTTATACACACCCGGCATGGCTGCCACCAACAAACACCAACCAACTGACCAGCTTACTCACCTACTATCTGCTGCAGAGAGGCTGAGCAATAGAGAGCAGGCAGAAACGAATGCATTAATAATAGTAAGAGGAAGGACACTGGCCATCAGTTAAACAGGACCCAATATTTGACTCAGATACTCACCAATGCTGGAGGTACGTTCAGGAGGAATATGGGTGTGTGAGCTCAGGTCATACCGTTATATATCAGACCGTCTCCTTCCTGATATGGTCACAACTCTAAAACCAGCCATCACCCTGAGGTCTCATCCTTCTGCCTGGCAGCATGAGATCTGGGAATTCTTCAATCTGCCTCCGTCCATTTAGGGTTTCCGTGGAAAGCCATCACTCAGGCTGAGACCATCTCCTTCCCTTGCCCCATCACTCGAAAATAGCTAGATATTCTTTATCCCTCCGCCTTCCCACACCTCACTTTTCATCCCTACTATCCATTTAGGACAGGGTACAGGTCGTCGTAGAATCAAGACTTTGACAGATTGCTGAGGCAGAGCTGGGTTTGGTTTTAGGCCACGTATGAAAGCAAGCAACTGAAATCATGAGAAGGAAAACTCTTGCATGTTGTAGCTCTTTCAGGGAAACTTCACTCTTTCAAGCATCACCGTCTTGATCTTCTTCAGAGACCGGCCACAAGCTCAACCAGATTCCCCAGAACTGAAGCAGCTGTTGCTTCTGTTCCCCAAAGGGGGCTCTAATAGATACAGACTGACGTTAATCACATACATAGAATCAGACTCAGGAGAGTTTGACTGAGTCCGAGACTCTCTATAATAAGTCCATATTTTTCAGCTTCCTAAAGATACAGCTTTATTGTTGTAGTTAAATTCAGTTTCTGTTGTGAATTTTACGGCATTTAAACACACAGATTCTCAGGAGCAAAAATGCAACATTTAAATAAACGCTCTCTCACTGTCCCTCTTTATCGTCTTTCCTTTGTGTTAAAGCCTAATGTAATTTCTTCTTTGCTCATTTTTAGCCCCCTTTTTATTTCTTCTTTTTATAGTGAAATGATTTTGTGAGAATAAGCACATTTGGTCACCCAGTGGGATTTACCAACTGTTCTGTGCAATGTATGACTTCATCTTCATCTTCAACTCTGTGTGTGTGTGTGTGTGTGTGTGTGTGTTGTGTGTGTGCATGTGTGTCCCCGGAGGTATAACTAAGTTTGTCTCTATGATTGGAATGATCTAAGTACTTGTTAACACACTCTCAGGGGTTCCAACGGCACTTTGAATAACATTCACACTATATAGACACACACATGTACACACAATCACACATACACACAAATAATCACATAATCATACTAGCAGCTGTACATGACCGCTTTGGGAGGATAAACTAATTTGCGTGTGTGTATGTATGTGTGTCTGATGATAGTACAGCCACCTGTTGAGTGTTGACATGTACATGAAACATACATGATACATACAAACACAGTCAGATGTTGCCTGTGTGAGAAGAACAGAGAGGAGAGAGAGAGAGAGAGAGAGAGAGAGAGAGAGTGTGTGTGTGTGTGTGTGTGTGTGTGTGTGTGTGTGTACGTGTATTATTACTATCGTTGTGGGGACACAAACCTGTTTACACACTCACATTGTGGGGTCTCGCCTGCTTTATGGGGACAAATTGCAGGTCCCCACTATGTAAATCATTAAATTTTAGGGCGAAGACTTGAGTCAGGGTTAGGGTAAGGTTAGGTTTAGGATAAGGTCAGGGTTAGGGTTAGGTTTAGGCAGGGACTTGTGATGGGTCAGGATAAGTCTGCAGGAAATGAATGTAAGTCAATGCAATGTCCCCAGAAGTGATGAAAACACTACTGTGTGTGTGTGTGTGTGTGTGTGTGTGTGTGTGTGTGTGTGTGTGTGTAGGAATGGGTTTCAGACAGATCAGCAGATGAAAAAATTGATGTAAAAGTTGCCCTGGCGTTTGTATGTGTTTGTGAGACAAAGTGTGTGTGTGAGCTCAGCTTCTGGAAGTGTGTAGTGTCCGGCGAGACGTTTCACTGCTTATGTGGATTTACTGTGTCCTGTAAACAGGCTGGTGAGAGGGTCCATTGTTCCATCAGCTAATACTGCAGCCGTGCAGCTAACCCCAACGCTGCGAAAGAGCCAAATCCCTCCAGCTATTATTCCTGCCTGCCCAGATAGTCTTACCTTCATTATCACTATATTTGTGCATTTTAAACTGAAGATTTTATTATCTCTGTCAGGCAGAAGTCTGGAGGGGATCATGCGATCACTTCTATGTGTGCATGCATGACCAATATACCTGGAACTTATTTGCAGCTAATCTCACATACTACTGGACCAATCAGCCTCATTTTTGTTCATATTCTTGACTGTGTGCTGAAGGACCTCTGTGATTCATAATTTTTTGAAAAACCTCATAAAACCTTTTTTTTATGCCTTCACGCCAGCGATAGCCATGGCCAGAGTCATTATGTTTTCCGGTCATTCAATCCTGTGAACACGATATTGCAAGAACCTCTTGAGGGGAATACTTCAAACTTGACACATATGACCGCCGTAACTGTAATTGTAATCCCTTCCAGTTACTGAGGAATATATATAATTTGTTGTTGTCATGTTGTTGTGGTCGAGGCTCAGGGTCAGGGTATGGCGTCATCAGAGAACGCAAGTAATACGCCATTAAACTGTCCTGTAATAATGAGCAGTAGAGGGGCCAGGTTAATATTTTGACATTTAAATTGCACAATTATTGAAGGAAGAGAGAAAATTTCACTTACCCTGTGCAAATTTATGGCTCAATTTAGACTCACGATCGATCTGTGAGTCATGGACGGAGCCTGTCCACTTGGCTTCAACATTGGTGATTGTGTGGGCTGCATCACATATTACCTTTAGTGCAAAATAATAATCATCAATAGTTGCAGTACATTATATCAAAGCAAGCTTAGAGAGACTTAAAGATCTTGATAGTGTAGTACATGTCAAAATGTTTGTGGCTGCAGGAGTCAATACTTTAAAAACTGTCTCAGAAATCTCATTGATAAATTTATTTGTGATCTTAGGAGAACGAGAAAGAGAAAAAAAAATCTTACAAGAGAAATATATTTTAAGCTCGTACATGAGAAAAAAGATTTTCTGTTTTAATTCATGATCTATTATTGTGCTTTTGTATGTAATTTATTCACTGTAATGTGTTATATTTTATCTGGACCCTGAGTCTGAAATAAAGTTTTTTTAATGAATTGTGAAGTGAAACATTTGAAAGAGAATAGAGCTCCTCTATCTTGTCTTACCTGCACGTTGAGGCTGTGAAATGACTTCCTCTCCTTCATTCACAGATGAAGCTGTAATAACAATAACAGATGACAGTGCAAATCATCAATGCGTGATGTATGATTTGTGCACACGGAGAAGATTGTTCAGATAAATGATTGATGGTGCAGAGAAATAGTAATGTTCGTAAAGATATACTCCTTCGGGAACGATAATACATCCAAATGTGCAGGCTTGGGGAGTAACAGATTTTCACTAAACCTGTTTTCTGAAATAAGGCCAGCATCACCACCTATAGTCCCAAAATATTTTACAGTTGTAGTGGTAGTAAAAGTACTTTAGTGGTATTAACAGGTTAGCTAGCTAACTGGATTTCACATTTTTCACCATTTTCTGGCATTTTATATACAACTATTATCAATTAACTGAGAAAATAATCAACAAATTAATTTACAATGAAAATAATCTTTACTTGCAGCCCTAATTAGAGGGAATGTGCCTCTATTGTTATCCTAGTTTTTATTATTAGAGGGAATGCTGATCCAAATTGAAGAAATATTCAAAACCTACTCTACATTGAATTTATAATACTTTTGCATACTTTGTGCAATGGAAACCATTCAACTATCAACATGTCCTTTGAGGATATGACTTTTCAACTTACTACCCTTTATACTTCCAAATATATTAATATTATTTTAAAAATCTGATGGGTAATTTAAGAGTAGACGTTAATTCCTCATTTTGCTCCAGAATATTAAATTGAATGAAATTACTTAACTGTATCTAATGTATGATCATTGTCTCTCCCCACTGTCTTTAGGCTGACCAGTGCACTGGCCTTTAGGGCTTCCTGGTTCTCCTCACGGGTACGCCCACGCTTCCCAGACGCGAGCACGTAAGGTTATACCCGTTAAGGACATGACGTCAGTACGTGCTTGAGCCTGCCCGAAAATGTTTTCTCGTGTTGTTGGATTTCGAAGGAGCGCAGGACTTTGCGATGAAATAATACGTTTTTACCCGTGAGGAAAACACAAACAAAGCGCATGTTTTTAAACTGAAGTTATCCGCGTCCCCATTAAGTGGTGAAACTGTGTTTTTGGGAGACTCCAGCGGGGAGTTTGTGTGATCGTTTTTCCTGGAGTGATGTCGAATCCTGGGACTCGGAGGAACGGGTCCAGCATCAAAATCCGACTGACAGGTAAAAAAAAACGAGACCGAAAGAAAGCGCTTACGGTGCATGTTTTAACCGGAGCTGAAATGTTTCACCTACGAGCCAGTGTTGTAAAAGTGTTGATATTAGCAACCCTAGCCAGATATAACGAAGTGTCTCTCGGGCTATCGGCTGTGCTGTTTGCCCAAACATCCGGTTTTTGTGTGGCAAACACAGCAGCACAAGTGCTAGCTTGTTAGCTGACATGCTAACAGAATTAACCGAGAGGACAATCAAGAAGCTGTCCTCTGTACTGTGGGTCTCACAGCTGAGACACCCGACTATCAGCCGGTCTCAGGTCTTTGGAAACACCGACTCTTGAAAGCCGGGTTCAGAAACTTTATCAGCTGCTAGCACTTAGCCAGCTAGCCTCAGCTAGCTAACAGTAACATTGTAGATAATGTTGACCGCTAACGCTCGCTAGCTACACCCTTTTTTTGGGGGGGGGGTTGACCACCAGCCGAACCCATCGCTTGACCTGAATGCGACGAGCCCTGCACTGGGGATGAAAGCAAATGTTGAACCGCAGCCTCTCTGTAAATCAATCTGTCGGTAGATTTGACATGCTAGCCTAGATTACCCGTGAGTATTGATTGGCATTTCGCTGCTGTGTCAACTGTAACAAGACAAATGTCTGAGTCGTTCAACTTATTTCCACTCATAGAAGCTTGACACGTCTGCTCTTTCTGCTCTCAACTCAAATATTTGCTCGTTTTGAGGTCAGACTCTCCTCTGTAGGGCACACAGGAGCCTCTCTCTGTCTCCTTTCTCTCTCTCACACACACACACACACACACGGACACAGCTGGAACAATGGTTTTTACTGTAGCTAATGTAACCCCACTGAGCACCCAGGGGCCTCTATTCAAATGGAAATGACCTCTCTGTGCCGCTGGACAGACGCCTTGTCCTTCTGATTCAAATTTGAGCAAACACACACCAAAATTGGCTTGCTGGTAGGCGAAATATTCTTTCATGTGGTCTATATGGACCATCATTAAGTGTAGAATTGTGATGGGTGTTTTTTTTGAGTAAAAGTGCTGAAGTTTCTAGATATCTATTTTAGGGCTGCAAATAAAATAAAAAATATTTTCATTGTCGGTTAATCAGTCAATTATTATCTTAATTAATAGTTGTTTGCCAATAAAATATCATAAATTGGTGTAAAATGTTGATCACTGTTTCCCAAAACCCAATATGTCGTCAAATGTCTTGTTTTGTCCACAACCCAAATATATTCAGTTTACTGTCATAAAGGAGTGAAGAAACCAAAAGATATTGACATTTAAGAAGCTGCGATCAGGGAACTTAGACTTAATATCTTTAAAAAAAAAAATACTCAAACCGATTAATCGATTATCAAAATACTTGGCGATTAATTTAATAATTGATTAATAATCAATTAATCATTGCAGCTTTAGGCTATTTTCCTGTCCCTCTTTTTCTGAAACTGGATTTCAAGAGACAGAGCAGGAATCAAAAACAGCATAACGTGCAGA
The DNA here is from genome assembly GCA_034769285.1 of Lutjanus argentimaculatus. NCBI lineage: Eukaryota > Metazoa > Chordata > Actinopteri > Lutjaniformes > Lutjanidae > Lutjanus > Lutjanus argentimaculatus. The sequence continues at coordinate 11,049,466 of JAWZSL010000024.1, read as the reverse complement.
AAGGGACGCAAGTTAAAAAAAACAAAAACATAAAGATAAGGGCTTAACAATTAATTGAAATAAATCAAAATCCCAATATGGCCAAGTGCAATATTCAAACCACAGAAGCTGCAATTTTTTTTATAAAGGAAACATGAGTGACAAAACAGCATTGTAAGCAAGTACAATAGTGTTGCAAAGATGCTCTAGCCTACAAGTCTTGGTTACCAGATGTAGGAAAACATGATTGTTTGATACAGAGTAGACCCCAACAAATGTCATCATCACGGTTTCATGATTTTAAGTTTCTTTCACTGAAAATAATAAAAAATTGTGATGCGGAAATGATCATTCCCTCCCATCTTGAATCACATTGCGATTGTAATACCTGTCAGAGGCAAAACAAATTAGAAAGTTGTAGCCTTACAGTTAGAAAAAGAGCTTACAGATAATCTATATATTATTTGCCAAACAGCAAAAATTCATTGGTTCCAGCTTCTCATATCTGAACTTTGTCTGGAACGTTGTCTGGATTTCTAAGTCTAATATGATGGCAAACTAAAAATCTTAATTGTTTTGATTGATTGTCAGACAAAATAACACATTTGAAGATGTCGCCATGGGCTCTTGGAACGTGTTATGAGTATTTCTCACAAACATTTTAAGTAAGCATTTTACAGACCAATCATTTAATCAAGGAAATAATATGATGATGAATCAAATGGAAATAATTCTTGCTTCCCTAGTTAAAAGACAATAAATACATTAGTACTCATTCATCAGTATGATAATAAAGAAACACTATTTTAAATATAATGACAAAATAACACAGAGAAATTCCTCTAATGAAATGCAGTCTGTTGGTTGTGTCCCAGATGAGTCAAGATGATAGAAAGCAGAGAAAGTGTGTGTGGATGTTCAATACTGAGGGTGTTGTTTGTATGTATGTAAAGCAGTCATTCATTATTTTAGCTTGGATATAAACAAAGGTTATTGCCCCTGACTGTGCCCCGCCCCCACAGGTATGAGTGGAATTCTAATTGGGTGAGGAATGCGCGATGAGCCAATGGGAGTGCAATGCTCCCCGGCTGGCCAGCAGTCTGTTTAGTCTGTCAGAGAGAGGGGTTGTTTGGCCTACATCAGAGAGGCCTGTGTGTCTGTGGCAGGGACACAGACAAAGACCAGGCAAATTTGACTGTTTCAGATTTCAGAAACTCTGTTGGGTTTATATGGACATGTGCTAGCCAAGAGGTTAGCTATGAACGTTTTTTGTTTTTGGTCAGGGGGTAAGCTTAAGTTAGTGGAAGGAAAAGCACTAAAATGTGTCCCATACTTTTCGGTAGTATGGTTTGGTGGTGAGATGTATGGATAGTAGTCAACTTAGAAAGAAAAACTTATTGAAAAAGCTTCCTGTTTGGTTGCATCTAATACCTTTTGCATCTGTAGTAGGGCTGCAGCAGTTAGTTGATCAAAAGCAAATCTAGTTGCTATTGTAAACTATGTTGACTGCTTTTCTTTTTCTTTCATGATATTAAGTAAGGACTCTTTGGTTTTGGGCAGTTGGTTTGACAAAAGAAGCTATTTGAAGACCTCATGTGGGCTATTTGAAATTAAGTTGAGCATTTTTTTTGTATTTTGTAAGAGTCGTACTGGTATCAGCCTTTGATACTGCCTAAAATATTGGTAAAGTTCAAGTGTTTGTTTCGGGAAGGAGAAATTGGTAGTTTATTGTATACTGTGTTTTTATTTCTGATGTCCTGGGCAACGTCAGAAAGAAAAAAAGTAAGTCATCATTGTTCTCCCATTGTTGACCAGGTTTGAATGCAGGACATGGTCTGGACAATGCAAAAGCAGGAAATAAATGGGTCAGAAAGAAGTTGGTTTTGTTTGGAAATGAATGGATTTAAAAATGCCATCTCATGAAAGAAAGAATCAGTAATTCAGCAGGATAAAGTCACTTTGCTCACAGAAGCAACACGTGCCGCTCAGGTTGTGGTGCCAGGTAGTCGGATTGAACACCAATTTGCCCAAGGGCCAACGCAGGCCAGCGTCGGGACAGCAGGTGACCTGGGATACTCTAAAGAAAGAGGCGGAGAGAGCTGGAACAGACCAGGGCAGAGAAGTGGAAGAATGAGGAATAACTAATGAGGAAAAAAGAGCAAAAGATAAACAAGGACAGGACACAAAATACAACTGAATCGTAAGAGAGAGGAAAGTGGGGAATCCTGCTTACTTAAGAAGCAGCATAAGCACTTCTAATCCGCTCACTTACTGAGCCGGCAGCATGTGCAGAAACACACACATATACACTCACAAAAGCACACAAAATATGTGTAGAAAGTGAGAATGGAGGGACTAAGAATGTGACACCATTGCTCAAGCAAACACATCAATGAGGCAGATACTGCACAAAATTTTTTATTTTGTTTTGTTGTTTATTTAACAGCTGGTTTGTGAGTGGCTTGGGGCCATTAAACCTACTTTTTCTATCTGTGTGGCAGTGAGACCCATTTGTCATCCTGTGTGTGTGTTTGGACTTTGGATGCTAGTGCAGGGCATGTTATTAAGTAGGTGAGATATTTGCTCACGTGCCCACTGGCCGCTGCTTTGTTTTTAGAGCTGAGAGGAGAAGGTTAGACAGGAAATTACATCGTTGTAATCTCAACTAGAGATGCACCGATTCCAATTTTCTTGGCCGATTCCGATTTCCGATTTTTTAAAAGGGTCTGACCTGCCAATTCCGATTTTGGTCGATTCCGATTTTCAGTCTTTCTAAGGAATATAATTGACAGCATTCACAAACATTTTTGCAACTTTTCTTGTAAAACTAAATTGGATGTTCATAATAAAACTCTGACTATTAAATAACTTATATATTTTCAGAATATTTTCCGATTTCTCCAAAAGTGCTCCAAATTTCAGCCAGGCCATAATTATTAAATTAATATTATGTAATAGAGGAAACGCGATCTCGCGAGATTTTGTGGGATGCGATTTCACGTGATCTTGTGTAGAAGATGATGTAAACAAACCGGAGACTGACAGTTTGCTGTAGTAAAACTTTGCTGTGAGAAAAACAGACGCAGAAGTTAAACAAGTCTGGATGAGAAAATGTTTGAGGAGACGCATCAACACAGGTTGTTTATTCTTCAACCAGAACAGGAGGTGAGATTTTAACTGTCAGTCTGTGAACAGCAGTCTGCTGTTGGCTAATATTAGCATGAAGAGCTAGAAAGTTTACCGCTGTTTGGCAACACTGTCAGCTGTTCTGTCTCGTTGTAGACAGTCTGTTTTCTCTTTATCCTGTTCTTGGAGTCTGTCGCTAACACTGACTTAATACGAGCATGTGTCTGAGTGTGTGCTGCTATGATCAGCACTGTGATGGGTGTGACATTTCGGCCAGTGTGTGCTGTGCGCATGACGCGACCATCGTGCAGCGTATGTGTGTGAATATGACGGGCACAGAATCGGATATGTTGTGCTGAACAGCCAGTCACCGGGTCAGGGCCGGTAACGCTGAAAACCAGCCAGATCCAGTCTCTGGCCGGTCAATCGGTGCATCCCTAATCTCAACACAGGTGACTTTACTTGACTTGTAAATCTACGAGTGCATAGTGAAACAGTCCAGTCCAGCCAGTCTCAGAAGGATCTTAGCATCACGCATTATTGATGTCGATGAACAGAGGGTTCACTGCACCTTGGCATCTCCTCCAAAGAACTTGACCATTATCTGTGATTTAAGAAGTTCTAATGAGCTTCTAAGCTTCCACAGTTTTATGGTTCCTGTCATTATCAGAATATTATCAAGTGCTCTGTAGTTATGGTACAAGAGTAGAGCAAAACTGCAAACCCTTGAAATGTTTTGTGGGAGATGGTTGATTGTGCTAGAAACATGTTGTGACTTCAAATTCCTAGAGGAGCTGCAAGCGTAGCAGCACAGAAGCAGCTCAGTTTTTCATCATCTCGCCTGAACTGTTTCTGCTTGTTCTCTCAAGATTGGATGAATAGAATTCTTCCCCAGCTGGCTCTCTCCAGCATTCAGGTTTTTGTAAAAAAAAAAAAAAAAAAAGAGAGAGAGAAAGGACACAAACACCAAAAAAAAGAGAACGGCAGTGGGGGGAATTTAGGACCAGCTGAGCTGTAACTGTGTGTGTCTTTACCAGCCGTGACCTTGGCAGAATGAGGAATTTCCTGAGACGCTGAGAAAGGGCCTGTCACACAGTCAGTGCCACAGAAGAGTTGGTCAAGAGGCAGAATAAAGAGAGATGGGGCGAAATTAGGGGTGTCCCTCGTCTCAGGCAAGAGATTGGAGGGGTAAGAGGGGTGGACAGGAAAGCAGTGACAGGGACAGAGGAAGTCTTCCTCTTCTGCTTGTCTGAAAGAGGAGGCAGAGGCAAATTAGAAACTTGATTCTGCCTCTCTCTAGCTGTGTTTCCTTCATTGTGTCTGTGTAGAAAAGATGAGACCTTGGTGTGGAATGTGTGAGTCAGGACGAGAAGGACTGGAAGGGGTTGATGAGGAAGAGGGAAGGATATCCTGCAGCCATTCTCAATGGTTTAATCACAGGAAATAAACCAGGCTACGCCAGACACATCTACCCCGCTACATAGTCACCACATCCTAAACCACTGACTGACTGACTAACTTCCTAGATGGCTGTCTGGGCCAAACCAAACCATGCCAGATTTTAATTGGACCTCAGAACTGTGATTACGGCTGAGGTGGTGTAGAGCAGAATCAAACGTGCCATATTGTCTTGCATTTACATGAACACTTATAGTGTGCAGAGCTGTGCTCTGATGGACCCAAAAGCACACCTGACCCACCTATAAATGCTGTCATCCACTGCGGCAAACCTGTGACGACCCCTCTTCTCCCACTCAAACAAGTTGTGAGACCCACATCTGTCAGTTCATGTCTCTGGAGAGCAGAGAAAGGTGCTTTAAAATGTCAAGTACTTTTGTAGCTTCTAACTGAATCTCTATGGTTTGAAGTTTAGTTTTTTCTCCTGGCTGCTGTTTGTACTTTCAGGTATCTGCTTTATTTTACTGTTTCATGTTCACTTTTGGCCGCACAGGAGTCAGTTACTGCTGATTTAAAAAATAAAAAAAACATTTCCTGATTTTGCTGCTTAATAATAACATTTTTTAGATAATAACGGGGGGCTTTTATTGTGAAGAATTTATAGGAAATTAAGTGTTTGTCCACCAATTTACAGATGCTCGACTCAAGCTAAAATCATCAGATATGCCTTCTAACAGGTGGAGCTGCAAATCCCTGCTGTGATGGGCTGATGTGTGGGTAGTTGAGAACATCTGGTGTAGAAAATCAGTTAGGAACAGTTAGAATTTCAAACTTTCCAGAGTCCGAAATTGAGCAGCAGAAAAGCAGCTAACCCTTGCTTCGAAGAAAATGCAGCAAATGTTTGGCATTTTGGTTAAAATTCACCAAATTATTATCCTGTGATCAAAATAAATAAGTGATTGGTCAGCTTGTTGTCTCAGCTTTAATTCACCATTTCTAAGTCCTACCCCTTTTTGCTCTGCGCTCCAATAACTGTTAACCACAGTCAGCTCTCTCCTTTCCGTTAAACGCTAATGCTAGCTAGCTAGCATTTTGCTAACATTAGCTAACTTAATATGTGAATACATGCTGCTTGTACAGGTCCCCCCAGCAGCATCTTTTAACCATCTTCAAAATCTTTTCAACATAGACGAGCTTAGCACATAACATATGTACAGGAAGAAGGGAAGGAGAAAGTTGACCAAGTTATGCTTGTTCAACTGATGGAGCACACAGTAAAAGAGGCGGGACTCAGGAAGGATCTGTTGTAATGCATGAAACCCAATTTAAAGCTCTGGTAGAAATGCACAGGAGTAAAGAGAACCTTTAATAATTCAAACCAGTGCAGGGGGTGACACTCCTCTCCCCCCTAGCCCGTCTCCTCCGTCTAACTGAATGAAGGTGATTGACATGATGTAGTTACACTTTCCACCCCGTTTGTTAGATGGGCTTCAATTTATTTTGTGTTCCTTTGAACTGAGGCCAAAGGTTTTTCTAAAAAAAATAAAAAATCTTTTCAGGTTCTCCCTCCTTTTTCTGACCATTAAACATGACAATTTATCTTGAACACATGTCAGTAAGTGTTAGTGTAATGAAATTTAATGCTGAAGGTAAAGGCAAGAATCCAAATAGTAATTTAACACCTGCACATGTATTAGTGATACTCCAGAGTACCTTGCATCCCTTGGTCCACTATGGTGAATGAATAATCATCAGATTTTGCTGCCAGTTTCTTAGATCAGCAAATTTTCCTTTGCACCACACTGACACTGACATTCAACAATCATTCTGTGACTTATGGAATAAAGAATTCTGGCTTCTTCTCCATTGGCAACAACAGCTGGGGACACTTCTATTGCTCGGTTGCCTACATATAAATGTCAAAACTGTTTGCACTGCAAAAGTTTGAATAGTTAATAGCTTATAATTATAATGACTTCCACCCTCCAATATTTTGTAAGGCAAAAATGATGCTGAACATAGATAAACTGATTTAAATGATCTTTTTCAGTGTGATCTAGTGGCAAAGGGATTCAAGATGCTGACCAAGAAATCACAAAATTAGTCTTTCATTTTCAAAAAAGAAGGTTTACCTGTAGAGCTAATTCATGGACATGTTTATATACATTCTTTGACCACACAAGATTCCCAACAATGTGCTTAAATGCTGACATTTAGGAATGGATGCTGTGGCCTCCAGCGTAAATATTATTATTGTTTTCATGTCAGTTACACCTTCCTTGTCATTTTTTTTGAGTACCTTACATCACCCTTGAATACAAACAGGCAGCCTGTTTTTGTTCAGCGCCCACACTGCCCTGTAATCAAGACTTGTAACTGGACATGATTGTGTTTCTAAAAATTGGTGCATTGTGGTTCAGTAGTGTTTTTTTAGTGTTATAGTACTGCTCACCGAGCTGAACTGAAGTGGCACAGGTCAGCCTCACACCACCCAGGCCGTCTGGCGAACAGATAACAAGAAATGCACATGCACACCCACGCACACAATACACTAAATACTTAGAAACACATAAAGATATTCTGTTACCATTTTTCCATACATACAGAAACCAATTGCTGTTATGGAAAAAAGGGGGGAAGAAGGAAAGAAGCAGGGTCCAGTTTCGGGGCTAATAAATTACGTGATATGGCGTTGATGCACAGTCTTATAGCTGTTGATACCAACATTTTAGGCAGTATCTGAGGTATTTTCCAATACTGACATTGGTATTGCAACAACCTTAGAAACACATACAAAAGAACATAAAGTGGTGGTCAGTCTGAGCTTTGCTCTCTAAATCCATAAAGATGATGTGGCAGAGAGGCATTCTGCCACTCTCGCTGTGGGCGGCCAGTGTGTGTGTGCATGTGTGTGTTTGTGTGTGTGGTGATCCTGACACTAGCCTATACTTTAGTGCTCACGCTTGTCTGCATGTCACATAAGTTCTCCTGTACATTACCATCCTCTGGCATTCATATATTATCCTACCCAGCATTCTTCTTTCTCACACAGTTTTTATGTGCACCAGCATACATTTGTACCAGCCTACACACTGTAACAGCATTTACATATTTGTGTGTGTGGCATTTTGTTCATAATGATTTTTATCTTTTACAGTATTATGTGCCAAGAACCTCGCAAAGAAAGACTTCTTTCGTAAGTACCTTTTTTTTTTCTTGTGCTCATTTTGATGCGCATGGATCTTTCATTATGATGATTGGTATACATGATGAGATGATGTGTTTCAATAAGGCTCTGTGTGTACCATCAAAAGCAAAGCTGTAACAAATCTGCATTGGTGTTTCTTTGCTCTGCTGCAGCGATCGACCCACAATCAGTTTGTCAGCTTAAGACTGCCAGGATTGGGTTTAATTTCCACAGGTTTCACCATGCTGTGATGAAATCATGCACTCCAGATACTGTTGAATAACAGTGACAACAAATTAGAATATGCTGTTGTTATGTTACAGGTTTTCAAATTGTCGACTCAGTAAAGGTCCAGATAAGAAGAAAAACCTAATGTCTGCATGAGTAGAGAGCTTGGCTTTGTTCTTCAGATAGTGCTATCTGCACTACTTAAACCAATGTAGATGTTTCTATTATTGAGATTTTATCTCCTTTCTGATTTAATAAAGACGATGTAAACATTAATCTGAATTGTCTGCAGGCCTGCCAGATCCATTTGCCAAGGTTGTGGTGGACGGATCAGGTCAATGCCACTCTACAGACACAGTCAAGAGCACACTGGACCCCAAATGGAATCAGCACTACGACCTGTGAGTGTCCTGCCCCGCTTGCACCACAAATACGCTGAATCCAGCTCAAATATTGGATTATTTAATGAAGATTTTCTTACTGCAGATGCATGTTTTGTTTGTTTCATCCAGTTTCCATCCATTTATCCATCCAGTATTTCATTTTTTAGGTTAAAAATTAGTCAGATATTGGCTCTGCCAGGTTGTGTAGGACTTCTTTAAGACTTGAAATTTGACACTTTGTTGTGATGCTCTGAAGGATAACGCTTAAAAAATCAATTCTAATTAAATGTTTATTATTATGTGTATTATAATTTACATTTATTTGTATATTAATAAAGTTAAGATTTTTTTTTTTTTACGTATGCTGTAGTATCGTCATTCTATTTAAAGACAGGGCATTGGTATGGAAAAACTTTGGGAACCCTTGATTTATAGTAGAATAACATCTGATTTAATGTAATTAAGAAGTGAAATTACTATTTTCAGTATATGTATACAAATATGTAATTTACCGCAGCTGCAAAATGCCCCTTGAAAATTCTTGAAAAGTGCTTGAATTTCACTTTAGAAATGGTGTAGGAACCCTGCAGGGCATTCAGATAGCTCACACTGATACCCAATTGTATTGAACAACAGGCAGTAAACGCATGAGAATCTGATGGTGTGTCTGTTTTTCAGCTACATTGGAAAGACGGACTCCATCACTATCAGCATATGGAACCACAAAAAGATCCATAAACGACAGGGGGCAGGCTTCCTGGGCTGTATACGACTTCTTTCAAATGCAATCAGCAGGCTAAAAGACACAGGATGTAAGTCTGTCCTTTTTCGCCCAGCCCTCTGATTTCAAACACCCTTGACTCCATTCATGCTCACAGGAAAATGTTTTGGTTTAAATGCATTTCTTTTCCCTTCTTCTTCCAGACCAGCGTCTAGATCTATGTAAACTGAACCCCTCAGACAGTGACGCAGTGCGGGGACAGATTGTAGGTAAGGCCGGACACACTGATGCATTATCTGTACAGATGACTTTCTCCTTGTCGCTTTTCTTTCACTATGTGCATATTCTGCACTCCAGCTCTTTCTCGCTGTCATCTCTCTGACCTTTACCACCTGCTTGTTTCTAGTGAGCTTACAGACGCGAGACCGCATTGGCAGTGGAGGCCCTGTGGTGGACTGTAGAGGACTGTTGGAAAACGATGGGTGAGTGTGCCACCAGGCTTTTAAGCTGCCAACATTGTGTAGCAACATTTAGAGAAACACTTGTCACATTGTTAAATGTTTGAATATGTTTCATAGATGATTCGACTGTGATATTTTCTTTTCAGACCATGGAAATCAAAACAAAAATATTTTGGCAACTATCACCCTCAAATCTATAAATTTCTAAATACTTTGGTTGATATTATCTGAGGGATTAAATACATTTCTTCCAATATTCCCAGATTTGAATCTCCCGTAGGTGTTCAACTGGGTTGATATCTGGTCACTTAAAAGTCCAAAACATACAGGTTTAGGTCACAGTTACACATACATGACTGCAGGGGAGTGGCCATCGCCAGCCAAGGTGAACACTACACACATCTTTGTTATCGAGGCTGTGACCCCGCCCCTTCAAAGTTCACTTAAGTTGAACTCATTAAGAAAGGATGCAAATCCATCTGTGTGTTGTAATTAGAGTTGTACAGTATGGTAAAAAAAAAAAATAATAATGTCATTATTTTGACAGATATGATTCACAGTTAGTGAGATTGATCTTTTTTTCCCTCACAATTTTTGTTTTCTCTTTAAAAAAAAAAAAACACTATTAAAATCAACATGATGTGACATTTGTTGGCATCTGTACCAAGCAAACATGTTTTCCTACATCTGGAGAATAAGATTTGTAGGTCAGGGAATCTCTGCAGCACTACAGTACTATAATAATACTGCAGTTGGCCATATTGCAATTTTGATGATATTTTGATTAATTGTACAGCCCTAATTACAATATAACATAATAACAAATGTCAGTCACAGGTTACCAAAAATCTGAGGTGAAAATTCTGTTAATTGATTAGATTCAGTTTCATGTAAATGCCCAGGCTCTTGTTTATCAGGGACTGAGACTCATTTTGGGTGCTTGTTGTGTTGCCAGATCAGTTTAGTAATAATTATCATTTGTGTGATCTTCTCCCAGTCTTTGATACTCAAAATAAAAACAAGTTAACCTATCATGTGATTCCACTAAAAATAGGACTTGGGGCAGGGCAAATAGGACAGTGATGAGTTTGTGTGTGTGTGTGTGTGTGTGTGTGTGTGTGGGCCTGTGTTTGAAGGATGTTTCAGTGAGGAGCCGCTGCCCTACTCCGACCCCACCGGTGCTGCAGGGGGCGGGAACTGTCGGCTTGACTCACCCAGTCAGGAGAGCCGTCTTCAGACGCAGCGAATCAGAGGGCAGGACTCGAGAGGCCACGGCCACACCCCTCAGAACAGGCCTCATGGGCACCAACCGCCTGACCTGCCTGAGGGATATGGTTAGTCAGAATTTATATTTCACATCATTCTCTAACCAAAACTGTGACTCATGTTTTTTTTTTTTTAAGTCATTTAACATTTTACTTCTTTTTTTTTTTCACAAACAGAGCAGCGAACAACAGTGCAGGGCCAGGTGTACTTCCTTCACACACAGACAGGCGTCAGCACCTGGCACGACCCTCGGATACCGCGGTATGATCACACCCCTGCTTCACTTCTGTCTAGTCCAAGCATGAACTGAAATGTGATGAACCTTGAATAAACCCCACTGAGAAACTAGGTCATTGCAGCAGCAGAGGAAGAGGATGCAGAAGAAAATAACAAAAAGACAAAACAGTATAAATTACCACACAGGGTTATAAATCAGAATCAGAATCAGAAATACTTTATTGATCCCTGGGGGGAAATTGTTAGTGTTACAGTTGCACCCATCCAAGAAAGACTAGAATATAAGTAAAAGTATATATATAACATATAGATATATAAAATATAGAAATTAAGATAGAAATATTATGTAGAGATAAAACTTTAAGGAATGAAAATAAAATATTAAAAATATGTACAGCATATTATATAAAGCAATCTGTACAAATATATACAGCAGTGGTACACATACTGGTGTAAAAACAACAAAGTGTCGTTGCCATGGTGACATGATTGAAGTCACCTGAGATGGCGATGAATGCACTCAGGCGTTGAGTCTGGAGACGGGCCGTGGCGGACTGAATGATGTCACACGCCGACGTCGGGTTGGCAGAGGGAGGGATGTACACAGTCACAACAATGGCATGTGAAAACTCCCATGGCAAATAATACGGCCTGTGTCCAACAGCCAACAGTTCAATGTCCAGGCAACAGATACATTCCTTGATGATAATGTGACCAGGATTACACCAACGGTTGTTGACTAGAACGGCCACCTCCCTCCTTTGCGCTTACCACTCTTGGTGCAATCCCAGTCGGCCGAACAGTCTGAAAGCCGCTGATGGAGACGTTGTTGTCCGGTATGTCCTGGTGCAGCCATGTCTCCGTAAAGCACATGAGACTACACTCCCGGTACTCCCTCTGACTCCTGGCGAGTGCTGTTTGCGCTTCCGTCTTATTAGCCAGCGACCTCACGTTGCCCATGATGAGAGAGGGGAGACACGGCTTATATCTCCTCTTCTCCATAAGCCTCCGTAGCCTCGATCCGGTTCTCTTCCTCCACCGCTTCATTCCTCCCCTGCATCCTCTGTGCGTCCGTATCCAGAGCTCTTCAGGTATGCTTGTTGATCTGGCCGCAATGCCGGCTAGCTTAAGAGCGATCAGCTGATCCCTCGTGTAGACAATGCGGCCATGGAGTTGCTAGGCAACAATGTCAACAAACAATGGCCCAGCTGAGTGAAAAAAGTACTTCCACGGCGAAAAAACCGACCAAAACTCTCTCTACCAGCATGTTTAGAGAGGGCACAGCTTAACAAAGTTGCTTACAAAAAGTCAGGCAATCATAAAAAGGAGGATAGCTAAAGCTAGGAAAATAGAGAAAAAACGATCAGGAGCGACTGTAACAGGCTGCACGCTGCTGGTCGGCGCACGCGCACACAAATTGTGTAAAATGTGGTTATATAGCATCTCTGTATTGCTATGTAATCTAAAGGATTATTCTATTTTTGTGACTGGAAAATTTCTCATTAAAATTGAGAAATGTATTTAGAAATGTATGAAAACAGACCCCCACTTTCTCTTTAGCTAGCGCACTAATTACACCAACAGATTAAGAGGAAATCTCAGGTTGTTTACCTCAGCCCCAGGGTTTGGGCTTAAGGTCAGTATTAGGGGTTAAGAACATATAGTATGTGAGGTCAGAATTGTTGGAGACAAGAAGTCTGGTTGAAGTTTGTAGTCTCACGAAGTTGAACTGCTGCAGTGGATTTGTACTGCTGGCTGAAGTCCTCTTCCTTGTTACCGGTGCAGGGACCTGGCCAGTGTGAGCTGTGAGGAGCTTGGGCCATTGCCAGTGGGCTGGGAGGTCCGAAGCACCGTGTCGGGCCGGATCTACTTTGTGGACCACAACAACCGAACCACACAGTTCACAGACCCGCGCCTACACACCATTATCAGGTACAGACACTCACACTTGAAATCCGATTTCTCAAGTATGGAAAAATCTCTCTCCACCTGGGTGGCAGGCATCCCTGACACATGCAAAATAAGTGGTTTCAGGACTAATCTGTCGTTAATCTAATCTCTCACAGCCGTAATGCTCGACTCAGACTGGGTCTGAACATGACCTAGTAACAGTCATCAGCTCTGTTAATGATGCTGAATCGTGTGATTTGACAGAAATGTGGGCTTATGGTAGATTTAGCTGCTCTGGGGCAAATGCACAGTTTGTAATCCAGTCTGCTCTTCTTTTTTTGTTGTCTTTTCTTTCTGTCACCTCTTTAATGTGTTTCTTAAAAAGACAAAGCAAAAAGAGAGATGCAGACTTTCAAGAAGTAAATCTTAATCTTAATTAGCCCATATGTGTCACATAAATGTAAGTATATAAAGCCAGAATATACATGTTTTCTCAGCAGTAAACAGCAATTTGTAATGACCCCTGATTCCCCTGATTGAATAGGATGCCTAATGCCAATATATCCACTTGATAGAAATGTTAAAAAAGAGTATCGTTGTTCTGTCATTTACATCATATATTTGATAATTAGGTATACATTATTGCATTTTAACGCCCCTCTGTCATCCCCCCCCCCTCATCATGTCATCTCTCCTTGGTTCTTCTTGACTTCTTCCCACTTCCAGCCAGCAATCCCAAGCGAAGGAATCCTCCCAAGCCCCCCAGATGGATGTGGGGGGTGAGGACGTAGGAGGTGGGGGAGTGGGTGGCGGTGGTGGAGGAGGAGGAGGAGGAGGAGGAGGAGATGGAGACGTGGCAGCCCGCTACGAGAGAGACTTGGTGCATAAGTTGAAGCTGCTCCGCCACGAGCTGTCCCTGCAGCAGCCTCAGGCAGGACACTGTCGCATAGAGGTGTCCCGAGAGGAGATCTTTGAGGTGGGAGTAAATGCCAGACCAGGAAGGAATGAAAACTAAAGAAGTCATAACATTTGTTTCCCATGAATGGCATAGAACCAGACAACAATGCTGTCTCACACACATGCACGCAGACAGATCAGATATTTGTACAAATGTGTGCACAGTGGAGCTATGAAAGCAGTGTGGATGGAGTGGGTAGCTCCTGTGAAGGTTTACATTCATACAGACTCATCCACACGCTTCATGATTCACTCAGCAGTCAAAACAACCTATTGTTTCAGGGTCTTTCTCTGGAGGACAAAAGCAGCATATTAATAAACTGTCTCACAGAACAGTGCTGATCTAAAGGGCTGTGTTGTCGCTCACTAATTGTTCCTTTTGTCTGTGATAATATGTGTGCGTGTCTGTCGTTGTCTGTTGTTGTAGGAGTCTTATCGGCAGATAATGAAGATGAGGCCCAAAGACCTGAAGAAGCGTCTGATGGTGAAGTTCAGGGGAGAGGAGGGCCTGGACTATGGTGGAGTGGCCAGGTAATTTGCTATCAGCATCTCTGAGCAGCTCTGCACGCTGCATTTGTCCTTGTGTTTCTACTTTTGTCAGCAAACTTGACCAGGCAGTTTCAATCCGTCTTTTCTCTCACTGAAAATTTAACTTCAAATGGTGTAGGTATACATTCATCAGTCTATGTTAAAAGCCAAACAAATTAGAATTATACAGCTGAAAACAGAAGATTAATTGTTAGAGGTTCAATTGAACAGTGGACCCATGATCCGTATTGATCACCCCCAAGGTTTGGTACGCATGTGAACCGTAGACAAAATATAACCATCAGTGTGTGAAATACAATTTTACTGCCGCTGTTACTTTTTAAAGTAGTTATTCCCTAAAGCTCGAGACTTGCAGAAAAAAGACAAGACAGATGCGCACTGTGTTTTACTCTGAAGGACAACATTGTGTGGCACAGAGTCTTTAAAAACATCAAAGAGTGACTATTTTAAAAGCTGGCACTTTTGCCTCTATCTAGTGAAATCCTGACCATGACTTTGGGCATTTTCAATTGTGTAACTGGGAAGCTGGACATGTTTGTCATCATCGAAACAGATCATAAGATTGTGATGTTTATTGTAACTTTAATAATATCAGCTGCTCTCTCTTCAGTCTCCCCTCCTTCACTGGGTCAGCTGCAGCCTCTGCTGGACTGTGAGACAGTGTAGAGCCACACCGTAGATTGGCTATTACTCATGATGTTTAACATCACGCCATTATGAACCCAAATTTGATGTATACAGGGTGACATTTCCTCATCGCCTGCTTTTACTGGTGCAGGTTTGTCTCCCAGGTCACTTTTTTTAATTTCAGAATTTATATATTTTGTATCACAGCATCCAAGAGACTGTTAGCTAGCTAAGAGTGACTTAACACATTTGTCGCTACCTTATGATGTCATAATTGGTGCGGTGATAAACGTAACTGGTCATTGAAATTATGCAGGTTTTTATTTGCATAAATTCTTGAGCACATTTAAATATAAAATAACTAGTTTATTAAATTACCATTTTTTTTCTTTTTAATCTAACCATTTGGCAGAACCACTGCCTCTAAGGCCTACTAGATGGTGCTCTGAGGCCCGCCAGTTGTCCCAGTGGTAGAGAATGGCTGTCATATAGTATTATAATATGTACCATTACTATGGTGGTGACTATAGACAGAGAGATGCGGCTGCATCTAAACCAAAGCACCTTATTAAATTAATTTAATCCTAACCTGAATAGCTGATCCGAAAAACTCAAAACCTTGATACAATCCACTATCTGTTTTGCGATCCATGCACCCCTTTTAATTGTTACAACTCTGGTAGATAAACACCATAGCTCTAATTAGTTCTAATAATACTTAAATAATAATTTTTGTTTTGTGGACAAAATTCCACACTCCAATTTTACTTCCTCTGCCACTGTCTTTGGCTGTCTCAATTCGACATGCAGTTAGGGATCTTAACCTGGTGCAGGCTGTGGTTGGTTAACCGCTGCTATGCTCGAGCTGCTGCAGGGCCTCCCTCGGGGCGAGAAAAGATGTAAGAGATGACGTAAAGTAACTCTTGCTCCTTGGCCAGCACTGACAGTATTGATCTTCCCTCTTTTAAACAAGCCTCTTTAAGTGTCAGTTGAGCTTGAAATAGGAGACTTAATGAAGGAGAGTTGTGACACTGTAAAACATGCCCACTCTGACACTAAAATTGTAGATGTCAGCAGGTTTCCCAGGATCTTATTTGGGTGTTTTCAACAACTGATTAGATTTAGTGGGAATTGCAATCAAAGTAGGACATTTTTGTAGCATCTCTCTACATTCTTTAGTCTGTAATGACAACAGGAAAATCTCTCTGTTTATAGAACGGACAGCCTAATACTTTAAGCATTAGGAGGACCAAATGTTTTAGCTGCATTAAAGCCACTGTAACAAGTATTTAAGTGGTTATGAAATGGTCTCAGTTTATTACTGATGCCTCTGTATGAGCTACATAAGTTAACAAGACCATCAACAAGAAGATCAGTTTCTGTATAGTTGTTCTGAATGCCTGCCTCTGGGTCAAAATTTCTGTGAAATCAGATGAAACAAGCCCTTTTTACATTTACAGTGAGTAGTACATTAGACAGTTGAAAGAATGAAGGGAAATTTTTATTTAGATCATTTTATTTTTGACATTGTATATTGTGGTTATTGTGGAAACACTAACACTCCTGTCCACATACACACATACACATAAACAAAATATGAAAGTTCCTTGTAGTACCTCTAAAGCTGCTAATTTTAAAGAGAGAGAGTTCAGTGGACACACATTACATCATATAATCTAGTGTTTTTCAGTTCCTTGCTCATGATTGTGTTACCAAGTTTCTATGTGAGTTCTGAAAGTTTGTTAATAATGTGGTGGTTGTCTGTAGGGAGTGGCTGTACCTGCTGTGTCATGAAATGTTGAACCCCTATTACGGCCTGTTCCAGTACTCCACAGACAATATCTACACACTACAAATCAACCCCGACTCCTCCATCAACCCTGTGAGTACACACACTCGCACGTACACCTGAATCTCCTCAGTTAAATTGAATAAGGTGAATCTTTCTAACCCTGTCTCTGTCTGTCTGTCTCACTCTCTGTGTTACTGTCTTTCAGGACCACCTGTCATATTTCCATTTTGTGGGTCGCGTGATGGGCCTGGCAGTTTTTCATGGTCACTACATCAACGGGAGCTTCACGCTACCCTTCTATAAACAGCTATTAGGCAAACCGATCCAGCTCAACGACCTGGAGACCACCGACCCGGAGTTGCACAAGAGCCTCGTCTGGATATTGTGAGCAAATTGTTTTTTTTTGTCATCAGCTATTTCTTAGTTCATGTCCTGCACTTGGACAGATTTTCCATTTCATTGTTAACATCTTCTGATGCTCTTTGTGCAGAGAGAATGACATCACTTCAGTCCTCGACCACACATTCTGCGTGGAGCACAACGCCTTTGGGAAGTTCTTACAACATGAACTCAAACCTAATGGCCGCAATATCCCTGTCACTGAGGAGAACAAAAAAGAATATGTGAGGTAAGAACAGTGAGACACTTATGTTCCATCTTTTCTGTGGGTGTTATCCAAACTATGCCCTTGATACAGAGTGTAAACAATGTACCATCTTGTTTGCAGAAAGAGCTATTGTGCACAGTGCTTTCGCTAGTTTATTACTAGCTATATTGATTTGCCCTACATCATTCGTGTTTGTATTTTTCAGACTTTATGTGAACTGGAGGTTTATGCGTGGAATTGAAGCCCAGTTTCTGGCTCTACAGAAGGGATTTAGTGAGCTCATCCCCCAGCACCTCCTCAAACCCTTCGACCATAAAGAACTAGAGGTACGTTTGCTGTCTGTGAACAATATACCATAATGAACTACAGCACAAATAGAAGATATTTAATGTTCAAACTGATAAAATGTATTGTTTTTTGTAAATTTAAACCCATTGTGAATTTGATGTCTGCAAGACTTTTAAAAAGTTGGCAAACAGAAGACTGGGAAAGTTGTGGAATGCTCAAAAAACACCTGTTAGGATCATTCAATAGTCCAAGAGTTAAAGAACAACATTTCTCAACACAAAATGGCAGTTTGTTGCTGCATCTACAAATGCAACTTAAGACTCTACTATGCAAAGCAAAGGCCATATATCAACAAGCTCCAGAAACGCTGCCAACTTCTCTGGGCCTGAGCTTATCTGAGAGGGACTGACACGAAGTGGAAAAGTGTGCTGTGGTCTGACAAGACCACATTTGAAATTGTTTTTGGAAATTATGGACTAAAGAGGAGAAGGACCATCCATATTGTTACCAGCACTAACTTCAAACGCCAGTATCTGTGATGTTATGGGGTTGTGTTAGTGCCCATGGCATCATGGGTAACTGTCACATCTGTGAAGGCCCCTTTAATGCTGAAGGGCACGTACAGGTTTTGGAGCAACACATGCTGTCTTTTAGACGTCTTTTTCAGGGACGTTCCTGCTTATTTCAGTAAGACAATGCCAAGACACGTGTTACAGCAGTGTGGTACTGAGGTGAGTGAGGTACTAAACTGACCTGCCAGCAGTCCAGACTGTCTCCCACTGAAAATAAGTGGTGCATTATGAAGCACAAAATGTGACTGAGACCCCAGACTGCTGAGCACCTGAAGGTGTATATCAAGCACAAATGGGAAAGAATTTCACTTTCAAATCTTAAACAATTAGTGTCCTGAGTGTTTTTAAAAGAAGAGCTGATGTCACAAACTGTCAAGCATGCCCTGTCCCAACTTTTTTAGAATGTGTTGCAGGCATCAAATTGAGAATGAGAGTATATTTACCAAAAACAATGATGTTTATCAGGTTGAACATTAAATGTCCCGTCTTTGTGTTGTATTGAATTGAATACAAGTCAAAAGTGATTTGCAAACCATTGCATTCTGTTTTTATTTATGTTTTACACTTTTTTTGAATTTGACTTTGTAAATACCTGTATGAATGTTGCAATAGTTAAGTCTTATTTTTGGGGCACAAAGAGGGAGACAGTAATATTCCTCCAGCTCATCTCTAGCCATATTGTTTGTGATGGGCCTTCTTCTTAATCTTCCTCTCTTCCCTCCAGTTGATTATCGGCGGACTGGGGAAGATAGATCTTGCAGACTGGAAGACCAACACCCGCCTGAAGCACTGCACAAGTGAAAGCAACGTGGTACGGTGGTTCTGGCAGGCAGTGGAAGCCTTCAGTGAGGAGAGAAGAGGACGCCTTCTGCAGTTTGTCACAGGCTCCACGAGGGTCCCCTTACAGGGGTTCAAAGCGCTGCAGGGTGGGTCATGGACTGTCTCAGAGAACATACACACACACTTAAGGGCCGTCCACACCAAGGACTATAACTGTAAATATATCGTTTTAGAAATTATTACAACTCAAGCGGAATTCCACACCGCTATAAACTTGCAGTCCGGACTCCGCCATCCACTTGAGTTATAACAATTTTTAAAACAATATATTTATCGTTGTAGTTAGTCCTTGGCGTGGATTTACTGTTACACACATCACCTACTAAGTTTATTTGATACTAACATTTGGTCCTTCCTCCTGAGGATGGACACAAAAGAGCTCTTTTACAAACTAGCAGCATAATAACAAAGGAAAGTTACAGCATAGGCCTTGTGGAAATGTCCAGGAAATATTCCCTCATGTTTGTTCTTATTTATTGTACACTTCTGAAGGCATTTAACTTTAATTAGCTTTTAATATTTAAAGTCTGATGAGTGCTCTCTGTACCAGAGTAGAGCAGTGATAACTAGAATGTATGTGTGTAAGGTTCTACAGGTTCTGCAGGACCAAGGCTCTTCACCATCCATTTGATAGACGCCAACACAGACAACCTGCCCAAGGCTCACACGTGGTAAGGACACATAAGAGAAGAGGATGATGCAAGTGTCTCTTTTTTTATATTTGCAGAAGTGTCAGGTTTGGTGTCACTAATTATCCTTTTCTGTCTCTAGTTTTAACCGGATAGACATCCCTCCCTACGAGTCTTATGAGAAACTTTACGAGAAACTGCTGACGGCTGTAGAGGAGACCTGCGGCTTTGCTGTGGAATGATGAATCCACAATCAAACCAACTTAAACACAGTCACACTTGCGCTTGCACTTGCACACAACCTATTTGACATTTTACATACACACACACACACACACACACATCAACAGAATATCGAGTATACACAGTATACAGAGCGGCCAAGCATCACAAGGACACACAGAGCCTCTTGTCACCTCCTCACTACCGAACTGATGGGGGGGCGTTAAAGGAGGAAGCACAGCAAGAGGCGAAGAAAAAACAAAACAAAAAACAAAAAAAAAAAGTATTTTAAAATTTTTTCAGATGTTTTGAAGAAGCATTTTTATCCTTCAGTTTTAACAAGCTATGATGTCATTCTTCAGAATGTCTACCGCCACAGCAAATTTGACTCCCCGACACGCTCGAGTCTGCGGACGGAATCAGCCAATCACATGCGAGCCTGCGAACAGAGACTTTGAAAATCCGACGCGTGAAGAACAAGGCGGAGACTGATTTGTCTTTTCTGTCTGACAAGCTGATTGATTGACTAGTATTCATGCTTCATGTTTAACCACTGTCGTGTATCAGAACGTGTGCATGTTCGTGTGTTTGAGTGAGTGCATCTGAGACAGTGACAGAGTGAGACTGTATTTGTGTCTGTGTGTGTCTGTGTGTGTGTGTGTGGCGCGTGTCAGGCATGGCACCCGGTTACGCTGTAAAAATGATCAAAATGAGCCTGCTCCTCTGTTTGGTAACATTTTGTCTCTTCCGTTTGTATCTGCGACCACTCTGATCCAGTCTGATATTTTATTATTTATTACTAAGTGATTACTGACCAAGCTGCTATTTGCTCTACAAAGAGCCCACACTAATCTCTTCACCACCCCCTCTACCAGAGTTGAAGGGTCAATTCACTTGCAATTCAAGTAATCCACAAAGTGGGTTTTATTGAATTTTGTTACATTTTTTAACATTCATATTATTGCAGAGAAATACTCTTTTCAGTGTATGAAATCTGTTAGTGTTTTGGTGTTTTAAATGCCATGTTACATTTATTTGATGTGAAAGGGATTGATCTCCCCAGCCCTAATTTTTAAAAAATCTAACTCTACTGACGTTATGGAGAGGTCTGAGGGCATGACCTGGATATTTAACAAAAATGAGCCATGAGGATGGAAAGATGGAGTCAGTTTCAGGAATTCTTGGGTTGTATGTGACATGTATAATAAAATCTCATAAGCCTTTCATACATGTTTCATCATCCATTTCACCATCTTCTTTTTTCTTTCTTTGTGGCGCTGGTGTTTCTCTGCCCACCTCCTTTTCTCCATAGCCTGAATGTTAGAAAAAGTAGTCATTGTCCTCAAGACCACCATGAATGAACAAAGTCTCTTTGCAGTCATTAATCCTCCATAGAAGTGAATGAAATCGAAAACTTTAATGTTGAGCAAGTAATGTGGAAAAAGTTGGGATCTGTTGTAGATTGAATATTGAAGACTGTTATGCAGTATCATTTCAATCTGCATTTTCTAGGTTCTGAGTTCACTGTGTAATGGATGCAAGAGTATTGTAACTTACTATGTACTAAACATTTATGAAAAAATACAATGTAAATAAGATTATATATTAAAAGAAATTAAATTGAAAATACATCCCTTGTGTGCACTATTCTCTTTCTGTACATATGACTGTTCAAATCACCTTGTATCCACTGTGTATGAATGCAGTGGTGCAATGTAAAGGAACAATATGTAACATTTGTGCCTCCAAAAAGGAGTACTGTGGTCCAACTAGGGAGTTGGAGCCATAGAGTATATTAAATAGATTAAAATCCTAATTAAAATATGATCTATGATTGAAGAAACCAGTTTCCCATCCCCTCCTCCCCAGACTCGAGGAAGCTCAGATGGGTTGCAAGAGCACAAGACAAGCTCAGCATTTTAATTTATACATACATTATATATTAAACTGTAAGTTGATCAGCTGTTTATAACATATCGCTCAGTTTAACCGTCATAAATGTCTACTCTTTCTAAGAGATTATTAATGATTTGTTGCAACTCATAAGCAGACACCCATTCAGCAAACATTTGGCATGAATTTGAACTCTAATTAACATGAAACGGGCAAAAAAAAAAAAGTTGTTCACAACCAGAATGGACATTTCAAAGGAAGACACTGTGGCTGAAGCGTTGACGTCAGAGTACTGAGTCTTTTAAGTTAGTATGGTTCCGTAATCTCTAATGACACATCATGGCCTTGTTATGATTTACAGTAAATATATTACAGATTTCTCCTTAAGCACAAGGTACTTGAGATATTTGTACTTTACTTGAGTATTTCCATCTTAACTTAATACTTTTACTTCACTACATCTCAGAGGCAAATGTTCCTTATTTGGGTTGAGAAAATTCTTCCACTTCTTAAGATAAAGCACTTCTTAAATAATGCAGTCACAAAGTTGTTTTTCTGAGCTCATGAAAAGTTACTTTTTAGAGACGTGTGGTTCTCACAGGACAGTGATACTAACATGATGATGCGATGTGAATATGTTGTATTGCTGTAGCTTAAACTACCCAACAGTATATAAAGTAGCTAAAATTAGTTAAACATCTACAACAGTAAAATGCAAGATACATTATGATTAATGCAGCGTTAATGCAGTGAAATTCAAAAACATTGTATAGTAAAACACTGACAGGGAACATTTTACTGCACAATGAATACTTTTACTTTTCAGATTTTAGGTACATTTTTCTGATAATAGATTTAATGATACACTGATGGAGTGCTTTTTGATAGATTTAATAACAAAGATAATGGTCTATCCCATTTGGAAATACAGATTTATAGTCTTTGATAATTTGCCCCTTTATGATTTAGAGGATAGGTTTACTGTTCTTTTCATTCACTTTTACTAACGCAATAATGATCTTATTTAGCATGAGACAAGGACTGTCCACAATTATAAACTCTGCTGCTCTTGTGGCTTTTGTGCATAAATAGAATCTATTCTCTGTCCAGGGTTTGGGTGCTTGGGTTCATGCCCTGAGCCTGACTACCTCTAACAACTTTTTTTTAAAAATTATGATTATTAAAGAAATATTTAATAATTTCAATCTTGTATCATTTCAAACCATACAATTATCAAAACATCAACAACAACTTATCAAAACAAGGCAAGAAAATCAGGAAGAAACTATATAGGGGCATCATGTAACAATCAATAAACATTTTAATACACTGTAAAAAAAAGAAAGAAAGAAAGAAAAGAGAGAGTTGAGAAAACTCACAATTTCAAGGCAAACTGCCTTCATTATATTTTTGAGTTTTGAATCAAACTCAAATAAACTAAACACAGTTTTGCAGATGTACAACTTTTGTTGAGGTAATTTACTAATGTATGTTCTTTAGTTAAACTTGAATCTTTGAGTTTGTATTTGTTCACAGTGAGCTGTGAACCTAATTTGTCATTATCTGGGTGCTTGAAAATTAAATTGTTGCAAATGAAAATATTAAATTATTAACCATTATCCACTTTCACTTCAATGACTTTACTCATCAAGTTTTGAAATATGTTTTATTAGGGTTTCTAAAACTCTAAAGAAGAAAAGTAAATGATCTCAACAAAAACATTATTAGTTGGTAAAACTTTTTCAGTACTTAAGAGTTTGGGTTAGGCTCAAAACTCAACAATCTGTTGTAGTAATTTTCCTTTAAATTTCGCATCTTCTCAAAAATTTCTCAAAACAAATGTCTTTTGTTTTCACTGTTTTACTATGTTTTAGACCACGTAGTGCTCCATCATAATGTCCAATTTCTATTTTGAATTGTTGTATTTGTCTTTTCTTTTCAACCTATTTACATTTGTGAATTCAATATTTCCCATATAAAATAAAAAGATTTAAAATAAATTTGTTGTCTTTTTACAAGTTCATTCTTGACTTAAAAATATAAATCTCTTTTTCTAAATGAACAGTTTCACCAGTCAATGAAATATTCTATATCTAACCAAAATAATTTTATATATATAGGCATTCATAAAATAAATAACAAATAGCCTACTCTCAATGTGTTAACAATGGGACTACATTTCCCGGAGGGCCACCGCCTGTACGCAGCGAAATGCATTGTACGCGTGACGTCGAACACTGTTCTTGTTTTGGCAGTTTGTTTCGATATTCACGGATTGTCAGTCCACCAAGAAGGCGTCTTACACTGGTTATCCAACACGAAACTGCGGTACGGAGCATTTATGCATGTGTGTTTTTCAGATGTAGATCTTAGACTGTACACGGTTGTTTCAAAGCAATGTTATCGATATAAATCCCGACAGAAGTGAGCTAACTACCTAACCTACTAGCTAGCTAGCTAGCCAAGCTAATTAACATTAGCTTAGCTGAGAGCAGTGGTTTGTTCTGTGTGTGTGCGGGCGGAAACGATCGATTGCTTGTTTGTTATTAACTACAGCATCTTGAATAGTAAACTAATAATGTAGTGTGTCGACGATTGTCAGGATGATGAGCACAACGCAAGTTCGTGTAGCTAATATGGCCATATTGCCAGCTCTTCGTAGTGCTACCGTCTGTCTGTGTGCTGTGTAACAACATGTAACATTTACATTGATTTCATGCCAAGCTTTGATCAGATCTAGGGCAGCTGGGGCTGGGTTAGCAAGTAAGGATGGAGTGAATGCGTCAACATATCCTCGTACGCTAAAGTTGGCCCACAGTTCAAATCAACTTTCAGTTACCTGACAGCTAGCTAATGTTATTTCTAGGTGGCGACACAAATCCTAACCCTTTAACCTTGCTTCTCGTGCTTTAGCTTGTTCTCTGCTTCATCATATGCTTAAGTTCTCTTTCGCTAACATGCTGATTGAACTGGCCTTTGGATAGTCGCGTATAGAGGTTTGTTCCTTAGTAATTCTGTCTCAAAGGATTATTCACGGTGACAGGGTGGAGTTTAACCCATCCCCACTCGAGTTTGGTAAATGTTATGACATGCCATCGATTTTAAAGTGAAACCAGTTGTTGAAATTCCAGGGGAATACCAGATTGAACTCTGTGTGTGTGTGTGTGTCTCTGTGTCCGTGTGTCTGTGTTTGTGTCTCTGTGTCCGTGTGTCTCTGTGTCTGTGTGTGTGGAGTAGATGGTTTTGATTGAGCAGTGAGTCTGTGTGTGGACTGATTCAGGGGCTGGTAAGTGTAGTTTCACAATGGCAATGGAGGCAGCGATGATGATGTTATTCACCTGGCAAGCTTCAATGTTCACCGCAGCCAAGGTGAGACACACTTCCATTTCCTAAGTCACAATCATATTCATATAAATGACTCAAGCTGCAAACGTTTAATGAAACAATGACTGTCATTCTCTCACACACAATATCAGAGGTTCATGTTCATGTTCATGTTTTTCTGACAGTTGTGCATTGCAAAACAATGATGTTAAACTCGTGCTTCTACAATGCAACAACTTGTAGCAGGAAGGAATCATGGGCATGGCAGAGAACCTTTTAGTTTTTCATTACTATGTATAGACAGAGTTATTAAAACATTGTGTTGCTAATAGGGCTGCAACCAACGATTATGTTTCATTTTCAATGAATCTGGCAATTGTTTTCTTGATTAATCTATTACTGGTTGGGTCTGTGAATATTCAGAAAATGGTGAAAAGTGTCAATCAGATTAGTGTTTTCCAAAGCCAAAAACGTCATCCTCAAATGTCTTGTTTTGTCCACAGCCCAAAGATGCTCAGTTTGCTTTCATAGAACTGTAAAGAGTCGAGAAAATACTCATATTTAAGGAGCTGAAATCAGACAATTCAGACTTTATTTCTTAAAAACTGACTCAGACTGATCAATTATCAAAATAGTTGCATTCGTGATGCAGACTAGTTGAAGATGGCGAAGACCTTTGTAGGCTTTTTTTCCTTACAGAAAATTGTTTAGGAATCAGGAAGGGAAATGATAAGGAATCGGACTGATAATCAGATGGCATTGATCAATAAAGTCTTATCAATTCCCATCCCAAATTCTGTGCCAGTTTGTCACAAAGGGATTATGATAGTGGTGTGACATCTGCCATTTGTGCATTCAGTTTTACATTTTGATTGAGGCTGACACATTTTCTTTGTCGTCTTGCCTCTGGTATTACATCATAGAGTGAATAAACTCAAACTTCTGTGCACTCTTCTCTTGCAGGATCTCAATTAATTGTAGATAACGTTTTGGTCACAGACCTTGATTTGAGAAATCTCTGTGACTGAATCTGGAGTCATTTGTTATATATTGAAAATGTTTGTGACTGTTATGTTTTGAGCACTTTGGGATATTTTTTGATGCAAACAAAAATGAAACAAGGGATCATTTTTGCATCCAAATCCACCACTCAGTTGATTCATGTCACAGTTTATTCAACAGGTTATACAAGGGGCAGGTAGTGCTCTGTGAGTCTTGTTGTTTACTTGTCTCATACATGTGTACCGGAGTCTGACTGATCGACTTATGTGCATACGTACACTTTTAGTATGGGTCCTAAGCACTGGTTTATAAACGAGACCGCTGCTCTGTACGTTTCTTAAAAAAAACTAATTAAAAAATGTTGATTTGTGTTTTTAATGGCAGCGTTGTGTCATCATCAGATTTTTTTTAAATCTCAGTATCTCATCAGTATTGGTATTAGACTCAAAAATCTTGTATCAGTTGGGCTATAAAACATGCATACATACATACATTGTACCTTGCCAGGAAGGAACATGGAACAGCTCCAGTAGCTGGTCACATCTCAATTTCTATGGAAAAAAATAAATACTAAAATAATTAAAAGTCTGGCTGCCCAGTATACCTTTTCCTACTTCTCCAATATATTTTACTCTGAATACTCTTATTGCTGGATGATAAACATTATAACCAAGAATGTTTCTAGCTAACATAATAATCACATAAAAAAAATTCAGTACTGGCTCAGTGGCTCATACCAGGTTTTGTTTTTTCTTTTGTCTTTTTTCCTCTGCCACACATGCTGCATTAAAGACGCAGCATACAAATTCCTAGTACAATATTGATATTATACTGTGTGTGTGTTTTAGGCTCCCATGCTCGTAAGAGGGAGCTCATCACCATTTCTGATGACTCAGATGAGGAGCCTGTGACTCTGGTACCTGGCAGCCCTGTTTTAGTTCCAGATGATGCCGATGATGACGATATCAGCATACTGGAGGTGGCTGATCTTAAATCTTTATTGTGCATAACAAACTAACTTATTGTTTGAATCTTTTCTGTTGCTTTGTGTACAAAAGGTAAATGTGTTTTGTTCTACAGTTGGTATAAAACAGCTGCAGAACTTCTAAAACCATTTGCATCTTTTTTCCCTTCATCCCTCAATTTGTCTCTTTTGCCTCTTGTGTTTTCCTGCAGCCGTTAACTCCTGCACGCAGACATGTGATTCGCCCAGCAGCAAAATGGAGCGGGGCCTCGCACAACCTCATTGAAGTTGTAGGTCACAGTAGCGCAACTTCTGGGGTTTCCACAGGGGACCCCGGTTCTGCCCCCTCTACCTCCAGAGATGCCAAGGCCAACGCCTCTGCAGTAAGGCCAGCCATACGAAAAGCAGTACAGTTCAGCACTTCTGAACACACACAGCCACAACATGACTCTTCATCACAGACACAGTCTCAGCCAAAAGTCAACACACACTCACAGCAACAGGACGGTACGTCAGCACATACACAAGTGGAGCTCAATGCAGTTTCTTCTATCCAAACCCCGTCTACCTCCACAAATGCCACCACATCCATAGCACCTTTACAAGAACTTGTTCAGCCTCAGCCCAGCACATCTGGACTCGTGCAGCCAAAAACTGGCTCTTCAGCACATGTAAGGTGGAGCTCCAGGCGAGAACCCCCACCAGTGCCACACACCATTCTTCTTGTGCAGTAGCGAGTTCTTCTACAAAGACTCAAGAAAAGGTGAATACAAGTATAAGCACTCATTCACAAGACAATCCTCAGGCCAGTACGTCAACTGCACAGACTCACACACGCATGCAGTCTCAGCCCGGTACATCCACACAGCTCCAGTCCAGTGGGCCCACCATTCTAAAGCCCACCCTCATCCAGGTGAAGGAGATGAAACTAGTTGTTCTTCCCCAGCAGCCGAGCATCCAAGCCTCTGCTCTAATAACCCAACCCCAGCTACGGCTCAGGCCCCAGAACCTCCTGCAGCCTGTGTTGGTCAATCGCATGCAGGGCAATCTCATTCAGATTGAACCACAGCCCCTGGCTCAGGCCCCGGCCCAGCCTCCAGCCCAGGCCCCAGACCAGCCTCTAGCCCAGGCCCCTCAGCCCCCTCAGGTGATACCAGTGATCCCCCCTGCAGTGCTAATAGCTGCAGCACCGAGAGACTAGGACCTCCAGAGTCAGGTCACCGGATCATTCTGGGGAGCCAGGCGCCTGGGGAGGCCGTTCACAACCCTCCCCCACAAGCTGATGCCGCCACCGGGGCCCCGCTGGCCCGCAGCCTCAACATCAGGGTGCCTGTGAACTCACACCCTCCTCCTCCTCCAGCTGCCACAGCTTCAGTCACCCACAACGGAATAGAGGCTCGTCTCATTCTGGCTCCAGCTCCGAACCCAGAAAGGGTCAACCCAGCCCCCGGCCTGGTCGCAGTCCCTCCTGCACCAGAGGACATTCCCAGAATAGAGGATGCGAGGCCCGGTCCCTCTGCTCCACGAGAGAGAGCGGAGCAACAGCCCATTGTTAGAACCCTTATCACTGGTGTTGTGAGTATCAACAGAGCTCATAAGTTGGCCAGATCAGGTTGAATGATTTTAGCTTTGGTGCTACTTCTCACCTCCTCTGTCCTGACTACATCCCAACTGTTCAACTCTTTGTGTGTCCTCTACAGTTGGTTCTATTCCCAGACGTCCAAGAAGCCTATGTAGCAGAACTGATCCAAAAGAATAATGTGAAAGACTTGAATGTGTAAGAAACATCAGCCTTTTTTCTCCACTTCTTCATATAGTGGCACAGGGCTGTACTGAGTACTTCAAAGCTTCAAAACTTCATTCATAATGTTGACATTTGAATGCAGCACAGTTTTTTTTGCTTGTCTATTCATTCTAGAGCTGTTCTAATACCATTTTTCCCTCCCAATTCCAATACCTGAACTTTGCATATAGGCTGATAGCGAGTACTGATCTGATACCAAAGCATTAAAAAAAAAATAATCTCAAAGTTCAGAGCAGTCCAGTGAAGAGTCTTTTATGTTTTCCCCACAATCCAAAAACCGTTCAGACCAATCCAGTTCACAATCACAAAAGAAAGACAACTCAAAAAGTCTGGTCCCTGTTTTAAAACAGATTCCCACAAAAACAAACCAAATCAGGAAGTAAGATTGAAACAACAGAATCTGTATTTGCAGTTCAGCAACACTGATTATGTACAATATATACAGCGGTAATCACGGTACTGACAGTCAGTGAGTCAGGTTTGCAGCATCGGCATTAGCTTTGCTGAAAGACCCACAATTCCTAGAGAAACTCCGACTAGGTAACACAAAATCCATTGGTCCTGCTCCTGACACAGACAACAGAGACCTTCTGCTTGACAAGAACCGACTACAGTAACCCTGACTTTGCAATGCAATCTGATGCTGAGGTAAAGCTGGCGGGTCTCTGCTCCACTGATCATAAAATTTAGCGTAGAGGATGCTGCTGGGAAGCAGCGTGGCCCCGTTTTGTGCCTAATGCATTACTTGGTATGGAATCAGTACAGAGTCATGTACGCACAGAAACTAGACGCATTTTAGGCAGTATTGGAGGCATTTTCTGATAATGGTACTGGTATCGGAACGAACCCTGATTATTGTTTAACCTGATAATTTTTGCATAGATAAGGATTAGGCTAGTTCTCTAAGTGAAGTGAATAGCGAAGTGTAAAAAATTGTCAAGATATTGTTGTAGAAACAAAACCCACATGCAGCGTTTTTCTCTCTTACTACACAAGCTCTTCATGCCAGTACTGATACCTGAACTTTGTGTATCAAATATGACAGACATTAAAAGCTTCATTCAAAAACCTCAATAAAAGCTTTGAATCTAAAGAAGAGACATTTGGTACAGCCTTATAGAGTTATGATAAATGATTAAACTTCTCAGGAAATTACATGAATACCTGTTGATTAATTGAGTTATTTTTGAGGGTAGTATGTTTTTTTGTTTTTTTTTTTTGTTTGTTTTTTTTTTTACTGGGATTAACTTCAGCACATGGTTTGATTTCTGCAGCACTGTTACAGTCCATTTATCGGTCTTTTCAGTATTTATCGTCCAATATTTGACTGATTTGGTTTCACTGGTACATGTGTTTCTTTTTAGTTTTGACATTTCATTAAAACAGGATTTTGAGGTATCACAATTTTGTGTTTAATATCATTTTGATCTAGAAGAAATGTTTTACCATAAGCAACGCTAATAAGGTTTCTAGATTTGCTGCCTTGACTCCTTTGTGCTTTGCAGTGTGGTTATAGTGTTGACTCAAGTTTCTTAGCTTTATATCTCTTCATTTTTTCATTTCAAGGAATTACCAAACTTTCAAAAGCTCCTGACGTAAGAGTTTATTTGAAAGTATTGCCCTGTGCTTAAAGGCTGAATAATACTTAAGCCGAATTGCATATTGGTCATATAATTGTAAATTGAATATATTTTATTACTATATTTTTCTCACAGAAAACCAAAAGAATGAGCGTCCCAAATCTATATTCTTGAATTTGTTCTCTTAGTTGACAGGTGTTCAAGACCATCATACCTGTAACTGTGTGTTCTGTGTCCCCCGCTCTGCTGTGTTTCCAGTATCTGTAACCTGCTGTTGGAGAACCCGGAGTATCCAAGGACGGAGACTGCAGCAGCCACAGCAGCACCCACCAGCATCCTACTGGAGTCTGGAGACACCCAGACAGAGGTTTGTGTTAAATTTTGACTTAATACCAATACCAAGTTTAATATCATGATACTCAATACCAAAATGATACTTGAGACTGAAACAATACTGGTTTAATACTTTGATAGCTAATAGATCAGAAACAGAACATTCACAAGAAACATAAACACTGGATATTCAGTATACTGCTGCTAAACCGTGAGACTCGTGTGCAAAATTAATTCATAATTAAATGTTAACTCTTTCATTTTAAATTGATCTGTATGAAGGCCAATTGCTGATCTATTGTTAGATGTTTTTTGGTGAGAGATTATGAGTCTTTGTCATATATCATATCATATTTGTCTCATGTTCTGTTATTTATATATATACACATTCATTCCAAGTAACTTTTGTACACAGACACACATATGAGAGCACAGAACAGGAAGGAACAATTTCACCTCAGGCTTTCTGACTTTCTCACGTAAAACAGCAGACAGTGCACATACGGACCTTCAGTCTCTCCTGCCTTGAAACCTGATTATTCAGCTGTTCCTTCACCCTCCCTGCAATCAGAAAAAAAGCCCCATGTGTCAAATAAAGAACTTGAATGGTGTCGTTTTAAAATTGGCTTTTTGTTGACGACTCCTCACCAGTGTATGAATCAGATATCTCTTTGTCTGGGTAATGTGTTAATGCGTCGGTTCTGGGTTTTTTCAGATGACCGAGGACCTGTTTGACTATACCAAACTGGGCACGTGGGACCTGAGGCTGTGATGCAGGCTGCTGACTTGCTCATGGCGGATTTCAGGATGCTCAGTTGTCAGGACATCAAATGGGCCCTCAATGCTCTGAAGGGACACTATGCAATCACACGCAAGGTACCCGAGATCTTTCTCTAGGAATGCAATTACAAATCATCTCAAACCTCTTACCCACTTTTACACGTCTCTTTAACCCCTGCTATCCCAGGCCTTATGTGAAGCTCTGAAGAAGTGGCAACATTCAGGCGACCCCTCAGGAAAGAGACGACGGAGCAGAGCCTCCTCTGAGCGCTGCTACATTGATTTCCATTTCGAGCATGGTGAACAGACTTTTTCACATTTCTCTGTGCGCTCACACCACATGCTATGGTCTATGCCTGTGTGTGTATGTTAGGTACACATACTTGCAGTGCATGTAGTGTTTTTTGTTCCTGCACACACTAGGGGCTGTGTCCACCAAAACATCTTTTCCTGAAGCCAGTGAACCGAATTGTTTGCAGTATGAATGCAACATATTTTCACTCTGCCACAAACATGATGAGGCGCTGAACTACCAAATATGCTTCTTAAACCAGGCTCTGTGTAACACTCTTGTACTAAACGAATGGAACTCACAAAGATGTTTCCTCGCCAAAAAATATCTCATGAACCCACGCAGGCTGGTGGGTCCAACCTCCCTCCCCACAAACAATAGCCTTCCCCTCATCTCGGTCAAGGATCAGAGCAAGTAGGCTACTGCACTTTGTGCATACATTTTTGTGTTCAGTATTTGTTGATAACACAAACTATCTAGGAAATTAGTACTTGCAAAACATAAATTAAATGTTTTTTTCCACCGATATTCCATATCATAGCTAGCAGAGCTCAGCTAAAATAACGCTGCACCTCCAAAACCTTCTCATGCACTCCTAGTTGGGTGTTTTCAGAGAGGCGCCTGCCATGTTCAGCTGGGAAAAAAACACTTTGGTGGATACAGGGCTCAGAAATAATTTTTACCAAGCCAGTATTCATGGAAAATGCTTTGCTGCTCTTCTCTCATTGGTATAAGCTTCAGTGACTGAGATTGACTGCAGATCTGCAGGTGCATCACGTGAAGACCTTTTTAATACCTTTTTTGTTTCTGGTCAGAAGTGACAGAAAGTTAAGTTTTAGTTTAAATCCGCTGCTATCAGCTGACTCACTCACTTGGTTCCCTCTCTCCACCAGGCTCAGTGAAGTTTGACAAGAGGATGTATTTCTTGGAAAACGACCGTCGTTACTGCAGAACGTACAACAATCTGGAAGCTTCTGTGCAGAAGGAGCTTTCATTCTATCAGCAGAAGGCCAAGGAATGGGCAGAGGTACACACTCATATAACAAAATAAAACAAGAGTCAGCTCACAAACAGTTTGTAACTTCATAACTAGGGCTGGGCAATAGGGCTTATAAATAATATATCAATATTTTTAGGCTATGCAGAGACCTATGACATATATCTTGATATACACATTTTACATAGCATAAATTTTGAAACAGTGATGATCTTATTGAATATGATGCATAACTGTAGCTTAAACTGCTCAGCCAAAGTAGGTAACAGTATGTAAAGTTTGGGCAACATGGGCAAAATCAAATAGGCCCATCACAATATTTTTGACCAAATACCTTTATTGATATTGTGACAATGTTGGAGGAAGGCTATTGGTACTTTCACAAAATATTAGCACAATGACAGTTTTGACAAATAATCATCAGTAATTTGGATACAATGAAAACTGCAGAAAATTACATTACTTTACTGTAATGCAGCCTTTAAAACCAGGAAAAGACAACACTTGTGCCATATCAAGTCATAATGGTATTCAAAATCTAAGACTATATGTAATCTCATATGATATCAGTATATTGCTCAGCTACATATGACTATGCAGTGGTAAAGTTTACATAACATTGAACACATACTAACTTATAGTACATGTAATGCAGATGTTTCTTTTAAGGTGAATATAAAGTGCCAGTGAAGTATTCAGATTGCAATCACACCCACATGATTGGTTGACTGGTAAGTCTATGAATGAGCTAGAGGTTATTTACACTTGGCTGTCACAGGTGGTAATCCATCAGTCAGACGCCCACATCACGGTGTCACAGTTCCACCAGTGGGGACAGTTCAGTTCTTCATTTTGTAAGGTCTTTGTCCTCTAAGGTAGAGAAATCTTAACCTTGTGCTAAGGCAATATCTGGTTAACACAGATCTCCTTTCTCTCTCCAGCATGAGGACTTCCTCTTGGCTCTGCAGGTCAATGAAGATGAATACAAGAAGGTAAGAGCCACACATACCTCAACCACACTGATGAAACCTTCACAAAGGCTCATAATGGGTCATCATAATGAAAAAAAGCCGGCCTCTCAGTGGGTCATTTGACTAAATCTTGTGGTTATTTTGTGTCTAAATGGTTACGGGATGTAACAATATTGTTGCATGAACTTACAAGATAGATTTAGTATTACATGATAGATTTAACATCTACTCATAACATGACCTTGTT
The DNA here is from genome assembly GCA_034769285.1 of Lutjanus argentimaculatus. Classification (NCBI taxonomy): domain Eukaryota; kingdom Metazoa; phylum Chordata; class Actinopteri; order Lutjaniformes; family Lutjanidae; genus Lutjanus; species Lutjanus argentimaculatus. The sequence continues at coordinate 11,015,320 of JAWZSL010000024.1, read as the reverse complement.
TTCGATGAATGACGGAAAAGTCTTCTCTTTGTTATTCCCAAAGACCACGATTCATTGGCTTATTCGGGATAGCACTGGTTAGTTCGGTCACAGTTACACTAAGGGTGATTTTGGGACTCTTTCTAAAATAGATCCTCCAGTGTTTCCCTCTAAGTGAAACTGCTGAATGTGCTTGATTTTCTTAAGATTTCTTCACTTCCTAAAAAAACTGTTTACTCTGTTGTAGACTAGAGATGCACTGACTGGCATGCTGACAGTGTTAACTAGCATACTGCTGTTGACATGTTAAACCTGACAGTCAAAATCTCACCTCCAGTTCTCTCTAAAAGAATAAACAACTTGTGTTGACTGCATCTCCCCAAACATTTTCTCATCCAGACTTGTTTAACCTCTGCTTGTGTTTGTTTTAACTGCAAAGCATCACTACAGCAAGTTGTAGCACCACGTCAGTCTCCGTTCTGTTTACATCTGCTTCCCCATGAGATCACATTAAATTGTGCTCTCTCTGGTATGAAAATCCTTGTATGCTGTATTGTGTTATGGGCCATTATTTTCAAATCCTGAAAGTCAGTTAGAATTTTAAAGCTCCTGAAACCTGAGCCCAGTTTTAGGGAAAGAAGAGACAGAGAGGAGAATTTAAGTTTCCATTAAAGAAAAGTTACAGAAACATTTGTGTGATCTGTCAATTATAGTTCTTAGACGAAAAAAAAAATCAGAACTGTCCAAAATTGTAATCAGCAGTTCAGACGAAAAAAGGAAATGGAATCAGCCCAGAAAATTGCAATCATTGCATTACTGGTTTCTTTGCAAGTTAATGTTACTCATTAATCATTTTTTAATACGATGAGGCTCTAAAAAAAGAAAAAGACGGTCCCTGAAAAGTGTAAAAAGTTTGAACATCTCTTGAGCTATAAAACACATCTTTGTGTCATTCTTCCTGCAGGACGGCCAGCTGATTGAGTGTGGCTGCTGCTTCGGGGAGTTTGCATTCGAGAAGATGACACAGTGTTCAGACGGCCACCTGTTCTGTAAAGAGTGCCTGGTCAAATACGCTCAGGAGGCAGTATTTGGCTCCGGAAAGGTATGGACAGACACAACAACAACAACACACACGCACACAGTTTTTTCCTCACATTTGAAATGTGTTGTCAGGTAACAATAAATGACTGTTTGCATAAAAACCAATATCATCATGAAGTTGTACTGCCAACTTGTTTTTCTTATGTTAAAGCTGCTACTTGTATTCAGAAAACTTGGATATTTTGGAAAAAGTTTTAGTTTTTTAAAGCTTAGTTGATTTGAAAAGGCTGTCGATATGATTCAGGTTTCAAGTAAAGTCAGACACACCTCTTTTCAAGTCTCTGCAGGCTGATTTTTATACCGCACTGAAATGAGACAAACCACATTTACACTATGCTGTGAAAGGAATGATGTAATGTATAAGATTTAAACATGTAATAAAACATACCTTGTAAAATACAGTTGTCAGTTTATTAGGAACACCTGTATAATTTAATACAATCCAATATAACAGCTCAGTGATAAATCTCTCTCTGGTGCTGGTTCATCTTCATGAGGTTTTAGTTTATGACATTGTTTTATTGGACTGAATTATAATAAACAGTGTTTTTAATTGGTTTGTCTACCTCCATTTACACCGTTTACCAAATAATGTGGTAACTCATTGTCTGTATCTGTGTGCTGAGTGTTGGCTGAGGGTTCTTGTGAAACGCACCTGTGCATTTGTAATTACTTGCGTGTTTGTTAATGTGTGTGCTTGCGTTGCAGTCGGAGCTGAGCTGCATGGAGGGGGGCTGCCCGTGCTCCTACCCAGTGTGTGAGCTGGAGAAGGTTCTACCAGAGAACATACTCTGTAAATATTACGAGAGGCAGGCAGAGGAGGCGGTCGCTGCCACCTGTGCTGATGAACTTGTGCGGTAAGTTGCATTATGTTTTATTTATGTATTACACAGCATCCCTAGTTTTTGGAAGTGGGGCTTGTATTCCGGCTGGTTTTCCAACTTGATTAGCAGATCTTCCTGGATCCGTGTGGTGAAGTTTTTTCACATCCATCTCAGGCTTTTAATGCACTTTGAACTTAGAACCCAGTCAGCATGGATGCCTGTTCATTCATGGTCTAAAGGAAGTCTGTACACACATTAAAGACCTGAAATAATGCCTCCCTGCTTGCTCACAGTGGGATTCTTTTGTCTGAGTTTTCTGTGTCACATGTACAGCATCACACATTTCCTCTCGCTGTCACTCCTTGACCATCCTTCCTCTCTTTTCAGGTGTCCGTTTTGCAACTTCCCAGCCTTGTTGGACAAAGACATGTCTCTGTTTAGCTGTCCCAATCCTCGGTGCCGCAAGGTCAGTCCTGCTCTGTATTTATTATTTCATTTAACACATTCAGGTTCTGGGAAAGTTAGGCTGTTGTATTGCTGCTGTTCTTCCTGTTCACAGTGAATATGTTCAGTCAGATATAGGTAACGCTTTGGCTCCTGCGCACTATATGCATCTTCTGTTGTACAATATGATATAACTCTGATATATGTGATTCCATCAAAGAGACTGAAGCTAGATTTTACTTCAAGAGGAGATCATGAATTACTCTTGTTGTCACAGTAAAACCTGAAAGCTCTTGCGTGCAGCGTCCATCTGAGCATAAATCATCTCAGGGCAACCTGGACATGAGATGGAGATCAAAATCAGGGAGAGAGGAAAGATTGATAAATAGTTTCACGGACGCGATGAAATGGTTCCATCTGGTGAGGTCGCCACCTCTGTCTCCCTCTCTGTTTATCTCTGGGCCTCCTCCCTCTGTCTGAGGAATGCAGCAGGAGGCGTCGCTTTGTGTCTGCCATGGCTGTCTCATGGATTCCAGTTTAAAATCTACATTATTTGGCAGAAACACACACACACGCACACCACCTATAATCATATTCTCGCTCTCAACACACAAACAAAAGCCTTCCCTGCTTTCTCTTTATAGATCTTTGTCTTTTTGTTTTGGTTCTTGTGTCTCACACTCATTCCTGCCACACCACAGACTCTTTGTGACTCAACACAAATAACACACACACACACACACATTCCTACTATCACTATGTTCCCGGAATAGGGGGGCAGAGAGATGAGTTTGTGTCAACACTCCCGACATAATAAATATGTATATTCATCTTGTTGCACCATGGCATTAAGTCCCCCAATAACTGTGAGCTAATAATCTGAAATTAGGAGGAAATGAATCACGTTTATCAACCAAAAATGGCAAAATCTGTGTAGTTTAAACTTGTGGTTGGCAGTTTGAAAACATAGCACTTGGCTTAGGGAAATTGTGATCTAACAACTTTTTTCTATTTTCTGACATTTTTACATCACACTAACTAATCCATTAGCTGAAAAAATATCAACAGATGAATTAATAATGAAAATAATTCTTAGTTACATTGCAGCCCTTTTTTACACTTTCCAACTCCAGTTTCAGTAATGGGACTGTGAATCATCAAACATCTGTTTTTGCTGGCTTTAAATGGGACTCAGAGCAGCGCAGACACCACACTGAGACAATAAGAAATACAGTCATCTGTGTTTAAAGGTCCTCAGCAGGAACTGGCTAATGTATTACTGCATATTTGTCGTATTACAGGGCCTTTCCATAGAATCTCTACCAGGACGTACCAAGAACATTTTTCAGGAACTGAACTTGCATTTCGGCCAGAGGAACCAAGTACTAAAATTAGTTCCTGTTCAGTAGCACCAGGTGATAGCTCAGGAACTACAAGGCGCAGGGTTTGCAGGGCCATGGAAACAGACCCCTTTTCTGTTTCATTATGTTTTTTAGGTGGAGGAAAAGCAATTCCCTAAGCATGTTAGCTAACACCAGCCAGCAAGTTTTGTTGGCCTGTTTCTTAACAATGGCTGAAGAAAATACAAACTCTTCTGAATATGTGCAGTCTCTCACTCTTCAGGGCAGTGAGTGTTAGGTGAAAAAGTTAACATTAACCAGTGGGACCAAATTGGCACTCAATGGATGGACAAGCTTTCTGTGGGCCGTGTGATTAGACGAATCTGTTGGTTATCAGGGCTGAACTGACTCCATCATTGCTTGTTTTTTTCTGGTTTTGGCAATTTCTGACATTTTTATTTTGTTAATTTGATGGTTTGCACAAGAGACAGGCACTGCTCCGCAACACACTCAGCGGCACAGTACCCACTGAGCCAGACCTCACTGAGCCAGAGGATGAGTAGGAGCGAAACAGCCTGCAGAGCCAGACTGTTTTCACATCTAACACACTGATTTAAGGATTTAGTTCGACCAAACCAGAGCTGTTGATTGTTAAAACATTGGAAAGCCTGACCAACTGACGGTTGTGGAGGGTTTTATTTTGTTTCTCTCTGTGTCGAGTTTGAATGAAGTGTGCTTTACAGAGTTAACAAGGAAATTCACGCTTTTCTTAGTTCCGTAAAAGAGAGAAACTCGAATTCAGAAGGTAATCAGAAGGTGACACTCAGCCGTCATCCCCAAACCTCAAGAAGTAGCCTAGTCTAGAAACCTAAACATGACACATGCTTATCCTATTGGTTGAGCTGTAACGAACATACAGCTGAGTCGTAGAAGATTGTTACAATTGATCATCATGTCAAGAAATTTCTGATTACTGACTTTTCTGCATCAACTATTCTCACATATGCAAGATACCTGTTTTATGATACATTTGCAGGATTCTCCTTTACAAACTGACACCCTCTGTCCCTGGTCAGACTAGAAAGTGTCATTTTATATCATGGTTTCTCTGGCTACACAGTAGTCCTCTGTTTTTTTTAAACAAATTTCCTTGGAGTGGCTTCTTGATTAACAGCTACCGTATACTGTGAGGCCGTCCTGTCCCAGTAATATGTTCGAATAAGCTGCACATCGTCATTTCAGTCGGTGCCTAAATGAAATCAAACAAACCTCTGCACTTACAAAAATGGTGAAATCAAAGTGCAGTTCACTGTATTGACCTGTAGGTGGAGCTAGAGATTCACAGTGGCTGCCCTGCAGTGTGACTGCACAGCTGCACCTCATTACATACTCACACACCCAAAGATACAAAAAAGTTCGACATGCTCCAAATATCTGCTGGTCTGATCCTTTCCTGAATATGATTGTGCAGATTTAGGTCAACTGTTAGAAGACAAATATTGTACTCGCTGGTCTAAAATGGACACTTAAGCTATGAAGGGAACAGTGCTCATGCTCTGTTTTTTGCTAAGTAAGTGAAGTTCTAGAGAATGTTAACACAGCTTGCTTCCTCTTTAATGTTAGTAGGAATCAAGATGTGAGTGTGTGTGTGTGGCTGCTGTGTTTCCCCTCTCTGTGGTGGAAACCCCCTCGCAAACAGAATCTGATTATTACACAGACAGATGAGGTTTATGACATGATTTTTTAAAATATATCTTTTGTCCTGCTCCCCAGCAGCCATCAGCATCAGCACAGTTGAGGATGGTCGTTGTACAGTCGGCCCTGCAGCCTGCTCAGTCTATGAGCAGGGAGGGGCTTCATTATGTAACTGACACACTTCCATATGCCCGCCCGCCTTCTCCCACACCACCGCTTCATTGGCTGGCTGCACCTTCCACTCCCCTTATACTGGTTTTTTACTGGTTGGACACACTTCCTCCACCATTTCAAATGTGGTTCAGATCAAGTTTGACCCAGATTCTCCTCCCTCTCTTTTCCCTTCTCCCGCTCCCCTCCCCTGGCTCTGTCTGACCTACCCACACAAACACACACACACACACACACACACACTCATAGATGCACACAAGCAGCACTAATGTATTCCACATGTGGTTATGAGGACATTTGGACAGGCCTGTGTGTGATTACTTCATGAAAGTAGAGGAATATAAAATGTAGGCCACTGGAAGGCTGTCACAGTTCAAACAAGAGCTGTGTGTGTGTGTGTGTGTGTGTATCGGACTGTAAGGGTGTGTTGCACCAGTTGGCACCTCATGCATTTTCACATGTGCTGCATTGTCGCATCATCATAAAAGCATCTTATATCGTAAAACATTGTGCTGTCTAGTGTCATGTTCATCTCCTCTCTCCCTTCCTGCCCTTTGCTCAGCACTCAGACTTGATTGCAGTAAAAGCCACCTCCCCACCAAAAAAAAACACACACACACACACAGGCTCAATGCAGACCCCCAATCAGAAGCTCTGCAAGCTGCTTGCACTGCCTTATAAGGGCTGCTGCAGCCTGCATTGCGAGAGAGGAGATAGAAAAAGAGAGAGATCCACAGGAGGAGAGGCAAGGTATGAATGAAGACGGAGGAAGGAGATGCTGGGCAGGAGGGGAGGAAGGAGGGGAGGAAGGAGGGTAGGACCCGAGGGAGAGGAGTGCAGTGAATGGAGATGGAGGACAAGTTAGAACAGGATGGGGAAGAAGGCGGATTGGAGGAGTGAATCTGGAGACTGAAGTAAAACAGCTGACCAGGCAGTGTTGCCAGATTTGGCAGTTTTCTGCCCAACTGGGCTGTTGTGGTTTGCATTGTGCTGGTTAAAATGGGCCTGAGTGTGTGATCAGGGTTTGGTGTGGTTCACCATGAGTTGGCCTGTTTTTCAAAGGAGTAATATGTAGTAATTGAGCATGCAAAAACTAGAACAGGAGTTTAGATAGTGAGTTGGAAACTGTGTATTTAATAGGTTGAATCCCGATTTAATATACTATCTATGGTAGAAGCGAGTTGCTTCTCCCCGCGCCCCCTCCCCAGACTCAGGCTCAGGCAGGCTGCAGGAACACTGCAGGAGCACAAGGTGCATACAACATCGTAAACTGACAATAACAAACAATAATGAGTCCTACACTGTAAGAAGAAGTGAGTATTTCAACTTAACATGTTTCCTTGATCTCTGATGGCATATCATGGTCATTTTATGATTTATTACAGTAAATATATTACAAATTTATCTATTCATTAATTGCATTCCTTTAGTCATGTAACATTAGACACTCAGTAGAACATTGATACGACATCAATTTTAATCAGTCTGCTGAGAGAGTGCTTGCAACACTACAACATCATTACATGTTCTGGTTTTTGATAGCACAGGATTGCACTTGCTCTCTTTCTACTTTTCTCTTTCTTCTTCAAGGCAAATAAAAAAAAAATGTTTGTATATTTCCATTAGGGCTGCACAATGTATAAAAAAGTCAGATATAATTGTTTTGACTGGAATTGCAATTGCGATATGTGATACGATTGGGAATGATCATTTGTGCATCATAATTTTAATTTTCACTTTAAAAAACTATTAATAAAATCAGAATGATGTGACATTTGTTGGGGTCTGTACCAAACAAACATGTTTTCTTTCATCTGGAGAACAAGATTTATAGGTCAGAGTGTCTCTGCGGCACTACGGTACTCAGTATGATGCTGTTTTGTCACACATTTTACCTTTATCAAACACTTGCAGGGTTCTGAGAGTTGGTTAGTGCACTTGTCCATTTGCATTGAAGCCTCCTATCCGCACCCTTACACCATTATGAACACTTGAGTTGTTTTATTTTTCAGAAAACATCAAACCAATCTGGCAGCACTTGAACCATGCACTGTTTCCTGTTGCTCACATTGCTCTCATTTGTGCATTATAAATTTGTGTGTGTGTGTGGTTATAATCTTTATCACATTTCAACTACTTGACTTAGTCATTTTAGGGGGTGGGGGGGTGGGGAAGACACACCCCCATGCAAGTGTCCACGTCACCGGATGTATTTTTAGCTGCACTATAAGAACTCAGGTGTGTTCCTGCTTTTCAAAACAGCTTTTCAAATGGGTCGCAGGCACACACACCCTGTGACACTCTCTAATGCTGTCCCACTTCCTGGTCTGTATATTACCACTAGGGGGTGATCTTTTACCGCTTTGCCTTCTGCCTCCTGTCCTCCTCTCCTCCTCGCTCTCAGGCCCCTCTGTCTTTGTGTGATCCAGCTTTTTCTTGACACTTGAGTCCAGTTCAGCACCTCTGGACTGGCACATCACCCCTCCTCCTCCTGCTCCTCTAAACACCCTCATTTTACTGAAATCATAGAGCAGAGCGAGTTTTCTCATTATACTTTGTTTCTTGACTGTGTTATCATGCTTCTCTCTGCGTGGACACTCCCTCTTAAATCAGAAACACCGCAAAAATGTGGACACAGTTGGTCCTCTTTTCATCTGTTATGTGTTGGAGAAGGGCTCTTCCTTTGCTCGAAGCTACTAAACTGGCTCCATGATTTGACTTTGGAGAGTCTTTAGTGTTTCCATCCAAACCAAATGCCAACAAAAACTCAACCCAGTTCCCCACCCTCTGGCTGACCTTGCGCACACACACACACACACACACACACACACACACACACACACACACACACACACACAGCTGTCTCAGTGAATATTGTGAGAGCTGCAAGCCTGTGGTAGCTGAAGCACACAACAAAATAACACACATAGTGACTGTAGGGTGTGTAAAGAGGTCACTAGACATGCGGAGGGTGTGTTTTCTAACCCAATGCGGGGTTTCCTTCTGAGGTTGAGGAGGTCGCCGTGGAGATATGGATCATACCGTGCTGCATCAACTGTCACATGCCACGCTCTTCAATATTAGATGAGCTGGTTCAAATATTCATGGTGACACCACTTAGCTAAGGGTTAGCAAGGGAGGCAACCCCGAGCTAACGTGTGCGTCTGTTGTGTGTGTGTGTGTGTGTGTGCGGTGATGCCGTCCATCCCGCACGTCCTTTAGCTGAACGTCTCTAGCTGACATGTCGAAGGAGGCTGGGGTTGGATGGAGGATGGAGTTGCTGTTTCTAGGCAACCGAGCAGTCAGCGGCGAGCAAATCGCACTCTTGCTGCAGTCACTCACACATTTGCAGGGAGAGCCACACCTAGCTGTGTCTGTGAAAGTCCAAGTCCCTGCAGTGGTAGCACCAGCAGCATATAGAGCAGACGCTGTGGAGGAATATCCTGTCTGCATCGTTGCTCTTATTCAGCAGTAACTGGAATCATGTCAGAGGAGGAGTAGTGATGGATGGATGTGGAAATGCAGGATCACCTCCATGGTGTTAGATGGCAGATTAAACGCCCAGTGTGTAAGATTTACAGAGATTTACTGGCAGAATATGGCAGAAATGTAACATAATATTAATAAGTATGTTTTCATTCGTGTATAATCACCTGAAAATAAGAATTGTTGTTTCTGTTAGCTTAGAATGAACTGTTCATATCTGCAGAGGGTGTGGGTCCTCCTCTATGGAGGCCACCATGTTGCACCACCATGTTAGAGCCTGATCAAGATATTGATCTATCACAGCTATATTGTTTATATTGTCATCGGCATATATGTTGTTCATTATGTGCTGATAATAAAACTATTTTTGACAGAACATACTGCATACATACCTTTTTTATTTTTTTTAGCTTTATAAGCTGCATTTTAGATTTGTTTGATCCCTTTTCTATTAAAAATAGATATTAAAAAGGTACTGTTTCAGTATCCTACTGTCATTTTGGTCACTGTCACATAAAATTTATTGTCAAATAAGTTGTCTAAAATTCAAAATGTTAACAGGGCACTGATGCTAAACTTTCAGTGGTATTGTTAATAATTATAAATAGCTATAAATGAAAAAACACAAATATAAGAACCATTGTGTGCTTTAAAAAACTATACCGATATAGCTGCAATGCCAGTATCGGTCAGCGGATGTATCAGTTGGGCACTAGTTTGTTAAGTGACCCAGAACAGACCAGAACACCAAACACTGGCTCTAGAACAGGCCTGTTGTGTTTGTCATGAGTTTCATAGCCGCTGTAATTTCACCCAAACACTTTGAACGGGAGGCGACGTGTTTGCAATCTGTGAGTTTCTCACCGCTACATGACACTAAATCCTACAGAACGGTCCTTTTAAGAAACTCACATGTGAATAAACATTACAAGGAGAGAATCTGATGAAGCGATTCACGCTTTTGCCCCCCTCAGTCTCTCACTACTTTTTGTCTCGTTCCATTCTTGTCTTTTTCTTCAGGAGAGCTGCAGGAAGTGCCACGTCCAGTGGAAGCAGCACGTGGGGAAGACGTGTGAGCAGGTCCTGGAGAGGGACGAGATCCGCATGAGGGTGCTCTTGTAAGTGACCTTACAAAAACAAACGGGGCTTCATCAGACTCCTTTATCAGCACACCACCACTTACTGAGCCATCTGCACTAATGATCTGTAGAGGGCAGATAATCTCTCATACACATGCTTTTATGTCCTTTGTTTTGTTGTTATTTTTCAGGGGCCAGAAATCTTAATAAACACTGAAGTAGGCCACATATCAGAAAAGCAAAATTAAATTTATGCTGCTAAAACAAATTTCATTTTAAATAACACCAATCATTCCTATACTAATCATCAGGAATTTGACTGTGGTGTTTTTGTGAAACCAGTCATTGTTTCATATCTAATCATGATCTGTGGAGGGCAGCATTCACATTCATGTAAACACTCTACATGACAAAGAATGCATTCAAATATGATAAAACTCCCAACAACAGTACTCCCAGTTATCCTGAGTGTTTTCAACATTTTGACTCCTCAAGGACATCTCTGGTTTCTCGCTGTCCCCTCTGCTCCTTCTCACTCTGAGAGGATGCTGGGTAAACAGCTCAGTTTCCCGGACAACATGCCAGGAAGTAGAGAGGCCGGCTGCTTCCTGTGGTCCAGCCGGCCCACAGGCAGTACTTCCTGTTTTGAGCCATTCACCGATCCTCTTGCTTCCTGGTGCTGAAAGAGACAGGACGTGTCCTGGTAGAGGGATCAGTGGAGCAGGTCTGACCTGATGATTCTAACAGGACACAAGGGGAAGAATCACAACAGCAACATTAGTTCACTCACAAACACTGACTCCAAACCACAAACTTATTTTTATGGACAATCTTTTTCATCCTGGTTGGATCTTCTTAAGGTCAGAATGTCTGAAAATATACAGTAAGTGTACATACCATCCAGGCTACCCAGAGCAATAAACATCTCAAAAAGATTAGCAATTCAATTAATATACTGTACAATGAAAACTCAGAAGCACAACCGTCCCATACGTCAAAAATATCTCACAAGCTCAGATGTCAGCTATGTCACAGGAACATTCTCAAAGAAAACATACACTAACATAAATGCATGTTTGGTCAAGAGTGTGGACATCTATCATAAGAAGCTCTGCCAAAAAATATATCTAAAAATATTTTATTTCATGTTTTTGGCCTCTTGGCGTCTCCGTTTGAAGGGCTTAGATGTACGCAAGTATTTTCCACCTTGCTGTTCTGTATAAAAGTTTAGGACACGGGGGGTTGGGAGTGGCGCCTGTCTGATCAACTTTTGGAGGTACATCACACAAGATGTGATGATCTGTCTCTTACTCTCTTCCTTCTACAGTGTTTTCCCTGTCTATCTAACTCAAAGATATTTTTGACCGCCGCCTTTGTTGAAATTTCCGTCAAAACTATTGTGCCTTTTATCAGCAACGCTTTGATGCACTCATACCAAGCGCACGCTACGCACAGCAGTCGAGTGTGGAGGAACATGTTCACAACTTCTGTAAGGTAATTGTGTGGCACATGAATGCGTGTTCGTAGGAAACGCTAAATTAGCTTAAGTTACAGAATTAAATATTACAGGACATTGAACCTCAGTAGCTGCTTTTTGAGTGCGGGTTCTTTGCAGATCATTTAGAAAACAAGATGCTCGTCGACGTGGATATTTTCCCTGATAAATAGATCAAAAGCTGTTAACTGCTGTGCTTTTATCCTACTGTGGGTACTTGGTCACATTGTGAGTCCGACAGTAATGAGCCCTGAATCATGACTGTAGAAGACGCCTCCTTGTCATCCCGTCTTTACTGGATTTGATGCAACAAGTACTGCAGAAACCTCTGTCAGTCAGTGGTTTGATTTCCTCACATTTGTCCTGATGTGCACAAACATGCCAGCCTTTGCCCCTTATGTTTCAAAAGAATCCAGTGAAAACCCTGACTCTTCATCCATTTTTTAACTGTGTCCATGTTCCCTGTGCTACAGTGAGGAGCGCATGACAGCGGCTCGCGTGAGGAAGTGTGTCAAGTGCGGGACGGGCCTGGTCAAGTCGGAGGGCTGCAACCGGATGTCGTGCCGCTGCGGCAGCTTCATGTGCTACCTCTGCAGAGAGCCCATCACTGGCTACAACCACTTCTGCCAGCATGCCCGCTCACCTGGCGCTCCCTGCCGCCACTGCCGCAAGTGCTCCCTCTGGACCGACCCCACGGTAGTCTCTCAGACATGTTAACTAGACACTTTTTCCTTTCCTCTAGGTTGGCTCTGGACTGATTTGATTTATTTTCAAAGTGTCTGGTCGTTTAGCCACAAACCTCAGCCAGTGCACATCCAGTCTCGATGTATGTCTGTGGTCCTCTTCACACACTCTTTAACACTCATAAACGTACTGACAGTCTCTCCCTGCCCCTTTGACCCCGGCCACCTGACTCCATGGCAGCCCACAGCGCCCTGGACGAAGCATCACTGGCAACCAGAAGCAACAATTAGTGCCCAAGCAGTTAATGAGCTGGAGCTGCTCCAGACGCACTAGAGAGGCACCAGAGCTGGCCAAGAGCTGGTCCTGAACGCACTGCCAAGAAATGGATAAATACTGGTAACCAGAGGGCCATCGGGCTTGGAGAATGGGGCCACCTTCCTTTTATCATTATATATATAACAGTTTTCCTTGATACGGTTCACTAAGCTTTATGTTCACTTAACCCAAAAGTTCATTTTATAAATTAGAGGAACACATGGTCACTTGTATAACATTGGTCAGTTTAGACAACACCAGCTAATAACAAACTGCCATCCCTCCCAGCACAGTAGCTCTCATCTGTCTGGAAACAGTTTTCTCCAGACTCAGACACAACAACCCTGCAGCTACACTGGCACTATGCTCACTGAAGCTTGAGTTATAGCTGTGCATTACAAAGGTTAAAGCATAGCGAGTGAGCCCAGGCATGTGGCTGCCGTAAGCTACGCCTGTATGGTTGCAGAAGGAGTCACAGCGTACATATGGATTTACCACCGCACATAGAGATGGCTTTGTCTTACTGGAAACTAACAACTTCTCTCTCTGTGTTTCTGCAGCAAGATGACGAGCGAATTATTCAGGAGATCCAGAAGGAAGGCGAGGCCGAGCTGAATAAGAAGTCTGCAGGTCTGATCTGCGTGTCGCTCTGTTGAAACATTAAATTATTGTTCAGTATTTCTGTCCGGTTCGTCATTTTTTCTAGTTAATTTAGACTGACTGTCTGGTGAATTATGTTCCCCAGCAGGGAGACATTACACTGCAGCAACATTATTCTTCCTCTCTGCTGCTTCCTCTTTGTCTTTTTAACCTTTATTTATTCAGTCAAGTTGCTGTTTACAGCATAGAGCGGCAGCAGTTGCAGGGGTGTTTCCTGTGTTTGGTTTGTATCAATGTGTTTGTGTAAAGTGTGTAAGGCTGGCGAGGGCGTACCGGGGTTACATTCAAACCTCCAGGGAACTATAACAACATGTGCTACAAAAGTGGACAGGAAGATCAGACAAGACTGTGGCTTAATCCCTAACTTCCGTCTTTTCCTCTTGTGTCAGATAATTCAGGGAAGAGGGTCGGCCCGCCTCCGGAGCCCATCACAGATGCCAAGCGACCACGCGTGGGTCCGCCCCCCGAAAACCCACCAAACCCCAACCCCCTGGCCCCTCCTCACCCGCAGGCAGTGCAGGCTCCCCTCTTTGTGCCTCCACGCGCCCGCTACCCACCGGCTCCACCCCAGGGCAGGATGTACCACCAGGTGATCATTCCCCGGCTGCCCCCGGCACCCTACGTGCCCCCCCTGCAGCACCTGCCCCCCCTGAACAATAACAACAACAACAACAACAATCACCATCACCACCACCACAACCCTCCCGTTAACCCTCATCACCACAACATGGACGTCATGGACCTGCCCATGCACTACGGACCCCCACACCGCTACTACAGACGCTTCTAACACACACTCCTCAGACACACACACACACGTGCTCACTCTCTACAGACATACATTTCATTTCAGTGCTGTTTTTGAGATCTGATGTTTTTTCTCTCTTTCAGAGTGCATCATCTTTCTCTGTTCCGTCTCTCCATCTGTTTTCACAGCTCATGTACGCTCACGCAGGTCTCTGACTCATTCTTTTGTGTCTATGATGATAAAACACTGAAATGATAAGTGTGTCTGTAGAAAGACACGTCCGGACACTTTGCCTTCTCCCACTGAACCTGGGACTTCAATAAAGAGGTGGATCCCCACGTTGCGTGTTCCTTTTTTTTCATCTTTTTCTGTTTGAATACTGAGGTTGAACTGATGAATGGTATAGAATCTTGAGACAATTTATTTCCAGTTTATACAGATATTTTTGACTACATAATTGAAAAAAAAACAGTTAGCATTCCCTTCTGTATCTTTTATGTAATGTGTGCAACCACACAATTTTCTAATAAAGATTTCTGTTCACATTTCCTTGAGTTTTGAGTTTCTGCTTCATATGAGTTTTATAGGAGAAATTTGTAACATATTTACTGTAATAAATCACACAGTGACCATGATATGTCATCTAGGGGTGGATAGTATTAACGATATAAAAAGTACACCCATATAAATTTGCCATACGGTATAAATTTTGACTATTCTGTTGTACCATACTGACAGGTAGAGCCCTTACTTTGCTTGATCAGAAAAAAAGTGTCTTAGCTTTTCGCTGACAGACAACTGACAGTTATAAACAGTTGAGCTGACAGTGTGGCACTCATTGCTTTTTATTGTCAAATTATAATGTTGCGCTCGATCTTGCACTCCTGCAGTGTTCCTGCAGCCTGCCTGAGCTTCCTTGAGTCTGGGGATCAGGGGGCGGGGGAAACAACTCGCTTCAAGCATAGACTGTATATTAAATAGGATTTCATTCTATTCAATGTACTGTCTATGGCTCCATCTCGCTACTTTGAGTGCAGTACTCATTTTTGGACATGCTCTTGTTACATATTGCTATTTTAACTTTGTCTGCTTGAAGTGTTACTTTGCTATAAAAGAGTAATTTCTCCCTGAATCAGTCTCTTCTTACTACCTTTCTGCATGTGTCTCTCTCAGTCATACTGTTCAGTCTGTCTCTCCCCCTCCTATCGTCTCATGCAGAAAAAAAAAGGGGCTGACTCATGATAACTGAGCCCCTGGGCTATGCACCAATCACATGACAGAGCGGGTGCTTTCCACCAATCATGGCGTAGCGACAGCCGGCTTTGTGATGTTCCAGAGAGAGGGGACTTCTTTGTTCAGCCAAGTGTGCTTTGAGTGTGACAAATCACTTTGCTACACGCACACACACTCAGTCACACACTCAGAGCCTCTTGTTTCTGCATGCAGACTATAAAAGTAGCACAGCGAACCCCCGTTTTAGCCCAGGGATCCTAATAGTTTTAGTCATGGGTGGTAAGAGACAGACTGTGCTTGTAAGGGGGCCAGAATTAGACTTTAATCAGATTCAGTATCTTCTAACCAAGCCGGCATGAATGAAGTAATGTATGTTGAATTTAACAAAGACACACAAGCACATGCGGGGGCTGCCATACTGTCTGTGAGAGTTCCAACAGCTCATTACTGTGTACGTCTGGCACTGTGAGACTGTACAAACAAAATACACACTCAAATGAAAGGTGTGATTTAATATTTCTATATCATGTTCTAACAAATCCTGGCATATTCGGTGTGATAATGTAGCTTGACTGAAAGTTGATAGCAAATTTCTCAAACACTAGCATGACCCTTGAAGCAGTGTTTCAGGGTTGCGCATTCAAAGTTTGCAACAGATAAAACAAGAGTCTATGTGCTCTAGCTGCTAGTGGCTATAACTTCTGGGAAAACACAAGATAAATCAGACAGTGAGGACAGAGGTCAGCAAACATGACTGAAAGAAAAGGGAATAAAACTTTGATTCATTATCTTGGCTGTGAACATGATTTCTGCCTGAGTCATGTCGGAAAGATTTTCATCAGCCATGATGGTTGTTTAACAGTGAAGAATCCAACTCCCATGATCCCATGCTACTTTGTGATGTCATTAAACTGTCTTTTTAACAGCAGAATATACAGCACATATACATATTGTGCATTTAACACAGGCTTTCAGTGTTTAAAAAAAAAAAAATTAACAGATTGAATGAAAGCCCAAGCAGAGATTGCCCATGTCTCCCCTTCTTATGACATCACTATGACACTATGACTTGACCACAGCGGACTACTCAGACCACTGTTGACATCACTGCCAGCTGTTTTTACAAGCTGAGTAGCACTCTCTGTGATGAATAAAAATTTTGGTAATTAGTCCCTCCAAGATTCCACAGGCTTTTTATGGGAATGTCGTGGCGTAAAATGCCTGAGTTCGTGGCAGCTTTTTGAAAATATTGTGATGCATGTTGCCATGTTTTTAGCAAGTGAAGCAGAAAAAAAAAGATGTTAGAGTCAGTATGAGTATGTGTGAATCCCACGCCTTACATGATGCCGCTCAGCTGAGTGTAATCACCCTCCATGAGGCCTGACCTCAACCTGTGACCCTTCACCCTGACTGTCACCGCTTCTCCGAGGACAACGTTGTGATGAGCCTGGATCCCTGGAAACAATGACGCCTTCTTTCTGGATAAATCGTATTCTACTGTGTTTTATTCTTCTCTAGTCCTTGAAGACGAGCGTGTGGGTCATGGATTACAGATAGATAGTATTATAGAGTATTATCTGCTAATGACTCATTCAATTCAAAGAACAAAGCACTGGCTTAAGTGACGTGATGAGGCTCAATAAAGGAGACCTCTGGCAGTGCAGTACTGTCACACACTCTCAAATGAAAATTAAACAGGGTTCTTATGGGTGCTGGAAATCCTTGAAAACACTCGAAATTTATGTGGTGTTTTCAAGATTTGAAAAGTGTGTTGATTTTGGATAAAGTGCTTGAAACTGCTTGAAACTGTAATGCATCACTTTCTGAACAATCATCTGACTGAATAATAATCATCGATAATAAATGGTAAATTGATAGTATTTAACTGATAGTTTACTGTTAACAAAAGTTCAAATAATGTTTATATGTGCTTTATAAACCACTTATTAAGCTTTTAAAAGCCACTTTATAATGGCCGTCCAACTAATGTTTACAGATGCACTACACGGTATTTACTGCCCATTTACAAAGTATTATAAACATACTTGCAACTTTACATTAACCATCCATATAATGTTTATAGACAACATGCATGTAAGGTTATAATATTCATTTGCAAACTTAAAATAGCCATCCAAAAAATATTTACAGATGGTTTACTAAATTATATCAACCACTATTAGCACAGTGATATAAATAATCTGGTTCATCTCTCTATGTAATGATTTCTTAAAGGCTTAAATCATTAGCAATAAACTTTAACTAATTTAGTCAGAATGTAATTGCAGTTGTCTCTTATTAGATAGCCTGATGGATCACCTGCAGGATTATCCACTAACAGACACTCCTTTCTGTATATTTCATCCATTAACACAGAGGCCCAAACCTAGCTCATGTTGTTTTTCTGCTGCTGGCCTTTCTTTTCAGTTATACATATTTTATGCAGTGACTAAAGCAGCTTTAATTGTCATTGTGTATGAAATGTGCCATACTGGCCTCAACCTTATTTGCCTCGAGATATGAACAGTGTAAATCAGTCAGTAAAATAACAGCACCACTGTTCCCTATTCACACCACCGAAAACAAACGCTCATGCCTTTCAGTAAATAGCTGGTGGGAACCTGATGCTCTGAATGGGTTTTGATGACATAGATTCGAAGCCCTGAAAATATGAACCCACCATGACCTGCATATCTCCTAGGACACATGAGATGGTCAAATAGCAACTCTGCCGCAGCTTCCTGTTATTCATGTGTCTGTGAGACCAAGTGTGACTGTACAGTGTGTCCACATCAACTAAAACTAGGGGTGAAAATCATTTTAGTTAAAGTAGCGATATGTAACAACTGCAGTCCAAATAACGAGTTGAAGCCGTAGACTACAGTCTATGGTTGAAGGGAGTCATTTCCCCCTGCCTCTTCCTCCCCAGACTAGAGGAAGCTCAGGCAGGCTGCAGGAACACTGCAGGAGTGCAAGACAAGCGCAACATTGTATTTTGACAATAACAAGCAACGACGGACCTTAAACATTAAGTTGATCAGCTGTGTATAACTGTCAATTATCTGTCAATGTAAAGTTGAAATATACATGCACAGTTTTTAAAGTTGTGCATGTCTTATTCATGAATTCATTTTTTCATTTTTTCCTGATGAATCCCCTCCATATTATACTGTAATTGCCCTGAAACTGAACACTGAAACAAATAAAAACTAAACTAAAGGTAAACATTTGTAAACAATAAAAACTAAACTGACCTGAGCAAACACACTCTGGAAATTAATGAAACTAAACTGAATTAAAAACAAAAAATAAAAGCAAAATAAAGATGAAAATTACTGAAAAAAACAAAGCTTAACAACTCTGATCCACACTATACACACATATTTTTGCATCATCTGTGGTGACCGAGACAACCTTCACACCCCGAGAGTCACACATTGTGCGTGTGTGTGTAAATGCACATTAAAGCCCTCTGCTGCCTTGTCCACAGGGACCTCTGGTGTCTGGCAGCATTTGCTCCCCAGACACTTTCTGCTGCTCCACCTCCGCTGGCGTTGTTTGTGTCTGTTATTGTTTGTGTGTATCTTTAATGAGAGTGTATATTTTTAATGAGCGTGTGCTTTTACAGCTGTAACCTCACAGCTGCTCAGACAGTCTTTGTTGGATGTTTTATACCTGCCTTACATTTTTTTTTTTTTTTTTTTTTTGGCCTTCACAATATGCATGTCATGAATATTTCCATTTTTCTATTTTCACATAACTTGTTTGTACTTGTGCATTTCTCCATAATGCTATACTGTTCTATATTTTACCTCCCAATTAAATACTTAAAAACTGATTTCCTGACCCCACTAAGCTTCTCAAATCAAGTCTTTATATCTATTAACTCTGTTCTGACTGTAGAGCAATAATCTCATCTCTTGGTGGGGATCTAACATCTGGATCACTACTAAAATCCTAACCATTTGCCTGAGGCCAGTCTGGCACCCAGATTTCACCAAAATCCATTCATACAGTGAGAGTTAATTACTGGACTCTCCTAAGCAGACTTTGTAGCCATGTGAGAGGCTCAGTGGAAGTCAGTGTTGGTCGGATGATCCACCATTTTGGTCCAGACAGAAATATCAACAACAACTATGGAAAAATTTTGAACATAAGTTAATGTAGAGAGACAAATGATTTTTTGATCCCATTTGAATTGTGCCAGGATTTACCCATGATGCTTGTCAAGTCAAGAAAGTCACCATTTGTTGTAAAATTGTTTAAGACTGTGAAGATAGGTAATTAGAAAGACTACACACTCAATGGTGGCATAAGTGACATCATGATTTTCTCCCTCCAAAAGCTAATGCTAGCTGCTGAAGCCACTTCCTGTGCGTTTTCACACTGGGATGTAGTCAAACGAGCAACAGGTCTTGCTCATACTTTCGCTTCCCGTTGATAACAGGACCAGGAGTTGCAGGAAACTACCCACACCACCACAAACCTACCACAAACTGGGACTTCTTGACTTTCAAAATTATCTTTTAAATTGGCAAACAACATCAAAAATTTAATCTAATGTCCAAGTAAGGTGCCATGGGTCACACCAGAAGGGGAGGGCCTCTCTTTAGGTTCCAGCCCTGAACACTGCTGCACAGACTCTGGCTTCAAATGACATAAACAGTGCAAGATTGCAGCGCACATATTCAGGATATTTTGGCTTAATTTTTGTACAGTGGGAAGAAGTGGAGACACGTTGTCCATCTTTATGTCTGTGGTGTAGACATGTCCACACTGGGTTTGAACATTAGATGTTAAAGTATGCCAAAATACCCCCTCTGTCTCTGATGGCTGATCTGTCATAGTGAGTCAACCTGCTGTTGATCTTGCACAGACCCGCGTTGGTCCTTCACATCCCCTGAAGAGATTACTGACTGACCCACTGACCCACTGACTCACTGCCAGGCCACGTGAGGGATGGGAAAATATGGGTAGATGTAAATTTGATTAGAGCAAGGAGAGCTGGCAGAAAGGGGGTCAGATGAGAGATGAAAGCAGAGATGGGAAGTAACTAAATACAAATACTTTGTTGCTGTACTTAAGTGATTTTTCAGGTATCTATAAAGTCTCAAAAAATCATAAAAATGTCCATCAGTGTTTCCCAAAGCCCAAGATGACGTCCTCAAATGTCTTGTTTTGTCCACAACCCAAATATATTCAGTTTACTATCGAGAGGATTAAAGAAACCAGGAAATATTCACATTTAAGAATCTGAAATCAGAGAACTGACTTTTTTGTCTTAAAAAATTGCTCAAACCTATTAATTGATTATCAATATAGTTGGTGACCATTTTAGTGATCGATTAACAATCGATTAATCCATAATCCAAATAATTGTTACAGCTCTACTTTCTACTCCTTACACAAACAGGCTTGTTAGTTTAGTTTAATGCAAGACAAAAAAACTGTAAAAAGACAGGACAAAAATTATGTAGAAGTAACAACAACGTAACAAGAGGAAACCGACAAAAGACATAACAATGTAAAAAACAGTATCGAAAATTACGTAAGAAGAGCAAATCACATGAAAAATGTAACAACACAAAAATAACGTGAAAGACACAACAAGACAGACTAGACAGAGAAGTAGACTCGACTGCACAGGAACACACGGTAGAATACTTTTTATACTTATTTACACAAGTATCTGTCCTTCTACCTGAGTAGAGAATGTGTACTTCTACCACCTCTGGATGAAAGACACGGTACACCACACACACATGCACACACACACAACCTCTGCAGTCTGGCAGACAGGGCGAATGTACGAGGAGGAAAGATTTGGGTAGTTCAGCAGAGCTCGGCCTTGTGCTGTTTCCTCAATGATGAGGTCTTTTTTTGATCAAAGGCAGAGGCCCACATCCTCCTCCTCCTCCTCCTGCTGCTGCTCCCCAGGGCTCCTCATCCGAACCCCCCTTGAGCTCTCTGCACCCCCACCCCCTCAAACCACACAAGCCTCCCTGGGCCTTAATCAGCCTGCATTTTGAGTGTGATGAAGGTTTTTGACATTTTGGGCCCTGACAACGCCACACACCCACTCGCCTCTTTCATTCAGACCCCCTCAGCTTCTAGCAGCTGCTGTTTCCATGGTAACAAGGGAATCGGCTGAGGTGCAGGGGGACTCAGATGAGGGTGGAGACGGCGGCCATTTCGCACACAGCCACTCCTCCCTCCCCCTCCCCTCTGCTCTCTGCGCTAGTTCATTTGCCAGCCAGCTCTGCCTGCAGCCTGACACTTTACCCACAAACCACTGCACCCACTTCTGGGATCTGGGTCATATTTTGAGTGACTCATCTTTTCAGCAGAATTGTTCAGAAGAGGGGGGAGGAAAAAAAGGGAGGAAACGACAGTGGGAGAGAACGAGTATGAGGGATGAAGGGATTAATGGGAAAAGATGGTTAAAGAAGAGAGAGGGGGGGAGAAAGATTAGGTGGGAGGGGGACATGAGGCAGCAGAGGGGAGGAGATTAGGTGGGGGGGTGGTGTGTGTTTGTTTTGCCGTGTTGGGTGTTCCTCTGGGATGTGCAAGCCTGACGGGCAGGGGTGAGGGGGGCTTAGAGACCTGCTCTGGAGGCTCCATCATTACATTACCACCCTGAATGCTGTTCATGTGTGTATGCGTGTGTGTGTGTGAATCTTTAAAAGGGGGTTGCCCTTTCCCTGCGCTAGAATAAATGTTTCAGCACAAAGGCTCTATTCAGCAGACAGAAAAAAGTGTGTGCGTGTCCATAAATGTGTGTGTAACTGGGACAGCACATGGAGCTACTGTGGTCAGAAACTGGCAGGAGACCAAGTATGAAGCATATAATTATATGAGAAATGAGCAGGAAAAGTTGATTTACAGAACTACTGTACGTAGGGTGGACTATGACTGTTTTGTAAGTATAAAATAATTTGGCATGTGCTCAAGGCTTGTGCTCAAGTTTGATCAAACCTTTTGTTATTTGAGCTCTCCCTTCATTTTTAAGGCAAAGGCCAGAAGAGGCAAATGTTTTATATTTGCATTAGACAGTGAAACTTCCTATCTGTGTTCTAGCCCAGCGTGAACACTTATATTGTTGTTTTAATTATGTCATACTGACAAATGATTAATCACAAAGCTATTGCTAATGTTTCTGAATTAATCTGTATTGTTTATTTGTTTATTATAGATAATATAATATCTTCATCAGCTTGGGCAGATTTTGAGTAGCTACATGAAACATGAAACCAGTCCGGCAACTGTGAGTTTTATTTGGAATCCAGATTTCACTGATCTCCTGAAGTACAGCAGCTGAATGTGTGAATAAATGGACTGGGTGTTGTGTTTTTGCTAGCCATGTTCTGGTCTAATGTCCCCAACTGATGAGTGTCAGAGTCATTTTCTTACGTTGCAGAACATTTTTGACTTTGTGTTGAAACTTGCTGAACCACAACTGAGCTCAGGACAACAAACCTCGACTTTGACTTGGCGTTGTTTTGTGGTGGTATGTAACGCCACATGAATACCAATCCATTAGTTGTATATTTAGTATCATATCGCCATTCTGTGTTTTGGTACGCCAAGTTACTGCAGCACTGAAGAGGGCACTTTTTAAATGTTTGTTGAGGTGGATGTGTTCTGGAGACAATAAACAGAAAGATTAGCAGCCAAGGTTCAGCAGGTTTGTCAGGCGTTGAATTTCTCCTCATGTTGAAGCAGTGTATAAAGATGTTAAGTGGAAGTTTCTTTTTTTTTTACCTTCTCCAAAACAAAATAAATACAAGAGCTAAAGTGTGGGGGCACACTGTTACGTTGCTAAGCTATGTAACATTTTGCTTAGTTATTAGCTCTACACTGCAATACAAGAACGCCGTCTTTATTTCCATTCTACACACACCATCAACTGATGACAATGCTAACTTATTGCCTGTTAGGTTTAGTCTCATTAAGATATTATAGAAGCAGTAAGTGCATATTTTTTACAGAGTTGTCATTTCAAAACGACATAGTTGGAAACAAAAAGAAAAAAATCAGCTGAAGACAAGAGTTTTAAAGTTATTGCACTGTTATTAGTTTACCTAGCTGGCTGCAGCTCAATCTTCTAGTGTCAAAATCGACCATCATCTGAGACCATTTTAACTAAATGTAAAAAACAAAACTAGGAAAATGTTTAATAAAGGGAACGGTGAGTCAAAGGACAAAAAGAAACAATAGTAGAGCCATATAGCGTTCCAAATCCCAGTTTTATTGGTCGTTGGATTTCAGGTGAACCAATGGCACAAGAGAGAGATTAATCCACAATATCAAAAAATTATACAAAATAATAATACAAAAAGAAGTTCCAGTTATACAAAGCAAAGATGTGGACTTTCTTCTTTTTTTTTTTAAATCTTTTGTTTTCCTACTGCCCTAAAACTCAAGAGTAAGGCACAGTCATTACCACATGTTTACCCTTCCACATCCGTTTGTCTAAGCCTCAGTTTTGGTTACCTTGGAGACGCTGTTTCTCCGAGGATAACCGCTCCTTTTATTTGCTTGAGATTCTCAACCCTTCATGCAAAGACGGTCAAAACTTAACAGAGAAAATCGGATGGACTTGGTGAAGAGCCGGCTACAATCACGTATCATTTCATGGGGCTACGATGATTGGTTTTCCATTCTGATTTTCACATCAAAGAAACGCTTGATGGTGATTGCGATGATGGGTGGAAGAGCCCAATAATTCAGGGCCTGGTGCCAAGATAATCTTTGCTGTATTGTAAAAATCAGTAGACAGAAACCATTGCTCTTTAATGTATTATGGAGAAAGCAGGCTGCTGAAGGGTAGAGAATCAGAGAGGGCAGGACCTATGGGTGCAATGTGCTACATGACTGCATAACAGACATTTCAGTTAAATAGACGACAAATTCAAAGACTGCTTCTTTTCTTTTTATCCCATCCCTTCCCCACCTTCGGTGATGAGTCAGGAACAGAAAAATCCGACAACAACAAAAAAAATTTGGTCCTGATACTTCTCAAAGTTAAGACAGAAATTAAAACCAAAGAAGCAGGATTAGGAGATTTTAGGGCTCTCTTGCAGCCCTTTTGGCTATATGACAAGGCTCTCAAGGGCGGGGGCGGCGACGTGGTCCAGACGGTGTGCGAGATGTTCAACAGGATGTTAACATTTCTTAACACGTCATAAGTTAGTAGCACCAAGTTCCAGTTTGGTCACTTGCGTGTGAGATGACAGTTTGTTCCAGTATCAAAGGTCTGGTGTAGATAAAGGCTGAGGTCTACGTTTGGTTTGAGGGATTCAAAAAGCAGCTTTCAAAAGGGTCTATAAATCATTTCACTCCAGTTGCTATGGCTACCTACTGTATGCATACCCATGATAATGTCTGTGCCTTGGACATAGAAAAAGAAACAAATCCAACTGTGTGTTAGCGAGTGTTTTTTCTTCCAGTACGACAGGTGAGTGCAGTAAACATACGTGTCTGCACCGTTTTTAATTTTATTTTCTTTATACTGTTCTCGGGACAACAGGTTTAGCTTGTGGAGGAGAGGGGAGGAAAGGGGGGGTTAACTTCCTACATCCTGTTTGGTTCAGGAAAATCCCCGCTAACCAATGAGAACACAGCTAGAGAACAACACAGGAAAAACATTTGAATATTTTACATTTGAGACAAAGGTGAGGGGGTTAAACCCCGTCAGTTGCGTCATCTTCAATATCTTTATCATCAGATCCACTCCAGTTATATCACATAGTCATCACACAGAGGCAACAGGGCCTGCTCATGAAAACAAACATACCAGACCTGGTCTGATAGAAGCAGAAAATCTGTTTCTACGTGATCCAACCACACAAAAACAGCTGGCAGGAAGCAGCTGAAGTATCCGGTGGTGGTGGATCTGTTTTGGGAGATTAGATCAGGTAGAAACAGATCTAGCAGACCTGGTCAGATACCATAAATACTGCCACCATGTGCTGCTCACACAGACAATAGAGACAAGTAGAAAGACGAGGGGGTTAACTCAGAGGGGGTGGGGTGGGGGGGGGCTCTTTAAACGTGGCTCTGCTCTGCTCTGGGAGGAGGGACAGCCCAATCGTAAGGCGAGAAGGGAGTGAGTGAACAGGTCGAGCAGCGAACCAGATCGGAGCAGAAAAAAGTGCACAGCCCCACGGTAACTATGGCAACAGAAAAAGGTCGGCGCTGCAGAGCAGAGCTGGGAAAGGGAGGAGGGAAGGATGAAGGGAAGGAAAGGGAGGCAAGACAGGAAAGGAGCGTCTCCTTCCTTTCTTCTTCTTCTATCCTTCCTGTTCTCTCTGTGCAGTTTATCAACATATAAAGTCAGAAATACAGGCTATAATATGAGGGGTGGTGGGGAAGGGGAGTGGGGAATAGGTAGATGTATGGACGGGTGGTGCTGCCGTGCTGCGTCGCCACACGTCATTCATCGGCATCGCAGCAGTGGGCGACCGCATCCGCGCTTCCCTCAGTACTCCCAGAGCGTGGCGGTGTCCAGGTCATCAGCGTTGGCTTTCAGCACACCGGCGTGGTCACCACGAAGGTACTTGTTGTCGGCGGCATGGCGGACAGCCAGCTTGTTGTAGTCGCAAAACTCAAAGAGGAAGTCGACGGGTGTGTCACTGCTGCTCACCACCGACTGCTCGTTCCCCACCATCCAGTATTTACCCGTTGAGTCTGCGGGAGGTGAGGGAACAGAGAAAACATGAAGTGAAATGATGGAGGGATCATGTGGCAGACGGGTGGGGGAGGGGTGTGACAAAAATGGAGGCAGGAACAAAAGGTTTAGCTTAAAATTGCTTTGTTTGAATTACATAATGTGAAGGCGGGGAAATTATCTGAATCAAATCCCTTTTTTGGCACAAATGCCTCATCAGCGCGTAAATCCATAATGAGTATCCCATAAAGAGTAAATGATATAATCCCTTCCTGTGTGCCTGCAGGAGGTCCCTCCACGCACTCTGACAAGCTACAGCCTACCTTTCTGCTGACTGAGTAATGCTGCAGCACAAGTGCAGGTTTACACATCACAGCAGCCAACGTGTCCATCAGAAAGACGCTAAACACACACTAAACTGACCTTGCAGGCTGTAGGCTCCGTCTCTGAACTCCAGAGTGAAGTAGTCGTAGGAGGAGCGGTTGGAGTCCAGGGTTCCCGTCACCTTCCTGCAGCCGATGAAGCCGTGCTCCCCACGCAGCACGATGATTGGGCGGTTAATCAGCTTCATGAGGAACTCCTCGGACTCACCTGCAGACAGAGAAAGGATAGCAACACGATTACTTGAACAGTCAGGGTGGAAAAACTTCATTAACTTCATACAATTTTATGATATATTTAAAGGACTCAGGAATTAGTGGCATCTAGCAGTGAGCTTGCAGATTGCAAAACTTCACTGTCCCTTTCTTAGCATGTCGGAGAACCACAGTGGCTGCAAACTTCCTGTTGTATCTAGAGCCAGTGTTTGGTAGGGCTAGGACAATATGGATTTTTTTCCTTACTCTGTGACAAAGCAACATATCTGTGCAGGCTGGCACAGCTGTGATAATAATTGTGTTTAAAGTGACTTTAACTGAACTTTATTGAAGCATACTGTCACAAGAGTAGCGTAAGGAATAGGGATAGTGTGTAAGTGTGCGGTGTGCAAGTAAAGTGTACAGCACACTGAGTTATGGTGCTGCTCATAGCAGAGCAGAAACTCAGCAGTCAGTTCCATTTATACCATATTCTGCCAATAAATCCCTGCAAAAAACGTACACACCGAGTAATCTTACACACATAATTGATTTTAATACATTGTATAACACCATACTATGGTGCCATTGACTAAAATGACTAAATCTGTACCTCCAAAATAGTGACACTGCTCTGCAAGAACAACTTCTGCATTATATGGCAGCTCACTGCTTACACTTGAAGAGTGCTGAATTTCCATACATCTCATTAAAAATGTATGCAGAGAGAAACTTGGCTTCAAATATGCCCTAAAAAAAAGAGCACTGTTGTAGCCAACAGCTCCCTCTGCACAAACTGCAGCACAGAGCAAAAGCTTCAGCCTTGATCCACTAATGCAAAAACACAGAAGCTGCTTTATAGTTGGAGAGATCTGCTTGCTGACATGGTGTCTCTGTCTTGCATTAATGGAATGGTGGTCAAAATCTGTGTCTTCACATTAGCTCTGTAACAATTTTTTTACCTTTGAACATCAGCCATTTTCTTAATTTCCAATGTGCACATATTAAAATGTTACATCTCATTTATACAAAAACCGAAGCACATAATCAACAATTTCCTGCTTTAGGCAGGGTTATGTGTCAGACTGTTTCTGGGCCTGGAGCAGCAATTTGTTAAACCATTGCTTAGGTACACAAACACGCACAGCCATGACCAATGCAATGAGGTTTCTGTGCTCGACCACCTTCATGAGGAAGCTTTCTGATTTGATATTTTAGTGAAGTGGTGGAAGATGCACTCAGATCCTTTACTTAAGTGAAAGTGAAAGTACAACAACATTAAAGGCATACTAAAAAAAAAAACTAAAAAAAAACACGCTATATAAAAATAATGTCTCTCAATCATCATTTATGATCCACTGTCTCCTCTGCTCTCTGTGTGTGAGAGCTGTGGAGAGAGTTTTACACACAGGCAGAGCTGACTGAGGACAGAGCAACAGGATGAAGGTTTGCTATAGCTGCATTAACACAAAATCCAGCGTTGTGAGGAGATGTGGGGGTGTTTATTTGTGCTCTAGCACATAACTGCTGTCAAACAATCAGAATAGGGACACAGGTTTGGATTTCATTCAGCCAATACTGATAATTACTTGTTTTCATTGCTGATAGTCATAAGATAACTGATCATTTCTTATGTTTGTATTTCAAAAAGAAATTCATATAATGTGTAGTTTATGCATAGCTGATGGTTTAGATGTCTAGATGGACGTGTTGATATTTCACAGCTGTGACAGAACCAAATCTAACTGACATCACCATCACAACAAAACCAAAGAACAGGTCTGACTCTTCAGAGTTCATTTATTTTTGCTTTAAAGTTCATGAAAAAACTTCAAATATACTTTGGCTTTTATAGAGCATTCTCCCTAAGAATTCAAATTAAATGCTTTGACATAATCTGTCAAATCAGATATCAATATGGCTAATATTTATCAGCTCATATACATCGATACCGATATAGCTGGATGGACCAAAATCAGCAGATAATTTATCAGCTGCGAAATTTATCATGCATCCATAAATCAGGAAATAACTTGTTGTCTCTCTGATTCGTGGCTTGTAGCTGTTTGTATGAAAATGAAAATACTGAAGTACAGGCACCTCAAAGGCACTTAGGAACAGAGTTGAGCAAATGATACTTTCCACCACTGTTTTGGTGTCATAGTGCAGGCTCCTCAGTGTCTCTGCACACTCAGGAGTTTTCTCATGATGTTTCCAATCAACATGATGAACTTGAGCAGAAACACAGCAAGAACATGGCAGAAGAACAAAAGGAAAGATTGCAACAAAGCTGAATCCCCAAAGAGTGAACAGCTACATTCGGCTCTTAGGAAACAGAACCGCTCTGCTCACAAGTGCTGCAGCCTTTGAAGCCCAGAAATGACTGGAACATCCAGCTATGATTTAATTCCTGTACGCTGTGTTGAAATTCCCCCATGGCTGCTGAAAAGTAAATCAGTTAGCTAACGTGTCACTGTCTGAACGGCTGAATCAACAAATCTCACCGACCGGCAGAGTCGATGGTGGCTGCTAGCTGGCCGTTTTTCTTGGCGGCGACATATTTCCCGTTGGCAGCCCGGAGAGTCAGCCTCTTCCCACGCCACTCGATGTCAAAGTAGCAATTAGCTGACCTGCAGAGAAAGACAGGGAGAGAAAGTAAAGGCATGAGAGGTAAGACAGATAATTACATGGCAGTTAGATATCCAGTAGCACTTGTGTGAATGTCCAAGTGTAAACCCAGTCACATTTAGCTCTCCTGGTGCTCAGAAAACTACACCCAGCTGCTTTAACACCAACCTGAGCGATTGCTGGGTAATTGGATAGGTAGTCAGAGTCAGGGGATAAGCTTCACTTGTAGTCTTTAGTTAAGTTGAATCAAGTAGCTTGTTAATCCTTTCACACACGCACACAGGAAGGTTTGATTTCCTCGTCACATTCCGGGGTCGGACTAGCTTTTATTAGAGAAACATTCTCCTCAAACCACAGGAGAACTTGGTGCAAGAAAACATTTTTGTGGTTTAATCAGCGAGGAGTGAAGCGAGTCGAATCTCAAGAATGTGATGGAAGAATTTGCTGAACTTCCTGCTGAGCGCTCTGCAGTCTGTTCATGAGTGTCCCTGCGCCGTCTTATCTTAGAAAACGGAGGGGGGTCAGCCTTCAAGTCAAATCAGGACACTTCTTTGACCAATCAGATAGTGGATCACTCCTGCCCACACACAGTATAGAACTGCTGTGTACATCTGCAGCCTCCATCTTTAGATTAAAGCTCCACTCCAGTGTCTTTTGGCATTTTGGCATTTTATTATCTGACACCAAATATTTTTTGACAGATAATTTTGTGCTCAGTGTTAAAAATATTTAAACCAAACAGCCAAAACTGAACTATCACATATCACTGTTGCAGATGCTGAAGTTAGAGGCCTGCACCTGGTAACTTGCAAACAAGTCGTGGAACGGGAAAAAAAATATATTTATATGAAGGCACAAATAAACTAATTGCGGGCAGGCAAAACAATAATATAACACAGTATAATAGTGTTTTTTTCCCTGGAGAAATCAGAAATGAAAATGATTGTGCATTACTTTTAACATTTAAATCCTCTAAACCTAATCAGCCAGCAGGATTAATTTTATTGTAAAAACCTACAACACAACACAACACTGTCTATTCTGACAGCAATATCAGAAAATGGATGACATGAAGGCAAAAATAGTCAGTGCAGAACACCAAATTGTGACAACACATCATTAACGGGCAAGTCGGACGTTTGGGAGAAGTTTGGTGTGGACGAAGAATGTGAGAACAATGTTGTCAGTGGTTTTGCTCCTTGTAAAAAGTTTGAAGTAGTATCAGCTTTTTAGCCACAAACTTGGCTCATCATCGCTAAGGAAACACATCAACAGCTGCAGGAGCACAGCTGCTGCGCTAATTGAGAACGGCTAACGTCTAACTCCTCAGTTCAGCACTACACAGTTCTGTCTTTTCACATGTTTTCAGCAACCATTTTCTAAAATGTATAATGTGTTTATTCAAAAAAAATCCTTTTTCCTTTACAGAGACTTTAATCACGGGTGCAGGTGGGTCGTGGGACTTATATTTCTGAGACAGGTCTGGATTTGACCTGATAATTGTGGGTAATAGGTCGGTACTAAGATTTGTGGGAGCAGGTTCACAAAACTGGACGCGTGGAGGACTCAAGCAGAAGTAAAATGTCACCAATCAAGCTTGTGCAGGTGCACTGTGATGCCTCTTTGTCACTCTTGACCCTTCAGCTGTTATCCTCTGGTGGGTTACTGACATTACATGTACCGGACAGTAAAGCACCTGGAGGTAAATTGTGTTTTATTGTTTTGCCATTTTGGGCGAACATTATAGAAATAAAATTTGACTTGGTGTGTGCTGCGCTTTGGCGATAACGCCACAAGTGCAGCTGTAGGTGACCGGTATTCTAAGCTGTGTTCTTTGAAGTGTAGCTTTGTTGTGTTTTTTCTTCAGACTTGCATCGGAGGCGCAGGAGTGGAGTGAAAAAAAAAAAACTGGTAGAACTGACAATCCTGCTTTTGATTTCGATGCATTTTCGATTTTGACTGATTTTTAATTCAGAACTGAAATCATGACGCCTCTCATCATGAGCTGAGGATGCAGCTTGTTAGCCACCAAGCATCCAGCTTGGCAGCTAATTGCTAATCAGCTGTTCATGTCCCACTGAAGTCAACGCTGGCTCTCTCGAGGGACATGTGGATGAAGCTGGGGAAGAGTGCTCCACCCTTGAGGTAGTGTATCTCTCCAAAAGCAGACCCTCAAATTTCAGGTGAAGGAGGTGGAGAAAAAAATCCCCCACCTCAATTTTATCCCATTTTTTACCCACACCTCCATTCTCTGACTGAGAGAGAACATTCACCTAAAACAGTCAGTTAACACTGGCTGGAGTGGGGCTTTAAAAACTAAGATTTTCAAAATAAAGGTTAATTTTACACACAAGCACTCTATTATGTACACAAGGGAATCTAAAAGCCTCTACTTCTGCATCTGTTCAAGGGCTCACAGGGAAATCATCCAGGAGCACAGGGTCAAAGGTCAAAGGTCAGAGGTTAACAGTCAGCACTCTTGCTGGACAGAACTGCTGCACATAAAAGAAACTCTCTCTACAGGTTGAGGTCATGCACAAACACACTTAATCTCCCACAAACATGACACAGCCAAGACATGAGATCACTCACTCCTCACCTCCCACACACGTCATCCACCCCCCACTGCACACACACACACAACATCAAATACGCACAAAACTCCTTAGTCAGCTCAAATTACCTGAGGGGGTACAGCCTAAGAGCTGTGACAAAGCAGTATCAGGTTTTCCACGATCCCACGCTCACAATCACCGCCTCCAGTTGATGAGTGAGCAGACTGATTGGAACAGGTGTGGTTTTGATGGCGTGTGTGAGCAGAGGAACAAACATGATGATGTGTGTGTGATGCTTACTTGGTGGAGGCGGTGCACTGCAGACCGCCGTTGGCAGTCAGGGTCCAGTATTTCCCAGCGGCAGTCCGGAACGCACACTTCCTGTTTTCACGGCAAATCTCGACCTGGAACACCTCCTGGTCGCCCTCCTCGTCCTGATTGGCTGACAGGTCCATACCTGGGAGGGGGCAGATGATGGGGAGGAGGGGTTAGCTAAAATACAGGCTAGTGGGTCAGTCATGAGTCCAGCTTATATGTGAAAGCTGCAAATAGCTGCAGAAGATGACAACACACACACACACACACATCCTCTGGTCAGGATCAGACATACTAAATGAGCAACATCAGACGGCTTGGATTAGTAAAGGATTTCACACAGCTACACACATACACACCCACACACACACATCTGTCATAGTCCAGACAGACCCCACTAGAGTTCAAAGGATTACTCGTCATGGTGGACGGTCACAAAACACGGGACAGAAACCACAAGGCCACAAGATTCTCAACTTCACTGGCATCTACCATGAATGTATAGCTGAAACAATTAATCAAAGAGAAACTTATTCTGCAACAATTGTGATAATCAATGAAATGGTCAGGTCATCAAAGCAGCAAGACTGTGAGAATGTACTTGGGCACAGTGGTGCTTTGAGCTAAATGCTAACAACCGCATTCTGACAATGACAATACTTAACATGCTGATGTTTCGCAGGTATCATGTTTGTTATGTTCAATATCTTAGTTTATACAACAGATAGTTCCAACCAAGCAATCTGATTGGTCAACTAGACATTTAGAAAGTGCTCACTTGGGCGTTTCAAAAAACATTTTTATTCATCAAAATAAATCCCAAACCATAGTGGGCCTATATAGACTACGATCTCCTGTTAGATGATTAACTGCAGCTGTTAAAATAACATCTGTAGAACATCTTAATCAACTTTCTTCAATGAATATATATGTATATATGTTAGATTGCTGCTACACCTGCCTCTTAATACAGGTGCGGTCTCTCTAGTGTCAGACAAGCTGGAGAGTAAACAGTTTCAAATACAGAATATGCAAATGTATCTATTCATAATACATTTTGATTTTCGGACTTCATGATCTGGAGTTATTGGAAATGTTTGGGTCACACAGAAACTGTTCAGCATCTGTAACAGGTGCTACTAGCTTAAAAGTACATGTAGTTTGCAGATGTAGTAGCTGAACATGTCAATGTAAAAATTATTTTTTTCAGCAAATATCTTATTTACAGCAAGATTGAGCAAACAAAGTGTGTTTGTGTGTTTTATGTGTGGTATTTATTCAGTTTGGGAAATCCCATGACCTCTAGAAAGCATTAAAGTTAGCCCAAGTTTGGCTGCTGAATCCTTAATCAACAGGGACTATAAATCATCTCTATTACTTGGTCGTTACTAAGGCTCGGCCTACTTGCTGGAGTAGTAAACTAGGTTTTATTACATAGGAGTAATGACATGACTGATTATTTCCAGTCAGACCACATGTGTTTCCGTAAACTGAGTTTCAGTGATGCTTATGGACCTGACCACATCAATGCTGTGCTAATAATGACAGTAAAGCACACCCTCTTGTGTAACGTTGCGGAATTAGTTAGGATACTAATATTTATTAATTAGCACTGAACACAAAGTACAGTTCAGGCTGATGACACTGTCATTAGTTTTGAATTGTACTGGAGAATTTAAACTTTGACTTGCTAACGCTAAAGGAAAAACCAGGGGCTCACCAGAGTCATTAGGATCCATCCTTTTTGACATCATTAATATCAGCCACATTGTGGCTTTATTGATAGGACAGCTGAAGTGAGGATAGGAAAAGGGGGAGAAAGAGTGGGGGGATGACATGCAGCAAAGGCCACAGGCTGGAACTGAACCCATGACTGCTGCAGAGGACAGAGAGCCTCGGTACATGAGGCACACCCCTACCAGGGTGCCCCCATCAGCACCAAATTTAATGGCAAACCATCCGATATTTGTTCAATAATATTTTCAGTCTAAAACAAAGTGTTGGGCCAACAGATATCCTGGCAGCATGGCAAAAAAAATATGAAATACGCTCTTGTTCCTATGAGGATTTGTTGCTTTATATATGACTGTAAACAAAGACAAGCTATTTGAAGATGCCAGCTCGAGCTCTAAGAAAGTGTTTTTTCTAACATTGTATAGACTTAAAGATTCTGTGTGTAAGATTTACAGAGATTTATTGGCAGAATATGGCAAAAGTTCTATTCCATTAGTGCATAATCACCTGAAAATAAGAATCATTGTGTTTTCATTACTTTAGAATGAGCCATTTATATCTACAGAGGGCGTGTTTCTCTAAGTCCACCATGTTGCACCATCATCTACAGTATCGCAGAACAGACAAACCAGAGCAGGAATACAGAGCTGCAAAACTCTGATTAGAACCAATCAGATTACATTATCTTTATTGGTGCGACCCTGTCCAAACATTTAAGGTTAATGAATCAAAAAAAGACTCATTAATAATTGTTAGTTGTAGTCCAGCTAGAGCTAAAGATACTGAAGCTGTAGTCCAAAAGGCTGGTGTTCGTTTCTCTGCGCTGTGCGCGTGTGTGTCCATACAGCCGACTGTATGTGTACAGAACGCCAGACCTCATTAAAATCCCATCAGCCCCACTGAGGCATTTAGAGCAACAAAGAGGTAAACAAACATGAGTGAACTGTAGAGTGAAGGCATACACAACCCTTGAAAGTACCGCTCCCCCTCTCCTCACACACTCACACACACACACACACACACACAACACACCACACACACACACTTCATACAGCACAATGAGTGCTATTGTATATGATGAGGTCATGGCGTGGCTGGACATATAGCTGGAGGGCTGATAGACAGAGATGGACTGTCTGTTGGTCTGCTGTGTAAATGTGTGCAGAGTGAGACCGTGAACCAGACCGAGAGAGAAAGAAAGATGTGTTTGAGAAAACAAACCAGAACACTCATGTGTTCCACATCCGTCTCCCCCTCTTCATGTGTGACACCCTCCCCCACTCCGTCTCATTTTTCCATGTTTCTTCTTTTCTTACAGCCTTAAACTGGCTGCAGTGATCGTGTTGAATACAATAAGGAAAAATCAGCACTAAAATGCTAATAAATTACAAATGACATCACTCGAGGTGATTTATCAGATTTTGGGCAGCTCTCTCTGGAGCTAAGAAAGGCTTCATAGAACTTTGTTTAATACATGCGGTAGTTGCAATATTTTGACCTCAAAAGAAACTATTAATTACTCAGAGGGTTTTGCTTTAAAATGTCAAACAGAGTTCAGCCCCTCTCCCCAATCCAATAATTGTCATACAGTCCCTAACAGTTTCACATTACCCTTTCAACACAGCACATTGTGTCTCATTAGCAAGCTGTACTCTTTGTCTCCAACTGAAGCCAAAGATGTACCAAGATCCTAGTCACAGAAAAGTATTACGTAAGATGTCAGTCACAAAAGAGTCACCACTCACATATTTTGTGGCTGAAAAACAGATGAAAAAAAAAAAGTCATCTCGCTACAGGCAACTCAGGAACTCTGGCCTCTGCGGACAGATTGAGTTTCTGTAGAAAAATGTGGTGATGCACAAGCACAAACGAAGCACACACACAGATGATTGAGAGGGAAAATATAACTGACCATAATGGGAACCACATGGTACGGGGGGGGGGGGTTCAGAGAAGATGAAATGTACGTTCAGCTGCAGCAGACAAGGAGGGTTTGAAGGAACACATTAGAGGAGGAGAAGAGGAGGAAAAATGAGGAGTAAAGAGGGTCAAACTCTGCTCGCCTCCAGGATCATCAGTCACATTACTGAACTCTGCTCTAATCCTCACTGCTTCCTGCTTGCACAACGCTGACGCTCAGTACAGTAGCACAGGCGAGCACATTTGTTACTGCGGCATAAACCATCTGCTGGATGCCTCCACCCACCAGAACTTAGAGCGGCATTACTGACTCACCTACATCATGAACTATTCCACAATGCTATAAAAAAGTCTGAGGACTGTGATGTATAATTCATTATTCAAAACCAGAAAAATGTTCAGGACCCATTCTTTAAATGTTAACAGTTTACCAGCCAAGGACTCTGATTATCATAATTTATGAGTCAATCAACAGGACAAAGTAATACTTTGATTCAAAAGGGTTATGAGGTCATTTTGAAGAAAAATGTACTATATGAATAATATTTCCATTAGATACGCACTGATCCACTTTTTTTTTTTATTCCTATCCAACTCCAATACCTGAATTAGGACATCTGCTAATACCGATTTGGTGTGAATCACAAGTCTGCCATGATACGAACCAGATTCCATTCGATTCAGGAATCTGGGATCATTTATCAGACATGTGTGACACAGATGTGCCATCAGAATTTCAAAATAAAGGCTTCGTCTTACATATGATGATAACGATTGATATTTTCACTCTGCATTGATCATATTGGATTGTTGAACATTGAATCAATACATTGATCTGAATTGATGCATTGTTATACCTGTAACTGATGTAGATGCTTAATTAAAAAGGTACTACAAGAAGTTTTTAACTTGTTATGAAACTGTCACAATTTATTACTGATGCCTCTGAGCTACACAAACGAACAAACAAGACCATTTGTGATAATGCAAGTAGTATGTCAGCCAGTTAAATGAAGAAGGAGGAGATTTTTATTTAGATGATTTTACATTTGATATTATATTTTGTGGTTATTCCAGTGGCAACGCGTTTTTGTCCACAGGGGCCTCCAAAATCAACAAAATATTATACTTCCTTGCAGTAGCTTTAAAGTCCTTCATCATCCTGATACTGATATTTTCTGACGCCTGACACAAACGGAAAACCACGAATTTCACTATATGAAAATAAACCAGCGACAAAAGACACACTTTACACGATGCAGCGTGAACTGTATATCCCTGTGTACTCTACCACTGAGCTGGTTTGAATAATTATTCCCAAAAATCCTTTGATTTGAATTTGTGCAGGTGCTGTCAGAGATGTTTTTGCTCTCACCCACATAATTCACACACCTGAATGTTTTGATGGAAATAAGGATATTTGACTAGTCTGTCTGCTGCGCTGGGCGTGCAGTGATGTGAGGAAGTGTTTGTCTCTTCACTGCCGTCAGACGGTCTCACGCGCACACGCATGCCCCACAAACACACACACACACACCCTGAAAGTGGTCACAAGTTATCACAAGGAAAAAAAAATACTGGCGGGTACACAAACACAACATGGAAAAACAAGACTGACGGAGACAAAACATTCACCCGAGGCCTGTAGAGGTGCGGCAGTGACCCAGAGAGAGGCCAGGGCTGCCTGTCAGATTTCAGTGTGGTGTGTGCGTGTGTGTGTGTGTGTGTGTGTGTGTGTGTTGTGTGTGGGTTGTGTGTGTTGGTGTTATATGCGCCCCCTCCAGTTGAAAACCTCTGCTTTGGCTTATAGATGTTTCATAATTAAGTCAGTGAATGCAAAGATGGCGCCCATTCATCCAATGAGATTACTCGCCGGACATAAGCCAAAGTTTCACTTTTTTACTTCTTGGTTATACAGCCCACTGAATAAGCACAGCAGAGTTTCCCCTCTTGCTCCCATCTGCGAGTTGTGATGTCACAGACTAGAGTCATAACTGACCTTGTTTGCAGTTCAAGGTGTCCTGTGAACAGTTTCACAGATGTCTCTTTTATAATTGTGGCCTGTGGGGGAAAATGCTTTTTGGGCTGGTGGGGAACGTTTCACTGCAATACTGTGAGTGGCCGAGCGACAATTCTCTGTCTAACTCTATTATAAGTCTAGGCTTAGCTAGTTAACAGGCCTTCTCTGTACCTAACATTAGTGATTGGTCTTAGCCAGAATTATTTATTTAAAATAGATGTTGAGTTCTTGGATTATTACAATATTTTCACAGCTGAAAGCAGAGCTATCACTGTACTGTGATGTTGTTGTTCTTCTTTCTGGTTTAAAGACAAACTAATGGAGAAATCCACAGCCGGTGAAGCATTTTTTCCTGAGAGGCCATCATAATGAATTTACAACTGTGAGATTAGCTGGTTTCACTCAAGACCAGAGCTGCAGAGTCAGACTGTTGTAATGTGTGTGCACTCTGCATGGGAGTATATTTATATAAAATTGTAATCCTGCTAGTAATTCCAATTTTTAGTAAAAAAAATATCTGTAATCTGATTGTCTTTTTTGTAATTGTAATGGCATACAGTTACCTTTGTTTAATCCTAATTTTACATAATCTCTTCACATGTGTTCCGTTACTCCCCATCTGATGCCCAGATATGTCTATGCTGATCATTTCGTGAAGCTCACTCACAGGGTTCATGGAGGAGGAGAGAAGAGGGTCTGCACTCACACACACGTGTGTCCCTCTTTAGCAAACCACACCAAAAGAAGTGACCACACATATAGAATCCACCCAAACCACACCAAACACAGAGCACAACACACACATACACTCGAGAACAACCCCTCTATCTTTCTGTCCACCCCACCCACCACATTCAGCCTGATGGCGGCAGGCACAGATTGTTGGCCCCGGTTACTGTGAGCCAGCACCAGAGGCCTGCTGTGAACGCACGCGATTGTATCAAGTGCAATTGTGTGTGTGTTTGTGTGTGTCACCTATTGTTCAGCAGGCCGGGCCGAGGAGGCGACCAGCTGGGGCACAAACAGGGAGCCAGATCATCGCCTTTGTTCTGATCCAAACACACACGCACACACACACAGTATGGCGGGCGAGCCAGCCAGCCCACACAGCGAATACCATGCAGACTGTAGCACCACTGCTCATACAGTACGGACACACTGTGAACACATACACTCTAATACTCCTATTTCCTCTAACAAGTGCAAAATAAATGAGGTCAGACATGCGAGACACAGTATTGTGCCCGGGGATGTCCCAAATCTTTTGCTGGATTGATTTTAACCCCATTTTATGTTCAGTGCGTTACAAAAATCGACTGAAGTGCAGTTGGACTGCGAGTTAAAGGGCATTAGTGAGGAGACACGCCCAGAGAGGACACACTGGAGACCAGCTGAAGCCTAACCTATAATAAAGCAGACGACATTATGGCGGAGAGGTTCCCTGGTGTTCCCTTGGCACGCTCCCACAACACACAAAACCACACACACCACAAACACATAAAGACAATCTGAAAACACAAACATACTGAGGGTCTATAAACATATTAAAGGTTGCAGCCACTGAATACTACCAAGGATGTATAAACCGATTGCATCCCTTCTTTTTTTTCCTATTGGGTGAGTGTGAGTGTATGTGTGTCTGCATGTTGATGGGTGTGGGGGCAAATCATGACCGTTTACCCTGCAGGGATTAACACACACCAGCCAAGGTCGGAGCTGTGTGTCTCATGTCTCATTTCCTGCCAGCGAGGAGGGGGTTGAAGGATGCAGAAAGGGTGTCAGGGCCTGAATCATGGCCAGACACAACATGGAGCCACAGTTTCTGTCTCCTTCTTTAACCACACACACGACACAATACATGATTCAGTCTGATTATAACCCTGATCTGATGACTGCTTTCCAACACTCCTGAGAGTTTGCAAAACCCATCAGCCAGCCAGCTCTCAGACCAGTCTAAACTGTACACAACGTATTACACAATATTATTTAAAATCTGAATGTAAAAGCTTGAGCTGCTTTCTAAAAGTAATCTGAACGACGAGGGGCTGTTTTAACACCTGTACAAAAGTAGGTCGTTTAACCTAGACAATTAATCGAAATATTCTCAAAATCGCAATATGGACAAGTGCAACATCCAAATCGCAGAAGCTGCAATCTTTTGATAAAGAAAGAAATGTGTGACAGAACAGTAGGGCTGCAACTAATGATTCTGTTCTTGTTTAATCTATCAGTTTGAAAAATCAAAATGGTTGATCAGTTTCTCCTAAAGCCCAAGATGATGTCTTTTTTTGCCAAAACCAAATGATAATCAGTTCACCATAATAGAGGAATAAAGAAACCAGAATAATTGACATATGAGAGGATCAGAGAATTTCTTCTTTTTCTTTTTTTTCTTTAAAATTGCTTACTGTATTGCATTCTGTAGTGCTGCAGAGATGCCCTGGCCAACAAATCTCCAGATGTTTGTTTGGCACAGACCCAAATAAATGTCACATCCTCCTCATTTTAATTGTTTTTTCTTTTTTTTTTGTGAAAGAAAACTGTGATGCAAAATTGATAATTCCCACTAGGGTCATAATGAATGAAGATTGGACGATTCACTATTTTTTTTCAGTTCAGTGCCACATTAAAACTCCTTGATCAGCTTACACAAGAATGTTTTACCATGACTTACCATGACTCATGTTTTAGTGCCCTTCTTAGTCATCTGAATACACCAGATTTTCACACAGTCAGAGAAAGTAAACATATCTGTTCTCTGCTTATAATTCAGGAATACAATCCCAGCTCACCATGGAGTGTCTCTCCTGTCAGCCACTGCAGTGTGTTATCTGCTCTGAACGCTCCACCGTGCGCTGGGGTGGCAGACAGCGCATCACCTGCGCTCCATTTCTATCACCCTTCTCTGCATCCTTCACAGTTTTTGTGGTGATTTTGAGACTCTGTTTGTAAAGTTTACAGCCTATCATGCTGTTTTAATCTGTGTACAGTCAGTGACGCAGCTAAAAAACAAGAGCTAAAACTTTTTTACCAACAACTCATTTCATTTCCTATTGCGATATCGGTCAAAAGCCAGGTTTAGTAAAAAGGACAGAGACAGGTTAGCTGTTTAACCCCGTTTCCAGTCTTTATGCTAAGCTAAGATAATTGGCTGTTGTTTTATATTGACTGGACAGACAGAGTGGCATCCTCTCATCAAACACAAAAGAAAGCTTTCCTGTTTCCCTTAATGTCAAACTATTTCTTTAAACGCATCACCTGGGTCTCTAAGTTGTTTGGCATTTTAAATCTTTCCATGTGGCTTTAGTCACGTTTTATAGGACCTGCAGGAACTTCATTACATTTATACCAAGTCCTATAAATCCAGTCCAGTTAATAGACAGAAGTTAGTCATAGGATGCAGCCAGAAAACATTCAGGGTGCACTGCCTCACTGCCATGTCATCATATGTTAAATATTTGACGTAAAAAGCAGCACAGTCCCAACAGGGACCGCACTCCAAAGACCAGTCAGCACTCAGCGGTCACACCAGTAGCCAGCAGGATATGATGGGCTCTCATCTATTTAGCTTACAAACCAGCGCTCAGTGTTCCCTCACACTTGCACCACGGTTTAGGGGCAGAACAGGCCACTTAAAAGGCCATTGAGCTCCAGGCTAACTGACTGATAATTGTGTCTCAGTCCATGTGAGGGGTCGTTAAACGGTCTCAGGGAATTTGCGACCGCCTCCCGTTTCCACGGATGAAGAGAGTGGATGCTGAGGTCCGGAAATGAGCAAGGGTCAGATTAATGGCAATTATGAATGGTGCGAGCACAAATTAGAGGACAGAGGAAGCAAGAGGGTCCTAAATGACAAGACTGCAGGCTGAATTTAATTGTTTTATTGAAGGGTTTTGGTAGAAATTAAAGAACAGAATCCCACTTCATAACATCATGCTGGCGTGTCTGGAGTGATGTGAACATGTCGGCTAATTAAAAGTCTCCTTTCCGGTTATAATTGAATCGGAGAGTAAAGAAGCATGCTGCTGATGAAAGATGTGAGTAGAGGAACAAAGACACAGATGATGCAGAGGAGTTAAAAAGGTTGCTGGCTGTACCAGTTAATGTCCAAAAACTCATGATAAACTGAAATGACCTTCAAACATTATATTATTTTTAATATTTAAGCCAGTGTTTCCCCAACCCTGGTCCTCAGGACTCACTGTCCTCCATGTTTTAGATGTTTCCCTGCTCCAACACACCTGATTCAAATGATCAGCTCGTTATCAGGCTTCTGCGGGGGCTTCATGACGAGCTGATCATTTGAATCAGGTGTGTTGGAGCAGGGAAACACCCAAAGCCCTGAGGACCAGGATAGGGGAAACACTGTAAGCCATAAAAACTGTAAGATGACTGATATTATCAGGATTTTTTGGCCTATCACAGTTGTATGGGTTTAGTATCAATGTACATGTCTGATATGTGTCTATATGATTACTTTTTTCTTTTAATAGAACAAATGCAGATTGTTTTAATTTATTAGCTTTATAGGCAGAATTTAATTATATTTGATATTTTTTCTTAATCCAGGTTTAATAGAAATGTACATTATGCTCAACTTTATTTATAGTTATTTACAACTATTAAAAATCCTGGTGAAAGTTCACCAATTCAGTGTCCTGATGTCATTTTGTACTATAATGTTTATTTTAAAACTGTAAATCTTTTGAGGGATTGCAAAAAATGTGTGTTTCTGTATATATTCTACGTTCTGTATGAAGAATATTGGTTGATGTTTCATATTGGACATTTTAGACTACTTACTCTTTAATTTGACTCCCAACATCTGTACCAGCCCCTAAAATCCAGTATCGGAAGAACCCTAACCACAAGCAAACAGAGAGATTTTAAAGTTCCAAATAAGTGGTTTAAATAGTGCGGTTTAAAACTCTGTGTGACTGATCATTTCACCCCCACCTCTAATGTAAGGATCAAACTAGTAAAAACAGACACATTTTTACTTTAAGGAAGACTTGTATGTAAACAGAAATGGGAACAAACACATTTAAGTGGCAGAAATCCGATGGATGTGCATTTCTGGCTCAAATCATTCGACAATCCTGACTTCATCTCTAGCCAGAAGGTCTAAACTGGATTTGTTCTCGACCTTGATCTGGAAAAATTAAGTGCGAGTCACAAAATCAGCAGTTTTGATTGGACAAAGCAGCTTTTGGGACTGACCCACTTGAGCTCGCCCACGTCAAAAACCTTCGGCTGCTAATGAAAGCCAAACGACCTCAGCTGCCATCTTGGCTCAGGTCTGCCAGGCTAATAGCAGCTGTCGGTTTGACAAACATCTGGAGCCGGTTTAATTCCTCTCAGAATTTAACCCACATCACAATGATCCAGTTGTTGGAGGGTTGAACGAGGTCTTCCTCTAAAAATTCGGGCCTGTTGCTCAGTCATGCAGGGAGGGCACGAGACCAATCTGCAAAAGCATCCTTGAGCAATTCATCATAGTAGTAACTGACCTTTAAGGACACACCATTACACTTCTTCTTACTCAATACAAGAGCCGCAACCATTGATTATGAATCAATTATTAAATCAATCACAAACTATTTTGAGTCAGTTTCTAAGAAAAAAAGTCAAAATTCTGTGACTCCAGCTTCTTAAATATGAATATTTTCTGGTTTCTTTCATTGACAATAAACTGAATATCTTTGGGTTGTGGTTAAATTGAGACATTTGAGGACATCATCTTGGACTTCGGCAAATACTGACATTTTTGATGATTTTCGGACATTTTATATATCAAACAATTAATCAATTAATCAAGAAAATAACCGACAGATTAATCAACAATAATAAATATAATAAATAAGCATCAGTTGCAGCCCTACTCAGCACCAAATCTGATATCTCAAGTCAAGGTGTCCACTGATATTGAATAGCAAACTGACACTGGTGCTGTCTTTTTCCCAAATCTGTCACTGTTTGGAACTCATTGAGATCATTATTATGTCATTGTTATTTTGACAACCTTTGGGCTTATTGGAGCCTTTCTACCACTGTGGAGGCAGCACACAATATGAGTATCAATAATGTAACTAAAGCTGCAACTGATGACTTTCATCTTGTCTGATGGCCACTGAAGTTTGCAAAGCTATACCAATTACAGCTGAAATGTCACAAGCTACAAAAAAGTTAGGATGTAAAATGAAGCTTTAGAGCTGTAACCCAGGATTGAATGGTGATATTACTCCATAAAAAGTGATTAAATGCCAGTTAGTGCAGCAAGGTTCCCATTCAAGACTCTAAAACTCCACCTAATGGGACATTTTACTTTTTTTATACTGAAATAAGTCCTAAGTAAATGTTTTAACTTTGATAGTTTTGGTATTACAGAGTGTGAGTAGGAGCAGGATGTTGGCATTTCACTGAGCTGCACTCTCCATAATAAAAACACATAATCTGATTTAGCAAAATGTCTCACAGACAGCAATGACATTTTTTTCACTTGGGGATTATTAAAGTGC
Source organism: Lutjanus argentimaculatus (assembly GCA_034769285.1). Taxonomy (NCBI): domain Eukaryota; kingdom Metazoa; phylum Chordata; class Actinopteri; order Lutjaniformes; family Lutjanidae; genus Lutjanus; species Lutjanus argentimaculatus. Next base: position 10,971,132 of record JAWZSL010000024.1, on the reverse strand, counting down.
AATTCATGCTCTCATTACAGAGGACATTATCCAATTCCAACAGATCCGTTTTGAATTCATAATGTCTCCATGATGTGACTGGAGCTGGGTACTGTTCAGATTTGAACTAATACTGTACTAGTACCTGGAATTCATTACTAGTACCCAATGGTACTTTACTATCTCTGTAAAAACAAAAATGTAAATTCAGTCGTGAAAAATAAGTCTAAACTTCTAAGTTTCATCATTGTCATTTATTCAGAACATTTTACAAACCACACAAAATAAAATCCCTACCTCAACCTGTCACCAGGGCATTTAACGCTGTTGTTTGGGTCTCTCCACCACTGGGCTTGCACACTGTAATGTTTTGCCACTAATAGCAGGCTATACAATTAAAGAATACTGGTTTCATACTAAGGTTTCAGCCATACTAATGACTGTTCAACCAAGCATCAACCAAGACAGTGAAAAGAGTTAGCAACTTATCCACTGAGCTAATTAATCTCCTGAAGATGCTGATCAAGTTGCTGATGCCTCACTTAGAGGTTTTACTAGATACTGGAATTTCTCATTTTGAAACAATACCTTGAAAAATATTGATATTTCATACCATTTTCAACACCACAGGGAAAAATTAACTCAATATTAAGGGCGTAAAATTTTGATTTTCATTAAAAGATAAATATAACAACTTTTTAACAACTTCTAACTTCTTGAATGTAAATATTTTCTGGTTTCTTTACTCCTCTCTGGCAATAAATTGAATATCTTTGAATTGTGGGCTAAACAAGAGATTTGAGGACGTCATCTTGGGTTTTGGGAATCACTGATCAATCACTTTTTTCTGACATTTTATAGACAACCAACTATTAATCAATAAATCAAGAAAATAATCAACTGATTAATGGACTATGAAATAATCCTTAGTTGCAGCCCCGGTCTGTCTGCCCCTGAAAGTACTGAGTTTGGTTCCCCACCCTGGTTGTGAGTCCTTTTTACTCAACTTCTACCTTGAAAAACTAGCCTCCATTTTGTGTCCATGACTGACACCACGCCTGGTGAAAAAGTGACAAAGAGAAAAGCAGATTAATGTCCCCAAGACAAGTAAACAAAGCAGGGAGACAGAACAAAGGACAGACAGATACTTTCTGAAAAGAGGAAGCAAAACCACAAACCGCACGGTATTCTCACCAGCGTGCTCCTCTTACCAGACACTAAATATAGATTTAAAGAGTATCAATTAACATATTCCTATCATTCATTACAGCAGACAGTCACTACCACAGGCTCTCTGCTTTCTCAGATGCTCGACCCGAATCCCACCGATGATTTTTCTGTGCTGACTCAAAGATGTTTTCAGAGCGTCAGAGTGTTTGATTCACACACTCACTGAGACTTTAAATTGAATGGCTTTTTGATTAATGACTATGTTTTTTTTTCCTATTTAGACAGCCATCAACAACCACTGCAACCAAGTATGCCACTGATGATGACCTCAGACACTTCAGAGCCAAGCCTGGAAGCTGGGGGAGTGGGGGAGGAGGCAGAGGAGGAGAAGTGAAGAGAGGGTGGGAGAGAAGATGGCAAACGATGAAAGAGACATATAAAGGAAGAACGAGGTAGAGGAGGTGTTAGCGAGGAAAGAGGTGGAAAAAGTAAGGAAGGAAGATGGTGGAGGGACAAGCTTGTATTTCTGCCCACTCTTACAGCTGGAAACCACATTGTCAAACACGGACAAAATTAGCTTTCACACACGCAAACGCTGATCTGAAGTGGGGAAAAAAAGGAAGGAAAAACAATAATGAGGTCAGGAGTGAGCCCACCTGGGACATGTTATGTATCTACTCTCTGATGAACCGCCCAGCTGTCTAAAGACTTCAGCTACTTTCAAATTAAAGGCTCTGACTTCAGCTTTTCTATCCAGGTTGTTTTGGGTTACAGTGTCATCAGAGCTGTGTGACTGAAATGCTGATGATAGAAGTTCTGTTTGATAGCTCATTAGAGTTAATGGTGATGACTCAAATGATGTTCTGATTACTAAGAACAACAGTGGACGTTCTGAGTGAAGTGAAATGCTTCAGCACAGATCATAGCAGGACTGGGCAATATATCAATATTATATTGATATTGTGATTAAAGCATTTTCCTGGCTTTAAAGGCTGCATAACCAATAAGTCAACCAATTTATCCACATTACTCGGGATTATTTATCAAAAAGTATCCCCTTAACACTCACTGTGTTAAAGGGATAGGTCAGATTTTTATCCATAGTGTATTACATACAGTGGATGGCAGTCAATACGCCCCCAGATTGGAGAAGCAGATAGAATGCTATTAGTTTATTGGCCACTTAAAAAAGCCCACCTTAAACAACAACAAAAAAAAACAATATATTTCAAGTGTACACTATATTTAGAATATTTTCACCATTTTACCTCACTGTCAGACAGTCTTTTCCAACAAAATCTGCAATTTTACCTTTCAGAAGAGAGTTGCTGGTTAACGACCACCTCAGTTGGTCAGTTTGTTTGTGTTGTGTGACTTTTGTGAATCTGAACTGATCTTTTAAAACACCAAAATCACAAAATAAACTCACAGATTGAGGCAGCAGCAGACAAGCAACTCTCATGTTCTTCAAGGTAAAAATGACTGATTTTACCAGTGGAGTCTGGTTGGTTTGAAGAGAGCGATATTTGGCTCTTTTCCTGTCGGAAAAAGGCTGCTTTACAGGAATGTAAAGCAGGGAAAATATTATACAGTGTACACTTGTATTGCATTTCCTGCTGACCCTGTCCACAGCAGTACATTGTTTGGCTTTCTACACCAGTGCTCCTGCTGCTTCTCCAAACTCAGGGTGTGCTGACCACCATCAAGTACCCAATACAACCCCACTTCAAAAACTACAATATTGTTGCAACAAATATTGATAGAGTATTTGGTCAAAAATACTGTGATATTTGCTCCTCCACATTGCACTGCCCTGTTATAGGATAATAAACCTCAACATATACTGAATAAATTAGGTGGCAGGTATCTGTTCTTATAAAACATCTGGATTCAATGATTGTTTCATAGTAATTTTTGTAGGGTTGTGCAGCTTTTGAGAGATTAAAGCTTGGACGTACCTTTCCTCTCCTCTAAGCTGCTCTGCTTTGTGCCAGTTCAGCCTCTTGCCAGTTTGAGGCTGTTTTACATTTGAATGTTGGCACACGTGCACATGATGCTGCAAGAGGGCCGAGGACTCTGCTCTGTGCCCTTCTTTGTTACACTTTTTTTCATGCTAGTTGTCTGGAAAAATCCACTGAAAACACTTAAAGCCAACACAGACAATACTCAGTGAGCTTTTATCAGCTCCAGTTTTCTGTGCCGCTCAAATTAGTGTGCATGGGCTTTGGAAAGAAAGAATAGAAAATTTGATGAATTACACTTCAGTCTGGGATGATGTGCTTCAAACAGGGGATGCAGTTGCCCTGCATGTTAATACATGCAAGGCCTTTAGTGGTTTTGAGTCATTTTCATATTGAGAGTCTGACTAAACAGCCCATTGTTTAGCACAGAGGTTCTCAACACGGGGTTGGAACCTCCAAGGGTGTCACAAGATAACGTCTGGGAGTCGCCAGATGGTTGCGTAGAAAAAATAAAAATACTGTGGCAAACAGTGTGGAATAAGAGCCAGGAAGCACCTCTCAGTGATGTCAGCCTCTTAATGACAAGGGACAGCACTCAAAAATATGCAAAATATAGCTGACCATACGAGCTAATGGTTAAAACTATAAACCAGCAGTAAAATCACCAACACAAACCACCATGTTCTGATTAGACACAAAGAATGAACAAAAACTAACATTTGCATTTTGTAACATAGAACCCCAAACTTAAACTCAGAGTTATGGTTTTTACATTACATCGCCTGCATCACTGATATAATGTGAGTTTGGTAGCTTTCATGCAACTCCTCAACAGTCCCAGCTGCGTGGGGGTTGAGGGTCCCGAACACCAACTTCATTTTTCTGGGGGGTCACTACTGGAAAGGGCTGAGAGCCACTGCTGAAGGGTGTGTGTGTGTGGGTGTGTGTGCGTGTGTGTGTATGGACTGCGTGGGGGGTGAGGTGGGGGTGCAGTCTGACATTCCATCACTTTAACCCTTCATCTACCAGAGGATGAGATACCGTCACACATAACAGTCCACACACACACACACACACACACACACACACACACACACACACACAACACACAGTGACCGGACCACCACACCCACCTTGCCGGGTGGAGACGTTCCTCTCGTTGGCAGCGGTCAACACTACCTGCGGGTGGCTCTGCTCCAGCACGAACATCTCGTCCTTGCCCACGCGCGCGCTCTTACCGGACTTCATGGTACCGGAGGGCCCGGAGGGCGCAAGGTACCGGCCGCTGCAGTCCCTGAACGCCACCTTACCGGAGCGGAACTCCAGCGTGTAGCCCGTGCTCTTGTCTGTGGTGGCGACCAGCGCGCCGTCGTTCCTCAGGAAACGGTTGTCGGAGGTCTGCAGGTGGTAACGCTGCTCACGGAACACCAGCGTGATCATGGAGTCCACCCCCCACGGGACGTCCCGGTCGATGGCGATCTCGTCCACCTTGGCGCTCAGGTGCGCGTAACGCTTGCGCGTCACGCTGAAGATGTTCACCTGCGGGTGCATGGCGATGTGCACGCTCCATTTCTCTGCCACAGAGGCGGTCTGGGCGAAGCAGATGATCCGGTCCTCGGTTCCGCCCAGGTAGCGGCCGTGCGCCTCGGACTGCAGGGACCAGCGGCCGTCATCGTGCGCGGTGATGATGAAGCGGCACTCTGGGCCCGGGCTCTCGCTGTCCCCAGTAACGTTGCCGTCCTTGTCTGCGGCGATGTACCGGCCCAGATGTGACTTGAGGGAGAAGACGTTCCCGCTGGACTCGTCCCCGCTCTGCTCCAGGGTCCAGATCTGCTTCTTCTTCATGCTGGTGGCGGAGGCGTTGATCTTGAAGCCGAAGGTCTCCGCCGTGAGGTACTTGTTCCCGCAGTTGATCAGACCGAACTGGATCTGCAGCATGTCGCTGGTTCCGTTAGACGCGCCGTTAGTTGTCATTGTCTCTTCTGTGTGGACCGGACCGGTTCTGTCTCCCAGGGGTGAGGGGGGGGGCGCTTCTGATACTGAGCTCGCGGCTGAAAGGGTGGGATGCTGTGCTGCCTCGCGTGCTTCTCTTTGTTTGGGGAGTGTGTGTGTGTGTGTGAGTGAGGGAGTGTGTGTGTGTGTGTCTGTGAGCGCGCGCCACCGGTCCTCAGTTCTCTGCCTGTCTCAGCAGCGCGAGCCCGCCGCCACAGCTGCAGCCTATATAACCATCAGTGACGTCACATCACAGGGCACGCCCCCTCCGATGGACAGAGACCTGTGAACTGAAGTTTGATTTCTGTCCTCTGCTCTTCTTCATCTCTTCTCTTCTTCCTCTTCTTTTGTTCTCTTCTTCCCTTCTTTGCTTCTCCTGTTTTCCTCTACTTCTTCCACTTCTCTTATCTCCTCTTCTTTTCTTCTCTTCTTCCTCTTCTTTTCTCTTCTTCCCTTCTTTTCTTTTTCTCTTGTCTTCTTCTATTTCCTCCTCTTCTCTTGTCTCCTCTTCTTCTCCTGTCTTGTGCAGTGCTGCAATTATTGCTTGGTGAACATATTTTTAATAAAGGACATCTAAAAGTCATGTCTGTTTTCTTCTTCTCTTGTCTCCTCTTCTTTTCTTGTCTTCTTCGTTTTGTTTGTCTCCTCTTCTTTTTCTGTCTTTTTCTCTTGTCCCTGCTTCTTTTCTTGTCTTCTTCTTCACTTGTCTTCTTACCTTGGCTGTGTCTGTAATCACACACCATTCACTACATTGTGAGTTCACTAGTCTGCAGGGCTGTATGAATGTTTGGTGAGAATTACTGTACCCTATATTGAGGAAAGTATCCCACAATGCATTGTGACAAGTAGTTTACAACCATTGGTCACTGACCAAGCATTATATAACTATAATGTATTACACTGAAAGTAAAATGATAGCAAAGACAGAATTAATGGTAGTAGTAGTAGTAGTGACCAAAAGTTTTTCTCTTCTCTATGTAGTGAGCTCACTGTGGCCCAAAAAAGACCTGAACCTCACAGACTTTAGGTGACATCACCTGGTAGCGTTTGAGGCTATACAGGCTGCAAGGGCTCCAAATGGTATAAATGGGAAAACACTTCGTGACATATCAGTGACCCTTTGAAACACCTCTCAAAACACATCTTTTCTGAAAAACATCTCTTGTTAATTCTAGGACGTTTTATTGCCACCATGTCTTATCTGTCTTATTTGTAGTGTTTATCTTTATTGTTTGAGGCTTTACTTCATTTTGTGTCTGTATTAGTTTAATTGATTCTTGGCTAAGCCCCTCCTGTGAGGAGCAACTGTCCAATCATAGAGTAGCAATCATAACCAGGTAGTTGCCTGTCTGTCAAGCTTTGCATTTCTCTACATTTTCTTTACATATTGAAGCTTGCTCTCTTAGGTCTAAGTTATCTTATCTCTTATCCCAACTCTCTTCCTGAGGCGACTGTAGTCCAGCTGGTCTGGTTGGGCGACCGTCTCAAGGTTCAATGCTCTCATCAAGTCCCTGTGTGTCCTTTTCCCACGTTAATGAGTGTGTTACTGTCTTCTATCATATATACATAAGTGTCCATCTGACCAGGGATGGACAAGTAGGAGTTGAGGAGATGTGGGGCTAAGCCCCAAGACTGTGACCAGTTTTTTTTTGTTTGTTTGTTTTGCTTCCATGTGCACCGAAATAGCTTTTATTTTTGCTTCAGCACACACCAAAATGTTTTGCACCTGTATTGAAATGTCTTAAAAACAAAAAGTGGGCAAAATGCACCGGAGAAAACATATTAACACATAAATTCACACCCTTTGATGATGCAAATAAATGTCTTAACTCACTCAAGATTCAGTCAGCAGTTGGTTTAATCACTACTCAGATCACTGTCTTGTATGATCCAGAGGACTTGCCTCCTTTCTGTGGATGGCATGACCCGTGGCTTTTTGGAAAAATAGACCACTCCGAGTCAAACCATGCCAGGCTGATTTGCATTACCATCACCACTATTGTTGCGCCAAGCCACGCCCAAGATGGACCTTCTGAGTGGGGGCAAAGCGAGCCTGATCTGCCTCCAAGCGTGCTGCGGTGATGTTTCCAGAGCACAACTAGCCCTTGATGACCCTCATTTCTACTCATTTAACAGGCGACTGTTGTTGTACTCAGCTCATGTGAGTTGAAGAGAGCAGAGACAAAGACATTTCTAAAAGTCTCTTTATGCTCAGCTCTCAGTATTTCTGTAGCCTCTCACTGAATCTCTGTGCATTGAAATTTAGTTTCTCTCCTGTGTCGCTGTTTGTACTTTCAGGTATCTGTATTATTTTTACCATTTCCTATTTGCTTGCAGCTGTATCGGGTTTGTGTTAAGTTACTGCTGATGAAACCCCATATAAAAACATTTCCTGATTGTGTTGCTTCTTAATTAAAGCATTTAAATGACAAAACAGCAGGGGGCTTTTATTGTGAAGAATTTAAAGAAACAGAGAGTTTATCCCAGAGACATATATGTACGGTTTATCAACCATCAAACCAGTGTTTGGTGAGAGCTAGCTTTAGCCTTAGTCTTTTAGCATTAACATTATATCATATACAAGCCATTAAGTAATTTTACATATCTGATACAGTTTTACAGGGTTCCTGTTTTAAAATGTGCCAACATTAAAAAGATGGCTGGAGACAGACTTCTTGGCTGATTCAAGCATTAGCACTTACAGTATGAAATCTGCTGTTACAGTCATCATGTTAGCTGGCAAAATCCCTGGTTGTCAGCTAGAAATGAGAAGCTGCTTCTGTTTACTTCTCTTTGGAATCAAACACCTTGTGTTTTAACAATTAATCCCAATTTTAATGTTAAATCTGACACCATTATCACTGTAAATGGCATAGTGCGAGAATGGATAAACTTGATAGGCACAACAACATTAAGGAGGGAAGAAATGTAGACTTAGGAAAGTGTGCATAAAGGGCTATATGTATATAGTCCTTTACACTGAAATCCTAGGATTGTGAGTAGAAGTGAATGAGTGAATGATCTCAGACACAACTCTTCTTCTTCTTCTTCTTCTTCTTCTCTTTCTCTCCTCCTCCTTGATAGTCTGTATTTCTTAAAAGTCTTACCAAATAGTGAGTATACATAGAACTTAAGAAGGAAACAAGTTCTAACCACAGAAGAAGAGTGCTAGAGAGGCATGAGGGGAGGCTCTCTTGACCTTGATAACCATTGTGTTTACCCACATTCACATATAGAGATCTCACAACATCATATCATGCTCTCTCTCTGTCTCACTCATGCTCTCTTGGACACACTGATCAGATGGACTCAGCATTCAAATCATGAGGACGGGTTGTGTTTGTGTCCGCTCACAAAGCTCTATTCATGGCTCGAGCAGGCACATCAGAGGGCAGGAAAGGCCTGGCTTAAACAAAGAGGCCAAACAGATCACTTTGGCATCTTCTCAGTGCATGTGCACAAGCGTGCACCCAAACACACACACATACACATATATATGCATATATACAAGTATACAAAGCGTGGGGGTCATATCAGCAGCTGCACACTTAGCCCCTTTTGATCAGGACACACACACACAAAGGTCAAAGTAGAAGTAGTTCATACCTCATTTCTGAATGATCGTTGATAGTCTCTCCAACATGGATGCTGCCCTGCTGCCTGTGTGTCTGTTGACAAAGTGAACGATGAGAGTGATGGTTTAGTCCTCCACCTCCACCATTACAGCCCACACATTATTCATGCCTGCGTCACTATGCAAAGAAAGACTCTAAGATTAGGAGATTGAGGCTCTGAGCTTCGTTAGTATGTGCTGCTGTTCTGAGCTAGTTCAGCAGATGTCCAACCTGCTGTATCCTTGAGACGAGCATTCAGTCTTTACCTGCCCTCGGCCTCTTGCTGACCTTTGACCTCTGATATACAAAGTGAAAACCACATTTTCTGTCAGGTATCAAGTATCTGTTTATTACCCATATGGAAAAATTACAGGTTAATTTAACTAGATGTTTATATCTCTTATCTCAAACTTATTTGACAGTCAAGCCAGATACAAAATCCTTAGTACATTTGTCATACACTTAGAACTTCTGTTATTAAATATGATAGTAAATTGACATTAAATATTCTTGATAGATATGTGTAATATCAAACTCATGGGCAACCAAAGTCTATTGTACAAACCCCAGTTCCCAATGTTTGGGACGCTGTGTAAAATGTAAATAAAAATGCCTGAAACATGTTCTAAAAAAGTTGCGACACGGACAACAAAAGACAGGGAAAGTTGTGTAATGCTCAAAAAAAATCTGTTTAGAAGATTCCACACTTAAACAAGTTAAATGTAAGAGGTGATAGTATCACGGCTTGGGTATAAAAGGGGCAACCCCAAAAGGCGTGGATGCGGCAAAGGTCACCACTTTGTGAAAAATTGTGTGAGCAAATTGTCCAACAGTTTGAGAACAGGTTTTTGACTAACATGTGCTGCCATCCAGACGTCTTTCTCAGGGACGCAGGGACGTCCCCAGTAAGACGAAGCCAAGACACGTTCTGCATGTGTAACAGCGTGGCCTCATAGTAAAAGAGTTCGGGTACTAGACCGACCTGCCTGCAGTCCAGACCTGTAATTCAGTGAAAATGTGTGGTGCGTTATCAAGTACAAAATACAACAACAGATTATATTTTTAAAAGACAGGGTTTCTTCATTTCCTGAAAAATAATAATTTGGGACACAGAGTTTTTGCACAGCAGCGATGATTTACTGTTGGAGGCAATGTGAAATTCTTTTAAAATCTTTCTATTTCTTTTCTTCTTCTTTCATCTTTATCAGAACAGTTTTCTCTGTATCAACCCAAATTATTGCCTCTCTGCTCTTTCTGGAGTTGGACAGTTAAGAGAGGCAGCAAACGCAGAAGTGACTGAAATTACTGTGAGTTGATTTTTCACAAATAAAACAAGTCATAAATTATGACTGTCACAACCAGCGTGCATCAAAATAATCTCATTCACCTCCCCGCATGCTGGTGGGTTTGCAAACGGAAAGTAATCTGACTCTGACATGTAATCTAATCAATGGTAATCTCTCCCTCTCGCTCCTGCAGTCTGGATAAATCCAATCTCCAGACAGATCATCTTCAAACAAATCCATTTTCAAATTCAATTTCAGCTCCAGAATCACACAGTAATAAAATCACCACACCTGTCCGGATATTTGCTTGTCTGTGTTGTGAAATATTTATTTATAAAAGCTACAAAACTGAATTGAACCGATGAGTTTGTTATCACTTCCCACAACTTTCAACCTGTGGTTTAAACTTAAACAAGGATTAATTTTAAACTTAATTAAAATCGTGATTTAGCTTTAAACTATGTTGCACCAAACTTTTAAACTAGCTTAAAATTAAGAAAAAATACATTTAAACCTCTCTTTAAACCTCAGTTTTTACTTTGAGATTAAATTTAATTCTGTTGCATCAACATTTCAAACTTCGATTGAAGATGGGATCCAACATTAACTTTAAACTTACACTTGATTAGGTTTATCTTTTGAAATAGCTGCCTTTTTGAGATGGATTGAGCGAAATAATTCTTTGCAGAATAGGCTAACTAGGCTAACTGGGCTAACCAACTGTTTAACTAGCTAGCAAATAGTGTAACGATGTGTTAGCTTTTTAGCTAGCTAATAAACAATAGGTCATAGCGTTGTCATTTTCTTTTTTAGATAGCTAGCAAACAATATAACTTTTTATACTTTTATCTAACTAGCTACCAAACAATATTCCTTTTTTTTCTGCATTTGTAGATCGCTAGCAAACAAACAATGCAATGTTTTGTTAAAGAATACAGAGCAGCCAAAAGTTAACGGTTTACCCCTCTTTTATACTTATAAGGTCCCAATTGCACTCAAATATATTATTATTATATATAAATGAAATATATTATTATTTTTATTTATTTTAATTTAGGTAAGCAGGCATCTCCATGTTGATTAAATTATGTGTAATTTTGGTTTATATAAATAAACTTGGCTTTACTAAACAGAGATTCATTTCAAATTGTGCAGCAGAGCTCTGCTTAATTTTAAATTTAATTAATTCATTTTAAACCTAGTTTTACTAAACTTTGATTTGTATAATCTTAGATTGAATTAATCCTTGTTGGCACAACCCAGTCAGAAAGGTAGACATCTATGAGGAATACTTCAAGGTAGGATGAATAAAGACTAACCAGAAACCTTTAATTAGGAAAAAAAAAAACAAAAAAAAAACACACTCATGTTTATTTATTCATTTTGTGTATTTTGAGAAACGTATTTCCTCTGAATTTTTTCCTTTCCTGTTTGGGAAATGGCTGTAGTAATTTTAACAACATATCAAAAAGAGAGCGGTATTGATCTTCTCATCTTGGTCTTAACAAAAAATGTCAAACTACTTCTTCAAACATACGGTCTCAGTTGCTTATAAAGACTGTGATCAGGCCTCTGCAGCAGACCTACGCAGAATGACTGCATCCTTGTCCGAAAATGGAAGGAGTCAACTATTTGGGATTGATTGACAGAGTCTGGCACAGCAGCAGCGTCAATAAGCTTTCTCTGCAAAGTGTTGACCAAATGCCTCACATCATCCTGTGCCAACTGCAGCACAAACTGACAAAGAAGATTCAAATAAATAATTGATGCAGGTATGTTGTTGGATTAACAGACAGTCAACACTCACAGATGGTCCTCTGTGAGTTTGTGTGCTGGTCAGGAAACAACATCCTTCATCATCTGTTAACAAAATCCTCACACCAGTGAACTGGAAGAGTTGTCTCCAATTTGGTCATATGCATTTAGAAAATATCCTCAAATATCACCAAACTAAAACAGGTGTCATCTGTCAAAGTCAGAGAGAGAGAGACCTCTTTACGACAACTGATCTTCTGTTATATTTCAATAAATAGGTCATATAAGCCAAGCAGAAATCACCGTTCAGTTCTTGTACGAACGAATCAGACACTGAGTCTTCAAAGTGAACTGACTACACTGAATCACAGTGTCAGTGACTGAATCATTTTAGCTTTTAGAGGTGCAGCTGCTCACTGGTGACTGAGAGCACTGCTGTCGGTTCAGCTGTAATACAGTGGAGTGCAGTGCACTTTTCTGATTTCAAGGTATCGAGGTAATTTATTTACCCTTACACAACACAGGGTTGCACAACGAAATAAGCAACACGTCCCATACCAACCCTTTAGCATCTGTATTGGATGCACCAAGAAAGCTGTTTTTAACACATGATTAACGCCGTCAAACTGCCTTTGAACACATAATTAATGCTATGAGATGGTCACAGTTTGGGGTGACCGTAACTAAGTTACATTACATAGGTCACGTGATGTCACTGAAACGTCTCACAAAACAAAAGTCAGATAACAAAAGTCACGTGTCACTGAAGTGACTCGCAACTCGAAAGTCATGTGACACATGTAAGTCACGCGAAAGTCACATGAAAAAAGTCATGTTGTGGCTTCACATGGGTCTACTGGGTAAAATACATGTTTGTTTGAGCCAACCATCCACCCCGCCTCAGCACATCCATAGCCTGGGTCATCTTATACAGCTGCAGAGGGTTTACACTGAAGTCTTTTGAAAACCTTGTTGAGTCGATTTCAGCTGCAAATGCATATCCTCCACATCTATATGAGTTACAAACGGGTGGTGACAAGTTGTTGGTATCTGACAAGTCGAGACGCTACAAATATGTAACATATTGTATGGATAATTAAATTCAGATTAAAACAGGATAAAACGTCTATTAAAATTTGCATCAGGTTGAATGCAAACAGCAGCAACAAGATGGTTATGATAATATGGTCAACATGTCAACATTAAAGGTTAAAAATTTGGGAAACATAATCCAACAACTTTGGCTGCGCTTTAGCACAAAACTTCATTGAACTTTTAAGCACAGAGTCCTCCACCCCTCCTCCTGCCAGAGTCTTGTCTGTTGCGTCCTTTAAGCTCAGAACCGGTCTGCTTGTCAAGTGAAAGGGCTTAATCCTGATGTTGGGGCGGTGCAGGTCTCTGTAAGATGTGGGAACGACAGTCTCTGATTTCCTATTGTTTGCCCGGCCTGAGTCCCATTTTATTCGTCTCATTTTCCTGACCAGACAGCAGCCTTACATACCAGCTGGGTTAGCGAGGCTCTTGTTGCTGCTCTTTGAACTGAATGATTCAAATCAGCAAAGTGCCTCTTAATCTTTGCCTCTGAGCTCAGCAAATGGCAGGGTGATCAACATGTAAATGTATTTTAAAGGGACAGTTCACCCCAAAATCCAAAATACATATTTCCCCTCTTATCTATACTGCTATTTATCCATCTAGGTAGTTTTGGTGTGAGTTGCAGAGAGATATCAGCCACAGAGACGTCTGCCTTCTCTCAAATAAAATGGAACTGGATGGTACTAGTCGTGTTGCTCAAAGCACAAAAAAAAAAAAAATCCTGTTCCTTTCATGTGTCCTGTTTTAATGTGATATGTTATGTCAGCAACGGTAAAATTTGCACACAAAAGACAGACAATAAAGTATTTTCTATTATTGTATTCTGTTCTAACATACAGTTTCCAATCAAAACAGTTCACACAAGCTGCAATAGCACTGATATATGACACTGTAGTATGATATAGTGTGAGTGCGCATGTGTGTGTGTGTGTTGTGTGTGTGTGTGCATTTATCCTCAGCCTATGTCTATCTTTCCCCCCAGATGGATGCCTTCATTGTTGCAAATCAAAATTCATTTGTGTTTTAACACACACACACAACACACACACAAACAGACACGCACACACACAGTCTCCCTCTCTAATAATTCATCTCTTAAAGAGATTTTGACCCTGATGTGAGGTGAGATTAGCAGTGATTTATGATTAAACACACACATGCATACGAGCACACAGACACATTGAAGCCTCTGGAGAGACGTCGCCACAGGAGTCACACGCTGCTGGTCAAAAGGAAGAGGGGAGGGAGGGAGAGAGGGAAGCTATCTTTGTTCACAAGCCGAGCTTTGAGGATGGTTGCTATGGAGACCAGCCTCAAATCTGCTGGTTGATGAAGGGCAGGCAGTCTGCTGCAGCAAGCGCACACACACCACACACACACACAACACTGACACACTGACACACTTGCTGCACTCACAACACCTGCAGACGGCGCAGCACTGCAGCACTGCGTCAGAAGACGCACAGCTGACCAATCAGCATCCTTGTCTAGCACACACCTCTGAGCTGAAGCCAATCAGATCGTCTTTTCCCCCGCTGCATTACAATGTCCACCAATCAGGGAAACATCATTCCAGATGTGTCTGGAAAAGAAGAACCAACCAGCGGCCAGATTGTGATAAGTTTTTTTTAATGAGATGGAAAGTCCAGGGATCTTTTTTAGAACAAGTCTGACTCTCATTAATTGAACAGCCAACATGTCCTCCTTCTTTGTGTTTGGCTGCAGCTGTGGAGGTATTATTGCAGCTTTTAGTCATGACTCAGAAACCTGACTGAAGAATCACAAAGGTGCATTTGTAACAGAGAACAACAATGAAGTGGAAACATCAGTTAAGGAAGGAAGAGTATGAACAGAATAAGAGAGGAAGAGTGAATAATATGAGAGCACCCTCTCTCCTCTGACCTACATTCACTCAGTCATTTCAAGCACAAGCAAGAAAGCATTGTATGATGGTGAGTTTGTGCATACAAATGTGCCCAAAGTGTTCTTGGTCAACATGTCTCATACTGCACCAATTGGGATTGTGTCAGATATAAAGGTAGAATGTGCAGGATTTGTTGGTGGTTATTGGTAAGTGCACCAGAGAGATAGCTGATTGTTGAAGTTTCATTCCCAGGACGTCAAATATCGACGTTTTGGGTTAGTAAAGCAAACTCAGCAAAATAATGAGAAATTAAGAAAATACAGTCAGACACAGGGTCTCACACCATCGCACACTTATGGTGGGTCATAAATAATGATTGAGAGGGATTATGTTTGTATGAATCTATACATTGTTTTTGCATATTATGCCTTTAAAGGCGTAAAGGCAGGTTTGGAATATTTGATGTGGGGTTGTACAAGGTACTCAATGATAGTATCAGTATATTACTTACAGTAAATAGTGGTCTTCACACCTCCAGTCAGAAGAATCAGAGAGGGTCTCCAGCATGGAAGTTAAGCAATGCACTGCTGGGGACAGGGTCAGCAACAAAAGGCATTTTAGCACTTAAAAAAGGTCCACCTAAAAAAGTCAAAATGAGTATTAGTGTGCACTATATCTATAATAGTTTCACCCCTTTACTTTGCCATCAAACAGCCTTTTCCAATGGGAAGCCACCATTATGTAGGCCAAATATCGCTCTCACCATGCCAACCAAACTCCATAGGTGAAATCAGTAATTTTACCTCACAGATCACCAGAGTTGCTGTTCTATAACTGCCTCAATCTGTTAGTTTGTTGTGTGACTGCAGTGACTTCAATTACAACCGAAAGTCACACAATAACACAAACTAACAGACTGAGGCCATGGTAGAACAGAAACTACTGCGGTCTGTGAGGTAAAATGACTGATTTTGCTTATGGAGTTGGTTGTTTTGGGGAAAGCGATATTTCACCTACGTAATGGCAGTTTCCCATCAGAAAAGACTGTCTGACGGCAAAGTAAAGCTGTGAAAATATCATTAATATATATTGTACTATATATTGTACACTTAAACTGATATTTATTTCTTTTAAGTGGCTAAAATACCTTTTGTTGCTGACGCTGTCCACAGCAGTACATTGCTTAGCTTCCATGCTGGTACCCCTCTCTGACTCTCCTGAGTGGAGGTGTGATGACCACCATCTACGTAAGTAATAGACTGACTATCACTAAGTACCTCGTACAACCACACTTCAAGTAATCAGATCGATCACTTCAAGCTAACATATTCAAATGAGCCAGTAAGAGCTTTGGCTGGTACAGGATGGGGATACACAGCAGAATGATTATGGAAAAACATGTGGGATGGAGATGTGTGTCACCCCTTCTGCATTAACCTACATTTTGCTGTGACCATTGACCAACTAAATGGATCTGTATGTGAGTGAAGACATTAGCCATCATGTCACAGTCGCTTTTCCGCTTTAGTGCGCTGATAAATCATGTGATGCTGTTTCAGGTGGATGACACAAATGATAAATTGCTTCCACAAGAACATGGAATTCAAATTATCTCTGGCGTCCCATCTTCGCTCAGTCCATAATGCGATGTATTTTGGTGAGCTGACACTTTTAGTACTTACCCCTGATTACAGCTGCTCTTTCTATTGATTTTATTGATCATTTTCATGATGGCACATGTCCTGAGACACACAACAGCCACTATCCTTCTCTCTGTCTCTTTCCCTCTCCTCTTTGTCTGGGTGCTGGGGTCACATTTCGTCAGAAACAAGAAAAAGAGAACAAAGGAAGACTTCTTTACAGTTTTCCTCTTACTGTAAGTCAATGTCTCTTTGTCTGGTTCAAAATGTAGTCCTGACACCCATGATTTAGACCTCTCAGAAACCTGTCAATTGGGATTAAACCTGTCTATTAAAATCAGCTGTAGCATGTGACCATCACCTCTTAATTCTCAAAAATGTCCATGAGAGTTGAGCTCTACTAGCAGTCAATAAATGCATAAGCAATAGGCCTCACCAAGGTAAGGCGAAGTACTCTTGGCACAATGGCCTGGGTTCTTGATGAACTCAGGAGAAGTCAGGATTACCAAACTCATCTCTTCTGCAAACTTAGTATTAAAAGATAGGGCTGGCAGTAGCAGGTCCACAGCAGCATTACTGTCCTGTGTAGACACCTCACGCCCAGCAGCGGTTCAGCAAGGTAGACGTCACACACAGGTGCGGGAGGCAGTGTGACTCAAGATCTGGTCTTACTAAAGGACAGTGTAGGACATTACAGCTAGCTTTTAGCTAGTCTTTTACTGTAATCTGTAGCAATGCCTTTTCTCTGTATTGCTTTAGCATTTTATTTAACTAATATTACTAATTTGTACCAATTTATCATGTCTAGTTTTTCTTACCTTATTGTGAGGCAGTTTGAGCTACATTCCTCCTTCATTGAATTCTGTACTTCATTTTAATACTACTGTTATTTTATTAACACTTGAGAGCCACATAGAAAGTGTATATATAAATGTTTTTTGTAGGCAGAAAGCCAAAACAACTTTCATGGAAAAATGACACATGGTCTTTTTCATATGCGCAGTGAAACAATGCAGCAAGTGTGAAATGACTGAGTGAACTGTGTGTGATGGTGTCTCTTGCAATCACTAAGGAATGTGTGTGTTTGCTTGTGAGTGGAGTTTGTGTGCGTGTGTGCGTGGTGTGTGTGTGTGTGTGTGTGTGTGTGTGCGTGTGTGTGTGTGTGCGCGGACAGCTGCAGCCCTACCAAGGGCCTCCTCTCCACCAACAAAGAGCTGGAAGCTGGAGCCACTGGGGAACACCACACACTCCCCTCCTCGCCTTCGCCTCCATTCTCCACAGCGGTCAGGTTAAAGGTCAGACTGTGTGTGCTGATGTGTGTGTGTGTGTGTGTGTGTGTGTGTGTTGTGCGCGCTTTGGGGGTGCCTCCAGCTCCTCCACCCTCTTATTGTCATGGCGACCATGAGGCAGTTGTGCCAAGATCAGCAGAGCAACTTCATAGCTTCTCCCTCTGTTTAACACATTATGAAGTGTGTGATTCTTAGTGTGTAGCTGTGTGTGTGTGTGTGTGTGTGTGTGTGGGGTTTTGTGTGTATGTATAGCCATGATGCCTGTAGCCGACGGGAAGATATAGGTCAGTCAAGAGAAACAGAGCAGTGAGGCATGAGCGGTACACTGCAGGGTGTGTGTTTGTGTGTCAGCATGTCTGTTTTTACGTTAGTCTCATGTATGTCTATACGTTTGCGTGTGTCTGTCTGTGTGTGTGATAGCATGACGGCTATGTGTGCAACTGTCACATTATCTAATTTTCAAGTCCCCCAACCCCCCACAGCAGACATGTTGATTTGAGATGGAGCAAGACGCAGGTTTTCTTCTCAAGGTCATGAGAATGCATCACACTGCCTTGTGTGTGTTTATGTGTGTGAGTGCGTGTGAGAGCTTCAATTGATTGTGGGGCTGATTGGCGCCTCCACCACTGACTACAGTGAAACTTGATCAGGATGCCACTAAAAATATGTCTTCCTGCCTCTCAGCAAGGGCCAGTGACATCACATCCTGTCCTCATGAATGAACACTGGTGCTGTGGTCGGTCGCCTGAATATCCCTCCTTCCTTCCCTCTTTCCCCCTTTTTTTCTTATCACCTTGTGCAGCTTCTTTGATCTCCAAGGCAGTAAATAGCTCCGGGGTATTACATAAACTTGTTCCCATATTAAAAAAAGAAATGGAGATATTTTTTGGTAGATGCTATTTGCACCCTGCTTGGAATAGCGAATCTGGCTATTTGCAACTGCATGACAGAAACCTAACCAAGTAATTTTGTTTCCTAAACCTAACCAAACTGTGACTGAAAATTGAAAATAATAATAAATCAAACTGTAACTCTGGTCATTTAACTCTTCATTTCTTAAACTACATGTTTAAGTTTAGGGAAAGATCAAGGTTTGTCTCTGCCATGCAGGTGTAAATAGCCAATGTGGCTATGGAGACCCGGGTGCTTGTTTCTGCCATTCTGGGCTATACACACCAGGCTGTAAATAACCACACTGGCTATTCCACCTGGGTGCAAATAGCATCTGTTGAATAGCTGTGTGCCTATTTATACCTGGGTACAAATAGATAATCTGTTTTATATTTTTCTGTTTGACTGTATCATGTGAAACTGGTGTATTCTGTCGTCAAACTGGCCTTATAACATGTATCTAATGGTACCACTTCAGTTCAAGTACAGGGAATTATTCATAACACGGTTACAGAAGCATTTGACAGTGTGATAAAACCTCAGGACATCTTTATGACAAGAACAAAATGTATCACTTGACTTGAGGTCAAGGAAAATATTGTGTAAGTACCACTGACACTTATGAATTTATTTCAAATAATTATTTGCACAATTCATACATACTATGTATTGTGTATAGCTTTTTTGGTGCCAGCTCCCTAATTTCTTTCATCTCTTACTTTAATTGTATTCATTTTATCTGAGTAATTCTTTATGTTTCCCCATCTATGTGTTTATCTCCTGCCTGGGGATCAATAAAGTTTTATTTTATCTTATCTAACACAGTATGTTGATTTACTTCACAGGTCTGCTGCCTGCATGGACCGTCCTGCTCTGTCTCGTCACTCATGGAGTCTAAAGGAGCTCTGTTGCTCCACCCACTGGCTGCAGCAGCACACTACACCGCTCATATCATCCACCTACTTGTGGACTGATTACACTGTCACACACCCCTACAGCTACACTGGGAGCAACACGTGTATCTGCAACGAAGACACACACCACACACACACACACAACACACACCACACACACACACACACAGAGGGTACATTTAGTTGAACTGGCAGGTGTTGCTGGTCATTGCCACCACTTTCCTGTTATATCCCCTGGGTGGGTCGCCTTCTTCCTCTCCCTTTCCTCTCTCCTCAGCTTTTCATC
Organism: Lutjanus argentimaculatus; assembly: GCA_034769285.1. Taxonomy (NCBI): domain Eukaryota; kingdom Metazoa; phylum Chordata; class Actinopteri; order Lutjaniformes; family Lutjanidae; genus Lutjanus; species Lutjanus argentimaculatus. The sequence goes on along the minus strand of JAWZSL010000024.1, from coordinate 10,951,396 downwards.
TTTCTTTCTCTCTCTTCATGGGCAATAAGGAGTTTCAGATGCTAATGATATGCCCCCTTGCAACAAAGGGTCGGAGGCCCCCTTACAGAGCCTCTTTGGACACACACACACACACACACACACACATCCTTAAGCACAAACACCAGCTGTTCTCTGCTGGCCTCTTATTACACAGACCCCCTGAAAGATTTAGCTGCTCTGCTTCTTTTTCATTTTATACACACTTGCATAGTACACACACACAAACACACACATATATATGCAAAAACACACAATTTTTCTTCAATAAGCATGAACAGCCATGACTATTCAAGTCAGCTCAAAAGATTTTTGCAATCTTGAAGCTTTTGGTGATAAATGGACCCAATTTGAGTAATTTTACTGTAAAATAAAAACGTCTCCATTGGTTTCAGTCTCCTGGTGTAAATAATTGATGATTGAGAACTGATAATGGAAGACAGCATGTGTGTGACAGACACACACCATCTGCTTACACACACCAGTCACAACACACACACACACACACACAGAGGGGGATCATTAACATCTGGTGCAGATGGCCATTTTAGACACGCACACACTGGTCAGCCGCCCTTGTGGGCTGAACTAGGGGGTACACTGGTTTGAGCCCAGTATGCAAACAAATCCAGTAGATCCACCTCATAATAGAGCGTGATGCAACTTCACTTTTTCCTCAGAGTTTGCCCACAGTGTGTTGACCACCACCTCCTGCATGATGCAACACATTACTGACTCTGTTTACTACGAGTCCATTTTTAGAAAAGCTGAAATATTTTGTTTACATGCTATCAGAGCAGCCTTCATTCCCTGTTACAGCTCAAACCTGAGCCAAAGTAAGTTAGCAAAGGTGGCCAAACTTAATAGAAAAGCTAATTAAAGTTTTCCACATGTGAAAGCAGACATGCATTCAGTTCTGCCGCTGCGTGCTGAATGACAGAACTGCATGTGTTGGAAAGGACTGAAGGTTAATTACCATCAACTCTGCTTGTTCTGATCCACAGCTCTGCGACTGAATATATTTACATAATGTATGTAAATACAAAGAGGACTTATCGTAAAGTGTATTAAAGACACACAGAAAGTTTTCATCACTTATGTTTTCTTTAAAGGGTCTCAGAAGAGTTTTAATTCTCACACAGTGCACACTGGGAAGTCTGCTAATGTCCAGATCATGTTTATTTTGAAACTTAGTCTAATGAGTTGATTGAATGTTGAGTACATTCATTCAACTCACCATTTCAAGTCAAAGATTTAAAGTTAGAAAAACTTGTGTTAATGAGCACTGAAGTCTTCTGAAAATAAATACCAGTGTTTTAAGGTTACTTCAAAACATGTATCTTCACGTTACACTAATATGAAAAGATTAGTTGATTCCACAAAATTTTTGTATGATTTCTTACGGTGAATGTCAATTGGGTGTCACTGTAAGAAAAAAGCAGTTGCAACTTAAAGGAATTCTACACACTAGTCCTTTAATCCACATGTCAGTAATCCATACCACTGCCCAATATTTCCAGTCTATATAATATAAACTGTTTATTTCACTGCATTAATTTCTGCTGCTACAGCAGCCTAAATTTTCCTACAAGGATCAATCATGTCTCCTCTCACGTCATATGTTTCATGGAAAGAAAGGTGGGAGGCAAAAGAGAGAAGGGATTAATTTTTGGAGCAGATCCAGGGATATTTTAAATATTTCTGTGCATTAAGAAAACTAACATCTCTTCTCAGTAGAGGTATTGTATTTGCTTGAATGACAACAAATTTTGCATAGTACTCATATTATTTTCTCTCACTGTGGGTGTATGTTAGCCTGCTACTTTTACTATTAAAACAAACATTTCAGAGTGTTGTGCGGCCTTGGTTGATGTATGTAAACACTGTCTTTGCTGAGTGAGAATGAAAGTGGACTCATCAGGTTTCCCATCAGGTCGCCAAAGAAACAGAAACTTTCATGAGTTTGATGCGTCACACTATGTGCAGTGCAGACTACAGAGCAGAACAGGTCAGACATACATGACAAGTAAAATGAGTGGGTAAGAATAAGAGATATAAAATAAGATGCCCCATACCCTACAACAGAGAACGGCAACACAAAATAAATAATGTGTAAATAAATGTCAAGTTTACAGGAAAACTTGTTTCTAAGCGAGGACCAACCAGCTCCTAAACCAAACACACCTAAACTTTACTCAGTGTCACTTCAGCTGTATGTTTGTGTAACAATATGAGACCACAGACTCAGATCAGTTTGGATGTAGTTGAAGCACTTTTTGAAAATAGTTTAAGTCTGTCAGGGTAAGATTTTTTTAGTGACTGACTGTCTACTGCCTGCCAGCCTCCATTAACTTTTTGCTCAATTTAACCATTATAAACATGTACGCCTTCTGAAAGTTTTTTGATGATTTCTTGCAACTCATAAACAGACACTTACTCATTTTGTGACCATTCGGCATTGATTTTAACTCTAACAAATGTGAAAAGGGCAAACAATAACACAAGTTATTCGACTGGGATTTCAAAGGATAACACGCTGGCTGTAGAGCTTTTCAACTTAGCATGTTTCCTTAATTTCTAATGATATATCATGGTCATTTTATAATTTATTACATATTTCTCCTTTAAGATGTAGTTTAAATACTTTTCATGTGAAACAGCAAAGAGTTTGGCAAACTACAGTTAAAAAGTCGCATCACCCAACACAGGTGGGAACACATTTGCATCCAATTTGTTTTTGAGAGCAGGAGTTTGATGTGTGCGATGTAAAATTCAGACTAGCATATATTAATGTTTAGTATATATATATACATATACATATATATATATATAATATATATATATATATATATATATATACACATAACATGTTTCACTGCACTTTTCACTGTAAGTAAGTAACCTTCACTTAAAGGCTTTTGTTCTCATGTAGTTGCTCATGTAGAAGATACAGATACAGTCAGATGAAAACCCACAGGGGTATTACACGGGGTATTTTCACCAGAAGAAGTTTTACTTTTAATAATTAATGAAAACCGCAAGATCCCCCATTAAACTCCTCCCTGTTTTACTTCTAAAATGATACACGAGTTTACAGGATTCTCACCGCATGACTGAGCAGGACATGGAGTGGTGCATAATGTATGTCAGCTTGAACAAACAATTACACATCTGCAGGTTATATATGGTGATATATTGTGAAATTAGGTCAGTCTAAGGAAGAGGAATTAAAGCCAGGACCCGCGCACACACACACTCAACATGTTCCATTTCCTCTCAACAACAATGTGGTTTTTCATACACACACACACACACACACACACACATACACACACACATATATGAACCACAGATACAAGAAAATTCCTATGAAAAAAATGGCACTGGGACTAACCCAGTTACCCATGTGTTACCAAAGAAACTTAGGGGGAAAACAAGAGCGAAATGGGACTGACACTTTCTGCTCACACACACACACACACACACACACACACACACACACACACGCACGCACGCACGCACGCACGCACGCACACACACACGTCTCTCAGCTTGTATCCCTTATGTAACAGCTTGCTAATAGGTCCCAGGTCTATCATCTTACAATCAGATGATCCAAGAAAGCTGTAGCTCCCCCCAGCTCTCTCTGTCTTTCTCCTCTTCTTTCTCCACTTCTTCCTTATGTCCTATAAGCCAACAAAGACGAGTGTGTAAAACAGCCAAATGGAAAGAGAGGATGACAACTGAATCAGAAAAGTCTTTGGAGGCAAAGAGGAAAGGTAGAATAAGGGACGGAGAGAAATAAAAGAATGATTACATTGTAAAACGTTTATGGTGAAATTAACAGCAACTTATAGACAGCAATTATCCAGTAGCCACTATATTCATACCACAGTAAAATTACCGTAAAACTAACTACAGTTTTAGCGTACTGTGTGCTTACCATCTTTACAAGATGAGTCCAGTTGATTGCCCCCCTCATGTCTTGTTCACAGTAACATGAACTATAAGTTTTCTGTTAGTTCCAAGTTCACAACATTCGTTCATGACTTCCATGACGTGGGTGTAGGCAGAAAATTCCCCTGAACACATTAGCTAACACTACTTAGCAAGTTTTGTTGGCTTGTTTTTTAATAATGGCTGAAGAAAATCGGAGATTTTCTGAATATGTGCAGTCCCTCGCTCTACAGTGTTACTTGAAAAAGTTGATATTAACGGGTGGAACAGTTTTTCCTTTGTTTCGCCTCCAGCTAACACCATGACATAATCATGATGTCAGTCCAAAAAGGATCTATTCACTGGTAACATTACTGAACATCAAAGTCACTGGCAGTTCTTCCAGTCTAACACTGATGTTATGTTTGTGCATTTTCTGTTTGCAAAGAAATAGGCAGACAGGACAACAGGACAGAGGAGATGATCTTTGAAACCGCCTTGAGTCTGAGGTGAAAGTTGTGATAAAATTTCCTGAGCTTTGGTGGTCAAACTTACAAAAAAAAAGCACAATATCAAATCAAATTCAGAATAGTCTTTCCTTTCAAGACGGCGGTCTGGTTGTTTTTCATGGTTGGTTACTGTATTTAGCTTCACAGTAAATTTTCCCAGAATGCATTGGCACTTTACAGTAATATACTGTACACAACTTAAACAGTAAGAGACTGTTGAGAATAGAGTAACAATACTGTGAAAACAACAAAACTCATTTGCAGTCTATTGAATGAGAGAGCAGGAGCTGTTTCAAATGAGTAACGGGATTTGCAGCAGTTCTGTGATCAGAGTCTCCTTAAAAGGCAATCCAATCCAGGTGATAACCTGCAGCCCTCAGCCAATGTCTGTGCAGCAAGTTATCTACCTGCAAAACCCAAGTCGCTCTACTCTACTACACACACACACACACCTAAACATGCAGACTGAAGCACACACTGAACATTTTCATATGTGTGTGTAGAGCGGTGGCACTAGAGGGAATAGCTGCAGCTAAAGGTTTCATAAAGAGCTTTCACACTTGCTTATATTGGATGTCTTCCCTGCGAACAGCACACTCACAGCCTAATGTTGTGTTCATTGTGCTACACACTTGTGCATATGTGCATGGGGGCTTGTTTTGCTATGTTTGTGGGGTCCAAAAACTGGGAGCCAACTATGCTTGTGAGGTCTGAAAGCTTTGTAGGGACACCACAAGTTTACAGTTTTTGCCCATTGCTTGAACACTTGGACAAAAGCATCAAAACCTTACAGTTTTGTAAAAATGCCCAAAAGAGAAAGTTCACCCCAAAATACATATTTATTCTCCCATTTATCCATCTGAGTTGTCTTGGTGTGAGCTGCAGAGTTTTGGAGGTATCAGCCATAGAGACGCCTGCATTTTCTTTCTGATGACCCGGTTACAAAAGATAATCCAGAGACCTTGTTGTGAGCAGTTTCATTTATGAACTATTTTCTAGCTACCGTATAGAATCTACCCAAACTACTTTCTTTCCTCAGTAGAGTCTACTGAAACCACTTTATTTCTTTTTGAAAGAAAGTAGCTTGGTTCCATTTAGTTGCATTACATTTGAGAGAAGACAGACATCTCCAAAACTTGGCAACTAACACCAAAACAAACAAGGTGGATAAATAGCACTATACAGTCCAGAGGAAAAATATGTATTTTTGATTTTGGAGTTAACTTTCCCTTTATGACTTGGTGTTAGGGTCAGGGTTAGAATTAGGTTTACGTTCGGGTGAGGGTAAGGGTTAGCGTTAGGCACTCAGTTGTGATGGCTAGGTTTTGGGCGACGGGCTAGAGAATGTATGATGTCAATGACAGGTCCCCATGAATATAGTAAAACAAGGCTATGTATGTATGTGTGTGTGTCCATGATTACGCAACAGCACAAGGAAAACGCAGTGCCTCTTGACCTACATTTTGGGGTTTGACTCTATCCCACTGCTTAGGAAATCCCACATCATTAGCTGTAACACACGCACACACACACACACAGTGAAGCACATAGAGACACAAACGTCTTCTTGTGCTTATGGCTCTGTCCTCTTTGTCTCTCTTAACCTTTTCTTTCCTCGTATCCTCCTCCAATGAAACACGCTGAGACGGTTCTTTACAACAAGTGTTTCCACTTTAACCCTTTGACAGGACGTGTGCACACACACAGTTAACAGGAGGACGGTCGCGCAACTAGGCCACAGCTTTGTACAAATCCTGTGTTCACTGTAACAATGCAGAGGGAGAAGGGAAGGTGTGGAGAGGAGGAGGGCTGGAGGGAGGGGGTTTTATTTGGACACTCTCCAAACAGGCTTATTAACCTACACTCTTAGAAAGAAAGTTACTTGCTAGAACCATGAAGGATTCTTTGACTTTTTTCCCTATTTGGTTCTTGGTAGAACCTTTTATAATGGTTCCACTTGGAGCCCTTTCAGAGAGGTCTGCCAAGAACCTAACATAAAGTCTTACACCTAGAACCTACAAAGAACCTGTCTATGGTTTAATGATTGCACCGGAATCCTGTCTAAGAGTTCTATCCAGAAACTCCCCACCTTCTATGGATGCTAACAAGAACTCAACCAGGGAACCCTTTAATTTTCATATGGTTTCATATAGAACCAACATAAGGAGTTCTACTTATAACCCCTATATTATGGTTAAAAAAAAGAGTTCTTCATGAATTTCAACAATCCTAGAAGACAGAATCTTTATAAAAGGTTCTTTATAAAGGGTTCTGTGTTCTAGAACCATGTCTAACAGTTCTACTAGGAGCCTTTTCAGAGAGTTCTACCTAGAACCCAACATAAAGGGTTATACGTGAAAAGTTTCACCCTATGCCCTATGAGAGGTTCTAAGGAGAACCCTTCTTTGGTGTAATGGATTCTCCCAGAACCCTGTTTGGAAGTTCTGTCCTGAAACTTTCCAACCATGGGGTTATATAGAGACCCCTTTTTATATTTTAGGGATTTAATCTAGAACCCACAAATGGGGTTATACTGAGAACCTTTTATATTCCAAGGGGGTTCTACTGAGATTGTATTTATATTCCATGGGCTTCTCATAAATAAACTGTATTATGCTTTCATATTCTATCACAAACAACAGTGTTATTCTCTCTGTGTATGCTATGAACGTTCTGTGACCTTAAGGGATTTTTGACTTTAATAGTCTATGACGCAATACGATTCAACACCAAGACAATGAAGTATCTCGGGACGGGGTTCTCAGAAATGACCTGTTGAGGAAACATCACCCCAGAGGGTTCTCCCTCCCGAGAACCTTTTTACATTACAAAGGTTTGATCTAGGTCCCACCGATAACCCTTTTATATATCAGATCAAAGAACCTTCAAGGATCTCAACAATTGTTGAATAACTCTTTCTTCTATAACGGGTTCTTTGGATGAAAATGGTTCTTAACGGAACCTTTATTCTTACAAACAACCCTTCACAAACACGTTTTGTTGTTTTGAAATGGTTCTGGGTAGAACCTCAACCCTTCAGGCAGAACCCTTTTGGTGCCCTTATTTCTAAGAGTGTATACACACACACACACACCCACACACACACACACACACACCACACACACACACAGATGGTGGAGTTAATTGCCCTGCCTGGGAAACATACTGAAGTCCAGGAGATGACAAGGAGAGAGTGAAATGAGTGAATGGAGGGAGTGCAGCTGATAGAAAATGAGGAAGAATCCAGCCTAGTCTGTGTCCTCAAGGACGACCGTCAGCTATCACCTCCTGTGTTGGGCTGGTGGAAGCAGGAGGGGTGAGGTCGGGGGAAGTGAAGGCTTTGGGCTGTTGGTGGGAGGAGGAGGAGGGGTGGAGATATCAGTGGGAAATAGCACTGACTGAGTCAGAGAAGGATCATGAATGAATCCAGCTTATTTCCCTGTCTGTCCTCTTCTTACTCTGTCCGGCTCGTCTCTTTGTCACCTCATTTTTTTGTAGTTATTCCCCCGCACTGTCATCTGTCCTCCCCTCTCTCTGTGCCTCTTTTTCCCTTTCTTATAAAAGCCTGGGGGTGGAGGTAGGGTGGTGGGAATGTACTGAGTCAGTGGAGGTCATGCACACAGAAACAGACTGCCAAGGGATGAAAGATGCTTAAATTAGAATTTGTTTATTAATTTCCTGTGGTACAGTGCTGGACAGCACATTCCTCAGATGATATGATGGGACAAAGTTCAGAGGAAGAATAATGCTGCTTTCATTCTGACTGTTACGTCTCATCTCTTGAATAGCGACTGCCATTAAATTATGTGCAAATTTAAGAGGAACTCTGGAGATCCCATGACTTTTTTCTTTGGCACGACTAAAAAGCTGACATTTGGATTTTAGTCAATTTTCAATAGTTACAGTATGGATTGGTGTGAAATTTGGTTCAAAAATTCATGGTGTAGAAAGGATGAATCTTCATGTCTTTGGTGATCCCCTGATTTCTCTGCTAGCACCACCAGCAGGTCAATGTTTTCACTTATCCACTGAAATATCTCAGGATCAACTGGATGGACAGTGGCAACATTTGGTACAGACATTTGGGTCTGGAGGGGGCGGGAGAAAACAATTTGTTTCAAATGCAAATTGTATATTAAACAGGGATTCAACCTATTTAAGATTCCATCTATGGCTGGGGTGTCTGGCTAAGGGTCTTACGTCTTAAGACATATATACAGATAGTCTAGTTGGGATATTAATTTGTGTCTGCTGTTTTTTTCCGCAACAAAAAGTAGAACTTCCACATTAAAACCTTTAAAAAGGCAACTCTGAATATTTTCATTTCCTAAGTTTTACTGTTGGACACAAGATGTCTCCTACGTCACTGCAAAGTCCATTGTCAGTGTTTGTGCACTGGTGGTTTCAAGTTTCTACATCACACTTGTACAGGTTGAATATTGGACCAGGATTGGCTTCCAAACTAGTTGTGATGTCATAAATCATGCTCGTTGGCCCGCCCCTAAAAAAATCAGACATTCAGTGAACACAAAGAAACTGTCCTCTTTCAGCTGATGAAGTGAAGGCAGCCTTCTGGTGTCAAACTCTGCACATACATCATTCTGCACGGTGAAGCTCAAACATTCAACTGCATGAACAATAAGAAAAGCATATTTTTTGAGTGGATGGGGAGTTTAACTTTTCTTTTAGCACCAACATCAGCTAAAACATGTATGACCAAGTAAGTGCACAAATCATGGAATTTCCATCAGCCTCAACAGAACTTTGTGTTTACTGCTAATTAGCAAATTACAGCATGCTACCATGCTAAAGTAAGATGATAAACATGGTCAACACTACACCTGATAAACATCAGCATATTACAATGCATGACTATGTCTATTTACAGCTTCACAGAGTCTTTGGCGTGGCTGTAGAGTCCTTTATATGCATTCCAGAGCAATCCATTAATGCAGCTAACAGCAACACATTAATTGAAAAGACAGTTTGTGAGGAGGTGCATTGTTAAGGGTCAACGTTGTGGAAAAACCAGGTAAATAACACCGAGCAGGGCTCAACATTCATGCAGCACTGATATGAAAATTCTCAACTCAGGGAAACTTAAATGACTAAAACAGGAACTGTTTATGCTGTTGGCCCAGTTTGGAAGAAAAAAACAGAAATGGTGTGCTGATGACAGCTAAACAGTCTCACCAGGCTGTTGCCCAAAGTTTCCTGTCCTTATGACTAACGTGCACACTGACAGCATGACAGATAAAAGGAAAGATGGTACGAACAGCCTCAGGTTGCCCAGATATGGCCTCCTGTACTCCACATCAGTGCCACTGTCAGAGCTTGTGTAGTGCTGCTGTTTGTGTCTATACCTGCCAACTGTTAACCTTATATGGTGCCCTATAGCGAATGAAGAGGAAGTCCCTCTCTGTGTGTGTAAAAAAAAAGTGTGACAACCTTGTGGTTTCAGTAGATGGCTATAGGAGGCAGCACAGAGCAGTCTCAGCAGCCCACACAGTGGCCTCAGCTTTAGGAAGTGGTGGCAGTGCTGAATTTCATTTCTACATCTTTTACTCCACATACAAAGCACATACACAAACAAATATAACATTTTTTAATGAGTAATCCTGCACAGGGCTAGGAGACAGTTGAAGAGTAAGTAGGGGCTTTTATTTTGTTGATTGTAACAATTAGAAGGCACAACACTGGTTTGAACTCAGTTGCCTTTGTACTTCACACTTTATACAGGCCACACATGAACTACACAATTCACACACACACACACATACACACACACACAAAGGAAACTGGAACGTCCTCCTCTTCAGTTTCCAGTTACTGAAACATAACTGAAAGAGAAGTGAAATCTCTCGAGGTGTGAATTCCCCTGTAATCACAAACACACACACACACACACTCAACAAAAAGACACAGAGATACACTGTTCATTGCTGACACAACTACACATACATGGTAAGGACCGTAGGTGCTTGCATACACCTAATGAGACAAACACACACAAAGACACACACATAATTTCACAGTCCTCAGGGGGTGAAGCTGATTTCCTTGAGAAGGCATCCCATGTGACCAGTCTTGCATTCCTCAGATTGTTGTCATGTGACAAACTTAAAGATCTCCTTTTATGGATGTCAGTGTTAACAGGAGGGTGTGGCCTCACTAATACACTCCTAGGTCATCAAATACACAAACACACACACACACACACACACATATAAAGAATGCACATAACTGCACACCATAACACCTCACACACTGCTGCCAACTCAAACACAAACAAACAAACCGTTGGAGTGAGACAAAAAGGGTGAAGGGGTTGTGTAACCAGACTGGCAGCAGTGTCATCCTCTAAGTCACAGGTAGAATCAGACTCTGGCCGACTGCCAGACCAACTGCTGCATGACATGACGCTTGGATCATAATACTGTATCTGTCATACCTTTTAGACTGAAGTAAATGTCACAATGTTAAGGGGCGTAGAGGTGACGTCCTGGTCCCTGTGGTCATTATTACAGTAATAGGGTTACAATAATAACAGTAAGACAGGCATAAACTCAGCAGGGTGGATGTTGATGATGTGGCATATTAAAATTGAAATTAAAATTAAAATTAAAATTGACCAGTCTGTGGGTTTTGTGGCATCTAGCAGTGAGCTTGCAGATTGGCATCTCATCTCACCCTCCCCTTCCAAGCTTGTAGGAGAAGCTACAGTGGGAGCAAAACTTGGGCAAAACACACAAGGCCATATAAAGCCAGTGTTTAGTTTGTCCATCGTGTCATGTCAGAAGAATGTACCAACTTTAACTCTGATAATTTGTTATTAATATTATGAAGATCAGTTACAGGTTCTGACAATGGTATGAAGCACAGTCCTGGCTGACATGAGCCATTATGCACAGGGGACAGCTGTGTTACAGTCATTTTAAATGTCTTTTTAGCAGATAATATTGTCATTAAGCTGTAGGAGCTGCAAAACTCTCCGTCTGTTTTAAAACAGGTAGAGTGACATCAACAATCGGTCATTTGTGATTGTTTAATCAGTGCAATACACACATGAAAACACATCCTAAATACTCTGACATTTGGGCATTTTTGATAACTAAAGGTGGGAAATGACGCCCACATAAGTGATTTGATACAACATACAGACAGCTCTCGTTTTAGCTTGTTCATATGATTTATTTCAGGATGTCTGGTCACCCTAACAGGGAGGAATCCAGGAGGCACCCTTATCACCTGATTGGGACACTCCCATGAATGTGAAGGAGCAGTGGCACCTCTCAACCCTCTCCATACTGCAAGCCATACAATTCAGGCCTAGAACAACCTGAAGCCTTTATTTATTCGCCTCAAAGTTGCACAATGTACATATATTGACTTGAAATCAACTCACAAAATGTCCAGCATGTGTACATTTCTGATTGTAAACTCCCTGAAGCTTGCTACACCCCAGGCCTCTCCCTCCATGTCTTGCACTGACACATTACATCATACTGTACTCATATAACAATCTGCTGCACAACAGCACCATGTACTGCTGCTGCACAGCTCCCAGTGGACTTTGACTGACCCTCGGCTGTAAAGTAAAGCTAGTGTGCTGCACTAAGCTGAAAGATTGCTGCCACAAGTGATTAAGAGGCTTCCAGTCACACACTGCGAGCACGCGTATAATAAGTACAGCAGGTACTACAAATGAGTGACAGGCTCACACACATTTGTTGTTGAATGTGCTAATCAGGAAAGGATGGAGAGGGGAAGGAAAGAGAGGAGAATGAATGAGAGTTGCAGAAGAGGAGGAGAGGACAGGATTGTGTCGATAATGAGGAGATGACATGTTAAAGAAAAGAAAAAGACGGCAAGAGATCGAATGAAAGGTGTGGCAGTTTCTTATGAATTCTCTATAGGCTGCACATTCTCTGCTGCCGGTCTCCAAGAGCCGGCTCTCCACTTCCTCTTTACCCCACTTCCTGCCTCTGCTGCTGGCCTATGCCCTTATATGGCAGCTGCCGGCAGCCAATCAGCGCGGAGCAGGCAGCTCATTCAAACAGCGAGTGTGAGAGATGAGAAGGGTGGGAACTGCAAACAGAAATGAACTGCATTACACCGTACAAAACAATATAGCCCACTAGCACACACACAGAAACACACACAACACACACATACACACATACAAACCTGCCTGCTGGCTTGAAACAAAAAAGAGGTGCTACAATACAACAAAGCAAAGCAACGCATGCAAACTTTACTCAGCGTTTCAGGGGCACTGGGTGCACGCTGCAGCACCCGCATTGAAGTTGTTTTTCGGTGGCAAACGGAGAGGGTGGGTGCTCGGTTACTATGCAGGGGAGAGGAGAGGAGAGGAGAGGAGAGGAGAGGAGAGGAGAGGAGAGGAGAGATATATGACTTGGCACATTCATCTTCCGCCACTTTAATCAACTATTGACACATGACTGATATTGGTCAGAATAAGATTAGGACAGCAACAGGAAGAGAATGACACAAAGATATGAAAAGATACAAAGAGATAAACGACAGGCAGTAATGTTACGTAAGGAACGTCCATAACAGAGCTGACTGCCAAGGACTGCAGACCAAAGTGGGTGTGTATGTGTGTGTAGGTGGCTGACCTCTCTCACATGCGCTCAAGCTACAGCTGAGGGGGCAGTGAAGGCAGGAATAAGGAAGATCAGGAAGTAAAAGCAAGGCTGAGGCCAGTCCAGAGGCTCAAAATTCCCCAAACAAGCCAATCAGAGGGCTGCCAGCCTGTGAAATGAGCCAATCTGCGAAGAGGATCCCTCCCACCAGACAGAGACAGATGGCAGAGGATAGATAAGCCTCCCCAGGTTCACCACTATGCAGGGGGTGCATAAGGAGCGTATATGTGCGTGTGCGTCAGTGAGAGAATTAGATACAGAGATAGATAAGTCTGTCACTCTACTTAGCTTGAGCAGTAGAGATGAAGATTTATATATCACTCCCATTTTGCACGAACTCCATAAAAAACACAAGTATTCTGTAAAGTTTTCTTAGTGTGGTCCTTTTTGTGTCCAAGGCTGGGTTGCACCATCAATGATTAATTCTTAAACTCATTTAAAGCATGGTTAAACATTAAACTATATTGCACAAATCTTTTAAACTAGCTTAAAGGTGAAATAAAACTGCTCTTTGAACCTTTTTTACTTTAAATCTAGATTAAATTAAATTACCTTAACCTTAAACTCCATATTTTTCTGTATTAACTTCAAACCTACACTTGAGGGGGTTCTTTCTAGTTCCATGAAAGAAGTTCAGACACAAACTCAACCCAGCTGAGTTTTAAAATTAATTGATAGCAACAGAGCTCTGCTTAATTTTAAATCTGGATTTACTCATGTTAAACCTAGTTTTTGATAGACTCTGATTAAAACTCATTTTAGATTAAATTAATATTTTTTGGTGTAATCCAGTCCAAAAGAATGTGATCATGTATGCAATTCTGTCTTTTCATGCAGTAAACACATCAGGGTATCTACACATGCAGCTTTGTGTTCATTTCTGACATTTCTCCATTAATGGTTGAGGTGATGGAGACTGTCAATAGTCCCCAGTTTGCGCGACACCTGATTAAAACCTCACAGCCTTAAAAGGCACCTTAGCCGCTACTTTGAGCCAATAAGACGAAAGAACTGCAGGAGGAAGTGAGGTGGGTGCACAGGAAGGGGAAGCGAAGAAGAAGAGAGGACAGAGGGCCTGGTGTGTGTTCAGGAGGAACAGAAAAAAAACAACATCCAGCCTCAAGCGCTGCATGTGCTTATTACATTAGTCCTGCCACTAGAGAAGCTCCTTTTGTCTGACAAATAAGTCTGAAAAGTGGGTTATACACTTCAAGCTCTTGATCAGATTTACCTATATTAATCACATGAGTTTCACCAATGCAGCTTCAGACTTTGATCGATTATTAGTGGAGGGCATTTGGCATTCATGTGTGGCCAGCGCTAACAAATCACATTTGTTTTAGAGCTCCATCCCAGTAGCTGGAGTGTGACCAACTCAAGCTGTAAAACAGAATTAAAGGAGGAAGTGCCAACCCTGTAAGTCAACTAAAATGTGTTTATATCCTCGCAACAATATGTGCTTTGTAATGTGAACTACTCCTTGGATTGCTGTGGATGAACTCGTCTGGGGATGAAACACACAAAATGAGGTGTGAATGAATTGTTAAAAATTAACAGAATTCCAGAGACTTTTATATTGTGTTAAGTTTGATAAATGACATAAGATACTGGTCAGGATGCTATGTTGGGGTGTGGCCAGTAAACTGTGCCTCTGTGTGTATGTGTGTGTGAGGTGGGGGTTGGAGTTAAGGATCCATTTGGGCCGTAAATGGGAAGCTAATCCAATCGGAGCACGAACAGGCCAGCTGGCAGGCACAACACACACACACACACACACAGCTGGTAACTGGCCCGTGCCTTGGAGTCAGACTGTCACCACAGCGACCCACGGATCAATGACGCTGCAGACGTCCAATCTATTGGCTGCATCACGGGAGAGGGGGGTGTAGAGAGGAAGGAGGGAGTGAGTGAGGCAGGAAGGGGGTGAGGGGAGAGCGGTGGACAGGGCTTCCCTCTCTGAAACTATGACCAGTCACAGATGGCAAACAATTGGTCAGCCGGTCACTGTTCAACAGGCTGCAAAGACAAGAGAGAAAGAGAGGGCGTGAGGAAAGACGAGAGGATGGAAATGCCTGCTTAGCAAGATGGGGGAATGGATAAATGAGGGAAGAAGAAAGAAAGAATGGGGGAGGAGAGGAAAAGTGTGCTGCTCAGGCAAGACTGAATTAAATTAAAGCTAAAAACACCTTTAAAGCAAAGGCTCAACATTTGATCAGTATGATTAGTTGAGATGAGAAGAATGAGACCAGTCTTATTCCTGTCTGTTGTATGTAGTTGTATATAGCGGCAGTCAGCAGCAGGTTAGCTTAGCTTAGCACAAAGACTGGAAACAGAGGCAAGCAGCTAGCCTGGACAAAGGGTAACAAAATCTTACTTCTCCCTGGTTTTTAACACTGTAGAAAAAAGTTGAGACAATTCGAAATTTGAAGGCAACTTACTGCAATCGATTTTTGAGCTTAGAGCCCTACTCAAACCTGTTTCAAAAAGTTTTGAAATAAACTAAAAAGCAAGTTTTGCCTACATATTATGTTTAGTTGAGATCATTTTCTTTTCTTCTTTAGATACACTTAAATCTTTGAGTTTTGGGGGGGGGGGGGGATGGTCACAGTGCCTCCTGAACCTGATTTGTCATTATTTGGGTGGGTCAGTTTTTTTAACTCAAAATTTGTTTATGATCTTTGTGCTAAGCTAATTTAATTGGCTGTTGGCTGTAGCCTTAAAGGACCAGTGTGTAGGATTTATTGGCACATAGCAGTGAGCTTGTATCTCGTCTCTCTCTCTCTTGGAGAAACTATGATGGCTGCAAAACCTGCAAAAAACATAAAAGGCCTTATCTAAAGCCAGTGTTTGTTTTGTCTGTTCCGTGCTATTGCAGAAACATAACGGTGTGACGCGGCAACCTGCATGAAAAAGGGCCCACGCCCTCTGTAGATATAAACAGCTCAGCCTGGGGTAGCGAAAACACAATGATTCTTATTTTCAGGTGATTATACACTGATAAAAACATACTTATGAATCTTATGTTCCACCTCTGCCATATTCTGCCAATAAATCTCAGTAAACGGTACGCACTAGACCTTTAATTTAGCAGAGGCTCATATCATTGGTAACACCTGTGTTTTCCCCAGATCAATGGCTGCTGTGAAAAAGGTCTATTAGTGTATTTTCCAAAATTTTAAAGTATTCCTTCAAACATATTAGCTGTTAGTCTAAAATAGAAATTTCCAACATTGCTGCATTCAGCTTGACCCAGAAGTTTACACACACACACATGTGCAACCCGTGAAGTGAAGCAAGAATGAAACTCATGTGGATGACACACGAGATGCCTTTCCAACATGACATTAGATATTTCCCATCATCTTCCTCTTCTCTCTTTGTCTATGTCCTTACTTCACTCAGATCCCATTTGATGGTTTGATCTCTTGCTCTGATCTCACCCTCATTGTCTTCTACCCTTCATTTGATGTCTTCATTTCCAGGCCTTAGCTTTCAACCTCACTCAAGGCTAATTGCAACTAATGTTTTTTGTATTGAGCTGCAGTCTTGCAGTCTAGTTGCAGTTAGACACAAGGCAGCAGATGTTTAACGTTGTGTGTGTTTGTGTGTGTGTATAATAGACATACTATTCATGTCCACCCCCTATGGCCAGCGTTACCCATTAGCAAAAGGCCTTTCATGGTTCCTCTCCCCTCCCCCGCAAACACACACCCACATAAACATCAAAATGCCCTTGTTTGTAGCCTCAGCTACCCAGTGGCATGGCCACAAAATATCAGATTCTCCTTATGACAAGAACAACAGAAAGAGGAAGACGAGGAGACACCATAAATGTAGACAGAGAGAAGAGAAGAGGAGGTGGTAGGAGTTCATTGGTCAATGATGGCCTTTAGGGGTCGAGAGCAAACTTGCGGCATCTTTACTCATTAGAGGAACAGGAAGCCAAGAGACATGGGTTTAGTAACTCAGGGAGTGGCAGCGCTACAGAACAGAGCGTTTGTTCTGTGCGGCAGCAGTCGGCTGGACGGATGGTAACCTTATTTGAGTAGAAAAACCTGAGCTAATGACGTCACACGGGGGTGTCACAACAGCTTCAATTCACTGGTAAACATTGAGCCTACACAGGCACATACGCATGCTCAAACACACACACACATGAATACTTACCAAGGCTGTGTGAATGTGTGTTTATGTCATTAAAATGGGATTTTGTATAAAGTAACATCAATTAATTAAATGTATGGTTTCATGATAAAAAAAAATCCAGTTTACTGATTTAGATGAACCTTTTTTAATTTGCAAACATTATTTTAATGAGTTGTGTTGACATAATAATGTTGGTAATTACATCAACGCAATGTTGTGTGTAATTTAAACTCAAATTTCTGCGTTAGTTCATTTAAGGCTAAATTCAAGTTGTAGTAAATACATAAAATTTGCTTGATAATTTAAAGTCACCTCCCCTACCCACCAGACATGTTTTAGACAGTTAAGACAACATGTTAGTATGTCAAACTTTTATGGATATGGTTATTTAAGTTTTAGTATATAATACTTAAAAACCTAATCTTTAAATAATGAGGAAAAAATATTTTTTATTAACTTTAAAACTTCCATTTAAAGCTAGCAATTATGAAATAAGTAATTAAAAATAACCTAATTCCCTTGACTCATTGTAAAGTTTTGGTTGAACTTTGATTAGAAGTTGTCATACTTCACAAAGATTTATGCAAACAGCTGCTTTATTTATTTATTTATTTACTTACTTTGAACCAAAGTATTTGTGTTTAGAATGTACAACTGAGAGGTCAGGGCAATGGGAAGTCAGCAGAGTCAAGTCTGTTGTTGGACCCCCTGAAAACATATATACACATTGTCAGACACACACGTATGCACTCACTCAGACCATGCTGTACAGTATATCCATGCAAAGCTACCGCTGAGCTGTGGATTACTCACACACATACTTGCACTGTCATCAAAAATAGCAGTTGGTTATGATTAGCTGTTGTCATTTTAGGTTCTTTGACCTTTTAAATCACACACGCACACACATAAACACACGTGCAGCAGTGGTCATTGGGTTACTGATTGACTTATCACATGGCAATGGTGATGCCTGACTTCAAAGGCAAAAGTCAATGTGTTCAACCTGTCATTTAGGGCTGCTGCAGGTGCTTAACACATAATGACTTAATAAGGGATATTTGCCATGTACTTTAAACAGCTGGGCAGATGACTTCTGGGACACTTGTCACTTGTGGTTAGATTTTATTTTATTGAAATAGTTTGACATTCCAGGACATTGCCTCAGATGAGATTGATACCACTCTTACATCTGAACAGTATATGAACCTGTAGCTGAAAACAGGTTAGCTTAGCTTAGCATAAAGACTGGCAACAGAGGGAAACACACACTTTTTTTGTACAAATTAAACAAGCAAGATATATCATGTTAATCTGTGACCATTAAAGGCTTTGGGAGGCAGATTTTGTTATCTTCGGACAGTGCCAAGCTAGCTGTTTCCCACTGTTTCCAGTCTTTGTGCTATGCTAAGCTAAGCTAAGCTAATGACAGCTGCTGCCTCCAGTGACAAATTAACTTTACAGACTTGAGAGCAGTATAAATCTTCTGATCTAACTCTATAAAGTGACAAAGCATATTTCCAAAAACTATTTCCAGGGAAAAAAACAAGCTGAATGATTCAAAGGAGAAATCTGTAATATATTTACTGTAACCAAACATAAAATGACTAAGATATATGATCAGAGATTAAGGAAACATGCCAAGTTGAAGTACTCGCTTGACTGAGCAAAAACTGGAAAAGTGACCCACAAACAGAACTTTACCAACAAAAGCTGTTTGTGCAATGAGGCCTTCAGATGCAAAGGTCACTAGGTGAGTTGCACTGATGAGGATGTGAAGGCCAAATTCAGGAGATTTTCCCCACCAGGGCACCAAGAGTTACAAATGTGTGCACATCTCTTCCAACCACTGATATGTGTGTTATGATATTCCAGCTCGAGCCCCCGGCCTCTTGTGTGCCACATAGAAAACAGATGAGTGGTAACAACATGCATTGAAAGGCAGCTAAACAATTCACCTGGCTGAAAACCTTTGTACCAGCTGACTCTGGCCCCATGTTTTGGCTTCCACTAGTGGCCGCTTGGTCAAGCTGCTGAACATCCTTTATGTAGAAACATACACACAAGGTGTTTTTGTCCCAGGGGGACAGGACTTTTACAGCCCATGCTCATTTTCAGGAGCTAAATGACAGGTTTAAGTCCAGTGCTTCCACTTGTTGCTCTTGTTAAAGTGTCACTTAGTTTGACAAGTGGTCTATTTAGATAACCACAACTCATTGTAATAGTCATTATACACAACACCTCAAGTGCCGTGTATAAACTACTGTCTGCATGAAAAATCCTCAGAAAAATTCATTAGGTGGCTCTATTGCACTAAGCAACTTGGCAGCAAGGTCCAGGTTCAGAGAGACTGTATTTCATTGGCACCCGGACTGTAAACACACAGACACACACTGTTATGACACATGAGAGGAGTCTTCCTGGGACAGTATTCCAAGCACTTGGATAGTAGAAATTCCCACTGAAGAGTGTTGACAACACACCACTTAACCAGAGACCTCTCAATTACTAGCAGTAGTCCATCACACACACATAAATAAATGCATGTCCAAAGTCCTGCTTACCTAAGCTGACTGACTCAACAGTGATACAGAGGGAAACTTGAACTCTAGTTTCACTCTTAATTCAGGAGTTAATACAGAAGAATATGTCATGCTGTTAAATGTTTTTCACCTGAATCAAAGTGGGCTGGGCCAGAACAATGACACACTCACTCTTGTATGTGCATACATATAGACACACACACACACACACAGTGAACCTGAGAGGCACTCCCTTGAGGCCAGATTAAATATTTTCCAGCTAATCCCTGTTTACACCACTTCAACGTCAGCATGGAGAAGCCGTCCTTGTCACCTGGACCCACCTTTTTTTTTTTACTCATCCTCCTTCATCACAGAAATGCAATTTTATCATGGATATAAATGTACAGATGATTTTCAGGCTGACAGGTTAGACAGAGACAAACAAGATTTGACCTTTAATGGAGAGATATGTAACAATTGTGCATTCCAGAATTATTACTGTAGTCCGAATAGCTGGAGCCATAAATGATATTTTAAATGAAATACTATTTAATATACAGTCTTGTTTCCCGTCGCCCCCTCTGCCCCAGACTCGATGAAGCTCAGGCAAGCTGCAAGAGCAGACGAGCGCAATCTTGTAATTTGACAATAACAAGTGACAACGACATGTACACAATAAGTTGATCAGCTATTCATAACTGTTAATGTAAAGCTAAGCCTGTTATACTGAAAACAGAAGCCCACTGCTCTGAAAATACACACTGTAGAGGTCAGTCACTGCCGGTCTTCTGCTGGACTCCATTAACATATTGCTCAGTTTAACTGTTATAAACATCTATTCCTTCTAAATGATTATTAAGGATTTCTTATGACGCAGACAGACACTAACTCATTCAGCGAACATTTGGCAGTAAGTTGAGCTCTCAGTAACATAAAACTGGAAAACACAAATTATGGGCTGGAATAGAAATTTCAAAGGCTAACACCATGGCTGGAGCATTGTTGTCAGAGAGGCAAATATTTCAGTTTAGCATGTTTCCTTAATCTTAATGACATATCACCATTATCATTTTATGATTTATTACAGTATATATATTACAGATTACTCCTTTAATTTTAAAGATTTAAGGTCTGTAAATCAATACGTGGGCTCAGTAGACCTTTGATCGTCTTAAACACTCTGCCTTCCATCAGTATAAGTCTTTAACAGCGTCTAGATGAGACTGCACAGAGTCAAACTATATCTGTAAAGAAAGAACTGAAATGTGCTGATTAATAACCCTTCACAATCTGCAGGGTTAGTGGGAACGAAACACAAGCCATTGTCACTTTCTGCATACAAGTAGACGCCCGTTTCACACTGATCGGTCACTGGTTGTGGATAACTTAAAGGGGTCTTATGAAGCACGTGAGGACGACAGTAATGTCCATTTAAAGTCAACTTAACAGAATGAATGAAGACACGGAAGAGAAGAAAAGAAAGAAAAAAAGAAAACACACACAAGAGCTGATGCACTTGAGACAGAGGAAGAGGAAGTGGTAAAGAAGGAAGAGAAGTTGCTGCATGTGTTAGTGGCCACAGTTACAGCTTTAAATGGCACTGAGGCGACCAAGCCATCCTACTAATGTATACATTCATTTCAACTCACAAAATTATAAAAGCATGAGCCAGATGTTGTATATTTAGGAGAAGATGGATATAAGAATATGGAGGACAGAGGAGAGAGAAAGGGGGGTTACACAGAAACAGAAGTGGAAAAAAAGGAAAGTGCTTGAAAATAAGATGGCATCATTTATGATAAGACTATGATCTGATGGTATATGGAACCTTAATACTGCCATGAATCATGAATGTAAGTTTTACTAGCCTGCAGGTCTGTGGCGAGCCTTAAAATCTAAGTCTGAGACATGGGCCTCATTAGTTAGGATATGAATGAGGAAGAGGGTGAAAGCCCGTAAAATTTAAAAAGTCCACTGTGATGATAATTTACTGGACCAGACAGTGGAAATAAGAGTGATGTGTCTGTGTTTTATTTAATAGAGGTGAACAGGAGGCACTTTTTTGCTTCATATGGGTGAAAATGGCACACAATAGCCGAGGTGTTTCCTACATGATTGAAAAGTGAGTGAAACAGCAACTGAAAACCTCTTGAGTACTTTCACTCAGTGTATATTTTGGGGCTTTTTTGTATTATTTGTGGGATATTAAAGGTAAAATCAGAAGGATTCCTCAAAACTGTTTGTAATGCACTAGAAATATAGTTTATTCTTGTATCTCATCCCCAATATGTCAAATACTGACATTTTGGGTTGTTAAAGCATCCTGAGCACAGGCAGAGGGCAGGGTCTCTGCAGATAAAGCCACCACCACCCACTTCAAGTGGTGACTGAAGGCATTATGTTTCAGAGTTTACACATTTTGTTTTTAATAAAATGTTGCATATTGTGCCTTTCACTCTATTTTAACACCGACATCTAGTCCTCTGCAAGCATCTGTGAATGCTTTCAAATCCCATCTCCTCCTGGAGGGACACACCTTTGTCAGACTATTGTACCTCAGGCAGAGAGAGAGCAAGCAGACAGTAACAGGATATTCAGCAGGAGCCCATAAGACCATGTAGCCACAAAACACAAATACTTGATCAATAAATGAGCATTACCAGCAAGCAAATGAGGGAAGGATGGCCTACATAAGTGGTCATTCCCCAGCCTGTGGCAGTTAGGGCAGCTCCACCACCCTGTGTATATTATGTATGTCATGTGTTTGACCTGGTGATGCAGTGGCTGCGAGTCCCACTGAGGCTACAGCCAGTTTTCAAAGAAGACAGCAACATCAGCACCTGTAATGTCAGAAATATCAGACAGTGTCAGGTTAATCGAAAGGGATGAACAGGGAGGGAGGACAGCCCTTGGATAACGGTTTTGGGCCTTGGCAGCCTTCACAGGGAGGAGTCCTGGCTGCAAAGCTCCTTCAATTATCAAGTTAGTGCTCGGAGCAGGTGCAGAGAATACATTTTCACACCTATCAAAGTGTATACATCATTTAAGCGGTATATAAAACAGTATATGAAGAGATTCAGCTTACTAGGCCTCACAACATCAATCCCTTCCCTTTTATTTTCTCCAATCCTTTGCTATTATCGCCTCCCTCTCTCTCGCTCCCTCAAATCGCGAGCGCCCAGTGCACCACAGTGTGCACGCGACGTGCCCCAGTACATGACGCTGGACCAATCAGAAGGCGCAATTCCGAAAGTTTACCTTTTATGGCTAGAGCCGGGCAACCAGCGGAGTATAAAAAGCATGCGCCCACAGCTAACAGATTCACTCTGAGCGCCGTCACACGCAGCTTGTGCGGGATATCATTTGCCTGAAACCGGTTCCCTTAAAGCGAAAAGCCCCCCCACCCAAAGGTAAGAAGACAGAAACCATTTTGCAGACTTTTAAATTTAGAATTATATTTATCAAGTAAACAATAAGTTGATTTGTATTTCTTTTATGCATTTGTCTAAATATGTGAATTTGAATGCGAAAGATGGCAGAGACCACGAGGGTCTTTGTCCTGGCAGACACCACTGTACTGCTAATTTAACTTAATGATTTTAAAGATATTCATGACTTTAAAAAACTGTCTATATTTCGCTTTGTTTTTTTTAATGGATGCAGTCGTAATGACAAGGGATCATTATACAGTGAGACTCACAGGTGCTTTTGGATGCAGCCGGCTCCTGGTTAACGATACTTTTATAACTTAACGATCCCTCTTGAACTGGGTTTGTCATTATGTAGTTGTGCCATATTTCCTGTATTCCAGGGTTTGGCTTATCTTTTCCCCCTGCAGGTTAGTTTGAAAGCGGCTTTTGAGTTGAGGTCGTCTGGATCCCGGCTGCTCCCTTTGTGCGCCCGCTGCGGCGGGGTGTGACCTACTTTAGCATATTAGCCTAGCCCCATCATGCTAACTCCGCCCTTCAGACTTGCAACAGTATCTTTCAATCATTATTTTTTTTTCTTAGACACTTGGTACACTTCTTGTGTTAAAGTTCACCTTTTTAATTTGAATAATTTATTTTACAAGGTTTCTCTAAACAGGGAAGGACCGAGTTTAGGAGGCCTGTAGAAGGCATTAATTTATTGCTTAATTGAACTAAACTGTTTCACTATGAAATCATGTCTCTCAAACTCGTACATGAGGGAAAGGGGACACTGAAAATGACAAATCATCCACTCTAAGAAAAGGCGTGGCTGTCAGGAAATGGAGCATCAGTCAAGGACTTGTGACCCATTCATGAGTCAATGAGAGTTCATTATGCAACTTGGTTTTCTTTAAAAGCCGGTGTCTGAAGTTTGCCAAGGTTTTTTGACAAAAACCTGTTTGTTAGTAATGTAAGCAGTCGTGTGTCAAACGAGCAGCAGTCAATGAATGAAGCGGCTGGGCTTGATAATGACGCAGTTTTCTGATGGCTGTTAAACCCAGTATGACTGAGCAACAATAGAGAGGGCAGTAGAGGAAGTTGAGATATTGAAACTGAGGGAGTGGCCGCAGCGCCGGCTCATCGTGTCGACCGTTCGTTTTTCTTGACGTGCTCTACCGCTCTGGCCGCGCGCCATGGCGCCGGTAGCCGCAAAGCTGCTCAAAACCGAACCATGTCCTTATATGGTAATAACAGAATGCAGCGCCACTTCCTTTTGTCTGGCTTGGTCGGAATGTGGGGCAAGAGCTCCACCCAGCGGCTAATCTTGTGAACTGCCGCTAGTTAACAGGAAGTGAGAACTGAGTGTACAGCAGGTGGTGTTGGGAGGTGGATGTGAGACTTAAGTGTTTAACAGTTTTTTTTTTTTTTCCCCCTCTTTAACAGTTCAGCCATGGAAGATGAAATCGCCGCACTGGTTGTTGACAACGGATCCGGTATGTGCAAAGCCGGATTCGCCGGAGACGACGCCCCTCGTGCTGTCTTCCCCTCCATCGTCGGTCGCCCTAGGCATCAGGTGAGTGATTGATCTCAGCACAAAGTCAAACTCCCGTTTTGAATAAAAAAAAAATGCTAATTTTGATTAGAAACTTCTTTAGTCACTGATAGTTAAGCAATTCTAAGCAATTAAAGTTGTAATTGGTTTTTAATGTTAGCTTTGGTTATCAGCTAAAACAGGCTTTCATTTTGTTTATGCTATGCAGTAAATAAGACTAAACAATCTTTACAGCCTTTTTGACATGTTACTGATTAAATTGTTTAATTGTCAGGAATTTAACCACTTAAAATGTATCAATTAGTCTGATTCTAGCAATGGCAGCAATTGCACTTCATTTTACACTTGTCTGGCAGAGACGTTTGAATAAGACAGTTAAAATGAGAAACAAGTGTTTTGTATCTTATGATTAATTAATGGCATTTCAACTAACAATTAGATTGCACAATTTGCAACTCTACAACCTTTATATAAACAGCTGTTATGAATGGAGTGGAAAAGTCTTATGCCTGGATCTGTAGTAAATGTTTTTCTGTAATAGGTTTGCATCTTGGTCATTAATTTCAGAATTAATTTACCAAGCTTTCTGATCTCTTCTTCAGGGTGTGATGGTGGGTATGGGCCAGAAGGACAGCTACGTTGGTGATGAAGC
The DNA here is from genome assembly GCA_034769285.1 of Lutjanus argentimaculatus. Taxonomy (NCBI): domain Eukaryota; kingdom Metazoa; phylum Chordata; class Actinopteri; order Lutjaniformes; family Lutjanidae; genus Lutjanus; species Lutjanus argentimaculatus. The sequence goes on along the minus strand of JAWZSL010000024.1, from coordinate 10,925,982 downwards.
CCAGAGCAAGAGAGGTATCCTGACCCTCAAGTACCCCATTGAGCACGGTATTGTGACCAACTGGGATGACATGGAGAAGATCTGGCATCACACCTTCTACAACGAGCTGAGAGTTGCCCCTGAGGAGCACCCTGTCCTGCTCACAGAGGCCCCCCTGAACCCCAAAGCCAACAGGGAGAAGATGACCCAGGTAAACACCACCACCTGTGCACATGTAGAGTTTAGCCAGACAACATACTGAAGTTTTTGGCTGTTGTAAAGTAGTTACTTCATTTCTTTCTTAGTCTCCTTCTCCATTACATTCTCACTTGCTCATTCCTCCCCTCTCCTCCAGGACTTCTCTCCTATAAGATGATCTATCATCAACAGGTCTATTGACTGTGTGCCTTTATCTGCACTTGTGTCTTTTAGCTGAGTCAGTAGATCAGCACCTGTTAGACATCTGACATGCACAAGTGTGAAGGGATGTTGATTTTCTGCACCTTTTTCTACTAACTTGAATCTTAGCCTCACTCTAATGCATGTAGCGAGTGCAGTGGCCACAAAAGTTAGACTCTTTGCTGCAACTGAAAATGCTAATATGCTCTCTCCTCATCTTGCAGATCATGTTCGAGACCTTCAACACCCCCGCCATGTACGTTGCCATCCAGGCTGTGCTGTCCCTGTATGCCTCTGGTCGTACCACTGGTATCGTCATGGACTCCGGTGATGGTGTGACCCACACAGTGCCCATCTATGAGGGCTACGCCCTGCCCCACGCCATCCTGCGTCTGGACTTGGCCGGCCGCGACCTCACAGACTACCTCATGAAGATCCTGACAGAGCGTGGCTACTCCTTCACCACCACAGCCGAGAGAGAAATCGTGCGTGACATCAAGGAGAAGCTGTGCTATGTCGCCCTGGACTTCGAGCAGGAGATGGGCACTGCTGCCTCCTCCTCCTCCCTGGAGAAGAGCTACGAGCTGCCTGACGGACAGGTCATCACCATCGGCAATGAGAGGTTCCGTTGCCCAGAGGCCCTCTTCCAGCCTTCCTTCCTCGGTATGTTTCTTAACTTTAAACCTAATGTGATGCATCCTAAACCTTGTGGCTACACTGCACTTCAGCTTACTAATGAGTGTTTTGTATATGCTCTCAGGTATGGAGTCCTGCGGAATCCACGAGACCACCTACAACAGCATCATGAAGTGTGATGTCGACATCCGTAAGGACCTGTACGCCAACACCGTGCTGTCTGGAGGTACCACCATGTACCCCGGCATCGCTGACAGGATGCAGAAGGAGATCACAGCCCTTGCCCCATCCACCATGAAGATCAAGGTGAGCTGACTTGCTGCAGAGCCAGCAGAGTGACATTCAGTCAGATTAGTTGAATGTGTATTTGAACAAATGCTCTGGTATCCTAATATGTTGCTTGTCTCCTGCAGATCATTGCCCCACCTGAGCGTAAATACTCTGTCTGGATCGGAGGCTCCATCCTGGCCTCCCTGTCCACCTTCCAGCAGATGTGGATCAGCAAGCAGGAGTACGATGAGTCCGGCCCCTCCATCGTCCACCGTAAATGCTTCTAAACAGACTGTTCCTCCTCCCCCTCCCCAACCAAACGCCCAACAACTTCAGCTCTGTGCAAAACAACCACACACCACACATTTCTCATACACACTCAGGCGCAGAGCCTAGATGACCAACTCATTGGCATGGCTTCAGTTATTTTTGGCGCTTGACTCAGGATTTTAAAAAAACTGGAACGATGATGGAGACAGTAATGTTTTTGGCTAGGTAAAAAAAAAAAGCACCCCAGGGTTCTGCAGTTGCATCTGGGGACTTAAAAAATGTACATTTTGTTTTTCTTTGAGTCATTCCAAATGTTTGTTAACTGCATTGTTCAGACACATGATTCCAAATGTTAACTGCATTGTTCAGACACGTATTCGCCTCTGTGAAGGCTGCCCAGTGGTTGGCGCATACTTAAACATGGTTGTAGTATCGCTTGTATGTAAATTTTGTCTGGGTTTTTTGTACTTTCAGCCTTAAAAATATCTTGGTCCTGTTAATTTTTTTGTTTTTGTTATGCAAAACCCAGTCGTGACCTCTTCTTCCCCCTGTTGGAGGTTTCATTCCCGGGGTGGTGGGGCAAGGGGTCTCGAAGTGATGGGGTAACATGGGGTGCCAGACCGGTGGGGCCAACCTGTACACTGACTAAACAATCCCAATAAAGTGCACATGTGTTCCGACATGATGTCTGACTCTTGTTGTTCTTGAAATATCTTTATTTGATGGTGAATGTGACTTAAACTGTTAATGAAAGCTGAGACTCTAACTTGCTGCTAAAACACTACCTAAAGTATATTACAGGGCATGTGTCATGTTAGAAAATGAGTTTTCTACATTTAACATCTACTGTATATGCTTTAAGTGCTTTTGATTTAGCTGATTCTGGCTCAACTGAAATACAAAAGATTCATGCTAGCATTAAATTCTTATTTACAGACCTTATTTTTGCTCATGTATGAAAAGTTCTTTACATTCAAGTAAATGCTGATCAAGATGAAGCTTGTTTAAATTTGTGCATATTAGATGATAACTCTTGAGTTTAACAGGCCAGTGGTGTGAGTAAAAAAAAAAATACAATAACATCAATTTTGTAGCCCAACAGTCGCTGCAAAATACTGGAAATTTCTTACATGTGAACCACAATGTATGAGAAGTCTGTCAATGAGACAAAACTAATGGTAACATACTGCAGGCAGAAGGTAATTTGTGTTCCAGAGACATGACATGCAGTAGACAAGATAGCTGGCCCTGTTTACACCTGCTGCATTTGTTCAGAGCTCATGTTCTGTTAAAGTGCTAGCAGTGAAGGATTGCTGGATTTTACTGTTAGAAATAAAATGACATAACCTATACTTAAAGCTCAAAAGCAAACTGCCTGCAAACAGCTGTACTAAAATATTCACCTGTATTTTTAAACAGCAGCAGTATAAATCCCAGATTGAGACAAATTACTTTATAATCTAACACAATTTTTTTGAACTGGAAATGTTAGCTAGTGCTTCATATAGCATTTTCTGATGCTACAACTAAGGATGAATTTGTCTTCAGCAACCTATTTGTCTTTGACAGTGTAATATGTGTAGTGGGGGCTCAGCATATAACAAAGCATATCAATTGTAACATCAAAATCCTATTTGCTCTGCCCATCTTTCCAAATGCTTGTCAGTCAAAACATCATTCATCAAATCATAAGCTGTTATTGTTGACCTGGACTACCGTGACGCTGCTCTGCTCTTGAAATTTAGCGCTAACTCATAAAAATGGTCACGTATTTGAAAAGGAAAAGACCTGACAAGCAGACCAAGCTGACAAAAGCTCAGCTGCAAAACATCTGAAGAGCTCTGCATGTAACAATTGCCTGTGAGTGCCCCAAATGCATTCTCTGCTTCGAGAGCCTCTCAAATGGGGTTTTAAAACTTTAAACTTCAGCATCACTTGGGACAAAAGCAACCTACAGAGGCCCAAGAAAACAGGCGGCTTTGGGTTTTTAAAGACATCTTACAAAAGGGGGTCCTGGGACATAAGCTTGTGATATTGCAGGGCCCTTGGTATGGCAAAGTTTGGGAACCTCTGTCTTAAATTGCACAGGGTGTGTGCTATGTGGCCCATTAGAACAGCCTTGTCAATACTAGACAGGAATCAATGTTTCCCACAGAGGCAGCAGAAACATCACAAAGTCTTATCTGTTTATCTGGATTTGCTTCAGGGTTCATGTTGACCCTGTTTGCTGCAGTGTTACCTGGTTCAGCTGACCAGTTGTAAAACTAAAAGGTCAGGGCAGGCTCCGAGGACTGACCCTGATGAGGTCAGTCAGTCAGATGTGATGAGGGAAGAGCTCAGATTAGTCACTTACAAAAAGCCTTTTTTAAAAACCCTCAGGCGTCTCACCATGACATCATTTGTGATCATGCTTTCCTCGTGGGATCATGAGACCACAGATTGATTATCATCTCCAGTGGATGAGGATGAATAGCTGGGGGTAGTGATGTCTGACATTGTTAGGAGGGAATTATCTCTGCAAATTGTAAAATGTTTTTGCTCACTGACTGACGACACATTCAGGCCCATACCTAGGTCATGGCTTCAGTATGTTTTCAGTTCTTTTTAAAGTTCATAATACATATATCTTTTCAATGTTTAAGTGACAAATTGATAAAACTATTTAGTGGTATGGTGTCTTGCAAACGAAGGTTGGCATTAAATCAATGACATTTTTAACAAATTTTTTATCGTCATGCCATGTATAAATTTGATTATGGCTTTTTTTTTTTTTTTTTTGAGTCATTTGTTTTGTGGAAATTTTGCAAAACCTGAAAGTTACTAAAGTTGTGCTCATATGCCAAATTTATTTAACAGTGAAAGTGGTTTCAGTGAAATAAAAAGTAATTTCACAATAAGCCACATTTGTGACTAATCTGTGACTAATACATTTATACCCAAGTTTTGACATACTCATGACCTCAGTATTTCTTGAATCCTGGGAACAGCCCCAGGACACATTATTCTTCGACAGCAACAGATCTGCACTTCCCAATATTATCTGCCAAAAACAACACATAACCACATCAGAGAGTCGCAGCAGACAGTACACCTGCTCTGACATGTAGTCAGATCAGCCCTGAGATACAGCGATCACACCTGACCGTGTATTTGTACCAGTTGCACCGTTTTGACAGCAGGTGGCGGTGAAGGTCCATTTTTATATTTCTATCTAAAAGTGAGGCGTGACTGTGCTGCATGCTCTAAATGCCCTCATTTCCTCTGCATCCCAAGACTTCAGCTCATATTAAAGCTCATGCAAAGAGCCAGATCTGAGGCCATGCTTTTAATGCTGGGTTGTGTCATGTGTCAGAATTTTCCATCGTTGGTAATAAAGTTACATTTGAATTTGATTTAACAGGCTGGTGTAATGGACAGTCAATATAGAAAAGATAGCACTGTGAGCTCCATACAGCAGCAATAAGACCGAGGATAAAAGGTGGGGCTTGCCATTAAAGGGATAGTTCATCCCAAAATCAAAAATACATGTTTTTGCTTTTACCTGTAGTGCTATTTATCCATCTTGATTGTTCTGGTGTGAGTTGCAGAAGTTTGAAGCTGTAGAGATGTTAGTCTCCTCTTGGACTAAATGGCACTCGGCTTGTGGTGTTCAAAGTGCGTGGTGCTTTGGGCACTACAAGCCGAGTGCCATCTATACCTCTTTTCCATACACACGTGCTGGCCTGGTTTGACTTGGTTTGACTTGTCATGTGACCCCCGTACAGCAGGAATTTCCATCTCCAATGGAAGGTGTGTCTTTAAACTGAAGACCAGTAGAGCTGCAATGACATACCAAATAATTTATTATTAATCAACTGTTAAATTAATCACCAACTATTTTGATAATCAATTCATTGTGAATTTTTTCTGGTTTCTTTTTGGTTTCTGAGGATTTCATCTTTGGGAGACACTAATCAATATTTTTCACCATTTTCTGACATTTTATGACCAAAGAAATAATCGATTAATCAAGAAAATCATCAACAGATTATAATTGTTACATGAGAGAGAGAGATGAATTACTTATTCATTATTTTTAGTATTAATTAATCGATTGATCGAGAAAACAATCAACAGATTAATCGACAATGAAAATCATCATTAGTTGCAGCCCTAAAGATGAGCTTAGCTCGTGTTGAGCGGCTGTAAAACCAAACATTTCATTTCCTACATTTTTTTCAAAATAAGAGTCTTGTCTTATTTTGTTATTCAAAGGTTTTCACTACAAACCAGCAAAATCAGGAAATGTTGGGTTTTCATCAGCAGTAACTTAACATGTCTCTTATATGGCTGTAAGAAAATATGAAACAGTAAAAAGGGGGGTCATCATGTGTTGTCTGCAGAAGGTAAGATGTCTACGCAGCCCGCTTGGAGGCAGGACAGGCTCACATCGGCCCCACTCCAGATATGGTGCACAGCACAATATGTTAAAAGTGGTAAGTGGAGATGCAAATCAGCTTGACACCGTTTGACTCAGCGTGGCCAAAAGTGATGATGGAAAAGCCCCACTAGTTCCATTATATTTCATTGAAGGCAGACATCTCTTCAGCCGATGTCTCCAAAGCTCTGCAACTCACACCAAAAGAATCTAGATGGGTAAATAGTGCGACAAGCCAGAGGAAAAATATATATTATTGATTTTAAGGTGAACTGTCCCTTTAAAGTAAGTGAGCTGGTGCATGTTTTACACCAGCTTTCCTCGAATGTCAGAGGAAAAGATCCTCTGCTGATACAGCCACATTTCCTGTCTATCTAAAAACGGATCTCCATATTTGCATATTACACAGATAGATGGAGGATAAGATTGATGGTGGATGAGCTGCTGCCCCACCCTCATGTTCTATGCATCATATCCTGTTTCTGTGTGTATGACACCACACATCCAGCACCAGCCAAAGTCGTGCTGCGTCCATTAGTCAGGCTGTCCCACTTTCATGCAGTATTCTGGGCTGCATGGAGGCACCTGATGATATATGACGAGCCTGGAGGGCTGTTTGAGGGAACATACAGCCCTGCTGCACACATGCTTGTGGAAGTTTGCATTGATATGAATTCATATATGCATGCATTAAGTCAGGCTGCCTGCACACACACACACATTGAAGATCAAGTGTGTTTGGTATTGGAAATTTATTCCATCCCACTGCAGCCCCCCGCCTGTGATTCTGCTGAGGCTGCTGCTCTCTGATATCCCTTTATTGCCATGCCAGCAAAACACTCGCTGGCAAGGAAGCAGTGCTTGGGCATGTGTGTGTGTGTGTGTGTGAGTGCAGTCATTTTTCTGTGCTTGACGAGGTTGTCGTGCACATGCATGTGTGTGTGTTGCCCGTGCAGGTGTGAGCACTGCAGGTGTGTGTGGATGAGGCACTCCAGAGACGACACAGAGGGGGACCAATTTGTCAGAAAATGAGGCTTACTGTGTTCCTCCATTTACTACAGCTGTGCAGCTTTACTGCAGCTCCATGGGCCAGGTCACTGATCCACGCTTCGTGCAGTTCTCCTCTTTCTCCAACAGATGGGGCCTCTGCGCCACATGGGTCTGTTCAACATGTAAACTGGGTGAAAGGCAAATAAGAAGGCTACCACTGCTGACAGAAGGAGGCCAGCAGGGAATAATTGATCATATTCAAATACAGTGGCTCCTCTTTTTGTACGCCTGAGAGTGATTTGCATTCTACTGAGGGTGACATATTCACTGAAGGTAATGCACCCCCTCTGCACAGTTATCCCAGCCAATGTTATTGTGTTTGATTGACTGACAGCAGATGTGAAGTGCTGTTTCTGTTAGTGAGGCGCTGACTGACAGGAGGCTGTAAAACCTGGTCAGTTGGCTGTGTGTCTTTACATCTCTCAGTCAAATCAAATATATTCTGCACACAAACATGGACACTGTATATTTCCCCACTTTCCACAATCCTGAATAGGGATAAGGAATTGTTTTGTGATGTACAACAGCAGACTTGATAGCAGACAAAGAAAGAAAGAAAGAAAGAAAGAAAGGCAGTGCAGGGGTGTAAAGAGGTGTGGAGGGCCCTCCAGGCATTTTCTATCTTTTTCTTGAGGTTTCAGCAGCTCTGACACATCAGCACTGTACATTTACTCAGCAGGAGATGTGTCTGTTGCATCAGTGTTTCCTTATGATTGTGGTGAGGCTGGATGGTTTTTCTCAAGAAAAACACCACCATTTCTCAGAGCTCTTAACCACACAACTCAGGCACAGGAACAGGCACCAAAAATACACACCCTTGCATTGCAGGCCTGCTCGAGCACCCTGCGTGCACAGTTGACAACCCCCCCAACCCCCACCTTGGTTTGAAGCAGTGGCAGATGGAAATCACTTTGCTTTGACTTCCATGTGTGTCCTTGTCTTGGTACCGTCTTACAGAAATAAACATGTTTATTTGGATTTGATTAAAGTACAATTCAAACTGCAGCCCTTTGGCCATGTTTTAATGATTTGTTTTTACACAGAGAGCACACATCTGTTTACATGAATATAGTAGATGTTGTGACTTCTACCTTACAGTTTTGAACTAGTTAGATGTGGTAGAAATCTGGGTCAACTTATGTCTCAGTGTTGTGGCGTCTATTTGCACATGGGTGAGAATAGGCACACAGCAGCTATCTGGCTATTTACACCCTGCCCCCTGATTTAGCTTTAAAGAGCAACAGAGTCTCTGTGCAGAGGAGGTTGCGGCAGATGTTTGTGTCAGACACCCAAGTTTCACCTGGTAGTCTGGGGTTTGACTCCTGTGTGAAACTAGAGGCTAATATTCAGTATTGGCAGATGCTATTTGCACCCTAGGTGGAATGGCCATTGTGACTATTTACACCTGGGTGTATATCTCCTATGCATGGCAGAGACAAACAGTCAAGTGCACAAAGCAAACCATGCTATTTGGCCCAGAACATAAATAGCTAATGGGGCTATTTACACCTGCATGGCTGAGACAAACCATGGTCTTTCCCTAAACCTAGCCAAGTAGTTTTGTTGCCTCAACTGTAAATAACAGGTACCCCTTACATGTAATGCCAGTGCTGTCAAATCATAGTCTCTGAGGGTGGATCAAGTTGAATTGTGCTCTGCACTCTTCATAGCTAAAATAAGGGGGTTGGATGTGAATAGCCAAGTAGCTGCCATGTGCCTATTCATACCCATGCAATAAAACTGCTAAATAAGATTTAGGAAAAGATCATGGTTTGTCTCTGCCATGCGGATGTAAATAGCCAGTGTGGCTATTTGTACCCTAGGCGCAAATAGCACTTTTGGTTGTGGACACTTGGGTGCTTGTCTCTACTATGCTGAGCTATATACACCTGGGTCTAAGTAGCATTGTTGGTTACTGACCCCTGGGTGCAAATAGCACCTGCCTTATTTATATTATGTGTTCTAGTTGCTCAGTCTTGCTAAATGAATAAATTGCTATGGTATATGGCTGCATGCATGTATGCATGGCACTAATTTTGCACACTGCAACATCCGATCATCTAAATACAGTTCACTTGACTGAAACTACCAACTACTACTTGGGTAGTTTAATCTACAGCAATACATTATACTCTAAAAGATCATATGTTTGCAGTATTCAAGAATTTGCAATGTTATTTTAAAGAAAATATGTATAATGAGATATATTGAATATCATGGCATAGCCTAAAAATATTATCTATCAGCCATATCGCACAGCCCTACTGATAATACAGAAACCAAAAATGAACACCATCATCCAGTTACAAAATCCTAAAAACTGGGTTGTGTGTCATGACAGTTAATCATGTATCTAAATTTTCTGTGTGCATCCTTGTCATCTGAGCACTACTACTGCCTACATTCAGTACTCTCATGGTTGTCAGGGTGGTGTGCATGTTGCCGCCTGTTTGTCCTCCAGCAGAAAGCTGCTCGCCCTCCTCCTCCCCCACCCTCGAGTGGTCCACCATAAAACCCTGGAAGGCACTGTCTGATGATTGGCAGGTACCCCATGAGAGCTGTATGTGCGTGTGTGTGTGCTTCAAGTGGGGGGTTGGTGTGTGTGGTGATGTCAGTCATGTCAGACTCAGTGGCATGTTTATTGGCGTATGTGTGTTTGTTTGTCTCTGTTTCATTCCATCATCATGACACTGCAATTAGTCTTCTTCACTATCATGTTGTGGATGTGTCTTGCTGCAGTGCAGTAGCAGCAATAACAATACAGTAGTTCTGCAGAGCACGAGACAAGCTATGATGAATGGTTTAGCCCTTTGGGCATCCAGGCACTTCTGTGTGAGTGTGAGAGAGCAGATTGGGATTGGGAGGGGTTGCATAAAATATTTGGAATGTTATTTATTCCTGCTTCCCATTTGTCAGTTTAAGGAATATTGTAGAAAATGTTTAATTGGGAACATGGCCATAAATGCAGGCTGCATTAGCAGTGTGCTAACTGAAGTGCAGTTATTGAGGGGTGCTTATGCAGGACATCTTTCAGTGTTTATTTATTTATGTATTTCTTTTCCAGAGAGGAGTGAACCCCCAGCTGAATTAATCAATGCTGTCTCTGTGCTCTGTCCCCTGTGGGTTAATGCAGCCACACGCCCGGGGAAAATCAGATAGTCTGGCCGCCAAATCAAATCATTTACCTGATCCTTCAACTGATAAGACAGAATTAACCCAAACCCCAACCATGATATTTGGACAGCCACGCGGCTAGAAGTTGATGTGAGATATGGTGTTCAGGCAAAGATAAGAGGCAAACAACAAGGGGAGAGAAAGAAAAACACACCCAGCCTAAAACAAGAGTCGGGGATAACAGATGTTCTCATTCTGTAATCTTTGGTCCGCAGAATAGAAAAAAATGTTAGTGGAATGAAAAATTGGCTGTGGTATTATATTGACTCAGCAGCGCTTTAGGCTATAAATCATGGATTTCAGTACTTTTCCACTGCAGCCCCACATAGAGGACAAGCTTGGAGCTTTAAGTTGGACCATCCTCAAAGAACCCAGTTGGTGTATAGGCTATAAAAAACATAATCTACCAAATGGTCCCATCTGCTCCTGCAGTAAGGCATCACAGGGATAAGTCTAACCGAGAAATAAACAGATATTACATGTCTGTGTTATTACCATCAAATGAAGGTGAGAGCCTGCACATAAACCACACACAAATACTGGCTGGTTGCTATTCTGTGGGTGGAGTGCAATAAAGACATTACTGAAATAGTCTTTATTGGGTTATAATGGCTAAAGAGCTGATGGATTTTGTTGTACAAAAATGCACTGGTGTATTCATTTCAGCATCATGTCAGGCTTTGATCATTAAGGATGGTTATGCTATTATAAATGACTTTAGTCATGAAAATCCTTTAAATTTAACATGCTGTGGAATAAGTAAGTAATACATGCGTAATATATTGTGCCCCTAATTGTATAAATTACAACTAAGCTATATCATAAAATTCGTCGTTCCGCACACCATACAGCAGCCAACCCCACCTCAAAGTGGAGATAAACCACAAGAAAAACAGCAACGAGAAGACGAAACATGCCTCCTGCTCGCAGGGTGAAAAGGCGGCAACAATGGGGCCCTAATCTAAAGGCATTGTCTGAATTCCCAGTCGGAGCGATTTGGAGAACAAAGGCCGGCTTGGTCCCCTCGGACGGCCCGGGACGGGACATCACTCTGATCTCCGCCTGGTAATTCCCTCTCGGGTCCCGTCAGGGGTGACAGGCGCTGCGAGCAGACAGGTCGGCGGGGCGAGGGCTGTTGCTGCGCGGCCTCTTCTTTTCGCTCATCTCGGTGGGATGGTAGTTGTCCGAATAGGCGAATAACCACCGAGGTGTCACCACCGAAGGTGCCGCGACCTCGCTGGAACACCGGGCAACCACCCAGCGGGTCCATTTCTCCGCTGCTACTGTTCGCATGTGTCCGAAGCTGTCGCAAAAGACGGACCTTCACTCTCCTCTTCTTCCGCGGTTTGGTCGCTGTCGTAGCGCTTTTACTTTCCCCAAGCGGAGGGGCCGCCTTGAAACCGACACAGTGAGGAGGAGGGGTTGGGGAAGTGGAGATGGGTGACACGGGCATCTTGAAACCGCCTCAGATTTTTTTAATCAACATTTTTTGCAACTATGTAACACGGAGCGGTTTACCTCAAAGGAAACTTACAGATAAAAAAAACAAGTCCGCGAGAGTCAGACTGACAGTACTGTGAACGAGGTCATGTGAGAGGGTTTTTAGAGCCCTAGTTCACGCCAAAGGTCGCCCCCCCCCCCCCCGTTCTGAATTTTAGCATAATAGCACTAAATGAGTGCGCCACTTTTTCTCCTCTTCTAATGCAAATCTGTGTCCCCGCTAAGACTCGACGTAGATTATTCACAAGGAGACATCCAGCGTTGCTTCACCTATACAGCCTGTTTTAGCATTTGCATATCGAAAGAAGGGCTTGGTGAGAAATTGTGTGGAAAATTAAAACTGTAGCGGCCGTGAAGGCGACAAATAAGATAAGTCTACTGCGTCTCTGGCTGTTAAAAGGTCCAGGTTGCCTTTGACCAGTGCAATCTACCTACAGACGCACCATAGTACTTACTGATGACCCACAGTTGGAGGGTCCGTTTAACAAAAAAAAAGTGCAATTAAAGGTACAGTGTGCAAGATTAACATGGATTTATTGGCAGAAATGCAATAAGATATTTCTAAGTATAATGTAAAGTAGTAATGAGCCATTTACATCTAGATACGACATGGTTCCTCTTCCACAGAGTCCACCATATTGCACCGCCATGTTTCTACAGTATAGCTCAAAAAAACAAAGGGCACAATGGCTCTGGATAAGGCCATTTTCATTTTGTGCAAGTTTGCGTCCACCATAGGTTCTCCCACACACTTTGGAGAGGAAAGTCAGATAAGGTGTTTGCAATCTGAAACCTCACAGATGCCACTAACTACAAAAACCCGGTCCTTTATAAGCTGCACATTAAGTGCTAACAACCAAAAAATACAATTGAAAGTAAGATTATTGTAATTGTATGGACTTCTCAGGCTTCACAGGTGACTTGTTCCAGTTAGTTGCCAGGCCTAAAGTTAGGCCTAATCTATGTTTTTGGCTCACTTTTTGTAACTGCATTTCCAAAATGATTGGTCTATAATCATTTAATTTGGGTTTGCCATGGGGAAATCCAAACAGCCAAATTGCGGCTGCACCAATTGTCATTGAATAATTCAATTAATTAATTGTGAGATTGCCAAGTTTTGCTTTTGATGTTTGAGGTTGCATTCAGGTGCATTCCTTTCTCTTTGGAAGAGGTCTTGGCTTGTAATTGGAAAGTAATTTACTGACTGTAGTAATTATCATCTGTTTCCTAGTGAGAAAAAGTCATTGGGAGCCCACACTACATTAAAACCAGTGCAATATTTTTAAGGGTAACAACGCCCCCTTACTTTCCGTTTCCCAGTCTTTGGGGGGTGGTGGGGGTCGCCTTAAAACGGGGCCCCACAGCCACCACCACCCCGTCCTACTAAAAAAGAAACCCACTGCTTGTTTTGATCACTCAGTCTTGAAGGGAGAGGGGACCTTGAAACGGCTCAACCTCCTTGCTCCATAATTGGTTTTATAGTGCTGGCGAGCGGCCAGTGTTTTTTTTTTTTTCTTTTTTCACTGGGGACTTTGATTGACACTTCGCGCAGCCAATCAGGTAGTAGCTATGTAAAACGTAAAGGGCTGGGCTATAGCTGGGCCAGGGTTGGGTGGAAGCGAGGGGATGGGCGGGGCTTGAAAAACAATGCTGTGTTTCATTGCTGAGGAGTTTACGGACGCGTGAGGGGCTGTCTTCCCCCCCAGTTATCCCCCAGTTTACCTTCGGACGAGCCTGTAATGGACTACTCCAGTTCTCCCAGCAACCTGGACGGATTTTGAGAAACGTTTGCATTTTTAGCTCCTTCCCCCAACATTTCCCACATTCAAGTAAGCGGTCGGCATGTTTTTTTTTTTCTTGTTTGGCTATTCTTTTTACCAGTTCAAGTGTCAGACTTATCGGTGTTTTAAAACATAATTTGGGTTATAAATGTGACTGAAAAGGGCGCAGAGGTTAAAGCGTATAACACTGTGGATTTTTAAGGGCTGTTGTCGGCATGAAATAGCCGCTTTTGAGACGTTTCCGCCGAGAAAGTTTTGTGTGTCGTTAATGGAACCGTGAAAAGTTTGAAACGTGGCTGAAATGCCGTGCTGCTCCGCCACCGCGCCGCATGGATCACCACGGACAAGGATACAATCTTATTAACCTCCCCGGTCCATCTCAGAGGGCTTAAAGGCAACATTTGTGTCTGGAGGATTTTTCTGAAAGAAAAAGGGTTTATTGTGATTTCTGAACGAGCCGTTCTTCAGATCCCGCCCGCCTGGATATCACGAGTCATTGCTGTAATGTGTTTGCTTGCAGTCCTTGAAGGTTAACTCGACTTTCGTCTTTTTTTTTTCTTTTTTTTTAAACTTAAAGTTATATAACTTAGCCTTTTAACTAGTGTTTACTTTTGGGCAATATGTAAAAAAATAAGGCTGGATTCCACAAGACACCATTTTAGCCTCCTTGTTGGCTACGGATAAAGTCGCAATTGCTTGTTGTTTTTCTTGAAGTAACTTTTATTCTATTTTAGTTTTATAATATTGTACAAAGATCTGTCCGCGCAGATTGTGTTTTATCACCTGCTTTCCAAAATGATTCAAATCGACATTTGAACTGATTCAAGGCGCATTGCTCGGGTCGACAGATTAAACCCAATACCCGTCGATTTATGATGTGAATCACTGTAATATAATTTAATACTTGTTCAAACTTGGGTCCAGATGGCAAATCGTCGATAACGTGGATATCAAAAGAGGTTTTACTTTTAAAACAGTGGTCAGAAGTGTTCACGGGTTGGGTTTTGATTTCTCTCCTTGGGCAGCACCCATGTCCAATTGCGAAGTAGCCTGGACTAAATTCGCATCTGTGGGCAACAAAACACCGCTAACCCCGCTGATGAATGATGCAGGCTTTTGCAACCTTATTTATTTTTAACCCGTTTGAAATTTATATTTGATGCGCCCCCAGTATTTATTGGTGTATTGGTTTACAGTGTGACTCGGCCCATAGCCTACATTGCTGGTTTACGGTTTAGGAAAACAGCTGGGTAATCGGAAAAGGTGGATATGTTATTAAAATTTGACGGTATGCGTTTCCATCGCGGGATCGCAGGGTGTTTTCGTGGCCGAGGCAGAGCAGCTGGCCGCCCCTCTCCTGCTTGTGTTTCCCTGGGAAGCGGAGCCCCGGAGCGGCTGCCTGCTCGGTGTGCAGTGGGGGTGGAGTGCTGCTAGTCTCAAAACATTAGATCATAATATTGTACATTTAAGTTCAAGCTGCATTAATACCTGCAGTTAGGATACACTAGGAGCAACTAATAAGATCTTTCTGTCGACCAGCTTATATTCAACGTTTAGTTTTTGAAGTGGTTTTCCAAACTGCGTCATTGCACGTATGGACCGCCTGTTCGCTGGAAAGAGGAGAAATCCGAAAACTACCAGTTCCCAACAGTTTGCTCAGTCTACCATTAGGTTGTAAATCAAGCGATTCCTCTTGTTGTTGTATTTTATAGGTCAGCAGGATGGCTGAAAAGGAGCCCGAGTTGCCTGGAAAACTAAAGACATTATTATAGCCAGAATTGGCTTTTTCGGAATAGGGGGCCTATCCGAACGGACGATCTCTTTTCACAACTTTCCCCTCTGTGGATAATGGATGGCAGAGATTTTGGACCTCCCCGATCCGTCCATGTACCACCTCCGTTGTTGGCGGGGCTCGCCATGGAGTCTCACCGACTCGGAGCAGCGGCAGCAGCCGGGAGGATCCCTCCCTCGCCCGGTCACTTGGGCGCGAGTCATCCGCCGCCTCTCCACTCCGGAAAATTCCTGCCATCGGCCATTAACCTACATCCACACCACAGTGAGTATATGCTGTTAGACTCTTTAAATGATGTAATGTGACTGCCCCAAAGGCACACCCCTCAAATGATCAAATATTAACTTGAAATGCGCTGCGCAAAAATGCGCACAGTTTGTGGCAGCATGCGGTCATCAGTTGGATGTCGCTACGGTGTTCTGTGGGGAATGAAGCCAGATGTAGATTTCATAAGGAGGTGTGGCTGTTATAAAGCTGTGACAAGTTTCAGATGTGAAAGTATGGGATCGTGGTAAGGATGGACAACGCATTAGCGGAAAATTACTTGGCAGTTTGCAACACACACCACGGCGGGTGTTGTTGCAGCAGGGATACAGGTCAGGGTGCAGTGGTCTTGGATTGCATGTGGACCATTACACCGTCATTGCTGTGAGAGCAGATGCAGTGTGTGTGTGTGTGTGTGTGTGTGTTGTGTGTTTGGGAGAGTGGGGGTGGTAAAGTTGTGATCTAAAAGGGATGATAGACCACTTCTTACCCTTTTGGGGAATTTGCTGGAGTGTTTGTGTGAGAGAGGAATGGCCGTGGTTCAGTCTCCAGTACTGAGTAAAAGCCACTCTCCTGGAACATTTGGCAAATGGCTGATGCTACTGTTTTTTCCCTGCGTTTGTACCAATTCTGTTGGACATCCCCGCTGCTGCTTCAAGTACATTGGGGAATCAGTATGAAGGAAGGAGAGAGGGTGTGTGTGTGCGCGCACTTAAATGAGCACATGATGGGTGGAAACGGGAAGGTTTTGATGTATTTGGCCATTAAACAGAAGATGTGGTATATGGACCTGACAGAAGCTCCTTAAAGCGAACCCCCTGTTTGTTTACATCATGTAGGTGTGTCAGTAGATCATCTACAGTATATGTTATTCCCTGCTGAGCTGCTGATTTGCCCTTTACTTTCACTGCCTTCACAGTGATGTCTGCTCCTGCTATTAGTAATAGAAGCCTTGAAATAACATTGTGCAAAAAAGATAACATGTTTGCATACAGTTTTGTGGTCAGTCAAAGGGAAAGTCAGAGCACTGTCATCTAGGCTCAAACCCTATAGTGTGTATATATGTGTGTGTGTAGGCAAGATTGGTTTGCCATGTCTTTTGGAAAATGGAAAGTCTGACAAACGCTCTCATCGAGTTACTTACATCCCCCTGAAGTCATGTAGCTGCAGACAGAGATACAATTACAGCTCCTCTGGTTTCTTTTCAGAGGTAAACCCCGGCGATAATAATATTTCTGTTTAGCTGTGTTCCCCCCCGTCCTTATCGCTGAGCGTGGGTTCAATGCAGCACTTGTCATTTGGAGCACAAGGTACTACAGGTCTAGTAAAGTAGAGGCAGTGCTCCCAGGGCAGGGCTCTGATGAAGCGTTAATTTGACACACCGGCAGAGCCCACACACTCCACTCACACACGCACATGAAAAGCTGTCAGAGATGAAATCAACTCGCAGCAGGGAGTGTGAGCATGATTGATGGGTGTATCACTGCAAAGAGATGTGCCAGGGCGCAGTTTATTGCAGCTAGTTGAACTGATTTTGCAGCCCTGGGATAACAGGCAAATGTTTTCAGGTGAAATGATCACATGTGTGAATTTACTGTAAACTGTGCAGATAACATTTCAGTGTGAAATTCTGTCATTTGCTGCACCAGCAACAGTGTATTTAAGTTGGGATGACGCCTCCTCCTGTGGCTCTGAAACAAGTTGAGGACTGCTTGCGGTGTATGCGTGTATGTGCAGTGTGAATTGAGTGCTGAACCATTCACTTACGAATTGCTTTAGTATGTAAAATTAGGTCAACGTGTACTATAGAGTTATGATACAGCTGGAGTGAAGAAATGTGCAAACAACCACATTACAAACGCATGAGCATCAGTAACTTTTGCATTTTGGAACATAAATTAGCAAACGTGCACTCGCTGCAATGCGTCATGGGAAATAACGTAAATAAGGGCCATCTCTCAGCCTATTAGTTGTGCATGTGAATGTCACAGGCCAGAATCCTACAGCGCCCTACAGCGTTTGAAGGATGCCATTGTCCAAGTTAAATTACACAAACTACACAGGCTTTCCAGGCTGAAATCCAGTTTCAGTCTCGTAATCTTATTACTTGCAGGGTGCGGTTAATTGCAGCTGGTTGAACTGATTTTGTGGTTCTAGGATAAAAGGCAGATGTTTTCAGGTGATCACATGTGGATTTACTGTAAATTATGCAAATAACATTTCTGTGTAGAATTCTTGCAGCAATGCATTTCAGTTGGGATGATGTCCCCTCCTGTGGTTCTGAAACGAGCTGAAAACTGCTTGCGGTGGGGGTGTGTGTGTGCAAACTTTCTTGTGTGGAACAACTTGATGTGTAGCCAGAGGGGGGTTTCTGAAGTGGAATTGACCCAACCACTGTTCCAGCCCAGATTGGCTGTTTAAACACTCCTTTAAAACGGGATACATTTTATTCTGCCCACACACTGACCTTCTCACTCTCTGAATCTCATCTCCCCTACGCACACTCTCAGCCTCCACCCACTAAAACACACCACTGTACGATGCAGGTCGTTGAGCTTTACTGCACTCCTCCTCGATATCAAATCCCCACACATCACTTTAACCAAACCCAACAGAGAGACTCAGTCCCATGCTTGTAATAACACCACACGGGCTCTGTTACACGATAATTACCTGGTAATTGCAAATGTTCTTAATGTGCCAATTTAATTGCAATAAACAGTGTGAATCCAGCACTCAAGGACCCAGTGAGCAATCAGAGGAGTTAAGGTTGCTCCACTACTGTTGTTGTTTACACTTGTTTCACAGAATTCAAGACATTTCTTTTGCGCTGTTGTTTTTGGCTGACCTCGTGATAGCAGAGTTGACTGTTGATAGCTGCCAAACACACCCTTATTTCCCAGGAGCCTCCCTGATTTTAGTTTGTTTTAATAGGATTTCTACCTGACTTAATGGAGCAGAGTGTCTCCCCTATGTTCACAACTCAAAGTTGACAGGTGTGTGTGTAAGGCAACTCAACATTTGTTTTAGCTGCATTTTGAAGCTGCAAATAGTTTTGTTGATATTTGCGCTGTGTGTGCACTCTGCTGCAAAAAAGGGACCTCTGTAAAGGCGTCATTATCCATCAGCGAATTCTGCTTTCTTACCCGAAGTACCTGCTCCCATTCATTCACACAGGTTATATCTAAATGCAATAAGGTCTTACAGTCGCTGTTTATGGATGTAAAATAGCTGTAAATGGTCCTCTGTCTAGTGGAGGTCTGCTGGAGCCTCCATCACCAGATTGAGGCCATCTGTCCTCTTCCCTCCCTCCTTGCATCCGAGAGCAGCGGAGGTAGGACCTGCTGGAGTGTGACTGCACCGAGGAGTCGATGCCGGAGAGACTATGCCGTTACTGTTCAAGGTTGACGGGCCTGCAGATTACTTTATTGTGAAGAATCAGGACTATGCACGTGGTTGTACAGTATTTTGTCCATGTGAGCAACGTTTTTGGTGCTAAGTGCTTTTTTGCACTTCTCAGACATCACTGGACCATCAAACAGTGTTGACTTATAGAGGTGCAACCGGTGAGGCATTCATTGACAATATGTGTTGTCTATGTTAAGCAGTGAATGCTGATTAGTTATCCACTTACTCATTGCTTTAGTATGTAACATTAGGAAAACATTCTAACTTTAAAGGTGCAATATAGCTGGAGTAAAGAAATGTACGCACCACCTCACTCATGATGAAGCAGTAAACCGGCACAAAGCTGACAATTACCTACATAATCCATCATAAACCACCATGCTCTGAACAAACACATTACAAGCACTAACAGTAATGTTTGCATTTTTGAACATAGAATAGCAAACTTAAACTCTCAGCAATGTGTCATGGGAAATTTTGCAAATGAGGACTATCTCTCAGCCTATCAGCTGCACATGTGAATGTTAGAAGCCTGAATCCTACAGTGCCCCACAATGGTTGACAGACATCATTACGCAAGTTACATTACACAAAATACACAAGTTTTCCAGACTGAGGTTCAGTTTCAGCTGTGTGTAATCTTACTAATAATTATCAGAATCCTAAATATCAAGAAAAAAGAGGGCTGACATCAGAATTGAATCTGAAAAAAAGTGGATCAGTAGATTTTGACCACTTGTTTACTTAATAGGGTTTACTGCAGTGCCCAGCAGTAATTGACCACTGAGCCCTGTAACATTGTGACATCATGATTTAAAAGCCACTCCCGCATGACTTCTTGCACCTGATTTACTAAAGAAAATACAGCTCATTTAATCACACCATTTCCTGCCCAACTAAAGAATGTTTTAATTTAGCCGTAAATATAAAAATGATTTAACTTTTTAATTTCAATTATTATGGCTTTTTTGCTGAAGCACATAAGCATCATATCATCGTCTGTTGCTTTGTTTCACTGTGGACATCATCACATGCCAATGTGGTGGACCTCGCCCAACTCTATTACCCAGTTCATCTTTTAAACAAACAAAACATTGTTGCTGCAGCGGTAAACATAAACGTAAAGCACAACACTCCCCTGTGTGCCAGCTGGTGTTGAGAGTGGTAGATTTTGAAGAAGCACGTATAAACTGGGTGTAGTTTGAACCACTGTTGTGTTATATCAGTCGGCCATTGTTGTAGAGGATTACTTTAACTGTACGGAATGACCTTACAGAAGTACAGTTGGGACAAATGATTGTCTAATGAGGCGAAAATGTCATTGAGGGCGGCGTCCCTCATCTGTGAGACTTAAGGGATAACACGTCTGAACCAGCAACTTTTCTGCTCTTTTGTCTCTCTCACTCACACACTTTTCAGTGCACACTAGGGAGAAGCAGGAGATAGGAGTGAGACGCAGAGGCAAATGTAGGTGTTGTAGCAAGCGCAGAGAAAAGAAGTCAATAGATGGAGATGTAAACGGCTAAAGACAAATGGAAAGGGAGAACTAAATGGGCACAATCCCTAAGGTGGAAAGCAGTGTTGTTTGTTGTTGTTTTCAAGGGATAAGAGCCGAGGTTGTGTGTGTGTGTGAGTGAGAGAGGGAAACGGTGTAGATGAGAGGATTGAGGTCTTGTGTATGGGGATGGGAGCATGTGATTGTGCTTAGTGCAGTTAGAGCCGGGGTTTCCCCCTGGGACTCTCTGCAGAGAGAAAGGAAGAGATTTATCCCGACCACAACACATTCAAACACAGTTAGATGAATATGGTAGCCCTTGAAATGTTCTCTTTTTCAGTCTCTCTCTCTTGCTCTCTCTCACACACACACACACAGGAGCATAAGTGTAATTCACACAGCTCGCGGGGCAGGCCAGGGTTGTCTCGGCCGATACCAATTTGTCTTCCACGCCACTTGGTTGGTGTGTCTGTTTACGTTAAAATTAATGTGGTGAGTGTGTGTTTATATGTATTCAAGACACAGACCACTGTGTGTGTGTGTGAGAGGGAGAAGATGTGGCTCGGACACATCCCCTCTCAGATTAATTGAATCCTTCAGGAGAGAAAACAGGCTCCTTAAGAGAAAGCGCAAGGCACTGCTGCCCTGCTACAATAAACCTGTCAGAGGTAGACAAACGACACAGAGAAACACACACATATGATGCACACACACACACACACAACTGTCAAACATAAGAGTGATAGTCCTGAGTGCGTGTGTATGTGTGTGTATATGTGTGTGAGAAAACGAGCGTGCCGTGGCATGTCGAAATACCCGAAGCGTTAGCTAAGTCGCTCACTCTGCCAGAAACCCTCCCTTTAAGTCAAACAACACACAAAGGTCACAAACCGCGTTCTGTCTGTCTGTCTGTTTCACTGCATGGTGAGTCTCTGCGTGTCCCATTACATAAGCTTTGTAATATTCCTCCAGGCACACTTTGTTAAAAATCAAACTGTGTAGTGACATGAAAGAGACGTGTGAGAAGTTAAATTTTACAGTTCTTAACTTTGCTTCAGCCAGTTGAGCCGCAGAGATGGCCTGCACATTTGACATCTGACTTTTTTTAAATGCATCCTTACATTTGAATGGGACGGAGGGAAAATTGATACAGCATACTACTGCGATATTTCACTTATTTATACATTGAGGCCAAGCATCAGTCATTTATTAAGTGAACAACGTGTGAAAGTCTGTGCTGGTTGGTTGGTTCCAGTTGACATAACAGTGACATTTCCATGAATTGAAAGTATAATGGCTATTTATTTTCCTAGTCAGTTTGTAGTCAGGGCTGCACAATTGATCGAAATCGCAATATGTCATGTGCAATATCCAAATCGCAGAAGCTGCAGTTTTTTGATCAAGGAAAAATGTGTGACAAAATAGCGTTACAGTGAAGTACTGTAGAGCTGTAGAGAAGCCCTGGACTAAAAATCATGTTCTCCAGATGACAGAAAACACGCTTGTTTGGTACAGACCTCAATAAATGTCACATCATCATGATGCTAATAGTTTTTTCAGTGAAAATGAAAATTGTGGTGCTATCATCAGTGCCACTAATCGTATCACATATTGCAATTTCAGTCGAAATAATTGCAATATGACTTTTTTTTTTTTAACCATATCATGTAGCCCCACTAGTCATTACTTAAAGCCAATAGTCCACTAGATGTTGCATATTTATAATGTTAATTTAATTCTTTAAATACATATTTTTGGGACACGAACAGTGTCATTACAAAGGTCCAAGCTTCTGGAGCATGAATTTGGTAGCGTGAACATGTAACGAGCTTCCCAGATGGTGAAAACTCAGACTGCATGTGAACCTAAACTAAAGTTCAGATTCAGCCTCATGTAGCCTTACACACATAACAAATAACAACACAACAAGATGGTGTTGATTTTTCTGGTGAGGTCAGCAGATGCTAACAAAGTTTTCCTTTGGGGATATAATTTGCTTTTGAAAAATAGCAATATATTACAATTTGTTATATCACAATACTCATTATATTGCAAAATCCCTATAATATCATATTGTAACTTAAGTATCATGATAATATATGGTGGGGACTCTGAGGATTCCCACCCCTAATATTTGACTGATAAATAGTTAGCATCTGAAATATATTGAATGTCACACTCGCTGTGTTCTTTCTGTGGTTTTTACCATCATCACCAGGAACAGTGTACATAATTTACTGAGAAATGTCCTGATAACATTAATCACCATTGTTTTTTTTTTCTAAAGATCGTTTCCTGACACTCAGCACCTCAGTATCTTTGTAGTTTAAGATAAATGTTACACCAGAAGTTCAACTGGCCCTGTGCGACAGGAGTAGATGTAGTTATCATTTGTCCTTAAATGTATGTGTGTGTTTCATTGCACCAGTGTGCATGCCATTCAGTCTGTGTGTGTGTGTGTGTGACACTGCATTGTTGTGTGTGTGTTTCTATTTGCTGGTATGGAGGAGTGTGTCAAAATAACACCTGCCATCTTCACAGGAGATTTCTGAGTGCAGCAGCATTTTGCAGCAAGGCTCAAGCACACACACGAGTTGTATTTTCATGCAATGACCAGAGCACCTTTTGCAACTAACAGTAACTTTGTCTCTTTGAGCTGAATAAATTGGCCATTGTGGAGCAGACTGCTCTTGAATTGAGATGGCTGGATTCCATTTAGCTGCTTCAGTTTCAGGTTCCTTGTGTTGTGCCTGCTGGATCACTGTCATACTGTCGTCACTTACTGGGACTTGTGAATAGAACACAGCTATGATGTTACGATAACAGGGCTACAACATTACCGCAATACTGGGGTCATGGGATGCCTTCCTCAGGTTGAGCTCATCACTGCAAATTTTATTCTTAATGGTTATTCTCTTGCGCAGTGCATTTGAGATCAGTGCATTGACCAACTATGGGTCAGGATCATGATGAGTCAGTAACAGCCTCTAATTGGTTGATGGACTCAATTAAAGGCATCTTAGGATTGCCAATGGATGGCTGACAACATGCTAACAGCAACATTTTCTACTACAGTTCAGTGTTGGGTTTATCATTCTGGATTAATTTTACATTATGTTTTCAGTTATGCTTTTTTGTATTTTCAAGATATGTCAGGTTTTCCATTAAGAAGAGTTCTTCAATGAATTGGTCCAGTGTCAGGTGCTACCTTCCCACAGTTCCTTGTAATACAACTCCAATTCCAAAAAAGTTGGGACATTGTGCAAAATGTAAATTAAAAAAAAAAAGCAAGACAAGACATTAAATTGTCAAACACTCAAGGTCATCATGCAAAGTTCAAACATTGCTGTTTATTGTAAATATATACTCATACTGAATTTGATGCCTGTAGCACATTTTTAAAAAGTTGGGACAGGAGCAGAAGACAGGGGAAGTTGTGGAAAACCAGAAAAACAGCTGTTTAGAACATTCAAAAGGTAAACAAGTTAATCAGGGGTGTTTTAGTGCCCATGGCATGGCTAATTGTTACATCTGTGAAGGCCCCATTAATGTTGAAAGGTACACACAGGTTTTGTAGCAACTTATGCTTCCACGAAGTGTTTTTCAGAGACGTCAGTTCGTAACATACATTTTTATCAGATTTGATATCTGAAGTCTGGCACGAAGGCATTGTTGCTTTTGGGTTGTCTGTCCCTACATGCATGTATGTTCTATTTTTGTAAACATGATATCTCAGGAATGCTTTGAGAGAATTTCTTCAAAATGGGTACGGGCTATTTAAAGATTGTGGTCTACCACAAGCTCATTGGTTTTGCAGATACTGAGCGTCAGGTGAAGGTTGTTGTTGCACCATGTGATGAAGCTCTCTGGAAACGATTTGAAAGTTTGAGATGTTGTAATGTGAACTTGTCAAAGAGCAGAAACATCTTTAAAGGAGAAATCTGTAATATATTTACTGTAATTTATCATAAAATTACCATGTTTTGTCATCAGAGAAACTTAATTTAACTAAAAGAAACTTGCTAAGTTGAAATACTACAGCTACAGCTGCAGTGTCCTCCTTTTGAAATTTCTTTTCCAGGCTGGAATCACGTGATGTTATTGTCTGCCCATTTCTCGTTAATTTAAGTTTATATTAATGCTAAATTTTTGCTGAGTGAGTAAATGTGTGTTTATGAGTTGTAAGAAATCATCGCTAACCTTTTAGAGGGAGTAGATGTTTAAAACTGTTAAATTGAGCAATATTTTAATGGAGTCTGACAGGCAGAAGACAGGCAGTCACTGAACTTCAACTCTAGTGCGCAGTGGGCTTTTGTTTTCAGGATAAAGGGCTTAACTTTACATTGACAGACAAATGAAAGTTATAAACAGCTGATCAGCTTCCAGTGAAGGACTCATCATTGCTTGTTATTGTCAGTTTATGATGTTGCGTGCATCTTGCCCTCCTGCAGTGTCCCTGCAGCCTGCCTGAGCTTTCTTGAGCCTGAGGAGGGAAACAACTCTCTGCAACCATAGACTGTATATTAAATAGGATTTCAGCCTATTTGATATATAGCTTTCATCTCATGATTTGGACTGCAATACTCATTTTTGGATGCACAATTGTTACATACTGCTCCTTTAAGTGATGTTGGGAAGCTGTTTGTGTCCAGCGTGAAACACACAAATGAAACTGTTTCCTCTAAACACCTTACAACAAAGACAAACCAGATGTGTACATTTTGAAATCATTAACAGACACACACTTTAAACCACATGCTTGGAGGAACACTCACACAAGACAGATATGTGTTGCCAGACGTATGCAGATCCTGCACATCCCTCTCCTGTGTGTCTGTGTGTGTGTGTGAGAGAGAGAGTCTTTTTCGGCTTTCCAGTCAGAATTAATGGTTACCAGAGTCAGTGTGCCAGTTAACTGTGACAGAGACAGCGCAGCAGAGTTTTACTGTTTGAATGTTTTTTTGTTGTTTTTCTTGCAGGGACTAAAAACCAGAGATCAATAGAACCCCCCCCAGCTAACCCTGCTCTGAGTACCACTGATGGATAACAGATGGGTTCACAGTGTGTGTGTGTGTGTGTGTGTGTGTGTGTGTGTTTGTGGCACACATTTATACGGGGAACTGTGTACTTGTATCTTTGAGCTTTTGCACATGTTCCAGTATTGTTGTTTTTAGATTCTGTTGTGTTTCAGTCAAGCTTAGATTGATTTGCGATATCAAGACAGTTGTTCTTTAGTTTGATTTAACTGATTTTCGCTGTGTGTGTGTGGGTGCGTGTGTGTGTCAGTTTTGCAGTGGCATCTCTATCAGAATTGATCTCCAGCAGGCCTTCTCCTCTCTGATATGGAGATACGCTTCTTATGAGGATCTGAAAATGGAGGCTTAGAACGTGTTGGGGAGTCAGAGAGCGTGTTTCTTGGCAACTTGCTTATCCCAATATGGCAAACTAACTGTCTTGTGAAGTGGGAGCCAAAGTGTTTGTGTGTTTGTGTGTGTGTGTCTGGGGTGGGAAAGCGGGATGGAGTTGTGAAGGCAGAGAGAGGAAGGAAGGAAAGGGCTGAGAGAAAGAGAGAAGGGAGGTAATGAAAGAGTAATTTCAAAACATTTAAAGAAACATTTCCCTCTCAGCTACCATTTGGATGTTGTTTCTGGAACGAGAAGCGCAAATGTTTTCCCTCGTTTTCTACCCCTCCCTCCTCTTCCTCCCTCAGACTGTTCAGGAAGGGGAAAAGGGAATTTGGGATTGTAATTTTTTTTCCTGATCACTGGCACGAAGCGTAACTGTGGACTGTATGTAGCTTTGTGTGTGGTGTGTGTACTCTGCCACACATGGGTACAGGGCCTG
The DNA here is from genome assembly GCA_034769285.1 of Lutjanus argentimaculatus. Classification (NCBI taxonomy): domain Eukaryota; kingdom Metazoa; phylum Chordata; class Actinopteri; order Lutjaniformes; family Lutjanidae; genus Lutjanus; species Lutjanus argentimaculatus. The sequence goes on along the minus strand of JAWZSL010000024.1, from coordinate 10,899,703 downwards.
TAGGCGGCTGTGATGCTGAGATTGATCCATACTCTAGTGGGGCATCTGTGCCTCTTGATGTGTGTGTGCGTGTGTGTCTGTGTGTGTTGGAGAGACCCTGGTGTTTGGCCTGGAGGAATGGAAACTGCTGACATCCTACCAGGACCTTAACATCCTTGACAGGTTGTGGTTGTGAATGTATTCTGTGTGTGTATGTGTTCACTGAGCGGTATGTCTGTTTTATTCCTCGCACACACACCAGGTAACAATTAGAAAGTGGATTATAGGTGAGGATAATTTGTTTAGAACAACATTGTTGGCACGTATCCTGACACATGCTGGAGTGAATGATGGAAACATAGCAGAGGAAATAGGTTTCATAGTGGGTTTTTGTGGGTTATTATGTTACAGCTAAAATAATCAAATTACATAGAAAAGTCACGATTTGCTGGAGTTTAAACAGGTTTTATATCTCAAGTTACGCAAGCAACAAATATTCAATTAGTTATCAAATATCAAATTAATTGGCAACCATTTTTATAATAGATTAACCATTTTGATTCATTTTGTAAGAAAAATGCCTAAATTCTCAGATTTTGGCTTTTTAAATATAAACATTTTCTGGTTTCTTTAGTTTCTAACTAATTATCTTTGGTTTATGGATAAAATAAGACATTTGAGGAGGCCACCTTGGGCTTTCGGAAATGGTGTTCAACATTTTTCACCATTTTCTGGCATTTTATGGACTAGTGCTGTGCAATTAATTGACTTATCAAAATCGCAATATCTAAATTATGGAAGCTGGATTTTTTTTATAAAGGGAAAATATGTGACAAAATAGCATTATAATGAAGTACCGTAGTGCTGCAGAGATGCCATGGCCTGCGAGTCTTGTTCTCCAGATCTAAGAAAATGTGTTTGTTTGATGCAGACCCCAGCAAATGTATTTTTTTTAAATGATCATCCCCCACAAATTTTGAATCATATTGCAATTGCAATGTCTGTCAAAATAATTTGAATAGGATATTTTTGCTACTTTGTAGTAGTTTCTGTTCACTTCACCTCTGCAGTAGAGCTGCACAGTATGGTAAAAAAAAATTGTATTACAATTTTTCATATTTACTGAAGAAAAAAAATCATGAAGATGTGATATTTACTGAGGTCTGTACCAAACAAACATGTTTTCTTTCATCTGGAGAACGTGATGGCCAGGTTGTCTATGCAGCACTACAGTACCTCACTATAATGCTGTTTTCTTGTACATTTTTCTTTTCTCAGAAGATAGCAAGTTGGTTCTGGTTCTGTGATTTGGATATTGCGCTTGGCCATATTGCAATTTTATTGCGATTGCGATTAATTGTGCAACCCCGACTCTGCAGTTAATCCATGGATTGGTTGAGCCAGCCCATAGAAATTAAGAGTTGCAGGTGCAAAAGGGTGATGCATCTCGTAATTAAGAGAAACGTGTGCACATATACACACGAGGTACAGCAACACATTAGCACAACTTGACTTATTTTTTTTTAAATTGTTTATTTAATTCTGTTTCCTCTGCCCTGTCAAGTTTGTAATAAGTGTTAAGTTTTGCTGCTTAATGTAAATCGTTAAAAAAAACACTCAGACATCAAGACAAAACACACAATGAAGGGATCAGTTAGAGAGCTTGTGCAGCCTGACATACTCTAAAAGGTAATCTAGCCTACAGAGACCAGTGCAGGTGCAGATCTCTAAATCAGAGAAAATTACATGTTTGGGTGGGTGGTGAGTGGTTGATTTATTTGTTCGTTCGTACGGATTCAGATCAGCTCAAAGCCCAACCACACATCACTACTTCACATGCAAAGGATGCAGCATGTAATCCAGCATTATTGTGTGTAATTCTTTCTCAGTGATGTCAGCTTCACTGTTCACCATCTGCTCCCCTACAACCATATCAGAGCTGTATGAAGTTGTTGCTAATGCAAACCCAACATCTCCTGCTGCTGCTGGTTTACATCAAAAGCATCCAACTGGCAAAACACAGGATGGCCTTCATTGTGTAGCAGACATAGGAAACTTAACCGCGGTTTAAAGTGCATCTACAAAACAACAGTCACTTGACAACAGTCGTCAGTGGATCAGTAGTAGGAGAGTAATAGAACAAGACGGAGCAACTGCAATGAGCTGTTAACTGCTTGCACCATATGCTGGGTGAATTCAGATCCCGGTTGCTCATCATGTGATTAAAAGAGACCAATTATTGAGCTCAAGCGGTCACAGAGGTGTTTGAGAGGTCACAAACGTGTGGCCAATTAAGTAGCCTATTATTTTTGTTTGAGGACACAAATGTATCTTTTACATAGTTTTGTATAAACTGTGATTAAATTAATGTGTAAAAATCTAACTTTAACAACCTCAGAGCACACACAGCTTTGGTGACCCCTTGTGATCTTTGGCGCACCCCTAGAGGGGGCTGGACCCCAAGTTGGGAACCAGTGCTCTAGATTATAATGGTATTAACACATAAGGTTACTTTTTAGAAAAACTAGAGAAAATAAAATTTGGAGGTGCATGTTTTTTTGCAGATGAACAGGACTTATTAGTAGATAGTAGTGAGACTAGACAGGTGGCCAATAATCGTGTGTGTGAGTATGTGTTTGCTATAATGAGTAATAGAGGAAATTATAAATGGTCTCTTTTTTGAGATAAAAGCTCATCACCAATGTTCTGCTCCTCAGTGCTCCACACAGGACAAGGAGTGTGTTTTCCAGCAGAGTTAATGTACTGAGACTAACTGAAGGTTAATCACAGGGTGTGTGTGTGTGTGTGTGTGTGTGTGTGTGTGTGTGTGTGTGTGTGTGTGTGTGTGTGTGTGTGTGTGTGTGTGTGTGTGTGTGTGTGTGTGTGTGTGTGTGTGTGGCATGTCTGTATATTCCCATGAATTAGCGTGATAGTGTGGATTGGTATGTGCACGCATGTGCGTGTCTTTAAATGTGTATTTGTTCACATGAGTGTGTGTTTGAAGCTCCTGCAGTGTCTCTGACTCAAAGGGCATTCACTGCAAACGCACACAGAACTGTTTGCACATGTCAGCGGTCATACAGCGATGCAGTGCAGCCACTTCAGCTACGCACACAGAGACCCCTGAGTACACACACACACACACATTCAGTGCGCAACACACAAACATGGAGAGACTTGAAGAATTAGGCTGGGTGTGGAAGCATCCACCTACACAGTATTTTTCAGAGCAGAGAATAGAGGCACACTGCATTACTCCTGTGTGTGTGTGTGTGTGGTGTGGTGGTGTGTGTGTGTGTGTGTGTGTGTGTGTGTGTGTGTGTGTGTGTGTGTGTGTGTGTGTGTGTGTTGCATGCTCTGTTTGTGATTAATTGGAAAGCTGCATTTGCTATTGATTTACAATGCACTGTGTGTGTGTGCAGGCGCTGACGGACTGTGGTTTTAATGTACTGATTTAGATGCAGGGGAAACTCAGTGAGCACAGCATGTCTCTCAGATTCCCACAGGACTAATACAGAATCTCACACACACACACACTGGGTCCCTTCCCCCTCGCCCATATACAGACAGCACCCTTTCCCCTACACACATGGTTAGTTTTATCAGGGTAATGGCTGAGCGGTGCATTCAGTAATGGGCTGGGTGGGGGCGAACCTCAGCTAAACATGAAACCTCTCCGGCTCTCAGGAGGTTGTGATTGGAAGAGGCAGTAATGGTTCAAAGGTTCAAAGTTTACTAATGGTTAGATTGCACACATGCAGGGAGTGGAGTCTAATAAAAACAAGCCTAATAAAAACAATCGATAACGCCATCATGTTGAGATATGGAATGTTTTATGGAGATTTACTCTGTCAATATTGCCGTGATGGAGCTGGTTTTAATGGTTAAGTGCGTGACATCAACATGCTTTGACTGAAATTTAGGTACGCAGATCAGTGTGTGCACAATGGATTATTAGTTCAAATCAAATAGATGAGTGGTGGTCGGTGTTCTTATGTTGAAGCCAGGGTCAGAATGATAATTTGGCCTGGTAATGTATTTTTATCATAATGAAGAAAGTTAATGTTAACCATTGATGTAAATAAAGATGGATGCCATGGCTCTGCTTCCTCCCACTGTACAAAAATGAAGCCAAAATATGACAGATACAAGCGCTGCCATCTTGCGCCGGTGATATCATTTGGAGCCCTATACAGCCAGCTGACAACCCTGTTTTTAAAGCATCAAATAACTAATTAAAACTAAAAACGAACACCTGAACAGCAGTTTGATTTAAAAACTACCTAAAATGACAGAAACCATCTTTGGGAAAAATTTATTTGACGTGTAATTTGATGTTTTATTTTTGCCCACGTTCTATTTATTCACACTTGCAAGGCAGGATTCAAAAATATTCACATTCACGAAGCTGAAATCAGAATTTGGACTTTTTTTTGTAAAACATCGCTCAAACTGATTAATCGATTATATCGATAAATCGCAGCAGGAGCTAGGCAGCCTTGTGTGCAATGATCAGGTCGCCACCATTGTTTGACTCTATGCGTGACGATTGTGGATGTTTTTAGTTGGCGGTTACATTAACTGTCCTTTTCTTCTGTGTGTGGTCTGTCTGTGGTCTGTCTTGTGGAAAGAGAGTGCACGGTGGCTCAGTAATAATGTGATTACAACAGACTGCTTCATGTAGAAGCATCAGCATGTATCGATTGTGCGCACACACATGGGAAAGTTACAGCACGTACAGTATAAATCGATCGTCTTTGTCATTCATTAGTTTGGTTCTCATGCTTGCGAGGGTGAGTGATGGCCTTCGTTCTTCTTTCTAGGTGATGCCTTCCCGGCAGGCTCCAGTCCCTTCCTGTCAGGTTATCCGGGCCCCTCCCCATTGACCTCTGACCCTGCATACAGATCAGCCAATCCCAGCAATCTGCAGATGGCTCAGCTTTGGGCATCACATGCTCATGAAGGTAAATCACCATCACTTGCATTTCTTTGACCCTTTTCCTGTGTTTCTCTCTGTCTTTTTTTGTCTCAGATAATTGCAAAAATTACGAAGTATATAAAATTAGGTCTCAAAATCCTGATAAAATGAGCAGTTTTCTGCTGTGAAAGACTGAGTGCGGGTTCGCTCTGCTTTACTGGACATGTCCAGACATGTTTTAGCCACCAGAGCCAGATGATGCTGACCTATCAATTTGTTCCTCTTAGTCAGCAACAGGGTGGTAATTTTTTTCTTCACTGTTGGGTTGTTGGAACTGAAGTGAGCTGTAACTGCCAGATTGATTTAGACTGAAAGAGGTACTGACTGATGTGGAAGGTGGAGGCATCGTTGTCGTCAGTGAGTCGGTTGGTGAGGCTTACATTGTGTTGGAGGACCATGGCTCTGTTGCATATTTCAGGTCTGCCCAAAAAAAAATCATGAACACAGAAATTTAGTGGTCTAATTTCAGAACTCAGTACTCATTCAGTAGTTTTCAGTCTTTTCATGTGTTCTGTTAATCACAAACTGTCTTGTAATCAATTAACAGTAATAAAAATTTAAAAGTCAGAATTCTCTGATTGTACCTCTTAAATGTGAACATTTTCTGGTTTCTTTCTCATTTCTGAGGACATCATCTTGGACTTTGTGAAACACTGATCGGCATTTTACACTCTTTTCTGGCATTTCATGACCAGACAATTAATCAATAAATCAAAAAAAGTTTTTTTCAGTTGTGAAGATTCTGAAAATAATCGACAGATTGATCGACAATGAAAATGATCATTAACTGCAGCCCTAGTACAAAGTGTTGAGAAGAAAAACTTGCCTTTTCCTTTATATGGCCTTTAAAGACACAGGTGACATGATCGTGTTCTTGTGACATTTGTCAGGTGAGCTCCTGTCCAAAGCCCAGGAGGCTCATTCCTCTCTTCCTCATTGCTTACACCAGTGGGATCCTGTTCCATTTCTGTCTCTCTGCTGGTAGCTGTGCTCCCAGCTCTGTCCTATATGCTTCTTGTTCCCCCTGTCCTCCACCTGTCTCTTACTTTCGCCTGTCATGCGTTACTGTAATCTATCTTCCTCTCTCTTGTTCTTTCTTTTTTTGAGCTTCCTGTCCAGTATGCACTTTGTCTCTGTCTCTCTCTCCCTCTCTAGCTCTCCTGCCCCACTTTTCCACAACGTCTCTCTCCTGACCTGCTTATGAACACACTTTTAGACACACACAGGTGTGTATAAATATATCTGTGTGTGTTTTTGTCCTCTCCTTGGACCTCTCTGTCCTCTTCGTCTTCTTAAGGCCTATTCAGTAAGTGATTGAATCTCTGTTCTCTCCCGTCCTTTCGTGTCTCCTTATCAAATCTCGCTGGAGTAGAAGGTCAGATAGGAGGAAACGTATCCTGCAGTGCATTTTGGCGAGGTAAAGGGAGAAGGACAAACGGATCCGATTTAGGATTCATTTAAAAACTGATTGCATCGCCTGTGTGACACAGATCTTATTCAGTGCTTTTCCAAACACGTTAAATCAGATTGTGTGTGATAAGTTTTTTTTTTTCCTTTCCTTTCCTTTTCTTTTTTTTTTTTTTTTAAGATTTGGTCTCGATCTTACTATCTTCAGGGAGGTTTCAAGGGGGCGGCACTGGCACATGATTGCACTTATGATCATGGGTAATAGTCTGAGCAGTAACTTCCTCTGATCCCTGGCATCCGCTCAGAACAATAAAACCCTAAAACAGATACGGATTAAACAAACAAGATATGATGTTGTGAAGAAGTGGGGGTGGGGTAGGGGGGTTAACCACGTTAGCTATGTGTTCACTGTAATACAAAAGCAGCCAGTTAGTAGCCAGTAGAGGCTCATTTTCCAACATGTCCATCACTGAAACGAATCGTTAAAAACATTACAGCAGTGCAATGAATGCACTTAACATTGACTGGAACAGTGTTTCTTAACCTGGGGGTCGCAAGGTAATTTCTGGGGGTCGCCAGATGGTAACAGGAAGAGAATAAAATAATATATTTGTAGCATGCAGCACAGAATAGGAGCCAGGAAGTAGCTCTCAGCAACACCAGCCCTAATGATATTCAACATAAGGTTCAAGCACTCAAAAATATGTAAAATAGAGCTGCCATTATAAAATGTAACAGCCACCAACAAAAAAAACATTTCCATTTGTACCAAAGAATAACAAACTTAACAAACTATTCAGCCCAGCACAAAGCAGAATGGGAAGTAAGGGCTATTTTAGACAGGGGAATATTTTTTACATTACATCATCTGTGCCAGTGATATAATTTGCCTCAGACGAGATTTCATAGTGTGTTTGCCAGAGTCAGAGAAATGGCCTTCATGTTTGAGTTTCTCAAGCAGATTCGGGTGGGGGTTGCGATCACTAGACTGGTTATTCTGGAAGTCACATGTCACGACTTAAAGATTGAGAGCCACTCGACTAGATAGTGCAACAATATGAAACACAGAGAGAGAATAGAGTTGTTGTGCTAAATGAACCTTTGCAGTAATACAACTTGCATCATCAGTGAAACAAATGGAGGATGAGAAGACTTACAGTAACATAAGAAGTTCTGGTCAAACTCGAGTAACCATATGTATTTCACCTGTCTCTCTCCCTCTTTGTGTGCTCCATATTCAGAGGAATGCAGAGGAGGGAAACTTGCCTTCAGGGCCAATCCCTCCCAAAGCAGTGGTAGGGGAAACACTGCATTGATTTGAGAATGAATCATATAATATTTGGCATTCTTTTTGGCATTTAAGAAAAAAAAATTTGGCCCAGCAGGGGTGCCCGTTGGCCTGGCACCTTGCCAGGTATGTATAGTTATAAGGGTGGGAGAAATAATTGATTCTTAGAAGATTATGAATTGATGTTGAAGAGTCAACAATTAGAAATTTAAAATCCAATTCTCAACATTGTCATCACTTGTAACAATTCTGTAATACGGTCTGAACCAGTTGGATGGTGAAACGCAATGGACGTAAACATGTGCATCGTGTTTACTTTATGAACTACTTGTAGAGTTTTGGTGAGGATGGCTGAGCGTGCACAAGTGCATAGACAAATGGCACTGCTATCTTAAAAGCTTTAAAAAATGACGCATCAAGATGCATCAGTAATTGTTTTATAATAGCATATTAACACTCAGATTGGATCGAATTGAATCGTGATGTGCCAGGAGATTCTCACCCTTTATACAGTTACAGGCACACACTGTTGTATGTGCATTCTGTTACCATGACACAGAGCCAAGCTCGCTATTTTGAGTTGTTTCCAGTCTTTATCCTACACTAAGCAAAACAGCTGCTGGCTGTTATATAAATTTACATATGTAACTGTTCTTTTATTGCATAATCACATCCATGCCTCGTTTCCTGTGAGGGCTAACCGAATCCAGCAGATGCATTAAAGCTTCTGTTTTGAGAGCTAATTAAAGAATGTAAATATACTGTGTGGCTACTGCAGATGTCATCCATGAATATTAAGGCAACTAACGATTATTTTCATTATCAATTAACCTGTCGATCATCGTCTCACTTAATCGATTTGTTGTTTGGTCCATAAAACGTCAGAAAATGGTGAAAAATGTTTCCCAAAGACCAAGATGATGTCCTCAGATGACTTGATTTTGTCTGTGCTCAGGTTGCTGTCATAGAGGACTAAAGAAACCAGAAAATATTCACATCTGAGAATCTTAAATCAGAATTTTTTTTTCAATTCTTTTCTTACAAAAAAAGACTCAAGATAATAATTAATTTTCAAAATAGCCAGCCATTAATTTAATAGTTGATAACTAATCGATTAATTGTTGCAGCTCTAATGAATATTGTTAAAAACAGGGTGTGATTGTATGAAAGATTATACCTTTTAAAGTTACACTTTTAAATATACATATTGATTACTGGCCCCTTTGCTCTGAGTGTTTGTTCCTGGCACGACACACACTGCTTGATTTTATATTCAGCCAAAGGAGGAGGGATAAAGGATAGATGGACTTTTGACACTTGACTTAAAGTTTAGCCTGAATTGAGGCTGCAGTATCTGAAGCTAAAACCTCCTGCTGGCTAAAGAAGCCACTGAATACACTTTCTCCGATATGAATAGAAATCTTTACCGCCTAAGAGAGATTCTTAATACCTGGTGGCTGGCTTTAATAGCAGCTAAAGTTACTAAAAGCTGGAGACGCTGCCCGGCGGCAGCTAAGAGGCAGACTTGGAAATGCCTGGGATGCACCGTAGCTGCACAGGAACCCCGTATCAAAGCTGTCGGGTGATCAAGGTTAGCTGTTAGCTGTGGTTAAAGGAAGCTTTGCAAGAAACCTATCCCGCATGCCTTTACTCTTGTCACATCACTCCTCTTACATTTCGGTCTGCTTGTGCCTTCCTGTAACCACTGCTCCCCCACCACCCGCCTCCTCTGGTTTCTCCATTTCTGCCTCTCAAAACGGAGAGAGCAGACAGATTTATACTTGGGCTCCCCTCCCCAGCACTTCGTGCTGGAATGGCAGCGGCATCTTTGATATTTCTTGGAATGGCCCGAGTGTGGGGACAGGGAATGTCTCACCCTCTCTGGGTGGCAGAGGTCTTTTTTTTTTTTTTCTTTTTATTACATGTGGCCTAACACACTGACACCAGCCAGCCAGCATCAGGGTTGCAGCCAGCTCAGCCCCAACACAGAAATCCAGAGCATTACACCAGGCGCGAGGCTTTGTCTATATTAAGATCTGGTCTCTGAGAGCAGCAGCTGGCTGTCAGGCAGACTGAAGCTGCCCCTGTGAACAAAACCAATCACTGCAGGTGACCCGGGGTCGACCGTAACCGTCGTGTTTAAAGTTTAATATGGTTTAAAAGAGGTCCAATCTGGTTTACATGCACTCAAATCTGTTGACCAGTCTGAGTTAGAGCTGAGAGTAAGTCGAGTACTCCACCAGCCCCGGGGTTCCCAAACTTTTTCATGCCAAGGTCCTACAAATATGTTGTGTCATTCACATATATATATATATATATATATATATATATATATATATATGTATATGTATATGTGTATGTGTTTCTTTACTTTCTTTGATGCAATAATAATTACATTTTAAACTTAATACAAGGAGTTTTTAACTGGTTATGAAACACTCTCAGTTTAATACTAATTCCTCCATATGACCTGCATAAGATAAAGAGATCATCTGTGAGAAAATTAGCTATTTCCAGATAGTCTGAATGACTGCCATCGGGGTGACTTGTCCTTGAAATCAAATGAAATGAACCTGTGTTTACATTTTCCCAGGCAAAGTTACAGTGAGTAGTACATTAGCCAGTTAAAAAAAAATATTTTTTTTTATTTTTTTTTTTAATTTATGTTATATTTTGTAGTTATTATAGTGGAATCTTATCACTTTTGTCCACAGGGGCTCCTTGTAGTAGCTTTAAATAATATATAAAATATAAATTTGATTTTATAATGCACATATAATGATACAACTTCGACTGTAAATTTTGAAATTATTATTTTTAATTTTAGCTGTTACTTTATTTAGCACACAGTAATTTGTGACATAAAAATGGGGGAAAAATCTCTCTTTTTTAGTCTTCTGTGATAAAAAGAATGAATATATTTGTGTTTTGGACTGTTGGTCAGACAAAACAAGACATTTGAGGACATCACCTTAAACTGTGAGAACATGTGAAGTGCATTTTGTTATTTCTTTACATTCTGCTGACCAAACAATTAATAATCAATTGAGAAAATAATTAGTGGATTAATTAATGAAAATAACTGGCAGTTGCAATAAAATGCTACATAAAGGTTGTAGTTATTAAATGGAATAAAATATCTGATTTATCTGTCATACAGGCCTGTGTCATTCCTTGTACCAACTTAATTTAGTTAATAAGTCAGTTAATCTGAAAGTAAAGGACTTCAAAGAAAGATGGTGAGCTATGGGCTTTCTAATGTTTATTAATTTGTCTGATAAATCAAATCATTAATATCATTTATTAACTGGCCCCTGGCCTCCTGTCATTTTGCAAAAGTGGCCATCAATCAAAGGAAGTTGAGAGTCTCTGACCTGCAGTAATAAATTGGCAACTGAGTTTGAAAATTTTCTACCTGTACCCAGGACTACATGCATTAATTTGATATGTGGGCTGCTTCGCTCAGTGGATGACGTTGGATTTCAGAGGGTTGCATCATTCTGTCATTCTGTTTGCAGCCATATTAAAGTTACCCATTAACTTCAGGTGGATGTTACTAGGGCTACAATGAAAGATTAGTTTCATTATCAATTAACCTGCTGATTATTTTTTCTATTAATCATCTGTTAAATGTACAAACAAATAATGGAAGAGAAGGCTTATCACTATATTGAGTGTGTGTGTGTGTTTCAGAGTCAAAGTTTATCTTCACTTGATATCGTCACTATATAATTTATAATATATAAAAAACGGCGAAAAGCAGCAAATCCTCACAGTTTAAAGTCAGATTTTTTTAAGCACATGCCGGTTAGATTTCTGACTCATTGCAGCTGTAGATGTGTGTACTAATATTCTCTTTGTGTTCTCCAGCGGCTTGTCCAGTAGCTCTAAATGGAAGCCTTGACATCTACATGGCTGAGCTGGAGAAGCAGTTACTGCATCGTCATCTCAGTTTTGTGTAAACTACATTGTGTGAACTGTCCTCTTTTTGTGTCTCTTCAGGCTACCCTCCTCTGCCAAGCAGCCTGTACTCCAGCCCTTATCTGTCCCTGGGGCACCTGGATCCTCCCTCGCTATCCCAGCACCCTCTCTACGACTCGCATAAAGGTCAGTCGCTGTCACCAACAGCCATCACAGAGACAAGTGGCTGAATTTAGTGTACAAATTCTCTCTTGTGCTGTGATGCATGAGTACAAGCAGGTTTTGTGTCGAACCTGTTTTATTTAGTAAGAAGACCTGTAGTTTGTTGTGGAACTGGGCCAGACCTCGGTTCAGGAATGAGCCACGTTCAGCTGACAGGAGGAACAGCTTTAGTGTAATGTATAGTGATTGTGCTTGTCCTGTGACTGTTTCAGAGCTCCTGTAGGTTTGTGTAACTGTTACATCTTCTTGGCAAGTCAGCATTAAAATATTTGACGACACTAAAAGAACCATCATCAATAATTTGATAGTTAATTAAACTTAAGTAGCTATTTCACTCTTAACAAATGATATTAAGTATTTGTTAATGATTTGTAACCCTTTAACAAATCATTAAATAGATAAATGGACCAGATATTTGTAACACTTTGTTTGTGGTTAATTAATTCATAGTTTGGAAATGTCTATGACTTACTTGGATGACTATTATACACTTCATATGCATGTAACTTGGGTACGTTGCATTACATATGTAAACTTTCCTAAGCAACATGCTTATTTTAACCCAAAGCATGATCTTTTCTTAAACCTACCCAAGTAGTTTTTGTGCCTTTATTTTGAAAGTCTCCTTTGATGTTGCATATTTATTACTGCCAACTTTACCACAGCGTCCTGCATGTGCAAAATTAATGCTAGAGGGGCACCTACAGTGTCATAGTTTGAAGCGTAGGGCCACTGGCCAAGCTGTCGTCTTTGAAAACTTGGGAGTGAGAACGTGTCGAATGTAAACATCATCTGGATGGTTATTGTACTTACTTACTGTTACTTTGTAAATGGTTAAAAAATACTGTGTAATGCATCTACAAACATTATTTGGATGGCGGCTGTAAAGTTGCAGCTGATATTTATTTAAGTTTACAGTAATTTTCAAATTATGTTTCTAAATCATATTTAAATATTATTTGAATGTTTGTTAATGGTAAAAGTTTAATTTTCTACTAATTTACCATTTATGAATGATGGTTATTATAAAGTCAATCATCAAATATTTATCATGCTCGCCTCTGCCTATTTTGCTCTAAATATCTTTCGACAGTCTGTGTTCATGTAGTGTGTTGTGTTTTTACACTCACATGTGTTTCATGTCTTTTAGAGGGATTTTACCTGCCAGCCTCCTTGAGCCAGTTGCCCCTGCATACCCCGTCTGCACCCCCGACCGCCCCGTCCAGCTCCACGCCCCCTCAGAGGACGTCCCGGGATGGTGGCAGAGACCGGCATTACCGGGGGGAGAGGGAGAGAGAGAGGGACAGAGAGCGAGAGAGAGAGCGGTCGAGAGAGGAGCCGAGGCCACACAGCGTGGTGGACCTGACACAGGACGGGCGGAGCGAGGAGGACCGCAGGGCGAGGAGCGGCGACCGGGAACGGGAGAAAGACAGGGATCGGGACACAGAGAGAGATGTTTGGTCCTTGCATCCTCATCACCACCAGCAGAAGTCACACTCCCAACCCTCCACAGCGGAGCTCAGATCCAGGCCCTCACCTCCTCGGCCTTCCTTGCCCTTAGGTGGGGGCGGGGGCGGAGCTGCAGGCAGGTTTCATGGACCAGAAACGGACAGAGGGGGTCGGGATGAAGAGAACCGGCCCCACCACAACCATAACTCTAATGCTAACACCAACAACTCAAACTCTCACTCAGACAGACAGAGGAGGAACGACTCTATGGCCACGTCGGCCGGGACCCTCCACATCTCTTACGCCCATCCTCCTGCGCTCCAGCCCTCCATGCCCAGAGAGCCTGTCAGAGAGCAGCGGGTCAGCGCACCCACATATGTGCCTTCTGTGGAGGTTTACGACGAGCGGGCCGGGCCCATCCAGATTGCATCGCAGGCCCGCGACAACAAACACAGTGACAAACACAGGGACAGAGAAAGGGACAGAGAAAGGGACAGAGACAGGGATAGAGACAGGGACAGAGACAGAGAGCGTGAGCGGGACAGAAAAGAGCGGGAGAGCTACAGGTTTCCTGAGAGGAGCACGATGGAGCATCCTCGCCTCTCCCAGTCTGGCGATTCAGGCAATCAAAGAGAGGAAGGTTCTGTCATTTGTTCCAATGGTTCCATTGGTAAACGGGGACAGGACGCGTCCTACTCCTCCAATCAATCAAGGTTCAGCCCAGAAACCAGGGACATCCCCAAACACTCGCTCCGATTGGGCATAGAGCGGGCAGGGGCGGAGCCTAAGTGGAATACTATCAGCCCATTAGCTAACTATGCCACGAGTCACATGGCTGCCCTGGCGGCCCAACACGGACACACACTCTCCTCTCCCCACAGCCAGCAGACGCACACACAAATGTCCCACTCACCTCACACAAGCCACCGGCCCAGCAACAACCCACACTCCGCCCACAGCCATTCCCCACAAACACTCCCCTCCCCACACAGACACACGCACGCAGGTGAGGAGGGGAGTCAAAGGCGCTACCTGGACCCATCGGCACTCTACCGACCTGGGGGGTCTGGTGCTGGAGAGCGGGGTGGAGGAGCAGGTTCAGATCCCACAGAGGTATCGGCCATGCAGAGTCTAATTAAATACAGTGGGAACTTTGCTGCTGAGGGACCTGGATCCTCCAGGCATGCCGCGGATGGCCGAGGGCCCTTTGGGGGTCTGGGTAGCATGATCTCGGAAAGCGAAAGAGAGAGGGAGCGGGAAAAGGAGAGAGAGCGGGAAAGGGAAAGAGAGAGGGAAAAAGACAGAGAGAGAGACAGGGACAGGTTATCAGTTGGATCAGGGGCGTTAAGAGTGCCTCCCCAGCTGAAGAGGGAGCAGGAGCGGCCGGACAGCGCCCGCTCGTTTGGCCGGGAGGGAGAAGGAGAGGTACGCCACCCTCCAGTCGGCATCGCTGTGGCAGTTGCTCGGCAGAGAGACAGTGGGAGCACCAGTAAACAGACCAGTGGACCTTCAGACCCACAGAGAACCCTGCTGCAAACAGCTATCAAAGGTAACCATGTCTCTTTAACTCATTTTAATGCCTCATCAGCACTTAAAGGGTAACTTGAGTATTTTTGCTCCACCCCTCACGTACCTCCTGCAAGACAGAAAAAATAAGTAGCAGGAACACACCAGGGGGCCAGCGCAGAGCTACAATGTTATCTGCCCACAGTCAAAGCACTACCACTATAAGTGCTTGTATGTGTCTGACCACCTTATGGAAAGAATCCCTACAGAGATAAAACTTTTTCTTAGTCAGATCCTTTTTAATTGTTTTCACCAAACTAACCAGACCTCCTTTGCAAAACTGTCATTTTAACGTCGCCATTTTCATTCAAACTCAAAAGAAACAAAAAGGAAACTCACGGAAAACATCTTGGCTCATCTTTCAACTATGACCAACTGTGGTTTTGTCAAAATAATAAACCCTTAATTCACTGTGTTCGATTTGAAAATATCAAGAGGAGCAAGAGGGAGGTCGCACATCAGAGAAGCTGCAGGGAGAAATGGCCTGTACAGCCAGAATATTTTCATATCTAATGTGGTGAATGAAGGGTTTATTTCAACCAATCCAGAGTTGGTGATTGTTGGAATGGTGGAAAAATGAGCCAAGACAATTAGTTTTATTTTGTTTCTGTCAAGTTTGAATTTAGATGACAATGTTAAAAATTACAGTTTTGCAAATAGTCTGGTGGCTTTGGCGAGAGTAATGAATCAGCTGTTTCTGGTTAAACAAAACGTATCTTACCCTTTAAAAAATGTTTCTCTCTTCAGAGATCTCTTCCATAATGTTGTCAGACACTCAGAATAACAAACCGAGCCTGTCAGTGCTAAAACAAGCACTTAAAGTGGCGATCAATACTGGAGCAATTTCAAAAATTGTTGTCCCTGTCATTTAGAAGCAAAACATGGGAAAATAGTGTTCAGTTTGAAAAATACCCAAGTTACCCTTTAAGAGCTGTATTCCTACGGTGCATTCTGCTAAATTTTCTTTTCTTTCATGTGAATGATAGAGGTGCAAATGAAACTGAAACGTGAATCACATATGTTGTGCTCATGCATAAAGGGAAACACCGTTTTTGGCACATGCATTTTCATTGGATCTGTGTTTGAAAAACTTGCCAGAAGTCCTGTGGCGACGTTTACCCAATCACATTTTAAAGTTTCTGGCAAGTTAAATGAAGTGCACTTAATTTATTGGAAACATTTTTCTAACGTATTTTCTGCTGCTTTTGCTTTCAACTGTGTCTCCACTGTGGCTTCTCTCAGAATCACACTGCAGGGAATGTAGATCCCCTTAGTTAAATGAACCGAGAGCAAATGATTCCTCATTTCGGTTCCCATGAATAATGGAGGATTCATTTTCTTTTCGGATCAAAGTCATATTTCCTCAGCCCTGTTTGACTTTGAGGTGTTCATGCATGTAACGTGATTGGAATAGTAAAAACAACTCTTTCCCCCCTCCCTCCTCCTCAAATTACTAATTATGTCATGGATTGTATTTTGTTAAAAGGCTGCGTTTTTGGCGAGTGTGTTTGCTCTCTCTGCACTGCATAGCAATTCCTGCCATACAGCCGCTCTATTCTTGTATACGTCAAGGTCATTCAGCTACAGTGCTCCCTCTCCATCGCTCTGTCTGTCTTTCTCCTTGTTTCTGTCCATCTGTCTGTTCTCCCACAGTTCACCTCTCCATCTCTCTTGCTCTTTTCATCTGCTTGAATGTCTCCCTCCTTCCTTCGCCAGCCTTCCTTCCTCTGTGAGAAGCTCTCTTTGTAGCGGCACTCCCTCCTTGTCCCACCTCAGGCCCCCTGCTCTTTCTCCACTCTTTCTTCAGCTCCATCTCCCCACCCCACCTCCACCCTCTCTGCATTAAACATGTCATTACAGAGTGCAGCTAAAAGCTACAAACAAGCCTTGAATTACAATAAGACCATGGGTGCGTTGCTAAGCAATGGATCAGTCTTGAGAGTGACGGACTGTGTGTGTGCGAGCGTATATGAGGAATTGCATGTGTAGATGTTTGTGTATTTGCGTGTGCATGCACGTGCATCCCTGTTGGGGGCGTTTATTCATTTCCTTGCTTGAGCAGAGTGATTGGTCTAATAGCATCAGCCCCTCACGCTAACAAGAGCTCTAAATAAACAGCAGAGGATTTACGCAGAAAACGCAAATAGATGGATGGATGGATGGGTGGATGGAGAAGAAGAAGAGTAGGCTAATGATAAGAAATGGACGCAGATCGATAGGTTGATAGATCGGAAGAGGAGAGGTATGTCGGGAAGTAAAGAAGTGAACAGATAGCGTGAGATTGAGGAAGGACCGGCGACGGAGGAACAGGGAGAAAGAGGGGGCGTGCAGCGCTAATCGCTGGCTTTCTGATGCAGAGAGGATAGCATGTGGGACAGGCTCCCTGTAACCTTGGTAACAGTCTTGAAACCTTTCCTGCGGAGCATGTCAGGGTTTGTTAAAGTCTCTTGTCCCTTTACGGGCTACACACACACACATGCACACACTCCTCGAGCAGAACTGAAGGGTTCAGCACACTTGTATAAAACCTTTCTGCTGCTTGGGGACCTCCAGTCAGCGTGGATGGCAATAGAGGAGTGTTAACGGGGGAAGAGTGCGAGCAGGAGATCCTCATGTTTATTCTGGATTGCTTGGCTGAGTGCTGCTGCTTCCCTTCTGTCTTTTTTTTTTTTTTCCTGCCATCTCTTGTCTTTGGCCATTGGCTCTCATAGTAGCAGGAGTGGTTTAAAGGGATAGTTCAGCACAAATCAAAAATACTTATTTTTCCTCTGGTCATCTAGGTTGATTTGGTGGGAGTTGTTGAGTTTTGGAGATGTTGACCATAGAGACATCTGCCTCCTTTTGAGTATAAATGGACTAAATGGCACTCGGCTTGTGATGCTCAAAGTGCCAAAAATAATGACCTGGTTACTCAGATAATCCACAGACCTTGTTGTGAGCAGTTTCATATAGGAACTACGTTCTTTCTGAAATAGAATCTACTGAATGCATTCTTTCTGGCAGAAAGAAAGTCAATCCACAGACTTTTTTTGTGATCAGTTTCATGTAGGAACTGATCACAAAAAAAGTCTGTGGATTATCTGCGTAAGCAGGTCCTGATTTTTGGAAAGAGACTTTGCCATACTTGGCAATCCTGAGACTATGAATATAGGGAGGGTTTTAAAACCAAAAAATTTTAGTTTAGGAGACTTTGATCGCTGCATGTTGGTGACTTTTAAAGAACGACAATAACAGAGCAAAACAAAATAACATAATTGTCATGTTAAATACTTTTAATTTTACTTTTAATTCTTAAGAAGGAATACCAGTAGGGCTGTAACTAACGATTATTTTCATTATCGATTGATCAGTCGATTTTTTTTCTTGATTAATTGATTAATAGTTGTTTGAAAATATCAGAAAATGGTGAAAAATGTCAATCATTGTTTCCCAACTCCATGATGACGTCCTCAGATGTCTCAGGTTGTCCACAACTTAAAGATATTCAGTTTACTGTCAGAGAGGAATAAAGAAACCAGAGAATATTCACATTTAAAAAGCTGAAATCAGAGAATTAAGCCTTTTTTTTTTTATTACTCAAACTGATTAATTGGTCGTCAAAATAATTGGCAATTAATTTAATAATCAATTAACAATCAAACATGAACTTGCATAAATCTTCAGCATAGACTATATTCATCAGTTTTCTTTCATTCATTTTTTTGGAATTGTTCTCTCCAGGACGTCTGGGTCGGTGTAGCTGTATTGTTGTCCAGGTGGAAACAGTTGACTTTTGGAGTTACAGTGCTTATACATGTTGTAAAGTGCCAGAAACGCATTGTGATAAAAGACAAAAGGTGTGAAAATTTGGGAGAAATTCAGGAGAATTGTGATCCTGGAATAAATGGAGGGATAGGGTTGGGAAGTATGGACATTGTTTTTCAAATGTATTTTTGCTCTGTGAGCACCACAAGCTAAATGCCATTTAGTCCCATTATATTTGAGAGAAGGCAGACATCTCCACGGCCGATATCTCCAAAACTCTGCAACTCACACCAAAAGAATCTAGATGGATAAACAGCACGACATGTAAGAGGAAAAATATGTATTTTTGATTTTGGTGTGAACTGTCCCTTTAAGGCTGTGTGTGTAGTAAGGCAGTAGTTGTATGTTCACACATCTCCTGTGGCACTAGACTAATAACTGATAAGAGCTGACACTCAGAGTGAGAGCTGTCACTCCATTTGTGTGTGTGTTTGTACTGTATGTGTGCACACACGCTCTGTGTGTTCAGGCTGTGGCCCAACATCGTATTTTTAGCTTCTCCTCTCATTTGGACATGCTGTGTTGTGTCACCATTACATAGCCAGAGTCACCCAGCCTTCTCCCCTGTTTCCCTCTGCTGCCACCCATTTCTTCTCATCTCACCAGACATCTCTCCAGCATTGCTCTAAACCATCCAGTGAATCTGTGTCACAGCTTGTATCCTTTTCTTTAATATATTACATGTGGGATCGGGGTTTAAACATTCAGGGAGCCTCAGTGATGCAGCTACTGAACATCTTTATCTAATCTCTTTCTCTCCCCCTGCACCTGAACCCGTCACAGATGAGGAGCGAGGGGAGGAACGTGCTCGTCACCATGATGACAGACTGCTGGCCGGCCGGCTGGAGCGTGAGCAGAGAGAAAGTGCTCAGGTAAGGGGGTGTGGCTGCTATGTCAATTTATCTATATTAACCCACACTGAAATTGTGTTAGAAGATAAAGGGATATTCAGATGATTTGAAGTGGGGTTGCATGAGGTACTTATCCATGGTCAGTCTATTACCTGCAGTAGAGGGCAGTCAGCACGCCTCGGCTTGGAAATGCCGGGGCACGACCCTACTTCAAATAATCCGAACCATCCCTTTAATCACGGCAAACAAATATGCACAAATTATCAGTTCCATATCTCCCTGTTCATAAAATCTACATCTAAACACACAGTGCTGAATAAAAATGTTCCTTGTTTCCTTCCAGAGAGTCCAAGGAGCTGGCAGAGTTTACTCAAATGCACCCTGCTCCGCTGTCTAGTGGCCTGACGCCCAGCATGATGACCCCCAGCCTCATGACCCCCAACCTTATGGTGACAGGCGGGGCTGCCCTGGCAGGGACGGGACGATGGCCTCCTGACCCTTCAACTCTGACCTCTCACCCCTGGATGCCCCGGCCTGGAGCCCCACCAGTCTGGCTCTCCAGCTCACCATACAGTAAGTGGACACACACGTGATGGAGAACATCACTGCGGCATCACTGTTAAGTGCTACAAGCACATGTTTAGATGTTCCAGAAAATTCTTGACATTCCTTGTTACACACTTTTTATACAACAGCTTAATCTAGGCATGTATTTTAGCGAGTTCAGCAATTTCACAGCTTGTTTCAGAGGACAAGTGATTAGATGTTCTTTAGAGTTGAAGATTCAATTAGTCCACCATCAGAAAATTAATGGGCAATGATTTTGATAAACAAGTCTTTTTTTTGTAAACTAAATACTTAACATTAGTTCTAACTTCTGAATTGTGGAGATTTGCAGATTTTTTTTTTTGTTTGTCATAGTAATCTGAATATCTGTGGGTTTTGGACTGTTGTAGAGCTGTAACTAATGATTATTTTCATTATCGTTTAATTGTTGATTATTTTCTCGAATAAACTAGTGGAATAATCTACTTGTTTGGTCCTTAAAATGTCAGAAAATGGTGAAAAATATTATCTTCTCCCAAAGCCCAGGATTATATCCTCAAATGTCTTGCTTTGCCCACAACCCAAAGATATTCAGTTCACTGTCATAAAGGAGTAAAGAAAAAAGAAAATACTGGTAGAATTGCCGATTCTGCATTTGCAGCTCTTAACTTTTTCAGTGAGCATCTATGTCTTCATCTCTGTGATCAGAGCTATCCAACCTGGTGCTAAAGACTAAAGAGTCTAAATCAGTTCAGCACCACGTGGCATGCTTGCAAAATTCTACATGTGCCCGTGTAGCCTTCTCTGATTGGTGGAGCAGAAAAGGGAGGCGTTGTCTGTCTGTCTGTCTGTCGAGTGGCTCGTCCAGCAGCAGCCTCCAGGGGTCAAGTTCCTCAGACATTCCTGATCTTTGCAGGACATTCCTGCTCCTCCAACGCTCGCTGTCCAGAAATAATAGCATCAAGATACACACATTTATGTGTGCTTGCACGTAACTATACACATAACGTCTGAAAATGTGGAAAACACACACACGCACAAGTGTACACAGAGCTCCCTAATGGCCAGCTCTGTCTAGACACTGGGCCTGAAAAAATAAAATCGCTCAAACGCAGCTAAATTCAGTGTGTGCTCACTGATGTAATGCCATTATGGCTTCAACATGGCTATATATATATATTTGGTAAATAATGATTCTGAGTAAATGTTAGTTTTGACTTGGCTGAGATTTTTTTCTATTCTCATCTTCCTCAGCCTCTAACATTTTTCAGCTTTTTCTTTCCATTTTTACCCATTTGTTCCCCTCTCCTCCCGTCCAGGCCTGGGTCCTTCCTCACTCCACCAGACCCTCCCCCCAGGCTACCCACCCCCTCTGCCAGGCTCCATACCCCCTCCCTACCAGTTTGCCAGGGACCCACAGTCTGGACAGCTAATAGTCATCCCCACTGAACACCTGCCACACTACGGTATGAAAGCCGCTCTCTCTGTTTGTCTCTGTGTGTACGTATGAAACGGGTACATGATGTTGGTTGCCTGTTTTATCATTTTGTTACGTTTTGGCAAAAATAAATAATTACCATGTTCTTTCTGAAACAGATGTTAGTATTAGTAATTAGTGGAAACAAATAAGACCGTATCCAACAATAATGACAGCCTCCATATGTTATTTTGGATTGAATGCCAGTAGTTTTTGCTTTCTGCTGCTTTACAGCACAGAGAGGAAGACACTGTGATGCACTTTACACATGATTATCATCTTCTGTAAAGTGAAAGAGAAAACAAGATGATATGAAGCATCACAATAGAGCAGTGATTCCCAACCAGGGGTACTTTTAGCCAGGCGGTACTTCCACAGTGGCCACAGGGTACATGAAACTATTATAGTTTGAGTGAAAACTAGTCACCAAGGAAGCTGAAAAATCTGTTAGTTAAAGAGGTAATGGAAACAGGATTGAAATATATAGCTGCGATTAATGGAAAACTGTTGAAATAGTTGGTTAAAAACTAATACATGAATGATTTGAAACCGCTAGGTAAAAGTAATTGTTCAACAGTTGAAATTTTTATCTTAAGACACTCTAATGGCTAGATGGTTGAAACTGGTAGATTAAAGCAGTGTGTAAACAATTGAAATTGTTACCTAAAGGTATTATAAAGGTATTATAACTAAAGTTGAAACAGTTAACTAAAAGAAATGGCTCAGTAGTTGATATTTATAATAAATTGAGATATATATCATCAAAATAACTGCAGTAGAGGGTGGATGTTGGTTAAAGTAGAAATGTCCTGTAGTTGTAGCCGGTTTAAATACATTTTTAAGTTATCTTCCTCCTCCTGCCCTGCTCCTTTGCTCAGCAGGAGGTGATGTTCTGGAGCGTGGGGCCCCGGTGTGGTCGGGGGTGTACGGTACAGGCAGCTCGCTGCAGCATGCAGCTCAGCTCCAGCTCCTCTCCCAGCAGCAGATGCTCCGGCAACAGGAGCTGCTCATGATCCAGCAGCACACAGCGCAGGTCCTGGAGCTGCAGAGGAATGCGCAGCTAGTCGTAAGTAGACTTGGTGTTGTTCAGTGCACACACGCCAATAACTACACAAACGTAAAGCACAACAGTCCTCCAGCTGTATGAGAACAAGCATCAAATCAACAATAAACACAACGATAGTGGCTCTACTTGCTGTTTAACCACACGTTTGGGTTGGCATATGTGTAGCGTTAATTTCTGAGGATGTGCATTGCTCCAAATGGACACAAGAGATGCAGACAGCATGGTGGTACAAACGTGTAGTTAAATCCTCTTGCCAGTCAGGTGTACAATTATGCTGTCTTTGCTCTGCTGCACAGATCAGCGTCA
Organism: Lutjanus argentimaculatus; assembly: GCA_034769285.1. Classification (NCBI taxonomy): domain Eukaryota; kingdom Metazoa; phylum Chordata; class Actinopteri; order Lutjaniformes; family Lutjanidae; genus Lutjanus; species Lutjanus argentimaculatus. The sequence continues at coordinate 10,876,843 of JAWZSL010000024.1, read as the reverse complement.
TTATAAATTACCAAAAATATACATTAAAAAAATCACATGCATTGAAAGAAATAAAGAATAGGGGTCCTTTCAGTCTGCCTCCATCAAATGGGCAAATTTACAACTACCTCACTGACTCTTCAGGTAATATATTTCAGACTTGTGTCACTTTTTATATCACGAAGACACTGTATTTGGCTGTTTTGGTACTGTTGAACCAAACTCCATTCTAAAAGCAGGTGGTTTTTATGGTAGGGCCATATTTTTCACAGTAAAAACTTTACTGACACTATCACTTAGACTGTTTTCTGATTCATTTCAGTCTACAGTCACAATCTGCACACACGTCATTTACTCGGTAGCATCATTAGCTAGCCTGCAATGAAGTGCCACAGACACACCTGCAACATGCCGCTTTTACTGTGCTTGTTTTCACCTAAAGGGGGGCGTGGACCTGAAGACACTGTGTGCAACAATGGTGCTCATTTATGTTTTTAATAGATTCAGTCAATAATGCAGGTCTAAGGCAGAGAGGAGTATGCTATATGTATATTAGGCTTTGGGCATGCACACAGTACTTGTTACTTGAATTCTGTCATTGTTGGTTTTGGTCTTTTTATGGGATTTGTTGATAATAAGAAAAGTGTAGAACGGTTTATGTAACTCAGACGATATACAGCCTTAACATGTTTTTTTGTAACAAAAAAGCTGTATAACACATTCAGTAAACGGCCATTTACGCCGCACATCCTGCAGCTGCAGATGAATACAGTCAAGGAAGTCTCAACAATGCAGCCACACAGTGATGTTTATTCCCTGAAGCAAAGTGATGTCACATCATACATACACAGCACGTACAGAGCCATCTCCTCTGTTGTGTTTCAGGAGCGTTTAAAGGCCAGCGAGCACCGGCCAGAGATAGAAGACAAAGCAGACAAGCGGAACGCTGACCCCAAGCCCCGCCCCTCCTCCATATCCTCCCCGTCTCCCTCACCCGCCCTGCACCCCCACAAACCTCCTCCCCCCTCTCGCTCGCCAACCCCATCTACCTCCTCCCTCACCCCGCTACCTCTGCTCCCCTCGCCGGTGACCACCCTCAAGTCAGAGGACGGCGGGCAGAGAGTGTTGTCTCACCCGGCGACGCCCCTGCCTCACCCGCCTTCCCCCCGCTCGGCCTCACCGCCCCCGTCCTCGCCACGGCGGCCTAAACAGGAGGCGGCTGAGGAGGGGGAGGTGGGACGGAGGGAGCAGAGGGGGGACAGAAGCCGGCCTCCGCACCCTTTCAGAGCATCTACTCTGGTGAGTGTTAACAAATCAGTCATCAGCCAACCTGGAAGTTAGCATCGCTCTGATTCCCTCCAAAAACCAATTAGATTCTGGAATAGTGCACAAAATAAGCTCTGTGGCAGACATTTATATACTCGAAAGTTATGATACTTTCTTGTTCAGCAAGATAATCTTCACAAAAGAACACCACTTGTATGGTTTTTGAAGCATAAATGCAATCGATTAATGCCGCACATTTATTAAAGCTGAAATTAAACACTGTCGCTTGTCATGGATACAGTCAGTGTTCTGTATATTCTAAACACACATACTAGCATAAAAGGACAAGTGCTGAGGTGCTGAATTGTTGACCTGTGGCTCTAATTTCTCTATTTTTGCTTAATTGTTCCAACAGATCTCCCTCCCGGTTACCCCTACCAGTCCATCACTGCCCCATTTGGCTCACCTTTCCCTCCTTACCACATCCCGCCGCCCACTGGGCCAAACACAGAAGTCGTCCCACCCCACCGCTCCCGCTCTCCTGCCTCTGCTGCCCCTTTGCCCTCAGCCCACCTGCATTCGAGGCTGCTGGACGCAGACATCAAGCCACAGAAACTAGAGCAGTCAAAGACGGGGTCTTTTCTCAAGCAGGAGCCCGGTGTGGAGCAGCCTCAGCTCGACATGACACCAGAACCTCTGGGTCCTCTTCACCGGAGCTGCAGCCCCGTGCTCGCCAGCCAGGACAGAGAGGGTGACGGGGAAGCCTTGAAGTCCATGCCTCAACCGCTACCTCTGCTTGTCCCCAGCCCTCCACCACAACAAGCTGAACAACTTGAAGAAGTCAGGGAGGAGGAGAAGGAAGGGGGGAAAATCAAAATGGAGGCGTCATCTTACTCCTGTCAGGCAGCGTACCCCTGCCTCCTCCGCTCACAGAAGCCGAGCCTAAGCCTGAGGTCGTCAAGGATCCAGAGAGATACCCAATGTGCATCACTGCAGATTCAGACAGTCAGGAATCGTCTCAGATGTGTGCGCCACTTGAGCAAACCGCCAGCGCTGCGTGTGAGCAAGAACAGCCAGATACTCTGATTGACTCGCTCACTCCCAGTCAGAAAGAAAGTGTCACCGAAACTCCCGTTTATCCTCCTCCCCCCTCCAACTCACCGCTCCCACTGGTCATCAGCCCCGAGGATCCCATGGCAGGGATGCTCGCTCTGTTGACAGCCAGCGAGATGGCCCAGGCCCGTCCCGGTACGCCACCCGCCCCGACACTCATACCGCAGATAGAAGATCCTCCCGTGGGTGCAGACTGCAGCAGCGCTGGTGCTCTGGAGATGGTGGCGCTGGAGGGGATGGCGCTGCTCAGCCAGATGGCCCAGCAGGAGATGGAGCACATGAGCCTGGAGCAAGGTGAGGAGATATGAGAGGGTGAGAGGTGGGAAATGTGAGCAGGAGAAGGAGAAGAATGAATGCTGCTCTGTTTATGTGTGAACTTTAAACATTTTTTATATAGTTTTTTTTTTTTTTTTTTACCTTTATTGTGTTAATTGTACTACACCGTGTGCCCCTGAAATTGCCCCTCGGAGACACATGAAGTGAATTGAATGAAAGAAATAAAAGACATAAGTTGAAAGAAGATGACTAGGCTGCACCAACAAAGATTAATTTAATCTAAGATTAGTTCTAATCAGAGTTCAGCAAAGCTAGGATTAAAATGAGCAAATCCAAATTTAAAATTAAGCAGAGCTCTGTTGCACAATTAAATCTAATCTCTGTTTAGTAAATCCAAGTTTATTGATGTAAATCAGAATTAGAATTTAATGAATATGGAGATGATTGCTTACCCAAATGTAAAAAAATAAGTAAGTAAATACATTTTTGTTAGTAACTCAGGAACTAGTAAGTATCTAGCTCTGTGTTTCTGAACAAAATGTAACATTGTTTGCTATCTAACCAAAAAGTTAACAGAGTGTTGCATCGTTTACTAGCTGGCTAAAAGGTTAGTTAGCCTACTAGTGATGAGTTTAAAGTTAATACTGAGTCACATTTTAAATTGGAGCTTAATGTTTTGGTGGAACCGAATTAAATTAAATCTAAGTTTAGAGTAAAAACTAAAATGAAGTTTAAAGAGAGGTTTAAGGTCAATATTTCTTAAATTTTAAGCTTGTTTTAAAGTTTGGTGCAACATAAATTTAAGTTAAACCATGATTTAATCAGGTTTAAAAATGAATCTTATTTTGAGAAACCCAGCCTAAGTATAAAGTCTAATAATGATATTCCTCTAATGTTTCAATCTCCTCTGCTTATTGTCCAGATCTGACATTAAAGGGCCTGGACTGTCTTCTTGAAGCAAGCAGACAGATTTTGTTGGATGCCATTGAGAAACAGTCCCATATTGATCTGCCCAGAACATTGGATCCTGACAAGAAGTACAGCTGGAGGCAGAGGAAGGAAGAGCCGGTAAGATGGAGAGAAATGTCATGGCCATCCAGAGATTAAACAAATGTGTCTGTTTATGAAACGCTGTGACACTTTTACTGTCTTCTCTGCAGCTGTACAGTAAAATGTCTGTGGACGTGTTGGATGCAGTGGAGGTGGAATACCGCGTCCGCCTGGCTGAGCTGCAGAAGACCTACAAGGAGAAGCAGAGAGATCTGAGCAAGCTGCAGAGACGCCGAGACAAGCGGTGAGTGTCATTTCACACAGCACCACATAATTACTGTAAGAACCACATACTGGATGAATTAATCACACTGCTGCTATTAATACACACGGATACACACCTGCTAAACAATGTGCCCACATCTCCACCCCGCATGCACACACCTGTAACTCTGCTCTGTATCTATCAGTGAGCGGCTGCAGCAGGAGGATGACAGGAGGAGTCTGACCAGACGGGGCAGAGGGCGACCCAGAAAGAGGAAACACTTGACTACACCTCCCAAACTGGACAGCAGGCCTGGAAAGTGAGTGAGAGCTGCAGCTCAGTTCAGTCAGTTTTTGTTTTGTTCAGGATGCATGATATTGGATTTTTACCGATATTTTCCAACTCATTTTGACTGATTGCCAATACGGATTTATGCACATATCTTCATTATCAAGTCTCTTCTGCAATGGACATTTTATTCTCCCTACTCTTATTGTGATGGCCCATTGTATAAAATACAATCCTTTTCAAAATAAAATATGCTTTTCAAAATGAAACAGTGCTTTTTAAAATGGACACATTGACTGGGCAAAATTTCTCTTTCTTCTTAACGGCGGTCGAGATGGTAAATTAAATTTGTAACAGTTAATGTGATTTGGCTCCTCCTCACATGACTGATGCTGAGCAATCATTGCAAATAGCAACTTTGATATCTGTTTAGACACATAATCAAAGCGTCGTTCTACTGGCAGAAATATCTGCATATTGAGCTGATACTGATATTTCATTTTAAAGCCTTTATCTGCCGATACCGATGCTGGTAATATCATGCACCCCTACAAATTTTGCATGTTTTTATGTTTGGTTTTGGCTTTATGGGCATGTGATACATACAGTACAAATATTCCTCAGGGTGGGTAGGACAGTGCAATACTCCGAGGACTCTGAAACTGGGGATGGACCGAGGAAGAAGTTCCGGGTGTCCAGAGAAGAAGAGGAAACGGAGGCAGGAGGTGGAGGAGTGAAGGTGAAAAAGAAGAAAAAGAAGAAGAAGAGCTGGAATGACCAGGAGCCATCCACGAGTCATGCTCTGGAGGTAGGCTTCCTGGACGGGCACTTTTGATTTTGGCTGCAGTGCTGTGCCATTGTTCTGAAAACTTAATGTTTTTTTGTGGCATCGTCAGGTGTTGAAGGCGAAGCGTGGCCACATGTGTGAGCAGGAGCAACTGGCGTCGGACCTCGACAGAGCGCTTTCACTCTCGCAGCTCGGCTCACTCGCCGCATCTCGCAAACTTGCCTCCAGCACCAAATTGGACAAGTCGAAGGGCAAGTCTGCAGAAAGTCGGATGAAGGAGCGCAGCATCCACTCGTCCAGCAAAGGAGGGAAACACAAGATGGCTGCCAAGGCCTCTGCTTTGGAGTCCATCCGGAAGGTGAAAGGTCAGAAGAAGACTGCTTTGTTCTCTCCCATGAGATCAGAGCTCAGCAGCTGCTCCAACAGTGAGTACCTGGAGACGAGACATGACGCTTTACATGACTGATGATGTCAGAAAAGAAATAAGAGTCCAAGTAATTTCTTAAGACACTCAGGTTGCAGTGATTGGTAACATTTACATTCAAAATGACAAGGCTGCAGTATTCTATATTTTGCTTGAATAGCTTTCAGAAATTGTACAGAGGTACAGATGAAATGATCAGAGTACAGACAGAGGATTGAATCTGTCCCTAATTACCATCAAATAAGGTTCCAATAAAGGGTCTAATCCTGTCTAATAAAGAGCACATACTTTCTAGTTTTTGTCTAATTTGGTACAAAGTACAGCTTGTTATGTCTTATTAGTGTTCTGTAAAATAAAGTGCAACCAAAAAAAAAAAAAATAGAATAATGATGCCAGACTTATCCTGTAAAAGGTGACTCATAGGTTAGTGCAGTGGTAAAAATATTCCACCTCACACAAGTAACAGAATATTCCACACTTTTTATCCTGTCTCATCGCATAGAAATGATTCAATGTCTATCATCATCACAAGCCTATAGTGATAGATCAGTGTGTTGTAAACCATCGGGCAGATGAAACCTGATTAACCAGGATGGTTTAGACTAACCCTGATGTGCATCATCCTCCTGAGGCTGGCATGCTGCATGGACCTGGTTGCATTGTACCACTACTGAATGGTTGTGGTCAGCTGTTGAACAGGGTCAAACCTGTCTGGTAATCCGTTTAAGTTGACCTTAGCTGAGTCAGTAATTTTAAATAATGTAATATAGATCCCAAGTCCAAAATACCTTGTTTGACCTTAATTAAATACAGTAGAAAGACAAGATATTTAATGTTCAAACAGCTAAACTTTGTTTTTTGTAAATATACACTCTAGTATGGGGGTGTGTTAGTGCCTATGGCATCATGGTAAACTGTCACATCTGTGAAGGCTGTCTTCCATCGTAAACATGAGGTACATTATGAGGAAAAAAATACAACAATGAAGACCCTGAACTGTTCAGCGACCTGAAGTCGTATATCAAGCAAGAGTGAGAAAGAATTTCACGTTCAAAACTTCAGCAATTAGTGTCCTCTGTTCCCAAATGCTTACAAAAAGGTGATGTATCACAGTAGTAAAGATGCTCCATCCTAATGTTTTTGGAACGTGTTGCAGGCATCAAAATCAGAATGAGTGTATGTTTACAAAAGCAATTAAGTTAATCATTTCTAATATCTTGTCTTTGTACTGTATTCAATTAAATATAGGTCAAAAAGTTTGCATATTTTGCACATTTTATACAACGTCCCAACTTTTTTGTAATTGAGGTTTGTATAAATTCATGCTAAGTTTGTTTTTTAGTCCTGGCAGAAGATTCTCTCAGGCTGTGACGTTGAGGTCGAGCACAAATCTTCTTGGTGTCTGACTGTTTGTTTCATGAATCATTAACCGCCCTTTCTCTGCACCAGACTCAGATTCAGAGGAGCACAATTCCGCTCGAGGGGGCTGGCCCCCTCTCTCAGAGACGCGTTCCCACGGCAGCCTGACGAGGAAGAGACGGTCCGCATCGTCGCCGACGTCCCTCCTGTCCAGTCAGAAGTCTCAGAAGAAGAAACACAAGCACTTATCCCTGCTGCTGGAGGAGGCGGGCCTCAGCTCCTCGGACGACTCCTTCGACCAAGGTTACTGACCAAATCTTACAGCCCCTCGCCCCTCGCTGTCCAGTCAGACAAAAAAATGTGTCTCTGAGCCTCGTCACAGCTTGTGTCTGTGTTCGCGTTATGCTACAGCAGCTGTTTTCAGACTGTGCTTTAGCTTGACCATCCCTACCTCTCTTGCTGCTGGCTTCTTTGCAAAGTTGCCTTTTTTTAAAAAAAAAAAGAGTTTACCTATTTCTATGGTGTTTTTTTATTGCCTGGATTGCAAACCGTGTTTTTGTAGCATTTGTACATTGAAAAATTGTGTGAATTGTGAGAATTTTTTCATAAAGTTGTATTGCAGTTTGGTACCTATAAGCTCTATTAAAGGTGTGTATTTGATTGGCACAGAAAGCGAAGCGCTGTGGTCCTTGTGTCTGCTTCATCTGTCTGTCCGTCTCTGTCAGTCTGTCCAGCTGCCACTGCACCTCACACATCCTTTAGACTGCTCTGTTCGTCAAATATCCCTTCAGTTCTCCTGGCAGATGTTGGAAAACACTGATTGAGCTCAAGGTTTACGTTTGGGAAACTGAAACGTCACATGTTGGTGATTAGTTCAGAGCACACAGAGCTGAATCTGATAGGACAGATGACAAAGTTTATTTTATGACAATTAAAGCTGACCAGAAATGGAAGACAAATGTAATGACAGTTGGCTCTTTTTCTAATTTTTTAGAATAATTAGTTAAATTTACATGAGTCTAAATGTTTATTGATGATGTGGTCTAGTTTGGTGATGTGGGGGAATAAATGCTTTACTACTCATTTGGGGATATTTGGACAATAGAGCTCCTCCTCTGTGTTTACTAAACCTTCAAATAACCCTTTTCCCTTTACGTTGCTCTCTCAGACGCCTTGCTCTGTCTTCTCACCTTTGACCCTACCCCTCCACCCCCTGTCCTACCCATGATGCTTTGAGTGTCTCTCAGCTTGTTCCATGTGCTTGTGCTGCTGCTGCGACATTACAGAAGCTTGGCACGAACTAGCGCAGCCTTGAGCCTACGGCCAGTCTATGCTGTGGCTCGAGCTTTGCTCGAGCTTGACTGTGCTAAGGCCAGGCTACGCTACAGCTAGGCTGCGCTCTCGCCGCCGCGCTGCCCCGCCCTGCCTGAGGCCACACCCCTGTCGCCTGCTCTGTAAGTAGGAAGTGCCCCTCCCTCTATTCTTCATTGACCGCTAACATGGGCTGTGCTGAAATTTGAACTACACAGAACGTGAACTTTTACCTTTTATATATTTATATATTTTTTTAATTTTGTTTTTATATTTTTTTATTCTCACAAATTAAAGCTCAGTAATGACAGCCATGGTTACCTCCACTCACCCAACTTCATGTCTCCTGACAATGCTTGTTAAAGTTTAAAGGAAGACTTTTGATGCTCTGATGGGACAGCGGATGTAACCATGGTTACTCAAACCTCCTACCAACATTATACCAAAGGGGCCTCACAGGGCTGTCCTCTCAGTGCCTGCCTGTTGTATCGTCTGCTTGCTAAGTTAACACAGTGGATTCACAGTACAACATATGTACCAGATTTGGCTCCTAAAATGTGTCTTGACGACTTGAAATTAGTTTTTCTTAAAAGGTCCAGTGTGTAAGATTTAGGGGGATTTGGTATAATAGTGCAGAAACGAAGCATAATATTAATAAGTTTGTTTTAATTAGTGTATAATCACCTAAAAATGAGAATAGTTATGTTTTGTTCACCTTAGAAGAAGCCGTTCATTACACGTGTTGGCCTGGTTTTGCAGGGATTTGCATCTCCATTATAACAGGGCCGCTGGCTTGAAGGTGTCTCTTAACTGAAAACGAGCTTGGCTCATGTCACGCTGCTGTAAAACAGTGAACAAACACTTCCTTTCCTATAAATTCTTCACAATAAAAGTCCTATATTATTTTGTTATTCAAAGACTTTTGCTATGAAGCAGCTAAATCAGGAAATGTTGGGTTTTCATCAGCAGTAACTTAACTTGACCCCTGTACAGCTGAAAGTGAACAAAAAACAGTAAAATAAAGCAGATAACCTAAATGCAAAAACAGTGACACAAGAGAGAAACTAAACCTTAAACCAGAGATTCAGTTAGAAGTTACAACAGTACTGACAGCTTGCTTGCTGCTCTCCTACTGTTTAGACAGGAAGTCACTCTTGAAACGCCTGCTCATTTGAGGGGGAGAAAGGGCGGTCATCACCGGTTGGCCACAGTCAGTGAGACAACACCTCAGCCCACTTGGAGGAGGATCAGGCTTGCTTTGGCCCCAATCCAGAGAAGGTCCATCTCAGGCGCAACTCAGTACGTTAAAAGCGTTGATGGAAATGCAAATCAGTGCAGCCAAACATAACGATGGAAAAGCTCTTCCACTGAGTCAGCTATATTGAGCCGACATGTTTCTACAGAAGCCCACAACAGACAAACCAAATCCAGGCTCTAATGAGAGCCTTTCACATTTTTCGTGAGTTTTGCAGCTATCGTAGTTTGTCTTGCACACCTGGAAATGGAAAGTGAGACGAGTTGGTTTGTCGCAAGCACACTGCTAGATGCCACTAAATCCTACATACTTGTCCTTAAATTAGTGAGCTTTATTCTCATTTGAAGCCACATGTCCAAAAGTGGACAGTTAATTCAAATATGCCTGATAACTCAAATCAAGCATCATTGTTCTGGTTAGAGAGCTTGGTAGATCTGATTACAGGTGCAACAGAGGAGAAACTTTTAACTAGAGCCTCTCAGCCTGCTGTTAAAAAAAAACAGATATAGCTAATTTTTTGTCTTACACTTTAATATCAGTAAGAATGGAAAAAAATATATCAATGTATGTTTTATTTTTGAAAAGACCTTGTACTGTGCATCCACGCTCAATGTTAACACTCTAACCCCTGAGGAGACGCTCCTCCTGCTCATCTGTTGCCAAGGACCTAACTGCTAACTACCTGCTATATGCTGCTCTGTGTGTGTGTGTGTGTGCTGTGGTCTGTCAGACCTGGAGGAAAAAGTTCAGTTTTTCACTACTTTCTCTATAACATTCTCTGATGTTTTTTGTTTTTTTTTAATAAGAAATGATGGCTCAGTCAGAGTTAAAGCTCAAATGGTCTCAGTAACTCAGTAACTGTGGGTATGTGTGTGTGTGGGTGTGATTGTGTGATGGTGTATGTGTGGCTCACATGCATGTATGTGGTAATTTTGATTTTTTTTTCCTTCTGTATCTTGCTTACATGGTATTACAGTGTGAAGACAGGCTGCAGTGGTTTGGACAGTCTGTCTCCTCTCTCCACTGCTGTCTCTGTTCAACCAGTTAAGATTTTGTGTGTGTGTGTGTGTGGTGTGTGTGTGTGTGTGTGTGTGTGTGTGTGTGTGTGTGAAGACAGTGTTCATGTAGGTCTAGGCTGCTGTATCCTTTCACACAGCGTTAACTCAGTCTTTGCAGTTGTTTCTTGTCTTTGAAAAGTTGCACTTTAATCGTTTTTCTTGGGTTAAATCATCACCAGTTTAAAGCTGTTACAAGGAATAACTGGTTATGAAACAGTCTCAATTTATTATTGATGCCTCTTTATGACCTACATAAGTAAATCAGAGTACACGACAAATGTAGTGTACTCTAAAGTTATTTTTAATGGCTGCCACCAGGTCAGAGTCTCCTTGAAATGGGATTAGGAAGAGTTACAGTGAATAGTATGTTAGCCAGTTAAAAAGAAGAAGGGGGCGATTTTTATTTAAATAATTTTAGTTTCGACATTTTTGTGGTTATTACAGTGAAAACATTACCACTTTTGTCCATAGGGGCCTCCAAAATCAACAACATACAGAAGTTCCTTGTAGTAGCTTTAAACAGTAGGAAGTGATGTGACCTTTGGCCCAGACTTGTGCTGAAACCACATTCATGTCTGAGCTGAAAATCTTGTCTCTGTAACAGAAACCTCCGAGGACGACGACGACAACGAGGACGAGTCTGATTCGGATGACGACGATGACGGCGGCTGTGAGGAGAGCGGGCTGGGTCTGCTGGCCAGGTTTGCGGCGAGCGCGCTCCCTGTCAGCTCCACCCCGCTGAGCCTCCTCCATGACGGCAAACACCGCAGCAGGCAAAGCACTCTGGGTAACACAACAGATGCAAATGTGTGACAGAGCATTGTGTCTGTGCAAATGAACAGAATGAAAGTGGCTTTTGTGGAAAGTAGCGACAAAAGAAATGCAGAGAATAACACAGTGATAAGTCTTTTCTTAATATTTTATGTAGACAAGCCTGTTCTCTGCACAAACTCTCCTGATTCCAGTAATTTCACAGGTTCCCCTGACAGCATTCCACAGTGTAATTGTGTTTTTTTTGGTTGAGCAGGTTCACCACCTGAGCGTTTCTTCAGGATTGTGTTATTGATTCATAGTTAAATATCCATTCATTTCTAATTGTCACGTCAGGCTGCATGTAATGATTCATCCCTGAATTATGTATTAGTTTCAAATTGATCAATAGTCCTATTCACAGGGTTATTGATTTCAGAGAATCTAATACCTGAGTTTATTACTGGCTGTATCTTTAAAGGGCCCGTTCACCCCAAAATCAAATATGAACATTATTCCTCTTACCTGTAGTGCTATCCATCCATCTAAACAGTTTTGGAGTGAGCTGCAGTGAGTTTTTTCTAGAAATCATGACCTAGTTACTCAAGATAATCCACAGACCTTTTTGTGAGCAGTTTCATGTAGGAACTACTTTCTTTCTACAGTAGATTCTACTGGAAACTACTTTCTTGCTAGTACTTTTTTTCTACTTGAAAGACATCTACTAAAAAGACAGTAGTTTCACATGAAACTGCTCACATCAAGGTCTGTGGATTACCTTGAGTAAATGGATCATGATTTCTGGAAAAGAGGACATTCCTTTTGACTTTTTCAAATGTGCTTTTTGTCGCTTTGTGCTCCACAAGCCAAGTGCCATCTAGTTCCATTATATTGGAGAGCAAGCAGACATCTCTGTGGCTGACTTGTCCAAAACTCTGCAACTCACACCAAAGCCATCTAAATGGATAAATGGAAAAAATATTTTTGATTTTGGGGTGAACTGTTCCTTTAAGTGAGGAGATGGTTTCTTTCTGTCCACTGTGTATGTGTGTGAGAGAGAAAAAGTTTTTACATCATGTGATCCTCTCCCTCCTCAGGGTCGTCAGAGTGCGAGTGGTCCGACTCTGGTTTGGACTTGCGTCTGAGGAAGTTCCCCTCTTGCTGCATGGCAAACGCTCTGCCCCAGAGCTCCCCCTGTTGCCACCGGCAACCTGCCGCATCGACCAGACCAGCCCCACCAAGCGAGACGAGGCACTGCCAGTCAAACGCAAGCCCCTGCCCAAACCACGCCCCTCGCCCCGGTCTCCGCGGCGATTCAGCTTCGACCTCCCTTCCAGCTCCGGGGTCGGAGGCTTCAGCGAGGACGAGGGCTGGACCCGACGACGCAGCGAGAGGATTTTCCTCCACGATGCTACCACCTCGGCCAGTCAGACGCCTGCACCAGCCCCTGTCTCTCCAGTCAGAGCTCCTCCTCCTCCTCCTCTTCCTCCTCCTCCAGCTCAGCCCCGCCTCTCACCCCGAAGCCGGCCTCCAGGCCCAAGCCCACTCCGCCCAGTAGAGAGGGGAAAGATGTGGTGAAAGTACGTCAATAATTCATTGGGTGGTTATGCACCAACTGAGACTGAAAACAAAGACACTCCGCTCTCTTTTCCCCTCTTCTCTTTGCTCCTCTTCCTTTTCTTTTCTGTTGCTGTTTCACTCCTCTCCTCCTACCTCAAACTCTGGTTCCCTCAAATGCTTTTTGTCTCCCCTGACACCTCTGTTGTGTGTGTGTTAATGGTGTGTGTTAAGAGTGTGTGTGTGTGTGTGTGTGTGTGTGTGTGTGTGTGTGTGTGTGTGTGTGTGTGTGTGTGTGGTGTGTGTTGTCAGAGTGCCAGCAGGGTTTCCCAGTACTTCAGTCACTGCAGCACTCCCCTGCTGTCTGTGTCGTGTTGCTGACAAGAAAGGACAACTGCAGGCAGCCTGGCAGCATCCCACCCTCAGTGTGTGTGTGTTGTGTGTGTGTGTGTGGAGAGAGAGAAGATATAAATCTGTCCAGTAGATTCTCAGTACCATCATTAATTTGCATGTTTTTAACTCTGTGCGTTGTGACTTTTTAAAACCAGAAAAAGAAGCTGAAGGACTCTCCCCTGCCCGTGAGCCCGTCCACTCTGTGCGGTCCAATCACAGACGGCCCCGTGCCTCTGAGCCTCAGCCCGTCACGCAAGAGCCAAACAAAAGCCAAGACCAAGGCCAGAGAGGTCAGTGGGATGATGGATCAGCTGCAGAGCTGTTATGGATGTGAACTTAATTATCCTGGCAAGGACAAAACCAGAACATTTTGGTCATTACACCTAAATGTGCACACACACACACTTTCCTCTCTTGTTGCACAAACACAAAAAAGTCTCAAGAATTGAACTGGTAGCTTCTGTTGTAGTTAACACTGTTTTGTTCTGTTAGTGAGAGGAAAAAGTAAACCTCTTGTATCGTGCGATTCCTGCCAAAGTGTTGCATTGCTCTCCATCTGCCACCAGCCCAAACTCAAGTTTGTTTTGGAAACACGAAAGGCAGCTAAAGTGTGTGTGTGTGTACGTGCAGAGCTTTTTGTGGTGGCGGCTCAACAGCAGAGAAGATTGTGTATTCAACAGCATAAGTGTTGTAATATGTTGCTGTTTCGCTTTGAAAAGTTAATTTGTGGTTATGTCAGGCTGGTAGTTTGCTGGGTTGCCATAAATCAACCTTAAGTAGCAGCATCATTTCATCATCATTATCATCATCGTCGCCATCATCGTCAGCTGGGTTTTTGGAATATAAATTAATACATTTCAGGGAGTTGATATTTTTTCCTCTTAAATTGATAATTAGTGAAATCAAAGCCCTTGTGTGTGTTTTTGTAGCCCTCCAGGGGTGCGGTGAGCCGGCTGATGGAGAGCATGGCAGCAGACGAAGACTTCGAGCCCAACCAGGACAGCAGCTTCAGCGAAGACGAACTTCTCCCACCGCGCAGCAACAGCATATCAGAGAGGTCCTCCACACCTGGTCAGTACGCAGAGACACAGTCTACTGCTGCTTCAAGGGGGGTATTCCATTAAGGCTGCACTTAAGTGAAAAAGCTCAGCAATTTCACTCGAGGCTTAAGTTGTTCTACTAACACAAGTCCACCCAAGGCCCCCAATAATAATTTTAAAAAATATTATGCAAGCCTGCTTATTGTTTTATTTGTATTTCTTGATAAATGTCTCCATTCTACAATTTCGGTTTAACCTTACACCTTGCTGCAGGATACAAGTCAGTAACTATTCATATTACTTTTACCAACGACTTAATCAGCCGCTCTTTGAAACATTTTGTTTTACACAAGATGTCCGTTTGATTTACAAGCATCATCTGCTCATCTGGCATTGAAAGTCAGAAACTGGACATGGAGTACAAAAATATTGTACTCCATGTCCAAAAAAACTAAGATCTTGGAAGTGGGAGATAAAGAAAGTGGAAACTGATGTAGGCCCAAGTATAAATTTAAACACAGCAGAAGGTTCTGGTTTGGACTTTATTTAATGATTTTTGTCTTCACAGCTTGAATAAAATGACTGTATGAATGAATAAATAAACACTTTTTTTTTTACTTTTTTTTTTTTTTTACTTTTCTAAGCTTTTTAAATAAAATAGTTCCCTCCTGTGCCAAATAACCTGTTAGCGTTAGAAGATGGTAAAAGTTGTAAGACATTATTTCCTTAATTTATTTTAATGAATATGTTCTTTGAAAGTAGTAAACATGTGAAGTCAAGGTCTGGACTTGTGTTTCCACATGGACATAAGTAATGAATACACAAAAAGACACTTGAGGGAACTGTATTTTGGGGTTCTTTTTTTCCTGGCCATTGGTAATTCATTAACACACAGCTAAATTAAGCTTGACAGTTAGCCTGCTATAGAGCAGGCTAGTTTTGTGGTGTTAGTTACCATAGTTACCGAGCAGAGGTCCCTACAAGCCACAGAAATGGGACAGATCTCTCATTTAAATTAGCAAGACTGATATAAGCCAGGCCTGATGGAATACCTCCTACACGTGTCTTACACTGTAAATAGTGACCTGCTCACGTATTGTGTTTGTGTTGTTGTGTTCAGCTCCAGTGCAGTGTGTGCTGGATAAAGATTCTCTTGTGGACGGACTCAGAGTTTTGATCCCGATGGATGACCAACTACTGTACGCAGGACATGTGAACACTGTACACTCCCCTGACATGTGAGTACACACAAGCAGAACATTTAAACTTCAGAGAGTAAAAAAAAAAAAAGACTGGAGCAAAGTGATTGATTTGCATCCTTTAATTGTGGAAACACACACATCTGTTTGCACTATTAAAAGCTGCAAATCAATCAGTGTGCTCCAGTTTTCTTCCCTCTAGTCTAAAGTTTTTTTGGCCTTGATTTTAGAAGCACCTGATTCAGCTGCACATGGCTGGAAGATGCACAGAGATCCCCAAGAGACATGTAGATTATAAAAGAAAATATTGTTCTGCAGACATCTGCAGGTACAAACTACAGTGACCTGTTATGAAGCTTGGTTGAGTTTTCATGAGTGCAACACAAAGACAAGGATTTTAACAGGTCACGTATACCACAGGAGAGGTGTTTGCTATCTGCTAGCTCACCGCTAGATCCCACTAAATCCTGCACACTGGTCCTATAATTAAACATGCACAAACTTGCACAAACGCGAACATGAAAACATAAAGCGTTACCTTTAGATCTAATTGTGGTCATTTACCTGATGCTTAAATCCAGAGTGGTTTAATTAACAGAAAACAAACAGAGTAAAGCCATGTTCAGATGGGATTAATATTCCAGGGGGGATTTTGGTATTAACTGTGCTCCTCTCTGGACAACATGCTAGCCAGAGCCAAAGTACTGTAGTGGTGGCTAGTTGAAACCTGCTACACATCAAAGCAGTCAGAGTCGAGATAAAGTAAAGAATGGTGTCTCGCTGACCTTTTTCCCCACATTTCCTCCCTGCAGATACAGCGTGGTGGTGGAGGGGGAGAGAGGGAACCGACCACACATCTACTGTTTGGAACAACTGCTGCAGGAGGCTGTGAGTAAACGCAATCACGTATGGATCCTCTACCGTGGTTATAGTTAAAGTGGGGATGTAGATTAGTGGCAGGCAAGGGGAGGTGTGTGGCAGGATTTTTTTCCTGTAATGGTGACAACAACGCTAAAAATATACATATTAGCAGTTTGAATTAATTAAAGCTCCCTGCGCTCTCCAGGTGAAATATTTGGATTTTGTTACCTCAACTCGCTGACGGCCTCTTTTGGTTGGCTGTGCTATTTTAGTGGTAAGAAACCGAGGGAATGATTGATGCTGGAGGGAGCACACCTACCTTCTGATAACATGAAACATTCTTGAGTTCAAATATTTTAAATTTGCAAAGTTTTATGATCAAAAATTAGGGATGCAAAAGCACATGTTTGCTCCACCAGTTGCAACTGCTCCACTTGCTCCAATGCTCAGGCGCCTACGTCCTCTACATTTACGGACATCTCAGCGCTCCTCATCTCTCTGTTTGTGGTGATACATGAGATGTCAGACGCTTTGAGTAGTTAATAAAGTGAAAGTGTTTCATGTGCATGTGGTTGAATCTGTGATATGCTGATGTATAAAAGTTCTCCATCCTGTATGTGCAGATCATCGATGTGAAGCCTCCCTCCGTGCGCTACCTCCCAGAGGGCACCCGCATCGCTGCCTACTGGAGCCAGCAGTACCGCTGTCTTTACCCCGGCACTGTCGTCAATGGTACAGCGACGGCACACAAACACATAGCCACCACTCACATCATAATCCACTTACACTGACAATTTAATTGTAGCTGGCAGCACAAACAAATGTAAAAGATCTTAACAGAGCCTTCAGAGTACAACGCGGCAGAGTTTATTACCTGCAATAAACAATAAGAAACAATATCACTTCAGTGTTCTGTCACCGTTAAACAAATCAGAACACGCACGCTGCAGCAGATGTTTCTGATCTGTCACAATCAATGCTATCTGCTTAGTCGTGACTGTTTTGCTCTTTTTCAAACAGGAAGTTCAGATATTGACGAGAATGACGATCTTATCACGGTGGAGTTTGACGACGGTGACACAGGCCGCATTCCGCTCTCCCACATCAGACTGCTGCCACCAGACTACAAGATCCACTGTGAGCACGAGCACACACACCAGGGTTTCTGTAGGTCCTTAAAGATACTGCAAAGAGTTTTTAACAACTGTCACAGCTCGATCAGTACTTTTTTCCCTAGAGCACATTTAAAAGCAAGACCTGTTAACATCATAATTCAATTTTTAAGACATTTATTTATTTAAGACATTTTAAGGCCTGAAATTGAGATTATTTGGATTGTTTAAGACTTTTTAAAGCTACTACAAGGAACTGTCACATTTTGTTAGTTTTGTAGCCCCCTGTGGACAAAAGCAGTAGTGTTTCCACCATAATAACCACAAAATATAACACCAAAAACAAAATTATCTAAAAGAAAATATCCTAATGCTTCTTTTTAACTGGCTAAGATACTAGTCACTGTAACTTTGCCTGTAAAAATTTAAACACAGGCTTGTTTCATCTGTTTTTGCAGAGAATCTAACCAGGTGGCAGATATTAAGAAATATACAGAAATAGTTCATCTTCTTGTAGACAGTCTTGTTTGCTTTATGTAGGTCATATAGAGACATCAGTATTAAATTGAAACGGTTTCATGACCAGTCAAAAACTCTTAGTAGCAGCTTTAATTAAATGGCTGCATTAAAAAGTCTTACATTCAACTTTTTAAACTGTTTTTTGTGTATATATGTATACATAGTTGTTCCTAAGTTGATGTGTGCAGTTCCAAGACTAAAGCCTGGTTCAGGCCTCATGAGTGTCCACTTCAAATCTACTGAGGGGAAACAGGGCTTCCAAAAGGAGAAAAGCACCATGAAGCACTTTGCTGACAAAATTGAAAATATTCATTGAGCACAGAGCTCAAAACACCTTGTTCCATTACAGTCTTTTCCTCTGTGGGCTCTTTTGTTGATTTCTACACATCAGAAGCTGCTATAAATATTTATCTTTTTGCAAGCAAGGTGCTTCCAAAATATTTATGCTCTGTGAGGGAGTGAACAGAGTGCACACACTCAAAAAAAAACACACAGTGGTGTCCAAAATAGCCAATCGTCTTGGCTCAAGCGAGAGGTTGAAATATTGCAGGTGACAGACATTCATGATGAAAGCATAAGAAGATGATTCTGGGTCTTCTTCTAAATTCTTTAAAGCTGTTGGCTCTGTGCTTCTGTCCAGGCGCTGAGCCGTCCCCTGCGCTGCTCGTGGCGAGCTGCTCCAGGAGGCGAGTTCGCAAATGCAGCAAAGAGGGCAAAGAGGCGGGCGCGAAGCCAGAGGACACCACTCCCAAGATCAAAGGAAAACCTGGACGCAAACCCAAACCCAAACCAGGTGAGTTCATTGAACTGCTTCCTCGGGAATACCTGGTGTCTTTTTGTTGGTTCACTGGGGCTGGAAGCTCATCATTACTCCACTGCTACTTATTAACCTGCTGCTTAACTTACTAATAGTTAATAATCTCCTGCTAGACTCTAATGTAACAGTGAAATGGTTGGTAGAAACAGTGAGTTTCACAGAAATGATTGACCAAAAGCTGATGTTTCTGATGGGAGGTAAAAATAATAGAGGGGGTGTTTTAAAATACAACGAGTGCGCTGTACATTAACAACTGCCGTCACTTTTGCCTTTATTTGAGATGTGCTGCTTTTTTTCTTCTGTGAGTCATTCCACGAGACAATATCTTCACACACTGGAGCCAAATGTGTGGTCATAAAGAAGAGATGGATTTCACATCATCTGGCACTGCGTGTGATTCTCTTAAAGCGAAAGTTCACCACAAGATCAAAAATACACATTTTTCCTCTGGCCCGTGGTGCTGTTTATCCATTTAGATTATTTTGAGGTGAGCTTCTGAATTTTGGAGATATTAGCTGCCTTTTCTCCAAAATAATGGAACTAGATGGCAGTCGGCTTGTGGTGATAAAAACGCCAAAAATACATTTTGAAAATCGTGACCTGGTTACTCAACATAATCTACACCTTGACCTTGTTGTGAGCTGTTTTATGTAGGAACTACTTTCTTGCTTGCTGAAGGAAGCGGGCATCTACTCCTGGAAGAGAGTAGTACACGTTAAAGCTGTAACTCTAGCACAGGTGTAGATTGGTGGAGAGACACAACAAGGTCTGTGGATTATCACAAGTAACTGGGTTAGGATTTTTTTTAGATTAAATATTATTTCAAAGATGTTAAAAGTAAAAAATAGAATAGAAATAGAATATACAAATACAAAAAAAAAGACAAACAATAGTAACAAATAAACCTAACAGCAAACGTTCAGCAGCAGAAATAAATAATTCTTGTCTGAAAAGGAGTAGGAAGAAGTGATTACTCATGAAGTCCTTCCCCCTTTCTTATATTTCATCGTTAAATGATCTGAAATGCTTGAGTTTTCCTGCTTTTTGCCCAATTTTCACCAAACAAAACTCAATCAAATCACCAAAGGTAAACATTCATCATCCAGCAAGAGCAAATCAGCAGAATAAAATAAACAAAGCAACACAAATCAAAATCAACCTACTCATCCTGTCCATCCTTGTTAGTTCGCCCCTCTGATCATCCATCCCATAGGCATTCTTTTAAACTTTTTTTAATGTTTTCATTTCATCATTACAGTTTTATTCAGTGTTTGTCCTCACTGGTTGCTTCTTGAACATAAAAAATCCTTTCAAATTATGTTGACTTTCTCTCATTTAGACTTTCTGGATACTGCTGCGTAATAACTGATGATTATATGCTGATTAACTGATTATATTATATTATATGTTTTTTTTGTGCTTTTAATTTGAAAGAGACTGGGTTGGTTGGTTCTCTGTGGGTGGTTTTATTTACAGTTCTGACGAGACATTGCATTGAGTTTTCCAAATGTGTTTTTGGCACTTTGAGCAGCACAAGCTAAGTGCTATCTACCATTTATATTATAGAGAAGGATGACATCTCTACAGCTGATATCTCTAAAACTCTGTAACTGACACTAATACAATCTAGATGTATAAATAGCATTACAGGTAAGAGGGAAAATATGTCAATTAAAATATTTTTGATTTGGGAATGAACTGTCCTTTTTTATGATTGCCTTATTTACTTATACATTTAAGACACTTGGGTTTAATTTATGATGATTATTAGGAACAGTAATAATAATAATACAACTGAGTAACATGCAGTTTGTTGCTGTTCCTATTTTAACATATTTATCATATCATTAAAAGGCTACAATCAAAAATGCTTTTGTCACATTCGCCTTTTGATGAGTCTTTTTTTTTTTTTTTTTAAACAGAACCAACCAAAACAGCTCCAAGCTCAGACAGATCTTTCATCAAACATCTCATATTTGACCACTGCTGTCATCTCTGATGTTGGTTTAATGAATTTGTGCTTTGTCGTCGTCGTTCTGCAAAGCTCTGAGTCTATTACTCTAGCTTTAATATATGCCATGTTGCTTGTCTGATTTGCTGACGCTGGCCTTGTTTCTCCTGGCGAAGCAGTTCTTACAGGCAGTGTTTTCCTTTCAGAATTGTTTCCTTGCTGATTTGTCTGCCATTTTCAGCATGTGAGGCTGCAGACCACAAAAATCATGAAGCCGCACAACGAAAACGTCAGCATGTCCAGTGTAAACCCACTTACAGTGGAGCAGAGTTGTTAAACTTTTTTTCTTGTTTTCTTTTTTTTTTTTTACAGAAACCTCCATGAACCCAGATGGCCGGGAGAAGGCTGATCCTCCATCTTCCTCCACCCAGCCCACAGAGAGGCCTCAGGCTCCAGTCAAACCTCCCCAGGACAGGCCCTCCTCCGTTCAGAAGCCGGCTCAGGAGAAGCCACGGCCTTCGTCCCGGCCGACGATGGGAACTCAGCCAAAACCAGGCCGCAAGAGCTCCACAACGTCCCCCGCGAGCAGCCCTACCCTTCCCAACCCGGTGCCCAGGAAGGCCACCTCCGCCCAGCCTCCTGCTCCTAAACCCGCCCGCCCTCTTCCTCCGTCCCTCTACCCCTCCACCTATGGGAAGGTCCTGACGGTGGATCTGTACAGCGAGCCCAACCTCAACTCGTACAACAGCCAGCGCAGAGAAAGAGACAGCACCAGCAGTGTCAGTCCCACCACCAACAGACCCATGTCCAGGCCCAGTATGGCAACACCACCTACTGCACCCAAGCCAAGCTCTTCGTCCACACCCAGACCGTCGTCTTCTTCTTCTTCTACACCCAAAACCAAACCCTCCTCCGACCACCACAGCAGGCCCAGCCTCAGCTCCGGACTCATCCCCAGCCCCATCGCCAGGCTGTCCACAGGCAAACCCACCTCTTCACTGACCCCCAGACCTTCATCATCATCATCGTCTTCACTGTCATCATCATCATCTGCCCCCAGACCCAAACTGAAGATGCCGTCCGACCAGCTGTCCTCCAGCTCCCGACCCAACCCCATCTCCAGGCCCAAGCCCGGCCCGGGGCAAAGTGACATGGGCTCGGTGGTGAGGCGCAAGCCTGTGTCAGCAGAGCCCCTCGTGAAGCTCGACCACGAAGGTGTCACCTCCCCGAAGACCAAGAAGACCAAGGCTCTCATGTTGCTGGAGGGCCGGGGCGTCAGGCGAGATCATGCCCCCATCACCACCACCGCAGCCAATCAGAAACCGCTAAAGGCTAAGCCGAGAGCTCCAGATAGAGACGCCAGCCTGTCAGAGAAGGACTCTGCTTACAAAGCGCCGATGCTGGCTAAGGAGAAGGTGGAGAGTCGCGGCAGCACCGGCAGAGGACAGGAAATGGACACAAGAGAGGAGAAAGGTAAAAAGGAGGTGGAGAAAAGAGAGGAGAGGAAGATGAAGGAGGAGTCTCAGAGCAGCAGCAGCTCAGAGTCTGAGGAAGAAGGGCAGAAAGGGAAAATGAAGAAAAAGAAGAAATGCACCTCTAGTTGCTCGTCCTCCTCTTCATCCTGCTCCGGTTCCTCCTCCTCTTCTTCATCGTCGTCGTCTTCATCGTCCTCTTCATCCACCGATGACTCCTCCTGCAGTTCGGATGAAGAGAGGACCCCCACGCCTCCACCAGGGCCCGTCTCCCCTCCTCCAGTGCAGGACAAAGTGAAAGAAGAAACAAAAGAAGAAGAAGAAGAAGAAGAGGAGGTGAAGAAGGAGGTGGAGGTAAAAGTGGAGGAAGAGGAAGAGCTGTCTCCTCCTTCAGAATCTCATTCCCCTTCAACCTCCCCGACTCCTGCTGCTTCTGCTCCCGCTAAACCTGCTAAACCCGCCACCGGGAAGGGCTCCGGGCAGAGGGGTCGTCCTCCAAAGCCAAAGCCCAGCGGAGGAGAAGGGAAGGTGGGGAGACCAAAGCGAAGAGAGGGGGTCCACCTCCCCACGACCAAGGAGCTGGCTAAACGTCAGAGGCTTCCCAGTGTGGAGAACAGGCCCAAAATTTCAGCTTTCCTTCCAGCCAGACAGCTCTGGAAGTGGTTTGGGAAACCCACTCAGGTGAGGAGAAAATCCCTCAAAGTAAAAATAAATTTCATGTTCAAATATCCCTCAATTCCACTCCATGACCAGCCTGTCCTCTTCTTGACTCCCCCCAGAGACGCGGTATGAAAGGCAAGGCCAAGAAGCTCTTCTATAAGGCCATTGTGCGAGGTCGAGAGATGATCCGCATCGGTGACTGCGCCGTGTTCCTGTCCGCCGGCCGGCCTAACCTGCCTTTCATTGGCCGCATCCAGAGCATGTGGGAGTCGTGGGGTAGCAACATGGTGGTCAGAGTCAACTGGTTCTATCATCCAGAGGAGACAAACCCCGGCAAGAAACTCACCGACAAGAAGGTAGGAGTTTTAAAAACCAGCTCTGAAGAAAATATGTGGCTGGTTTCCCACACAAGGAGACTAGTCCCACACTAAAATGTCTATTTAAACTGTCTTAAAGCAAATCTTTAAAGCTTATCCTAAAACAGTTGTGGATTTAGTTCCGGATTAAACTAAGCTGATTGCCAGAGGGTGGGTTAAAGCCACAATAGGACTAAATTGAAGCTTAAAGGAGTCATGTGTAAAAATTAGGCATCCCGAAATGAGTACTGCTGTCCAAATGGTGTAGACTGTATGTTAAATATGTTGAGGCCTTATTTAATATACAGTCTATAGTTGAAGTGACTTGTTTCCCCCGCCCCCTCCTCTCCAGACTCAAGGAAGCTCAGGCAGGCTGCAGGAACACTGCAGAAGTGCAAGACAAGTGCAATAATGTATTTGACAATAACAGGTGACAGGAGCCCATTATCCTGAAAATAAAAAAAAAAACACTGCTCTGAAAATACACACTCTGGGGCTGGAGTTCAGTGACTGTCTGCCAGACTCCATGAACATTTTGCTGGATTTAACTGTTGTAAACATCTCCTCCTCATAAAAGATTAATTATTTCTTACACTTCATAAACAGACACTAATTAATTCAGGGAACTGACTCTAATTAGGCAAACAGTAAGACAAGTTATGGACCAGAATAGAAATTTAAAAGGAGGACACAGCAGCTGTAGTGTTGTTGTCAGAAGAGAAGCCAGCAGTTCCTTAATCTCTGCTGACGTGTCATGGTCATTTTATGCTTAATTACAGTAAATGTTTTACAGACTTTTCCTTTACAACAGGCAAGTTTAAGTTCTGCTTAGTTCTGTTTGTGAGGGAGCGTGGACTATTTGTAATATCTAAATGAAGACCTGCATGCACTACAGAGGCCAGACCAGATCTGGTTTTTACTTCCAGTAAGTAAATGGTTTGACACAAGTTTTTAATTTTGTTTTTTCCTTCTCACTAAAGTTTTTTGAACAAATTCTTTATGCTTCTGTCATTGTTTTGTCTCAAAATAATTAACACCAGTAATGGTGTTTTCTATTCCGTTCTGGGTTTTGTGAGCACTGTTAGACCAACAGCATGTGCTCATGCTTAATCTAATGAGGTTTAACTCAGTTCTTCTCTTGTAGGCTTACTTACTTAACTCTACAACTAACTAAGCCAAATTTAAGCCACATTCATGAAAGCTACTTAAAGCTACTACAAGGAGTTTTTACCTGTTTATGAAACAGTATCAGTTTAATACTGATTCCTCTGTTTGACCCACATAAACAAACAAGACAGTCTGTGAGGAGATTGTCTATTTCTGATAAGTTGTGTAATAGTTCTTAATTCCTGCTTCTGGGTCTGATTCCTCTTGAAATCAGATGAAACGAGCCTGTGTTTACGTTTTCTCAGCCAAAGTAATAGTTGGTCGTACATTAGCCAGTTTGAAGGAAGATGGAGATTTATTTTGATAATTTTATTTTTGATGTTGAGGAAACACTACCACTTTTGTCCACAGGGGCCTCCAGAATCAACAAACTATGAAAGCTCCTTGTAGTAGCTTTAAATATCCCAGTTTAACTAGTGCAGATTATGGCGTACTCTCAGCTTAATCCAAGCCCTGTCTGTGAAACTGGTCCATGGTGAAGTCTGATTAAACAGTGCTCCTCATCATTAAATCACAAAACTTTGTGTCTTGATAAACTGCTAGTTTTGCCATTCAATAAAAGGTAATTTAGTTTCCTGAATTATTTCATCTGAATAACAGAGGATCTTATTCACAAGAGTGTTGTGACACATATTTAATTTCAGTAATTTCATTTCATGTAATTCATGGAAGGGGAATTATTTAGTTCAGTCTCATAACTAATAGAATCCTTCAACCATCATTTCTCTGGTTTCTCTCCTCATTGCAATATATATACTGCTGCTGCTCCTGTATCATTAAAAAGCTGTCATGACAAGGTTGATCATGACTTTTTTCATGTACGCCTGATTCATTCATAGTCGTTAAGTAAAAGAAACACATGTCGCACTGAATACATTATTGTGTTTGATTAGTTTGAAGCTTTTCACTAAGACTTCTTTTTTTCTCCAGAACTGGGATCAGATGTGTGGTCAGTCTTTACCAGCAGCTCTGCACTCTTCTATCCAGAGGAAAGACTTCATGGAGGTGAGAAAATCATTTGCCCTGCCTATTTCAATAGAACAATAAGGTAGATAACACTTACAAACAATATGATGCCCCAAAATCTGACTAAATGTAGCAAAAGGTCATCAAACAAGTCAAAATTATAAAACATTTATTGTTTTTCATGTATCCACAGTCAATTCATGAAATAATAAAAACTTTATTCAGATCCTCTGTTTCAGCTCTTCTGGCAGAGCTGATTAGCAAGTTATAAAGTGACATTTATGATCAGTTATGTGACAAAGCACGAGTTTTCACTGCATACTACATTTAAAGAAAGCATAATGCTCAGCTAGCCATTTTCATCAGAGGTGTTAAAGGATCCATTCAAAGTGATTGAAAAGTTGCTGAGTTTGTGTCGAATGCATGGCTGATTAATGTAAATACAAATGTGTAGAAACTGCTGTTTGGATTCTGAAGTAATACAGTGTCAGTATTTGAAACAAATAAGTAAGTTTTCAGAAATATTACGCTTTCTTGCAGCACTTGAACATTGAAGTAACCTTCCTTTGAGATGACAATACCATCAGTGGCTCAGTATGTTAAGAATAAAACCTCTGTTTCTTTCACAGCGTGCTCTCTACCAGTCGTCTCACAGCGATGAGAACGATGTGCAGACGGTCAGCCACAAGTGCCTGGTGGTAAGCGTGGAGGAGTACGAGCAGATGACCCACACGCGTCGCTACGCCGACAGTGAGGACCTCTACTACCTGGCCGGCACCTACGAACCCACCACCGGCATGATCTTCAACACGGACGGGGTCCCAGTCATCTGCTAAATAAACACAGAAACTCCCAACGAGTCGCTGAAACCAAATCATGACCCGACTTACCAACTCTGGACCTCCCAAGGGAGTCAAACACAGCCTGAGGTCTTTAACAAGTCTAATCACTGACCTTCACTCATGATGGATCCTTTCACGGCCGTGACTCGATAAACTCAGCCGCTCCGACACCATGATACACTTCAAACAGACTGTTGCGAACAGCTATGACTACAGAGACGGGAGACACTATGGACAGTATTAAAAGGAACAAGTCTCTTGAAACTTTTGCACACACAGACTCCATTAACACACACTGCTCGTTGTGTTCGTGGGAAAGCTTCAGAACACAAACTTCAGTGTCCTTTTAAATGTAAATATACCCTTCATAAACACATACTCAGACTCACACATGCACAGACACATGTAAATACTCACCTCCACGTAATACACACACAGTTATAATAGAGGAAAATCTGAGTGTTTTATTTTCATGTAATAGATTTATGTCAGAGTACTTTTTTCTAAAGAGGTAAACAGTCGAGAAGCTTTAATGAACTGTGAATGATGATGATACAGGAGAGAGGCCCGTTTCTGTCCGTCCCGCCCCCAGCAGGACAGACAAAAAAAAACAGACAGAGAGACACACGCGCCGGTGATGTGACGTTGTGCTTATGATGTTGCTGTGGTGATGTTACAGTCATGTTACAGTCATATAAATGTATCTACAGAACAGCAGGAGCGACAGACAAAGAGAGACAGAGATGCACAGAAAGAGAGAGGTAGAGACTCCTTCCATTGCTGTCCAACAGAAAGCACTTAACAAAAAAAAAAAAAAAACACTTAAAATATCTACCCTCCCTTTAATTTAACCCCTTCTATTCCCCTTGACAATCCTAACTCGGGCAGGGAAGCTGTCCGTGCGCTACTAAAACTTGTGACTCCCTCAGACTCAGGCTTAAAGAGAGAGGAACTATTTAAAGCACTTCCCATTTTCATCTTTGAGTTCCTTATCTTAAAGGAAAAATCCACCCGAAAAACACTATGAAACAAAACCAGCTGCTGTTGATCTGTCTTGTATTTGGTTGTTTGCCCATTTTGCACTGAGGTTGAACAACATACACGGGGAGAAATGGATCCTAGAGGAGGCAGAGTCTCCAGTTTCTCCACCTGACAGAAGCCTCAACAGATGAGAGCGACCCCTTTTTGGGGTGGAAACAACCACTCTAAGTTAACTGCAGATAAATACACTTTAATTGCATAAAATAAGAGAACTGCAGCACTGTTCAGCTATTAGGAGCCCAAACTCTCTGACCAGTCAAGTGAACAATTATACTATTTTACATAGAAAAAATAAAGAAATAGTCATCCTGTCGGTCTGCCTCCATCAAAGTTTACAACTACCTTATTTAATCTTTGTGTAATGTAATTCAGACATCTGCCATTTTTAATGCTGTTTTGGCACTGTTGAACCAAACTCCATTCTAATAGCAGGTGTTTTTATGTTAGGGCAATGGTTTCCCCAGTAAAAACTTTAGTTACACCATCACTAAGACTCTTTACTGATTCACTTTGATCTGCAGGCAAAATCGGCACACGTCATTCAATTAGTAACATCATTACCTAACCTATGATGAAGTGTTTGGCAGACTGGCTGCTTTTATAGTGCTTGTTTTCACCCAAAGAGGGGTGTGGCTGTTTATAAAAAGGGATATAACGTATGGCTGCTCTCATCCATAAAGACCCAGCACGGCTACAAGATTCAGGTGTTTGGGGGATGTCTAGGACATAGAAATATGAGGAATCAAGAAAAGTAAACTACAACACTTGATCACAAAGTGACTCCATGACTGTACTGAATAAGACAAGCTGATGTATTAACAGTGTGTGGAGTCCCAGAGGGTGGATTTTCCCTTTTTTTTTTTTTTTCTGTTTTTTTTAAAGGTGTTTTTAGGGTTGTGAACGCTGCAGTCAGCCCAAGATGCATCAAGGTCATGGCACTGATAGTCAGTATGCAGCTGCCAGCACTGATTCCATCATGAACATAATTCAATTTTAACAGTCATCTTACACAGTTTGGCTCCGTTCATTTATTTTGGCTGCAGCGTTTTCAACCTCTAAATGTCCCGTGCTCGATGTGTTTTAGTTTTCTTTTGCTTCTGCTGTTTTATGGACGTCTATCTTAGCCCCAGTTTGAACATGTTTCGACCCTCCAAGCAATCATCGATGACATGAGTGCACTTTGAATGAGGAGACTCTGTGACGGGGGAGTCTTGTATGTCTTCCTAGAGTATTTACTAACCCCCCACCCCCAACTGCCCCCGCCGGCTCTCCTCTGCATGATGCCCCAGATAAACACGCCGCCACGTCCCTTTTTACAAGTTCTTCTTTTCGTCTCTCTTAGCTGCTTATGAATTTTTTCTACGTGCCTAGTTTTAGGGTGAGACTGTTGAATGTTGTGCTCAGGGTTGTGAGCGTTTGGGCGGCCTTACTCTTCCAGGCCTTATGATGATGATTCGCCAAAATCTTGCTTAGGTCCCGCCCCCCTTGAGGAGTAATCAGATTTTTCCCAGTCTGCTGACGTTGGGAAACGCCTGAATTCTTTGTGATTTATAGTTTAACAAACCCTCCGTTCCTGAGCTCTTAACTCACTTAGCTACACTATTGTGTATAGAGTTTGTATCAGTATCTGTATACAGTATATAGTATGCTGTATTTATAGTTTATATCTGTGATTATCATTTGATTTTCTTGTATGTTTCTTACCACGTTGCCCACTCTCTGCTTCGCCGCAGAGACTGAAGATTGTCTTGTTGATATTCAATAGGTTTAATATTTTCTACTCTTTTGAGATCTTTTGGTTATGTCTGGATTTGTCTGATTTTATCTTATTTTTACTCACGCTGAGATGGCTGTGAGACGTCCCGAGATGTTGATGTTGTTCTTGTGACGTTTTTCCAATAAATGACAAAAAACGTCTGCCTGTAGAGTAGCATTTGAGCACATCTCCAACTATAAAATCCAGACATGATAGCCAGCCCATAAAGGAAACGTTTGATAATGTGCTGCTAGGCTATTAGTATTGAAAGTGGTTTAACCAGGTACGGAGGGACTACATGTGCTGTTTTCTGAGATTACTCGATTTGATTATCTGCTTAACGCCCCACCTGCTCCTCAAGCTGCTGCCTGAAACTCGCATTTCTGCAGACAAAAAGTTCAAAAGTTTTAAGTGACAGTCGGCCAGAATGGATGTGCAGCTGGTATCTCAGTCGTGGGAGTGTAATGTGGGTACACAGGTCGTACCGGTGTTTGCAGAGTGAACAAGTTAAAGTGCCCGTTATGAATGTTTGTTTACCCCTGGAGCTGCTAAAGCACTTTTTTTCTGTGTGTGTGTGTGTGTGTGCGTGTGCGTGTGTGCGTGTGTGTGTGTGTGTGTGTGTGTGTGTGTGTGTGTGTGTGTGTGTGTGTGTGTGTGTGTGTGTCGTGTGTGGGGCGTGGGCGTGTGTGTGCGTGTGTGTGCGTGTGTGGTGTGTGTGTGAGGGAGGGAGGGAGACTGATAAGACATCATATTCTTATCCCCTGGTATTGCACACATGCACACACTTACACACCGTTGCAACACTTTAAGGTGTGTTATTGCCTTCCAATCTCTATTTGCCCCCCTATCTCCATCCAAAGCCCAGCCTTAGGCCTTCAAACAGGGTCCAACATGCAACACACACACAAACACACACAAACACACACACACACTTATTGCCCACTTCGCCTTTATTTTTATTTGGTGTCATATGTTTTAAGACTTTGAATATGTTCTTTTTATCACCATTTATGTTTTACTTGTTTGGCTTGTCTTTCAAATTTTTGATTTTGCTGTGATTTTTTTTTTTTTTTCCTTTTTTTTTTCCTTTTGCATGTCGCCGTCATTTTTTTCTTCCCTTGCTTCCCCTCTCTGAACAATCGTCCACGCCTCTCAAGCAATACTGCTGACTGGCACTGGGAGCTAGCTGCTAGAGAGAGAGAGAAAGAGAGGAATGGGAGAGAGAGCAAAAGAGAGAATGGGAGACAGAGAGAGAAAGAGAGAGAGAGAGAGGTGGACTGGAGGCTGGTTCTTCGTCTGCTGTTCCTTCAGTATCGTTATCGTCCTGTTACAGAAAAAAAGATTATTTTGAAAATAAATAGAAAAATCATCTAAGTTTTGTAAATGATCCTTCACTGTCTGAGGGGAGAAAAAGCTATCAGAATATACTTTGTACACATGTCTAATCTTGTAAAAATGCAAAAAAAAAAAGAATACATTTTAGAGATAAATCTGAAACCAGATATATTCTGTCACCCTATACTGTATGTGTAAGGAACTGTTTTTTTTTCTTTTTTTTTTTTTTTTACAGACAGCAACCACGTTTATCAGTGTTTCTTTTAAATTGTTTTAGTAACTCAATATTTTATAGTTAATCAATAAACAGATGGAACTGTACTTTTGGTCTACTTTTGGTCTGACTTATTTTTTGCTCATTTCAGCCATAAATGTGCAGGGAAAGAAGCAGGAACACAGTTCTGATTCATTTTGAATTTTAGTTAGTCTAATATGACATCTTCACAAAGTGCCTGAAAGATACTTTAAAGGAGGAATATGTAACGATTGTGCATCCTAAAATGAGTACTGCAGTCCAGTTGGAGCCATAGATGGCATATTGAATATGCTGAAGTCCTATTTTATATACAATCTATGGTTGAAGCAAGTTGTTTACCCCCTGCCCCCTCCTCCCTAGACTCAAGGAAGCTCAGGCAGGCTGCAGGAACACTGCAGGAGTGTAAGACAAGTGCAACATTGTAATTTGACAATAACAAGCAACAAGGAGTTCTACACTGTAAGTTGATCAGCTGTTTATAACTGTCAGTTGTCGTCAATGTAAAGCGAAGCCTGTTATCCTGAAAACAAAAGCCTGCTGCTCTGAAAATACACACTCTGGAGTTGGACTTCAGTGACTGCCTCCCAGACTCCATCAACGTATTGCCCAATAACTATACTGCTATAAAAATCTACTCCTTCTCAAAGATTTTTGATGGTTTCTGACAACTCATAAACAGATACCTAATCATTTGGTGAACATTTGGCATTAATTTGAGCTCTAATTAAGGTGAAACAGACAAACAAAAACAGTTAGTAGGGGGATTTTGTTACCTTTGGGCAACCGTGCTACCTCTTTCCCCTCTTTCCAGTATTTGTACTCAGCTAAGCTAACAGACTGTTAGCTCTAGCTTCATATTTACTGTACAGATATGAGAGTGGTATAAATCTTCCCATCCAGCTGTCTGCCAGAAAGCACATCAGGGCATTTCACAAAACATTGGACTATTCCATCACCTCTTCTCCTGCAGGTTTCACTGCCACCAGAAGAAGCATCATTAGCAGGCTCCCATGTTTTTGATTTTTGCTTTGCTTTTGTGTCTGGGTTCAGTTTATGTGGACTGCCCCTTTAATCAACAGTGGACTCCATCAGGCCTCCATTTTGGCAGCCCAGTAATGAAGCTGCTGGTTGTGATAAAATGGAGGAAAGTTCAGCTTCCTCTGCTGAGCTGCAGAGCTGACCACGGGAGACACATTTTCCACCGCTGACCGTTCATGACTCTGCCCTCAAAGAGCTGGCAAAGGTGTGTGTTGTGTGTGTGTGTGTCTGTGTGTGTGTGTGGCTTTTGAATTCCTGTGTGTCCACGTGTAATTAAATCTTTGCTGACATGAACTGAGTGTGTGTTCCTGTTTCACAGTGAGAACAGCAGTCAGGGGTTCGGCCGCCTCTCTTTTCCCCCAAAGGACCAACATCAGCATAACATCAGAACCTGCTGGGAGCTTCTTCTTAAACACACACACACCAACACACACACACACACACACACACAGATATAGTACACCAGCACAGAGAGGTATCCACACATCCTTACGTACGCTGGCACATACTCTCTTTCTCCATCCTACCTCAGCAGTGCCCTACACACACCCCTGTGGGAGTGTCAGCATGCAAGGTTCTGATTGGCTGGCATCACATGAGCAGAGCCATTTGATTGGCTGAGGCTCCATTGCAGCTTCAACGCAGGGAGCAGAGGGAGCTGAGATGTGTGCGTGCGTGCGTGCGTGCGTGCGTGCTACCTGTGTATATGTGAGTGTTTGAACTCATTACTGTTGAATCCCTCCACCTCTCTTTCTTCACTCCTCAGCTCTTCCAGGCAGCCGTGTGTGTGTGTGTGTGTGTGTGAGAGAGAGAGAGAGTGAGTGAGTCGCACACACCGGTTTCCCAGGAGACAGGTATCTAAGTGAGGGGGCGTTCAAACGCACAGTGAGCACAACAGTTTGAAAGGGTTGTTATTCAGACTGGAGTCTGCTCTCAGACTTTCAGAACACTGTGTTTGTCCTTCAACTGTTTTGTCAAAAAGAAAAAAAACACAGAGCTTTCTTTATTCACGTCTATACTGACTCCACTTTCTCCTTCTTCCCTCTTTTCTCTGTCATTCTTTCATTCACACATGCATCCCTCTCTGATTACTTGTGTGTTTTCGGGTCTGTTTTCCTAGTGTCTTATGCACCAGAAGCCTTTAAGTTCCCACGAAGTCACAATCGATGTTAAAGTGTTTTTTATCTCATATGCGCTGTGCTATACATCATCTACATGCCAGCATCTGGCCCAAAAATGACAAAAAGAAAAAAAAACAAAAAAAAAAGGTGTGTGTATATTCTTGGGTATTTCTAATGTTGTTTTCAGTTTTCAGAATTTGTGTCCGCTCTCTCGCTATGACACCACTGGGGCACAAAAGGACAATACATCCCTTCGCTGGAGCAGACTGTAGTGTTTCTGAGGGTCTCACTGTACAAAAGTTTATACAACAACCTAACAACTTTATTCACTGATTCTGATTTTCTTTGTTGCTAAAGAAGTTAACCATAACTGTTAGCCATCATTGGTAGGCAACAGAACTGGCTTAGCAGACAACCGGTCACTGGGATGAACGCAGCCTCTGAGACTGAGGGAATTCAGCATCAAGGTCAATTACAGATTTCCCTGATGGAAAAATAGTTTTACTTGTTGCTAAAGTAAGTAACCACTAACCACTAACTGCTGTTAGCTCGGTTAGCCGTGACTCTGGATGCTGGGAGCAAAACTCAGCAAGAAAAACACTTTGGTACTGTATTCCCCATCAGCAGTTTGTCTGTTTATCCAAACAGAAACACAAAAACTAGTTGTGGTTTTATGGAGAGTTATGTGCTGTTATTAACTATTTTAATACTGAACAAAGCAAACACAAACCAGCTCTTAGGCCAGTGATATACTTGCTTTTTAAGCCAAGCGTTTGCATTCATGTTTGCACAGCGTTAATTCCTGAAGACGCGCACAACCATCCTTCCAAATGGATGCAGGTTACATGAGGCAGCTGTGAGCAAGCTATGTTAGTTAAAAGCAAGTGTATAACCAGCCTTACACCGAAGCAACCCCTCATCACAGGTTGCACAGTGTGCTCTTCAAGCAACAATGTGATTTATTTTTGGTTAATTGTGAAGTGACTGAATTATTTCTAGAGGACTGTAGAGATATAAAAGGAAGTTAAAAGCAGGCACAAAAGAGTAGAATAAAGTCCAATAAACTTATACAGTTTCCTGTAGTCTAAGGCCTGATTTTTCTTTTTTATCCTATTAATCACCTTATGACCCCTCAAATCAGGGAGCTAATAAAATCAAAGTTCAGTGATGAAAAAAGCTAGTCAGTTACAGAGACAGCAGTAGTTATTATTTCCCTCTGCGTGTTTGTATGATATATATGTGCGCTGTGTGTGTGTTTCTTGTTTTCTTTGGCTTTTGATCTCTCTATCTGTGTCTCTCACACCTCACTGTGTCTCTTGTTCTTTTGCCTCTTGTGATAAATTTGAATGCGAAATGACAACTGTGCCTTACAAATATTAGTTCAGAGTGCGATCCCACATGGAAGCGTGTGTGCGCGTGTTTGTGTTTGTGTGTGATGTACTGCATATCAATTAGCTATCTATTATTCATGCTGACAGCATAATGAATGAAACATCACAGTCTTTGAATTTCAGGCATGTTTACTTGTCTCTCTCTCTTTCCCCGTCTCTCTCTCTCTCTCACACACACACACAGCTGCCATTGTGGGTATTTAGACAGGAATGACAGTGCGAATGAAATCCCTCTGTAGCTGTGAAGACGAGGTGATGCCCACTGAATACCTGACAGCTGAATACAGACCACCAGCTCCTCCTCATTTACACTGAGGACAAGCGGGACATGACTTAGTCTTAAAATCTCTCTTAACGCTTCCTCTGACTGTTCAGCTGCCAAAATACATCAGCCAGACCTGTTGGTAAAAATGTTGATACACTCAGCTGGTTTGCCTTCATTTGATACCATGTGCTCACGATGATAAGCTTTGATGGCTGCAGATTTCTGGAATGTTCTCCCCTGGGTTTTGCCTCTCCGGCTGCCCTCACTCTTATGATTGTTGGAGTTTGTCAAGACCTGTCAAAAGCAGCCTGACAGGAAGCTCTGCAGACACTACTCAGGGCTGAGAGCATTACTTGTGCAACCTCCTTAATCTTTGCAGGAGAAGATATATACATTTAATACATAACACCTTTAATATTCTATTAAAAGGTTAAAGATAAAGCTGCAAGTGACTTTTCTAGTAAAACTGCAGACAGAGTTTGATCTACTCATCAAACTAAATGTGATTTTAAACAGGATACTGCATGAAAAATGCAGAAACACAGAATTTAAATTTCTTTGTTTAAATACCATTATTATGGCAAGCACAACATTTAATGACATCATAATTATTCATAATAATATATGTGCTAGAACGATATGAATATAGTCATATGAATGCCAGACATAATGGTCACACAGTTTTGTTCTTAGATAGGGAGGGAGAGGTTTGTATGCAAGAAACGCTAGAAAAAAACAATTATGGTTTAAGCCTCGACTAAGACTCGTTGCACTGACTAATCATTGAGTCGACTACTAGGGGGGCAGCCCTACTTAGCAGGTTAGCTGTAGCTGCCATCTAAGCTTTTGATTCTAGTCTGGTTATCACATATTTAATCAGAAATGATGGATGGAAAGCTGAAAAAACACATTTTGTTTGTTGATAGTAAAGCCTGACAGATAGATGGGCTGATGGATTTAGGTCTATCACAGCTGTGTCTGTCTATATTGGTATCTGCATAATGTTGTCTGATATGCACCGATATGAGAACTGTTTTTTAAAAAATCTACAATATGTACCATTTTCCATTAAAGATAACAACAAGGAGTTGTTTACATACATTATCCTAAATGTTTCCAATAATGGTCAAATGCAGAGAAATCCATTATTCGTTCAAGGTAGCGGTGCATTTCCTGCTAGCCGTTGCTAGCTAGAAGTTGCTGTAAGTTCTGGGAAAACACAGGATATGTCAAATAAGTCAGAGAAAACCAGAATAAAACTTTAATATTACCTCATCCATGAACATGATTTCTACCCGAGTCATGTCAGATATGTTTTCATCAGCTATGGTGGTTGTTTAACAAGTTTATAATTAAACTGTTAAATATCCTGCCTCCATTACATTTGAGGGATCATTGCAAAATATGTGTGTTAATCTATATATGTTCTACAAACTGTATATTATATTCGGCATAAAGAATAATGGTCGATACAATCTAATCAAACTTTCTTTTACTCTCGATTAATGGTATCGGCCCCCAAAAATCCAGTATTATCAATAATAAGTCTAAAAAGACATTTGAAAAATAAATAAGGCACTACATCTTCCATCTATTACAGTTTACCAAGATGGACTGAAAACTTTAACCCTTTTTTCTCTGCTTCAGTTTTTTTTTGCAGCATTGTTACAGTTTTCTGTGAGTATAGTCTATTTTGCAAAGCGTAGTCATGCACAAACTGTTGACTTTTCTCTTAGATTGTGAATTTCAGTATTACATGTACATTATAATACTGTGCTTTCATTGTAAACCTTCATCAACTTGTTTTTCAACTGCTTGAATTTTGAACACACAGAAGACTGAAGTCTTCTCCAGCTCAGGGCTGCCACCTGTGGGTGAAGGCCGACGCTCACCTCCCAGGAAGTTTTCTGTCATATTTCATTTTTATATCTGGTTATACAGGAACTGACTGTTTTTATCATCCGTCTATCCATCGTACTTATGAGACGTATCTGTGCATTGTGTCACTTAGCAGGATGCCTCCATCTGTTCTTCAGGCCCATCCCCTCTTCTCTGATTTTCTCTCTTTTCTCCCCTCTCATCCATCACCTCTCCCTCCTCTCTCTCATCATCCCTCCACACCTTCATGTTTTAGCCATTTTTCTTCATCTTGTCTCTCTTTCTCGTGCCCTCTGGTTCCTTTGCTTTCTCTTTCTCCCTGCTCCCCTTTCTCTGTCAGATACCTGACCCCTCTGTCTCTCTGTCCTGTGAATATAACCTGTATTTGTCTTTATGTCTTTCTTTTCCCACTTTATCATTTACCTTTTCTCTTCTTTTGAGTCAAGTCGTTTTAAATATAAAGCTTAGAATCAGAGGGCTTCACAATCTGTACAACACATGACAGGATCATATCCTCAATTCAACATAACCATAACTTCACAATGGAAATCTCAGGAACAGCAACAGAAGAGAAATCCCCACAGGACAGATGGACATTAACCAGATATACGGGCTGACTTCAAGCAGTCAGATCAAACTTTTGCTGAAGCCAGTCCAGAAAGGAAAGAAAACATCTTTTCCATGGAGAAAAGCCTTCAGTGGTGTTTTTGCTCTTCTTTCAATCAAGAAACACTCTTCAGTTCTGATATAACTGATGCTATCACAGTATCTACATTAACCTCTTCAGGAGCTGCCATTGTTTGATTGACATGAGTCTCTTCCATGAACACTTCTAGCCATCGTCACACCTAAAACCTCCTAGGACGCTGACTGGCTGCACCACTTTTGGTGCAGACACAAACGGATAAATTGAGGCCTGGCGAGATGGAGGTAATTTTGTAATCACTTAAAGCAAATAAACTTTTCTAGTCAAATTAACTTTATAGTAATGCAGTTGTACTTGAGAAAACAATGTCAGTAAGCCTAAGATATTCAACTGAGCCAACAAACCCTCAGTCGCATTGACAAACATTACAAACAAATGTAATTTCCTTTTACATTTTCTCTGTTAGAAAAGTCAGTTCTCATTTTGAACAAAGACCAACAGCTGCAGCTGCTCCTGTTGGAGCGACTTTGGTTCAGCGTTGGTTCAAAGACAATATGTGAAACTGCTCCCAGTGAATTTATTAAGTTTGTTTAAGTTTCATTTAAATTTAAGTGTAAGGTGGTAGAAACTCAATTCAATACTAACCTTCATCGTGGTTCACAGTGATTTCATACTGAGAAAATAAACAAACATGACTCATGTTAAAGTGTATTCGACACACACCAAGACAAATCCACCTTTACCATCCTTCCAGATTTCTATTTCAATATTTATCTCTTTGCCTCCACATTGCTCTATAGAGTTGAGTGCTTGACAGTCACACTGCACAAAAGTATCATAAAACATTAAGAGACATTTGATTACATCACACCACAAAGCTGTAAGAATTAAAATACAAAAGTGCTAAAGTGCTTGTATATTTATTTGTGCTTAGCTAAAGTGCTAAGTGTTAAAGTGCTCATGTATTTATCGCACATTGCTCTGTTGCTCTAAGATTTATCATTAGAGTTTAGCAGCTTCATTAAGGTCGTAACAAACAATAGCTCGAAGATTTGCACTTTGGCACATGGAGTCTTCTCACAGAGGCAGAGGCTTGTATTCAGAGAAGAGAAATAGTTGAGGGTTTTGTTGCTTGTCCTATAACTGCCAGCTAGTATATGGTCTGTATGGGCTCTCATCCCTGTTACCTTCATTTTGCGCATGCTGGCAAGCCTGCTTTTCAGATGTACTGTTAGGTTTCCTGTTGGTAAATATTAAGATGTTATTTTGTGGAGCTTTGGTGGAGGCAAGCAGTCCCATAAACATGTGAGCTAAAACTCACTCAGGTGGCAAATTTTGTGGGCTTGTTTCTTAACAGTAGTTGAAGGAATTAATATGTACGCTCGCTCACTCTCCAGGACCGCGAGTGTTACTTGAAAAAGTTCCAAGTTAACCAATGGAAGCATTTATTTTTAATTGTAAAATTACTTTAATTAAATTAAAATAATTCAAATATTAGAATAGTAACCTTGTCTGCAAAGATAGAGATAGACCTGTGCTTTGAATGCAGATGATGCCTGACATCTAAAAGAATTGGAACCACATACAAAAAAAACTTTACTGGATACTTGAAATTTAATATTGCAGTCTTGTCCTTATCAGTGGAAATGTATCAATTGTATTATTAATTAATGCACAAATATATGTTTCTTATAGCAAAAGATGATTAGGGTATTTCAAATAGTTTGTGAGTTATGAAGTTGTAATTGCCCCCAGTCTGCACTATCTTGAAATATTGAGTCAGTATCTTAAAATAATGAGAAACTGTCTGGAAAATAATGACTTTATCTTAAAATAATGACTTCTCCATCATACTGGCAGAAATGGGTTTCCATGGATGCAGATGTTTGGAGATGAGCGTATAAAACTGATCTGTTTGCGTGTTTCTCCAGCCTGCAGTGTGGTTCATACACTTATAGGGAAACATCAGTTCACCGTCAACCAAAAATATGAGCATGTTCAATGTACATCGCTCTCATTACATTCATGCGCAACAATGATTTCTGCATTGTGTGCATGGAGCACTTTGCAAACTCGAGACAAAAAAGAAGTGCTGGTCAAGTGCGTTCAGTGGCAGTTCAGGGTGCACAAAATCTGCAGCCCAGGGGCAGACATCTACATTTGTCACTGTGACAAATGTGACTGAACTCTTTGTTCACTTTATTCAAAACTGTTTAATTCTTATTCTTCAATAAAGTTCTTTCATAGATTGGATTGTGTGGATCTTAAGTAAATTACCCTCACTGTTAAAACTAGCTAGTGTTACAACTCACCCCAGTGTGGGGCAGGTAACAGTAGAACTCTGTATCTGACATTAACTCACATAATCTGTGATTGTGTAGTAGATGTCCAAGTTTGAGAGATCTAACATGAACAACCACTGAGTTATTGATGCTCAAACAAAAAGCGTTACTACCATCCCCGGTCTCCCCTACTCTCACTTACTTCCTTTCTTTAAGAGGGTTTGATCCTCGTAACAGAGACAGTAAAGAAGAAGAGGAACCATTTTAATGACATGAAAATGCCACACGAAGCACTTTCACATCAATAAATGGCCTTTGTGATTCAAACAAACAAGCTGACAACAGAGAAGATTTCTGCTGTGCTGCTATCCTGAATTGCTTTATGACACAAAGTGAGGCCACAAATTCTAAGTTTCTTGCCGAACAGATGGTTATACAAGCGAAAGGCAGGCAGGTACATCTAATTTCAGAACATAATGTGGTTTATCACCATTTGTTTACTCATACTCAGACATTACAATCCACTGAAGAGCATATATTGACGTTTAAATCACATTAAAACTTAGACACAGTCAGAGTGGACAACAGACTAACACACCTCTTGTTTTACCCTTCAACTCCCTCGGCACCTTCCT
The DNA here is from genome assembly GCA_034769285.1 of Lutjanus argentimaculatus. Lineage (NCBI taxonomy): Eukaryota > Metazoa > Chordata > Actinopteri > Lutjaniformes > Lutjanidae > Lutjanus > Lutjanus argentimaculatus. Next base: position 10,837,166 of record JAWZSL010000024.1, on the reverse strand, counting down.
CTATCTCCTCCTCCTCCTCTCTACAGTATGTGGAGCAGAATGACTAATGATCAGTTGCTCTGTCACACACCAGAGACTTTCTTTCCCTGCAGCCATTTCCAAAATTAGCACACACACACACACACACGAATACACACACAGGCACAAATGCACACAGACAAAACAGCCAGTTATTCATTGTGTTCACACATGAACACACATAAAGTCACAGCTCTACCAGAACACTTTGACCTCTATAACACTATGAAGATAGGAACTTTTATTGGTCTGAATTATTTACCCTTCTGTCCGGCCTTGCAGGGTCGTGTGTTCTGTGCAGACACACCATCCTGTAACAGAAGGGCCAAAAAAGGAGAGTTTCCTTTACGAGAAGCCCTCTCTTACATCCTTTGGGATCTCTGACATAAATATTAAGCTAAATAAAGACAAAACCTTTGATCCGTGAAACAAATGCTCTGCAGCAGTGTCTGTCTGAACCTGAAGTCCTTGTGCAGCACACCCCTTCATGCTATTCTCTGAGCAGCAGCTCACTCTGCTGGATACAAGCAGTCAACGCAGATTTCACTTGACTTAGCAGAGGGCAGCGTCTCTGCAGATACAGACACCGGAACACACTTTGAGTGGGACATAAGTGAATGATTTAAAGGGACTATGTTTAATGGTAGGCCACGAGCCAAAATCACAAACAAAAAACATCCATTAAAGGAAATTAATTGATTTGTGGAACACTTTAAAAAAAAAAAAAACAACAACAGACTTTTAAATCTTTGGTCTTTGGGGAAGGTATCACATATTTTCAAGTTAAAAGGCTCAAGTCCAAGTAACACCACAAGTCACTGGTGTTAAAGTTGTCAAATTGAACTGCAAGTCCTTTTTGATTGAATCTAAAGTCATCAAATTTATGACTCAAGTCTGACTCGAGTCCAAGTATGGCTGGGTATCGTTTAAAAATTAAGGTACCAGTACCAATATGAGTACCCTCAAAGAGATACCAATATTAATGGAATACTTCAATACCTTGCTGTGATTGGCTGTGAGGAAAACCCACAGTATATAGTAAATTGTCATCCCCAAAGGATTGAATACAGATGTCGTTTGACTGGAGAAGCTTCTATACTATTTGGTACTGGGGTATTTTAATCAATACTTTAATCAATACCTTAGCCCAAGTCATGTGACTGAAGTCCACACTCTGCCTATTGATCCCCTGCTGGATGAATTAATTCAGATTCTTACTCAAGCACACTGCAGCAGGTGCCGATGCTTGCTGTCATGGCACCGAGGAACTGAGGATGAAAAACCCTGTTGCATTTCTCGTCTGTTGGACTTCTTGGCCGTCGCGACCTGCTCACCAGCTCCGGCTCTGAAGAAGCTCAGAGATCAAACCTGCTGCTGCCGTTTCATGTTTCACACACACACAAACCCAGATAACTCTCAGTAATAAGATGATCAAACATTTATAATAAAGGCTGGATTTGTAAAAGCTGAGAGGAAAAGAAAGAGTGAGATGTGAGGTTTTTGTGGTGCAGATCTGCTCTGCTCACAGCTGTTTAAACAGGAAAAAAATGAACTTACTAAATGTGGTTGCATCCTGTTTTGACAGACACAAAGAAGCTCTGATCTAAAAAGTCTTTTCTCCTTCCATGTAAATACATAACAGCAGAAATAGCAACACACAAAAATAGAGGCAGCAGCCAAAGATGTAAACAACCGTTTTATTAAGCTGTGACGATGAGACAATGCTAGGCGCGAACAGACTGCTTGTGAAAATCAAAACCTAAATCATATAACATATTTACAATAAACATTTCAGTTCACATCATGGGAGAATTTTGCACCTACTCTGACAAATTAGCAGGTTTTGGAGTATTATATTAGTTGCATTTCTATAGGTTAGGCAATAAATATTCTTTTAAAGGAATTAATCATTGAGACTACAATTTGCTTCAATCCTGGTTAATTTAGATTTCATACTGATATACTGAGCTAAAGATAATCATCCTCCCACTACTGAAACCAAGCAGGCCTGTTTGGTTGTTTTGCACCAAAAGCAGCACCTAATTCTTAGTTTGGACTTGGCTCTTATACTATTCTTTTCCCCCAATATCATCTGTAAAATATTTTATGTTACAGTAGATATATACACATATATACAGTTTAGTGTCTATATGCAATCTTTTATACACCAGCCTAATATTTCACAGTGTGCAGTCACATGAGTGTTCAGTCTAAAATAGTCAGCATGAGATGGTTTCTGTAGAAATTCTTTGCTGTTGGCAGGGAGGAAAATGGGCTGTGGCTGATTAAAAAAATAGATACAGGAAGTCACATGGCAGGCTGACAGACATCTGACCTCGAGGGTGAGATAAAATGCAGAGTTAAAAGATTTTTTCCCCCAGTTAAAAACAGGTCGGTGTGTCAACTCAAATGGAGATTTAATCATCCTCCACTGGTGGAATAACCTTCAAACTCCAGAGGCGCCTTTCCTCTGTGCTCTAGTTCACTCTAATCGCTATTTAAATATTTCTTTCTGCTTGTTTTATGAGTTTTCCCGACTCTTCTTTCTCGTCATAGTGATTTTATCTGAGCGCCGCAGCTCTGCCCTCTGCGCTGCCTGTGGTTGGCTGTCTGTAATTTTTGGTGATCTCATTTTGGTGAAGCTTATTCAACTGTTAAAGCCATTTTAAGCCACTCTAGATAAAAGTGTCAGCTAATGCCAAATATATGCTCGGAATGATAAATGATTCATCAGCAGTGGAGAGAAAAATCCAGAGTGTGCAATGAGTCTCTCTTACACTAGGTCATTAATAAGACTTTAAAATAGTCAGTTTTTTACAGATCAAAGTGTCATTACGGTCCATTAATTTTCTCCAGAGCAGCTTAAACGTGAAACTGCACTGTTGCACTCTCTGCAAGAAAGTGACACTATTCCTTTACATTAGCTTGAAGGGTTGTATTTGAGATAATATATTGGTTTCAGATGCAATTCTTTGAAAACTGGGATCTCCCTTCTCTCAAATGGCCCCGTAGTTTCTACCAAGAGAGGGAGAGAAAGAGGAGGAAAGAGACTTTTCATGTCCTTTAATGACACATCCGACCGAAAATAGCTAAAAAAACACCTTCAAACCGAGCAGCTCTCTGAGAGGACAGAGGCCTCAGGCAATATGGCACCGTCAGCACAGCGGGACATACATACAGTAATGAGGTTAGCTCCCAAATGGCACACCACCATTCTTCAAACAGCGCCCACATTAGGCTCCATTGAAGCCGTCACCTACATAATGCAGTGCACTTCATGGCTTTCTACAGTGAGGCCTGTTTTCTTCATGATGTATAAACTCTGAACTCTGCTGCACCAGGACGTCCTCTTTGTCTCTGAAAATTTAATCAAATCAAACAGGAAACATGGGGGAACTGCTCAGTGCTGTGTTGAAAGAATAGAGGAAACAGGTGCTCCCTACATCGGTTCGACTAAATACAGCTACAAAAAATATGAATCTGATATTTTCTAGAGGCTTTCACATGAATAAAATAAGAGCTCTTGACTGTCTCGAGTACATTTCATTCTGTATATTTACAACTTTCATCCTGTTAAACTGTTTATTACATTCACTCTTCTCTCAGCTACTAACACTGATCAGACTTTTTGGCACTAATTTGTTCCCCCGTAATATCTCACATCATTACATGGATGTTACACACAGACGTACAGAGGGATACAGAGGGCACACAAACCATTTCAAAAACAACAACAGCCGTTAATGCTCATCTGGTAAATTCATACCAACATTGTGTTCTCTTTCCTGGCCATCAGAGGGTGCAAGAAGTGATGTGAAACTCACTAAACAGACAGAAATCTGCTTATTCTCTTCTTCTTTTAGCATTAATGTTTAAAAAAACAACTGGGGACAGCAGCTGCTAATGCAGAGAATCATAATTACTGCATAACAGTTCAAAATTATTCATTTCACATTAGTTATATTTCAGATATACTGATATATAAGGGTCATAATGATCTAACTGAAAACTGAAAAAACAAGTGACGCTTTCCCCATTTTTTCACAGATTTCAGTACAAATCGAGATTAAATCCAGCTGATCCAGGTTTTGACAGTATCTTGGACAACACACCTATGTGATTAATGAAAAAAACTGTAATTCCTTTTAAGGCACAGTAAAATAAAAAATATATTTTTCAAGTTCTAATTCTGTGTTGCAGTGTTGACTTTTCGCTTCATGTTATGCAGGTTTTACACAGTTTTTTAAGAACTTTCAAGGTACCTAAACCAAAAGTGTCCAAACTCTTGAAGCCTAAATTTTTACTATAAATGTAATTACAAACCTCTTTATATGCAAAGTAGGGCTGAACAGTTAATCAAAATTTAACCTACTGCAATGTTCAAATCACAGGAGACACAATATTTGTTCAAAGCAAAATGTCATCAAAATATCATTTTAAACTAAATATTGTTTAGTCGCAATTTAATATTTTTCTCAAAATCATTTAGCCCTAATCCACTGGAATTGATGTATACTGTCACTCTGTTTTACCAGCTGTTCATATTAACTTTGTATGTTTTGATCATGACAGATACATGAGTGGCTGTGTAGATGGAACACCAGATTAAGTTGAAGTAGGTAAAGTATATGAGTATAATAGTGAAGTTGAGTATATCTAATTCAAGCATAATGCTAACTTTGAAAACATAACAGTTACAATTACACTTGTTTCAAACTTCCAAGAGTTTGTACAAACCCTGTAGCTTCATGCTAAATACAGTGTTTTTTATAACAAATGCTCTCTCTTTTTCCCTTTCTGTAAAACATCACAGCCAACATTTTTACCGCTTTACCTTCAGACAGCCTTTTGTTACGGGAAACCACCATCATTTAAACCAAGTATCGCTCTCTCTAAGCCAACCAAACTCCACAGACAAAGTCAGTCATTTTACCTCCTAGAGTGACTTTGATTTTTGATTTTGATTTTTTTATATATATATATTCACCAAAGTCAGACAAACAACAAAAACGAACTTGCCAATCAAGGCAGCGGTGGACAAGTTTTGTGAGACAAAATTAATGATTTTGCCTGTGGAGTTTGGTTGGTTTGTTGAGAAATTTGGCATATATACTGTCCCATCAGAACAGGCCGTCTAACGCCAAAGTAAAGCGGTGAAATTAGTTGAAATATAGCGTACACTTAGACTGATTTGTTTTTGGTTTTTTTTAAGCGGATCATTTTAAGATGGCTAAAATATCTATCGCTGCTGACCCCGTCCACAGTACATCACTTTCCTGTGGCTTCTGTGCTGGTGCACCTCTCTGCTACCTCCCACAACCCGACATCAAATAATCCAAACTATTCCTTTAAGTTGTAGTTTTGAAATGGTGTGGTCATAGGATTTCAGTAACATTACCTGAATAAAATCACGATGGATGGATTCCGTTGTCCAAAAATCTCAATCATATTTTCATCGGACAAAATTATAATGAGGAAACAGCTGGAACAGCTGGTCCAGAATAATCCACAGTGACATCATATCTCTATTCTGAATATCAGCAGTTCTGAGAAATCATGAAATGTAATGTGTGACCTTTGACACAAGGTCTCCTTTGTCCCCCTGCAGCGAAACATCACTTGATTTTACACTGTACAAATGTCAGCCGATCTGTTTGCACACACATGCAGACGATAATTTCACTGTCGGACACTCAAAGAGCTTCTGTTGGCCCGCTGAGCTCCCGTTCTTCACCTCCAGGGAAAAGTTCATCACAGCGGAGCCGAGACATTTGAAGGTCACTGGGCCACCAGGCTGGAGAGCGATGGAGTGGAGAAATCTGCTACATTATACTGTTTAACTTCATTTCCTCCACTACTAAATCCCTTTTTTTTTTTACTCGTATTCCACTTTTTTTTATCCAGTGACCCAAATCAAAGCATGAATCAGTCTCCCAGAGTATAAATATGAACCTTTAACAGTTCTTTACAGCTGGCTTCTTGTCCTCTGCAGCTGGACTCGAGTCCATCAGTCTGCGCTTCTTCTTCTGGCCAAGATCTCGTGTGTGTAAATGGCTGCAGGTGTGTGTGTATATGTATGTGTGTTTACCTCTGTGTGTGTGTGTGTGTGTGTTTTCTTGTATGTGGACATTCAATACCCAGTGCCGTTGGCAGGTGTGTGCATGTTGTAAGTCGAGATGCGTGTTCCTGATCCTGGAGCAGTGAAGCTGTAAGCTGCGTACGCCACAGCCGAGCCCACCATCAAGCCCGTCATATAGGAGACAGTCATGGTGTTCCCTGGAGAGAGACACGAGCAGGGAGCACAGCATGACTGTGGAGCTGATACAGAGAGACAATAAGGACCTGTCTTATCCTGAGTGAATGGTTTTAAACAAGACACCACTGGGACATAAAGTAACATCTAAGACAGTAACAAGAGGCTGCACTCAGGCACAACGGTACTTTTTACTTTACAGTATATCTTGTTTGTTTAATGTGTACAAAAACTGGAGTGTAAAAAACTTAACATTGTGGTTTTATGGGGACGTTTTGTGCCAGGCTATTTCTTAGTCAAGACTTCCTCCAGGAAGAGACTGTGCCCGGCCAAGAAACAGAAAAACCACAACCTGTTGTTTCTACACTTTGGGTTTTGAACAGCTTAAAACAACAAGATATATTGCTTTAGAGGTGCTGTTAAAACCACACTTTTGTAGCACGTAACCTGCCATTTCCTCAGCACCAGCAGAGCTGCGGGGCATGTCAAATTAAAACAGTAATATTATATGAATATGACTGAAACTAATGACAATTATCATTATCAATTTATCTGCTGTTTATTTTTGTTTTGTTTATTTTCTTCTTAGATTAATCAATTTACTTTTGTCTGTTAAATGTCAGAAAATAATGAAAATGTCCATCAAATGTTCCAGTGGCCTAAAAGCACTTCTTCAAATAGCTTCATTTATCCAATCAACAGTCCAAAACACAGTAGAGGGAAGCAGCAAATCCTCACACTTGAACCACGCTGGAACCAGTGAAAGCTTGCTGATTTTACTTGATAAATGACTTGACTGATTACTTTTTAAATTTTCTGTAGACCAGCTATTCCATAAAGAGTTTGTTGTGTTATTATAAGACCTGTTTCATGCTGAAATTAGACTAAAAGATGGAGAAGTCTGCAATATATTTACTGATATAAATCATAAAATTACCATGATAAGTCATCAGAGATTAAGGAAACATGCTGAGTTGAAATACTCCCCACTAACAACAACACTACAGTGCAGTGTCCTTAGAAATTTCTGTTCTGCTCCGTAAGTTGTGTTATTGTTTGCCAAATGTTCGCCAAATGAGTTTTTGTGCACATTTATGAATCGTAACAAATCATTAGAAATCTTTTAGAAGGAGTAGATGTTCAGTTAAATCGAGCATTATGTTTATGGAGTCTGGCAGGCAGTCACTGAACTTCAACTCCAGAATGTGTATTTTCAGAGCTTTTGCTTTCAGGATTACGAGCTTAACTTGACATTCACAGACCAACTGACAGCTGATTAACTTAAAGTGTAGGACTCATCGCCACTTGTTGCCATTGCCAAATTACAATGTTGCATTCATCTTATGCTCCTGCAGCCTGGCTGACCTTCCTCAAGTCCAGGGAGGAGGGGCTGGGGGAAAACAACTTGTCTCAACCATAGATTGTATATTAAATAGGACTTCAATCTATTTAACATATACCATCCATGGCTCCATCTCGCTATTTGCACTGCAGGACTCATTTTCGGTAGCACAATTGTTACGTTGCTCCTTTCAGCTACTACACCAACCTCTCTAATCTTTCTTTACATACAATTATTTGCCTTTTGAGGTGAATAACTCTCACCTGCCAGCTCCCTCTGTTCGGGTGGCACTTTCCCAGCAGCCTGGATCATCGGCACAGACCCGAAGTAGCCGTTGGTGACTCCCATGAGGAGGGAGAAGAGACAGGGCCAGGCAGGGTGGGACAGGGTGGGGGCGTTGGCCGGGTACACGCACATGACGAACAGAGGGATGAAGACCACCCTCAGGCAGGAGAAGAAGAGCAGGCGGCCTCCAGACCAGTCGTACGGCAGCGCGGCCAGGATCTGAGGACGAAGTTAAAAATGAAACGTGAAATTGCTCTTTTCTGAACAGAAGACCCTGTTCTGCAGTCATTCTCTGAGGCATTGATCTGATAGCTGCTTATGACACTCGCCAGAGAGCACAACAAAAAGTCAAAATGCCACAGAAACAGCCTTTTTTCCACTCTCTTGCTCTTTCTTAATGTGGCTCTTTTTTCTTACCTCTAAGCTACCTTAATTTTCCTTTCCCACTTTCTATTTAATTTCTCTTCTTATCTTTTTTTTTTCCTCCTCATTTCAACAAAATGCTAAATTTGCCGTGAGGACAAAGTCAAGGCGTAAAATCAGAACAACTTTCACTCAGCCAACTTTTTCCATTCAACGTCAAAATTATGACTTCAGGATACCAGATAAGGTTTCATTTCTGAATATTCAGATAAAGCCTTTGAGCTAAGTGCAATTATCCAGAAATAAACCAGCCCCCCCCCCCCCCCCCCCCCCCCCCCCCCCCCCCCCCCCACCCCCACCCTTACTTTCAGGTTTAATAAATGGAGCGACTCTTAACGATTTCACAAGGTCAACTCCAGTGGTAAAGTGACTGTGTCTCTTTCTTGGTTCTGTACAATTAAATCCCACAATCTCACTAAGTGTGAAATGAAAGGAGGTCAGTCACATATTTTCTGAGATTACCAGGAACTACTTGAATTTTGGCAGAACATATAAAATGAGGCTGCAGTCAAAAAATAAATGCTGATATCCCAGTTCATCAAGTGTATTTTAGACTTAATTGCAAGGGGTGTTTGTCTGTTATCATCCTGAATTGTTGAATCATTTCACCCCAGTTTCCATCTTCAGAGAATAAGTCAACTAGACTGGACAGTTTTGACGGTCTGCACCCAGACAAGCTATCTTTGGTATCTCACTATTATTCTGGAAAGCATGATAACCCCTGTAATCATGATATATTACTTGGTGGATGATAAAGTTATATCAGTGAAGAATTACTTATATAAACTTTTTGTTGATGCTTTTGAAGAATGTCTGACTTCATTGTGCAATTCTTAAATCTGCAACTCTTTAGCCACTTGGGGGCAGTGGAAACAAGCCGTGAACAACATGTAGTGTAGTTCATTACATTCATATTTGCATCGTCACTCAAGTAGTTAAATTACTTTTTTGCTATTTTTTGTGTAGTTAACAACAATTACAATTTTGGGCCATAAAAGAAAAGAATTTACCTTTTACATTTTTATTTTACCATTGTTTCTCTATTAACTGATGACATTATGTACAAAACCAAAGCTATCATTTCCTGAACTTTCCCATGAAAAGTGGGGTATTTTATTTTATTGATTTATTTATTTTGGTTTCTGTATGACCTGTGAACAAGTGGGCACTTTCTGCAACAAACTCTTTTTTGTTAATGGAGTTTGACGTTTTTGTTTTATATTTTCTTTTAATTTCATATCTCATGTACATGGTGAATTTGATATTTTTTAACAAAGTAGTTCAAACTTTTTCTGCAACTTCACTAGCTTTAGTTAACCAAACTTATTTGACCTGAGTGTAGCTTTGATGTAGTTCAACTTCTTTCATTGTTAAGCAATTACTAGCTTGCAAAGCTTTGCTTTCAAAGCAGCTTAACACTGAACATTAACTCATTTATGGCCTTGTGTAGCATAACATCTACATGTATGCTGTCTTTTTATTGTCGAAACTTCACATCTTTTATTCTCCTTTTTGACTGAAAAAAACATGTACCTCACCTTGCCAACAAAGTCTGACATGTTGAAAGTGGCCATGATGAGGATGGGGAGCCACTCCCCTAAGGTGGGGTTTCGGATCTCTGACTCCAGGCCGGGGAACAGACACAGAGTGATGCTGTAGGTCACTGCTATAGACAGCATGTAGGCCCAGATCACACGGGACACCACGTAACGATGCAAGATCATGTCTGGTTAGAGAAGACACACACACACACACACACACACACACCACACACACACACAGTGACGTTTAAAAACCTAAAAATCTCTCACTTGAGCAGGTTAATTCACCAAGAAGACTCCCCTCCTCCCTATAGTCACCAGGGGATGCATTTAAATTTCAAATCCATCTGCTAGAGTCAGAGGGTAATTGAGCAGTGAGTACACGGGATTAAAACAGAGAGTACCGCGGACGCCGGGCCAGCTCCTCCTTATCTTGGCTTTCGGGGCATCAAATCGCACATACATCCCACCCACAATGTCCTCAGTGCCTTCCTCTGTAGAGGACGGTGCTGTCCCACCATTTCCCTGAAGAGAGACACAGAGAGACTTTTTTTTAATAAAACAAGCAAATGACAGTCAGAAAAAATCTACCTTAAATTCTCAAGTCCTCAAGGAAGATTCTTCTGTTGTCTACTTGCCTAAATGTTTAGAATAAGGCTTTCACAACAGTTGCGGTCATAACACAGCACATAAGCACTTCAGTTACCATGGTTACGCTTCACTCACGTCACCATCCTTTAACAGCTCTATTGTCAGTGTTAGCGTCTCCAAAATGGACAACAAAGACAAGGAAGATAACAAGAAAAAGAAAATCAAACTGGATAGAAAATGAGAATTTTGAATGTTGTTGAAGAACATAATCCAAAGTGAATTTAACCAAACAGCCATAACAGTTACACACAAGCAGATGTGGCAAGAAGCAACTGACAAAATCAATGCTAAAAATCTGCTGTGAAGTAGATCGCAGATAAAATAATAACAAAAAATGAAAATATAACTAACAGCATGAAAGAAGATAAACAAACATCGTCAGGAGTTGACAAAATGTGGTGAGTTTAAAAAAAAAACCCCACGTTTTATGAGACAGTTTTGTTAATATTTGGCTAGCAGACTCACAGTGTCCAGCAGGTTTGTCTCCCCCTCCTCCTCTTTAATCACCATAAATTCAACCACTGTATTATGTTATGACAGTTATTTCGCTTTTACAGGATTATCATAGGTCCCTTAAAATTTTCTGAAGAAAATGGTTACTAGGGACCTAGACAAAGTCCTGCACCAGGTCAGGTTATCATGGGCACCCGCCAGGTAACAGATACAATACAATCTCTTTTTTTCCCTGGAGAAATCAGAAATGAAAGTGAGTGTATGGTATTTTTAACATTTAAATCAGCTAACAATAACAAGCCAGGCTGCCAGGATTTCTTTTTTTATTGTGAAAGCCTACAACACAATCTTTGACCCCACATCCAACCATATAATGGAATGTCACTAATGCAACAGTGATTTAGGCTAGCTGGTAGCTAAAATGGATGACGTAAAGGTAAAAATACCCCGTGGAGAACACTACATTGTGAACAATATATTGTTCAAGGCCAAGTCAGATGTTTGAAATTTTGTGCGATCAGAGACTATGAAAACAACGTTGTCAGTGACTTCGCTGACTGTAAAAAAAAAAAAGTCAAAAAGTATTAGCTTTTGATAGCTGCAAGCTAGCAACAAACATATCGACAGCTGCAAGAGCCCAGCTGCTGCACCAACTGGCAGATACTTCTCCAAGTGAGTGACAAATGAGTGACTGTGTACGTGTATTTAATAATGTGTTCGGTCCTGGGCCTTAAATCAAGGGTTCCAGACTAGGAGATATTTGTAAGTAACAGGTGGGTTCTGGTACTCTGCTTTGCAGGTGTAGGTTTTGCCAACTGGACCTGTGGAGGACTTTAGCAACACGTTGAGTAATACTTAAGTTAGCTAAGGGCAAACACTTGAGGGGGCACTGACCATCCCCGAAATCTGACTGGCCTCCCCAAGTGCCACCCCGTTATCCTCAAGTATGATTGGCTATGTGCGCATATTTAATTTTTGGTTTATTTACTTTATGGATCATGAGCTGTTTGCTGTAGTTCCCTTTAAGCTACTCACAAAAAAACAAACAAACAAACAAACAAACAAACAAAAAACCAACAGACCACACAAACTATGTACAGCAAATGGGTCAATAAATAATAAATGCAAAAATAAAATATTTCTTGGTGAATGCTGAGTATGAATTAAGGAATCTCACAGCTGCAGAATGGAGGTACAATTTACATCAATTTGTATGGTGCCACAGTTGCGTTGTGATTGGTTGGACAATGTATCTTTTAAATACAAATTTTGAACACATTTTAAAAACCTGTAAGATACTGTCATGTCAGTAATTAAAGTAGATATAAGATATGGTAAATTAATGCCATTTCAACAAGCGAACATGCATGTGTGTGTGTTTGCACGTGCATTTGCACGTGTATGTGCGTGTGTGTGCATACACACATCCCATACACCCCTGCATAAGTCAGTGAGCCACACCCAGTCAAACAAGTCCGGACACACCCCTGATTTTATGCAACTCATGTATTTCTAAGGCATCCTTAGCCTAAGTGGTTTTATACAAAGTGGGCACTGATCCTAAGTTAGATTGAAAACATCATACAGACTATTAAATAATCAATTATCGAATTATGCAGGGAAACATCATTTTTTGTTCCTCATTTCCTGAAAATAATTTCAAGGCTTTTTGAAGGACACTAACAGTTCGTTAAGAAAACACTAGAGGTAGCCATCTCACCGTAAATAACCATATTCTCTCACACCAATCTGAACTTTTCAATCTTTTCTTTTTTTTTTTCATTAATAATGGCTTCCTGGCTGCATGACATCAGCTTTTTATGGCAGTGGCTATTAAAGGAGATGGCTGCAAGTGGCTGCAGGTTGACGTAATAATGTTGGAGAGACTGCAGACTGGACTGCAAATACACACACACACACACACACGCACACACACACAGACAACCCTTCAAGCACACATTTCCTCTTTATCCAGACATATAGAGACATCCTTCTACTCATGCTTCCTTCCAAACACACACTTTTTCATATGCACATCACACAGACACACAGGTGTGCACTATCAATTATACACACAAGCACACACACGCACGCGCACACCAATCCATTAGTTGATTAGAGGGACTTACGGGCCAGAAGGCACTACTCTTCTTGATTATCTCATAATATAGAGCGCTGCTTGGTTTCCCCCAGCAACCAGAACAAAGAGCTGCCTGAATCAGCCCCCAGACTCACAGAAAACAACACACACACTAACACATACCACACACTCTTGTAAAACACAGGAGGACGTCCCTCACACACTTGTCTTTTGCGTAATGGCGAACAAACACAAACGTGCACATGAAAAGATGACAGCCTGGGGTGACGTGTCGTCCTTTGAAGGCTCTGAACACACACACACACACTCACACACACTCACTCACACGGAGTGATGAGGAATTTTAGCTCCATGTCTTCAGGCTAGAAAGTGCTGCTTCAAGCATGAGTACAAAGTGGATTCACCTCCTCTTCTGTCATTTCTTTCTCTCTTTGTCATGACTGGCCTGCTCTCTGCCCTCTCTCCTCTCAGCCCTTGCTCTCTCTGTTTGTTTTCACTTCTTTTTTTCTGTAATTTTTGTGATGATCCCTCACTCTTCCTCCCCTTGGCTTGCTGCCTCTCTGCATTGTCTCCCCCCCTTCTGTCTCACCTCTTTGCCTCAACAGTTTTCTCCCAGCTGTTTTTTTTTCCTCTGTGTCGTGACTCTCATTTTCTCTCTGTTCGACAGGAGGCCTAAACCTCTCCCTTTCTCTCTAAAACTCCATCTGTCTCCATTTTCTTTTACCCTATCTCTTTATACTTCAACCCTAATAACCCCTCCCAAAATCCCTTTCTCTTCTCCCTCTAAATATTTCTCTTTCTGAGTGGTAGCCAAAAAAGCAGCACATAGCTTAAATAAATGATTTGCATTTTAAAACGCACACAGCCCTCAATCCCTGTGAGCATGCTTACAGGCAACAGGCAAGAGACACACGCTCCTCACAGAAACCATCAAGGAAATGGAGTTGCATGACTCCACAGTTTAGAGGCCTGACACTTCCTCCCCGTGTCCCCAGAAACAGTTTGTTGGTGCATCATTTATGCAGCTTGAATGAATGAAACATGCACAAGAAACTTTAATGAGAGAATCTGCTGCTTCACGTGGAGCAGAAGAATTGATCTCTAAATCCAACCTGAGAAAAGACTGAAGCTACTAAACCATAATTGCTAAATCTATGTTTCAGCAAAATATAACGTTCATCACTACAACCCTCTAAAGGATAAGCTGTTCTAGCTAATATATATTTAGTTAATATGTCAGACACGATCAATAACATTGTCAATTCGCATCATCACTACACAATCATCACATCTATATAACGCTGAGCATTGCATTGTGGGATTGTTAGCAGGAGGAATAGAGATACTCAAAAGTCAACACTGAATTATTTCTTCTTATTCAGTTTTCAGTCGTACTTTGGTTAGGTTTAAACAACAAAACTACTTGGCTAGGTTTAGGAAAAGATTATGGTTTGGTTTAAAATAGACTCTTTCTTTCTTGATTACGTATTAGAAACAGGGTTCACACAAGCCAGCATATGCTATATGATTTTTTGCTGGTATCACATGTAGTTGGCCAAAATGTCCAGTAGGAAATATACCAAATAAGCCATATAAAAAAATCTAAAATAAAAAAGCACATTAAAAAATTATTTGTGAAATACTTGTGATCCTTTTCTATTCTGTACTGTATGCTGTATACTGTGCATAGAGCTGAATTAAACAGTGATTTGCAAGAATGACATTAATTTGTCATTAACCATCATAATCAACACTAAAGCATGAAGCTATAGTTGACTAATGTACATGAACTCGCCACCATAGGAGCAGTCATTAAATCACCTGAAACGAGACACATTTTAAGCCTGCGTCTGCATCCATGTGCGCATCGTAGGTGCACTCAGGCAATCAGACAAACAGCACTACACCTCTGCTATAATGTGGTTATTTATAACACGTGTAGTATGTAGTAAATTCTTCAACATTAGTGGCCACCTTGGCCGTCAAAAAAGTCTCATGTAAACTGTGATTAGAAAGGCTTTCTGGCAGAAAGATTTCTCCACACAGACCTCACTGAAAATAAAGGGGCCGTGTAAATATAGTGCGCTACATAGTATACACAGGGATTCTTGACACGGACTATAAGTCTATGATCATGTTAGCAGCTCACAGTAATGATTTAGTTTGGCATGTTAGCATGCTTAAGTTTATTAGCACTAAAGCTAAGCAAAATGGCCCCTAATAATATCTTGATATTTTTAGGCTATGCCGCGATATACAATATATATCTCAATATACACATATTCTTTCAAATAATACTGTTATTTTATTTTAGTGCAAGATGATGATATTATAGATTATGATGCATTGCCTTAGATTAAACTACCCAACAGTAGAACTAGCAATATGGACAAAATCAAATATCACAATATTTTCAACCAATTACCTTGATATCAATAATGCATCAGTATTGTAGGAATAACTATTGGTGCTTCCACAAAATATTAACACAATGGGACTTTTGTTAAATAGTCATCAGTAATGTGGAAAAGTGGATAAAGTCAAATAATAGAACAGCTAGAACAGTCTGGTAAGTTCAGAAAATTATGTCACTGTACTGCAGCCTTTAAAAACCAGGAGAAAACACTTACAACAATATACAAAAGATGATATCTAGTCTATATCAGGATATCAATGTAATATCTATATATTTCCCAGCCCTATACGACCTAATACAACAGAGGCTGATGGGAATGTTATTAGTTTTTCAGGTACCTGGTCATCAACCAAAGTATTGGGTACAGTTAGATTTTGACCTGATGGCGCTCGATGAAAAGTTATCATCAAAGTCAGCTGGATTCATCCTCTGAGGACAATAAATCAGACCAGTGTGGTAATCCACAGATCCACGTCACTGACATGACCAAAAATAGATATTCAGTATATACAGTGTGTGCATACGCCACACACACAACACACACACACCATATAGTCAATAAACTGTCCACAAACTTACAAATCTTACGTCCTCTGCGGTGACATCATGGTGAACCCGGTATCCAGTCCCGTTGTCACGTGGGTCGTGACATTTTCCCGGACCTTTGCCCTGGGCGTGGCTGGTATAGTAGCGAACAAATCGGGAGCGGCGCACCAGCAGGTGAAGCAGAAAGCAGAGCAGCTCCATGCTGATGGAGACGAGGAAGAAGATGAGTGTGTTCCTCCTCTCGTCAGTGATCAGCAGCTTGGTGAAGATGCGAGACAGAGAGATGATCACCCCTGCTGTACCTGCGCGAGACCAGAGGAAAAAATATATGAAGAGAGTGAGAGAGGAGGAAGAGAGAAAGGGCAACAATTAATAATACCCATTTTATTAAACAGTAAATTTAATCAATAGTTGTTCTATGGTAATCAGAGTTAAATAATGTTTATATCTGTTTTATAAACTATTTATAAAGTTATGTTAAGTTGCAACTTTATAAAGGCCATCCAAATAATGTTTATGGATGGACTACACAGTATTTATTAACATTTATAAAGTGACAATAAGTAAGTACAATAACCATCCAGATAGTGTGATTGTCCCTACGTTTCAAACTATGATGTTGTGGACGCCCTTTTAACATCAGTTTTTCATGTGCAGGGCTCCACTGTCAAGTTAGCAATAATTAATATGCAACATCCAGTAGACTTTCAAACCAAAGACACAAACTACTTAGATTTAGAAAAAAAACCTATAATGTGTGAAACAATAAACTGTTTAATCAGAATGTAACTGTGATAATTTCTTATCAGCTATGATGCAACATATGATTGATAAACTATCTTATATTACACAAACTAATGATAAAATAACACAAATTATAGCATTGCTAATAAATAGTAAACATAATTAAATTATCATTTCATTATTTGTTAACAGTGAAATAACTATTAACTAAAGTTTATTAAAGGGACTCCAAAATCAAAAGTACATAGTTTTCCTCTTACCTATTTATCCATCTTGACGTTTTGGTCTGAATTGTAGAGTTTTAGTGATATTGGCTGTAGAGATGTCTGCCTTCTCTCCAATATAACTGGAGAATAGATGCCACTCTGCTTGTGGTGCTCAAAGCATCAAAAAATACGTACGAAATCATGACCTGGTTACTCAAGATAATGCACAGACCTTGCTGTGAGCAGTTTCATGTAGGAACTACTTTCTTTCTAGTAGGAAGAAAGCTGTGATGGTAGAGTCTACTGCAGAAAGAGAGTAGTTCCAGTAAATTCTCAAGTAGAAGAAGAAGGTAGTTCTTTCACGGAACTGCACACAAAACGACACATGTGGACTATCTTGAGCAAATGGGTCATGATTTCTGGAAGGAGACATTGTTGTTGAGCGTATTGTGTTTTGAACAACACAAGCTGTGTGCCATCTAGCCCCATTATACTGGAAAGAAGGAAGACATGTCTTTCCAAAACGCAGAAACTCCAACTGTATTGATGGTTAAATAGCACTACAGGCCATTGGAAAAATATGCTTTTAATATGCTTTTAGGGTGCACTGTCCCTTCATGAATTTACCATTAATTAATAATGGTTATTACAAAATGTTTCCAGAAAGGTAAGGAGATGAGAATGATAACAGGATATGTTTGCGTGCACAATTCTTTTTCTATGTGAGCGTACTTACTCTCGCCAGTCATCACCCCCTGTGTGTACCTCTTGGGCAGCATCCCCATGTAACCATAGAAACTGGACTGCTGCACTGGGGAGGGATGAGGAAGTGGTTATCAAGGCTGAACAGTCAACGCTGTAACAACACAATTTATTTACAGGCACAACTTGCTGAACCTCTGCACACCACTCGAGAGAAGCCGCTCTGACCGCGGACCTCCACTAATTAAACTGTTACTGGTGCCGGCTGACAGGCTCTGTGTTCACACTCACAGTAACAACCAGGAAACTGGCTCAGTGTATGCAAGTCATTAGCAGCCACTGAGGACTGAAGCCTCGGCTGTGTTTGTCCCAACACTTGTTCATTTAACAGCTCTGACTGATATTTAGTTAGAGCTCTACGAGCATCAAAATTCTGTATGGAGGTGGACAGAATATCATGATAGTGAAGTGCAATTCAGTCTAAAACCTCTCCCAAAGCGTGTGTCTTTTTTTATCGTGACTGTGTCAGAGAGGTTTGAATTACGCTCTATGGTAATATCTGAGGCTTTATTTTATATGTGTGTGTCTCTATCCTTATGATCTATAACGACGTCTATGATACAGTAAGAATTTCCATATTTACTGCAGGAACTTCTCCATAAATCCTGGATATGATGTTGCTATGAAAGTCAGCATCACCATGTTCTGTACACCCTCAGCTTGCCTCATTCTATCGTTCTATCTTCTGGATTGAAGTTAGGAATGCTGTTGCAACTTCAGTTTTAATCGAGCAGCACCAATTTTAACCCCTTGAAGGGCCAGTGTGTGAGATCTATGGGGATTCATTGGCAGAAATGCAAAAGGATTACAAATTATTTTAAAATAAAGACCAATATACTTCCATGCGCAGACATTACAACACTTAAGAGAGTTTGAAAACACCACTCTGGTCTGAATGAAACCAGCTAATCTTACAGTTGTCAACACATTATCATGGGCTCTAGCAAAAAAATGCTTCACTGGGTGGAAATTTGACTATTATTTTGTCTTTAAGTCAGAAAAATGGAACATCAAAGTTCAGTGAAAGTTCTGCTTTCAGCTATCATCATCCAAGGACTTGACATGTAATTTAAATAAATAAGTACAGCTAAGATCAATCCAGTTAACTAGCTAACTTGTCAACACCTCTACTACTAGTTATCTGCTACTGTTATCCTGACAACAAAAGCCCACTGCTCCAAAAATGCACTCTCTGGAGTTTGAGCTCAGTGATTGCCTGCCTCCTGCCTGCCAGACTCCATAAACACATTGCTCTATTTAACCCTTATAAACATGTACTCCTTCTAAAAGATTATTAATGATTTTTTACAACTCATTAACAGACATGTATTCATTCTGCGAACATTCTGTATTAATTTGAACTTCAATTATTGTGAAACAGGTAAACAATGATAGAAAGTATTTCAACTTATGTCTCCTTAATATCTGATGACACATCATGGTTGACAGTAAATATATTACAGATTTCTCCTTTAATGAGAAGTGTAGGTGATGGGGAAACAAGAGAGGTTTAGGAAAATGAGGAAGACTGAGGGGAGAAATAAAGGTAGAAAACCAGTGCTCCTAGAGTACATTATCTGAGTTATGTTCCTATTTGTAGATTCAGATTTACCTTTTCTCTTGTATTTATTTAGTAGTTATCTTTGTCAATTTGTAGGTAGAAAATTATTAGTAGTACCTGTACACCCAAAGGCCACCACTCCCACTGACACGAGGTTGACGATGTAAGCCTGCTTGGTGGTGAACTTTGCCAGCCACACATCAAACACGCTGACAAACACCAGTGGCCCAAGAGCTAAGATGTAACCTGCAGAGAAAGACACAGATAGACAGACGGACAGTGAGGAGACACTACTGAACCAGGTCACGTTCTGATTGGATGACTGAACACGGATTTGACAGGCCAGACGTGCAAAAAGTACGGCTTTCATCTGAAGTCCGATCCTGAGTTTATTAACTCCAGAGACAAGCTCTCGAGCAGAAAACACACTTCAAAAGACATTTCCTCAAGGATGCAAGAGGAGCTATTTTAAGCTGCAGAGGGTACGATGGTAGAACCTTGCTCTTACATGCCGTATATGTGTAGGGATATCAAACTTCTCCATGGGGGACATACTTTTTTAAAGAACCTTTTTTTCATTGCTCAAAAATATTTTTTTATACTGGGTAGGCTGCACAGCTTTAATATGTTTTATGTTAGTCTCCAATATCACAGTGTCTTACAGAGAATTATTTACACTGCAAAGATGTGTAGGAGCTTTAAAAAACAGCTTTTTAATTAATAATTTTGGGCCATATTTAAATTTCTCCACTATCAGGCTTCAACTTTCACAAACCTGATATAAAATCAGTCTGAATGTGCACACTTGTATCTTAAACAGCATAGGGAATTCACTTTCAAGATGTTTTGAAAGCTGAAAACAAAACTGAAGATGATGCAAGATTTGAAAAAAAGTGAAAATGAACACAGAAAAATACCCCCACTCTGTAAAGACAGCCCCTCGTGAATTCACAGTCTTTGGCAAAGTTTGTTTGAAAGATTTTACGAACAAAAACCACAGGAGAATTATGGCAGAGTGTATTTTCTCTTTATGCTGTCTTTCCATTTTTGCTTTGCGTATTCTGCCCTGATAAGCCCTGAGGTTCCCAGAGGGTCATTAATAAATGAGCAACAGCAGAAGTTCCCATAATGAGAAATATTTCACAATTAGAGCTCCGTCTGTGAGCAGGCTGCTGCCTGACTTACCCACAGTGATTCTGGTGTGCATGCTGAGTCTCTCCACCAGCACATTGTTGAGGATGACGGCCAACAGAGCCACCAGGATGTATGTCAGACTCATGTCGAACACTATGGACGTTCCTGAAACACACAGAAACACACTCGTGACTCCTGGGAGCTAAAATATCATTGTGTGCGTTCATGTCTCACCCATTCTTGAGAAGTGGGACAAATCACATCCTACCAAACAAAACTTTTAAAATGATTACAACTAACAAACTAATTTCAATTTGTTAGAGAAAATGTATTCTTAAAGGATTTATATATATGAACTATATATCATTTATAAAATGTTTTATCATCTTTCTTTCTATTTTTTTTTATTTCTAAACTTGCACTGTGCCAGAAAACTCACAGTTCAGTTATACGCTAAGGACCCCTCTCTCCTTGTTAAAAAAAAAAAAAAAAAAAAAAAAAGGCATGAATACTGCTCAAGCACTGGCAAGGTTTCTATTTTTTGACAAATTAATTAAATAATATTGCTATTAGATGTGTCTCAATGGAGATGGAGTTGACAAAATTCAAGTCCTCAGCTGCAAAAAAAAAAAGGAAAAAAAAGAAGAAGCAATTTAATAAAAAAAATGAATCAATAGGAGGTAGGTCCATTACAGGGTTCAAAGAGTCTGAACTTTTGTTTTCTCAGCATTATTGAAGAATAAAAATCAAAACCCCCTAAAAATATAGTTTTGTCCCAACTCTCAAAGAGTGGTAAATAAAATCCAGGCATTCTCTGTAGGTGCAGTTCTTGCAGGGGTTTATTCATGCATATTTGTACCTTTAAACTTGTGGTGCAGGTAGTCCACATCAGTAATGAAACTGTTGTAGGGAAGCAGGAAGCCCACTCCAGCCAATAGCATTGCAAAGTAGATACCATGGTAACGGTCGTCAGGGATCGGCTCCTCAAAGTCTGAGCGGGAAGGAGGGAGTGAGGGGTTAGAGGATTTTAAGGACTCAAACAGTGGGGATTAAGAAAAAAAATGACTTTAAAACATCTGAATTAGGTCTGGAGCCAGCGCACTCGATCTTCATTAAAGCTAATCAGGATGAATGGAGCTGCAGCCGCAGCAGTGACGCCTCTGCTCCACTGATGGAGCAGGTAATGCAGCACAGGACCTTGTTCCCGTTGTGTTGGTGGTAAATTGATCAGAGGAACTGCTGATGGTGGACTAACTGCCCGGGTAGTCTCAGCTAAAAGCTGGACTTTTGTGTTCTGCAGCCGATTCAGTTTCATGGTTAAAGTGTGATGTGCAGCTTCTTTATATAGCTGTTCATAATCCTCTCCTAATCCTGTGAGCCAACTATTAACGGTTCCAAACCATTTTTGAGCATTTATATTTTACAGCCAACTAAAGGGAAAAGAGCATGAATTTGAGACTTCTTGATGTTTTATGTAATTTGTTATTGTGGTAACTGGGACTGACAAATTATTTTCCTATTCATTTCCTATTCAACCTGCACTTGCTTCTTCAGTAATCCACACTATTATCTTATAAATAAACACTTATTAATAACCATATCTGCAATAGCAAGACATGCACAACATACAGCTCCTGGAAGCATTTTCATCTCTGCTGTTCTGTTGGGTTTGTTGTTTCTGGGGTGAGTGAAGGAAGTGAAGCAGCTCAAGCTTACAGCAGCAGATTTGATCAGAATAAAGCTAACTGTGTGGTTCACATGAGCACTGAACATCACCATGCCTGCACAGCCAGAAGAATAGATCACCGCCTGCAGAAACTCAAACCTCATTAACTGAAAATCCAATGAAGACAGCACAGCACCGCCCACACTGTGTGACTGACATGTCAGTGCAGAAACTGACAATATGGAGGAGGACTCCCCCTTTCTGACATTCATTTTAAGGGACTTCATGAAAGTTATTTGGGTAATGAGGGGGTGGACCATGTTTCACTCTGTACAAAAGCAAGATCCTCTCCAGGGTCCTTGACGCTGTCTTTGAACCATCCTCATAACTGCAACACCCTCCCCACAACATGTCAAAATAACACAACAGCATTAAAACTGTAAGACTTGTTTAGTAATGTACCCAATTTAAACTAATTTTAAGTAATGGTACGTTCTATTTGAACTGCAAAATCATAACTTCAGAGTTTCCAGTTGGAAATTTGAACTGCAATGCCCACTGAAGTCGGAGGAACATTCGCAACCTGAACTTCAAAATCCAAGAAGGGTGCTCCACAAATTGACAATAGTGAAAGCTGTTGCGATATACTGTCTATTGGTACTGACTCATTAAATCAGTCATACACTCGGTGCTGTCCGACTTCTATCTGTGGACATGTTGCTATGGTGTTTGCCCGCAGCAAACTAATGGAGAACCATGTACGTGCAGGTACCCAACACTACAGCAGCTAACACACATGAAAAGAGACTACAGTCTCACAAAGACATCTATAAAACACAATTCAACCTATGACATATGGATCATCCCCCAAGGTTCAGCACCCGTGTGAACCGTGGATTAAATTTAACTATTGTAGTGTTGATGCAGAGTTGCAGTGAAAAGACAACACAGATGTGCGCTGTTGTGATGCCATTACTAATTTAAAAGCTGTTACTTTTGCCTCTCTTGAGTGAAATCCCAACCATAACTTCTGTTGTTTTTAGTGGTTTAACTGGGCATGCTGTCATCACAGAGATAGATAATAAGATTGTGCTGTTTATTGTTATTTCAGCGTATTTCTGCTGTCAGTGAGCTCTGCCCAGATCACCGGAGCAACTCTGTCTCTTGCTTGTCTGTGACACAGCTTTCATTATTAATTGGCTATGACTCGTGTAGTGCACCTAATCAGATAGTGCTGTGGGTGGGCCATTGAGCTGTTTAGTGTATGATCATCTGGTATCTAAATATGTGTTGTAGTATACTATAAAACAAAAGTGTGCTCAAGGGAAAAATGATTCGATGCGTGACTCAAAACCATGATACAATCCAAAATGTTTTGTGATCTATCGTACCCCTACTACCTATAGTTAAAACAAAAAATAAACAGGTCATTCTGCTTACTGTTCAGTGTGTGTGCCAGTCAGCAAACTTGGGCCAGATGGGTCTCATCTGAGTTTCCAAGTTTTAATTCTGACTTGAATGACCATTCCATTGCCCTGATAGAGGCTGTTGTTCTCTGCATGTGAAACATGGTACAAGTGAAAGATGTCTTTTTGATGTATTATGTAACTAATAATCAAAAGGAAGATACCAATAATATATAAATATAGGATGAGAAAAAAATACCCTTTCCTGCTCTCCAAAAATGTGTACTCCTCCTTCAGCCAAAAGAAAAATTACACAGCCCTCGCCCTTTTCTGACCCCTCTCACCCTCTAATAATTTTAGTACGTTCCCTTAGGACCACAGATTGTCATGTACTGTAAGTGCAGGAGTGTAACGACAGGCTAGGATTATTCAGTCTTCAGGCAGACTCTCTGCAGAGATTGCATTCTCCTATTTTGTTTGCTGTACACTGAGATATGGAGACTGACAGCTGAAGAGACAGAGGAAAAGGATGAAGAGACTGGATGAAGAGAGAGGGTTTCTGACAATCTAGGACCCTCGCTGTGCATCCTTGGTCACTTGTGATCTGATTAACGTGCCCTTTGTGCAACCTGAGTAACCAGGCAACACAGCAATTGTCTGTTAACAGGCTTGCATCCTGTTTTGTTTTTTTTTTACATACAATTCCCTCATTCTGTCTGTGTTCTCTCTGCTTTTATTCTAGCAGCCTCCACCATCATCTGCAAAGACATTACTTGAGCATATTTCTCTTAGAAAATGTTTTTTAAAGTTTATTATTATTATTATTGTTCTTTGATGACTGTTCCAAGAATGCTTTTTAAAGTGGAAGTAAAATTTGAATTCTACTTTAAGTGTGTACTGCAGCTGTTGTCTATAATTTTCCATTTTTCAACAGAGAGTAAAACCGTTAAGGGGTGAATTTGTGGAAGTAATGGCTGCCATGGGTGTTTCCCATGACAGCGCTTGACTGACAAGCACGGCTGTTGCTAGGAGACGCTTTGTCAACGACGAGATGTTTATTTTCATCTCTTTCAACAAGCACACATCGCTTTGTTTATGTGTCACGTCGTATGTTCATTAGCCATCTGTCCCTTTACAACACTCAACATTCAGGACACATCTGCTTAGGAAGGTGAAGCTAGCAAGCTAAGCTTACTAGAACGGTTTAGAAAACATTGAAAGGCTTATCCATGCCACAGTAAGACTACTGCTCTAGTGTAAAGGAGATCCCTGCAGCCAATATGGATAACAGTATTACTGTACATATGTTCATCATATTCTGGGTGCCCATATGTAACTTGATGCTTCAATCATGTTGTGCAGTACTTCAACTGTGCAATACACAAAGTGTTATTATTTACACTGTAAACTTTGTAGCATGATGCACACTTTTGTATATAATTCTTGCAATTCTTATTTGCTGTTTTCCATTTCTTCTATTTTATACCACATATAAATGGTAAAGTGTAAACACGTTGTACTGATGGCGGTCCACTGAGCATACTGCGAGACTGGGCTGTCAAAATAAGGAGCAAATTTCATTTCAAATCATTGGACACCACAGAAATTATCAGTGGCATACTTTGTTTTTCCTGGTGTTTTGGAGTAGAGGGATATTCGTTGGTCTTCTTTTTTCACTTTGATGAATTGTTGCCGATACATCTATCTCTTTCCCTCCGTTCCTTGTTCCTTGCCTATTTATAAAACCAGTACACACACACAGATAGTCAGAATAGAAACTCCCTCACCGGGCTCGGACAGAGCCAGCACTCCTCGCTCTGGGGCGTCTTTACTGATCTCCTCCTCCTCCAGCTGGTACGAGTCAAAGCTGTAGCTCTGCACCACGCCGCTCTCTCTGCCCTCTCTCCAGCCCTCCCTCCCTGCATCCCTCCATCCAGCTCTTCCTCCATCCCTCCACACATCCCTCTCCTCGGGCGTCTGGACTGGCGTGGGCCTGCGGCGCTCCGCTCCCACTGAGCCCATCCCTGCGCTTTAAGTTACACACACAAACAAACACACACACTCCTCTTGACACTACAAACTACACACCCTTGGGTGCATGCATGTTAAACACAATCACCACAACACGCACTGGAAGGGAAGCAGGAGACCTTCGGATGAAGGAGGATCTGCAGGGGAAACAGAAGCAGAAACAGAATTAAAATGTAAAAGAAGAGGCAGAGAGAGAATAAAAAACAATCTGTCAGTGCCTCGCTGAAAGTGACAAGAGTCGAGGTTAGACACCCCAAAGAAATGTAGCTCGCTGTGAGTGTTTGTGTGTGAGAGGCATTTTAAATGAGAGAAACAGTGACAAAGGATGCATGACTGGGTGACAGACAAGGTGGCTGAAAATGCAGCCCTGCATTCAATGAACAGGCACTGCAAGATATATCACCGCACAATGTAGAAGAGAAGAGAAAATCCATTAGTCAACTGACAGGAAATCAATCAACCATAATTTTCATAGTAAATTAAGCAAAACGTAGCCAACCTTTACTGGTTCAGGCTTCTCAAATGTGAGGATTTTCTGTTTTAAAACTTTGTGTGTTGAATATTTTTGGGGGTGTGAAGGCATCATTTTAGACATCGTTAAAAAATGTGATGGGTCTTTCTCACTATTTTCACTAAACCAGTGTTTCTCAAACTTTTTATACCGCCTACCACCTCAGAAAATTGTGAGTTCCCCAAATACCACCATTATGACCAACATTAAAATACAATGTAGACCAACCATATTCTCAGTTCACACTGGAGGCAGGTTTAAGTCCCCCTACAAATGAACCAAATTTGCAGTAGCTCAAATCATATCTCCCTACTGTTTTGCGCCGTATGCTGCTGGCAGGTGCTGTGGACACTTCACTGGCACTTCTTGAGTAACCACAAGCACTTGTGCTCAGTTCACTCTCGTCCACTTCATTTTCAACACGGCTAAACTAAATATTCTCTTCCTGATCTGCATTTCTCTACGTAACTGGTTCAGGTTGGAGCCACGGTTACAGTGTGTAGTGACTTGACTTTACAAAACAAAAAAACCTACCAGCCACCGAGGGGCTGCTATACCGGTACTTGACTATTTGACACATCTCCTTTGTGCAGCGGGTCGATTAATTCAGACTCAAACGTGTTTATTTACACATCCTCTGGTCCATCACAATAAGCGTCCGTTGATCTACATGTACTTATATCCATTAATAACTTACATGCAAAACAAACAAAGGCTCCATTGTCGGCCATGCTACACCTGAAAAAACTGTATGCTTCACCGGAAAGCAACACCTGCCCAAGTGATTACTTCCTCCTCTACTTATAAATTTACCACATACCACCTACTGTCCACATGAAGGAACTACAAGTGAACACATCTATTCATATACACGTAAGCACATGAACATAACCCATAAATGGCTCTAACACAGTGTTTCTGAACCATTTGTTTTCATTCTCTACACTTTTAGTTTAAAGGACCAGTGTGCAGGATTTAGTGGAGCTTGCAGATTTCAAACACCTCATCTCACTCTCCCCCTCCAAGCGGAGAACCGACAATGGATGTAATCTCCAAGCCAAGCCAGAACAGTAAACAACAAAGTCGTAGGAACTGAATTAGCTGACATAAAGTTTCTGAATTAGCTATTTAATTCTGGGTCAAACAGAGTGAAGGTAACCAGTAAAATGAACATAACAGCATGAGTAAAGGGCTGCTGTTATTTACTACATTCATCACCATGCAATACAGCTACAATTAATGATTATTTTCATATTTCAAGTCATCTAATACATTCACGATTGATTAATAATTTAGTCCATATGTAAGCTGCTTACCCTCACTGCATTTAGCCACCCACTCTCTCTCACTCTCCCTCACTTATTAATTAGAAGATTGTCATTCAGCTGCTACTTGCTATTTATAAGTGTTTTAGACGATTTAATAAAATAGAGAGTGTTCTTTTTAGAAGAATATTTTCGTATAAATATATAAAATACATACATATTTGAACATTTGCCTCTGTACATATTTGTGGGCCTTACCTGCATTTCATGGGGAGCTCTCTCTCAGAGAGGGGTAGAAAGCAGATAGGGAAATATTCCTCTACATGCTGTATAAGTCCCAAGGTTGTGCTGTCTGTATTAGTTTGTAATAAAGCTGGTAGAGTCGTCTCTCTTGACTTACAGCTTGGCTACATATACTAAAACATCAGAAATGATCAGAAAATACCCAGTGCAAATTTCCTAAAGCCCAAGTTGATATATTTTTAGAGCTGCAATGATGAATCAATTAACCATTTAGTTGTCAGCTGTTAAATTAATCGGCAACTATTTTGATAATCGTTTAATTAGTTTGATTATTTTGTTAAGAAAAAAAAGTAAAAATTCTCTGATTCCAGATTCTTAAATGTGCATTTTTTTTCTGGTTTCCTTACTCTACTCCACTCCACAATAAATTGGTGATCTTTGGATTGTAGACAAAATACGACATTTGAGGCTGTCATCTTAGGCTTTGGGAAACACTGATCAGCTTTTTTCACAATTTTATAGACCAAACAAATGATTGATTAATCAAGAAAATATTTGAAAATAATTGTGACTTGGAGCCCTACAATTTTTATTGCTTGTTTTGTCTCATCAACAGTCCAAAACCTAAAGATAGATATTCTATTTATAGTGATATAATAATCAATTATCAAAATTGTTGCTGATAAATCAATTAATCGACACATTTAGCTCTGTCATGCAACATCTATGAGCCACTATCAAACACAACTGAAAGTGTGCTCTTTCATTCATCCTTCTTTCATCACAACAGCTGAAACCAGGTTCAATAACCTGCTTTCATTAACTCCAGCAAACAGGGAACTGTTGAGAAGAATGTTACTGTTAGAACCTAGATCAATATAAATGGGTATTGACACTGTTCCATAAGCAAACACACACACACACACTCTGGAAAAAGCTCCTCTATTGTGTTAGATCTGTGTGGTTACACAGACGCTTGAGGACTACACACAGAGAGCAGCCACACAGTACAGCCCTGTCACCACACACACACACACACACACACACACACATCCACCCTGTGGCCTCTGATGACCTGCGAGTAATATCTCAGCTCCAGCCTACAAAATGAAGCAGCTCAGTCAGGCGGAAGCTCGGCTGCTTTGTTTTTAGGCTGAGATCCTATTTTAAACCAGCTGCTGCGTGCAAAGTGGTAGATCAGATGATGTAAGAAGGTTATCATCTCTGTAATTTGCACTCATCCTGGCCTCCAGTAGAGAAACAGGTGATTAAACTGAGGCTCGTTCTCCTGGACTGAAAACAGTGAAATCACCACTTATTGAGTATAGGTTGTTTTAAAGGGACAGTTAACCCAAAACATGCACATTTTTCCTCTTGGCTGTAGTGCTGTTTGTCCATCTTGACAGTTTTGGTGTGAGCTGTTGAGTTTTGGAGATTTTGGCCATAGAGATATCTGCCTTCTCTCCAATATAATGAAAATAGATGGCAGTCAGCTTGTGGGACTCAAAGCAGAAAAATACACTTGAAAAACTCAACAGTAATGTCTCTTTCCAGCAATCATGACCCAGTTACTCAAGATAATACACAGAGCTTATTGTGAGTAGTTTCCTGCAGGAACTACTTTCTTTCAAGGGCAAATATTTCATGCCATGGTTGGTGGTAACAATAAACATGTCCTAGCTGGAACTATGATGGGGGGGTTTCATGACTTGGTTTACTACATTGTAGCTACACAGAAGTAACATACCTAATATAGGTACAATAAATTAATATAGTTACAATGAAATAAAATAATATAGCTGCACTGAAATAATGTAGTTATGTTTAAACACATTTAAAAGTAATGCAAAAGTTACTTTACCTAATAACTAATTACTTTTATATGCAGTAATTGGATGAAATAATTCAGTTACTTTTAAGAGAAGTAACTAATAACTGCAACTAATTACTAAATTTCAGTAACTTGCCAACAATGGTCTCCTGCCTGAGACACGTAGTGGGAGGAAAGACGGAGAGACGTGCTGACTGACTGATGATTGCAACATGTATGGGAATAAATGACATCATAAAAGAGCTGTGTGTATTTCTAACTTTCTCCCTGACCGTCTGAATAACTCACAACATTTGTCACTAGTCAGGGACCCATGGCTATGGGTAAGTAGTGGACCAAACCAATGTGAGGCATAATGACGGGGAGGAGGCAAGCCTATAAAATGTAAAAATGCATCGTTTTGCATCTATAATTAGTGCAAGTGCTTTGTCACAACATTGAATCTCGCTGACTAACACTGGCTAGACAGTGACAGACAACAGCTGCTATATTTGGGTTAAGGTTAGTTTTTGATCAAAATTATTGCGAAGACATGTCTTTACTGTCTAGGGCTGCAACTAACAGTTAGTTTCATTTTCAATTAATCTGTTCATTATTTTCTCAGTAGCGATTGATCAACCCTGTCACAATCTTGTCAGTTGAAAAACAGGTCCAAACATGTGGAACACAAGGACCCATGTCCATATGTTTGTGTGCTCCACATGTTTGGACCTGTTTTTCAAGTCTTTCCTGTAAAGATTATTTTCACTGTCGATTGATCTATTGATCATTTTCTCCACAAATCAATTAGTTGTTTGGTCCATAAAATGTCAGGAAATGTCAGGAAATGTCAATCAGTGTTTCCAAAAGCCCAAAATGACATCCTGAAATGTCTTACAATTAATGTGCGATTAACTGAATAATCAATTAATTGCTTGATTGATTAATTTGTTGCAGCTGTACTACTGTCTCTACCCAATTCTACACGCTTGCTTGCTTTCGAGTGGAAAGAAAGTAGTTCCATATTCTCTACCATAGTAACTGGGTTGTAATTTCTGCAAAGCAACATTGTGGTTGAGTTTTTCCAACAAGTGTATTTTTTTTAACACTTCTATAGTTAAGAGGAGGCGGATATCTCCATGGCTGACATCCTCCAACAAAGAACTTACACCAGAACTGTCTAGATGGATAAATCGCACTATAGGTAAGATGAAATAATATCCATTTTTTTTTATTTTGGAGTGAACTGTCCCTTTAAATCTAATCATTGATGCCAGTTCACTGGCGTCTCACACACACATCTGCAGAGGTTCCGTCTGCAGACTTGGGGAGGCGCTCTCAGCCCTCCTCGGCTAAATTAAAAGGCTCCAGCCAGCGAACCGTAATTGAATTGCAGTCTAACATCACGCCACAGTTTGTATTGTTTACTTGTACAATATTAAAATGGACATCAAGAGTGAGCGAAAGCACTCGTGTTCACTCCTCCTCCAGACAACATTAACCTGGGAAATAAATCTTTGCGTTAAACGCGTCAACTCCAAATTAATTAACCTCACGTGTTACTACACAGGCGTGTGTGAGAATTAAAAATTGTAATTAATTAAAAAGCGAAAACACGTCGGCTGAGCAGACACACAGAGATGCTCTCTCAGCAGTTATTCTTCTTTTCTAAAACCATCTGTAAAACGACCCCAATCAAGTCCAGCAAGCTTTATAATATGGCTTTTACATCCACCCTTGTATTTGTCTGCAACGCCCGCGACCACCGCGCTTTTCCCACCAAGATGAAAAACAAAAACACACAAACAACAGGTTATTAATGGCCCTTTTACCTCCCGTGTCTCCCCCTCTCGCTCCCCCGTTACGCGTCCGCCTCCCCCCTTCTCTTTCACAGCAAGCGGGAGTCCTTCCTGCAGGGTCCCCGAGGTGGTGGTCTCTCCGCCGGCCACGGACCTGGTGTCTCCTCCTCCTCAGCCCGTCTCCATCAGACAGAAAGGGAAGTCCCGGTACCGTCCTGTGTGCGCTCCTAACGCACCATCCAGCAGCAGAGGAGAGGAAGCGTGGATGGATGGAAGAGGAGAGTGAGAAGGAGAGGCGGGGGGGTGGGGAGGGGGGCGCAGGGAGAGAGGAGGAGGAGGAGGAGGGGTTGAGGGAAGAGGTGGAGGAGGAGGAGGAGGAGGGGGGGGGTGGGGGGTTATAGAATGTAGCTGCTCATCTTTTGCAATCAGTCTTTTCAAAGGCACCATTATAGTGGAGGATGAAACCATCCAAATCTGTGTTATACATTTTTTTTAACGAACAGTTTTAAATTTCCTTTAAAGCTGAGGTGACAAAAGCAAACACACTCATTACTCAAGCAGAAGTACAGACACTATAGTGTTTGAAAAGATTTTGGTAAAAGTAAAAGTACTGATTCAACTTATTTGCTCAAGTAAAAGTGAAAAAGTACAGGCTCTGAAATGTACTCAAAGAATAAAAGTAAAAAGTAGCCATCAGAAAGACATTTCTACTGGCTGCACTGTTCTGTACAAACTAACTGAACCTCACTTTTTCTCCATGGTCGTGTCTCCTCTGTCTGTTTCGTCTTGTAACGGCTTTTCTGTCATTTTTCTCTTGTTATGTAGTTTTTAATCTGTTACATTGCTTTCACGTCGTTATGTCTTTTTACGTGTTTTTCATCTTGTTACGGCATTTTCGTCTTGTTACATCTTTCACATCGTTTTCATCTTTTACATCGTTTTCACCTTGTTACGTCATTTTGGCATTGTTACGTCTTTTCCGTGGTTTTCATCTTGTTACGCCATTTTTGTCTTGTTACATCTTTTACATCGTTTTCATCTTTACATCGTTTTTAGTCTTGTTACATCGTTTTCATCGTTTTCATCTTTTACATCGTTTTTAGTCTTGTTACATCGTTTTCGTCTTTTACGTTGGTTTCATCTTTATATATCGTTTTCCTCTTGTTACATCGTTTTTATCTTGTTATGTCATCATTGTCTTTTACTAACTAACTGAAGGATGAAAAATCATTAAGTTTTGTAGGTGAAGGTAACGTTATCTAATGCATTGACAGGACATAAGCAGATGTGCAGCTTGTAAAACGGATGTACATCACACCACATTGTGCGAGCAGAGAGTTATCATAATATAAAATGTGCTTTTTTTATTGCATCATTGTATTTATTTGTGCTTGGCTGAGAAAAAAATTAAAACCATTTCAGTATATTTAAAAGCTCTTTCAAATGCCACAGCAATAAGTCCAGTATGAATGTTATGATGATGACAGAAGAGATAAAAATTTAATTCTCAGCTGTGCACATAAATCCCAGAAGGTCCTGCAGGAACATTATAAAGTTGTGATTTTTCATTTGAGATTCTCCTTGTGTCTGTCATTATTTTCCATTCTATTTGGCTTTAGAGGCAAGATATGTGAAGTTCGTGTGTGCTGCCAAAGCACATAGATAAGGAAAACAGTGGAAAGGAAAGAAAAAAGAACAATAGAGGGACAAAATCTGTCTCTGTGGAGCCTCTGTGTGATTGACAGTTTTATCAGTTCAGTTCAATATGCTAATGCTTTATTATTGGCAGGGACTCTGTCATATTGCACACCCCCACTGTTGCCATAGAGGAGCACAGCCAGATGGGAATTAGCTAAATGGTATAGCTGTCTTTTTAGGTGTGTTGTCAGTGCAGCACAGCGAAGCCGGGATCTGCTGCTGCAGCTGCACTACAGTGAGGTTGTGAATTTGAATCCCATTTGTTGTGTCTTTGTCATTGCATACTGTCTAGTAAAAAACACAGTCAGATTAGATTAGAGAATACTGGAGCTGTGCTTTGTGAATTTTATAATTTGCAAATGATGTCATGCTGATCTTTAAAGATTATGTGCAGAGAGCATCGCCTTTGATATTCTGGATTTCATTTCCATCCTGCATACTGGCACACACTGTACAAGGCAAAATGAATCTCTTGATGTGTATCATGATGGGAGAAGACTCACAAATTCCAGAGAAACTCAATAGGATCAAAACACGTGTATTTAAAAAAGCATTTGATGGAACTTATTCAGTGGATGGGTCTCACTGTAGATAATAGTTTACTGCACACAGTATTTTAATTACTGACTGAATGACTGAATTTATTAACATTGAAGCAACAATTACATGCACAACCCTTATGCCCATGCAAAGACAGTTGCATGTGCAAATTGCAACTGCAAAAAGACGCACTTTTCATTATTGATTTGCTTTTTCACCGAAACTACCAAAATCCTGCCTACAAGTCAGAATCAGACAACCAAAAAGCACCAATAGATAAGAGATTTCATTACAGAATAGAACTGTCACAATACTTTTATATTTTCACTACACAATGTCTATAGAAAATCTGTGGGTAAAAATCCCATCAGTCAAATTTATCTTTAACTTAATCTGATCATTTTTTGGCACATTAATTATACTTGAGTGTATGAGTGTAGTTCACCTAAAATGCAGATCTAACTGTCTAACTTTTTGGTAACCATGATCATTAGGGTCATGGCCTGACGTAGGAAAAAGTCCATCACAGATGAACAGTTAAATCAGTGTTCCTATCCAACCTTAAGATAGAAAAAGGGTATTACACATGCATCCCAACTTTACAAATCTTAAATGACCTCCCCTGTCTTTAGGATAACTGTTAACCTGTCTAACTTTCACTTTTCCACTTGTAGTAATGGAATGGTAGTGTTAGCTAACCGTAGCTAACAGCCATGTTAGCTAATTTGTTTAATCTGTATGGCTCCTCTTTTTTGTTTCTAAATAACAGATGCTGGATAAGGTGGAGACTGTGTCTGCTATCTTAGCCCACTCGCTCTCTTTTTTCTCCCAAACTAGCATTGTTTCAAATTTCCCAAAAAGAGCATTTTTTGATTTGTCAACAGATCAGGGTTAAACGAAAATGTTTGTTTTTTTTCACTTGGGTTAGAAAAAACTCGCCTGAAGTTAAATTTTTCTTGCTCCTATACAAATTACTTTATTTATTAGAGACAAATAACAACAAAGACTAAATTTAATTGTCATGTTAAATCTGAAATGTCTACAAAATGTTAGCCCAGTGAAAAATGTCCATCGATCCATTCAGTCTCTTAAAGTCAAAGGTAATGTCTTTAAATGCTTTGTCCGACATGGCTGAGACTCTTCCTATCACAACTTCAGTCTCAGCTTCACTGAAATACAGATGCTCGCTCAGTTATCCTCGATCAGTATATATTAACACATAAATTATACTCTATATCCAAATTCTTTTCTGTTTTCTATTGCTATGTAATTAAATAAAACACAAATTACAGTAACTGTGACAAAAAGATACAAAACTGCTGCAATGAAAGCCAAAGAAATACTTAGAAATGCCAGCTGTTCTTGAAACAGTGCTGTCCGCACAATGAACCAACACTAATCTGTGATTTATCAACCAAGCTCTTCTTTATGAGACGCACAAACAGATCCTGTGACACGGCAGGCGTTTTGACGCTGGACCAGAAACACGTTCTTGAGATGAATTTAATCTGCGTAAAATCCTCTGGATCACGGGGGCGTTGTTTCTGGTTGTCTGCCTGCTTATCTCTTTAGCTGGCTGTTTGTTTTACCTGTCTGCCTCTCACTTTACCTGTCTGTCTGGGTTATAATTGAGTTGCCAAATTTCTGTCTTTCTATCTGTCTGTCATCCTGCCGGTCTTGCCCTCCATTTGGCTGCCTGCCTTCCTTTCTCTCTCTCACTCTCCCTGTCTGTCTGCGGTTCTTTTCTTGCTCTCTGCTCAGCTTGTGGGGAGGCTTGCAGCTCTCGATTTATGCTGCGTGTTGAATAGTAATAGTTTGTCACGTTGTTTTAGCCTACAGCAATCTGTCCGGAAAGAATGAGTTACTGTAGATTTGTTGGTGTGTGCATGTCTGTCCCATAAATATTTTTCCCAGCAGCGCTCCCTTATGAATGTGTAAAAAGGTCAGACCATGTTACGCCTCCTTCACTCAAATGGAATTATTTTTCTGTACAACCAACACCCTGCGGGACTGTACTGACACAAGTGTCTGTAAGTCTGTGCAAGTGTGTGTGTTGGAGAGAGAAAGCACTTTTCTCAACCTTTTTATGTGTACACATTCATTTTACGTGTGATTTATTAAGCGTATATCCTCTATTTACTCTTTAACACCAGCTTACATTGTGTGTGTGGTGTGCGTGTGTGTTTGCGTGTCTATCCCTCCATCCACTCATCCATCCCTCCTTCCAGCCTGGTAAAGATGCTGAGCCTCAACAGTGTCTATATTTAGCTGCTGGTTCAATCAATGACGGCAGAGCCACAGCACCATGACTCTGCATACTGATAGTACTACCGCCCATCACCACCTCCGCTCACCTCTGGAGAAAGAGATAAAGAAAGAGAGGAATAGGGGGAGAGAGGCAGGGAAATAGGCAAATTAAAGAAATGATGACAAGAAAATGGGAGCAAAGCCACCAAAAAACGACCAAAAAAAAAAAATTCAAAGAGAGAGAGAGAGAGAGACACAGATGGGGCCTTAATCCTATCACATGGTTAGAGGAAGACAGGAAAGAGTGAGAGAAATAGGCACCGGGAGGAAGAAAAGGAGGAGGTAATGATGTGCGAGGCAGGCAGGTGAAGAAGAGAGAGGAAGAGGGATGAAAGGAAAGAGACAGGTGTATAAATGCAGAAGCACAGGGACCGAGGGACGGAGACAGATGGAGAGGGCTGTGAGAGAGGGGGATGAAGAAGAAAGAGGAGGTGGAGAGTTCACATGGGTACAGATGAAGATACAGTGACTGAAGGGTGGATGAAGACACACACACACACACACACACTGGGAAATAAAAATGATACCTAGAACCATTAAGGGTTCTTTGGCTTGTCCCTATAGTAGAACCCTTTTTTGTTCCTGGAACACTTTCAGAGAGTTCTACCTAAAACATGAAGGGTTATGACAGGTTCCCTTATAATGGTTCCACCTAGAACCCTGTCTGGAGTTCTATCCAGAACCTTTCTGAAGGTGCTAACAAGAATCCGCCCAGGGGGAACCATTTTTTATATTACAAGGTCTTCATCTAGACCAAACCCAGAGGGTTCTACCGAGAATGATTTCATATTCCAAGGTTTTATGTAGAAGCCACACAGGAGGTTTCACAGAGAACCCTTTTATATTATGGTACAAAGAACCCTAGACAAGAGAGATCTTCAAGGCTCACAACAATCCTTGAAGATCTGTTTCTTCCAAAAAGGGTTTATTGGATGAAAAGGGCTCATAATGGAACCCTCAGTCTTACAAAGAACCCTTGATGAACCCTTCCTTCAAAGAAGGAACCCTTCACAAGCAAATTGTTCTGAGTAGAACCTCAGTCCTACAGGAAGAACCCTTTTGAAACCATTATTTCCGAGAGTGCAGGAAGAAGGAGAAAGAGGGAGGAGAGGAGAATAGCTGCAATGTCTGAGAAAAGAGAAGCAGCAAGAAATGAGTTTCTTGCAGACGGAGAAACCGAGGGAAGAGCGGGAGAACGAGATTCCAGGGGGGAGAAAAGAGAAAAAGTTCACACGCAAGAGCAAGTAGAGAAAGATGTAACAGCCTGCAGTGGTTTTTTTTTAACAGCGAAAGAGCAGAGTGAGCTCACAGCCGAGTGGATTTGGAGGGAAATGAAAGTAAAGAGGCGTATAGAGGAGGCGGGAACAGGTATGCTGAGAAAGAAAGAATCGGAGAGAAAGAGAGTCTATTGACACTATTGAGATGTGACAAGGAGAGACAGTGAAGAGAGAGAAAAAGAGAAGAGAGAGAAAACAGAAGCACCGTGGACTGAGAGGAGAGAGGTCAGGACTGAGTCGCTGTTTACACACACACCACACACACACACACACCACACACACACACACACACAGGTAACATGGTTGAAATTCCTAATTGGGTCACAGAATCTGATGGGTCACAGAAGTTGTTGGGGATTAGCTTTTATCCCCACAATGTGACTGTGGGTAAAAGTCTCTCAAAATACAAGTTTGTACACACCCACAAACATGCAGCATGCAGTTGTGTTGTTTCTATTTCTGTACAGTAGACTGCACAGCTACGCACTCACACAAGGCACATAATCTCACACATGCACAAATTATCTCTGTATCTCTTTCTCTCCCAGGACCGCATGCATGAAAATGCAAACACTCTCAGCGTACGCATACACTCTTGTTCACACACACGCTAACACTTTAAGTAGCCGTGAAAACTGGAAAGCGCCTTGAGCGCTTGGAAAGCACTTGCTGTAAATCCACACTATTGTTATGTTTGGCTGTGATCTGTGCTGGGCTGCAATTACATGACAACACGGGAGTAGCACGTCTTATTCTGTCTTCCCCTGTCTCTGTGGCACACAAACACACATACATGCATGCATATAGGTGTATTCAAACAACATATACAGGCCATGTATGTATGTTATTATTATTATAGGACTATTGACTACATTCTTCCTTTACACTTCATCCCTCAGCACTATTTATCCCATCAAGATTACACTAATTTTAACGCCAAAATCCCAAATTAACCTTAAATCGTAATGTTCCTTGAAGAAATAGTTTGATATTTTGGGAAATAAAATGATTCACTTTCTTACAGAAAGGTCAGAAAGAAAAAAAAAGATTGATACTGCTCTCATGTCTGTTTGTTAAATATAAGGCTATAGCGAGCACCTGGTTAGCTTAGCTTTGAGGGAAACAGTTAGCCTGACTCTGTCTGAAGGTAATAAATCCACCTAGCAGCGCCTCTAAAGCTCACTAATTAACACTTTATCAAAAATTTACTTTGTTCATAATATCGAGAGAAACTTTATGCTAAGCTAACCAGCTGCTGGCTGTAGTCTTATATTTAACATACAGACATGAGAGTGATAGATAGATAGATAGATAGATAGAGTGATAGATAGATAGAGTGATAGAGTGATAGAGTGGCAGACGAAGGAGAGAAATCTGCTTCGTGGTTGAGATAATTCTATTCATAGCTCTGCTGCTCTGTTTTGCTGTTTCCTTTTCAAATCTGATCCACGCTCTCTGGAGCGGTTTGTCTCTGTGTGTGCATGTGCTTTTGTGTATTTTTGTTTGCGTGCATGTGTGTCCTCGCTCTCTCAGTCAGTTCAAGCTTTTAGAGTTTTGTTAAACACACTGTACACTCTCTCTCACGCACGCACGCACACACACACACACACACACACACACACACACACACTCATCCTTAACAAATCCCTGCTCTGAAACTCAACACCATGTAACCAAACCTCAGAGACACTCAGAGAGCCAGAGTTCAATTACTCCTCTCTCTTGCTCTGTGTCTCTCATTATCATTGTCTCCATCTTACAGCCGTTGTTTATTAAAGGTTGCTATGTAACCACCAGCCGCTTTACCATTTCAATTACACAGCACTGTTTGTGTCTGTGTGTGTGCGTGTGCATTTGTATCCTCTGTGTGTGTTTAAGTGTGTGTTTTAGTGTGTGTGTGTGCGTGCTGTAATTTTATTTCCTCTTCTCAGCTGCAGTATTTCACAGGAAAGCAATAGCACCAATCTGCCTCTAATCTGCTGCAGAGGCTTAAGGCCAGGTTGACTTCACCTTCCCCTGCCACACAGACTTTTTCCAGTTCACTTTGTCCTGCAGTGGTCAGTCAGGAAGTAAGTACGATAAGATTAGAGATAAGGGGGGAAAAGATAAGTGATAAGATAGAACTTTATTAATCCCCCAAAAATTCTCATGCCCAGTGGATTGCGCCCAAATTAAGGAGTAAATGCAAATGAGCTGTACCTAATAAAATAACAATAGAAGCAAGATAAGTTAATTACAAAAGAAAGCAAAAATAAAAAAGTAGCGGCAATTACACTGACCAGTAATATTGGCAGTGACACTGAGAAGTAATAAAGTTACATTGCACCAGATAATGAATGTAAAAATAGCATATGATAATGAAAGTAATATTGCACATAACAGTGAACCTAATCTAATAATAATATTCAAGACTAATATTGCTTGTGATATTAAAATATGATATTAAGCATAATAGAAAAGTACTTTTGCACATGATATTGAAAAATAACATCGCACAAAGTAAAACTGAACGTCATTGTTCCCAACCCGATGGTTCAGTTTTCTTTCCTGCAGAAGGGGGAGGAGTTACAGTTTTAATGGTCATAGGTAGAAAAGAGGTGCTGTGCGGTATGGTTCTCTCACTATTAAAAAAAAGGGTTGTTAAGAAGCAGTATTTTTCTTTTGGGTAAAGCAAATAATTGAGTTGGAAAACTGGAAAGTTGACGTGCTGAAAACATCATTTGAAACAGTTGACTTGAAAACAGTCAGATTATTAAGTACATCTGACTTAAGGAAATCATTTTTATTGAATTTGTTTCTTTGATTTGAAAAAACTTAATTCATTTGTGTGTTACCAATTGAAGTATATTTTTCAAGTTGGTCCAACAAGTCTCTTTTTTCAGTGTAGGTTAAGTGAGGGGAGGGCGTCAGCGCCGTCACCTATGTCACTGCCTTTGCTAACGGCTGAGTGGGCGTTTCCAATTGAAAACCCCAGAAAAGTAGAGAGATGGAGTCATTCTTTTAGTGGGGATTCAACTGGATGCCATTTCAAATAAATAAAGAAACCACCGTCAGACCTGTGGTCCTTGTTCCTACCATCTTTATCTTTTCTACAAATACAAATTCAATCAAAGTTTGAGGTGTACTGCAGGTCTTGTTTTGTTTTCATTGTGCTGCTTCATATTCTGCACAAGTGTAGCTTCGATTAGTCAGCGTTCCATTAGCGCCCATTACATGCAAGTGTGTGAGTGAATGTGAAAGTTTGATTTAGGGGCTGAAGCCATTATCGCTGAGGAATGAAACGGTCCCTGTGGAGCATTTCTACACATGTAGTCTCTGTCTTTCTTTATCCTTCTACGTCTGTCTTACACACACACCACACACACACACAAGCACACACACTCACACACACACGTTTCCTCTGGGACCCTCATCAGGCCAGCAAGCTCCTTTTAGCAGCTCCCCTGGTGATCTCCATATCTCTAATGAGATTATTGTAGTAATAGGAGAGTTGATAAACCCATTACCCACAACCCACCCCTCATGCCTGCCTGCCTGTCTGTCTGTTTGTCTGATTCTTGCCCGTCTGTCCGCCTGTGAGCTCTTGACCAGGACAGAGAGAGGAGGAAAAAGAAACATTCAGGTCACTGAGAGGAGGAGGAGGAGGAGGAGATGACATTCATGACAAGGAGCGACTTAAGAGGAAAAAAGAAGAGAGGGCAAAAGAGCAGTAATGGAGAGGAGAGAAATCAATGTGGGAGAGAGGAAAGAGAGGAGAGAAGTGTGAGACGGTTACAGATGGGGGAAAAAAATCGCTGACAAGGGCAGAGAGAAAGAAAAGTGTCGATTATAAAGAAAACACATGGGGAAAAAGTCTAGAAAAATGAAAAAAAAAGGATGGATGAACAGGGAGTGACTGTGGAGAGTGGCTGTTTAAAGGTCATGTGTATTAAGAGAGCCGTGTGCAGAGACATGGGCTCATTCCCCTCCTCTTTTCTCTTCTTTATCCTTCATCTGCCGCCATCATTCTCTTTCTGCTGCCTGTTTCCCCTTTTGTACTTACAGTCTTCATGTCTTTCCTCATTCTCTTTCATCCCTGTCTGTCTATCCTCCCCCCTTGCACAAACCAACTCCCTCCCTCTCACCCCCCGCCCTCCATCTCCCGTTCTTTCTCTCTCTATCTCCCTCCATCAGCTTCAAAGAGCTGTCTCAGTGGCAGACCTCGAGGGCACCTGCCTCTTGAGGTGGAATGAAATCATCCGTCCCCTAGTGCTTTTGTCTGTGTGTGTGTGTCTGAAGTGCAGCAAGGCCCTTGGCAGCTCTATAACAAACAAACCAAACCAGTATACAAGCAGGTGAACCTGGACCTCGGGTCATTTCTGCTCATGGGTTTACTCCCTAAATGAGATTATGCTGCAGTGTCGGTGCTAACCTTTACAGGCCAAATGAAATCTGTGTGCATGTATTCGTGTGCTAGTCTGTCATTGTGTGTTCATGTCTCCGTATATTTGCATCTGTGTGTGCATGTGAGTGTGAGAGTAGGTGTTCGATGAGTGCATCTGGAAATCTGCCACCTCTCTGAGGGTGTGTGCTTGCCTCTCAGCGGCACCGAATGAGATTGGATTAGAGCTTCTGGCCCGTGCTGTGTGTAAATCAGACAGACGCAAGATGTTGGTTCAACCAAGTGTGCGACTGCGTGTGACCTTCATGAGGAGAGAGGAGGGGAGCAGTGTTGCCAGACTGGGCTGTTTTCTGTCCATTGGGCTACTTTTTATTTCATTTTGGCAACTAGTGATAATTTAGGCTGCTTTATATACCATTTGGGCATTCAAAGGCTTCATTCAATTGGTACACAGTTTGACAGGGACCAGAGGCGTTTCCAGACTTTTTTGACTGGAATGGCACAAGTGGGACACTGACTTATGCAGGGGTGGCATGAAGTATGTGCATGTGCACACACATACACACATGTGCATGAGCTGGATTGGCATTAATTTACGCTCTTGTATCTACTTTAATAACTGACAAAGTATCGAAATATGGCCTGATGTGCCTCCAGATTTTCATTACCCATTGTCAATTCAGGAGGTGGTTAAATTTCAGATAAAAAGAAAAAAACCACAACTCGCTTTCTGCTCAACACAAAACATCCAACAGACAAACCTTGGTGGTGGGTGGAGACCAAAAATTGAGCTAAAAGAGAATGAATATTAGGCTTATAATGGTCATATAGCAAGAAATTGTTTGCTTACAAGTTCACCATAACAACATACACAATAATAATATGTCAGTGTTGTGTTCACAGCTTGTTTCTGCTTCCCTAAAGTGGCAAAAAAAAAAAATTAAAAAAATCAATTATTGCATGCTTCAGAAGAAGAATGAGAATCTGAGGACTGAGTAGGTTTGACTTGCAAAACCAAATGTCACTTCAGTTTATTAGCTCTGAGCTGGATGTCTTTTCTTTAAATTATATTCTGTTCCAAAGTTATAGCTCTGTAATAAAAGCTTTTTACACAAAAGCCTCCATCTTTTTCTGTTTAATGTCACATTAGCCAAGAGGCTTCCTGGCAATTTCAATAAAGTAGCTATAATTTCAAAGTTCACCTAAATGTACAGCCAACTAATCAGATCATTAGAACACCTATTTTTGATCTTGTTCTCATATTCAGCCACAGAACATATCAGGAAGGTTTTGCGGAGCCAAACCCCTTACTTTGGAGGTGTGTAATATCATCATATCACACTGTTGGATGAAAAAAA
Source organism: Lutjanus argentimaculatus (assembly GCA_034769285.1). NCBI lineage: Eukaryota > Metazoa > Chordata > Actinopteri > Lutjaniformes > Lutjanidae > Lutjanus > Lutjanus argentimaculatus. The sequence continues at coordinate 10,794,438 of JAWZSL010000024.1, read as the reverse complement.
AACCCATCTGCAATAGAAAACAAAAAACTGGAATACTTTTAATGACAGTTGGGTGGGCTGGAGGCTCTGATTGGTCTGTTTGGTGTCAGTCGAATCTGGCAACACTGAGGAGAAGAGAAACATTTGGGTCATCATGCAGGAAAGAGCGCTGAATCATCGACATCAAAGACTAAACCTGGTAAAGATTCATCCATGTTCAACACACACATACACACCCTACTCATGTATCCACCTACGTAACCCTCCCATCACACACACACACACATACACACACACACAGACACACACTGCCTGTCTCTCCTATGCAACATGCACTACATGGACTCTGCCTAATTAACCAAATTAGAGAGATGTTGAATAGTAATCAAAAGTATGTGTGTGTGAGAGAAAGATAAAGAGTTTAAAAAAAAAGCCAGATGGGTTCTGGACATCTATATGAGTCCTCCATCTAATGAAAGTCATTAGAGTGAAGCAGGGAAATCAGTCTAATAAAGGAAAGAGGTTGCTGCTTAGTCTTGGATGAAGGCCAAAACCACCACTACACACCCTAATTCACTGTGTGTGTGTGAGTGTATGTGTGTATGTGTTGTTGTGTGTGTGTGTGTGTGTGTTTTGTGTGTCTGTGTGTCTCTGTGTGAGATGAGATAGAGGGGGGTGTATTGATCGGAGGGCGTGTTGAGAAGGGACCTGAACTACCACAGCACCACCTCTACCACTCACACACTCAGACAAAAACACCAGTCTGAATAAGATGCTAACTATATCTTCAGGTACATTATGTACAACAGTGCTACTGGCTGTTGTGTTGCTTATTGATCGGCTGCTTTCTCTTGAAAAAAAAAAAAAAATCCTTTAATAGAGTGTCAGGAGACACCAGTGTAGTAACCCCTTCAGGTCATGTTGTTATGATTTGTAAAGGCGAGAGAGAGAGGGGTTTAATATGGGGAGGAATCGGAACATGATATATTTAGATACTTATACCCAGTAATTGATCTTCTAATTTGTAACGGGGGGATGGCCTGAAACCTGTAGTAAATACTCTATCCAGAGCAGATGCCGACTGATACTGATTTTTTTTTTAACAACATATAAGCTGATACCGATATAGAGCAATATAGCTGAGACAACCCAATATCATGCCAGTAATAACAATCAACCGATATATCTGTCAGGCTCCAATCTGTAGTCATGTCTCCCTTCAAATATTTTGTCACAGATGTGGCTTGATCTGGGTGTGTATTTTCAGCAGCAGAGATGCTACTGAATGGTCATAGAAATATTATAGAAACACTGCAGGCAGCAGTGTGTCTCTGTGATCCTCTCACTCCCTTGACTACATGTTTTGATAATGAAGGTGAGAGTTATAGAATTGAGTATTCTTGGTATAGAGTATAGATCCAAGATGAAACTGACAGAAATCCGTGTGCTCCTTCAGCACCACAGACAGTGCCGTGGATTTATCAATACACAACACAGTTAGGCTACTGATATTTCAGAGCCATGGTTGAGGCCATAGATTCTAACTTGTATAAACCTTAGTCAGATGAAGGATTAATGAGCCAGGCAGACTGGACTCACATATTGATCTAAACAACCTCTCTGCCCCTGCACTCTCTCCGCAACCAGGGGATAGAAAGGGTGATGGCAAGTTAACAAGCGTAATGTATTTTGGTCATTTTGCTAACCCCAATTAAATGGTTGCCTCTGAAAATATTGAATTATAAACGTTGATTCACTTTCACTTTAATTAATTTACCCAACAGTTTCTGTGAGACATTTTTTGTTTGTTTATTTTTTTCCTAACATGTTTTTTTAAAGAAAAGATGATAGTTTAGTAAACTTTTTTTTAGCTTATTTCAAAACTCAAAGAGCTTGAGTTTGATTAACCCCTAACCCCTATAAGCAATGTCCCACTCAAGGGTTATGTCAAGGGGCTATGTCGAAGGGCAGGTCCTGGGAAGAACCTTCCTGTGTGAGGTTTGCATGTTCTCCCCATGCTTGCATGGGTGTCGTCTGGGTGCTGCATCGAAAACATAAACATTAGGTCAATTCTACTATCAGTGCCCCTGGACCCCTGACCAAGGCATGACCAAGTGCTGCACAGGGTACCATACATTGTACTGTGTATAATTATTACATGATAATAAAGTTGACTTCATTTTCTTTATTTTTATTTTCTTTATTGATTACACTACCCAATACTTTGTCAAGCAATGTTTTAGTTGATAAAATGGTGGAAAATGCTAATTCCAGCTGTTTCTATTTCTGGCCACCCTATTTTCAATTTCAACAAAACTGAACATTACAACCTGAAGGAGGGGAGGATTTGTCGCTGTTTTAGCTCGTCTAGCCGAATGTACCGACTTAATAAACTGGTAACTGAGTGTCAAACATATTTTTTTTTTTTTTTTTTGTATTCAGCCGGTTTATTGTTGCTCCACACCGTCGTTGCTCTGTGTGTATTGCTGTGAATGTGAAGCCTTTTCGTCCTCGTTAATTAGACGTCTCTGGTTTCATTTCTTCTGCTGCCCTCTAGCGGATTATTAAAAAACTACATCATCTCCCATGATGCACTTCCTCCGTTTTTATTCCCGTCATTCCCCGCTGCGAGCTCTCTGCACCAGTCAAGATGGCGGACAGACCAGGTAAAACAGCGTGTCCTCTGCTTAAACATTTACAAATTTTGCCTGTTATGTGTTTTGTTGTTGGTATATTTTCATGTTTTCTCAGAGTTTGTGTGTGTTTACGTCAGACAGACCGTTAAAGAGTCAGTTGAAGGTGTTTGTCTGTTTGAAGGCCGCAGAGTCACGTCAAGGACTTTGCGTGTCATTGCCGGTCCTCAGTTAACATTAACATGCGAGCTGTTTTGGACATTTAATTGTCGTGCTCAGTGAGTAAAAAACTTTCATTTTTATTTACAGTTTGGACGAAACCATTAAAATTAAATTGTCATTGCATTTATAAGTTATGTAACTGTGACGGCTAACTTGCACAGTAGCCTGCAAACACCGTGTCAACCCCAAACGCTGATATTATCTGGTTAATTTTAACCTTAAAAATCAAACACTAAGGCTTTGCTTTGTACTTATAGTGTGTTTTGAACACTTCATTCATAACTCACTACATGTAGATACATACCCGGTTAATGTCAAATGTAATATGTGAGCAACCACAGCTTCATTTGTATATTTATGTACTGAATACTTTTGCCTTTCAGAGGATGAAATTGTCGAGAATTTAGGGCTGCAACTAATGATTATTTTCAGAATCGACTAGACCAGGGGTGTCCCAACCTTTTCATGTAAAAAAATAAATAAATAAAAAATAAATAATACAACATATACAATACAGACGCAGTAGACCACAGGATCTCGTCTTTTTTTTTCCTCTGCCAAGGACCCTTCTCAAGATAGAAAATATACCGGCGACCTCTTTGTATCATGTCCCTTCAAATACATATATTTTTTTTTACACGTTTACTTAGTTAAGAGAATGAGCAACACAAGAGAAATGTATTAGAAAGATATCAGATATGTATTAAAATTAATTAAAATGACTTCCATCATGTCAACACAGAATACCATAACACACATCTATAACGTTTGTTTAATTTTTTTTTAGAACATACTGTAATAAAATAAAATGCATATTCTGGTTATTTTAAATGATCCACAATACGATATATATAAAACAGGCCTAATAATAAACACAGACAGAGCAATAATAGGCCTAGCCTGTGACTTGAATATGATGGGCCCTGAATGTAAACTATTAACTAATTTAGATTTTAAAATTGAAGTATTGTTTGAAGTATAAAACATATTGTTAAAATATATATAAATAACTAAATATTTTTTATATCATAATTCCAATGAATGAATCGGACACCTTTTTTAGAATCACTGCGTTAGATCATGAGCCCCCAATTACGGTTAATCAATCATCAGAATTGTTTAGATTTATATTAATTAAATGAACAGATTGAATAATCAGTTAAGTGACCGATCATTTCAGCTCTGGCCCTTTTACTTTTACCAGCAAATATTGTTTTATGACCTATGAATGATTAAAAGCGTTAAATTACCCTCCTATGGAATCTAGAGCACACCACCAGAGCTACAGCTTGTTTTTTGTTTATTATGGACGAAGTGTAATCAAACTGTCATTGCTGTCTTCACTTGTGACCAGTTCCTGTTGCTGAGAAGCGTCTGATGGATGTGAAACTGGGCGAGCTGGGAAGCTGGCTTGGAGGTCGTGACTTCACTCCCAATGGCATCATCGCATCCATCCGCAGGGGTGAGGAAACCTGTTCTGGCTAAAACTCTGTTGTGGATACGAAAAAAAGTTAAACAAAGGAACTCAGTTCTGATTTTGGTTCCTTTGTGTTCTCTCAGTCACAGAAAAGAGTGCAGTTTTCAATACAGCTGATTTGTGAAATACAAAGTTCTTTTAATGCTAAATATTCTAAATATGTTGTGCTTTCATTGTTTCATGTCTGTCTTGCATAACATACACAACATGTTGTCTGCTGCCAATTAACAGTTCTGAAAGGCTGTCATATCCACATCTTGTTTAAGGGCAAATCAGGAGCCGTATTCACAAAACACCTTGAGGTTAAAGATAGTTTCCACCTGGCTGAGTCGGGAGAAACTCCTACAAATAAGGAGCATGCCAGTCCAAACTTTACGACTCATAAGTGTTTGTCTAAGTGATGCTCAAAGCATCTCAGCACCAAGACTAGTTTGAAAGAAGTTAAGGGACTCAGTAACCTTTGCCAACCAAATTATTATTAAACCTGATTTTGAGATTTTGACAGTTCATTTAGTGTAAATAAATAATCACCAACTACATTAAATAAAGCTGGTGTCATAACCATCCTTGGATTGTCCCTGTGCTATATGTAGCTTTCAAGTGGCAACACTTAGCTAAAGGCCATTTCCTTTGTTGTTTAGAGGGACTCCTAGTTACATCCTCAGTAGTAGTGAATGAAGGGGGAAAAATGTATGGACTTTCCCTTATCACCTGTTAACATGTTAAAATCGGTACATGTATCATTTGTATTTAGGTCATGAAGATTACTCACTCACATCTTTCTACTTTGAGGATGACACTGATTAGCCTGTTGCCATACTGCTGTGATTCATGCTGTTTTGTTTTCTTGCCTCCTTCTCTTCCAGGCCACGACAAATACTATAATAAGTACATTAATGTCAAGAAGGGAGGCATCGGTGGAATAGCTATGCTGCTGGCTGGCTACGTGGCAATCAGCTACCTGTGGGAATACGACCACATCAGTAAGAAATGCAAACACTTCCTGTTTAGGATGTTTTGCCTTTTATTATAAAGTTGTTTTTTTTTTCTTTTGAGTAAATAGCTTTGTTCAGACTGCAGGCAAATCAGATGTGTTTCTTAAATCAGATCTTTAAGTCAGACTGTCCTCACTGGTATTTGCACACGATCAGATTGGATTTGTCTGTTCAGAGATCAACAACTTATCATGGGTTGCTGTGGTATTAACGTAGGTGTCAGTCAGTCATAGGTGTCACAATGTCAGTAATTAATCAATCGATTTCTATCCACCTCCACCTATTCAGTATTACATCTGAAGAAAAAAAAACCCAACGCTTTGAGACAATACAGCACACGCTCAAAAATACTGTTATTTCAGATCTTTGATAGCTTGATTAAATTGTATTTGATAAGTTAAATTTTAAACAACCTATTAACTGAACATTGATTAATTATCATCCCTAGCCAAAAGACAGATTTGGGCTGGCAGTCTAAACAAAGCCAGTGTCACCTCTGATATTTGATTTTTGTGTCTCAAACTAGCTACAATACCTCACTAATGTAAAACTTCGATTTAATTAAGACATCCTTTTCTCTGTCTTCTCTTGCAGAACACGATCGCTGGAGGAAATACCACTGAGGCCCTTCAGCAGCCATCAGACCATCAGGGGTTGAACTTGAATCTTTTTGTTCCCCCTGCTCTTTCTACTCTCAGCTCTCTGTTGTGTTGAATATGTGACTGTTGTGACCAATAATAAACAATATTAAGATTTACAGTTGGGTATTGTGTGTGAGTGAAATTTTAAAACTCAGCTTATAATGGTTGCAATCCTCAACTATCAGAAATGCAGCTATTCTGTGGTAACACTTTGTAAACTGAGGCTACTTCAGTGTTGTAGTGATGTGAAGGCACAGATAAAAAAAGTAACTCTGTAACAAGAACATTTATTTGTACACACTGTACAGATTGAGAGAGTATGTTCAGATTGTATCCACTGACTGTCCACACAATGAAAGGTATCCTGAGATACTTGTTTAACTGAGCCAAACTGCTTCACCCCCACACATCCTCATAGGTGAAATTTGAATGATCTGTGTATTCAGATTTAACACATGGCCTCCAAAAACTACTGGAAAATGATGAATTCCTTCCAGTTTGTGAAAAACCACAAATGTGTAGTTAAAGTAAAGGGTCTAAAATGTGAGTAGTGATATTAATCACAGTAGTTTCAGTACACACTGCATTAATTTACATTCCTATTGGCATTCATCACATTTGTTTTTATTTAATTGACACTTTAGAGAAGGGATTTACTGGTATTAGCAGTTTAGAGGCTCTGCTCTGGTGTCACTAATGCAGTCACATGACCCAAGGAAACATGAATGATGAGGCAGCAACATGTTACAGCACTGCCCTTCTGTTGGACCATGGGTGTGATGTATTTAAATATTCAGTGTGCTAAACAGTACAAACATTGTAGAAAACTCTGTAGGCTAACCCATGAACCACGGCCACACAGACTGTGACCTCTCTGTTGTTTTTATGTATCCACAGTTGAAAAAAATAGAATCTGTTTATCTTTCCTACTGCCTGTGTCTGCAGTGACACACACAAGAGTGGCAGTTAAAAGTCTTTTAAGTTCAACTTTAGCTGTGGAGCAAAGAGGCTTCCTCTCCTCCGCTGAGCTGCAGCACTGTGATGACCTCCAGGCTGAGGGTTACTGTCCGCTCAGGAAGGCAAGGTGGCCTTTAGTGCATTTGTTGGCATAGTGGCCCTTCTCACCACACTGCAGACACAAAAGAATAAAAGGTGTTAGTGGCACATTTTTAAAAGCATATGAAAGCTGGAAATAGCAAAGGAAATATGGAGTGTGTTAGTGTATTAAGTAGAAATAATCATTTGATGTTCAAGTGAAGGAAATGCACAAATTCTTACATTTGAGATGATGCACCATGCAAAACTTTGGAACTGAATTATCAAAAATTAGTTTCAGCTTTATGATAATATATAAGCAGGTTCAGTTTTGAATAATAATAATCTATATATAGCACCTTTCATAACTGTATTTGTGCTTCAACAAAAAACATCTAAACTTTAAGATAAAATAATGGCTAAAAGTACAGATAAAGGATATGGGACAAATAAAATAACAAAAAGCCACATGGTAAAACTGAGTCTTGAGGGACGACTCAAAAGAAAGCAGTGAATTTTGTAATCTTAAAGAGACAGTTCACCACAAAATCAAAAGTACATATTTTTCCCCTGGCTTGTAGCCCTATTTATCTAGATAGATTTGTTGTGAGTTGCAGAGTTTTGGAGATATTGGCCATAGAGATTCTTTTCTCCAATATAATGGGACTAAGTAGCATGTTTGAAAAATTCAAAACCAGTATCTCGTTCCAGAAATAATGACCCGGTTACTCAAGATAATCCACAGACCTTGTTGTGAGCAGTTTCATGTAGGAACTGGTTTGTTTCTATTAGAGAGAAAGAAAGTAGTTCCAGTAGATTCTACTGCAGAGAGAAAGTAGCTCCTACATAAAACTGCTCACAACAAAGTCTGGATTATTTTGAGCAACTGGGTCAGGATTTTTGCAAAGATACATTGCTGTTGAGTTTTTCAAAAGTTAAACCATTAGTCCTGTCTTGTTCCATTATACATTATATCTCTTTGGCTGGTATCTCCAAAACTAGGCAGCTTACACAAAAACATTAAAGATCAATAAACAGTACCACAGACCAGAAGAGAGATATGTATTCTTGATTTTAGGGTGAACTGTTCCTTTAAGTTCATGAAGAAGGCTATTCCAAAGGGTTGGAGCCCCAAACAGTAAAAACCCTGTTACCTTTGGTCTTCTTCAGCCTTGACTGTGCCTAATGCCGACCACTGCTCTCAAGAGAGGAAGTCAATGTATTTACCAAAATCTCAAACTACTACTTTAAAGTAACTAATGTCAGTCTTCATATCTGGGACTACAATGAGAGGCTGGTGTCTAAAATGGATTCTGAACACACAAAGACACGTTAACAGACTAATATTCAGATGACTCACCTTGTAGCAGGTGACCTGGTCCAGTGGCCGAGGCCCTCTGTTGCCAGTCATGTTATTTTGCTGAGCGGCAGCCATCGGTGTGTGGTTCTGCGGCCTCTGGCCTGGACTGGAGTTGGTCAGCTGGATTAGCGAGAGCGACGAGCGACCGATGGTGGGCACAGTCTGTAGCGTGAAACAAAGAGAAATCATTTAGAGTTTAATTTTGAACTACCTGAATCTACACACTCATATAATTTCTATGTACAGATGTGTGTATTTGGATGTTTGTGCATGTATCCTCTCACCTTTGTCTGGTTCTGAGTTTGCTGTGGTAGAGGAGGCTGTTCAGAGGCTCCCATAGGCAGTTCAAAACGAGGACTGTAGAAAAATATCTCACTGTTAAATCTACATCACTGCAACATGAAGCCCTTTATAATTCATCCCATAAATAAGGCAAAAAGAGATAATGATCCCTAATTACAAAACTTAATGCTAAAACAAGTCACAAGTTAAGTAAGTAAGTAAGTAAGTAAGTAAGGAAGGAAGGAAGGAAGGTTTCTATTATGTAGGAATCGAATGAAAACGATTACATACTGCATAAATTTACAGGATTTCCCTTCTGGACAGAAGCCCACCAGGAAATTCACACAGATCACCCTTCTTGTGTGTCTGTGTCTGCAGTCAGGACCTGAGACGGGAAAATGAAAGAAGATCCACAGCAGAAAGTTAAGAGCATGTTTAGATGGTTAGATATTATCACTGGTGGAATGTTTATGTCCGCCACAGAGCAGGACGTACCATGTTTGCAGAAGCCTCGGTCATACCAGGGACAGTCTTTGATCTTGGACTCGGGATCGATGTGCAGGAATGGACATTCCTTATTGCTACACTCACCTGTAAGAGTGAACACACACATTTAAACAGGCACAAAACATTAACATAATACTCACTGGGTAAGAACAGTAATCAAGCTAATCCATGTGACTTTATGAAACATCGAGTCAACGAACCGAACTTGGAGTAGAAGTAACATTCAGGCATCTTGGTCATGTCGTATTCATGGAGAAACTCGCACTGGTCTCCTTTCTTACATAGTCCTCTGAGCCAGTGCTTACACACCACTGTCTTCTCTCCACTGATGTGACGGAACGGACACATCCCACCTGGAAGTGGAAACAAAAGTTCTTAACTCATACCCCCAGTGACCAGTAAGTGTTTTCCACAAATTACATTTCCCCTTACTTAGTTGTACGCTACAACAGTATACTTGGTATTTCAAAAAAAGAAATTAAAGATTAAATATTTATTTTGGGGTAATTCAACCTTGTAAGCTCTTAAATTTTTATCTTAAATATTAATATATTTTGTCCTGTGAGCATTATTGGTATTGTTTTTAAAATTTTATTGATATCATTTGCTTTACTTATTATTTTCTAGGGGTGTAAATCACAAGTTTCATCACGACACAATATCTTTGCAACTATATTTGCCAATATCTCAAAGTTTGCCACAATACCATTTTGATTAAATTCAAATCAGGGTCCAGTGGTCAATATCAGATGATATCATATGTCCATTTAACACATTCAATTACACTTAGGTCAGCTGACAAAAAGCAACTAAGTTATGCTTCAACAAGCTTATAAATAAACTCTTACAGATATTAGTGACACAGGCATGCCATGGAATTTCAAAATAAAGGCCTATCTCAAACATGATGATATAGAGCAATATTTTCACTTTGCATCAGTAATATTGGATTGTTGAACAATGACTTGATATATATCAATCCAGATCAATGTATAGTTGCACCCTAATTATTTTCATTTCTACATTTATATATGGATGGTTTTTATTTATTGTATTAGAGCACGAAAAGTTTTCTTTATTTGGAAGAAGTTAGTTACCACCAAGATGTGTATTCAGCAGACTGGGAAGATCTATTTAAAAAGATGCTGAATCATGGCAAATGTAGGATCCTGTGTTTTTAATGCTGCTGCTTTAGTTTGACCTTTTCCTTCCCTTTCTTGCCAGTCCTCAACCTTTATGGAAGTAAAATACAACATTGCTGGATTGCCCATTCAGAAATAACCAATTCTTCATTTTACTGAATTCAAAATGTCTCTTTTAGTTAAAATACTATGAATATATAATTATGGATGACACTGTAAATGCCCCAAATGTGCAGCAGAGCTGCATGAAGAAGTGATACTGATACAGCAGTTGAAACATCATGTTGTGTTTTTACCTTTCACACAAGCTGCTCTCATGAAGAACTCACACACAGCAGATCCGGATTCTGCAAGGACACACACAATTTCAACTTTGACACGGAATCGAAGATACATAAAGCTAACATCAACGTGCACTATCGTTCAGGTGCCAGGGTCAACCTGCCGTTACCTCTGATGCAGTTTACCTACAGCGGCTAAATTGCAGCTAGCAACAGTAGCTTCAGTACTTACTGTCCATGCCGGGGAAGGGCAGAGGCTGTGCTCCGAGCTGCTGCTGCACAGCGATCTCCAGATCAAACTTGATGTGATCTACGTTAGCCAGAAGGTCCTGCATGTCTGCGTTAGTTAGCAATGCACCGATCAAACAAATGTCAGCTTCGGTTAGCTAGCTTGAACTTGAGCTAACGCTAGTTAGCTAGTAATTTCTTCATCAGCCAGCTAAAGTGGCTAACGAGGCTAACCCAAAAGCTACAAAAAAAACCCCGCGAGCACCCTGGTGAGAAAGCACAATAGCCGCACTTATTTGTAGCGTTATCGATACCACTTTAAAGAAAAGTCCCGAACAGTGGTCGGTATGTAACTTTATGTTAACGTTAGTGATCAACAGCTCCTTGTTCTTTGGAGGGGAGGCGCGCAGGCTGACCTCTGACCTGACGGAGTGAGACCAGACTAAACGATCCCAGAGTGCTTTGGTAAACTCGCGTTATAGTGGCGTATCCACTGATCCAAAGCTGCTACATCAGATCAAATCCACCCAAAGTTACAGTGAGTTGTACGTTGGACAGTTAAAAAGAAGTAATTTCGATTTAGATCATTTTATTTTTTAATGTATATTATTGTGGTTATTAAGACGAACGTATAGCTTTAAATGAACTTCTCAGTATTTCCCTCTGGGAGAAATCAAAAGTAAAATGTAATAACAGACTTTTTTAAAGACAAATCGGACTGTATCCAGGATTTTAGAGTTCTAAGTTCACTAAACACACTCTTTATCCCACTCAGAGCAAAAACTGTGCAAATATAAAACATATATACAGTATATATGTGTATTAAAATACTACTACTACTACTACTACTACAATAATAATAATAATAATAGTATAAGTATTTACATGGAAAATAAATACAAAATACATATGGTTCCCCTAGCTTATAGTGCTATTTATTCATCTAGATTTTTTTGGTGTGAGTTGCAGAATTCTGGAGCTACAGCCACAGACCTCGTTGTAGGCAGTTTCATGTAGGAACTTCCTATCTGCAGTAGAAGCTACCAAGCCGAGTGCCATTTTGTCCCATTATATTGAAGGGAAGGTCGATATCTCCAAGACAATGCAACTCACACCAAAACAATGCATGGATTCAGATGCACCCGATTCCGAACATGGTATTTGCGAAAGCACACCTGATGCAATGGAAACACACTCTATCCTCCTTCACCTTCTCCAACCACCCTACCACCTATTTACTCCCTATATCCACCCTATAACCCTCTCCCCCACTTCCTATTACCTCACCCTACTCTCCACCCCTTTACCCCCTACTATCCACCCTGTTCCCTTGCCTCTAACAATTCTTCTTCTTGCAGCACTTATACCCCCAAAACCCTTCCCCTCTGTGAAGTGTCCCTTTAAGTTTTGGTTTAAAATGAGTCTGCACCAGTTCAGCAGTCAAACTGAAAGCTCATACACAGTATCTATTGTTTATTCATTGTGGTTATTTTTAATAATGTAACAATTGTGGTTTTAAATTGTATTTGTCATACTGAAAATGTCAACAGTATATGACACAGAATGTTCATTTATGAAACTAACAGTAGTCAAGCTTTGTGCTTCAGTAGCTTTGGATTGTAAATTTAATACAAAAGACATTATTTGACTAGTTTAAAGCTTATATGTGATCATAACATTCAACACCAATCTGCAGGAGAAAACAAAACTCAGTTTAAAACAGCAAAGGCATTGTAGCAACTTTGATTAACTGGAGGGCAAAGTAGTCTGCAAATACTTCCATTGAGACAAATCTGGGGTGAATTCACAATCAAGTTTCTTCATTTGAGCAGTGACAGATTTAACAGGTGAACACTCAACAAATATACACATGAAACAATACACCACCAAACATTAGCATAATAATGTCATGTTTGTTACAATCATCAGTGTCTAAAGTGGCGCCCTCTACAGCTCAGGAAGGCCTGGCATGGGGAACTGAGCAGCAAAAGCCTCCACCTCTGCCTTGATTTCTGCTACTCGCTGCTGGAACTTCTCTCCCTGAGCCAGGGCCTGGAGGAACTCCTTCAGAGGGGCCTTGGAGTCCAGGCTGTTCTGCACCTCCAGGGTCAGCACAATACCTGCAGGAGAGAGGAGGGCAGAGGGGGAGAGAGTCATTTTAGTTTGGTGGATGGTTCTAAATACTATGATACAGAAACTTGTCAGAGCATAGCATATTCACATCACTTCATTGTTGCAAATGAGAACAGGATGCTGCTGAATTCACCCAAAATTAAACCACAATCTCAAGCCGAACTGATTAAAAGTGCTGAATGTATTACAAGTTTCTACAAAGTCTGGAACAATACCAGTAGGCACCACAAAATTAGAGCTTGGTGACTTGAGGTGCTCCTTGGCAGTTGTAGCTGACTTCTCCCCTCATGTTTTATATGAAAAACTTTAAGTTGATATGTTAGGGTTGGTTAAAGCTATGTGAGGTTCATATATTGCATTGGCCCAAATGGACCAAGTGGAGTTTTAAAACGTGCTTCATTTTGTACCCATAATCTATGCAATAGCAGTAATGAGTATAATGGTATGCTAACCATATTAGCCAACCTTCAAGTATAATAAAACTTATAAAACACATTTTTCAGAGAATATATTTTTAAACAGTTTACCTCTGTGAATGAACTCAGCCACCTTCTTGAAGTCATCCTCCATCAAGCCTCTGGACGTCAGAGCTGGAGAGCCAAACCTCAGACCGCTAGGGCGCAAAGCACTCTTATCCCCTATACAAACAGATGTATATGTAAACATTAAGAGAGTGGCACCCCGTAGCAAAAAAGACATTAACAGAGGCAAAGGATAGACTAGTTTGCCATCAGATTACACAACACAGGGGCTGCACTTGTACTAAAACAAAGTTGCCTGTATCATCGCATGTCAGTGCTAAAACAAGCACACAGACACTACCTGGACAGGTGTTCTTGTTACAAGCGATGGCACAGGCTTCCAGAACTTTCTCAGCTCGTCCTCCATCAGTTCCTTTGCTGCGCAGGTCAAGCAATATCAGATGGTTGTCAGAGCCGCCTACACAGGAAGAGAAAAGGAGCGTTAGGAGACACTACAGACTATGAAGCTATTAAATATCATAAAGTTCATCAACAAGCATGTCATCTTCATTTTTACAAAGCATATATGGTTACAAAGATTTTAAATGTTACATGAAACTACATGAAAAGAGAGTCAATGGGGATTTATGGATATGGACAAAAGTAGTAATGTTTCCACTGTAATAACCACAAAATATAAGGTCAAAAATAAAATTATTCTTCCTTTTATGACTAACATGCTACTCACTGTTACTTTGCCTGCGAGAAACATAAACACAGGCTCATTTAATCTGATTTCACAGAGAATGTGACCTGGTGGCATTAACAACAACTATACAGAAAGAGCCAATCTTCTCACTGATGGTCTCATTTCCTTATGTAGGTCATGCAGAGCCACTGGTAATAGACTGTTTCATAACCAGTTAAGACTTCTTATTGCAGCTTTAAGTTAATGTCAGATTGGCATCTTCAAGGCTAAAGAAGCAGATTATAATAATTGAAGAAAGAAAAAACGTTTTCTAATTTTAACCTAACAACTTGTAATTACACGAAAACATCTACAATCTTTATCTCATAGCCTATTTATGAAAAACATGATTCATAATGAGGAATTAAATTATCTAAATTCTCAAAGGATCTTTTGATTATCACTGCTAACACAATCAGTCTGTGCCAGAGAAATATCAGATGGAACAGATTTAAAACACCCAGGAAAGATGCCATACTAATTCAATGTAGTTTATTCACTGACAATAATATCTCCAGATGTCTTAAATTAAGGAGGGAACAGACCTTCACAGCAGCCATTTTAACATGAAACATTAGGGCAGACACATTGTTACCAATGATAGTAATTAATTAAGTTGTTATCATTGGTAACACCTGTTTTTACTCTATTTCATATCATTATGGCTGCCGCAAAAAGAGGTCTATAAAGGCAAAGTTAATCAGTTAATGTTTCTCTGCAGCTTCTGTACATTGGCAACTGGCATTAACAGATGCATGTTGGTGCAGTGGCACTCACCAGTGACGATCTTGTAGCCGTGGTCAATAAGGGCACTGGATAGAACTCTGCAGTTAGCAAGAACCTGCATTTGGTAGGTCTTGAACTCTGGTGTCATGGCTTGTTTGAGAGCTACAGCAACACCTGCCAGTGAGATACAAGTCTAAATGAGACAGACTGTAACATAATTGAATGGCACTGGAGATGAAACTCAAACAAAGTCAAAGGAAGATGATGAGAGGAACCTGCAATAGCGTGGTTGTGTGGTCCTCCCTGCAGCCCAGGAAACACAGCCTGATTGATCAAAGACTCCAAGTTGTACAGAATCTCCTTCCCCCTGGCATCCACACTCCGCACACCTGGAGGAGGGAAATAAAACACAAATCATGTAATACCAATACAGAATAAAAGAATATTTATGATAAAACTAAAAAGGCATGTGGTTTGTTTTGGCAGAAGCATCATATTCTGTTTCTACCTTTCCTGTAAAAGATCAGTCCAGCGCGGCAGCCACGCAGCGTCTTGTGTGTTGTCGTGGTAACAATGTCACAGTACTCAAAGGGAGAGGGCACCACTCCAGCAGCCACCAATCCACTGATGTGAGCCATGTCTGCCATCAGATATGCACCATTCTCATTAGCGATCTGCTTCATGCGGGCGTAGTCAAGGTTGCGGGAATAGCAGCTTGTTCCTGGAGAAGATAAAGAAACAGAGGTGAACGTGAGGTTTTTGTATGTTCTTTGGATAGAGACTCATCATTTCATTGATTTGTTTGTAAGCAAATTAAGAAGTCAGCATGCACTGTGTGTGTGTGTGTGTTGTGTTTGTGTGTGTGTGTGTGTGCTAAAAGACCTGCGATGATGAGTTTGGGGTGGAACAGCCGGGCGTTTTCTTGCAGTCTGTCATAGTCAATGTAGCCAGTTTCTGGATTCACCTAAAAACAGAAGACCATCTCACATCAAATACACCAAAACAGCTACATCTGATTTACTGAAAAACAGATACATTTTAAAGGATTGTGCTCAAGCCCATCACTGGCCGAAACAACCAGATATCACTTTGAATAAAAACAGCTTTAGTCTACTGTTTCAGATTTTCTCACATTTTAATCTTGTGTTTCCTCTTTATTTTGTACCTCCTGCTTGTGTTTTAATCCATTGAAAACTCTGGATGCAAAGTGTCTTATTTAAATCTATTTTATCCATCTACTGTATCAATTCACTAGCTATTTACTTACTCAGTATTGTGTGAACACTCATCTGGAATCCTATTACAATAAAGTAATAAAAGCATTGAATCTGACCTTTTGTCATAAACGTTTTAAAGAAATGCAATGCTGTCTGGAATCTGGATTGTCTTGTTTTATTGTTTATTTCAGTGTATGTACCTAGGACTACCTGTAAAGAAGGACTAATACTGAGTGCACTACCTCAAGGAAAATTAAAAAGAAGGAAGGGACATCATATCAATACAAAACAATTCTATGCGCCAGTCTTTGGTGCCAGTTTTATTGAAGCGGACAGGAGATGCAAAGTAAATCATGTTACTGGAAGACTAACAGCAAATAAACCGATGCCCACATCAGCTATCAGAAAAATCAGTCAGTTCAGTCAGTATACTATTCTCTGGAGTGTTTCTTTTAGAGGCATCTCCCATAGGCTTCAACAGAACTGGCAGCAAAGTTTGACACCAAGCAGAGCATACAATGTTTTATAGTGCTGTAATGACCCTAATGTTTTGTTTTATTTTCCTGGCATTATCAAGTGAAATACTCAAGTAAATTTGCCAATAGGTTTGTAGTTTGGAAACATTATAAACACTTTCCAGTTTTCTCCATTTACTCCCAAGATTCTGTCAAATAACAGGCTTTTTGTCATCTTCTTCAGCTCTCATGAGGAGCTGCACACCAATGCCATGTGCACATACTTGCACTAATGAAGACTAAACTTGTTAAACTCAGTGAGCCACTTTATAAGCTAGAATGAATTATTCTAGAAGACAAACTCCTAGTTTAATTTAATACTCTCGAACTTAACATAAATATAAAGCATCTGGTGAACCTCACAGCGACAGAGTTATTAAGTATCATCGCCAACAAGAGGAATTATTATAGTATTAGTATAGACAGTATTTCTATACTATTTCTATATTTTCAACTGTATGCCTTCATTACTATCTCCACAGCCTCAATTCATATTTATTTAACAATTACTGGGGATATTATTCACATTATTGAGATACTTTAACCCAACTTTTTGGGACTTCCTGGATGAATGCATGTTGACAAATACATGTGATTGTTTTGTACCTTATAAGGCATGGACTCGAAGAAGATGGACGTTGCTGAGATTTTTTTCTTGTCAGTCATGAAGCCGTGTGTCAGGTGACCTCCATCAGGAAGGTCCTAGTCCCATGATCCTGCCATGGGGCTCCACAATGGCCGTGTAGACAGCAAAGTTAGCAGGTGAACCTTTCAGAGAAGCATAAAAAATAATATGACAAGTCAGACAGAGGTATGAGGAAGATGTTGAGATCCGGTCAACATGACAGAAGAAATGGAAAATATAAGTATAGATGAAGAGTTTTAGGAGTGAGAAAGTCAACATATGATCACATCAGTCAGACTCTACACTAAAACACTGACAGTTTTAGATGTTTGATCACTATTTGATACCTGAGTACGGCTTGCACGTTGACGCCCCATTTATCTGCATCCAGATCATATGCCTCCAGCGCCCTTTTCTGACAGAGTCTCTCCAGCTCATCAACATGCTCCGTACCACCATAGTATCTGAACACACGATCATACTGATTATTCCTGGTATACTGTTTTAATAATAAATGGATAGGATAAAGTAGACTGCACTACTTGCAGGATGTAATCCAATGGGATTTCATGAATAATGAATTTTTAAGTGTTGTACCTCTGACCAGGATATCCCTCAGAGTATTTGTTGTTCATACAGGATCCCAGAGCCTCCAGAACAGCTCTGCTGGCAAAGTTCTCAGACGCTATCAGCTCCAGACCATATATCTGCCTGTGCTTCTCTTTTTTTATGATGCTAAACACCTAAAAGATAAATATATACAAATTCTGTATTATTTAAGGGACAGTAACACAATGACACACAAACTCTTTAGTGGAAAAAAGCAAAATAATTGAACTTGATGATAATGAAACTGCACCTCTAAAAAATTGCAATGTCAACAGCTAATTCATGCAAAACATAACCAAAATGAACTTTTTAAAGCAATTTTTAAGAGGGTTTTGTTACCACTAATTCATCACTGCAGTCTCCAGAACATAAGTTTAGTTAAGACCTTCTGTTTATAAAATCCACTGAACACAAACCTCTGAGTCGCTGACAGACAAAGGCTCCAGCATCATCTTGTTGTGCGATTCCCATGTTTCTTTGTTCACTTTGTGGCCATTTGTCAGAGACATGGTGGCTGTTTCTCTGCTCACGCAAAGTGGAAATCTAAAGAGGGAGTGACTCTTTATGAAGAGTCAAGATAAGAATCACAAAGAAATAAAAACATAAAAAAAAAGAATCAAAGTGAGATAAAAATCTTTCAACTAAAAAGATGCAATAAAATAAATTGTGGATGCCTTATAGTATACAATTAGTGTTGCTAACAAACTGGCCTCTGCCATGCAGACTCATTGTAACAGTCCTAAGCCTCAAACAAAGGAGGACTTATGCAGAAGCACCTGTGCTGTCCGCAGCAGTGTTGCAACTCTTCAGCTATGGCGTGATGTGGTCTCATCAGTTAAACTTTGGACCATTACACAGACTGATAAGACATAACACAGGTTATAAGGTAACTTAGATAACTCATTCACAACTATATGAAAAGCACAGTTGTGTTTACACTTGCCAAATCTTTATCTGGCAGCTGTGTCCTGACCGTAAAGGTCACTGCAGCTCAGCATACATGTGTCAAATGCTGCTCAACAGCTAACCGAGCCGAGCACATGACGTATATCACCATTATTATCTGCTCTGGTCCACTGACCCAGAAAGTCAGCAGCAAAGGGCGAAAACAATGAGTGTGAAGGTGAAAAAAGTTTGATAAATCTTTAGAGTGAGGTGAGCTGTGAAAGTGCAGCACTAGAGCTAAAAATATCCACATGTAAACAGTCAGAACAACAAACTATTGAAGTTAGCTTGCTACTTTTGACAGGAAACAACTAGCTAAAGTTAGTATCATATCAGAGCTGCACTTCAACACCGCGGGAAAACAAAACCAGCTGCCAAATAACGGGTTAAAGAAAAAGGTTCAGCCAATACAAAAACTAAATTAGCTTCCACTGTACTTATATGTTATTGAAATATAAAATATTAGCAAGACCAGTTAGTTAATAGTTAACTCACCAGTTGAAAGGAGACCGGCCGCTGTCACTGCTGAACTGAAAATGACCGTGGTTTGAACAAAAAAATGCTCCCCGACAGGGGCTGAAGTCCGCGAAACTTTCCACCAATCAGCTCACGCGTTGTTCTTCTTCTTCTTCGAGAATTATTGGTGGTTGGCAAACAACGAATTGGCGCTTTACTGCCACCAATTGGTGTTTGGCGAGTAGAGCAGAATGGAATTTATTTACACCAGGATGAAGAAGGCAATACTAGTGTATTCAATCAATTTTTTGAAGATATATTGAAGATATTCTTGCACGGGAACAACTGTGACACAACAAATTTCCTCCCGAGGATCAATAAAGTATCTTTAAATATATTTTTTGTATAGTTTTTTTTTTTTTTTAAATTGATTTATTTATATTTGTGCTTTTCTTCAACTCATCACCTAATCCATTCCACAAATCCACCCCACAGACTGAAACACACATACTCTTCTTTGTTGTACAAACACAATGTTTTTTAAAATTAAATTCTCCTCTCAAGTTATAATGCCCCTCCCTGTCACGAAACATTTCTTGAATATTGCCCAGTGTTGAATTATTTCTTGCTTTGAACACAATTAAACCATATTCTGGTCTGGAATTAATGACTGCTCTGCACTTATTTACACTTTTCTGAGTCATTCAGTGGACCAGTTCTGGCTGTATGTTTGACACCCGTGATTTACACTTTAGAAAAATCAACATTTTCTCAGTTATGTTAGTTAGTCTGAGATGCTGAAACAGAAATTGAGTTCTTTTGTAGACTATCTATTAGATCAAAGCGTAGTTTCATCTTTGGTCTCCTTTGCCACCAACACATGAATTTACTCTGTTACTAAAACTGATTTTGTTATCCACCATGTTGGGTTACTGTCACTGTCTGCTTGGGTGTGTGGGACCTGAGCTCAGCATTTTATTTCTGCATGTATTCTTACTGCCTGCAACCACGTCAGATCCACTGTAAAATCAGATGTTGAAATGAGATTGTATTTACATTTTCCCTGCCAAAGTTATGGAGAGCAGTACATTAGCCAATTAAAATGAAGCAAGAGGTGATTTTTCTGTAAGTAATTTTATTTGTGACATTATATATTTAGTGCTTATGAAAGTGGCAACACTACCGCTTCACGAAAGTTCCTTGTGGAAGCTTTAAAAGGATTTACCCATACCATTTCACGTGAGAGCAGTTTCTGGAGGTCCTATTAAAAGTTTGATGTGAACTAATATGTTAAGTTGATTCTGTTTTTTTTTTCAAAACAGAAGACTCGGGGGTCAAGACATTAACATAATTTATTTAGCGCTCAAACTCACCTAAATTCTTCACACCTTAATCTGATGGAATACATATTACACATTTACTGACTGATTTGGACTGGTTAATGTGAAAATTGGCAACATTTGGTGTATCTGTGTTGAATCCATCAAAGTGATTATACTGTATAGAAAGTGAGGCTGTTTTTTCGTTTATCAGTGTATCTTCATACATTCCCTCATCACTCTTAAATAATTTCAGAGACTCTCTTAAAGCATCAGGACAAATTCTTAACATGTAGGCAAGTTTATGTATGGCATTTATTTTTAATTGTAAAATTTTGAGCAGACTTACGTAATTCTTGGGCTTTTTATGCACTTAAGATTGAAACTCTGCACAGCATTATACATCCTACCCTTTAATCCTGTCTGGCTCAAAGAAAATTCTGCTTCATGTACCACAACATCCGTTCACCTTCATCTTTCCATCAACATCTTTGACTGCAGCAGTTATAAATTCTTTGCTTTTTTTCATCAGTGTCACTCTCTGCAATGCCAGAATATACTTCTACTAGTCCAAAATAAACATCTGCTATGTTGACTCATCTCATTTTCATATCAGTCCCAACGTGGACTCTTGCACCTGAGGATGTTGAAGCCTGCTCAGAACCGGTCGCAACCATTTTCTCACAGGGAGATAAAGCAAAAAAATAAAGAAATGGACACATTTTACTGGTGTCATCATATTAATCTGAAATATTTCCATGAGTCTGTTATATACAATGTAAGATCCCCATAAAACAAAGTGGCAAAGCTCAGTTAGCAAAGTCTGGATTGTACAATGATAAGTATCCCATTATTAATACCATGTACAAGATCGTAGGTTAGAAGAGGTTCATTCCAAGTGTACATGAAGACCGTTGTTTTCTCGAATGTCGCTTTACCTCCTGGAGGGATCAACGAGGTCATTACTCCATGCCAAAATATACACAACCTCCCTCCACTGGTGTCTCCTCCTCAGCCATTTTCCAAATGGTCATATGTTACAGTAATGTAGCTCCTGCTTTAAAAATAGTCAAATATATATTGCGCCAGTCCATGAACATGTGAAAGTGCTTCTGATAAATACTCTGCATCATTTCAGTGAGAGGGAGTTCATTCCTTTGGCTGCTGCTGCCGCTGCGTCTTTCGCTGTAAGCAAGAAAATAAAAAACGGACACAATCAGTTTAAGTCACTGCATGGACATAGACATGTGTACAGGGACAGGATTGAGACTGTGGCTACTGTTTGAGCTCTGCATGTAGGAGGGATGATTACAAACCATATTCCACTTTAGTGGTCTCACTCCACAGCTGACCCTTCACAAAGTCCCGCCCCTTTTTGCTTTGTGCTCCAATAACAGAAATAGGCCAGAGGAAAAATATGGATTTGGGGTGAACTGTCCCTTTAAATATGTAAACATATAAATAAATAATAAAATAAGTTTGATATAATTTGACTCCACATGCTGTTCTGAGGTTCATCTAGGAGACGAGAGGATACTTAACCTCCACACACCACAAAATAACATGAGTCGGCGGTCCATGGTGACCTGCCGTATTTTGTGAAGAAGAGTTCAGTTTCTTCGAGATACTGAAAATAAGCTTTCATGGCCACATCGGGGTTCTAATCAGGTAATAAAACTGTGCAGCACAGTGATACTCATCTCACAACCCTGGGGCCAAATCTGGTCCCCGACAGGTTGCCGGGTGGCCCTCCAACCATTTTCTAATTCACAATGAAAATAAGTTGATTCATACTGTTTTTCATACTATGCAGGGGAGACAACTACTAGCTGAAGAGGAGCAAAAGTTAGGCAGAAACAAAAGTAATTCGAATCCATTAAAAGGTGTGTGTCAAACTAAAAGAGCTTAAATATTCATTCTGTCCCTAGTAGGAGCAGTTTATCTTTATGGTTAATGCTGATGAGGTTCCAGCTTTGTTTAATATTGTATGAACTCTTTCTGATGTTACCAAAATATTTACAGCTAAAATGCAGCTGCAGGTATTAAATGCAGTAAAATATCTGATTTATCTGTCAATCCTGCACCAAGTTAAATCAGTCAATACATTTTTTAATAAGCAGTTTATTTGAAAACAAGGAATTTCAAAGAAAGATGCGCTAACGATGACTTTTAATGTTATCTGATAAATAATGTTATCATTAATGTTTGTTCATTGACTGGCCCTGGCTTCCTGTCATTTTACAAAGTAGCACAGAGACAAAGCAAGTTGAGTATTCCTGGTGTACCGTGTTCCTGGCTTGGGGCACTCAATATTACAGTAATCATTGTATTATAATAGTTGCCTGGTTACATGCTTTGCTTACCTTTTTTCTCTTCCTCTTTCTTTCTTGCCGCCTCTTCTCTCTGTTTCCTGATGATGGCGAGGCGAGCGAGGTCAGCTTTGGCCTGGTCTGTCTTCCCTGCCAAGTGCATCTTCATGTAGCGATCCTTCGCCTTCTGCTTCTCAATCTCCTCTCTGTGTCAGTGTGTGGCGTGTGTGTGTGTTGTGTGTCAAAATGAGGAAAATGACATAAAAAGTCACTATCAAACATTTTTGACTGGAATTACAAAATCTTAAAGCTACTACAAGGAACTTTCATATTGATTTTGGAGCCCCCGTGAACAAAAGCGGTAGTGTTTCCACCGCAATAACCACAAAATATAACATTAAATTGTGTAAATAAAAACCCCTCTTGTGCAATTTTAACTAGCCAACGTACTACTCAATGTAACTTCGTCTGACAAAATGTAAACACAGGCTCATTTTATTAGATTTCACAGAATATCTGACCTGGTGGCAGACATTAAGAATTCACTGTGTAGAAATAGCTGCTCTTTTTACAGATGATCTTGTTTGTTAACGTAGGTCATTTAACATCAGTATCAAAATGAGAATGTTTCATAACTGGTTCAAAACTCCTTGTAGTGGCTTTAATGTCACTGAGAATTTATAGACATAAAACAAAAAAAGAAACGACTCATCAGCCTTTTAGTGTTAATGTCCTAACTCAGCAGTTCCCAAACCCCCACCCACAATAGCTGCACGTTAGACCACGGACCCAGAATTTGAGAGAATTTTGTCTTAAGGAATCTTTTTAAGGAATCTATTTTTTGAAGGTTTTAAGATAATAATGTCTTCAAAATCAATCAAGAATCAAACTAGGTACAATATAAAATACAACCAAAGATAAACAGAACTGTTTTCTTCCCTTGATCTTCCAACCTTTTGCTGAGGACCCCCCACAACCCAGTCAAGGACCCCTGTTGGTCCCCAGACCCCAGTTTGAACCAGTTTAACTGTTACATGCAGGTCTTCCCTTAGGGTATGGCACTGCTCTGTCATTCTGCTGAGTAACATTTCAAAATAGTGTGTTAACATTATATCTCTAGCAGTTTTATCCTACAGCTCTCAAAATATGACAATTCACATCTCTAACACACAACACACAAGACAGTAGAGATGAGTATCAGTGCTCCATACTGCCCCAAATGTCATGGCACAAAACTTCTATTGTTAAAATGTTTTTAATAAATCCTATATTTAGCACTGATTCAGTGTGAGTGATTGATGTACCTCTCTCTCCTTGATAACTGCCTGGGCTCATCCAGCTCGATCTGGTCACCTTCTTGGATTCTGAGCCATTCTGTTGGGGTTTTCGATTTCTATCAAGCCCTCCACGCCTGCTCTCCTCCTCTGCTAACACATGCTCACATCAGTCATATATAATAAAGCGATGCAGCAAACAATGAAATGACAACACTCATAGGAAACAGAAGAAAAAATTAATTAAAGGGTTATTCATATAATATAATACTAATAATAAGTTCTTTATTACAAAGAACTGTGTGTGGTAACAGAGCAAGCGAGTGACAGAAACACAGTAACGTACCAGGGAATTTTCATCATCGCTGTCCTCTGACCCCTGATGCTGGTAGCTTCTCCTCTGCCACGTCATTCTGAGCTGCACCCGCCTCGTCGTCCTCCTGTTCTTGCTATGACATATAAATGACAGCCAAGGAGGCAGATCACACACAGGACATGTTTTGTTTAACATTGTTAAACAAAAGCATCGGGTCAAACACATCAAACACATGAAGTTACAACAGGGAATACATGCAACACCCATGTATGCAAGGTTTTACTCCACAGCGGCCAATTCACCCATCCCCATTCATCGGTTTCACTCCTCTGGCTGGTGGAGTGCTAATGAGTGCAATCAGCAATCAGTTTTTGGACTTACAAGGGCCCTCTAGCAATGTTAAACTCAATGTTTATTCAACATAGTTTACTCTAGGAGTGGATGGTATAAACGCTATAGAAAGTTCACAGGTGTGAATTTGCCCTCCAGTATGAATTTTAACAATAAAATGCTATACATCCTGCTTTGTTTGGAAACGAAGCACTGCACAGTCAGACTAGCACACTGTGTTTGTGTAAAACACAGCGGCAGTGGATGAGAAACTGCGGACAGAGCAGATTCAAATAATATTTTAGCTTTCTTTCTTCTTCAAGATAGTTGGGTCACTGTCCACACTGCGGTCTCTGCTGGCTTTGCTCCATATCCATGTGTGTGGAGGAGCTGCCCCAACAGAGAGCAGGGAAGAGCTGCAGCATGACAATGAGTTACACCAAGATGTTAAAAGACCTAATAACATCGGGGCTTTGCCAGATTTTAATGTGGAAAACTAAGCGAAGCAGTTAAACATACAGACAGCGTTGGTTTTAGCTTTATTTGTAACAGTGAGCACAATGAAGAGGAGGTAAAAAAGCTGGCGCATCTTCCATTATATGGTCATGGTTTGGGTTTTTAAAAAAAAAAAATCAGACAAAGAGCACAATATAATACAATAAATAAAAAATAAATACAATGCCACACCAGTGCTTAATCCCTTCAGAAGCTTTTATATTAAAATTCTAAGAAAAACTGATATACTGTGGTATATACCATATATGTATATACACATTTACACACAGACACACAGACACAGACACACAACACACGTGTGGCCCTGTGTGGCACATTAATGAAGAGTGGATGGATGTACACAGACTCCACCAACCTTTTTCCTCTCTTTCTCTGCCTTCATCTGGGCGTCTATCTCCTCAGGACTGGTGTACGTCCGCGCACGACCCTTGTGGCCACCTTTCCTACCTGCAACGATGACCATGTTGAAAAATGACATCACACACACATATGTGTGTACACATTGTACGACCGGGGAGAAGAACAGCGAACAGACATGTGTGAGAGGAGGCAGAGCCATTTATAAACACACTGTCCTGGCTCGGTTACTGTTTTAACAACCATCCAACATAGAAATGACCACTGTCCTCGTTCTACAGAGGCGAGTCGACTGGATCGCTGCCTGTTGTTGGGTGGCTAACAGCAGGCTAACAGATGTACACAACAACTGACTTCAACACAATGTAGCAGTTTTTAAGATCATTCTTACCTCCTCTGGGCATTTTGACAAACGAAACCTTTATTATAAACTCACTGACAAGAAATACTGACACAAAACATAAGTGTTAAAGCAGGAACACGGACTGACAGCTGGCTAAACTCACAGTCGGGATGAGTAACACAATACTCTGAGTAGTTCAAGTATTTGCCTTTTTAAAAATCTTCAAAACAGGGGATTTTCAGCATTTATTAAACAAATTTTCTCACTATAAACTAAGAAAGGCACATGTTTCAATATATTGACCATTTACTGGACTAAATTACGTGGAATATAAAATACAAGAGCCTAAAATATGTTGTTTATCTTAAGGCAGTTTGCCAGTGTGCTAAAGTGATGCAATATGCCAGGAACGACAGGAATACATGTACTTTGATTTAAACTCAGCAAACATCTTAATACTAACTAAAAGAATGTTCACATAAACGTATACAAGGTGTTAGTGTAAGAGAATATTTAATAAGTTATCAAACACCAATAAACGGAGTGTGTTTATTTGGGGTGGTGACGCTTTCGAGAGACGAGAGTGTGAAATGGACCCCCGGTGACGTAGAATTGTAGCGCCTGATACAGATTCGCAAATCAAAACGAAAACACCGTGAGCTTTTGTTCTGTTTTGTACAAAACAGAGCGAAATGCCGAAAGTAAAGAGGAGTCGAAAGCCGCCCCCAGACGGCTGGGAACTTATTGAGCCCACTTTGGACGAGCTGGACCAGAAAATGAGAGAAGGTAAGCCGACTGAAGATGATCATCATCCTGACGGTCGTCGGGCTGAAACGTTCACCACAATGTGCAGTTCGTGGTGGTAAAAGAGCTCCAGCATTCACCCCGCATTTTCTTTTACTGTTGACAGACGCGCGATCGATTTTATTTTACACTGATTAATCTTCGAGTGGTGCTGGTTGACATTTTTGAAATGGATAGATAGTTAATTAACACGACTGTGGGCAATTCGTAGCCTATTAATCGACTATTCCATAGTCTATTGATGAAGTGGCTGTGGTTCAGTCAGATCCTTACATGTAAGAAGCTGAGACCAGAAACTGTGTGACATTTTTGCATGAAAAATGACTGAAACGATTAATTGATTATCAAAATAATTGGAAACTAATTTTCTCCTGATCGACTAATGATTGGAGCTCTAGAAATCCCAATGTTACTGTATACCGTTGGACTTCAAACAGAAGTGTACCATCAACTTTGTGGCAACAGTTTTGGAAAGGCTGGGGGAAATGCCAGTGAAGCGCAAAGCCGGGTCAAAAAAAAAAAATAAATAAAAAACACTTTCCCAGTTGTGGAAGATGTGGAAGAACTCACTGACGCACCACGGATGCACTGGAAGGTCAACTGACGTAGGCCTCATCGCCCAACATCCGTTACCAACCTCACTAATGCTTTTGTGGGTGAATGTGAGCAAATCCCAGCAGACAAGTTCCAAACACTTGTGAAAAGTAGTCACATAGGAGTGGGGGCTGTTATTGTGGCAGATTCAATCATCACTGTCCTTGGCACCATGCACACCTAGCCCAGAGACGCAGGTGCAACTTTGATTTTAATTAATGCCTACCAAAGTTAACTCCTCTGCTTTTCGTTTGTGTCTCAGCTGAAACAGAGCCTCACGAGGGAAAACGAAAGGTGGAGTCCCTTTGGCCAATTTTCAGGCTGCATCATCAGCGGAGTCGATACATCTATGATCTCTTCTACAAAAGGAAAGCCATCAGCAGAGGTAGGCAGAGTTTTCACTCTACCTGTTGAACTACTTGACATCTATTGTTTCCCATTTCCGCTTCGTTTTTTTCCCCTCTTCCTCTTGTATTTACTTCAACATTTCATATAATCCTCCTTTGTAATCCAACATGATTGGTATCTTCACTAGATTTTAAAATACAGTTCTGAGTTTGAATTATCTGTGCAACATATGCTTAGCGATGACTTGCCAAAGGATCTGTGAAGTTTATGAGATTTTCTGCAAATACAGTCTTCACCAAGACTTTATGATAGATGTTTGTCCAGCACTTTCTCCCCTCCTGCAAGAAGCATTTTTCTTTTTTGCATTTTAAAAAAATTTTTTGTATTTGTAAATGACCATATATATGAAGCTCATTCAAAGTTTTACTCCTGTCTCCTGACAGAGCTGTATGAGTACTGTATAAAGGAAGGCTATGCAGACAAGAACCTGATTGCCAAGTGGAAGAAGCAGGGCTACGAGAACCTGTGCTGCCTACGTTGTATCCAAACACGAGACACCAACTTCGGAACCAACTGCATCTGCAGAGTCCCCAAGAGCAAGCTGGAAGTCGTAAGTCTGACAGAATTTGACTGATTCTTGGTGAAGTCGGCTACTTGAATCATTTTGAGTAACAGCCAGTGAGAGCTTTTAGGTTTCCCCTCTGCTTTACATTATTCCTGATGTACATACATGAGTGCAGACAGTACTCATGTGAGATAAAGTAAACGCAACACAGTAACACTGGACACGTTGAAAGACCTCTTACTGGACCAGAGAGTATCTCAGGCTCTTTGATTGTCAAGGCTCAACAATCACTGTGTCAATATCAAATAATCATTAACAGGCTTTGTGTGACACCCACAGGAAGCCACTGCCAAGGAAAAACAAAAATGACAAAAACAGTACCATACAGGCCTTACTGTCAGTTGTGCATGTTTATATTTTAGAGGCTCTGTCTTCTACTAAATTTCACTGACAGGAAAATCCATATTTTAATTAGACTAAGAGTCTACAGCCATGCTCATGGTACTGTGAGGCTGTGCTTTCAGCTAAATGCTCTGTTGGTGCAATCTGTCGAGTAGATGCTGCAGTATTGTACAGAATAGGTGAACATTTTTGACCTGCTGGTGGCGTTAGAGTAAAGATCAGAGGATCAGCAAGTAGAATTCATCCTCTGGAGATCGTGAATGTTGGATTTAAAATTTTATCCATCAAATAATGTTAGGCAATAGGCTGGGTAATGTAGCTGAAAAATCCATCGCAATAAAGTGGTCAATTTCTGTCTATCAATAATTATTGATAGTTTTTAATGACCTGTTTTTAACCAGACGGGAAAAGATTGAATTTTACCACCTTACTTAAAATTTCCTCTTCTTCCTATTAATTTATCAAGGCACACAGGTGATATTTTAATGGTAACACAACACTGAAAAAACATACAAATAAATAAAAATAAATAAGGATAAATGTCACACCTCCCCTTGTTACTGGTGAACTGAACTGTCCTTTGTTATTAACAGTTTTCTCACCATCTGCACTAATTTTCTCGCTCCACACGGTTTCTGTTGCTGTGTCTCATCTTGATAGTGCAACTGAACAACACGCCTGTTAAATGTTTGACTGTGTATGTGTCACTCGTAGTGTGCTCAATTATCAAGGAATATGATTGGCTGTTTATGAGCCAGGCGTGTGCTTTCATGGTGTTTTGCATTTAATGCATGTAAGTGAAACTACTGGGAGATTTTATTGAACAATTTTATGTCTATTGCTGATAAATATTGCTATTGTTTTCTCACTCAGGCCTAATCAATCTATTAGTTTTTGAGATGGACCATGAGACTTAAATAGTCAACCCCAGAGCCGCTAGCATGGTTAGAAATAATCAAAACATCTGCATATTTTAAATTTGCTGTTCAACTGGTTATGAAACAGTCTAAATTTATCACTGATGCATTTAGATGACCTATATAAGCAAATGAGACCATCAGCGAGAAGATTGCCTGTTTCTGTATTATTATTAATGCCTGAAATGAACCTGTTTTTACATTTTCCCTGGCAAAGTCACAGTGAGTATTACATTAGCCAGTTAAAGGGAAGCAAGAGGTGATTTTCATTTAAATAATTTTATTTTTGATGTTATATTTTGTGATTATTACAGTGGAAAAACTACCGCTTTTGTCTGCAGGGGCCTCTAGAATCAACAAAATATTTAAGTTCCTTGTAGCAATTTTAAGGAAAGATCTGCAGTTATCCAGTCGTTCCCTGCGTGTCCCTGTGGTCTAAATCCTTCTGTTTTTTTTCCCCCTTGCAGGGAAGGATCATTGAATGCACCCACTGCGGATGCAGAGGATGTTCTGGTTAAGTGCAGTTTTTGGACATCTGGTTTGTTTTCTGTTGGGCATCTGGGCTCACCCAGCTTCCATGTGTCAAATCCCCAAAGCAGCATCGTTTTATTTCAGTCACCTGCATCAGAAACACATCACTGTCATCCTCAGCTGCCCTAACAGGAGTCAGCATTTGTTACTCCTTTTTTAACACAGGGGAGCAAAGAAGAATACACTGAGAGGGGCCATGTTGTTTAACTTAGATTTGTTTTTTTGTTTGTGTTTATTTTATATTTTATGCCCTTGACTCCAAAAGGAGGGAGTTGAGGTTAGCTGTTTCTGGATCAGGCCTGTCATTCCAGCTAGTCATACCCACTGTGAAGGTCATTTAAAATTTGAATGTGTTTCATTGCATTTAAAGAAGGCTGGGAGGGAATGATTTTTGCTTGAAATGTCATTGTTTTAAACTTTAAAACCGTTTCTTCATCTTTATTCTTGTAGTGTAATTTTAAATAAAACCATTCTGATTTACTTGCTTTCTTACTTTTTGTATTTTATGATGCAAGTACGTGTTCTGTTTGTTTTTTTTTAATCACTCTTCATCTGTAAGCATAATTGCTCTTATGAATTAAAGGACCAGTGTGCAGGATTTAGTGGCATCTTGCTGTGAGCCTGTAGATTGCAAAAACATCCTTCAGTAGCCCTCTGAAGAACACTCCTACTGGCTGTTTCTGTGCAAAGTGCAAGAGAATTGAGTCCCTTTTTGTTTAATCTTTTTATGTCTTTTGCGTTGTTTTTGTCTCATTACATCTATCAAGTCATTTTCTTCTTGTTGTGTACTCTTAGGTCTTATAACTTGTCTTTGTCTTGTTGCGTCTTTTACGTTGTTTTCATCTTGTTATGCTGTTTTAGTCTTATGCCTTTTACATTTTTGTCTGGTTACATCTTCCGTCACTTTCGTATTGTTACGTCTTGTTGCATCATGTTGTCTTGTAATGTCTTTACGTCATCTTCATCTTGTTATGTACTGTCTCGTCATTTTTGTCTTGTTACACCTATAGGTCATATTCCTCTTGTTACATCTTGATACAAAGTCAATGAGAACCAACAGTTTTGATCTTGGTGACCTTTGCACATGCTCAGTTCCTTTTTGTAAAGATGAGATTGAGGTGTTTGGTGCCAAAATAATTACACTGGTATGTTTTGGTGTCTTTAAGAGGTGTCTTCATAACTACAAAAGAGCAAAATGCAAGGTTGTTCTTCCAAAATTAAATAATTCACCTTCCATTTTCTTAAGTAGCATGGTTTTACCACTGAAGTTTAAGAAACTGTCGCATTGACCTTGTTTCCCTGTTGTTGTTTTATTATCATACAGAGAAAATATAGCTTGTATCAAAAAGCAATAGAAGTGTAATGCATTTACTTGAGAGAAAAAAATGTTTGCCCTGGTTTTCTGAATTAACAAGAAACCTCCAGCATGCTCTCCCTGCCCAGCAAGACTCTCAGCCCCCCCTGAATCTCACTTAAATCCTATAACCAGCCTCCAGCATGTTCCAGCAGGCCCAGGGAGGGCTCTCGGCGCTCTACGCCTGACCCAAAGCCCCTAACCCCAGCACTCCACCCCTGCTTGGGCTTACTGGAACATGCTGGGATTTGTGGGTGCTAAAAGCCAGCCCTGGGCACGGAGATCCTGTCTTGTTAATTCAGAAAAACAGAGCAGCATTTTTTTTTCTCAGAATTCTGAGATAATAAGCTCATTAATAAAAAAAAAGGGCACATTTTTTCTCAAGCAAATGCACAAAGCAGATTCTTACTTAGTGCTTTTATAATTTATCCAACTAAATTTTCCACAACCACCAACCAAACACTCAGCAGCCATCAAGATAAAAGGAACAAGGAATTCACAGTGAGGAATTGCAGATTTCTCTAATTTGTGGTATTCTCTCAGATCACAAAGAAGCTGCTAAAGAACAATCACCTGCTGCACCTGAGGCATATCTCAGTTTTTTTCAATAAAGGCTAATGTGGAAAAGTCCACTTGTTTACATCATGAGCAAACAAGTCTCACAATATTATAATAGCTGAGAGGGAACAATTATTTACTGATACTTTGTCTTCCATCCACCACCTTGCCTTCTGCTCCTCCAGCAGGCCAATTAGACGTTTCACAGATGAGCATTTATTATTCATGACACCTCAAATGCTCACACATCCGTCATCGCTACAGCAAGTCACACAGACACGAGTCTGCTGAAGTATTTGATGTTTAATATTTAATGTTGATCTGTAGGTTGCATCGCTCTGGTTCTTCCACGAGATCAGCATCAATCATCATGGTCACCTCAGTTCCTGCGGTACCCAGGCATCCACGCACACGTGTGAAATGGATTCAAATAATTTAATGGAATAAATGAATATCATCAACATTACATAAAGGCATCAAGACATTCACAACGTGCTTTATTAAAATCACTGGCAACAATGCCGTCGTACAGGGCTGGAGTGAGCACGACGGCCCCTCATGATGAGATACAAAAGGTCGACATGATATGGCAACATAAGGACACTGAGTGATGACACGTTAAGCACACTGTGGTATGGCTTATTCAGATTACATTCACCTTTTTTGCATTAGAGGAACAATAACTAAAAAAAAAGTTGTAACATCAGAGCAGAAAACGTGTTATCGAGCAGTAAAAAATAATCAACATCAAATGTAGCAAAAGAAGAAGTAATTATTAAAGGGACAGTTCACCCCAAAATCATCTGGATCCTCTGGCCTGTAGTTTTGGTTTTGAGTTGCAGCGTTTTGGAGATATCAGCGATTGACAGGTGGGCAGTAATGAAGTACAAATACTTAATTACTATACTTAAGTTCAGTTTTCAGGTCTCTGTACTTTATTTTTCTGACAACTTTTTACTTTTACCCCCTACATTTGAACACAAATATCTGTACTTTCTACTCCTTACATTTTCAAAACAGGCTCATTTTTTTTAGTTTTAATGCATTTGAAGGGAATTGCTGATTGTTGTTATTTTGCATCATTGCGTGCCACCTTCCCAACATCAAGACTGATTTCAACCTAAATGGATGGGACAATGTCACATAGAAAAGACACTTCCCTTGATGTAACTATCAGTGCATATCATGCACGACTGACAGAAGACAAGACGTATAAGGACAAAACACCAGTAAAAGATGTAACAAGATAAAAATGATGTAACAAGACAAAACCTATGTAAAAGATGAAAGTCATAACAGACATGACATAAAAAATGTAATAAGATGTAAAAGGCACAAGACAAAAAAGACGGAAAAGATAAAAAACACGGAACATCACGAAATTGACGTAAAAAACATTACAAGAAATAAAAGAAAAAAAAGTCCTTCAGAGGGCAACTTTTATACTTCGAGAACATTTCAGAGCCTGTACTTTTTCACATTTACCAGGGTCCGACCTCTGGACGTAAAGATGTCTGCCTTCTCTTGAATATAATGGAAATAAATGGCACTTGGCTTGCGGTGCTCAAAGCGCCAAAAAAATACATTTGAAAAATTCAACACTGGTGTCTCTTTCCAAAAATCATGACCCAGTTACTGAAGATAATCCAAGCCAATCCCACTAGAACTACTTTCTTTCTACTAGCCATCTAGTTCCATTAAATTGAAGAGTAGGCAGACATCTCTATGGCCAACATGAAAACTCTGCAACTCACACAAAAAACAATCTAGACAGATAAATATCACTACAGGCCAGAGGAAAAATTTGTATTTTTGATTTCTGGGTGAACTGTCCCTTTAAGCCCAAATTGCACCAAACTAAAACAATACATTATGTGGAATTAAAAACGTGAGGTTGCTGTTAATAGTTAAAAGCCTTAAAATCAAAGCTTTGTCCTGTTCAGTGCAGGAAGGACAGCAGTCATGATCCCACATTGTTTGACCTTTCACAATAAAACTCTGACCATGCAGTCACAAGTACAATCACCATCCTAGGTACAGAAGAACAGCTCCATCACTGACGCCACAGAATTAGGAACAGTAAAATCTAAAATACTATCAATGACGCTTCTTCGGTGTCGTCTCACTGGCCGATGTGACAGAACTTCTATTTCGTACTCGTGAAATTCTCCAGCATCCTCCAAAGAGGAAATCTGGGTGTAACTCAGCATGATGATCATAATCCAAATGGTGTCCCAAAGCAATAAATATAGACGCGCCGAGTTTTGTTCCCAGAACAGGATCATATAGATAAATAATACACAACTGTCCAAAATCAAAAATCAAGTGTCAAGTTTAAAAGTTTTTGCTTT
Organism: Lutjanus argentimaculatus; assembly: GCA_034769285.1. NCBI lineage: Eukaryota > Metazoa > Chordata > Actinopteri > Lutjaniformes > Lutjanidae > Lutjanus > Lutjanus argentimaculatus. The sequence continues at coordinate 10,760,033 of JAWZSL010000024.1, read as the reverse complement.
TGATGGCACAGGAAATTTTTCCTATAATTAAATCTACACAAACACAACATCACTGTCGCTCCTCAAACTGTTCAGCATCTGGCCCACCTCAGTTCATCCAAATATGACATATATCAATACAGTGATTCACCCCGGCACAAGACAGTCTCATGCTAACACCACAACACTCTCACACAACTGTAAGACAACAGTGAAATTCGATACATTTAGGTTAAGTAGCTTTAAAATGTTACTGACCCGAGTGAGTAACATCCACGAAAATGCTTGCCAGCGGCTAATATTGACAGGTTTTGGCTGCTGCTGGCCCTATGTGGGTGGATGGATGGGTGATCGTGTGCGTGATGACGTTATTTCTCTGGACATGCAATATCATGTGGAGCCGACTGGGTCTAATTCAACACAGCAAATACACTTCCTCATGCATCACAACCTGAAAGCAGCCTCTGGGAATGTTCACTCTGCACTCTCAAAGGTCAAATCTACTCAAATAAAATCCAACATTGTGTCTTCATGTGGAACAAAACAAGAGATTCAGCTGTTAATGCAGGAATGTGTGTTAAAATTCATTCAAGAAAGAGAAAAAGTGAAACATTAATTCAAAGAAAGAGGCTTGTAACAAAACCAGCTGTAACAAGCCTGCACGGTGCTAATAAGGTTCCGTGAACAGATTCACAGACAGAAAATGTCAGCATGTGTGAGTTTGTTACAGTAATCTTGAAAAACATGTTTACACAGAGCTGAGATGATGTCACTGCTGACAAACTACTCAGTGATTGGTGGGTTTTAACAGAGCTGTGATTGAACCTGTTAGCCATCTGGCAGAGGTCAGACACACCAACAGCCAAGTTGGATTGAGTTTAGTTAGATGAACTGTATGTGTGTGTGTGAGTGTGGTAAGGAATAGGGGGGCTGACTTTAAAGGGATAGTTCAGATTTTTTGAAGTGGGGTTGTATGACGTACTCATTGATAGTCAGTGTATTACCCACACTAGATGGCAATCGACACGTGCACAATTCAGAGAAGCAGCAGTAGTACTAGTGTAGGAAGCTGAGCAATGAACTGCTGTGGACAGGGTCAACAGCAAAATGTATTTTTGCCACATAAAAAAGTCCCATCTAAAAAAAAAATCAATATTAGTTGAAGTGTATGCTATATTTAGAATATTTTCACTGCTTTACCGTGCTGTCAAACAGCCTTTTCCGAAGGGAAACCGTTATATAAACCAGATATTGTTTTCTCCAAAGCCACCAGACTCCTTTGGCAAAACAGTAATTTTACATCTCAGAACAAGGAAAGTAGTGGTCTACTACTCCTCAATCTGTTAGATTGATTGTGTTATTGTGTGACTTTGGTGAATCCAAACTAACCTTTTAAAAGAATACCACAAATAAAGTCACCAATCAAGGCAGCTGTAAACCAGCAACTCTCGTGTTCTGTGAGGTAAAACTGATGATTTTGCCAATAGAGTTTGGTTGGTTTAGAGAAAGCTACATTTGGCTGATATCACGGCCATTTCCCATTTGAAAAGGTCTGATGGCAAGGTGAAGTGGTGATAATGTTCTAAATATAGCATTCATGTAAACTAATATGATTTTTTTTTCCGTCTTTTGTTGCTGATCCTGTCCACAGCAGTACACTGCTTAGCTTCCTACATCAGTAAAACTGCTGCCTCTATAAAACGGGGGCTGCTGACCTCATGCAACCCCACTTCAAGTAATCTGAAATATCCCTTTAACCAAGCAAGTAACATTTTCTTCCATGGAAGTGAAAAACACACAAATGACTGTATGAGGACAATAAGTAGAGCCGACCTTCGTCTGCTCTGTTATGTGTGTTTGTGAGTGTCCACATCCTCTGGAACAAATACACGCAAGTAAACACTCACTGACATTCACAACTCATTCTGTCTTCTTTTTCCTGCACATAAAGAGGAAAAGAGCAAGACCAGAGAAAAAGACAGCAAGGCAGAGAGAGATTAAACAAAAACCTGTTCAGAGTTTGTCCTGAAACTAAAAGACCTTACTTTGGTCCCCTAAAAAGCAAAGGGTCGAAGATGATTTCTGCTAAAATGTATTGTATAATATCAGATTTTGTAAAAAACGCTGGTGGTGTAGTTAAAACTAAAACAAGTTGGTGCTGCACTGCTCCCGGAGGCGGGCTGTAGGTACTGCTGAGTGATGAGCTGGCTGAGGTAGAGCAGTATCCGGCTGTCCTCCTCGCCCAGCCCCAGCTGCTCCTGCAGGAAGCAGCGGCGTCGGCCCTCCACAACCTCGGGCCCCTCTGTGGAGCTGACCGGCAGATGGAGGTGGTGGGTAAAGGTAAACAGGAAGGCCTTGGCTGCAAGGCGACAGAGCGTGCTCTGTAACTGAAGGAAGTAGGTGGAACCACGGCGGATGTACGTACGGTGGTCGGCTATGTTGGCAAGGAGTTGGCCACGATATGGCGGACAGCGCAAGGTCTTCTGGTCAGCATCTAGGATGGAGATGTAGCGACTGTAGCGGGACAGCGAGTAAAGCATGCTGGAACCCACAGGGGACGCCACTCTGCATGGGACAGACAGACAGTGAAATTAATATTATTCCAAGGAGGATTATCATGCTCGCAACCATTTGTTATACCAATTTGAAGTGGCCCATAACACACGAGACACCATGTTTAATTATTATTATTATTACCGCCAGGCATAAGCCTGGAGGAGATGGTGCAATGGGTTGTGTATTTGTGTGTCTAAGTGTGTGACAAGTGTCCTTTCTGTTCACAGTTAATCTCACATACAAGACTACTGAACCCATCAGTCCACTGAAAAAACAGTTTTATTGACTGTTCTGTTTTCTACCGACTGCTGACTCCTCACTCCTCTTAACTGGCTTGACTGACAAGATGAATAAATCCCTGTTGTTATCATTTCCGCCATCTTGACTGTACCTTGGCTGCTGCTATATGTCACCGCTATGTGTCTGCATGGTCACCATACTGGGAGCGTTCAAGGTTTAGGTCAAATGAGAGATGTAGGCTTAACCACAAATTGACTGAAGTTGTTAAATTCTAGACCGATTTTCATGAAATATGGTTTTGTTATAATTGCGAGAAATTGAACATGATAGTGGTCACTCGTTGGAATAAAACTGAGTCACCGGGGGTTGGGTTCTAATCAGCTCAATGCCGAAACATGAATCTTCAGAATAGCCACAATTTCCACTGGGACATGTGGGCTCCGACCTAGGCAACATCAAGTGCCAATTATTCAAATTTCGGCTTTTGTGAGTTTCTAAAAAAATGCAGATTTCTATTATATTATTAAAAAGCCACCTGGTTGTTTGTAATGTTTGAAATAAATAATAAAATGCTCTAGATAAATAACAATGTTTAAATTGAGAAGTTGGGAAATACCTAATACATGAATGAACACAGACTTGTCTACATAAATAAGATGGGGTATAAAGATGAATCCACAGTTTCATGTGTCACAGTGATGTCATAATTCAGTAAATTTTCTTCTGACATTTCTTTTCTGAATTCATTCCTACATTACTTAATGTGCGAGACTCACATGGTGTAGGTCAGCTTCTCTTTAGTGTATAACAATAAAGCAGAACTTCAAATAATCAAATATTGTGATACTTCTGGGTGTGTTGACAGCTCACTGTCATAAGAAACATTAAGATTAGTAGAAATGAAAAAGTTCAAGGACAGATGTGAGGCTGAAGGCTTTGTAGTTGAATAGTGAATAGTGTGAGTCATCAAGGACTGAGTCAGACTAGATGAGTAACAGAAAAGAAAGATATATAAACTACAAAACAGAATATTCTTTCATTTTCAAACAGTAGTGGAGACTCACAAAATTTCTATGAGTATCAGTTTAATTATTCTCCTGGGGATGCGCGATATTGTGATATTGGATTTTTTGCAGATATTTTCCAACTCATTTGGGCTAAATGCAGATGCAGATATCGATATATGCACGTATGTTTTTTTTTCCACCCAACCGTAGAGAACATCAAGTCTCTCCTGTAGTTAGCTAATTAACATATTATGAGGCCTCCTCTTACTGTGATGACCTACTGGCCGATGCAGACATAAAATACAAAAGCTTTTCAAAATATACAAATTCAGGAGCAAAAACTGCTTTTTTTCGCTGGTGTCAGTTTCTCTTTGCTCCTCACAAGTTCGTCATAATGATCAGTAGGGGTGGAGGAAAAAAATCAAAACAGAATAGTATCTCAATATTTTGCGTGGCAGTATTGCAAGTATCAATATTTTATTACATAAACTATTAATATTGCAAATGCGAATAAAACTTTTTGGTAGTATAATAACTAAATAAATGTAAGCTACGTTGTGTCATTTTCTAAATGTCTTTTGTCTTCAGGCACGCACAACACATGCAAGTAAGCGGGGTGGTGAGAAAAAAATACCATTTTTTGATCCGATTATTGAAATTGACAACTCTTTTCGATCGATTTTCTATTTAATATTGAAATTGTGACACCCCTAATACCAACAATGTGCTCATATTATCATGCATTTCTAAAATATACGTTAGTAACATCATCTGTCATCATTTGTATGAGAGTTGGTATATATAAATACATAAATAAAGATTGGAAATACCTTTGCAATCCAATGAGTTTCCACCTCTGCAGGTCAGTCAGGGTGAATGGGCAGGACAGCCAGGCTTGAACCCTCTCCCCACATTTCCCAGGACCAGGCACAAACAGGGCCAGAGCGGCAACCAGCCGGCGGACTCTCCCCTCATCTGCCCCAAGCACGACCAGGGTTCTGCCACTCAGCAGACACCACAGAGCCTGCATGGCAAACGGGTACTGTCGCACAAACCTCAAGGCTCCTTGTCCGGCCTTCTTCCTCTGACGCAGGGTCACCACCCCCCCGTAGCCGAGAGGTGAAGCAGCCCTGTCAGACCCTGTAGAAGCACTCATAGTACAGTCTGACCCATCCTCAACTGAGGTACGGGAAACTGCATCTCCAAGGGGCCCCACTGGGAGCTCTAGCCCAGCTGCAGGGCTTTCTGAGCATGGAGAACCCACTGCATAGTCATCTTGGAGTGGAAGTAGGGCCTGGGGCTCCTGGTTGACCACCAAGGTTTGACAGGGCTCTCCAAGCCGAGGCACCGTCTCTGGGGCTGAAGCCTCATAAAGGAAACCCTCTTGGGCCATACAACATGCTGTGTCTATTGGAACCAACAAATCGGACTCCAGCTCACAGGCCCCGTCAGCTCCTCCCTCACACTCGTCCTCCCTGCTGGCTTCCAGTTCAGACATCACTTCCAGCAAAGACACAGGCGTCTGGTCACCCTCGTCATCCCCGGCAGTGGTCTCAATGTCCTCACTGCTGCTCTCCCTCTCCAGGTCAGTGTTGTGGTCGGGATCAGGGGTCAGGTCGGAATCGGGATCAGGAGGTTCTGACGTAGCCAGATTCTGTTGTCTCTCTGCACAACCCGTCCCGCTCTTATCGCTGCTAAAGCTTCCCTTGGTTTCCTCTGAGCTCTCCTGGGTCTCCAGAGTCTGGTCTGAGGGAGAGGACTCCAGATGGCCTTCCACAAGCCCGAGCTCGCATGACTCTTGAGTATGGCTGATCTCAGAGGCTGGGTGTAGGCGATCTGGAGGCTCCAGAGTATCTAGATCGAGAGGTTCTGGTCCGAGCACAATTGGAGGCGGGTTTAAGAGTGTATAATTATCTACAGCATGGTTCACAGCACAGAATGGTCTTAGTGTTCTCCCTTCATCCTCATCATCATCACCGAGATCCTCCTCAAACAGGAAGTTGGTAATCCTCTGTTTCCTGCGAAGTGCCCTGTCCAGGCGGCGTGTGTGCAGGTAACACAGATCGCCCCGGAAATTCCTCTCCGTCTCTTTCAGGAGCTCCACCGTGGCCTCATAAAAAGTGCTGTCACACAGCTCCTGCAGGGTCTTCAAGCGCTTGTCGAAACACTTTGCAGACTTAGCTTTGATCAGCTGCGGCGTGTAGGACGGCCTGCGTTTGACGTCTTCCTCTTCATCCAATTCTTCCTCTCCTCCATCATCATCAATCTGATCCTGCCCTTCACCCGCTCTCTCCCCTTTGTCACTGTAACTGAAGGGGTTGGCAAGCTTGGCGTACTTCTCCAGTAGCTCCTCACACTCACTCAAGCACTCTGTGATGCACTTCTGGCAGGTGACAGCGTGAGGATCTCGGCGGGGACGGTGATGGTAGGAACTGATCTGTCTCAGGAGGTCTCTGTGTTCATAGATGCTCTTTTCCACGTTTGCAAGTTCGTTGGCCTTTTCCACGGCATGAGCGGAGTACATGCACTGAGGCCCCGCCTCTCTCTGCAAGCCCTCCTCCCTCTGCAGCACAGAGTGAGTGTACCTGCGGGTAAGAAAACAGAGATTCACATGTGTTCATACAGCGAAAGGGAACACAGTTTGGAAAAAACTCTTCAAGAGGAGCGTCATCGTAACTGAGAAACCACTACACAAGAAACACTACACAGTTTTGAGTGGAACTGTTGCAATCAAGAACGCATCGTCAACAGAGGGTGCTGCACAACGACCTGTAGAATATGACATGCTCACTTTAGTTCCCAAGAAAACCTGCTATTTTTTAGTTCCAGGTGGGAAGCAACTTTTTGGGTTTATTTTTGGCGGAAATGCTCTGAACAGTTCAAAATTAGATTCATGTACAGGGCCGGTTCCATGTTGGAGGAAAAAGCCAAAGAGAGGGTTCATGAACCCATGGAGTAAATGTTCCTGAAGATTAGTATAGTATAAGTATATATACCTATATACCAGATTAAAAGATTCAAAGTGAGCAGGCCTTTTAGGGGCCCAGAAGTTTTAGGTTTTCTACACATCTGCGTTTTGGTAATTTAATTTTTTTACATTCAATTTTGTTATGGACTTTCCACCAAAGTAAAATACCAAATAAGACTGAAGTTTCAGGAGGGAGAATGACTGAAACTGCACTATTATTAACCAATTTGTGTCTCCACGTCTCATAGTGGGACTCAAAATCTAATATTAAAAACCATACTTGTGTATTTTAGTTGACAATGTGCTCACATGGTGCGTATTCCTAGATAAAGTTGTTTTTAATCAAATAATCAAATTACCGCAAACTAAGTGACACACAAAACCTTGGAGTCTGGTGGTACCAGGAGACCTGGTTGATCTCTGGGTATCTGTGCACTGAATCGATCTGCCATGTTCAGTTTTCTGTGTGCACTGAAGCAGCTAAGTACAGGGACAACACACAGAGGGTAGAGGGTGTGAGGTAGGGGTGGGAATGAGAAGTCTAGAAGGGGCCAAAAGCAAATTTCTGCCAATAACTCATTAATCTGGCCATACTGATATTTTCTCACAGATTATTTTATTCACATTTTACCTGAATGATTCAGCAAAGCATTTGAGAGGACTCGTATTAAAACATCAGACTTGGATTTGAACCCTGTGTGTTACAGCAGTTAGAGGGTTGTGTTTAAGTTCTTACTCGAGGTCCTGGAGCTTCCTCTGGAGTTCCTTGGCGAATGCTCTCCTGTTCCCGGCCTTCAGACACTCGGAGGCCTGTGAGAAGCGGAGAGACAGCTCCTGAAACTGCAGCATGATTTTCCTCTCATCTGCGGAGACGTACGCCATACAGAACGGTCGCACAAAGCCCCTCGCCTCAAGGTCGTACAGCGTGAGGTGGTGGACGTAGGCGAACGCCCCCTCCTTGGAGTCACCCAGCACCACCCTCGAGTCCTCCACAAAGCTGAGCCTTGGGTAGCCAGTGCCAGGTGGATGCCCCACGAAGGAGGCCTGGTAGTCCACTGACATGATGCGCAGGGAGAAGTAGTTGAGATCGAAGGTGCCACAGACTTTGGGGTCATCGGGGATGGTGAGGAGCGGCTGAGGCCCCACCTGCTCGGAGAATTCAGAGATGAGGATGAAGTCTTTGGTGAACTTGGCATAGGAGGTTTTAGCCCAGGGGTTGGAGTCAGCCAGCGGATGGAGGGGAACAGAGAACTCCTCGGGGAGAGCCCAGGGGTCAGGAGTTGTATCCCTGTACTCATCCTCTTTAGTGAAAGCCACCACGTCAGGTGAGCCTATCATAGTGGTGTTGGTGAGCAAGGCATGAGAAACACAACACACAGTGCAGCACAGGTAGCAGTCATACAGCAGCTGTCAGAGCACGGAGGTGGACAGCAGCCACATACAGCACAGTCACATTGTCCATTCTGCTGCACATGTGTTAGTGAGGTCAACACAGCTGAAGATTACAGGGGCCCAAAGAAGCACAGGGTCCACCAAAAATCAAACTGATTATATAATCTAATAAAAGGGTCCCAGAGCAGCGTGGGCCAAAAATTCAGCTGTGCCCCTACAGGAGCCAGTCCACAGAACCAGAGTCTCGATATACGTCAGATAAAATAAAAATCAACCAGCTCGACAGAAGAATAAAACAGTGTGTCTGTTAACAAAAGCAATTATCTTGCGCCAATCACAGGCTCCGGACAGGCATCACACCAGTCATGCTGTGCAGCTTCAGTGAGGCGCTTCTCTCCGTCTCCTCCTCCTGTCTTCATGCGTCGTGTCCATCACGTTACTGTGTCCGGAGCTGAAATACAGGCCGCCAGTACGACACGAACACCGTTAACACACAGAAGCGCTATATGTAATTTTCACATCCAGAGACAGACGCCATGTTTACCCAGCTGGTTGTAGTCTTGTCAGGTGACCAATTCACTTCTCCATCTGGAGAAATTCCACCCTGAAACTGAAATTTAACATTTTGTCTGTGATGACTAAGTAAATGTAATGAGATTCACAAACCGACTAGACATATTTGTGTGCACACGTAACAGCTGTGGTGTGCAGCCAGCTGGTTTTAAATTTATTTAAAGTTAATTTTAATAGTTTCACTTGTTCTACCATTTGGGTGATTCATTTGTAAATTTTATGTTCTTTTAACTGTGGTATTTTAATAGTGTGCTTGTATTTTGCTTTTCTTGTGTTTCTCTTTCATATTTGATTCTTTTATGTTGGGAAGCACTTTGAGCTCCTTGCTTAAAACGTGCTTAATATACAAATAAAATTATTATCATTGATAATAATAATAAAAGAAGTAGGGGAAGAGAAAGAGAAAAGGATTTTATTTATGTAGCACTTCAGTAGTAGTAGTGTTTTTTTTAAGTATTATTATTAATAGTATAATTTTTGTATTAGTTTTATTCATTTTTATTTGCATGTTTCCAAGTAAACTCAGTTTGTCCACCTCTTTGAAATGAGGCTGAGGGTTTACTCACCTGTGTTCAAATCAACTGTATCGATCAGTGAGGGGAAACAAAGTGCATAAAGTACAGTTTATCTACAGTACCCACCTCTGTATTTACCTCCACACCCCTGATAGTAGCAGGCTACACGCTCTTTTCTTCTTCCTACAAAACAAAACAAAACGCAGAGGACCTCTGCAACTGTAGATGTTGAAAATGACAAAATACAAATTCTGATTTAGGGTGGATTTTCTGTTTAACGTTGATTTAACAGAATTATGCACATAATGATTGTTATTAAGAAGAATACATTATTAATAACGACACGGCTTCTGCTACACGTGTAGCAAATAGTCAGTCTGAATGCGCTTATTGTGCTATTATTATAAACTTGTTTTATTAAGACGTTTTGGTGGGTTCATGATTTTACGACAGTGTTACGGTCTTGCTTTACGGCAGTGTTTGACAGGCGGGCGGGGAATTTGTAAACAGAGCTAGCAGTTTCACTAATAAAGTTTTTACTTAGCATTGTTTCATGGTTTAGTGCTATTTTTATATTTTTGCGTATCTAATGTATTGGTATTGGCGTTAGTTAACCGGTGACCACTTTTCAGCTTCTTGTAAAAGTTTTAGGGAGCGGAGAACATGACGTTAGCTCGTTACGTTAGCTAACATGCTAACACAGTGGAGAGACAACAGCAGTGGGGCTGCCTGGAGGACCACCGGCTGCTTCATGTGAGAGCAGCCAGGCATGCTAGTACACCTCCTCGGCAGATCTTTGCTCCGATCGGGACTTCAGCGGCTAGCAGCGGTGCCACGGAGGTGTTTCTGTGCGGCGCAAAGTGTCCAGTTTCCGGACACACCGCAACAGGCAGACATGATCCGGAGCCGGGCTCAGATCAAGCGGGTCCTCTGCGTAGCCGAGAAGAACGATGCAGCTAAAGGCATCTCAGAGATCATGTCCAGCGGCAGGTCCAGGAGGGTCAGTCATCATGTCTTCTCATCACCCCAGTGCATACATTTGTAGATGAACAAATTGGATGGTGAAACATAACAGACTATGTACAAACTTGTACATAGCTGCTTCTTAACTTTTGGTGAGGATCAGGGTTGCAACTAACAGTTATTTTATAGTTGATTAATTGGTCGATCATTTTCTCGATTAATAGCTCTTTGCCTGTGTCAGAAAATGGTGAAAAATATTGTTTCCTAAAGATGACGTCCTTACATGACTTGTTTTGTTCACAAACTAAAGATACAGAGTTTATTGTTATAGAGGAGTAAAGAAACCAGAATATATTCCCGTTTAAGAGGCTGGAAAGAAGCTGACTGATTAATCGATTGCAAAAATAGTTAGCGATTAATGATCGATTATTCTTATTATTATATACTGCATATGGACTAGGGCTGTGTATTACCAAGAATCTGGCAATATGATATGTATCACGATACAGGGGTTAGGGTTCAATGTTTTGTGATGCTGCAAGCAAGGTGATATATTGCATTTTACAAATCTAATTTTAGGGGTACTGTCATGGTATAACGAACACACTACCATATGCATATAGTTAACATTACTTTTTTTATGCAATCAGAACAATGAAGATGGATAACAACACCGCTATGCGTGTATTGCAATATCACAATACACGTTTTTGAGAATCGAAACTACCACAAAACGTAAATTTTGGAGTACTCAAGTACATCTGCATTTTCTTACACGCCTAATATGGACACATTTCAACTAGCACCTCTTTGATTAAGGAGTTAAGCTAGCATGTGAAAGCATTTTGACTTCTATGAAGTTGGGGGGAAAGGGGACCTGGACAAGAGCCACACTGTGTGCAAGCTGTGCCTAAATTAAACGAATTATGGATCATTGCAAATATGTCTGTTTTAAAAGTAGCAAGTAGTCACACAGTGATAAAAAATAATCGTGCAGAAATCAAAAATTTGATATATCAATGTGCATCAATAATCATTTTATAATAGTATTGTAGCCCTCTGAATCAGCAATGAATCAGATCGTGATGTGCCAAGAGATTCCCACCCCTGCTGGTTACATGATAAATGGAAAAATTCCAGATGATTAGTATTACTGTTTCAAATTTTAAGTATAAGTTAAACTGTGATTTAACTTTGATTACCACGCTTTGAAAAATTCACAGTAAATGTTGTCCAGCATCAGACAAAGTTGGCAACTGTCTCCTAGACGCAGACGCAGCAGCAACGTGGGTTTGTTTTGTGTCACTGAAAAAATTTGACATTTTTGCCATTTCAAATCTGTGACGGGTTTCAGTATAGACTTGGTGAAATGATTTAATTTGTTTATCAGTACTTTGGAACATTTTTAGCACATTTTAGCGATACCATGATTACCATGATTATAAAGACAACAATCATAATTTTGGTCACTATAATCATGATATGGAGTTTTCATACAGTTTTTTCTATGATCTTTATCATGATTAACAGCGTAAATTTACTGTATAGTTGATCTGTAATTATCAGGACATATGATATAGCAATTTTGGGGGGAAATGAATTAAGCTATTGTACTAATTAATAATTGTCTAACCCCTGTAACTCACTTATTGTGTCAAAACAGATCACACATCTCACAATAGAATCTGATTGTTTTCCATCCATATCGAGTCATCTCTACCGTAACCTGGCAGTATACACCTTCCACTGAGCTCAAAACACTCACATATCCCACAACATCAGAGGATGATAATACAAATAATTTAATGAATTACATTTTTGTATTTCTTGCTCCAGTACTGATTGTCTTCTTTTCCATTTCAGAGGGAAGGGATGTCAAAGTTTAATAAAATCTATGAGTATGAATATCATCTCTTTGGTCAGGTAAGTGAATGCAGTGAAATAATTAGATAGGCTCACATGCAGCTGTATGTCTGATTTTTCTTGTTTCATTATGTCTCCATCCCCCTGCAGAATGTGACAGTAACAATGACGTCAGTGTCGGGCCATTTACTGGGTCTGGAGTTTAAAGCGCCGTTCCAGAAATGGTAAGTCAAAACAGGATTCTTTTTTTGGTACTTTCAGTGTCACACAGTATCATATCAACTGATATCACATGTATCTTTTCTCTCCAAAGGCACAGTTGCAATCCTGTGCTGTTATTTGATGCTGAGATAGAGAAGTATTGTCCAGATAACATGATACAAATCAAGGTATGCTTATTTATTGTTCTCCCTGGAGTCACAAAAATACACAAAAACAAATCTTTGCTTTGCATTTAAATGACCTGATTGTGTTCATATGACATTTGATAGATATTGGCCATGTTAACTGTGATGGTTTTAGTCCTTGGACTAGATTTTACTTGTAATCAAATATCAGTTTTCTTTTTGCTCAAAATAACTTGAGCAGTTGCAGAATTAGTTTATATTTATAAAACCAGGATAAGCTACACCGGGCAGTACGCCCAGATGATGCACTTTTTTTTTTCTTTTTTCTTTTTTTTTTTTTGCCTTTTCATCTCTCAGCAGTAGGAGACCACAATTGTAATTCAAAGGAAATAATTATGAATACTGATAATAGAAATGGACTGCAGACTCTCCATCTAACCCTCTTTGTTTCCTCCCGTCTCTGTCCCTCTCTGTTTGTCTCTTTAGCGGACCTTAGAGAAAGAGGCGAGGCAGTGCCAGGCCTTAGTCATCTGGACTGATTGTGACAGAGAGGGAGAAAACATCGGCTTTGAAATCATAGATGTATGCAAAGCAGGTATGATTTTAACATGTGTGGGTTTCTTTTGTTGTTGTGGGTTCAAGCGTGTGTGCCTCTGAACTCCTTTTCATGGGATTCTTAGACATTTTGGGAAAAGTGCTGATTGTGGAGAGTTATATAAGAGGATTGATACTACTCTCATGTCTGTATGCTAAATATGAAGCTGGAGCCAGAATACAGTTAAAGATCAGGTGCAGGGGGAAACAGATAGCTTGGCACTGTCCAAAGGCAACAAAGGCCACCAATTAATAAGTTACATCACATTTGTTTAATATGATCAACAACTGAAGAGTAAAAACCACACTTGGTTTTATAGTGTATGTGCCAGGCTAGCTGTTGTCCTGTTTCCAGTCTTTGTGCTAAGCTAAGCTAACTGGCTTCATATATACTGTACACCGTTAACTATACATTTGATTCTACAAATACAATGCATATTTTGTGCATTTTCTTCAATCAGTAGTTGAAAACACTAATGATCGTTTAATCAATTAATCATTAATAATTGATAAGAAACAAAACACATTTTTTTCATTTTCTTCCCAGTTTCATTTTTCTCAATTTTTACCTCATTTTAAGTTTAATTTTTAGTGTCTGTTTTCAACAAATGGCTCCGCCAGACAAAACAAGTTCAAATTAGGCACAATTACTGCCATCCCTAGACTATCAATTAACTTTCGATTGATCCATTTTAATCTGTTTAAATTCTTAAAGGCAATTAATTGATTTGATTAATCATTAACATCCCTATATCAAAGCTGTAAAAAAAGATGAGAGCTCATCCAAGACCTCAGTTCAGTCTTTATTGTCCAGCCTGAAATTTGTCTTGCAGCAAAACCAGACAGTGTTCAGTTACTGATTCTGTACCAGCACTGTGTGCTAAAAGGAAAAAAAACATCCTCTTTTGTGGGTGCAGGACTTTTTTATGCTGTGGTGTAGTTGTTTTATACCAGTACTGTAACGGAGTTTAAAATTCTAGTATCAGGACAACTGGAGTACTATCAATCTTTTCCTCCAAAATTTCAAACTATTCTTTTAACAATGTACATCATAGTATGTAGAATTAATATTTATATAATGAATATCTAGAATTAGCAACATTTCTGTGACTGTGCAACGCCAGAAAATAGCAGCTTTTGTGTGTTTGTTCACAAATCACCTCTGCTAATAATGTGTGTGTGTACGCTTTTTCTTTGTAATTTCTAGTGAAGCCTAACATACAGGTCTTTCGAGCAAAGTTTTCTGAGATCACCCCCAACTCCATTCGGAGGGCTTGTGAGACTCTAACGGAGCCAGATGCTAACATCAGTGACGCTGTCGATGTCCGTCAGGAGCTGGATCTGAGAATAGGTACAGTAGGACTCGAACTGGGGGCCACTGCAGAGGACTGAATACATGGTTATGGGGCACACGCCTTACCAGCTAAGCTACAAGGGCCTGGTTTAAGAGTGCTGGCACTATTCTTTTTTTTTTTTTTTTTTTTTTTTTTTTACTATTTTTAATCAATTTTCTGTATCCTGAAATTATTCTTATATATCTCTTCTTTTTAAGTGTATGATTAAACTTTTTCATATAGTCTAGTGTTAAAAAAGCAATCAAAGTTCAAGATACATCCTAATATTGACCAGCAATACTTGTTGGATTACAATACTTTACTTACTTACTTCACTATTGATTTGCATCCAGGTATTTTGAGAGTATTGAACCAGGAAATACTGAATGACGAACACCTTGGTTAGATGGCACTTTACCCATGATGCAACACCAGTTCATTCGATTAGAATGGAAACTCCTGTAAATTGGTAATATGTTTCCACCCTCTCTCCTGTGCTCATCTTCATCAGGTGCGTCCTTTACTCGATTCCAGACGCTTCGACTGCAGAAGATCTTTCCAGAGTCTCTGGCCAATCAGCTGATCTCATACGGCAGCTGTCAGTTTCCCACTCTGGGCTTTGTGGTGGAGCGCTTCAAAGCCATCCAGGCTTTCATCCCCGAGACTTTCTACAAGATCAAAGGTAAAAACTCGTCTCTGCACGGACACGCAGATCCAGCAGAGATGCAAGTGTTCAGGTTTTAAACTGACTCTCACTCCTCTTCATTCCTCTTGTTCTTTGTGTCTTTGTCTCAGTGCTGCACGAGGTGGAGGAGGACACTGTAGAGTTCAACTGGAAAAGAAACCGTCTCTTCAACCACACAGCTTGCCTGGTGCTCTACCAGATCTGCATGGAGGTATGTGCCTGTTTGTTTGTGCGTGTTAATGAATCAAAGTAGGCCTAGAAATCTCTTTAGATCATCTAATGTAATAGATTTTTGCATATACAGATCAAAGATCCCTGTACTAATAGGCTTTGTTGATCTGCTGATGTTACGGTTGTGAGCTCTTTCTTCAGAACATTTAATGTGACAAATCTGAGGTTCTTCCATTGATTTCACATATTTTGTATGTTGTTCAGCAGCGAGTTTAAACATTACTGAGTTGTTAAGATGTGCGAAGAAAGGCCATCAAGAGACTTTTGTTACTAGTTGATGCCCGTGAATGGAATGTTGAGTTTCTTAGTGATGCTTTTAGTCTTTGTATTGCTCTTATTTGCCTCTGAATCCCTCTTTCATTTAGAGGGTTTTGGCTTGTTTTCATAATATCTGAATTAAGAAGAATATGAATTTATGTATTACTTATAACCATAACCACACTGCATATTTGTGAGTGCACAACAAGCAGTGCTTGTGTTTTTGGTAGATCGGTCTGCAACCAGTGAACAAAGCTCATGTTGTTAACTGATTTTTTAAAAAAAAGGTGTCTGCAGACTCACAGCAGAGAGAGAGTGTGTGTTTGAAATGAATATGGACAGATATGTTGACATGACCTGGACTACACTGCAGACACTGTTACAGTGACAAACACGAGGATAGATCCGGTTTATAAACTCTGGTCTCCTCTTCTCGTCCCTGTCTTCATCTCCTCTCTCATGCATTCTGTAATCTGCCGTCTGTTGTAGTGTAAAATGTCATGAAATTGTTGTAAGTTGTTGTTAATAACTATAGTACAGATATAGGATGTTCTTTTTAAAATTACATTTAAAAAACGGAAGAAATGAATGTGAACTAGTTCATTTTCGGGAATGTGCACTAGTTCATTGCAATCTCTGTGAACTATAATTTGAGCTAGCTTTTGTGAAGTGGAACTTGCACAACACTGATAACAGGTCCTTAGTAGCATCATCAAACACATTATTGAGGAAGTAAAGATGATTTAAAACAAAAAAAAACAGAGAAGTGTTACTTTATTTGATTTTTATCACAGAACTGAAGTTTCAGTGACAAAGTACTGGATGCATGAAAATAAGGAGTGATGCCGTCTCAAAATCTGTAAACACTTAAAAATGTTTTTAGAACATAATGTGTAATTCTAACCCTACACTTAATGAACTATTAAGAAAAACCAGAAATTATATTTGGCAAAACAGGTCAAAACATTTACACGATTCACTTATTACACAGTCTCATCAAATGTTTTTATTTAAGAGAAAATTCTGCACTTTTCATGTGGATGTCCAGTCAGTGCTGATGGTAAATGTAGTCAATTAAAGCCAGAAGTTCAAAGAGCAGGAGAACCAAGTTCCGTGACAGCAGTGCCTACATCTACCAGGGTGCATTGCAATTAAGCTTTTGATGCCCACGCCCATGAGTTTTCCTTTAAATATATGCACAATCAGTTATTGCATGGATGATGATACATAAAATGTGACAATATCATCAGTTGTTATCATACTGTAATGAAGTATGATAATGCAGTCATAGTCATTGTCGCCCACACACACTGTGTGTGTTTACAGTGACGATTATGTTTAGGTTTTGTCATAATTTCTGCAATAGTGTCATTGTGTTGTTCTGTAAGCTTTTCTTTGTTGGTCTTGCCTCAGCTTCTTTTTGTTTTGAACCCTGTGTGGTCTCAGTTACTGGTAACAGGATAGAGGTGTCGTCTGACTGAGAAACACTTTGGCTTATTATTTACCAAGATGCTCACAGCCGATGAGCATGTAATTATCACTTAGCTAATTCTCACTGTTTCCCACGGAGCAAGATGTGACTACCAGGAGCCAAAGTCAGGTCACACAAAAACAACACTGTGTGTCCTTGTACACCAAAGCTCAATCAAAAAAAATATTATTAGTTAGTTATTTGTTTCCTTTGGTTTCTTTACTAATACCTACTTAAGAAAAAGAGGCACAGAAACAAAATGCTGTTGCATAACTGGTGCACAATTTATTCATACTGAAATACAGCACCGGCAAATCAACACAGTCAATTTGTCTTGACAACATATTGATGGACATATTGTGTTTGGTTGATGTGGCATCCTGAGCATACAAAATAGAGACCTACATGATTGTATAAGGGGATATTACTACATGGGATGAGGAACACTTTGGAAAACCGTTGACAGTAAACATGCAAACCAAACAACCATGCAAAGCAGAAGTCATATCAGCAACATCCAGAAACGCCACCAACTCCTCTGCCACTCAAGGTCGTCTGAGATGGACTTACGGAAAGCAGAAAAGTGTGCTGTGGTCTGATGAGTCCACATTTCAGATCGTCTCTGGAAATCATGGACATTGTGTCCTCTGAGCTAAATTTAGGTTTTACACAGCATTCCAATTTTTATGGAATTGGGGTGTGTGTGTGTTTTCATATCCTGCTGGGGACTTTTAACTGACCGCACACCAGCCCATTCTAGACTTCTTGCCACTGTCCAGACTGCTTTTTAAGACTTGGTTTTAGGGTTAGAACCTGGCTAGGTTTAGGTCAGGGTTAGGCATTCAGTTGTGATGGGTAGTGTTAGGCTAAGGGGCTAGGCCAGTCGTTCCCAGTCAGCCATGAGGCAAGTCCAAGTGTGCCTTGAGATTTTGCGGCAACCGTACAGTATTATTGCAACATGTAAGTATACAAAAAGTTATGAATGAATTTTTAATTTACTTTCAGTACGATGTACAATGTATGCACCCACTCACAATGCAGAGGCAAAATCAGTACCCTAAAACCTAAACTTTAAAAACCTTCTGTCAAAGCGGTTAACCAGTTTTAACCAGAGTTGCTGAGTAGTGGGAATTATTAGTGTGACACATTAAAGTTCCTGATATATTGACCCCCAATGTTCAATTACTGCACCCACACTGCAGAGACACTACCTCTGATTTGTCTGGTACTTGTTGCCTCTGTTGGTTAGGTTGATTATAGAGACTATTTTGCATGGATATGAATACAGTTGTGCCTTGAGATTTTGGCTTGCCGTTTGATGTGCCCTGGGAACAAAAAGTTTGAAAACCACTGTGCTAGGGAATGCATTATGTCAGTGGAGTGTTCCCACGGGGACAGCGATACAAACGTTTGTGTTGTGTTTGTGTGTGTGCAGGCACACGTGTGTAAACTCTCCTCCGCCTGCAGCTGTCTCAGGAGCACACAGCAGCAGTAAATTTGAATGTGTTGTTGATCTGCCTGAATAAAATGGGCTAAAAGCCACATGTAGAAAGGTACACAAGAGAATATCCTTTCATTCATTTCCAGGATCCCATAGCAACAATCACCTCAGTAACCAGCAAACCCAAGAGCAAGTGGAGACCGCTGCCTTTGGACACTGTGGTAAGAACATTAAGTCAAACAGCCACACACATACATGTGCTACATCTTAAAACACATGTGCTTATGGTGTAAAGTGCATGTAGTTGTTTTCCCAGAACGTCATTTTGTCCGCTTCAGTGTCCTGACCCCCACCTGCTTTGTCCCATTCTGAAAAGTCCTCTATCTGTCTAACAGGAATTGGAGAAACTGGCATCTCGCAAGCTGAGAATGAATGCCAAAGAGACCATGAAAATTGCAGAAAAACTCTATACCCAAGGGTGAGTGTGTGTGTTAGGTAATGTGCATGCATACTGCTATCCACACAGCAAACTATTGTCTTGGTCTGACCATATGCTGAATGTCCCTATCAGTTTATCCTCCCACAGTATTTTTGATCTTTTATTTGAACTTGTTTCACTCAGACAGCTGGCTTGAAGCCACCTTATTAGAGGCTTTGTGGTGTCAGTGAAACGGTCAAATGTATTTTTTGTTTACCAGGTTGTTATAGCACCTCAAAGTCGAGCCTATTTCTGTACATGAAAAGGCACCATCTGGCAGGGCAGCATCTTTCAGGCGTTTAATAGCTGAGTCTACCAGCAATGTCACATTTCTAAAGCGCTCCTTCTTCGTTTGTCTGTGTGAGGATGACTTGTGACAGGTGTGTGTTTGTTTTTTCTTTTTTCTGCACAGTTACATCAGCTACCCCCGTACAGAGACCAACATTTTTCCCTCCACCCTGGCCCTCGCACCCCTGGTGGAGCAGCAAACACAAAACCCGGACTGGGGGGCGTTCGCCCAGCGGGTGCTTAACCAGCCTGGAGGTCCCAGCCCGCGGCAGGGCAAGAAATCTGACCAAGCCCACCCCCCCATACACCCAACCAAGTACAGCAGCACACTGCAGGTTGGTCTGAAAAACTGGAGGCCAGTTTGTACAAATGTATTTTTTTTTATCTCCCTCGTAATCTTGAAACAAGATTTCAAACTGATGCAAAAACAGTGCAAACGTGATGATTTTATAGTAACGTGGGGCGCTCTGGACAAAATGAAATATTACAATACTTTTGACAAAGTATTAACACAATGAGATTTTTGATAAATAATCATCGGTAATGTGGATGTAATGACTAAGTGGGGAAAGGCAAGTAATAGAACAGCTAGAACAGTCTGGTAAGTTAAAAATTACATCACTTACTTGTAATGCAGCCCTAAAAATCAGGGAAAGACAACACTTGCCTTATCACGATATAAAGATATTAAAAATCATCATCTAATCTCGTATCACAATATGAGTATAAAACAGAGCAGTCAAAGCTATCAAAAATACATCTGTCCAGACTCATAATGTATGTTGTGAAGACTTTGAAGGAATTTAATGTGGAACTGTAGTTTTGCCATAATTAGTGTAGGAATTGTGGCTGAAAAAGGTCACTGTGACCTTGACCTTTGACCACCAAAATCTAATCGGTTCATTTTTGAGTTCAAGTGAACCTCTGTGCCAAGTTTGAAGAAATTACCTGAAGGCGTTCCTGAGATATTGCGTTCACAAGAATGGGATGACCTGAAAACATGATGCCTGTGGCCATAGAAACATAAATGTCATAAAGGTCATAAAAAGGTTTGTCAAGGTTTTTCAAAATTTGTGAATCAGATCTTTTCAACAGTATGATGAGAACAGTTGGCTCAAAGGTTTCACAGGGGGCCTGCGGCAGCTTTTTTTTTTGTGTGTGTGTGTTGTGAATGTTGAAGTATATGCATGTTGAGTGTCTGGACAAACACGAACATACACACACTTGAGCAGATGATCATATTTTATGCATATCACACTTGCATGGATTTGTAAACAAACACAGACAGTGTGAAGTAATGATTTTCTGTTTCTCCTGTGTCCAGGGAAACGAAGGACGCTTGTATGAGTTCATCGTCCGGCACTTCCTGGCTTGTGTGTCCCAGGACGCTCTGGGGCAGGAGACTGTGGTGGACATAGACATCGCCCAGGAGAAGTTCTCCACCTCGGGACTCATGATCATTGCAAGGAACTACCTGGACGTTTACCCATATGACAGGTGGAGCACCAAGGTATGGTGTGTGTGTGTGTGATTATGAAATCTATGAACCTGCTGTCCTGATGTTTTTGTTTATTTGAGCACATTTAATTGAAATTATTGTACTGCACAAGGCTGAAATAATTTAAATGTTCTAAACTAACTAAACTAAATCTGTCTTATAGAGTGTGTTGTGTGAGGCTCTAGCTGCCTGCTGCCCCTTGCTGCTTGTGTGGGGTATATTCTCATAAAACCTACTTTGTACATGCTAGCTGATTCCAGTGTATGAGCAAGGCTCCCAGTTCCAGCCCTCTGCTATTGAGATGGTCGACGGACAGACGAGCCCACCACAGCTGCTCACTGAAGCCGACCTCATATCACTGATGGAGAAGCATGGCATCGGTACAGTGCACACACACAGACGGAAACCACATTTTTAATGTTTATGGTCCCAACCACTCACAGACTCACAGATACCTCACAGACTCACAGATACTCACACCTATGAATACCGAAAAAATACTGAGAAAATGTAAGTTAGATATAAAAGTGGGTTTGTTTTTGGCTCAGTTAGTGAATGATAAATCGATGTATTTCATCATACTGAGGCAAAAAATGCTGTAAATCCAATATTAGTATAAAGCACTCCATAAGTATAAGCACTCTATATTTTTTATCATATTAAATTCTCCATATAAACTACGGTTTAGTCATGAACTACTTTGATCTCCTCACCTTCCTTTTACCTTCAGCACAGAACTGTAGTTGTTGTTTTTGCAGGATTATTTGTTTGGTGTCTAATGCAAACTGTACTGTACGAACTGTGTCTATTACAGGCACAGATGCAACACATGCAGAGCACATCGAGACTATAAAGAGTCGCATGTATGTGGGCTTAACAGCTGACCAGAGGTTTCTACCTGGAGAGCTCGGCATGGGATTGGTGGAGGGTATGGACACACACACACACACTGCATACCACATTTTACAGTAGGTTTAAATACACATAGATGTTGAAAGGCTCTCTTATACCGTTGTCCATGTCATTATGATATGTAAATATGATATATATAAATTATACAAATTTGTCTGTTTGTTTAGGTTACAACTCCATGGGCTATGAGATGTCCAAACCAAACCTGCGTGCTGAATTGGAGGCCGACCTCAAGCTGGTATCAGAGGGCCGAAAGGACAAACGAAGCGTGCTGCAGCACTACATCCAGAAATACAAGACCGTCTTCATCGAGTCCGCCAGGAAGGCAAAGAAGTTAGTGACAGTTTACTTTTTAGTAAATCTGTGATGCGGCATTTAGACTCAAATGAGCAGAATCACGTCAATTTTACAGTGATGGATCAGTCACACCTCTCCTGTAATTACTGCAGGCAGGTGATTGTTGTGACCCAGGTAAGAAGTCGTTTTTTTTGTTGTTTCCTCAGGTTAGATGAAGCCCTGTCACCATACCTGGGTGCAGCTCAGCAGATCACTGAAGTAGAGCAGCTGGACATGGAGATCCCTCTGCCGGTCAGGAAGTGTCCCCAGTGTGGGCGGGACATGGTGCTGAAGAAGAAGAGGGAGGGAAACAGGTGAGTAGAGACCCAAAGCGAAGAAGCTCAAAACTAAATTATCTGGAGAAAGCGAAGACGCTGTCTGTCTGCTGCAGTTTAGTTTGTTTGATTTTTCTACTTTGGTAGTGTGTCACGAAACTCATTTCTCAGAGGCTTTAAATTTGATATTCTATAGTAACGCCACAAGTAATGCCCTTTATTACCACAACAATCTGTTAAATTCATACTGTATTATTGTATTATTCTTAGACATCCATGTTTTGTAATGTACCAACACGGCTCCGCCTGTCCTCTCCCCCGTGTCTCCGTCCCCCTGCAGTAAGTACCTGTCCTGCGTGGGTTACCCAGCTTGTAAGACAGCAGTGTGGTTCCCCGACATGGTGCTGGAGGTCAACAGAGATGACAGCATTTGTCCCACCTGTCAGCCGCGCCCTGTTCACATGTAAGTATTGAAGTCATACTAATTTATACAAACCACACTTTCAAGAAAGTTTGGATGGTGTGTAAAACAAATTTTAAAAAAATAATGTAATGATTTGCAAATCCTTTTCTTAGTTTACCTGTTAAATGGTCCAAACAAGTGTTTTTTGATCATTCCACAACTTTCCAATTCTTTTGTTGCTACTGTCCCAACTTTTTTGGAATGTGTTGCAGGCATCAAATTCAGGATGAGTGTATATTTACAAAAAACAATGAAGTTTTTACTTTATCACAGTGATCCAACCTTTTTTGAAATTGGGGTTTGTACTTTACAATGTTTAATTTCATTTCACAGAGCTGAACCCTTAACATCAAGCACATTTAAAGAAAAGAAAAGTTTAGACTCTGATAACACTGATGGCTCTGTTGAGCAATGAATCCCTTCACCTGCCATATAGTTAAATTACATTTTTCATAAATATTATTCATCCCACCCCATATACTTTCTCCATGAGCTCAGTATTTTGTGATTCAGATGAATTTAAATTATTAGTTGAGCTGATTAGATGATTTTTTATTTTCTCTCCCACGTGTCAAAAACTTGGGCAACAACATCAATGGGAACTCTGAGGGGACAAACTACCGTAAATACAAAAAACTTCAAAATCACAACGTTACGACAGTGAAATGCTCAGTGCTTGATGCATGTAAGCTATCGCGATGGACAATGGCACTGTCTATTGACTCCAACCTAGTTAGAAAAAGTGATTTTGAAGACATTCAGAAAATGTAAAGGAAGAGAATTCCATATGTTGGACCCTCGGTATAATATACTAGACTGAGATTGGGACGTATAGGAATGAGGAGGTCTAAAGAGAAAAGAGCTACATGTGGAATATGAATGAAATTGATAAATGTATTGAAATATGTCATGAAAAGAACAGGAAAAGGATTCTTTTTAAGGAACCATGAACAAATAAACCAATCTGGAGATGGTTCACTTGATAAACATGGAGGGAGCTTTCAAAATCTAGTCACACACTTTACCTGTGTGACGGCTAACTTGGTGAACTGCTGCAGCTCACACGTGTGTGGTGGCCACACAGACAGCGTTGCTTCTGCTTTTCTACATTGAGCTTGGAGAAGAGTTGTGGAATAGTGTGAGTGTTGAGCAGTGTTGCTCGAAGAGAGAGAGAGAGAGTGCATGGTAAAATACTGCTCTTTAACACGATGATATCAATATGACTATCAACAGATCATTTTCACTGTCTCCTTTTGCTGAGAACCGCAAATGTCATATGAAAAACGAGGCTTCAGCTGTAACGTGGATGAAAAAGCCTAACCAAGGACAAAGACTGTAAATCAGCTTCAGTTGCATTTGCTTATCTCTGTGTAAGATTGTTTATCTGCATGCTTCCTTTTAAATAAATGCATGAATAAAATGGCAAAATGAAAGCATAGTAGTTACAACAATCAACAGTCTGCTTGCTACAGAAGCCTTTTTCAGTTCCAATGAAGAAATAATTCAGAATGCATAGTCTTTGAAATAATTTAGTCCACATAATTATTTCCACATATTTACCTTTAAAAATTCTTATCAATGGTCACTTCAACATCAAGCACCTCAATTTGCCATCAGCACACAGCTTACATTTCTTAGACTGATGAGGAGTGTACGTAGGCACTGTTTGCTGTGGAACACAGCAACAAACACAGATGAAACTCACAGTGGACTCAGCACTGCAAGAAACTTGTCCATATTCTTGTTTACACAAGTGGGCGTTAACCCCTTGAGCACGTGCCTCAGTTCAGTCCAAATATAGGGCATGCTCACTTGCATCGAGCCAAAGTGCTCCACACCAGCATCTGTTACCATGGCAACCAATCTGGTACGGCGCTCAAAGTTGAACTACAGCACTTACTCTAAAACAATATCACAGTTTTTTTAATCAGATCTCACCCAGCAGTTTGAGCTTTTTGGATAACTTCAGATGGTGTTAACAGCAGGTGTGTGTAGTGCAGGAATAAACTGTTTCTTACCGCGGCCCGTCACTCGTCACCACAACAACTTGCTGTTTTATTTAAAAGTAGATTCCTTTTTTTCACAAGCTGCTTAAATTAGTCAGTACACACACCTTTAGTGAGTGTCCTGTGGCTGTTAAATTATGGTTTATTACAATTTTAATGTCAGGTATCTCCTGATGCACGTGTGTGAGTGAGTGTGTGACATACTTACATTTGTCCGTCTTCCATAGTCTTTAAGTCTGAGGGAATATACTGATATCAAATTAAATTACCTTAGGCATTCACTGGCACCAGCTTGTCGAGAAGGGGACTAAATAATGCTCCAACGATTTTGGCAAGGGAATACTGGCGTGGCCATTTTCATAGGGGTCTCTTGACATCTTGGCTCAGGATATCTGAATGAAAATGGTTCTATACATACCCAAGAGTCTCCTCTTTACAGACTTTCCCACTTTATGCTAAACCTATGCAAGTTTTTGTGTTATTTTCACCTATTCACTAAATGATGTGTTTGAATATTCTTGCATATTGGGGTCCCTAAACAGAGTTGGAATTGTAAAATTGTATTGGCCTCCTATAATACTAGCAGTTGAGATTTATGATTCGCATTTTATTGCAGTGAGACATTTTTTGAACTTACATGATAGTGGTTACTTGTTGGAATTCTTACTTGCGGCGATCTAATCAGCTCTGTGCCAAAACATTAACCTTCTGAATTCCAACAACTTCATGCAGGCTCCAACCCATCAAAAGGCAGATCAAGTGTAAATTGTTCAGGATTTCACTTTTTGTAGCAAATAATAGCAAATAGCAAAATGTTATAAGTAAATAACAATGTTTAAATTGAGAAGTTTGGACTAAAAACTCTATTCAAAACGTTGCAAATTTCCACTGGTTGTATCTGGCAGCTGTGGTGGCATTCCAGTAAGTGCTTCACCATATGTTGCCTGGCAGAGATCAACACGCTGCTGAGTGACCTCTTCTAGTCGCAGCTGATTTCATGAATCTCAGCACAGAGTTCACCTTTTTAAAACTCTTCACACAACCAGTACAACAGCAGTCCATGTGGACTAAACTAAACTGTGGATCACTTTTTCCATTGCTTTGGCATAAATTTTATTTGAAAATGTCAGCTTTCTCAAATTTCAAATTTTTGAATTATGATTCTCACTTCAACCACCACCAAAACTCTACATACTTACAGGCCACTCATCATGTTTACATACTATTTTAAAAAACTGTTAAATTAACATAATATGCAGCACAGAATTAAAAAAGACCAACCACTGCTTCCCATTTCAGACAGAAAATGCAAATGAACATGGAACTGTTTAATCTAAATTTTATTTGTTGTGACAACAGTCAGGTATACTGGTAAAAATATTCTAATACTACCTTGAAATGACAGTTTCCAGCCAACAAATAGAACGTTAAAGGAGAAATCTGTAATATATTTACTGTAATAAATCATAAAATGACCATCATATGTCATCAGACATTAAGGTATCAATACTTGCTTCTCTGACAACAACACTACAGTGGGGGTGTCCTCCTTTGAAATTTCTATTCTGTCCTGTAACTTGTGTTATTGTTTGCCTGTTTCACATTAATTAGTGTTCAAATTAATGCTAAGTGAGTATGTGTTGTTTATGAGCTGTAACAAATCATAATAATCTATCAGAGAGAGTAGATGTTTATAACGGTTTAATTGATCAATATGTTAATAGAGTCTGGCAGGCAAAAGGCAGACAATCACTGAAAAGTAACTCCAGAGTGTGTGTTTTCATGGCAGTGGGCTTTTGATTTTCAGGCTCACGGGCTGAACTTTACTTTGACAGATGATTGACGGTTATAAACAGTGGATTAACTTATAATTTAAGACTTGTCATCACTTCAATATTGCGCTTGTCTTGCGAGTCCTTTAACATTCGTCTCCTGTGTGTCTGACATCCTTCAGGTTGAAGTTCAGGTTCCGCAGAGGCAGCCTCCCTCCCATGATGCCTTTAGAATTTGTTGGCTGCATCGGTGGATGTGACGAGACGCTCAGAGAGGTCCTGGACTTGAAATATCTCCGAGCAGGGGGAGGAGGTGGAGGAGGGGGGGAGGTGGAGGAGGCGGGGGAGGTGGGGGACGAGGAGATGACCCTCATCCACCAGCTCCAAGGCCCCCAAGGCCAAAGCCACCCAGAGCCGTAAGTTCTAATCCCCGACCTTCCTTTCCCCCTGTCCCCTCCTGGACCCCGCAGCCACGACCTCCACCCAGTGGCAGCGGTGTAGACACCAACAGTGATGTCATAGTGTGTAACTGTGGTCAAGATGCAGTCCTTTTGACCGTGCGCAAGGACGGACCCAACCAAGGTCGGCAGTTCTACAAGTGCAGCGCTGGGAGCTGCAACTTCTTTCTGTGGGCAGACGAGCCAAGTCAGCAGGGGGCGCCACGGAGTCGAGAGCCACCGCTACACGCACCTCCAAGGCCCTCTCTGGGGTTCAGGAACGCCTCTGGAGGAGGCAGAGGACAGGACGGGGGAGCAGGGGGACACGTGGGACAGACAATGTGTAACTGTAATGAGATGGCAGTGACGCGAACGGTGCAGAAAGAAGGTCCAAACAAGGGACGAATGTTCCACACCTGCGGGAAACCAAGAGACCAGCAGTGTGGCTTCTTCCAGTGGGCTGATGAGAACGCACCTCCAACAGGCAAGGCACACACGCGCACACACACACACACACCACACACACACACACACACTAACACTTTTTAAATGATCCACTTGTTACCCTGAAGCCTGACATGAATGTCAACTGAATGCCACATTTTTAGCTTTGCTAGCAGTGCAACCTGTGAATGTGAGACAGTTGGTCCACCACCTTGACTCAGACTGAAACATCTCAACTACTACAAGATGGATTTCCATGAAGTTTGACACACACTTTAATGCCTTTTCATGTAGTGCACTTTTATCTCACAATTTTTGAAAACCTTTTTTTTTCTCTCTCTCTCTCCATGCCAACAACAGCTGTGGCCAGAGGTGTTATGTTTTTGGGTTATCCCATTCTTGTAAATGTGGTATTTCAAGACAGCCTTGGAGGAATTTCTTCAAATTTGAAACAAATAAAAGATGCTAACTGCACTTAGCATTCTGATAAGTCTGCTAATTTGGTGCACTACAGACATCTGAGTCTGGATCTCACTCAAACATGAACAACTGAATCTCTTTGATGTTTCCTCTAATGCTAACTAATCTTGATGCACAACCTAGCTTAAGCAGGTGGTGGTGGGCAGGGAGTGAGGCCAGATCCAAATTTTTTAACAAAGGAGGAGGAGTATATGTTCTTCCAGCCCCTTTTCAGGGAGGGGAACTTTAAGCATGTGGCCGTAGACTCTTAAGCCTCATTCACACATGCAACCTTTCCCAAAAATGTTCCAGCACTTTCCCTGAAAGGGGTCATGTATGAATGAAACCCAGAATCAAATTTTCTGGGAAATCTTCACTGGTCGCCTCCACCACCACACCACCACCACCCTATTACTGGCATTGCCATGTCATGTGTGAACAGGCGCAATACAGGAATACCTGGAAGGTACTGCCGTTAATTTACTGGGAACTATGCGTGAAAGAGGCTTTAGTCTTGTTAAGTGAGAGGTTTGCTTTAATTTCTTTTAACAGTTAGCAGCTACATTCAGTTAAAAGTGCTACTCATTGTGACTGTATTGAAAATCTTCCGTGACCGCTTACCCGTGAGGGTCGCGGGGGGCTGGAGCCTATCCCAGCTGACATTGGGCGAGAGGCGGGGTACACCCTGGACAATCACCAGTTCATCGCAGGGCTGACACATAAGAGACAAACAACCACTCACTCTCACATTCACACCTACGGGCAATTTAGAGTCAGCAATTAACCTTTTCCAGCATGTCTTTGGACTGTGGGAAGAAGCCGGAGTACCCGGAGAAAACCCACGCGGACACGAAGAGAACATGCAAACTCCACGCAGAAAGGCCCTGCCGGCTCGGGGAGTCGAACTTGCTGTGCGGCAGCAGTGCTAACCACTGTGCCACCGTGCCGCCCTGTATTGAAAACAGTTCACTAAAATAACTTGGGTGTGGAAAGAACCGTAGTCTACTTTCAAAGCTCAAAATTAAGAGTTTCACCACCTTACTCTCTGCTAGACTTAATTTTGACCAAAAGGGGACTTTTAGAAAATCCATATTTCATATGGTTTCAGTTTCGGTTTTTGGTACTTCTCAGGTACTTAACTCTTTACCATTTACCCTCTGTGAAATTTCCCTTGCAACCCAAGCAGGGGAAGCAGCACATTAAAGGGAAGAACACCCATTAATACATTCATGAAAACAATACATTACAGACATTTGCAGTGCATTTCATTTGATTTCTCACAGTTCACAATCTGAACTGCATTAATATGGTTGTCAAATCATTTGCTCCATAAGACTGGAGTCAGCTCAAACTTTCTACGTTCTACAACACACCCATTTTTTTTTTTTTTTTTTTTTCGAATACAAGAATGCAAAGCAGAAAAGAACTCAGAACAAACACCAGAGAGGGAGACAAATCCTTTTCAACCACATCTTATACTTAATGATAAAGAAAAGCTGTCACGACTCACAAACACTCCCACTGAGACCTTGAGGCATCCACTTAACAGGCTGACATAGTACCGCAAGTTCCAGTACACACAGAAATATCTTTGGTGCTTTTTATCCAGTCACCTCTAACTACCTCTCTGTTCCTCCGTGTCAGGTGGTTTTGGTGGTGGATTTAACGGTGGTGGAGACGGAGCGAAGAGGGGAAGGAAGATAATGGGAGATGCCACCGCTAACAAACCTCCAGCTGCTAAGAAACCTCGTACCTGCGGCATCTGCCACATGCCGGGACACACCCGAGTCAGCTGTCCCCAGCGGTGACAGCTTGTTAAAGACACTATGGAGTTATTGAAGTCTATGACTTCAAAGTGCGGCACCAGATTTGATTTTTTCAAATATGCAACTACTCAGATAGTAAGTTCCTCCTCACAGGGGGGGAACATCATCTTCAGGTATATAAGAGTGTAACCGAGACCCTGTGTCCTTCCTGCACACTTACAGAGCTTCCTAATAAGAAGCGATGCAAGCAAACAGCTGACTGATCCTAAATGAGGATGTCATAGCCTGCTCAGTGTGTCAGCAGACAGACTGAGCGACGTGTGAAAAATTGCTCTGGCTTGGAAGGAAAAAAGAGTAAGTGTAAGAAACTGTACAGAAAGAAGGCTGATTTAAGTAAATTACGTTAGTTATGCATAAAAACCTCAGACACTTAATTTACTCACTTGCAGAGGAAGGAATCTAGAGTGTGCCCCTGTGACATCACTCATAACATATGTGGACAAGATTTTGCTCTGCATCTGCTCGAGTTTGCTCGCATCGCTTCTAGTTAGGAAGCATTGTTAGGCTGCGTTCACACTGCAGGTACACATGGCCCAAATCTGATTTTTTTGCTCATATGTGACTGACATCTGCTTTTTTCTTGACAGCGTGAACATCACAAATTACATGGAATCTGATCTTTTCAAATCTGATTTTGGCCACTTATATGTGGTTAACTCTTATGTGGTCCTAAATCAGTTACAGGTCTGATTTTTTTTGTAGTGTGAACAGTCAAATCAAAATTCATTCAACTGTTAGATCACTGGCCCGTCTGTGTGTCTTACAGTGAGACTCTTGTGGAGAGGAGCTGACAGATGTAGTTAAAAGTTGCCCCTCAGCATCCTGAAATTTTGGATGAAATCTTTTTTGTGAAGTCATTCGTGTCACCACTCCTGGCTCCGGCTCTGCATCCACACACACACCTACTTGCAGAAGTAACGGCCAGTGCTCCGCAAGAAAGTAAATAATTAAAAAACTGTCTCTTTCTCCTCATCCACTTTATCATCTGCTTCATGAATCTGTTGGCTTCCACTGCACATCAGCTTGTAAATGAAACTGTAAGCCCTGACTTCAGTGGCCTCGTGTGCACTTCCGCGCGACAGTGTGCGGCGTGTGAAGTCTTTGTTATTGCTCTTTAGCACATATGGATCAGTTCATGACCGTGACGAGCTCACACTGGAATCTGATATTGGCCACATTTAAAAGAAAATGTGAACAGCCAAACTGAAAAATCAGATCTGAGCGATAAATTTGATTTGAACACTTAGCCGTGCAGTGTGATAAAAAGTCTAAAGGGTCTAATGGGGCAAAAACAGCTTTGGGCACAGGGCCAAAGTCCTGAAATAAATATGACTCCAAACAAAATCAGAAATTGTATTTCCCCGTTGCAGTTGAGCAGCATGTTGGGAACTAGGTAAACAGTAAGAAGTAGACCTTCACTTTCTATTTTCATCCAGTTTCCTCAGATCTGCGGTGTTTGTTCAAGATGAATGGGTCTTCTTACCCCTGGGAGGAAATTTAAGGGTTAATCTTTAGAATCTGTTAGGTCTTGCCAGTTTTTTCCCCACAATCCTAACAGGAATTCAACATTTTAGGAAATACACTTATTCGCTCTCTTGCCAAGACATAGATGAGAAGATTGATACCACTCTCATGTCTGTATGGTAAATATGGAGCAATGTTAGCTTAGCTTAGCATAAAGACATGAAGCAGGGGAGACAATTAACCTGATTCTGTCCAAAGGTAAAAAGAAGTCTGCCTATCAGTACTTTTAAAGCTTGTTAATGAACATGTTACGTCTTGTGTGTTTAATTTGTACAAAGACTGAAGTTTTAATCTGTATTTAGTTTATGAGCATGTTTCCCAAAATGTCAAACTTTTCCAATGAAGCTTAGGGCAGCGTTCACGAACAGATGAATGCTGCACGCTGTAAGCTGTCTGAACTCTTGCCGCCAGAGGGAAAACTGAGAAAAAGCTGCAGTAACCTGGAGGTGCTCAGCAGTTAATGGGAAAATTGCTCAGCTGGTCTTGGATCACATTAATCCCCCGTCTGTTGTGTTTCTCTGTGTCCACAATCCTGCCAGCTTGACTGAGATCAGCTGGAGGAGGGTGACTCGGACACAGAAGCTGCCTTTAATGAATAAATATGCATTTTAGAGAAAATGTGTACATGGTTTATTAATAATTAGTGGTGTAATTATTAATAATAGAAATATTAACAACCTTTTGTTTTCATCATTTTCAGCATCAGTAAGTATCTTTAACAGTAGCCAGGTGTGTTGATCTGCCAAGGTGGTTGTTGCTGGAAGAAACTGCAAAGTCTGTTGTTAAATAGTGAATTTAATGAGTGCAAGAAAAACAAACAGGTCGGCTTCTCTCTTCAAGATCATATCAGTACCGAAGATTTCTATTTTAATATTGATGAATGCTAATAAATAAACATACATGCACTGTAAACTTCTGTGTTTATTTATATCTTTGCAGTCTTAACAAAGATTGATGTTATGAATGTTGGTAATGGTTTTGTTTTTATCCAGAGTCTTTTGTATTTTCCTCTTTGTTCCACTTGGTTTTGGTTTTGGTTCTATTTTGAGTCTTCACCTTTCAGCCAGCTAATCTTGGGAAAGAAACCAAACTGAAAACATCTTTGTTGCTCCTGTGCATGATGAACACACTGAGTAATTATAAATCCTCTTGTGGATTTTGCTAAACATATTCAGATTAAAATAACTCTTGCGCCACATTACATCATTGATTATTAAGTTTAATTTGTGCAGAATGAAGCAAAACGTGCTGATATGATCTTACTTTCTGTTCTGACCAGTGGTGGAAGAAGTACTCAGATTCTTTATCCTTTTGAAGTAGAAGTAGAAAAACCACACTGCAGAAATATTTCATTACAAGTCCTGCATTCAAAGCACCTGTACAAAATACCCTAACCCTATATTGTAAAGGGACAGCTCACCCCAAAATCAAAAATACATGTTTTTCCACTAACCTTCAACAAATGGCTCTGCCAGACAATGTCAAATGAGGCGCAATTGCTGTCATTTGTAGACTATCGAAAATAGATTCATACACTTTAATCTATCAATTTGTTAATGGCAGTTAATTGATTAATAATTAATCATTATTCCAATCAGTTATCAACTCAGCAACTCGCACCAAAGCAATCAGGATGGATAAATGGCACTAACAGGTAAGAGGAAATTGAGTTTGGGACGAACTGTCCCTTTAAGTATCATGAGTAAAGTACTTGTGATGCAGAAGAATGGCTCCTGTGAGAGTTATGTCACTGGATGATTGTTATTACAGACGCATTTATGTGTAAGCAGCATTTTACTGCAGTGGTTGGTGCAAATATTTTCTGTGCGAATCAGATGTTTAGTATGTAAAACACTGATCTGCCGATCGACCAGTAACTGCAGCTGTCAAATCAATGTTTGGGAGTAAAACGTACAACACTTCCCTCTCATAAGCAGTGAGAGTACAAGTTTTCCTGTAGACGTGCACACTGAATGGGTCTAACTGATGTCACATGTTAATAAATCGTGCATGTTTTGAGACGAGAGGCTTCCTGTCACACAAAGTTTGCAGCAGCTTTGTGTTCAACTGCAGGGTTTAAATGGTTTTATGTTCCCAGAAGTGCAGCTTGTAACTGTAATGAAGTGAAGCCCCCCGGGGTGAAAAAGGGGGCTGGGACAAAGGGAAATAAACCAGAAACGCGTAGATTCCCGACATGAGGCTGTAAGTTACCCTAATGTTTTTTTTTTCTCTCTCTGTGTTGATATTCCAGAGAAGTATCCGTGATTTTACCGTCACGTTTGGTGACTCATACGTGAGTCACTACATGTGGGTGGGAGTGAGCACTGTGATCCGTGTTGTTTTCTCCATCCTCACAGCTCCCAACTCCGCTACAGTAGTATCCGGGCAGATAACAAGTCATGTGATTGCCGTGTTTCTTTTCTGAATTGCTGTAAGATAACCTCCTCCTTACGGGAAAAGCGCTCTTTTCATTACATTTTACACTGATACGGTAAAAGCTGATCCCCTGTAGTGCTGCTATATGAGTGCAGTAAATGTTAAAACATTATTCTAAATGCGCGATGAGATCACCGTAGAAATGACCGGAGCAATAAGAGCACCATCCTACAGGATCACTGCTCAACACCACTGTGCCTGTTTATGTAGTGTGAGACATTATAACGCCTCAGTGCACAGACAACTCTGTCAGAAACACCAAGACTTCCTGCAGGAGTCCCACAAGTCTTGCAGGAGTATTAAAGGAGTGTTGTAGCACCACTTAAAGGGGCGCTTAACCATTTTTACTCATTAAGTTCAGTTTACTCGTCCTGAAAAGTACTTTACAAGCTGCAAGTTTGGGATAATAACCCTGATGATGTCATGGTGATGACATCAGGGTTATCTTGGTGTAGGCTTGAGACAAGATCTTTTTTACAGAAATAGAGAGGCAAAGTCACGTCCCCTCTGGTGAATCACCATGGGGCCTTACTTCAGAAGAATTATTACCAGTAGTCAATGGAGAGAGAAAAATTGCTCCTGTTTTAATTGTGTCACCGATCACACATCTGATGTTTGTCAGTTTAAAAGAATTTAACATGACAAAACATTTTTTTAAACATGCAGAAATTACAGATTTATCAAGGTTTGACCTTGTTGGAAACATCTGGGATAATGTAAGTACACAACTCAACAAAATATATATGACTAGCATCTTTAAACCGTTTAATGTAGAGATGTATATTATAGCTTTGGACTAAATATTAATTTTTTGCATTGATTTTAACCATTTTTTAAATCTGTATCTACAAGTCCAATAACTTTCTGGAAGTGACGGACTGACTCACTGGAGTATACCTCTAAGAGACGCAAACACCAGCAAGGTCATCAAACTACTGAACATCCCACCACATACATGGTTCATCCTTTTCATTTGAAAGCCTATAGTCACTATAAACTGACTTTACTTAATAACACAGATGCCAGTCATCACTATAATAAAGTCACTGAAGGAGTTATTATTATTATTATTATATCATCTCAGAGATGAGTGGTCACAGGTGGTCAAAGGTCACAGTTGGGTCAGTGGAGGTGGATCACTCTTCAGCCCTGAGCTGTTTGTCAACTCTTCACGCTGTCTCATCATCATCATTATCCAGCTTTACAGCAGTCGCCGTAGAAACAGTTGCCATGACACCCAATGCCCGTAGTGATGCAAGTGTTCCAGGTGCAGAGAGACCGTGGACCGTGTGGAGGGACTGTGTATGTGTGGTGTGTGTGTGTGTAGTTACAGAGAGTTTTACTGTAAACTGATCCACATCAGCCTCAATGAAAGACAATAGGAAACTGGCTCTGGGCCTTTTTTCCACTGTAGTCACTTTACCTTCACAAGCTGTTCCCACCTGGGGGCTGGACGAGGCGATGTTCAGGTAAAAAGTTAGAGAAGTGTGTGCGATCAGTGGCTGTGATCAGTCTCTCCGTAATAAATAAATGCTGGCTGCAACATATCAGCAATCATTATCATCACTGAGATCTTCATCTGTGTTGTAGCAGCTCTCCGCTTTGCAGATAGGTTGCTTAGCATTCAGGATGTAAAGACTTTCAGTCAGTGTTTAGCTGTTTTAGTTCCATATTTGGATCAAACACCACTGGAGGGGTGGACATTTCCACCAGAGAGTGAAGCAAGGCCTTCATTTCCATTGCAGATTCTGATCTTTCCTGCCTTTACAACTGTTACATAAAAATACATGAGCTCACATTCTGTTTCAAGCTCAGGCTGGAGTTCGGTGTTTCAACTGCACAACCTCATTTAACTGTATTTCACCTGTGAAAGTGCAGAAGCCTTTAGATCAATCATACTTTGGGGCTTTGATTAAACTGGCATGTTGTTCTGTTTGTTAATATCTTACAGGGATAATTCAACATTTTGGGAAATAATCTTATTCGCTTTCTGGCAGAGGATTACAGCCAACAGCTGGTTAGCTTAGCTCAAAGACTGAGGGGAAACAGCTAGCCTAGCTCTGTCCAAAGGTAACAAAATCCACCAATCTGCACCTCTAAAGCCTCTTTTACACTGGACAAAAAAAACACTAACATCTGGCTCTTATCTTCAGTAACTGAACATGACTCCTATCCAGCTGAAAGCAAACATGAAAAAGTAAAATGAAGCAGAAACCTGAAAGTACGAACAGCGACACAGGAGAGAAACTCA
Source organism: Lutjanus argentimaculatus (assembly GCA_034769285.1). Lineage (NCBI taxonomy): Eukaryota > Metazoa > Chordata > Actinopteri > Lutjaniformes > Lutjanidae > Lutjanus > Lutjanus argentimaculatus. The sequence goes on along the minus strand of JAWZSL010000024.1, from coordinate 10,724,211 downwards.
ACTTCAAACCACAGAGATTCAGTCAAATGCTACAAAAGTACTGAGAGCTGAACATAGAGAGACTTTTAGTCTCAGCTGTCCAGCACAGATCAGAAAAAAGGCAAAGTCGTCTACTGGCAGTGGGAAAAGGGTCAACTGCCTATGCTAAGGGGGTTTACCTGCATTGAAAAAGCAATAAATGCACACAAAATTTGGTGTAAAAACATTAAAAATGTCACCACAGCCCCTTTTATTCTGACAAAAAAAAACCCCACCAACACCCACAAACATCTGGCTTTTGTCTCCAGGGAGAAAGGCTACAATCGGTATTCATTAACAGGTCAAATGACTTTGCTGTAGTTAGAGGTATTTATCAAGTCCAGCCCAGCAGTGATGGAAACGTGACATCTGGGTGAACACTCTAATTGTCACTTCTTTTTCAGTGTGATGCTTTAAAGATTATCTCCTCTATTGGTAACTTATCCCGCTCTTTGTCATCTCAGCCACAAATTCCATCCGTCTCTGTTCAAGTTGAGTTTGAGAGAAAGACAGAAAAAAAGGAAAACCTGTCTACTGGCACTGGGAAAAGAAGCCAGTCACCTGTTTTTAATGGGTTTACCTGCATTATTAAATACCTGCATACATGCACTACTTTTGGTGTAAAAAGTGATAAAAATATATTGGACTGTGTTGTGGTAACCTCCTGATTTGATTCTCATCTGGTATACTGTATGTCCCACAGTCTTGAGGTATTTCTTTAGCACAGCAAGAATATCTAAAAGTATTAAGACGAATTAAAGCTATTACAAAGGACTTTCATTTAATTGATTTTTGAGCCCCCTGTGGTCAAAAGCAGTAGTCTTTCCACTGTAATAACCACAAAATATCCTGTCAAAAATGATAATTATTTAAATAAAGATCTCCTTGTCCTTTTTAACTGGCTAACATACTACTTACTGTAACTTTGGCAGGGAAAATGTAAACACAGGAGAATCCAACCTAGTAGCAGGTATTAAGAATAACTAGCCAATCGTGGATGATCTGGTTTGCTTATGTAAGTCATATAGAGGCATCAGTATTAAATTATTTCATAGTTTCATAACCTGTTAAAAAGTGGTGGTAGCTTTAAACTACCAATAATATGTAAATTTTACAGGGAATTAAAACATCGTCACTTTGGATAAAAAGTAACATTTTAAAAGTTTAGGAAATAAAATATAAGTTAAGTGATTTGCCTTTGCTGCTTAATTGGATTATTAACAATGTTTAATGAAGATATATTAATTAAATCATTCCTGCAGCAGAGTTTCCACCCCTAACTTCAGTTTCACGTCACCTTGTCGCTCTGACCCTCCTCCTCCTCCTGTGTCCCTCCTCTGCACTCTGCTCCAATTTGCGTGCGCGCTCTCGCGAGCTCGGGCACGCACATTGGGGGCTCGGCCCTACGCAATGGAAAGGGGGCGCGCCCGACTTAAAGCAGCGCGGTGTCCTGTGTTGATGTGTCGCAGATTTTAAAAAGTGAGGCAGTCAGGCAGCTGGAGTTTAGTGAGAGAGAAGAAGAAGAGCAGAGGCTCAGCGCTCAAAACAAGTGTTCACACCGGGAGGCAGCGAGCGGCTGCAGGGACACTCCGAGGGCTTTTCCCCTCCTCTTTAACTATTTTTATTTCAGCTCTTCGACAATAACAGCACACAGACCCAGTTTGAGTCCTGTTTGGAGCGTGTGGAGCAGCGCGCCGAGATGGAGCTGTCATCAATAGGAGACCAAGTGTTTGCAGTTGAGTCAATAACAAAGAAGAGAGTGAGAAAGGTAAGAAAACGCGACTCTGGCACACTTCATAGAACTTATGTAACTAGTTTTCCTGTGGTTTTTAACCTGACGGAACAGTATGTTCAGCGGAGCATCCTCTGTCCTCATGCGCAACAAAAACAGGCTACGCAGTTTCCCTAAAACTATTTAGGCTACGCAAAAATACATGTCCACACTAAGCCATTCTTTAAATTAACTGCGCCAAAGTTTCACACAGCCAGAGTCGCATCCTGTAACCTTCCTGTGCAGCCGCGGAGATGCTGCTGCTGCTGCAGCATGATCGTGTTTTGAAGGAGCCTACGCAGCTGTAGTAAACTGTTGGAGGGGGTGTGTATCCTGAAAGCGGGGATACGGCCGGTGTGCGGGGGAGCTGCGCACTTGATTTAAGTTACGCCAGGGAGCAGAGCAGCGGCTTGTGTGTGAAACTGCTGCGTAATGTCACTGACTGCTGCGTAATGGTGACCCATTGATTTACGGTGGCAATGTGGACTAACAGATCGTCCCACAGGGTCAGGGGACATTTGCGTTACGCTTTTGACGCACATGGTGTTTTCTGTAAGCCGAACAAATGACAAGTGCAGCGCGACATCTCATCTGTCTGAATGCAGTTTTTGGCCATTATAAAGTTTAGAATGACGTAATAAATAGGTGAACGCATGTGTGCGACCGGTGCGCTCACAGAACGCGCAGTTTTCTATCAGCTCAGGTGAGTAATACAGTTATTTTCCTCTTTAGACGCATGACTGTGATAATTGTTTCAGGCTTGCTGGTTGAACGTTGCGCAACGCCGCGTTGTTTACATGTTACCGTGGCCCCACCTATCCCAGCCAAAGAACCCGTGAGCCTCGCGTAGCCATGTGCGGTCACGTCACCGCGTTTCTAGAAGCTGCTGTTTGGAGGCCACCCAGCCCCGCTGTCATTGACGTCATCCCACAGAAAAACACCGTTTGAAAGGGAGAAAAATGTCCATGACCCCTTCTCCCTCCCTCCCTGCCTCCTCACTCCACTCTTTAAAGTGACAGTCGTCCTTTTCTCTCTCAGCGCCTCACAGCAGCTTGTTTCTGCATCACACTGGACCAGATTTGAAAAGCAGGTTGTGTGAATGTGTGCTGTATCTCCTGTAACAGCCCCCCCTCCCCTTTTATCTGTCTCTCCTCAGGGTAATGTGGAGTATCTACTGAAATGGCAGGGATGGCCCCAAAAGTGAGTAATCCTTGAGTCATCATCCACTGACCTCATCACATCAATATACACTCAGACAATATGATACCTGAACACTATGTCCTGTGAGGATGGATGTGTGATAGATAGATAGATAGATAGATAGAAAAAATATTTGATTGTGTGTGTGTGTGTGTGTTGGCAGGTACAGTACTTGGGAACCAGAGGACAATATTTTGGACCCGCGCCTGGTCCTGGCCTACGAAGAGAAGTGAGTAATCATGGGATGCTTTTTTTTTTTTTATGCTTGCAAAGCACTTTTCCTTTTGGTTTTCTTTTTGTTCCCTCGCTCACAGTCTGTTTCTCTTTGTCACTTTGTCTCTGTCCTCTCTCGCCCCTTCTGTTTCTTCCTCTCTCCCAGTCAGGAGAAGATCAGAGCTCTGGCCTACCGCAGGAAAGGTCTCAGACCCAGGAGGCTCGTCCTGCGGGTAGCGACACTTACCTTTATACTTGTCTCACAAGCCTTTGTTATGTCTTTTACTAATTTAGTGTGATGCATGGAAGGGGTACAGTTTATTATTGCACTGATGTCAATTTGAGGGACTCAGGTGAGGCAGATTAAAACAAGAATAGTCAAATAGAAGCAGCAGAGGCTGCGATATCCTGACTTTTAGTCTATAGTGTTGGATCAAGCTCTGTAGACCCTACCTACCTAGTTATTTCCAACTTATTTCAAACCCCACATCTCTACTTTGTAATGCTGGCTGTACAATATTAAGCCTGAAGCCCTACACAAGGAAAAATCAAATCATCAAGGTTATTTCCTTAAACTGGGTTGCACCAATAAAGAGTTTAGCAAAACTAAGTTAAACGCAATAACAGAGTTGCACAATTAGAAACTACTTTCATTTTAGTAAATCCCAGATTAGTGGTTTAAACCAAATTTAAATGGAGTTTAATTAGTATGCTTGCTTACTGAAATAAATAAAAAAATCTTGTGGTGTTGGGATCTAGTAAGTATAAAAGAGGAGGGGGAATCTTTGGCTGCTCAGTATTCCTTAATAAAATATTCCATTGTTTTCTAGCTACTTTTGGTGCATACAACTGTTAAGTGATATAATAGCCCCAATAGACTAGAATGCAATGCAACTAAACCGGTTGTGTTTTGGACGGAGGGGTGTGGTAAAACGGACACTTTTGCTCTTATGGTACTTTCACAACTGCTGTTGCTCTTCAGTTACGCCCTCTGAAAGACAGTTTGATGAAAACAATCCTGTGAAACTGCGAACTGAAATCCAGCTAAATGAGGCAGCTTAGGATAAATGTGGTGCAGAGAGGCAAACAAAGACTGATGATATATGAAAATGTATGTTTCAGAGGGTGTAATTTATTTTAAAGTTTATGGATGCTGATATTCATAATATTTGTTATTGTCATAAAAAGACCAACCCTACTACTCTGCCTGTCATTGTCAGCCTAAAGCTATTTCCATTGTCTTAGAATAACTATCTGAGCCTGTCAGTGGCAAAAACAAGCACTTTTAGTGGACATAGCTACTTTGACGGGCACATTTGCTCCAAAGCATTATGTTGCAGCCACTGCAGCTCGTTTCACAGCTGTTGACTGAGGAAATCTACTGAACCAATTCCAAAACTTTTTGGATGTATTAGTCATTTAGACCTCAAAATATATTTAAAAAATGGGTTTAAAAATACACTTAGAAATCTTAAAAATGGGCCATGAATATAGTTCTGTTTTTTTTTTAAGTTAAATAATGTCTGGTCACTGTAGTTTTCTCAAACTACTCAAACAGGATTAAACGATGAACTTTTGGGGGGACTGTTTTTTTGCTGTGGATTAATACATATTTAACGAGTTTGTGAATACTTTATATTATACTGCTAGCATGCTAACATGCTAAACAAATATAGTTAAGTTGGTAATTGTGACCTGCTAAACATCATCTTAGCATTATCACTGTGAGTATATCAGCATGCAATGTTAGCATTTAGCTTAAAGCCTAGTTTTGCCTAAGTACAGTCATATTGATCCGCTGGTATGGCTGTAAACCCTTAGTCTGTTTTTGGACAATGATGCAGCTCTGGACTAAGATACACCAGGCTGATTTATTACAGATAATATACTATAGATTTCTCCTTTAAGACACATGTCCCATACGTGTCCTTTATGTCACAAAGCGGTTCAGCAAAAGCATTTTGTGTGGCCCTTGGAAATCAGAGAATCGTACTGGGAAACAGTTGTTTCTAATTGAATGCTGTGATGATTGATCTGTTCTCCTGTCACCTTTGTTCTTCCCCAGAACATCTTTGCCATGGACCTCCGCAGTGCCCACAAGGAGAAGTCCTCCCCTCGCCTGCGTCTCTCCCTCACTCGCGCCATGAGCACAGATGTGGACCAGGGCGAGCGGTACCGTCGCCCAACCTGGAGGAAGAGCAGGCAGAGGGCGTCTAAACGGGGGACAGAGGGACCCTCACACAAGATCCGTCCACTGAGGAAGAAGGAGGAGCCCATGGAGGAGGACTGGGGCGGCACCAGCGAAGAAGAGAAGCAAGAGTCCCAAAGCACCACCGAGGAGAGACATGAAGGCAGTTTATATGGTTGGTTTGTCAAGTTAATCACAAGTTGCACCAACAAGGATTAATTTTTAAACCTGATAAAATCATGGTTTAACTTAAATTTAACTAAATTATGTTGCACCAAATCCTTAAGCTTAAAATTAAGAAAGGTTCAATTTAAACCCTGATTTTGAACCTCAGTTTAATTTTAACCCTAAATCAAGATTAATTTATTTCTATTGTACCAAAAGTTTAAACTTCAATTTCAATGTGAACAAGAATTAATCCTGGATTACATTTTAAATTAATAAATTTAAAGTTAATTAACTTTAAACTGACACTGAAGGGGTTTAATTTTAAATATAGCTGCTTTTTTAGACGGGTTGAGCGAAATAATCAAGATCCTCTAAGAAAGTTTAGGGACTTAATCCAGTGAGATTTATGGTCTCGTTTTCTTTCACTCCAGTTTATAATTTGGTCAACAAGGTTTTTACCAAAGAAGGATAATTTATGGCTAACTAGGCTAACTACCTAGCTTGCAAATACTGTAACATTTTGCTATCTCATTATCTAGCTAGCAAAACAAAAAACAAAAAACTTTTTTTTAGATAGCTGGCAAACGATCTAACAGTGTTTTTAAAATGTTTTAGCTTGGAAGCAAACAGTGAAACTTCTCAAAAACATTTTAGCTAGCTAACAAACATTGTAACATTTTGTAACATTTTGTAAACTTTTTAGCATAAGTATAAGACAAGTTTTAAGCTAGGAAGCAAAAATCTAACTATTTTTTTTTTTTTAAGTATTTTACCTAGCAACAAACAATTAACATTTTTGTTAACTTTAATAGCAATAACAAAAATTAACTTTTTGTTAAGTAATCAAAACAGTTTACCCTCTTTTATACTTACTGGGTCCCTGCAGTACTCAAATTTATTTTTTATTTATTTTAATATGGGCAAGCAAGCTTCTCCATCTTGATTAAACTATATTTAATTTGGTTTACATCAATAAACTTGGATTTATTGAACAGAGATTAGAAGTAATCTTAGATTAAATTAAACTTTGTTGGTGCAAATCAATCTTAGAAATTCAGGAGCCTGGTCATGACCTTTGACCTTTAAAAATTAACCCTATTTCTCTGCTTCTCTCTTTAAGGTCCATCAGAGTGCAGCTCCCCGCCCCTGCTGGAGCGACAGGACTTGGAGATGGAGGCGGAGGAGAAGGAGGACGTCGACCTGACAGTGGTAGGCACAGAAACATGGACTGACATATCAGGCGGAGGGACATCTGAGACAAGACAGAACCAGACATTTGCGTGCGACCAATCAAAGGACAGCACCTGCAGTGGGGCTGGAGCAGGAGATGCGGTTACCGTGGGCGACAGGTCAGATTGGGACAGATTGGGTGAAGAGGGTGTGCCGGAGTGTCCCAGATTAGAGAGCAGCGTTTGTCAGAGCAACGACGTGACCTCGGTGATAGTGAGCGTTCAGGAGAGCAGCGAGACGGCAGGTGACGCTGCCGCCGTCTGCTCCGCTGCTGTTGCGTGGAAGGAGGAAGTGAGATGCGACAATCAGAGCGTTCCCACGGCAACACCAGGCAGTCAGCCTGCTCCTGGTGTAGCAGAACATCCCGGGAAGGTGATTGTGACAAACGTGACTATCAACTCTCTGACAGTGACTTTTAAAGAAGCTATGGTGGCTGAAGGCTTCTTTAAGGGGTACTGAGTGATAAGACAGACAAAGAAAGATGGAGGGAGATCAAAATAACCATAATTAGACTTGCCACTCATTTTGTACATGTAAATAGTTGTGTATGTAAGATAATTCCACATGTTTACAAAGCTACACTCATTTTCCTACTGAGTTCAATGACATTATTGCCTTGGAATAAAAAATGAGTGGTGATTTTATCATTGTGGCTCATTTATTAGGTGTGATAGGAAGCCTGAGGGCCCAAAAGTGTGCTCCAACCATCCACTGCAGTCCAGGGGACTAAATGGATCTCAGTGGCAGGTTTCATTCGTGGGGCCGCTGGGTTTACTGAGAGCAGGAGACAGATGGTGAGACAGCAGCCTAAAACGTTACAGTCCACATTACTACTTCCATGCGGTTACTCTTTCCAGTCGTCCTCAGTGCTTTCCAGCCAGACGCCGGTCTCACACTCAGATCTGTTCTCGGGGGCTTGTTTCAGTCGCTCCTCTTTCTTACGAGTTTTGTAAAGATATTGCTCTTTTTTTCAGTATTCTCACAGAGCTCACCGCATGCCCTGTCAGTCTGTGCCACACATGCACAAAGCCCTGTCCTGTGGTTTGTTGAAGAGGTTTATTTCTGTCACAAAAGAAATAAAACAAAGACAGAGAATTAATGCTCGTCGCTTAGATGCAGTTCTGCATTTCAAGGAGGATTGATGCACAAAAAGAAGTACACAGTTGTGTTTGCTGTCTGTCTGTCCTTTTACTTTTCAAGTATGAAATGCTACCTGGTTCTATTTTTGTATTACCAATTGATAGTCCACTCTTTTTTTCACTAGCCTTTGTGCATTTCAAAAGAGGCGATATCAGTGTACACTGCCGCTGTTACGCTGTGTAAGGTAATGTGCAAATGGAAGCAAATGTACGTTAGGTCAGACTGTAGTGAGCTATTATTTATTGCATGTCACATGTATAAGCTAAACTAACTTATGTCACTTAATGTGTCGGAATCAGTCTTTCTCTGATGAACTGTCAAACATGTCTTCTCTCTAAAAATGAATTTTTATTTTGATTGCATTTCCAATAAATATGTACAAAAACAGCTGCCGCCTGGAGCATCTTTATTATCATGTGGGATTATTGTAAAGAGTTTTTCTGCACATTCAATATCAGATAGAGGGTTGAGGAAAAGTCACATAACCTTTTTGTGTTGTGATTTTACTTTAGATAAAGTGCATTGAAGTAGTGGAAGCATTGGAAAGTTCTTGTTTGCAAATCCAACACATTCACTGCTGTTAGAGCAATAAGGCAGCTTTTTGTGCAGCCCACTTGTGCTTTTTATTTTTTTTAAAGGTTTTGATTTTGATTTGTACTCAACAGCGCCCCCCCCCCCCCCCCCCCCCCCCCCCCCCACCCAAAACCCAAAGCTACTTCTTGACTGTCAACAAAGAGTAGCTCTGTTTTATTCATTTATTAATCTTAACTGGGGACACTGTTGAGCACCTCAACAAAAACACAGAGAGCATCTTTAAAGTCTAAATTTACTCAAGTGAAGTTTCACTGGAGCAGTGCACAAGTAGGGAAAGTGCAGTGCAGAGAGTAGTGACTCTGTGAGCATCGTAAACTTTAACTTGAAAGTGAATGTTCACAATGATTAGTCAGGAAAGAAGAGAGAAGTAATGAGGATACTTGTTTCCAAGATGTTCTTTACAAACCTGCTTCAACTGTATGAGCTCTGTTTCCGCGTCATTCTGAAACCCTCATGATCATATCCAAGAATGTTGTCCTTGCTGAAATATAACTCATTTTTACACACACTTTATTTTACAGTACACTAACAAGATATAACATACTTTGATGGTTTGTATCAAATTAGACAAGAATTAAAAACTATGTTCTTTATTAGACAGTATTTATGCGAGGTAATTAGGGACACATTACAGGAGAATAATATTGTAAGCTAAAAGGAAATCACATTTCACAATTGGCAGAGTGACCAAGACTAATGTCTACTTTAGATCAAATCACTTTGTTTGCCCGCAGTGTTACAATAAGTCCACACAGTCACCCATACACAAAATATTCCTCTACCCCTAAAGTTCTGGCCTTTACTTGGTAGATCTGGTTCACATACAGTGCTTAACAAATTTATTAGACCACCTGTCAAAAACTTGTTTAAAACTAAAAATGTTATTGTTATTTATTTGGCAAATAAACTGAAACAAATAAATAGTGATTTTTCACACATAATAATCATAAAACTTAATATTTTGTTGGCCTCCTTTGGCCTTGATAACAGCTTGCATTCTTGCTGACATTGTTTTTATGTACTTTTCGACAGTCTCTTTTGTTATTGAGTTCCAAATAGTTTTCTAGCTGTTCCCACAGACTTCTTTAGATGAAACTTTTGTGCGATCAATCTTTGAACCGACTAAATCCCAAATTTGCTCAATAGGATTCAAATCCGGACTTTGACTTGGCCAGTCCATCAGTTCCAGTACTCCAGATTCCCTTTTCTTGGTCAAATAGTCTCTGCACAGCTTTGAAGTATGCTTGGGGTCATTGTCTTGTTGGTATATGAACCCACGACCAATTCAGATTCTGGACTCGTCCGTCCAGAGTACCTTCTTACAGTCATCAACAGTCGAGTGTTTGTGCTCCCTGGTAAATCTGAGGCGTTTCTGGATGTTTGCAGGCCTCAATAATGGCTTCTTAGCAGCTAGTCTTCCCTTTAAGCCTTGTTCCGTCAGTCGTCTGCTTATGGTCATTCTGGAGACTTTCTCAGACTCTGATCTAGAAGCATTTATCTCTGCCTGAAGATCAGCAGTGGTCTTCCTTCTGTCTCTAGTACTTAAAATCTTGAGGTGTCTGACATCTGCTTCAGTTAACTTTCGTTTCCTGCCTCTTCTTTGGTGCATTTTGTAAGTACCAGTCTCAGCAGTTGACTCCAAAGCTACTTGACCACACTGTGAGAACACTTCATGTCTTTCCATATTTGTCTCAGAGACCATCCAGCATCATGAAGTGCTTTAATCCGGACTCTTTCATTTTCAGTGAGTTCTTGACGTTTTAACCATTTTGAACAGGAATGAGGAATTTCAAACTGAATTCACCTTTTTATACCCAAATTTGAGCCGGCTCAAAGCTGGTCTTCTCTGAGAAGTCAGAAATTAATCAAGCATAACATTCAACCACTAAAACTAATTTTTTTTGTTCAGGAATGCAAGTAAATAACTATAATTTGACGTCTAAATCAAGAAATAATAATGTGCTTACTATTTTTTCTGTTTTTTTGTAAAACAGTAAATTTGGAAATTCATGGATAATCAATAATAATTTTATTTTAGCATTTAAAAATATCATTTTGGTTAAAGAGCTTCTACTTACTGGTGTATTAACCATTACAGACACATGATTTTGGTAATTACCTTTCGCTGTCAATTTAGGACAGCTGTGGCATAAACCTTACATTGGGTGGTGGTCTAATAAATTTATAATTTCTCTGTATATATTTTTTTTAATGGGGAAGTTGCAGATATGTGATTTCACTTTAGTTTACAGTACAGTTCTGTTGTAATGTGTCCCTAATTATCCTCTAATAAAGTATAATATTAGTCTAATGGTGGGAAACAATACATTTTAGTTTACATTACAATTCTGTTCTGCCTAATCATGCCTAAGAAAGTTTAAATCCGGTTTAATACTGTACAATAAAAAACAGTTATGTCTAGTTTTTTGTCTAATTTGATATGAAGTACAACTTGTTATGTCTCTGTAAGTACTGTAAATAGTACACAAGTATCACTCAGGTATAAAACTGGTAAAACCACTGAGTGTCCTGTCAGTCCATTATTACAGCCTTTATGTCGAACAATCGTACTGCCATGTGTGACCACTAGAGGGCATGTTGCTCTCAGGAAAGACACATTACTGTAAATGACGCCATCAGTACTGTCTGAATCATCAGCTCAGTGTGTTTGAAGTGTGCAGCAGTGGAAGAGGGTGTGTGTGTGGTGTGTGTGTGTGTGTCAGACATTAACAAGAAACATATAGACAACATGAAGCTGTTGGTGCTTCTTATTCAACTACAAATGCACTGCAATAAAATGTATCAGATCACACGTGGGTGCTGGTATGGCAACATACTATCTTGGATAAGGGATAAGTGCATTTTTTTTATCATTATCATTTCCAGATTCAAAGGAAATCAAGGTTTTGCTCAGCAGTTACTCTGGTACTCTTGCTTCATAACACTGTCCTGCTGATGAGAAAAGAGGCACATTTGTAAAATTAGTAAAAACGTGTGAAGACTCAAACTCAAAGCTCTGGTTCCTGGCAATAATAAATAGCTGTTAAATTAATGCCAAGTGAACAATGCCAAATATTCCAATATGAAATTATATGAATTAATAGCTACTATTTGTAACTTGAAACAGCCTAAAGCCAAGGACAGATCATGCGACCATGAGGTGTGGGGGGCCTTTTACATGTAGGACACAAAGCTACAAAAGAAGAGGCCATGTTGATTGTAGTCATTTTGCCTGTCTTTGTGGGGTAACGCTTTACAATACTGGTCAACTAATATGCATTAATTAAGGCATAACTTATGCACAGGTCATCATGCATTAATATTTACTGCATCAGCAACTAATTAAGAGTCTGACTGATTCTCAGACTGAGACATATATAAATTATTGTTAATTAAGTCTCCCATCATTGATTTATTATCAACATCTAGTACGAATTAATACTGTTAATTAATGTCTTAATTACCAACAGTGGGTCGAAGTTATATTATGACTTGACTTTGTGAGGCACATGACTGTTAACTAATTATTTAGTACACATGTGGCTATGGGTATTGGTTTTGATACTAATTAATCAATGCAAATTAGTGGATCAGTATTGTAAAGTGTTACTCTGTAATGTAATCTCTTACTTTGCAGGTAAGACAAAAAGACATCTTTTGATATCATGCCAAATGTAAATTTGTTAACCCTCCTGAACCTCTTAAAGGATGTGTTCATTCATTATTTAGATCTTGTACTCTACTTGACATCGTTATACGTTGAATTGTCGATGTGGTATTTTTGAAAGAAGGGAAGAGACTAGCGGTGTTGGTCTTGCAATGACTGTGAGCATCTCTCAAGACGCCACGTTCCCCTCCACGCTACATGATTTGCAACGCGTAAATCAGAAGAGTAACCAAATAAACGCAACTAATTTGCCGGGCCAAGAAGCACAGATTGTTGTTGGATTCTTAGAGAGATCCTGTCGTTAATTGCGCGCGATTTAATCAAGGTACCCATGGTTTAGTGTGCGTAATGGCGCACGGAGTTCTGTGCGCATCCAAATTTTGGCATTACCTGTGTTTTCCCACAACTTAATGTGACGTTTATGAAACACTCAGTTCTCGCAGTGACGTGAAAAAGCCACGGGTGTAAGAAGTATTCAGATCTTACTTAAGTGAAAGTGAACTGCCACAATGGAAAAACAGTACAGTACAATGGAACAGCCCTGCAATCAAAAACTTAGTGAGGTACCGAAGTATTATCAGTTGTGAGTGAGTGGTTTTTATGCATCATACTGGATTAATAATTCTGATGAATTAATGTGTGAGTTGTATGTTTCCTATTATCGTTTTAAAAAACTGGTCACGTTTTTATAAAATATGAAATTTAACTAAGTCATCAAATAAATGTAGCCAGTCAATCAAACAATAGACTGAATGCAGTCAACAGACATGTAGTCAATATGTAGTCATAAAAAAAAAAACTTGATAAACCTCAATGGGTATTCCATTTTATATGAAACAAAATATGTTTTCAGAGGCAAAAATAGGACCAGTAACAGGGCTGTTATGTGGACTGTGTGATGCAAATGTGGATCTAACAGACCAGTTCTTCCTTCACTGAACAGAGACAGAAGTTCTGAATGTCATCTGACTGAATACAACTCAACCTCAATCACTTCAGCTCTTCAGGCCCTAATTACTGCCACACCGTGCTCTTTTCTGTTAAGTTCTTGTAATGCATCTGGTGCAGTACAGTTAGTGTAAGTCACCTGTGCTTTTAAGTCTCGTGTTTAGGGAGTCCTGTTATTTATCCATCTAGATTGTTTTAGTGTTAGACGTGTAGGCAAGAAAGTAGTTCTAGTAGATTCAAACAAAGAAAGACAGTAGTTTCTGCATGAAATTGTTCACAATAAGGTCTATGGATTATCTTGAGTAACTGGGTCATGATTTCTGGAAAGGGACATTGCTGTTGAGTTTTTTGAATGTAATTCTTTTTGGCACTTTGAGCACCACAAGCCGAGTGCCAACTAGTTCCATTACATTTTAGAGAAGGCAGACATTTCTTCAGCCAATATCTCCAAAATTCAGTGACTCACCATAATTATTCTAGAGCCTGGATCTTCAAACTGTGAGTACATGTACCACTGGTGGTATGTGAGCTCCCTCTAGTGCTCTGAGTAATCTCCTAAAAATTTAAAAAACGAAATAACTTAATTTAAAAACTCAAAAATACTACAAAATTTCTGATGAAAATACTTAAACTATGAGGTCACTGAAATGTAATTTTAAATCGTTTAATCTTTCGTGTTATACGTTTGTTTTGCTTCATAGTCGCATTCATGCACATAGCCTAAACTGTGATGGCAAGATAAGCAGATGTAAAATGACATATTTAAACCATCTGTTGTAATGGTGGTACCTGGAGAACCCAATATTTTCTGAGGTGGTACATGATACTACAAGCAGGAGGAAAAAAAAATATTATGGGGTGAAAAGTGAGCCAGCTTTGTGATTAGAAAACATTCATCTCACTTTGTGATGCAAGCACAAGGCGCGTTTTTTTAAAAGTAGACGAGCAATATGTTGCTCTTATTCACTAATATTCCACCTTATTTTTAACAAACAGCCACATGCAGGACACATCACTGTTGGTAATTTTCATTTTATTATAAAAAACAGTATTTGAGTCCACAGTTTGTGTTTCCTTTGTACAGTAAAAAATATTAAATTAAACTCCCAAAGTTCTTAGCAGAAAGATAAAGAGGATGGAGTTTGGGGGGGGGGGGGGGGGGAGAAACAGCTTCCCCCAGAGGAGGAGGAGGAAGAGGAGGAGGAGGAAGGAGGGGATTTTAAAGTCCGAGGGAAGCAGCAAAGGGGACGAGGCTGAAAGAGGCGGAGACTGACTGCTCATATCTCCTCCTTTCTCCTCATTTCTGTGCAACACAGTTCATTTGGATCAAAAATCCTCTGTTTACTCCAAACAGTAGAATCCTAAAAACACTAAAAGGAGCCCACCCCACCCGTTTGTTTCACATCCCAGCCCATATACTCAAAATGTTACAGGCACACAGGTATGCACCCCCCCTCCCCAAGCCTCCACTGCTCCATATTAAGTGTCTTTAAAGGAAGGAGTGCACACACATTCGAGGGAGAGGGCTTGCATGTTTGCGAGGGAAGAGTCCCTTCCAGCATGACCGATGTCCAACACAGAAGCTGGCCGGGACGTCACAATGTGTCCGTTCAACATCTCAAACTCACAGCAGACCCTCAACCACTGCAATAAAACACTGACATTTAATTATTCCCGCCTGGACAGACCCAACTAAAGACATCTAAAGTGAAATGAAATATCCACTACCCCCGCCTTAACAGTCAATAACAAAAATATATTTCTATACGAATTGTAGCAGTCTCAGGATACATAACACCCCGACCACCCCGCCCAAAACGAAACAATAAATAAACCAAACCCAAACATTTAGAAATGAAGATATGCATCATGTTTGGATTTACATTAATAATAATAATCCACATCACTCTGCAGAACAGAAATAGACAGACTGAATGATGGGTAAAGAAACGGATAAAAAAGTTCTTTGCATTAAATCATCTCCTCTTTAATTCTTGACCACTTTTAAAATCTTAAAAACATTTCTTAAAAAAGGCAATTACTCCTATTTACCCCCCAAAACCCCGAAAATATCACCTTTCTTGTATTCATCAAGAGGTGGAGGTGAGGGGGTGTTGCTAGAGAAAACCTCCCCCTCTTTGTCCACAATTGGCAAAAAAATATATTAACAGCAATAACTTACAATTCATTTATTCTAATTTATTTAACGACTGCTTGATTTATTGTTCATCTCCCATAGGAAGTTCAGTTCAATGCATCTTTATTGAAAACATTTTAAATAACATTTAATAATAGTATAAAAAAGAAAGGCTAAGTAATAACAATAACACTGTCCTGGGTGAGTGCAGTTTGTGCGAAGAATCACTTGACACGTTCAGCAGAATATTCCTACATGATGTCTAAAGGGTTGTGATTCATATTCTGG
Source organism: Lutjanus argentimaculatus (assembly GCA_034769285.1). Classification (NCBI taxonomy): domain Eukaryota; kingdom Metazoa; phylum Chordata; class Actinopteri; order Lutjaniformes; family Lutjanidae; genus Lutjanus; species Lutjanus argentimaculatus. The sequence continues at coordinate 10,708,649 of JAWZSL010000024.1, read as the reverse complement.
CCCAGCGGGTCCTGACCGTTGCCCCCCGGCCCGTGGAGACCTGCCATGCCGCTCAGCTGAGACAGCATGGCGCTCTGGTCCGACCCAAACTGCTCCATAGAGTTCTGTTGCTGCTGCTGGGTCGTTGGCTGTTGCTGTTGCGGAGTTACCACCATGCCTGGGTGGTGCTGGTTCAGGTGCCCTGGGTGTGGAGAGCCTGTCTGCATCTGGGGGGAGATGTGATGCGGGGAGGGCTGGGGCTGCATGCGTGGGGACGGGCTGGAGTGTGGTGGCTGGGACTGGGGTCTGGGTGAAGGCTGTGGAGATCGCACCTGGTTTGCCAGGGATGTGGGCAGCGCCTGGCCCTGCAGATGGGGGTGTGGGGACTGGGCCATCGGCTGTGGCTGCTGTGGGCTCATGGGATTGCTGTGCTGAGCTGGTGACCCCCCAGGGCCCAGATGTTGCTGTTGCTGGAGCATCCTCTGGTGAAGGGCCTGTTGGAGCAGAGCCTGAGAAGATGTAGGTGGAGGGCCGCTTTGAGTGGGCTGAGGGCCCTGAGGTGGCTGCTGAGGACCCCCTACGCCCCCTCCACCTGCATCACCCCCTGGCAGGCCAGCCATGGCATTCTGCTGCTGCATCTGGAGGTGGTGCTGGTGCTGCAGCCTCTGCTGGAGTGCAGCTGTGGCCTGCTGCTGGGCCACCGACCCTGGGTAACCTTGCCCCTGCTGGCCTGGGGGCCCACCAGGCTGCTGAGGGCCGAGAGGCAGTCCTCCAGGTGGGCCCTGTCCCACTGACGGAGGCTGCATCCCAGGCTGTCCCATGTAGCCCTGCCCCTGTGGCGGCTGTGGCTGCTGGAACTGACCATGATTCACCCCCATCTGTTGCTGCTGCTGCTGTTGCTGTGGTTGCTGCTGCTGCTGTTGCTGCTGCTGGAGGTGCCGCCTCATCAGCTCCCTAAACTGGGGATTGTTGAGATTTCCCATCTGTGGCCCTTGGCCCTGCATGCCTCTTCCAGCCCCTTGCTGCTGCTGCTGTTGTTGCTGCTGCTGCTGGAGAGCTGCCACCTGCTGCTGTTGTAACCCACTGAGCATTGGCCTCTGCTGCTGCTGCTGCTGCTGCTGCTGCTGTTGGAGCTGCTGCTGCTGTACCTGCTGCAGCTGAGCCATGGTGGCCATGTTGACATTTGTCCCGCCCTGACCCCCCATGTGCATACCTGGCTGGCCAGGACCTGCAGCATTCATGTTCACTTGTGGGCCTCCTCCTGCCATGACATTACCCACAGGACCCCCTGTGGGCCCAGGACCTCCAGGGACACCACCAGGTCCACCCGGCCCCCCTTGGATCCCCTTGTATTTGGACGCCCTCTGTTTGATGAAAGCAGCCATGAGCTGGGGGTTGGAACGCAGGATGTTAAGGACTTGTTGCTGCTGGTGCGGGGAGCTGGGCGAGCGGAGAGTCCGTAACAGTTCCTGGAGGGCTGCTTGTGGGATGTTCCCACCAGCAATCCCTGGGACACCCGTAGCTCCAGGCACCGCTCCCCCTGGGACCCCACCACCAGCACCTTGTTGCTGCTGCTGTGCCATATTCATCAAGGCAGCGTGGCCCTGAGCTTGTTGGTGCTGTTGCTGCTGCTGCTGCTGTTGTTGTTGTTGTTGCATTTGCTGCTGCTGCTGCTGAGCGGCCATCATGGCTGGATGGCCCATTTGATTCATCATCGCCTGCCTCTGCTGAGGGGGCATCCCAGGCCCCGCCCACTGCTGCTGCTGTTGAGGGTTTTGAAGTGGAGCGCCCATCCTCTGCTGTTGAAGCTGTACTTGAGGAGGGAGCTGGTTACCCTGCTGAGGGGGCTGCTGCATGGGTCCCCCAGCACCGACCATCATCCCAGGTGGAGCACCTTGTGGTTGATCCATGTGGGCCCGAGCAGCTGCCACAGCTGCAGGAGTTTGTGGCGGCATGCCCTGCGGTCCAACCATCCCGACAGCCCCTGGGTGTCCCATGCCCATCTGTTGACCCTGACCCTGCTGATGGTGTGGATGAGGAGGCATCAAGCCAGCTGCCTGGGCCGCTTGTCTCTGCAGAGCCATCTTCCTCTGAGCGTCGGCCACTTGTTGGATCTTCATGGCGATTTCTACTGCTGCGGGTGGAGGGCCAGAGGGTGGCTGTGGAGGAAGGGGAGGCTGGCCCTGTGGCTGATTGGGAGGTTGTTGGCCCCCAGCATTTCCAGCCATGACGGCACCACCAGGCTGCTGCTGGGGAGGCGTAGCTGAGCCAAGAACTGGTTTGCCCTGGGATTGATGGATGGGGGAGGAGCCCGGGGGCCTGCTGGCATATGGAGGCAAATTGTTTGGGTGCTGTTGGAGCTGTTGAGGGTTGGTCCCTGCTCCACTTTGCTGTTGTTGCTGCTGCTGCTGCTGCTGCTGGACCTGAGGAAGCATCTGCTGCTGATGTTGGGGAGAGCTCATTATCCCCCCAGCCCCGCCTCCTCCACCCACCATCTGTGGGAACTGGTGGTGAAGGGGATGCTGCGGAGGCATGCCACTTTGTGCCGGCATGCCTCCACCTGGTTGCTGTTGCTGCTGGACTCCAGGTCCAGGGCCCATTCCCTGCTGCGGGACCGGAGGAATGGCCTGAGTCGGGGTCTGGGGTGTTGGGGGTTGGGTTCCACCAGAGGTTGGGGTACTGGGTGCTGTGGTACCATTGTTCCCTGGTGATGGAAGTCCTACAACAGGTCCTCCCGGTGGCCCTCCGGCTGGCTGCCCCACTCTCTGCATGCTGGCCATCCTCCTTCGCAACATCTGGGCCTGCTGGAGGCGGTGCTGCAGCTGCTGCTGCCGGAGCTTCTGCTTGATGTTCAGACAGAACGGGACAGGGCATTTGTTCTCCTGACAGTGTTTGGCGTGGTAGCAGCACAGAGCAATGAGCTGCTTGCAGATCGGACAGCCGCCGTTTGTCTTGCGCTTGCAGCTTTTTGTGTGCTGGACAACACGCTTCATCTTCTGGCAGGACGGCAGGGAGCAGTTGGCGTTGCGGCACTGGCACGCATGGACCAGCGACTGAATGCAGCGCTGGATGCTGAGACGGCGAGAGTCTCCTGGGCTCTGGGTAGCTGCTGCTGCCTGGTTGTTGCTGTCATCGTCCAGTCCAAGACCCAGCTTATCCATCTTGTGCTCATGACCTTTAATATTGTAGCAGGTGATGCACAAGTCATAGTCCTGGAGAAACAAAGGAAGAAAAGAGAGATGGGAAAATGTGAATGTTGGTGCTGGATTAATCAATACATGTTAAAACTTTGGGCTAAACATCAGTTTTATGCATGTAATGCAGATAACTGAATTTCAGACTTTTTAAGGACCCACGGAAACCCTGCAAAGGGGACAAAAATATTGTTAAGACTAGAGTTTTTTTTTTATAAACTTGTACACTCTGTAGAGTGTTTTTGAGTGTGATAAACAGGAGCTTAGTGTGAAAAGCTGAGAGGAAACATTAAATTTAGCTAGCTTACTGTAGGCACGATGACCTGATGATGAAGAACACATTGCAATATGTAAATATTTGGAAACTTCCTGCTGTAGTTTCATCTCCATACAAAATTCAAAGGGAAAAAAGCAAGTAGCAACTCACCTCGCAGACAGTGCAGTGGAAGCGCGTCTCCACGTGGTGTTTGCACTCATTGCAGGTGTAGACAAAACGGTCCTGGCTCTGGTTGTGCAGTTCTACCAACATACACATGGAGCTCCACTTGGACCTCCTGAGAGAGCTGAACTCCAGATGCTTGTCCCTGGCCAGAGTCAGGAAGGCGTCACGGCCGTCCATCAGGTCACAGGCCATCATGGGGTCCGGGTCAGTGATGGGAGGCAGTGAGTTGGCGGTGGGGCCAGCAATGAGGCGGATGACAAAGAAGACCTGTGAATGAAGAGTGGAGAGGACCACTTGTAAGTTTTTGATTTTACATTTATACACACATCCAGGAAAATAAATGACATTATTGCTATTACCCTCCTGTGCAATATCTTGGCCTACCATCAACAGATGCTACAGTGTTCAGATTATCTTATTCCTGTAGATACCTTTAAACTCACTTCATAGTTTATTAATATACAGTTGTACTGTCATGCTTTCTGCAGGGCAGGAACTATTTTCTTTGTACCGAACTACACAGCCAACCGTATCACCATGCTAGCTCAGAGGTCCTAACGTTATATCCCAGTCATGTCTTTTCACAGACATGACAAAAAATAATTGACTAATCAGTTTGATATATATTAAAAAAAAAAAAAAAAAAAAAAAAAAAAGAGCGTAGAATGCCTTTGATTGCAGCTTCTTAAATGTGATATAATTTTCTGGTTTCTTTTGTCTTCTATGACCATAATTTGAATATCTCTGGGTTTTGTGCAAAACTAGACATTTGAGGACATCATCCTGGGCTTTTGGGAAATACTAATTGACATTTTTCACCCTTTTCTGACATTTTATGGACCAAACAACTTATCAAGTACTTGAGAAAATAATCGGCAGATTCATCAACAACAAAAATAATTGTTAGTTGCAGCCTCAAAAAATATTTTACATGGTGTACTGTTTACATCCCTGTTTACCTGCTAGTAATCTTATTCACTGGTTTTGTGGTTGCATTGCTGCATTTCAGTGCTCTTCCTCCACTTATTATTGATCAGTAAAACAGTGTCAAACTGGTGGCAGGAATGTTTTTCTTTCTGCTGCTGAAGACACCTGCCTGCTGATGTTGAAACCGAAACAGAGAGGTAGTTGGCTAATACCGAACCGAAACAATGAGCTGAAAGATGTTTAAAACCTTTGTAAAGTTGAAGATGAACTGCAGAGTTGGTGATAATTCTCTGTGGGTTCATAACTACAAGCAACAGCTTGTACAAATGAAAAATGTAGATTATAGGTGAGTTAATTCTTTATTTATCTGCTGGCAGTGAAGTTAAGTTAAGAACATCTTTATACCGTTGCCATAGTGTAAGCTGCACCTACTGTGCAATAAAACAGTTAAATATTTAAAAACAGCTCCAACAGGAGGGCAGCAGCAGCTAAATGGCAGGACGACTCTGATGACATAAGTCACTGTAATGTTCTTATGATCAGGTATATAATCCAATAAAAGAGTAAGCAGCTATTGCTGTAATCAAATTAGACCAGCATACCTCCTTATGTTTCTCCATGGTGGCGTAGAGCTTCTGGGAAAGGTCATTGGAAACATTGGGCATCCCCGGTTTCTTCTTGTTGGCCCGGCTCAGACTGCTCTTGTTCTTGCTTGTCTTTTTATTGTTCTTCTTTTTGGCATTCTTGCTGTCTCCTTTTGTGGCCTGTCAATGTTTTAATGTCAGTGTCAATGAGCTTCTATGAACCACAACAATATTTTTTGACAAAAAAAAGTGATGATATATCATGTGCAGATCTATTTTACTCACATCAGTGCTCTCATTGGAGGTACTGTTCTCCTCCCGCTTCCTCTCTTCCTCCTCCTGCTCCAGCTCCTTGATGCTCTCCTCCAGTACATTTGGCCAGAAGTCGCCCTCAAAGTATGGCAGCTCCTTGGCACTGGTCAGCCGATCCTCTGTTGCCTGCTTGAAGATGTCCTACAGGACAAAGAGAGTCATGTTTTAAGTGCTAGTAATGCTGGTACTGTCCAGGCCCAGGCAGAATCAGGTTTTTTTGTTGGTTTGTTTTTTAGTTTATCAGCAGTGATCCAGAGCGAAAATCTGCAGATTCAGCTGAGCTTTTTTTTTTGCTCGTAATGTGATAGACAATATTCATTTAAGATAACAAAGATTGTTTCTGAGCTAAAATAAGTAAACTACCTCAGGCAGGGCTGAAAGACATTATCATTCATCATTTAGAAACTTTTGAGATTTTTTTCTCCATCGCCAACAGTTCAAAACAACATGTGAACATTTGCTGGAAAAGTCCGTCACATTGCGACTAAAATACAAGGTTTAATGTGGATCAGAGAGAGCACAAATGAATTTGGGGTACTATTAACCATTAGTCAGCCATCTCCCTACAATTACCACTTCAACACATATCCAAACAAATACATTAATGAGTTTTATAAGCAGCATCTCTATTAATTTTAAATCTGTGGAAAATCAGCGAAAAATCCTCATTAGCTTTTTCAAACAAAACAAAAACTTTTGAGGTTCATCGCGGACTCTGGAAACCAGAATTTGAGAAAACCATCTCAGCAGATGGTGAATTTAGCAGCTGTTCTAGATCATTTGTGATCTTCAGCAGCAGCCGGAGTTGGCCCAGTTTTCATGAAATGGCAAATGCTGAAATTTTCATCTTCTCTAATCTTATTAGTTAAACAAAGGAAAGAAATTTAAAATCTACATGTGGCATGATCGAAAGCTTCAGAACAGCAGCATGGGAACAGATGGTATGCTTTAAGGATAACATGAAAATTCCGACTGAAGTCCAAGGCCAACCTGGAAGTTCATCGCTCTGGTTCCCTTCACAAAAAGCCAATGGGATATTTCCATTGGATTTTGGATTAGTAGAGAAAATAAGCTCTGTGGTGAACAAAAGTTTATGATACTGACATGTTTTGTAAAGCCAACCCATTACTCATTGGAGTCACCACCACTAAATGACCAACGTGACAATGTTAAATGTTCCCGACAAACACTATAGTCTCATTTAGCTAGAAAGCTTCAAAATTCACTAGAGGGGTATTTACTAATTTACTATTTTATGTTGTAGAACAAAACATGGCGATCTCTTATAAGTGTGACGTTAATAGTTAGCTTATTTTAAGCATCTAACCAAAAACCAATTAAAAGACCCACTGACTTCAAGACGATGGAACCAGAGCTGCTAACGTGCTAACTCATTTCTGGGTTTTAGGGTTCATTCCTGCAGCCCTCTATTGTGCAACGGTTTGATGATGTTGGGGATTGTGAATGAGTCAATGTCTTGAAGCTTGACTATTTTCTGCAGCCATAAATGCATTAATTCACACTGCTGTTAGAGTAACTAAACGAAAATTATGTCTCACTTTGTAATCATGGACAATGCGCTCAGCAACAGCCTTGTCCAGCATCTTCTTGTACCACTCCTGCAGGCGTTTTGGCTTGGGGATCTTCTGGTCCGCAGGGTGACAATGGAAGATGTAGTCGTCCCCTTCACTGGGTGGACAAGCCCAGATATGACCCGTGGTAAACCTGACACAGGGAGAGAAGTAGTTGCATTCATTATAAAAGAAGTAATTTGATTTCTTTTTATTAAGTATGCCTGTCTGCCTTCTATAAGCAGGAATACAAAGCTCAATGAATAGACTTCACACAGAATAATGGGCCCAGATTTATAAGCCTGTGTAGCTATAATGCTTTAATGAACTGATTTCTGCTGCTCAGTTGTGGCCTGTTGCAGGGATTATGTTTGAGAAGGTTTAAATGTTTAACATACCCCAGCCTCCTGACATACTCCAGGTAGCCTAGCAGGATCTCATGGTAGACAGCAGTCCTGAGGTGTCGAGGTTTGAAGAAGTGCACGCTGTCCAGGTAAGAGATGTACACTCGTCTCTGATTGGGAGGCGGGCAGTCCGAGCCATACTCTTGAACATGCATGCCGAAAAAAACACACATCTGCTCCGTCAATGTCCTCAAACGCAAACAGGGCTTTCATCCTGTACGGGAAGGATTCTGACATCTCGCCGTTGTCGACAAACCTGGTGGGAAACAAAACAGCCAGGGTGAGGAACAACCACTATGAGATCCAAGAAATGTCCTCATCAACTCTGTCCTGCTGTGACTTCACCATAATGTTTCAGCTTCTCAATTGTGTGACAATTAATTACATTACAACATGCGGAGGTGTGCAAATATGGACTACACCTCCCAGTGGTGGTTTTTATGTGCAAAGCAGCACTTGAAATTAAGGACGACCTGTTGTCCCGGGGACAATAAAAATTGTACCTGGGACACAAATACACTGTCTGGGACAATTCTGGAACATTAAATAAAGTAATTATTACAAATAAAATCATTAAGTTTATGTGTCATGAAATATATATCATTTTAACTGTTTGGTATATAGATTTGAAAAATGAAGTGGCACCCATGTTTATTACATTACACATGTTTACACACTGTCAGGGTGTAATGATGAAATATTTTCAAAGTATATAAAATTCCATCGCCCTACACCCATCAGAAACAGGTTTGAATTTGCACTGTGGTTTGCCGGAGTGCATATATTGATCAAACTGTGAGGCTAAAAGAATTATGAAAACTGTGGCCAGTCATCCAGGCTTATTTCAATGTTTTATTTACCTAGAAATGCAGGGAATAACTAGCAGAACCTCCATGACAGACCAGAGTGAGTTAATTAAGTTATGTAAGTTACTAAGAGAAAGTTATCAAACAATTTTATTATGTAGAATGAAAAAAAGAAAAAAAAACTTAGGACTGGTTGTAGAGTTGGGGACAGTTGAAAGTAGAATATGGGACAGCTGTGAGTCATATAAGCTGCTCCAAATCGAGACGATTTCTCAATGAAGTTGTAGCACTGAATGTTGAAGAAAGTGGTGTACATTTGATGGATAACAGAGCAGAAGCATCATCGTAACCAGTGACTGGAATTTTTAAGTTAACTCATTACAAGCCTCAAACAAGAGGAAATTAATTGTAAGTGCAGCACACATACCAGCCCGGACTGGGATGTGGTAAAACTGCTGCCATTTTGTGGAAACTTTGTGAGTTTTCCCAAACGGGTAACTAGTTTGCATTAATACTACATTTTTAAAAAATGTTAAATTAAGTAGACAACTACAACATAAACTTTACTATAGCTGTAGCTATAGAGGCCCATCATCATTAGTGGGCTGTTAAACTGTTGTTTTGTTGTGTCTGAAATAAAACTTGTTTCACTGCTGACGTGTATTAATGCTTCAAACAGTGTGCAACAATATCTCCCATGCTTAATCAAACAAACTCAAAACTAACTTGTCTGTTAGCGACTCTACTGTGCACCATGGCCAACCAGCTGTTGCCTAGCAAAAACAACCTTATGCGTTTGTTTTTACACTGGTGTGGAGGAACTGCCGCTGGTGCAGGGTTTACTACAGGAAACTGCTGCCCTCACACCCCTCTTCACACTCATCTGATCACAGCCATGGATGGTACAGGTCCAGCTGGTCAGTACAAACAAGCTGTGGTGATCTTGAACAAGAATGTTTATGATGAACTGAAGGATTAAGTGCTCCTTTTGAGTTGAGACAAACCTCCCACTTCTTACACTAAATAAACTGGTTAAAAACTCTCTTGGATTAGCTGGAAATGCATGGTCACAAAGCAGAAAACAGGGTTGTTTTTTGACACCATAAAAAGCTGACAGTTCTCACAGGACAGTGACACTACAAGCATGCGATAATCTTATAGGAAATGATACACTGCTGTAGATTAAACTACCCAACAGTATGAGGTAGTCAAAATTAGCTCAGCCTTAAACAACTATTGCAGTAAAATGCAACATACACATTAATTCAGAAGAAATATTATTCCAAAAACATCATATAAAATCGCAGGGCAGGAGTTATACCATAGCAAAACAGCCAGTATTGTGGATGCCCTGGAGTGTGGCTGTAATCCTCCTTCAAAAATTAACTACCCATGTGGCCAGTTTGGCATGCTGTGTTTTGAACTGGCCGTTGTGCCCTTAACAGGAAGTTGCTGAGTTCCTCATTTAAAACTACACGCGATGAGATTGCTGCCTCTCCCTAAAATATGTGCATAAAAATTAGCAGCTCACATGCTCGTGAACATTGGCTACCAATTAATGGTAAGGTTAATGGTAATAGGTTAAGGTTAGTTAACCTTGTTAACATGGCCATGTGGCGTTTTTCATGTGTTATAAGACGTATCATGAGCAAAATAAGCGGTAAACACACATCTGAGCCTTCCTTGCTTTGAAACTGCAGTGAGCAAGGGCAGTCTAAAAACAAAACAAAACAAAAAAAACAAAAACAAAACTGATCAGTCAGACTGGGTATATGATGTCATAAACCTGAGGAACCAATCCCGTTCATTGAGTGGGTTAGCTGTGATGCCCAGCCCACAAGAGAAGCTGGATGGAGCTAATTACATGATTATCTAGCAAAACAGAGGAGAAGCCAGGTGCAGCGCAGAGACTGTTTGCATATTCATGAATCCTGAAATACTAAATGAAGGCAAGGTGTGGAGCAATATATACACCATTTTAACAAAGTATTTGAACTTATTTTGCAAACACCCTCAGATCACACACACAAAACCTGCAGCAGCAGCAGTGAGTCCTACCTGGACTTCATGCCCGGCTTGACCTCAACCACCTTGTCTGAGACATGGACCACACGGATGGTGACCTCGCCAGATTCAGGGTGGGTCTGCCGCTTGAGGTAGTCGTTCACTCGCGTCTCCAAATAGCTCCCCAACTTGGTCTGAGGAAGCCCTGCAAAACAGAATGAAGAATGATTAAGAGAGGTGGGACAGACAGACGAGAGATATGTATGTATGTGTCGACTAGACCACCCGCAGCTTGAGCATTTCAGACAGGAAGTATTTAACAGCTGAAGGACAGAACCCATGTCTGACTACACATAATTAACACATTATTCTCATTACCATCAACAATTTAAGATTTAAAGCATGTGGTCCGTAAACAGCTCCAGCAGCTGAAGTTCAAAGGAATAATTCAACATTTCGGAAATGGGTAAACGGTAAGATTTTAACAACTCTCATGTCTGTACGGTATATTATAAGCTACAGCCGAGACTGGAAGGAAACATGGGGAAACAGCTAGTCTGACTCTGTCCAAAGGTAACGAAATCTGCTTACCAGCCTCTAAAGCTGATTAACCCTAATTAACCACTAATTAACACATAGTGCGCTGTTTGTTCAATCTGTACAAAAACTCAAATGTTAAAAAAAAAAAAACATGTTGTGGTTTTGTAGGGGGTTATGTCCTGGACTTTTTCTTGGCCCAGTCACTTCTGGGAGTCTCTGCTGGTAGCCTGGCAAACTCAAACAATTTACTCCAAGTCAATATTAACTGCTGAGTTTTATCAGTCTTCTCATGTAACTCTTGGAACAAAAACAAATAATAACAATAATACTAAAAATTCTTTTAAGTATTAGGGGATGGAATAATTGGAAAATATCCAAGGAAAATGAAATTACGGGTACAATGATACAGTGAAATCACTGTTTGGCAGCAATAAACAGTGCTGTGCATGAACGCACTAAAAGAGTGTAAAGTACACATCACAATACTCAGTTTCTCACCACATTTCAACACATGCAGGTCACTGGCTGTCTAGTATGTCATACTGGTGTCTGTTTTTACGGTAGCTCTGCACATTCATAACAACAGCTACTTTTTGTTTGTTTGAACATTTAGTAGTGGTGGTGATAGAATGTCTAAAGTTACACTCTGACAAAATGATGAATGTGCACATGCTAAAGCAAGCAAAAGGGCAGTCTCATTCAGTCTTTTGTCACATCTCTCTTTATTTTATTGTTAGGCAAACTTATTTTCTCTTTTCTCCAACCTCCTCTGTCACTGATATTTCCACTCAGGAAGAGGTGTAGGTAAGGAATCGATGCTGATTATGGAAAGAGAAAAAAACTGTTAAGTTCAGGAGTCTAGCTGCTCAACTTAAAATTAATTCTAAACTGACAGAATTATTTAAAATGGAAAATAAGATGAACTGAAGGAGACAGGCAGGGCCGTCAAAAAGACATAAAATGTGCAAGTAGCTCTGCGTTTGTGCACTTACTTTTGGCTGCATATTTGTTCTCTTTCCGCGTCTTGTTGGCCTTTTTGAGGCAGTTGTCACACACAAAGCTGTAGTTAGAGAGGAAGCAAATAGTAAATTGTTAAATTTGCAGGTTCTCATCAACTCTGTTGCAATGAATACCAATGACAGTGATTAAGTGGCTTTAATCAAGAAGATTAATTAGGCAATTGTGTCAGTCTTCCTTTCTTTAAACAACTATAATGACTCTGAAATTGCTTACATCTTTTAATTACAAACAGACTACACATGAAGGAGGCTCTACACTCGAGCTGCAGGACTTTTGTTTGCATGAGTCTCTGTTGCAGCCACACTGACAGCCATTTTCCGTCCTGCTGTAATGATCAGGCCTCCTACATATTTTCAGTTTCAAAACTTTCTCCAGTCTCCACCTCAGAGTGTGGGAACTGTGTGCAATCATTAACAACTCATATTAAAATGTGTGCTTATATGTGTTCTGACCTAACAGCTATACTTTTCAAGTACATTTATTGATGTTTTGGATAATTCTAAAACTTTTCAGGGGACACGTTCATTTTCCAGACATGTAACTAAGTACAGTGTGTGTGTATATGATAGCTGGCTCACCCGGACGGCCATATGGTTTCATTATGCAGGACACAGATCTGGTGCATTTTACGACCGCAGTCAATACATTCCACAAGCCTGAGCAGAGAGAGAACGAGAAGACAAAAGACAGACACAATATTCAAAGTTAATAAGGTAACGTGTCACACATAATGGAAATACCCTGTTTGTTCCTCTGCAGGAGCAACAATGGTGCTAAATAAGCAAATAAAGTAAATAAGTAAAAAGTTATGATATCAAAGTACAACCCCCAGTTGCAAAAAAGTTGGGACATTGTGTAAAACATACATAAAAACGATGCAATGATTTGCAAAAACTTTTTGCCCTATATTCAATTGAATACAGTACAAAGACAAGATAATAATATTCAAACTGATTAACTTTATTGTTTTCCTAAATATACACTCATTGTCAAAAAGCTGGGACAGGGGGATGTTTATCACTGTGTTATATCACCTTTTCTTTTAATAACAGTAAGTGTTGGGGAACAGAAGACATAACTGTTCAAGTTTTGAAAGAGAAATTATTTTCCATTCTTGCTTGATATACGACTTCAGGTGCTAAACAGTCGGGGGCTCTCTGTTGTTGTACTTTTTGCTTCATGACGCACCACACATTTCCACTGGAAGACGGGCCTGGACTGCAGGCAGAACCAGAGTACCCGAACTCCTTTACTATGATGGCACGCTGTTCTAAAACATACAGAATGTGTCTTATCTGAAAAACATGCCATCTGGATGGCAGCATATGTTGCTTCACAACTTTTCCAGTCTTTTGTTAACCCTGTTCAAATTTTTTTTGTGTGCATGTGTTGCAAGCATCAAATTCAGAATGAGTGTATATTTACAAAAAATACATTTCATCAGTTTGGACATTAAATATCTTGTCTTTGTACTGTATTCAACTGAATATAGGCAGAAATGTTTTGCAAAACAATGCATTCTGTTTTATTTCTATTTCACACAATGTCCCAACTTTTTTTGTTTTTGGGTTTTGAGGGGAAATGAAAAAACAAGTCTCTTATGATAAAGTGATATTTTTTATAATTATTCATATACAAGCACCTAATTTAAGTGGCTTGAACTAAAAAAAACTTTTTTAGTTCTTACAGCATAACAGCGATGGTGAAAAATAATTTATAAATGAAAGTTAATGAGTTAAGAAGGGGACATACAACTCAGGGTCAAGTGTGTCGTTCTTCTTTCGTTGGAACTGGTCTTTGTTGATGGACCTGTGGGAAATATCAAAAAATAAATTACTTTGTGAAGAATGCAGGCCGCACACACAATCCTCCATCTTGCATGCTTGGAGACATTCAAAATGTGCCAACTAGCTAAATATATCATCACTACATATTTTTTATTCTGACTATTTATCCCAGCCCTAAGATAAGAGATATTAACTCTTATCAGAATCAAGAGTAGGGCTGCATGGTAAAATAAAATCATATTGTGTTTGTGATTTTATTCATGATTGGTGGGAATGATCACTTTTACATCACAACTTTTATTTTCACTGAAAAAACTTTTGAAATCATGAGAACAAGGTTTGTAGGCCAGGGCATCTCTGCAGCACTACAGTTCTGTAATAAAGGGTACGATGCTGTTTCGTCACTCACTTTCCATTTATCAAAAAAATTTTCAGCGATTTGGATATTACACTTGGCCATGTTGCCATTATAACAATATGCTGTGCAGCCCTAGTTAAGAGTAGGGTTTTTAAACATTATATGGTTACTATAAGATGGTGACATGAAACTTAAAGAATGAAACTATAAACAATATGAAAAGAGGGTTGTATGTTTAAAAATTGCCTTGATGTATTGTTAAAATTTATTTTCTACATTTAAACCAATGTCACTCAAAAATAAGGTTGAGTGACCTGATATCTCAGTTGGTAGAGCGTTTGCCCCATGTACTGAGGCTATGAGTCCTCTGAAGCAGCTGTGGGTTTGACTTACAGCCCTGTGCTGTGTGTCATTCCCCAACTCTCTCTCCCCTTTTCCTGTCATATCTTCAGCTGTACTATAACTAAAGGCATAAAAAGCCCTAAATAAATCAATAAATGAGCCGTACTCAGGCTCTTTGTCAATACTGTTAAACATCTACATCTTCTGGAACAGAGAACCTACTCCATATGACACCAACAAGAACTGGGCAGAAGAACAGTGGGGGAAAACTGTGTTAATTTACCCAATGAGAGAGACCTTCCATAAAAACTGTGTGTACTATGTGTGATATTTTAAAGTAGGCAAATTTGGCACGATTTACTGATCAGCCCATGGCCTTTATTCTTTTGTTTTGTACTTGTATATTGCTTGCTGCCCTTGTAATGTGGAGAATGTTAATAAAAATACAGAAAAATAAATAAATGAAAATCTATAACTGAACTCAACAGAAGAAACCAACAGTTAGCTAACCATTAGAGCTGCAACAATTAATTGATTATATTAATCTGCCACTACTTAGATAAAAAAAATACTCAAAATAAGAGATTAAGAAAAAAAGTCAAAATTCTCTAATTTCAGCTTGTTAAGTGTGAATATTTTCTGGTTGCTTTACTCCTTTGTGCCAATAAACTAAATATATTTGGTTTATGGACAAAACGTTTGAGGAGTCACCTTGAGCTGTGGGAAAAAAATGATCACCATTTTTCACCATTTTCTGATATTTTATAGACCAAACAACTAATTGATTAATTGAGAAAATAGTCAACAGATGAACTTTGAATTAGTTGCAGCACAACTAGCCATTTTAACCTGATAAACCCCTCTTAGCTACAATTGGAGCCCTCTTTACAAACTTGAACTTTGTTTTGCAGCCAAACATTCAATTCAATCCACAGAACCTAAGGGCTGCAAATATCATTAGTGAATAATCTGATTATTTTTTTCAACTTGTCAATTAATCACTTGGGTAAATTGATACAAACTAGTGAAAAATGCCTTCTACAATTTCAAAGAACACTAGGTGATGTTATCAAATGTCGTGTTTTATCTGATCAGCAGCCCAAAGATAATGCATTTTCAATGATACAGAGAAAATCAGCAAATCTTCATATGGAGCCTTGCATTTAAATATTTCACTTTGTGCAAACAGCAAACAGTTTCAATGACAAACTGGAATAAGCTGATACAAGTTTTATATGTGACACTGTGGAATAATGCTGTTTTTAAGCCTGCTTAAGAGGAAATCAAACGGGAATACTGTCATATTCATGCTTGTGTGGACTCTTTTTAACAAGAACCATCACATTAGATGGGAAAGCTGTTATCTGCTGTTTGCGAGAGGAAGGCAAGAGGGTGATGGTACTCACGTCTGAGGCTGGGAGGGGTCATCCCCCAGGGAAACACTCTCGCCTTGGATTTCGTTGAAACACTTCTCGCAGAAGTGGTACCTGTCAGCAAGAAGCCCATATTTTGGTGAACTACACGTTCGCCATCAGCACAGCCAATCACAGAGAGGGCACGAAGAAGCAGCCGCCAATCAGGGCAGGGCAGGACAGGCCAGGGGACGGACACACAGGAGGAGGCAGAGGGCAAGGTAGGTCGTCGCCAGGAGGAAGCAGCCAATCGTGATGCAGGGTTTTTGTGTGGGCGGGGTGTTTTGATTTTGCGCGTAAATTTTGGAGTGGATGATTGGTCACACCAAAACAGGCCAATGCAGACATCACAAGCGTTAAAAAAGGAGGGAGAGAAGGGGAGAAGGGAAGGGAGATGGGGGAGGGGAGGGGAGGTCAAAATGAATATTAAAAAAGCGTGAAATAAATCGTTACAGGTCAGACGAAGACAATGGAGGGGACAGAAAGGGAGAGGGGGGACATGAAGGAGGGAGGGACGGACAGGATGTGAACAACAACCAACAGAGGACAGAGAGCCAAGGCAAAGCAAAGATTAGCGTCAGACATCCAGTGGTAAACAACAACAACATTACAGCAACATGAGAGACCACTAGGAGCTGTGGAGGAGGAAGGGAGTGAGGATACGAGTCTCAAAACATGAAAGGGTGGATGAGGAAAAAATAAAAAAAATAAAGCAACAGAGACCCATCATCCTTTCAGTTCATTTATAAAGTGGGAACCTTCTTCTGGTGGTGAGAATGGATATCCCCCCTCCCCTTTAAGTAAATATCTGAAAATGCAAGCCGTCATGTGTTGTGCATGTAAATTTACGAAACAATGGTGCAACAAATAAAGAATAACTGCTGGAGAAGACAGGAGCCCACTTTATGAATGACAACTTAATGAAAATTAAAACGGTGAACTATGAAGATGAAGATGGTGCCAGGGTAACCAGTTGAAGCCAAATTAAAACTCATCTGTGATTGCACTGATTGATTGATTATATTTCCTACAGCATAGCATCAATGTGCACAATACAACAAGACACATACAAGCTCATCTTATTGACTGAATTTTTTTTTTCTAGGGCTGTCCCCTGAAAGTCAAAATTCGAATCGTCAGTCTGAAACCCCTCAATGGACAGGATTCTTAACGTTGAACAGGTTTTTTTTTTCTTGTCAGACAGTGTGCAGACTACTTCTGAGGACACTTTGGTTCCCAAAAAAAGCTGCAGAGTGAGTGCTCCTCTTTTGCATACTGCTCTTTGGGGTGAAAAACCGTACCATGCCAAGTTGTCAAATCCACTTGTTGAAGATGTCTGCGATGGTAACAGGCAGCTGTGGACCCGGTTGGACCAGGGTGAGTCTAAACAAAGCATGGCTTATACTCCCAAATGGACGTGTACACAATTAAGTGTTGGAAAAAAATGTTGCACATTTCCGATCTGTCGTTAGCATAGTAAGCGCACATTAGCTTGGCGTAGGGATGTCACTGAAACTGATACTTCAGTACCAATTCAATGCCAAAATTCTCAAAGTTGGGCTGCATTTGTTTTTCTACAGCACTATAGGTACGGGGGACGCAATTATTCTGGACCTGACAGAGGCCAGCACATATGCCTGCAAATATCCTAGTCTAAAGAGCATCTAATGAGACACACACACACCTAATATTAGCCACACAGGTGACAGTGATGTCACACATATGAAGTGATAAACAACCAAAAACAAAAACGTGAAGTCGATATATTGCTTGAAAAAGTCTCTTTCACAAAAATGCTTTTTTCTCAGTTTTTTGTCTGGATTTTTTGATGCAACCAACCAACATTCAAGCGCTTATTAAAAAAAAAGAATGAATGAAGCTAGAAAAATTTTTTGTGTGTGTCTGAAACTAGTGGATTTGATCTTTCTTTTCATATATTCCATGTTAACATATTCATAGAACTGAATATTCTGTGGGTGTTGAAAAAAAAAAAAAAAATCTGTGAATTTTGTCAAAAATGCTGGTGCTGGTTGGCAACTTTAAAAAAAAACAAAAAAAAAAAAACGGGGGAGAGTTAAGAACACATGAAAAGTGCTATCTATGTTGTCTTTATCCTGAAATAGACATTTGCAATGGCCAGACACTAAAAGTCAACATGTTTAGGCTAATATAATGCAACCCCCGCTTGAAGTAAAAGGCTAACATCCTGATTCAGAAAATAACTGTTTTAAATAAATATTTCCTGACTAATGGTCTGTCACCATGTCAGTGTTCAACTTACTGTGTATTCAAAACACAGCAGCAGTAATCACTTGTGCACTTTCTTTCCACACATGGGCAACACACTCCTCTGATAGTGATTTGCTTAATAAGAAAAATAACAACCGTGAATTTTGTTATTATTCTCTCTTTTTTTTTTTAAAACCAGGGTATGAAATCATCAAGAATCAGATTCGACTGACAAAATTCTGAGTGGGGCACAGCCCTAGTATTGTCACAGCAAAATGTATAAATGTTGGTAACACTTTGTGAATGCTATTTGATCTGTGTGTGCTTGTGTTCCAATGTGCCCAAAGCCCTTACCTGTTCTGGTAGCTAAAATAAGCAGCGTCACGTTGGATGGTGCATAATTGTTTTCCATAGCAGCATAGAGTTTGGGGGGAAAACTCAAACTGTAACAACAAAGAGACAAAAAAGAAAAAGTTGTTGAAAATAAAAATTACACCTCTCATACAGACACTTTTCCAACAGAAACGGAGCACAAGGATCCACACAACAAACTCATGGCTGGGAAATTGATACCAGATAACCACTCTTATAACTGTCAGTTAAAGGAGCAATATGTAGTAATTGTGAGCTGGAGCCATAGACAGTATATTAAATAGGTTGAAATCCTTTTTAATAAACCGTCTATGGTTAAAGTGGGTTGTTATCCCCACTCCCTCCTCCTCCGAGACCTGAGGAAGCTCAGGCACGCTGCATGAAAACTGCAGTGCAAGACCAGTGCAACAATGTAATGTCACAACAAAAGACGAGTCCTACACTATAAGTTGATCAGCTGTTTAAATCTGTTATTTGTCTGTCAACATAAATTTAAGCCAATTGTTCTGAGAACAAAAGCCCACTGCTCTGAAAATACACTCTGAAGTTCAGTGACTGCCAGACCCAACTAACATATTGCTCAATTTAACTGTTGTAGACTTCTAATCCTTCTAAATGATTATTAGCGATTTGTTACGACTCATAAACAGACACTCATTCGGCGAAGTTATGACGTTAATTTTAGCTCTAGTTAACGTGAAAGAGGCCAACAATAACACAAGTTAAAGGCTAGAATAAAAAATTTCAAAAGGACACCACTGTTGTAGCGTTGTTGTCAGAGAAGGGAGTACTTCAACTTGGCTTGTTTCCTTAATCTCTGATGACATGTCAAGGATTTATTACAGTAAATATATAACATTTCTCCTGTAAATATGAAGCTACAGTCAGTGGCTGGGAGAGCTGGCATAATACTAGGGACAAAGAGAAAAAGCTAGTCTGTGCTCAAAATTGACAAAATCCAACAACCAGCGTCTTTAAAACTCTCTGATCAACATCTTGTTTGTTTAATCTATTTCTGGGCTGGGAACTGTTGCCAAGCAACCACCGCAGACCCCATGAAGTTACTGCTCCCAGCCAAGAAATAGTCAGGCACATTGTTGTTTTGACATTTCAGTTTTTCTACGGATTAAATAAACAAGATATAACGTGCTAATTAGTGGGTTTGGCAGGCGCTTTTTCTTACCTCTGAACGGAGGCAGGCTAGGCATTTCCCTGTTTCCAGGCTTTGTGCTAAGCTAAGCTAATGGCTGCTGCCTTTAGCTTCATATTTACTGTACATAAATGAGAGTGGTATCAATCTTATCTAGGCTTATAAATTGTGATCACTTTCCTCTATCGACTGTTGGTAACATTAACAATCAATAAATCAATTAATTGTTGTTTAAAAAACACAAAAAACTTGCATATACCAAACAATACCAAATACATTTTATAGGAATACATACTTCCACAGCAACATATTGCATATTCTCTGGCAGGGCCTACATATTAAACATACATACCTGAATATCAGATAACAGGCAAAGTGCATTCAAAAAAATAATCTAATATTTAAGATTTTTATTTGATAGATTGATAAAATTTTGTTTCACAATCAAATGCTCAACAACTGATTAAGTGAGCAATTGATCATCATCATCATCCTCAATCTCATCTCATTGTCAGAGAGCTCATATGCATATTTCTACCAACTGATCAAAAATTAGCTAAAAAAAAAAAAAGGACTGAGGGAAATATTCCTTGTCTGAGACCATGAATTTAGAAAAACAAAAACAAAACAAAAAAAAAATGCTGCAGCCTCACCTTCCTCCCACAACAGTATCCCAGGCCCTGCATGACAGGATCGATCTCCGACTCAAACACCTCAGCCAGCTTAGAGCAGTACTTGTAGACGCGAGACGTCTTGCGGTTGTAGAGCCAGGCGTTGTTGAACATCAGCCAGATATCCTCGACGTACTGCCAAGGCTCTTGGTACTGTCCCGTGTCCAACTTCCTCTTGATGGTCGACAGGTCCATGGGGTTCTTCACGATGTCAAAGTAGTCCTGGTTTGGGAGGGATGCCGTCCGAATTCGAGTGACAGGTGGAGGCAAAGTTCGGGAATTAAGAAAGGTTCAGAGGAAGGAGAGAAGAGAGAGCAGCAAGATGATGGGAGGGTTTGGTCGTCCGAGGGATCAAGATGAGAGATGGGGGAGAAGAGTATGATCATCATCATCAGCAGCGTTGTGGTCATCAGGTGAAGGTGTGATGAAGGCGTCGACCGGGTGGGACCAGAGTAGGGAGAGAAGAGGGTGCAGGGGGACAATGTTGTTGAGCGCTGCAGAGAAGAAGGTTCACGTGCAAACAGAGAGACATGACAACTTCTGCCCTCCAGCTCTGTGCTTTGCACCCTACAGTTATGTCCCTGTCTGTGCTGTAAACAGGGACCAGGCGACCGCCACAAGTCTGTCCGGTCCTCAGCTGCTCATATAACCACAGTCAAAAAATTCAAAAGCTACAGATGAGATTGCACTTGACATATCCAATGCAACTAGGGCTGCACGAGTCTTGCTAAAATGTGAATCATGATTTTTCTCTCAAAGTACAGAGATCACGATTCTCTCAAGAGTGATCTAGATTGCACTCAAGTAAAAAAAAAAACAAAACAAAAAAGCATCTGAGACTAGGGTTGGGCGACTGGACAAAGATAACGTCTATCGACGATGGGCTGAATCCATTGCCAACTGCTTTTTTTTTGGCCGATTTTTGTCATTTTATTTTGCTAATGTAATAGTCTGGAGTGACAGCCTCTGCTCTGCAATGCACTCTCATCCAGCGGCATAGCACACACCCACTCAGCTGACCATGAGTGAGCTAAGCTGGGTGAGGAGTGAGAGGTAAACAGCCTACTGAGTTAGTCTCTTTACACTCTTTTCACGCGGTGAATTAAGGATTTATTTTGACCAAACCAGGCTTGGTGATTGTTGGAAGAGTGAACAGACTAACAAAGACAATTTTGGTGAGTTTGACATGTTTTTCTGTCAAGTTTGAATTAAGTGTGTTTTCCGAGGAGTTAAAATTTGAATTCAGAAGGTGACCGGCTGTATTTCTCTGTTTAAAATGGAAAATAAGTGCGAGAACATTTAATTTCTAGACAGTGAGTTTATATTGTCTACTGGACGTACTGAGTGTATGCAGCATGCGTGACATAGTGAATTCGCCGCTTGCGCACGAACACAGTCCCAGCTGAGACCCGAGAAGACAGGATGAGGTGGGAAGGGTCACTGACAATGTGCTGTCAGGTTCATGTAGCACAGTAACTTGTTTCTTTCTGTATTTACTGATGTTGCTCTGTGTTGTTGATGTGAAGTGTATTTTTTGTACCACCGTACTCTCCGTAGACTTGTTTCAGTAATTAGTTCTGAAAGTAACCTCGCCGAGTGATAAGCTAACTGGCTAGCTTGGCTAGCTTGTCCTGTATTAAGATGAACACTGTTAACATGGTTACTGCAGCAGTTGTTTAGTATTTACACAGTCACACAGAGTCTGCTGATTTAGTTGATGCTGGCTGTCAATAACGAGTCACAGATCTGCAGTAAAGAACTGAAATCCAACTGACAACTTTGTTCTCTGGCCGGAGTCCTGTAGTGTTACATTTTCCACATAGTAACAGGGACTGACAGTGGAGCGCTGTATTTTTGTTGTACAACCCTGTATTGTATATTGATTAGGGCCTGACCGATTTATCGGTCGGCCGATTAAATCGGCCGATTATAGCCCATTTGAGAATAATCGGTAATCGGCCAAAATTCGCAGATTATGGCCGATTATAACTGCAGGGAAAAAGACTTGATTTTCCCAAAGATTCCCCAATATTATTTATCCGATTTATTTATATTATTTATTCCGACGTCTATGTTAAGCACACTTTTTATTGATACTGTAGCACCCGACCCGACGTAACTACAACAACACACACACACAGGACCCTGTTTTCCTCTCTCACCCCGCCCCCTCAGTTTCTCATCCAACCACATAGCCTACCTGCCCGTACCATACACATTCACAGTCAGTCAGAAATCACAGAACTTAAACATCATAAGAAGAACATTACTGCGGGGTCGCTACAATGTGCAGTGGGCTATTAACAGCGAGTTGCTATGTGGCATGATATGCGCACCAGTGTTTGTAGAGCCCGGTTCAGGGGTGCAACCCTTTTTTTTAAACCAATGCACATTTACATCTTACTAATCTGTTTTTATTATTATTATTATTATTAGTAGTAGTAGTAGTAGTAGTAGGAGTATCAAGAGGGACTCCAAGTTGTAGGAGCTTGTGAATTTGTTAATATTGTTCTTATGCTCCTTGCCCCACACAAAATACCTCATTCTTTTGCAGTTGTTTTTTTATTGTTTGTTTACCAAAGATGTTGAGTAAAACATTTGTACGTTACTGTAGATAAGCTTTACCGTTTTGTACTTTATTTTAAAAAAAAAACCTAATGGTAATGTTAAGGATGGTAAGGTTTGTGTTATATGCTGCTTGCCTCAAAACAATAAAAGTATTTGCAATTAATTTTCTGCCTTCAATTTACATCTTTGTAAGAAAGAAATGTCTGAAAGGCTCAAAAGCAGCCATTTGTTAAAAAAAAAATTAATGTAAAAATTTAATCGGCCGATTAATCGGTTATCGGAAATTTTCTTCCCTAATAATCGGCATTGGCCCCAAAAAATCCATATCGGTCGGGCCCTAATATTGATAATAAATATCCTTGAATCCTTTGAATGTTCCAAAACAAATTCAACACATGAATACAGTGTGACTTGAATGTATAGGGGAATAGTAGCAAGTGAACTGTCATTATTTTGAAATGAGACTGCATGGACGTATGAATTGCATTTGTGTTTCATTTTAACGATTTATCGTGCAGCCCTACGTGCAACTGAAGCCAAACCTTGTGAAAATAATTATGATCATCAATTTGTCTTTAAAATGAACATTTGCTCATTTTACCACACAGTGCTGAACACTGTTCAACAGCTGGGGGTGGGGTGGGGGGTGATTCTCTGCTAAAGACTGAAAGCAAACAAAGCTTTCAGGCCTAGGAGGTGATCAGGGTGCAAAACCAAGAAGAACAGAGCAGTGGCAACAGCAACAGGCAGACAGAGATTTACTGTTTTTAGCAACATAGTGGTTGGCATTAACAACGCCAGCAGCGTGCGTGGCAATATGATGGCAGAGTTAAAGCCAACAGTGCTGAGGTGAAGCAAATGTACGAGGGACGGATGAGTCTCCAAGTTGTTTTCCTTTTCCCATCGTTGTATGCCCTCCGCTTTCTTTCTAACTGAAATGCCATTTCAGAAAGGAGCGGAGAAGAGGGCGAGGATAAGAAAGGTTTTTGGAGATTCAACCAAAAAGAAAAAAAAAAAAAGGAGGAGGTGTGAGTTTCAAAGAGCAGGGTCCATCTCAGTGTCACCATGGCAACAAGAGTTAGGAAACAGACCCTCATCTCTGAATGGAACCACTCACATGAACAAACAAGTGATGCATATTACCATGTTAGCCCACAGAGCCAAATCTATAGCACATCAGTTTTTATGAATCCCATCGCTATAAGTGGCTGAATGATTAACTGAAAATGGTGTTATATAAATTATACAAAAGCGGAAAGTTGCATCACTTGACTGTGGAGGTTCTGAAGAGAGGTGAGCCAATAGCCTGGTGTTCGCTATTCACTGCTCTAAAAATGGCATTAATTAAAAAGGGACAGTTCAGCTCAAACTGAAATTTACAAATTTTTCCTCGTACCTGTAGTGCTATTTATCCATCTAGATAATTTTGATGTGTGTTGCCTAATTTTGGAGATGGAGATTTTAAAAATTCAACAGCAAACAGTCTCTTTACAGAAACTCTCTTTCTTTCTATTCTAAAGAAAGTAGTTCCAGCAGCTGCACAAAGAAACTAGTTCCTACATGAAACTGCTCACACGGTCATGTGTGGATTATCTTGAGTAACTGGATCATGATTTCTGGAGAGACATTGCTGTTGAGTTTTTCACAAAAAAATGTTTTGGCACTTTGAGCAAAACAGGCTGAGTGCCATTTAGTCCCAGTATTAGCGCTGGGTATCGATATTGAATAACTTTGACAGATCGACCAATTTAACCCAGTACGAAGTGGTATAAAAACTTCTCCAGTCAAACGATAGCCACATTCAAACGTTTTTATGCTCAGATCTAGGAAAACAAAGACTATTTGTATGGTTTTGCTCATAGCCAACCACTGCAAGCATTCTACAATTTAACATAACTTGTGATTGGCCCACTATTGCAGCTACATACAGTCAATGGTGATGAAGTGAACTAGGGGTATTTGACCGAGTTAGCAGTTCAGTGCCACCAAAACATTAAAAAGTATGGAAGTGAAAAAAGGTATCGAAAGAAGTACTCTTATGGTATTTATATCACTTTAAAGAGTACTGGTGTTTGCACTGGCATCACTTTTTAAATGATACCCAGCCCTGCCCATTATATTTGAAGAAGGCAGACATTTATCAGCTAGTAACGCCAAAAACTGGACAACTAACACCAAAAAAATCAAAACGGATAAACAGCACTACAGGTAAGAGGTGAAATATGTATTTTTGATTTTGGGGTGAACTGTCTCTTTAAAATTTATATTGCAATAAGCAGTGGAAGGCTAGACACTGTCACTCTGTTTTCAATACAACAGTGATTTTCACATGTATTTAAGTAAATACCGAGGCTCATCTAGGCTCTTTCCCCCCTAATTTGGATACAGTGAGGGTAAAGGTATTGTCCCACCTCTACACACTGCTCACCTGAACACCAACACACTACTACTGGTGAGGAACTGAACTAGAAAGCTAGCAATGGAGTACTAGGATGAAAACTACAAAAATCAGAATTCAAATTAAAACCTAAAATTTGATGTGAAAAAGGCAAAAGTCAAACAAAATTAAAGTGATAAATGAAAGCAATTGGCTCATGAACTGCTGTTAAAGCAAAAACATAAAGTTGACATTTCTCTATTGTCTCCTTTTTGTATTTGGAGTGCTGTGAGAGACAAACAGCTGCAGATTTATTAGGTATCATACTCTGATGGATGCTTGGGTAATGTAATATCGTCTCATTTTTAGGGTTATTATATTTATGTGTAGGGGGTTTTGTGTAGCAGCTAAAACCTCAATTTAAATGTCAAAATCTGTGGTTACTCAATATGTTGTTCATATGTATGTTCTTCATCTAATTTGCATTTATCATTGACTTTATGTCCTTCACCACAGTTCCATCAAAGTAAAGTGTTCATAAGAGTCATTGCTTTGATTTACAAATGACAAGAAGTTTCAAAAAAGAGAGGCACACACACACACACGCGCACGCACACACACACACACACACACACCACACGCGCGCTTCCAAATCTCATTTTCTTAACTTCTGACATGCAATGGCAGGAAAATCAACTAAAGGATTAAAGAAACTGGAAGCAGACATAGAACAGAAATTCAGAAAATATGGCAACTATGACAAAGGAGGAAAAGAATTTAAAGATGAAAAAAAGGAAACAAACAAAATAAAAGCTACATTTTCAGAGAAGTTGAAGCAAAATGGCAGCCAGTGCAGTCCCTTACCAGGTTAGTTTTGTTACTAGTTCGAATACGTACGGGTATTCCCAGTAACTGGGGGTCCACCGGCTGACGGAAGGGAAGGGACTCAGGGTCCTGCCGGTACAAAGCTTCCAGGGTGGGCATCAGAGCCTGACGCAGCTCCTCCGGTTTAAAGACTGGAAGAGACGCAGTGAGAAAAACTCATGAGAAGTGAAAGATTAAGGGATGGAAGGTAAAGGGAAGAGAGAGGAAGGAGCCTCTCCTCTCTGCTGCGTTTGCATTAGATAAACTGGAGAATGGAGAGGAGAGATGGAGGGGGAAGAAACACAGCAAAGGGCCAGAAGCAGGAATGGAACCACTGGCTGCTGCTGAGGGCTGATAGCCTCTGTACATGGGTGGCATGCTCTACCAACTGAGCCACCGGAGCGCCGCATTCTACGGTATTTTTAAGTGGTATTTCAGAGTTTGTCCTGTTGATGACTCATCCTGCACTCAGGGTCATTACTAAATTTGCGTCTAATGAAACGTTTTCTCACTTATGACACAGCAGCGCATAGGAGGAGCATGGAGGGAGAAGTCATCCATTCACAAGAGAGGACGGAAGAGTGTCTGGGGAACAGGCCTGACGGTACACAAGCATAACTTCATAACTTCATTTAAGGATTTAAGTGAAACTGGATCATATTGCATGGAGAAAATATTTTTGCTTCCCTCTTGGTCCTCCGGCTGCTTAGTGTCAATTCTCTGTGATTTAATTACAGAGTTTCCTGACGGACAGACAGCTTTAGCTTCCTAAAGTAGATAAGTATAACCGTTAACTTCAATTAGCGGGCAACAAAACGGGTTTCAGCAGCCGCCACCTTGGTACTGTAGCCATTCCCTGACAACAAACTGGCTTTTGTTGGTCTCACAGGCTGCTGGAGGCCGTGAGTTCGTCGTGGTCATTGGGAGCTCTCAATCTGGGGAAAAGTCAGCTAATGTGACCATTGTCCTTCCTACACCCATGGACCCCTTTAGCTTCATGGCAGAGGGCGTAACACACAGCGCTACTGTAAACGCCAATCAATGTCTGAGACATGTCCCTCCCTAGCTCCTTCCAGGAGACATGGAAGAAATCATCACTCTGTTAGCAGTTGCATGGGAACTTTAAGTTCCCATGCAACCTATGCAAACCTATGCTCCATGTGGAAAATAACAGTAGCTGTTAATCAGCAACAGAGTGAAGATACCAAACTCACTTTTCTTCTTGCTCTGAGTGCTGGCTGGGGAGCTGTTGGTGGCTGTTGACCCTGAACCCTCCTCTTCCTCTTTGGGCTCTTTCTTCACCTCCGGCTTCTTGTCTCAGCTGTTGCTTCTGACGATGACACCGAGGATGAAGAAGTATCCATTGGCTCGCCTTTGCACCCATCTCCTGATGGCTTCTCTTTCTTAACCTGAAAGGAAGATTCAGTATCATGATTTCCTTCTCAGTGTTACACTCATTAAACTGAACATGAGACCTTAATCTCTTAATCTCTAATAAAAACCCTTTAGGCCAGAAATTTATTTAGACCAGATAAGCGTGTCAGTAAGTCAAGGTGGACAATCTTACCTCTGGTTGCTCCTCTGTCTTCACATCAGGATCTCCCTTGCCCATCTTTCCCTTTCCCTCTTCTTGACTGTCAGCCCCCTCATCCTCCTCCTCCTGCTTCTTCACTTCCATTTTGACATCTTCCTGACCGGGAGCAGGACCATCCACCTGGGCAAGCTGGGAGCTGGGATCAGCACTGCTGCTGACTGAGGCTGGAGAGGACACCTGTCCATCTGCTGTCAGAGAAGGCTTCGGAGATAACTGTGGCAAAAGGATGGAGATGTACTCAAGTTTAGAAATGTGAAGTTAGAAACTACAAAAAGGACATATTTTCTCTTTTCTTCTCTTTTTTCTTTCTTTTGTGATTTCCCACACTCACTCCCCACTGTTTTGTAATCCAATTCAAGGACTTTTTGATTAGTTAATTCTTCCTTAAAACTCATTTGTCCTTCAATATTTTTAGAGATGAACAACATGGATATCCTTTAATATACTATGTCAAATCAGATATTATTATAGCCAATATTTATCAGAATAAACAATTCCTTGACATTTACTGTGCATCACTAAATCTTTCAGAAAATCATTTGAAGACCATCCATTCATTTGCAAAACCTAAACTTCCTGGTCATTAAAAGAACAAAAAAAATTTCATTTTTCATTCAATTTTTCCATTTTATCTTTTTATTCTTATTCCCTGTATGTAAGAAAATACTAGAGAACAAACCATAAGTAGGGTTGTAGTTGCAACAATTAATCAACTATAAATCTATTGTTAAAATTACCAACTATTTTGATAATCCAATTAATTGGTTCTCTGATTTCACCTCCTTAAATGTGAATATTTTCTGGTTTCTTTACTCTTTTATGGCAGTAAACTGAATATTCTTTGGGTTGTGGGCAACACAAGTCATTTGAGGACGTCAACTTTGGGTTTGGAAAACCCTGATTGGCATTTTTCACTATTTTCTGACATTTTATAGACCAAACAACGAATCGGTCAATCGAGAAAATGATCAACAGACTATTCAACAATGAAAATAATAGTTAGTTGCCGCCCTAACAGGAATCGAACTCCCCACACAATTCAGAAGCAAAGACTCACTGAACCAGAGCAAGCGGGAATCTGGGGGCATCACTGACTGAGGCTCAGACAGGCAGTTTAAGGAAAAGTCTTGGGTTGGGAAAAGGGAGGGCAAAGTAGTGAAAGCTGGGTGATCTACTCACTGGGGTCTGCGGCAGCTGCAATGGCACATGGGCATTCTGGGTAGGCACCGAAGAAGCCTGACCTGCTTGGGGGCCTGAGGAAGCCACACCCCCAAGCGTCTGCTGTGGAAGCTGATTGGTCTTTTCAGAGTTTGCCACCTGTCCTGATGGCTGCTGCTGTGAAGCTTGCTGTTGTTGTTGTTGCTGTTGTTGCTGTTGCTGTGGAGGGGGCAGCTGTGGTGTGCCGGGGTCTGCGGCTGTGGGGTCTGAGAACCAGGTAACGTGGGAGGCGTCTGATGTGGCTGAGGTGTTAAGCTGCGTGCTGGTGAGGGGGAGTTTGTTCGAATGGGTGGGCAGTGAGGGTAGGAGTTAGGCTGGGTAGAGGTGGAGGATGGAGGCAGGCTGGGTAGAAGCCCAGGACCACTGGCACTACCAGGCCCCACGGAGCCTCCAGGGGCTCCGGAGCCTGGTGCAGAAGAGGCAGACTGTGCTGCAGGGCTGCTGACTGGGAGGGAGGGTGGCGTTGACATCTGGTTCTGCTACAGAGGACAGGACACAGAGGTTAGAGGGAGAGGAGAAGCCATGGGTCTCGGCTGTTATTTTAAACCAGAAAACTAATCTGTATTTACAGAAACTCTCCAGAGTAATGGAGAAACAATTATAGGTCTGACTGATAATAAAAAGTCACAACACTTGATTTCCAATCAGTGTCTTTAATTGTTTTCACATATGAACTCTGAATAATGTCCTAAGAAGCAGGTCAGGACACTGTCCGATTTGCTTTTTCACACATGTAGGACACAACAGGGGACTATCAGTGTCAGATGTGGTCTCACATGTTGGAATGGTTGGTTTAGGCAAGGGATGATGCCTGCAGAGCATGGAGGAGGAGGCGCATTTTTTACATTTGGGTACTTGCTGATACCGAGAACCGATATGAGTACTTGATGTCGTCACAGTTCTTGCAATGACATTAAAAAACATGTTTTTTCATCAGAAGTTCCTCACTTTTCTGTAACAAATTGTTGTTGCTGTTTCCTGCTGCTAACATTAGCAAACTCCTCGAACTCTACATCATGTTGGTTCTGTTGGATATTTTATGAAACTGCTTGTGTTGATGGAGCTACGTTTCATAAAGTGGAATCAGTTGTGGTGGTAGTGAGGAGTTTTATAAATGAGTACATGAGCACAGTATCGGACCAATACCTGAAAGTGGTACAGGAACAGGAAATGATCAGTACAAAGCATAACAGTACAACATCAACAACAAAACCACTCGCTCACTCTGGATAATGACCTGCATTATTCACGTGTGGCTCACCTGGACATTGGACGAAGGAAACTGGTGCAGACATTTGCGTTCACATATACAGCTCTTCTGGGTGATGTCTAGGTAAGTGCACAGTTGCAGTGCATCATGTGTGAAAGGGGCTTTTGAAACTTAGAATGTAGATTAATGTAATAGGGAAGACTGCCAAAAAGCACAAATAACCTGTCTTAAACCTCCTAAATAGAGCCAATAAAGAACTGTGATCCATCGTTCACAGTGGTCAAGAATTATGTGCCAAAATTGTGAAGACAGTTCAGTTAATTATACAGTATTCATCACTATCCATCAATTCCCACAAAGCTGCTCTGAGAATTGATGCCCGTGTTCGTCCTCATTCATTCAGCAGGTTTCCCCACATCCAACCGAAGATCTATTTCAGTTTCATTACATCACTTTATATTTTGTCTGCTTTTGCCCAAGTTCCCCTCGGCAATCAAACTCATCTCCACATTACGAGGTCCTATCACTCTGTCTCACTCTTAATCCTTACCGGTGGCACCGCAGTCTGTGCTCCTGGCTGGTTCATGCCAACAGGACCAGAACCACGTCCAGGACTGGACCCGGGGAACTGGCCTGGAGGGAGGTACTGGTTCTGTAACTGTGCAGCATTGGGCTGACCCATCCTTGTTGCTCCCATACTCATCTGGAAATGAGACAACAAGATATGTGTGAAGTCTTGGATAAATAAAACCATTTCAGCAAGCAGCAATATTTTTATGTTGCGTGAAACTTGAATAAACTAAATGTGCTTCCTCTGTTTTTTTCTGTCTCTTTGGCTTTTGTGCCACTTCCTCCAAATGGATCACAGCAGAGATTTCTCAATGTATTTACAGTAGATTTAGAAAATAGCATCTTAACCTTTAACACTCATGAGTATCAAATTTGAAATCATTTATATGACTTTCAACCATGAAGCTCATATAACCCTAAAGTTATCTGTGATGGAGATGCGCACCTGGTTCATTGGAGGATTAAGGGGAAGAGGAGGTGTCGACCTCTGGCCCATCGACTGCATCCCCATCTGACCAAACTGGTTCATTCCTAGGAGGTGAAGGAGCACAGGAATGAAATCAAAAGAGAGGTGAGGAGAACAAAAACACCCAAGCTACTGTCTAAATATGAGGGGAAAAAATACTGGAGAGACATACCTGCTGGGTTCTGCATCCTGTTGACCATCTGATTGGGTCCAGTTGGTCTGACCATGGACGGATCGGCATGAGGACCATCTGACAGGGTGACAAAGAGTTATGCCTGGGCCACACTACAAGACTTTCAAAGTCATTAGATCACTGTGGTGTTCACATTACACGACTCTGTAAATCTTGAAGTTGCTGTGCTCTGCACACTACATGATTGATCAGAGACAGGAGGTCACTAACTACAAGATCATTCAGCTGAGGAATCCCCCATCTGCTTTCTAAACAATGATTTGTCTCAAAAACATGCTAGAAGTGATATTAGATTATTAAAACTGAAGCATCAATGTGCTCAGTGTTCATATCATCTATATGACCTGAATATATCAGCGGCACAGATACTGATACTGAAGCAACAGTGTGCAGCATGTGCTGTCTTGCACTGTCAGACCTGTGCATTTCCACAGCTGCATCAGTGCTGCTGGAGGTGAAGTTCATTTTAACAACTTTAGTAGTTCTATATTTGGGCTTTTCTACAATCCGCTGTTTCACAGGATAAAACCGAAGCTGTTCTACCACCTCTCCCTCCCTCTCGACTCCACTCCTCTCTCAGCCCATGTCTGCAGCTCTCAGCCTGTGTGCTGTGTCTGCTCTTATTGTCGGAGCTGCTGCCTGGGTACTCGAGTTGTCCCCAACACGACCAGATATTAAACCTGCTTGAGATCCATCTCAGTGAGCTATTGATGAGCTCTGGATCACATTTTTTTTAACAGTTCACACATCGCAATCCTCGATCATCAGGGCAACTTGCCTTTGATCAGGGGGATTTGTCAGCAATATCCAGAATTTGTCTGCGAGTGGGAGAGCAGGGCTAAAATTGCATGACAGTATGTAGGAATCACAGATCTTTTCTTTAGGAACACTGAACACAATTAAAACCGCAGATGACTAAAATATGTTTGAATGGTGAGAAAAACTGTGGAGCTGGGCAAACAAACTTCATCAAACTTAAGTGTATGAGGCAAGTGTTGTGCTAGTGTGACTGTCTTTTTTGATCATGGTTTAGTATCACAGATATGTGCCAGGCAACATGAACGTTACTGATATAAAGGCTGAACAGTCAAATTCCTTTTCTATGATTTGCATGCCAGCAGTATGTATGCATGTATTCATGTGTGTCTACGCACACAGGTTGTGAGGGAGGTAAAAACAGTGTGTTTACTTACTAGGGGGTTGCCCCGGGGCCATGGGCGGCTGTCCCATGCTGTGCGGCCCCTGTGGGAGGCCCGGAGAGGCTATGCCAGGTTGTCCTGGCATCATGCCCTGCTTCTGGAGTCGTGTCCTCCTCTTTTCCTCCAGCTCCTTTTGGATCTTGTAGATCTTCTCTGCCAGCAGGTGGTAATACTCAGCCTACGAGAGACACAACACAAGGGCGGGATAATGTTACAACATTCATCGCAACAGTGCACAAACTAAATATTTTTATTTTTCTATTCCTTAACTGGAAACTGATCATCACTGGTCATACTACAACATGTCAAGAGTCTGTGTGTGTCAGTTTCTTACCCTACTATTGGCTGACTCGTACATGTCCCCCTCTACTTTTCGAGCGTAAGCCACCAGATTCTCCATGCGCCGATCCTTCAGTGCAGCTGGATCCGGAGTGGGGAAGATGGCCTGCACGCTGCTCTCACACATGCACAATCAGAAAGGATACACAGGTACAATTACATTAAGAACAGGGGCACCAAATTCCCATCCAGCTCCTGCCTATAGTGGGATTTTTGGAGGGCGCATGCATGACAGAAGACTCACAGTTTGTGGACAAGGTGGTTTCTAAGGTCCTGCGTGATGTCTTCATGCCAAGACTTCCTCATGCCTGCAGCAGAAGGAGGGGTGGCTGTGGGCATGGAGCCCAGGTTCCCCACGCCATCATTCATCAAGCTGAGGGAAGCAACACAGGACCAATTTTGACTGGTTTATGTCTGTTATAAGACAGCAGCCTGACTTTAAAAAAAGGGTAAATAGCTTTGACCAATGAAACGCACTCCTACCTCTGTGCATTCATGTTGCTGTGCAACATGGCGTTTGGCAGTAGGTTGGACTGCTGGTTGGGGGGTTGCACACCCACTCCACCATTCACTCCCATAGAGTTTCCTCCTGGAAAGAGGTAGATATACAGTCTGAAGGATATAGTTTTTACTTGTGAAATACTTACACTAATGTAGGAAAGTATCATAAACAACATTAAGGCTCAATGTGAATCTATGCACTGAAATACAATGAAACCTGTGTGACAACGACCAGGAGTCAGTGGAAGCCATTCACATCCATTGCCAAAAACAATCCAGTGCATACAAACACTTGGTACCACTTTATTTAAGTTCACATAGGTCCTGCGATGAGCAGGACCCATTCACTGATTAAAAAACGTGATTGTGCTTGAAAACTTACAAAAGTCTGATATTTTATTTGAGATTATTTTGTCATTCACGTCAAAAATGAACATCCATGCTTAGTAGGTTACCATATCATTTGTAATATGCACAATGGCATTACAAACTAACCCATGGTGTTAAGAGTCCTCATCCCAGGCTGGCCCTGCAGCCCCTGGTTTGGCATGTTGGCCTGGGGTGGCTGCTGTGGCATCTGGTTGCCCTGGTAAGTGAGACCTAGTGCAGCGTAGGCCCTCTCTATGGAGCTGGGGTCAATCTGGTTGGGAGGGTTCATGTTTGGAGCATTTGACTGTCCACCAGGCACCCCTGAACCTAAAGAGTTCACCAAACCCACCCCTGCACTGTTAACAAGAGCTGTTGAGAGAACAAGAGGGAAAACGAGAGGTTTGATGGGAGACAGACAAGGGAAGAGATAACAAAGGGTGAGAATTTGTGGATTCATGTCTGTTGTCATGCACTTTACTGATTAGTTACAGGATTCTGAATCATTTGTAGTCGGGCTGTCCCAGAATAAGATTTTTCAGTCGAATCAGATTTGGCTGTATAATACAAACAGTCAACAATTCATCCCTTTTCTTTATTCAGTTCAGTGTGCCACCCTATATAGGCCCACATGAGCATGTTTTACCAGGAAAACCTACTAATGCCTTTCTTCGTCTGTGATGTGAGAAGATCAGATTTTCACAGTCAGAGGAAGTTAAAGTGTGTATCCTATAGTGCAGTTATGTATCAGGAGACCTGCAGAGCCTCTCTCCCCAGATTGCAACAGCTGCTGTCACCTGCCCTGCACTTCTCCAACACGCCATGAATTAAGGTTTTATTTTGACTGAAGCAGAGTTGGTGATTGTTGGAACAGTGGGAAAAACGTGTAGTGAGTTTGGCTAGTGCAATAAAACAGCTGTTTCTGGTTAAACAGAATGCATCTTACTCTTTAAAAAATGTCTCTCATATAACGATCCTTTCCATAGCCCAAGCAAATAAGCCAGCATCATGCAGCCTGGGTGCTCCACAGTGCACTCTGGTGAGGTGGCTGATACCGCATCACCTGCGCTCTTTTTTTCTATCACTCTTCTTTGCTTCCATCAGTTAGTTTTGTGGTTTGTGGTGATTTAGAGACTCTGTCTGTAGAGTTTACAGCCTGTCATGCTGTTGCATTGCTCTTTGTACAATGACGCAGGTAAAAAACAAGAGCTGAAACTTGTTTACCAACCACTCTCTCTCTCTCTCAACCCACCCTCTCCGACCAATTAAATACCAGCACATGTTGTCACAAGGATTTTTTAAATAAACACACCAGCCAAAATAACTTTATGATTCCCCTTTTTCATACTTCCTCATTCAAATATTATCCTTTCCATTTTGTGAGCTTCTATCCATTTTATCCTGCTATTTTAATGCACACTGACAGACAAAAGATACAAAACAACTGCTCAACTGTTAGAATGTCTGATGATGTTTAAATTTTCAACTTTCAGGAACAAACCCTGATTTCAAGGTAGATCATGTATAATAATTCAATGATAAGAGCCACCAGGATACAGCATACTGCTCAAACCAACACACACATACACTCACACTGCTGATTCCTCTTGTCTCCAGCGTTTTTCAGCGGCAGGCATACAGGACAGTCGTGTCGTGTGCAATTCTTCCAATGAGAGATGATCTGTCTGGATGAGGCACAGTGCGCCACTGGGGGGAGAACAGACAGAAAAGGAGAGAAGTTTAAGAAAACGGAAGAAAAGTGAGAAAGAGAGAAGGGGGACAGGGAGGGAGAGCAAGTGAAACAAGAAATTGTGACAAAGTGAAGAAGGGAGATGAATAATGAGACAAAAAACAGATGAGAGAAAAAAGGAAAACAGTCAGTAGAGTCAAAAGGAAGAGAGAGAAGCCAGAGACTAAGAAAGTTATTGTATGAGTCATTCAGTGCAATAAAACTACGTCCAGATGAGAGAAGGAGAAAGGAAAATCTACAGTAGAACAGCCAGCTAGACAAAGAATAACTCATTTCGATACAATGAAAAACTGGGAGGCAAACCAAGAGGGATATAAACAACAAACAAGAACAAGCAAAAAAGAAGAAAAAATGAATTGCTGCAGATACATGACAACTTTAAACACTGTCTAGTGTTTATGATATAAACCACAAACCATAAAACCAGCAATCAGCATAATTCAGCAGACTCACCCTGGCAGGACTTGCCAGCCTGGCAATGAGTCATGTGGTTCAGCACGTTCTTCATGGTGCGGCAGTGGGGCAGGTTGCACTGCCGCACTTCCCCGTTGGCCTGTTCCCTCCGCTGGCACTTGTGCGCGTGGAGCAAGAGGACCAGCTGCTGCTGGATCAGCTTCCGTTTCTCAGGGTCTGCGGTAGGGGGCGCTGTGCCGGGACCTGCCCCCACAGCATTGAGCCCAACCTGGGCCCCTCCCACTGCTGCTGCTGCTCCGCCAACGGATATGCCGCCGACTGCTCCAGGCTGCTGCTGCTGCTGAGAGGCCTTGGGACAGCGAAGATGCAGAGACGAGAGTTAGACAAAAAAAAAAAAAAAACACAACATTTTCACGACTCTAATGATGCGGTATTACAGAGCCACTTCCAGTTACGGCTGCAGCTAATGATTATTTTCATTATTGATTAATCTGTCAATTATTCCCTCCATCGATTAATTTGTTTGGTCCATAAAATGTGAAAAAACTGGTGAAAAATGTCCATCAGTGTTTCCCAAAGCCCAGGGTGAGACACCCAAATGTCTTTTGTCCACAACCCAAAGACATTCCGTTTGCTGTCGAGAGGAGTAAAGAAATATGAAAATATTCACATTTAAGAGGCTGAAGTTAGAAAATTTGGACATTTTTATTAAAAAAAAAAAAAAAAAAGCTAAAAATGATTACTTGATTATCTAAATAGTTGACAATTCATTTAACAGACAATTCGTAATTGATTAATTGTTGCAGCTCTGCTTCCAATTACCAATTTGGTCACAGCTCAAAAGCTAACAAGTCGATGATCATTTTTTCCTAGGTGCAGCAAAGGCCACATCTGTAGTGTAATACCTTTAACTAGCTGAGAGTTAAAGGTAGCTAAATGATTCAACAAACGTTCTTTGAATAACGAGAGCAAAAAGTCTGTTTGACAACTATACTTCCAGCTTTTCTATAATTAAAAATAGGAAAACCACATCAAGATAGAATGAGAATTCTGCTCCTTCTCTTGGCTCTGTTTTTAAGCTTTAAGAAATCTAACCAGTGACGGGAAACTTTGACCAATCATAGGTCAGTAAGATATTCTCATTCTCAAAACATCAAGATTTGACTACCTGGGAATGGGACTCAACAATCAGACATCATTGAGCCACAAATCCAAAGCATTGGTAATTTCGCGACCTATCAATCAACTTTCTTTCTCCAGAATTGATTACTGCACCTTTAATCGATATTTCACTGGCGTTCAACTTTCACTCACATTACAGCTCAACCAAAGTGAGATTT
This sequence comes from Lutjanus argentimaculatus, assembly GCA_034769285.1. NCBI lineage: Eukaryota > Metazoa > Chordata > Actinopteri > Lutjaniformes > Lutjanidae > Lutjanus > Lutjanus argentimaculatus. The sequence goes on along the minus strand of JAWZSL010000024.1, from coordinate 10,671,576 downwards.
TTGATACTGGAAAAAAAAATCTGTAATGACATAAAAAAAAATGGACTCGAACCCTGACCCTCAAATGAAAACCCAAACAGAATTGTGGATGTGGAGAATCTGAACACCCCTATTAATTATGTGTATTTAGTTCTACTTTAGACCATTCGAGAGACTTCAGTTAAAAAGGGATCTTCATCTACAGTAATATAAGAGGCTTTTACAATGACTACAGAGCTTATCCAATTGAACAGAACAGAAATAAACAATTCCTACCATCCCAGGCATGCCTTGACCCGGTGGTGCCTTCTTGTCCATGTTGAACTGGTTGGCCATATTGTTGGGCAGGCCCGCCTTATTCTGGAGCTGTGGGCCCAGCCCTGCTCCAGGCATCCCCTGGCCAGCAGACTGGCCGTACGGACCACCATAGGGGCCCGCATTGGCCATCATATTCATCTGGAGAGCAGAGTGAAGGGAGGCAAAGAGGAAATGAGGTGGAGGGATAACATAGAGGAAGTTCAGAAGAACAAATCAGTTACTTTTCAGTACTTATAAAAGCACAATTTGAGAAGCCAGTCAACTAATATTCAAACATTCAAGAAAGAAATATGATAGATATTACAATATCATCTTACAGAAGTTTAAAAACTATATAGTATCCAACTACTACAACTAAATTGTTTTAAAATTGATCCAACAGTGCCACTGAGCCACTGAATAAAAACAATATGGAATCACTTTTCCAAACAAATGGATACTATTCTTTCATAATGAATTTCCATTGTGACCGTTCAGTTACAATATTATGTCCTCTTTCTCCTGACCATAGTTTGCTCTCCACTATAAATTAATACTACACAGACACGATCTAGGCTTCACAAACCTACAGTATTTTCAGCCACTTCAGTATCAGGACAAATTCGTAGTTATTTCACCAGCAGCAGAGCTACAATGCTGGTGCGCCGCTGCAGTGGTAAGGCAAAGAGGGTTATGCTTCTAGTCATGCTCCATAATTTAAGACTGTCATTTGCAATACAGCTTTCACACCTTTAGAACAAAATCACAACTGTTGTATAACATATTGACTAGCGAGGAGGTTAACCATCAATACCACAGAGCGAACAGTGAAGCACCTCTGAGTCCAACACATAACCACACTCACACCTGCACTCGCTGTGGAAACTCGTCGTCAGTTAGTCTCATATGAGTAACTACTACCGTCAATAGCGTCACTCGTCTGAAAAGACGAGTCTGCTTTTGGTGCTGTATAACAGCAAACACTGTTTAACTGAATCAAACCCAAGTGTAAATAGCTTTTGGGTGAACTTACCATTAAGCTTCCTTTTTGAATGACTTAACTGAAATCAAAAGTCTTCAGTTCCATTCAGACACATTTTTTACCAATTCTTAGCAGCAATTTCAAATTTCAGTATTTTACATATAAATGAGGCAGTGGGCTTTAACATGTACACTTCCAATAATAATCTTTTATGCAATGTCCATGGTAGAGCTAAACATATTTAAAGAAAAAAAAATTAATTCCACATTGTTGTGTAAATGTCCCTAAAATATAGCGAGGGATTACCTTTTTAAAATTTAAAACAACGCCACAACATTTCTACTGTAAAGGAGTTTGTCACTGCTGAGGATCTTTTTATATTTTATCAGGCAGGTGTAGGATTCAGCAGAGGACCACCAGAACGCACATAGTTTAGACCAGCATTTGGAGCATTTAACCCTCAGTTAAAATTTATAGCTTACCCCAACATTTATTCTAACACAGATGCTGCTGAGATGTCAGTTCTAGAGCTGCAACAATAATGTATGAACTGTTATTAAATTAATCTGCAACTATTTTGATAATTAATTGGTCAAAGTATTTTAAAAAATTATTCTCTGATACCAGCAACTTAAAAGGTGAATATTTTCTGTTGTTTTTTTAATCCATTATGAGAGCAAACTGAATATCTTTAGGTTGTGGGCAAAACAAGACATTTGAGGATACCATCTTTGGCCTGGGGAAATGCTGATCAACATTTTAAACTAAATTGATCAATTAATTGTGAAAATAATCAATAGATTAATGGAGAACTAAATAATTGTTAGTTGCAACCCCAGTCAATTCCTTGCTAGCAACAGGAGTGTATTGCCGTGGCCCTGCTGAGTTGAGAGTGCTTACCTTGTTCAGTGCTCCGGGTTGCTGTGGTCTCATCCCTGCTTGACTCCCAGGTCCCATTTGCTGACTGCCCTGCTGCTGCTGTAGGGTTTCCGCCAACAAATTACTATTGCTACCCATGCCTGCACTGCCAGGGTAACCCATTCTTGGCGAGCCATTCATCACCTGCCCCCCCATCAGGCCTTGCTGCTGCTGTCCAGGATTGCCCTTCTGGGCACCCATCATGGCAGCTGCCCGATTAAGTCCCGCCACCCCTCCAACCATCCCAACCTGCTGCATTAATCCAGGTTGCTGCTGGCCTTGGGGGGGCATGCCTTGAGGTCCACCAGGGGAGACACCGACACCCCCCATCATCCCCATGGAAGCCCCGGGTGCTGCGCTGTTGGACGTAGGACCACCCTGCTGTGCTGGTGCTCCAGCACGCAAGAGCTCAGACAGCTGTTTGTGTTTCGCTGCTGCATCCTGGCCTCCCAAGCCAATCCCTCCTCCGAGCCCTGCAAGACTGGTATGGAGTTGGTTGACATCCCCTCCATTGGTCAGCCCCAGGTCTGAAGAATTGATGAGTTCATCTGGGAGGTCGTGCTCCAAGTCAAAGAGGGAACCAAAATCTAGGCATGGAGGAAAAGAAACAAAAATCATGCCAACTAGAAAACTAAAAGAACCTCAGGAAAGTGAACTAAAATTTAGGATCTGCACAGAAACAGCTACAGTTTTTCAAAAATAATTAAATCAACTTGCATCTTTTAAGTGTGTTACAGCTCTGACAGTTTGAAAACTGTCAACCATTAATCTGGAGCCAGTGCAGGAGGAGCTGCCTCTCACAGCATGGACTGCTCTCCTGGGCATCAGTTTGTGGTTTGATGGGGTGCCAAACATGGAGAGTGAACGCAGTAGGGTCAGGGTGAGAAGCCGCAGAGGGGTAAACACTACAGTGCCTAGGTAGGTGTGTGCATTGGATCTACAGTTACATGGTGCAAGAGCATGAAACAGGGAAAGTATCAGAAGTCATACCTATGGTGACAGGCAGTCAGTTAAAGATGGGAAAGTTGTTTGTGATTTTTACTTATTTCAGTATACTCCGTTATTTTTATTGTGTAGATCTTGAATCCAACAAAATACAGAAAGCAGCAATATCTCTAGTTTAACAATAACAAACCAAGTTGTTCTCTCCAGATGGCCCCACAGAAACATAACCTACGCAGTTTAGCTTTTTCTAATGGCTTCTAGCATGTCACAATCTCTCTACGTTCTCTTGAAAATCCATGCAGCTGTGAAGCTGTGCTGTGCTACTCTTTGACTTGATGCATGAGTTCCTGACTTTTCTCCTTACTCCCCGCATCAGGAGCTCAGATACTGTAGGAAAGTAAACATGCACCGAGCTTGAAATTCACATTAATTAATCTTCTGACACAGTTGGAGAGCTTTGTTACGTGACAACCAAACTTTGCACAGTTAACATTGTGAATTATACAATCAGTACATATAGCAGTGTGGGAAATTAGCACCAGTCAAATGCTGGTAAAATATGAATATGTGGCTGTTAGATTTTAGACACAAAATAATGATGTACTGTTGCATTGCTGAACATGAACACATTTTAAAAGTAAATTTCCTACCACGTCTAAAAATATAAATTATTTTCTTATAACACACTGTGGACTTATAAAGGAATAGTTCACCCAAAAGTGGAAGTTCAGTCATTATCTACTCACCCTCGTGCTGATTAAAGGACAAGTTTAGTTTTTCATTCCACAAAACACTGCTGGAGTTTCACAGGAAAACACTTTGCAGAATCTCCCAAACAATACAAGTGAATGATAACCAGTTATCAAACGTAAGAAAACAGAAAACAAAACAAACAAACAAAAAAAAAAACTCAGAAATTGCCTCCATAATGCTCGTCTGGTGTAATCCAGTCTCCTAAAGGCCCAACATGCCAAGTTGACTTGAAATACGTTATTTACACCATGTTTTTTTTTTTGTTGTAAATCTTCACATTCACACCATCTGAACTGGGTATATGTGGTGTAAAGTAATTGTTATTTTATAGACTGTGATAGGAAATTTACTTTTTTAAAATGTGAAGATCTGCCAGCCACTGGCAGATCAGCATTTATGTTCAACCGCAATTCAAAAGTAAATCATTATTTTGTGTCTAAAATCTAACAGCCACATGTTCATATTTTACCAGCATTTGACTGGTGCTAATTTCCCACACTGCTATATGTACTGATTGTATAACTCACAGTGGAAAACAGTGTCAACTAAATGCCTAAACCACCATGATTCTCTCTGTGCTGGTTACAAAAGGATGCAACAAGAGGAGGTGATGCCAAGAGTTTATAGCTTCTTGCTAAAGATGTGTAAATGAATTGGTTTTCAATGGACAGCAGTTTCAGTCACAATCAAAGTTAAATACATTGAAGTGGTCGGTTTGGGAGAAGTGTTGACTCGTTTTGAGAAGTGAAGTGCAGCGCAGTGTCACCGTGCACAGTCAGACAATGGAGGCTCAACAAGAATGGGCTTCGTCGCTTAAACACAATTGAGAAACTTAAAAAAAAAAAGCCTTTGAACAAAAAGACACGAAAGAGCACATTTCAGAGACGGCGGCTGATTTTGCCCTTTCATTTACACGCGATAACAGTTAAAATGGACACACGGCTACACGTCGGTCCGGACACAACTTTGATGAAGTGTGGAACAATAGCTACACAACAATAGTTCAACCACAAACAAGAGTATCCGCTAACAACACGTGAAGGACGTTAAATTAATCACCACAAAAATCTTCCCGCTACAGTTTCAGAAAAGAAAAAAAAAAGTTACCGTGATGACCAACAAGGTTTAGCTTAGATATTTATAACTTATTTTCTTTTGCTAGCCACAGCTACCGAGCTCAGCTGAGCCGGTGCTCGGTAGCTAGTTAGCTAGCTCGCTCGGTCACCGTTACTTTTCTCCTTAAACTAGTTTGGAAAACCTTCATTCTTCTCTGTGTGTTTTTAAAGTATTCGTGAAGCCTGGTGTTTTACGTGCACGTGCTCTAATCCTTTCCACATTATTAACTTTAATAGTAAAAAAAAAAAAGACAACTTGAAGCGAACTGGAGTGACTCGACTCTTCCATTGTTTGGAGGTGGACCTTATAGTTGATAGCTAGTTAGTTAGCCTGTTGAGGCTAACGCATCAAAACATCCCCGCTGCAAAGTTGCTCCAGCCGCCAGCACTACGTCCTATCTTCGTCTTAAGCAATCCACATGGTCAGACTAACCCTTTTAAAACAAGCTTGGAGTGTGTTTATCTTTAAAATAATTACTTACGGAGCAAATCTGTGTCAGATTTACTAAGTTGGTGTGCAACTTCTACAGGCACCTCCAGGACTGACCCGTAATTAAAACACAAACAGTCGAGGCTAGTTTATGTTTTGTGTGCAGATAATGAATGCATGCGATATATTTACCATTTCCATCACTGGCAGACACCGATAGAGCTGGAGAGGACAGCTTGGGCCTCTTGGCTGAAGGCGGGCCGGACTCCAGGACATTATCGGCCATATTTTTTGACGAATTAAAAAAAAATGCTGTAGATCCACGGAGGGCAGACGTATTTCCCTTATTTGCGTCTCCTTATCCCTTTAAGAGACGCTTCTGATCGCTCCCCCACCGCTTTGGGGGGGGACGGTAGGGGAGAAGACGGCAATGTTGAACTCCTTCCCTCACAGTTCTCCCTCTCGGGTTTATTCCTCTCTCTCTCTGCAGATATCAGTCCCCCTCCCCTGTCGGAGATTTCGTTTCTTCGCAGATTTGAACAGGAGGAGGTGGGAAGGTGGAGTCGGCAAAAAAGGCAAGCGTGCGGCCCTCTGACAACCTCATGTAGCCTCTTCTGCGACACAAAAACTGTCCCAAGATCCGTCCTCCGTGCTGCGCTCAGTCCTGTCCGCCATAGTCGGCGGAGAAAATCCTGAATTTCAGGTCTGAATCGCTCCAGTGGAGAACCTCAGTCAGGGCACGAAATGAGATCCAAAAAGCACAAGTCAGGAGTATCCTTGCTTTAACTTCTGCAGGATGTGCTCTCATGCAACAGTTATGAGATCCTCGGTTGCATTTCTCTCACCTGACCAGACATCTCCCGGCTAGCAATGCCACTAGTTCCTCTCAAAGACCAAAAAGGCAAGTCGACCGGTGTGTGAGGACCACAAGAAGTAGTCTTAAAATACAGTTAAAGCGTGAGTGGTACCCTCAAGTGCAATACTGAGAGAAACAACTTGCATTGGCTTAGCAGTCACTGAATAAATAGTAAAACAGTTCTGCAGAAAGGTGAAAACACTGGAGTCCTACACTTGCACGTAAAAAAAGAGGATCTATTGCGGATGTATATTCCCATGCATGAGTTTTCTTTTGCATGTGCATGCTGACTAAATTGTGCACTTAGTGTTTGACCATGCAAGGCACTGGGTCAGAAAGAGCAGACTCGTATTGCACATTTGGTTGTTGCAACCTCCCCCCCCTCTTTTTTTTTTTTTTTTTTGCGCGATTATGCCGATTGCAGTCAGCAGGGTTTGGCAAAGGTTGAAAATAGAAAATCTTGTCAGAAATCGCTCCTCTTGTGCAATCGATTCCGATGCTGCGGACTTATATATTCTTTGAAGGATCAGTTCTTGGGGGCAATCGCAGCGCGGATTGCCAATCAGCGGGCAGTCAGATTGATCCAATTAGTTTTATTTTTGCAGAGGACGGTCTGTGGGGTTACTTATCTTGTGCTCCAGAAGAGGTTCCTCCTCCGGCTTTCGCGTGGTTTCAACACTTGAAATCTCAGATAATGCAAAGAATTGTTAATATCTCCAAAAAAAACATAACACTGCCTATTGAATGTCTTGGCAAGGCAAGTGAAGAGAAAAAGCAAGATATTAACCAAAAAAAAAAAAAAAAAACCCGGAGCACAGCTACGGCGACAGGCGAAAATGTGATAAAAACTGACGATGGGTCTCTGAGAAATTATGGCTATTTCGGAAGCGGAAAGCTTCAGATCGGCACACTAATGTTGACACCCCCCCTCAAATATTCTGGGCTGACAAAATCCTCTCATTGACTCTTTGTGATGGAGAATGCCCCCCCTTCGTGTTGATCCTGGCAATTTTCCCCCCTTCTCTTTAAACCCGTCTTTCTTTCCACCTCTCCCTTCTGCCCGGCAGCAATTTATTTATATAATTGTCTATGCGGACTCTTTCCTTCCTCCGCGACGGACACATAATGATCTTTCATGTTGATGTTTTCCCTTTTTTCGCAGCTTTTTTTTTTTCTCCCCCCCTCGTTATGATAATATATAGCCCTCTTCCGCCTCTCCTCTCCGCAAAACACCCCCTTCCTTGGATTTTTCGGAGTATTTCCTTCTCATGCACTCATATATATATCACCGACTCGGTTTTCCCTCCACTGACGTCTTATCTTTTTTGGTGATGCTTCCCCTCTCTTGATAACACGGACGGGATATCGCCACTCTTATTTCCCGCGGCGGTTCCCGGAGCGGCTGCGGTCGGCTGCCGGAGTCGCTCCTTCTCTCGGTTCTCCTCCTGTTTCTGACGGTCTGTCCGCACAAACAAAATGGCGGCTTGTTGTTTCTACTCCTCTGATACGGGGGGGGAGGGTTGGAGGTACAGCAACATTAGGCGTGAAGGGGAGGAGGGAGGGAGGGAGGGAGGAAGGGAAGAAGAGAGGGGAGGTTGTCTTCGTAGGTGTTCGGGATTGTCCGGAAACCGGTTCCGTGCTCATTCGGCAGTCGCCGATTTCAATCTGTAGGGGACAGTGGAGCTCCACTTTAATCAGCTACAGTGAAGTCAGCAGCCATCAGTGGTGGGAAGTAACTGACTGCAGTCACCCAAGTACTGTACAAAAGTGCATTTTTGAAGTATTTGTGCTTTTTTTAACATTTATACTACTCATACACTTACTTCACTGCATTTATGTTGTGCTTTTACAACTTTATCTGACAGCTAATAGTCACTTAATAGATTATTTTAGTTCAGAACATCTGATCAGTCTGATCATTCTTGCGATGTGATTTGTTCAGAGGTGGCAAAAGTTACACACAGTCTGTTCTCAAGTGAAAGTACAGACACTTATGTGAAAAATACTAAAAGCAGAAAAACTGATTCAACTTCCTCATGAAAAAAAGTGAAAAAAAAAGTACAGGCCCTGACACGTACTACAAGTAAAAAGTAGCCACCTGAAGAACATTTCTACCAATTTCTGTGCAAAGCTAACAGAACCGCACCTTTTCTCTGCAGCCTAATCTCCCTCTCTGACTGTTTTGTCTTATTAGATTTTTTTTGCGCCATTTTCCCCTTGTTACGTCTTATATGTCCTTTTCCATCTTGTTACATCTTTTACGCCTTTTCCATCATTTTTGTTTTGTCACATCTTTTCAATCATTTTCATCTTGTTACGTCTTTTTCGTATCGTTAATTTCCATCTTGTTGTGCACTGTTGATCCATTTTTGTCTCATTATTGTATTTTCCATCTTGTTGCGTGTTTTTTACACCATTTTCATCTTCTGTCTATGCCATAATTTTAGTCTTGTTACAAAATAAATTTGTGTAGGCAAAGTGACAGAACTTGCCTTTCCCTCATGACACCACTGTGGGACCCTTGAGCAAGGCCCTTAACCTGAACTGCTGCAGTGGCTGGAAGACAAGATTGTGGTTGTACTGGGCAGCTTCCATAACATTTTTTTTAACTTAATTTATTCAGGGAAACTTCACAGAGAGTAAGCCTTTCTTTTGGTAATGATAAAGGGACAAGTGCTGCTTTTCCATTTCCTCACCCAGATTTATTCTGACAGTCTGCTGGACTGAACAGACAACTTTCCGGTCACAAACCTGCTTCTCTATTCTTTAGGCCTCAACTGTCCACTGTGAATCTGTAATTGTGAGTGTGATCAGGGCATTCCTGAAAAAGAGCATTTCTCTTTCACTTGCATCTTCACTTTGTGTAGAGATCAACTTTGGTGAACTCTGACCAGCAAAGTCACAGCCTCAAACAATAACAAAGATGAGTGTGCATCCCCTCAGCAGCCGATGACGGCTCCACTGCATTCACCTTTTTGTGATCGTGCCATAAAGGTGAAAAAAAAAAAAAAAATCGTATCATGTCATTCATCATGAATAACCTGTGTCAAATCAACATAATTTATTAGTTATGCAAAGAAAGAATAATTAGTTCTTTTTAACATATATATAAACATTTCCTTTAAAAGAAATCACATTTTTCTGGCTACTGAAAAGACAATAATTCCCACACATATACAACACCACACACAAACTCTTTTCAGTTTACATTTTTAAGCCATTTCAGTGCATTGGTATAATCATCACTATCATCCCACGTTTATCAGGAGCAGCTGTTTCAGACGGGTTCTCTGTTCAACACTTGTGTGCTTAAACACGGTGGTGTGATGATTTGACATGCTCTGGTCTTTCCCAACCATCTTATATCACATGTACGACATGTTCGACATTTGGTGTTCTAATCTTTTATACTGTAACAGTAGCTGGGAAATAGGGATGTATTTTTGTGTGTAAGAGCCAAATGAAGTGCATGTATGTAGGTTTTAAACTGCTGAATGTTGAAAGACACAAACATTTATATCATGGTGTGTTATGATGGTGGCAAACCAGAAAAACATAAATACTGTAGGAGTGAAGAATGAAAATGATTACATGATTGTTGGATGTAACCACTGTGTCTTCAGATGAATACATACTTGATGTAAGAGGTTATCTGTTGTTCCTAAGTCTTTATCGATAGGTCAGCACCAGATTTCACGTGCTGATAGCACCATCACAAGATGGACGTATTGTACATGATTGGTCTCCATGTGGTATGTCTGTCATTACTGTAAACCCTTAAAACACAACTAAATCAACCTTTACTGTACTGATGAGCTCTTCATGATCATTAGGGTGGAAACACACTTAATGTGTGCTTGTTTGGTTTTCACATTTTACGTTTACACAGACTACAAATTCACCAGCAAAATCTATCCACACCTGATTTCTACATTTTTGAGGTCTTGCTGGGAAAAAAACCAAACTCTTCCAGTGTGCTCCCACCTTTCATGTACCTGGGCCCTGAGCCTGATGATGTCATCACCATGGAGACGGTTAAAAAGAACACCACGCTGCCTGCCATCGACGCTGTGGCTCACTTGGTCACTTGTCTGTCTCTCCCTGCCCTATCTTTGGGCACAGGCCCGCTCTACATCAGCGATGGTCTTTGGTGCGTTACGGGACAGAATCAGAGGACCCCCCTTGTCTCTGATCACCACATCATCCTCAATCCTGACGCCCAGGCCCCGGAAACGCTCTGGAGCCTGGTCATTATCCTCACCAATGTACAACCCTGTAATAGCAGAGGGAAAATTTTTGAAAATGTATCAAAGCAAGAATGACATGAAACATCAAGGAGAATGAACAAACTCAAGTTCTGAAAAGGTTTGGACACTATGTAAAATGTAAATAAAAACAGAATGCGATAATCTACAAAAACTTTTTAACTTCTATTCAATTGAATAAAGTACCAAGACAATATATTTAATGTTCAAACCTTTATTTTTTCTTGTAAATATACATTTCTTCTAAATTGAAAGTGAAATTCTTTCTCATTCTTGCTTGGTAAATGACTTGAGGTGCTCCGTTGTCAGATTTTGTGCTTCATAATGCACCGCACATTTTTAATTGTGAATTTGTCAGACCACAGCACACTTTTCCACTTTGCGTCAGTCCAACTCAGATGAGTTTGAGCCAAGAGAAGTGAGTTTCTGGATGTTCTTGATATATGACTTTGCATAGTAGCATCTTAGCTTGCATTTGTAGATGCAGTAACAAACTGTTTACTGACAACAGTTTTTTTTCAAAATGTGTCCAAGAACATTTAGTAATATCCTTACATACTGTACATTCATGTCAGTTTTAAATGCACTGCCGCTTGATGGGGTCAGATTCAATGGGCATTCAATTTTGGCTTTCAGCCTCGCCTCCTACATGCAGAGATTTCTCCAGATTTTCTGAATCTTTTAATGATAATATGTATTGTAGATGGTGAAATCCTTACATTTATTGAAACTGAAACGTACTTAAACTGTTGGACTATTTGCCCACGCAGTTTTCCACGAAGTGTTGAACCTCCCCCCATCCATCCAAACAACTTGGAACGTGTTGCAAGCATCAAATTCATTTAAGTGTATATTTACAAACGTTTATCAGGTTGAACATTAAATGTTCATCTTGTCTTTGTACTGTATCCAACTGAATACAAGTCAAAAATAATCTGCTAATCATTGCATTCTATTTTTATTTACCTTTTTCACAGTGATCCTACTTTTTTTTGATATTACGGTTTGTAGAATAGATAGTAATGGGGGACTGTAATTGGGAGAAATTTTGTGAGTGTTTGCAGTTTGGGTTTTTATGAGCTGATTTCAGCCAGATTATTGATTAACACAGCGCCGGCTGCAAATAAAGAGAGAAATAGTGTATTTGCCTGGTTCGATAGTGATGGCCATTCCTGGTTGAAGAGGCTGGGAGCGGGACAGCTCAGGGGTGTCGTGGACGTCCATGCCGAGGTAATGGCCAACGTGGTGGGGGCAGTACCGCCGTGCAGCCTGGGACAAGAACAAACAAACAAAAAAAGCTTTAAGCAGCTGTATGCTGAACGTTAGTAGCGTAAAACCACAGTTTCCCAATATTTTTGAATGGCTTTGCTATCATTTAAGTCAAAAAAGCCCTTTGACCTGTAAACATTACTAACAAGAAGGTCAAACAGCACTGCTTCAGATGCTGGTGGACAATGTTTCATCATGGGTGTAAAATAAATGAATCAAACAGATGTTGCTGTTGTTGTGGACTTCAGAGTTACCTGCCAGATTCATTTGTCTACCCCTGTTCCTGGAAGGTGAAATTTGCATGACTTCACAACACCCACCTCTCCATCATCATCTGTTTTTATCATCTGTTATGAGAGAACATCCTGATGGGGACATGTCTGCACCAGATTTCATGGCATCCATCTAGTAATGGTCTTGACATCTCACTCAAAACCACAAATGTGAACCTCATGGTGGTGCCAGAGGAAAAGTAAGAGGATCACCAACGACAGTGCTAGGATACATCATCTGGAAACCACAGACGTCAGTACAAAATTTGGTGCCAATCTAGATATTCAAATACTGAAAACTTAAACCTGCTGGTGGCAGCAGAGCGAAAACCATAGATGATAACCAAACTCTGCAGGCTTCATCCTCTGGGGAACATGAATATCTGTACTATCTTGGAAATACACCCAAAAGTTGTTGAGACATTCCAATTTGGACTAAGAAGAATTAAATGACAGACTGACACCATTAAAGCCACGCCACTAGCATGTCCAACAATCAGATACCCAGAGGGCTGATATGAGCCCAGCTTTGAACAAAGGTCTCTCACAAGGGAAACCCTTCATCAAGCAGCCAACGTATCCTCACATGTGCAAAGTTTATGATTCTTTGTCTTGAAGAATTAATCTCAGTCCACTGTGCATCAGACTAATCCTTGGCTGTCAAAAAACATCCTTTATTACAGTACAGTACTTTTTTCTTTTTCTGTTTTTTTTGGAGACACCAGTTGAATACATCTACATTCAGCTTTGGTCTGGCTCGCTCGTTTTATTTCTCTGAAATGAACCACTCCAGGAAACGAGTGCCTCTACTATGCAGAGTTCTACAAGCATATTGTGTTTCATGGAGGGCCATAATTAGGTCATTTCATCATTTACATTGGCCGAGGGAGCTTATGGCTATTTCCTGACCGCAAACCACTGGCAAGGACATAAATAAACTCTACCAAAAGTGTTTAAATTCAACACCCAGCTGACATTGTAACGATGATAATATCATCATGTCTCCCTCTGGTGTGGTTGATTGATATTCAGCAACAGGGCGAGACTTTAATTTACATTAGCAATATCAAAATATAAAATACTGAGTGTTCGTATGTGTCTGGAAGCACAAATGCACAACATTTTTGTTCGTTATTAGCAGAGTGAAATATGATCTCGGGCTTGTTCATCAGGTTTCTTAACTGAAGGAGCAGCTGAATATTTGTATCTGGGAGACATAACTTTCTTGCACAGCAAATAATTTGAACTCATCTTAATAAATCTTGTTGCTTAGCACAAAAGCCAAGAGCTGCATATTTATTTTCACAAACCTGATCATCACATAGAACGGAACAATCTACCAGCTGGAATCCACTCTGTTTCTCTGATTATTACCTTCAGTACGTCAGCGTCACTGGTACTGGCCTTGACGATGCCTAGCTGCCTGAGCTGCCGTCCCAACAGAGCCAGCATGGTACTGTAGATGTGATCCAGGCTGACGCCCGGGGAACACAGAGACAGACATGAGCGCTGGACGTCCAGGACGGCCTCGTACAGCTCAGCCTGGGCAGGGCTGAATCTGGCAGGAGGGAAGTGAGAGCAGCAGACAGTTAAGGTGTGGTTTTTTCGTCTGTCATTGGTTAAAAAAAACAAACAAAACTCAATCAAACACAATCATACCACATTTTCATTCAATTTATAGAGGCCCTAAAATCTAGACAGCTGGAAGATTTCAAAACAAGTCATAAGTCACAAGTATAAAGTTAACAAAACATGTAACGACCTGAAAATATTGTATGAGAGAAAAAAGATGAGGGTGAAACAAAGAGGGAGAATTAATGTAAAGAATGTAAAAATTTGTAGCACAGGTGCAAATCTATACACAAAAACTGTGTCTAAGTGCGTTCCCTGTCAGATAGCGTTTTCCATTGCGGCGCCCCCTCACTGCTGAAGGGTGAGGTATGGTTAGGCAATAGCAGATTAAGGTAACAGGGAACATGTATCAGTACACAGATTTCGAGACCACACGTGTAGCTGCCACAGCGGCACAAAATTAATACCACTTGGAAACACTGGGAGGCTGTTGTCTGTTTCCATTTTAATGCTTCAGATTATTTTGTCAAACTTACTTTCCATTCACTGGCCATGTTCGGGTGATATCACTGACGTAACCAAAGTATTCACATCCACCATCAAGCAGCACCATTTCACCATCCTGAAGGAGGAGAGGAGTTAAGAATGGTTAATGTGATGTTCATTGCATCGGATATGACGGGACTGATCGTTCAGCACATTCAACACCTTCCTTTACCTTGATAATCTGGTTGTTGTTTATGTAGTGCAGAGTATTGGCTCGATTCCCTCCAGCAACAACAGGGGGATAAGCCAGGAAGTTGCCGCCATGAATCCGATTCTCAAAATCAAACTGGAGGAAGATTTTATGTTTAAAAAAAGGGCTGCAAGTCTCATGTTTGTTGTAATTTAAAATATCAACAACAAAAGCAAAACACAGTAACTACACATTTGGTGAGAAAGCAGTAACTATAAAATGGGAGTTAAAAACTGCACTCAGTTGTTAATCTTTGAGTGCTAGAAGCTTGTCACACTGACTACAATATCTGCCATGGCAAAACATATCATATGACTATGTCAAATTAAAAAGTTTGTGGTAAGCAAGCATTCAAAAGCTAAGACTAAACTGTTGATTACTTGCTGATTATCTGTAAATTAAAAAAAACTAATTCTGTTGAACTGACATCTTGGTAATCCAGTTAATTTTTCTACATAACTTAAGGAGGCTGTTGTAGATGGATGTTGATAGAGGCCTAAAAAGGCACAAACTATTTGACAGTTTGCCCGCCCTTTTAAATAAACGCCACTGTTTCAGTAGTTACTGCTAACTCTCTTTGTGGTGCTGTTTATTCTGCCACTAACATGCTTCCCCAAAACATGTTTGCGGTAAAACTGCACAGTCTATGAAGTGCATCAGGGACAACAACAGTTTCTAACTTTATTTCTTATAAATTTCAGGTTATTTTTCCCCAATAGCATTTAAATTCTCATAAACAAATTATTCCAGTGTTGCACAAAAATACAGAGACATGAATCAGGTTCTTCAGAACAGAACGGCATTAATTTGATTCAAACTAGGCAAATCCTGGACATTGTCATGTCAGTCTTCTGTCCACCACTTCTAACTTTTTGAGGGGGCACAAAAAGAAAAGTTGTGAAGAGCATAGTGTCAACATGCTTCTTATTAGTTGATCCACAAATCAAATCTTTCCTGCACAGTGGACAAGCTTTTAAATAAAGAGACTAATGCAACAAATCTGGCATATATTAGCAAGAAGTGATTATCAGGCTGTAATAGTTTATTACTAATGGATACTACTACTGTTTTCTTAAGAGTAACCTGGTTTCTTTTGTGCATGTAAACATACTGCTTGAGGAAATAATTTTCTGTGTGATCCTCAATGAATACTCTTTATCAGCAGTTGTAAATACAGCATGTTGTTTCTTGTTGAAAATGCTGACAGAATAATTTCAATTAATTTGTCCATCATGTCCAGTCCTAATGAGCAAAATCTTTTCAACTACCTTGGCAAAGAGCACCGCCTCATCCACATCTCCTTGAGACAGAGCCATCGTCCTCCTAAAAGCCTGAAAGACAAGGTTTCAAGTACTGTAGGAGCAAATACACTGTACATCCATCTTAAAATAGTCCCAAGAAGTGTTGGAAGAAGTAGTAAAGAGACACTGTTGCATCACAACATGAATGTAAGATGAAAATGCTGCAGGTATTTATTAGTAAATGAAAACAATGGTGTCGGCACTATAAGTCATTGAAACACCAACCTGTGCTGTAATGTGACCTGCCTCTTGCATGAGTGCTACCTCTGCTGAGCTCTTGATGGCCCTGAGGGAGTGTATGAGGGGCCTGAGAGAGCGCGGCATCGACAGCGCCTCCAGCACGGGACTCACGTGAGTCTGGTGGAGCCGAGGGTGGGCGGGCTGAGAACTATCATACCACAGCATAGTGCCTAAAAGAGGAGCAGAGTAGAGAGAAGAGAGCAGGCCTGTTAAGTTTGGATTTCTCCATATGTTGACATGCTACACATGGGGCTATAGTAAGAGCAGTAAGTAGCATATAAAGAGTTTGGTGCAATAAGTAAGCATTTTAGTTCAAAACATTCAAAAAATACTTAAAATTATCACCAGAATGTGAAAAATAAACAGTATTGATGTTATGTCAAAGGCAACTTTGTATTATATTGCAAAGAAAATTTAATTAGCATGCTAGCCAGCTAGCCCCCCCGTGTAAAATACTGTCACATGTACAAAACAATGTTTGTTATTTTTCCTAAAATCCTTTCTACTTGTTGGCTAGAAATGAGTAGTCAGCTTTTGATTATTTCTGTGTAAAATCAAAGACCCATTATTTAAAGAAATACAATGAAAGTTCTACCACAAACTTTCGTATGTGGCCATTCAAACACTATTTTAAAAAAAGTTGGGAAAATTCATAATTTCAAGGCAACTGCCTTCACAAGATTTTTGAGTTTTGAATCAAACTCAGACTCTTCAGTTTTGAAATAAACTAACAAAACTTTGCTGAACTATAGTCTTTTGTTGAGATAATTAACTTTTCTTCTTTAGATACACTAGAATCTTTGAGTTTTAGAAACCCCAAAAAATTGTATTTAAAAAATGTTCACAGTGAGCTGTGAAACAGATTTGTCATTAACTGGGTGCTTCAAATTTAAATGGTTTCATTTGAGAATATGAAATTATTAACCATTATTTACTTCAAACCCAACACAAACTGACTTTTTGTCATGTAAAATTATGTATTAAATTGATAAACATCATATGTGTAATTCATGGTACAATTCAAGGGGGATCAAAAAGTGATTCAGGTTAGTTCTGTGAGGAAAGTGAAGCATGCTCACACTCCCATCCACCCACCTCTAAGGCTCTTGAGCACAACACCCAGCTCCTCTGTGCTGTGGACTCTCTCGATGCCGGTCAAAGCAGCCGCCCCATCCTTCCCTGACCGGGGCCCATCCCACAGCTCTCTCCCCGGGTCTCTGCGGGGGACGAACAAAATGGCCTGGTCTGGTCGCCCTTTCCCATAAAGGACCAAGGCACTGTCAGGCTCTAGGAAGCCGCTGAGGTAGAGGAAATCCTGGGGAACATTAGGCTCCAGGTTAATTGGCTTAAACTACAATCAGTGTCCCAGCTGACGCTAAATTACAAACATACAAAATAACATCAGAGTCACAAATAATGATTGAGTTTTCTTATCCACATTCCTTTCCCTTGCATTACCGTTAAACACTACATGCTGCTGCCTGTTATTTTCAAACCCTACAAAGGCACAAGAAGATTAAACTGGAGGTGTAGAAATGCCAACTGAAACCAAACACACCTGGTTCTGGTGAAAGGGATAAGGGATGTCATTGGTCATGTAGCGGGTCGGATGGGACAAAACAATGACCACGTGGTTGCTAGAGGAGGCAGAGGGTCCCAGTCTGTCTGCCTGGGCCTCGATAAGTGAGGCCAGTCTGTGTCTGCGGAGCTCGAACTCTGTCTGGCTCAAGCCTGGGGTCACCTCACCTGAGGAGCAGAGATCACAGATGTGGCGTTCAACAGCAGCTCATCACCTACGCTTACACTATGCACCACTTGTCTCCTTGTTGTGCAGAACGTCTCTGAGTGTCTTAAAAGCACTCTGTAAGTAGAACATATTATCATCATTATTTCTTTATGTGACATGCAGCGTGGAATACTGAAATATGTATGAAGATCCTTGAAATGTTTGTGATCTGCAATTCTCCTAATATTCTGTGCTCTGTGTGCGTGAGTTGTGTTCCTGTGCCACTAGAGAGCAAGAATCCTCACTCCCTAAAGAAATAACTACACGCTGCATGTTTCTGATACCACTAGAGGCCACATAAAGGGTACTCCCAGAGATTTTTAAGACCATTTTAATACAACTTAGAATGAAATTTAATGCCAACTTCACGGCCATACCTGCAAACATACAACCCCAATTTCCTAAAAAGTTGGGATGTTGTGTAAAGCATAAATAAAAACAAAATGCAATGATTTACAAAACATTTCAACCTATCTTCAGCTGCATACAGTACAAAGAAAAGATATTTAATGTTCAACCTGATGAACTTTATTGTTTTTTTTTGTAAACATGCACTCATTCTGATTTTGATGCCTGCAACATGTTACAAAAACGCTGGGACAGGGGCATGTTTTTACTTTTAACAACACTCAGTAAGCGTTTGGAAACTGACGACACTAATTGTTGAAGCCTTGAAAGTCTCTGTTGTTGTATTTTGTGCTTCATAATGCACCACACATTTTCAGCGGGAGACAGGTCTGGACTGCAGGCAGGCCAAGTCTCGTACCCAAACTCGTTTACAACAAAGCCACACTGTTGTAACATGCACAGAATGTGTCATGCCGTTGTTTGGCTGAAATAAGTAGAAATGTCCCTGAAAAAGACAGATGTGGCAGTTAGCCATGTCACGGGCATTAACGCATACCATCACAGACGGTGGCTTTTTGAAGTTAGCGCTGCAATCTGGATGGTCCTTTTCCTCGTTAGCCCAGAGGACACAATGTCCATGATTCCAGAAAACAACCTGAAATGTGGACACGTCAGACCACAACATACTTCTCCACTGTGTCAGTCACTCTCAGATGAGGCTGGGCCAAGAAAAGTCAGCTGTCTTTCTCTCTGCATGGTAGAGTCTTAACTTGCATTTTTGGATGCAGTGAAAAACTGTGTTTACTGGCAGCGGTTTTCCAAAGTGCTCCCGAGCCCATGTTATCCCTTTTATACAACCATGTTGGTTTTTAATGCAGTGCCACCTAAGGGGTCAAAGGTCATGTGCATTAAATGTTGGTTTTTGGCCTTGTCCCTTACCTGCAGAGATTTTTTCTGGATTTTCTGAATTGTTTGATGATATTATGGATTGTGTATTTTAAATTTCCTAAATTCCTTGCGGTTTTGTGTTGAGAAACGTTGTTCTTAAACTGCTGGACAATTTGCCCACGAACCTCACCCCATCCATGTTGTGAACAACTGAGCCTTTTGAAGATGTCCCGTTAATACACAATCATGATACTATCAGCTGTTTACCAACTAAACTGTTTACCTGTCAAATGTTCCAAACTGGTGTTTTTTGAGTATTCCACTACTTTCCCAGTCTTTTTGTTGCTTCTGTAATTCTGTGTGTGTTGGTGTAAAAAGTGTAAATGTACTGATGCATCATCCCATTGTAAATAATACTCACCATGTTTGATGAGGTGTGGATGAGTGAAGGGGCTGGGCTGGCCCAGGTACCGAGGTGGAACCGTCTTTGGTTTCAAACCTCCAGGTTGCACAGAAATATTTCTGCACGAGCACCAGAAACATCCTACAGACAGCAACACAGCACAGATGGTAAAGACTCTTAAATGTCTCTTAAAGATGTCTTAAAGATAAAATAGAATATGGTTTCCCTTCATCGATAAATCCCAACAGCACACATTTGTGTTTCTCTCACTGTTTTCAAGTGTTAAAAAGTGTCTGGATGAGAAATTGGTGACTGGCTTTTCAATTAGAGGGTGAATCATTTTATTAACACTATTGGAAATTGGATTATTTTCTCAATTAACTTATTAGTTGTTTGGTCAATGTAATGTCAGAAAATGGTGAAAATGTTTATCACTGTTTCCCAAAGCCCATGGTGACATCTTTAAATGTCTTGTTTTGTTTTATTTAGTTTACTGTCCTAACCGAGCAAAGAAACCAGAAAATGTTTAAGAAGCGGGACCACCAGAGGTGGGAGTAATGTCACACATGTGCAAGTCACAATCAAGTCTCAAGTCTTAACCTTCAAGTCTCAAGCAAGTCCCAAGTAACTGTGGTGAGAATCAGGCAAGCCAAGTCGAGTCCCTGCTTTGAGACAAGCAAGTCAAGTCATTGCTCAGGTCAAGCACCTCAAGTCATACAAAATTCTGATGATCCAGCACAATTTCCTCATTTAAATCAGTTAAAAGACAGCAGAGTTGCAACGACCACTCGATTATTAAGGTAAAGTGCCAAATATTTTGATAAATGATTAATTTGCTTGAGTTTTTTTTTTTTTTTAAATGAAAGAAATGTCAAAATTCTCTGATTTCAGGTTCTTAAATGTGATTTTTTTTTTGGTTTCTTTACTCCTCTCTGACAGCAAACTGATTATCTTGTGGACAAAACAAGACATTTAAGAACGTTCTCTTGGACTTTGGGATACACTGATCAGCATTTTTTTCACTATTTTCTGACTAATCAATTAACAGAGAAAATAATCAACATTAACTGACAATGAAAATAATGTTTAACTGCAGGCCTAAAAGACAGTGGTCATGAAAAGTTGAGTTTTACTTTCAACTGTTGCTGTCTGCTTACACCTTATAAATCTTTTTTATAGCAATAAATCTAAATGTGATCATTTTTGGACTACACTCCTCCATGATAGCTGCCTCGTGCTTTGCTCTGCTGGATCTGCCAAGAAAATGTAAATATTTGTTTTTAAAAAGTCAAGTCTTTTAGAAGTGTAAAGTAGTAGCAAAGACTGGAAATACTCAAGTAGTTTAAGTAGAGCTCATCTATAACATGAACCTTATAACTGCACCTCAGTACAACACTTGAGGCTCACCTGGCAGCAGCTTGACAGCAGACCTGATCAAGGTGCTGCTGGTTGAGGACAACATCGCTGCTGCAACTGGAGGACACCGATCAGTTACAGCATGTCGTCCCGCTGTGGACATGAGGCTCAGTCAGTGGAGTACAAAGTAGCCAACTAACACCGGATATTTAAGGAGACGTTTAACGCTATGTTGTAACAACTTACCAGCGTTTAAGTCTTCTCTCACACACGTGTTATATTTGCCTTTACTTGACAGTCACCGTCGTTAGCTCCGTGCCCCCATGTTTGATAACTGCATTCATTCCGTCAAAGGGAGTTTGCTGCCCTGAGTTTCGCTTCTCAGGCAGACACGCTCGATCCAGCTTCCTTTTGCTACGCCGCTCCTCCTTTTCTCGGTTTGTCTGATAAAATCAAATAAAATTCTGCAGCACGATTCCCCAAGATCCATGTTTTTATATTAACATCTATGAATTTCAGGGCTTCTTTCTTGTTTAAGTTATTACAATTCATTATTTCATTCACAGCAGTCTCCGCAACCTGACAATACTATTGGACACTTTCCTATCATTTTAACTGTACGCAATTTTAGTTAAAATGTCCAAGTGTTAAAAATGGTCTCCTCGTTTATTGGCCTGCCTAAGTAGGTAAATGTTGAACTGGACTTTATCATGGAAATTGCGCAGAAACCTCCTTATTTCAGGTTTCCAATGCTCCTGCTATTCTTCTATGGATAGAACACAAAACTTTATTCAATTATTCATATATTAATATCATTTAAAAGAACAATGATATACAGCATGAGCTATAGAAAAAAATAAGATTAAAAAAAGCACACACCGACTCACCACAGATACAGCTGTGTTAAATACAAAAAAGGTAATAATGCGCACAAATAAATTGAGAAGGAATACACTTCTGCCTTGACCTTTGATTATGGATGAAACGGTAATCAGTTTCCCAACAATTAGTATTACGTTTCAGACTTTAATTATTATGATAATCATGTCTGATAACCATGCTTTGAAAAACTCACAATAAATACTGCCCACCAGCAACAGCCTGAAATGTTCATGTGAGGCTACAGGTTATGCAAAGAGTGGCACTATTTTTCATGCAATACATACACGCATGGCTGCAAATCACAATGAGCTTATTAAAATTGTAGTAAAATTGTGCTACAAATGTCATTCAATTTTATAACAATTAGGGCCCAACAGGGGCCTTGGGGCCGATGCCGACATTTAACAAACACTTGATGACGACGCTATGTTATGGAGTGCAAGATATTTCATGGTTTCACGTCAGAAAAAACTTTTACTGATATTTTTAATTGTTATAAACAAGTATAAATAAAAGCAAACACAAAGAGAATAAAATCATATAATGTTACAATTGTTTATATTAAACTTGAATTATGAAATTGGATCAAATATACACAAAATGCTGATTATAAAACAAACAAAAATAAAAACAATCTGCATTACGTCCTGTAAAACAAAATAGAATAAAATTAAAATTTGGACAACATGTATGCCAATATAGCAAGCCGATACATATTGAAATAATATGTATCAATACTAATAACGTTTCATACGTTGAAAAGCCTTTACATTTTTAATTATTATTAAGACATAAGGCAGTAAAAATGTGCGTGTTTTGGTTTTTTAATATTAAGGCTTACTCCAGTTTTCATAACGTTTGAGGCTGATGATTTGTATGCGTCCTGGCAGCTGCCTGGCAGACCTGACTCAGGGCAACAATTTACCAAAGCTCTCGGACGGTCTGTCCGGCAACTTGCCTGAATGAAAACACGGGAGCGACGCCACTACAAGTCAAGCTGTGTTGTGGCGATTAAAAAAAAAAAACAAACAACTGCAGCCTCACTCTGTGGTCTTTCTTCTCGGGTGTCAGCGGTGTGCATCCTCGATCAGGTGCGTTTCTCTTCGATTCATGAAGCGTGTTGCTGTATTTACTCGCGTTTTCATTAATCACGGGCCGTACGCAGCTAACGGTGGCTAACGACGTTATCATGCGTCAAACAGTTACCGCGTCACGGACGGAGTCACATTTCCAGAAACTTCTGGTTTAAGACCACTAGCTATATAAATAGTTGTTACTGTTGGTTGTGTTTGGTTGCTTCGTGCTAGTGGCTGAAATGCTCGCGTTGTTGGATTAATGTGTGGTTAAAGTGAGGTTGTAACAGTTAGCGTGCGCTCATTCAGTCCCTCCACGTTAGCATACCTAGCTTACAGCCTTTGGTATTAACGTTAGTGACCGAGCACGTAAACAAAGCCTGACTTGACTGAGTTGCTGACTGTCTCTCTCTCTGGTTTTCCCCCTCATGCAGCGCGCTGTGTGAAGGACGTGATAGAGCAGCATGGACCCGCGAAAAGTGACAGAGTTAAAGGGCTTCGTGCAGTTGTGCGAGTCCAGACCCGAGATCCTGCACCTTCCAGAGCTGGGCTTCCTGCGGACCTGGCTGCAGAGGTCAGTAGACATCGGAGCATAAAAATAACTTTTACTTTAACCTGCAAAACCACTGCATAAGTATCTGGGTTGTTTTGTAAAGGATGGATTGAGAATTTACTGCCATCATGTCACTTAAGTACTTAGTTACAGTATCAAACAAACTGCAGACTCACCACGTGCTCAGTCCCGCCCACCTTTCAATAAAGCCCATGGACCACTGTGTGGGGGTGTGTGTGTGTATTTGTGTGTGTGTTTGAGCATGCAGAGAGACCATCTCATGTAATGTCAGTCAAAAGTACACAATACCCATCAGTCAATAAAGGAACATTTATTATCTTTCATGATATACACAATCACAATACACCATAGCAGATTTCAAACCACAACATATAAAAACGCTTACACTCAAATATTTGAGAGCAGAAAGTTAATGGTTTTGTATAAGAACTTAGGTGCAGTTAAGTCTTTTTGTCACCAAGTAAAATATGCCCAAACAATATTTTTTTTTTATTTAATAAAATAGTCATATTGATCAGAATGTTTATCTGCAACAAGTTTGATAATTTCAGATTTCAGTAAATAACTTCACTGTAATGCTGCCTTTAAAACCAGGATAAGACAACACACTGATACATACCATATCACTATATCCAAAATGTGAGAGGATATATCTAGTCTCATATTAAAAATCAATATAATATTGCTATAGCCCAGCCCTATGATGTGTGTGTGTGTGGTGTGTGTGTGTGTGTACATATACATATATATATACACATACAATACTAATTGTGACATTTTCTGGGAAATCAATTGAGAAAATGTTCATAGATAAAAATTGAAATATCTGTTTTGACCATTCCAGCAAATAAAATACCGAAGAATCAGGGTCCTTGTATTGCTCGCTGAATTGTTTTAATTTTATATTTCAGCATGGGCGCAACAATCCCTCCCCCACCTCAGACAAAGGATTCATGCGAGGTGATGTGTCAACATTTTTATTATGCCAGTTATTGTTTGATAGTTTATTTTTTTTATTTCTTAGTTAGTATATTTCCTGATATTGTTCAGAAACAAAGTACTGAAATATAAAGAATTAGAAAATACTTGGAGTTGATGAATGGCCTGTAATTTTCTTCAACATGTTACATCATGTAGTAACAAAGGCTCTCCCACTTTTAGGGTGGCTGTCCTTGTGGTCCTCCCCCTACAGCAGCTTCACCTCCTGAGCCCGAGCCACCGGTGCCATCAGAGAGTGAGGAGAGTGAAATAGGTACCGTAAGTCCATCTCAACTCGCAATACAACGGTTCTTGGACTCAGGAAGAAGTGTACAACTGGACAATTTGCCTTTTTATGAGGAGGGGTGGTTATATGGTTATTTAGGGATGTGAATGATAAATCATTGATCACTATTAAGAATTTATCCTTTAAAAATGTATTTCTCAATGAATGTATGTTTTGTTTACTGATTTTTCTGGAGCTTTGGTCTGCATTGTTTCATCTAGAGACTGCATATTTACATCCCATTCTACACTTTTGTTTGGACAGGCAGGCAAGAGCAGCCATTTCAAGCCAGAGCCTAATTTCTTGTTTTATTATTCTGTTCATTTAAATTGTTGCTGCTTTAAAAAATTAACATTTTACATAACTAATGTGCCAAATGTGTTATGTGCAAAACTCATACTGAAAAAAATGTGAGCATTTGATCTTAATTATCAATGATGAGTCAGTTATTGATTGTCAAGGTTTTCAACTGTTGCTTAAGGAAAATGCTCAAAATTTTCAACCTTAGGTTATGCTGTACTATTTCTTGGCTGGAACCAGTTGCCAGGCAACCATCTGAGACTCCAGGAAGTTCCAGTTTGAGCATGATGTTTTTAGATGGCTTGGTTAGCAAAGTGCATCCATACAAATGTATTATCAAGAGCTTGGTGGTTTAAGAGAGGCGAAAAAGACGCTGTCGGATTGGTACTGGTAGATACTCAGGGCTGCGATAACAGACATGGAAAAGTGGTATCCAGCCATCCCCAGACAGAGCCAGGCTAGCTGGCTGTTTCCCACGATTTTGAGTCTAATGCTAAGTTAAGCTAAGCGTCTGCTGACTCCAGCTACATATTTACTGCACTGATATGAGTAAGTCATCAGTCTTCTCATCAAACTCTTAGCAAGAAAGGAAATAAACATATTTCCCAAAATGACTTTCATTTAAGGTTTAATTAGAGGTGCAGGTCTCCAGCTCAAGGCTGTTTTCAGAAATCTGGCAAACCTTGATAAAGGAAGGCCCTGCACAAACACTGTAGGTCCATACAGGTATTTAATCAAAACACGAAGCTTTCAGTAATTTATTTAATCTATAGAAATCAATAAATGTGTGACCACAGCTTGCAAATATGTCCCTATTTATTACACTGCTTGCTTATAAGTATCTGTTTTATTTGGTGAGACTTTCCCCAAATTTAAGCAAAATGGCTCTAAAAATCACTGTCCTTATTACTGTGAAGAGTAGAGTAAGTCCGGATGGGATGTTTTTGGTGTGTCCTATCATCTGTTTCCTTTTACAGAAATCGACAACGACGGAGTGATCGAGCCAGACACTGATGAACCACAAGAGATGGGAGAGTTTGAAAATATTGAGGTAGACTGTTGAGCTTCTCTATATTATCTATAAATCACACATACATTTACTTGTTCAAACTCTGTTCTCTCATGTGAAAACCAAAGAGTTTATTGAAATAAATTCCAGGCCTTTAGACAGATTTGTCTGAACATAAGTGTGCACATGTTTCCTCAGGTCACAGAGGAGATGATGGACCAGGCCAACGAGAAGAAGATGGAAGCTATGGATGCTCTAGGGGAAGGTATTCTGCTCAGAAACTGAAAAGTGCAAACAGACAGTTTCTGTTTTGATAAGGTAATTAGAAAGATGCTCAAAATTAAATTACTGATGTCTGTTTTAATTTTCTTCTCTTGTAGGCGACATGCAGAAAGCTCTAGATCTTTTTACTGAAGCCATCAAGCTGAACCCCTGCCTAGCTGTCCTGTACGCAAAGAGGGCAAGGTCAGTCAGTCCTCATCAAATCTCAAATCATCAAATCATTAATAATCTTTTAGAAGGAGTAGATTTTTATAATGGTTAAATTGAGCAATATGTTAATGGAGTCTGGCAGGAAGTGAGTCAGGCAGTCACTGAACTCAAACTTTAGTGTGTATTTTCAGAGCAGTGGGCTTTTGTTTTCAGCTTAAAAGGCTTAAACTTACATTGACATCACACTTATCAGTGTCATCTTAC
The DNA here is from genome assembly GCA_034769285.1 of Lutjanus argentimaculatus. Lineage (NCBI taxonomy): Eukaryota > Metazoa > Chordata > Actinopteri > Lutjaniformes > Lutjanidae > Lutjanus > Lutjanus argentimaculatus. The sequence goes on along the minus strand of JAWZSL010000024.1, from coordinate 10,645,067 downwards.
AATGTAATTCGCGCTCGTCTTGCGCTCCTGCAGCCTGCCTGAGCTTCCTTGAGACTGGGAGGAGTAGCTGGGGGGAAACAACTCATTCCAATCATATATCAAATAGTATTTCACCCTACTTAATAAACGTGCTATGGCTCAAACTAAACTATTTGGACTGCAGTACTCATTTTTGATGTGCAATTGTTACATATTGCTCCTTTAATACATTTTGATGTCTTTCTGATTTATAACAACTCTTCTGTTACACTGCCTGTTGTGAGTGTAATCAGCCGTACTCTCTGTGTTAGTGTGTTCATCCAGATGCAGAAACCCAACGCAGCCATAAGAGACTGTGACAGAGCCATCCGCATCAACCCAGACTCTGCACAGCCCTACAAGTGGAGGGGGAAAGCTCACAGGTAATTTCTGTTTATACAGGGGAGTTGCTTTCCAGTGTGTAAAGTTAACCAAACCGACACCTAACCACAAATACACGACCGAACCCTCAGTGTAAACACTCAGAAGTGTAACTCATCTTATCTTGCTCTGTATTGGCATTAAATATTTCATCATCTGCATTAAGGTTCTGACTGTATCAGAAATGTTGGACCAGATTCTCACAATGTGACTGCTGCCACAACCCACATCTACAAACCAACCAGAGTACAGAATGAAATTATACAGAATTCACACTGTAGGCACCATTTTTGAAAAATGCTCAGCCATGGCCGAAACTTGTTTTCGTTTCACTGCCATTTCGAAAAAGGGAGAACCACAGATGGATGATGTGCCTGTTCTTTTCTTTTTTGTTTTTTTCCCATGTTTACATTATAAACATGCCTCAAAATTGATATCACAGTCTGTCACAGACTGAATCCAAGCTGTAATTAGACCGATCTTGCAGTGTGATATTAGATCCTTGTTCTCTCACATGAAATGTTTGATGATGGATGACTTGAACTAAAAAAAGCTTTTGACTGTCAGTGAATTGATCTCTTTATCTCTGTGCCTTCCATGCGCTCTCTGTGCTGCTGCAGGCTGCTGGGCCACTGGGAGGAGGCAGCCAGGGACTTGGCCAACAGCCTGTAAACTGGACTATGATGAGGCCGCCAGTGCGATGCTGAAGGAGGTCCAGCCCAAGGTATAATGTCAGAGAAGAGATGGAATAAAAAACCCTTTTCAGCCTTTTTAAATTTGTTTATAGTAGCTGTAATGCAGATATTTTAATGAATTTTGAGCTCAGAATTTCAAGTTTTTTTGATTCTCAGAGTTTCATGCCGATACAGAGAGGATAGTTTATCAGAGTAGGCCCCGAAAAGCAGAAGGGATCAAAAACATGCTCCTAGCCTGATTCTGGTGTCTTGTCTGTTCTCTTTTCGGGCTAACAATCATGAGCACAGACGAAATAGCCAAAGAGGAGAAGCATCAGAGAACAGAGGATAAGAAGCAAGAGAGCATGCGCGGCTCAGAGGTGATTCTGTTGGTTTTTTTATTTCAAAACATGGAAAAATACAATAAATAAATCTACCCACATTGGTCAATGCAGCAGTGTACTGGTTTCCTACATCTTGTTTGCTACAACAATCCAGGACCAGCTTCACCAAAATTTTTCCGCCACAGTCACCTAAGTGCTTGCTCTGGTAGAAACAGGGGGATAAGTGTAAAAGAGTACGGTCTAGACTGCTCATTTGAAAAGTGCCTCAGATAACTGTATGATGTGGTTGCTATTAACAAATGAACAACTGTTTACATTAAATATGCAATTAGTGAACTAAGCCTTTTTAACACGAAATCTGGAACCCTACAAAATAATGTGGCGTGAATTTCTTGGACGTGGACGTGTTACTACTGTAGATAGACATGCTAACATTTGCAGCTCACATTTAAAAGAAAACACACTGTTTCATTCAATCCTCACACTTTGCTGTTGCATTTTTGGTTGTGAAATCAGAGGCGAATGGCCCCTGAATGATGTAGTTTGAGGCCAGCATTCATTTTATACATCAACAGAAGAAACCACCTCCAAGTCCTGAATGAGTTAGAGACTGAAACTCATCCCATTTTTTTGTCCCTCGACAGGAGGAAGAAGCACGACAGTTTGGAGGAGGATTCTTCCCAGGTAGGAGAGGGAACAAGCTGTTTTGTTGCGTAACGGAATAAGAACACTCCAGATGTCAAATTAAAAAAATAATACCCTTTTGAAAAAGAATCTTTCACGATTGGTACTCTGATCAGCTGTAACGTGCATGCTGTAAGATGGCTGATTCTTGGTGTGTCATTTATTTACAGCTGCAGCCAGCAAAACATTTTTCTCTGATAAATCAATAGTGATTCCCACCTGCACAGATAGGATTGCACCTTTAAGCACAGTAATGAGTGCAGCTACAGTTAATGAGCCTCACTGTTGTTCCGCAGGTCCTGCTGGGTTCCCAGGCGGAGCCCCTGCTGGAATGCCTGGTCTCGGAGATTTCCTGAAGGATCCTGAGCTGCTCAACGCCATGAAGGTAATCTAACTGCTCAACATTAATCCCACCACTTCCACTGCTGTGTCCCAAGTCTTATGTTATACAGATCCTAAAGGAATAGCTTGAAATGTCAATACGCTTATTCACTTTCTTTCTGACAGTGAGATGTGAAGATTGATACCACTCTCATGTCTGTACGGTAAATATGGCACATCTGCAGCTCAGAGATTGTTAGCTTAGCTTAAAGAGGAGACAGCTACCCTGGCCCTGCTCAAATGTACCAAAAACAACCTGTGAGCACCTCTATGGCTCACTAATACAGAAACTATCGACAAATATAGCTGTTAAACATCAAGAAGGTCATGTGAAGACTCAACTCATTTGTATATTTGTGTAACATTTTGTTGTCGTGGGTCTTTTTGAGAGTTCAGATCATCCCCACTTTCAGAGTGACGATGATGAGGGGAGGGACATGTTTTAAATCCACAAAACCAGAACATGTGTATCTGAGCCTTTGGCTGTGCCACATAGAGATGGACTTAGTTGCATTATCCTGTTGTTCACTCAAAGAGATTAAAAAGCCAGAGGGGGAAGGTCACATCTACTCAGAACAACTAATATATTGTCACAGCCACCGCGCCATTAGAGGCTTCTAACCAGAAGACAACAGTGTTTCGAATCCTTTACCATCCATCTTCTTCCGCTTTATCCGGGACCGGGTGCGGGGGCAGCAGTCTAAGCAGGGACCCCAGACTTCCCTCTCCCCAGACACTTCCTCCAGCTCTTCCGGGGGAATCCCGAGGCGTTCCCAGGCCATTTCTGCCATTCAACCCAACTACCTGGGACATCGTTCTTGCTCATTATGCTGTTGGAATGGCTTTTTAATTGTATTCTGTTTTATTGTTTGCTTAGTTTCAAAGCTTAATATAACAGTAAATAATCCTGATTGAGCAGCAATCAAAGTCAAAGAGGAACTGCAATGATTTTTGTACAGCAAAGGCTGTTTACAAATCACAAAATCTGATAAATTGTCTCAAATGTTCACTTGAGTCAGTGTTGTTTCGGTTATGCTAGACTTAAGCCGAGCTACATTAGCTGCTGCTACTAATGTAATACACCAACATCTGACAAAACTGTCGGTGCATTTTGAATAAAAAAGATGTGTTGCCACTCTGCTCTCTGGGCATAAAGGAAGCAACATAAAACTGTTTGGTTTAAAAAAAAAAAAAAGCAACAACTGCAGGCAACTTAGTTTCACAAATAACAAACAAAGGAGGCAAATGACAAAGGATAAAGAGTCTCAATTTGGCTATTTTTGAACAGATTAAGCACTGAAACAAGTTTTTACCAACATGACAGAGATACCAACAAAATCAACCAAAACAAAACACATGGGATGTGTTCTTTAACAGTATAACTAAACTTCGCCCGTCCCCAGGTAGTTAAGCAAATGCCTTAAAACAAGTCTAACCCATAATAGTTAAACACTGATCAAAAGTCGTCTTGTATGAAGCTGCATCCTTACGATTGGAGAGCTGGACTCGGTGCCTCTCCAATCAGGATCTTCAGGATAGCAGCCAAGAGCTTTCTGACATTATAGTCCAAACAATCAAAAATTAATAGATAGATAGTGTTTTTCTCTCAATTAATTGATCAAGTTTGGTTGATACAATGTCAAAATGTAGTTAAAAAAACGCCATAGTAACTTCAGCTCAAGGGGTGGTGATCTGATCCTCCGTAGTTCCAGTTCTGATATGTATCGCGAGAGGCAAGTTTGCTTCTTCCACAAGCTCTCATAGTTTTTATAGTCTTAATAAATAAACAAAATATTGCTCATTGCTCTGAGTCACAGTCCTGGTCGGGGCCGCTGTAAATCACCTCGGTACGGTTTTCCCTGTTGTCAGACTGGCCTCCATTGGTCTTGGAGGCTGTGTTCAATCCTGGTTCATTCATGTTCACTGCTGAGAACTGGTTCCGTTGACCACAGTGTTTTCAAACAGACCAGACTCAAGTCAGCGAAGGGCCATTAGCTACATGACTAACTGAGCTAACTGCAGCCAAAGACAGCTACAGCAAGAGAGTATAGTGAGCAGCAATTAGCAGTCCATATTTGTTAGGAGTTAGACTGGAGATATACTTAGTATGTAATTGTAGATATTTAACAAGAATAACATTTATTGAACTAGACTTTTTACTTTTATTTACTTAAGTGAGTCATACCAACCAGAAGCCAAGAGACAAAAACCGCCAGCTGGATTTCTCAAACATAGCAGCTTGATAATGGGTGGAGCTGTGAGGAAAATAATTTTTCATTTCACTGTATCTTTAAAGCTGATTTGGACGTGCACTATGTGAGTAAAGGTGACCCTGTTTATCCATTTTTGAACTCCAGGACCCTGAGGTGATGGCTGCCTTCCAGGATGTCGCACAGAACCCGGCCAACATCGCCAAGTACCAGAACAATCCCAAAATAATGGCCCTCGTCACCAAGCTGAGTGCCAAATTTGGAGCTTCATCGCAGCCATAAGCAGGAAAATGACCAAAAGCTGAGAGGAGAGGGGCGAGTGGATACATGGTGAATCAATCTGGAGAGCCACAACGCTTTTCAACAATTAATTCACTGTGTGCAGATCAAACGGGGGAGCGGGTGACGGGTTAATTGGTGTGACGTAGAGAAAGCAGGGCAACGTTTTAAATGTTCTTAATCAGCCTGTTAGCACTTAGCAAAGTTTCAACAAAGCAACCGATGATTAGAGGTCAGGTGTGACAACCTCTTCTGACTTTTCTGTCTCAGTTGGGACTTCACTTAACCACAGGTTGCTGTTTCTTAACCTGTATCTGGAAAAGCTAAACTGGGAGCTCCCGCATTAAGACGCTAGCTCACAAATATTTTTACAGCCATTTAATACATGGTAATGGTTTAGCAACCTGTCTTTCCTTTCTCTGAACAGAGCCGAACTCTCACACACAACTGTTGGTTGTCTTTTTGTTAACAGATCTATAATTATAAATGCAAAAAAAGTTACTTATCTTGATGTCTGACCCTGTTGGAAAAATGATTCACAATAATAAAACCTTTGTTGCTGCAAAACAGGTTTGATATTCCTGTTCAGCTCAGTTGATCTTTGTTTGATTTGCATGTTCTTGTTCTGCCAGACTTGGCCCATTAGACAGAATAACATGCACAAACACTGAAAATTTTGTGGCCATTTTTCATTCATTAAACTGAGAAAGATGGTTCAGAAAAATTCAATGAGGTTTTCACTGTTGAGTTTTTTCCATCAGCACATCGAAAAGCAGCAGCTTGGATGCAAGTTGTATTTAGCAAAAAATTGACCTCAGTGTCACGTTAAAACTGGTTTAAAGCTACATCGAGAACTTTCACATTTTGTTGATTTTGGAGCTCTCTGTGGACAAAAGTGGTAACATTTCCACCATAACCACAAAATATGGTACCAAAAATAAATTGATCTAAATAAAAATCTTCATTCCTTTTTAACTGGTTGCAGCCGTTAACAACTATAAAAATAACCACTCTTCTTGTGGTAAAAACGCCTTGTAGTAGCTTTAACAAAAGCCACTTGCTGTTAGCAGTTTGACGGAGTTTTGTGGGAAGTATAAAGCTAACCTGAAGGCAAAATGGCTGAATTTAAAATACATCAACTCATAATTTTCACTTGTCCAGGGAAGAAAATATTGTCCAGGTTTTAACAACTTTGACAACTGATTACTTTTCTTTAAACAAGTAAAACTGCCAAACATTCAATGGTTCTACTTCTCAAATGTGAGAATTTCTGTCCTTAAATTACTTCCTTTGTCCAACCAACACTACAAAGCCAAGACATAATCATTTTGATATCACAGAAACAAAGAAAGGGAGCAAATCGTACAAATTGTACAAAAGCTTATTGCAGTCACTTGAATTTTTTTGTTGCTGTTTATGAACAGATTATTTTCCAGGTAAAAAACACCCTTTTTTATGGAGATAATTGTTATGAATTAATGATAATTTATCATGCAAAAATTTGTCTGTTTTTGAATAATGATTTATCATGTTAAAGAATTGGTTAAGGTTTTCTGAATTTGAGAATTTTATATGTAAAAAGAGGGCCTTGAAAAATTCTTATCAGGAAAACTGCACTTTTTTTCTCAAGTGAAGGCATAAGCTCATGTAAAATCAACAATCAAAATGGTTCCTAATTAATTTCTGTCCATCGATTAATTTTTTTACATGATCAACAAAAATAATTGTTGGTTGTACTCCTAACCAGGTTATTAATTCATTAACCGAGTTGTTTTGTTTGACACTCTGGATATATGCGTCCCTACAGGTGCTGTGGTGAATCAGGCCCAGAGGCAGACTGGGTCACCAGGCCACCTAATCCGCCCAGTGCATCTGTCTGTGAGCCAGAGGATTACTGCTCTGTAACACATGGTGCTCATGGAGCCCTGAATCACTGCGTCAAAGCTGATCTGACAGAGAAAATTCCCCTCATTGAGGACAACTTTTTGTCCACCAAATGTAGTTTACGGTTAAAGGATCAGTGAGAATGATTTGGTGGCATCTAGCAGTGAGCTTGCAGATTCTAAACACATTGCTTCATCCTTGCACTCTTCCTTCCAGGGTTATAGGCGAAAGTGTGTTGGCCACAAAAATGTATATTATAAATCATTTCTGTCCTATTTTGCCAATTATCCTTGTAAATCTTACGCTAGTTCTTTCAAGGGAAAATTCATGACTCGTTGATGGTAAATGTAGTCAGTTGAAGTTCCTCAGTGTGTAGCTGTAACTTTGCTGGCAAAAACATAGCATTAGGTGACAAAAATACTCATCTAGCACACCCCCTGGCTACCCAGAGGCTGAGGCTATAACCTAAGCTGAAATAGCCTGTAGTTCTTCCTTAACACTGAAGACATTACTATGATGTCACTGGAAGACCAACAGATTTTGCAGCAGGAAAACTCAGCTTTCTCAGTCAAAGTAGCACACACAAGAATTTATTGCTTCAATGGACTACATTTACCATCAACACTGACCTCTCATATTCACAGCAATCTTCATTTCATCAATTAATTTAATTGACTACCTGCACAAGTAGAACGACATCTGTTTTGTGACAACATTTATTTTAATTTGTGTACTTACAACATACCAAAACAAAGACATTGGTGTAAAACAACTAGGATTTCAAGCGGGAGGGAACAGAAGCAGTATGGGTGACTCTTGCAGTAGCCAAGAAAAAAGGTCAACAATAATACAGCTAGTGTCCATATCTGTAAAAACATGACAGAGAGAGAGGATGAACTGTTAGTACAGCTGTTCATTTCAAAAAATATTTACAACTTTCCTCTGTCTAAAGCAATGAATGAGCAACCAAAGTAAGATTCATTGAATTGTTATGAAGCCAACATCTGTATCACACAACTGAGTACTGATACTTACTTCTGAAACTCCCACTCTCTGTTGTCCAGAGGGCACACCTGTCTGGTTTTCAGCCAGCGAGAGATACAGTGGAAATGGAAGGCATGCTGAGGAAGAGAAGAACAAAAACAGGGTAGAAAGACAAATGAATATATGAGCCATACAGCTGAGCAGAAACATGTTACCAGTTAACAGCTGAATGTAACTGTGCCTGTGTTTAGTGTGTTTGCAGTATTGTGAGCAGCAATCAACTTGTTCACTTGCATGCAATTTATTGTTATTAGCCTGGGGCTTTTGATGACTGCTTTTACACCTGTCACTTTAAGCTATTTCTAGCATTTTTATAAAAGATTTGCATAAATTACCATATTTACCAAAAGGCTCATACAGTCCTAAAGTTACCAAGATGGTTCATGTGTTTAAATGGTGCTTGGTTTCCTTGGTGAAAGGTTCTATGAGTGGCTAATTTTTGCCATGCGTCATTCATGCCAATTTGACTGCTGGAAATGCACACTTAATAGCAGCTTTCTGGTCACAGAAAACCCATGAACTTGTCTTAGGATTTTTAATTGGTTTCATCATCCCATTGAACATTAAATTCTTTGAGGACTGTTTGCAGATCAGGCATTTCATTTAATCTGTCTACAGCAGTCTAACAAAGGAACCATTTCAACCTAATTTTCTCCTCAACCATAAAGCGCTTTTTCCTTGGTGGCTTCTCCATCTTACTTCCACGTTAAACTACTTAGTTGTTCCCCTGAAAATGCTAACTTTAGCTAATAGCACTTGCATTGATGAAAGAATGTAATTCCTGTGACATTCCCATGGTGCCACTAGTTGCCATGGCAGCAGTACCTTTCTAAAAGTTGTTGATCCTAACCTGACAGATGCTTGTCAGTGCAGCACAGTTTGACACAGTAACTGATTAGTGTGTTGAATGCAGGCTGTTAAAAAGTGAAATTAGTGACATGGAATGATTTAAATATAATGCGTCATTCATGTTACTTCATGGACGCACAAAATGTTTCTGAGGGCTGCCACTTGAGAAAACCTGTGTTAGAATAACAATGAAAAATGATCATAGACTTATGATTTTAGATGAGAAAATGCAACCTGCATTAAGACACCCAACTAAACTTCATTAAAAGGTCTTGACAGTTGTCAGGCCAATGGAACTATAAAACATGGCATTTAGCTGTGACATTACAATGAGAATTTGTAATTTAAGCACAAAAATGTCTTTAATTAACTTACTAAATTATTAATGCCAGATTTACTACTTAAGCTTTTAGACATGAGATATACATCTCAGATTTTTTTTTGATACTTTAAGCAAAGTGTTAAAAGTTACATTAAAAAAAAAAAGCTTTTCCACTATCACTGACCGTGTAACCTGGCATACCCCGCAGACCATGTGAAAAGCTGTCACTATTTTTCACCTGAGTGATGAAAAAATGTACACAGTGTGTACAATGTGCACAGATGGCACAGTGGTAATAGACCTGAACAGTGATGTTAGAGGTGGGTATAAGAAACTCACATTGCAGACACCCCAGGCTACAGTGCACTCTTCAGAGGTTGCAGAAGCTTGGTTGGCCTGGCACTCTATACCTGGTGAAGGAGGGAAAATGTGTAAACAATGCAATTTCACAAAAGAGGTCTCATGAAGGCATATCTGATGAATGTCAGTTAAAGATAACAACAATGTACAAGCTAAACATCTCTCATTTATTATTTACAGTACAATATATAACAAAGTAGTGAGTTCAAATCTGTGTTAAAGTGAACTCACAGAGATCCATGATGTGATTCCGACAGATAGCACAGTTATCCACCACAATGTCCCAGGCCCACAGCGCCACAGCATTCCACTGGTGGAAAAACAGTCACAAACAAACATGATCTGACTAACACATTCGCTGCAGGCTGACGAGCTGACACTGATGTAGAGATTAAATGACAGCTCTACTAAAGAGAAATCCATGGTACATTTAAATTCCATATTGAAGATTCAAAACATTTGCTTGTCGCTTGTCTTCTTAAAGCAGTATAGCACACAAAATGGAAATAGTCTGCTCTTTTCCCACCTCCCCATGTTAAAGCACTCATGAATTTGTCTCTGAAATATGAGACACAGAAGAAATAGTGGTATCATTAAAAAAAAACGACCATGGAGCTTTAACGTGGTCATCTGGTTAATATTTCCTGACAGCAGAAAATTAAGAAATAATGAGCCATTTAAAGTAAGAGTAGGGATAGACAATATTGATCAAATCAAATATCACACTATTTCACACGAAATACCCTGACATTGATTATGTGACATGATGAATACTGACACTTTCAGAAGAAATGTGCACATAGAAAAGATTAAAATAATAAACGTAAAAAACAAACAAAAACACAAGTAGTATGGATGAAGTAACATAGCAGGTAAAGAAAGGCCTTACTTGTTGATCTCACTTGTCTAAAACACTTAATTCAAATTTTTACAAATAATGTTACTTGTAATGTAGCCTTTAAAACGAGGAAATACAAAATTAAGATTTGACTAAAATGTTAAGTAATCATAATTTTATCATACCAAGCGTCTGAACACGGTCACCCTTGTTTACACTGCTGTCATTGTAACACAGATGTTATTCTGCCTGATATATTGTATCATTACACAATATTGAACTGAAAATTGAATTTCACCAAGAGTGACTACTAAAGTACTACTACAAAACTGATATAACTTACATTCTACTTATGTTAATTGGCAGCTGTATCCTTTACGTATTTCTCAACACATTTAATGCTAGCTAATCAGTTGGTACCGTTAGCAGTTAGCTAGCTTGGCTAACTTAGCAGAGTAAAGAGCTTATATGTTTAACGCTAGTTACCGGTTCAACGTTTACATTCAGATGGCTTTTCTTGTTCTGTCGACTACACCTTGTTAGGGGTTGGTGATCTCCATCACACCGCTTATAGATTCTTGATATTAAATTCTTAGCTAGCGTTAGCCCTCAAAAAAAGAAGTGCAAATTCATTCCCTGTTTGAGGCAGGCTAACAGCTAGCTAAATAGCTAATGGTCCTAACGCCGGACTACAGATAGTTAGCGCTAGAATGCTAACGGGAGGTAGCTAGCTTAGTAAGTTAGTGTCGATGAGCTGTGCTTGTGGTCCTTTGAAGTTGCTGACAAATTATCAGTTTCTTTACACGACGAAAGTTCGTTTCCACAACCATACCTTTTTTACTTCAAATCGCTTCTTACTGGCCCCACTGTTTGTGCCGCTCGGCGTATCTACGTCCATAGCTGCTGCCATCTTGAAAGGAGAAGTTTGGCGTGCGCGAGCTAACACCCGGAAGAAACACAGCAATTTCCGTCAGCGTACTAACGTCAGTGTGTTAATCCCGGATTGTAGCCTTCTGTGTTATGTTATTATGATAATTCCGGAATAAAAATTGATTATGTTGCCTAAAAGATCATAATTTGTCATTTCTGCTGATAAGAAATAAAGAGTGTATCAAAACTGATAAGTCAGGTTCCACCGAGATTTGAACTCGGATCGCTGGATTCAGAGTCCAGAGTGCTAACCATTACACCATGGAACCACTGTATAAAATGATGAAATATCGACTAATTTAAAGAAATATCCAAATTCAATACGTGGAAATATTAATCCATACTCCTAAATGTATTTATCATGGAACTACATAGTATATGATTATAGCTAGCGTGAATAATCTTTTCACTGTAGCTCTCAGTTGAACATAAAACACAACAATAACCAGATATCACCATATTATATTTTTTTGACCTCTGTAATATCAGTATTAGTAAATATTAATTTACTTATATCCATTAATATTTGTAGTTTTTCTGAGATGGTCTGAAGTAAATGTTCATTTGGAATATCTTGATTTTGTGATGATGATGTGGTTATACTCCTGTCAAACTAATCCTATCAATGGAAAGTGTTATCTACTACAGGATTGGGATGGGAATAGGAATTGGTGTTTTTTATGCTTAGACAACAAATAGTGCATGTAAATTCCACACAGAGTTGTAATCTTAAGAGCTTTATTTAGAGAAAAAAAAGGAGCTTCACTCTGTCTGAATGCAATAACAAATTTATTAATCTCATGTCTGGGCTGTCTGTTATATTAATTTATCACAGTGTCTTCTTGTTCTTTGTCACTTTTGGAGCCACGGGTTTCCTCTGAGGCCTGTCCTTGGTTGGTTTGGGTAATTTAGCTTTGGGCTTTGCAGGCCTAGCTTTGACTCCAGGGGCCTTTGAGAGGCTGGATGGGGGTTTCTTCACTTTTGCAGGATTTGGGGCCACAACAACCTTCTCGTCTGGAGGAGAGACGCTTTCTGGGCAGGACGTGAAGACTTGGACATCCCTGACGTTCTGACCTCTAAGCTCAGGAGGGTGACCACAGGTGGCGGTCACCTCCAAACTTACATTCTCCATCCACCTGCGAGACAGAGAGCAATTGTCAGTAATGTCGTTTTTAACGGCTACTAATCTAGATTAACGGCTCATCGTGCTTCCTTGATCCCAGCAGCAACATTCACTTTGTTTTCCTCTTTCCTCGGGCTAAGATAAGTAGTAGCTCCCCTGCAGCTTAGAGGGACTGACACTTCAGCAGCAGTCATACAATTTCACCACAGTTTTAAAAAGCTCACAAAGAATTAAATTATTTTGTTTATAACAGCTCAAGTTTTTCCTAAAAGGCTAACGCCTGTCAAACTTTCTCTCTTAAATGACTTGCAATTAATTCCTGGGAAACTTTGTGCTGACCTGCGAAGTGGCAGCAGAGGACAGTCACACAGCAGGGGGTTGTCCTGCAGGTCAACCACCTCCAGGCCGGTGAGTGGGCTCAGGTCAGGAAGCTCCTCCAGCTGGTTTCCTCTCACAGTCAGAGCCTTCAGCTCTGGTCCCAGCCCCGCCAGAGCGTCCCTAGACATCTGGACAGTGGTACATAAGAGGTGATCATCAACAAGTCCTGCTTTTTCACATATTAGCATGGATACGGCCTCAATGTAGTAAATAACATTAATCCAATACTTAATTGAAGTATTGATGTGAAGGCAGGTGTTTTTCCTTTGTTAGAATAATCAGTAATAACAGACGTGTCTTTTCTAGCCTTCTGCCTGCAAGCCAGCTTCTTTCTTTTATCTTTCAAGTTATCATTGTTGTAAATTTCCCAAAAAGAAGAGTTATCTTTGGATTTCTTCAACACCTCTAACTCATCTGTCTTGAAGTCCATTTTTTGAATGTTAAGATGTAAGGTATGATTCGGTATCAAACAGTTACAACGTTGTCCAGCTCTGCGAGATGATGAGATACGGTTTCTAGGTTAAAGTTGATAAGCGATGTTGGATTGAGTATGTAGGATTTCCTAACTTGAAATAAGATAGGATGTAAAATAAGATATTCCTAAAGTTAGTTAGGATTTGCTTCTATAATACCACATTGGCAAAAATCCTATCTTAGACTCTATCTTAGAGGAAGTTTCTGTATTGTGGCCCCAGATTTAAATAGATCACAGGTCTGTTTTAATACCAGGTGTCAATGGGGTCTTTTTGTCCCTTTTCCTTCCTACTCTTTAACTTTAATTTGGATTTTCTGGCTCAAACATTTAACAGAATGGCAATAAGCACAGACTTTTGGCAACTTGTTGGTGAAATCAGTCACAACCTGCATATTTTTTACAGGTAATAATAAAAACTTGATTGATTAAAGAAATGGAAGTTGCAAGGTGGTGAGAGGAAGCATACACGAGAGAAGATAAACATGATGCACAGGACACCTGAGACAGGGAAGATGCTGTACTGTTAAGTTAATAAAAGGTCTCTCGTACCTTCTCCACACCCATATGATCCATGTAGAGCCTCTTCAGACTTTGGGATATGGACTGGAATGAGTTTGGTCCCACCCAGCGAATTGAATTCTGTGACAGGCTGAGCTCCTCCAGGTTAGGGGCCTCGGACAGAGCGTGGGTAGGGACCTCTGTGAGCTGATTTGAATCCAGGTGAAGCGTACCAAGAAAAGCCGAGTCCAGGGCACCCTTGGAAATAGAAGTTATGGTGTTATTGGTCAAGTAAAGTTCCCTAAGTTTAGGGGTCACTGATGACAGCAGACCAGTGGGCTCTAGTTTGGAGATGGCATTTCGCTCCAGGTGTAACACAAACAGACTTGGTGAGAGTGCCAGAGCTACAGGAGAGACAGAAAAAGAGAGAACATTTTTTAGTTTCCTGTGTCTTTTACACACAAATGTACCTTGTAAAATCCTGTAATTTATACATTTATATAAAATTGCATTTAAAGGCCAGACTTGACTTGAATAAGCACTGACCTGATCCAGGGAACTGTGCTAGCCGATTCCCTTCCAGGTGAAGGTAGGTGAGCTCGGGGGCTCCAGTGAAGGCTCCGGGGTCCAAGGACGTGAGGTCGTTATCAGAAAGATACAAATACAACAGGTTTTTCATTCCCCGAAATGCGCCACCTTCGATTTCATGGATTTTGCAGAGCTCCAGGTGGAGAGAAACAACTTGGCTGGTGCCTGGGAAGCTGTTGGCAGGAAGGTAGTGGAAGTGGTTGCTGCGGAGGTCAAGCAGCTGCGTCTTGGTGGGAAAGCCTCGTGGGACTTTGGTGTGATCCCGACCCTCACATGTGGCATGCTGGGCTTCAATCTGGGGAGGGTCAAAAAGTCTCCTGTCACAGGCAAGAAGCTGAACATGCAACATTATCATTCATTTGCAGTTTTTTATCTGGGCGCTTGATGAATCTAAGTGTGACATCCACTCTCCTTTTAGCTGTATTTGGGCTCCACTATCTCCTGAGGAAAATATCTGGCTCTTTAGCTGCAAAATATTTCACCATTTTCACCAGTTAGTTGCTAAATGAGCCTGTGTACAGTTTGAGGCTGGGCATGTGGTATACAGCTGTTTTTTGAGCTTTGTTTTTGCTGAAAATAGATGCCTTTTGCAGCCAAAAATTGACGCCATAAGAGGTGAGAGTGAACCAAAATAGCAAACCTGTGGGCTGGAAAACCAAAAAAAAAAAAAAAAAAAAAAGGATCTTTAAAGGAGAAATATGTCACAAATGCACATCCAAAAAGTAGTAATGCAGTCCAAATAGTTAGACCTATTATAGAGTTAGAACCATAGACAGTATATAAAATAAGTTGAAATCCTATTTAATATAGTCTATGACTGAAGCGAGTTATTTCCCCCCTGCCCCCTCAAGGAAGCTCATGCAGGCTGCAGGAACACTGCAGGAGCGCAACACTAATTTGACAAGCAACATGTCCTACACTGTACGTTGATCAGCTGTTTATAACTGTCAGTTGTCTGTCAATGTAAAACTAAGCCTGTTATCCCAAAAACAAAAGCCCACTGCTACAAAAATACACATTCTGGAGAAACAGAGACTTATTTGACAAATATCCAGCATTGATTTGTACCCTAATTAATGTGAAATGGGTAAATTAAAACATAACCCAGAGTAGAAATTTCAAAAGAAGACACTGTGGCTGTAGCGCTGTTGGTGGAGAAGCGAATGCTGCAACTTTGCATATTTCAGCAGGTGTACTGCAACTTAATACTTGTTGAAAAGGACAAAACTTGTCCCACAAAAGAGAAATATGTGTACTGCCTCCACACTCACATCACAGTCACAGTTAACCGGACACTTGACTTGCTGCTTGGGCTTGGCAGTGGGTGGGGTGCTCTCTGTGATATCATCGTCCTTCTCAAACTCGTCCTTCAGCGTCTCCCCCCGGCTGCGGCAGCGCAGACTCAGAGTAGCCACGGCCTGCAGCGGCTCATCTGAGAGGTGAGGAGGTCCAGCACAGGCTCCCAGCAGCTTCGCGCCACCCACACTCGCCCACTCCTTCAGGGGCCGCATGTAGCAGTTGCAGTAGACTGGGTTGCCTTGAAGAAACATGAATAATGATGAGGATGCACCGAAGATGATAAAATGCTATTATCCTCCATGTGTATATTTGTGTGAATGATTAAAAATGTCACAACACAGATGTACCAGTCAGGCTGAGGCTGCTCAGCTGCTTGGGCCCTGAGAGGGGCTCCAAGTAACGAAGCTGATTGTGGCTGAGGTCCAAGTGGGTGAGGAGGGGGGCACCCGACAAAGCCTTATCTGACAGGTCCTGAAGGGACATGTGGTCGAGGTAAAGGTGTGTGAGCTTCGCCATGGAGACCGATTCTTCCCCAAGGTAGATCATGGGGTTGTGGCTCATGTCTAGGCGCGTCACCTCACGTAGTCTTTACAGGAAGGAGAGAGTAAAGTATAAAGTTAAACGACACGTACAACCTAAAACAAATTTACTGTTGTTGGATATTTCAGTACTGTTTCTGCTTTCTGTTGTCTCCTACAAGAGATTTCAGGTACACACAGCAAAATAATGAGAAAATAAAAAATTCAGGCAGAGGGCAGGTTCTCTGCCCGTACAGACACCACCACACACTTCTCATGCATCAAAAATGATGATTGAAAGTAATGAAAAATGTCTTGATTAAGAATAAAAGATGAAGATGAATCAACTTATAACATGACTGTCTACTGCCATGCCAGCAGCTCTGTAGGGCTGTACTTAACGACAATGGCACTTTGAGCTAAATGCTAAGGTAATACTCTAACACCGTCCATAAGAAACCTTCATATTGTCCCACCTGTTCATGGTCTGAGTGGGGAAGAACTGCAGCTCATTGTGGTCCAGGCTGAGGCGGTTGAGGGTGAACAGTCCAGCAAACGCCTCGGGGGCCAAGTTGTTTAGGGAGTTATGGCTGAGACGAAGCCACTTGATGTTGTTCAGGCCCTGAAAGAGCGGTCAGACCGTTGTGGGATCATACTGTCTAAACATAATCATTAATTGTGGAGCGTGTGTTTACAGTATGTGTGTGCAGAGGATTCTTGAATTTGTAACAGTTTTTATGATCACAAAGTCTGAGAACCTGGAAGGCCATGTTGGGGATGTAAACAAGCTGGTTGTGGGTGAGGGCCAGCATATTGAGGAAACCGAGCTGTGTGAAGGCTCCAGGCTGGATCTCCTCCACTCGGTTATGATCTAGATACAGTTCTTTCAAAGAGGAAAGGCCATCAAATGACTCCTGCAAAGAAAATGATGTTTAAAAAGCATCAGCTGATGAGGTTTTTTGACTGACAGTAAAAAATATTATCTCTGTTACAGTCCTGTCTGCTCCTCCTACCTGGTAAAGGATGTCAATTTTGTTGTAAGCCAGGTTTAGGGAGACCACACGACCCAGGGTCCGGAAAGCGCCCTCCTTCACCTTGATAATGTTGCAGCGCTGCAGGTTGAGGTGGGTGAGGTAGGGCGTGAGGACGAACGCCCCCCTGGGTAGCTCCTGCAGGTTGTTATTCCTCAGGTCGAGTTTCACTGTAATCTGTGAAAGCGATAGAACAGAGGATGTATCTGAAGGACAGGACTGAAATCAGGAGCAGGCACCTGGCTGGTGCTCTCTCTGATGAATGTATGCTACAGTACATAGATGTAGAGCAGTATGACTGACATACAAGAGGTTTTAAAAAAGTGAGCACATTTATTTGTTTATTTTTGGATTTTATTTGGAAGTTGAGAAACATCAGAAGTGTGCCAAATAGTTATTCAACGTTCTTTCCTCAACCAGTTGTGTGAGGTGAAAGGGAGGCACTAGACTTGACATTTGAATTCCTCACCTCATCTATAGTCGGGGGAACCTCCGTTAAGTTCTTGCCAACGCAGGCAACTGTGAGTTTGGTGCTGTCACAGCTGCAAACTCTGGGACATTTGCTTGCTTCAGCCGGTAAACTCAGTGTTAATATCAGCAAGAAGGTTGCAGCAGAGAAGAAGTGCATCTGTGCCAATAAAACATGGTAGAAATGTACATTAAAAAGTCAAAACTCACCATTCAGAGAATGTGTAAGCACATAGGGTTGTTACAATACTAGAATCATAAACTTCAATACTATCATCATTTTTTTCTTTTTTAAAACTGACAACCTGCTCACAGTGCTGGTACAGAAAAAGTGACTGGTTTTGCTTTTCTGCAAGCCACATTTCAGGCAAGACAATAAATACTGAACTGAACTGTGGTCTTAAATGAGCATTTTTTTAAATAGCTGTACTGTTTTAAACATGTGGTATTTAAGTATCAATATTTTGACAACCTTAAAGCACATAAGCATGCTTATAACTGTTCAAACTACTTGTGATTATTTACTACTTGCGCTTACTTTCTTTAATTTGCCTTTTTTTCTGTTGCAACTCAATTACATTTTAACTTATGTGCAATTTTCCTTTTTTTCTATAGTATTTTGGATACACGTGATACATATAAACACACTGCACTACTACACACTACACTGGAAGCACTACAAGTGGCATCTCATCGGTGAAAAATTGCCCCAAGAATGATCCAAACGTCAACCCTCAAAAACAAACTGAAGGGACAAAAAAAAAAAACTGACTTACCTTCATGCAGAGTCTTGCACTGTCACAGGTTGCTTGGTAACATGAATCAAAGACAGAAAATAGGTGAATCTACCAGTTATATCTCCCAATGGCTTTTTTAAATTTCACTTCGAGTGCGTTCAGCTCTTACAGTCTTCAGTCAAGCTGGCTAACCAACATGGCTTTGGTAAATTCTTCTGCGACGACCCCTGATCCCTGCAGCCCCTCACTGCAAATTAACACCTTGGCTTTACATTTTCTGACCAGTTAGAGGCTGAAACACAGGGAGCATGAAACTGGATTTGTAGGTCGAACTGATTGCATTTTGTTCATTTATGTTAAGAGATAAACTGAATATTCTGGGTTTGTAAGTTTTCACTTCTTTGATCCCCAGTGCCACAAAGTAATTCAGAATAGGATAAAACAAAATATGGAGAAAATTAAAAAGTTCCTGCATACTGCCACGGTTCATGAGTAGGAATGAAAAAGTCAGGATGAGATAGATCAGTTTTTGTAGCAAAAGTTTTATATATATATTTGTATGCTCTTGTGACTTTAACTCTTCAAAGCATATCTTAATTCTTTACAGGTAGAATCAATAGGATTTGTCTGAGCTGTTCCTAAAAGCACCAGAAACATAGTCGACTGCTGAGTCTCATTCCAGGATGTAAAATACCAACGTTTTGGGTTGGTAAAGCGTCCAGAGTACAACAAAATAATGAGAAAATAAGGAAATATAGGCAGAGGACAGTCTCTTTGAAGACACATGAGTGATATTTTAAGGAAAATGTTGCATATTATTCCTTTAAATGAAAATCCTAGTTTCCAGTTAATATGCAAACACTATGAAAGCCACCCAACACTACACTCAAATCAGCTTTATTTTCGCAACACAATCCCCAAAACACTGCACCTTGTGCCTCATTAAAGGCAGGAAATACATTTAAACTTATTTCATCCCTTTTGATTGTTTCATTGTACTTTAAAGTCTTATTTTGATAATATCTATCAGTCAATACATATTTTAATAGCATTGTTTGACCATATTATCAAATTTAATAAACATTTAATATAAAACAACAGAATAGTAAAGGTAGATATGAAATATAAAATATACAACAGTTGATGCTTTGAGCCCAGATTAATTCTGGTCAGAGTTTTTGTAGTTTGGACTCAAGTGTAATCTGTGCACACAGATCTTCTGAGGGAAATGAGGTCTTTTCCTGTTCACCAAAATACAAAGAACATAAGGACTAAGTTGTCAGTGCTGTCCTGCGGTTATATGAGTGTACATGTAGCACTTCAGTTAATCCACACCATTAGAGCATCGTCTACTTTGAAACACAAAGCATTCAGGTCCAGTCCACAGTCCAGAGAGAGGTGTGTTGCCGAGCTTGTGAAGGATAGCAGAGTGGAGTCTCATCGTCCTAAGTGCTGCTCTGCTTGATCAGATACGAGTTCCTGTGTGCTGGTTTCCCAAAGGTCCACCAGTGGTCGGTCGAAGTTCAGTCTGCGTGAATGTGAGATTTAATGTGTGTGTGTGTGTGTTCCACAGTCCTCAGCCCTCAGACCTGACTCTCTGCAGTGTTGACTGGAGGCTGTTTCTGGCATTGCCACATGACTCCAGGGCCTTGTTGTTTCTGTGAATGACAACACACACAGTTAGAGGGTCACACACATCTTCAAATTATTAAAATAAATTCTATTGTCTATCTTTTAAACCTTTCCGCTACAGCCCTTCTCACCTTTGGGAGTGGGGCAGGTCAACAATATTTGACACACAGTAGTGGTAAACATCTGTGAACCTGAAGATTGTTTT
The DNA here is from genome assembly GCA_034769285.1 of Lutjanus argentimaculatus. Lineage (NCBI taxonomy): Eukaryota > Metazoa > Chordata > Actinopteri > Lutjaniformes > Lutjanidae > Lutjanus > Lutjanus argentimaculatus. Next base: position 10,624,917 of record JAWZSL010000024.1, on the reverse strand, counting down.
GGGATGCAGCTCACTGTTGTCAAGTTTTTCTCATCATATATCTGTAATAAACATTATTTTCTTTCGGGGTCCATTCAAATTTTAAAATGTTAGCATCTATAAGGGCTTAGAACATTATGATGGATGTGTATAATGGCCATTCTAAGCAGTGTTGCAGCAGCTTTTGGGTTGATACCATTTATTACACAGCTGTGGTGCAAAATTTAACCATTTTCTACCACTAGAGAATTTATTAAAAAAGGTCAAAATCCCTCCAAAGTACCACATTAAGACACCGAGACTTTGTGGAACACTAGAGAAATTCATGCTTTGATTTTGTATCAAAAATCTTTGAGGCTTTGGAGATTTCCGCAAGAATTGCATTTTTCAGTGAAGGGATGGCAAGCACCTCTGTTCTGGAAATCAGAAACCCCCTTATTTGTCAATACACCTAAAAAAGCCATAAATCCTCTGAATGCCACAGGTCTCTAGTTTGTGGTTGTGAAGTTTCATGAGGCTGTGATTATCCTAGAGGGCACAACGGGTCATTTCATACAGTGCGGACAAGTTTTGACAAATGGTCTCACTACAATGAAATGGCTACTATGTAGGGCTGACACCTTGTGGTCGGTTGGTTGATTGTTGTGCTCTTGTCTGACCAAATTCTCATTTGTTCAGACAGTTGCTGCTGGTGCTTTAATAAGGAGAGAAGCTTCTTAGTTATTTATTGTCAGGAGTCAGGACATATGCAGATCTGATGTATTTTATCAGATTTTTACTGAACATTAACAGGCTCCAAACCAATTAACACCATGTCAAAGAACCAGCAAAAATCTCGACATGGCCCCCAGCCTCAGAGGACAGAAGAGCTGAGGGGGTAAAAAGTTTGTTTGAGGACAACGTGTGTGGATTTTACTCTGTTGAACTGCTTTATTAACGAGGACCGGACAGTAACATTTCAAGCTCAATGACTGATGAATACCAGCTGTTCGTGACCTGACTTCAAACTTGAAAGCTTGAAGTTTTGTCATGTCTTATGTTCTTTCAGTGTTTACTCTGTAGGTTATCCTGCTGAATTTGGCACTAGCATGTTGCTAATGTGGCTATTCAAGGGACAGGCACAGTTCATACTGTTTGAACATTAAGCATCATCTGAAGCAATTAAATAACGAGAGTAATCTGTTGGATTGCTGTGACTGTTTTTTCATGTTGCCTTTTGTGGAAGTTTATACTGCAGCACTAGTTGTATTAGCGCTGAGCTTTGTTTGTACAGAAGCTGGTGTAACACTTGTTGCTGTGTGTGAGAATGTGTGTGTTGCTACTATGTGTAAATTTACTTGATAGACATGCCCTGAAGGTAACAATATTGTGTTGTGTGAAAAAGAAAGGGTCAAACTGCAGGAATTCATGTTTGGCAGCACTGTATAACTTTGATCAGCATTTAGGCAACCAGGTAGAGTCACTCAGGGTGCTGTGGCTGTTTTAGGTCATCTAGAGACAACACGCAGTAGGTAGAATTTCAGTCAAAAAAGATTTTCCTCGGTTGACTACAGCCCAACTACAAACATCATCACATAAATGCAATTGTTCTCATTGAATCCACAAAAGTAGCAGCTTCCAGTCAGACCCAATTCATGCAATCCAATACTGTGTAGGGACCCCAGCATGCAGGAATATTCAAACAGAATAGGTGAAAAGAACATTTAGATTGTCCACACAAACTGCAGGGCTTTGCCTCAAACTGCAAGGGACTAGCATACAGGGGCATGTCTTTAAAGAGGAGACTCTTGGTTACCTACAGAATTCAGATATGTTGAGGTGAGACGTCAAGGGACTCCTTTGAATACTGACATGCCAGTTTTTCACTCACCAAAATTTTACCTGATTCTGAAGCATCATTTTTTCCAACTTCCCAAAAAGCTAACATAATAGCATAATGTCGGCCAGGACTTGAAAAGGATAATTTATATCGTAGGGCCATCAAGTGAAACATTTGTCCATTTAAAGTGAAGAGTTGAATTATACAAACCTTGGAATAAAATAAACAGTGCATAAACCCACTCCCAAAACAAAAATGAGCAATCACCAGCGTGTCCACAGCCGTTATTACGTGCACCAAGTGCAAAAATATTTATGTGTTTGCTTCTTTCTTTAAGATGGGATGGTAACTGTCATATTTTGTACCTGAGAGATGCATGCTGATTGGCTCATTCTGTCACGTCCTTACCGGGACATGAAGGCCTGCAGCACAGCCACGTTCTCTTTGGGGAAGTAGTCCTGTCGAACAACATGCTCCAAGGTGTGGAGGTGGCCGGGAACCACAAGCACAGGCTTCACTTTCTCCTCACTCTGACCAACCCAGAAGATGGGACAGAGGAAGACAACAATGGAAAACAAATGAGAAATGCAAAGAAGAGAAACACACATGCAAAGCAAGAAATCACCAAGTGATTGTAGCAAACGTTGCTGAATATCTACAGATTAATCATACCTTGATAAGTCCGAGCAGCACTAACAAAGATGATACGAAATTGTAGCCTTGGAAGGAAGGAGTGGCGAAAGCTTTCCTGAGAAGAGCATCTGTGAGGAAAAACAACAATTGAATACAAACTTACATTCTAACAATGTTAACAAAAAGAAGATAACACAATCTTTATAGCTAAAGAGAAGCATTAAAAAGGAGAAATCGACCCTGAACATTTTTAAATCTACTGTGTCAAACAACCTAACTAGCATCTCTCTGCACACGCTGGTGCAGTCATAACAGAAGTTAAGATAAATAAATACAAACCCCAATTCCAAAAAAGTTGGAACACTGTGTAAAACAAATAAAAACATAATGCAATGATTTGCAAAAACTTTTTGACCTATATTCTATTGAATACTGTACACAGACAAGATATTTAACATTCAAACTGCTAAAAATGTTGTTTTTTGTAAATGTACACTTATTTTGCATTTGATGCCTGGAACACTCAGTAAGTGTTTGAGAACTGGGGACACTAATTCTTCCCAGTTTTGAAGGCAAAATTTTTTCCTCTTCTTGTTTGATATACAACTTCAGGTGCTCAGCAGTCCGGGGTCTCTATTGTGGTACAGCTACAAACTTTGTTTACCAACAACAGTTTCAAAAGTGTTCCCAAGCCAAATCACTGGCTCGGCCTTTTAGCACCTCTGAAGCTCACTACCACAGAAAACATGCACGTGTAAAAAAGACAAATATCACTACACATATCTGTCCTCTAAAATGGCAAATTGCTGTAAAAATTGCTTTTTACACTTTGGTTTTTGTACAGATTAAAAAAAATAAGACATAACATAATTGACTGTGGGGGGGGGGGGTTTCAAACTCATTCCGTACATCATGAGATGAGTCATCTTGGTAATAGACCAACATAAACACACAAAACATCTGCATTTTTCTCTTCATTAATCAAGCACTTCTGTCAGCAAGAGCATACACGAAAACAACTGCAGGTCTCACCAATGCTGTCCAACACTGCATTCTTAACATCATTATTCTCCTCTTTGTATACAGATGCGATCTTCAGGAAGGCTTCAGCTGTTTTTGCAGCATCTGACACATCAACCTAGACACAGACAAAGGAAGGAACATTTATTTATGGCCACGCTCTATCATCATGCACATTATCAAACTGATGCCATGTTTGAATGCATCAAGTAAACATGGAGGATATACGTTTACTTCTAGACATCTCCTTTAGCCTTTAGTCTCTCTCATAAACAGACTGTGAAACTTGAAGTTGTTGTGCATGTATTCGTGGGATCTTCACTGTGTTTACCTGCTGCTCAATCAGCGACGCTCTCTTGGCCCCCAGTTTGAGAAGTTTGTCTGGGGATGGAAAGCTGAGGAAGGAGGAGACATCTGGCGGCCGGGGTGCCGATGTAGGTGTAGACAGCTGAGGGGAAGACACAGCATTAAAACCCAGCATTAGGGGTGTGATGTGTTGGGTGATTTTTCCAAACCCACAATTTCATGTGACTCAAAATTTTAATGTCATGATTCGCATTTAAGATTTCAACATTTACTTTTTCAGCAGTCATGCCTAATATTGATTTGTAAAGATAAACGGATCATTGGTTCTATGCTCTGACAGCTGTCTTTACATTTTAAAATTTTCAGCTGCAACAAGCAACTCTGTAGATCACTCAGTCCATGAAAATTCCTCATCTTTGGTGTGTGTGTATTTGTGTTCATGCCGACTGGCAAATGGGGGTGACCTATTGCAAAAAGGGGGAACTTCCAAATGGATTCAGACTCACACAAGATGCAGTGGAAATGTTGGTTATGAGTCAAAGGACAGCTGATTAACTGTTTGTTACTGCAAAAAAAAGGGGGTGTGGCAGGGGGAGTGACCTATAACTAAAAGGTGCCTAACTTCTAAACAGTGTCACGTGTTTGTCGTAGACTCTTGTGGGAGGCGTCACACACTCAGTGGAGTTCCTTTTCATTCATGACTTATGCCCCACCCCTGACATTTTAGACACCCCGCTTCCATAACTCATGAACCAGTGTGAGAGGCACAGTTGGTCTGAGCAGAGTTCATTTTTCATTGGTGATGGTTAGCCAACACTTTAGCCACACCCCCTTCATTGGACTTGGTAGAGAGTTCCTATTTCCACTGGTGTAACTTAGCCCCACTCCTTATATATATTAGCCATGGAGGGTGTGTGTGAGTATGGATGCATGCATATGTGGATACAGGCATGTACGTACATCATTATTCTCCTCTTTGTACAACCTCTCTGGTTGCAGCTTTCATGCCTTTTCTTTAATAGATAATCCATATGGTATCAAATTTGATATAACAGCTGTCAAGTGTTTTTTTTTTTCCATTCGGATGCCGGACGCTGCAAGGAGGCAGGGGCGGAGAGACTCACAATTGTCTTTGATTTCACTCATTTTCATTGATTAAATATTGAAATTGTGGCACACCTACACAACGCCAAACACACACACATACAGCTGGTGTGGCCTTTAGATTAGACTTCATGTCACCTAATCACAGATTGATTCTTATGCATATATAATTTTTTGGACCCGCAACACAATCTACTAGAGTAAGAAGTACACTTGGATTTGCCTGTAAAAGACTTTGTAAAGTAGTTTGTAATTACTCTTATAGTTTTGCAACAGCATCACACTTGTTATGTGTTAGGAGGACTTTGAAACTTCACTCTACTCCTGTGTGCATAGGTGACTAATGATCGCTTTGATGCCACACATCATCATCACACACTTCTCTGACCTTGATGCCACTGCTTTCCTCTTCCTCCTCTTCTTCTTCTTCCTCCTCTATTTCTTCCTCATCTACTTCCTCCTCATCCTCTTCCTCATCTTCATCTTCGTCCTCGTCGTCATCTTCTGGCTCACCCTCGTCGTCACTGAGGCGAATAAAAAGAACAGCTCATTAGTGAGGAGTTTGTTCTTGGGCGAGCTGCATGTTTTTGAATCACTGTGATGCTTGATCACTGTGGGGGCAGACTGTGACAGTTTTCCAGGTGCAAATGTGATGACATTCTGCCCAAGATACTTAAAGTGCATGACTGAAACAGCAGAGCAGGCATAACAACAGCATGCTGGGATTTACACAAGCCACAGGGAAAGTTATAGTGGAGAAATGTGAATTAACCATTAATCTACAAACGTCTAAACTACATAAAGTGAGTGCAAAAACAATTAAATGTCCTTAATTATATTGTAAAAGTAAACAAATAGACAACAGGAAGTTTGAATTTGAATATGACATTTAATCAATTGTAAAACAGGCTGCACTCTAGGCTCTGTTTTCTATCTTTCTCCCCCTGTGGCTTGTGTATATTTTGCTTGTCTTTGATAAGTCTTAGATATTGTTATGAACACACAATAAAACACCAAAAACCAGCACATTCAGACCATTATATCAGTAGCATAACCAGCTGATCCCAGCTCCTTGTGGAAAGAGAACTGATTTAATTAGCACCACTATGTAAACAGTGGGTGTGCGTCAGACAGTGCAGAATAAACTTGCAGCTCTGTCAGTCCTTCACACTGAGTGTTGTTTTATTAAACTGATTGTTGTTGTTGTCACTTTTGACTGATTGTTAAAATGTCAATGCAAGAGGACCAGAAGCAGATGTCTACCTACACAATGCAACATGTTCCCACCTCTGGTGTAGGGAGGAAGTTAGGACAAACTAACAGTTTGAGCACTTCCTTATTGATGAAATGCTGAACGGTAAATAGGTTCTGTATTACTCTATAATGTTAAAAGATGTTTTGAAGGTGTGTATTAACTGATGACACACTCGTCTTTAGTAGCGTGTCTGCAAAACGGTGTATAAACAGCTTATTTCCTATTAATTCTTCACAATCAAGTCCCATTATTTTGTTGTCTAAAAGCTTTTATTACGAAGCAGCAAAATCAGAAAATGTTCATCAGCACTAACTTAACATGACTCCCATTCAGCTGAAAGTGAACATAAAACAGTAAAATAAAACAGATACCATAATGTACAAACTGCAACACATGAGAGAAACTAAACTTCAAACACCAAAAATTCAGTTAGAAATTGCAAAAAAACTCTTTCTCTCTGCTCTCCTGCACACATGAGCTGAGGTTTGGCTAATGTAATGTAAAAAAGGCAACGGACTGTCCTGCTTCTCAGCCAATGCATGCTGGGATAGGTTCCATGCTCCTATGGGTACAGGATAGGCCGGTACAGAGAGGATAGATGGACTGTATTTAATACTCCATAGGAGTTTAAGTACAACTTGATGATTACCTGAGTGATCCTAGAAGGTCGCCCATGTTCATGCCTTCCAAGATGTCTTTCAGAGCTTTGCAGCCTTCCTCTCCAAGACAGTTACCTGGATACCAAAAGAGATCATTTTAAACAGCATAATTAGAGGGAACCAAATTAAACACAAAGAAAATCTCTAAATTAGGCCAAAATAAATATCAAAACATTGGACATGAAAAGTCTCTCTTCTCTTCTAAAATCACTGACAAAAAAATTTGAAAGCCCATTTTTGTACTTGCACCTCAGCTGAAATATGAATCATCTTTTTTTGCGATGCTGAAAAATAACAAATTAAATCTTAATGTGTGAAGAGCAGAGTTAGCTCTTTGTTGGTTTTATACCATTTAGGTCCAGTTTCTCCAGCTGGTCCTTGTCCTTTACCGCATGTGCCACAGCCAAAGCAGCTTCCTCTGTGATCTCGCCAAACGACAAATTGAGTTCCTGTTAAACATAACAGAATATTTACTCATAAGGGAAGGAAATGTCAAGCAAAAGCTAATAACAAGACAGGGAAATTAAATTTCGAACAGAAATTATTGAAGTCCATAAGTGCTGGTGCCCATGTTTAGCCTGGCTACTTAGAGCCATTTACACCCAGATTGTCGAAACACACACAAACAGGCAGGACTATGACATTCAAGGTGACTCTGACTCTTTACTAACAACATGCCACCAAATTATGATTCAGGTCTCAGGTCTGATCAGGTAGCAAAGTGTACTCCTCACTTACCTTGAGGATTGGTAGTCCCTCTGATACACTCTCTGCAATAGCTGTGGCTCCTGCTGGCCGCACCAGACAGTCTCCAAAGTTGATCACCTGAATGCTGCGTAGGTGTTTCAGGGCCTGTGAAGGACACAGATATCATTTGTTACAGCTTCTCCAAGTTCAAAGCCTGAAAAGAGAATTATTAGCAGAGGTATAACTGATGGTGACAGACTAATTCACACAAGCCCAGCAAAGCAAGAAGGAAAAAAAAAAATCTGGTGAGCCATTGTTGTTGTAATACTCATTTCTGCCACAAGAGGCTCAAGTGCACCACTACCTCATGTTCTAAACAGGACTAAAACCATTATGTTTTCTTCTTTCTTCAAGGTACATATATTGTGTGTTAGCATAGTGGTGAATTCTACACTTTGATCTCATGCCAGAACCTAAGTCCTTCTCCAGCATGGGTATAAAAAACATTAATATTTTTAATTCCTTATGCATCACTCCTAAAGGAGAAACATGCAAGTCCCTGGTATACAAAAATGAGTACTGCAGTCCAAATATTGAACCGGAGCCATAAAGAGTATATTAAATAGCTTGAATCTATATTTATTAAATACACAATTTACAGATGAAGTGCACTGAACAGGATTGCAAGATGATCACAACATTATGACACTGGCAAGAGACAATGAATCCAACACTGTCAGTTGATCAGGACTCAAGAACAGATACTAACTCATTTGAGGAGTATTCAATTTTAAGTCTATTGTTGTCATTGGAGAAGCCTGAATTTCAGCTTAGCATATTTCCTTAATCTCTAATGCATATGTTCATTTTGTGATTTAATACAGGGTCAGACACTGACTCTTGAAACTATTTGCTAACATATTCAACATAACAACGTTGTAAAAGCTTATAATGTGTTTGTATGTGTGTTTTTCAGCTTGTTGTGAACTTACTCTGCAAACAAATGGCCAGGGGAAAAAAAAGACTGTTTCAACAACAATTTCAAAAAGAAGCATGTCACTGTCAACAGTTGTGATACTAACGTCTGACATCTCTGTACCTGAGCCATGGCGATAGCCCCCTTCTCAGTGAAGGTGTTGTCATTGAGGTTGAGGATGCGGAGGCCTGAGTTGTGCTGCATGGCTGTGGCCAGGGCTGTCACACCCGGGTGATTGATGCCGTTCTGGGGCATGTGAACCTCCTCCAGGCTGCCCATCAACTGGGAAAACACATCATTATCTTGTGATTATTCTGCCACACAGTATTTTTACACAGAAAGCTGCAAGAGTTTGTCTGTAATAACAGGTGCTTACAGCTTTGACAAACTATGGAGAAGTCATCAAATAACTGACAATACGAGCTGCAAAAATATAAAGTGTTCAGCATTTGAAGTTAATTATGCAAAGTGCTCCAGGAAGACAAGCTGTTGGAGAATCTCTCACATGTTTGTAACATAATGTAGTGTGACACTGCCAACATGGCAGTTTCATAAGAGAAGACTTTGCTGTAATTTCCCAGAACATTCTGCCAGTTTACAAGTAAAGTCTTCAAAGCTCATGGGGTAGTCAGTCCTGTACCTGGAAGGCTTGAGCGAGGGCGGTGGCTCCATCGTTCTCCAGTCGGTTCCTCCCTGGCAACAAACACCTTCAGGCTGAGGGGGGCCCCTCTGCACTGGAGCTTTTATGGCACTCGATCAATGAAGCAGCCAAAATCTGATGAGTCCACAAACAGAGATGTGTTCAGTTCTGAAGACATTAATATAAACATCAATGACATTACTGTGATATTCACACAAAGTATTTATGCCCTTGTCAGTTTTGTTTCTTTGTCTCTTTACTCCTGTGGGTCATTTTTAGACCAGTTTTTGACTTTATGGCAGAACAGTTCTATTGGATTGTACAGGTGTAGCTAATAACATGACCGCTGAATGTATACTACCTAACACTGATATTACCAAACAATGGAGCTGCAGACATGCCTCATCTTAAGACAACATTCTTGTGACTTACCTTTCCTCCTCCGATGCCCATGCCACAGTTATTGAGCCGTAGCTCCTGCAATGTGTAGCAGGCAGTGCTCTTGAGCAAAGTCTCGATGCCCTTCACACCGTCTGGTCCAAAGGCATTGTCACTGAGGTCTAAAACAGTCAGCCTGGCACCCGCCAGCATCAGAGCGTCACCTAGTGAATTCTACAACACAGGGACAGAAAGAGACTAAATAAATATCAGGATAAATGGGACATCGAACCAAAAGAAAGAAACATACCTGCTATGATATGTAATAATTCAAGAACCAGACATGAAAAGTGTGCAATATTTCATCAAGGTCTGACTGTAAGCATAAACTTGATTTTATTTGGACAATAATGTTAGGGAAGAAGGCCTCACCAGGGCAGGTGGGATCTCAGAGCGCAGACGACCTGTGAACATGTCACTCCAGTAACAGCACTGAAAGAAAGAGAATAAAGATACAATGTCAGCCAAGAGACAATCCTGAATATATTCTTTTAATAAGAAAGCTAAAGCGCAAATAGGATTAATCATGTTCGATCATTGTACAATATATTACAGCTGAACCAAAATAATTATTAGTAAAAGCAAAAGAAAAATAATCTTCCAATATTTTAATGCGTCATCCATGAGTTATTTCTCGAGCAAAATCGCCAAACATTTTCTAGTTCTAACCTTTCAAAGATCAGTATTTGTTACTTTCACTACTAGTTTGCTGGTCAGATAAAAAAAAAAGTAATTTGTTGACATAATCTTGGACTTAAAGGAGCAATATGTAACAACAGGCATGTTGCAAAATGAGTCCTGTACCCCAAGTAGCGAGTTGAAGCCATACACAATATATTAAATAGTAAATTAAATAGGCTGAAATCCTATACAATATATGGTCTATGGTTGAAGCGAGTTGTTTCCCACCGACTGCCAATTTAACTGTTAAAAAAGCATTTACTCCTCCTATAAAGGTTATTAAGGATTTCTTAGGACTCATAAACAGACACTAACTCATTCTGTGAACATTCAGCTACATTTGAACTCTAATTAACATGAAATGGGCAAAAAAACAACACAAGTTTACTGGGCAGAATAGACATTACAGCAATTATGTCAACTTGGCATGTTTCCTTAATTTCTGATGATCATTCTGTGACTTATCACTGTAAATACATTACAGACTTTTCCTTTAATTGCTAGTCAATATTTTATAGAGCAGCCAATATTTATTCCAAAAAAACAAACAAACAAACAAACAAAAAAAAAACTTCCCGGTTACATTGTCAAGAAGTTAATGAACTTCACTGTAAGATTAACGATGACCAAAAAGGTCAAGAGTAAACACTCCAAACCTTGAACTCGCTCTTTGTCTCTAGGGCCTTGGCGATGGCCTGAGCTGCCTCCACACCTATAGTGTTTCCCTCCAACCTCAGAGCCTGCAGACCTTTGAAGTCCTGGATCTCCTTTACTATCTCTTCCACTGGAAAGGGGGAACAGGGTAAGGTGTTACAGGTTGAAAATGAGGGGTGGGAGAGTAATTTAAAGAAACAGTTGGTACATAAGAATGAAAAGTTTAGTATGTTTTAGCAATCATTAAATCTAACTAAGCCTCACTGGCTTATGGGCAGGGTTTCTGGGACACAAAGCTTGCTCAATGACAGCTGATACTCACCTGATTTGGCATCATCCAGCTTTCTTCCCTGGCCTTTGTAACTCAGCTCTCCTTCCGCTACACCAGTCTTGGCCAAAGAGTCGGCCAACTGCCCAACAACGTCTGTCGCCATCAGGACACCTGAGGGACAAACACTTGATTTACTTTTTAATCTACATCATGATAACCATAGTGTCTGTAACCAGTTTCCTTTGACCTACAGGTAACAATTACAGTCAGACTGATATATCAATTGTCATATGTGTTGTTGATATGCACAGATATGAAAACTTTTTATTTGACAGAACATAATGCAAATCATTTTTGATTTTTTGTTTTAGAGGCATCATGTTAAATATATCTGACACTTTCCTTACACATACATACATATTTATACTCAGTGCCCTGGTGTCATTTTGGACAATGAAGTTTATTGTCAAACTATAAAATATCCTGCCTCAATTACATGCATGCAGCCTGTTGCAGTCACTCGTGCTTATTCTCTTAGTCTTTCTAACTTTACCAAAGGTCTTGTATTTTTATGACTAACTCTTTAAGCTGCACCCTCTCAAAACACGCTGGTCGAGAGAGCTCTGGTCTATTTTGAACAATTTCCCCCTGAGGATCAATAAAGTATTTGAGATTCTGATTCACCAGTGTATGACAACCACATTTGAGCGATCGTTGCATAAAATGTGTGTTTGTGTATATATTCAGTAAACATACAGTAGAGTATCAGCCGATATATCGAAATCTGCATCAGTCCCAAAAATCCACTATCAGTCTGGCTTTAGTAGCAATCATTATCAATACAAAATCAAAACACTGACCACCTTATAGAAGTAATTTAAATTCCATCACATACAGTTATGCATGATCACTCTGGCTCTGACAACCACGTTTTTTCCGGAAAGCTCGGTCCACCTTTCTACTAGACAGAAACTGCTGAAAGTGCTGTTTCCACTGAGGGACAATCCACCCTAAAACAGTATTGACATCTGCTGTACGATATTAATGTGCAGTTCAGATTTAATCTGTGGATTTGCGTGTCTCCTTTTTTTAAATTCGACAGTATAAAGACAGCAAAGATCTCATCTAACTTAACGTTGGGTTATGGATAAAGTCTGGAGATGCTCTGACAGTGTTTAACTTTGGCAAATTAAGTAGAGATCAGGTTGAAGTTAGGCACGAATTCAGTGTGAAACTCGACTCGTGAATCACGTGTTTAAATTCCCATGCTCCTTCATCACAAAAGAAGAAGCCGTCAAGTTTCACACACACACACTCACGTTATCATTAAAGTTGTTTTGGGGTAGATTTTCTGCTGTGAGCGAGCAGCCGGCTAGCCTTAGCCGGCTGCTGCTAACGTTATGCTAACACGCCTACAAACACCTTCACCGTTTATGGCCGGTGGAGCCGTTGTTGACAACTGTCGGTTCAGTAACATATCAGCTACTTGTAGGGCACTTACCAACGTCAGCCCGGTGGTTTTAGGATTATAAAACAGAAAATGTATAAGCTAGCTAGCGCGGGTGTGTGTGACAGAGCGTGGTTTCACTCGGCCTCTCCGGGTCGGTCATCTGAAAACCGCCGACAACCTACGCGGCCGTTAGCCTAAAGCTCTCCGGTCCTCGGTTAAACTTCGTTATTACAGAAACTCTGACCCATTAATCACTCTACGCTCAAAAGAAATGAATATAACCATTACCACAACACTGCTGTGACGATTGAACCCAATCCGGTGACACACTCCCGCTCGCTCCTGACGTTCAAAACCAGATCCAGCGCACTACCCGACACTGACGACCAGAGTTAGGGGACAAGGGATTTGTAGTTCAATAAAACTACAACGGCGCATTCATGTGCTTCTCCAGCGAACTTCGAGTCTCAAACGCCTCTACATCTAGTCTGTCGGTGCAATGGACAGTTTGCCCCAAAATCAATACATATTTTTCCTCTGGTCTGAAGTGGTTTATCAACCTCAACTGTTTTGTTGTGAGCTGCAGAGTTTTTGGACACATTTTTGTATTTTCAAAATACATTCATATAACTAGGGACGCACAATAAGAATCAGTACTGATAAATTATTCACTGATATTGGCCTATCACAGCATATCAGTCAGTACTGGCAAATATTAGCCGATAAATACTGGCTCTAATAATGCCTGATTTGACAGATAATGTCAAAGCGTTTCATCTGAATTCTTCGGCAAAATGTTCTGTAAATGTAAAAGTATGTTTGTTAAGTTTTTTGGCGAAAAAATAAACGAACATTTGAAGAGTCAGAGTTGTTCTTTGTTTTTGTTGTAATAGTGATGTCAGTCAAATTTGGTTTGATCAGAGCTGTGGAGTATTAAATTTTAGTTTTTAAATTACAGCAAAAACTACAGGTTATATGTGTGGTGGAAAAATGACTTTAAATAAAAGACCGTGAAAAAGAAGAAATTGTCTTTAGAAATTTACTTCTGCTTTCATGAAAGAGGACTGACACCGACAAGATACAAGAAGGCAGTCTTGAGGGAATCGGTGAGGAGTGCATCCTCACCAGCGTTTTTATATGTTTACAAGACAAAGGAGCTCATTCATTTACAGTACAGTTCACTCACAGTTCAAATACAGAAATAGAAGAACATAACTGAGTTAGGAGAATTTTACTACAGACAAAGGGGTCGCAGATTATAATCACGGAGGGAGGGAGGAAATATCTGGTCTACGTGACATGTGTAATCATATCAATAAAGGAGAGGTCTGTTCCATACGTAGGTAGCAATTGCCTTAACATGTATTGATAAAGGAGAGGTACAAAGACAGTAATTATCTTAATATGTATTGATAGTTCTGTGTGTTAGTCTAATGGGTGGTATATATATATGGATTAAAATATATATATGAATTTTTCCCTTACAATATGAACTTATTTTTAAAATATAAACATGTGAAATCATGGGTTATATGAAGCAGGTAGTCATCGCATCGGCTGAAAAAATCCATACTGTACATCCCTTACACACAGTATAACCTGTAGTTTATCGACAGCAGAGGGAAATAAGGGCCAAGATGTAGAGAGCAAAGATGATTTGATATTCTGACGTCACTATATGACAACAAAAACAAACAGCAGCACTGATTCTTCTGCTGTTTATTTTTTCTAATAAAGTTCATCATAAAATTTCAGAAACATACTTTAGCTTTAATAGATGCGTTAATAACACGTTAACGCAAATTCCAATGCCACTATTTTTTGACACGCCATTAACGCACGTTCTGTTACATCGGCCTGACCAATAGTTTGAATCAGAAGTGAGCTTCCATGTCACCCGACAATGTAAACAGCTTTGTCTGTTTAGGCAACTGGCTCAATGCAAAGAAATAGAATTGTAGGAGGAGGGAGAGGAGAGAGAACTGCAGCTCCACCTGAAACCAGGTAAAAGTAAAAAATAGCTGACACAGCAGAGAGAGAGGTAGAAAGTGTGAATATTGACAAATGTGTCGACTTGATATAAAAACTTTTTATGATCATGAATCATAATGTTACCGTACACTTCTGTGGTGCATGATTTTTTTTACTCCAAGTCCGATTTGCATACTTTTAAATACTTAATTACTTCATGCCGATTGATCACAACAGCGAGGGAGGAGAGACGAGCTGCAGAGAGGAGGGAGGGAGGGGAGCGAGTGTGTGAAGTGCCGACCGATATAAAATCTTTACTGATGATGAATCCTGATGATTATTTGAGCATATTTTGTTTATGCCAAATGCAGTGCCTTTGAGGGTTTCTGGACAATATTTGTCATTGTTGTTGGTTGATGTTGATTTAATAAAGTTACATTTGAATAACACTTTAAACACTTGAAAAATATCCCTTTACAGTACATTTTTAACAAATAAAAAATGTGTGATTAATTTGCGATTAATTGCGATTAAATATTTTTAATCAATTGACAGCACTAGTTCAAACTATCTAAATATTTATGAGATCAAACTATCTGTTTAGATTTCCACATTTCTTTTCTTATTGTTTTACAGATTTATATCTTTCTATAGCACTCCTGTGACTCCGTATATAAATAAACTGAGCCAGAGATCAGGAGAGAGAGTGAGAGAGGAGCTCAGACTGTTTTTTTTTTTTTTTTTAAAGGAATGTCTTGATCTGGCGATCTGGACAGAAAGAGTGAGAGAAGTTCACTCACATTTTGAGAAGATCAAACCCACAGAAAGTTTCAAAGCGTCAGAGAGCATCACTGTAACCATAGAAACTCACTACAACTGACCTCCCTCAGCTGCAGCAAGCCTGTCCTCCCGCTCATGTCCAGAAGGGAATCCTTGATTTGCTAAACTCTCCATGGGTCATTGTTAAGGGATAGTTAACCCAAAAATGAAAATTCCATCATTATCTACTCACCCTCATACCGACTGATAGTCGGGTTTATTTTGTTAATCCACAAAACACTTGTCACTTCCATTGTTTTGGAGATTCTGCAACATTGTTTTCCTGTGAAACTCCGGCAGTGTTTTGTGGGCAAAAAAACGAAACCCGACCTTAAATCGGCATGAGGGTGTCTAGATAATGACTGAATTTTCATTTTTTGGTGAACTATGCCTTTAAGGTTTGAGTTTTTCACAGGTCTGGAGTTCCCCTATAGACGTCACCATAAAAATCAAACTTGGTTCGAAAAAATGAAAGCCGCAATATCGCTCAGCGAAAGTCCGCCATTGACGTGAATTGTATTGTCTTACCTTTTTGGGGGTCTGTGGTGACCTGACCCGCTTCAGCACTTGGCCCTCAGGTCTCACGGTTACTAGCAAGAGAAAAAAAACGAGTCGCACACAGATATATTGTCACAAATCGCTAAATGGAGCAAGCTAGCGCACTAACACACACACAGTACAGGCAAGCACACACACACACAATTCTGATTTAACTTTTACAGTTATGTGGGTTTTTAATGCTGTTTATGCAGTGCCCCTGAGGGGTCAAAGGTCACGGATATTCAATGTTAGTCCATCACTCTTTTTTTTTTTTTTCAAAATATGAAAAATCAATTAACATCTGTGTCTTCACAAGTCTCCATTCAAATGGGATCCAAATAATGGCCAAATCTCTAATAATAGAATGGTCAGAAGTGTTTTATATATTGGCATTTTTACTATTGGTCACCCTTTCTGAATTGCCATGTGATGAACTGTTGGCCAATATTTTGTCCAAAACTTGATGTTGACTATCATTTATAACACAAAGAGCACATATTAAGTGCACCATGTTTTTTTTTTTTTTTGACATAAACACATTTTATTAATCCATATGAACATATATCTAATGAATATAATTAACCACTCCAATCCAGGAGGTGGCGGTAATGCACCTCAGCGCTGTTAAAGGTAAGAAGAAGAAGAAGGCACTGTTTGCAGCTGACCGTGGATGAACTGCGCTAATGAGCAGCTGGAAATCGAAACTTATCTTCGGGGGCTGAAGTCAGACTCCTCTGCGGGCTTCTTCCCCTGCGGCTCCCTGTTAAACAGCGTCAACACGACCTCTCATCCCGCCGGGAGTTTTTTTTTTTTTTCCCCCACACCAAATGACACGCTTGTAAACTTTGCCTCGGTCCAATGAACTTCCTCACTTCATCAGGTAGGTGTGTCTGAAGTTAGCCCAGATCGCGCAGTCATAAGCCGGGGAAACGTGCAGAGTTCAGGGGGTTTTACATGCTGCATGTTTGTGCAAATAATGAATCTTGAACGACCACAAGGACAGGCTCAGAGGTCTTTGTGACAGATACAGAGGTGGTTAACTTGCTTTCTACGTTTGGAGGAAGTGGGCGTAGATCAGGCACATTTCATAGGACTGTCATCATAACATCCGTTGTTACTAATCCTTTGGTTTTTTCCCCCCAGTGAACGAGCCATGGACCCTATCAGACAGAAACGCAAAGAAGAGATAAGGAAATCTCTGACATTTATACAGTAAGATGTTGTTTTGTTTTTTTTTTATTTGAGGGCACCCTGACAGAAAGTGAAACCTACTCTGCCCCTGACTCATATCCTATCATATCCTTGAAAACAAAACTATCTCAGTACTCTTGTAAGACAGTTTACATCTTGTGTTCTAGGTCTTCCCTGGCTTATCCAGACCCTGAGGGCTACCAGGTACCAGCTGTTATTACAAACACAGTGTTATGACTGTCTCTGTCCACTGTCTCTTCACTCTTGCACTGATGGTTACATGCATTTAATGAACTAAAGTCACTCGATCATAGCTTATCGCTGTTGTTGTGCTTCTCACTTAAAGGGACTCTTCACCCCAGAATCAAAAATCATATCTTTTCTCTTTTCTGCACTGCTATTTATCCATCTAGATCGTTTTTATGTGAGTTGCAGAGTTTTGGAGATATCGGCTGTGGAGATGTGTGCCTTCTCTCAAATATAAGGGGCTTGTGGTGCTCAAAGTGCAAAAAAAAAAACAAAAACTCAACAGCAATGTCTCTTTCAAGAAATTATGAAATGCTTACTCAAGATAACCCACAGACTTCAGTTTCATGTAGTTTCCTTTCTTTCTAATAGAAAGAAAATACTTCTAGGAGATTCTCCTGTAGGCCAAAACATGTGTTTTTGATTTGGGGGGGTGAACTGTCCCTTTAAACTCCTCTGTCTTTCCTTTCGTGCCATCTTTGTGTTAATTCCTGGTTGCATGTAAAATCAAGGCCCATTCTCGTCTTGGAGGCACTGTTGATGTTGAGTTAATCATTCCTGTCCATACAGGCCCCAAAGTGATTCCTTTGTAAGGCGATGACAGTGAAAAAATGTGGACAAAATCCATGTCCTACTCCTGTGCAAAAATTACTTCAAAGGTCCAGCGTGTACAGGGACTTATTGGCAGATTTTGGCAAAAATAGAATATAATATCAGGGAAATGCAATAAATATTTGGGCTGACAAATTATCATGCGATAGTGGGAAATTTAAATTAATATTCTTTTTATTCCAATAATGAAATTAAGCTGATAAATATTGGCCATAATATCTGATTTGAGGGATTATGTCAAAGCATTCAATTTGATCTAAATTTAACTCTTGTGTGAATTCATTAAAACAACTTGTACTGGGTGGGGGTGTACATGGATGAGAGCAACTCATCTGGGTACTGTGCCTCGCCCCTTTTTGGTTGAAAACTACCACTGTAATTTGAGTGGCACTGAAATGCATAAAATCCTCTGACTAGTCAGGTGATCAATTATGCCGTGTCTTTGCCGATCAACCGTCAGTATTGTTACATAGAAAAATGAAAGAAAGGAGTTTCAGTCTGCCCCCATCAAAGTGGACGAACCTGACATTTACAACTACTTTAGTGAATCTTCAGATGAAGTATTTCAGACATCTGTCACTGTTTATATCATTACAACACTTTATTTTTCTGTTTTGGTACTCTTAAACCAAACTTCATTCTAAAAGCAGGTGTTTTAATGGTAGGGACATATTTTTCACAGTTAAAACTTTACTGATTCACTTTGATCTACAGGCAAAATAGGCACACATCATTTACTCAGTATCACCATTAACTTTTAGGACTTGTAGGACACACCACCAGCATCTTATTCTCTTCTTTCTCTTCCTCCTCACAGGACTTCCTGACCCAGTTAGTTTGCAACCTGCTCGATGAGGGAAACGCCTTGTTCAGAGACGGAGAGTGGGAGCAGGCTGTCAAAGAGTTCAGTGAGGGCTTGAATGTCTCGCAGTACGCCAAAGCAGAGGACCTCCACATCCCTGGGGCTTTGCTGGAGAGCCTGTATGTCAACCGCGCAGCTGCCTACCACAGTATGGTGAGACACAGTTGGTCCTGTCATTGTTTCTGAGTTGATGTCTCATTCCGCAAACTTGTGACAGATAGTTTCAGTGAGCATCAGTGCAGCTCAGACGGACACTTGTAGACAGATGTAGACAGCTGTTTGGCAAAACACACACGGCTGTAACTAAGGCTGGTAAGGCTTGTGACAAATGCTTCTCCACACCCAAACCTGATGTGTGCTTGAGTCAATCAGATGTTACGCCAGATAAAAGTGGATCAACTCATAATAATTACTGATTGAATTTATGTGTATAAAACTTGAATTGTTGTCAGGAATACTCATGTTTTTTTTAGCCAGTAGCAACACACTATCCACCTGAGCTCATGCTGGTAATCAAGCTCAGGACGCGGGGGAAAAAAAAACTGACTTCCTGCAGCAACAAAGTGGTTTCTGTGAAGAAATTCAACTCAGTTAAACTGTCAGCATTTGTCACAGCTTCATAAAAACTGTTACAGACACGGTGAAACATAAATATTAGCGTACTGTGTACTGTTAGGTGTGCTTGGGCAGAAAGAGTGATACAGACATGCGCCACAGGAATTTCAAAATAAAAGCTATGTTGATACTGATAGATGTTTTCATTTTGCATCGAACATATTACATCGTTGACCATTGAATCGATGAATCAATTCAGATCGATGGATTGTAACACCACTAATAATGAAGCATGCTGACAGCTTGTTGTCCACTGTTAGTCCTCATATTTAAGACCTCTCCAGGCTTGAAAGTGATCTCAGGTTTCAAGCGATATTCCACCCCAGAATGATAATCCACTCAATATGTACTCACCCCTATGCCGATGTGATGATGGGTGAAGATCTTCAGTTCACAAAACAATCCTGGAGTTTCAGCAGAAAACGGTTGCTGCCAAATCCAGTACAATGGCAGTGAATGGAGACCACGGATAAAATGTAAAAAAAAAAAGAACACAAAACAAACACAAAATGTCTCCATCCTGCTCGTGTGGTGTAATCCAAGTGTCCGTGAGCCTCAACATTAAAATTTAACCACAAAAGACGCCATTTACACCATGTTTTTAGCCAAAATGTCAACTGAAGCCTCTCAGACTCGAGCCGGATGCACAAGAGATCTCGCGATATTTTCACACGTGCATCCATTAAGAGATATACGAAGTCTCGCGATACATCGACGCCATGTTTACATGCTACCTGGGAGGCTACAGTTGACATTTCATTCTCTTCTGTTTTCCATTCCCAATTTTCTGATTTCAGTCTGAATTGGATTTTTATTATCAACACTAGCTGCGTCAAAAGCCCACACATAATATAATACAGGGGATCTCACCACCAACAGACTGTTTCACACAGCATATAATACAGACATACAAGAATGATATGAGAGGGAGAGAAAGACACTTCCTCAGTATAATGAGAAACATGACCTTCACCAGTGTGATACGAGTCATGGGGAGATTTTTAGCATGAGTTCAAGCTGTGCCTAAGTACCGCTTCACAGAGCTGCGAGCATGGCTGTGGACTCTTCTCATGATGGGGATTTGATTATTTTATATACTAAATCAGCGTTTCCAACTCGAGAAACCGCTAGTTCGGTGCTGGTGCTAGTGCCAGTTCCAAATTGGTTCAACTTGCAAACCGTCTAAGAACCAGCTTGCTTTCCCACAGGTTAGAGAGCCAAGTCATTACGTAACTATACACGGTTTCAGTTTCCTAGCAACATTAACTTTAAATTCACACTCCAACACAGTAGGTGGAAGTAATAAGCCGTCACATTTGTTGCCACTCACGATTAAAAAGAAAGAAAAAGAAGCACAAGAACTTCCAAACTACTTTTCACTACTACTGCCGTCTACTAAATGAATGATTAAGTCTGACATCACCAGCAGATTGATCACACTGAAGTGGACTCAAGCAAGACATGACTGTATCACGACTGACCACGATCTCACCTGGGGTTACATGATATTTGGTAACCCATTAAATTATGTGACCTGCAGTGTTGGAAGATGTCTGACTGATATACTAAAACAGTGTTTCCCAATCTTGGTCCTCAGGGCCCACTGCCCTGCATGTTTTAGATGTTTCCCTGCTCCAACACACCTGATTCAAATGATCAGGTCGTTATCAGGCTTCTGCAGAGGCTTGATGATGAGTTGATCATCTGAAACAGGTGTGCTGGAGCAGGGAAACATCTAAAACATGCAGGGCAGTGGGCCCTGAGGACCAAGATTGGGAAACACTGTACTAAAACTCATCAGTATTAATGATGTATTTAATGTATTTAATTTATTAGATAATATATTTCAGTAAAGGATTTTAGTACTTCCTCAAACAGTGCATGTTACAGGATCTGGTGGGTAACCAAATATGATGTAACACTGGCCTGCAGCCCCGTGAATCTCCAAAACGCATCTCAGCAAACAGATGTTATTTGTATAAACTGACCACGCCCACGTATGGGGAATGTTTTGGTTACTCTTTTGTCTGAAAAAACATTAAGTGAGGAATGCATTGATGCAATTTAAGAGACCTGGGATGTACCCATAGTGGTTTTTCCTCTTGGCCCGGCAAAAAGTTGTTGCCACTCTGGAACCGGTTTTCGTTGGCTGTCGAAAACACAAAGAACTGGTTTAAAATTAGGCTGCGGCTCCAAACCAGCCCTGTAACCGCCTCACTCACAAAAGGGGTATTACGTGTTTCCCTGCTCCAACACACCTGATTCCAATGAATAGGCTGTTATCAGGCTTCTGCAGCGGCTCGATGACGAGCTGATCATTTTTATCAGGTGTTGTGGAGCAGGGAAACATCTAAAACATGCAGGGCTGTCTGCCCCCAAGACCAAGATTGGGAAACCCTGCACTAAATGATTGATTAGAAAATAATGCATTGATTCATTTTGAAATAGAACCATTTTAGGCTGGTGATCACCTCACTAAGGTAGTTAAGGGTTAATGTGTCTGTGGCAAGCATTTCTCCTCGAACATCCTGCCAAGCCCATTGTTGACAGAGAGTCAACACGGATACATCTGTACTCATACTCATGAGAAAAATAAAACTTTTTACTCTAGTAAATGTACTTGTGTCGATGATAAAAATGTAATAATCAAACAGCTGGTTTAATCCACAGTATATTTAGCTGATATACCTAAAAGCAAATCTCAAACTCGACAGTGTTGGAATTACATTGGAAAACAAGAACCTTTGACCTGCAGCAGTCAACAGCAGTTTCTGATGTAAGTGCAAATAATGTTAGAAACAAAAAGGAAAAAATAACCTTAACTATGCATTGTGTTTTGAGATGTGATCTGTGAGTCAAATTATATAAGTTAATTTAAATTTCAGACCAGGCTAAAAATGTGTTGGGAAGAAAAGGTCTTTATGCGGGGGAAAGTGCAGTTCACTTATAAAACAGAGTGATTGACAGTGCTCTCCAAACATATCCCTGCAGCTATTAACCAGTCACAGAATTTAGACAAAAATTGATCAAATAAAAAGACTATAACCTCTACCAGTATGATTCACTACCGTTGAGGGAATTTGACCAGCACCATGGGCGTTGCGTGGCCTGGGCACAGCCTCAGAGATTCTTTATTTAGCCCCGAATAATTCTCTCTCGTCTTGACTTTAACCCTCTTCTAGTTGAGCAGGTAGTTGCTAAAGATGACGGTAGTGTTGTAATTGCGTATCATCAGTGAATGCAACACAGGCATGGCCAATACATGGAGAGAATGAGAGAGAGAGAGGGAGTGTTACGTAATATAAAAACTTTGTTGATCATGAAACCTGACGTTACTGTGCAGCTCCGTGGTTTATGAAGTTAATGAAGTGAAGTGTGCTCGTCTCCTCGATGAAACGTTTGTGTGCTCACTGTGCTGCATCTTTATAAATTAACTATGATGAGCTGGTCGTGGATCATGTCTTGTTAGTATTTAGCATTAGCAAATCACCATTGTAGGCTGTTTTTTTTTTTTTTTTTGCACAAGAACTTCATGAAGGAACTAGAAGAGGTCACTCAGTAGTGTAGGAACACAGCCCTTGCTCACCAAGCCAGGACAGGCCTCGAACAAGGGATCTCCAATACTGAAGTATTTATGACTTTTAGGTAAACAACAACCTGAACAGATACACATTCTTTCAGAGGACTTTTGGCGCCATTCCCTTAAAAGGCGTTAAGAGAAGAATCCGCCAGGATGCTCACCCCTCCCCAGGGTGTCCTGATTCACATCACACTGACACGGGAAGCCGTTAGTCAAGACACTTACGAACCTTTGATATTCTACAACTTATCCCTAAACAACCACTTCACGGCTACTAAGCCCTGCTAAGAAGTAAGCTTCTTTGTGTTAAAGACACTGAAGTTGTTCTAAGGACCAGTATTCCTTCTCCAGAACAACACTTTCTCCTTCTTTCTCTATCTTCTTACATTTACATCTTCTAGCTGATATAACAACCAAAGAATCCCCTTTTGCTCTGCTCCATCCTGCTCTCCCCTTCTCTCCTGATAAGACGCCAGATGGGGTTGTAAATCTCAAATTCCTTTGTAAGAACTGATTTTCTGTGTTAACAAACTCAAAACTTCTCCTGAAAGTGAAAATGAACATTTAATCAAAGTCTGTGTACTGTATCCTTTTCCAGAACTCATTTCTGAATAATTTGATACAACTCTCATTTCTGTATGTTATAGTTTAAGCTAGTTACAATTTCATGCATTTAATCACAAATTGCTACGTGGAGTCACATTGCCATATTTTGGCGACAGTTAACGAAGTTCTTGCAGGAATCTTATAAGTATCATTTGAAGTTGAATGTGGTTAAATTGATTAATCAACATGTTTTTCCACAGTATGTTATCTTCACTTTTTGCATGTCCTGTGTTACAGAAACTTAGGATAGTTTGTAGCGTTTCATAAGAAACGTTTATAACCCTGTTAAATGTAACATGATAATCCTGTTTAATATGTTTTGATGAAAACCGATTTTTGAACATAATGAGAAAAGTATGTGTCTATCGCGCATAATATTTAAAACCATACAAACCACGTTAAATTCGTTTAATTCGCTCCCAAATGAAAATAATCAAAGTCTAAAGCGAAGAGGCCCGCCTGCCAGAAACACGCCCACTCAAATGCGTCTGATAAAACTATTGATCTCAGCGCCTCTCCTCACTTCTTCATCGTTTTCTCTTCATCGTCTTCACTTCATCGCTTCTTCTCCTATCCTTCACTTCTTTGTCACAGTTTCTTCACACTTAGTAACTTTTTAAGTATTTTCCTTTTAAGAACTCCAGTTGCGTTTTTCAGCACATGCTTTTCCATTGAATTTGAATTTTGCTTTCCAGCTATTCTTATACGTTTTGCATTCATTCTTCAAGTGATGATCTCAATTACCTCGTTTTTACGTTTGCGTATTTTTACTCGAGTAACTTTTTCTTCACAAGATTTTTATTTTTAACCTCATCCCGAGTTTTGACGATTTTTAAAAGTTGCATTCAGGAACGCCTCGATTTTTCCTGAATTCTGCCTTTTTGCAACGCTTCAGACAACATTTTTCTTTTACGCGTTGATAATAATTTAGGAAGCAAGATCGAACGGCCAACGAGATTGTTTTCAACTTTATTATAAGCGAGTAACTACAGTCATCAGACGGAGCTACTATCCGACCTATAACGCCTCTATCACCAAGAACCACCTGGCCCAGAGCTGCCAGAGACTCACTGAAGTTGCTCTCAGTGTTGGTTTCTTTTTGCCGAACTAAAGACTCTGTAGCCACGGTAACTGACGTTTGAGGACCGCCTAGAACCATCGCCAAGGCCGCCACTCCACGCCACTGCGTCCCCGCTAGCATCGTCTCGTTGGGAGGCTGTGTCCAAGGTCTGCTGGTGCCGCCACGAGGTTCGGGTCCGCCGAGCACGTCCGAGCCTGATCCACGCTGCAGAGAAAGTAGGCAAAACTCACCCACCAACCGCAGCCGTTGTGATAAGAGTTGATGTCGGATAGAAGGCTTAGCTGATTTAATTTTAATTCTAATCTATGTTTGCTAAATAAGCGGTTTTACACATAGTCCACATCTATGTGTTTCTAACCTCTATTTACAAACACATACTCTCTCATTATCGTCAACTACAGTACCATTGGATTATCTACATTAATGTCCATATATATTATTGTATTTCGTGTATTCATCTACCTCCATCGATTATTCATATATTCATATGTTAACTCATTAATCTCTAATAAATCCTCATTTATCGCCAAGTCGTTGTCTGTGGATATCTCTTCTGATACAGGAATTAAGATCAATGCACGGAAGAATTCATAACCCAGATGAGATTGATTCATAACTAACAAGTGTACTGATCAATTAATAACTGATCTCCATAGTTATTATTGTGTTACAGTAATTTTCCTCTAATTTTGAGGTGGTGCCCCCTTTTTATTAATAAATGTTAATGTAGGAACATTTATTACGAGGTATTAATATCATATTCCCCTACAGTACAGTCAAGGCAACAGATGGCGAAGTACCTACTCCACCATCATTAACATGACTCCCACATACGTTGTCCCTGAAACAAGAGTTCAGACTGACGCAGCCAGTCAACCAACCAGTCAAGTTACAGTTTACATCCATATCTGTCCAGACTAATACAATGTATGTAGTGAAGATTAAGCGTATTTTTTACTAAACTCCAGTGATTCCAGTGAGAAACATGCTGTCTTCACTTAGAGACTCTTTTTGCAGAGAAGCACAGAGGACTGATAGAGAGCTGAACATTATGATGGCACAGTGCTGATCTTTGTCCTTGTGGGTATAAATTATCATAATGTCATCATTTTATCCTGTTAGATGTTTGTGTGTAGGATGTGTAAAGGAATTATGCCCAAAAATGTGTGTTTAGTGAAGTCCCTGACCTTTGACCACCAAAATCGAATCAGTTTACTACCGCACTACATTTCTATGCTCCTCAATTGAACTCTCTTCATCTCTCATGTTGTCCATAGGGTGAATATGCTCAAGGTGTGCAGGACTGCGACAGTGCTCTGGAAGTGTGTAAGGAAAGCCGCAAAGCCCTGTACAGGAAGGCACTTTGTTTGAAGGAGCTTAAGAAGTACAAGGAGGCCTACAACTGCACCACGAACTGTCTGCTCATCACTCGTCTGGTAAAGAAAGGAGAGAACTGGGAGGGTCGGTGCTAATATGTCTACGACAATACTGTCTTAGACATATTGCGCTACTAGTCCCTCAGCATCTTTTAACCATCTTCAAAATTTGGTTTTCTTTTCACCATAGACGAGCCAAGTTTCCTTAAATGTTATTGAAGCACCGCAGAGCAAAAAGTGTTGGATGGATTGATGTGAAATTCTGTACTGATATTCATGTTACTTTTAGAATGAATCCTAAGGAGACTGGGGGCTGACTTTAATCGAGGCTCACCAGCTTGTCAAAAAATGCAGTTTATGTTTAAATAGCTTTACTAATTTTCCTGAATTTCGTACAAACTAGCAAATGTTACCATGCTAAACTAAGATATTGAACATGGCAAACATTTTATAACATGTAAGCATTGTCATTGTGACTGTGTTAGCATGCCAGTGTTAGCATTTAGCTGTACAGCCTCACAGAGCTGCAGGCACGGCTGTAGACTCTCGTCTGTCTTAGTTCCTAAGCTTTTAGCCTCGTCTCTTGGCATTCACAATTGGTAAAGTTTTCTTCATTTGATTTATTTATTTATTTTTTGGAACCAAAAAGATCATTCTCCTTTGTCTCAGAGTGGATTGAAGTGGAAGAAGAGTTAATTTTTTTAGTATTGGTTACATGAACAGAAAATCAAAGTCTCAAGACAAGATAAGTTGTTTTTATTGATCATGTTCATAAGTGGGAAACACAACATGGTAAATGTCAAGCACTTGTAGCTTGTGTGATGGATCAGTTTTTTTCTTTTTCTGTTTTACTCTTGACAGGACAAACAGGTGAATGAGCTCGCACAGGAGCTGGCCATCCATCTGGGACTAAAAAATCGAAAACCCTATGTCACCACGAAGGTATGATACAAATGAATAATGTGAAAGATTTTCTCAGTCGGGGTGGGCATGGATAAAATCTTTTATCACAGTATGAGTAGTTTTATTTTGTAATATCAACATATACATAATGTTTTAGTATATTCATAGTAAAGGGAAAATTCAGCACTTTTTTTTATGTGGATGTTCAGTCAGTGTTGATGGTAAATGTTGTCAGTGTGATGTATTGATCAAGAAAGCAGTGTTGCTGCGAAATCTGTTGGTCTTCCTGCATCCTCTGATGTCATAGTGATGACATCGGTGTCAAGGAAGAATTACAGGCTATTTAAGCTTAGATTTCTAGTCTCCACCTCTAGGTCGCCAGGGGTCATACTAGATGAATATTTTTGTCACCTAAACACTATGTTTTCTCCAATAAAGTAATAGTTACAGGTTAGGGTAGTGATAGGGAAACATGGGCCTGAGCATCAAAAGCTTGTGCGCAATGCATCCTGGTATATGTAGGCACTGCTGGCAGGGCCCGGGAGTTTTTCCCGCCAGTATTGCACAGACCCAAGAATTTATTGTTTCTATTGACTCCATTTACTATCAACACTAACTGGACATCCACATGAAAAGTGGTGAATTTTCTCTCAATCATAAAATATATTTGGATAAAACAACCGTTTTGCTTATCCAATTAAATAAATTATCTTAGAAATCAAATTATTTTATTACATTGATGGTAAAATCCTGTAAACTAAATATCATTGAATTAGGAACATCAGAAGAGATTCAAGAAATGGCCACTATTACATATACTGTATATGGTAAAGAAAAAGTTCCGACAGTTGACTAATTTCCATTGCTTCACAGTATAAATCATCATGTTGCCAAACTTTCATGCAGACATGTTGCAGATTTGTCCTGATGCAGCTGTCAGTTTGCTTTGTCTCTCATATCCAGTGACCTTTTTTCCCAGGATGATGCACGTATTAAGAAATCGGTCACAAATGGAAACGTAACTGCTGAGTCCGTCAAGGCAAGTTCCACATTATCTCTAACATTTCTTAAAATGAGAGAACCTTTCACCTGGCAGTGCTTTAGTGCACAAAATCTGTGATTATCCATGTCTTCCTGTTTAGTAGAGATATTTTTGTTGAGCCTTTGCTCATCCTTTCAGATATTCTCAGATCCTTATCTCAGACATTTATTTTACTTGTGCTTCATTATACCTCAAATCTGTTTTTTTCTTTCTCATGTCCAGGTGCCTGGTGCTCATTTAGAAAATGGTATGAATCCGCTGAGCAGCTTCACACCAGGTTTGCATTCTTGACTTTGACATGATCACAACTGTATTGCATTAATCATACAGTCAACATGTCTTTTTGCACATCTGTTTTCAAAATTAAAGTCTTCTTCTGTACAAAGTCAATTACAAGTATGATCTAAATGAATTCCCTCCTGCTTCCCCTTCAGTCAGCTTTCCCAGCATGCCTCAGTCCTCCGCTCCCTCCACAGTACCTGACTTAGTGGACGCTTTGGAGGACGAGCTGATAGGAGATGAGTTAGACAACCTGCTCGACTGCACCACTAATGAGCAGGAGACAAATCAGGTAAAATCTGTGTTTGTCCCTGCAGAGCACTAAAGTAACTATTCACATTGATAATAGAATGAAGGTCTCCTTGGTTGTCGAGGATTACTAAACTTGGAAGTTCTGGAGCTACATTAATATTGTTCAAGACTTGCAGCTGCTTTTTCAAGTGGAACACAAACACTATACTTTGTCATGCATTTCAGTGCAATCAAATCAAGTGCTCAATCTTGCTTAGTATAGCTAATCCATCACAGAAAACATTCTTTAACCCTTTTATCTCTTTTTAACTTAAGTTATTATGATGCGGTGATGCCACTGAAACGTGGACTGCTCTGAGTGGACAGCTCCAGTATCTATCTGTATTGTGAGATACAGCAGCTCTGCCAAACAACATGGATTTTGCAAGTGATTGGAATAAAAACCAGCGAACAAGTACCATTAGCAAACATGGAGATCATGGACCAGATAATGTGCATTTATTTTCTTTTTTCACTGAAAAAATTAGAAATGTGTCCTGGTGGGAATTTTCTTTGAAGCTGCATTAATAGATTATTTTTTTGAGTGGCATTTGTGGGCAGTTGAACAAGCTCCATTAACAATGTTGTCAACCTTAGAAAGATAATATGCTGACATGTTAGCGCACAGCTGCCCAATTACACATACAATAGACAGAGCAACATTAATGTTCATTTGTTCTGTCCCCTTTATGACTTTAAGCTACTACAAGGAACTTTCTTATTTTGTTGAGTGTCTTGTTTACTGTCAGAGAGGAGTAAAGAAACTAGAAAATATTCACATTCACAAAGCTGAAATCAGAGAATTTGGACTTTTTTTTAGTTGTCAACTAATTTAATAATCAGTTCATGGTTGCAGCTCTATTCTATTCTATTGCCACAGAAACTACATTTTAATAGAACTTTTTCCAAGACTTTACTAGATATATTATATGAGTCTGGACAGACAGGGATATAAACTGCTACTTAACTGGTTGGTAGAGACACGCAAACGCAATGTTTGGGTTTTTTTTGGGCTTTTTGCCTTTATTTCATAGGTGGGAGTTGAACCAGTAGCTGCTGCAGATGACTGATAGCCTCAGTACATGGGGCGCACGCCTTACCAACTGAGCTATAGGGATGCCCTGCAAAGTGAAAATTTTAAATCATGTGTCTTCACTTAGTTTTCCTTTCTCTGTGTTTTTCAGACCAACTCCCCGGCAGTATTGTCGGTCCCCAGCAGGACGTCCACTTCCACCCACACAGTTCCTTCTGTCCTGCCCGCTCCAACACCCCAGCTACCCCCGGCCTTCTTCAGCTCTGCTGTCAGCCAACTCAACTCCCTGGACTCCTTTTCAGGTGGTGGGCACAGCACCACAGCTGCAACACTGGATGCCCTGGACGACCTCTCAACCTCTGGAACTGGAGGTGGTGCTGGAGCTCTGAGCTTAGGTCTGACCTCTGCGGCGCTGGACGCTCTGGATTGCCTTGATTCCCTGGATGACTTCTGTGATACAACTCTAAATGCTGCTGCTGCTGAGAATGAGCCCAAATCAGAACTGGACGCAGGGAAAATGTGCCTTGATGATTTGCTAGACGACCTCGACCCCCTGGAAGATGTTTCTGTTCCAGGTGGACTGAGTGCTGGTCTCTCTACATCTGCTCTGGACCAGCTTGACACCCTTGATGCTCTGGACTCATTTCCCTCAGTGAAAGGTGGCGTTGCAACTCTGCCAGCAATCCCCATGGGTGGAACAAACCTGGACTCACTCTCTGATTTTGGCTCAACGGGTAATTATGATTTATTGTTGACTTTTGTCTATTATTATTACATTACTATATTATTATTTATATTATTATTATTGGCAGAGCAAGAGGCCTGTTCGTTTATATGTAATAACAGCTAATAGATGCTAGGAGTGGTTCCAAACCTGTTGGTCTTAAAAAATGAAGCAATGTCAGTTGCCCCTTTTCCATACATGTGTGCTGGCTCGCTTTGGCTTCGGTTTGACTTGGCACCTCAGGGATCTGCATCTCCATTACAGGGTTACGCACTTGAAGGCGTGTCTTTTAACTTAATACGACCTTAGCTCGAATCGAGCGGCTGTAAAATGGTGGACAAACATTTCATTTCCTTTAAATTCTTCGCAATAAAAGTCCCCTGATTTTGTTATTTGAAATGTTTTATTATGAAACAGTCAGTTGAAAGCGAGCATGAAACAGTAAAGAAGATCTCTTTTAGTACAGCGAGCAGGAGAGAAAATGAACTTCAAACCACAGATATGCAGTTAGAAGTAGTGAGCTGAACACAGACACTTTTTAAAAACATCTTTCCTGCACAGCTTAGCAAGTTAAAAGTGGTAATGGAAATGCAAATCACGGCGGCACGGTTTGACTCGGCATGGCCAAAATGGCAGTGGGTAAAACCTCAGTTGTTCTTTGGTCCCACATTGTTTCATTTTAAAGACTTTTAGAGCCATGAAGAAGTGGAAGTGTGCAGTATTTTACACAAAAAAAGCTTTGAGGAGGGCAGGAAACAGTTTGAGCACATCATGCTCATTTACAAAGCTGTTGTCCATAAATGGGAAATGAGAATAAACAACAGTAAAACCAGACATCTGATTTGAATTTCTTAAATAAATGATAACTTAAATAAGTGCTCACTGTTGTTTGTACATGTTTTAGCTCATTTACTACAAAGTGTCAACACATCGCAGTTACACATGATTCATTTTCTCTCACAGGCTCTCACAGTGCTGCAGCTCCTGTAATGCAATCTCCAAAGAATAACAACAAAGTAAGACTGATTTTCTGCCTTGTGTTACCTGCTCTATTTTTTTTTTTTTTTTTTTATCTTTTTTGTTGGCAATAATTGAAATCTTATTCTCCCCATGGAAAAAAAGGAGAGGAACGACCAAGGCAGGTTGCAGGCTCTAATCCCCTTTCCTCCACCCATGAGTTCCTGCAGGCCTGCTCTGCCTGTTTCCCTCGGACAGGTACGTTTACAGTCCAGCCCTGTCACAAACTTCTTAAGTGGTCTTAAAAAGAATGTCTTTTCATCTGCGTTGAAACCCTTCTTTTTATGTTGCTGAAAGGGCAAAATGCCAAGCTCTGACCAAAATACAAAAATCTGAAAATCAGAATGCCCCAGTGGAGAAAACAAAATGTCTTACAAGGTGCAAATATCCATTTGTAAATGTACACATTCAAAAACAACATCCACGCTGACATGTTTGTTCTGTTGAAAATCATACTTTTTTTTTCATTTGTTTTCAGGTAAAGGGATATATACTTATGTTCACAAGCCAGACCTTGTCCACAGCTGTAAGCGAGACATTCTGTTGTGTAGAAGAAAGACGGGTCATCCTTCGGAGTGGACCAGAGTGCGGAATCTTCCCACCTGGACTTCCTTCAATGGGCCATTTGTGCTTTGCAGGGGTAAGGATATTTATATTAGGATGTTTGAAAACCTCTGGTTTTAACTACAGTACCAAAGTGTGAGGCATACCTTCCCTCTGGGTGGCTCCAAACAGAGCAGGCTCAGCGGATAGAAGTGAAACAATATTACATTAGTTATTTCATTAATTATTAAAAGGAGATCAAATAAAATTGCCTAAATGTGTGTGATTTGGTTATAGAGATAGTTCAGGGGGACAGTATTGGGGAATTATTTGTTTTTTTCCTATTTTCGTAGAGTCAGAAACTAATAAATGCCTTTGGACAGTAATATTCGGCTATGTGGGCTCAACGGTTTAGTTTCTATGTGATCAAATAGATCCCACAGGCACCAGGAACTGAATAAAACTAAGAGAGTAAACCTTTCTCCAAGCTTTGTCTGAGGCCCACAGTATCAGTGCATGTATTGTCCGTGAATGTTCTCATTCGTCCAGGTCATTGTAATCTCAGGAAAAGATTAAATCAAAGCAACTGGACTTGTTTAAAAGTCTTATTGAAGACGTTTCGCTTCTCATCCAAGAAGCTTCATCAGTGCATGTATTATGACAACATGGTGTGTTTTGTTTTGTGTGTGTCCCTGATAAGAATCAATGAAATGCCAAAAATGTTTTTAGTGATGAAGTCACATTAGATTGTCTGTCTTTGTTTCCTTTGTAATTATGTCCATGTAGAATCTTTTTAGAGTCTTTTTGTCTAATGTTCAGAAGTAAATGAACAATGAAGTTTTGCACTATAAATGCAAAAGTCTGTCATTGACAGTCGATGACAGTTTAGTTCAGGATGACAAATGAATTCAGGAGAACAGTCATGTCAGTCACTTACAAACTGCTGAAATTCAAACGGACTTGTAATAAAAATGAGTGATTAACATGACTGTGTTTGTGTCACAAAATGTCCGTCGATGTGTGACACAATGAGTTCTGTATTTTTGTCCGTGTCCAGAGCTGCTGAACTCCGGGGATTTGGGCCTGTGTAAGTACGGAGAAAGATGCACGTTTGCCTATAACCAGCTGGAGATCGATGTTTGGACAGAAGAGAGGAAGGGGACGCTGGACAGAAACCTGCTGTTTGAAACACCTGCCAAACTGGACCCTATAAACAGCATCATACGCCTTCTGCAGGAAAACAAGGGCATGTTCTTATTCCTCTGTCAGGTCAGTGCGCTTATATAGTTTGATTATTATTTCACAAACATACTTTCAAATCTCTGTTTTTAAGTCAGGTCATGTCTATTAATTATTTCTACTATTATATATTTTTTTTATTTATGCTATTCTATTTTATGTTATGTTATTAGTTACGGATTTGTTGTATTTGCATAAATCTTGCTGTTTTCTATGTTTTATATATATTATTATATATATTATATAATATTATATATTATATTGTATGTCTTGTAATATGTTTTGGAAATTATGTTAATTATGAAATAAAGGGCTTTAAAAAAGAAGATAAAAACTAGATTGAAAAATTCTGAAATAACTACAGAACTAATCTGCTGTTATAACAATAATATAGAGCTGCAAAGATTAATTTATTATGAATCAATTATTCAATTAATTGCCAACTATTTTGATAATTGATTAAATGGTTTGAGGCATTTTTTTAAAAAACAAAAACAGTTAAAATTCTCTCATTTCAGCTTTTTGAAAGTGAGTATTATTGTGGTTTCTTTTCTCCTCTATGACAGTAAACTGAATATCTTTGGGTTGTGGACAAAACAAGATAGTTGAGGATGATATCTTGGGCTTTGGGAAACATTGATCGATATTTTTCACCATTTTCTGACAAATTATAGACCAAACATCTAATCAATTAATCAAGAAAATAATCAACAGATTAATCAACAATGAAAATAATGGTTAGTTGCAGCTGGATAAATCCCATTCTTCTTTTTCGGACGAAAAATGACTTGTATATCAGAAAATGAACACACGCATAAATGTAAATATAGAAATGGTTTAATAAATATTTAATTAATAATTTAAATATGAGTCAAATCAGAAAAAAATCTACGTTTCTACTTAGATTTCTGTCTTTGTATAAGA
This sequence comes from Lutjanus argentimaculatus, assembly GCA_034769285.1. NCBI lineage: Eukaryota > Metazoa > Chordata > Actinopteri > Lutjaniformes > Lutjanidae > Lutjanus > Lutjanus argentimaculatus. Next base: position 10,590,851 of record JAWZSL010000024.1, on the reverse strand, counting down.
ATCAGGTACACAGGCTGTAATTAACTCCCTGTAAAGCCATCGTGTGTTATAGTTGTCAGGTTTGGACCACTGACCTCAATACCATACAGACACAAAAATCTAGAAATAAATTAAAGTAGAAATGTAGAAATACATAAATTAGTGTATAGAAATGTCTAAAAAATATTATTGGTAATATGTTCTTTTTTTATTATCTATTACTTATATATTTATTGTTTTATTTATTGAACACAAACTCCAGTCCCAGTTGTGTTGTGTATTAAGAACACCAGAAACAAATTAAGCAAATTAAAAGTTGCTAGAGTTTGTTTACGCTGCACTAATCTTCATGTGCCTGTCTGTCTCTTAAACATGTACACAGCGTTTTTGTGACATAATAGATTTACTCATTTATTTATTAAGACAGTCATTCTCTTAATCTCCAAATGTGTCTTTGTCTCTTTGTCTTTGTTTCTTTCTTGTCTTTGCTGGTGTTGGTTTCATTTTTGTCTTTCCGTCTCTGTAGGAATGCTATGACAGTAAACCTAGAATCATCAGTAAGCGCTGCAAAGACAGTCACACCATCTGCTCTAACTTGGATGCTCGCCACACCTTTGACGCCAATAAGTGAGCGTGTTTATTAACATAGGTGTAAACTTCATCTTAACCCTTGCTCATTTCACTAACTCTTAAACTCTCATGTCTTTTTGTCTTCTGCATCTTAAACACACTTTGATTTCTGCCTCTGTGCCTGTCAGGTGCTTGGCGTTTGTGGTGAAGAACCCCCGTGTGAACTACAGTAAGGTCCGTCCGCTGAGCCTCCTGTGCCACTTCGATTTATGCCGCCAAGCCATCAGATACGGCTGCCAGAGAGAGGACAGCTGCCATTATGCCCACACCGTCATAGAGCTCAAAACCTGGAGGGTGCAGCGAGACACAGGTGCAGTCTCTTCAGACACATGCATGAGAAAAAGAAGAATCACTTTATTCAATTCTTCTTGAATAAAATATCAGCACTGAAGTTTCATGCAGAAATTAGTTTTTTTTTAATAGAAAGAAATAGGTCTGGTAGATTCTAAAGTAGTTCCAGTAGATTCTACTGCAGAAAGAAAGAAGTTCCCACATGAAGCCGCTCACAAGGTCTGTGGATGAAATGTATTTTTGGCACTTTTAGCACCACAAGCTGAGTGCCACTTAATCCCATTATATTCAAGAGAAGGCAGACATTTCTCCAGGCAGCATCTTCAAAACTCTGCAGCTCATACATAAACAATCTAGATAGATAAATAGCACCACAGGCCAGGGGAAATATGTATTTTGGGGTGAACTTTGCCTTTAACAGATCAACTGCAGTGAAAGAAAGAAGAGACATGTCATAAAACTCAGTCGGGTTTCACATATCTCTGAACTTTCTCAAAGAACCAGCTTATTTCACTCAATCCATCTCAAAAAGTCACCTATTTAATTTAAATTCAATCTTTCTCATTTGAAGTTAGTTTAAAAGTTAAGTGCACGATAATTTAAAGTTAATCCATGATTTTCTGGTTTAAAGATTGATCTTTGTATTGAAATCCAATCTCAGTGTTGTTAAAATGTATTGTTCGAGGCAGTGTGTTACTATAGAACCAATCACAATGTTCAGCGTTCTGTTACAGTAGCTTCCAGGTAGAAAACACCTCTGTCACTTAAATACAGTTTAATAGCAGCGACATGTTGAATGTTGTTGTTTTTCATGATGTCATTGCAAAGTGTTTACATGTCATTAATCTAAAATGCATGTTTTATACTTGCATGTCACATTATAACAACACTTGTTGGGACACAGACTAAAGAAAATGACAGCTTGAGATGACCCAAAACTGTCAGTTACTCTGACCGACAGTGAGATGTTGCTGTTGGGTAGATTTGGTGGCACCGCTGTGTTTAATTACATATCTTTAAACGGTGTTAACAACCATTAACACACTATGACTGTTGTTATCACAGTAATTCAGTTTATTCCTGTTTAATAGCGTGAGTAGAAACCAGAACACAGCAGTAGCTTGTACTGTTTGTCTTAAAATGAGTGTTGTGTGTGTGTGTGTGTGAATGTTTGTGTTTGCAGGTATCAACCCTGATGAGATTGTGAAAATATCTACAAACTATCATGACAAGCTGGAACAAAGCTCAAGCAAACAGAAAGGAAATAGAGTAAGAACTTTTTTTTTTTTTTTTTTAGCATTTTATACATTTACTGAAACGGTCAATTTCTTGCATGTATAACCAACCTGTAACGTTGTAAAACTTGTCAGAGTCGTTCTATGTGTTTATTTTAATATGACACACCTATCTGTCTTTTGATTGGAATTTTCATCTTTTGTAATTACAGAGCTTTTGATTAAGTTGTGAAGGAATTTCCATGTATTTTTCAAAGTATTGCCAATATGTGTGAATTGACTGTTAAATAACAAAAAATGAGCCCTGTCCCCACCTCTCACAATATGATTTCTTGCCACCATCTTTGTAATGGAAATGCTTCAAAAGATAAGCAATAAAGCAAAATGTGTTGAGCTCTGAGAGATGGATCAGAGGTGTTCAATATGTGGTTTGCAGCCACATTTGAATCTCAGACAAAATTCCAAGTGAAAAAAAAACAAAACTTCATGACTGAAATACTGGTAGAGAAGGCAGCATATGACGTTTTACAGTAGTACCTTTGGTTAGCTGTAACAAAATGCGCCTCTTACCGAAGAAAGACAGCTGAAATCTCTCTTAAAAAGGTGCAATTTAATAAAAATTTGCATAATTATTGTCTATCTCATCAATTAATTTTGAGCAGTTGTCCTCTGGTGGTGGTGGGAGCAAACCAAAAGGAGGAGGAGGAGCTGGGAAGAGTCTGAACATGAAGATGAAGTTTGCCTGTTCTCACTGCTGGCGGGACGGCCTGATCAGTGAACCAGACAAAACCCTCAAGTACTGCACTGCCAAGGCCAGGCACGCGTGAGTAAAAAAATGATCCCTGCACAACAAAGTGTATTTAATAATTTTTTCTTAAATTACACAGGTCATCTGTAAACGTAGCCGTAGGTGTGGGTCTGGCAGCGGTCTCATTTTCAACCTGTGTCGTCCTCTTGTCTCGTGATCTTCAGGTGGACTAAAGACAGGTGGTTACTGCTGGTCAAGTCGTTGGAGAGAAGTAAATGGGTTCAGGTCCGACCATTGCCACATGCCAAGAACTTCCCCCTGCAGTATGATGTAGGTGTGCCTCTTCTGCTCTTAATGCACTTCAATACGACAAGTGGTTTCATGTGTGTGATCCATATACAAGTAGAAGATTCATCACACACATTTCCACATTGATGACCAGGGGTCGTCCACAATCTTTTTTGCTTTTCTTGTCTTTTGTGTTCACTGTGTTATATTCATTGAGAATGAGAATGCTTGAATTTTACTGTAGTAGGTTTGAAAAGTGCTTGGATTTTTGCTTGAAATTGTAATTGCATTACTTTCTCAATAGCTGAAATCAGAGAATTTGGCATTTCTTTTCTTAAAACACTACTCAAAACAATTAATCAATTAAATTAATCCTGTCACAATCTTGTCAGTTGAAATGTAGATCTAAACCTTCTGAAGCTCACGGACAAACGTTCAAGTCTTTCCTGTAACAATTATTTTCATTGTCGACTAATGATGATGTCAGGTCTACTTACAGACAGGTGTCACATTTTGAGACATGAAACTTTGTTTTCCTTTAATTCGTCACCCTTCTGTAGAATTCTGTCATGAAAGATAATTTTGGTTGTTCAAAGTACAATAACATCTGATTTAAACAGTTTGAGCATGTACCTGTATATAAATATGTCACCAAAGCTGTAAGGTGCAGGAAAAGCTTGAAAATGCACCTTGAAAATGCTTGTAAAGTGCTTAAATTTGACTTCAGAAAAGGTGCAGGAACCCTGTTTATTTATCTTGTGCTATATGAAATATGAAATTTTAAGTTTGCCTGTTGGTACTCTAATTGTTGACAGTGTGTACTGCACATTGTGATCTGTGTTTAACAGCATTAAGTTCTCTCCTGGCAGATATGTACCCAGATTTTGGAGAAAAGGAAATGTAACTACACTGGAAAATGCACCTTTGCTCACAGCCAAGAAGAGAAGGAGATGTGGATGTATATGAAGAATAATGACTGTGAGTTATAAAATAGTGTTTTTAAAAGAGTACCCCACTGATTTAGCAGCTAAGAATCTGTGCATACAATACCCACAATGCAGCTCAACCACACACAGTCCGAGATCAATCAGAGCCTTGAGCTGCTAGCCTAAAGCAGAGATGTGAAACAGGCTGTAGAGGTGTGGTAAACGCACCCCCAGAATTTTTTTCATTTACAAACTTCAGTGGCAGTCGACACTAACTCAAGTGACACCGCCTGAGGCAACTTATCAGACTATTGGATGCAGCTCCCTCTGAGGCCACAAAAGGCCTTATACAACTTTTTTTTTCACAAATCCATCAGAACTCCTCAAAAATGTAAACACACTTGTTGAGTGTAAAATTGGTGGAGTTTCCCTTTAAAGACCACAATACACTTAAAATAGAGGGTAGACCAAAGTAATATGGCAAACCTACTCAACATAACAAAGCCCTGTATAAAGAGATGCTAACATTAGCATAACGTTTAGCAGGTATAGTGTTTACTATACCTACCTCGCTGTCTTAGTGTAGCATGTCTGCATGCTAACATTTGCAATTACCACAAAACAAAGTGGGAATGTCATTAGTTTTGCAGGTATTTGGTCATAAACCAAAGTATTGGACAAGAATCTGACGGGGTGGCAGGCATTAGGAGTAACTGTGTAGAAAGGTCTCCTTTGCTTATAAAGGTCATATAGAGGCATCAGTGTTAAACTGAGACTGTTTCATGACCAGTTAAAATCTCCTTGTAGTAGCTTTATTGAAGCACCATGTCACTAAGCTCTTCACAATGCTTCTTTCCACCCTGTGTCTTTTCTATCCGTGCAAGCACATCATTCAAATCACCAGATTTGAATAAAATGTAAAAATGGTCCCCATACATCATTAACAGAGTTCATTGGCCTTTGACTTTAAAGTGCTTAATTGAGTATTTGTAACTTCAGTAAAACAGTCAAAGTCTCTTTATCTCACTGAACATCCACAAATTGATAACAGAATTGTATTTGTGCCTGTAGTGCTGGACATGCAGCAGATGTATGACATGTGGCTGTCATTAAACGCCCAAAACCGCCCAGCAGATGAAGCCATGCTCACCCAGCCCCTTCTGGAAGAGAAATACATCGTCATGCCAACTGACTATGCTGAGCCAATGGTGGGTGTGCATTTGCTTTTCACTTAAGTCCAAAAACTGCTGCACCGACACCAAAGTAAAACATACACGTGTGGCATTTCCTGACACCTGTAAGAGGAAGCTGATAAAGATGCTTCCTTTTCTTATTTCAGAGTGGCTTCCACTGCCGTCTGTGTGGTAAGCACAGTAACAGCGAGCGGCAGTGGCAGCAGCACATCTCCTCTGAGAAGCACAAGGACCGAGTGTTCAGCTGTGAGGGAGAGGATGAAGCTCTGACGTGGATCTACCGTTTCCCTGGCACATGCTTTGAACTCTGCCCCAAGTAAGTATTGTGCTGGATTCTGAGCTAAAAGAAGAGTAAATATTAGTTACCTTTGTTGCCAAATGAATTGAAATGTTGTTCTGTGCCTGCTGGATGTGTAAATAAATAACTATTTGCTAACATGCTTGCCATAACTACTTTATAAACTATAATATGTCAATGTTGTTTACAGTTTATTGCGCTGCCCTCCAGTGGTCATAAACATTAAGTCTGCAGGTTTAAAGGTTTAGTGAAGTGAAAAGTGTTGGTATTAAGCATGACTCTATTACTTCATGCAGAACTAAGTTATTTGATTGGGAATTAAAGGGGAAATAACGCGTTTAAAAAGTGAGTACTGCAGTCCAAATAGTGCGTTGGACCCATAGACAGTTTATTAAATAGGTTTAATCCCTATTTAATTTACAGTTTATGGTTAAAGCGAGTTGTTTTCCCCTCGCCCCCAAACCTGAAGCTCAGGTAGGTTGTCTGCAGGCTATAGGGACACTAGACAAGACAACAACAGACAGTCCTACACTGTAAGCTGATCAGCTGTTTGTAACTTTCAGGTGTCTGTCAATGTAAAGCTAAGCTGTAATCCTGAAAATAAAAGCCCACTGCTCCGTAAATACGCACTCTGGAGTTGGAGTTCAGTGACTGCCTGACTTACTGCCAAACTTCATTAATATATTGCTGAATTTAACCGTTATAAATTAATCTACTCCTTCTGCAAGATTATTATTGATTTCTTACAACTCATAAACACTAACTCATTTGGCGAATGTTCAACATTAATTTGAAAAAAATAAATCTGAAACTGGCAAACAAAAACTGATGCTTAGGACCAGAACAGAAAGGAGGATACTGCAGCTGTGGCGTTGTTGTCATACAAGCGAGTATTTCAGTTTATCATGTTTCCCTAATCTCCGATGACATATCGTGTTCATTGTAAGATTTTGTACAGTAAATATATTACATATTTCTCCTTTAACCAACATGTGCTCGTACCTTAACGATAGAATTGGTCCGTCACTATATATGACTGCTGTCCCTTAAAGAGACACTTCACCCAAAAAATCAAAATATATACAGTATTGCTCCTCTAATCCGCACTGCTGTTTATCCATCTAGATAGTTTTGGTGGGAGTTGCAGAGTTTTTGAGATATCGGCTGTAGAGATGTCTGGTGATGGCACTTGGCTTGTGGTGCTCAAATCGCTAAAAAATACATTTAAAAAATTCAACACAAGTGTCTCTTATGGAAAATCATGACCTGGTTACTTGAGATAATCCACAGACATTGTTGTGAGCAGTTTCATGTAGGAACTACTGTCTTTCTAATAACTAGTAACTAACTAATGAAACATTTTGCATTCATGTTCATGTTGGACAGGTTGGATGGTGGCTGTCCTGATGGTGTGAGTTGCGACTACGCCCACAGTCCGGAGGAGCTGCAGGAGTGGATTGAGAGACGGGATTTCCTGCGACAGAAGTTGGCCAAAGCCCGAGAGGACATGCTGATCATGCCTGATCAGTTTGACTTTGGGAAGTACAACTATCTACTTCAGGACTGAGGAGATTTCTTTTTGGCTTTGTGAGCCATTTTTCTAACTGCCAAACTAGTATTTCAAAACCAAAATCAGCAGGTGATGGGTAGCAGTGCGTAAAAATTCATCAGTGAATCACTTTAAATATGAAACGTGTATTTGCATTCCCAAACATGCCATATACTTTTTACTTTAATGGGTAAACATTTTAATTTCCTCTGAAAGTGTATGGGACATTTGCAGAGCCGTTTGTATTGCTCAAGTCTGCTCCACTAAAACATCAGTATTAAAGTGCTGTGAAAGTAAGGCCCATGTCAGTGCCACTCTGAAAAACACAGCAGATACAAAACACAGAATATTCAAATTGGATTCAATCATACATGCAGACTTTTGTGAGCTCTGCCCCATGTGACATTCATGCAAAGTTTTGTAACATTGTTCTGTTCTTTTCCCTTCTATTTGTGCCTCAGCAGGGACTATTATTAAAGGAACAGTTCAGCCCAAATTCAAAAATACATATTTTCCTCTGGTCTGTAGTGCTATTTATCCATCTAGATTATTTTTTGTGTCGGTTGCCAAGTATTTTAAATATCAGCTGTAGAGATGTCTGCCTTCTCTCCATTATAATGGGACTTAATCACACTCGGCTTGTGGTGCTTTAAATGCCAAAAAATACATCTGAAAAACTCAGCAGCAATGTCTCTTTGAAGAAATCATGACCCAGTTACTCAAGAGAATCCACAGAGATTGTTGTGAGCACTTTTACGTAGGAACTACTTTCTTTCTATGGTACGTACCAGAATGAATTTCTGCAGTAGAATTGACTGGAACTACTTACTCAGAAACCAGGTCATTTCTGGAAAGAGACGTTGCTGTTGAAATGTATTTTTTGGAGCTTTGAGCACCACAAGCTATTGCCAAGCCAGTGCCATTCAGTCCCATTATATTTGAGATATCTCCAGAACTCTGCAACTCCCACCAAAACTATCTAGATGTATAAAATCACCACAGGTAAGAGGAAAAATATGCATTTTTGATTTGGGGTGTTTTCATTCCACAGTTTACTAAAAAAAATTATGTTTAAAGCATTAACTGAAATGATTTCTCAGTGTCAAGCTTTAACACAAATAAAAATATTCAGTTCAGTCTCATGTTCAGTTCTGATTTGTACTCGAGCAAAGACGTGTTTTTGCTGGTAGTGTTTGACTTTGTGTATTTTCATACGTGTCTTATTCTGGTTCATATCATCACCATCAGAGAAGGGTGTTGCCATATCGGCCAAATTATTTTTAATAATTATGAGACTAATAGTTTTGTTCATTGTTTAACTAAATGAGTAGTAAACCAAGTGAAGCACTGTCATTCCAGTTACACCTGTGAACTATGTAAAGAGTTGAGAAAGAATACACAGGAAAGAAAAGGAAAATTAAATCTTGGTATAGTTTATAAGGTAATATACCTGTTTCTATCTGTATGAAAGTGTCATGTGCAATATACTGTATGTTTGGAAAAAGAAGAAACTAAGTAAATGTTAAGTACAAAGAGTTAGGGACAATAGAGACAAAAAAAAAAATAACATTGGTGAGATAGGTGTAAATACACAATGATAAGTAATAATAGAAAGTATTACTCAAATAAAGGTCATGAGGTATTTGGTTTGAAGTTGATCTCAGAAACCTCAGTAGCAACTATTTTTATCTTATATTATGTAAATGTACTTTTTCTATTTCATGCTAGTTCATACTTATACTCCAGTAAAAGTCGAAGGGATATTATAAGAGTAATATCATACTTTTTACTCCACTACACTAATTGACAGTTATTGTTAGTAACAAATTAAGATTTTACATTCAAAACATGATATCAAACCTAATATTGCACATATAATTTAAAAATGAAAGGTAACATTGCACATGACAGTGAATATAGTAATGCACAATATTAAATGTAATATTGTACATTGTGCATGATAATGAAAAGTAATATTGCACATGATGATGAAAGTAATATATGATATTAAGTTTAATATTGTAATGATAATAAAAAATAATATTGCACAATATACTGAAAAGTATTCATATTGAAATAAGTAATACAGCAATAATACTGCAATATTCACTTAACATTTTAAATGCAGGATTTCTACTCAAAGTGTATTTACAGTGAGGTATTTGTTTTAACACTACCCGCACTCCTATGAGTATATACAATTTCATTGCACCTTTGAAGTGCACTATTCAAACATGTCACTAGATGGCGTGGCACTTGGACGGACCTGGCCTAGGCCTCCTCTGACTTGCACGTGCAGCCGTGCGTGGAGAGAAATGTGCCCGGCTTCGAACGGGTTGTTGTTGTGGTTCTCATTACTAGAGCCCGCCCCCTGCGCTCTCATTGGCTCTGCTGTGTGACTGACAGCCTCATGCTCCTCTGTCATCGAGTCAACAGGACGCAGGGGGCGTGTCTCTCGCTGCATATTATAATACAAGTTGTTTGGACACATGCACGAGTACTCGTGATGTGCTGCAAAGTTGTTTAAAAGTGACTGAAGTGAGGAGCTGACAGCGCACTCACACTCTCTCACGGTTTGAGCCTTCCTCACCCGGCTGGACTCGACTCTCAGACATCAGCAGGAGTTTCACAGGTCGTTCATCATGACTACAGCTAACCAGTTCTTCTTTGGGGACAGAAGCGATGTCCCTGATCTCCTCAAGTCCCTGGCAGACTATCCCTTCTCCTTCCCTGCCTTTGATGACACCGGTAAGAACATTTTCTAAAACTTAACAAAGTGTCGCACTTGTTCTCATGTACTGTGACATGTTGTAAGTACTCTGTTAATCTTCTGCACACTTACAGTGTACTCTACTCGAACCATTGCCACCATTTTGATATAAATGGAGTAAACACAGGTGTTAACAATGATACATACAGTACAGAACAGGAACTTAATTAGTGTCATTATTAACACACGTCTTCACTGCCGTATTTCCCATCAAAATGTCTGCTGTGACAAAAAAAAAAGTACTTTACTTATACTCCATTACATATAAGAGCTAAATTATAATATTTACTCCTGTACTTGTTACTTTTCAAAATGGGGTCTGGGGACTAACAGGGGTCCTTTAGTTGGATGTGTTGGGTCCCCTGCAAAAGAAGAAATAGAATAACTTCACTGTGGGCACATTTTTGAAAGTAGGAACAACAAGTAGAAGAAACAGCTGTTTGAATATTAATTGAAAATGAAGATTTTAATATCTTCAAACCTAAAAGTTAAAAAAAAAAAAAAAAAGATTTCTTAAAAATATTACTTAAAACAAAATCCACTCAAAGTGAGAGTCTGTGGGTGATGTGCATCTAGATTAGGGGGTTCTTGACATGGAAAAAGTTTGGAAACTGCTGATTTACTCAACTAACTTTACATTTATGTGAACAAATATATGATCCCCATAGTATCTATTTTTTACAGATTAAAGTACCCAGCAGCATGAAGTTAAAAAGTAGCTGACGTTATCTTCAATTCTACCAACCATCTTCAATATAGTCAGAAATAATAATAAAAACTGGGGGGTGTAGATGACCAGGGGAGAAACAGAGTCAAACAAAGTTAAAGAATATTATTTATTTAGAGGAAATAAACAAACTGGAGTTTGCTGACGCTATTATTCTAAGCTTTATTTCACTAAAATGAAACTGGAATCCTTTTTTATAAGTTGCTTCCCCAACTACTGTTAATAATTGATCATAATAGGTGTGTGTGTGTTGTTGGGCGGGTTAACTTATTGTCTTCTTAAGGGGGGGGCATGCCAGAAAAAGTTTGGGAACCTCTTAGATAGGCTAATATAGTCTTCTGACAGTGGCCAATCTGCTCTCAAATGGCACTTTTACTTTTTATCAAATATTTTTTGTTGTTAAAACTACTTAAATATATTTTAGTGACTAGTATTCTTACTTCAAGGTATTGCAACTGTCTTTAATCAAGTTGGAGATCCCATTATGTATTCCACCACTGGTGCAAAGTTATTGAAACTAGCAGACAACTTTAGTAACTGTATAATGTCCCCGAAACACTCATTAAAATGGGATTAAATGTAGTTCAGTCTCCCTCTCATACATCACTCCTGCTGTGATCAAGCCCTCATTGGTTTCTGTAGTAAAGGTGATCATGGCTGCATGCTGAAGTTATCCCTGTTGCAGGTCCTGGCCCATATGGATAAAATGTGCCCAGCTGCTTTAATCACTCCAAATGGGCACAAGTGATCAAAGGCAGTGAGCAGCATTATGTCAGCAAACTGTCTGCGCGGTTCCTCCGTGCAGTCACAACACAGCAGCCTACAACTGATGCAACAACACTGAAACATTCCTCACTCAGGGTTTCATCACATCATTAGTCTCTTTGTGCACTCTGTTCTTCATGTATACTTTCTTGCTTACTTTCTTTTTTTATTTTTTTTTGGCATTTTTAGCCTTTATTCAGTAGTTGACAGTAGAGACAGACAGGAAACATGAGGAGGGAGTGAGGGAAGATGACATGCAACAAAGGCCTCCAGTTACAGTTGAACCAGATATGTTGGGATCACATGAAATGGTAATGTAGACCACTGGGCCTCTGGGATGACCCTTTCTTCTTACTGCAAGTGTTCTTTTACTTTTTTTCCCCCCTCACCTGTGCTCCACATATCAAAGCAGCATTTCTCCAGATGGTGAGTGTTAGTAGTACTCTTTGGTTTCTACATCCAAGCCCAAGTGAGTCTTTGTAACACTGCATAAATAAGTGTTACTTTGATATTATGCTCTTTTACTTTTGCTCTTTTACACATTTTAACATTACATTTCAAAAATATGTGTTGAAATGTAATTTCCTGTTGCTGACTCAATTTGACTATAACCGACTGGTATGCAAATGAAGAATTTGGACATGGCTTTATTAACTCTTGAAGCCAGGGTGGATGTTTGGAAGGTTTGGATAGGGGAGGTAGGGTGGGGCCATCCACCCTGGCTCCTGACCTGGTAGACAATGTTGGGATTTAGATTCAGCATGTAGGAATGATCTTGTTTTTGGTAAATCTACAAAGTGTTCATATATTTGTGTCATTGGAACACATGCAAAAGTAATTATCATGTTGTAAACTAAATGGAATTATTCATTAAATTATCTTTAACTGATAACATTGATGAATCTGCTGCCATCTTAACTGTTCGTGCCGACTCATCCATGAATTAACTATGCCAAGTGCATGATGTGAAGAGTTTTTAGAGGAAATCTCATAATATAATACAACCCAGATTGCCAAAAAGTTGGGATATAAACACAACTCATTCTGAATTTGATGCCTGCAACACATTCGAACAAAGTTGGGACAGGATCACTTTTCACGGTGATACATCACATTTTCTTTTCACAACAGTCAGTGAGCGATTTGGAAGCTGAGGACATTAATTGTTGAAGTTTTGAACAATTAAATTCTTTCCCATTCTTGTTTGATATATGACTTAAGTTGTTCAGCAGTGTGGCATCTCTGTTGTGCCATTTTGTGCTTCATAATGTGCCACATATTTTCAATGTGAAATAGGCCTGGACTGCAGGCAGGCCAGTCTAATAGCTGAGGAATAAAGTAGCCTAATTTAACGTGTCAGATAGTGCTCTGGGTGTGGCAATGAGCGAGACAACAGAGTGGACTACAGAGAGGCACTTCAGTAGAGCATTTTTCAATTAATTAATTTTATCAGCAGTCAAATTTAAAAAACAAAAACAAAACAAGCATGCTAAATTGAAATGACATTACCTTATAGTTGAAAAAATGGTTTTGCTTGCAGCCAATCAACGCAAATGTTCTTCACTTTAATGCAACATGTAATTGGTCCACTACTGCAGCGGCTTGAACTCATACAGTCTGTGGTGGTGGAGAGAAGATTCAAACCATTATTTCATTCAAGGTGTGCCAAGCATACAGCATTTTCCCATAATGCTGCACACTCATACTCTGGTGTGTTTGTAGAAATTGTAAAACAGCAAAAGCCCCTGCTGCTGTGGAGAGGACACTAAAATAATGCTGCCTGGTTTTTCTGTAAAAACTCGGGCATTCTGCTTTGATTGAATGTTAATGCAGAACAAAATTCTCCTCTTCTCATTTGTACTGAAACAGTTTGAAGAAACTTGACCTGCCGCCTGGGCTTATTCAGAAGACTTACAGGGCCAGACTCGAGTCCAAGGCTTTTATTGTTTTATTTGTTTTGTTTTCAGTAAGCTCAGCAAAATATTTGGCGAGTAAGAAGGAACTATGGCTTTGTGAATGGTGAACTGTTTGCAGAAGTCCAGGTGAGGTACCACAAATTAGTTAAGTAAAGTTTGTGGTTATTGTGCCACCCTGCCAGGCTAGTCTGACCAAGTTATGCTGCCACATGACACGTTGATATTAATCATCCTGCATAGAACCGCTTCTATGCTATATCATAATTCTAAGCAAATCGGGAGTTTGTTGTGTGTTTGTACATGAACATCAGCAAAATAAACTCCTACAAGGTAATGCAAAAAATCATTTCAAAAAAACTGTGCAGATGGTAGCAAAACCACCCAAAGAAGATCTTAAAGATTTTTCTTCAGTAAGTTAAATGGGCATCAGTTTCCTGAAGCAGTCGGACTAACATCCATCTGTGCATATATTGCATAATTTTGTTATGAAATGACGAAAATGTTGCAAGTCATGCAATATATGAAATGAAATGTATTTAAAAAGAGCTACCAACCTGGACAATGCAATGTTCAGTTATTTAGGTAATATTTTTTTTATTTTGTTTTCAAATTTCCTGAAAAGTAACATCTTGGACATACAGGGTTTCTGCCCAACAGCGACGACTGAAACGGTGAAACAAATATGTTACCCCCTAACGGAAGAAACCCACATGACTCAATTGTGTGGTACTGTTGCTTCTTTTTATATAAACTTTTTCACACAGAACTTTTGCAGCTCTTTTGATTGGTCAGCACTGTTTAAACTGTCAAGATTAAGATTTGTCCAATCTGTGTTCCCTGTGACACTTGGCACCTATGGCATGTTTCTCAAAGTTCAGTTAAGCATTTATATAATAGTTGAGACTAGTGAATCTATCAGATTATACTTTTTTCATTTTTTATGGCTACAGTATTGATACTGAGTATCAGATCGACTCACCCCTATACTGTACTATACTGTACGCTTTTAGCTGTGTAGGGACATAGCTGTAGTCTAGTCTGTCAAGGTGTCATCAAATTTAGTTTGACTGATTACCCACTTCACTCTTCACACAACAGAGAAATGTTTCATTTGCCAAAGTGCATGTTAACTGGATTGCAGTATGAACACTTGAGAGTAAAAAGATGATCAGTGCAGTGCACCACTCAGAGCTATTTGGAATATACTGCCTTGCTTAAGGGTACTGCAGTACTGTTGATGTGCACCAGCAGCCTCTCCACTGATTAGCTTACATCTGGATTTTCCACCTTCTCAGTGCCAATATCTGCAACAGACTGGTAGCAACAAGATTTAGGTCATAACTTTGGGAGATACAATAGACGAAGATATAACTGACCAGTTGAACGAATAAATAAAATCTTACATTTTTGTGTTTTTTGTTAATAGTAAAAAATATTGTAGAATTTGGTTGGGGGGAGATCAAATATCTTTATGCGTATTGTACTGACTACTACCTTAGGTAGCGCATCACGTGTAACAAGATTGAACCAAAAGGGACTTCTGCATGTCAAACACTCTCTATATATTTCCCATTCATCCACACCAGGCGTCAATGTTTTTCAGCCCACAGAGTCCCTTAGCTGATAGAGAAATGGAGCAGGGACCCCCTACCACATAGATTGCATTGAATATTTTCAGGTCTGTTGTAGCGTGGCTAATGTAAAGTGTGTTACCTCAGCAGCCTCACCCTCTGCACTTTTGTCAGAGTGTCTTGCTCATGAAGCTACAAAATGATCCATTGTGGCTCACAAGAGCATGTACACTTGGGATAACAGAACAGTCAATTGGCCAATATATTTCAATGATAATGTAGCTAATTAGTTTGCACTTATGGATAGGAGCTGGCTAGCTCACATGTTTGCACAAGGATTTATGGGTAGCCGTAACGCAATGTTGTGTAAAAAGCAAACAAACAAACAAAAAAAAAAAAAAACAATACGTTAATCTGTCTCTGCTAATAATATGTTGGATTCATGTTAATGTATGTGCCCCTACCCCCTGCAGTAACTCTGAGGACCCCGTGGACCCTCTTTTGAAGACCCATGCTGGTCATGGTTTCACAATGTTTGACAAATAGTTAAGACTATGGCTAAGGCAACTCAGACCCTGTAGATACTTGACTTAAACCTGCTTATTGAACCAATCATTTAGGTAAGAGGAGAGTATAAACAGTAGTCATCTTAGTCCTCAGTCCCCTCTCTGCCTCCCTCTATTCAATCAAGCTATTGCAGCAGCAGGGATTTATCTGGCTTCCTCTCTGCCGGAGCAGTCACAGCTGACACAGTGCACTTTGTGGTTATACTGTGGTGAACTTGGGGAAAATGCAGAAATTAGTGGTGAAGGTGGGGTGTTGGTGGTTTGAACATTGTGTTCCTGAACCCAAACAACCTGCTGAGGAGAGCCTCGCGCACTCACCGTCGCGTGCAGTAGAGCAGCGCGTGCATGGAAACGTGAGACTTCCTCTTTTGTTGTTGCTGCAGCGTCTGATGTGGAACACATAATACATACATACTGTGTTAAAAATTGCAGATGCGTGAAATAATTAATGGGGTAATGACTTAATTCATACGACTACAAAAAACTAAGAGGGTTCTTTGAAATTGAATTGTGTGTTATAAAGTAACGTGGTCGAAACATTCCAGTTTTGTAGGGTAATATAAATAAATAATTGTAAATTAAACATTGTATCGACAAACAGCAATATTACATACATACAAAAATAACAGAAATCAATAATGCCAGGACATTGGTACAGACATATTTCTTCACGATCATTTTTTGTAAAAAATAAATAAATAAATAAATAGGCCTAAATAAAAAATAAAAATAGGAAGTGTGCATAAATTCAATGTTTTCGATGGCTTTTTGTTTTTAGAATATGGGATATATTGTAACACTATATTGTTGGACTTTATTGTCAAAAGAAAAGATTTAGGGTTGCAAAATTTAGATTTATTCACATGCAGTATGATCGAATTGATGATGTAGTATTGAAAGCACCGAGAAATATTAGAACTGTCTGTTACCTTTGGGTCCCGTGCCAGCTGTTGGAAACGATGCCCTCCAGCTCGCCTTGGTCTGCACGTGCTGGTGGATGCGTGAAGCCACGCCCCTCAACAGATTGTACTTTCACGTGAGCAGTGTGCGGGCGGGACGGGGGCACGTGTTTGGCCACGAGCTGAGTTGAGAGCTGAGCACACTGCGTTGTATTTTTTTTTTTTTTTCGGGGGGGGGCGGGGGGGGGGGGGTATCGAGAGTTTGTGAGGGTGCAGACATAGACCGTAGAAGATAGTAGGCTGTAACAATAAGATGATGTACTCCAGTGGTGCAGACCGTAGACAGTAGCAGAAAATAACATAATAAAAAGATAATGGACCGTCACTGGTGCAGACGGATGCAGATAGTAGAGGAAGATAATGTAATTATAGGACAATAAACTGCAGACTTGGAGTTTAATCTGTGGCATAAAAGTGTGCAGATGTGTGACACTTTGCCAAGATAAGAACATACTGACTGCATGAGACTGTACAGTGTGTCCCGGTCGTGTAGACTGTTTACGCCCTTTTCTATATAAAGAAATGATTTTCATATGAATAAATTGCGACCAATGAGCAGTCGTACTACTACACGGACAAAAACAGCGTTCATGCACTCTGTACATTCCCAGCCGCTGTAATACACTTCATATGACAGCACTGACGACCAATCAGCTGCTACTATCCCACGAGTGGGCGGGGCATGTGACTCATGAATATCCAACAAGCGCGCTCGGTGGGCGAGGAGAACAAGGGGTCTGTGTAGTGTTGTTTTAGCATCCAAACGCGTTGATGTGTTGACAAACTGGCCTGAAAGAGAAGCGGCAGATAGCAGTGGTGCGACAAGCTTGGGTCCGTTTGTTTCTGTTTTTGTTTCCCGGCGGTGCAGGCAGCTCTCTCGGTACCGCTGTCGCCGGTCAGCTCGGAGCTTGACAGGGAACAATGCCTGGCAAAGCGGCGGTGACAGTTGCGCTTCAGCCGAGCAGCAACGCCACGGCGGCTCCGCAGAAGTCCTTCCCTTTTGTTTTAAAGAAAATCATGGACATCCCTCCTCCTAACATCTTGGAGGAAGGCGACGACGGTAAGATCACAATGCTAAGAACGAGCGCTCGGTTTCCTGTTTGTTTGCGCCATGTGAATCACCCACGAGCTTTCGACGGTTTTGAGGCTATTTATTCATCAATATGTGCGTAATATTCAATGCCGTGCCAAGGGCTTTTAATTGTAGTCGAATTAAAGTGATGTCCGTTAATGAGGCGAGATTAGGACGCACATGCCATATGTCGCACAGTGCCAGTTTGATTGAGGCTGAGAGGAAATAAAAAAAGAACAAAAAGTTCTAACTAATCTCTGTCGCTCTGCAAGCAGCTCACCCGCACTGCAAATACACGAACGGACGAAGACACTGCTTGGCTTTTCATTCAGCTCACTGGTCCCGTGTTACTTGGTCCCTGTTTTTTGTGGTTGTGTTTTGGGGTGCACGAGTGGAACAAGCAGGTCTCGCTCTCTCTCTCCAGTGTTTCTGTGCATTTCCTCGTCTACTTTCTGTTTTCCCCGAAGCCTCATTCTGCCTCTTGTTTCATCCAGACGTATACTTCCTCACCTGACTCACTGAGAGGCGTTTTGGTTGTAACCCCCTTTTTTGTCAGATGTCTCACCACCATCACACCCCCCTTCTTCCCACTTTGCTTCTCTCCATCTTTTGCTTGTCTTTTCTTGTGTGTGCACAGGTCTCAGATTGCCTTGTGCATGTCTGCACAAGAAGACATTTCACATTCAACAAGCAGCCATTTATTCAACTACTATTCCCTCCTGTGTTTACTACAGAAATAGAGAAAGAGAAGCTGTGCTCATCTGAGGATGTGGAGGGAGGCGGGGCTGGGGCAGCCAGTGCTGGTGGAGGTTCCAGGGGAGGCAGCGGTGGCGGTGGTGGAGGGGTATCAGCCTCCTTAACCCCAGCCATTTGGGAGAAAACCATTCCCTATGATGGGGAGACCTTCCACTTGGAGTACATGGACCTGGATGAGTTCCTCCTGGAGAACGGGATTCCTGTGACCCTGGAGGAGGAGGAGCTGCAGAAGACTCTCACCTCAGTGGCTGGCAAAGGCAAATCTATCTCCAAGGTTACTGCTACAGCTACTACTACGACTACTACTCCTGCTGCTGCAGCCTCTGTCTCCGCCTCAGCATCTTCCCTGTCTGTCTCCACCACCCCTGTGGTCACCTCAGACCCAGAGGAAACAGTGACTGTCACTACTTTACAACCAGCTAAACTAGAAGAAGATGAAGAGGAGGAGGAAGAGGAGGGACAAGAGGAAGAATCTTTGTCTGAGGAGGCAACAGCAGAGGAGGAAGTGACAGAGAAAACTGGTGAGAAACTTAGATCTACAGTTAGTCATTAGTACTGTTTTTTATTATTCTTTACTCTGTCTACATATTCTCCATTGCTATTTTAGAAGAAACAGTTGCCTTCTTAAATTCTGCATCTAGAGGCTGAATAACGGACAGTCAGTTATGCCATGTGTTTCAGCTGCCTGTAGTTGTAGTTAGTATATATGAAAACCACAGCTTCAAACATTAACATCTCCCTGACACAGTCTTAACAGAAACTGAACATTTTAAGAGATTATTCTATACAGGATCTTTGTATTGATTTGGATTACAAAGTATGTTTAGTTTCTTGTCACTCTAGGAAACTATAAATGCTATTTGAAGTACTTTTGATCATTTACAAATAAGGAAACATGCCTTTCACTGTGATGTAATCAATCTGTTTATTGTTTGACTGACAGTTACCAGCAAATGTTTGGTATTGACCGCTCAGAGTACTTGACAAGTCACCTAATCCAACACGATATTAGTGCTCAATCAAACAATAATTTGAGCACTAATCTTGTGTTTAAGCACCTAATGTTTAGTTGTGCTTTATTGGAGTGGCCTCTCTTGTATCTCCGTCCCCGTAGATTGTAACCCTGCTGAACGTAACACACCCTCCCCCATCGACCCAGATGCCATCGAGGTGGATGTTAACTTCCAGCCGGACCCCACAGACCTGGTCCTGTCCAGTGTGCCGGGGGGAGAGCTGTTCAACCCGCGCAAACACAAGTTCTCTGATGAGGAGCTGAAACCGCAGCCTATGATCAAGAAGGCCAAGAAAGTGTTTGTTCCTGATGAGCAAAGGTATGTACGCTGTATACTGGGTACCAAAGAAACAAACAAGTGCAAACTGTCAATGATTGATGACTGTGAAACCTATGAATAATTATTTTGGTTTCGGGTCATTGATCAAAATGTAATCATAATGTAATGGCTGTACATTTGTATTTCTATGTAAAAACATCTCAAATACAGTCACGCCTCCAGCCTGCTGAGAGAAAAATGATCTTTTCTTATGTTTCTTAAAGACCCATTTTCTTTCCCATTTATTAATGATAAGAAAAACAAATTAACATTTACAAAACATGTTGACATTATTTTTGACTGCAAAAAGGGTTGACTAAATGTGATTACAGTTGGACTTTCAGACCTGTCAGTGTTGTGGGCAGTCCTGGTAAAGATTAAAGCACCTGCAGACAGATTAGTGGCTTGTGGATAAGAAATCAGAGATGTTTTCACAACACAGATTGTGATTATGTTCACCAGCCCTGCCTCTTCATTCACTTTCATTCTCTTTCCCTCAGGATGAGAAATACTGGTCCAGGCGAAAGAAGAACAATGTGGCAGCAAAGCGTTCTCGTGATGCACGGCGGCTGAAGGAGAACCAGATCACAGTGCGGGCCTCCTTCCTGGAGCGGGAAAACGCGGCACTGCGGCAGCAAGTGGCGAGCTGCGGAAGGACTGTGGTCGCTGCAAGAACATCTTGGCCCGATACGAGGCCAAGTACGGCCCACTGTAAAGAACTCAGAATAAAACCCACAAAGTATCAATGAGACAAAAAGCAGAACTCCCTTCCCCGCAGAATTCAACACAGACACAAACACCAAGGGAATCTAAATTTGCACTGTTGTCTTCGCTGACCTCCAGTCACTGTGTCAAGCTCTGAGCTTTGGATGCACACTGGCAGGCAGTGAGGCATGATGGGAGCAGTGGTCACAGGAAGGCCTGTGGAGAGCGCCTGGCTCCTACACTGGAGAGGAAGGGGACGATTGTGGAAACTCCCATGGTCAAACATACACGGAAAATATGGTCCGTCTCAAGACGGTTTCAACAAAGTCAGGAAATCTGAAAAAGAGCAGACAGGTAGAAAAGAATCACAGGCTTTTAAATACTACACAAATCAGTTCTTCTCACTGCACAGCACTTCTTCTTCTTAGTGGACCAAAGCATGAGTAAGTTAGAAGTTGTGTATTTAGAATGGTGCACACTTGCCGTCCCTCACATTTCCTTGTGTTGTACTTACGTTAGTGTCTGTTGTGTCTGTACTTCCTTTAAAATACTGAGGCTCAGAAGAAGGCTCCTGATGAACTCATGGCAGAGTAGAACAGAGAGGAACAGATGAATAAAGGAGCAGGAGACAAGAGTCACAGTGGTTCTTCCAGGCTGAAGAGAAAGGAAGCGAAGCCCTCAGGTTGGCGGAGGAGAAAAGGATGCGAGTCTGGTTAGTGGTGTGATTCAGTCACAGTTCTTCCTTCTTGTAACCCACATGCACGCCTCTGCGCACACAGACGCTGTTTAAACTGTTTGTATATACAGTATAGACATCTCCCTCACCACAGAGATAGGTGTGCGTATCAGTGTGTAATTCATTTATGCACTTTCTCTCAAAAAACACAGCACTGGTGGCAGGTATTGACCTTATTTACCACTAACACCAAGGGAGACACAGTAGCTTGTTAGGAAAAAAGACCGCATGGCCTACAGTTTAGAGCTGCTTAGTTTCCTTTTCTACTAATGTCAGATCAGCTTCCAGAGCCTCACACAAGATTTTGTTGAAGAAGACTTTAGATTTTAGATGATGATTTTACAAGCTGAGAGAGAGCAGTAGTTTTTTTCAGTAGGATACTGTTGAAGGCATATGTCTGATGATCTCCAGGGCCCTCACTGGTGGAGGGGTATGTTCACACGTAGGGTTGTTTATTTTACTGCACACTGCAGGTAGAGGGCGCTCGAGCCACTGCCTGCCTGATTGTGGTGTAGTGATGGCTGGATTGAGTTTTATTTTTTAAATTTAGGCAGGCCCAAGTCGACTGCTTCTAAACCTTGTAAATAAATGATTGTCTCATGGTCTTTATTTCCTGAGACAGGGACTGTGTCTTTATTAACCCAATACTATTCCTTATATTTGCCAAATAGTCAATGAGTGCTGTATTTATTCTGATGGTAATAATGCATCTGTTGATTGTGATGTACAACAATATGTCAGATAATTCTATTTCCTTTGAGGAACAATACTTCTAATGAAACCAATGCAGGGAATTCAATGGGTAAACTGTGCTTTTGGATGTTTATTTTAAAAACAGATTTATATAGTTTTATGGGATTTTGTTTTTCTCTATACACAGAACATACAGTATGTGTCTGAACACACAGAGGACAGGGCACACTCTTATTTACCTCATCCAACACTTCCTATTTTGAATGGGTAAAAAGTTTAGTAGGGCTACAGCGTGGTGTTGGTTGAAACAGAGAGCACATTAAAAAGCAGCTTAGTTCCATTTGGCAAAACCTTGAATCCGAGTTGATAAATTGAGTTCTTTTTGCCAAAGCGGCTGAGTCTGTGTCTAAATTAGTAAACACTTTGCAGACTGTTACGGGACTCTATATCTCAAGTGTCTTTGGCTGATGCAGATTTAGTGATCTGTCGGCTTGTGCTCATTATCGCCGTAATCTTGGAAAGAAAATAGATGTGGCAATAATACTCTGTTATGTAATGCTCGTTTTATTTCAGTGATGATGTTGTATGTAAAATTGCTATGATGTACTAAATAGAAATGCCCCAAAGTCATTTGTGCTTCCAGTTTAGATCCTCTGTAGTCTAGGATCCTAATGCATGAAACCCAGTAAACTTGTCTTTTTTTTTTCTTGTATATTTTACACCAAGTGTACTTATGTCTGTAAACCATCACTGAAAACTACATATGTTTTTGGATGGGTAGGTTGATGGTCTATTGTACAGTTCTGTCAAAAGAAAAAGCAGAACATCTTAGCTATGATGTCCTGTGTTTATGACTTGCATAATAGCACCACCTATCCTTGTGCAGCCAGTGCTTGACCTTGGGGCGAACATCAGCTGAAAACAGCATCTTTTGATCACTGTGTGGATTGTTTTCTATTTACTAAAGATCGGTCTATATCTAGATACACTAGATCAGTTGGTGATTTTGTGTTTCCTTGATAGATTCTGTGTTTCAGTTTCCTGATGGCATAGTATAACACACATTTCTTAGCAATGTGTTTTATTTTGCAATGACATTCAAACTTGACATTGACTGCATTATGCTGTTTATATATCAGTGTGGTTGATGAATGCAAACTTTTGGTTATTTTTTAACTAAATTAAAAATGTTCTGCATAAGGTTGAGTAAAGGTACTGACCAAGAGAGCCTTTTAAAAACAACAAATCAAGATTGTTTATAATACTGCATACAGTATGTAGCATTCTCTGTTCTTTTTGTTCTGATGCGTAGCACCTCATGAAACTGGCTTACAAACCTGCTCATTGAAGCAGGAAAAGAAATTAATATTAGCAGCAGGTTACATATGCAGATGTTTTGCCACCTACAGACAAAGATAGTAATTGCTGCACTTTTAAACATTACAGCTACATTTTTCCCCTTAAGGATGCTGAAAAAAACTTATTTAATCTGTTAGCTAAACAAAATAAAGAAAAAATCAATAAAAATAAGAACTGCTTAAAATGAATCTTTGTCAGGCACATTTATTCTAAAAAATTGAACATGAAAGTGTTAATGTAGCTGTCCATGAGCAATTCAATCAATAAACAGAAAAGTTAAAAATGACAATCTGATGCAGATTTTAAAAGTAAAAATATAAAATATTAAATCTCACACAAAAACTGTATAAAAACCTGCAGTTGTGGCACCAGTGAGAAAGTACTGTTGTTTTCTTTAACTGTAGATGGTGCAGATTAGCATCGACATACTGAAGGTCTGAACTGCTGTTTTCAGGTTCTGGTCTGGAACTGTTGGCACTGGCTTTGGGTGCTTCGCATCAATGACACTATAACCTTGTTTACTATTCAAAGTAGCTACTAATATACTCCTGGAAAAATATTTAAAAGTTGAAAACATTTCTAAAGTTTTGTTTGTTTTGTGGTGTTTTGCTTTTATTTTCTCTTTTTATATAAACATGTTGGGTGTTTTTGTATCGTCCTAACCATGTATAGGATACATGCAACTGCAGTACCATGTCCTAACTGTATCTTGTATCATGCATATGAAATAAATTGGGATTTAATGACATGTGGGCTCGTAGGTTTGACCTTGCCTGAGTCATAGAGCAGCTGCAGCAGCTCTAATGGGAGGCACACTGGGGCTGCTGAGAGACAAAGAAACAATAGATAACAAAAGAAGCACAGTCTGGGGGACAAATGGAGACGTCCTCCTCATCCTTAACCTCATCCTTGATGCCCACATACACAATCACCCAGAATGTACATGTGCCACACACACAACATGTGATTGTGCTCTTTATCACTCGCCTTATTGTTCTTCACTGTCCCTTCGTTGGCTCGGTCCTGCTGCTCATCAGTATTCCAGAGTAGTAGGAGATGTTGCGTAATGATCACATCGACACACTGGGGAGCATCGTTGCGTAACAGCAGCAGCAGCAGCTCAAAGACCAGCGGGATGGGCGTGTGTGTGTGTGTGAGTGTGGAAGATGGAGAAAGGCAGGCGAGGATGCAAGGGAGGGGCTCTGGGAATCGGGAGGGGGAGAGGATCAGGTGGTTGGACGGATGGAGGGGAGAGAGGTGCTGATGAGGGAGCGGGAGGAGCAGGGGGTGAAGGGGAGGAGGAGGAGGAGGAGATGGGGCAAACAAGATGGCAAGGGGATGGACGGAGAGAGATGGAGAACAGGGATGCAGCTAAAGACATGTGAGCCGAGGGAGGGAGGGAGGGAGGATGCAGCGAGTGGGCGATGAAGATGTGGAGGAGAGTAGAGGAGAGCCAAGGAGGAGCCCGGCCATGCATGTTAATGTCACACCACTACATGTTACTATAGAAAGCACAGCCCAGCGTGCTCACATGAGCGAGCCAACCTTACAGCTGGCTGCATCCAACACAGACATGAGCACAGGACAGACAGACAGACCGACAGAGTGCTGGATGATGAAATATAAAGTAATATCTGCTGGGATGGGTCCAGCTGAGGTGGGTGGTGAGCAATCTGGCTCCTCACCGTTTGAGAATTTTCATCTTCGCTTTGAATTATTGATCAAACATCACTTGAGTTTGTTTACTGCAATAAGAGGACACATCGCTCCGGCATCTCAATCTGAGGCGTTTCACTGGGACACACAGGGATCTACTTTTCATAATTTCTGATCTGCAGTATGTTCGCACACATAACATATGTGACTGTTGCACAATTAAAAACTAATCTCAATTTAGTAAATCCAACTTTAGTGATGTCAACAGAAATTTAATAGAATTTAATCAATCAGATACTTGCTTACCTAAATCAAAACTAATAAATAAACATATAAGAGGCAGGGGCGTTTCCAGGCTTTTTTTGACTGGGGGGCACTGGCTTATGGGGGAGGCATGAAGTACTTTAATTACAAACTTTACACTATCTTACAATTTCTTACATTCCTGTATTTCATTTTTTATTTAAAAAGTAAATAGTGCTACCAATCACAAAAAAAATTAAATATAAAAAAATATATAACATAAAGCTTCCATTCTCAAAATGTCTCAAAAAGAAAATGTATCTCCATTATACATTTATTATTTAAGTAAATTACTCTTCAATAAAATAAGATAAAAGTAAACTACAAACTAAGGCCCCACCTCTCACTGAACAGAGAACAATCATATTTGATGATAATGGGGTGGCACTTCGGGTGGTTAATCAGATTTCAGGGGTGACCAGTGCCCCACCCTAGAAACACCCCTGTAGGGGGAGGAGGGAGGGGAACGTTACCTTTCGGCTGCTCTGTATTCCTAGCAGAATATTATATTGTTTTCTAGCAAGCTAAAAAGTAAAAAAGTTAGACGAATAAAATATTAAAATGTTACACAAATAAAAGCGTTATATTGTTTGCTCATTAGCTAAAAAGTTAGTTAGCCTAGTTAGCCCACTCATGATGGTTCATCATTGAAACCTGTTGGCTGAATAAGCAACTGGAGTGAAAGAAAGACACGAAGCATCATAAAAGTCAATTTGGTTGGGTCTGCCCCAACTTTCTAATGAGGAACTTAATTATTCTTCTCAAATCCAACGCAAAAAGGCTGCCAAGTTAAACCTCCTCAAGGGCAAGTTTATCTTAAATTACAATTTAAATTGGAGTTTTGGTGCAACAGAATTAAATTTAGTCTCAAGTTAGAATAAAAACTAAACTGAGGTTTAAATTCACTCTCTTAATGAGTTTTCAGGTTTGGTGAAACATAATTTAAGGTTAAACCATGATTTAATCAGGTTTAAACATGAGCAACCCGGACTTAAGAGCTGAGAAGGAGCTGGATTCTACATGTCTGCATTATTTGTCACATCATGTTTCATAGCTCTGCATACCCGTAAACAATGAGGACGACACAATTAGCTTATTTTCCATGCTTATTTTTGCCAATCTGTTGTTTTTTATTACAAACTTAAAAAAGAATCTGATACAATAAGAAACTGCAGTAGTAACTCCCCAATCCCGAGGGGTAGCACAGAAAACAGGTCATTGCATTTCAGTAGTGAAAGATTCATTACACATCTACAGGGTGTACAGATCAGATACAAAATAGGAAAAATAATAAAATACAGGCAGGAAAGAAAGCACTATATTTATACATCATCTGAACTTTTAATTATATCTATTTTACTCTTAAATGTTAAATTTTACATAGAAAATAAACTTCTTTTATGACAATGAAATATTCCAAAGTGCAAAATAAAACGCACACGTCGATATAAGCAAAGGACATCAGAATACAAAATTCTTGTTTTTCCTCTTCATTTATGTTCAACCCTGATTAGAGAATAGCCTGCGTTTAGAGTCGATCTGTGGTGCGTTTAAAACACTTATCTGTTCTTTAAGTGGAAAACACAAACCGTGTTCATGGTTAAATATGTGAGGGGAAACCAGCTCTTACAATAACCATTCGCGTCCTCAGTTCTTTCACCTCAAGAGCCCGATTTGTATGCAGAGGAAATTTAACACACCTCTTTTGCACTGAATAATTGACGAATGTGGAAAAAAGGAGACATTTTCAACATGCATGTGACTGAAAATCTCTAAGATTTTTAAACATAATGAGCAGTTCCCCCCTCCCCATTTAGTTTCCACAGGCCATCTCAAACAGGGTTGACTAACAACAGATCAGAATCACATTCACAGCAACATTCATTTCCTCCACCTTTCCAAACCTGCTGTAACACTGTCTTCCTATTGAGGAGATATATTGGAATTTTTTTTTTCCAGGGTGCAGAGAGGTAGTTACCCCTTGAATCCTTCAGGGTCATTTCTTTAAATTATGGCATTACATTGCACTGGAGAAGGGTGAGCATCTGTGTAAGCAAAGACAGTCTGGGATATGGCTATAGTATCAGGACCAAAGGACCAGGCTGATGAGGGGGGAGATAAAAAATAAGGTGAAAAAAGTTGAATTTTATAGGAAATATGATATGAGGAACAGACAACAGAAGAGCAAAAGACATTTTGTTTATATAATTCTGAATATAGATGGGTTACTGCAGTAGTTTAGAAAAGAGGGGGAAATTAACAGCAATGGACAATTTCTCTGCAAAAAAAAGGATTGGTGGCTGCAGAATATGCAGTGAATTCAGATAAAAAGGGAGGATGAGCACTGCACTCAAAAATTAATCTGAAAGGTGGATATTTTTGGTTTAAATGTACTGCCTTATGGGAGTAGTGTAATCAGACTGCCCTGGGAGCACAGAGAAAGTGATCAGCGATCTTTTCCTACACAAACCCACTGTAAACATTCACATCTCCAACTCCAAATCCAACTTGAAGAATGAATACATTTACCCGTCTTATTAGACAAATGCTGTACAAGGTACAATACACATTCAATACTTTATTCTGTACATCTTTTATTTTTGTCTCAGTTTGCATATATTCATGTTATTTTCTGAAAAAATAACCTCAGCATGTAAGAAACTAAACAAAGAATCTGAACATAAGAACTTTTTTTATATACATATTCCTGGACTTGTCTTACTCATACAAATGTTAAGTGATCATTTGCAAAAACAAAAATATAGAAGTATTGGAAATAAATTACAAAACAAAAATTATAAATGCATCTTTCCCTCACGATCATAACATTTACAGAGATGTGCATCTCCCCACCCATTCCCTTGAAAAGAAAACTGAAAGAAAGAAAACTTGCATGCATATGACGAGCTGTCACATTGCAAAACCAGCGTTAACACAAGTCAAGGGTCCTCGTTTCGTCTTATACAAAAACACTTATGGGTTACAAGTCTAGAAAACATTTGAATAAAGGACAAGATGGACAGCATCTCCTCACCGGCGTGATGCATCTGAATACAAATTAAGCTCCTGTTTGAATCTCTAAAGCATTTCATGACCGCTGAATAAAATGTGCCATTAGCAAACAAGAGGGCAAAGGAATGGTTTAGCGCTCATGACAGCATCAGGAGCCCAGTAATAAAGTGCTGGACGGCTCAAATGGACATCTCGGGGGTTTACCCTTCCCTGTAGTGACTAACCAATAATCACATGGACCCGGCTGGTAAACAAACCATAGTTAGACACGGCAAAACATCCAGAGATCTGACAAGCCACACACCAGTAAAGAACATTCATCTTTGTATCCTCGTCGCTGCAACTGGGAGAGGAAGCAGCAGAGTGACCTGAACAGTATGTATATTCTGTTTTTGTCTTTGTGGACGGCCAGAGGAGCAAAGATCACCGAAGAATTTCAAGAGGAGGGAGAGAATAGTGTGAGCGTTTGGCTTCAATACCATTTAAGCTCACCAGAAACGTGCTCTGGGTTTTAAAGTGTCGTTCTCTAAGCCAATACAGCCTGGACGCCACCGAGGCAACACAACCCTCGAGCTGCTTCTCTCCCTCTCTCCTTTCTTTCTTCCCATCTTCCCTCCTCTCTTCTCTCCATGCAGAGGAAAACCTCTCCTTCATAGTCAAAGTCATGCTAAGCCATTTATCACAATCCCTACTGCTTAACTGCTGCATCCCCTCCCCCTCACCTCCTTCGCTGCCTGTTCACCTTCACACACACACACGCACGCACCACACACACACACACACACACAAACACTGCTGACTGGAATATGTGCACATTTCTGCCTATGAGTGCATGCATTTGAATACATGTATGAAACCATAACTCATACCCCCGTGTGTATAATTGAGGGTTCAGGACATGGTTATCATCTTAAAATGCAAAAATCTATTTGCTTTTCACATTCACCAAGGTTTCCCCGACCTTCCCAGCCGCAGTTGCCCCTGACAGGTACAATACATTCCACTTCATCACACCCCGATGCGCCCTTTCTGCTCCCTCCACTGCTCTCATTTCATTTAAACACACGTCATGTACACATCCCAGCTGACGATAAACTACTTCCAACATACACCCAATGACAACAAGAGAGTCAAATTGTGTCTGTGCACGAGAGCGTTTCAAGGGTAACGGGCCCACCGTACAAATCATCACGCTGAGCCACAACAAAACAGAACAGGACGACACACTCACGCAGAGACAGCAGAGCCCCCCTCTCTGTATTTGTGGCAAGTAGGGCAGAGCAGATTGCAGAGCAAAGTGCTGAGCTTTCCACAGCCGTCGTTCCCTGCAGGACTTGGCGAGGTCCTTTTTCACAGCATGACAGTGCAGTGCAAAATGGAGCTATACTAGAGCCGGGTCCATTAAACTACAAGTCAAGAAAGAAAAAAGATAATAAAGTCCCTCGCATTAACATTCAATGCAAAATAATAAACAGAAAAAGATTGGCAACGACTCAAGGTAGAAAGGAACTCAGCTCCCCCCCTCCCAACACCTGCTCCTATCATCAAAGCCAACACACAGAACATGATGACTAACAGCACTGGACAAAAGGGCAGGGTGGGGCAGGTTGGAGGAACAAAACAAATCACATGAACTATTCAGTGGACGTGGTATTTTAAATCTTTGTAGTAAAACTAATTCTTAACTTGTATTAGTATTAGAACAATTTGTTAGAAAAACTGAAAATATCTGGAGCGTCAAGGTCCTCCACCCGCCTCCCCCTACAACAATTCTTATCATTACAAATGAAGGCTTAGTTGGCCAGCACAACAGGCTGGAAGGACTGGCTAGGATATTGCAGGTTGTAGCTTCCTAAACCCTCAACAAACGGCGGCTTCTCCATGTAGGGGATTCCTCCGTTGCTGCCGATGATGCCCACGCTCTGGGCAGGTGGAGGGCTGGAGAAGGGATCGAAGGACGGGTGGGTGCTAACAGTGTGGGGAGGTTGGAATGGGCTGGCATGAGGCTGCAAGGGCTGGGTGTCAGCGTCGAAGTAAAGGGGGCCTGGGGATCCTGGGTAGACAAACTCTTTGGCGTTGGGGGAGAGCTGGCTGGCGATGGGACCTCCGAGGGAGTGCAAGGAGAGCGACAGGGGCTTGTGCTTGAGCAGCTCCGGTGCCGAGATGGTGGTGGGAGAGCGGGAGAGCATCCTCTGGGCAGGAGGTATGACAACCGCAGGAGCTAGCTGCCGAGCCGGCTCCGCTGCACTTCTTCATCTTGGTTGAGCCAAATTTCGTGGCGGCGAAGCTGGCGGTGGTGAATGTGATGGGCTGAGGGCGGGCAGCGGGAAGAGCGGAGGGTGGCTGCTGAGTGGAGAGGTAGGGCAGCCCACCGCTGGGAGGAGAAGGGGTAGAGGTGTTGGAGGAGTGGGCAGCAGGGTCGGTGGGTGTGCTGGAGCTGGGGTAGCTGAAGAGCCCTGGGCAGGACTGGGTGGACAGAGGCGTGGGAGAGCTGGAGAGCGATGGCATCAGGGCAGGGGACGCCTGGCTTCCAATTGGCACGAACACCTGAGCATCTGGGTTGAAGCCCAGACTCTTGGCCTCTTCGCATCTGGATCTCCTTTACCATCTCTAATCACACCCCCAGCCCTCTCGCTGTCACAGCCAAGGCCTGGAGGGTCCTCTAGGTAGAGAACCTTCACTGCCCCCTTCTCTCCAATCTGGTAGGAAACCTCGTAAGGGTCAATCCAAACACTGAGCTCTGCAGGAACGTTTGCACGCACTTCCTCTGTGTCCAGTCCACTTCTCTTGGCAGCCAACTCCACCACGGGGTCCCTTGGTGCTCCCAGGTGAATGCAGCGGAAAGCAGAGCCCCGGAGAGGGGCTTCAGGGTACCAGTGACCCTCAAAACGAGACACCAGTATCCTCTCCAGCTCCTCGCCAAACAGGTCGGCTCGACGCCGAGGCAGCTTGTTGTACAGGTAGGACACGATGAAGTTGAGAGCTACCTTCACTTCCAGATGCATGGCTGCACCAGGTCAGCGCCGTCGTGGGAGCAAAGTGATCAAGATGATGTTGAGAGTGAGGCAGTGCAACTGTGACCGGGGAGTTCTTCCTCTGGCTTATTGTAAAGTGTACGAATCTTTTAGTGTCACCATGGTAAAGGCACCTCGAAGGCGTGGGGGCAGCAGGCTGCAGGCTGTTTTTTTTGCCGTCAAGAATATGCAAAAATGGTTTCACGTCCCAGCTGTGAAGAAGAAAATAGAAGACAGCGGTCATTTCACCTGACAACAACCAGAGGAAGATTTGAAGGGAGATGGATCAAAACGTTAATAGACAGTTGTTCAAACGGGGGCTGGAGTGTGCCACCAGAATAAACAGACTTGTTCAGTTATTTGTCATAAATTTTATACATTTAAGCAGCTATTATTGATATTGGGTTTTCTGTCTGACCACCAAAGGAATTGAAATATACTGAAACCTGTGCATTATTGTTATCAGCAAGTCTTTAGAATCATTGCAGTTTAAAAAGGAAAAAAAAAAACAAAAAAAAAACAAACACACAAATAACATCATAGTAAAGACATGCTGCTAATTAAAGCATTTTTAGTGACAGTAAACTAACAACATTTGCACGATCCCAGGGTAACGGTTTAGTAAATGTATCAGTTCAGTGAACTCTTAATTGAGTTTAAAGCCTGAAGATATATTGGCCTGTCACAGCTTTATCAGTCTATATTGGGATTGGCATATATATTGTCTGATTTGCAACTATCTATTTATTTTAAACAAAAAATAATGCAGATTGTTTTTATGTTTTAGCTTTACACACAGAATTTTAGGTATTTTTGATCATTTTTCTCAATGCAGGTATTTCTAGTATGTTCTAGTTGTATTTTTTTTTTATAGTTATTTATTATTATTAAAAATAATAGTCAAAGTTTAGTTTTTCAGTACCCTGACATAATTTTAGATCAATTTTATTGTTAAACTGTAAAATATCCTGCCTCCTAGAGCCGCACAATTAATCGCAACTGAATCAAAATCACAATATGGCTAAGTGCAATTTCCAAATAGCAGGACCAGAACCAAATCGCAAGGAAAATGTGTGAAAAAACAGCCTTATAATGAAGTACTGTAGTGGTACAGAGATGCCCTGGCATAAAAAATTAGTTAATTCAGATTAAAAAAAAACAAAAGCATTTTGGCACAGACCCCAACAAATGTCACATCATCATGACTTTAATTTTTTTTTTCCCCATCAAAAATGAAAATTCTAATGCTAAAATGCCATTCCCACCAACTGTATTGCAATGGAAATTTCAGTAAAAAAAAAAAAAAAAAAAAAAAAAAAAAAATCGCAATATGACTTTTTAACCATATCATACAGCCCTATTGCCTCCATTACATGTTTATCACAAGTGTTTAATTACCACATTTCAGGGATCACTACTGTACGTTTATGTATATATACACATTATATTCTGCATAAATAATATTGGCCGATATATCAATATCTGAATTTTTTTTTCCCTCTCCAATATCGGCATCAGCCGGCCCTAATTGATTTTCATAATTATTTGAGAGACACAGCCTGACCTCCATACATGTTCTGGCTCAGATTTGAGACCCCCATCACTGCTTAAAGAGAGAACGTGGCACTTTTTATGTGACTGTACAGTCATTGTTGATGGTAAATGTCGTGAACTGAAGAAATAAATTCCTCAGAGCTGCTAGATTGACCAATTTAAAAAAAAAGAGTTACAATCTTACAAGTTCCCCAGTTCAGGAAGCTGTGCCTCAGTTGTCTTGGTCAGTATAGCACACACTGAAGACTTTGTTGCTTCCATTGACTACAATTACCATCAAAACTGATGGACACACACATAAAAAGTGGTGAATTTTCCCTTTAATATGACAGACTGAAACATTTCTACACTGATCTGTAAGTGCAAACATCGACTTTAAGAAGAAACATGTCAAATTTGTTGTGATCTATTAAATATGGATTTAAAGAGCTTGGGGATATGCTGGAAAGGCCACCATAATGCCTTTAGGGAATCCATTTATTTCTACTGTGTCACAAAAAAAATACACTATTTGTTACCTGGGTGAATATATAGGAGGGATGAGAGGAGAATATCACAGCTTCACTGAATCTACATTCTGTATATTGTTTGTTAAGAGCGAACAAACACATTCACACAACCACTATCCTTATCCAGCCGCACACACACAATTTTACGTTTTATATTTTGGTTTTATCAGCTGCAGGATGTACCGATGGATGTGGCAGATGCTGTGTTGTGGGCTGCATAAATCCTTTATAATCTGAATGAGATCCCATGGAGTGCCTCCTGCTTAATGCTTTAACACGGTCGCACAGTCCATTCAAACTGAGCAAAAGATCACATGCAGAGGAAAAAAATAAACAACGCCACGAGAGTCACAAAGAAAGAAGTGTAAAATGGCAGGACAGTTAGTCGACTTCACAGAACACCATTTCCCACCATGCAGTGCGTGTGATCACCCCTCTCCCCTCCCCCAGTAAGCACACACAAACAATTCACTCACATTCACTTCCCTGGCTGCCAGATGGGGATTCAGCAGCTAAGATTAGAAAGACGCCTCCGATTAAAGACAATTCTAATGTTATTACAGCTAAAGCTGCACAGGCTGGATGAAGGGCTGCCGGAGTGATAGTTCAAGATGAGATTTACATTCCCCCTATCGCATGGAAAAAGGTGACATTGAAGGAGAAGATGGGGGTTGTTTGAAAAGGCTATTAATAGGGCCCCATTTTGCATCATCTATGGTGCAAATTCCTCTCCACCACCTGAGTGAAAAGTGGCTGTAGAAAAGCATCTTTGGGCACAGGGGAGTCCTCCGGTCCATCACCTGCAACAGCCATCATCTCTAAAAACCTTGAGAACACACACACACACACACACACACAATCACACAGCTAAGCTACCTACAACATCTACTGCATTTCGTACCTCTCATTATAAAAAAGACATACACAAAATCCAATGTCATCCAATGACAACAGAGGTATGGCTCAGTTAATGTGTGCAGATTTGCTGCTTCAGGAGAGCAACGCATGGTCTAAATCATAAACCACAGCTTCTAGTTTCAATAAAAACATGCAAATCTTTCATGTTCAGAAATGTCCTCTTCGTGTTCGAATGTGTATTCATCACCTGCAGATTTGTTACACAGCTTGAAGGAGCTGGATTCATTTTTTTTACAGGCCTGTTGTTGCGGGTTAGAGCAGCAGCAGGAATCTATAGAGCTATTTTTGTTTACATGGACTCATTATCAGAGCTGCGAATGTGTTGGCACCGTGTGCTGCAAAGCATCCACTGCATGTCATGGTTTGATCTGTTAAGCAGCAGATCTACAGACATCTTACAAGAAGGACGAGCTACAGTAGATTTATGAAAACAAAAGCCTCTTCAGAAATCTCATAACACAGGGTTAGGAGCACCATATATATATAGAAGGAGGCCTGCTTAACCCAAGTGGTCACCACATGCATAAAATCAATGCAATAGGAGATGAATATTGTGATTTTTTTTCTTTTTGTCTTGTTGAATTCAGGGTTGGACTTTAAACATATTGATATCTAGAGACGTATTTGAGTTTGGCATATGTTGCACATTTACCAGATGCAAAATAATGGAGGTAAATATGCAAGAAGAGCGTGAGATTGGAGAAAAATATCATCCAGGCTTGCATGTGTGATAACAAGCTCAGATAATAAGGGAGCAGGGGGGGGGGGTCTACCTGGGGATTACTGCCATATGTCAGTCAAAAGGCATGGAGCAGAAAGGACACTGGTTTAGCTGACATGCAAGTGAAGGATCCCTCCATGCCAAATTGTCGCTGTAAATTACATTATAAAGCTAATTAAGTGGTGAACAGCCTATCGACCGAGCGTGTGCGCCGAGCAGTGAAGACGAGGGTCCATCCTCAGCATAAACAGCCCCGTCAAACAACAAATAAAAACGAAAATAAACGTGACAGCTGAGCGACCCGTTGAGAGGGCCACTTCAGCTCATATATAAAGGACTAAGACGGACAAAAACAAGAGCTTTATTCAATGGCTGAACCAGGACACCATTCATTACAGTCGGCGCATTTTGATGGATGGAGAAAGCTTCTGGAAATTAACACCAACACACAGCAACATGCTGTTGTCAATGAACACGCCTAGTAAGAATATTTACATTAAATTGCCGATTTCATGCAGAGGTTAGCATTTAATTACTCACCTGTCGTTGCTGATGCACCAGCTTGACTTGTACTCCTGCGTTTATGTTTTAATTCCCTTGTTTTGCGTCGGATTTCACGGCGGATGTGTCGACTCGTTGGTGCGGATGCTGACCAGAAGATGTTTTCACCTCAAATAATGCTGATTTCTGTAACTGCTGCCCCAATTCACAGATGGTCAAAGGCTTTTCCCAGTTTGTCTCCAGCTGACACTTTGCATGGAGGGTCCACAGAAACTTTACTGTTTGACAACCCGGCGTATTTATACAGTGTGACTCGCCCACACGCCCGTGACGGTAGGGACTACTTTCTTCATATTATAGTAGATGCTGATTTATTATGATGTTTTCCTATATAACGGTATTTATAGCATCTGATCTGCTGTCAGTAAATAATTAATGTACTCCCCATGGATAATGTCTATTTTGATTTTAAGCCACTTACATGATTTAAAGAAAATAAGAAAAATAAACAGTTGTCACGCCTTAATTTCTACACAAGATTTAGATTCATGGTCTTCATAGAAAAGGTTAGGATTTTTTTTCCTTATATAAAATCCAAGTGTACCCAACGGCTCTAGTTTAATTGGCGGAGGGATATTTGTAGTTCCTCACGGTGCTGAACAATTTGCTAAAAATATAAGTGGTGATAGCAACAGAGTCTCTATTGGCTGAGATGGGGGAGGACCCACACATTATTGGGCTGCAGCGTCCTTTCAGCCAACTAAAGCAGCCTGACTTTTACTAGGGGCTTATGGGAAATGATGTTCTTATCACTGGTAGATAGCCTAATAACAATATTAAATAATAATAGGCTACACGCTCCGGGTTTTTGTTGTCACCGGGTTTATTATGCAGTCATACAATTATACAGTTTTCTTCACTGGAGACATCTATTGTAGACATGAGTTGGACTGCGATTACTGACTTTATATTCATAAAATGATTATTTTTGAATTATATTAATTAAAACATACACATCCCAAATTTTAGGTTTACACAAATTGGGTAGCCATATTTTTCACAACAAACATGCCAATGTCAGCATAGAATTGATATTCTGGATGAGCATTTTGAAACAAATTCAAGTGTTAGTCTAAAGGAGTACCTTCAAATATTTTTACTTCACTACTAGACTAAAATTTAACCAATAATGATAATCATTATCATCACTATCATTTTTTTCTAGGACACAGTGCATTTTAAGTAGTGTGTGATGTATTTCAGGTAGAGATTATTTTCAAAACAAGCTTGCTTGAAAATTGCACATCAAGGAACCAGACGAGCCTATAAAAATCACTCAAGCACATTTTTCTTCAATAATGTCCTCTATATTATGTTTTTGTGTTTTCTTTATAGAATGTATAGTATTGCATTAAGATATAAAAAGATTCTGTCAGTATCAGAGCCTCTCCCAAATTTAAGAATGCCACAGCCCTATTTGTAATCTAAAACCTCAAATCACAACTCTGACCAACATGACACAAGTCATACGAATGATGAGATATAAGATACATTTCAGTGTTACTGTGACGGGTCATCAAATACAGTGTAACACCTGTTAAATTGGACCAGATTAATGAAGAATAATACATAATTTAAACCCCATGGGTTTGTTTTATTAGTTTTGATGACTAATCGTAAATATTTTATAGTCATTTCAAACTTACAAAATTGAAACCTAAAATTTACCATTAAATTTATTTTTAATTACCTCTCACGGACCACCTGTAGTACTTTCCGGCTAACCAGTCCACAGTCCACATCAACAGTCCGGGGTCTCTGATGTCATATTTTCCGCTTCATAATGCACCACTTATTTTCAATGGGAGAAAGGTCTGGACTGCAGGCAGATCAGTCTAGTATGTGAACTCTGTTACTATGAAGCCATGCTGTTGTGACATGTACAGAATGTGTCTTTGCTCTGTCTTGCTGAAATAAGCAGGAACGTGTCTGAATAAAACATGGATGGCAGCATATGTAGCTCCAAAACCTGTATGTACCTTTCAACGGTGCCTTTTGAGGTGTGCAAGTAGTCACCTACAATGCCATGGGCACTAACACGCCCCCATATCATCACAGATGCCGGCATATGAACTTTTTGCTGGTAACAATCTGGATGGTCCTTAGCCCGGAGGACACAAAGTCCATGATTTCCAGAAACAATCTGAAATGTAGACTCATCAAGATACAACAAACTTTTCCAGTTTGCGTCAGTCCATCTCGGATGAGCTCGGGCTCAGAGAAGCTGGTAGCATTTGTGGATCTTGTTGATATGTGACTTTCACTTTGTATTGTAGAGTCTTAACTTGCAGATACAGCGATGAACCATGTATCACAATCACAGTTTTCAGAAGAGTTTCCAAGCCTGTGTAGTGATACCCTTTCTTTTTTTTTAATCCACTGCAGTCTGTGGGATCAAAGGTCACAGGCATTCAATGTTGTTTTTCGGCGTTGGGCCTTATGTGCAGGATTTCTCCGGATTCTCTGAATCTTTTAATGACATCATGGATTGTATCCCTAAATCCATAAATTTCTTGCAATTTTGCGTGAACCTTGCCCTGCCCTTGCTTGTGAATGATTGAGCCTTTAAAGAATGCCCGTTCATACACAAACATGATACTATCATCTGTTATTAATTAACCTGTTTACTAGTGAAATGTTCCAGACAGCTGTTTTTTGAGCATTCCACAACTTTCCCAGTATTTTGGTGCCCCTGTCCCAACTTTTTTTTGGAACGTGTTGCAGGCATCAAATTCAGAATTAGTGTATATTTACAAAAACCAATAATATATATCAGTTTACAAACATTAAACATCTTGTTTCTGTACTGTATTCAACAGAATATAAGTTGGAAAGAATTAGCAAATCATTGCATTCCATTTGTATTGGTGTTTTACAGTGTCCCGACTTATTCGGGGTTGTATATCTAACTATGTTTTATAATGCTGGGTAACTGAACGTCATAATATGTAATTTTTAGGTTATTTATTAGGTGAGGATATGTTTTGTAGGTCTACGTCAAATCTGAAATCGAAAAGCAACTGGACATTAAGTTACTGACAAATGAAAGCCAAGAACCAGCCAAAACCAACCAAATCCATGTGTAAACAACACAGAGATAATAATAATAATAATAATAATTATTATTATTATTATAATTATTATTATTATTATTATACATTCATTCATTTAACAGTATTTATCTTTTGGAATTGACCCAATAATAACGTGTAAAATAACGGGATTCCTAAGCCGGTGACGTCACATCAGGGCGACAATCATCTTTGTCAGTGAACAAAATGGCGTCTTACTGTTTGACTGTCACTAGGGTGCGGGTAAGAAAACGTTATTTTACTCTTACAGAGTTTTAGAACTGGTTTGCTGTCGACTACATAAGTGACAACAGATAGGCTCTGTCGTGTGGTACAGGCTGCCGTCGCTTCAGGCTGACGTACGGCGGGTAAATGTAGAGAAGAGTGCGCAGAGAGCCGCTGTCGGTCAGGTCACCGTGTCCCCGTTTGACTCCTGACAGCGGCACATTGTAAAGGTTATAAACAACATCCGACCCAACAGCAGCCAATATTGGATCGTTTTAATGTTAATAACCAGCAAATGTAACCAACGGTAACTGAACAGTAGCTGCAAACTGTCGTACGAGCCTTTATGTTTGCAAGGTGATCGCAAGGTTACGGAGTTTTCGTAATGCGTATTTGATAATAGTTCAGTCCTGACAGCTGAGGCTGATGCGCAGCGGCGTGTTTCCGGCCTTGTCGGACTAAAGCACGTAGTGTATTTTTATTTTGAATCACACAGGGCCGACGGTATGTGAGGAATTGTTTACAAAATGATATAAACACAGATAAGTCTGCTGCTTATAAAATAACTTGCAGCCAGCACTCACTTTGAATTTGGTAAGCGCGTTTGATGCACCTGCTTTCCATTATACAGTCATATCGTCTAAGCACATAACTGTAAAACCTGTTTGATATGATGAATGATAAGTATATATATTTTTTATCAACATAAACCACCGCGCGCTGAACTGAGTTACTGTGATTTTATCAGGAGCTCCTAATAAAATCACAGTAACTCAGTTCAGTGTGCGGTGGTTTATGTTGATTTTATCTGAGATGTTCCTGCACCTGATCCCTGAGACTGGCTGTGCAGAGGGAGTTCTGTTTATATATTATATATATGTTTTATTTATTTGGATGGTTATTTTTATTGATATTTCAGAATATACAGTATATCATCAAAAAATTACTATTAATTATTACAGATTACGTGATCACACACATAAACATTAATATATACCTACTGCAATTGTTCCCATAAATACATATATATGGTATAAAGGAGCAAAAACAGCACAGAATATAACTGTTGTGTTTTACAAAGTAATAGAGAAACACCACGTTTTGAAAAAACGCCAAACTGATTGCCAGAGTAGTGTGCTTGAGTTGTCCAAATTTGAGATGTGACATTACCTCCTTTTTACCTCTGACGTTTATGAGATGGTGCCATAGTTTCTTTAATTTGAAGAGAATCAGTTTAAGCATATTAGAGATGGCTTAATCAGTTCATAATCATAATCAGTTAAACATATATATTTAAAAAATAGTAGTTAACGTTTGTCAATGAAAATAAGACAGAAAATTGTTTGAAAATAAAATAGAATATTACTGTGAAAGTGATTGTTTCCTTTAATATCACAAATCACATTGCAATTACAATATCGGTTAAAATAATTGTTCGAATTTTTTTCAAAATTGTTCAGGCCTTGTAGATAGCATAGCACTGCAGCAGTGGAAAATTTGCTTTTCTCATTGTTGACATTCGAGCCTGACCACTATTATTTGTCGATAGCCATAGCTATATTAGTTTATATGGTTAGTTTATCAGCATGCATGTTGTCTGACGTGTGCCAATATGATACTTATGACACAACTTTTTTTTTAACAGAACATATTAATGATTGTTTTTATTTAATAGCTTTATAGGCAGTCTTTTTATGTATATTTGATCCTTTTTCTAAATTCAGGTTTAATATGTACATATTTTTGCTCTATTTGTGTGTGTGTGTGTTTTTTAAATTTATAGTTATTTTGTTATTATTGAAAATAACAGTGAAATATAGATCTTTGCCATAAGTGTTAACAGCAGGGATAAAAAAATGTATGTTTTTGTATAGGTTTTAGATTCTGTAATTTGTATATCATATGCATTCAAACGGGTTCTTCACTGACCACTTGCTGTTACCTGTTAATGTGGAAAATACCGACCCAAACACTGAACCAGCTGATCAGCCGTGTGTCAGTGTGTTATAGTGTTGCCACATTACAGTGTCACAAAGAGTCCTCTTTCAAAACCTGTGTGAATGTTTTTAACACAACTGAGTATAGTTTGTATATGGTGATTCTCCTCATTTAGGTTTAATCTACTGAAAATTACAAAGGCAAAGTACTTCCCAAAATACTGTATACCAAACTGACCACATTTAGCCTATTTGTGATCACCGGTCATTGCTGGCAACTAAAAATCAACATTTTCTGAAGCTGTGAGAAAGGGTAAATTTTCCACTACTGCTGATTTGTTTATGCTGATCTTGTTTCTGCTGTAGTAAATGTGTTCCTCTGGTTTACTTTGCCTAGACATACTCTATGTGTACACTGGGCAATCACATTCGTACATATGAAGTATTTGATCACAGCAGGATATCCTTACCATCATCTTGTAACATTTCTATTCAAAGTACATGTCATTAAATGTTTCTCTCATAGCTTTTGAATCAAACAAAATGATTTACTGATATCAAGTAGAAGCATTAACATTCTGTAATGTTTCCAGTACTGTTTTTACAGACAGTACATGTGTACCTCTAGTGCTCATCTATAGTTAACAGTGAAGGGGGATGTTGAATCCACTCAGTATATTAGGCTGGTGGTAACAGCCAAGAGAATGAGGCTAACCCCTGTAATATGAGCTGTATGAACTGTCACCCAATTTTCTCTGAGCACAGTGACTTTCCACTGGATATAAACACAGATATGAAGCAAGTGAAGATAGACGGTTTAAAATTTCATGTATCGCTTAGGATCACACATTGGCATGACATGTTTGAATCAAATAGGCCACATTTTTACTGGTTCCACCTGTAAGATTATATTGAACTATCCTCACATGATGTGGTCGTGTTCTTGCATCATTCGATTGCCCCTTTTTTCTCTGCATAGTTATTAAATAACTTGACACCTAAAGTGTTGGTCTTAAACTGTACATTTAAGCTTTGTTTATGGTGCTGTCTCCCAAAATTGTCCTCTGTTTCCTCTGGTCTAGCTGGCCCTTGGAACCGGCGCAAGGCGATTTCATGTCTCTGCAGCCTTCAGCGCCAAGGCCAAGGTGGCTATGAGCCGCTTTGAGCCTGGCTCCAGCGTTAACTATGAGAAGATTCATGAGAACATCAACATTGTACGCAGGAGGTCAGCAGTTGCCCTTCTTAGAAATACACATGAGCACACACAGAGTCCTTGTTGATTACACTTTGGCTCACGAGGAATGGCTGGTGTTTATTACAGCTGCATAGTAAATCTTGTGACATTTACTGTGTTGACTTGTCAGGGCCAGCGAGTGCCACAGAGCTAACTTTGGATCACCTGGTGTTCCCCTCTTACTGAGTGTACCACATGCTGTAATCCAGGAATAGGAAAAGCTTTTCAAGTGGCTGCTATATGATTATTAGATAAACAGCTAGCCTGCAAGTGCTTATTTTCGCGATAAGCCTAGTTTGGCATATACAATACTTTCCCACAGTGAGACACAAAACACCGGACAATGCACCTACAAACCCCAATTCCAAAAAAAATCTGGACGCTGTGTGGAACCTAAATGCAATGATTTTGCAAATACTTTTTGATCATGTTTGAAAAAAAAAATTGGGACAAGGGCAATAAATACTGGAGAAGTTGTGCAATGCTCAAAAAACACCTGTTTGCATAATTCGACAGTGGTAAACATGCCCCTGACACAACATGATGGAACATGTTGCAGGATCAAATTCAGAGCGAATATTTAGAAGTTAATTGGTTTGAACATAAATTATTTTGTCTTTGTACTGTATTCAATTGAATATAAAATTGAAAAGTTGCAATCTTTTTTCTTTTTATTTACGTTAAGTGACGTACACAACGTCCCAACTTTTTTGGAAATCGGGTTTGCTTTTGTATACATAGTAGTAGTAAGGCTGTTTTAGCCAAACTTGTATCTGACACAACAAAAACTGAGTTTACCTCTTTCCATGAATCTTCCCCACCAGGCTCGGCAGGCCTCTCACCCTGTCAGAGAAGATTGTGTACGGTCACCTGGACGACCCAGTGGGGCAGGAGATCGACCGCGGGCGCA
Organism: Lutjanus argentimaculatus; assembly: GCA_034769285.1. Classification (NCBI taxonomy): domain Eukaryota; kingdom Metazoa; phylum Chordata; class Actinopteri; order Lutjaniformes; family Lutjanidae; genus Lutjanus; species Lutjanus argentimaculatus. The sequence goes on along the minus strand of JAWZSL010000024.1, from coordinate 10,548,163 downwards.
CTTATCTGCGCCTGCGTCCAGACCGCGTGGCCATGCAGGATGCTACAGCTCAGATGGCCATGCTTCAGTTCATCAGCAGCGGTCTGCCCAGGGTGGCCGTTCCCTCCACCATCCACTGTGATCATCTGATTGAGGCTCAGATTGGAGGGGCTCAGGACCTGCAGAGAGCTAAGGTGAGGACAGACAGAGGGAAGGTGGACGGAGTATTTACAGCACTACAGTCATTTGTTGCAAATTTCCATTGGCAGGTGATGAACTATACAAACAACAATGACAGACAGCTTTTTATAGTTGCTGCTTCTGATAGTTCCTCTGGTTTGAAAATGACTGATTTTGGTTGACAAGAGCTGCTTCAGCTTTTTACAGCCAGTTGACACCAACAACAACAGACACCAACCAACAAGAGCTTGTATGCTTGCAAAATGTGTATCCGATATGATACTAACATCAAACTAATTCATGTGTTGGCAAGATGCAGTTATAGAGATGCTACAGCTTTATAAGTTTCTCTTCTGGCTTTTGGCTCAGTTCATTATGAGGTTCTGACAATTGAGTGTAACAAGAGCCAAGTTCTATTTTGGATAGTGTTTATTCAGTAAAACTGCATTTTAAAATAACTTTTCAGTATGTTGCAGTATATTTTGAACTGACAGCGTTGCATATTGTCTTGAATGGACTTTCACGAATGGACGTTTAGATTTTATTTAAAAACTGGCCAACAAGCCGTAGGATTAGGTGCTGCAGCCAAATTTATTCTTCTATGGTCACATCAAGGGTGCTCATGTATCATGTATAAAAATAACTCAGCAGAAGCCCTAACTCTTCCCCAATCGCTCTCAACATAGGAAGTGAACGAGGAAGTGTACAACTTTCTGGCAACTGCTGCTGCCAAATATGGAGTTGGCTTCTGGAAACCTGGATCAGGGATCATCCATCAGGTACAGTACGCAGATTTATGAGGATGCTATGAATGTATTTGGTTTTTTGTGATCAAAATTTTGTTTTATATTTCAATACTAGTTCAATAGTAATGACAGCAAATCAACAGCCTCTGCATGCATCTGTACAGAACATGGCTCATTTTAACAGAAACATACAAGCGTTACGCTGTTGTTTATCACTGTATGCATTCATCACTGTGTAGAACTCTGTGTAGATACACAGCTCATTCTAAGGTGATGAAAACAGAGGGATTCTTATTTTTAGGTGATTACACACTAATGAAAACGTACCTATGAATATTTTATTCAAGTTCTGCTATATTTTGCCAAAAGATGCCCCTAGTTCTCACTTACTGGACCTTTAAAAAGTCTTAACTTGGAAATTGAACTTTTTATGGAAGAACTATGCCAGAGACAAATTATTATTCAACGCAGAGTATTTTTGTACATCTTAAAACATGTCTGCAGGGGATCTTTAATAAATTCTTGTCAGTGAACTTGCACATCATGCACTGCCTGCAGTGAATCAGCATGCAGTTCGTTCCAAACAGTATTTGTGCCAGAGTGATTAATATAACCTCTTGTCTAGTGCTTCCAGAAAAGGACATTTCCAGAGAAGTCGTCCATTTCAAACAGCAGCCGAAAGACATTTTAAGTCCCAAGGGAAAAATGTGCGACTGACTGCGAATGTCCCTTTCTTTGGACAGATCATCCTGGAGAATTATGCCTATCCTGGAGTGATGCTGATTGGTACAGACTCCCACACTCCCAATGGCGGTGGCCTGGGTGCCATCTGTATTGGAGTGGGTGGAGCTGATGCCGTGGATGTCATGGCTGGAATCCCTTGGGAGCTCAAGTGTCCTAAAGTGAGTTCTTGGCATCTGATATCTTGTAAATTTATTTTAATTTCCGTTTTCGACACAGTTTCAACCGCTGAATGCTTCAGTGAATGTCTCTGTCTGTTTGTTCTTTCTGTTTGTTTACGCCTGTGTGCATTTTTCTGTCAGGTGATTGGAGTGAAGCTGACGGGAACGTTGTCTGGCTGGACCTCTCCGAAGGATGTTATCCTGAAGGTGGCTGGTATCCTGACTGTGAAGGGTGGCACTGGAGCCATTGTGGAGTATCATGGGCCTGGAGTCGACTCCATCTCCTGCACCGGTAAGGATGAGAAACATCGCAAGACTTGAAATGCTGGTGAAAGACAGATCAAAGAAAGGAAGAACAATGACAAAATAGATGTCTTCAACTTTAGTGTAATATAGTTGACACTTTGATTTTTCAGGAATGGCCACGATCTGTAACATGGGTGCTGAGATCGGTGCCACTACGTCCGTGTTCCCCTACAACCACCGCATGAGGACGTACATGGAGAAGACTGGCCGTGGAGGTGAGTGTCTTCCTGTTAGTCTAGTCTTCTTTGTTTAGTCTTCGTTCACTGAGTCTAACCTCCAACTTCGTCTCTCTCTTCTCTCCCGCTCAGAGATCTCCTCTTTGGCTGATCAGTTCAAAGACGACTTGGTTCCAGATAAGGGCTGTGAGTACGACCAGGTCATCGAGATTAACCTGAGTGAGGTGAGTCAAAACACTTTTTTTTTGTTTCCTAACATTAGTCGTCATGTCAGACATAATTATCAGCATGTTCCAAATCTAGACTATATGCTAGTTGCTCACATTATGTAACACATAATAATCATAGTATACTGCGCACTATAGAAAAGAAAATCAACATACTTTAATTTTACATGAACAAGAAATTATACAATAACAGTCCAAAAAATATCAATACAGTATTGCAAAATTACATTTTGTGACTGCTGGATAAAAGCGTGCAAAGTTAACTTTCTTATCTCATTTTTTATTTGTACAGTGCTTACAGTATCTCAGTATACTACAATATATTGAAGTGTAACTCCTGTATCTTGATACATATTAATTTGCCAGATTCCTGCCAATACACTGCGTTAGTCTGCACTCATCTTCTCATTCCATGCTGTTTTTGTTGTTGTGTCACATGTAGCTGGTGAACCATAAATGATTGGCTGTTTGCATGTCACCTGTAGCTCGCTCCATAATCAAAGGATATGATGGACTATTTATGAGCCAGGGCGTATTTGTTATGTGCTTTCATGGTGGTTTACTTTTAATGCATTTAAGTGAAATATAAGTGAAACTATACATTTTATTGAAGAAGAAATTCTTATTACTGTTGATGAGGTGTCTATTGCTGATACATATCACTGTTGATTTATCACACAGGCCTATTTTGACATCAGTACATTGATGCTAAAATATGCGTGTTATATTAAAGGAGTAGTTCAGATTATTTAATGTGTTGCTGTATGAGGTCCTTTTTTGATAGTCAGTGTATTATCTACAGAAGATGCAGAGTACCAGCATGGAAGCTAAAAAATATACTGCTGTTGACAGGGTCAGCAACAAAACGTATTTTCACCACTTAAAAAAGATCCACCTAAAAATATCAGTATCAATTTAAGTGTACGCTATATTTAGAATATTTTTACTGTTTTACCTTACGGTCAGAAACGCTTTTCTGATGGGAAACCGCCTTTATATAAGCCAAATATCGCTCTCGACAGTGTATAAAGTCAGTGTTTTACCAATTTGCGTGGTGTTACTTCTCTCTGCTTCTTCGAACTTGGGGAGTGCCAGTCGGCATCTACTCTAGATTATACACTGGCTATTGATAAGCAAGACAATAAGACAAGCATTTCAACTGAGAAACCTTATTAAAGCATTAAATAGCCTAATGAATGACTGAGCTACTGAAGCTAGGCAGAAAACTAGAAATGTACAGATATGATTAAGAATCTCTGACCTGTCAAATTTTGCTAATGTTGCTGGTATGTTGACACAGCACCCACTTCTCATTTGGTCCTATACTTTTGCTTCGACTTTTTAGTGTTCCTGTTTTACAGGTTTCCAAATGTGTATGTATCTATAACATACACAAACATGTCCCACATTACTCAAATTATGACTGTGCTTTCATTTTGTTTCCTGCTTAACAGTTGAAGCCCCACATCAACGGGCCGTTCACCCCCGACCTAGCCCACCCTGTGTCTGATATTGGAGCTATAGCTAAGAAGAGCGGCTGGCCCCTGGAGGTTAAAGTTGGTCAGTATTTGTGACTCAGCTATATTATCTTTCAGTTATTGCGTATTTTTAATGCTTTGTCTAGTGATATTTGATATTTTTTTCATTGTTCCTAGTTGCCGTGTTATTGACCAGATATGTTCAGATCACATTACAGTCCTGTCATGTGGTCCAGTGATGTGGCCTACCAGAACGAGTGCAATAGAATATAGCCATAATTAGAATAGTCATAATAGAATAATCATAATTAGAACATAATTATGATGATCAGCAAGTATAATTACAGACCTGCTCATCTTTTGTGTCTTTCTTCTTCAACAAATTTCCTCTCATTCGTATGCAAGACGTGTTCTTAAAAATAGATGAGTCCTGACAATCTGTCACTGTAACTGTATACACGCTGATTTTAGTTTCCTTGTTCTCAGTTCTCCTCTTACAAACATTGAACTTGTCTCGTGCAGGGCTGATCGGCAGCTGCACCAACTCGAGCTACGAGGACATGGGCAGAGCGGCGTCTCTGGCCAAGCAGGCTCTGGATAAAGGTCTGAAGTGCAAGGCCCAGTTCACAGTCACCCCTGGATCAGAACAGATCCGTGCCACAATCGAGAGGGATGGATATGTGAGTCTGAATATTTATCAAGTTACACAAAGCATTTAGGCAGCTTGTACTAGTCTTTGTTTCAGCAGGTCTTTTTTTTTTTCATAAGACAATAATTATGTGTGCCTGAAAGATTCAAGAGAGGAATTCTTCAAATTCACGTTGTCCTTCTTTTAGGCCAAGATCCTGAGTGATGTTGGTGGAATCGTGCTGGCCAATGCTTGTGGACCCTGCATCGGACAGTGGGACAGGTATGCGCCTCATCTGTAATGGCAGCAGTGTCATGGCAGTTTATTAATCCGTTCTGCCAACACTTTGGTTCAGAGCAAAATATCTCAACAATCATCAGCCAGATTCCCATGAAATTTCTTTGCAGTATTTGTCAAGATGGTAATTGTTGACAGTATTTCCTCTTTACCAACACTGGTTCATGGAAAGGAAGGACTGAAAAGGAAGGGAGGAGAAAACTAATGCCTGGGGGGAGAGCACCTGCCGTTGTTTTCAGCTGGGAAAAAAACACTTTAGTGGGCACAGTCTCTTAGGACCACCGGCAGGGCTTTAGACTTTAAATCTTGTAAACTGATTTTAAAACAGGTGGCTCACTGTACAAAAGTACAGAGTTAAGTCTGAAGATCAAATCGAAAATTCCTCTGAGTGATGTAGGTGAAACAAAATGCAGCAGAGTAACACGCTCTGTCTTTTGCCTTTTCTCAGGAAAGATGTGAAAAAAGGAGAGAAGAATACTATTGTGACATCCTTCAACAGAAACTTCACTGCCAGGAATGATGCTAACCCGGCTACTCATGCTTTTGTCACCTCCCCTGAGGTAAATGAATGTTCTGATCTAAACGCATGGATCTAAACACATTTAACTGTCACTGGTGGCTGAATGCCTGTTATGTAATTCAATGTAGATTGTCACTGCCTTGGCCATCGCCGGCACCCTCAACTTCAACCCAGAGACTGACTACCTGACCGCTCCAAATGGAGAGAAGTTCAAGCTGGAGCCCCCCACTGGTGACGAGCTGCCCGCCAGAGACTTCGACCCGGGCCAGGACACCTACCAGCACCCCCCAGCCGAAAGCAGCTCAGTCAAGGTGATTGTTTTTAAAAATACATTATATCTAATCTCAAGAATCCAGAAAGCAGCACAACAACAAACAGACTTTTAGTGAGGTCATAACCCAGTAAGAGTTTGATCCTGTAGATGAAAGAGTAAACAAGTGTAAACTAACAGCGTGTTCAAGGCTTGTTTGACAGAAACGTGTAATGTGACAGTTGACAAAAAAGTTTTTGGTGTTCAGATAAAATTCAGTTTGATGTCTGGAAGTTGTCTGCCCCACTATCCTTTTGAAAATATTCTTGGAAAAACCTTCATGTCTTAAACCTGATTTGATGTTGTTCAGGTGGACGTGAGCCCCTCGAGCAACCGTCTGCAGCTGCTGGAGCCCTTTGATAAGTGGAATGGAAAAGACCTGGAGGACATGAGGGTCCTGATCAAGGTGAGCAGGAAATGGAAGGAAGTTATGGTGGATGTACAAGTAAGGGAGAACTAGCAGAGCTAAAAAAGCATCTTAAAGGTGCTGTCAGACCACTGGGTGAGTCAAATTTAAAATAAAAAGCAAGGATGCAATTACATTTTTCTCAAAAATGATATGAAAACTATGAAAACTTTTCACTAGTGCTTGTTTACATTTGTGGTGTTGAAGGAATGTGATTTGGCTCCTCCTCACATGACCAACGCTCAGCAATCATGAAAAATAGCAACTTTGATATTCGTTTCAAACACTTAATCATATTGGCAGAAATATCTGCATTTCGAGCCGATATTGATACTTCATTTTAAAATCTTTATCTACTGATATCGTTGACATGCTGATAATATCATCCATCCCTACTGGTAAATATTAAAACAACATGAAGCTGCACTGTTTCATTACATGCGCACTAAGTTTAAAGCTTTATATCTACAGTAGGAAAGAGTTGGATTGGGGCTGAGACGTACAAACACGGTAGAGATGCTGAAAAGAGACTGAACTCCACTGAATTATATAAATGGTGGGGTCTTTCACAGCTGTTGTTTGATTTCATTCCTTATCCTCTGTATGTGCTACTCCTCCCCTTCTTCCTGTTTCCTGTGCTGCTGTAGGTGAAGGGAAAGTGCACCACTGACCACATCAGTGCGGCCGGGCCATGGCTGAAGTTCCGCGGCCACCTGGACAACATCTCCAACAATCTGCTGATCGGTGCGGTCAACATCGAGAATGATGCCGTGAACAAGGTCAAGAACCAGCTGACCGGAAAGTACGAAGGTGTGCCCGATGTGGCTCGCCACTACAAGGTGAATTTGATTATTTGTTTTACATTTATGCATTAGATTGATTTCAGTGATACTCAAGCAGTTTTTAGGCACACCTGGCTAAAACTAATGCAGTCTAATACAACAAACCTGCAGCAGGGTGGACAAAATAACAGAAACACCAGCATAATTCAGCAGTTCCACAAACAAACAGTTGAATCAACATCTCTCTAAACAGTTTTAAAAAAGAGAGATGATCATAACCTGCTTGAACGAAAGGTTTGAAGGGTTAAATAACCAAAAAGTACTTACTTACTTCGTTTCTTTTTTCCCCAGCAGCAAATTTCCCCTTTCAAATTAATTTGTCTCCTATTGTCATCGTCCTGGCAGTAGTTTAAATTTGTCCTTCGTCTTTGTTTAACTGTTAAATTCAGGCCAATGGAGAAAGCTGGGTGGTGGTCGGAGACGAGAACTATGGAGAAGGGTCCAGCAGAGAGCACGCTGCCCTGGAGCCACGACACCTTGGAGGACGCGCCATCATCGTCAAGAGCTTTGCCAGAATCCATGGTAAGTTTCAGGGGAACAGAGAGAAAAAAACATGCACACATCTGTCCATCTCTCACATTTAAGGCACAGTCTAGCACTACTGGAGTCGTATGCAGTGTTGCTTTGCTTACACTCTAACCATTTGTGAAAGGTAGACGCAACACAGAAGAAGTATCTTCATTGTTGTGATTGGGTTCCTGGGCAAAGTGATGATTATTTAGTCTGGCGTGTTTACAGTCCTGCCACAGTACAGAAGTCTCCAGCACTGTCGAAGTCTCCAAGTTGTAATTAGAAACCACTGGTACCAGATTATTGCACACAGGTGGCTGAAAGCTGTCTGTTCTCAGGAATTTTGCTGTCATTTGTGTGAAAGTATTTCCTCAGAGCCTATAATAACACACCACATAGTTAAAGGAGAAATCTGTAATATATTTACTGTAATAAATGACAAGTGTGTATATTCATATAGAAAGCTTAAACTTTCGACAACATGAACTGGGTGTAAATGCAACATCTGCTTCAAAATGAGAGCTGCTGCCAATCAATAGCAACCAGACACACATACTCACATGCATTATTATCCATAACCTTGTACTTCTGTGTAACAGATACACTTCTGTCACACAATGAGCCCTTCTCTGATTACATTGTGGAAGTACTGTATGAGTCAGTGTTTTACCGTAACGGCTCATATTTCCATATTTTGTTCCTCCTCGCAGAGACCAACCTGAAGAAGCAGGGCCTGCTGCCTCTGACTTTTGCCAACCCCCAAGATTACGACAGAATTCGCCCTGATGACAGGATTTCAATCACTGGGCTGAAATCCTTTGCTCCTGGCAAGGTGAGCAATAATGTGCACAATTTCAATATTAAATTAAAAAAAAAACAGTCTAAATTAGCTTTCTGTTTCAATAATCAAAATCACAAAACCCATCTGTTGATCTTTACAAATCAAGGCTCCATAGTCTTAACAATGGCCTAGCCGTCAGTGCCATTAGAAAATGTTTAAATCGAAAAATGTAATCAAATCGTGAATTTGGACAGTCGTAGTCTGACTAACCAGATACACACTTTAGGTATACACCTGCCATTAGTTGCTTTGTTTCAGTCAGAATTGCAGCATCCACTTACTACGGTTTCAAAGTCACCGGGAAACGACAAACCCAGAGCTGCAACCTACGCACTGAAAACGGCAAATTAGCGCCTGGGTCATTAATGGTACAAATGTAAACAAGCTAATACTGTAACATTTTTGTTTTGCAGTGATGTAGTCATTTTAATGCCAGAGCTTGTCTTCCCATGTGCATGTGTTCCACCAAAATGAGGTTCCCTTAACATTATTTTGCAGCATCCTGGACTTAGCGCCACACAAGATGGTGATGACTGGTTTAATGAAATGCTAACAAGACAGGGCATTTTTTTCTTTATAGCAGGAGAGAAGTCTGATTATGCGAGACTAGAAGAATTGTGACACCCCTGTTCTGCACTAATGAAACATTGATCCAGCCATATTATGTTGATGAAAAACAGGGTAAATGATTGACACAGATCTTGTTTGTCCTCCTGTGTCCCCCTCCTCCTCCAGCCCCTGACTGCAGTGATCACGCACAGTGATGGCAGCAAGGACTCCATCTCTCTCAACCACACCTTCAATGAGACGCAGATCGAGTGGTTCCAGGCGGGCTCCGCCCTCAACAGGATGAAGGAGCTCCAGTAATTGATGGGATAGGAGAGAGGCGGGGCCTGTAGGAGGCCAGTGAGGGGCCTTGAAGTGGGTTAAGAAGGGGAGAAATGTGGGCCTAGAGAGGGGCTTAGCAAAGAGGAAGAGACGATGTGAACGGTAGATGGTAACCGGACGTTTTGGTGTTGACAGTTTGCATTTATGCTCGGTGAAAGAAAGAACACACACAAACACCCACTCATGCGCACACACACAAACACAACGTCGCTGTACAGATAAAAAGCGCACACACACATACACACGCGCATGCACCGACAGGATTACTGTGAAAGCCCTCCCTGTCGACAGGCAGAATCACTGTACACAAGCAAGCACACAGAAACGCAGCTTAGCAGTGTGTGTCTGTGTTATAGGCAGCACTGTTCACACTGGCAGCACTCCTGAGTTATAAATCAGATTTGTCGAGCTTATTCATTCATTGAGAGTAACATGTAGAGTCCAACTTTCTCAGTGAACGGGGTGATATTTTCCTGGATTTGTGACAGATTTGTCTCATTACTGTATTTCTCTAAAGAAAAGTCGTTCTAGGCTTCCCCCTACAGAAACAGCCAGCATTATTTGGTATCCACCACGCTGACTGTATCTAGCAGTATATAAACCAGATTCAGACCCTGAATCATTAGAGTTAGATGCAGAATATTATTAAAACAACACTGTTGAAGCAGTGACAGGTTAACAGCTTTAATATTGTTAACTGCAGAATCCATCCCAGGACCAGATACGTCCTCTTTAATGTTCCTCTCTGTAGTTTCCATCCAAACAGCTCAATAAGCTGACTGAGTTCATTTCATATGAATGTACTTTCCTTCAGTAAGTCCAGACTTGTCACCTGAGCAACATCTTTTCCTCATCTTCTCTGTAATTATGACGAGCTCCATTAGTCGTCCGTCACTTTACCCCTGTAGTGGGCTGCCAGGTTTGCTGCTTTCTGATGCAATTATCGACTTGAACAAATGTTTCCTCACTGTAGATTGGAGCCACACTGTAAACAATCTACCATGCACGCTCACTACTGACGTCCCATCAGCCCCTGTTCCCCACATCTTGTGTTTTCATGCTGCTGCTGTTGCACTTTTTCAGTCTGAGCTGACCCAGTCTGTGGTTCACTCCAGTAGATTTCAGCCAATATGTGAATCTGCGTTCGCTCTCTGCTGCTCCTCCACTGCTTACTTGGTCGTTCTCCGTCTATTTGCGTGATATAACACCATGTGTGAAAACTCTCTTGTGTGGTTGTCTGTCTCTGACAGGGACAACAAACCACAGCACATACGGCAATGGTGTTGGCGCTAGCCTTGCCGTTTTTTTTCTTGCCATCTGTGTTTTGTCCTGTGTATGTGTGTGTGTGTGTGTGCGAGGTGCATGATTGTTTTTATCAGGTTAACATCGGGATGTGTTGGCATCTGTCTGTCCCTCTTTGCTCATGCTGTCTCTCTTGTTGCTCTGGCCAGGCTGGTTCATGCAGTCCAAACCACAACCTGATATTTTTTTGGGAAACCACAAACAGATTTGTGTTGCTAGACATTGAACAGGTTCCTACACAGTATTCAAAACTATGGAAAACTATGGAATTTTTATGCTTTTGTTATTTCAAGGTCATGATGAGGATGGAAAAAAAACATTGGTGTTTCCAGACTATTGCCCCTATTCTGTTTTCTAAAATATAAAATTCAGAATTTCTTATAAAAGAGTCTAAAAAAATATGGGATGAACAATAATATATTGTGTATTCATTGTGTTAAGGGAAGATAATACGAGTCCAGGTGACACTGGTTAGTTTATTTCTTCCTTTTTTTTGACAGTTGAACATCGTCCAAAGTTCTGCGTGGGAGTTTGGACTGAACGGCCACAGTGGGTACATTTTCTGAGGTTTGGCTTTGACAATCAGATGCAAAATTTTGTGTAAAATCATTTGTACATCTCCAACATGGGGGATGTGGCAATTGTAAGCAAGGGCAAAAGCAGTGTTGTCTTGTCACAGTATCCCTGCACCAAGAATCATTAAGTTTTTGGGCCAACCCAGTGTGAGACTAAGACCGACCACAAGTAATGAACCCACTGACACACTGGTGAAATTTCAGTCTGGCTTTAATGTAAATTATGGTGCAGCATATAGACATAGGAAATCTTCTGTGCTCATGGGAAATTGCAGCATAACATTTTCATAAAACTGCAGTGATCGTGCTCTGACCAGAAAAAGCTTCACACCTCTATAGTTGTGAGTTAAAGCTTCACAAATCTGTTAAAGTTCAGTTCAGCTACTCACCGCTATCATCCGGAGCTACCACTGTGTGAAATTGAGTCTTGTAGCTGTAATGGGAGATGACAGACCGTGTTTTGTCTTTGATTTGAATGTTTTTTTCAGGTTGAGGTTTGGTCTGCCACAACATGAGAAGGTCTGCATATATACGCACAATCTAGTGTCCAGATGCCTGTACACTAGCACTTTGTTGAGTTAGATGAGTAAATTTAGGTGTGCTTTGCCATGCTTTGTCTATCATTTATCATTTTACTCTTCGGTGTACATCTGTTGTTGTTGTTGTTGAGAGAAAATTTAGATTCTTGATTATTCTTGTATTTAGTTTGGTATAAACCAGAGTCTCACCATGATGTATATCTAGTGTGTGCCACAGTGTGGTAATATATCTTTTGCGGGCTTAGGGATGTTTGAGGTCATGGCTTCTATGTTTTATGTGGGAGTACTGCTGGTCCTCTGTGTTTGATTCTCATCATCATCCAGAAAGTCTGTAAATGCGTCACTTTTTCATTCTGCTGTCCAAGAATTGAAAGTACTTTGGATTGATTATCACTGTTCCTGAGGTGAATCCCTACGTACTAAACAGTCACCGAGTTTGGGCCTGTGTGAAAATGATGTGATATATAACTGCACTTTGTATGGGAGTGTGTAAATAAATAATAAATTATTATATAGAGATATAAATATATATAAATATATAAAAACAAAGAAAGAAATGTTGTCTGCTGCCTGTCTAAATGAGAGCTGTTAACTCTTTTTGTAACATAATGTCATGGTCCTCATTAAACTAAAGCTCCAGTAATCTAATGGTAACACAAACACGTTGACAGGTGGATTGTGGATTAGATTAAAGCACAGATATTGAATTGTAGCTGTCGGTCGCTGCTGGGACTTGACAGCCAGAACTGGCATTTTTAGGAAGGTGAGTCTTGATGGCTTTGTGTATTTTTCTTAAGTTTTTCGTACTGGTTATTTTCAGGGAGAGAGATGATTTGAAATAGCAGCTCAGTTTTTAAGACTTGAACGGTAATGACTCCCTCCACTTAGAGTTTATATGAAATCACGATTTATGAGCTCATTAAGTCACTGTCACTTTGATGGTTAAACACTCCTCATCAGTGTATCAGATTTACTGCCAAAGATGCCTAATGAAAACACCGAGATGTTAAGAAATGACAGTTATCTATAAATCACCCATTATTATGTGACCTTTCAAAAAAAATCACTATATCCATAATAATTATTTGATTATTATACACAGGGTACAGCATTCACCAGGATCAATGTTCATCTTTAAGCATCTTTAGACATACTGATCTAACCTTTTTCCTCTGTAAGCACATTTAAACCAGCCTCTTGTGAAGCAGTTTGCTCATACTGTGATGCTTTGTTATTCAGACATTGAATTTTAAAAGCGCTACTGTAAAGTGATGAATCAAACGATGTTGTTCATGAAGGCATTTGTGTGGTGGCATGCCCGTGGTGTCATTTTGTACTCAGGTGCGCTCTGTTTTGTCAGGTTTCCTCTGATGTGTGTGAAAATCAAATTTTCTGCACGCTTCATTTGTTCCAATACAGCAAATAAAAATATGAGCAGATGTTTTCTCGTAGTGATGATTCCCCGCACACACCTGTTTCAGCATTAAACTTGATTTTGTAAAAGTAGAAGATGAATTAATAAAGATTCAATTCTGAAGTGAGAGTTTTTGTGTTTTTCTTTGTTTAATGAAATCAGTGATTGATGATGTGATTGCCAGCTGAGGAAGAATTGGCTTCAGCTGTAGATGCTGCCTTCAGGTGCACCTTGTAAACTCCAGCAGGCTGCTATCAAGTCTCTACATACAAGGACAACTTAAATAGTACAAGAAAAATATAAGTGAAGTTGCAAGCAATTACTTTAAGAAGCTTAAATAGAAATGGACGATAACATGAAAATATAAAAACAATAAAATACAATATTTATAATATGGCTGTAGCTGTAGGATTAAGTGTAAAGAATATTTGTGCATCTGTTTATTTACACTAGTATACTGTATATACAGATTCTATATTCTATATGATTATATTTAATTCCTTTAAGAAAACAAAAAATAACAGTAGGGCCTACCAGAAAATCAATGCATATGATATTTGGCCAATTATAATATATGTGTGAAAATTATGAGAATCAATTATTTAATTATTATGGTGATACAAAAAGAAATCATTGCATATATTAATAAGAATATTTAATTAACTCTATCCCTTTATTTATAAGAACTTGTATGTACAAAACTTGTATAAAAGGAAGCACAAGAAATTAAAAAAAAAACTATTATGGTTATATAAAGAATCATCATTACATATATTAACAATAAAAGACCTTTTAAAATATTTTTTCGCCTGTATTTATTAGAGCTTGCATGTACAAAACTTGTATTCAAGGAAGAACACAAAAAACATATATAAAAAAGAGAAACAAAACCACATTTTTAAACGCTAGGGGGGATAAATGAATAAATGAAAAATAAAATAAAAGGTTATAGTATTTAAAAAAAAAAAATAACACAAACTGTTGGAGTATTAAGTGCTTTTGGCTTCACAGAGTGTCAGATTGAATAGACCAAACAATACACAATACACTCCAAAACAGGACTAAACCCTCATGAGTGAAAACACACAGACTTTTAAAATGTGCGCTGTATCTTTAAGTTTTGCGACATGTCGTAAAAGCTCACTGTCGTAAAAACGAATAATCACGTGTATACATCATGGATGCTCATGAGTTTGGTGTAGTTGATTGTATTTGCAGTGGTGTCTGTAGTTAGATTGTGAACAGTTTTTCTCCGCTGTGGACAAACAGGAAATGTTGTGCAGGAGGTAGCTGACAGCTCAGCTTGTTTCAGCACAGCAGCTCCGTGTCGGCGTGTGTGTGTTTGTGTCTTGTGTGTGTGTGTGTGTGTGTGTGTGTGTGAGTGAGCAGCTGTCAGCTTGCAGCCTGCATCATGTTCGTGTTGGTGGAGATGGTCGACACCGTCAGGATCCCTCCGTGGAACTTCCATAGACAACTCAACGAGGCCATAGCAGAGGAGCTCAACAAGAAACTGGCCAACAAGGTGTTGTGTGTGGTGTGTTGTGTGGTGTGATGGTGAGGGGAGAGAGAGAGAGAGACAGACGAGTGTGTGTGGTCTGTGTGTAGAGAGAGAAAGGTGTTTGGATGTGTAAAAGTGCAAAAGCAGAGCATTATTCATCATCATCATCATCATCATCATCATCATCATCATCATCATCATCATCATCGTTGTTGTTGTTTGTTATTCATGCAGAAGAAAACACCATCAGTCACCAGACCTCTCAAAACTAGAATTAGAGAAAGTTAGAGCTGCAATGATTAATGGACTATTAATTAATTATTTAAAGCTTTTAGTATTTTCTATTTTTACTCCTCTGACAGTAAACTGAATATCTTTGGGTTGTGGACAAAACAAGACATATGAGGACGCCGTCTTGGACTTTGATCAACATTTTTTACCATTTTCAGACATTTTATTGACCAGTCGGCTAATAATAAATAATCGTTAGTTGCAGCCCTATCCAGAGTAGACCATTTGTAACTTAAAAGTTCTTTGTAATTAATTCCACTTATACGATGCAAAGTACTGGCAGTTTTCAAGTACTCAGGTTCATTTTTTCTTTGTGATATTGCCGATCCTGTAATCTGGTGATGAACAGCAGTTTTAAATTTGAGAAGACGTGATATATTGAGGCAGCTTTAGGTAGTTGTGAGAATCCTCTTTCTGCTACTGAGGACTTTTTTTTTTTCAAATTCATTTTGTTAAAATCACAAATTTTCCTCAGAGGATTAAAAATCTCTCTAACATGAGGACACATGAATTAATGCTTGTATGAGGTGGGTGTATTTTGAGGACTGAACATATGATTTTAGTGGGGTTTTTGTATGTGACCACGGCATTTTGTGTTTAAAGTTAACAACAAGTCAGTTTTTGTCCTGTTGAAAGTCTGTTGTGATCAAACCAAAGCTTTCTGGAAAAATATAATTTTTAAGCATGTACTTCCTGTAATTCTAACTATATACTTGTGTAAATCATGTGATTGTTGCTATTTCAACATTTGCTAAACTGTGACGTGCTCTCATCACCTCAGGTGGTCTACAATGTTGGCCTGTGCATCTGCTTGTACGACATCACTAAACTGGAGGACTCCTATATATTCCCAGGAGACGGAGCCTCACACACCAAAGGTATGATGATGATTCTAGTTTTAATTCAGATCTGGAGTCAATGAAGTGCTTGTTAGTGCAGTAATTCCCCTGACTTAATGTTTCTTCATTTTTCCTGATAATTTGAAGAAATATGTTTCTAACAAGTGTCAGAAGAAGAAGTCAGAAATGCAGTGTTTACCCTGACATGCTAACAAACACTGTACAGATCAGAGTGGGATGGAGAGGATCATTTTCTGTGTTACTACAGGACATACTGATACAGATCCAGAAAATGTTGTAGACGTTTTCCTATCCCAATAATAAAACACATTCACAGGCTTGCATAGTGATAGCTTCAGGCCTCAGGTGTCACAGCAAAACCCAGGTGTTTTGTTCCACAGTTTGTTTAAACTTATGGCAACTCTCACCCACTGATTCGTTCTCTTCTTCCTTTGCTCGTCCTCTCAGTTCATTTCAGGTACGTTGTTTTTCACCCTTTCTCGATGAGATCCTGATCGGCAAGATCAAGTACTGCAGCCAAGAGGGAGTTCATGGTAACTTCTGTCTTTCTATTTTCAGCCAGTTTGAGTCAATCTCCAAGTTAGTTTTACTCGTAGCAGACAATGCAGCACTGTGGTAAACGGTGACGTCACTCTGTAACCTTTCTGTTTCACAGTGACGATGGGCTTCTTTGATGACATCCTCATTCCACCTGAGTCACTTCAACAGCCTGCAAAATTGTATCCTGACCAAAATTGTTCTATAAGTGAAATACATTTCTGTCATTTTTGCCATGTGAAAAACATTGCGAATCACGTATTTGAATTCTGATCAAGGGTTGATTGTAACTGCGGAGTCGTCCTTAGCTGCGGCCTCAGTGATGAAGCAGAGCAAGTGTGGCTTTGGGAATATGAGACGGACGAGGGGGCCCATGACCTCTACATGGACCAAGGAGAGGAGATCCGCTTTCGGGTGACAGATGAAGTCTTTGTGGATACGTCGCCGACGGGCCCGGCCACCGCAAACACAGACACGCCAGCACAACCGGGACAGTCGACGGCGCCGCCAACAGAGGACAGTGGGGAGAAGAAAGAGGCCCCGTACACTCTGATAGTAAGAACACGCTTCATGACTAACACATATTTAAATCACATCTGTTCAAATGTGATTTAAAAAAAAAAAAGAAAATCCATTGTTATCATGGCTAATTTAATCTGAATGTGTCCTAAAGGGAGGAAGAGGCTGTCTAATTCCAAACTTGTGAGAAATTGAGTTCAGTGACTACCTGTCTTACTGTCTGTCAGACTCTGTTCACATGTTGCTCAATTTAACATCTACCCCACCTGAAAGACTATTAATGATTTGTTACGTTTCATAATCAGACACTCACTCATTTAGTGAACATTCAGCATTTACTTGAACTCTGGTTAACTGGTTAATTTTTTTTACTTTTTATGCCTTTAATTGATGGAACAGCTGAAGTGGGGACAGGAAAGGGGGAGAGAGTGGGTGGATGACATGCAGAGAAGGGATGCAGGCGGGAGTCGAACGCACAGCTGCTGCAGAGGACTCACATCCTCTGTGCATGCGGTGCACGCTCTACTGGCCGAAGCTACTAGAGCACCAAAAAGCTTTTTTAAACTTTTTTAAATCCAGCATTGTTTACATCCACGTTTACCTGCTAGCAGTCTTCTTCTTCTTCCGTGTTGGTGCATTACTGCATATGTTGGTGTAGTAACACCACCTTTAGATCAGTGGGGTAGTTAGAAACCAGTGGCTGGATTGTAACAAACAAAATGGGGACCTGCTCATAGAAAAACAGCTCTAAAGCAGTTGTAGAGGTGTAAAACTACACACTTAGCTTGTTTAATTAAAGCAAATCTGTTAATATCATCTGCTTCATCACCTTTGTATCACCATTTGTAGCACTCCTATTGGCCGACCACTGGTTTTCTGTATATTGTCAGCTGATATTAGTTTATCAGAGATACACCAGTATCAGCACATAAAGTCTGTTTGCTAATTGTTAACAACATTTTATTTTATTGTGTATGAAAACTGTGGTTTTGTGTGTGTTTGTTATATTAACAGGTTCTTTTTACCTGTCAAATACTGGTTTCATCAGTCTAGTATCCATCAGGCTACAGTCTCCTTTTGTGCAGTAGTTTAAACTCCTTTTAAGATTTTAAAAAGTTGCTCTGTGCATTTTGGACCCTTTTGTTCTCCATTCCCGCAGCTCTTCATGTGACAAAATTCACTGCAGCTGCACTCAGTGCAAAAGTTGTCCTATAGAGGAAGAGATGTAACAAAACTAGGGGAGCCTTACACGCCCACCCAGTTCTGAGAGTACGACTCATTCATCAAACTGACTGGAAACACCCCACTCCATCCATCCTGACCCCCTGCTCTGTCATTTCAGGGGACCATCTGTGAGCCGGGCCTGGGGCTGCTGTCATGGTGGAACAATTAACGCTGCAGTGGATGAAGAAGATATTTGATGGTTATGAACAAATCGACTATCCGGACAGATGACGGATGGTTGGCTGGAGACACTGAATTCTGTCATTTGGGGACAGAAGTCAAGACAAGTCGAACTCACCTGTTAGTGTAAAGACTGACTGATGTAACACCTGTCACATGGAGACTGACTGTGCTGTAAATACTGTCCAGTGTGTAAGAATTATGGGGATTTATTGGCTGAATATGGCAGAAATGGAATATAATATTCCTCAGTAGGTTTTCTTTAGTGTTTAATCACCCAAAAATGAGAAGAAAGTAAGAATTGTTGTGTTTTTGTTATCTTAAAATGAGCCGTTTGTATCTGCCGAGAGCACAGGTCCTCCGCCACGGAGGCTGCCATGTTTCTACAGGAGCCCAGAACGGACAACCCAGACACAGACTCTAGCGAGGGCCTTTTGCGTGTTGCACAAAATTTGCAGCCACAGTAGGTTCTCCTAAATTCTTGGAAGGGAGGGTGAGATGACGTGTTTCCAATCTGCACACTCACCACTAGATGTCACTAAATCCTACACACTGGTCCTTTAATCATACCAGCAACAAGAGAATTTACCATACATTTACAAACAGAATTATTGATGGATTTTTGTGTTCATTTGGTACATATCACATGAGATATGCACC
The DNA here is from genome assembly GCA_034769285.1 of Lutjanus argentimaculatus. Classification (NCBI taxonomy): domain Eukaryota; kingdom Metazoa; phylum Chordata; class Actinopteri; order Lutjaniformes; family Lutjanidae; genus Lutjanus; species Lutjanus argentimaculatus. Next base: position 10,529,328 of record JAWZSL010000024.1, on the reverse strand, counting down.
CGCGGTTCTTAACGATGAAGTCATTTAAAATTTTAATCATAATGTCGTCACTACTTTATAACGATAGTCAGGCACACACAGGTCACAACGTCTCACTTTGATGGTCCAAAGTAGCTGCTGTTGAAAGCTGAACAGCACTTGTGCCTAATGATGTGAGGACACCTCTGTGAGGACTTTTCTTGTTAATATAATACATTTGTATGATCAAGATGCAAAAACATTGCAATAATAGAAACTATTTTTTCAGTGCAACTAAATTTGTCAAAGTTAAAGATTTACTTTTTATTTAACAGCCTTGTACTGTATTTGTGTGCTGTCTCTTAGTAAAAGGGCGTATCATCAGTGTGAGTGGTTGTGATTTGTGAATTTGTCATTTTGTGTGATTATAGAAAGTACATAAAAAAGGATTAGTGAGCAGCCTTTAAATCCTGCAGTTTGAAGGACAGTGAAGGACTCAGTCCTGCTGCTGCAGAACAGATCTGCTCTCTGCACACTTTAACTGTTGGTTTCTGTTAGTTTGCAATTCACACACACACACTTATGTTTGATGTGCGAGAAATGCAGCGGGGCGTGTTTCATGTGACAACTACATGGTCGGTTGTTTGTCTCAGTTGTCTGTTATAAAACTAGGTCAGACTGTAAAGAATTTTCTTCAACAAAAAGAGATGGTTTGCATGTGACCCTCGATGCAGAAATATTGCCTACAGTGAAAGCTTAGCTTAAGAACGGGATGACCTTATTTACCATGTGAAACACTGGTATTACTGCACACTCAGGGGAACTCTCATACACTCAACAAAACTGTAAATGCACATTGTTTTCATGAGTTGAGTAAAAGATTTAAGACTTCTTCTTTGCACACAAAATATTTATTTTTCTCAAATGTGTTAAAGTCTACATCAATGAGCATTACTAAGATAATCCATCCACCTGACAGGTGTGGCATGTAGAGACGCTGATTAAACAGCATGATTGTTACACAGGTGTGCCTTGAGCTGGTCATGATAAAACGACACTCTAAAATATTCTGTTTTATTTTGGAAACAGACATTTTATCAGCACTAAACTATGAAACTAAACTACTAAGTCATGACCCACCCTACTCTGCCTCGATTTACCCTGATAACCTTACCCTAACCCTAACCAATCACTCCTCATGCCCAAACCTAACCAACCCAAACCACAGACACAACATAGATGGATTGTACGTCATCGTTGCAACCATTTTTGTCGGGTCAAGACTGACCTGTGAACAAGTACTTGTAAACCTGGGAGCTGCATTTTTTTCTGGATAAAAGCACTGTGAAGGTTTTTTTTTAAATCAGCTGATCTCAGTGAGTGGAGTTATATTCAAGAGTTTATGATCTACATGGAGTTCTCACTCAAAGTGGCCCTTTATTGTGACCAGTCTGAGGCACACCTGTCATTATCCTGCTGTTTAATAGGGGTGTAAATCACAGGTTTCATTGTGTTACAATATATTGATTCTTTGGGCAACAATATGATATTTTCAGATATCACAAAGTCTGCCGCAACACGATTTTGATTCAATTCAGGGGTCTGCGATCAAAATCAGACAATATCATATGTCCATTTAACACAATCACTTACATTTACATCACAGGATTTTTTCAAAATAAAGGTGTATCTTAAAAGATGACGGTGTAAATCGACACTTTCACTTTGCATCAGTTATAATGGATTTTTGAACTTCAATCTTCAATCAATATATCAATCCAGAGGGATGTATTGTTACACCCCTACTTCTTAACGCCACACACTGTCAGGTGGATGGATGATCTTGTCGAAGAAGCAGTGCTAACACGGATTTTAACAAATTTGTGAACAAAATTTGAGAGAAATCTTTTTGTGTCCACAGAAGGAGTCTTAAATGTTTTACTTCAACTCATGAAAAATTGAAGCAAAAACAAGTGTTGCATTTATATTGGTGTTCTCTGAGCATTAAAACTTGTGTTTTTACTGACACATGTAAGGTCTGATACTTCTATTTTGTTTTATTATTTTTTATTGAAAAAATGCCTTGCCATTCGATACCAAATTTTGATATCTTAGGAGTAAATCTCCAAGTCACGGTTTACTTTTTATGTTGTAAAACTACTTTGAGTGGAAAAAATGCATAGGTGCTGAAACACAGAACTAAAAAGTTGAAATGGACAACTGTTGTTATGAAACTTTGAGTGTGTAAAAAATAAGCTAAAATTATAAAATTTATATAAATTTTATATTTATAAAAAAAAGCTAAATTTATAAAATTAAAAAAGATTTGTTCCCTAAGGTGTAAGTTCTATTTTTTAAATTTTTATAAAACTGGTATTTAAATAGTATTGCTCACGAAGTGGTATCAAAATCAAGATAACATACCGTAAACGGTACCGTATCGGATTTTTTTTTAAAGATACCCAGACGTGTGTATATCTGATAAAAGACTAAAAGACAATTTTCCATACAGTAATAATCCTAAATCCATTGCATTTGCTGGAGATCAGTCTCCATATTAAACATCCTTTTGAACACCATAAAATCATGACAAAGACGAAGAATACCTCACTACAATGAGCGCACTGTTCCCCAACAGATTACATACATGATAAGGAATGAAGAAAGTCACACACACACACACACACACACACACACACACAAGAATCACAGAGTCGCATCACGCCATCGGAATCTCCGCCAGCTGCGCAGACTCAGCAGCCTCCTCACACCGTCACATCAGGGTTTTCCGTCGCTCCGCGCGGATTTAGTCGACTTATTTATTTCATTAGTCGTTATATAATACACACCGACTTTAAAGACACACACACTCGCACACACTGGTCGTCCTCAACCTACTAACGCACCCAATGCAGTAAGTAACATTTCTGCCAATGTATGCATGTTGAGGTGGCTGCAGGGGGGAGTGTGTCAGTGTGGCTTTGTTTTGGGGGGTCGGGACAATGTATTCTTTGCATGTTTGACAGAATAGCCGCTAAATAAAAGAGGCAGATTTGATCACATATTATATATAAATGCATCTCTGATTCTGTGTTGGACTGGTGGATTTAATGTTCCCAGCATATTTGACCGCAAGCTGTTTTTTTTTTGTGAACGGACCTCTCACTCTGCTTTTGTGCAAGTTATCCTCTGTGATAACAGCACTGATTTCCTCTCTTCCTGTCACACATGTGTTTGAGAAATTGCAGAGGTTTTTGGACGTGTGAATCAGGGATTCGTTTATTTACGTCCCTCTATTGGCTAAAAGAGGGGGAAAGTAAAGAGTAGCGTAAATTGTGTGATTTTATGGTTAGGTTCTGTGAGGAAAGTGAAGTGTGTGAATTCAACTCTCGGGATAAAACTCTGCACACACACACACACACACAGAATTCATAGACACATTAGCGGTGCCTTTTCATAATGACGGGACAGACAGAGAGGAGATTTGTCCCTGACCGGGCCAGAGGAGCCATGACCCTCTTAATTCTGTTCATTTCGTCACATCCAGATGTGCTCCAGCTGCTGCCTGTGCATGAGTGTAAACAGTTGCTCTGAATGTTTTGGGTTCATTCACAGTACATCAGTTTCTCATTATGAATATTTAGCAACGTTGAAACTCATGTTTTGCGCATATTTTTTGTAACGTGTCCTGCAGAAATAACATGTCTGTAGCACTCCAGCATATAGGATCGATATGTATTTTTGTTCATTTGGGAATGGGGCAATGACGTCACGAACGCACCACTGGAGGCGGCGTTCTGCAGCTGTTCTGACGTCACGCTGCGTGCGGAGCTCCTGCTCTGCCTGCATCATCACATGCGGAGGAGTGGGCGTAAAAAAAAAACATCCTGTACACACACACACACCCACTCACGAATACATATTGTATATAACACGATGAGTGTTCTGGTGTTGAAGGTGTTTCTGGGGTGAATTTATCCCTGAATATCGACAGGAGATGAGCTGGTGGCTTCTAACCTTGAAAATATCTCAGTGGGGATAATGCAGGGCAAGGTCACCTGACTAAACAGGATATGTTGTGGATATTCGTATTAGTGAATGATGAAAAATCACATTGATTGCTCTGTAAAACGTCATACAGGAACTAAATGAAATCAACTAGTCTCCTCAAGTGAACTTAAAGGTATAATCTGCAACATTTTCACACAGAAAACAATGTATAGACTTATGTTACGTAATCCCTTACAATCATCACTTATGACCCACTGTAAGTGTGCCTCAGTGGCTGTATCTACACTGACCCTGCCCTCTGCCTGTATTTCCTTATTTGTTCTTATCGTTTTGCTGTGCCCAGGGCTTTTCACCAACCCAAACCGTTGACGTCCTGATGCGTTTAGGAACAGCAGTGGAAAAATCCCACCGTCTCTGCCTTTACATATAAGTGTATTAATAAATATATTAAATGTATAGCCTATTGTTATATCCAGTATTAACTAAATATAAATCTAGTAGTACTAATCTCAAATGAATTTCAATATATCTAGTTTTTATTTTCGGGACTCACCAGCTGTTCTTACTCAAAGGTAGACTCAGTACGATTTGTCCAAGCTGTTCATACACATATCAGAAAGACAGTTTATTGTTGGGTCTCATTTATTAGATGTCAAATACTGATATTTTGGGTAAAGCAAAGTAATGACAAAATAGGGAAATACAGGCAGATACAGACATGTGGTTGAAAGGGATTATCTTTAAATGAGTCTATACTTCTTTAAAAATAAAAATGTTGCATAAAGCTTTTAAAGCTGATGGAGATTTTTGTGCTTTTAATACATGTTAAGATAAAACGTGGTTGCTTATTTTCATGCTCACCATGATTAAGGTTAGAGTCAAATTCATATTGAACTTGAACATTTTTTCAAGTTCACTTGACTCGGTTTCACATTTTCAAAACTCATAAGATGACTCTGAACTCATCCCATGTTCAGTGAACATTTTCTAAGGCAGCAGGGGAACTTGCATTTTTAAATCAAACTGGCTTTTACATTGTGATCCATAATTAAATAGCTTACAATACAAACTGAGAGAAAGAGGGAGCATATATATTGAATAGACACTGACTGTACAATGAGAGTGCCCTCAATACACTGTGCAGCTGAAAAATTAATCTCCACGTTTATTAATACTATGCTTCAGGTAGCTTCAGAGATAAACCTTGCAGTATAGTAATCATGTGGGATTGCAGCAGTGGAATGCAGTTTTCTACCAACTGAGCCAGAGGAAAACTTCAGAGGGCTCCAGGTGAAAAAGGAACATTTGTGTTTCTGTATTTAATGAAATTTAGGGCTGGATTTAAAGGGTCAAATCCACCAATTTTACATCTAATATCAGTTTACTAATCAAGTGCTATCCAGCTGGTGACAGCTGTTATATCATGTCCCCCATAGATTTTTTTTTTTTTGTCAAGTCTGAGGCGATATGGTGCCATCCTGATGTATTTCAGATGGGCTGGGAGACATTTTAAATAAAAATCTGCTAAAAACTGAACTGGACATGTGGATTAGATGGGACTAATGAAAGATACAATTGCATATGGGAAGTGTAGGATCCTCTGTTTTTGAACCCATACTATCAGTGCCCCAGTGCATGTCATTATATTTCCCAGGATCAAAACCAAACAAGGTGAAGCAGCCTTTATTTCTATGCTCCTCATCTGTGGAACAAACTTCCAGAATATCTGAGGTCAGCTGAAACTCTCAGCTCATTTAAATCAGGGCTAAAAACACTACTGTTTACTGCATCTTACCAGTGAAGTAGATATGTGACTTATTGTTAGAATAATCTGTAGCTATTGTTTTTATGTTTGTCAGCTGTTGCTTTTGCTTTATGTTTGCTTTCTAAATGCATTTTTGTATTTATTGTCTTGCTTTTAGCCTTGTCTTTAATGATCTGAAAATTTTATGTTTTATTTTAATGTATTTCTAAGTTCGTGTAAAGCACCTTGAATTGCCTTCTGTATGAATGGTGCTATACAAATAAAATTGCCTTGCCTTGCCTTTTGTTGCAATCCTAACGTTACCTGCTACTTGGTTGTTGACACACCATTGAGACCATGTGTTGGCTGGCAACTGTTTATAAAAAAGCCAAAGGAATCTAATAGTTTGTGACCTTCTCCACATGTTCTCCACATCTTCTTTTCTCTCTCATCCTTTTCTTACTGTGGCTTTTATCTTTGGGATTGTGGCTAACGTTAGTTTGCGTACTACTGTGGACAGATATTAATACTATTAAAATCCCACCTCTAGTTCCAGAATAGACACGCGGTGTTGACTACATCTCCCCAAACATTTTCTCATCCAGACTCATTTAACTTCTGCCTTTGCTTTTTCTGCAAAGCATTCATGTGCTTCTACTTCCACATTAAAGCCCGTGAGATCACGTTCTCCATGAAATCACGCAAGGTTGTTTTCCCTCTGGCACGATAATCTTGATAATATCCTGTGGTGTGTGGTGTGCCTTTAGTTTCAAATCTTCTAGTGTGTGGGTGTTTGAGATTAAAGAGAAGAGAATCTGTGAAGTTTCTCCTGATTTGTGTGGTGCAACAAGATTTTAAAATCTGTTAGGATCTTAAAACTCCTGTGGTGACGGGCCAGCATAAACTAGCTACCTTATATGGTATTGTCTTGTCACATGATGAAATATAGATTCAACACAACATCAGTAATCACCATTGCATATCCGTATATGATGAAAATAAAATGAAATGAAGATTTAATTGAGTATTATTGTAGTTTATTCATACTTTTTATAATTAATATAGAATAGAAATAAATTTTGTTATAGATTGCTCCTGACCATTTGACCAAAAAAAGAAACAAAAGAAAACCATGATGGAGATGGGTTGCTTGAAGACATTAAATTTTTCAACACAGGTGAATTGACTTTTTCACCTCAACATCTGTTTTCCTTTTGCAAGGAATATGAAGAGCATTTTATGCTCTTAGTGCAAAACAAATTCTCCCAGGGACAATAAAGGTTTAATGATTGAACATCATTTTCCTAGACTCTAGGAAAGAATACTGAAAAGGCAAATTTCACCTCACTGGTCCCTTCATTCTTTGTGGTTTTTACTTGAATATTCTTGGCTGGACGACCCCTTTCATCCCTCCTCTCGCCCATCAGGTCTAAAGCCACATGACAACTCTCTGATCTTCCTCCATCTCTCTGTGGTCTCTCTCCTCACAGCAAGTCTTCCTGACAGACTTGAAGTGACAAAGCTGACCTGGATATATCCGCTGAGCCTGTGTCCCACACTGAGGCAGGCCTGTCCAAGCAGACGGACTCACAGATACACCGGCGGACGGACAACGGTGTCAGCAGCATCAGCAGCCCGCGGCTTGAGGAGTGGCAGGAGCAGCATCCAACACTGCATCCACACCATCTTCCCCCATCCTCATCCTCCTTCAGGTCACATCTGACATGGCAGACCCCAGCCTCACGTCACCCTCTGGGACGCCGCTGCGCTCCCCAAACACCTCTCTCACCCTCTCCTTCCCCTTCCTGAGGGAGGGTAGCCGGGTATGGGAGGAAGGGAAGGAGCAGCCACTGCCCAGGGATTTGCCCAGCCCATTGCCAACCAAACGCACCCGCACCTACTCAGCGTAAGTATGACTGGTTTATTATGTGTGAGTGTGTAGTTGAGGATGACATCTGCTTAAATACTGTAAAACTATGTGACCCTGTACGTTATTTGAGTTATTCCCTTTAATGCTGCTTTAAAACTTGTACTTTTTATTCCACTTTTTAATAAGGCAGCCAAGAGTTTATGAGCTGTAATTAAAGGCTAATTTATTAATGGATAATGAATAATCTACCAAAGGTTTATAGATAACTTCTAAGCTTCTAATAAGAACAACTTTTGGTGCCAGGTTGGGGAAAAACCCTCTAAAACTGGGTAATGAATTATCTATAAAGCATTGATTAATGATTTATTAACATTAATAAAGCCACTGGTAACGAGGGATGCACCTGAATCTGAACATGTTATCTGGAACACAGAAATAATGTGATTCAAGTGGATATTTGTTCTATCCAAAGTTTTATTGTTATTATCTGGAATGAATCACCTCCATGATTACCTCAGCTGAGTTACAAAAGTTTGCATCCTTCCTAATCAATCAATGATTTAACAATATCTTATGTACTTGAATATCTTTACTGTTGAGTTTCTATTTTCAGTGTAAAATGGAATTTTTTGATCGATAAAATATATATTTTATATAGTTTGTGATTTTTCAATATCCCCCACTTAAAGGGGAGGTAGTGGAGCTGCAGAAAACTTTAAAAAAAATAAATAAATAAAAAGAGGCAGATGAAAAGTACGGTATAAGGATGTGGAAATAATTAATTATATGCTAATATCAAATCATTTTGATGCTTTGTATGAAAATTTGTATAATCAATGAATGTTAGCTTAAAAATAAAACACTTGGCCAATGTAAAGGTTAAGTGTGTACCATTTAGAATGATTTATTGGCAGAAATAGAATATAACTTTCATATAAATGTTTTCATTAGTGTGTAATGACCTCAAAATTAAAAACGTTATGTTTTCACTACCTTAGGATGAGCGTTTTTATCTGTATAGACTCTGTCCACCATGGTGACCCGCTATGTTTGTACAGCAGCCCAGAAAGGACAAATTAAACACTGGCTCAAGACACAGCCTTTTGTGCTTTTACATGTAAAACTTTTACTTTTGCACATGTTGCTAATATGGCTCTGGTTTTACTCAAGTAAAATTTTGAGTACATGTGAAGGAGTCTTCTCTAGATCGTGGGATTGCTACTTTTACTTACATAAAGGATCCACTACTGCAATTTGTCATTAACCAAACTGCTGTAATAACTGTTGTAAATCTGTCAGGTTGCTGTATCACAGCTGGTTTGCAGACTGTTGTTAATAGTGAAGAAAAGGTTGAATACTGTGATGTTTACGCTGTGAGTCAGCAGATTAGTGTTGTCATCTCGCTGCTGTTGTGTTGTGACATTATGAGGCTGTGTGTAGGCATTGTAGGGAACTGCTCTTCATCCTCCTTCTCACCTCCTTTATGAGTCCTCCTCTCTGACCCCACTCACATCCATTTCTCTGTTCTGTCAAGAGGGCCTGAAAAAAAAAAACCCTTCTAAACTGCTCCTTCACGTCTTACTGACACAATTACAACAGTAAGTCACACTGAGATGAGTAGTTTTGTGTGTAATCTAAGTACGTCCGTGTTTTTCTCTCATTTCCTGCAGTACGGTACGTGCTCACTCAGGGCCGGTGTTTAAGGGAGTGTGTAAGAACTTCTCCAGATCACAAGGTCACGGCTTCATTCGACCCTCCCACGGCGGTGAAGACATCTTTGTCCACATCTCAGAGTGAGTGATGATAACACACTCGTAAAAGACAATATGATCAGGATGTCATTTCAGTTGCCTTTGAGAAGCACAGCAGACAAACACGTTGCACATTATCCGAAATACAAATAGCAACACAAAACTTAGTGCAACTCTGCAGTGTCAACTCACAGGACTGTAAGACCTCAGCAAACAATACTGTTTACGTGTGGACTTTTTCAAAAGGAAAAAGCTATTTTTCCCAACTCTCCAAGGACACTGTGACACCTGCAATAATGCACTGAGAGTACAGTTATTTATCTGTGGTGGTTGTATTCTAACTTTTTTTTCACAACAAGAGTGTTCAAATGTTACTACAACCTCAGCAAAAACAAATTTGTGAAATTCCTCCAAACAGATGATGCAGCATGATCCACTTACCTCGTAGCCAAACATCTGCATCATGAATCTGAAAGTCCAACATTTATCTTGTCTCATTATCAGAGCTCCAGCAGATGTCTTTGCCTCTATAATCTGTGTGCAGTTCTACCACCATGCTCTGTGAACTATTTCTTTAAAAAAACAGTGTGGCATTGTGGGAAATACATGTGTTTGGTGAAGAGCAAGATCGATGCCACTCTCATCTGTGTGTTAAATATGAAGCTGGAGCAGTGAGGTGATTAGCTTAACATTAGCTTATCATGGAAACTGGAAGAAGAGAGTGATGGTCGAGTCTTGAAGGGAACCCCAGACCCCCAGATCTCACAAGAGTGATCATTTTAATGTTTGTACAACATGCACATCTAGAAGAGTGCATTCAGAAGAGTGCAGTTTCCCCCTAGGAAACAGATGGTGAAGCACCTACTGCAATGCCACCAAAACTGCTGGATACAACCAGATGAGATTTGCAGAGTTCCACCAACATTAACATGACCCCCACATACTTTGTCACGAGCTGAAACAAGTTTTCAAACTGCAGCAGTTGTTGATCACCTAGCAGCTGGCTAAGAAGAGTGAGAAGTCGGCCGTCAATGGTTGTATAAAACAAAGCAGTAGAAAAAAAACAGAATTACTGCCACACAGTTGTATGTCTCCACCAACCAGTCAAATTACAGTTTAGATCAAGTCTGTCTCGTATAACGCATGTAGTGAAGTGAAGACTGAAGGAACTTAATATAGAATTTACCTCTATATGCAGCTCCAACACTGATCACTACTGTGCAGAATCTGGCTCCAAATTGACGTCACCAAGATGGCAGCACTTGTATCCAGGATATTTTGGTTTTGTACAGTGGGAGGATGTGCAGCTGTGGCTTCCATCTTTAATTATTCAAATACTGTGCATCTAAACTAGAAAGCAGTGGAGTTGCTGTTTGGCAGATCTTCTGTCTTCTTTGGACAGAGCCAGACTGACCGTTTTCAGTCTTTATTCTAAGCTAATTGCCTCCCAGCTCCAATTCCATACTTGATGCACAGACACGAGAGTGATAAAGATCTTATCTCGCTCTTAGCAAGAAAATGAATAAACTTTCTTAATGACAGTTTTCCTCTGATTTGGGTGTTCTGTAGGCTTGTGAGCAGATTCATCGGCTATTACTGAGTCTTTTTATCGATTGTCCTCCAATTTCTGCTATTACTTTTGTGAAATAATGAATAGTTCACAGATTTTTGTCTCCTCTGATTTGATTAAATTAACATACAACATTAAAAGGAGGAATGACAGTTTGTTGTAACTATCGTTGTCCAATTTGCATGAAGTTTAAATAATCAGACTATAGAAAAAAGTTTAGGAACTACTGTTTTAAGTTATTACCTGAGTATTAACACATTTTTGCACCATAAAAGTAAACAAATGTTCTATTGTAACTGCAGAGTGCCCATAGGCTATATTTACTTTGTGGCACTTAAACCTGTGCAACCACGCATCTAAACAACAAGACAGTATGAAGCAAAACTATTTTACCTCTACCTCATCCTTATCCTAATGTTTTTCTGTTTCAGCATCGAGGGGGAGTATGTTCCAGTTGAGGGTGACGAGGTCACATACAAAGTGAGCCGGGTCCCGCCCAAGAACCTGAAGGTGCAGGCGGTGGAGGTGAAGATCACACATCTCAACCCAGGGACAAAACATGAGACCTGGTCTGGGCAGATCATCAGCTCATAGGCCTGAGCTCCAGGGTCTGGTGGGTGGTGCTGGCAGGGCTGGGTGGGGGGGGGGGTGGATGGACCTGTCGTGGGGCTGATAACTTACACTATGTGCTCAAACCCCTTTTTTTAAAAAAAAAAAAACACGTTCTACCTGCACAGCAAAGTGTGAGGTAATAAGTGTCAGCTGTAGTCGGTGTTGACAGTTGCTGATAACTGTTTGTCTGCTGCACTGATGAATTTGCTGTGCATGTGAAACAGACCATTTATTCATTGTTAGGAAAAAGACACATTTGTTTTTTTGATTTATATTTTTTCATGACAGACATCAGATTTGAGATGGGAGGATAATGTGACCAAGAGGAGCTTGTAGGCCTCATTTTTTTCATGGAGCACGGCTGTGTACAGAACTGTGGTACAGATCTGCAAACTCAGACATGACAGCTGAGTGCACAGTATGAGCAAGGAAGAGAGCGGTGTAGGACAAAAGGCTGAATTCAGTTTCACTTCCCTTCTTTATGCACTTGTTTACTTCATCGAACTTTCCAGGATCACATGTTGGGTGCAAGTGTGGGTCAGATGACTTGATGCTATCGTGTCATGTCTGTTTTTACATCAAGTGCTACTTTGGAAAGATGAGAAGAAACTGAATTCAACATCAGAGGAAAGGCATGTAAAAGCAAGCAGAAGTTGAAGAGATTTGAATGATTGCATTGCTGAATGAAGGAAGGTTGAATTGGCAGGTTGACAATCCTTAGAGCAGTAACGGCTGTTTTTTCTTTCAAAAAAACTTAAATCTATACAGTGGTAAAAATATAGATTATTCTGTGTTTGCAGCCTTGACCGGATGTCTCATGACCCTTGAGAAAAACCCCTCTGAGTTTCAGGTCACCAGTTTAGAATCATGATCTTAAGTGACAAAAAAAGAGGAAGTTTTATTTTGAAATGGAGAGCGGAACTGAAGGTTGAAGTCAGAGTAAGTTGGAAGTTAGGACAGTAAAAGCATGAAAGGAGAAGAACAGGACGAAAGCAGGCAGATCACATTAAGCAAAGTATGGACATTTAAAAAAAAAAAAATTTAAATATATATTTTACTGTGAATGGAAAGCTATTTTCCTGAAAAATGCATATCCTTGGTCGTATTGTCTTGTTTGTGATTATTTATTTTTATTTATTCAATTACTTTTTTTCAGATTTGTGTGTGTCCTCAGATTGCAAGCGCTATATTTGGGGTAAAACAGTCAGAACTTGCACTTGAAACGTGTGAACTTTCACTATGAAAACTGCTGCAGCGCCTCAGATGTCACTGTCAGGTTTTTCTCAATTTGTTGTTCTGTTTGACAATTCCTGTTCTGAAAACGCCTGGAGCCATGAATTGCTGATCAACAAAACTATTTCTAAATCTCTTTTTCTATTATTAGAAAAACACGTGTCTGTCTGTGTGTGATTTATTGAGCGTAGTCAGCGTGATGGTGACCTACATGACTTCATAGTTGGTGCCAATAGAGATCATTGTCACAGAAATGTTGTTTGTAGTTCTTCAGGTCTTGCTCAGTTATGTACTGTACTGTATGTCATTTTCTATTATATCTGTTCCATTGAATCTATGCATCATCTCTCTGTCAGTGTCACTGCCTGAATTCAACATTAATTTAATTTATTTCTGTCACTTCAAAGGGCACTTTCTTTTGTGGACGAGCCACTGTGATGGTGATCCACACGATTACTTCTGCTGAGCCTTGAAAGAACATTAAAGCATTTTATGATTCACATGTCTGATGGAAGCTGTGTTTCTTTAGCGCCTGTGTGGTGTGTGTGTTTGAGAGAAAGACTGGGGGAGGAAGAGGAAGAGTGGTGCAAGGTCTGGTCATCATGTGGTGGTCAGATGCAAAGTGTTTTGCTTACAGTCATTCATGATTTCGATATATTGCTTTCAAACGATTTACATAGATTTTGGATAAGTTTAAGATGTAATGTGGAGCTCGGCACTCTGAACCAGATTAACCCTTTGCTTCAGTCAAGGAGAGTTGATCGGGAAGAGCAATCTTCAGTAAAACTGTATAACCCTCTGGCTGGATTATTGGGTGAGGACAAAATTTAGTAATGAAGCCAAAAAGCTACAAAAGTACAAAGTAATAATATTACAGACTTTATTTATATAGCACCTTTAAAAATAGAGTTTATAAAGTCTTTTGACAGACAAAGCAAAAGTAGGATGCCCAGAAAGCAATATAACAATGCAAAGCGAAACAATGAGGCCAAACAAAAGTAAGACAAAGTTAGGCTAAAGCTGAGGTAAAATTAAAGACAAAGCAAAAGACACAAAAACATAGTGGCAAAAGACAGAATGAGAAATGATATAAGAACAAAAAAAAACAAACAAGAAAAAATGTGTTAATACAAATATAAATAAAAAATAATAATAATTAAAGCTGCAAGCAGCAATGAATGGGCCCTCACACCCCTGTGTGCTGTCAGGCGTGTGTCAGCTGCTGCGGGACACCAACTGGATTGGAAGGAGTTCAATATCATTTCTTGTTTTTGTACTTCCTTTTTTACTCTCTTGTTTACTTCCTTGTTTCATTTTTTTACTTCCTTGTTTTCTTGTTTACTTATTTGTTTACATGTTTATTTTCTTGTTTCCTTCATTTTTTCCTTGTTTCCTTCCTTGATTACTCATTTATGCCCTTGTTTCCTTTTTACTTCCTTATTTCCTTCCTCTTTTCCTTGTTTGCTTGTTTCCTTCCTTGTTTACTTATTTATTTCTTTGTTTACTTTCTTGTTTACTTCCTTATTTACTCGTTAGTTTCTTGTTACTTACAAATGACCACTTGGACTAAAGAATGAACTGAATAAACTTTGGTAGTCAAAGGTCAAAGGTCAAGGTCACAGGGACTTCATGTCCGTCCCACTCTTGTGAGCATGATATCCAGAGGACACTTGGAGGGAGTCTCTTCAAATTTGTTACGAGAATCCACTTGAGCTCCAGGAGGAACTGATTAGATTTTGCTGAGCAGGTGGCCTGGTAGCTCAGTTGGTAGCGCATATGTCCCACGTACTGAGGCTGAGTCCTCTGCAGCAGCTGTTGGTTCAATTCCAGCTTGTGGCTCCTTGGTGTAAGTTGTCCTAAACTGTTGCGTCCCCTTTCCTGTCATATCTTCAGCTTTCCTATCAATAAAGCCATAAAAGGACAAAAAATACATATACATATAAAAAATGATTTGGCTGGTCAACGGTCAAGGTCACTGTGACCTCATAAGTCAAGTTTTTGGCCATAACTCAGGAATTCATGTCATGTCATAGTTATGACATGTGCTGATGTACGTCTTACATGTAACTAGTTAAAAATTTAATTGTAATCTGACATTAACTGACAAAAAATATGTAATTAAATTACGGTTACTAATCAAAATGTAGGTGATTACCAAGGGGTTACATCTAAATATTCTTTTTGGATTGCCTGGCAGAGATCTGCACTTAAAACTGGACAGGTGACTCTTAAACATAATGTCAGGCACTGCTGGATAAGATTAAAAGAGATGCTGATGACTGTAAAGGGGATAAATCATGCTGGTTTATCAATTCTTAAAAAGCCAACATTTGGCGTTGAAACAGCCACAAGTTGAATTGTACTTTACTTTTACAGCAGAGGCGGCTGGCGACTCCCAGTGGTAAAATTAGAAAAGACACTGTGGCAGACTGGAGAGCATGCTGGCTACTCTGAAGAGATCTCTGCTGAGTTTGTGAGTGAGTCACATGTAAAATTAGATCAGTTTCATCCAGCAGGGTGAAGAACAACACACAGAGCTGAGATCAGTGAAATGTTATCAAAAACAGTTTTATTACAATGATTACAATTCATCCATAAATGACTGCATGACATGACCAATCTTACAGTTAGCATCAGTGACACGTTAAAGGCTAATTTTTTGTGTATAAAAAGCTTGTCCAGATGATCCTCGTGAGGCTGAAGGAGTGTTTACAATCAGACACAGAACTGCAGCTATGTGTTATTTTTCTAAACCATGGCAGAAGGACACAACCTTGACTTTGACTTGGGACCATGGGAAAATCAAAGTGGCAGTTGCCACTTTTTAAAGTTAAAAACCCCTTTAAGCATGAATCTGAAAAAATAGCAACAATAAACCATGCAACAATCCTCAATACATACAGTCACCCAGCATATACTGTGCTGGCCATGATGCAGCTCGTAAAAATATTTTACATAAAAAGCTGTCATATTTACCGACAAAAGTTGGTAGAGTGACTTGGTCACAGTAGCTTAATCCACTGGTTAAGATAAATTCATGGAGTCAGTAATGTTCCGTTTTAAATAAAAATCTCATTAATCTTTACTTTAATGCATTTTAAGGAAGCAAAGCAAGCAACCTGAGCCAACTTCTTCCATTTCAAGCAGCTTTGTAAGGTGAAAAGAGACCTTTGACATCACACAGTAAACCACCAATAAATCACATCCAGTTCAGAACGCTGTGGAGACATTAAAATACCTGGAATGATTCATATATCCTCAACTGTGGAGGAGCAAAGACCCACATTTCTTTCACGCTTCACTCAGATCTCATCTCCAGAACAGACGCCTCACCTCTCTCACTCTTATCGTCTCCTTCAGCAGTGTTCAATAAGATTATACCAACGATTGGTATAAATTGTACCGACATTAGTGCAAAACATCATTCTATACTCGAAATAATCTGGAGCATTAACTTTCAACATTAGCATAACGCTTTATAATCTCTCTATGCTTTTTGGTTAATTTTATGCTACACATTGCAGTGATGTGACACATCCTCTGACACAGTACTTCAAACTTCCTCAGTTACGTCCCTTTTATTTAAAAAAAAAAAAAAAGCTGCAGGATTTCTTGTTCAAATTCAGTCAAATCACCTGCTGCTGTGCATTTGTATTTTGAATGATCATATTAAGAATAAGGAGAAAATCAGTAGTGGTTCCTTTCAGCAGTTCAATAACAGCCTGCGTTTGAGTTCTTTGTTGTCCAACAGGGGTGGGAGTGGTCCAGGACGTTAGGATTCGTGTGGTGGGGCGTCAAAGAAAAGCTCCCGACAGAGCCTGGCCGTGTCCTTCGGAGAGTAGACTGTGAAACCGATGGTCCGAGGGTCGTTGAAAATTTCATAGTCGTTTCCTCCCTAAAGAGAGAATCATTGAAATTATGAGCACAGATCAATATCAACTGAACTGATCTTTTTCATATGACGGCCTTTTGCAGTTACTACATGGCCAAAAGTATGTAGACACCCCTTCGAAAGAGTGGTGGGTTCTTATACATCTATCATTTCAAAGTTCCATACTCTTCCACACTGAACAAATTGAATAAATAATATAATCTCATTGTTGCACTCCATATTTCTAGTCTCTTTTATAAATAAGAACCAAAAATGTGTGTAGCCTTTTTAATTCAATGTGTCCACAAAGGTATGGTTTCCTTGCACAGAAAAGATAGTCTGTTTAATTTTCTGCTACATCACACACTGCATAGCTCAAATATCTGCTGCCAGGTTCCTAAAACTGTGGAAAAAAGGAAGAAAACACTGTGTCGAGCTCTTCTGTAAACATTTCCCGACATGAACTCACATCTGAGGTCTCGTTGCCAAAGAAGTAATGGCGTCCAGGCCTTCACTCTCCAGCACCTCTAGACAAAGTCTCTTGTCCCAGCCCTCCGGAAAAACGTCAAAGCTGATGAGGCCACCTAACCAAGATGATGACAAACAAGACATTTGACATAAAAACCTTTAAACAACACAATGCATTTTTAAAGATGAAAATGAAAAAAACACATATATGCCTTTTTCCAGGAAAGAGCTGACAAAGCAGTGTCATGTTGCATTAACAATTTTTATCAACCAGTACACTCAATATGTTGGTGCACACTCTTCCATCTGTATTTACACTCAAGCTGTCCAGCTTTGCAGAGCAAATCTTATTTACACTCTGTATGACTGATGGGGGCTTTTGGGCTCTTTATCTGGCAGGGTTGAGACTTGTTGAACTGCACTCGGAAAAAGGATGTGTCACAAGAATAAACCAAACAATAATAGAACAAACAACGCCAAGCATTTCCTATACTGAGAGATGGCTGTGATACTGTATGTGTGTTTATGGCTGCAGACAAAAGATTATGATTGCAACGTGTGTTCTGCAAAATGTTTCTACACAGTCCAGCTATGTTGTATTACAGCTTAATTTTCATCCAAGGATGGTTTTTCACTTAAAAAGCTGAAGAAAAAGCTCTATTGTTGCTCAGCTGTGAGTCGAATGACCGCAGTGACCTTTGAACCATGAAATGTAGCTAAACAGTCTCCTTCAAAGTTCTCTGCAGTGCTTCCATTTCAATCTGCATTCTCGCCCTTCCCCCCTGACATTCTTTTCACTGCCGTATCTCAGCTGAAGGGTTTAAAGAGACAACAAAGGCAACAGCTGAGGAGCGTCCAGCCAATCAGACGGCTGTTTCACTCACACACCCTCCGCACGCCTCCATCTAAAACACCTTCACCCCCACACCACAAACACCTCAGTGCTTCAACCACATCTGTAGCTGCCCATCCCCCCCGGTCTGCTTTTTTCCCTCTCCTGAGGCAATGACACAGTAAGGGGCTGCTAAGCTGCTGACGATGCATTGATGTGCATGTTAAACCCTACAGAATAAATAAGGTAACTAAACATTTTGGTAAATCAAATAAATCCATAATAACCACTATGTCAAAAAGGGTAATTAATAGATATTAAACACTGATATAGATACAGGGCAGGATATATATGCACACACTAGGGTTGAGGGTCTCTTGACACCTCACAATTTACTTTGATTCTATTCAGAGGCCTACAGTGCAATATAAATAACTATCAATACATTTTGATGCATCAAAATTTTAGACTTTTCAGTCAGGTGGTGTCAGTCAGATTGTATTCATCAGCAGCTGCTCATGCTCAGTCATTCTCAACAAAACTCAAGAAGGTAAAATGACCACATGTTTACATCCTTTACATTTTTACCATCCAATCAGTTCAGCAGTAAGGAGCACACAGCGATTACAAAATTATTACTGCTGATTTGTCACACGCTTTATCCAAAAACGTCACTGTCTTCTTCTATTGTGATAACATATTTTGATTAACTGTGCAGCCCTAAGATCATGACAAATCATGCCACACATCTACAGGCCAAGAGAGCAAGCTTTACAACAGACCTTTTTCACAGCAGCCATTTTGACATGAAGTAGTAAACACAAGTCTTATAAATGACACTACTTGAGGTTCTGTTCCACTCAGCTCAAACACAGTCAGGGTGCTGATATCGTGCACATTAGCTAACTGGAAAGGCTCTGCTACACTATATGAAGAAGGACTTAGTATTATTGGAAACACTTGTTTCTACCCTTCTGTTTCATATCAATATGGCTGCCAGGAAACAGGTCTACTGTGCCACATGTAAGCAATGAATGTTACAACCACATTTTTTTCTTTTAAAGTTTCTGTTTGTGTCTGCAAAACATGAGCATGTATGCACACACAAACACAACAAATCTTGATGGTTTGCTTCTCTTTAACTACATCTCCTCTGTGATTGTTAACATTTAATAAGGAAAAATCAACAAAGTATAGTAGTGTTCACCTCAGATTGTCCGTCTCCGTAATGACACTGAGTGTCCCTTACACGGACATAGTGTCCGGTTTATATAACACCTACTGCAGAGATCAGCTGTAAAATCTAACAAGGCCAGCCATGCAGCAGCAGATAAACACTGAGGAAGGCAAACAAATAAATCTCAAACTCTGTACATCCTGCGGACACATCGGCCTGTTTCCGCAGTGTCAGAGTCAACAGAATAAACAGTAAAACATCAGCAAACGGCTCTAATGACGCTGTGGCTTTCCACTTGAGCACCCTGAGAGTGTGTGCACTCTATACGCCATCTGGAAATAGTCAAACCAACTTTAGGCAAATTATCAGCAGCTGAAAAGAACATTTTACACTGTGGTTGACAGAAAACAACGAAAAGCCTGGGGTTTGGCTAACAAACCCTGGGTAACAGGATATAGAGTTGAACTCTGCGAACTCAGTCAGCAGACATGAAGTTACGTCACATTTCTCTTTCAGTCTACCTGTCAGGGATCAATATCAGGAACACAGCCAAGGAAAAACAAGCCTGTCTGTCTGGTCTGTTTGCCTTAACTGTGAACAGCTTTCACGCGTCATCGCTGCTCACAGAGCACGTAGGCAAACACCTTACTGCTGCCGTGTTGCCACATAGAGAGTGGGAACAGCGTGTCTGTGTGTATGTATGTAATGGTTAACTGAGGGCTCCAATTTCCAGAACAGGGTCCTCCTCACATCATAGGGTGAGCGAGAGGGGTCTTTTTTAATCACAGATGGGAGACAACTGACAGACAGATATGCTCTAAAACTGGTTTGTTATTAAACTGCACGTCTGTAAACATTAACTTTTTTTATTACTGAAGGAACATTCTCGAGTTACAGAAGCAAACAAGCCGTTGCTAAAACTAAATTGAATCTATTAATGTGCAAACACAAAGCCTGTAATAAGTCACAATTTCCAATGAATAATGTGTGAGCAGTCATGGGAAGTTCGAATTAATTACATGTAATGGGATCATGTAAATAGGATACAAAAAACGGGTAACTGTATCCGTTTACAGTTACAGAAAAAAAAAGATGTAATTGATGTAAAAATGGGGATTATTAGTAGGACTGCAATTTTGATTCTAACCATAAATAAACAAAATAAAGATCAATATACTGCCATTCACAGTGTGCACTTGATGAGTCTTATAACACCACTCTGGCCTCAGTGAAACCAGCTAATCTTACAGCATTATTGTGTTTTCTAGTGTAAAAACGCTTCACTGGGTGGAAATTCAACATTATTTTGTCTTTATATCAGAAAAGAGGAGCAACATCACAGCACAGAGATGGTTGCGCCTTCAGAAAACACCGTCATCATCCAAGAACTCAACATCTACTTTAAAGTAACATTAACAGGTTCAGACCAGCCGCTAACATCAGAGTACAGAGACATCCAGAGTTTTGATCCCCTTCAGGAGACATTTGAGGGGAACAGCAGGGTTCAAAGAGTTAAATACAACATGCAGTTTGCAGAGGTGCAAACTACTTAGGAGGCATCCAGATTTTAATGAGTGGTAGGGAGACTTTTCTCATACTCCATTCCAAAACCTCAACATCCTTGCCAGTACAGAGTGCTGATCTGATACAGAGCTCTCTTTAGACCTAATCCAAATTTAAAATCTGCATACCTCACTTGGGAAAACTCATTGGGGCCATTTTTATATAAGGTAACAATGAGGCCAAACATTAGATTCAGTCCTGAACCCGTGACACAAACCACTTATTAGTCAGCTAATTAAAGTCGAGATGAAACAGCATTTTGTGATCATATAGCTTCCATATCATGTGTTTCTGAGTGATACAGGATAGTTCAAATCTTACATTTGTGCCTTTAAAAGTTGACTGATTCATGGGTGGGTGTAATGGTATTATTGTTATTATTGGCTAAAACTGGTTGGTTCAAGCTTATGGAAGCACATGTCATATTTTGTTTACAAGAACAAAATATGATTTGATTTTGATATAAGACTATAAATAAATGAGCTTTTTGTATTTTTTGCAGATATTTTTAAATAGGTGCACAATATGACAAGGGATGTGATCTAAAAAGGCATTTTTCATAACATCTAAAACTTGAAGTGTCACTAAATACTGTGCTCTGAAGCAGCAAGGAGGCTCACTGACAAATGCAAACTGGCTCTTTTTTCCCTTTATTTCCTCCTGTACGTTCATGCCAGCTGGCTCTTCTGTGTCTATGCCTCCTGCAGATTAAGCCGCACCTGTCACGTCCCATTTCCCAAATGTAATTTACACCTTGAGACCAGTCATTGTTAATGTCAGAGGGTAGAATACTGCAGGATGCATTATTTTAGTGAGTGCAAATGTAAAACAATCGCTTCAAATGTGATTTTTCTTTCTCATCATCTGACTCATGAATCAAACGCTGGCTCATTTTTCTAAAGAGAAGCTAAAAATCTTATTTGGACCTCGGTGCTTACTTACTGCAGATTAGTTATTACATTAAAAACCACACTCAGCAACAACACGTGGCTGATTTTTTTTGGCTTAAGTGACACATTCAGTAGTTGTCAAACTGAGTTTTTCTGTAAATGGAATTCAGCTTTCAACAAACTCACCTTTAGTGAACCGTAGTCCCTTTCCAGCAAACTCCTCTTTCAGGGCAGCAACAAACTTTTCCCTGATTTTCTCTTTCTGTGGAGAAAGTGCCAGCTTTGTTACTGCATACACAAGACATTTATGCATGCAAAATGTCATGTACTGATAAACTGACAATGCATTATTTTATGTTTGAGTGTAGCAGAGGATCCAGCTGCATAAATGTTAGCAAGTAACTGAAGGGTTAAACCTTTTCTCTGCAGCTATCTGCTTCCTCCATTCCAACTGGCTCTGTGAACCATCAATGGTTGGCCTGTTAAGCTGTCCTGAAAGCTCAACATTGTTTGACCTCTTTCTGTCTGCTTAACTGAGCACATTAAACACAGGGACAGAGCGTTGGTCCAAGACTCATCAAAGCCTGATGTGTAAAAACATACAGTTTGTTTAGTGTAGCTGCTGAATTTAGCTACTGTGCATATTAATAAAGTTCTAGTAGGTGTCAGATTTTATTGCAATTTAGGCAAAATGGCCCATGGTCTTATTCAGACCGAGTTGCTACATGTACAACAGCAGAATAAGCTTGAACATTACAAGCAGTGAATAGTGAATGAGTGGAATATTTTACCCATACACATGATTTGATCTTATCTTGTGTGTCATAAACCAGGACTAGCATTCACAAACAAGCCCTGTGCAGACAGCAGAGGAATGATGCGCTAACCCGCCGGCCACCTGATCACAGGGGTCAAATGTCTGAACGCAGGAATGTCACTGCTTCATCAAACACTGCACGTTTTGTTGACACGGTAATAAATGGACAAAATGTCAGTTTTGGTGTATATTAATGCACTAATGGCAGCAAATTTTACCTTGTCGATTTCAGAGAATTCGATTCGCTCCTCAAGGGTGCAACTCCGACCAATGGGGGAAATGTTGAGCATTCCATTTCTGAACTCAATGAACGTTCCCCTGCAGCCAAACAAGAGACGGGTGGTTAAAGACATGTTACTTATTGAAAAGACTGAGGAAGAAACCAGGATTTGATTTGACATAAGACCAACTCTATAAACAGGGCCTCCCCCCATATGAAGAGGAAAAAGAAATGTTAACATGATAGCGTTCTACAAAGAGATCACAAGAGGCACGTTTTTTTCTGTTTTGACAGGTCAGTGCAGATGAACACAGAGAAGTGGCCTTTCTGCATTCCAGAAATGCAGGTCAAAGGTGAGCGTGTGTCTCTGTGGGTTTGTGGGCAAAGTCTCACCTTTTCTTTGGCAGCTTGATAAGTCCCATATAACTGAGGCAGAAGTTGATTAGGTCCTGCAGCAGCTCCTCCCCGATCTGGTTCTGAATGGCCTAATGGGATGAAAATGCATTTCATTTAGAAACAAAATGACAGACAAACCTTTTTTTTCATGACTTAACTGAAATGGATTGAAATCAGAAATACATAAGTCCACTTTTCCCTGTGTATCAATATAGTCAGGATGTAAGAAAAAGGAAGATAGGTCATCTTGGTAGATTCATAGTCATAAGCAGACTTTGTCAGCAAACATTTTGCAAAACAAGAAGCTATGTAGAGAATGGTTTCCCTGATGTAGTTAGGAATTTTGCTTTGGTCTACCGAACATAAGTGTTTTCAGCTACTTATTGATCTCACCAGGGCTATAAATACTGATTATCTACATTGTTGATTAATCTGTTGATCATTTTCTTGATTAATCGATTAGTTGTTTGGTTTAAAAAATGTAAAAAAAAATGGTGAAATTTTGTCGATCAGCATTTCCAAAAGCCCAAGATGACGTCCTCAAATGTCTTGTTTTGTCCACAACCCAAATACATCCAGTGTGCTATCATAAAGGAGTAAAGAAACTGGAAAATATTCATATTTAAGAAGTTCAAATTGAAGAAATTTGACTTTTTTTTTTCTTTAATCAATTTATTGATTATAAAACTAGTTGGTGATTAATTCAATAGTTGCAGCTCTGGATCTCATTAGGGCTAGAGACCGATCATTGATACTTTTATGGCACCGACTGGATTGGTATCAAGTATTGAAAAATGCCTCGTCATTCTTTACTATATTTCTATATTTGTTTTGATTGTTATATTTTTTATATACTGCAGTGCTGTACAGATATTCCGTTTGTTTCTTCATTTTAATTCATCTGTCCAAATTGAGTAAAGTTCCCAGAGTAAAAACCATCTCCAGCTGCTCCCAGATCTTTGAACAGCTTCTTCCTCCAAAGTCAGTCGTGGTACAGTAATGTGTGACGTTATCTTCTTTTTGTCACAATGAATTTGATATTGAAAAAAAGTATTGATCAGGAAGTGATATCGAAGCCAAAGTATTAGTATCGGTATTGAAAGTTTTTTAACAATACTCAGCTCTACTATTCATCACACACAATATGAGGAGTATGTCTTGGAACATGAACATATCGTATCACATGTTGCTTTATGTTATCATGAGGAACATGTGGGGCGTGTATGTAGCACATCTACCAAAGCATGTTAAGACACATAAAGTGTTGCATACCAGCTGAGAAAAGTGACTCTGTTCACCCACTTACATGTTTTGAGAGGAGTTTCCCATCTTTGTACTGCACTGTCCCATTCTCAGCAAATACATAGTCAAACTTGTGTATAACTGCAAAAGAAGGATACAAATGAAATGTAAACGGTGTCATCTGGTTCTTAAAAACCTACGCACCTCACTACATCAGCAGTGGCTCCTCCACTAAAGTCTGAATAGAGAAGGAGGAGAGAGCCTGCTATATTTACCTGGAAGCAGATTACAGTGTACATGTAACACTGCCCAGAAAAGTCAGGTTTAATCTGTCTGACCTTCCGACTCACTTTGCCCTGTGTGTTCTCTGCCAGCAACACTTGGCAAAAAAAAGTTTGCAACACTTGACTGAATATAGAGCTGCTCTGATCACATTAACGTTAACAACATGGCATACAACACAGTGTAACAATGTAATGTTATAACAATATGATCACTTTTTATTACATTTAGAGTATGATTTCATAAAACGTTTCTGACAGTCACATTATCCAGCAGCTACACCAACATTAGCTGTGCATCATTAAGTATGAAAAGATTCACCTTTATCACACTTGGCATGGTATGAAACCACATGCTCCCTCTTGGCACAGTGCATCTGCATTCCAGTTGTAGTCTAATATTTACTGTGTGTGTGTTCACTCAGCTGGGAGGCTGCGGTGTTGGGGCCCAGTGTGCCAGCGTGTTTTGGCTGCAGGTTTGGGAGTCACAGGTTAATGAAGTTAACTAAGCCGCACTGCTGGCATCGTCACAAGAACTCAGATGGCGGTTTAGTTGGTTTTGTCTGTGAATCTGACGAGCTGTTGCGAAATCAAAGACATCTATGACGAGTTGAAATGCTAGTCATCATGACACAATTATCAGCCCAGCCTTGTGAACGGCCACACAGATAAAGGAAGAGAAATATGATCAGGCAGAACTACCTACTAATCTTGTCTTATAATCCTGTTATAGTAATGCTGTTAGAAGGATGTTGTGTTATTCTTTAACGCTGCGTAACGTGTACTCGATGGTCCTGCTTGAGTCAAACTACATGGCCTAAATCCTAAATTATTCCCAAGGACCATCCTGTCAGCTCCTCTCTCTGTGGACTGGTGTCCAATTAAGCCTCAGTTAAAATAAAAAGTGTCAGGTCATGTAGTGTGATGCAGCTGGTCGAGTGATACAGCATTCAGCGTATGAACCATCTGTGGTTTGTGCTCACCATCCTCGCCGAGCTGCTCTGCTATCTTGGAGTAGTCCGACCCTCCCACAATGCCGATCTTCACTTTCCTCCGCAGGGTCTGGAAGAATTCGTCCAGCTGTGGGTCAATTTTCTGCAAATGACAGGAAAATGCATTAAATGTTAATACTTAGTTTTAACCGGTAGAGCTCCCACTCACACAGACACACATACCTGAAACAGTGAAATTTGTGTGTTATAAAGGCATCATTACACAGAAAGAACAGACTTTACTGCAGAGTTTGCCTTTATGGGACTGTAACTTGGGGCAGATTTCCAATTATTTCAACATAAGGAAGAAAAAAAATGTCTGAGCTGGCTGCACACAAGGATACTGAGGGAGACTGCATTATGTAATATCAAGGCGCTGCTGAGCTCTGCGCGCACGCATGCACACACACACACACACACACACACACACACACACACACACACACACAATCCAGTTACCCCAGATGAACCCAGGCATACAAACCCAGTGATGTTAAAAAATAAACTGAATAATGAAAGCGATGATTTCTCCCCTTTAACCTCACACAAATGTTGAATTGCACTCAAAATGAGATCCATGTGTATGTAGGAAAAACATAAACTACGGCTGCAACCAACAATTATTTTCACTGCCGATTAATCTATTTTATCGATTAACCGATTAGTTGTTCAGTCCATAAAATGTCAGAAAATGGTGAAAGATGTTGATCACGGTTTCCCAAAGCCCAAGATGACGCCCACAACTCAACTCAGATATTCAGTTTACTGTCATAGCGGAGTAAAGACTAAAAATATTCACTTTGATAAGCCCTTTTTTATTTGAAAAAAATACTCAAAACGATTAATTGATTATCAAAACAGTTGCTGATTAATTTAATAGTTGTAGTAGCCATCAATCGTTGCAGCTCTACACAGAACAGACCCCCATGAGTCACAGCAGCACCCTGCATGATAAATAGTAATATAGTAACACTGGTATTTGCACAGATGCAAAGAGTGCATGAAATTAAGAGGACACAGTGTGCTCTCACAGATACACTCTCCCACCCTAAAAACAATTCAAAGACTCAGAGCAGAGCTGCAGAGGAGCAGGCAGGGAGCTGTTACGAAAGCTTGTGATGATAATAATCAATAGCCGAACACGTTGCTGGTGTATCGATTGTCTGATTGATTGGATGCGGGCTCACCTCTCTTGGTGGTGTCAAAGTACCGTCCACGTCAAACAGACAGAGGATGTTTCTGTCCGAAGAGAAGTCGTTTGATTTGTCCATTTCCTCTTCTCGTTGAGTTTCTCTTGTTTAATTCAGAAACCGCACTTCAGGTTTTAAGTGTCCCGGGTCCACTCTCATGCAAACAGACACGCACAGACTCACCCACTAACGAAAGAGAAATTAATCGCAGTATTCAGCGGTCATTTAAAATAGTAAAATAAATAAATAAAGGCTGCGAGATTTAAAAAAAATAAATCTTCTTTTTCTTTCTTATTTTCCTTTCTTCTTCTACTCGGCTCGGCTCGGTCCAGCTCGGCTCAGTGAAACGGATCTTGCAGCTCTCTCTCCCACACACACCACACACACACACACACACACAAACACAGCGTGAGCGTGCTGGACGTGTCGGTTTTCTTTCACAACACCGTCACCCGGCAGCCAATCACAGCCGGGGACTTGGCTGGTGACGTTAGTCGACGTTTCAAATGGGCGGGGCGGTTAAATTTACCTGCCAGTCAACAGGCAGCTGATATTTTATCTGTGCAGTGAAGTGATAGATGCAGGAGAGAGAAGTAAACAACAGAGGATGTGTGTACGGACAGTGTTTATTAGAGCAGAGTAATACCTTATTTCTCTCTGAGAAGAAAGTACATCACAGCGCGAGACTGCATAGTAATTAATAATAAATATGCACCTAACAAAGCATATAAAAGTGCAAATAAGTTCCAGATGTTACATGTTAAACATTTTGTAAACATTATGTAAGAAATTAACAAAATACACCTTGCAATAATACTGTTAGTGTGTACTGAGTTATTAACCCAAGTCTAACCAGTCAGGGCCACCAGAGGGACCCCAAGAGAACTTGAAAATTTCATTTATTTATTTATTTATTTATTTGTCGGTGAATGTTCTCATTTGTCCAGGTCATTGTGATCTCAAGAAAAGATTAAATCGAAGGCAACTGGACTTATTTATATGTCTTTGAAGACGTTTCGCCTCTCATCCAAGAAGCTTCATCAGTTCGTGCGTGTCAGACCAGTCCGAGCTAGTCTGACTAGCTCAGTCTAGTCCGACTAGGTCAGACTAAGCTTCTTGGATGAGAGGCGAAATGTCTTCAAAGACATGTAAATAAGTCCAGTTGCCTTCGAATTAATCTTTTTTTGAGATTTATTTATTTATTTATTTAGTTAGTTAGTTCTATGTATAATTGTCAACGACAATCATATAAAAAAGCACAATATTATGTTAAAGGTTTGTTGTTTTTCATGTTTTCTGTGTTCAGGATATTTTGGATGGACCTGGAACATGTCTCTGTGACATGCCGGAGACATGGTCCCCCAAGTCTATATAAGTCCCATGAACTGACACATGAACGACACCACTTCCCCCTCCCCTCACCCTCCCCAACAGTCAGTTACAAACCAGCGACTCTCTCAGTCCAAATCAGCCCAGCAGTTCACTTCAGCTCACTTCAGGTCGAAGAACCTAACACAGAGGACAAAACCCTGTCCGGTCTCTGTCCTCTGGCTCCGGTGGCTCAAACATGGCTGGACATCTCCGATAAAGCTGCTAGATGGAGCATCCATGTTTCAGGTTGTTTTCAGGTTGTAGTGGTATTTAATACTAAGGCAGCGGGGAAAAGTGCTCAGTTTTTCATGATTTTGAAACCTAATTTTATATACTTCACAATTTTTTTAATCACTCAAATTTGGTTGGGTGGTTAATAACACATTCACAACACACTCAGAATACATTTCGTCGTTTTCACAAGATCTCTAATGGGCTGGCTAATACTACTGGTTTAATAAATCCCAGCTGCCTCTGTCAGGAGCTGATGTTATTCACACATACATACCCAGTGACGACCTATTACTCTGAATGTTAACGTGCAAAATCAAGACCAGTCTTATGAGTTTGCTACTTGTAGCAACATGTAAAATATAGCTGATCCCTGCTGTTATGATGATTTTCATGGTGGTGCTGCAGCAACCATCTGAAGTTTAAAATTTTGAAAATTCAGAACAAATCCATGTGTGTGCTGCCACTTTGCAACTTTCACAAATCTGTCACGGGCATAGACAGATGCTTTGAGTTGGCAGGAATTATTAAGTTAATGATGTTCATCTCTCTGTTTTTCCTAAAAACTGCAAAACTGACAAAATCGATCTATCATTAACTAAGCTGACACCAAGCTGGTTACATCAGAAACAAACCTAATGGCGACATGCACATGTTGATAAAGGCAGTTCATACTGGGCACAGTATGAAGATGGGCATCTCCACTGAGCAAACACCTCCACAAGAGGGCAGAATTACATTTGTTGATGGATTTTCTCAGTTTAGAAAGTAAGTTGTGTGAAAATTACTAAATAAAATGCAGGAATCAATCATGAACTGCAGAAAAAGGACCTTTGCATGCCATATTCTATTATATACTGTCTGTATATGACAATATTTGTTTACATGTGTAATTGAGAAATATTTATAAGAGAAATTTCCTATGCTTCCCAAATATGTGCCTTGCAAGATTATCTGAATGTTGAAGCAAACTTTGCTTTTTAATTAAAAGTATAAAATAACTTGTCAGAATATGTCAGTAGTGCAAGTTTACCCAAATATTATGAAACTAAAACAATCAGATATGATCAGTTTTGGAAAAGTACTCAGGGGAATCTCTCTTTGGTGCAACTGATGGTTTTTATAAGGAGTCACAAACCAAAAAGACTGCGTACCACTTGTTTATTGATATTTATAAAAATGCATTAATATGTTAAAGTACAAGTAGCCTCAAACTGTGCTTGAGTACAGCACTCGAGTAAATGTACATATTACATTGCACCACTGTAAATCACCACCATTTTAAAAAGAAAGTCAAATTATGGCTCAAGGAAAATGTGAAACTGCAGCTTACCAGCCTAGTTAAAATTTGAACACAATATTTTTGATTATTCTAATGTTTTGCTTGGATTGATCTGATTGATTATAGGTATTTTTCGGGCGTTTGTGCGTTGTTTGTCCCCAAGTCACCTGGACTCTTGCATCAGTGCTGACAGGACCATCACATTGAATTCTTTGATAACATATGATGACATTCTTGACTGGGGCAGTTTTGCAACAGGTGACAAGCTTAATACTGGCACCATAAATCACTCGTATGTTTTATCTTTTCCGCATTTCACAACAATCATAAATCAACACTGCGTGGACGTGAGGTTCAAAATAAGTGATTATCAGAGCACAAAGTAGTATGACCTGTTTTTGTTCTACATATGTTACGTATCTTAGCATATGTGGGTTACCTGTGTGTTTGTACGTGTTTTGACCACCCTGACAGACCTTTTGGTATTTATATCTCAGTCTCAGAGTTCCCTTCAATGTGGCGAAAGCCAAGCAGTTTGATGTCATCAAGGTCACTCAGTTTTTCATGTGCCTGATTTATTAGTAAGCTTCCAATTGATATGGTCAAATATTACGAGGAAGGAGGCAGCGGAGGACAATTATTGACTAATCATAAACAGACTAATCATTAGCTTCTGAAATTATGAACATGCCTATCTGACTTTGACCCCAATCTACATGTTTCCTCCGGTCCCAGCAGACATAGTCCTCAAGCTTTAATCTTTATTCAAGGAGTAAGGCTGCTTTATTTCATTTTGTTATCGTCAACAAATCCCATGAAAACACCAAAACTGATGTCAGTCTGTTTCAAAGTTTTCTGTCTTGCAGCGGCCGTGGGTTCGACCACCGCACGTGGCCCTTTGCTGCGTGTTATCCCCCCACTCTCTCTCCCTGCTTTTGTTTTCAAGAAAACAGGCTTAATGTTACATTGATGGACAATTGACAGTTATAAACAGTGATCATCTTGCAGTGGAGGATTCGTCATTGCTTTTTAATGTCAGTTCACAATTTTTCACACATCTTGTGCTCCTGCGGCCGGCCTGAGCTTTCCTCGGGAGAGCCTACTGAATATGCAGCGTGGCTCCCCAACTTGATGTTTGGACTGCTGTACTCATTTTCATTTTTGCTCCTTTAAAGTGTAGTAAATGTCCATTTCTTTGTCAGTACAGGGACTCAAAAAGGAAAGTGTCTTCAAAATAATTTGAAATATGACTGATTTTCTCATTTTCTTACCTGTATATGTTCTTTGTATGCTTGTTCCAGATGCGACATGTACATTGAGTGATGCACTCAAATTCAAAAGGACATTGTTTTATGGCTGCAATAAATGCTAAAGACGTTATGCATCATTTTATATTCTTTCCCCTGTAATTCAGCATGGCGTATATTGCATCTGTGGAAACTTGGTGATCTATGACACACGGTTCTCTGGTTTGAACATTAATTGTTTTTGTGATCGAGGAGGTGTGTGTGTGTGTGTGTGTGGCCTACATGCTCACCTGCCTGTTTGTGTGCTCTGTGACTTAAGATGAAGACCTCCATCAAAACATCCTTTTTATCTATGTACATGCAAGGAAAAAAGTGCTTTGTTGAACCCATTTTCACGGTCTAACAATAACAGCTTCCGTTAAAAGCGTTCAGTCGCTATTAAACAGCCATAATGACACAATAAAACAAAGAGTCCTTGTTCCTTTTAACACATTGCTATTTCCTCTTCCTGATGAAATGCCAGGGTGTGTTAAGATGGGAAGCCTCTTCACATGGAGCTGTAATGGGACTGAATGGCTGTGTGCCTCAAGCCAACCATGCTATTCCAACGTCATACGTGTGTGTTTGTTTAAAACGTTTACGACCCTGTAAGGTGGCAGCCAGACAGGAAGCTGCTGATGTACTGTACTGGAAACACAGAAGTTTTGGTTGGAAATGTTGAGCGTGAGGACAAATGTGCATTAGTGTTGTTTGTTTTGCGTGGTAGAATCACATAGCGTAATAATATAGTGGGTTTTGGTGTTAACTGCAAGTTTATTGGAAATGAAATAGCACAATACATGTGTTTCTGATCTTTCACATGCTGTTTCTCCATGTACGCAGCGGAGCATTAGGAGAGACGGTAAACCTTTCTGACAAATATGTGACATTCTACAGAGAGGAAAAGATCATTTATGTTCACTTGCACAAGTGTCATGCACATATAGGATTTATTTGATTTATGATTTTTTTTAAACTCTTATCAGCAGAGAAGCAAAGAGCATAAAACAGCGTGAGAGAGTAAATTCAGTCACGGGGTGATAAAGTCTGACACAAACAAGATTTAGGACTAGTAACAGGACCACAGTGTGTTTATAGACTATGTGTGAAGAGGTAGATTGATAATGAAACCACAGATCAAAATATAATAATACTGTAAAAACTGTTAAAGATACAGCATATGCATCTAACATGTCATCGTAAAAATGTTTAAGGTAATAGAGTGATTACATTGTGTGCAGTAAACAATTATTCCACCAAAAATAAATAAATAAATGTCACTTTTTCTTGATGACTTAGTGTTTGTTGATGGATGTGTAGAAGTGATCAGTTTAGAGCCACAAAATAAGGAATGTGACACACTGATGAATTTACCTTAAAGAAACACTGTGTGGGATTTTAATTAAATTCAGAAAGGAACAGAGTGAAAATGTAAAACAACAAATATATATCTAAATTTATACCTACGTATATACCCAGGAAATGATTCTGTAAGTCATTTTTTTTATTTAGGTCACATTGAATGTAAACAGTAGCAACAAGATAGTGAGGATGGTGAACATCCTCTCATAAAAAGTTCAACGTCTGGGAAACATCTCCATCTACTGTAACTGTGTTTAAGCATGAAGCATTATCAATGAAAAACACGAGTCTTCCTCCTCCTCCTGCCAGAGTCTTACATGTTGCATCATGTCAGCTCCAGTGCGATTTGCCTCTCAGGTGCGAGAGCTCCTGGAGCTGTGGAGCAGATCTCTCTGTGTGGTCAGAACAGTCTCTGGTTCCCTGTTGTCTGGCCAGCCTGTAAGTCCAGTTTTGTCTATCTAATTTTCCTGGCTGGGCATTATCAGCAGCAGACTTAAGCCCAGTTGTAGCATGGCTCTTATCCACTCACCTCTTCTCGTCCTGGGGTGGTCACAAGGGGTCGTGAATCCAGCTGATCTGACTGCAAACTCCAAACCCCACGTCTTCATTTTCCAAAGCCTAAGAGTGTATCTCTGTCATAGGTGATGCATGTTGTGGCAATAAAGCCAAAAAGGCTGAAAATAAGCAAAGTTTGAAGGAGCCAGCATGTGCAGTCATTGCTGTAGCAATATCAGAATACATTTTATTGCGCACAAGTTTGTTTTACGAGTAAAACATCAAATTTTCACACGGTCAGAGAAAGTAAAATCAAGCATCCAGTTATAAAATCTGCACAATGCACACTCTGCACTCCTTTATCTATTTATTGAATGAAGCTGACTTGATGATATTAAAATTACAAGTTTAAAAGCTTTTGGGGAGCTTTGTGGTGATTCAAAGACTCGGTTTGTAAAGTTGACAGGCTGTTTCATTGCTCTGTGTATTTTGCCACAGCTAAAAAAAACCTTCTCTCATCAGCTAACCACCACATCATGCTGTCACATGGATTATCTTTAATAAGTGCGCCAACTAATATAAAAATATATTTATCATTCCCCTTATTTATGATTCCTCATTGAAAAAGTATCCCTGTGCATTTTTTTTTGTAAGTTCCTCTCTTACACTGACTGACAAAGGAAGAAAACAACAACAACACAAAACTAACGCCTGGACTGGAAGAATGTCAGTCGACTGAGGGGTCTCCAACTAGTGATTTGAATCTTGGACTTTCAGGGGGGAGCCCTAGTAGGATTTAGTGTCATCTAATGGCGAGCTTGCAGAGTGCAATCAACTGGGTACTGCTCACCTCACTCTCCCCTTCCAGGTCTGTAGGAGAACCTAAGATGGCCACAAAACTTGGGAAAACACAAAAGGCTGTACCTAGAGCCACTGTTTGGTTTGTCTGCTCTGGGCTACTGTAGAAATATGGTAGTGTAACAGTGTGAACAGAGTGAGAGCTACAGTTTTGAAGATGTCAGAAATATTTTAATGCTTTTGACGGCGACTTTAGTGGCTCTCTTGCACACAGAGAAATAAGAATAAATATTTCTCTTTGCAGTCTACACTTTTGATTTGATTTAGTGTTGTTTTGGAGGAAACTAAGTTGGTTTTCTCAAAATGAGGTGACACTGCTTTATGAGCAGTTTGGCCAAGACTTTTACAGGCTTAATCCACCCTGCTTTTATAGCAGACAATATTTATCAGCTCCACACAAGCCTTCACTTTTATGGCTTCCTGTGACCTTTGCCCCTCTCACTATGCAAGCTTTCCCCTGCCTCTGCTCTAAACAAAAAGTCCTCAGAATGTATCAGACTGTGTAAAAAAATAAAAGGCAAAATATTAGTTGTAACTTGATCCCACAGTTTACATAGATGTTTCTTTATTTGTTGCCAATCTACAAGTCTGGCTACAATTAATCTGCTGTGGTCAAATGAATGAAGATACTGTGCTTTATTCAGGCTCCAGGCAGATTTTACCGACACGGTCACTGCAGAAAAGGAGATTTGGGAATAATCTTTGATGTTATTCAGACAGGAGGTAATGTGGAGGCAGGCCTTAACTTCATGTTTACAAACAGGATGAATTATGTACGTTCCGGTACGTTTCTGAGTTGGTCCAGATGGAGTGTGGGAGTCTTTCCTGCCCTGCCCTCCCTCTAACTGGTGCACCGACTGTCACTTGACAGTTGTTCATTAACGAATAGAGGACAGGTAGACCAGCCCCGTACCAAGGTGGAGGATTATTGATCTCAGGCTTTCACAGGAGGAACAACTGGCGTGAAAACTACGTTTTTTTGTCTTCAACTCATGTTTTCTTTTGTATTTTCTAAAAACAGTTGGGTGTAAGATTGCAGTTAAAAGTGTATTTCCTTCTCTTATCTGGATTCTGGACAGTGATACAAGAGACAGGGTTGACTTCTACTTAGAAGAGCCCTCTTCACTTCTCTTTTTGGATTCATGCCATCGGTGGACAGGATCTGTTCTGGTGGACAGATGTAAAAGTGTGCCTTCAGCCTCCTCTTTACCTGAACAGAGCTATATATTGTTTTGACATGTAGAAACTGTGGAGAAGACTCAAATCTCTGAGGGAAAAGGAAAATCTCAAGGATCAAGATGTACAGCTCACACACTTTACTTTATCTGGGAATGCTGGTAATGGCGGTGGTCGCCAACAAGATGCTGGAAAAGTGTATAAGAGGGAACCATAAATACACTATGAATGTTGTACTGCTGGAGGATAACACTTATGAGTGGAGTCGGCCGTATGTGGAGGCGGCCGTGAAACGAGCCATCGAAGAAGACAAACTGGAGAACGATAAATACGGTATGGAGCGGTAGTTCCTTATTGAAGCTGAATGGAACTTCCAGATGATAGCAATTTTATATAATCTGCAAATTATTTTGCTTTACATCAGTCCATGAAAAACAAATGATCTACAAAATTAGAAAAACTAAGATAATGTAAAAGTAAAAAACAACAAATGGAAATTAAGAATGTGAGACACAACCAATGTAAACTTTAATCAAGTATTATGGAAATCAGATCAAATCAAAAGCTGTAAGTCAAGTAATAGCAGTCCTAGAAACCATTAAAACAGAGAACTACAAGTCAAGATGGCTGGTTAGAGGGTATGAACTAGTTTCTCTACATCCTGTTGAGCAAAATGAGGTTAAACCTCACCACTGAAGTGTAAATGATAATAAGAATTTTGGTGGTAATAAGGAACTAAAATGTAATTTTATATGAAAATGAGCCCAAGAAGTGTATTTCTATTTATTTATTTATTATTATTGAATAGATCTCTTTTAGACGTTGTTAATTCAGACTTTGGATGAAGCTTTTTACAGGTGAATAAAATAACCTTTTTAAACAGATTCACAAAATGATTAGGCTTTTACTTTCAATTTTGCATATTAATTTGTCTACATTTTATCCACACTTTAAAGACATGCAGCCAGTGTGACAGGGGTATTTCTTAAAGATTTTGAATATGGGGCACAGGCAAGGACGCGGGGTTGGGTCATCTTGGAAATGTTTCAGTACTTGTGCTGACATGATACTTGATTTTGGCACTGTTTGACCTGTTTTTTCGGTACAGAACTTTGAAAAACGTGAGCACATTTTCAAAGGCTGTACAATGTACATTTTTCATTTAACAAAAGAAACCAATATTCTCACTTCTTGAGTTTCAAATGTTTTCTTAACACAAGCAGTCATATAAGAACTTTGCCTAAACAGCAGACCACTGTTCGACAACCTTTATCATCAAAAGAGCCGTTTTTGACCGAGAAAGAAGAGAAAATCTGCCTGCAGCCACAACTATTAAATTCTCTACTTTCCTCTGAGACTTTTTCTTTTTTGGACATGCCATCTATAGCTAGCACAGGGAGACTTAAGAATAGTCGCCGGCAAAATCTAAAGGAAAAGGCGCTGAGCAGTAGACGTATAGGCTATAAAGCACATTTCAGTTGGCGAAATACTGAAGCATTTTCTTTTATTCGATGTGTAGGCTACACATTTTTACAGTTGGAGATTTTTAAGACCTTTAACAATAGATGAAAATTAAAATGTAAAAAAAAAAGTAAATTAATTTCCATATGATCTTTTTTCATAGCCAAAGGGAGCCACTGGAGAAGGTCTAAAGTGCCGCTGGACTAAGAAAGAATTCAGCTAAATAGAGTAGTCTATAACTAGAAACATTTTGATTTAACCAAAAAAGTTTTGGTTTAATACCCAACTCCACATACATAAAGGGCTTCTGGTTATTGTATATGTAGTGGTTGTTCTTCAGGCAGATGCATGAAGCAAAAAAAACTTGTTTGAGCCGCTTAAAAGAATCTTCTCATACAGTGTCCTTGTCTAACTAGTAAACATCTAGAAACATCTTTTCTATATGCTGGTAGGATAGCAAACAAGCATTTTTTCCCCAGAATATTCCTTTGCCAAGTTTTAGACCTCAAAAATAGGGAGGAATTTTGTGTTTCAGAGACGTTTCCTGTATTCCGGTGTCTTTTAAAGAATGAAAATAACATTAATAATAATAAGTACACTGCAACAGCATTTTTATGTTGAATAATTTTACTTTACTTTCAGTTCTCAGGAAAGAATACAGAATAACTCATCCCTCTAGCATGAACTAAATCTTTGACACTAATATTCATAAGTTTTCTTTAGTTAATTTAGTTTTTGCCCCCATTGCTAAAAGACAATTGACGTGGCAGGTTTCAAAAAACGCTTGCTGCTTTCCTCTAAAACTTAAGAGATGGGAGTTCTTCCTAGGGAGTCTGGTTTGGGGTAGCTGTATACTGTAGCTGTAGACTTTGAGAGTCGTATAGAGCTTATACATGTACAGTGTCAGAAACAGAAATGAAATGGAAATGAAATGAAATTAAGTTCTACTTGTCAACCAAACATATATGTGACTTCACGCTTTGAAAGTGTTCAGATGACTATGACTCTCTGTGGGAGGAATCAAAGGCTGCATTCAGACCTGTGGGCGATAAATCAGTCTAATCTAATCTGACAGCCCAAACAGATTAATGAGTTCATTTTTAATATTAATAACTCTTATCTTCTTTCCATGACCTAAGGTTTAAACTTTACTTTGACGGCCAACTACAACGGGTTCAACACCACCATGTACAACCGGCAGGGCTGTGGGAGCAGCAGCTGTGAGGGTGTAGCAATTCTCAAGAAGCTTCATGTGAGTGTGAACAGAAGATGACAAGATATAAGATGTCTGAAGAGTGTTTAAAATGTGTCTTTTAGTGAAGACATTAAGGTCAAATTGAGTGTTGCCGTAAAAATAATTTAAGCTTGAAGATTTTGAATAAATAGCTTTCTGACATGAGAGCGAGAATCCAGAAGCTCAGTCTCGTTTCCTGCATTTACTTCTTATCTCTGTTTTGATTTTTTGAAGTAGGGT
The DNA here is from genome assembly GCA_034769285.1 of Lutjanus argentimaculatus. NCBI lineage: Eukaryota > Metazoa > Chordata > Actinopteri > Lutjaniformes > Lutjanidae > Lutjanus > Lutjanus argentimaculatus. The sequence goes on along the minus strand of JAWZSL010000024.1, from coordinate 10,491,644 downwards.
TGTCTGAAGTAGTTATCCATAGTCAGTGTATTACTGACCATAGACAGCAGTCAGCATGGCCCCTGTTTGGAGAAGTAGCAGGAGTACTGGCATTGGAAACTAACCAATGTATTGCTGTGGACAGAATCAGCAGGAAAATGTATTTTAGCCACCTAAAAAAAGAGGCTGACCTAAAAAAATCAACATGAGTTTAAGCATACGCTATATTTTAAATATTTTCACTGCTGATTTTACAAACTGGGGTGTGCCATTTATTGCAGGTTCACTGACAATGGATAGGTATCTCATACAACCACTTAAAAAATCTGAACTATCACTTTAATGGTGATAAGATGTAAGGGATTAACCTGATCCATGTTCATAGTGAGTAATAACAAGTTCCCGTTTGATAGTTTATGTCCTTATTGTTCCATGACAGGATGCAATGAACCTTGGCAGAGGTACCGCTGTGGTTTCACACAGAATAAAAGCATGTTTTGTCTCCTTCTGCAGAATAATGGTGAAGTTGGATGTGTGATGCTGGGACCTTCCTGCACTTATGCCACCTTCCAGCTGGTGGAGTGAGTATGACTCTCCTTCTCCTTTATTATATAAACAACTGACTGATTTTTTTCTTTTCACACCCTGTTATCTGCTGTTATCTCAGTGATGAAATTGGCCTGAGCCTGAGCATTCCCGTCATCTCTGCTGGGAGCTTCGGCCTCTCCTGTAACTACAAGCCCAAACTGACCCGAATTCTGCCTCCGGCGCGCAAGGTCTCAGACTTACTCTACCACTTTTTGGAGGAAACCTTGCCATTTAAGGATAAATGGAAGAAAGTCTATGTCTACAAGAAGTCCAGCAATGTAACTGAGGACTGCTTCTGGTAAGACAGCTCAGCTGCAGTTCACCTGACCGACCTGTCTAGCTTCATTCAGCGCCACGGCATGTGCCATCTTTTTGTTTTATTTGCCTGCTTTTGTCACAGGTACATCAACGCATTGGAGGCAGCCTCTGCCAACTTTGCCAAAGAGGTCAACAGAAAGATGCTGCGCGGGGAAGACAAGCTGCTGAAAGCCCTTACTGATGTGAAAAGACACAGCAACAGTGTGTATTTTGTTTGAGTTACATCTCAGACCACTAAGCATTTCTTTCATAATAGTCACAACATGTTAGCATGTTAGCAGCATGTCTCTGGGATGGCAATGTTTATTACTTAGTGTGTTAGTCCACACTGAATTATCTTAAAAACTGGTAAATGGATTGCCAACAAATTTTATACAGATGTCCATGGTTTTTCAAGGATGAATGCCACAGACTTTGCTAATCCCCTCACTTTTCCCTTACTGTAGCTCAGGTTATGAATGACATTTCATAGAAAGCTACAGTGGCAGGAATTCTGTTCTGTCATCAGCGCGAGAGCTGTGTTTCAGTTTGGTAATTTAATGTTAATGTTAACACACCTGCTCAGATTAGATTAGACTAGATTAGATTAGATTACAATAGATTAGATTAGATCAGTCTTTACTGTTTCCCTGGGGAGGAATTTGTCTTGGGCATTCAAGAGAACACAGCTGACATAACACAAATGTACAATTGAACCACAGTTAACCTGTAATAAGTAAACCCAGATCTAAAAGCACCAGAAGATACACACCAGGAGTGTTGCACAAATGCCCTATCTTACTAGGCTACTACTTACCATCAGCATGTTAGCATTATCATTGTGAGCATATTAGCATGCTGAGATCAGCATTTAGCTCAAAGCACTACTGTGCTGCTAGTATGGCAGGAGACTCTTAGTCTTGTTCTATTAAATTGTGTTGCTTCATACAGTCATTCTTCATACAGTCAATGAGTTTGTTGTAAATGTTTTAATATACAGCATATGTAGCTCCAGCAGTAAGAGTCAATCTGTACCAAACTTATGATGTAGAGAGAAACACTGAAATATTAAAAGGAGAAGAGTTGTGTTAAATGTGTAGTGCAGCTCAAACATTTCCCTTCTTGTTATAGTGAAACTGATGTATTTATTTCAGTTTTCATCTTATGTGGGGGCCCTGACGACATTGTTTCAATAAAGGATAAAATGGGCCCGATTGACGAGGACATCATGTTCATTCTGCTCAATATTTACAAGTAAGCCTGTCTATGAGTTTTACCATTTTGCCCATACACTGTAGCCATGAAGGTTCATGAGTCTTTTCAATGTAAAGCAAGGAATCAGAACATACTGTGAAACCTGAGGTGTGATATTTTGAATGTGTAGAAGTTCACAATGACACCCTTTGCCTTCCTCCAGCCCTGACTATTATGTCAACACAACGTCCAGAAAGGGTATGGAGGACGTACTGGTGGTCACTCTGCCACAGAGGAACTTTGACTATGGATTAAATTCAACATACAACGATACGGTGAGCAGCAACGTGAATACCCAAACAAGACTGTGCAAGGAAACAGCTCTTATATAACTGTTAACTCTTTGTAACTAACTTTCTATCTAATGGGCAGATAAATGATTACGTGGCTGGGTATCATGATGGGGCACTGCTGTTTGGCAAAGTGCTCAGAGAGCAGATGCTCAGTCAGCGACGTAACAAGGGATCCACTGACGTGCCTCTGAGTGACAACCCCTTTGGAAATGTCTCCTTTTACGGTGCGTATGATCTGTGATAACTCCAAGCCATTATATGGTGTTTATACACTGCCTGGCCAAAAAAAAAAAAGTCACCACCTGGATTTAACTGAGCAAATTGGTAAGAGCCTTCCACTGGATGATTACTGCAGTGATTAATATGTTTCAGCTGGCAACAAGTCATTTAGCCCTAACTGATGCAGTGAGTAGCTTCTCATTTCAGATCACTTAAACGTTTGGTGAAATCAAATCATAAAAAAATCAACAGAAGGACTCATGGCTATGTTTAATAGTGAAAGTAAGAACATTTCAACACGCACAATGCAAAAAGAATTCAAGGGACTGAGCTGTGTAGTCTTAAGAAAACCACTTATCAGTGAGACTAATCGGAAAAAAAGGCTTCAGTTTGCTAGGGAGCATAAAGATTGGTCTCTGGAGCAATGGAAAAAAATCATGTGGTCTGATGAGTCCAGATTCACCCTGTTCCAGAGTGATGGGTGCATCAGGGTAGGAAGAGAGGCGGATGAAATGATGCACCCATCATGCCTAGTGCCTGCTGTACAAACCTCTGGGGGCAGTGTTATGATCTGGGGTTGTTTCAGTTGCTCAGGTCGAGGTTCAGCAACATTATGTGCCCAAAAAATGAGGTCAGCTCACTACCTGAATGAACAGGTTTTTCCATCGGTGGATTTTTGATTCCCTGAGTGCACAGGCATAATCCAAGATGACACTGCCAGGATTCATCACACTCAAATTGTGAAAGAGTGGTTCAGGAAGCATGAGACATAATTTTCACACATGGATTGGCCACAACAGAGTCCATTTAGAATCTTTCAATTGAATTCTTTGGGATGAATTCAAGATCTTGGCGAAAATTTAATGCAACTCTGGACAGAGATAAATGTTGTGACATAGACGGTCCAATGAAATATTAGAGTGTGTGACTTTTTTTGTTGACCAGGCAGTGCAGGTAAGCCTCGTACAGCCTTCATGAGTGAGGTTGTAGTGATGATGGGTCAGGCAGCCAAAACAAAGATCTGCTTAAACTGTTCTGTTATATTCAAATGTTACAGGTTAAGGGCCATCAGCTCCAACAACTATAACGAAAACTATAACTATAACCAATGATAATGATTTCAGAACTATATTTTTTATAGTTATAGTTACGGTCTTTGGTATGGATGGTCCTTTAGATCAATGTCTTGCTTAACTGTAGCAGAAAAACACATTGGAGCACAAGACAGGCAAATACAGTGGGTGGGGGTGTTATAGTTGTTGTAGCTTCCATATTTGTGTATTGGTCAAAACCACAGGTCATGAGAATTGTAATATTCATAGTTCATGTGTTTGGAGGATCACTGATTTATGCTGTTCTGTGATCGTAAAAACAGTTTGAGGTGGTTTTGCATGACCTAGCACAACAAATAAAATATGTAAATGCTGTACATTATTATCTGTCATTTTCACACATTGGCCCCAGCCCAGTTCAGTATAATATGAAAATCAACTTGCAGTGAACATTTACTTGCCTTTGTTGCCCGGTAACACAGTCATGCAGTACTGTAAAATGTTGATGATGCTTGTAGTTAGATTAGTCAGTTAATGGATTAGATGGGTAATTGTTTAAATAACCCAGTAATCATTTAAGTTATTTTTCAAGCAAAAATGCTGAACACGAGACGGATCCAGATATTCAAATGTTTAGAGGTGCTGCTTTTTCCTTATCTTACATCATGGAGAACTGAGTATCTTAGGGATTTGAAAAGGCCACCTTGGAATCAAGAAAATAGCAATGATAATGAAACTTAACACTTTGTATTTAAAAGCAACTAAACTGTAAATTATTGCACTTGTAATATTAATAATATATTCAATTAAAAATGCTCTCTTTGTTTTGCATGTTTGCTTCGAGCAGGGATGGGAGGACACTACGTGCTCGATGAGTACGGTGACAGAGACGTTAACTTCTCCATCATTTACACATCAACCATCACTGGAAAGGTGAGACTACTGTCCATTCAGCAGTTCGCTCAGTCAATGTGAACATTTGTTTTTATACTCTGCCTCTCTGTCTCTCCAGTATGAAACCCTGGTGGTGTTTGACACATCCCAAAATAAAACCATAATGATAAACACTAACCCTGCCCTGCCCTGGCCAGAGGGTCGGCTGCCTAAAGATGTGCCAGATAAATCAGATGGTAATGCACGCACACACACACACACACATGCACACACACACAGATGTAGATTCTAGTGGTGCTAGGCTTGGGGGATTACTTTAAAAATGTACTCTGATATAATTATTGATTACCTATTAATATTGATGACCTATTACCTAATGTAGTCAATAACCTAATCCAAGTATCATAATATGTAAGTGATGTAACTTGATTACATTAGCCAAAATTAATGTTTTGTGTTCGTTGTAGGTTTACTGATTGATTGTGCAGGTATTCCTTCCTTTGTTACACACAAATGCATGTTCAGGTTAACAGCAGTAGCATTTAATTTTATGCTATTTGTATGCTATTCATACTAGACACTTAAACTTCAAGTAAACTGCTTTAAACTTATTTCAGTCTGGGACTTCTGTTTTTCTTACACACCATCCTGGTCACCAGCATCACCACCTACAGTGCCTAAATATTTTTCAGTAGTAGCAGTCGTAGCAGTGTTGACACATTAGCTAGCTAACTGGATTTCTGTGTAGCTAATGTTAGCAGTTGGTCTGTGTAATTATCTCAAATACATAATAAATAATGACGTCACCGTGCACATCTAGTAGAGTTCTTTCCACAGCGTGGAGAAGCTCTGACACAAAGAGTAGAGAAGTAATTTCTGAAGATATTATTTTCTTTATTCCAGATCAATGCTGTAAATGCTGTCTTTTGTCAATGCCACTGGGTATGTGTGTGTATGCTTACAGGTTTAAGTATGCAGGATGTGATTATGATCGTTCTGAGTGTCAGTGTCGTCGTGGTGACAGCCATCGCTCTCATCTTCTACCGGTAAAAACAGCAGACACATTTCACAGCAATGTCATGTGGGCTATGTGTAGAATTTCAGCTGATTTTGAGCTGATTCTGAGACGGGGAATCAGTTGAGGAACAGGTGATGACTAAATTGCTAGTGACAAAACTGCGACTTTAATTGAAACTCAAGAAAAAGACAGTAAGAATCAGCTTTTCCTTCAGGTCTACATTTGGTCAGCGAGCCATATAAAGCTATAATGTGATTGGATCTACTCAGAAAGCAAGAATCAAATATCCTTTGTAGTCATTATGTATCTATTTACTGTATATGTATGTGTGTGTGTGTGTGTGTGAACAATGTTAGGCAGAACAGGAAAGAGCGTCTTTTGCAGAAGAGGTGGTCTCATATCGACCCAAATCTGATTGGTCCGCTGGATGAGAAGGAGGTCTCTCTGAAGGTAAACAGCCTTATCAGTCACCTGTTTCCTGATCAGGGGTTATCAACCCTTTCTTACCTGAGAGCCAGTTTACGAAGATGAAGATGTGCAAGCAGCCTTTGTTAACATACATGTCACTTATTTTCAATTTATGCACTGATAGTTACACTATTATTAGTAAGTTTGACTGCAACAGTTTTTGTGGACAGAGACAAGTCTTTAATCCTGGATAATAGTGTCTGTATTCAGCAGTCTATCACACAACATCTCTGTAGTATTGGTTCAAAGCTCCTCTATTCTCCATCTGTGAAGTGGTTTTCCGTGGTAAACCAAAAAATCAAGGCTTGACGCTTTTATTAACAGATTATATTCAAAATGAAGTAGGAGTAAACTATGCCTTCTGCATGTTACTTCATCAGATTTGTCTTCAAATGCCTTTTAATAATGAGGTGATGTTTAGTGGTGTAAATGCACTTAAAAAATAAACAATAATAGGCAATAACAATTATAATTCTCTATATAAATATATTCTATGTATAGCATCACACTGTCATTTTCATCATAGAACTTTTTTGCAGGATTTCAGTACTTTCTTTTACATGATGTGTCCTTGAAATTTGATGAGGTCACATCCATTAAGATAAGGACATGAAATCAGATAACCTGTGGTGTGTGTGGTGTGTGTGTGTTGTGTGTGTGTGTGTGTAACAGATCGATGATGATAAGAGGAAGGACAGCACATTCTTCAATCACCGATGCCGCTATGATAAGAAGGTACCACCATTCCAACTTCAGAAAAAAAATCAATATTTGGTCATAAAGAGAACAAAAAGACAGATGATCATGTCTTTTCACTCATTGTTTTGAGTGTGTTTCGTTTCTCTGTGCTCATCAGCCTGTAATCTTGAAAGAGCTGAAGCAGCCAGACGGAGACTTCACCGAGGACCAGAGGATTGAGCTTAACACTGTAAGATACCTCTGTCAGAGCTCTGTTGTATGATCAAAGACTAATCTCTCTTTAGGAAATCTGCATTTAGTGATGTAATTAAATATAATTTAATCAATATGGAGATGCTTGCTTTCACAAATTAAAATACATAAAATAAAATAAATAAGAAATAAATCTGAGTACTGTCAGGGTCTAGTAAGTAAATTTAATGTTTCTTAATTTTAAGATAGTTTCAAAATTTGGTGCAACAGTTTTTAAAGTTAGACTGTGCTTTAATCTGATTTAGAAAAGAATTCTTGTTGGTGCAACCGAGTGTTATTTTCTGTCAGTTTAGAAAACTGACCTTCTGGCCAAGATTTTGTGCTGTCTTAGTGATCAATGTCTGGCTTTAGATAATTTGTCATTTTTGATGTCAAATTTTGCCCAACCCTTTTTTAACCCCTTCCAACCTCCCTGCCCCTCTCGACCCTTCCTGCCACTTCCTTGCTTCCACATCTTCGTGTTTCAGCTGCTGCGTATCGATTACTACAACCTGACCAAGTTCTACGGCACGGTGAAGTTTGAGTACGGTGTGTTTGGAGTGTTTGAGCTCTGTCAGAGGGGTTCCCTCAGGGTAAGAGCAGACCATCGCTCACACAGTCTCACTATTTTACATTTCCTCCTCATATCATCTTTCCTTATCTATCAATGTATTTATCAGGCTGTAACTTTTTAATAAACAGACAGGTTTTTGACTTTTTAAAATTCAAGCAAAACATCTTAAACTCTTTTAAGGAGAATATGAGTTGTTAGTTTGTTAGTGCAGTAGATCTCAAAATATGTTGAAAGATTTCAGTTACATGTTTTAAATTTTTTGTGCGGTTCCACCAAATTTATTGTAATAACAAGATACAAGATCTTCTTGAACCTTTTCTTTATTTTAACATGAACTGCTGTGTTAACTTGAATTAAATACCTCAAACATGCATCACAACATAATCTTATCTCTATTTGTATTTAAAACTAGATCTGGATCCACATGCAAAAGCAAACAAACAAACCATAAAACCCAACTAAAACAAAAAAGATTGAATTTCTTTTATCAAAGAAATAGTTTGGATTTTTAAAGTAGGGTTCTATAAGGTACTTATCCATAGTCAGTGTATTAGCTTCAGTAGATGGCAGTCACACCCCCAGTTTGGGGAAGCAAGCAGCAGTAGTTCTGCTGTGGACAGAGCACATTTTAGCCACCTAAAAAGGCCCATGACAGAAGTCAATATGACTTAAACTTACACCATCTGGGTGGACGTTTACCTCAGTTGGTAGAGTGTCCAACCCATGTATGGAGGCTGTTAGTCCTCTGCAGCGGCCGCTGGTTCGACTCTTGCCTTCGGCCCTTTGCTGCGTGTCATCCCCGCTCTCTCTGCCCGCTTTCCTGTCTCCACTTTAGCTGCACTATTGAATAAAGGCAAAAATGGCCAAAAAAAAAAAAAAAAAAACTTAAAAAAAAAACAAAAAAACCCCCAAACTTACGCCATCTTTAGAGGACAACATTTTGACTGCTTTACTTTGCTGTCAGAGCCTTTTCTGACATAGAACCGAAGTTAAACCAAATATCGCCCACTCCTTTGACAAAAACATTATTTTTGTTTCATAGAACTTGGGAGTTCCTGGTCTACTGCTGCCTAGATTAGTTAGTTTGTTTGTGTTATTGCGTGACATTGCTGAATCCAAACTAATGTTTTAAAACACAGAAGTCACACAATAACACAAACAAACTAACAGATTGAGGCTGTGGTAGATGAACAACTTTGCTGTTATGCAAAAATAAATTTTAAGTTTTTGGCAACTGAGTCTGGCTGGTTTGGAGAGACCAATATTTGGCTTATATCGTAGCGATTTCCCATCAGAAAAGGCTGCCTGATGGCAAAGTAAAGCTGTGAAAATATTCTAAATATAGCATGGACTAAAACTTTTTTAGGTGGCTAGAATTCATTTTGCTGCTGACCCTGTCCACAGAAGTATTCTTAGCTTCCTACACCGGTGCTCCAGCTTCTTTTCCAACTGGGGGCGTGCCGACCTCCATTTACTGTGCAGTACATTACACACAGAATATGGATAAGTACCTCATACAACCCCACTTAAAAAAATCTGAACCATGACTTTAACATAATACATTTAGAATTGTACCATAACTGTATCTTTCTTTATGTCATAGTAATTATTTTGTTCTTTATCTTTCATTCTTTTCTTCTTCTACTTATCTTTAAAGGTATTTATGGCCTTTTTGACCTATTTTGGGAATCTGCAGCACTGCATTCAACTGTAAAACCCCTAATGCCAGCTAGAGTCAAAGTTAAATGTCATGTGCAAACACTGCATGTGATGATGAGTATTTCTGCTGCAATGTGGATCTGCCTTGAGTAACACAGTACAGAATAACATGTTGTTTATGACAGAGCTCAGTGGTCTCCTTTCTCCACTGCTCACAATGACTTCGCTGTTTGATAAGTCTTGGACACAGTTTAAAGAGCACTAATAGAGCACGTGTGCACGTAATGACACACACACACACACACACACACACACACACACACACACACACACATACACTTATTAATAGTTCCATTAACTGAGTGCAGGATGTAAACAGAGTAGTAAAAGTGATAACATATGAACTTCTTTGTGTGTTTTTTTCCTCAGTACATTCTGAATGACAGGGTCTCCTACCCAGATGAAACCTTCATGGACATGGAATTTAAGATATCAGTCATGTATGACATAGCAAAGGTATTTTTTTTTTTGCTCATGTTACCAAAGTTTGTGTCTGCACCATTTATTCATTTAGTGAACTATTTGTCACTTCAGGATTTATTTTCATTCAGTGATATTAATTTAAATTGATTAGTATTTTCTTTATGGATGTGGCCTGATTTCTGTGTTTGATGTGTTTTTAAGTAATTCTATAACACGGGAAATTATTTACTATATAATGTGTTATTATACAGTATGTCAACTTTTCCAGGTATATATATATCCAAAAAGGAAAACAGAATGAAGCAACACAAAAAACAAAAACAAAACAAAAAAAATGAAGCAAAAACAGAAAGACAGTCAATTATACTGCCCAACGTATTATACCAGTGGACCCATATATACTTTAATGTGCTGAGCCCTTACAGACAGGTAAAATTCATTCCAGACTTCATTGAATTTTCCTTTTTCATTATTTATTCAAGCATTCAAAGGAGGCAGTTTCCATCATAAGTTTCACCCACTCAGTGAATTATTGGGTTTTTGTCTTCCCAGTTTTATATAAGAAGTCTTCCTGAAATAATGTCACCAGTTAACATCAAACTAAACTGTGCTTTAGTGACACCCAGTGGTACAAATGTTTTATCTATAAGAAGACGTAACTGATTGGGGCTGTTCAATCCAGTCTCTAAGTTTTCCACAGCATTTATTTCCAAAACAGAGCATTCACATATAGCATGTAACAATGTGCCACTTGCCTCCTAAACTGTTCAACACTTTCTACCTTGTATCAGGTCCATAATATAATATCTATAGCATAATAGTACCAAGGTATAATTGTGTAATGAGTAAATTTACTTATACTATCTCTCGTGGCCCAGCCAGTGTGTGTTTGATGCAGTTTCCTCAGTCTGTTTTGCTCACTTACAATACATTGAAAAGAGAGTAGGTTGACACAACAAATAAACAGTTCTGTACAGCCTCCTGGATTAACCCTCCTGCTCACTACAGTCTTCCTGGTTTAAATCTTCTGCAGGGCATGTCATATCTCCACTCCAGTAACATCGAGGTCCATGGTCGCCTCAAGTCCACCAACTGTGTGGTCGACAACCGCATGGTGGTCAAGATCACTGACTTCGGTTGTCACACCATCCTGAGTCCAGGCAGAGGTGAGCTTTTCATCATTGTTGCTGTCAATTATTGATCTAAACACCAGAGAATACGAGCAACTCAGCTTCTCCTCTCCTCTCGTCACAGATCTGTGGACGGCCCCAGAGCATCTTCGTAAAGATGGGGTGTCTCAAAAAGGCGATGTCTACAGCTATGCCATCATTGCTCATGAGATTGTGATGAGGCGAGCCCCGTTCTATACACATTCCTGCACTAATCCTATAGGTAGGCCGGGATAATTTGACACCCCATTGATAAACAACATGTGATAAATAACAACAACTCTAACAAAAAAAACTGAATTTCTTCTGTCTTCTTTGGTCAAATGTGAGAAAATTAACATTTTGTTTTATTTAAAGAGAAGCTTTTTGTATGAATAATAAATTTCTTTAGCAAACTGGATTATTTGTGTGGTAATCAAAATCAGAATCGTTCAGTCTTGGTTGTCTGAGCCCCAAAACTGTGTCAGTACAAGTTTACAGTAAGACGGGATGTTGATGCAGAACACTGACCACACAGGTACCACAGACTCAGCTATCATCCTCTGTTCTAACTCCTGCCCACCTTGATTATCTAAATGTCATCCAATCCCTCAGAGAAGATCTACAAAGTGCAGTTTCCCAGTGGGCACAGCTTCTTCAGACCTGACCTCAACTTTGACGGTGCATCAGAGAGGGACATCGAAGTAAGGAGGACATTTTCTGTTACAGTAACACACTGAACACATGAAAGATTTGTAAAGTCAAGCTGCTTGACTCATCAAAGTTAAACAAAGAAAGCCATACACTCCCTCCCTCTTTTTCTAGCTGTACCTGCTGATAAAAAGCTGCTGGGATGAAGAACCTGAGCGGAGGCCAGATTTTAAGAAAATAGAGTTAACCCTGGGTAAGATTTTCAGGTACGTCAACACCGCACATTCAGTAATGTTACTTTTAATCATTTCGCTTATATACTACATGGTCAAATATATGTGGACACCAGAGCATTACACCTAGACGTGCAATAGAGGCCAGTCAAGTTCATACACATCAAAATAGGGTCACAGAAAAGAGACAGAAAAGAGCCTTCCCCTAACTGTTGCCACTAAGTTGAAGCACTTATTTATGAAGTGATTTGGGGCCATATAAATAAATGTAGTATTAAGATTTCCATTAATTTGAACAAAGGGTCCCAAACAATGAAAAACATGGATGTCCACATACTTTTGGCCAGATAGAGTATTTAATCCTGATCATTCCTGCTGTGCTATTTTCTTACATGATAATTAAGTCATTAAAGCATAAATAGTGATAGTAATGCAATCTAATTTTTCCTTTGACACAGCAACCTGCACAACCAAGCCAGTGAGACATACATGGACAACCTGATCCGTCGCCTGCAGATGTACTCCAGGACTCTGGAGCATCTGGTGGAGGAGAGAACCTCTTTGTACAAAGCTGAGAGGGACAGAGCTGATCGCCTCAACTTTATGCTGCTTCCTGGGTAGGTTAATGCTCTATCTGCTGATACATTACAGAGGGCTGGAAACAGGGACATGTTTAAAGCTGGACTGATCATTTTGTTTATTTTACAAAGAATCAAATGTGTAATGTGGGGGTCACTCCACCCTACAGGGCTATTTAAGTCTATATTTGTGTATTGTTTTGGTTTTATGGCCCATCAACCCTGCAGCAATACTAGTCAGTTAATATAGTGGAGCATTAAGCAGGTAAGGAGTCAGATAAGGAGAGTGAATTTTGGACTTAAATTTGTCAGGTTGTTTGAAACACGACTCTAAATGAATTATAGGCAACTGTTTTGCTAACATGTTCGCTGTAAAAACCTTTAAAAGGTGAAAATATTCTTATTTTATCTGTTGTGTCTATCACATCTCATAAATACTTTTTGAAACGGGGCGTTTAGATTTAAGAAAGAACTTTCATATTATGATGATTTTAGAGCCCACTGTGGACAAAAGTGGTAAATAGAAAATTTAACATCAAAAATAAAATTATCTAAATAAATAAATATAATCTTGTGCTTCTTTTTATCTGACTAGCATAATAGTCACTGAAACTTTGCAGAGGAAAATGTAAACACAGGCTCCTCTAGTCTGAGTGCTGCACATAGTTTTATATGATTTCAAGGAGAATCCAACCCTGTGGCAGACATTACAGATAACGATATAGAAATGGACCATCTTCTCACCTGACTGTTTCAAAAACTGTGAAAAACTCCTTGTTGTAAGTTTAAGCAAAAATATATGTATTTGTGTATACTACTGTTGAAAACTGACTTTAATCAATTCCCTTCCTCCTTGGTAATCATAGTTTTTGCTCCATGTAGAGCCATCAAGTGTCTGCCTTACAGCATAAGGCACAGCTGTATTTTCATGTACATGTTATTATTCCTGCAGCGTAAATGTAACTGACAGCAATTCTAATCTTAGTAGAAGCCAATTAATTAACATCAGTATTTTCCGCTCTCCCTGTGTCTCCTCAGCCCGGTGGTGCTTTCGTTGAAGGAGACGGGCAGAGTGAAACCAGAGCTGTTTGAAGAGGTGACCATCTATTTCAGCGACATTGTGGGATTCACCACCCTCTGCCACTACAGCACCCCCATGGAGGTGGTCGACATGCTCAACGACATCTACAAGAACTTCGACAGCATCCTTGACCACCATGATGTCTACAAGGTACTTCTGTGTGAAAGTCAGGTCCCTTATAAGCTACCAGTTTAACCAGTCAGTCAAAGAGATGAGCTTTGTTATGGTTGTATCTTGTAAGATAGATTTGGACTTAAACTTGGAAGCAGTTGAAGTTAAATAAAAGTTGGATTTTTTCCATGTTTACAGAAAACAGATAATGTTTTTACTAATAAAGTGATCAATCTATTGTCTCTTAGGTTGAGACAATAGGAGATGCGTACATGGTTGCATCAGGTTTGCCCAAACGCAACGGCGACAGACATGCGGTGGACATCGCCCTCATGGCCCTGGACATGCTGGCTTTTGTAGGGACATTTGAGTTGCTGCACCTGCCTGGCATCCCTCTGTGGATCCGTATTGGTGTGCATTCAGGTAGCAGAAGTTCATAATGAATTTGCCTTATATAATGTTGTTCTGCCCCAAAAACAAAATTGTGTACTTTATGGCAATAGAAATGCATATTTCAAAAGAACCATCCACATGATCATCAAGACAACATAATATGGATCCATAGAAGTGGCATATCATGGTCATTTTGTGACTTATTACAGTTAATATATCACAGATTTCTCCTTTAACTCGTTAAAAATAAAAAATCAGACATTAATGCTTGTTTTTGTGTATTTGTATGTAGGACCGTGTGCAGCAGGAGTGGTCGGGAACAAGATGCCTCGTTACTGTCTATTTGGAGATACAGTCAACACTGCTTCACGCATGGAGTCCACAGGCCTGCGTAAGACACACACACACACATATTTCAACACAGTCAAAGTACGTTGCAGCTTCTCAACTTAATCTCCTCAGAGTTAAAGAGAGCTGAGGGTGTGACTCCCATGATTCTTTCTTATGTCGTCTTTCCAGCTCTGAGAATTCATGTAAGTCAGTCCACCATCAACATCCTGCAGAGGACAGACTGCAAGTTTGAGTATGAAAAAAGAGGAGAGACATACCTAAAGGTTAGCTGCTTTGGCTTTTATGTGCTCATCCTTTCAGGCATTTACATCAAATGTAAACTGTACAGACAGTGGTTACTGCTTTCATTTCCTGTGTGCGTATCCGTGTCCATGTGTCCATCTGATTCACAGGGTAAAGGCAAAGAGATGACATACTGGTTAACAGGAATTGGTGGGGGAAAATACAACCTGCCAACACCACCAACAGCGTGAGTATAACAGTTTCATCTACGTCTACTTCAAATCAAATACTTTTCTGTGATGTGAACACTGACACTTTATGAAAAAGGAAGACATTCATGACTGATGTAATCTGTGTTCAGCTACAATACAACAGTCAGCTTGGTAGAAATCTTTGATGGAACTTTAACAAAATCTGAGAGTCTGTAATTTGTGTTATTTGCCCCTGTTTCACATTGAGTTCAAATTAATACAGAGTGAGTGTCAATTTATGAGTCATTAGAAATCACTGATAATATTTTAGATGTACATGTAGATGTTTATAACAGTTAAACTGAGCAATATGTTCATGGAGCCTGGCAGGCAGTGAGACAGATAGCCACTTAAAAGAACAGTTTACCCCAAAAATCAAAAATACATATTTTTTCCCTCTGGCCTATAGTGCTATTCATTCATTTAGATTTTTTTTTGGTGTGGGCTGCAGAGTTTTGGGGATATCAGCCTTAGAGATACCTGCCTTCTCTCCGACACACTGGGACTAAATGGCACTTGGCGTATGATGCTCAAAGCACAAAAAAAATACATCTTAAAAATTCAAAATCAATGTCCCTTTCCAAAAATCATGACCTGGTTACTCCAGATAATCCACAGACTTTGTTGTGAGCAGTTTTATGTAGGAGCTACTACTATTTCTTGTAGAAAAGAAAGTAGTTTTCAGTTTATGATGTTGCTCTTGTCCTGCACTCCTGCAAACTTACTACTCTTTTTATACTGTCTCCAACACGTGATTTGGACTGCAGAGATTTTTGCATGTGCAATTGCTACATACTGCTCCCTTAATTTAAAAATAAAAATAATTCTCTTTAAGGGAAAACTTCCAGCGGCTCCAACAGGATTTGGCAGAGATGATCGTGTCCAGTCTGGAGAAGCGTGGAGACGGGAGAGAGAGCTTAAAAAAGACGCTGTCCACCAAAGTCCACCGGAGGGAGACCAACAGCAGCCTGCAAGGGGACGGCCCGCCAGAGTACTTCCACCTGGCTGTCACTGACAATCCCAGTACCTACCTGTGATCACAGAGGAGCTTTCGCTACAAGATCAGTCAAGGAGCAGATGTTATAGAAGTGTGTACCTGTCTGAATCAGCACTGCTGAGTTTCTGTGGAAAGTTGTGTTCATTCAGGGGTGGAGTGACAGTTGAGCAGCGGTGGAGCAAGCAGGCATGTTAAAAAACGAGACTGAGGGTCTCAGTTCTCTCTTGTACCCTTTGATGCTTTTGCACCTGAACACCCATCCCTCTGCCACGTCAAATAAACTGTTTATACTCTAATTTTTTCATTCAGAGGAAAAGTCTACCCACTGATACTGTTATATATCATTCAAGATGTTTGTCGAGTTTTGTTGTGATGGAAGATGTGCAATAAATGAGCTCCTCCCCTTTTATTGTGTGGGACTGACGCATTTCACACATTATTTAGAGAACATCACTTCAGCTGTGTTGTTCTGCTGTTACCCAAACTTTTCAGGCCATGCACCCCGTTCTATGGGGACGGGGTGGATCTTTCTTTAAAATGTTTTAAATAAAAATAGCATGGGTTTAAATGACACATGCCTTTTTGTAATTTGTCTATTCCTGCGCTGTGGACAATGACAACTCAGACATCACAACTGCATGGATTTTAGCGTGAGTACTTATTTTAGATTTATTAAGAAACAACCTGGTCAGTTCTCTCCAAAAGGAATCCAAATGAGCGATGATATTGAACGTACTCTTCTTGACTTTACTTTGAACAGTTCTCCGTTTATGTTTAGATGTTGCCTCTAGGAAGTTCACTGATTGAGAAAGATTGACAAAATTATTTACCATGTAAATAGTCTTTTCTGCTGTAAAGACAGTGAAACTATATCCCAACAGTACTTGTCATAATATAGCAGAGATCTGAGAATATTTCTCTTTCATGCCACAACAATGCTACCTTGTTTTCAGAACGTTAGAAATATTTCTGTGATGATTTTGGTTTTGTGTTTTATTAAAAGATATTCGAAATATGGTACAAGATTCAGAGCAGTTCTTTGTTTTGTCTTTTAACAACATTTTGCAGTGAAGTACACTAAACTACACACAGTCTTACATGGTATTATTGGACACCAATTTACACCATAACACTTGCATTTTTCTCAAGCAGTGCAGAGAAATAAAACAACAACTGTAGAGAAATCAGTTATTTAAAACACATAAAAACATGGTAGAAAAGAAAGATATCCACAATTTGGACTTTTAAAAAATGGTGGAAAACTCACCACACTGAGCACAATGTGCAGAATACATGCAGTGAAGAAAAGTTTTTCAAGGACACACACAGACACACACACACACACACACACACACACACACACACACACACACACACACACACACACACACACACACACACAAACACAGCCCTACATAGTTTTAGTTGTAACCAACGCTGTGCCACCCAGCTCTGTGGCAGGAAGTGGGATCCTGTGTTCACTCAGTATGCTGCATGTAGGCAACGCTCTGCCCCCCTCTGTCCCAGCATGATTTGTGGGGTCCCTGTAAGTGATGAAGCCCTCCTCCCACTGTGAGCTGGTTTGGGCCCCCGGGTGCAGGTGAGAACAGGGTGAAGGGCCCCCTGCTGCTCTTTGCAACATGACTGTGGGTCTGTTTGCCTCTGAAGGCAGTGACTGGATTAATGCAGGTGGGTCTGTTTTCTGAAGAGGTTCCTGTTGCTGCTCTACGTCCTCTGCAACACAAACAATGATGACATGAGTGTATCGCTGAATATTCAAATTGAATTAAATATATCATGTAATAAGAGGTCTTTGAACATATGTGTGGCTCGTAAAGCATAGCTAAGCAGCAACAGAATACTAGGAAAAAAAGAGTTAAAGGACCAGTGTGTAGGATTTAGTGGCATCTAGCGGTGAGCTTGCACATTACAGACACCTCGCCTCACTCTCCCCGTCCAAGATTGGAGGAGAACCTACATCGATCTGTTAATCAGGGAAAATACCTGTGCTTGGTGCATAGGTGTTACTGTTTGTTACGAAATTATTGGCATAAATATATACCTGGCTTACACAGATCAATTATAAGAGGACTTCCTGAACAGACTTCATGATCAGCAGATGGATTTATTTGTAGTTCAGCTTTTGAAATCATGAAATGTTAATGTGACATATCATCCTGAGGTTGGTACCTCTGCTTTCAGACCACATACGAACTGCATCAGAGTCCACTCGGATGCAGACTGAGCCTGACCTTTTCAAGTGGTCTCGGTCCGATAAGAAGTCCGAGCTGAATTCAGACTTGAGGCAGTTTTCTGGCTCCATCTGGACAACTAAAGGAGAGCTTTACTGTGGTAACATGCCAACCTACACAAAGTAGCTAGAAACTAATGCTGGCATGCATAAAAGTGTTTGTGTTGCTTGGCAACAGGCCAGTTTCAATCCAGCTATAAAACTATTTGTTTTGGTGGAGCCAAATAAATGAGCAAATAAACAAAGAAATCATAATCTGTTGTCAGTTATTAGTATTAACTACTAAATGGCTTAAAACTGTTGTATAAAAGCAATATAATTAGAGCATATGATCAATATGATAATGATATTGATTTAAAGGGATAGTTCACCCAAAACTGAGAGTTTAGTCATGATCTAACTCGCCCTCATGCCAACTGAAAGTTGGGTTTAGTTTTTCAATCCACTAAACACTGCTGGAGTTTCACAGGAAAACAGTATTGCAGAATCTCCAAATAATGTAAGTGAATGGTGACCAGTTTTCAAATGGGTTTAGGTTAAAAACATGGTGTAAATGATGTCAAGTCAACTTGGCATGTTGGGGATTTAGGTGACTTAGATTACACCAGATGCGCAGTATGGAGGCATTTTATGTTTTTTATGGTTGTTTTTTTTTACGCTTGAAAACTGGTCACCATTCACCTAAACTGTTCGGGAGATTCTACAACACTGTTTTCCTGTGAAACTCCAGCAGTGTTTTGTGAACTAAAAAACTAAACCCCACCTTCAGTCAGCATGAGGGTGAGTAGATACTGACTTAATTTTCATTTCTGGAGGAACTATCCCTTACATGAAAACATATTTATGAATATTATATTACATTTGTGCCATATTCTGCCAATAAACCCTTGTAAATCTTGCACATTGGACCTTTAAGATACTACTGTTAGAGAATGCCATATTGTATTCTCATATATTTTGTTGACTATTGTAAAATAAATCTTTTAAACATTACAAGACAAGCATCAGACAACAACAATGTGTTTCACAACAGCTAAGTTGGTGAAACTGAATACCTGCACTCAGCTAATCTAGTTTTTCACATTCCTGTTTGCCCTGTGGATAAAGGTCTATTGACAGACTCAGTGGGGACAAAAGCACACTATTGATGAAGTGAATCTAGTTTCTCCTCAGGCCTGGGAGTATTTCTGTTTTTATTTAACTGGGTTAAAACTGCACAAGAGCTGCATTCCAGCAGAATAAAATTATGGTCATGATCATGTTGGCTTATTCATCATACAAAGCAAAAAAGCTCAAGCTTTTCAGCCTGATCGAGGCTTTCATCAGCACCAGGGCCAATCAAATTTTATATGGGACTTTATGTAAAGGCAGGCTGGTCAATGACTGTCAGTGCTGCTTTAATCAGTGTGTTTCACAAAGTAAATACAAACAGTTATCAGGAACTCTAAGGTATCCCACTTTACTGATACAAGATGATGACCCTCTGTCCATCAGGTCACACTTCTTACATATGGGAGTCCTGGCTATTCTGTTGTTAGCACCTATCTACATTTGTCTTTTTGTCAGTTTATGTGTTTTCAAGGTCATGTGGGGACCTAATTTGTCCTGCCTAACCAACGATGTGTGTTGAAACCAGAATAGCTGGTAAGAGAGCAGGGCTGGCCCATGGGACGCCTAAGAAGAAGAGAACAGAAACCTTGGAGTTTCTACTGTGATCAGCGTCACACTTCATCACCTGCCTGCCTGCAGCCCCACTTCCTCTACACTACTCTCAGATGCTCGCTCTGTATGTCAGAGCCCCCACTCAAAGGAAGAGACATGGCTGTCACTGGATGAACACTTGAAAAACTACATGTCATGTTGAAAGGAGATGTAGAACATCAGTTATTACCTCTGGGGCTTAAATGATACATTCCTTTACCTGGCACACTAATGTATGATATGACTATCTATATGTGACTATAATCTATTTCAGCAGCTGCCTCTATGAGTAATTAAACCACTTTAAAGCGATATTCCACCCCTAGATGATAATCCACTCAGTATGTACTCACCCCTATGCCGATGTGAGGATGGGTGAAGATCTTCAGTTCACAAAACAATCCTGGAGTTTCAGCAGAAAACAGGGTTGCAGCCAAATCCAGTACAATGGCAGTGAATGGTGACCACGTATAAAATGTAAAAAAAAAAGAACACAAAACAAACACAAAATGTCTCCATCCTGCTCGTCACATTGGCATAGGGGTGAGTACATATTGAGTGGATTGTTGTTCTTGGATGGAATATCGCTTTAAGTGTTTGCATTGGAAGAGTAAAGCATTTTTATCCTGTTTAATATAAGACAAATTTTCTGTCATTTCCCAAGAATTACACTCAGCCTGAGAGCAGAGTGTTAGGTGGCACTCATAGTCCCCAGAAAAGCGAAGAATGCCAAGAAAATACCAAGGAATACTGTACAGCTGCTGAGGATCCAGGGATATGTTAGCCTTTATGTGAAGAATGAATTCAAAAAGAATAAAACTTAATAAACTCATCCAGTGTCAGCTGTCCTCACCTGAGGTGCCAGCCGAGGCTGGCCTGTCGTCTGTATATGATAAACCAGAGAGCCAGAGCCAAGATGGACCCCAGCGTGGCCAGCATCACAAAGATCCACAGAGCTGGACTGAGCAACATCACTGGGTTGACCTGGACAGTGTGGGCGGTGCGGACCATAACCTGGGCGGTGTGGGCGGTGCGGACTGTGGGTCCCAGCTGAACCGCATCAGGCGGGACTGGCTCTGAGGGGAACAGATTTATTAACTATCTCAACAGAAAAACAGTTCACATTCTGAACAGCTGTGAAAAACACAGTTATTATATAGGATATGAGCACGAACTGGGATTTTTTTGGTATTGATTTGTTACCTACAGGTCAGTCAAATCTGAGTCAGTAAGCAACTTTAAAAATAATACCTCAAGTTTTTATTTACAATCAACAGAGGTATTCATGGTGGTGCAGGGGATCTGTGCATCCTCTTCCCCCACAGAAACATAGTTTTTTGGTTTGGTGCATAGATTATAAAACTACCACAAGGAACTTACATATTTGTGTTGATTTCGGAGCCCCCTGTGGACAAAAGTTGTAATGTTTCGATTGTAAAAACCACATAGTACGGTGGCCTGGTAGCTCAGTTGGTAGAGAGTTTGCCCAATTCACTGAAGCTGTCAGTACTCTGCAGTGGCTGTGGGTTTGACTCCTTCCTGTGGCGTTTGCTGCATGTCATCCCCCCACTCCCTCGTCATATCGTCAGCTATCCTATCATTAAAGGCATAAAGGCCACCCCAAGTCAAAAATAAAATGATCTAAATAAAAATGTCCCCTGTTTCTTTTTAACTGACATATGTAGTACTCACTGTAAATCTAACTAGAATCCAATGCGGTGGCAGCATTAAGAACAGCTACAAAGAAACAGCCAATCTTCTTTCTGTCTTTTTGCTTATGCAGGTCATACAGAGGCATCAGCTTTACATTGTGACTGCTAACTGGTTAAAAACTCCTTGTAGTAACTCTAAGTAAGTTAGCAGCTGTATGCAGCTGTAATCACCTGGTTGCTTTGCATTACAGATAAGAAGATGAATGCAGACGAGTCAGGAGGAAAACAACACACCTCTGAAAAAGTACATATGAAAACAGTCAAGTCAAAGTAGGTCCAAAACCAAGGCTACTTCAAAGAGGTTTTGAGACCACTTTGGGAGAACTCTCCTCTGGAGGAAGATTTACAAAAAAGACAAGAAAAAGAAGGAGTCAGAGAGGTTCAGTGAAACCCACCTGTTGATGGTTCAGGTTCAGGTTTAGGTCTGGGTTTCGTCTGTCGGTTTAAACAGGATTTGATGAGGTTGTCCCAGTGGCTGCCAGCAGGACAGTTCCGGCTCATGGCTGACGCAGGGTGAGCAATGTGGAGACCTGCTGCTGTTACCCTCCCCTGCACTTGTGTTTGTGACACAAACACTGAACTGTGAGACCACACAGAGGAGGGATGTGACGGGAGGATTTATGAAATGAATGCAGAGTGCCTAACAGACGTTTCAGTTCCTCCATTTCATAGGAAAGGGTGAATCACTACATGTGTCCCCGGGGGCATACAGAAAGAGCTCACTGCATTTCTGTTTCAAAAACAAAGAGAAGCTGACCCCCAAACTCCTTAGTTTGGATTAAATATTGTAAGACTATTAATTCATGATCATTCTCCTTGTCCACATGGTGAGTTGGTGAGGATATGGATTTATTATATCTGTTTATTACTTGTGTTATAGATTTCCATCATGACTGCTACTCAGATTTAAATCCATCAAATCTCTTTCCTTCATGTAATGCAAGCTGGCATGAACTAAAAAATTATATTTGTCATATTATATCATATTGTGATAGTAGTCAACTCCACATATCATCAGGGCTGCAACTAACAATGATTTTTCACTGTTGATTAATTTGTTGATTATTTTCATGATTAATCATTTCATTAATTGTGTCACAAACTTGCCCCTTGAAATATCTATTGTTCAAGTCTTTCTGGTGATGATTATTTTCCAAAAACTAATTGAGTAATCTCTTCTTGATTAATCAGTTAGTTTTTTGGTCTGTAAAATGTCAGAAAATTGTGAAAAATGTCAATCGGTGTTTCTTAAGGGTCAAGATGATGTCCCCAGAAACCAGAAAATATTCACATTGAAGAAGCTAACTTTTTTCTTAAAAAATGTCTCAAACTGATTAATTGATTATCAAAATAGTTGGGAAATAGTTTTCTACATCTCATTATCTAACATTTTCTGACAAGAATTTATCTGTACCTTCTTGTTATTGAAGTAGCCAGCTTTACCAGGAACTCTCCAGTGAGGTGAGGACATTTATAAAGCAGTAATAATACTGCCTGAACACACAACAAGCTGGGTCATGAATCTCTCCCAACACAGAACACAGATCAGCTGGCACCAGAGAAAATGTCTAAAACAAGAGTCACTGTTGCACAAGACAAGATGACATGACTGCACAGGTACAACTGTAAACCTTTAATAAACAATTAACACGTGAAATGATGCTATGATGATACAGGTGTGCAGTATTGCACATCAGATTACTTAAGAAACAGTGGCTCATATAAAAATACAAACTTGAGATATTTTTATTTTTTTCACAATAAAAGAAATGGATGCACAGCAGAGCACAGCACCAGAGACAATCAACAGCCCTGAGTAAGACATTGCACTGATTGTTTCATTTACCTTAAAATGATAGTGTTTGCATTTATAAAGAGATTCAAACATTTAAAAAAGGATTAAAGACAGTATAACAAATGATTTAGTGCATTGATTCTGCATTTTATAAAATCATAAAGTTACTCTCAGCATCCAAGGCACAAATGGCTGTGGGTATAAAAAAACAATTTCTACTGTGTTCCAAAGTAAATCATCCAACATACCCTGAGACACACAGGTGTTAAAATACAGATTTAAAATCTGATTGGCAGTTTGACAATTTGGATTTTAACAGGTGGAAGGAAGTACTCACAAAAATTAAAGATTTAAGAATGCAGCAAGTATTGGTGGGACGCAATTCTGACCTTAAATCAGTAATCAAAATAAAAATCATTGTACCTCTCGTACCTTTGACCCTTATCAGTCATTACTCGCTCTGTCTCACACACTCACTCACACACACACACACACTCACACACGCACACACACACACACACACACACATACACCCCTCATGGCTCGAAGAGAATAGGCTGCATCTTGATGAAGGTGAAGTTGTAGAACGGTGGCAGGCCCTGGTGGCTGATGGCGCTGTATTTATCCCAAACGAACGGCGGGAGTCCGCCCTCTGTGGTTGGCCCGTTCACTGCCTCCGCGCGGAAGTCTCCAGCCATGAGGAAATCTGTTACCTGGACGAGGAACAACACAGGAGCCAGAGAAAATCTGAGCTGCGCCAAAAAGCTTTTGATTTTACAAAACCTAAGTGACCTCTGTTACTGTAATGATGCAAGCTCGGTGTGGTGACAGGGCGCTACCTTAGTGTCATAGCAACCTGAGGGTGAAGACCTCTCCGTCCTCAGGTCGCCACGGCAGCAGATGGATTTGCAGGGGTCACCCTTGGAGTATGGATCCTTCTTGTAGTCTGAAAACAAAAAGAAAAAATGGTAACATTAAACATGTGGCCACTGGCACAAGTCAACTTCTGTGATAATGAATAGATTTTTTTTTTATTTTTGAATGTTTATTTTCACTCAGATTTTTGTGGATGCTTAATGAGACAAATTTCCAGAAGCTCTAAAATGTGGGCCCAACATTATTTGACTAATATACAAAAATTAATGCTTATTTGGTAAAGCTACCATGTCATTAAGTTAATAAATATGTCATTGTGTTCTAAGCTGTTTGATCATTGCGTCACTAAATGCAGGTCAGTGCTACATTCACTGTGTGTGTCTGTGATTTGGAGGATCGCCTGAATGTGTGTCATATAAACTACACACACCATTAGACCTCATGATGTGCTTCAAAGAGTCCAGATCCTTGACATCAGCCTGGTCACGGCGGAAGATCTTGGCTCGGGGACAGAGATCATAGGAGAAGTCTTCTCCGTACTCCTCCCACATTTGTCCATAACCACTCAGCGTGTAGATCTTCTGGTGAAAGGGGACATTGTAGGACGGCCAGTAACCTGCAGTAAACACAAGCAGGGAGAAAGATAAACTCAACATGTACAAATGGAATAAATCCTGAAGAAAAGAGGAAAAAAGATCTGCTGTTACCTCTCCGCAAAGCCTGTGTCTGGTCAGAGTACTCCACCAGGCCAGGGATCTGCTCCACCACAGTCAGAGCACCATCATCAATGCTGTGGCCCAGCTTCACTTTGCTCCTGTCCAACACCATGTACTGGTTGTTGTATGTGCCTGCAAGAGTTGAGAGTGGACGATGGTGGATAGAAGAAGAGCAGTGGAAAAGCACAAAGGTCTGTAAAATGAATGTTGTTCATTGGAAGGCTTCTGATCAGACGTTGACACTGATTCAAACATCACTCTGCTGCTTACTGTGGAACAAAACAATTCTGTAAAGTGGAAAAAAAAAGACTTAAAGGGACAGTTTACCCCTACATAAAAATACTCTCACCTGCAGTTATTTATCCATTTACATCCATCATTTAGTGTGAGCTGCAGAGTTTTGGAGATTTGCCATAGAGATGTCTATGGGACTAGATGGCACTTGACCATTCTAAGTGTCTGGCAACATTAAGAATCCTAACAGAGATAAACCTTTTTGTTAAAGAGTAATATCCTTTTTGTTTCACCAGAAACAGATGATTTATTACTCTCACCATACCCACCAGGCTTCACTTACATAAACTCTAATTTTATCATCATAAAACACATTCCATTCAAACTCAACAGACTCAAAATAAAAATTGGTTTGTCTTTCCACTGCTCCAAGAATCACCAACTCTGATTCGATCGAAATAAACCCTTAATTCACCGCGTTTGATGTGAAAATATTCTGTTCTATTCTTTCTCCCTGCTGCTTCTCTTCTCGTCCGACCTCCCTCTCATTGCCTGGTATTTTCAGATCTAACTCGATTTCAAATTTCAAAAATTGTTGTCCCGTTTGTCACGAAGACACAAATACATGTGGAAACGGGGAAAAGGCTGAAAAATACCAAAGTTATCATATTGGGTCAATGCAAGTTGATTTTCATTTTGCACTAAAATAAATGTAGGCCAATGGCTGCCCTGAAGGTAAAATGAATGCATTAATGATTAAAGTATACATTTATTTAGTACTGCCTTTCAGTTTTATTGATTTGCTTCCTGCTGTCTTGTATTATAATTTGTAAGTGCCACACAAATAAATAACCACTCACCAGAGTTGTGCTTGGAGAAGATTTTGGCCCACTCTTCTCCAGTGTGTCCCAAACTGTGAGCCAAGCCTGACCCGCTGCCACGCCAGCAGGCTGCTGGGGTGATCATGTCAAAAAGGGAGGAGTTAAAGACATTGTTGGTGGTCTGAGTCATCATCAGACCACTGCCCAGGAGGTAGAAGTCATCCAGAGACACCAGGAAACCTGAAGAGGAAGACAAGCTGAGACCATGTCTGACATCCGTCACAAAAAGACACATCTAAAATAAAATTATGTAGAGAAAAATCCCCTCCTGCTTCTTTTTAACAGGCTAATGTACTAGTGGCTGTAACTTTCCTTGAAAAAAATGTAAAAACAGGCTCTTCTGTGTGCATATGATCTGATTTCAAGGAGGATCCAACCCAGCGACCGCCATTAACAATCACTATAAAAATAGCCTTCTTGTGGATGGTCTTTTGATTTCGTATAGGTCATATAGAAGCATCCGTATTAAATTGAGACTGTTTCATACCCAGTTAAAACTTCTTGTAATACATTTAAAAAGAATTCCTAGAGCCTGCATACCAGGATAGCTGCTGAAGGACAGTTTCCCAGTGGCCGTGTGGGGATCAGAGATACGGAAATCCCAGTGTTTGTAGATCCGCATTGTGGCAGCGTACGTGTACCAGCTGGAGTGGGCAAATAGGAGGTTCTCAAAGCCGGGCAGCATCTGAGGAGCAGGACAGGACAGAAAACAATAAAGGAGAGTTAGTTTCAACAGTCCTGTGTCAGCAGAAATGACTGGAATTTGCATCAGTGTGAATTAGATTAAATAAAACACTCTGACACAGAGCCTGAGCTTTTATTTAATTCAATGACCTAATTTAGGGCCAGAGTTAAAGAAGCATCTTTGAGTTCTTTCACTCCATGCACCCTGTGGTGATTCCCAAGGTTTCCAAAGACACACAAAATATCAGTTCATCTCTCTTCTCTTATATGTGAATAAAATAACAGAAACCTATGTATATTTTTCTATTTGATGTGACTGTGGCGCCATAAAAATGGCAATTTGGACTGCCGTGATTGATTAGTGTTGCTGTGTGCATTCTTTATGCTGAGCGTGTAAAGGGTCTTACACCCTGACTGGAACATGTTTTGATCTCTGACCTTGATGAGTGCGGAGCAGTGCCCCATCCCTGGAAGTTTGAAGTCTCTGAGCCGAGAGTTGGAGCCGGGGACCAAGGCTGGGATCAGATCCAGCAGGTCCCCCACCGCATTCAGGAACTGGATGTCAAACAGGGACAGTGGCTATGGGAAGGAAACAAGATAAACAGCTGTTATAGTGAATGAAAATGAAAAGAAATGTTGCCTCCATAGTGAAAAAGCCATCCTAACTTGCAAAATAAGTGATTGACTTAAAATCACTGAAATCTGCCCTGTACAAGCTGCAGTTAACTTCACAAAAATCTTTTAACCTGGTGCCAGAAGTGTGGACTGGAGTCACAAATTTGATGACTTTACAAATTTCAAGCCCAAAGATAACAAACTATCATATGTGAAAAGTGTGTCATGAATCAGTTAATTTCCCTCCATTTCCTGAACCAGCTAACGTTAATGCCCAGCATTCTACATTTTATTTTCCAGATCCAGTTTGCTTGAACCGATCCAACAGCATCCAATCAAGTTGCAGGAGAGAACCATGAGGAACTAATGTTATGTTACTGAACTCCAGCTGGGAAAAAATTAAAAAAAAAATAATTGCAGTAATCTATGCAACACAGGTGGGTCAGAAATTACAAAGGGAGACACAAAAACGTCCAACTTTGTTTGACATTTGAAGTTACACAAAGAACCATAAGGCTCTGTTGTTAAAATCACATTACATTTAGTGCATTATTACTAGTTTAGGACCCGGGACTTAAGTGTAAGACTTGAGATTTACTTGTGACTTGCAAAACAATGACTTGATGTGAACTCTACCTGATACTTTAAATAGAACAATAATCTATAGATCCATTTTACAGAGGGCAACCCTGTGATATATGCAGTTTTATTGATACTAATATAGTGATACTGGCACCTTATGTGGTTGTTGTCTTGTGCTCAAAGTGGATCGTAAACTAACCTTTCAAGATTCGTTTCTGCTTTTGATCAGTGAGGCATACGTGAGGCATTTTCATACTGCCCCTTTAAATGTTAGAGTGACAAAATGTGATATATGCTCACAAGTTTGGTTCGCATTAGACCTTCCTCATTTTAAATAAGAACTTGGCAGAGCAGTATTTAGGGCAGTGCGTCAGATCAGCATCATATAGATCTTTACAAAGACAATAACAAGGAAAATTCCATCTTTACATACATGTTTACAAGTGAAACCTGATTTTGAAGAGTTGCAGTTGCTGTATTTTTCCACATTGACTTATACATGTCATATATTTGTTTTTGCCTTGTTCCTGTGGGATATTTTTCTTTACTGTTGTGTTTTTGTGTGTACACGGGTCTTCTATATAAACATGACGAGTAAAAATGCTAAGTCATGTCCATCATACCTTTTTGCCTTTTTTCTTGGCCCAGTCTGCGACTCCTGCTTGCAGCCCGTCCATCTGGGCCACGATGAAACCTGTGTGTTTCCACAGAGGATCAGAGCTCTTGTTCAGTTTCACCTGCTCTCTGGTCCAGGAGTCCTGCTTCCTAGAAGTACAGCAGTAACATTTGCTGTTTACTCTTGTCTTTACTCATTACAATTATTTACTAGGGCTGCACAATTAATCAAAATATTATCAAAACTGCAATATGGCTAAGTGCAATATTCAAATTGCAGAAGCTGCAGTTTTTTGATAAAGGTAAAATGTGTGACAAAACGCATTATACTTCTTTTACATGCTTCTTTTATGTTTTAAATGTGTTTCTTTTTCCCCTGTTGTTGTATTTCAATGTCCTGTGTGAAGCACCTTGAATTGCCTTGTTGCTGAAATGTGCTATACAAATAAACTTGCCTTGCCTTGCCTTGCCTAATGAAGTACTGTAGTGCAGCAGAGATGTCCCGGCCTATATGTCTTGTCACAATATGATTTTTTTTTAACATTTTGTGCAGGCCTATTACGTTTTGACTGTTATCAGTATTTTGTTGTTTGGTTAAAACGTGCTGGAAAAATTGGTGTGGTGTGGATACACACACTGAAATCATTTAACCAACTTTTACATTGAAAACCTCTGAATGACTTGAAATGGCATCACGTCATTTGCAATGTCAGTGTTTTCGTTAATGACAAACAAACCCATGCTGCAGCCGTGCTGTGTCTGAGGAACTATTGCTAACTCTTTTCCAACAGGTGGGAATCAGATGGTATTTCCCAGTGAGCATCTTTCTGATGAAAAGACTTCAAAAGTGAACATTTTTTCATAGACTATCAGAAGATGTTGATTGATCGTTGACATTTAGACCACATTTCACCAGAAACTACAACAGTGATTATTTTTTTCAAAATGTGCAAGAACATTACTTTGTCTCCTCATTAAGAAACTACATTTAAATTTCTCAGTTGAAAAATAGAATAAAAACTGTGACATGTAGGATGGATGAAAGTCCTGAACTTAACACCCTCAACCACCATGTCTTTTTGCTGAGTTTGTGTTCTTTGTCGCTCTTTATGATACATTGGTTCATATGCCTTTGGAGTCATCAAATGCACATGCACTTGAGGCCACACTTGCCAACCCTCCTCATATTTCCCTGTCCCTGTTTCCTCCTGGGATCTCAATTCTCCTGTATTGTTTATGACAAATTTTCACATTTTTTTCCCTTTTCATTAGCACAACCCGTTTCTGATGGACACTCTGCAGCATGTATAATCCCTGCGACTCCAAAAGTTTCCACCCAGTCAACAATATAACATATCTACACCAAACCAGACTTCTTGGAAAGAAGAATTTCTGTTTCTTAAAGAAAGTTTTAAAGGAAAGGGGCATGAGTTTTCTTAAATCGACCATGTGAATTTTCTTTTAGGGGCAAGGCAAAAATAAGTGCATGAAAGAAAGTTGTTGAATAGTAGTTTATGGGTACTTATTACTACTATTATTTGGTTATTTTAAGGCACAAAATTGAGGAAACAAAGTCTCTGAAACTCAGATTTTTGGGTTTTGAAATCCTTCCTATTTTTGAGATCTCAAGGTTGGCATAAGTGCATTAGGCTGCAAGAACAAGCGCAGTTTCTTTATTTTATATTAACATCTTCTCCTTTTAAGATGTCCCGGAAGTGTCTTGTTTGCAGCACATATCCTGTATAGTTTATAATTATGACATTTTATATGAAACAAATTGCATCTTTGTATACCAGATTTCACCTACCAGTCAAATATGACTTTGGAGAAATGCCTTCATACTAACCAATATTGTCTCTCTTTCAACCAACAACTGAACAAATTACTAAAATTATTAAACAAATTTGTGACACACTGATGCCGTATCTGCATTGTAGCTGGTTGAAAAAAGGGTGAAAAGAGGTCTGAGACGTTTAGACCAAATATCAGTTTTCAGCTAGAAATCAATGTTGAAATCCCAGTTGGTGCTCAATGGATTAAAACTTGACAGTAATACTAATCGTCGTCCCTACGGCCTACAACCATGCATGAAAAGAAAAATGATCCGACGACAATACAGGCCACAACCCTTCAAACATACCACCATCAAAAATAGTTACCTGAAATTGCTCTAAACTCTAACAAACAACAATAATGTCTGTTTTCTCCTCTTTATGCTGTTTTTATGCTGCTTTCTCAGAGAAGCGGATATGAAAGATGATGACAGTGATGTGTGACTCAGATTGTGCCTTGTATGTGTGCGTGGGGCTGCTGCGGTTTTCAATTTTTAAAAGGAGAAGAGAACAAACTCACGCCATGAAGCTCTTAACCGGGCCGAGGATCTTTGGGTCCTGGATCAGCTGTGGAAACATGTTGGTGTAGTGGTCCATCATCTGCCTGCGGAGGGAGAGGGCACGTGAACGATAAATAAAAGTAATCAAAATAACAAAATGTAGAATCTCAAATGTTCTTCTGTGGCATCATGAGGGAGGCTGGTGGGCGTCAATCGTTTCTCAGCTGTTACACCAGGTGTCAAAGGTCAAATATGATCAAAGCGTCTTATGCAGTTTCTCATCAGACTCTGATCAAATATACTAACCAACCAATCACCATTTTGTACTGGTATTTGTTTTGATCATGGGATGTTTGAGTGGCATGAGCAGACCTCGTTGTTACATGATGGGGATACTATGGGAACAGCGAGCGTGGCGCACATTTGTGACACTTACTGTGCACTGAGGAAGCCTTCGAGGTAGCCGGCCAGGAAGAAAGTGATCTCGTCAGTTTCAGGGGTCTTTCCTACCCGGCGCGGATCTCTAGGACGCTCCAGCCTGTACTGGACAGGGTATCGTTCAGAAACCCGTATGCATCCCCCTCTGTCTCCAGCACCCCCTCCTTCAGCAGGACAGCTTGTGCTGGGGGTCCCAGTAGACCGTGGCTGCTGTCATCTCTGAGAGGACACCAAACGTCATTGCAGTGAGAGGACATGAACAAAATGGTTGTAGGAGATCTGCTATTCAACAGTCACCTCTACTCATGCATGTAACAATAAAGTTAGGGCAATTCTCCTACATAGAGCCCAACGAATACTGGATTTTGGGGCCAATACTGACGTGTAGCACAAAATAAAGACAAAATAAGTACATTATGGCATTGAAAGCGTAAACTTTCACAGGTATTTTTAATAATTACAGTAACTCTAAATAAAAAACACAAATATAAAAACTTGAATTAAGAAAAAAGATCAAATATACATAAAATGCTGCCTATAAAACAAACAAAAAAAGTATTATATTCTGTAAAAAAAACATCAGACCATACTGATACAGACCGATACTATCGGCTGACTAATGTATCAGTCTGGCTCTTCTCCTTTGTGCAGTAAATCTAACAGTTGATGAATACTGATATTGCTTTTTAAAAAGCTAAACATATGACAGCATATTGGTGCATCTTCACTATGTGCTGCATTTTTTTTTAACCTGAGAACAGATGACATCTACTTAGGGGTCACAAGACTATCTCATTCACTAAAAATCTCATACCTCACCTCTGCATGTCTTTATTTCATCTCTCTTTTATTTAATTTATGTAAATATTTCCATACTATCTGGTGTTAATGTGGCTTTTGGAATATAAACGAAAATGAAAGTTTAAACTAAATAATTTCAGTAGCAGCACCAATTGCGAGTTTTGGCATTGCTTTACAGGAGGCTACAGATGTTAACAAAACATATCCAACTCAAACACATCACACAACACAACAGCTGACAGAGAGTGCGAGGAAAAAGAGCATTAATACAAAACAGCATACATGCTTACAGCCAACCACTGTTGGATACTGAGAAGTAAAGCATTTAGATCATTATGCAACCACCAGTGATTTCACATGAACTCGGCCTACTTACTGTCAGCAGAAGCGAAGGTCGTGGGCACAACGAATAAAAGAAAGACATATATCCTCTCCGCTAAAACCATGGCTCTGTGAATGCAGCTGCAAGGCTAATGCAACTGCAGAAAACAGACACGGATCGCACTAGAGCGGTTCAGGCGAGGAGGAAATCAGTTGTTATGTGGCGAAGGGAAAGTCCGAAGGAAACCTGAAACGGAGCGGAGCGTTTCCTGATTGGCTGCGGGCCGGAGGAAAAGGGAACAACACCAAGAGCTCACGTCCTTTAAGAGGGAACAGAGCCGTGTTTAATCTGAATCATGTCAGCCGGGAAATAGTATATTCAGTCTTAGAACTACGAGAGTGAATAAAACTGTTCACCCCAGATGGGACTCGAACCCACAATCCCT
This sequence comes from Lutjanus argentimaculatus, assembly GCA_034769285.1. Taxonomy (NCBI): domain Eukaryota; kingdom Metazoa; phylum Chordata; class Actinopteri; order Lutjaniformes; family Lutjanidae; genus Lutjanus; species Lutjanus argentimaculatus. The sequence goes on along the minus strand of JAWZSL010000024.1, from coordinate 10,458,920 downwards.
GGCTTAGGAGGCCAGTGCCTTATCCATTAGGCCACTGGGGCTCCGCGACTAAACACCCTCATATAACATTTTAAAGATACATATTACATATATGTATCTACATACACATTTCTTTTAGATGTTTATATTTGTGTTCATTGTGGTCACACAACCGTATATTTCTTGAGGAATTTCACAAATTATTTCATATTTTAGCAGACGCTGCATCAGCTCAATTAATAAAGCAAAACAGGATCTCTTACCAGTTAAAAAAAGTGTTTTCATTTGATGTAACAATACTATTTGATGATATAAAATGTATTAAGATTATGTCCTATAAAAGGCCAAACACGTTCGTTATTATTACTTTATCTGTATTAAAAATATTTTGAATTTTTAGATATTTAATTTAAGTCCAAGTAAGTCTATTTATTCCACTCAATATGTCTATGAACTGATGTGTGTCAGACAAAAAAAAACATACAATCGATCCTTCTGATTCATTATAGTGCAGTTATTCAGAAAAAGAAATCAATACAAGAAGAAATGGTTTTTAATTCTCTCATTGCTGACTGCAGGACAGTGTGATCTGATGTGATGCTGCCACCAAGTGGATGCTCCCACCAGTCAATCATGAAAGTGCACAAAACCATCTATAAGCCCTGAAAACAACTAAGAGTCACACATGTGAATAACCATATTCCCTATAATATAGAATCAATCTTAGTCATCAAAACTTTTAAATATATTTAGAGAAAAAGAATAAATACAGTGGAAATGACAAGAAAGGTTACAACAGCAGAGTTTTTACATCCTTTCCCTTTGGACATAACTTATTTACACATGTAGTGTTTGCAGTTTTTTAGCCCACACAGTGGTAAAACACATGCCGTTGAGAGGAAGTGAGCGATGCAGGGGAGTGCTAAAAGAAAATAACACATCTGAGCTTGTATGCGTGGGTGAAACAGATTAGATGACGTGCGTGGTAAAAGCACGATCTTCCTTGTGTAACAACTGAAAATATGATTAGAAGAAAAAAACAGGACAAAGGAGTGTAACAGAATCATGCCTGAGTCCATCTTCATGTTTTGTATATTTATCCATTAGTGTTGTTGTCCAGTTGTTTGTTAAGCAGAAGAGAAACTTTCTCTGTAGTGAAACTTGACATTGACCACAAGGTAACAATTCAGGTAGCTAAATAAATCCCTGTCCAAATATAACAAGTTTGCAGCAAAGAAAATAATAAAAATGTCAATATCAAGAAATTACATTGACAATCCAGAATATGCACACTGACACCCATTACACTTCATTAAGAGCAAAGAAGGCACACCACATATGCATATAAACCCTACTCTGCCCCTCCATGACATTCAGATTGAAATAAAGTTGCCTTCTGTCAGTTGTGTCTCTCTCACATTAAGTCATTAAACGATGACTTTACATGTGGAGGACAGTCACATCAAAATGCAGGAAAGTTTACAGTAAAATAATAACAAAGCTGTTGATTTTAGAGTATCCCAGGAGGGAAACACTACCAAAACACCAATGTACAGCATCATAGCAGCAATTTCAGTCGTTTTTCACCGCTGTGACAACAGTGTTATCCATTTCAACGGCTATACACCACTGCAAAGACTTCTGCTTGGTGAGTGCATTGACATTAAATGCAAGTGAAGAAGAGTTATGTTTTTCGGGATGGACTTCATCTCCTCAAGAATACACACACACTCATTCGTCATCAATCAGTTTCTCAGCGCCATTCTCTGCTTGTCTGCCTGCGCTGCTTCCTCCTTCCTCTCCGCCGCTCCTCCTCCTCCCTCCTCCTCCTCTTCCTCTTCCTCATCTCCAGCGTAGGAGGATAGCGACTGGCTGCTGTAGTTGATCATGGTGCGGGAGAGGTCCACCTCGATGGGGAAGACGTCCGCCTCCTTCAGGACGGCGTAGCACTCGTCATAGTAGTGCGACATCCCCGAGACGAAGCGCTGCAGCTGGAACACAATGTCCTGGACTGTAGGTGAAGAAGAGAGGAGGGAAAAGAATTGATTGTGCATTACTTTTTCAGTTTTTCTGCTCCCTATCTTTACATTTCTCTGTATCTTTGCATTGCTAGTTTGTACGTTTTTGATGACATTGTACTTTTTCATTCTAAGCATCATGACCTCTCAAACTGTGTGCCGATATGAAAACATCACACTAGGATTATCTTGGCCAATACTAGGTGAGTGTATGATATATCGATAATCACTACTATAAAGTAAATTTAACCCTGTTAAAATTGTTTTTAGTTTTGAAACATTTCTAATTAAAACAGTGAACACTGTTACCTGTCTTTTTTTGTCTCATGTGTGGCATGTGTACTGTCCCAGCCTTTAATCTAACATCCTGTTTTAAATGTCAGCAGGCAATGTGAGCAAAACCAGATTTTTGTGTTTTTGACCTGTAATCCAATAGATCCTGTCATTGCTGGATGATTGGAGTGAATAACATCATTCCTTTTGTGGTAGATAAAGACAAACAGATCTGGTCACCAGTGCACACATTTACACCAGAAGGCTGCACTACGAAGTGAGTTCGACACAGCCAGGTTTTCTTTTTGTCAGCTGGCTCTAACCTTTAACCTAAAACCCCAGTAAGAGATAATGGGTATCACAACAGTGGTTATCAACTTCCTTTATTTAACACAGGCTTTATTCATCATGTTATGTGTATGTTCACATAAAAGGGGGTAGTTGACGTGTCATTTGACTGCTCTTCTGCACGAACATAGACCAACTGCCTGTCGCCCACTTCAGTCAAGAGGAACCAGTTGGTTATAATGTTAAACTAAAAAGAATATTAACAAATGTACAGTAAAAAGGAAAACTGTTGCTGCAAATAGGGCAAGAGAGGAACGCTGGCAGAAAATTACTTATCGCTTAATGCACTCTCTGTTCACTTCTGCTGTCACAGCTGCACATGAAACTTTAAACTTGAAAGTTTAAACATGATACTCAAGAAGTGCATTTAGGTCTGACACGGTCCCATCATGAAGGAGACGTGGAAACCACTTTAGTATTTGTCCAAATCAAAGCGAAATGGTTTTTATTGACTGAATATTATATTATATATTGATTAATTCCAACAGACTAATCAGTTTTATAATCTGTGATCTATTACCGGCAGTGTAAAAAGGACTCAGCAACAAATCAGGATCAAGCATAAAAACATCATTCAAAGTATCTGTAGTTGCTTCATCATTAAACTCTGAATGTAACCTCCTTCAGACCAGTTAATGTTCAGGGTAAGGCCAGGGTGAAAGAGAGCCACCTTCATGACACTGAAAACTCTGACTTTAGACTCAACATACCTCACTAACCAATTAATCATGCTTTGTATTAACGAGTACCTGGGGAAAAAAAGATAACAACAACAACAACAACACACCATGTTTCTGATCCAGCAGCTCTATCTTCTCCAGGACGTCCTTCCTCATTTTGGCGAAGCGGGCCCGAGCCTCCTGCCGACACCGCAGCACCAAACGGTACTCATAGTTACCGGTGCTGACACGATAGAGGGGCTCTCCCATGGCCTGTAAGAAGAAGCCAGTATTCACTGCTTCAGATGAGAGACATGAAAAGCACATTTTTCCATTGGCGACCTGTCAAATGACAACTCACAATGCTGCTGTATTCTTCATCATCCATTTCCTTCACCTTCAGACAGTACGACTGAAAGACACAAAGAATTCATCAGCTGTTTTTCTGGTGACCGACAGCGAAAACACTGAGCAGATTTACAGGTGATGACACAACGCTGCACATCACACTAAAGCTACAAGTGTCGTCGCCTTACCAGATACTCAAACTTCACATCCAGGTACTTGCGGATGGTGAGCTTTGTGTCTGGTATGGCCTTGTGAAGGTACGTGTTCAGATCGTGGAGCATCTGCACAACAAGATATGACTGGTCAGAGGTTTGATGTGAAGTTGCCACACAAGACAGTCATGTAATGACATCCATACATGACTGACACACAATACAACAGAGCAGAGGATAAACTGTAGACCTCATTAAAGTATGTTTTTTAATACTTATATTCATGATGTTTGATAAAATACATCTGAAACAAAAATGCAAAGCTATGAAGAAGATGAAGTCACATTAAAAGTAAACAACTAAAAATGTGAAAAATATGTTGAGCGAGTCCCCTCCAAGTATTTCAGTCCGCTACAATAACAGTTCAAAAAATTTTTTTATTTTCTTTAAGAGGCCTGAGTGTTGTCAAGGGTTTTAAAATAGGGTTGATATGTTAAAATTATCCAAGTGACCACCGTTGGCCCAACAATTCTTTACCGATTCATCATGTGGCCTCTCTGGAGTTTCAGCTGGGAGATGGGAGTTAGCGGCGTGTTCGCTATGTGCTATGGCTTTCAAAACTATTGATACGTCATTAATTTTTCAATGTCACATATTTATAATGATACAATATCTGTAATTATAGTATTAGAAATACCAAAGCTATAAAAAAGTAAAGATCTAAGAGCTCACTCAAGACCTCAGTTCAGTTCAGTCTTCACTGCCTGAATATTGGTTTGCTGCAAAACCAGACAGTGTCCACTGATTTTCAGTGTACAAGCACTGTGTGCAGGTTGTTAGTTTAAAAATAAATAAATAAATAAATGAATAAATAAATAAAAAAAACTTTTTCGTTTGCCTAGGACCCTTTTATCTTTTTGCTGTGGATCAAAAGAGGAATTGATTATTATTTTTTTCCACTAGTATTGTATCGAAGTTTAAAATTCTGGTATTGTGACGACACTACATACACACAATAAATAACAAAATAAACTCACAAAACGTAAGGACAGGAAATATTCCTAGATGTATATTTATTTAAAAAAAAAATTAACTGTACACCTTTTGAATTCATGTTTCTCTCTTTTACCAAACTAAGGCGAATTTAATTGTCTTGACCACTGGTCAAAATAAATCCTTATTTCACCAGATTGAAAAAAATATTCTGGCAAAACATGCTGTTTTCCTTCCACTCTTCTTCAGAGGCTAGCAAAATAAAATGACCAAAATTGCTGATAGCCCCTGCCCTCAAAAAACTCCCCAAAAACAAATAAATGGCAACGGACTCAGCTAATTGCCGTTAGTCCATATATCTGTCCAATCACCCCAGTGTACTTTAAAGCCAAACTTGTATCTGGACTCACAGGTTTGATGGTCTTTAGCAGCTGAATACCGTATTTCTCGATGTTGCGGTGAGCATCAGCAAACTTCACAAAAGCCTCGCTGGCTGCAGCCTGAGGCTCTCGTACTCCGATGACAGAAAAAACATCCCCAAACGCTGAAAGGTTAAACACCCATCAGATATACTGAATTAGACACTGTTGCTGAGATAAATTGAGCTCTACGAAGTTGATCTATCTTCTGATTTAGATCACGGTAACTCACCTCTGTGAGTTTGAGAGAGCTCAAAGAAAGCTCGGAGCAGCCTCTTTGTGTGCTCCATCAGCCCTGCAAGCAGACAAAGAAATATGAGACCCTGGATTGAATGAACAGCAACAAGTGAATCTTTACACAGTAAATCTGATTAAAACATCGATTATAGATGCACACAACACACCTGCTGGTGAATTATGAGTAAGCAAACTGAACTACAACACTTAAGTTTACTGGAGGCCAGATTTTTACCTTTGTAGAGCTCTGCTGTTTTCTCCAGCTCTTCCAGTCTTTTGACCAGTCCATCTGTAAATAAAATGAATTCACACGAGTAGAGCTTTATATCTACTTACTAGTATATAAATCAACTAATTAAGTCATAACGCTCATGATATTAATCTCACCGTTGCATAGAATAGCTCTGCTGAGACCGAGAGCGTCTGCTGTGCCTGAGCTCATGTTCTCTACCAGGCGATGTTTGACTTTTTTCAGCACTGAAACACACAAAAAACGTGTTTCATACACACCACAGCACCGGTTTAAAGTTACTGTGATGCGGACGGATGCAATTCATAACATTATAACACATAATCCACATACAGTAATATAAAAATATATTAAGACTAATAGTGTGTATGTGTCTAGGGGAGGAGATACCTATATCCAGAGACTTCCCCTGTTTTGGGTCTGCCTGCAATTTGTTGTAGTGGATCGTTGCTTCTCCCTGAGAAAACATAAAGAGATAAACAGCTGAGTCAGCGACAAACAATTATTTGGATATAATTAAAAGAAGCACCTGGTTTGTCTGTTTTAGAAAATCAGCGTTTTAACATGATGCCGTCCATGGAAGAGAACCTGTCCCCTCTGTAAATAAAAACTGCTCATTCTTAGGCAACACAAAACACAACAATTCTTATTGTCAGGTGATTATAAACTAATGAAAACGTGCCTATGATTTTTATATTCCCTTTCCGCCATTTTCTGCCAATAAATCCCCCTAAATCTTACACACTGGACCTATCTTTCATTCACCTAACTTTATAAAAACTCTAAAATTAACAATAAAAATTCAAATTGTTATCCTATTTCACGTGGCAAAATCAATACAGTGTCAACTTTTCCAGCTCATGGTGCCGAGGGTGAAATTCACATGCAGTTTTACACTGAATGAACAACAACAACAACACAAGGTAATCCTTTAAATCCCGCATTGCACCCCGTCTTTAATCCACCATACAGGAAGTCATGGAATTTTTGGTGCGAACAATGGATCCCAAAAACAACACAGCCACTCTGCCTCAGTGACGTTATGCCGAACGCTGTGAGCCATTGTCCTCATCTCTTTAGCAGCGCTGAGCAAGCCAGTAGGATCCCTCTTCACCACAGTCTGATAGTGGGTTTGCACCCGTAATTACTAAACTGTTGGACTATTCACTGATAAATCTGCAGCCACAGCCAGACACAAAAAGTAAGTGAGTAATGTTTTATTCCTTTTACATGTTTCTGTTCATCTTCATCTGTGCTTAATATCTTTTTTTTAAGGGGACAGTTCATCCCAAAAGCAAAAACACTCTGACCTAGTGCTAGTTATCCATCTTGATTGTTTTGGTGTGAGTTGCTGAGTTTGGAGCTATCAGCTGTAGAGATATCTGCATTCTCTCAAATATAGCTTTATTTGTCTACATGTTACTCGGATTCCCGGAACTACTTTCTTTTGAATAGAAATGAAGTAATTCCTACATGAAACTACTGATAACAAGGTCTGGATTATCTTGAGTAACCAGGTCACATTTTCTGGGAAGAGACACTGGTGCTAAATTACTCAAATGATTTTTTTTTGGTGCTTTGAGTAGTGGGCCGATATCTCTACAGCCGATATCTCCAAAACTTGGCAGCTCACAAACTATCTGAATGGATAAATTACACACAACAGACCGAGGAAAAAATATGTATTTATGATTCGGGGTGAAATTGGTCCCTTTAACAATTAAAAGACCTGGTTTTAGTGTGGCGTTTGTGTAACTTTCAATTATCAGACCGGACAGTAATTTACATGGGGGTTTCGAACTTAGAACAAAATTCAAACAAAGACAGATTTGAGGCAAAAACAAAACTCACCAGGCACAAAACCAAAATGACCTGCATTTGACAGGAGGCTGGGTTTAATTTTCTATCTTAATCATCAACTACTTACATCACTAACAGTGTACAGTAGACTACATTAAATTGGTCAAAATGTCAACAGTGTGCAGTGGAAGAGGTCAATATTAAGCCATCTGAGTATATCTTTGTGTTGTTCAGGACTGTAAATGACTTTGGGCTGTCATTTCTTTCTCAGCATTTGTGTACCTGGACAGCTTGAATCATCTTGGCCACCTCCACTTTAGTCTTTCCCTTCACTGGTTTACCATTCACACCGGTGATTTCATCACCTGCTGCCAGTGTCCCATCCAGAGCTGCTGGGGTGTTATCAAAGACCTGTGGGTCAACAGGAACCACGTTAAAAAGGTACCAGTGACACAGAGTGAAGACACGTCCCCTCCGACTCAATCAAACAGAGCTGTTAGACAATACATATGTTCTTAATTTAAAACATTATAGAAACACTCTGTCACATGTTATTTGTTATCATGTTGTATTAACTGTTCTGGCCCTACCTGGACAATGTAGAGACAAGGACAGTACTGTGCCCCACCACCTATGCTGATCCCAATAAGGTTGTTACCATCTTTCTTCAGACACACAGTACCAGGTACTGTTGGTATCCCCCTGTTAAGGAGAAAACACGATACAGTGAGATTTGCAGCATTTAGTTGATCCTGTTTTTGGACAATTCTAAGATGTACAGCGCTGTAGCATAAAGCTCTTGACAAAGAATTTGAACGACGAGAGTAATAAGTGTAAGGTTCATATAAAGAGCTAGGCTCACAATGTTAACTATGGTTTAATGTTTCAGTGATATTCCAGTGTCTTGTCAGTGTCCATGGTCCCACGTATAAACAGGAGATTTAAAAGTTCCCTGTTAAATACACTGCCACTAGAGATGCCCGCTAAATATTGCAGCCAATAAATTACCGACTGACAATGAGAAATTTATATTATTATTTGTTATTCTGATAATGACATTACAGCCAATAAATATCAGTTATAATATCTGATTTAACAGATTAATTCATTAAATCATTTAACTTTGATTCTTTGGCACAATGCTATATAAAAGCCAAAGACATCAAGGTAATTTATTATCTTTATATAAATGAGATGCACAATGAAAATAAAGTTTTAGTCCCTTCATGCTACACACATACATAAAATACATAGATAATTAAGATCAGAATACAGTAGGATAAAAATATACAATAAAATACAGCAAAAAAACAATATATAGTTATTTAAATAAACACTTATAAAACCAAGAAATATTTCTGCAGAGCATTTTTTGAGTTTGTATCAGGTTGAAAGTAAAAGTATATTTGAGAAGTTTTTTGATGTTCTTTACTTGATCTGATATTATTGGTTGTCTAATTTGGTACCATGAGATGCAGTTAATTTTCTGTTATTTGTATCTGCTGAAAAATAATTAATATTATGCATCCCTGACTGAAACACACAATTTCATGGTGTAGATCATACAAAGGGAAAAACAGTAACTCACAGTTTGTCCTCCTCCAATTCATAGTCCATGTCTGTGAACATTGCAGGACAGTGTCACTCCTGTCCCTGTAAATCCTGTGAGTGATAATAACAAAACCCATTAAGTCAAATATTGTGTGACCATACCTGAGGTTTGACATGCTGAAGACAGAAACATCAACACACTTTTATGGCAAATTGAGCAGCTCTCCCAGTCTGAAATACCAATAAAATAAGAGGGGGATTAAAGTCATTCTGGTGGGAAATACTGTGTGTCCATTTGAAGAGTGCTCAAAATAAGGCAGGTCATTTTGTCAGACCCTCAAGTGCAGAACTAATGAGTCTTGCAGCTTTGCACGCCTCATCTCATAGATTTCAGAGCTCTGCAGTCAGTGACGAGAGGCTAGCTGCTGCAGCAGATGGACAAACAGCTGGTAATTTGCAGTGCATGCTAACTACCCGATGTCAGCTGGTTAAATGAGCCAAAGTGTAGCAGTTAAACTAAATACATCGACCTGTGTGGCAAAGACAACCAAGTCATTGTTCATATCTTTTGTAATAATGGAAGCTAACAGAAAGAAAATTGCTTGCTAACGCTAGCTAGCTTCTAGCTACTGCAGACGACTGGCAGGTGGCAAAATGGGCAAAGTTAGCTTGGTAAAAAGCCTTAATACGCTGCAAACGATTTACCTTTAATAGAATGTGCTCCGGTTACTCATACAAATGCCTCTTAGTGTGCATAAAAAGCAAAATATCTTTTAGAAATCGCTTCCTTTGGTATCAATCATCCTAATTTCTGGACCCACTGACAGCTCCTCTGTTTACTTTATTTTGTCATTTCCGGTATTAAGCGGAAGTTGTAGATGAGGAAGAATTTTATTATTATTAAAATTGTTTTCCAGCGGTCACAGTTAGAAACCTTAACTCCACATTCTTCAGTGGAAATGCCACAAATATTTATATCGTCAATTTGTAGTGAGGCTCACCTTGTTATCGATCAGCCCCCTCCCGAAAAGGCCTTCAAGGCATTTTAATCACGCGCTTTACTGCCCTCTAGTGGTGACAGTTAAGAACTGCAAGACACTAAATTCGTCAAACTACGGTCAATATAGACATGATAGCGAACTACCACATACTGAACACACATTTATAAATACTGAATCTTGTTTGGATTACAGGCTTTTGATGATTGATAATTTTAGTGACCACCATGCAGACAAGCTAATCATACGATACTGTATTATCTGTAATATTCCCCCTTTTAGTAATTGTGTCAACTCGAAAATATTAAAATGCTATCTTAATTGTACTTTCCTTTCTGAACGACAGTTTGGTCGCTTGAAACACCGGAAGTATTAACATGCAGTTATGTCAACATTAACACTGACTTGACAAATTTAAAATGTTGCAGTGTTTGTGAGTGTGTGTGTGTGTGTGTGTGTATATATATATTATACATAAATTATATATATATATATATATATATATACATATATATATATATATATATATATATATATATATATATATATAATATACATACATATAATATTTTATCTAGGCTATATTTTTGTGTCACGGCATACTATCTACTACAATTATTATTTTCATTGTTGATTAATCTGTCGATTATTTTCCCAATTAATTGTTTGGTCTATAAGTCAGAAAATGGTGAAAAATGTTTCCCAAAGCCCGAGATGACATCCTCAAATGTCTTGTTTTATCCACAACCCAAAGATATTCAGTTTACTGTCACAGAGGAATGAAGAAGCCAGGAGATAATCATTTTAAGAAGTTGAAATCAGAGAATCTTGACTTTTTTTTCCTGTAAAAATTATTCAAACCAATCAGTCGATTATCCAAACAGCTGACAATAAATTTAATACTCAATCACTCAATTAATAATCAATGAATTGATTAATCACTGCAGCTCTACAGTATTCTTTAACTTTGTACATATAGCTTTTCTTTAATTCAGCCCTCCTCACTGTACACACTGGATCTCAATCTAAATATATTTAAATAGTTCTTGGCAGAGCAGTTTTCACTCCACAGTGTCACTGTTACAGCTGTTACTCACAACCTGATCTGAGATCAAGGAGGCATTTAATCTTATCAATGAGTTCAAAATGAGTTCAACAGCAGTGATTAAACACAGCAGAGCCTCTGCACTGAGCCGGCTACTTGATTGTCATGATGATGAATGGGCCATGTTGTCACTGATCAAACTCCTCTCAATTAATCTTTTGTGCTTTACATCATAAATAAAGTGACAACATCATCTTCCTTTATCCTCCATCAGCTCCAGGACTGCTGTCCAACACCAGCACGCAAAATGAGCACGGTAAGTTAAAGCTTATAGTTTCTGCTTTTATTCCACTGCACATGAACAGGTTATGGATTTGAACCCTGCAATTTGTTGAATATGAATATGTGACAGACAAAAATGTTTGTTTGTTCCCAAGTTTGCTGCCATTATGACAAACAGTGACCAATCATTTCTAATGCTGAACTGCACATCTGTGTTTTTCAGCAACTTGAACTGAAGAATGTGAATCTGAGAGCTGGAGATCAGCTGAAAGTAAAGGGCCTAATTCTGCATGATGCTGAGAGGTAAGCTAACCACATTACATTAATTCATATTAGCCTCTTAACTGAATTAGATAATATAGTGATATGTGAGCAGATGTATTACGCTTAATTGCTGCAGTGAGAAATTAAAGATGTTGACTTTAACTTTTAGAAATAACCCAGTGATTATATATCTAATATTAATCCTGTGTGTTCTTCAAAGTTCTGCAAATGTCTCTGATCAAAGGGATAGTTAGGATTATTTGAATTGGGGCTGCCTACAGTAGATGGCTTCTGGCACAAGTGGACAAGTAGCAGGAGTATCGGTGTATAAAGCTAAGCAATGTACTGCTGCAGACAAGGTCAACAGGAAGTATCACTTAAATTGTACACTATGTTTAGATTTTTTTCACTGCTTTACCTTGCTGTCAGACAGCCTTTCCAAACAAGAAAACACTTTGTGTGACACAAACATTACAGTGACTATTGATAAGTACCTCATACTTCATATATCCAAAATATCCCTGTATGACCACTGTACATTTACTGTTTAATCTCTGATCCACTCAGATTCCAGATCGACCTCGGTCGTGACGCGAATGATCTGGCACTGCACTTTAACCCTCGTTTCTATGATGACGCTGACGGAGCTGTTCTCGTTTGCAACTCAAAGAACGCTGGTTGTTGGGGTGAAGAGAAACGGGAAATACACAACCCCCTACTGAGAGGCACAGATGTCAAGGTGAGGGAATTTGACTGAGGGAAGTGAAGATATGTGTATTTTGTAAAAAAAGCTTAAAGTCGTAAAGGGTCATTTCACCTAAATCAGAAGACACATATTTCCCCACAACCACTTAACCATGCAGGGAGTTTGGGTTTTGTTTGGGGAGGTTTTGAGACATCTTTCTTAAAGATTTTCCAAAAATAGAGTTATTTTACTACAAGTGTCTTTTCTATTTCAGATCGTGTTGAAGCTGGCTGGAGACGTGTTTGAGGTGGAGCTTCCTGATGGACAAGAAATCCAGTTTCCCAACCGTGAGAGCATGGACGTCATCAGTTACATCAAGATCACAGGGGACTTCAAACTGACTTCCTTCAAGATCTGCTAAGATGCACAACTGCTGTAACACATGCATGTTGTGTTCATCAGTTTGGTTAAACACAAGATGTTGAGAATTGGTCAGTTATTGTGAGAAATATTAATCATTAAAAGATGTGGATAAATGAAAATGTATCTTTATCTAAAATGTCCTGTTGTGTACAAGAATATAAAATGTTTAAATTCAAATGACCTAGTTTTGTTATCTTTGAAGAGCTGTGGCCTAATCCTGGCTTTGATTTTTTTTCCCCTCAAACAGTAACACTGACTTTACATAAAGTTTTAGTCCAGTTATGAGAGAGCAGCAGTTTGATTGAGACAACACATTTTATACAAAAACAGTAAGAGCCTACTGAGATTGCAACATATTGTAACCATCTGTAATTAGACTTAACACAACTAATTGAGGACAGAAGAATTAGAATTTATATTGATGGTTCAATCATTAAATATGTGGGCATTATATTATCTGTGTATTATCTGTTCATTCAGAATTAAGAGAATTAAAAACAGTAAAACCATTCATCACAAAATGCTGCATTTATTTAAAATTACAACTATATGACTGTTTTGACCAGGTGAAAGCTTTAGAGCTACTGTACATGTGTTTTCTCTTAAGAGTAAGACAAAAAAGACAAATAGGCATCAGGTTTCAATTCTAATTAAATGGAGCTTTGAAAATGATATAGTTACATCAAAAGCTGACCAAGTGTGCCCCATGGGTGATACACAAAATGTGTGTTTTTCCACAAACAGTATAAGCTATACAGGAGCCAACAAACCTACACAGGACCTTATTTTTCCCCATCATAGTCAGGATGACTAAGTCAGCTAATATCTAATAGGACCAATGTGTGACTTTTAACACAGAACACACAAGGATCATTAAGCTATTTACTGATTTTATGTCTTAAAGAGTGCATCATCGACTATGTAAGTTTGTTTAATCTGACAGATTCCAGTTTAGGCAGTTCTGGTTTTCAGTTTTTGCTTCTTCGTGCTCCGTATTTCATTGCATTTTCTCCATCGTTGTGTCTTTATTCATTTTGTGACGAGCTCTTTATTTCATCACTATGGCATGTTAATCTGCATATTAACAGGAGAATAAATCCTTCAAAATCAATCCAGTCACTATGTATTAAGTTTATGACCAAGGATGATTAACCTCAATCACAACTGAATGTCTGATCATTTAGATTCATTTAGATACTAAAATGCAGGTGGTAAGCAAAATATTTCAGATTCTATAGCAATTATTGAAACAATCTTCTAATTCCAGTATTTTATTTTACAGATTCTATTAATTAACTGAGAGGGCTGGGTGTGCTTGAGGTAAACAAAAGTTTGACTGAAACAGAAATCTTTTTTTAATCTTTATTTTATTCACAATATATCAATTGTTCAACATCAACTGTATTTGAACACTGGTGATTAGTCTGACCAGTCAAAGAGAAGAAGGTATCCTTTTACTTTATTGTGTAGACAGACAATAGTTGTTCAAAGGTCATAAAAGGTTGAATAATATTCATACAGTCAAATGTGATATATCATGTCATTTTTGCTACTTTTTGAGTATACAGGATGTAATGATATGGAAAAAAAGGAAAACAATCATTGAATATGAAATATATACACATTAAGACATAAATGCGCTGAAGTCTATGACAGGTCTTACAGGACCAGTGTGTAGGATTAAGTGTCATCTAGTGAGGTTGCAGGTTGCAAACACCTTGTCTCATTCTCCCCTTCAAAGCATGTAGGAGAACCTACTGTGGTTGCAAAACTTGTTCAAATTGCAAAAGGCCATATCTGGGGTCAGTGTTTGGTTTGTTCATTCTGGGCTACTGTAGAAACAAAGTGGTGATTCTTGTTTTCAGGTGATATACACTAATGAAAACATAATTATGAATATTGTATTCCATTTCTGCAATATTCTGCCAACAAATTACCCTAAATCATACACATTGGTCCTTAAAGATTTAAATTCAATTGTCATTTCAGAAACATTGAGAAACCTGGTCTTTCTGTAGATATGAAGTAGTAACGTTTATTATAACACATTATATCCATTAGTAACATAAAAGGTTTAAGTGAACAAATTTCAGTGACATTGTTGAAATTACCTCTGGATATCATAATAATAATGACACAGCAAGATTCTAAATAAAATCAAAAAACACATACTCAAGTGGATTTAATACCTAATTGAAATGAGATAAACATAACACACATGAACACTTCAAAATACTTAAGAAACATAAAATATCCTTTGTCAATTATCTTTGCTATGTTCATTCGTTCAATTGAAAATGCAAAGACTTACACATCAAAAATACAGACAATACTTTGTTTGATATGATTTTCAGAAATGTGTTAACAGAAATATGCCACCCATTCCTTATAATATAGAGGTTGTTAATTTCTGACTTCTTCTCTCTCTGTCTCTCTTAAAAACAACATATTTTGTTCTGTTTTAACTTCTTGGAAACAATTGTCTTCCAGAAATCCTCACTACTACTCACTACCTCACTAATCTTTGTAGATGACACACTAGCTTAATATTAATATTTTTAAGTCTTAAATGGCTAACGTCATTCTCGAAGTTACTATCGTTCTTGTGTGCTCTTAAGTGTTAGAGTGACTAAAGCAATCTGATTTCTGTAAACCATTTTAATTGCTTGTAGTTGTATTGATTAATTGACTGTCCATATTTATTACTCACAGACAAATTCACCTGTCTGTGATAAAATCAGTCAAAGTAAAATTTGATTCATGAATAATCACTTGAAGAGAAGTATCATGATTTTCAGCTGGGCTGTGGTTGAGTTGGCTCAATCATGGATCATTTCATCCAGACTTTTAATAGCTTCTTCTTTGGATATTTTTCTCCATTCGATAGGAATTTCCCCAAGGCCCTGGAATTTTAATTTATAGTGGTCTTCCAGTTCCTTCTCAAATCTCCCCACAAACCAGGTCCAGTATTTCAGTTCAGACTTATCTGGGAGAATTTCCCATCTTTCAAACCTTGGGCCAGCAGTTCGGTACTTTTTATAGGCAATGAGCTCATCTGAAGCTGAATTAGGGTAAAATCTGTGATCACTTGCAACATGTGTTGTGCAGAAAGTAATATCCAGGTCCACTCTGTATCTGTAGTGCACGCCATTGACTGCAGCGGATCTATGAAAAGGCACGCTGTGGTCACCCTTGTGATCTTTCAGTGTGTTGGTACAAACAGCTGCACAGAATGGACATTTACCCAGCAGCAGTTACACAGCTGATCAATGAGGATTTGATCAGGCTTCATCCTGAATTCCTTCATCTTATCCAGTGAGAGGCTGCTCACTTCCTTCATGATGGGCACAAGACCTTTCTCTGTCTCTTCTTTAGAAAGTCAAAATTGTTGATGTCACTGAAACTTTGACAACTAATGGTGAATTTGAGCTTATCTCTTAGCAAACCGGAAAATTCCCCACCCCATGTCATGTTTCCTTTCTGGTTTTGACTTTCTTGTTGCATCAAATAAAGCTTGACTCACAAGATTATTGATGTGTTCAACATTTTTCTTGAGTATACTCTGTACTTTATTTTTGTTCTCTGTGTAGATGTATTTCTCTACTTCCTCTTTTATAAAAGTCTCAACTTGCTTCCTTGGGCTCGGATGTAGGTGATAAAACCATCAAAGTCCTCTTTCTCTGCAGACTTCAACACGTGTTTCTCCAAATTCAACCTGTTTCCATTGAAAGCTGGGAAATTGCACCTCATGTCTCCTGCGAGATGAATAGCAGTCTTGTTGCAGACGGCCTCAATAGTGAACTCTTCAGTTTCTCACAGATCAGTTCTCCAAGCACAACAGCAGATGAGCTTCCTTGACAGAAGCTTCTGAAAATGTTGTAATTCTGGTCTTTCTTGCTTTCTAAATAAGTGAGGGCATCGTTGTTCATTCTGAATCTCTCGTGAGACTCTAAAAGCCAACTCTCTGCTCTGTCAAACACATACAGTAAGAGATCAACTGTAAACTCCTTCTTCAGAGCATATTTCCTCTGTGATTCAAATTCTCTCACTTTGTCTTTTACATTGTTTGCCACCTCTTGTAAGTAAGTTTGACTGTAGCCTCTTGTAGCAACAGGTTTCTCTTAATAGCATCAAGAGACTGTTTTTCAACATCGTTAATGAGGGATCTGATCAGCTTCTGGTCTTCATGCTGTAAATTCCCGCTTGAAGAAATTTTTACAAATTCACATTTTTTACAAGGCCATCAACTGTCCTTTTTGTCCTTTTCATTTCATTATCTTGAAACTGTTGGTCTGTGTGAGACTGATCTCGGCGCTTGGGAAAGTCACATAATGACTGTAATCACCAACCTCTGATATTTTTTTGTATCTGCCGGTGCTTTTGGATTCGTTCATAAGAGACCATTCAACACCAAGATCGTGAAGGATTTTGAACTGATCTTCTTCATAGTTGATGTCCTTGATGGGTTTTGTATCTGCAGTTAGTTCTCTAACCCAGCCACTCCAAACAGAGTTCAACTGCTTTTTAAGTTTCTCTTCATCTTTTGCCTTGTCTTTTAACTGATGAGCGAGCTCTTTGCTCTTCTGTAGCAGTTTGTCCTCAAACTTGTCATCTCATCATCAAACTTTTTACATCATCTTCTGCTGGATACTTCATCCAGTTTTCTTTTAACTCCTCCCACTTGTTCATCATGAAACTCCTTGATTTTGTTTTCAAATTGGCCTCTCCACTGAACCAACATTTCTTTGTCTTTGTCATCATCAAAGTAAGTTGTCATACCTTTTTTGATCTCTTCATATGTTTTGCTAATTTCCTTGTGAAGTAATGGAGCTCAATCTTGTCAATTTTCCATTTTCAATACTGGTATAAAGCTGGTTTTCAATGGTCAACAATGCTACTCCTCAGGCCCCAGGTCCAGTTCCCATACTGGACCTCAAGTTTTCTGTACACTGCTATTTCAAGTGTGTTTTTGAAACTGAAAACAAAGTTTTCGTGTCAACAGGGCATTCCACAGGTCCTGAATTTTGCCTTTGAACTGTGAGAGAGTCATCCCATCAGACTGGAAGCTTTAAAGAGGATGAAGTTCTTCAGCTGTTGGACGCTCTCACTGTAACCTGGATTTGGAGGAGCCATAGGTGGACTTCCCTCCCATAGTTGGGCAAAGTATTTCACATCTTTCTGCACATCAAATGCAATGACGTCACTGAAGCACTCAGCATCACAAACCTCCTCTTTGGCAGCTAGTTGGGCCATCTGGTCCAGTTTTTCTTGCAGGCGTCTCTTTCCATCCATGTTTTTCTCTGCAGCTGCAATATCTGTAACATTCTGGTGAACAAACACACAACTTGGAGAAAGTTGAACTTTCTTCATCCTCATGAAAGCCTGAACAACAATCTGCAGAACATCTTGCATGTCAGCTGGATTCTCTCCAAAGATGTTGATCAATGTCATGTTTCCCAGACCAACAACAAATGTTGCCAGTTCATTGTCGTGGTGAAGAGCAGCTTCACTTGCCAACTCAAGAGCTCGCAGTCCTTCAGTGTCCACCACCAGAACGTAGTCAAACTGAAAGTCTTTCTTGATCTCCTCTGACACTGTGACCAGCTGCATGAAGGCACCCTTGGTGCACCTGCCAGCACTCACTGCAAACTGTAACCCAAACATGGCATTCAGCATTGTTGATTTTCCACTGCTTTGTACGCCTAAAACTGACAAAACAAAAACTCTCTTGTCGCCCAGTTTCTTGATGACTTCATCTAAAAGACTAGAGATCCATGTTAAAGGCACATGACCTGCGTCACCATCCATCAGCTCCATTGGGTGTCCTGATATCATCAGCTCTGCAGCCAGCTCAGGGTATTTAGACCAGTCAGTCTGTCTCCTCTTTGGTCGTTTCTTCAGAGATGCATGTGCTTCATAGATCTGTCCCATTTCTCTAAAGATGTGCTCCAAGCCAAAAGTCGCTGACTGTAGTTTTGTTGATATTTCATCAAGTTCAGTTTGCTTTCTTTTTAGCTGATCAGATTTATCATGCTTCTTCTTCAAAGCCAAGACCTCCGACCACTTTTCATCATAGCTTTGGAGAACTGAAGAAAGACTGTCTGTGGAGAGGGCGTCTATTAAGATCTGAGTCCATTTCAGGAAATACATTCTGTCTGTTGACGGCAAAGATGAGAGGCTCTCAATGAACAACTTCATCAGTTTACTGCAGGAAGCAGCACATTGTCTTTGTCTTATTTGCCTCAGTTCTTGTTGCTTCTTACTTTTCTCCTGCTCACTGTTTCCTGTGAGGCGATACAGCTCTTTTTTTATTCTGCACCACTCGTGCCACAGTTTGCCTTGACAATGGAGAAATGTATCTTTGATCTCTGAAACATCCATCCCCTGAAGCAAATTGACTATTTTCATTGCAGCAGATTTCCCTCGTTGACAGACTGTGTCATGTTCATCCACTCTGATTCCAGAGACCTCAGTCATGGTTTCCAGCTGGAAGGACACATGTGGTCCAGACAAAATGTTTCTAATGATTCCTTTCAGTTCTTCAGAAACATCTGACTGGCTTCTGTCTTTCAGACCCATTTTGTATTTTCCATTTTTCATCTGAACTGCACCACAATCACTATCAGCAATGAGGATAATGAAGGGCTTTGAAGATGTGTAAAGGGCTGAAATAAGTGTAGCACTTTTGTCACCTCTTTCCAGAGTTGGTACAAGAACAACATTGACTGAAGACTTTTCAGTCAGTATGTCTCGCTGTTTTTCAATCAGCAGACCTTCACCATGAAGATTACAGAAGGCAATGCAGTCATTGAAGGCATCATTGGGTTTTCCAGCAGGGCAGTACCAGGCGATCTCTGTCACTCCATCCATCAAGTATCGAGACTTGGTGCTACCTGGGCAGTTTCTGTGGAAGAAGGTGTTGTGACGGTCGTTGATCAAACCGTTCATCAGCTGAGATTTAGACAGAGATAGTGAACCCAGGCGGAAAAATGACACCATGGGTGTCTCAGCTTTGGACATGGGCATACTCTTCATGGTGACAATGTTTGAATTGCTTTTGATTTCAGTTTTTTTCCATGTTTTTATTATTTGTCTGAACGTCCACAGCGGACAGTGAATATCCATTGTGACTGGGTCAGGAACAAGCAGAGGTAAGGCATACTGACACTGTGATAGCTTTGTAACCATGTTCTGCTTAAAAAAGCTGTCTGAGCAGTGAAATACTGCCATTTGAACATCCATTGGATGCACATGACTCTGTTTTGATTGATCAGACACTGCACTGGTACTAAACAAAGCATCTAAGTCATTGTTATCTTTCTCAACAGAGTCAAACTCCGGAACAGGCTCTGAATGGCTCACCTCAGGACTGTCTTGTCTTACAGGAATATATCTAGCCCTGTAGTCTAACATCATCAACCTCTGAAGAAAAGTATGAGCTAGATCTTTCTCACAGGTGTCATGGTCCTGTTTCACAGGTGGACCTATTTTAAGAAAGTCTGCTGGTGTAAACTTCTGTTGATGTTTGTCTTGAAGGTGAAGTCTGTCAAACAGTGTTTCAGTTTCTCTCTGATGTTGTTTCTTTCTGTTGATCTCTTCAGATATCTCCACAGACCGCTGTAAATAAATAAATGTATATTATATGTAAAAAAATCCAATGTCATACAATGGGATAGAAAGCAAATAGACCTAAAGATCTTAATTAAATTAGAAATTTCTTACCATATCCTTGTTTCCGCTCATACCCATATTTAAGGTACCTGCAGTAGGATAATGAACTTGATTATAAGAGGGTCAGAGAGTCCCCCCCATCACACCCCAACACACAATGCTACACACTTAATTGCATTGTAGGTCTGTCTCCGATTTTTTACACAGCAATTCGCCACACTATTCTTATATCAGCCTGCATGAGTATGTTTTACCATTTAGACTCGAGTTTTAATTTGTCATTTCTGATGTGAAAACATCAGATTTCCACACAGTCAGTTTCTACACAGAGTTGATTGA
The DNA here is from genome assembly GCA_034769285.1 of Lutjanus argentimaculatus. NCBI lineage: Eukaryota > Metazoa > Chordata > Actinopteri > Lutjaniformes > Lutjanidae > Lutjanus > Lutjanus argentimaculatus. The sequence continues at coordinate 10,438,186 of JAWZSL010000024.1, read as the reverse complement.
AGCTGACGATGATGATGTTTTAGTGTGCAATGGTTAAACAAAACATCTCTCACTGTTGTCTTTTCCATAATGTCAGACACTTAATAACAATCTGAGCCTGTCAGTGGCAAAAAACAAGCACAAACACCAGCAACCAAGTGTCACCTGTCCTGTGCCTCTGTGGTGCATCTGGATGATGTGTAGGACAGTGCATCATCTGCTCTGTTTCTATCACTCTTCTCTGCTTCTAGTTGCTGGTTTGTGGTGATTTTTTAACCTGATCTGTAAAGTTTACAGTTTGTCATGCTGTTGTATTGTTCTGTGTATTATGATGCAGATAAAAAACAAGAGCTGATTCTTGTTTACCAACCACTTGTTTCCCACTTTCTCATCAAATAACCACCAGAATATGTTGTCTAAAGGATTTTTTAAATAAGTGCACTAGCTAATATAAAATTATATTTATGATTCCCCACAAATTCTCATTGAAATGTTCTCCCTGTGTATTTTTGTGAGCTTCTGTTTCTCCTGTTACTGCAATCCACACTGACTGACAAAGAAAAAAAAAAAAAAGCAAAAAAACAAACAAACAAAAAAAAAACAAAAAAAACCAACAAAAAAACAAAAACAAACAAACAAACAAACAAAAAACAAAACAAAAACAAAAAACAAAAACGGGTGCCCGACTGGAAGAATCTCAGTCAACTGAGGAGTTTGTGACTAATGGTTTGAATTGTAGACTATCAGGGTGTAGCCCTGGTTCCATGCTAGTGTAGTGTTATATAATTTATTAAAATGTTACCTTTCTCGTTGGTTGTGGATGTTTCAGACTTGATTTCAGACCCTCCTCCCACTGTTGTTTTGTTGCCATTCTTCTCTGATTCTTCAACATGTCCAGGTTCATTCACTGGATCACACTAAGAAAACAAATCATTTGATTTAACAATTAGTTCAGCGGGTTACAACTATAGAGATTAAGAATGTGAAGATCAACATACAGTGGTAGATCAATTCAGAGAACAACAACACCACAAATTAAAACAAGAGAAAAACAATTAATGCAAACTAAATACAAGTAGGTTTGATTTTAGAGGAGAAGGAAGAAAACTCTTTTCCAAGTGTTTTCAAGTTGTCCATGTGTCCAACCAGGAGATTCAAGGTGTCAAACTCTGTCCAATTCTTAACTAAAGGTAAACAGCTCCAATCTTCAGCTGAAGGTTCAGGTGTCAGTGCTAAAATCTGACCAAACTTAAAATACATATGCAGCATAAAAAGGATCAAAACATCTCACCTTTATCTCTGTTTTATCTGCTCTCTCCTCCAGCTTGTCTGCTGCACGATAATGTAACAGCAAGCAGATTGCAGGAATAAACATAAAAGACATTGTTTGTGGTCAGTGGAATATTACATATTAATATCATTTCTTTGTTAAGATGATATTTTTATTCATGTATATCTCATGTTCTACCATATTAGGCTTCTCTCCACCCAATACAGATTATATACATTTTCAATTCTGATGTTTAATTCAAAGTTATCCAGATTTTACAGAACATTAAAATGTTACCTTCCTCCTTGGTTACAGATGATACAGACTTGATTCCAGACTCTCCTCCTGTGTCGTCATAATTCTTCTCTGAGTGTGCAACATCACCAGGTTTATTCACTGGATCAATCTGAGAAAACAGATGATTTCATGTAACCTTTGAAATACTTGTTATTCAGGTGTAAAACTTCAAATCTGATCTGAGTAACCTCAGAAAATACAGTTTTAGAAAACAAATGCTGCTCTGCAATAATGATCACTAATGTCTTTACCTTGATTTCAGCTTCATTCTGCTCCATCTCTTCTACTGCAGGAAAATATAATAATACATATGATTAATGAGGACAACAACAACAATAACAACAACAACAACAACAACAACAACAACGATAACAGCAGCAAGAACAACAACAATAAGAAGAAGAATGATAAGAATAAGATTACTGTGTTAGCAAAGCGTCCTAAATCTTTGAGCCAAATTGCACAGCCTTTCAAACATAAATGTTTCACAGGTTTCATATCTGGGAAAAAAATAAAAAGAATTATAGCTGCTGCGCAGCAATGGTCGGGGCCGGGCAATTTTAGGCAAAATTAGGCAATTCTGAGCAACAAGCAGAGTGTAGGAAGATGAAAAAAAGGTGTCATTCTAATGTGCATTTTACATCAGTTGAGGCTTGAACTCACAATTTCTGGCACAAGAGACTCTGCATATTGACTGATAGCTAAGCCAAATAAACAGGGAAAAGAGACAAGGGATAACAGGGAAACGTGTTGATAAAGAGTATTTGTCTCTTCCCAAAACTCCCTGAATCATAATTATTTAAATCTTAACAGTCTCTAATCCACATAGCATGATACCTGAACATAAGGCTTTCACATTTGAAAGTCCATCCTGCCTTAGCTGAGGTTTGAACTCTCGACTTCTGACACTGAAGTCCATCTTTTATCTCACTGAGCTAATCAGCAAGTGACAGTTCCTGTGTGGTTTCACAAATTGACTAAGCCAAGGATCAGGGTGCCAGGCAGCAGCCATCCATGCCATGGAAAAGCAAATTTCAAAGTGAAAGTTCCAAATCTGTAGCACATATGGTTGATTTGTGGTGAATTTTCAAAGTTTTGAAATTTAGAGGCTTGCTGTAGCGCCACCATCAGGACTATTGTCTTGTGTTTCCAGTTGAGGACATCTAGCATGGGACTGGACCTTTGTGAAAAGTTTGGGTAGATTTCTCATATGGAAATGTTGTACAAGCTGAGGCTTGAACTCACAACCTTCAACACCAAGAACCATCCTCTATCTCACTGAGCTAATTGGCAAATGGAAACACCACTTGTAGCTTCACAAATTGACTAAGCCAGTCACCTGTGTGCAAGACAGCAGCTGTTAGCATGTAAAGGCAGATTTCAAATGGCTGTCAAAAATTCACTTATTGAGACAAAAATCCCAAAATACACAAATTGCATCTAGACAGCATGGAGATGTTGGTCATTAGTTTTTAACAATGATTTATTGGCTCCAAAAGTGAAAAACTGATGTTTAAAAATGCCATTTTTGCATTGACTCCAATTGTTCGCATGAGAGCGAAATTCAAAATGCTGTAAAAAATTCAGTTTTGAGATAAAATTCTGATATTTTCCAAACATCATCTACCATGACTCCAAAATTTTGTCATTTTTTTCATGAACATTGAAAATGTATTTAGCAAGAATTTGCAAGTATATGTTTATAATACCGTTTACAGTCAAACATTTTGATGCACTGTAGGCTCAATTTTTGATAAATCAAAAATCTGTGTGGATCCTTTGTGTAGGACAGTCTGAAGATGCTCTGTAGCAAGTTTGGTGCCAATTGAGCAAAAATTGTGGGGGGAGATAGGTTTAATAAGTTTTACAGTTTTTGAAAAAAACAGAGTGATGGACTTCATAATTTGCAATAGGTTTAAATGTACAAAAGTGTCTTCAGTATTGGGGCTACATTGTGGTGAAAGTTGTAAATCTGTAGCACATATGGTTGATTTATTATGAATTTTCAAAATTTTGAACTTTAGAGGCTTGCTGTAGCGCCACCATCAGGACTATTGGCCTGTTTTTGCAGCTGAGGCAATCTGACATGGGACTGGACCTTTGTGCAAAGTTTGGTCATTTTTCGTGCATGGGAAGTAGGATTTCCTCGGAAGAAGAAGAAAGAAAGAAAGAAAGAAAGAAAGAAAGAAAGAAGAAGAACATGCAGGATTACAAAAGGGTCCTGGCAGCTTAGGCTGCCCGGCCCCTAATTAATAATACATTAACTTTAAATTCATTTAGCATCATGGTCATCCTCCACCACAGGAGGCAATACTGAGCTTTATGTTGGTATCACAGTCAGTGGACATGGGGCAGGCAGATAGAAGGCAGCTCATACAGCAGGGAGGATGTGAAAATATACTGTTTTATTTTTTTAATATACTGTTTGTGATGTGCTTGATCAGAGGGAGAGGTGGACAGAGACAACATGATGCTGTGAGAACATCATGGCAGAGATGTGTGCGTGAGGGCTGGATCATACAACAACATGTTGGTGTGAATTATCAAGGCTGTACCTTTTTTGTTTTACATTATTTTCTTTTGGTCAAAGAAGTACACCAGTAAAGACCAGCTGCTCACTGAGTACACACCAGAGAGATCCTTTAGATCATCAAATAAATGTCTAGTCATCGTACCTAAAATCAACTCTAAATCAGCTCATGGTGCTTTCAGTCATTATGGTCCTGCTCTCTGGAATTCTCTTCCACATGAACTACGATCTGCTACAACACTGTTCTCTTTTAAAAGCAAACTAAAAACACATCTTTTTCACAAGCTTTTAGTTAGGTTTTAAGTGTATTTTTATATGTTTTAGGAATCAGTATTATTGTTAGTATCTCCCTTTTTTAAGGATCATGGTAATAATAATAATAATAATACCTTCTTATCTTGTACGTTTTTATCATGTCATACTTGTTTTGATACATGTAATACTTTTTTTTAATCTTATATGCTGTTGTCACAGCTTCATTCTCCCTGTTTCCCTCCTGCCCTCAGTATTTTTCCACTCTCCCTGCCTCTGCTCCACTCCACCTCTCAGCCACGCCCACCTAATCAGCCCAACTCCACTCACCTGCAAGCCCAGCTGCATCTCATCCTCAATCAGTCCACTATATCTACCTCTCCTGCACACTCACTCAGGGCATTCAGTGTTTTTACAGAACTCCATGCTAAACTTCCCAGCACTGGTTCCTGGACTGTTTCTCTGTCACCAGCCCTGCCTGTTTTGGACTCACCTGCCTCGTCTGTTCTCTGGGAAACCACCACAGCCTCCTGTCCCTGACCCTGTGATCTGCCTCTGTGTTCCTGATTTTTGTCTGCCTGTCCCTGTGGCTGTATGGTGTTTCCCTCCTGTGACGTGGCAGTGTGACTGTTCTGCCTACTCACCGGGTCTGCCGGGTCTGCCTACTCGCCGGGTCTGCCTACTTGCCTGGTCTGCCTACTCGCCTGGTCGGTCTGCTTATCTAGTCTGCCTGCTCACCTGGTCCCAGCTCGCCTGCCTGGTCTGTCTGTTCACCTGTGTCTAAATAAAGGTCATTACGAACATTCTCTGTTTGGTGTACTGCATTTGGGTCCTGAACACACCCGTGACAGCTGTTTTATCTTTGTCATGTACGATGTATCTTCAAGCACATCGAATGTGCTATATAAATAATGTGGACTTGACTTGTTTAACAAAAGGTCTTTCGTTCGTTCTTTTCTAAAAAGAGGTTTTAGCAGCAAGATGTACTTTTGGTATAAAAAGTAAAAGTACTCATCCTGCTGCAAACCTGACTGCCAGATTGACATGTTATAATATATTTCATAATGATCTATTAAGACTGAGAAATGAATTTGTAGGAGGTATTTTCTTGTTCAAATGGAGGTACTTTTAACTAATTTATACACATAAGTATACAGTGAGAATCTGGTGATTCCAGTAACTGTGGATCAGCCCCTTCAAAAGGTCAAAAAATAAACTTGAGAGGCCCTGAGATGATTAATGGGACACAAAGAAGAACAAACAAGGTTTTGTGAAAGTTCATTGTCCAACAAGATGCATTTACCCAATAAATACGGATTTTATGTTTTTTCACTTTAGTTAAACACAGGTTGCAGAAATGCAATGAAACAATCAAATGAGGTCTTTCTCACTTTCTTTGGCATCTGTTGAAACAGTCTGAGATGTTGGACTTGTGTCCTTCACTGCATCGCTCTCCTTCATGGACTGCTCACTCATGATACTGCTGCTTTCATTATCAACCTCTTTAACTTCATCAGTCTCTCTTACTGAGGGGTCAAAGTCAACAAATACCAGAGATTAGTTCAATTTGTTCCTCATTTTATTAAAACCACTGCCTTTGAAATATTATTTTACTTTAAAGATCTGTTACTGTACAATAAACATGTTCATTACAATGTTACCTGTCTCACTGGTTGCAGATGACATTACAGACTTGATTTCAGGTTCTCCTTCCACTCTTGTGCTGTCATCATTCTTGTCTGAGTGTTCAGCACCACTCACTGGATCACACTAAGAAAACAGTGATTTTATGACATTGTAGTAGTTCACCGGGTTAAAAGTACAGAGATTAAGGATGTGAAGATCAGCAACACACAGTGGTACTGTATACCAATCCAGAGTACAACAACACAATAAATTAAAACAAGGGAAAAATACTTTCATGAGTTCTATACAAGCAGGTTTGTATTTTAGAGAGAAGAAAATAAAGTCTCCTGCAGATGTTTTAACTTCACTTATCCAGTGTTAAACCAGGAGGTTCATGAAGTCACAGTTTGTCCAAATCTACACTAAAACTGTAAACAGCTAAATCAGTTCAATGTACAGTTGTGATATAAGTAATGTGTAGGGTTCATAGGTCATTAGACAGACTTGAAATAATTATGGTGAGAGAAAAAGAAATGCTCTTGTATGTCAGTGACTGCAGAGGAACAAAACATCTCACCTTTATCTCTGTTTTATCTGCTCTCTCCTCCAGCTCGTCTTCTGCAGGATAATGTAACAGCAAGCAGATTGTAGGAATAAACATAAAAGACATTGTTTGTGGTCAGTGGAATATTACAGGTTAATAACATTTATTTGTTAAGATTATATTTTTTTATTCATGTATATCCCATGTTCCACCATATTTATCTTCTCTCCACCCAATACAGATTATATACATTTTCAATTTTAATGTTTAATTCAAAGTTATCCAGATTTTACAGAACATTGAATTGTTACCTTCCTCCTTGGTTACAGAAGGTACAGACTTGATTCCAGACTCTCCTCCTGTGTCGTCATAATTCTTCTCTGAGTGTGCAACATCACCAGGTTCATTCACTGGATCAATCTGAGAAAACAGATGAGTTCATGTAACCTTTGAAATACTTGTTATTTAGGTGTAAAACTTCAAATCTGATCTGAGTAACCTCAGAAAATACATGTAGTTTTAGAAAACAAATGCTGCTCTGCAATAATGATCACTAATGTCTTTACCTTGATTTCAGCTTCATTCTGCTCCATCTCTTCTACTGAAGGGAAATATAATAATAATATGTATGATTAATGACAACAACAACAATAACAACAACACCAACAACAACTACAATAACGATAATAAGAATAAGAATAAGAAGATTACTGTATTAGCAAACCATCCTAAATCTTTGAGCCAAATTTCATAGTCTTTCAAACCTAAATGTAATGGAGCTAGTTTTAATGGTTTTAACTAACGTATACACAGTTATACAGTTAGAATCTGGTAGTTCCCAGCCTGTGGATCAGCCCCTTCAACTTTTTTGCGATATGAACCTGTATTCTTTTATTTTAAGTTCTTTTCTCTAATCTTAGTTTTTTTGTGAAATATTGGATAAATTGACTTCTTTGGGCCTTAAAAGATGAGTAAATGAAATCGTACAAGAAGTTTAAAGAGGAAAAACTTAAATGTGACACCTAAAATGTGAGACAGGAGGCCCAAACTAAACACTCACATTCAACACATTTTCCAATGGGTCACTGGTCTTTAGGTCTTTAGATCTTTAGTATAAAATCTTAACCTGCAAAGTTGCTGCCTAAGAACAATATCCATCAAATAAACATAGCAGAGTAAAAAGTAAAATATTTTCCTGTGAAATATAAGTAATATAGCCTCAAACTGAAATTCTCAAGTTTAGTACAACTCCAGGAAATACACTCAGTAACTTTCTTCCACTGACTGACTGACAGTGATGATATGATTTTTCAGGATGTGTCTTTGAGAAAGCCAAAGGCTGCAGATAGAAATCACCTACTTGTCCTCTCAAAGGTTCAAAATCAAAACTTTGATGCAGTTATCTTAACCTGCAATAACAATTTTTGGCCATTTGGGGGCAGCATAAACAAGTTGCGCACACAGTATTAACATCTGTAAGTGGAAATTGCAAACTTGTTAGCAACCAGAATATTTATACATCCAGTTATGAAGTTACAAAGCAACATTATCATTAAATTGGAATCATATTTTGTCCACCTGGCAAACTTGTGCCCAATATTCACTCTCTTTTAGGCTCCACTAACTCCAGGGGGAAAAACCTGTTTTTTAAGCTGCTAAATGCTTCACATTATTCACCAAGCATTATAGGTGTAGTCAATGAATGCCAACATTAAAATCTCACCTGTCTGATTTTTCTGAAAAACTGAGGAGTCGATCTTTTCTCCTTGGTGGGATTTGTAGTCCAGGTGTTCATTTTCATCAGACATCAGTCCACTGTAGCAGTGTGGATCGTTTTCAGAGACCATGACATCTATTTTTTCTAACAGAGCTGCTATCTCTGTTTCATCCATCATACTTCTCAAACATGTGTGGAATCTTTTTTCATTAAAACTGCTGTCGGCTTTCAGGTCTGTCAAAGCACCTTCACAGTTTTCATCTGACTCATGAGTCACAACTGTCATTAAATAATCAAGTGATCCTTTCCCAAAAGTGTTTTCTAAGCACTGCACTCCTGAACTGTAATGACTGCCATGCAGACCATTTGGTATCAGTAAAAGAAAAGAATGAATTCTCTGATTTAATGGGAATTTGTCAATGTTTTGTTGACCAATCATGTTAATGACAGAGATGTGTCGACCACACAAATCATACAGTTTGGATGAAAACTGTTCCACATTTGTTTGCTCATCATGGTCGAGTAAGATGTTTTTTGAGCCAATCTCAATGGAATTTGTATCACCAATTAACACAAGTGTGAGTTTAGGCATCACTGAAACAAAATAAACACAAAAATAACATTTATATATTATTGTACAGAAATCATTAAAACAACATTCAAAGAAATGCAATGACAAGATAAAGGCTAATAAACTTATTCTCACTAATTCTCACATTCACATGATTAGTTTCACAAGTTTTAATAATTCTTCACAGTGTTTGAAACTCAAGTGATATATTATCTATAACATTATTGTCACTGAACAATTGATTCTTGATTAAAATATTACCTTTCATGTTGGTTGCAGATGGTACAGACTTGATTTCAGACTCTCCTGCTGTGATTTCATCATTTTTCTTTGAGTGTTGAGCTTCACAAAGTTCAATCGCTGGATCACACTGAGAAAAGAGATGATTTTATATCGTGAACCAGGTTAGACCCAGTGAGATTATGATGTGTATTTTGTGTTTGTAACACAAAACAAGAAAACTGTATCAAGATACATAAAAACTTCAACAGATCAACAACATACATTATTTCAACAACTGTGAAAAAACATAATAAAAAGCTAGGTAAATCAATATACATTAGTAGAAAAACAGAGATACTGTGAATAAATACAATTTTGTAATATTAATGAGTAATAAAGGTGAAGAGGTCTTACTTCTACTTTGGTTTCAGCTTCACTCTTTTCAAACTCCTCCACTGCAAAGTCATGTTGGAATATCAGAATAAACATGATCAACATAAACATATTGGTTACCTCATTGTCCCAGGTTAATGAAGTTTATTTTTAACTTTTAAATTACCTTTTTCATTTGTCACAGATGGTATTTCACATTCATCTTGTGACTCTCTTCCAGCTGCTGTATTGTCCTGGTCCTCCACCTCCATCTTATCTGTTCTTCATGCTTTATAGAGTCAGAAGACAAAGTCAGTTAGACAAAAACTATTATTTAACTATTTCTGCTAGTGTGACTCATCGTTCAAGCTAAATGGACCAAGTATTTCATAAATAGAATACAGGTCTAATTAATCTTTTTAGAAAATTACTTTATCTTATAAATAACTCATTTTGGTGAAAGTCCTGCACATTTCACTGCTGGTGAAATGTTGTATATATTTCAAAGCAAAAAACTGTATGCCAGACGACCTGACACACCTCGGGGGCAGCAGGCAGATGGTGTGAACCCCAAGTAAGCCACCCCACAGGCTCTTTTAAAGGGATAGTTCACCCAAAAATGAAAATTCAGTCATTATCTACTTACTCTTGTACGGATTGAAGGTTAGTGTTTTAGTCCATAAAAAACTACTGGAGTTTCACACACCCAGTTCAGACACACACACGTGAACGCGGCTCCAAGCTACTTATCTACAGTGAAGATTCAGGCTGAAAAGCATTTTTTAGTCAACTTGGCACGTTGGAGACATTTTGGAGCTTTAGGAGACATTGATTACACCAGACAAGCAGTGTGGGGGCATCTTGTGTTTTTTTTTGTTTTTTTTCCGTTTGAAAACTGGTCACCATTTGCTTCAACTGTTTGGGAATTTCGGCACATTGTTTTCCTGTGAAACTCCAGCAGTGTTCTGTTGACTAAGAAACTAAACCCAACCTTCAATCGGGTGAATAGATAATGACTGATCCTTCATTTTCAACAATCAGAGGAAGATGATAAACTCTCTGTAGAGACCATGGTAACAGTGTAACACAGCAGCAGCTGGGCTACAAATGCCTCACGCTGGGACCAGGAGATCTTCAGACAGGTGAGCTGTGCTGGATAGAGTATTCAGATCCTTTACTCAGTAAAAGCAACATTGTGAAAATACTCCACTCCAAGTAAATGTCCTGCATTCAAAACCTGACGTGAATAAAAGTATCTAAATATTACTGGCTGCTATCAGTATGAAAAGTGTATTAAAAATGTAAAGTTGACCTTTACATTTTTTAAAGACCAACACCACATGTTCAGTTTCTATCATCTCCAGTGGAGAATGTAACTGAGTACATTTACTAAAGTACTGTACGTAGGTAGAATTTCAATTTTTTGCTTCACTACATGTTTGAACTGTATACATGTTCATCATGGGAGAAAAAACAAAATCACAGTGAATGACTGACTGTTGCCACTAAGTTTAAACTGCTGGCTGTACATTGTACTCTGTATAATTGTATAAGAGACAATAAAGTTGACCTTTACATTTTTTACCTTTAAATACAATCAAGTCAGGCAGGAATTTTCAGCTCTACCTCCTGTCATGCAATAAAAACTGTATGCACACTGCAAATGGTGGCATATTATTTACTTTTAAATGTATTTTAAAAATAGAATCCGGCTAAATAATTCTCCTTTTTACTAAATGTATCTGTAATCATATGACATCTTTTATTTATCTGTGTCATCTGTTAAATGGAAGATCTTCGTGACCTTATCAAATAATAAATACAGAACAAAACAAAAACAAACACAAACAAACCAAAAAACACAGTGGCGTTAAAGGAATTTGTGTTAACGCCTTATTATCACGTTAACTTTGACACTATTACAATATTGAATAAACTCACCTTTTATCTGCCTGGTCTGTGTAGATGCGCTGCCTTGTTACAAATCCATCCAATTACCATAAAGGTCACAATATAAGTTTGAAGTCTTCCCCTTACAAACCCTGGTATGTGCTCTTCACAAGTTTGAGTGATGCTATGAGCTGAGGAGGATGTGCAGTTCTTATAAACCCCAGAGAACAAAAACTAAAAGTGAAAGTATGGACAGCTCAAACTCGTGATTTCCCGGAAAACTGGGCGCGTAGCTCAGTCTGTAAGGCTTGGGAATCGAAGGGTCGACAGTTCAAGTCCCACACGGACCAAAGTACGGAGTATGGACTGGTAGCTGGAGAGGTGCCAGGTCACTTACTGAGCACTGCCGAGGTGCCCTTGAGTAAGGTACCGAACCCCCAACTGCTCGGGGCGTCTGAGTATATGTATGTGTGCAGCCCCCTCGCTCTGACACCTCTCTCAGATGCAGGTCCTGTTTGTGCATGTGTGTGTATGTACAAAAATTACAACGGAGTGAAAAGCCCCCCCATACAAAAACAAAAGTGAAAGTAAGACGGCTCGTGATTTCCCAGAAACCTGACAACACAACACTGATTGTACTAAATACTGACTGAAAAGTAAGAGCGCTCAAACTCATGCTCACGGGCTTTAGTGAAATGTAACTAAGTACATTTACTAAAGTTCTGTTCTTACGTACAAATATGAGATACTTGTACTTTACTTGAGTATTTCCATTGATCTATAGCACACCACCATTTAAGTTTTAATGAACGAATTACATGTAAGTGGATAATGTAATTAGAATACAAAAAAGGTAACTGTATTCCATTACAGTTACATAAAAAAGATGTCATATGATTACAGATACATTTAGTAAAAAGGAGAATTATTTAGCCGGATTCTATTTTTAAAATACATTTAAAAGTAAATAATATACCACCATTTGCAGTGTGCATACAGTTTTTATTGCATGACAGGAGGTAGAGCTGAAAATTCCTGCCTGACTTGATTGTATTTAAAGGTAAAAAATGTAAAGGTAAACTTTATTGTCACTTATACAATTATACAGAGTACAATGTACAGCCAGCAGTTTAAACTTGAGTGGCAACAGTCAGTCAATTACAGTGATTTTATTTTTTCTTCCATTACAAACAAATTCTACCTAAGTACGGTACCTGAGTAAATGTACTTAGTTACATTATCCCACTGGACATGACAGAAGCTGAATGTGTGGTGTCTGTAGTTAATTGTGATTAATCACAAATTAATAGTTTTTATTTGCTCAGAATGTACCTTAAAGGGATATTTTTCAAGTGTTAAATGATGGACAAATATGCTTGCTTTATGCAAATCTAACTTTATTAAATAAAATACATCCAAAATACAATCTATCCAATCACCAAAAAGGTCACAATATAAGTATGAAGTCTTCCCCTTACAAACCCTCTTATGTGCTCCTCACAAATTTGAGTGATGTTAGAAGCTGAGGAGGGTGTGCAGTCCTTTTAAATCACAGAGAACAAAAACTAAAAGTGAAAGTAAGACAGCTCAAACTTGTGATTTCCCAGAAACCTGATAACACAACACTGATAACACCAGGCGTGGTGGGTGGGCCTAACGGGCCTGGGCCCCCCCACTTGTACAACTGGCCCACCTTAAATGACACATATTTTCTTAAATTTTATTTTTAATTATTAAAATCAGCATTTTGATACACCCTTAAGACAAAAAAAGGTTTCCATTTAAAAAAAAGACATCATTTATTCCACTATTATCACATGTGAGGTCTGGACCAATCACAGCGGGCCATTATTCGTCGCCCCAGACATGTTATGCTCATGCACACAGGTCACAATATGGCTGTTGTTCAGCACACAATCATGACCAGAGCATTCATTCATTCATTCAACCTTTATTCACCTCTCAGGAATACATTGAGGGTGGCCCTCATTTGCAATGATGCTGAGATTATATTAGGCAGCAAAACAGAAATACAATAGAAACAAAGCAGGAAAAAACAGAAAGATAATAAAACAAAGCAGCAATTAAGAATTCGACAACAACTGATTAAGATAATTCCTAGTTAAAGCATGTACATGTAAGAACGTTAAGATTTCTAAGCGTTTTTTTTAAATCTCCCAAAGTTGTCAGAGACTCAAAATTTAAAGTGCATTGTAAGTTATTCCCTGAGTCAGGAGCACAGAACCTGAAAACAGTCTTTCCAAGTTCAGAATTGACACGAGGAACACGAAGTGTAATCCAGTCCTGAGAGCAGGTTTGATAAGCTCCTGTCCTGACCTGCTTTGTAGATAAATAAATACCACTGTTGGTCTCATCTCACAGAGAGAGACAGCCAGCAAACTTTTTTATACAGAGTACAGTGATGGGTACTGTAGGCATCAGCAGAGTGGTAGATCGCATCCAGGGGCTCAAGGGTGGTAACAGCAGCATGTCTATAAATTATATCACCATGATCCAGAACAGGGAGTAATATAGATTCAACAATTCTTTTTCTACTGAACACATGGAAGCAAGATTTGTTTCTGTAGAGAAAGCCAAGTTTCATCCGCAGTTGTTTTACCAGATTGTTAACATGAACTTTTTTAAGTGATTTTATCGTCAATCCAGATGCCCAGATATTTGTTGTGTGAGAGATGTACCTGATAAAGTGCTGATATATCATATACTGTAATCGATTTTCTTAGGTCCTGTGAATACCATCTAATTTGTTTTATCGGTGTTTAACATGAGTTTGAGATCAATGAGTGCCTCCTGAAGAATATTAAATGAAAATTGCAGATTGTCAATGGCCAATTGTCTTGAATCAGCTCAACAATATAAAATAGTATCATCAGCATACAAAATGAGCAGTACAAGAATTTAGAGCCTGGATGATATCATTAATGTAGATTGTGAAAAGGACAGGCCCTAAAACTGAACCTTGAGGGACACCTTTGATGACGATAAAAATGCAGATTGGACATTACCTGCTTTTACACATGTTGTCTATCTGAGAGGTAATTGTGGAACCATCTTTGAGCATTAGGGTCACATCCAATACTTGACAGTCTCTGTAAAAGCAGGGAAGGATCGACTGTGTCAAAAGCCTTTGATAGGTCGACAAACAGAGCAGCACAATATTTATTATTATCTACCACAGACACAATATCATTTGAAATTAAAGCTGCAAGCAGCGTTGAACGGGCCCTCGCGACCCCGTGCCACTCGGGGCCTGCTGCGGCCATGACCATGTCGCCAGAGGCCAACTGATAGATGACATGCTGAATTTTCACCCCCTACAGACACTGCAGGAAGCAATGCAGTGTTACTTCCTGTCCCCACCAGGTGGCGCTATGACTATGACTCGTGAGCGTCATGTAGATGTGTTCAGGCTGGGACTTTTATCATACATGTGAAGTATGGAGCAGATTTGACCATTTAAACTCATGTTATAGCAATTTCGTGTTTCATGGCGAGACATCAAAAGTCAATGCCAGGCCACACCCACACCGCTCAACGCTGACCAATTCTGTTAAGAAGCTTTGGTCACACACTTATCTATATGTTACACAGCAGTTTTGAAGTCAATCGGATCATTTGTGGAGGAGGAGTTTGTTTAGCCACGCCCACTTATGAAATTAATATCATATGCTCAGGGCGGGACCAGTGACCAACATATAAAGATTCAGGAAGATTCGACCAAGTAAACTGAAGTTATGTTCACTTCCTGTGTTTTGGCGAAACATCGACATTCGCCGCACCATCAGGGCGGCAGTGTCTTATGAGACATCATGGTCCTCACAATATAGCATGACCAACATCAAATTTGAGTTGAATATGGTCAATGTGGTCAGAGCAGCACCTCAAAGTCTAAAACATGGTATTTCCTGTCACCAGCAGGGGGCGCTATGACAATTACAAAATTTCTGCATGGAAACGTCTTCAGGGTGGGACAATTATCAACCATGTGAAGTTTGGTGCAGATTGGAGCATTTATGCAAAAGTTATAGCAATTTCATGTTTCATGGCGAGACATCAAACTTCGCCGTCACCTCACGGCCACACCCTTCAACATGAGCAAAATCTTTTGATAACTTTTGATCACAATGTTGTCTAGATGGCACACAGACATTTTGAAGCAGTCTGGATAAGCATGTGGGAGAAAGAACTGCTTGAATATGCATGGCGCCATAGCAGCCACGCCCATCGACATAGAAAAAAGCTTTTAATAACTTTTGATCAGCATAGTCTCAGGATGATGTGAAAGAAATTTGAAGTGGATTGGACAAAATGCCTAGGAGGAGTTCGTTAAAATACAACGTGTGGTCATCACGCCATAATGACACGTGAAAATCAAAATGGCCAACTTCCTGTTTGGAGTAGACCAATGGTGTCAGAGACTTTTTTGTTCGTCTGCACAATTTACACATGTGTACCAATTTTCATCTTCCTACTCCAAAAAAACCCCTATGGGGAGGGGTTTTTGAAAATTTCAAGGGGGCGCTATAGAGGCATTTTGCCCCGCCCATGGCCACCGCCCCTATCAGATGTAAGAGGTTGCCATCCTTGACCAGTGTATCAATTTTCATGATGATACGAGTTCAGTAAAGCCATCAAAACGGCAAACGTACTTTCATGGCGAAGGATCGATATTCGCCACGCCACCACACGGACACCATTATTCGTACCTTCACAGCGTTCATAGTGTAGCTTCACCAACTTGTTCTGCATGTTTGAGAAGTGGAATGAAGTTGATGGGGTCAACTATGTGGCATCAGTACATGTTAAAGTAAAACACTGGTCATTTCCATCATCAAAAATGGCGGCGCCATAGCGGCCACGCCCATTGACATAGAGAAAAGCTTTTAATAACTTTTGATCAGCATAGTCTCTGGATGATGTGAAAGAAATTTGAAGTGGATTGGACAAAATCCCTAGGAGGAGTTCGTTCAAATACAACGTGTGGAAATCACGCCAAAATGACACGAAAAATCAAAATGGCCGACTTCCTGTTTGGAGTAGACCAATGGTGCAAAAGACTTTTTTGTGCGTCTGGACAAGTTACACATGTGTACCAATTTTCATCTTCCTACTCCAAAAAAACCCCTATGGGGAGGGGTTTTTGAAGATTTCAAGGGGGCGCTATAGAGACATTTTGCCCCGCCCATGGGCGACGCCCCTATCACATGTAAGAGGTTGCCATTCTTGACTTGTCTATCAATTTTCATGATGATATGACTTCATTAAAGACATCAAAAGGGCAAACGTAATTTCATGGCGAAGGATCGATAGTCGCCACGCCGCCACACGGACGCCATTACTCGTAGCTTCACGGCCTTCATCATGTCGCTTCACCAACTTGTTCTGCATGTTTTAGAATTGGAATGAAGTCGATCGGGTTAACTATGTGGCATCAGTACATGTTAAAGTAAAAACAGGTCATTTCCTGTTACCACCGGGGGGCGCTATGAGTTAGGTGGAAAGTCAACATATGGATACTTTCAGGGCGGAGCCCTCATCATGTCCAGCAAGTTTGAAGCTGTAACGATGAAGTATGTGGGCGTGACAGCCGTTCGAAGTGAAACGGCGCGCTCCAAAACAGTCGCCAAAGTTTGTCGAGCCCTAGCAGCCACGCCCTTTGACCTACAGAAATTCTTTTAATAACTTTTGATCTGCATGGGGTCATGATGACGTGTACCAAATTTGAAGACGATTGGATGAAATCCCTAGGACGAGTTCGTTCAAATGCAAGTAGTGGAAATCGCAAAAAAAGGCCAAAATCGGCCCATTTTTTGACCCTTCAAATCAAAATGGCCGACTTCCTGTTGACATTTCACCACGACGTTAAGAGACTTTTTTGTGCGTCTTGGCATGATAAATATGTGTACCAAATTTCGTGAGCCTACGACAAATAAACCCCAATGCGGAGGGTCTTTTGAAAGTTTGTAGGGGGCACTATTTCGCCATTTCGCGTCGACCTTGTGCGCGCATCCCAAAATATCGAATTTCGGATCCGGCCGGACGACTTTGGAAAGTTTCGGGAGTTTTTGAGCATGGGAAAGGGGCGAAATTGGGGCTTGAAAAGGGTAAAGAATAATAAATAATAAACAGCGCGATTTCAAGAGGGTCCTCGTCGGACGACTGCGTCGTCGCTCGGGCCCTAATTAGAGATCTTGCAGAAATGGTACTATAAGTAGTTCTGAAACCTGACTGGTGTGGGCTCTGTACAGAATATGTAGTTAAAAAAGACTTCAATTGATTGTTTACTAACTTCAAGTATTTTAGACAGACAGGACAAATTAGATGTAGGTCGGTAGTTATTAAGATCATTAATGAGTCCTACTTTATGCAGTGGAGTAACATGAGTGACCTTCCATACTTTGGGAATTTCACCTGATAGAATAATTAAATTAAAGAAATGAGTAACACATTCTGAAATCATCAAAGCAGAGAGCCAAGAACAAAAGGGTCTAGACTGTCCTCTTCATTTGCTTTCTTGGAGTCGATGGCAAGATGTGCTCCAGTAACTGCATCAGGAGTGAAAAGTTGGAGAGTAAACTGAGGAATGTGTCTTACAGGACATACTGAGACATCAGATTCTGGACAACTTATAGATTCCCCAGAACCCATAATCCAATTTTTGAACAGATGACCTGCTTCTGCAAAATGTTTGTTAAAAGCTGTGCATATTTCCAAGTGATCTCTTATTACACGCTGACCGGAGGTTTCATGTGAGGGCAGAGAAACAGTATGTTTATTTTTAGTGGAATTCACTACCTTCCAGAAGAACAGCTGGAGATAGTATTTAAATAATAATCAGATTTATCTGTCCTCACGAACGATGTAAATTTATTTAGCTGCCTAAAAGCAAGCCAATGTGAAGGATTTTCTAGCTAAAGCCCAAGCTTTATTCTTTACTTGGTACAAAGATGAGAGCTCAGAGGTGAACCAAGGACTAGATCTGGTCACTTATTCCAAGATCAAAGACACCAGAAGCAACAATTTTATCACTCCTGTTAGACAGAATCATATCTATTAAAGTTGACTTTGAATTGTTTTTTAGATTAGGCCATGTAGGGTCAGTAATTAGTTGAGTTAGATTGAGATTATCACACACCTCCCTCCAATAAACAGACACATTAGTTAACCAGTTGAGATTAAAATCACCCAAAATTATCATCTCCGATTTACTATATTGAAAGATTAAATCAGCCAATTTATCGAAAGCATCAGGTTCAGCAGATGGAGGTCTAAAAATCACAATCACAACTAAATTACTAGGCCCTAAATTGACCTTCAAAGCAATTAATTCACAACATTTTTGTATGGTAACAGCATTAAGAACTGTAACTGAATAACATGATTTAATAAAAAAATAGCCACCTCACCTCCTCTTGCATTTCTGTCAATTCTAAATAAGTTATAATCATTTAAAGATACCTCACAATCATTGAGATTTTTCTTTAACCCTGTTCGAGTCAACACCAAAATGTCAGGGTCTATTTGAGAACTATTTGATCTCTTTTTTATAAAATGTCAAACACTGTATATTAAGAATGACCAATAATCAATAACCACCGATACTTAATTTAATGTAGAGTCATTCAGTCTTGATTAAATTTACCACAATGAGTTTTTAACTGGTTAAGAAACAGTCAGAGAAGATTGTTTATTTCTGTTATTATTCTTAATGTCTGCCACCAGGTTGGATTCTCATTGAAAACAGATGAAACAAGCCCATGTTTACATTTTCCCAGTTACAGTGAGTCGTATTTTGGCCATTTAAAAAGAAGTAGGAGGTCATTTTCATTTAGATTATTTTATTTTACATTATATTTCATGGTCATGGTGGAGGAAACACTACGACTTTTGTCGTAGGGGCCTTGTAGTTCCCTGTAGAAGACTGATTGAACATTGTAACTACAGTATATTGTGGTAGGAGGTGTTTTTGCTCCAGTGTCAGCAGTGATGTCTTGGAGACCCTCCTCACTGTACACACTGGATCTCAATCTAAATATATTTAAATAGTTCTTGGCAGAGCAGTTTTCACTCCACAGTGTCACTGTTACAGCTGTTACTCACAATCTGATCTGTGATCAAGGGGGCATTTAATCTTATTAGCAAAATGAGTTAATCAGCAGCGATTAAACACAGCAGAGCCTCTGCACTGAGCCGGCTACTTGATTGTCATGATGATGAATGGGCCATGTTGTCACTGATCAAACTCCTCTCAATCAATCTTTTGTGCTTTACACCATAAATAAGGTCTCTTTCACTTCTTCCAGGACAGAAGACTGTGCCTGTGTGCCAACATCATCTTCCTTTATCCTCCATCAGCTCCAGGACTGCTGTCCAACACCAGCACGCAAAATGAGCACGGTAAGTTAAAGCTTATAGTTTCTGCTTTTATTCCACTGCACATGAACAGGTTATGGATTTGAACCCTGCAATTTGTTGAATATGAATATGTGACAGACAAAAATGTTGGATTGTTCCCAAGTCTGCAGCCATTATGACTAACAGTGACCAATCATTTCTAACGCTGAGCTGCACATCTGTGTTTTTCAGCAACTTGAACTGAACAATGTGAATCTGAGAGCTGGAGATCAGCTGAAAGTAAAGGGCCTAATTCTGCATGATGCTGAGAGGTAAGCTAACCACATTACATCAATTCATATTAGCCTCTTAACTGAATTAGATAATATAGTGATATGTGAGCAGATGTATTACGCTTAATTGCTGCAGTGAGAAATTAAAGATGTTGACTTTAACTTATAAAAAAACTTAACTTATAAGAGATAACCCAGTGATTATATATCTAATATTAATCCTGTATGTTCTTCTACGTTCTGCAAATGTCTCTGATCAAAGGGATAGTTAGGATTATTTGAACTGGGGCTGCCTACAGTAGATGGCTTCTGGCACAAGTGGACAAGTAGCAGGAGTATCGGTGTATAAAGCTAAGCAATGTACTGCTGCAGACAAGGTCAACAGGAAGTATCACTTAAATTGTACGCTATGTTTAGATTTTTTTCACTGCTTTACCTTGCTGTCAGACAGCCTTTCCAAACAAGAAAACACTGTTATTTAAATTGTGTGACTTTGGTGAATCTGAATTAACCTTTTAAAACACCAAAGTCACAAAAAAACACAAACCTTACACTGACTATTGATAAGTACCTCATACTTCATATATCCAAAATATCCCCGTATGACCACTGTACATTTACTGTTTAATCTCTGATCCACTCAGATTCGAGATCAACCTCGGTCGTGACGCGAATGATCTGGCACTGCACTTTAACCCTCGTTTCCATGATGAAGTTGACGGAGCTGTTCTTGTTTGCAACTCAATGAACGCTGGCTGTTGGGGCGAAGAGAAACGGGAAAAACACAACCCCCTACTGAGAGGCACAGATGTCAAGGTGAGGGAATCTGACTGAGTGAAGTGAAGATATGTGTATTTTGTGAAAAAAGCTTAAAGGCGTAAAGGGTCATTTCACCAAAATCAGAAGACACATATTTCCCCACAACCATTTAACCATGCAGGGAGTTTGGGTTTTGTTTGGGGAGGTGTTGAGGTATTTGTGCGTGAGATTTTTGAGTTATTTTACTACAAGTGTCTTTTCTATTTCAGATCGCGTTGAAGCTGGCTGGAGACGTGTTTGAGGTGGAGCTTCCTGATGGACAAGAAATCCAGTTTCCCAACCGTGAGAGCATGGACGTCATCAGTTACGTCGAGATCACAGGGGACTTCAAACTGACTTCCTTCAAGATCTGCTAAGACGCACAACTGCTGTAACACATGCATGTTGTGTTCATCAGTTTGGTTAAACACAAGATGTTGAGAACTGGTCAGTTATTGTGAGAAATATTAATCATTAAAAGATGTGGATCATTGAAAATGTATCTTTATCTAAAATGTCATGTTGTGCACAAGAATATAAAATGTTTAAATTCAAATTATCTGGTTTTGTTGTGCTTGAAGAGTTGTGGCCCAATCCTGGCTTTGAAAAAACATTTCCCACAAACAGTAACAGACTTTACATATAGTATCAGTCCATTTATGAGAGAGGAGCAGTTTAAATTTCATACAATACAATAGTAGGAGCCTACTGAGATTACATGTGTCACCTGGCATTGCAATCCATCAAACATATCATGACCATCTGAAATTAGACTTATACTTTTAATGTGACCACATACACACACAGTCAGAGAAGTGAAATATTATGGTATTATGCACAATGGATAAGTGACACAGAAAAAAGAAAAGGTTGAAAACGACATGGTATAATAATGTGGAGAGAAGAACTTTAGTTGTAACGTTCATCTGTTGAATCTCAACCATGTAAACATACAACTAATCAAGAACAGAAGAACTGGTTTTTATATTGATGGTTCAAAGAATCATTAAAGATGTGGGTATTATTCTTGTCTATTATCAGTTCATTCAGAAGTAAGAGAAGTAAAAATGGTCAGATCAACAGTTGTTTTCTCATTTAACCTTGAAGTGGGAAACTGGATCAAAAGGAATAACAAAATCAGCTGTGCAAACTGATAAGCAATGTGCAATAAAAATTCCATCCTATTAGATTAGTTTTATCACAAAATTTTACTCTACTTGTCCAAACAGTACATAATTTGCTGTGAGAGTAATTTAATTGGCAGATAAGGCTTGTGTTGTATGCCAAAACATTGCAAATAGATTCTTTCAGAAGTAATGTAAATGATGAAATGTGTAGAAACTATTATAAACACTTATATATAACATAGTCTGGTACAACACTAAGGCCTGTTGATGTTGACTGTCTCTATAATAGGGGTCTATTTCAAAGTCAGTATCTTCCAATCATCCTGGGGCCTCATTTACTGAACTGTGTTAATTCAAAATAGATGCAAATCAGATCAAGTTTCATTTCTGGATGTATTGATTAAATTAATTTGCAATTTGTCAGAGTTCTGTGAAACTGGGCCTACTCAGGAACACACATGTCAATAGTGCTGATGATGGTCAAGGACTGAAACGTTTGCTGCTGTTTTTATTCACCTTTTTTTTTTTTTTTTTTTTTTTTGCACTGACAACACTTTTTGTTTGAACACTCATGTCTTAATTAAACAGACTATTTTTGCATTCATCTCAGCCTGTGGACTTTTTTTGTGGCTGTCTAGCCCAGCCAAACTGGTGTGTGGGTATCTCCTTTGCTGTAATTAATTACCATCAGTCTAGACCCCCTCTCTGCAAAGCTGAATAATCATAATCACACAACCTGTCATTTTGTAGTTAATTTTCAGTACCGGTTCTTTTGGAATTCAGTTTGATAAAATCTTACTTGAAAGCAGTTTTCTGACATTTGATTCAACTAATCTTTTGATGACTAAAATGTCATTGTTGTGTTCATTGTCGATTAAAACTGAAATAAAACATTCATGACTTTCTTTGACTTAGACAAGACTAAAACATCCCGAGTTTCAGTTGACTTCATGTGACTAAAATATGATTATCATGGACTTATGATCTCAGGACTGAATCTAGGATCTCACAATCTAAAAATATCAGACAAAATTAACACTATTTCTGATTTTGACTTATTAAAAATGCTTAAATTATGATGTGGCAGATCTTAAACACATTTTCAGACTGCGTCAGCAGAAGAATCTGATCTTCTCATTATGCTCATTAATAACAGATTTAAACTCCAATGACTGTGTTAAGGCTCGATTTATTACAGAAAAAAATATATCCAAAAAGCTTGTTCAGTAACAACACTTTATGAATTCAATCTTCATCACCTTATCATTCAGTGTATCAGTTACATTAAATTGTAACTAACTAATAAAACTAACTAATAAAATACAATCATAGACTTAATTATATACAACTTTTATCAAAACTACAAAACTTGAGTAGGCTGTTATGATGCCTTTTAATGAGATCTGTATTATAGAAAAATAAAAAGGTAAAAACAAAGATTACAATAATTTGTGGCTGCCATTTGAATGAATTAAATTACAAACACTTCTGGCAGCATATTTGTGCTCAACATCCTACACCTCTGTTTTCTCTTTAAACTTTAAACAACTGCAATAAGAGAGAAATCATGCAAATATAACACTGAGAAATTACACATCTTTGGATGAATAAAAATATCCTTCTCATGAGTAATTTCTTTTTCTTTTTTTTTTTTTTTTTCCTCAGGCCTATTTCATGAGATTTTCATATAAAAGTTAAAAAGGTAAAAACAAAAGTCAAATTATAATTTTCATTCCTGTTCTGAAAGGAATATGTCCATAATATCTGACAACTTAAAAACTCTGTGATTCCTTCTTTGAATATTTTTTCCTTTAAATAATCACAAATTTCATGTATTTTCATCATCTTGTAAAATAAACAAATACATATTTTTAATCAAACAAAAACCTATGACTAATTCGTAATTTGTGATACTCTTTCAATTGTCCTTGAATGGCTAACAAACACATCATTTGTATTTACACGTGTTTTCTTCTCCTTTGCTTCAGGACATTTTGAGGAATCAATTATGTTAGACTGCAACTAACTCTCTCTTTATAATACTGTTAATACATATTAATCAAACTTTAAGTAGGTGCTGTTTCTAATATTTTGAAAAGGCTTCATCCTCAATGGGCCCAATGGTTACTTTAAGTAGTGCTCAGTTCTCTCTGGCTCACTACAGATTATACATTTCATCCAGACTTTCAATAGCTTCTTGTTTACTGTGTTTTCTCCACTCACTGGGGATTTCTCCTCTGCCCTGGAATTTTAACTTATAGTGGTCTTCAAGCTGTGTTTGAAACTGACATACAAACCACTTCCAGTATGTCAGCTTAGACTCATCAGGAGTAATATTCCATGTAGCATACTCTCCCCCAGCCTTTTGAAACTCTTTATAAGGAAAAGTCTCATCTGAATCACGATGGGGATAGAAAGATCCACCACTTGAAACTGAAGTTGTGCAGAAATTGATGACCAGTTCCACAGTGTCTCTGGTGTGCCATCCTTTGATCCCAGAGGGATGATGAAAGGGGACACTGTGTTTGTCCGGACTGTGATCTTCCAGTGTGTGGGTACAAACAGCTGCACAGAATAGACATGTTTCCCAGCAGCAGTTACACAGCTGATCAATGAGGATTTGATCAGGCTTCATCCTGAATTCCTTCATCTTATCCAGTGAGAGGCTGCTCACTTTCTTCATGATGGGCACAAGACCTTTCTCTACCTCTTCTTTCAGAAAGTCAAAATTGTTGATGTCACTGAAGTTTTGACAACTAATGGTGAATGTGAGCTTATCTCTTAGCAAGCTGGAAAATTCCCTCACCCACGTCTGTGTTTCCTTTCTGGGTTTTGACTTTCTCTGTTGCATCAAATAAAGCTTGACTCACAACCTTGCTGATGTTTTCAACATTTTTCTTGAGTATACTCTGTACTTTCTCTTTGTTCTCTGTGTAGATGTAGTTCTCTGCTTCCTCTTTTATAAAAGTCTCAACTTGCTTCCTTGGGTGTTGGATGTAGGTGATAAAACCATCAAAGTCCTCTTTCTCTGCCAGTGACTCCAACATGTGTTTCTCCAAGTTCAACCTGTTTCCATTGAATGCTGGGAAATTGCACCTCATCTCATGAGCCAGATGAATAGCAGTCTTGTTGCAGACGGCCTCAATAGTGGAACTCTTCAGTTTCTCACAGATCAGTTCTCCAAGCACAACAGCAGATGAGCTTCCTTTACAGAAGCTTCTGAAAATGTTGTAACTCTGGTCTTTCTTGCTTTCTAAATAAGTGAGGGCATCGTTGTTCATTCTGAATCTCTCGTGAGACTCTGAAAGCCAACT
This sequence comes from Lutjanus argentimaculatus, assembly GCA_034769285.1. NCBI lineage: Eukaryota > Metazoa > Chordata > Actinopteri > Lutjaniformes > Lutjanidae > Lutjanus > Lutjanus argentimaculatus. Next base: position 10,413,029 of record JAWZSL010000024.1, on the reverse strand, counting down.
CTCTGCTCTGTCAAACACATACAGTAAGAGATCAACTGTAAACTCCTTCTTCAGAGCATATTTCCTCTGTGATTCAAATTCTCTCACTTTGTCTTTTACATTTTTTGCCACCTCTTGTAAGTAAGTTTGACTGTAGCCTCTTGTAGCAACAGGTTTTCTCTTAATTGCATCAAGAGACTGTTTTTCAACATCGTCAATGAGGGATCTGATCAGCTTCTGGTCTGTATTCTGAAAAAAAAGGGAATATTCAGCTCTTTTATTATTTTTTTTTCTGACAAAAAAATCAACACATCCTTTCACAGTAGTAGAAAATGTTCTCTGCCCTCTTGTCCAAGTTTTACTATCATTGTCTTAAAACTGATGGCCTGTGTCATACCAATCTCGGTGCTTGGTGGCTACATAATGACTGTAATTGCTCTCTCTCTCTCTGATATTTTTTTGTATTGTATTATTTTGCCATTGTGTTTTGATTCAGCTGTAAGAGATCATTCAATACAACTGTCTTGACGGATTTTGAACTGATCTTCACAGTTAATGTCCTTGATGGGGTTTGTATCTGCAGTTAGTCCTCTAACCCAGCCACTCCAAACAGAGTTGAACTGCTTAAGTTCCTCTTCATCTTTTGCCTTGCATTTCAACTGATGAGCGAGCTCTTTGCTCTTCTATAGCAGCTTGTTCTCAAACTCTTTCCTCTGATCTTAAAACTTCTCATGAGCATTCTTCTGCTGGATAACTTCATCCAGTTTTCTTTTAACTCCTCTCACTTGTTCATCATGAAACTCCTTGATTTTGTTTTCAAATCGGCCTCTCCACTGAACCAACATTTCTTTGTCTTTGTCATCATCAAAGTAAGTTGTCATACCTTTTTTGATCTCTTCATATGTTTTGCTAATTTCCTTGTGAAGATAACTGAGCTCAACCTTGTCAAGTTTTCCATTTTCAATACTGGTATGAAGCTGTTTTTCAATGGTCAACATGCTGCTCCTCAGGGCCCAGGTCCAGTTAAATGAAAGAAATGAGGAACACGTTCTGAAATCATCATAGCAGAGAGCCAAAGAACAAAAGGGTCTAGACTGTCCTCTTCAGTTGTTTTCCTGGAGTCAATGGCAAGAAGTGCTCCAGTAACTGCATCAGGAGTGAAAAGTTGGAGAGTAAACTGAGGAATGTGTCTTACAGGACGTACTGAGACATCAGATTCTGGACAATTTATAGATTCCCCAGATCCCATAATCCCATTTTTGAACAGATGACCTGCTGCTGCAAAATGTTTGTTAAAAGCTGTGCATATTTCCAAGTGATCTGTTATTAGACACTGATCGGAGGTTACCAGAGGAGAAACAATATGTTTATTTTTAGTGGAATTCACTACCTTATTTAAATAATAATCAGATTTATCTTTCCTCACGAACGATGTAAATTTATTTCTTAGCTGCCTAAAAGCAAGCCAGTGGGAAGGCTCCCCAGATTTTCTAGCTAAAGGCCAAGCTTTAGTCTTTACTTGGTACAAAGATGAGAGGTCAGGGGTGAACCAAGGAATAGATCTGTCTTTACTTCTTTGCTTTTTAAGAGGAGCATGTTTGTTAACCACTGAGTTGAAGGTATTTATTAAATGGTCCAATGCTAATTTCAACATCTGAGATTTCTAGTGTAGTTGAAATGTTACTTTGATAAAGATCATATAAGAAGGCCTGTTCATTGAAATTTCTGAGGTTTCTCCTCACAACAATTCACAATTTAGTTCTCTGTAATCTTGTATCTCTAATGCAAGCTATGGGGCAATGGTCACTTATTCCAAGGTCAAAGACACCAGAAGCAACAATTTTATCACTCCTGTTAGACAGAATCATATCTATTAAAGTTGACTTTGAATTGTTTTTTAGATTAGGCCATGTAGGGTCAGTAATTAGTTGAGTTAGATTGAGATTATCACACACCTCCCTCCAATAAACAGACACATTAGTTAACCAGTTGAGATTAAAATCACCCAAAATTATCATCTCCGATTTACTATTTTGAGAGATTAAATCAGCCAATTTATCGAAAGCATCGGTTCAGCAGACGGAGGTCTATAAATCACTATCACAACTAAATTACTAGGCCCTAAATTGACCTTCAAAGCAATTAATTCACAACATTTTCGTATGGTAACAGCATTAAGAACTGTAACTGAATAATATGATTTAATAAAAATAGCCACCTCCCTCCTCTTGCATTTCTGTCAATTCTAAATAAGTTATAATCATTTAAAGATACCTCACAATCATTGAGATTTTTCTTTAACCCTGTTCGAGTCAACACCAAAATATCAGGGTCTGTTTGAGAAACCAGAATCTTATGGTGATCAAATATTTGGTGTTGAAGCAGACGTCTAATGTTCCTCTGGATTAGACCCAGACCATTTCTGCTTTTAAAAATATGTGGATTAACTGAGGAGGGTGGGTTAGACCCAAGTTGATACAATAACAGGGTAGTGGTATTAATAAAGGAAGGGAACTCTAAGTAAATTTGAGATAACTACAGTATGTTTTGAATGTTTCAAATAAGGTCTAGGTGTAGTGGTGGATCTAACAGGATAGGATGAGTCCTGTCTCCGGCTCTTCCATAAGACAGGTATACTGAATATAGGAATTTTTGGGCATAGAGGTTATCAAGGGGAGAGAGGCACAAGAGGGGACTGGAAACTTGTGGTCACCAGGCAGAGCTGGTGAGTAAGTGGCTGGGTTGGGTGAAGAGAGCGAGGTGTGGGGCGGAGCATGTGCTCATAGCGAAAATATAGATAACTAGATATATCCGCGTGTGCCAATTGTAATAAATACAAACTGCTGCGGTGACATACTAATCTCAGCATTGAAATAGTTTTTTAAAAAAGATTTTAAGTGTCATAATCAATTAGACATGCTAGTCACCCTCCACAGCATGATATCAGTCATTTTTGTTAAAGCGAGACCACCAGTTGGAAACAGAGTTAACTTTTGTGATTAAAAGGCCCAGCCAGAGTTATTGATCCTCTGCATGGTGCACATGAAATCCTATTTTTGATTAACTATTTGATCTCTTTTTTATAAAATGTCAAACACTGTATATTAAGAATGACCAATAATCAATAACCACCGATACTTAATTTAATGTAGAGTCATTCAGTCTTGATTAAATTTACCACAAGGAGTTTTTAACTGGTTAAGAAACAGTCAGAGAAGATTGTTTATTAATGTCTGCCACCAGGTTGGATTCTCATTAAAAACAGATGAAACAAGCCCATGTTTACATTTTCCCAGTTACAGTGAGTCGTATTTTGGCCATTTAAAAAGAAGTAGGAGGTCATTTTCATTTAGATTATTTTATTTTACATTATATTTCATGGTCATGGTGGAGGAAACACTACGACTTTTGTCCACAGGGGCCTTGTAGTTCCCTGTAGAAGACTGATTGAACATTGTAACTACAGTATATTGTGGTAGGAGGTGTTTTTGCTCCAGTGTCAGCAGTGATGTCTTGGAGACCCTCCTCACTGTACACACTGGATCTCAATCTAAATATATTTAAATAGTTCTTGGCAGAGCAGTTTTCACTCCACAGTGTCACTGTTACAGCTGTTACTCACAATCTGATCTGTGATCAAGGGGGCATTTAATCTTATTAGCAAAATGAGTTAATCAGCAGCGATTAAACACAGCAGAGCCTCTGCACTGAGCCGGCTACTTGATTGTCATGATGATGAATGGGCCATGTTGTCATGATCAAACTCCTCTCAATCAATCTTTTGTGCTTTACAACCATAATATAGGTTACTCTTTCACTTCTTCCAGGACAGAAGACTGTGCCTGTGTGCCAACATCATCTTCCTTTATCCTCCATCAGCTCCAGGACTGCTGTCCAACACCAGCACGCAAAATGAGCACGGTAAGTTAAAGCTTATAGTTTCTGCTTTTATTCCACTGCACATGAACAGGTTATGGATTTGAACCCTGCAATTTGTTGAATATGAATATGTGACAGACAAAAATGTTGGATTTTCCCAAGCCACAGCCATTATGACTAACAGTGACCAATCATTTCTAACGCTGAGCTGCACATCTGTGTTTTTCAGCAACTTGAACTGAACAATGTGAATCTGAGAGCTGGAGATCAGCTGAAAGTAAAGGGCCTAATTCTGCATGATGCTGAGAGGTAAGCTAACCACATTACATTAATTCATATTAGCCTCTTAACTGAATTAGATAATATAGTGATATGTGAGCAGATGTATTACGCTTAATTGCTGCAGTGAGAAATTAAAGATGTTGACTTTAACTTATAAAAAAACTTAATTTATAAGAAATAACCCAGTGATTATATATCTAATATTAATCCTGTATGTTCTTCTACGTTCTGCAAATGTCTCTGATCAAAGGGATAGTTAGGATTATTTGAACTGGGGCTGCCTACAGTAGATGGCTTCTGGCACAAGTGGACAAGTAGCAGGAGTATCGGTGTATAAAGCTAAGCAATGTACTGCTGCAGACAAGGTCAACAGGAAGTATCACTTAAATTGACGCTATGTTTAGATTTTTTTCACTGCTTTACCTTGCTGTCAGACAGCCTTTCCAAACAAGAAAACACTGTTATTTAAATTGTGTGACTTTGGTGAATCTGAATTAACCTTTTAAAACACCAAAGTCACAAAAAAACACAAACCTTACACTGACTATTGATAAGTACCTCATACTTCATATATCCAAAATATCCCCGTATGACCACTGTACATTTACTGTTTAATCTCTGATCCACTCAGATTCCAGATCAACCTCGGTCGTGATGCGAATGATCTGGCACTGCACTTTAACCCTCGTTTCCATGATGACGCTGACGGAGCTGTTCTTGTTTGCAACTCAATGAACGCTGGCTGTTGGGGCGAGGAGAAACGGGAAATACACAACCCCCTACTGAGAGGCACAGATGTCAAGGTGAGGGATTTGACTGAGGGAAGTGAAGATATGTGTATTTTGTGAAAAAAGCTTAAAGTCATAAAGGGTCATTTCACCTAAATCAGAAGACACATATTTCCCCACAACCACTTAACCATGCAGGGAGTTTGGGTTTTGTTTGGGGAGGTTTTGAGGTATTTGTGCGTGAGATTTTTGAGTTATTTTACTACAAGTGTCTTTTCTATTTCAGATCGTGTTGAAGCTGGCTGGAGACGTGTTTGAGGTGGAGCTTCCTGATGGACAAGAAATCCAGTTTCCCAACCGTGAGAGCATGGACGTCATCAGTTACGTCGAGATCACAGGGGACTTCAAACTGACTTCCTTCAAGATCTGCTAAGACGCACAACTGCTGTAACACATGCATGTTGTGTTCATCAGTTTGGTTAAACACAAGATGTTGAGAACTGGTCAGTTATTGTGAGAAATATTAATCATTAAAAGATGTGGATCATTGAAAATGTATCTTTATCTAAAATGTCATGTTGTGCACAAGAATATAAAATGTTTAAATTCAAATTATCTGGTTTTGTTGTGCTTGAAGAGTTGTGGCCCAATCCTGGCTTTGAAAAAACATTTCCCACAAACAGTAACAGACTTTACATATAGTATCAGTCCATTTATGAGAGAGGAGCAGTTTAAATTTCATACAATATAGTAGGAGCCTACTGAGATTACATGTGTTACCTGGCATTGCAATCCATCAAACATATCATGACCATCTGAAATTAGACTTATACTTTCAATGTGACCACATACACACACAGTCAGAGAAGTGAAATATTATGGTATTATGCACAATAGATAAATGACACAGAAAAAAGAAAAGGTTGAAAACGACATGGTATAATAATGTGGGGAGAAGAACTTTAGTTGTAACGTTCATCTGTTGAATCTCAACCATGTAAACATACAACTAATCAAGAACAGAAGAACTGGTTTTTATATTGATGGTTCAAAGAATCATTAAAGATGTGGGTATTATTCTTGTCTATTATCAGTTCATTCAGAAGTAAGAGAAGTAAAAATGGTCAGATCAACAGTTGTTTTCTCATTTAACCTTGAAGTGGGAAACTGGATCAAAAGGAATAACAAAATCAGCTGTGCAAACTGATAAGCAATGTGCAATAAAAATTCCATTCCTATTAGATTAGTTTTATCACAAAAATTTTACTCTACTTGTCCAAACAGTACATAATTTGCTGTGAGAGTAATTTAATTGGCAGATAAGGCTTGTGTTGTATGCCAAAACATTGCAAATAGATTCTTTCAAAAGTAATGTAAATGATGAAATGTGTAGAAACTATTATAAACACTTATAATATAACATAGTCTGGTACAACACTAAGGCCTGTTGATGTTGACTGTCTCTATAATAGGTGTCTATTTCAAAGTCAGTATCTTCCAATCATCCTGGGGCCTCATTTACTGAACTGTGTTAATTCAAAATAGATGCAAATCAGATCAAGTTTCATTTCTGGATGTATTGATTAAATTAATTGCAATTTGTCAGAGTTCTGTGAAACTGGGCCTACTCAGGAACACACATGTCAATAGTGCTGATGATGGTCAAGGACTGAAACGTTTGCTGCTGTTTTTATTCACCTTTTTTTTTTTTTTTTTTTTTTTTGCACTGACAACACTTTTTGTTTGAACACTCATGTCTTAATTAAACAGACTATTTTTGCATTCATCTCAGCCTGTGGACTTTTTTTGTGGCTGTCTAGCCCAGCCAAACTGGTGTGTGGGTATCTCCTTTGCTGTAATTAATTACCATCAGTCTAGACCCCCTCTCTGCAAAGCTGAATAATCATAATCACACAACCTGTCATTTTGTAGTTAATTTTCAGTACCAGTTCTTTTGGAATTCAGTTTGATAAAATCTTACTTGAAAGCAGTTTTCTGACATTTGATTCAACTAATCTTTTGATGACTAAAATGTCATTTGCTAATTTCCTTGTGAAGATAACTGAGCTCAACCTTGTCAAGTTTTCCATTTTCAATACTGGTATGAAGCTGTTTTTCAATGGTCAACATGCTGCTCCTCAGGGCCCAGGTCCAGTTCCCATACTGGACCTCAAGTTTTCTGTACACTGCAATTTCAAGTCTGTTTTTGAAACTGAAAACAAGGTTTTCGGTCAACAGGGCATTCCACAGGTCCGGGAATTTTTCTTTTGAACTGTGAGAGAGTAATCCCAGCAGACTGTGAAGCTTTGGAGAGGATGAAGTTCTTCAGCTCTTGGACGCTCTCACTGTAACCTGGATTTGGAGGAGCCATAGGTGGACTTCCCTCCCATAGTTGGGCAAAGTATTTCACATCTTTCTGCACATCAAATGCAATGATGTCACTGAAGCACTCACCATCACAAACCTCCTCTTTGGCAGCTAGTTGGGCCATCTGGTCCAGTTTTTCTTGCAGGTGTCTCTTTCCTTCCATTTTTTTTTCTGCAGCTGCAACATCTGTAACATTCTGATGAACAAACACACAACTTGGAGAAAGCTGAACTTTCTTCATCCTCATGAAAGCCTGAACAACAATCTGCAGAACATCTTGCATGTCAGTGGATTCTCTCCAAAGATGTTGATCAATGTCATGTTTCCCAGACCAACAACAAATGTTGCCAGTTCATTGTCGTGGTGAAGAGCAGCTTCACTTGCCAACTCAAGAGCTCGCAGTCCTTCAGTGTCCACCACCAGAACGTAGTCAAACTGAAAGTCTTTCTTGATCTCCTCTGACACTTTGACCAGCTGCATGAAGGCACCCTTGGTGCACCTGCCAGCACTCACTGCAAACTGTAACCCAAACATGGCGTTCAACATTGTTGATTTTCCACTGCTTTGTACACCTAAAACTGACAAAACAAAAACTCTCTTGTCGCCCAGTTTCTTGATGACTTCATCTAAAAGACTAGAGATCCATGTTAAAGGCACATGACCTGCGTCACCATCCATCAGCTCCATTGGGTGTCCTGATATCATCATCTCTGCAGCCAGCTCAGGGTATTTAGACCAGTCAGTCTGTCCCCTCTTTGGTTGTTTCTTCAGAGATGCTGAGCTTCATAGATCTGTCCCATTTCTCTAAAGATGTGCTCCAAGCCAAAAGTCGCTGACTGTAGTTTTGTTGATATTAGATCAAGCTCAGTTTGCTTTCTTTTTAGCTGATCAGATTTATCATGTTTCTTCTTCAAAGCCAAGACCTCAGACCACTTTTCATCATAGCTTTGGAGGAATGAAGAGAGGTCGTCTGACGAGAAGGCATCTATTAAAATCTGAGTCCATTTCAGGAAATACTCTCTGTCTGTTGACGGCAAAGATGAGAGGCTCTCAATGAACAACTTCATCAGTTTACTGCAGGAAGCAGCACATTGTTTTTGTCTTATTTGCATCAGTTCTTGTTGCTTCTTACATTTGTCCTGCTCAATGTTTCCTGTGAGGCGATACAGCTCTTTTTTTATTCTGCACCACTCGTGCCACAGTTGGCCTTGACAAGAGAGAAATGTATCTTTGATCTTTGAAACATCCATCCCCTGAAGCAAATTGACTATTTTCATAGCAGCAGATTTCCCTTGCTGGCAGACTGTTTCATCTTCATCCACCCTGATTCCAGAGACCTCAGCCATGGTTTCCAGCTGGAAGGATACATGTGGTCCAGACAAAATGTTTCTAATGATTCCTCTCAGCTCTTCAGAAACATCTTCTTCTGTCTTTCAGGCCCACTTTGTATTGTCCCCTTTTTATCTCAACAGCATCACAATTCTCACCAACAATAAGACAAATGAGAGGCTTCTTAGACTTGCGAAGAGCTGAGATAACTGTTCTGTTTTTGTCACCTCTTTCCAGAGTTGGTACAAGAACAACATTGACTGAAGATTTTTCAGTCAGTATGTCTCGCTGTTTTTCAATCAGCAGACCATCACCATGAAGATTACAGAAGGCAATGCAGTCATTGAAGGCATCATTGGGTTTTCCAGCAGGGCAGTACCAGGCAATCTCTGCCACTCCATCCATCAAGTGTCAAGACTTGGTGCTACCTGGGCAGTTTCTGTGGAAGAAGGTGTTGTGACGGTCGTTGATCAAACTGTTCATCAGCTGAGATTTAGACAGAGATAGTGAACCCAGGCGGAAAAATGACACCATGGGTGTCTCAGCTTTGCAGATGGACATACTCTTCATGGTGACAGTGTTTTTATTATCTTTGATTTGAGTTATCTTCCATGTTTTCATTATTTGTCTGAAAGTCCACAGAGGACAGTCAATATCCATTGTGACTGGGTCAGGAACAAGCAGAGGTAAGGCGTACTGACACTGTGATAGTTTTGTAACCATGTTCTGCTTAAAAAAGCTGTCTGAGCAGTGAAATACTGCCATTTGAACATCCATTGGGTGCACATGAGTCTGTTTGGATTGGTCAGAGTCTGCGCTGGTGTTAAAAAGAGCATCTAAGTCATTGTAGTCTGTCTCAACAGTGTCAAACTCTTGTCTTACAGGAATATATCTGGCCCTGTAGTCTAACATCATCAACCTCTGAAGAAAAGTATGAGCTAGATCTTTCTCATGGATTTCATAGTCCTGTTTCACAGGTGGACCTATTTTAAGAAAATCTGCTGGTGTAAACTTCTGTTGATGTTTGTCTTGAGTGTGTTTCAGTCTCTCTCTGCTGTTGTTTCTTTTTGTTGATCTCTGCAGATATCTCCGCTGACTGCTGCAAATAAGTAAATAAATATGTATTGTATGTGAAAAATTGTACTAAAAAATACAGTAGGCCTTAAGATTCTGTAAATTAAATTAAGAGTTTCTTACCTTATCCTTGTTTCCGCTTCATATCTTCACATCCATATATATATAGTACCTGCAGTAGAATAATGAATTTCATCATGAAAGACTCATTTTCTTCTGTTGATAATGTTCACTCCAAGCAACCTCGACTGTTTCATGTTATTGTAATATTAAACAACTCATTATAATCATACAAGGAGTAAAAATAAGGCAATTATATCAACTACGCGCTGTCACACCACTGTCCTCTTAAACAACGACTGATATCCCTAAACTTTTCTCACAATTATGAAATCCGGCCTCCACTTGTTTTTCTTTAGTAAATACAATGAGCATCTGTCTTGAGAGATGCCGTTCCTTTACATTTTGTGTTATCAACCCACTCTTTTATCTTGAGATACAAATAAATGAAAGAAGTGTGACTGACCTTCTGGTCCTGAGCGGGTACATGACAGACTCTCCACCAGATCATTTCTGGGTATCTGCTTTAAAACTTTCTTTGTCACATTCAGAGCTCCAGGGAGCGTATAGTTTTTCACCATCAGATCCACTGTGTCCCTCCTTTCTGCCACTTCCAGCTTGCACTCTTCGATGGGTCGTGTGTCCTGGATTTCAACCTGCCGCAGATACCATTTGAAGTCCTTGAATTCTTCAGCTGTTAAATCCTTTAGAGTGTTAAAAAGGTCAGTTGTTGTCATTGTGGCTCCCTTGTAATATCAGGCAGTATGGTCAATCAAAGGTAAGAAGGAGACATGGCAGTCCATTGAAACAGTTAGGTAGGACATTTCACTCAGAACCCCAAATGTCAACTTCATGATAGCAGTAGAGAAGGAGTCTGTGGGCCACAAGTCTAAGTTTCATCCTGAGGGACACATGAATATCTGTAGGACAATCCATCCAATAGTCTTTAACATATTTCAGTTTGGCCCCATGTTGTGGATCAACATGTTGACTGTGAGACAGAACAATGTTATCATTCCTGCCACTGCCCTAACACAGCCAAAAGCATTTGTTTTTCTATTCTGGAGTAGCTGCAACAATTCTGTTAACTCTTCAAGTACACCAAGTAATCGCAAGTATTTCATGGCTTCAGTCTAAAGACAGAGACCTGAAAATCAAATACAGTTTTGTCTTTGCAAATCAGACGAATCAAACCCAGAAGACACAACACAAGCCCTGACTCCTAGGCTCCTAGGCTCACTACATGTATTTTCCTAAAGGTGTCTCCAGGTAAAGACAGCAAACAGCTGTTCTTTGATTCACTGTTGTGTGTGTAGTTTTGTACAGCCAGAGAATAAACAGCTGATCAATTTTCAGTAAAAGAAAATTGATGTGTGAGAAATGTCAGATCATTTCTCACACACTCTGTCTCTGGTTAGAAGAACGTCTGCTGCTGTTATCTCTGTAACGTTGTGGCAAGTCATTATTCTTAAAGTCCAGAGGGAATCTGCTTTTGTCCAGGCCGTTGAAGATGATCACAACACATGAACTGCTCTAGTCTCACCTTTTCAAATCCATCACTTCTTCAAAATAGAAACCTATTAGCTTCGTAACATTCCGACACTTGTCTTTTATGAAATTCAGTGTTTTGAATGGAAATATGAAATGAGTATAGTTTGGATGGCTCATCCCACAGCCCAGTCCTGAGTGAATTTCTGCACAGCAGCAGTTTTTCCAGCTCCCTTAGTCAGAACTCTCTTGGGCGAGTTTTCTTTGTTTGATAAAGGTTTGAAAATATCCTCCTCCCCACTGCCTCCTTCTGTAATGTAAAGCTCTGTATAGATCTTGTTTAAAGGAATCGATGCTCCATCTCTGTGATCAAGGCTGCCACATCCACAAGAGACACTGTCCCAGAGTGGAAGACCTGTAGAATGCGACAACCATGGTCAACTTTGATCGAGGGACGCCTCATGATCCATCTTCCTTGAAACAGACTCTGTCTCATTTTCAAGGTAAGAGTTCAGCTTGGCACCTTTTCCTGAAAGATGAATAAATTCATTATAACTTGAATATAATTTATTTTCTTATACTCTTCCAAGTTAGTAAATACTGCATATATGTAGGCTAGGTTTTCAGTCATCCTCAAACAAACAAAACCAAAGAGACTGACCTGAACCACACTGGTTTCAGAATTAAGTGTGCCTTGATTGTGGCTCAGGTCCAGATTTACTTTCTTTGGTTATGATTATGGTTACAAAAAGAGTGATTATGTCTCATTAACACTAGACCAATAAACCAACAAGTTGAGGAGATGCTGGCTAGCAAGATTCAGGTCATCATTTATGTATTTAGAGAGAAAATCAGTACAAAGTGTGAGATGAATAGATGACAGGGACGAAAGAAAATGTCATATTTTTAGCTTCTACTATGTAATCTCTTCAACACCTTCATAATATTTTCCTCTAATTATGTTTTAATAGCAGAAGGAAGGTGAACTTTTTTGCCATGTGGTTGAGAAAAATCAGTTTAAAGCACTTTATTTCTTATGTCTTTAAGTAGCACAATGTCTGCGGTTATGGGAGAAATGCTGTCAGAGGGATGGACTAAAACAGACACATGCAACATCTCTTGAAAAATGCAAAACGAATAAAGGCATTTAGTGGTTACATTTAAAGCAAAGGTATAATTATTAAACTAAATTAAGGCATTTACTTGATGTATAGATTCAGGGGAAACATTTCCCATATGTATTGTTGACAATGACAGTTACATGAGTATCCCCTTTCAAATAAATACCAGTAAAAAAAATGCAGTAATTGTCATGCTTCCTGCTTCCCTCTGACTTTCAGCTGATTGAAAATGGACAAAGGAATCACACACAAGGAACCATGTACCCTTTGCTGACCCTGACAGTGGGCCTGATGTGTACCATCTAACGTTAGAGAAGCGAGCTTGTGACCCAAAGGTCGCCGGTTCAGTCCCCCGAACGGCAGGATAAATCTGGGTGGGGGAAATGAAAGGCAGCGCTTGCCCCTCCCTCATTACCACCACTGAGGTGCCCTGAGCAAGGCCCTTAACCCCAACCGCTGTGGTTGGGGGTGGAGCTGCTCAGTGGCTGGCAGATAAAACTGTGGTTGTACTGGGCAGCTTCCAGGTGTGAATGTGTAACTGTGTGAATGTGATCAAAAGAGATCATCTCAGTGAACCTACCCTGAATAAATAAAGGTTAAAAAAAAAAGAGTCATAAAGGGAACAATAAAGGTCTAATACTGTCTAATAAAGAACATATTATTTCTAGTTTTCTATTTTGACACAGAGTACGACTTGTTATGTCTTATTAGTATACTGTTTGATGTCTAATTAGGGTATAACTACTATCTAATAAAGAACAAATTATGTCTAGTTTTGATCTAATTTGATACAAAGTGCAGCTTGTTACATCTTATTAGTGTGCCATTGAGTGTATTGTGTCTAATTAGGGTATAGTTGTGTTTGTTAACTATCTGAAAAAAAATCCAAACTGCTTTTTCCTTCCCTCCTTGCCTCTCTCAGAAGGACACTCTTGAAGGGTTCATTTCAAATATGTTGTGTAACTCTGCAGTCTGTTGACATATATGTTTGTTGGTATGAGACTGAAGTCATTTAAAAAATGTACCAGTTCAGAGTCTCTGGGTGACGCCCTGGAGAGGGCGCTGCCTGGGAATTCTCTTATTCTGCTGGGGGACCTCAACACTTGTGGTCCAAGACATAGAAAGTGGTCTGGTGGAGAGATTTGTTGGCTATGTAACACTAATCACCTGCAGATTAACATCAGTCAGAAAAAAGAACTGGTCATGAATTTCCCATGAACAGGAAGCCACCGACACCTATCACTAGGGCTGGGTAGTGTTTAAAAAACAACAAAAGGTGGTGGGGGGCTGCTTTTGTATTCTGCAAGAAAAAAACATTTTTTTAAATGTAGCCCTAATGAAAATGTAAAGCAAATACTCTGACTTATAATTTTGCTATTTTGTGACTTAGAGCCAGTTGTAAACCAAATCTGTGCTATTCAGTTTAGAAGTGGCCTTGACAACTCTTGAATTTTGATCTTAAATTTGTGAAATAAGACACATTCAACAAAAGCTCTAAATTTTTTTGAAGCAAGTTCAAACCTAAACTCGAATCTAATTTGACAAAACAAACTGTTTCACAAGTCTTGACACAAATATAACAATGATAAATGAACTCACCTTTGTAGCGTAATAGCTCTTCCTGGTCTTTGTGCTGTGTTATATAATCATTAGGTGTACATCCGCCTCTCACAAACCCCTCCTATCTGCTCCTCAAGAATTTGAGTCATGTGATGAGTCGAGGAGTTCAGCACCTGCAAGAAGTAAAGTGAAAGTAAGACAGTTCTAACTAATGACTTCCCCAAACTTAAACTTGACTTACAATCAAGAGGTTATGGCCTACTGATGATATGACTGAATTAATCATTGAGCAAACAAATTAGCACAAGACTCTTTTACACACACTTGCAATTTGGTAGTTTTTTTCGACCAATAAAAAACATTTGTAACTTCAGTTTTTCAGGTGACTTTACTTTATGTTGTAGATCATACCTTCTGTCATAGTTGGTGCCTTTTCCTCACTCCTCATGTGTTGGCTGTTTTCTCCTTCCCTGTGTTTCTTGTTCATTCCCTGTTTGTCTCAGCGGGCGCTTCAGTAAAGTCGTCTCCTCCACTCACTTCCTCTCCTCACGTCTTAGCTCCTCCCAGCGAGGATATGAAGGAGAGATGCGAGGAAGAGACACGAGGACGAAGGAGACGAAGTTGTGAAATGAAAAATCTTCAGTTCCTTTTAGCGTCAGTCAAGCGACGCCAGTTACTGATGACGAGCTGATAACAGCTGTATCAGCTGTCACAACTTGCTGACTGATACTTCTGTCCACAGAAACATCTGACAGTGTTCATTTAGATCTGTGAACTCTTTTAAATGGCTGATTATTAGTAGTATTCTTATGGATGTTGATTTTAATCATCATTAATATTCCTTTAAATTTTATGATATACATAGGCTACGGATCAGTGTTATTTATTTACTTAGGCTATTTATTTACTTGCATTATTATCTGCATAATAATACAAACCAAGCTTTGTGAGAATGCGTGTGCTGATTTTATTGTGAAATAATAAAAACGACAATAAAATGATCCTGTTTTAAAGTGTTATATTGTGTCATTATATTGCCTTTCGCCATATAACTGTGTTTATTTTATTATCTATAAATCCCCACATGACAGTACAAAGCATGCCACCACAGGTATTTCTCCTCATTAGTCCATTAAAACCAGTGTGACAGCAATTTGCGGTCTAATAATACTAATAATGCTAATAATCAGTTATTTCTTCATGAGCCTCTTGTGACACCAAAGAACATAAATACTGACATCAGAATCATTAAAATGCTGCAGAAACTTCTGTCAGTCACAGGACTTTGACTTCCCTGCATGGGACAGGCTCAAAAGCTGTCCAACAAACTGTCCACACCTCTAAATACAAATTTCCGTATAGGATACACTGGTGTATCCTCACTCTGTGCTCCTCCAGGAGCCTCCTCTCTCCTCACTCCTCATCTCTTCCAGGTGCATCTAAGCAATTGGAAGATCCTTCATGATGGCGGACGGGAAACGACTTCTGGGTTAATGGAGGAGAGAGGAGACAAGGAGGCATAATTCAACTTAATGAAAAGCACCCACTGTCCTCTGAAAAAGTCAAATTGGATTTGTACCAAAACACCGTACTTCTGATCATATTTACACCCTACATACCTTAATTGACAAACATGTCAATCAAAACAAGAACAAAATCTGGTGTAGGGGGTAAAAGATGTGACATAATTAAATTAATGTAGTGCAGTATAAAAATTGGTAACAAAAGGACAAAATTTTTCTCTCAGAAGCGAGACAGGGCTGTTGTATGAGTCCCACTCTATTCAACATCTAAATTAATAAATTGGCATCAATCCTGGAGAAGTCAACAGCACCTGGTCTCACTCTACATGACTCAGAAATCAAATTCCTGCTCTACGCAGATGACCTGGTTCTGCTGCTTCCTTCAAAAAAGGGCTTACAGCAGAACCTGGACCTGCAGGAGCAGTATTGCCAGACCTGGACCCTGGCAGTAAACCCGAAAAAGACAAAAACAATGATTTTCAGATTCACATCTCAGGGAACCACATATAGCTTCACATTAGGAAAACACAAATTAGATAACTATTCAGATAAGAAGTGTCTTGTCTTTCGAGTCTGTCTTTGACCCTCAAGAAAATGAGTCTACTGAGTCTTGTGCCATTCTTGAACAGGATCTCACACTTGAGACAAGAACCAACCAGCAGGCATATTTCACTTTATATTGTGCTCCATTGTGCATATCCATAAACAGACATTTATCAAATCAGATTATTGCAATTTATTATCAGGACTCAGATTTTCAGAGTAGAAATGTATTTGATTTTTGTTTCAGGCTAAAACAAAGTAGACTGTTTATTTACAAAACTGAACAGATGGTGAAGGAATTTGATTTGAATTTACAATGTTTAAAAACAATGAAATGTGTAAAATATGTCTGTTGTAAATCAAGCCTTTAGTACAAAAGCCAGATAATATTAGAAAAAATAACTAAGAATGATAAAAGCTTGATATACAATCTTATAAACATGTTACAGGTACAGTCATCACATAGATGTCAGCTGTAATTGTACAGCTATCTTTGTTTTTACAACACTATTATTCCTGATTACAGTTAGTACATTGTACAGAGTTTATTATAGTTGTTATAAAAGTGTTCCTTAACTTTCAGGTTCAGGTTGACACCTTGGATCTTTGAACCTGAACATCTTTATTTATGTAAAATACATTTTGCTGCTGAACATCATGATGATGTAGTGAGTGATTATGTACAATGTGAGAAAAATAGAAAAATCAAAGTCCATTCAAAATTCATTTTTCTCCAGTATATTCATTCAACTGTTATGTGTATAATTAATGCAGGTGAGACAAACCTTACTCCTGTTATCTATGAAACTAAAAAAGTCATTATGAATAGTTTGTCTTGACAGGAGTCTATTTTGTGGTGTCACACTGATTCAGAGACTTATATCTTTAGAATATTTTAAATAATCAGTATAAAATCATATACAGATATCATAGTGCAGAGAGGAGGTTCAGGGTCAAGATCAGCATCAAACATCCTGCAGAAACTGGACACAGACCAGGACCTGATGATTAATCAATGACACATTTATGTAGATGTATGTGACCAGTAGAAGAATGTTTCTATGGAAGAAAAACAGAAAATCACAAAATGTTCAGCCTCTCAGGTCACTGGAAGTTTTTTCGTTTTATTGGATCAGTGAAGTTTCTGCTTTATTTCATTTAGACTTTGATCTCTTCCTCCTCTTCAGAAAAGGCATATGGTGTTTCATGACTGTGGGAAAGAGCAGGAGAGGTGGCGTTGTTCCTCATCCTGGTTCCTTTTGTGAAGGACCCTCCACCATAATGACGAGAGAGCACGTCAGCTGCCCTCTGGAACCTTTCTGCCTCCATTGCAGGCTCCGCTCTCTGAGGAGGAGACCTCCTCTCCTCCTCTTGCTCTGTCCAGTTAGAGACACAAGAGCGCCCCCTGCTGTTCATGTTCCTGCTGGATGACCCACTACCCGAGGAAGAGTTGGGTGAAGTCACCTCAGGGGTCTGCACAGGCGTCTCTGTCAGAGAGCTGCCATCCTCCTCTTCCTCCTCTTCCTCACCTGCTGCCTGGCTGTGATTGGACATCTGAAGGCAGCTGGGGTTGTCAATCAAACTCAGTACCTCAGTCATAAGGGAGGGTCCGAGGTCTACAGTGAACGAGGTGAGGGAGTCTGAGCGTGTCAGTGTGATGTCAGGCCCTTTCCTGACGTCTTCATCCTGAAACTGTCTGTCCAGGCGAGAGAAGCGGGGCAGAGTGACAAATCCAGACTGTACACCTGCAAACAGACAGAAGACATTCAAATCAGTCTTACATTTAAAAAATGTACTTGACAGCATAAAATCCCACAAGAATAACCTCAATGTAGGTATGTTACAGGAAATGTTTAACAGTCATGTGTAGGAGGAGGATTTTTAATTTAACTCCAGCTCTTTCATGTGGTCACTACAGTGGACAGCTATTAAAAGCTGTTTCTTGTAAATGGATGGATTTTAATTGTATAGTTGCACACATTAGTACATCATCCCATACACTGCCACACACTGGTCAGGTGTTCAAAACAAATTTCTCAAAACCAGTATGACCGACTGGTCAGAAATGCTGAGCAGCTCAGGAATATCTGAACTGAACTGTCCCTTTAAAATCAAGTCACAACTGAGGAATAATGCAACTGGTAACATTTCCAAGCACTGATTTTATGTTTTGTACCAATTTTATTACAATTTATTACGGCCACTTTGTTATTCTTGAAAATCTGTCATTGGGGCTCACTTTCTTGGCTGTAAAGCAATTTATTTATATTATTGAAGTGTAACTTGCAGGTTTAGCATTTTTATATTTTGTAGAGCTCAGGTGCAGCAAAACCAAGTACTCCTGCATGCAGGCTTTGTGCCCTGGATACTTCACCAAATTTCATAGAAGAAATATCTGATGAACTGATGCAAGTCAGTAAAACTGAAGAGACTATACTGCTGAATCACTAGTAGTACTAATGGAGAGCCATGGACAATATTTTATTTGTTTGTTTTGTGGAAAATATTCATTTAAAAATATACAATACAGCAGCGGGAGGTGGGGAGGTGCTGAGGAGCCAAGAGTGAGGAGCTGAATGAAGGAGTCAGCAGTGAGGAGTAGAAAGAGGGAGGGGAGAGGCTGAGGAGACAGGAGCGAGGTTCAACGTCTTTCCATTAAGAATGTTAAAATATGTGAACACATTAGTTTAACATTGTTATAAATAAATATATCATTGGATTTGTTCAATACATATTTATTCAGTTGAAAACTCAAATGCGTGCTGTCTCCCAAACTGGATATGTGAAAAACTCCTTGAAAATGCATGATTAAAAAAAAAAAAAGAAGTTTCATTTTCATAAAGAAATCATTTTTGTTTTCTGTAAACCTCTGACATGACTGGAAAGGAAATCCAAACTGAAACCAAACTGATGTGAGCCTATTTTAATGATTTGAACAGTAAAATCTTTTTTTACAAGCACAAACACATGGAACTAATCTGGAGATCAGGTAATTAAGTCTGTATGGACTCATGGAGTTTCTCTTTGACAGGGAGGAAATACAGGAAGTCTGAAGCATGAGCTGTTGAACAATTACTTTAAGTCTAGCAATTAAATTCCTTCACCACAGGGTGGCAGTATGTAACAAGCCAGTAACCCACTGCTGAAACTTCCCTGTAGGACAGACTGAGTTTTCTGTCTCCTGTACAGGCTCAGTGTTACAAACTGCAAACTGTCAGACAGTAGAGGTTGGGAGGTATAAGAGAAGTGTGATGCCACTGAAAGGACACAGAAAGTGATAAGAACAAGAGACACAGAGATGTGTATGTGAAGTGAATGGAAATTAGAAATTGCCATGCTGTGTTTCATGATGGGAGTCCAGTAAAGATCCAGTACAGGCCACAATCTTTTACTGGGTTGCTGAAGTTATTTGTAAAGAATACAAGAGAAGTTATATTTACTTTGAAATGACTTGTTTTTCTTTGTAATATTAAAATCTACATTTTGAGCTTGTTCAGAGGAGCTGTTTTTGTTGTCTAATTAATAATCAATTGCACCTAGTTTTGGAATACTGACATTGATTTTTTTTTTTTCCCCCATCGGTGGTTTTAATTTTTTAAGACTGAAATGTGAAGAGGAGTGGATAATAACAAAAACTGGGGGTGAAAAACCCGCGTAAAGAACAAGTGAAAGAATATGAAAAGATGGATGGAAATAGTGACATGGATAACAAACCGAGAAACCCACTAATGACAAAAGGCTCCCATCATCTTCCAGTTCACTGACTCTCTGTGCCAGCTCCACATCACTCGTTTTGGGCAAATTCCTCATGAATTGGGTAAGGGATCTGCAGACGGAGAGGGGATTTCCAGTCCAGGCTCTGCACGCTGCTGCCTGATAAGCTCTGATTGGTTAGCAGATGTAATGAATGGGTGTGTTTATGCTGTGCATTCAGGCGGTGACACATGTACGCAGAGATGACAGGAAATGCCCACTAAGTATCTTTCTTTCTCCCCAAACCAGCTGTGTGTGTTTGTGTTTATAGACCTAATTGTGTACAGGTGTTGCCAAGGTGATTCCAGATGACTCAGAGGAAGGCCGCCTGTTTGCTGGTTGTCTTGGAGGAATGTGGGAATGATGTTGAAAGGGAGAGGGCAGCCTCACCCTTTCTGTTTGTATGTTCACTGACATTTATAGTCCTGTTTGCGCCAAGTCATCTCAGCAGCCCTTTATGCTGTTTGGTCTGCCAGAGACTGAATAGTGAGAACTGCAACTGTAATGATATAGTACACCACCAGTTTGTTTTTTTATTCCTAATTCTTGATGACTAATGCAGTGCCGCTCTACCACTCAGCCTCAGCCCAAAACTAGGTCACTGATCATTCTGCCTGGGTTGCAGGACCCTTAAGGAGCTTTTTGTTTCTGAGTTTACTGTAACTTTCATCTGTACTGTAAGTTTCAGCTGGTTTTCTAAAATAAATTATTTTATATTAATTCCCAAAAACTGGTTTGTTCATTGGCAGAATATGGCAGAAATGGAGAAATGGCTTATAATAATCATAGAATGTTTTTATAAATTTTTACTAATGTATAATCACCTAAAAATAAGAATTGGCATGTTTCGTTACCTTAGAATGAGCCGTTACCTACAGAGGCCACCATGCTCTAGTTTAACGTAGGCCTGGGCGATATAGCTGAAAAGTCTCTCAAAGTCTATCACAAAAGTGAAGTTTCATATCATCAGATATCAATAATTATCAAACATGTAGCTCATGAAAAAGGTGTTAAAATATTTGTTTGTTGTATTACAGGTCTTAGTTGGGATGCT
Source organism: Lutjanus argentimaculatus (assembly GCA_034769285.1). Taxonomy (NCBI): domain Eukaryota; kingdom Metazoa; phylum Chordata; class Actinopteri; order Lutjaniformes; family Lutjanidae; genus Lutjanus; species Lutjanus argentimaculatus. Next base: position 10,392,289 of record JAWZSL010000024.1, on the reverse strand, counting down.
ATTCCTGAAGTTTCATGATGTTCTGATAGTTATCCATCCATCCATCCATCCATCCATCCATGGTGGCTCCTCTCTTTAGCAACACTTTCTACCTCCTCCACCTGAGCCGGAGCAGCTCCCTCTCTCCAGATGTCCGAGCCCCTTACCCTCTAATAGTCGTCTGACTTTAAAAAACAACAACAACCAAAATCTACCATACCAGCAAGTTGGCCCTTTTTTTTTTTTAAATCTGCTCTGAGCAGGGGGTGTATTTGTTTTTGTGCTTTCATGCTGGTTTGCATCTAATTCATGTAAGTGAAATCGAACGATTTTATAGAACTATTTATTTATTGCCATTAATAAAGTATCTGCTGACATAGTTTAATGTAGGTTCTCGAACACGATTGGAAGGGGACAGTGTGATGAGATGTTGGCAATACACAAGCTAAATGCTGGATGCCACTAAATCCCACACTCTGGTCCTTATTAAAAGTAGAGCAACTTATGTTAAAACATGTCTGGAGAGGGAGAACATACTGTCTGTATTGTTGTTGTCTAAGAGGCAGTTTTTCAACTTAGCATGTTTCCTTAATCATGAAGAGATATCACAGTCATTTTATGATTTAGTACAGTAAATATATTACATATTTCTCTTTTAACCTAAACCTGACCTTATCCTCACTCTAACCCAAGTCTTCACCCTAAATTTAATGATTTATGTCATGGGGACTTGACTTTTACTTCAAAAGGAAGGCGAGCCCAACAATGTGACTTGTGAATAACATGAGTAACACATGTATGCACACAGTTGAAGCTGATTTGGTGTGAATGAATCTGCACCACTGTCGCTGTTGTGACACACTCATAATACCAGGCCTTATTGTCTGTTTACATTACATCATTAGATTTGAGTGTGATCCCTCCTCACTTCGCTTTTCTGAAGCCATTAAATTTTCTCAGCTCACTTTTAATGAAGATGATCTTGCCGCTAAGATGCTTTTCATAAACCTCCGTCCCACGCTGTAAGTGATTATCTACATTATCTCACCATATGTGCAGAGGGAGTCATCTGTTGAGCTGATGGAGCTGGGGAACAGCACCCTCTGGAGGCACCCGTTGGGAGAGTCGATGTTCAGCTGGGGCAGGGAGATGGCATTCTTGATGATGGGTGAGATGTCTGGTGGTGGGGATGACAAGTCACGGGAGCCCCCTCGCGGCCGCGGCACGGAGTTCTTCCGCACATGCCGAAAGGTGCGCGTGAAGAACCCAGTTGTCTTGGAGCTGTTTGCCGAGTCTGGACTTCCTGGCTCTCGGGTGCCACCATAGTTGCTAAGGAAGGAAGTGTCACCAAACACGTCCCCGCCACGTCCAACATGCATAGTATGCCGGAAGTCACCCAGCGGTGGGCTGATCATGTCCACAGAGAGCTCGCTCTTGAAACGACGCTTCCCCTGAGAGCCAGACACAAAGCCTTTAATCCCTGGCAGTTTTCCCAGACTCATGGTGGCAGAAAAGTCGTGTAATTTCCCTTTAATTCAAATGAGAATCTCTTAGCTCTGGTTACATGTCAGTCAAGTTTAAATTCCAGTTTAGGGTCCACTGTAAAACCAGAGAGAAAAAAAAATTAAATGCCAGGACAGTGAGAACAGAAACACAAAAATGTGGTTGTTCAGTCGTCAGAGAATGTGTCTATAATCCATTCTCCACACGGCCAGAGCCAACTATTCATCCACCGTCTGCCCTCGCTTTCCCTTTTGGATCTACACTGAAAGATGTCAGTGTGGATGCAGAGTCGGTCAAGTACTCGTCCACATCTCCTCTTTCTCTCTCGCCCTTGAAGCTAGTACTGCACGTCTGTCCAAAGTGACCAAATGCTCAGATCACTTCTCCTGCACAACTGCGGCTTTCAGTCATGACAAAATAACAAAGACGATAAATTACAAGGTCATAATTTGTTTCCTCTGCTTACCACAGCTTATGTGGTTTGAGAGTTTGGGGGCTCAGATCTGGTTCGGTGAATGATAGTTTAGAAATACAAAGTCCAGCCGCAACTGTAAATACATTCAGCCAAACAACTCAGCTGGTTTGTGTGACAAAAGTAAAAGAAAAAGACAGATGTTTACACTTGTTCACTTTATATCCTTTTAGACTTAGACAACTGTCTTGTTGTCAGTCACAACTTACATTTCGCTTGCAACACTAAGAGGATCACCTCAGGAAGCCTTGTAAAACCAAAGTAATCTTAATTTGCCTTTTACCCAAGCTTTTAAAGTCAGACTGGACGTTATGTAGCACCAGCACAATTGATGAAATTCATAAATAATTTGTCACTTTTATAGGTCTATTTCCACCAGACTGGCATATGGCACATAAATAATATCTGAATATTTTTAGGCTATTCTGCAATATACTATATATATATCTTGATATTCATATTTCTTCTAAAGTAACATATCATAAATTCTCAAATAGTGCAAACTTTTGAATCTTTTAGAAAATGATGCAGTCAGGCAGGGTAATATGGACAAAATCAAATAGAACAAAATTTTTGACCAAATACGTTGATACCGATATTGTGACAATATTGTAGAGATGATTATTGTGGCTTCCACAAAAATATTAACAAAATGAGATTTTTGACAAGTAATTAATAATGTGGCTAAAGGCAAATAATAGAACAGCTAGAAGAATCTGGTAAGTTCAGAAAATGGTATCACTTTACTGTAATGCAGCCTTTCAAACCAGGAAAAGGCAACACTTACAGTATGCTGTATCACAATATAATAATGTCCAAGATCTAAGATGATATCTTGTCTAATATCACAATATCATCATATCGATATACTGACACATCGACATATGGCCCGACCCTACTTTCTGTTAGCCTGCAAGGATTATGTTTATGTCTGTGCATTACAGTTCTCTGTGGTTTTTAACCTTAATTTTGCATCCCACCCACACTGCATGCACTGTTCACCCCTTCATTTACTCATTTCTGATCATGAGTTACATTTCTCCTGCTTCTCCTCTGACCTTCTGAAAGCATCCTTAAATTTCTGTAATCCCGCACTTTTACAAAAAAAAAAAGCAAATCACAAAACACAGCTGAATATGAAAACAGCAGTGTTGTTGCTTACTGGCAGTGAGTCCTTTTCTCTTGTGCGTTCAATAGATCCCAACTTCTGAGAGGATCCTGTGTGTCTCATCCAATAAGTTCGTCTGCACTCATCTTCCTCAAACTGCAAGCGTAGAGAGCGGGGGGTCCACTGCCATGCACCGTCTCCCACTAAAGAGGTTTATCCATGTGTGGCACCACACTGTCCATGGGACATCCTGTCACCAGGCCTGTCGCCCCGCTTCTTTGTCCTCTGTTCCCTGGTCCCTCTGCACCCAAGACCTTTGAGAGGTTACCACAGGAGGAGGCTGATTCTTTCTCAAAAAGGCCAATAAAGTAAGGTGCCGTAATCCAGCAAGTGTTTTGTCTGCATCATCCTGGAAGAAAGATAAGGCTCCTCCAGGATTGTCCATGCACTGGATTAGCTACTAATCCCTTCTGTCTTCCCTCCCTCTCCGACTCCCTCACTTGCTCTCTGCCTTCTTCAATCCACTTAGTCCTCCGAGGTTTCCGGGTAGGTGGGCTTCTGTGTTTTTATTCAGTTCACATAAGGGCAGCTGAGAGACCCTACAGGGAGAAAAGGAGAGATTTGTGAGTTACACACAGGAGAAAAGACTAAAGCAGAACAATTCAGATGCACATAAATGTGTCAGGCGAACTAACACTTTGGATTGACTGATTCTGGGCATGTTTTTCTTTCTCTCTGTTGACTGAGGAGTCAGCAGGTTCTCAAGAATTTGTTCACGGACTGAACTCCCCAAATAAAACCTGAGTGCACTGGGTACTTTCAAGAGTCTTTCACTACAAGCATTTTACACTATTCTCTCCTGAGTCAACAGCACTTTGCTACAGTTACACAGTTTGTAATCATATGGTTTTAGCAAGATTGGTTGATTTGACAATCAGTTGATTATTTGAGTTATTTATTGAGCACAACTGCAAACATTTTCTGGTTCCAGCCTCCCCAACGTGAGGATTAGGAGCTTTTCTCAGTTTTCATCATCATCTGGTTTTGAAAGGCATTGAACTGAGAAATTGTCCATGGCATCTTCACTTTTCTTATCATCTTATTGATAAATAATTCATCAATTACACTGTTAAAAAAATATACAGAAATGTTGTGGAAGTAATCTTTTCTCATTATCTTAACATAAATATGCAAGTTTTATTTATTCTATTTAATTGAACTTAAAATTTCCAGTTATTTTCAGAACATTTCAGAACTTGTAAACATGAGATCTTCTAACTTGGAGTCTTTTGACATGAAATGATGAGTTGAATTACTGTACTGTACAGAGTTCACAATCATTAAATTAATTATAAAGAAACATGATCAGCATATTAGCAGACTTCCCAGCATGCATTGGTTGAGAGTTAAAACTCTCCTGAGGCCCTTTTTTTTCATTCTTTGAAGAAAACATATGATGATAACTTGCTGGCATCTCAAATACACTTTGAGATAAGTCATGGCTGCTTTTTTCACAATAATGAAAGCACTGCAAACCACGATGAAGGCTAGTACACCTACCCCCGTACACTTTTTATTTTATAAACTCACTGGCAGCAGTTTCACATGTAGTCTTTGTGCCAATGCTGGAAGTGGGTCAGACTAATTACTTGAAGTTTAGTGCAAATAATTATTGTTTATTATTAAAAAACCACTTGTCTTTGAATCATACTTCAGATTACCTCGGACACTATTTTTAATTCGAAATTTTTTACAGTGTAATCAGTAAACAATTGACTGACTAATTGGTAATAAATATAATCATGTCTTTAAAGTTGTGCAATGGATGAGCAGTGATTTTAATTTGTTTAATTTCATATTTACAAGGGCACCGAATTGGGTATGTCCTACCAATATTCAGGGATTATGAATTGTCCCTGGCAAAAATTTTATTAAAAAAATTTAAAAATGAAACTTTGTCTGTCAGTACTGGTCAATGTTTGTGAGATTCATGTGACAAAGTCTCTGTGCTAATTATAGCAGCGAAACAATGTGTTTGTAAATTGAAAGATTTCCTCCTCCCCCTCATTATGCCTCACATTGGTTTGGTCCACTACCTACCTCAAACCACAGGTCTCTTTTCACTGCTAAAATATTCAAGGCTATATATATGAATTAAATGACTAGTGACAAATCTAGTTAGTTATTCAGACATTCAGCAGGAAAGTGAGAAATATACACAAATCTATTATTTTGTAATTCATTCTCATGCATGTTGTAATCTCAGTCAGTGCTCCTCTGGCAGCAGCACAGCATCTGTTTCTCCTTGCCCCGTCCACCTCAAGCAAGACACTGGCAGCTTTTACTGTGCTTATGGGGACGCTCAGTGTCTCTGTCACTCTGAAACTTTCTGACAGGCAACAGAAGAACGGGATAACGGGACAGATAGAGAGAAGATAGTTGCAGCTCACTTTGAAGTGAGGAGCAAAAACAATCCCGTTTGTTTCTTTGCTCGCCATGAGCGAACTGACTCATGAACCCCACATCCCCATCCCCCGCTGGGACATGTTTATTGTCCCCACCAACCGTGGCATGAAATAGCAGCCTTTGTATATTTATGTTGGAGAACCCATTTAACTTAATGAAAAATGAATAACAATTTAATGTGACATGACGTGTGACATAAAAACAAGACCCTTGCCTGATATAGTGGCCATACACAACATTAATACCATAAATCCACTTCTCCTGAGATATACACGTTTCCTACAACTGTTTTTCCTGGATACACTCCGAGCACTTCTTCCTGTCTGCAGAGGCAATGACTCCAGGGCAAAGGAAGCAACGATAAGCTCCAAACACGTGACCTCTCCAAACCGCAGCCAGTGTTGGATTAATGTCACAGGAGTTACTAGCCAATGCTGCTGCCAGGCCCATCTGGACCTGTGATATAAGAACTCGAGCAAGGTGGTGATGGTGCCACTCATGCTGGGCACCGGCCTGGGCTAAGATTACCTTCCCTAAATCTTTAGCTAATCCCAGTTTTTCAGCATGGACAAATGTTCAGGGGTAGCCAACATTCACTGTCTGTAACCTAGAAAAACAGAAGGAGGGGAGATATGATGAAGGCATGAGTGTGACAGAAGGAGTAGGAGACTGACCATTCATAAAGAGGAGGAGGGGAGGCAGGATGGATTTTAGCCGTCGCCTGACCGCTTCTGATCCCACAGCTCACTAACATTTAGCTTAAGGGAGAGATTAGGGCCTGCGGGGCACGAGAAGGTGAGAGGCAGATAAACATTAGCAAAGGAGACAAACATCCACTGTCAGTGTCAACACCAAGTTTGGACAAAATAAAGCCATATCAGAAACTTCTACTTTACAACTTACAAACTTTACAAATCTCTGCTGGTTGCATCTGACAATTGCGGTGGCATTGCAGTGGGTGCTTCACAATCTGTTGCCTGGTGGAGATCTGCACTCTAATGAGTGAAATCTGCTGGTTGAACAGGTTTTATCCTGCTTTTATAGCTGCCAATTTCTCTTACCTCAGTATCAGCCTTTTATATGGTTTTCCTTTTCATTCATGGCTTTGTGAGCAGCAAACACAGCTCAACTCAGATCTGTTCATGTACAATAAAGTGTAAATCCAGCACAGAAATTCACTACAGGAACTATATTCAGGAAATTGACCTCATTAGAAACGCAGAGAAAGACATTTAGATCTCCTAAACATGTTATTTATCTGTAAATTGTACCTGCAGACATCCATAAACAAGCCTGTTTTGCGTGAGCTGCCTGACTGATTGCAGAGACAGAGACAGACTCGGGGGTTGGAAAGTGTAATGGGAACAGCGTGCGATGGGGATAGCAGACCGGACGCCATCTATTATGGCCATCAAATAAAGGATCTGAGGACGATGATGAGAAACACATTTTTACCTTCTTGTCTTTATGTGTTTTTTCCCCAGACTTCTATTTTAGCCGTTTTCTTTCAATAAATCTTGCTGTCTTTTGTCTCTCTGTTTTTCTCTCTGTCACACACACACAAACACACACAAACACACACACACACACACTGTCAAACATGTTTCCCTTCTCTGTTACTCTCCCTGCTGCAAGCAAATTTACTGTTAGTCAAACATCTGGTACCACAGAGCCACAAATTGCAGAAAAAGGCTCTGTTGACATTTGATGGACCGTTCAATCACAGAGGCTCAGAAAGAGATTTGTCTACATGGACTTACACATGCACACACACACACACACACACAAACAGGGCTGTATTGCAGTGGGTCAACTCTTAAGTTGTTTCCTCCACTGGACCGGAGGCCACCGGTTCTTTTACAGAGCAGCAGCAGCAAACTGTGGTTGAGGTCAGAACACCCTGACCATTACGCATGGCTCCAAAATACAACATGCGCTCAGTTTACAAGGATCTACTGCTGCAACGTGGCAATACACTCCAAGGCCTGCCAGGCCCTTATGGTCAGGGTGTCTGTACAGCAGAGGTGGGTCACTGCTTTGGAAGGCAGAAGTAAGTCTCAAGCCTTTGTACTTAAGTCCCAAGTCAAGACAGACAAGTCCCAAGTAAAGTCCCAAGTCCTTTGAGTTTCATTCATTCATTCAACATTTATTAAATCTTGAGGAATCGTGGAGGGAGTGCCCTTGTTTACACTGATGTTGAATACAGCAACAAAACAGAACATAGAAAAATATATACAGTATCATTCAAAAGTTTATACACATCTCCTCATTAAAAAAATGTCTTTATTTTTATTTTTTCTACATTGTTGATTAATACTGGAGACATCAAAACTATGAAATATGGAATTATATGTGAATCATAAATGTGAAAACAAGGCAAAATTTGTTGTCGCTTTTAAAAAATCTAAAATCTAAAAGACTCACACACTGTCTTCTGCACTTGCAATCAAAGATTAAATGACATTGTGGTTTTCAAGTCTTAGATTGCAAGTGCAGAAGTAGAAGAAGTAGCCACCTTCTGCTTTGATGGCAGCTGCACACACTGTTGGTATAATCTGAACCAAATCTTATAAAAAAATAAAGAGAAAAAACATTGATTAAGAAGTGTATCCACACTTTTGAGTGGTGCTGTCTATGTATAATTAACAAGAAAAACAAAGAGACAACAACACAAATGAACAGGCATCAACAGAACACAGTTAAAAACAATTAAATTCAAGAGCAGAGAAGTCATGGTTTTAAACTGGCCTCTCAGTACAACTGTGTGTAATGTGTGTAAAGTATGTGCAGCACAAAAACTAAAAGCAATTTTCCCAAATTCAGTGTTTGCATGTAGGACTTCAAGCATTAGCCAACCACTCGGCGAGATGAGTAATGACTATTAGATAATGATGATGATGATGATGGTAAGTTTCCATTTAGGGTTTTATAATGAGTAGCAACTAATACCTGTCACATCTAAGTGTTACAGATGTCCACCCAACCTTTTCTGCAGGATGCAATGATGAGCAGAATAACTGTTATCAGTGATAAATTCTAATCCCAGCTCGGAGTTGTAAACAGGTCATAATACACTTTTCTTACAGTTCTTTTTATAGCTTCAAATGTAGAATGAAGCTTGAAGTTGTTTTGTGTTCATCTGTAATTTTAGACGTGTGATGTGACGTATGTATGTGTCATATCCGAGCACTGCGACTTGTAAATGAACTTCCTGTTCACTCCCTGTCACATTTTCCTGAATGCACTACTCAAAGAAAAAAAAAAAAACTCACACGAAGATACATTTGAGATAAGAATTCACCTCTTCAACTATAGTTCAGTGACTTCTTTTACCGTGCACAAAGACTCCAAAGAAAACAAAACAGCAGGAGGCTAAGCAAGCAAATCAATCCTTATGGTCAGGTTTAACCCACGCCGTCATTCACAACTTTCATGATTTCTTTTTTTTGTGTGTGGGTATGGAACAAGAGAACACAGGGGAAATGAGGCCAAGCAACAGAGAAGTGCAAACACATCTCATTCCATTTCAATAGCTATGTTGAACAAAGAGCACAAGGAAATGTTGCCTCTCCAAACTTCCACATAGCAAACATAAACAGAGAGGCACAGTTAAAGTGGCCTTTTAAGTCTAAAAGTCTTGTTTAAAGTCTGTGTTATTGATGTGTGGCTGGATAAACTCTAATGGCTTCCATTTCCACCTTGCTCTATTACTTTACATTTTTATGATTCTTTATTTTGTCCTGTCTTTAGATCATAACGTCATGATCTTCACCCCTTAAAAACATTTTCAAGCTGCCTTCATGGTCCAATCATCTCCACTGCTGAATTCACCCAGTAAACCCATTATTATGCACATATACTGTATACTGTATTTTTAGTGTTTCAGTTTTTGCTTGTCATTCTCCAGGAAAGACAAAAGTCAGCGTCCACTGAAGACCTACACGGCTGCTGTATCTTACTTGCTTTGGGTCACTTCAGCAGGCCAGATGTTCGGATGGTTGAAGGACAGTCTCTCTAAACATGACGCCAACTCCCTGACAGACTGCCAACGCACTCATCTGAGATCTGGCACAGCTCTTGGACAGTTGTTCTGTGGTTCCAGTGGAGAAGCAGAGTGACCAATTGATTTTGATTGTTTCCATCAAACACAGTTTCAGTTCTAACTGAGGTGTTTATAACAGAGTTCATTGTTGTCCGTAGGATGTAACTAGAGAGAGAACTCTCTCAAACTGGTGACATTCTACTACTATATGCATTATATATATATATATATTATATATATCGCCCATTAGTCACCCTGCTCTCTAAATCTTGTCACCAGCTATTGAAAAACCCATATTGTTCAACCCCTAGATGTAACACTGTGTGAAGTTGGGTGACATATAATACAGAGCTTCATATTTCCAGCAAATAGCAAATTCCATCAATATTATGACCTAAAATGAGCTTTTGGCAAGGCAACAGTTGTGCATGTTGGATGCAGCTGCCAGTAACTCCTTCAAATTTTGCAATTCTCTTTAATTTCTAATTAATTGCCGAAACACGCTCTTGGATTAAAGAACAGCAGACCCTGAGATAATCAACAGTGGCAGTTTGAACGTGCAATCAGATCAGCTGGCTGCACCGCTGCGGTCGACCACCCCGGAGGAGAGGAGGTGAGTGGAAGAGAGCCATGCTACAGCTGGGCTTCAGTCTGCCCCTGGCTAATGGGACTCAGGCTGGCCAAACAACGGGAAACCAGAGATTTGCTCTACAGCATCCTGGCTCAGGCTGTTCCACCCGAGGGGCAGATCCCACTCAGGACGCAAGACTTTGACAGCATGAGCACAGGAGGACTCTGTGTTTTTACGTCAGTGATGCTTCATGCTCACAGTCAAAGTTGATGGACACTGTTAACCAGACGTTGAACTTTTAATGTGAAGATGTTGACCACATTATAATCGCCATTACCACCACACAAATTCAAAAAATGCATTACAGATTCATTCCCTGGGTGTGTACATGCATGCATAAATGTATTTATTTTGTTTTATATTTTCACCCAATTCCATTCTGAATTTAATTAATAATCTGCGTTGTACATTGTGTGTATTATGAGGGAACAACAATTCTACCACTTGTTTTACAACCCTGTATTGTGTAATGATAATAAGTGTTCTTGAATCCTAAAAACACAAATTATCACTGTGCTTAAGGAAAGTAATGTGACAGGATGGAGTACGGAGGGTAACACAATGTAAGTACTGATGGAAAAAAAACAAACTTCACAGTATTTGTCTCAGCATTAATACAAGGGTGGATTGAGTCAGGCTGAATGTTAAATTGCAGCATTTGGAAAAGTTGTCCATTCATGAAAGTGCAGTTTGTTTTCTATATGTTGTCAGGATTTTTGAGACTTTCCTCTTGACATATTTTTACTTAATAATGATGCAGTTGTTTGACTGGTGCACATATTGTTTTGCCTTTTTGGAGCTCTGATAGTTGTTTCAAACTCTAACTTATTTATAGCTGACAAAATGCTGCTAACTGGCACTCAGGCAGGTTTTCACACCTCGCTGTTATAACTGTGATCAAGTCCTTCCAGGAGCTTAGTGCCAAAAAACAGACATAACTAATTATTTAACCAACTCTTTTCTCAGTAAGTGCAGACTACATGTTTGCAGAATCATACACGCAGGCTTTAACGAGATACAGTATGTGACCACAACGGATCTGTCAGACGCATGTGGACATAATGAGGTGGTTTTGTAAGAGATCCGAGGTGAAGCGGCACTTTGCGCCTGTGGCTCTTCTCACTGTTCTCGTCTTTTACGCACAGAGATAAACTCTAACGTAATTTCATACGAAGCCAACAAGACTGGATTAAATTTAGTCTGTGTTGTAACTTATTTATTGCTGCTGATTTCACATGACTATTATCTGTTTTCAGTGCGTTACAACATAGAACCAAAGTGATTTACAAACTTTTGAGATTATTCTTACCTTAAAATAAAGTCAGAGCGCAGTCCTTCACACAGAGTTCACACACTTCACCATCTATTTTCTCTGTCATGCTCCTCGGTTTGCGGTCTGCGACGTAAGTTATGTTTCCGCTTGGACATGAACTTTGCATCAGCGCAGCGCAGCTACTCTGAGCTGCTGCTGCTGCTGCTGCTGCTCCTCACAAGTGGACTGGAAGGAGATGGAGAGGAAGACGAGAGAGAGGGGGAGGAGAAGGAGGAGGTGGGTGGACTCCAGAAGACTCGATGATAAATACTGGATATTGTGTGAAGCTGCAGCCCTGACCTGAAACAAGAAAGAGACTGAGCAGATGCCTGAAGTGTGTGCATAAAGGGGGGGATGACTCTCATCAAGCATCAAATCATGTAAAGTTTCAATTTGAACAAAACTATTAAAACAAATTTAAAAAAGAAAAACTAGAAACAGCAACACAAATACATCAATGCCTTAGTGTGAGGTCCTCAAAGGAGCCAGCCAAATGAAGGAAGACGTGGCCAAGAGACTAAACCACTGTGACTCTTCACACACTGTCCTGGCTGTCAGCTCTGCTTGTGCTTCTGCCTAAATATGGCTAGGCTTATAAGAGCATGTTTATGATTTCTACATTTTTTTCACTGTGTCTGTGAGGAGTCTCCTGACGCTTGAACTCATCAGCACCTTGGATCCTCTCTCTCTGCCAATACCTTAGACCCTGGGTCTTCAACAGGGGGTCCGAGACCCTTAGGGGGCCCGCAGTTATTTATTTATTTTTTATTTTTTTTAACCAATATATTATCAGCAAAGATAAAATAGCAAACAACTATCTAAAAAAAAAAAAACATGTAACAAAACATAATGAAGTGGAGAAGCTTCTTGGATGAGAGGCGAAACGTCCTCAAGAACTCTATGAAGTCCAGTTGCCTACGACAAACTTTGCAACGAATACCATGACCTGGATGACTGAGAACCTTCACAGACAACAAAACATAAAAAACCCTTGCCTTAGACGAACCAACAAACCATGTGAAACAACTTTAAAAAATTTAAATACAGACTTTTCCTCTTACATGTAATGCTGTTTATCCATTTAATAGTTTTGGTGTGAGTTGCCAAGTTTTTGAGATATCAGCTGTAGATGTCTGCCTTCTCTTGAATATAATGGGACTAAATGGCACTTGTAGTTCTCGTAGTCCCCTGCCCCCCTTTCCAGAAAGAGATATTTGAAAATCTACCAGAACTACTTCTTTCTACCAGAAGGAAAGAAGTTACTACATGAAACTTCTCACAACAAGGGCTGTTGATTATCTTGAGTAACTGGGTTATGATTTATGGAAAGAGACGTTGCTGTTGAGTTTTTGCAAAACTTTTTTTTTTTTTTTGGCATTTTAAACACCACAACCTGCGTGTCATTTAGTTCCATTATATTCAAGAAAAGGCAGATATTTCAAGGGCTGGTATCTTCAAAACATGGAAACTCACACAAAACAGCCTTGATGGATTATTAGCTCTGCAGGTGAATGATATGAACTTTTGATTTTAGGGTGAACTGTCCCTTTAAATTGAGCATAGGCTGCAATGACTTGGATATTCAATCAAAAAACACACACACACACACACACACACCACGCACACAACGCACGCACGCACACACACACACACACACACACACAAAATATCATCCCTGACCTTTACTCAGCTCTGTAAACATGATCTCTTCAGGGTCCCCCACGGTGTCATCAACCTTTCTTCTCTCTGTGACCCTCTTCACCTCACTCCTGACAAAAATACACTCATCACCAACTTTCAGTCGGGCATGCAACAATAGTGTGCAAGTGTGTGAGTGTGTATGTGCATGTGTGCAGCAGGGTAAAACGTTAGCCATTTCTCAAAGGACATTTTTAAACTTTTGATACGATTTTCAGAACAGCATTTGAAGGCAACAGCAGTCTGACAGTTCAGTGTTTCACTGTTCACTGTTTTAAAGCAGAAACAGAAGACAAAACCACAAAACAACACCTAGACATCCACCTCCATTATAGATTATATTTTTAGCTTAAAGGCACTGTCCTCTTTTTAACATGTATCATGAACTGTCACTGTCAATATAAATCCTGCACACTACCTATAGTGTATATAGACATGTATACATGCATATACTGTACATCCACTTCATGTTTATCCATTCAGTATTTATTTCTTTGCACTGTTTGTATTGTTTACAGCTTACAAATACTTGACTTGTATATGGAGTTTTTATTTATGTTGTTGTTTGTGATGCTTATTATATATTTATACACCGATTCTTTCACATTGTTGTGTACATAAGAGTTGTGTCTACACTTCACCTTTATTTGTTCAGCTTTGTTGTCCTTGTTTTAGTTGTTATGTCGATTCTACTCCTGTGCAAATACATTGAGATGGAAATAGCATTGGAAAAATGGAGAAAAACAGTGAGATTACTTGTATGTGAACACAATACACAATATTTGGCCAATAAAGCTGATTCTGATTCTGATGCACAGGCTGGTGAGTGTGTGTGATGTTGCATTACCATGCATACAGTTTACAGTACATTTATCAGGAATCAGACCACATTGTTATTTTAAAAAGTCAGATAATGTGGTGAAAAATGCCCACACCGAAAGAAAAACAAAGTCAAAATCAATGCATCCTGTGAAATAAAAAAATAGCCAAGCGATTTCTCAGGATGACAAAAGCCCAAATATCCAAGCTGAGGGACTATGACACAGATTTAACAAACACAAATCAATTTACTACGAATATCCTATGACATGTGGGAAAAAAATGCTATGATGGGAAAGACTGAATTGACCGAAGGATGAGATGAAAGAGAAAAGAAAGCAGGGTGGACACAAGAGAGGAGGATGAGGAGAAAAAGGCTGTCAGCTCCAAGCAAGGGTAAAGGGGAGGTGAGTGAAGAGGAGGAGATGTGATGGAAGGTGGAGTGGGCCTTGAAAACAGACATGAGAAATTGGAGGGGGGATCAACTTCACTGTGAGTCTGGGAGGGCGACTAGCTCCTGATGACAGCAGCTGCAAAGAATCAGACGCTCCCTGATGAGCAGTGAATGTGAGGGCGTGGAAAAGAAAATCACAAGACAGAGGGAGAGAAATGACAGGAAATCTGACACCATAAACTATCATGTTGAAAATATTATTGTTTCTGTCAAAAAAATGTATGAAATTGTATTTTATTTCAAAGACAAAAGTTGCATAAACTTATTCCCTTTAAAAAGTGACAAAGTACCTAAATACATCTTCAGCTGTCAAAGTATTTAGCATCTACAAACCTCTTAATACCACTAAATAGTGGGGGAAAAAAAACTATTTTAAAAAAAAATCCCTGCACCATGAAAGAAACCAAGCAAGCGGTGTGCGTGTTGCCTCCTACTTTGAAATTGTATTTTAATCATTATTATACATTTAAGTTATGATAGGAATCAGGGCTGTGTGATATGATTAAAAAAGTGATTATTTTGACAGATATTGTGACTGCAATATGATTACATCTTGACAACAAGAGTTGTAGGCCAGGGTGTTTCTGCAGCAGTACAGTACTTCATTATAATGCTGCTTTTTTCACACATCACAGCTTCTGTGATTTAGATTTTGCAATTCACCACATCGTGATTTTGATTAGTTATGCAGAAGGAACGCACAACTAAGTGATAGACAGAAATAAGACAGAAACATGGACAAAAGTGGGCAAACATGAAGTTCTCTGGCATGGAAGGAGGAACGAGAAGGAGGCAGAGAGGAAGGAGTGCTAGTCAAACAGGATGAGAAGTCTCTGAGACAGAAAAAGGTTTTCTTCACAGGAAATGACTTTCTCACAAATCAGAGAGGCAGCCAGAAAGCTTGAACTCTTTTCAGACACTGAAACTCATTTAGTACTCAACAGCTCACTGCTGTCACTCAGACCAAATGGGTTCATCCAGTAAAAACACATTTAAACAAGTCAGGTATGAATCAGTGCAAAGGTGATTCCAATTCATCCAGAGCAGCGCTCGTCATGGTGGGTGTCCATTGGCCGTTTTTTTTTGTGGGTTTGTGGATCTGGCTCCTGTTCTGGAGGACAGATCCAGGTTAGACTTCTGTTCTCATAAAACCCAGATGTGCATTTGGAGAACATCGTTTGAGAAGTGGGACTGTTCAGTTGAAGTTGGGGGGCTGGGGTTTTTTTGATGAGGTTGATATATGGATTGTTGGGTTAAGGGCTACATGAAAGAAGTCGACCCCTGCGTCTCTGTTTGGACTGTGCTCCTGTTTCCGTGGATTCTGACCCGTCAGGAAGCTGAGTGTTGGCCCACAGACAATAGAGCATTGTAATGTCAGTCCTCAGTGCTTTCTAGGCTACAATAAAAAAAACAGACAAGAACACACAGACACATATTGAAACACTTAGTTCTGACTGTCACTGAACAGTGACTCTTCATCTTTGTTTTTAGAAACCTGCTCTAAATTTAGGAGTCAGATGTTTTTCAGAAAATGTTCAGGACAGAACATGGCATCCCATGACAGCCCCGCAGTGGTTATTTCCTTGTTGACTTTTGAAACTAAGTCTTCAATGAATAACCCACCTAAGGCTATCCACTGAGTATCACATACTCGTACCCTGTATCGTAGCAAAACGCCATCTCAAATCATTCCATTTCTCAGATACTGAAATTAAAGTATGTTCCAAAACGCTCACCAAACTAAATGTATGTCCATGTTGGATCATTTCACATGTAGACAGTGTATTTTTCCTGTATTCATGTACCCAATCATCAGACAGTTGACATGAGGTGATGTGATGTGACATGTTACATACGCACTCCTGATGTAAGCAGAGTTCAGTATCCGCGAAGTTAATAAAAGATGGACACATCTCAGAGATTAATTAACAGAGTATGAATGAATATTACAGCCAGGATTAATATAATTGTGGTGGAGCACCATAAAGTTAACTTGAGCAATGTTTTTCAGGAACTCAAATACATGCAAATATCATTTACAACAAACTGAACATAAGGAACAATATATGTTTGATGCATGATTGTTGTGAATCCAAGTTGAAAACATACATCAGCCTATGTAAAGAGCTTTAAACCTGTCAGGAAACCTTTATAGGCCATTTTATAGGATCGGTGTGTAGGATTTAGTGGCACCTTGCAGTTAGCTTGCAGATTGAAAACACCTTGTCTCACTCTTCCCTTTCAAGCATGTAGGTAGGTATAAACAGCTCATTCTAAGGTAACAAAAACACAATGATTCTCATTTTCAGGTGATAATGCACTAATGAAAACATAGTATATTATATTCTATATCTAACATATTCTGCCAAAAAAAAAACCACAAAAAACAAACAAACAAACAAAAAAAAACAAAACAAAAAAACAAAAAACAAAAACAAAACATAAATCTTAACCTTTAGGATTATCCATCAAACTCCACTGGCAGGGTTTGCAGGTGGGAAGCCAGTGGAGAATTATGTTTTTGTTGTTATGTTTTTATTGTTACATTAGCAACTTCTACAGGTTGGTAAAAATAAAAACCTAGACACATAAGACATGAGCAATGTCCAAAATCATTCATATTTACTATATGTTACACTGTTTTTTTTTTTGTAAGTCACTTTGACTGTTTGAATTCTGAAATTAAAATGTATGAACATTATAGTACAGAAAATTTCCAAATTGGAAAAAACATACTCTCCATGGTAAACAATTGCAGATAGTAATACATAACATCTACTCGCATTTTTCGGTGGCACATCAGACAGATTTTTGACTGAGTCACAGGGACTCGGGGAAGGGTTAATCTCTCATCCCCGTGTGTCAGCCTGGTGGAGGGACAGATGATGTCTGGGAGAGCTGGTGAGCATTGAAACCAGCCATTGTACTTCCAGACGCAGTGTATTTATGGTTAGAGCACGCACACAGATGCTGAGAGAGATAGAGATGGAAACAGAGACCAAATGTTGTCAGGGGGTTTATTAGGAAACCAAATGGCTTCCTGTAATCTTAAGGAAGAACTCACATCTCTAAATTCCTGTATGCTTTTATAAATATCTGTCTGTTGGATGACCTTGAAAATATGGAGACTGCCCATTGTTCCGATCGTACATTATTCCAAAGCCTCAATAGTCCGAAAAATGTCCGGGCCTTCGGAGAAATGCGTGTTTGTTTTCGAGATAACAATATATATCAGACAATTGGGCTTTGAGTCCAAAGGGATATTGGGGTTTTGGAATAATGGTCTGTCAGAAAACAAAGACATGGTGCCAAAATATTCTGTTTGCGAGAATACAGACAAACAATGTTGGGAAGAGTTTAAAATAGAACTTAAAGTGTCTTACCACACTGCCACTCTCTTTATTGCTGTCATTCCCAGGAGGACTGGTTTTGTTCCTGGTCTTTGTTTTGCTGATGTCTTTTAAAAAGGGAATCCCTAAAACCAGGGAAATGTGATCCAGCACACAGAAAACAGTGACCCTGGATGTCATCTCTGAATTTGTCTGTTTAGACAGATAGTGCAAAATAAGCAGGAACATTACATACGCTTACGATAGGTACATAGGCTGAGATGTGAGCTTAAATATATACTCAGACAGACATGCAGGCCGTTGATGCCAAAAGTGTTGTGCTTATCGTGACTGACCTATTACTATATGTAACCCTGTTCCTGTTCTGAGGCAACTTTTAGCATGCGGTTAGCAGTCGTTGCATTTTTAAACCATTTGTGTATCTGGAAATTGATGTGCAGCCATTGGTAAAGCTGTCTATGTCTGCAGTTCAAATGTGTGGTGGAGCTCAGATTTAGACAGCTATGTAACACCCTGTAATTCAAACGTCAACTCAAACCTCACTGCTCTGGAAGGAGAGTGACAGGAAGGGGAGCAGGCCAGGGCAGGGCGTCAGTTTTCACTGGCACCACAAAATCATGTGTGTGTGTACATTTGTCTGCAACTATGTCGAAAAAGACAGTCTAAGCAGTATAATGAGTCAATAAACAGGCTTTTAATACATCATACTGCGGGTGTTATAGTGTGGGGAACAGGGTACATGGGCAACAACTGTGGAACCTGAACTGAGGGAGGGCTACTGAAGCGAGAGCGCTAAAATATGTTTTTGTAGTCCTACTGTATAATATGTAAGATATGGCCAGAATTTTACCTAAAACATTCAAAAAATGAACTAACATTATCAACAGAATGTAAAAAAGTAGTTTTGATAGTGAAGAGGTCCGATAGTGTAGCTCAGGTCTTCTAGTCTCATCTGAGAGATTACATTCCACAAGCTCTATTAGCTTTTCTCATAAATAAATTGAATAAATTCACAAAATGGCAAGCTAGGATATATTCTCCCAGTCTCTTTGCCCACTTTTTAGCATTTTTTTCAAAATTATGCAGTGGGTGGAGTCAGGCTCAGACCTGATGGTGAATTTACACTTTAATTGCCTTGGTAACTCATCGTACGACACACCACTTTTCCGAAAATCACCTGTGGTTTGGTGGAAATAACTTTTAATTCACAGAGTTAGATGCTGAAAATATCATGGCTCCAATGCTGCTGATGCCCAGCCTTCCTCTTGCTCCTCTCCCGCTTCACACCCCTCCTGTCCCAGCCTGATGCCGCCACATCTACTTCATCGCGGCATCAGAGTCCTGGTCAGAGCCACTGTAAAACACTTGGGTATTGTGTTCCCTATCATCAAGCTGGTATCCGCTGGCCGGTCATAGTTCACCTGTGAGACTGCTCAGCCTGGTTCTGTTGCCCACAGTTTAAAAGACCACCACCCCCCTGGTGCTCTGAGCTCCTGGTGCAGGCAGACTTGAGTCAGTTAATAGGGACACTTGCTGCACAGCTAAGTCAGCAAACTAGTTAACATCACCTAATAGCTACAGACATAGCTACAGCAAAGTGTGTAGTGAGCAGCAGTGAGCAGTTTCTCTCGTGACGTGCTGCCTCCTGTTTGCTTGGAGTGACCGTTGACAGGTGGCCATATCTGACGCATTGCACCTTAAAAGAAATGTCTGGTTGAAAGCGGTAAACCCAACATTTCTCCACTTCTTTCATTATAAGGGCTAGGGCTAACTTTCATTCACTTACTTCTTGAATATACCCAGGTTTAATGATGACTTCTCTCAGCCCCTCTAAGTTTGTCCAGATGAGGTTGTGTGAGGTCTGATTTGTATCAAGAGAGATCAGCCAGCCACATCGTCTCCATATGAGGTTTCTTTTTGTCAGAGAAAACAAAAACTCTTCCTTCACACAGCAGGTCATGACAATTAAATCAACAAGATTTTCAAGTTCATTCAGTGATAAATAAATATTCCCTTAAAGTGGCCTCTGGTTTAATTTTTCCAATATTTTTGTCCCACTCGTTGTTTTTCCAAACTTTTTGTTTGCTTCAATAAGAATTCCTTCCTTCACTGTGACCCTCTGGTGTTATTGATGTTGATTCCATGTTAAACAGGAAATTGCATGGTATTACTCTGGGATGTTTACAAGACCTCATTAAGCTACACTAGTGCTGCCATATATGACAGAGTTACAGCGCTGAGAATGAGAGGACAGACTTCATGGACCGCAAGTGGCTTTCTTGGTCAAGGAAAATTTATCAGCACAGCACCCGTCAAAATATATCCTCCTCTTTCCAAGTGGAGACTGTAAGTATATATGTTTGACTGTTGTCTGATATTCATTTCTCACTTATAATCTCATGTTTGTCATGGGACATCAAAGGTATCTTGAGTGAAAGCAGCCTGATCAATGGTGAAAGCCACTGTCACAGTATCCTGCGATAAATCACATGTCAAGATTTAAATCTGTCTCAATTACTCATGCCCCCACCCCACTCTTTCTCTGCCTCTGTTTTCCGAAAAAAAGTCAGAAAAGACACATTCTTCACGGACACAAAGAGGCGATTCTGTGCAGTCGCCAGGCTTGAGTCATAGATGGAGCCATGGGGGTCAGCTGCTGGGTGAAGAGCCGGGCCTGTTGTGTGCCGGGCAGGATCAGAGTGGAACAAACATAGAAATGAAACTCACAGACACTGATACTGTTTAAGCATTGTTACTTAGTAGTCATAGATAATATGAAGTTTAGCGGTGTTACAATTCTCCAAAACCACAATTCTATTTGACTCTTGATTTTAAGGTCACGATTTGATTCGATTTTTTCTATTTAAACTTTTTCTGGGCCGTTGTTGCAAACCGGTGGACAACAACAACAGTGTGGCAAACACAGTCTTTAAACAGGGAAAAGAAAGGGAAAGCAAAAAATTAAATAAACTGTGGCAGTGATAACTGAAAGCAAGAGCAGACATACTAAAGCAAAATACAAATTTTTATTGACTGAAGACTCACTTCTACCAATTCTACAGCTGGAACATTCCAGGTACAGTATCACCAGATGTGGAGGGGTGTGGGGGCAAGATAGTCCTTTTTAAGGTGGTCCCTGATGGACACAGCAATGCCTGACCATGCTTGTATAGTGGCTGGCTTGGCCCTGTTAAGTCGTGCTGTTGTACACTCAAGAGAGACTATACACTGCTAAAACGCCAACCAGCATGCAAACATCAAAAGGTCTTTCTTGATTTGCTAAGATCAATGTATTACTGGTTTTATGCCCTGTGTAATACATGTGTAATCGTTATTAATCTTCCACCTGTAGACATAGAATCGCATATTGTCGTTATAATGTGTAGCAGAGTGCAGCATACTCATTTCTCTTAGCTTGTTCTATACTTATTCTTAACTCATACTGTACTTTATTACTCTGAGATATCTGTCCTTTATTTTCAGTTTCTACAGTAATCTTATTTGTATATAATCTTATTTGTACATAATTCTTCTATTAACTTAAGACCTTAAGACCTATTATAGAGTATGAAATGTAAGACCGGTAAACTGGGAGAATTGTGGATTCTGCCTTTTCCCTTCAATTATTGAAATTAAAGCTTCATTTAATTGCTTTACAATTCAGTATCAAACTTATGACACTCCTATTGAAGCTGTATGTAAACCAGTTCACTTGTCTGATTTTATTGTCCAGTATGTAAGGTTTACAGGAATTTATTGGTAGAATATGGCAGAAATGGAGTGTAATTTTCATCCATTAGTGTATAAGAATCATTGTGTTCTCGTTAACTTAGAATGAGCCCTTTATATCTACAGTGTATTCCACCATGTTGCACTGTCATGTTGCTATAATAGCCTAGAATGGACAAACACGACCTACTGCATACAGTGTGATCCTACATGTTTGGAAGAAGAGAGTGAAAGAAAGGCCACAAGTGGGAGTTGAGCCCATGTAGAGGACTCACAGGCTCAGTACATGGGGCACATGCTCCACCAACTGAGCTACCAAAGCAAATGCCAAAACTTTTCTCCAGCACTCTGTCTAACATGGACTTGAAATAGTCAGAAACTTCCTTCTTCCACAAAGAGCAGCAGCAAAATAGCTCTCCTCTGCAGGGCAAATAATCCATCTCCATGGCCATGGTGGTCAGCTGGTTTGAGTATCTACTATTGCCTTGTCTTGTCTTTTCAAAAAGACATTGAAGCAACACCTGCTCACTCACTTGTTGTGTGGAGAAAAAAAAGAGATTAAAAATAAAGTGTAGGGTTCCCTTAAGGAACTCTACACAGTCTATTTCTGTGTGACTGAACTGTCACAATATCTCACATTCCAGCATTAGCAAACTGTGGGGTCCAGCACTGCTGTCAAAGGCTCTTCTGTGCCGCTGTCACCTCAGAGACAACAGGAATGCTCATCCACTGCAGCCGGCCCTCCCTCCCTCCCTCCTCAGACAGAGGCCTGGACGGACTTTTAGAGGATGGATTGGTCTGGTCTGAGGAAGGGGGCAGAGAGTAAATGACAAACAGTGTCACAAAAAGAGGGAGAAAAAAACAAACGGAGGAAGAACAGAGAAGAAAACGGTGGGCAAGAGGACGCAATGAAAGAATGACAGACAAGGACAGAGAAGGAGGAGGTGTGAGTTTGAGAGTCATAACCAAAGATGGTGCCAAAAATTGAGGCAGAAGGAAATAGATATTTATATGGCCTACTTTATTTCTCTTCCCCAACTTCTCCCATTTAAATCAACTACCAGATAAACAGAACGATAATAGAAAGATAATAGATTATCAACATAGCTCAACTAAATTTGTGAGCTGTTCTGAAGTGTATACAACTACAGATCTGTCAGCGAGCGTGTAAAGTGAAATGCCGTCATCACTGCTATTTTTGTACAGCTTGCTGCAAGTGTGGCCGAGGGCTGACACAAAGTCTGTATGTATTTCTGCTACACACATTTTAGTCAGAGAACATCCTCACCTACTACACTTCCTGATATGAATGCATAATATAATATCTCCTTTACATCCTCTGTCTATATTAACCTGCACGATCTCTAAGCAACAGTACCGAGACCCCAAACAGGAGGCCTGTTTATTCAGGGGAGGCCCAGAGACGGAGGACAGCCTGACATTTCCTGTCCACATGCCAAGAAAAAGACACATTCTTTTGCCAGGCACCCCATATTTCCTGTCTGCCTTCATACTGACACTGAAGGACACATTTTTACACCACACCCTCCACCCGGCTCTGTCCCACATTCAGTTACCCAGCCGCCTTGGAAGAGGCATGTGTGTATAAATATTATTTCTATGCAACCAAGAATTTTGACTGCATATAAACCACTAGAATAAACTTTTCACACTGTGTACGACCTCAGAAAATCTTGAGCTCTCCATGTGCCACCTTACTGTTTTGCGCCATGTGGTGTGAGCACGCTTAGTGAACAATTTTATCGACGCTTAGCCACTGACACTTGTGTTTGGTTCACTGTTGTCCACTTTGTTTTCAACACATGATCATGACTATGTAGCTGATATTGAAACATTTCAGTGATCTGATAGTTTAATGTATTTTTATTTTAAAATTTTTATAGCATTTTGACTGTATTATATGTTTTAAATTAATGTATTTCATTTTGAATAATATATTCCTTACATTCTTTTGCAGGGGGAAGCTCGTGCACTAGCAGTGGTACATGTACCACAGTTTGATAATCTAGGCTTTAGAATGTACCCAGTTTGAATTGTGACACAAGCAGGAAGTCCCCCTTTCTTCCCATTTCATGCCCAGAAAGTCTTTCACCTGCTGTTATAGTCCAGGTGATATGTGAAAATGATGTTCACGTTTTCATTAACGGATGAGTAAGGGAGAACACACACCAGTATACGAGAAGTGCCTGTACACTCGGGTCCCCGAACATTTTCAGAAATGGAGTCGTGGTGGCCGTGGCAGCTAAGTTACTTAACACCTAATTATGTTTTTTGATCACATCTCCAGAACAAAACATGATAACAAAAAAAGGTGATGCCTACTCAGTTATTATACTGTCTATTACTACAAGGAGTTTTTAAGTGGTGATGAAAAGTCTTAGTTTCATACTGATGCTTCCAAATGACCTCTATGAGCAAACGAGACCATCTGCAAGACGACTGGCTGTTTCTATATAGTTACTCTTCATGGCTGCTACAAGGTTGGATTTTCCTTGAAATCAAATGAAACAAGCCTGTGTTTACACTTTTCCAGGTTACAGTTAGTCGTATGTTAGTCAATTTAAATGACACAGGAGGATTTATATTTAGATAATTTATATATTTGGTGTTAATGAATCTTTTGATCTTTTGATCCTTGATCTGCAACTGGACAGATTTTGTCACAGAGACCTGCAACCCTGCTTAGTTCTCAGATAGGCTACTGTGATTTTAACTGTTCACCTGAACAGCTGAAAATGTTTAAACTTTATGGTATCAATGTAAAACACAGGGGTAGACTTCAACCATTCATGTTTGGTTCAGGAGATATGAGATATCCAAAATACATAATTATGGCAGAAAGTAAAATGGCCCCCATGGCCTCCTTGGCCGCCACAAGGCATTTTTGCGATGGCTCCATTTCTGAAAATGTTCAGGACCCAAAACTGTTCTATTGTCCACCTGGACAGGTAACCTGTAATCATAGTCTAATATGCAGAATACCTTATTTTGGCAAGATGCACTTACCTCTCCTTGTCTTGTCCTTTAAATAATTTCCCGGTTTTATTTCTAAGCTAAACCTATTATTATGCACTGACGGGTTAGATCACACAGTATGAGTCATCTTTCCCACTTATTTAATACCCAATTATTACAGTCAGTCTGTGTGTAGTACTAGAGGCAACACAGACGTACATCTACAAGCATTAAAAAACATGAAACTCTGTGTCATTGCGTTTTGATGTACCGATCAGTCAGGTTTCCCCCGAGAGCATGCTGACTAACCCTCTCTCCTCCAAGGCACAAAGTCCCACAACACAAAACTGTCTCTCCTATAGTTTTACAACTTATATTTCAGCTCTTCATTCCAGTGAAGCGCCTGACAAGTCACTCTGACTCACAGCATGAATGAGTCATACAGTAGGCCTATTTGTCATATTTCTCTGACAAAACTCACAGTTTAACCAAACACTTCTGTAAGAGCCGAATGAGAATACTTGTAGTTACATCTGAGAGGATTTTGCCATATTAAAGATATTCTTTTGTCTCTACATTAGTGGGCAATCATTGGCTGAAAGCGCCATCTAGTGCTCCAGGGCGCTACTACACAGAATTATTCGGAGGTTGGTTTAAGCAGAAACTCTCCTGACCAGTAAAAGCTGTCGTCAGAGGAAATCCGCTCTGATTTGGTGATAAGCGGGACTTCTTGTTGCTCTTCTTGGCCGCCGATTGGCTGGTTGTGATTGACCGAGGGTGGAGGAGCTGAGTGCGCCAAGGTGCCAAGGTGTGCGTAAAGGAAGACGTGCTGCGCCCACTCTGTCTGACCTCACCGCTCAGTTTCACTCTTGACTGACTCGTCTCTGGACCCGAAAAGGATGTAGAGGACTTGACGATTATCACTCCGCTTTACTTGACCTCGTCTTCAAAACTGATTCAAGCAGCTTGGAGACATGAGTGGTAAGTCTGCATTTAAGATCGCAACGGTTACGGCGCTGTTTTGAGGTGTATCTCTATGAAATGATTGACAGTCGATCAACAGTCTGTCGCTGGTATTTAATTAATGATAAACTGCTCAGGTCCGTGTTGAAATGAAACTCACTGCTCTCTCTGGAGCACGAGTAATAACTGCATTTTTAATTCTCATATTTCATATAATAATCTACCACACTGTGTGAATAGTCTGACATAGGACATGTTGGTCTTTTTTTTCTACATACAGAGCATACAGTGACATCCAGGCTGTGAAATGTGATATTATGTATGGCTGAATGAAGGTTAATGGGACTCGAGCTAATGATTCAAGTTACCTTAAATTTTTGCATCAGATCTCAGTTGATTTGACCCCCCAAGCAGTTTTCTCACAAGAGATAACACAATAATCTAAAATAATATGTTTTCAGCCGGCTACAATACAAAATTGAATCTGATATTTATTAAAGCTTGACACAAAGCTTCCCAAACCTGCATGCAACATCATGACTTTTCAGAGATAAAATATCTGAGAGCGAAAAAGGAAGAAAACAAAATTAATGACATTGATACAGTCTGTTAACTTATCACTTGATAACACGTGTGTAAGTTATTTGTTTTTTCTTGATTTGGAAAGCAGCAGTTCATTTTGCAGGACGGGTTAACTGTTTTCATGTTACTGTTTCACTTAGTTTCACCTGGGTGCTATTGATCGTTTTCTAAAATTAAAAAAAAAAAAAAAGGTGATGGTCGATACAGGCGAATGTTTTCTATTACCTTGAGTGTCAGGAGGAGGAGTTGAGTGTAATCACATGAGAACAATGTCTCAATAGACTGTTTATGGGTAATGACAGAGATTCCGGAGCATCCAGACCTGCCTGAACCTGCCTGCAAGCACAGATACTGGGTCAGATCAGCTGCACAGAGCAGCACGCACTTCACTCTTATTATGAGTAAATAACTTGGATGGAAACTGTGAGACACTGAGGGTAAATACTTAGAGGGTAATTTTAATGATTGCTTAATCTATAGTTCGCTTTAAAAAAAAAAAAGAAAAGCTGATTAATCTCATATATTCATGGCAACTGCCTTCACTAGATTTTTGAGTTTTGAATAAAACTCACCAAAAAATAAAATAAAATAATAACCCCCCCCCCCCCCAAAAAAAATGTTTTTAGTGAGCTGCAAACCTAATTTGACACAATTTTAGTGTTGAAAATATGAACTTATAAACCATTATTTACTTTCACTTCAATTAATTTCAAACTTTTCTTTGAAACATAATTTGGGGGTTTCTAAAACAAATGCAGCCTAAATTAACCCATCAAAATGTTTCTACTTGGTTAAACTTTTTGCCTTGAAGTTTTCTAAACTTTTTCATTTTTACAGTATAAAATTGGAGCCTGGGATGAGAGTCATTACATTTCTTCTTTAGGCTGATTAGTAGCCAAAAAACCCCAAAGCATTTTTTTAAAATAAAATAAATTTCACACAGCAGTGAGATAGGAAAGAAACTGGTGAGTGAGTGGGACCTCTCTGTGATTATAATGGACTCACTGCATTTGTTAAACCAACTGAGTCATGGGATTTTGCCTGTAGATTTGTGTTGTTATAGTGCACCTTGTTCAGCGTTTTCTCACTGGATTTGGAAAGTTTCCCTCTCTTGCATCAGTGATAACAAAGTCAACCATTCTGTTGTCATTACTATTACATATAGATAATTGAGAAAATAACTTACAGTTAGTCTAAGTATGTGGCTGTTTTTTAACAAACTCCTGTAGCGGCAGGTTTACTCACTTTCTCTCCTTGTCTTCTCCACAGTGTGAAGTGAATGGGACTGAAAAAGCTTTTGTCTGCGGTCCCCCTGGTGTGTTTTTAGGTGTGCGATATGAGTCACGCCAGTATTATCATTCCTGCGCTCTGAGACACTGACCCACAAAGTGTCCTCCCCACCATAATTTATGGCCCTTAACAACAGACCCTTTGCTCTACAGGAACTAAACAGTGTATAAATGCACTGCTGCTGTTTTATGAACTGCTCACTGGCTTCCATTTGACCATGGCGTCATCTTATGTGAGATTTAACACCGCGTGGCTTCAAGTGAAATGTTCGATTTTGTAGGGAGTAAATCCCCCTCAGCATTCCTTGGAAGATTTCCAGTGATCTCATCTCTCAGTCCTTCACTGTGCAGCAGATAAACCCACACATCCTTTATGCATCATTTATATTGTATATCCATTCAGTGCTGGACAAAGAGGGTTTTAATTAAGGCTGAAATCAGAGAGGTTTTAATATTTCACAAAGGGCGTCATGACATGTTTGCTTCTGATGTCTTATCTTCTTCTTATCAGACTGTGATTGTTTAGAAATCATAGCTGTAAGATACTGTAATGACACACTTTGGATGGCTGAGAGTTGCAGAGACACAGATAACAGTAGTCAGACAAAAACAAACTCAAATGGAATTCTTCATGGGAAATAATATTTTGTCTAAGACTGGACATTAGATATGTCTGTAATTCTGGCCCTCAGGGTTTAAGTGTGGTGCAGCACCTCAAAACATTTCTGGAGTCACTTAATTATTGCAAGATTTGGAGATAAAAGGCAGAAAATGTTGGTTTACAGTCCCTTTTCACGGCACTCAAACTTCCTGAAGTGCTTGTAAATTTTCGGTCTCTTGCAGGTGTCACAGTTTGGGCTGAGGAGGGGGACATAGTTCAGGAGGAGGTGCAGTCCTCTCCCGCCTGGTCAGAGGAGCGCTGCGAGGAGCTCTGGGATCGCGTTGAGGGGGTACGGCACAAGCTCACGCGCATCCTCAACCCGGCCAAACTCACCCCGTATCTTCGCCAGTGCAAGGTCATCGATGAGCAGGACGAGGACGAGGTGCTCAACTCCACGCAGTACCCACTGCGCATCAGCAAGGCTGGTGAGAGGAGGAACTTTTCATTTGCAAACATCAGCAAATCAGCTTATAATCAGACATCCAGATAAATTTAACATCATCATCAGGTTGAATCATTTTCATCTGACATGGCATGAAAGACAAGGCAGTTGGTTCCACATGTAATTCATCAGCTACAAATATATTGTTTTAGAGCTACAACAAGGAGTTTTTAACTGGTTATGAAAGTCTTAATTTCATACTGATGCCTCGACATGACCTACATAAGGAAATGAGACTATCAGCGATAAGACTGGCTATTTTTATATAGTTGTTCTTAGTGCCTGTCACTGGCTCAGATTGTCCTTGAACTCAGATGAACTTGAACAGTGTTTACAATTTCCCAGTCAAAGTTACAGTGAGTAGTACGATAGCCAGTTAAAAAGAAGAAGCAGGTCATTTTTATTTGGATAATTTTATTTTTGCCATTACAGTGGAAACAGCTGCTTTTGTCCACAGGGCCCTCCCAAAACACGCAACATGGCAGTTCCTTGTAGAGGCTTTAAACATAGTTTCAGATCATGAAAGTGCATCAAAAAAATTAACCTACAGAGATTTAAAGCTTTATTGATAGATAATCCATCACAGTTGAGGCAAAGATACTATGAGGCATGAGGTGAAAGGGACAGGTTGGGGTATTTGTAGTAGTAATTTGTCCCACTCACTGATTCGGTCAGCAGTTGCGGCAGCAGTGGCTGTGACACACAGCTCATGGAGGCAATTAAGGCACTTCTCAGAGTCTTAACTCAGTGAAATCTGAATCTAATACACATATTTTTAAAGTCACTTACATTTTCTGAGGATTGCATCATGCCCATTGCCAGAAATCCGCTCAGAAATCACAGGAAAATTACTTCCTTATCACTTCAGAACTGTAACAACACTTTCTTTTAGAAGTTTTCTTAGTATCAAAGTAATACAGTGATAGTGGTCGTTGCATCCATGGGTTTGTTGCAATTAATGATAAATAATAGCAAATTTGGCATACTTTTAATGATGCCAAACAACATGGGAGAAATGCAGAAAGACAACATACAATGTGTTCATTATTAAGATAAACTGTTCCACAGAAACTAATCTATAATTGTACAAGATGTTTTGTAAATGGGTAGCAATAATCTCGGGAAAGAGTGAGTGTTTGTAAAACCCCCACAGAAGAAACATTATGTGTGACTGATTGTGCAGCAGGTCGTCAGAGAGGAACAGGTGGGTAAAGATTAATGTTGCAGTGGGAGAAACAGGCAGGCACGAAGGAGGGAGTGAGATGAAAGACAACTCTAAGTACAGGGGAGTGTGAGGCAGGCAGAGACGAATGAGGAGTGAAAGAAGATAAAGATGAAGGGGAGACATCGCAAGTAAAGACGGGATGAAGACAAGCGTTGAGTTTATATCACTGCTTTTTTGTTGCCAGTGTGTTAGCTCATCCTGGAGCCAGTCATTCATCGTGGTCATGTTTGAAATACTTGTGTAACTACAGGGATGAATGAGATTCACATCAAAGAGGTAGTATTTTCATGGTTAGACTGCTTCAGCTGTCGTAGTTTACGGTACCAAAATGCTGACATGAGCTGGCGTCAGTTCATTGCTTTGTTCTTTAACATGTTCGCAGTTGAAGACTGTGTGTTTTTTTTACACATTCACCATGTTCACATGGCGGCCATTTTCCTCTGATGTCACGCTTGGGGTGGGGAGCAGTCGTAAGTTGCGGTAGGGAATCTGACAAATCTTCAAGATGTCATGACCTCCCGATTGATCAGCAGCTGAAAGGACAGTAGATAGATGAAAATCCAGAAGGAAACTGGGCCATATTTCGAGCTTAAACAAGATATTTGATAACCTTAGCTACCGTTAGACAACAGGTAATTGTTAGCGTTCAAACCCTTCCTAGCTAACGTTACCAACATCATTACTGCCACACAAAACACACACTGCAAAAGTGCTTGTAACTTCTGTGTTGCATGTAATCTGTGTGAAACATGGCACACAAATGTGTTCCAATGAGCATAATGTCACACAACATCACATCATAATGTCATGTTACTGACTTAACCAGAACCAGAACATTTCTTTTTCTGTTTCAGCTGTGAGAGTTTTACAGTACCAAAACGCTGACATGAGTTGGCATAAGTTTATTGCTTTTAATGTTGTCACCGTTGAAGACGAAGACAAAGATAGGGGATAATCATAGACTTATAATGAAACCAGGCAGGGCATTGCATTGACGATATTTCAGATGTTGAGAGTGATGTCAGAACACAATGGCCGCCAAGGGAATGTGGTGAAAATTCAGACCTTTTTTTTTTTTTTTTCCTTTCCTATACAGGCCGTTTGCTGGACATCCTGCGTGGACAGGGCCAGCGAGGTCTTCAGGCCTTCATGGAATCACTGGAGTTTTACCACCCAGAGCAATACACACAGCTCACTGGAGAACAGCCCACACAGCGATGCTCCCTCATACTGGGTAAGCAGGTATTTCTGTGCATGTTGAGGATGACAGTCTGAATTTCTATGACAGTCCAACTGTCACAGAGTTGGGTTAAACATTTCAGATCTTTAAAGTGACTTTAGGCTTAATAAAACATCAACTGAAATACTAACATGATGTGAAAATATCCTGTGAAGGCCTGTTAAGAGTCGCCAATCTGCTGGCATATTTTAAGGGCAGTCACTCTCCTTTTGATGTTCCTCTGAGTGAGTAACCTCAGGATTTTTCAACCATATATGTAAAGAGAGGATAGAAAGAAATGAGAGGGAAATATCTTACTTTGGTATGAAAATTTTCATGGATAACTTTTAATGAAAAGACACTTTATTTAATTGGAAATACAGATTATTTAAGTATTTCAGTGAATACATGTAAAACACACCCAAAACACACAGCTGTACTTCAAAGTGTAGTCTTGAGACTTTGATCTGACTTTCAAAAAATGACTCGGCCCCACTTATTTTGTCTGGGCATCTACATGGGAGGTTGTGTAAAAAGGCTTTTTACTGGCACATAGTAAACACATTAAAAGCTATCAACATCAATCCTTAAAACAAACCTCACTGAGGTTTATAATTGAAAGTTACATGGCAAACGATCAGACTTGAGGTAGAAGCACTTTAAAAGTGGGTCACAACTCAATTTCAGAGCCATAAACTCAAATGTTCAATGTTATCTGTGGATAAGTAATCTCTGTACAGCTAAGCACACAGTTCTTTCTTTTTTATGATGCTCAAGAGTATCTAAAGGTATGAAGGGCGTGTTAAACAAGCAGAACATAATGAAAAGCTTTCAGACGTTTGGCACTAATGGTCTTTAAAACGAACATCAGAGGATGTCAGGTCAGTATGGGACCTTTAGAGAAAGTCTTAAAACAAAAGCTGATTTATCTTGGTAGTTTTTGACATTTGCTGCAACTCTGTTTTTACACAATATACACACAAAGAATTTAGCACAAAGTATGCACACAGGTTTCAGTGTACCCAGATATTTATGAATGTAACAAGTGCATGCACTGTGTAAAAGAAATGTGGAGAAAACTTTAAAAACTAAAGAAACAGCTGCTAATTTGCTGGCCCCATTTGTTGTACGTTGAGAAAACTCTAATTATTATTGCATTTGATGAACAGGAAACTGCATGTTTTTATTTGACTTATGCCGTATACTACAGTATGAGTCAATGTATATCTTCTCTAACTTGCATGCGACTTTAGCGTCCCCATGTGCTCATGGCCTCCATGACCTATAACCCATCTTTACTCCCCAGACGAGGAGGGTCCAGAAGGTTTGACCCAGTTTCTGCTTCTGGAGGTGCGTAAACTGAGGGAGCAGCTTCGAAACAGCCGTATGTGCGAGCGTCGCCTGTCTCAGCGCTGCCGGATGGCGGAGGAGGAACGCAGCCGTGCCGAACGTAAAGCTCAGGAGTTGCGTCACGACAGGCTGCAGCTAGAGAGGTTTGTCTCACTCTTGTTGTTAGCTGAGTCTTCCCTTTACATTTGTATCCTGCTCTTCTGTTATCAGGCTGTGAAAAGAAAATCATATTCGCTAAATTCATATAAGGTAAGCAATGACTCAGGGAAGAAGCTTTCACTGACAGCCAGGTAATTTCTTCTACTGATAACTTAAAACTACAAGGAGTGGCGAGAAAGAGTCTCAATATAATACTGATGCCTTTATATGATACTTAAGCAAACAAGACCATCCGCAAGAAGATTAGCAGTTTCTGTGTAGTTGCTCCACTGGGTCGGTTATCCTTGAAAGAAAATGAAAGAAGCCTGTGTTTGCATTTTTCCAGGCACAGTTAGAGTGAGTCATATGTTAGCCAGTTAAAAGAAGCAGATTTTTGTTTAGATATATATTTTTTTTGATTAGTTATATTTTGTGGTTATTAGGGGTAATTTTTCAAAAGTTTGAACTTCAACATCCAGTTGTAAAATCTTTTGACAACCTGACACTAAAGAGATGAGGGAGGCAAATAATATTAAGCAAGCCTCTAGAAGCCTACCTGCTGGTTTTTGACATTTTAGTCAATTTTGTCACTTTCTTAAGGCAAAGATCTCCAGCTATTAAGAGACTAAAGCTTCCACTTGAGAGGGGGGATCTGCTGTGTAAATCTACTGATTTATAATAATGATATTGTCTCATGGAGCCTCAGTGAGTGAATGAATCCATGATTGAATAATGTTTTACTGCAGATTTCACAAAAAAAAAGGAATCAATGAGAAAAAGTAAGAGTAAGCTGCAACATACTGTAAGTCAGTGCATGTCACAGCATAAGGGACAAACACAACAACGAATGATAAATGTTGATTCTTTCAACATTCACTATTTACTGTGTATTGTATTGTATCATGGTTAATTTAACTTTTTGCTTTGGAAACAAAACATCATGCCAGTAAAGCTGATTAAGTTGAAATTGAATTGTAAGAGAACATATGCACTGGATGATTTGTGATCTCCAGGCTGCGTCAGGACTGGGAGTCGGCCAGTCGAGAGCTGGGCAAGCTGAAGGACAGACACCTGGAGCAGGCTGTGAAGTACTCCAGGGCCCTGGAGGAGCAAGGCAAGGCCTCCAACCGGGAGAGGGAGCTACTGAGGCAGGTAGGTCGATTGGGTTGTCTAACAAGGCCACAGTCTTTTCCTGAGAAACTCCGCCGAAGCTGAAGCTGAAGCAGCCGGGGGCCTCTTCAGTGTTAAGAGTGAAGTGCAGATGAGTCATACCCCTTCTACCACCACATTCCTCAGCTGATCCGGACTGTACAAGCAGCTGCTGAAGTAATGGTGGATTTGACAGGAAAAGTGATTTTCTTGTCACAAGTCCCCCGACTTTTCCCCCTATCGCCTGTCGCTTTAAACTTTAAGGTGCTGTTTTAGGCCAGAAGTTTCCATTTATTACACAGGTCTGTTTGCTAGAGATACAGTTTGTTGCAAAATATACCATATCTGATGAGTAGGCAGAACTATTTTTATTTGTTTTGTAAGGGTAAGAAAAATAAATGTTTCATTTGACAGAGTGATAAGGCAGCAAATAACATTGCCCAAGGCCGTGCAGGTGCAACTGCTTCAGCTGGCACATATCTGCAGCATAAGAACTGAAGTGAGCAGTTCAAACCAGCTGTGTAGATGTTATCGGCCTCACTTTGATTTACTTTTGTGCGCTGTCACAACATGTCGACTGCCGCACTGAGGTACCAACCGCTTGGCTGCGAAGACCTGGAAATATTTGTGGTTTTCTTCCCCCTAAAAGATGGTGACCTTACTAAGAACTGCATTATTTCCACTATGGTTGTGTTCACTTATGTGTAGTGTACCTGCTAATATAGGTATGTAGTAGGTCTTGTAATTGTGTATAATAAACAGTTTGGTTTATGTCTTATTTAGCTCTGATTCCCGTAATAAAATACCACATATCTTACATAATAAACCCTACACTGGCATTGTTGGTATTTATAGTACAAACAGCATGTCTTTTATCTTATAAGATTAGTTAAATGTATTATCATTAATGTAGGCAAATAGCCCATTAGCCATGTCATTGCATTTTAAATAATTCTGTTAGATTCTACTTCAGAAAGAAAGCAGTTCCTACATAAAACTGCTCACAACAAAGTCTGTGGATTATCCTGAGTAACTGGGTTACTGTCAACTGTCCCTATACAAATGTTTTACAGCTGCACAAGACATGCCTAGTAAAAAAGTCCTCATGGCTGCTTTGTTTGTTCTCCATACAGGTGGAGGAGCTGAGGTCCAGGCTGACAGAGCCAGAGACACTCAACACTCCAGGAAATTCTACACCAGCAAAAAGAAACAGTTTGCACTTAAAGGGCGTAAACGGTTCTCCGCCCGCTTTACCAGAGAAGCCGCTGCACCGTACTGAGCTTCAGAAATCTGAGAATAAAGGAACCCAGATGAGGGACTCTGTTCCTGTCACTGGAGTCATAGTATGTTTTAAATATCCTTTTTAAAGCCCTTGTTTATGTAGATCGATTTTGACGCCTTTTTCTACTGAGGTGCAGTGGTTTATGTCCTAAAATGGTTCTCTCTGTTGTTTATCTAAGGCTCTGATGGATATCCTGCAGCAGGACCGCAGGGAGTCTGCAGAGCAGAGGCAGGAGCTCTGTGATATCATTACCAGACTACAGGGGGAGCTGCAGAGCACTGAGGAGCACAGGGACAAGGTGAACAACAGTCACAAGGATTTTTAACTGCATTTGTTGCTAAAAAGTTTCAATTCTTTTCTGCCTTTGCATCAAGGTTGTAACGGTAAACTGTGTTTGTAGCTGGAGTCGCAGTGCGAGCAGCTACAGCTGAAGGTGAGAACTCTGCAGCTGGACTGGGAGACTGAGCAGAAGAGGGCCGTGTCCTATTTCAATCAGATCATGGAACTGGAAAAGGAGAGAGACCAGGTCAGTGTGAGTGGAGGACTCATGGGTCACAAGTGTTGCAACATGTGCCCAGCGACTATCTTACAGCGTACATCAAAGTACGGATGACCACAAGAGTCTTGGAAATAGTAATAAAGCATTTCATTAATTAATAACAAATTATTCAATCAAGACAGGAATTAATCATTTCTTTTTACAAAGCTGTTTTATTCATATAGGTATGAATAGACCAGGGCTGCCCAAAGTTGGGCCCGATGCCCAAAGCTGTCCAGCCAATAGATTTGATTTGGCCTGTCAAATGTTTCTAGCGATTGATTGATTGATTTTATTTATGAATATAGAAGACAAGCAGTTCAAGGGACACATGGTCCCTGATGTCATAGAAACAGGACAGACAATAACACATAGCATAGACATATAATATATAATATAATATGTGGGATACCTAATTTTTCATAATCTGAGCACAGGGTTAGAGTGGCACTTTGTGCAGGAAATGAGTAAATTAAGGGAACTTGGGATTCTAGTATCATTTTGCATCCTAATAATATTACTGTTTTTGGCTCATGGTCTAACATTAACTTTCAGTTTTTGCTGTCCAGGGGAAAAAGTTTTGGCATCCCCGAAATAGACTAAACTGCAATATGATTCCTTATTTTATATTTCAATGGGCAATAAAAAGACTAGATACTAATAAAGACTAACATAAAGAATTACATATGAAATATTAACCCATCAATAAATAGTTCAAACTGAAAAGGGATTTACAAAATCAAAATAAAACAGCCAATAAGTACATAATGTATTTTAAGTAGGGCTGGGCAAGTTAACGCGTTATTTTCACGTTAATTCATTAGACTATTAACGCCGATATTTACTTTATCGCGCATTAAAGCATGTTGCTCACATGCTTTTATTTTGTGAAAGTCTGTTGCTGGCTGCTGCGGTGTAGGGGTTTGACTCACACTCCCGAACAGTAGGTGGCGATAATGCGCCAATGAGCTGGCTGCCAGCCCAGCCGCCGTTTCAAACAGAAGAAGAAGAAGGAGAATAGCGCTGGCTGTTGCGGAACCGGGAAAGGAAAAAGGAAAACGTGGAAAAACCAAAGCAGACATAGAGAAGGGTAAAGTCACAGAGGTTTTAAATGGCCATAGACTGGTAATGCTGCTCCCTGTTAAAAGTGTCTGCTGTTACCTCAGAAATTGCCTGTTTGTCCTGATTGTGGCTCAGGATTTTGTTGGTAGATTTTTTTTTATTTTTCATAAAGAGAATGTCCTGTCACTGGCAATAATCTTTAATTTATTATTATTACTATTATTATTTATTTTATTTATTATTATTTTTTTTTTTATTTTATTTTTTTTTTTTTAAACATTTTTTAAGTTGAGATTTACACTAAATATGTGTTACTGATAAGTGCTGATGTTAAAAGTGTTTGCACAACAAATGTTATGGCACTTTCGTTCATATGGCAGCAGAACATTGAAATAGAAGTGCTCTTTACACTACTTTTGAATTCATTCTTGGAGTTTGCGTATACAATGCGATTAATCGTGATTAATCACGCAAATTATGCAATTAATTGCGATTAAAGATTTTAATCGTTGCCCAGCCCTAATTTTAAGATACATTAATGAATTAATAAATAATGGAGTTTTAAAAATCTGTTTGAAAATAGTCACAGACAGGCTAAATTGAAAAGTTAAATGAATCAGCAAATCGATAGATAATAGGAAAAGGAAAAACAATTGAGAAGTTAACTTGTGAATCCTGTTATTTATTTGTCTTTTTAAACAGCATTTCCGATTAGATTTTTAAATTCTTTTCATGTATTTTTAAATAATGTACTTATTGAGTGTTTTATTTTTTTAATTGTAGCTATTTATTGATGGTTTAATATTTCATTTGTAAATTCTATCAATATTTCGTTTTTTTATCTATTAAATAGTGTCTTACTATTACTATTAATCTGTAGATTCAGATTTTTATTGTACAGTTATTAATTAATTCAATGCTGTATTACTATTTCTGTGACACTTGTGGTCCTCTTTATCAAGGCACATTTGTATTTAGTTGTGTTGCAGTTGAGTCTGCCAGTGTGTAGCCTGGTGCAGATTTAATTTCCCCCATATTACCATCTGCCCATACCATCCCTGACTAGTCTTTTACACCAAACTTATTTTTAGTTTATGTTTTCATCTTATTACCAGGCTCTGCACAGTCGAGACAGCCTGCAGTTGGAGTACACTGACTGTCTGCTGGACAAGAACCGCCTGCGTAAACGCATTGCAGAGCTGCAGGCCAACCTGGAGCAGCAGCAGAGGGAGCTGGAGAGGGAGAGGAGCCGGGAGCAAATGGAGCAGAGCAGCCCCTGTCTGAACTGTGTGAGTTAACACGTGAGTGCACCACTGTCTGTCCCACTGCAACCACAGAACATTTTATCCATCCCTGTGTCTGCCCCTGCAGTCCCACCTGTCCCTGTGCAGCGAGGACCAGTGCTATGGCCCCTGCTGCTCCCTCGGCCTGGACCTGAGACTCCGCACCAGTAGCACACGCCTGCTGCTGCGAAAGGTCAGAGCGGCCATTGAACACTCACAATAACAGTGGAAACACAGCCGCCACGGCCGTGATTTAAATCAGAATCAGTGGTCCTCTTCTTAGGAATCTGCGGCTGTTGTCAATCATAGCAGTTGCAGCTGCTGTTTACATAGTGTAACCTCTTCTTTGTGTACTGTAAGGGATCGTTTTCACAGGTCACAACTGTTCTGCAGACTGTAACAGCATGCTTTCTCCCGTTATTATTATACTATGTGAGGAATGTAGCTGTTGGACAAGGATCTTATTATTGTGTGGAGTGTGAGACATTGTCGTAGATTCTTATGCAACTCTTAGCTTGTTAGTACCTGCACATAGTACCTCTCACCAGCTGTGAGGCCATTATGTATTCAGTCCTTTCTTTTTTCTTTTCTGTGCCACAGACGCCCTCTAATGGTCAAGCCAATGAAAACTCAGAGGGTGAGTTGTGTGCACCGACACATGGAAGATGATTCTTAAATTTTGCACAGGAAAATACTTATAATCAAGTGCCTCATTTATTTCATGTAGTTATTTATTTAATAAAATTTTCTTTCTGCTCCTTCACAGATTCTCGTTCCACCTCAGAAGAGAACCTCCTCTCATCAGTGAGTATCACGTAAATATGTCATATAGTACTAAATCATAAAATGACCATGTCCATGTCATCTAGGATGAAATACTAACTTATCTGACAACACCGCATGTTATCTTTTAAAGTTTCAATTCTGGAGTGGAATGTTTTTGTTTTAGCCTTCTGCACACTGCCTATTTCACATTTATTCACTTAACATGGAACTAAAATTAACGCCAAATGTTCGCCAAATGGGTAAGTGCCTGTTTATGAGTTGTAGGAAATCATTAATAATCTTTTGGAAGGAGTACGTGTTCATAACAGTTAAATTGGGCAATATGTTAATGGAGTCTGGCAGGCAGTAAGCAGGCAGTCACTGGACTCCAGAGTGTGTATTTTTGGAGCAGTGGGCTTTTGTTGTCAGCATAATGGGCTTAGCTTTATGTTGTCAGACAACTGACAAATTATAAACAGCTGACCAACTTACAGTGTAGAACTTACTGTTGCCTGCAGGCAACCTGCCTGAGCTTCGAGGAAGGAGTGGGCGGGGGCAAACAACCTGCTCCAACTTGGGTTTTTTATATTTGGACAGCAGAACCTATTTTTGAATACTGGAGTATTACATATTTCACCTTTAACAAGCACAAGAATAGAAGGATGAAAGAGTCAGAATCAGTGTGTTTTATTCACCTCTCTACCCTCAGGCGGACGACAATGAAAAGGAAATAAATCGGCTCTCCACATTCCCCTTCCCTCCGTGTATGAACTCCATCAACCGACGATTTAACACAGAGTGAGTTTATAAGTTCAACATAACACTGCCGATACATATTTTCAGCCTGTTCTAAGTCATTTCTTCACCTTTGCTTCATTTGAGCAACTTCTCTTTTTTCTGCTTTTAAAAGGTTTGACTTGGACTCCTGGGGCAGTGATGAGAATGATAACATTACAGGTACTGTACATTTCAGTCTGTCATTTTATACACAAACAACTGACTCAGCCTTCTCTTCAAACAAAATGAGGCCTTCAGGTCCTTATTAACTTCTATTATTTATCTATAATACAGAAAAAACAACAAATTAACTTCTTAATGATTGTCTATGATCGTCATGCTTTCTGGTGTTTCCAGGTGAGCAGAGTGAACCTTCTTTGTGGGATTCCTGTAACTCCCTACACTCCCATCTCTTCCCCCTTGACCTGGTCAACCTGCCGGCAGTGTCCTCACCCCAACCCGATCCCAGTGTTCCCAGGTACAAACCTCACAGTTTGACGCCTGTCAATGAAAGCCACTCAAAATATTGTTAAAGCACTGCCATATATATTAAATCTATGAAACAGGTGGGAAAAAATGTGATGTGCAAATGTGCAAAATATACTTATGCACCTTGTTTAGAGTTTATCAAGAACATTTTAGGGGATTTATTTTACAAGGCTATGTTGTGAATATTTGCACTTCTCTTCTTCTCATCTTTTATGACACAACTGCATGATCCTAGATTCTTAATATGCAACCAAATTTTCTTGCAGATATAGTTATAAAAGATTTGGAAAAAAAATAAATAAAACAAAGCTGAGTGATTAATATCTCATTAGAAATGAATAATTGTTTGGTTTAATGCTATAAGTGCAAATATTCATACATGATGTGAATATGTAAAAATTTTTAGAGCACAAAATTTAACCTTTTGATTATGAAAGTGAGCACTTATCTGTTGCTGTCCATCGTTCATCCCTGCCTTTCCTCAGGATACCCCCCTGCTCCCCATCTTCAAGCCCCCCCACCTCACCAAAGAACAGAAAATCCAGTCTAGCTGATGACATAACGATAGTTGGAGGAAACCGAACAGGGATCTTTGTCAGCCATGTGAGAGCCAGTTCCCCGGCTGAACAGTGTGGCCTGAAGGAGGGCAGTGAGCTGCTGGAGGTTTGTGTCCATCTGGATATAATGTGAATAAATGTGTCTCTATGCAAATAAGTGCTTATTAATAAGAATGTGGGCTTCAGCTAATGGTTATCCCTCTGAGGTACAGTGTTGCCTCTAGGTAACATACTCAGTGTTGGCCTGTTACATTCACACAATACATCCTCAATCATGGTGCGATACTTAAAGAGGCAGAGCCCTCAAGAAATTAATAGCAGTGTTTGTCACATGAGGTCATGTTAAATCCCTTTTTTACGGCCTTTCTCGCATGGTTCAGCTCCATCATCTCTCTCCACAAAAATTGTCTGAAAATGTCTTTTCCTGTCATTTTACAATCTTGGAAATATTGGATTCACATTAATAGATGAGTTAAGTTTGATTTCCTATTGTTTAATATACTTAATCTGATAATTAAACCATGGAAAAGTGTAAAAATGTAAATGTTGCCTTGAAGTTAAACCAAACCATTATGAATTGCCACTGTGACATTTTTTGGTATTGTGTATTCGTGGTCACATACTATTCAATCAATGCAAATAGGATATAAAATATATTGATAACCATTTTATTTTATTCTAACGCATAAGCAGTGAGCCAAAGATGGCAGCAATGCAACAAAATGTGACAACACACTGCATGTCAGAACCAGAAAACAAGCATTTAAATGTACAAATAATAAAAAACACAAATAATCAAACACTGAAAGGTGACTTACTATCTTGTTTTGAGGAGGATTATGATAGTTTGATAGTTTGTTAGAATGTTGCTGAAATATGCTGACAGTCTTTAACACATTTGTTCCTGTTGGCTCTTCCAGAATGAGGCATTTGCATATTTTCCGTTGCTATTGTAAAAAATATATATTCAAATTTTAAACAATAATTCTCTTTTTTCATTCCTTACCATTATGATATTGTATTGCTTTAAGGCAATGCTTAAGGTACCCTAAAAAACATAATTCTCCGAAATTTCTTTAAATTATGTTTATTTGGTCTATTTTATGCCAAAAAATATGTATTTTAGGACAAAATCACGTTATAGTTCTGCCTGCACATGTGTGAATTTTGCAAACTGATTGTAAAAGGTTTAAATGAAATGAAACGTAAGAAAGAAGGGGAACATTAGAAAGGCTGGAACATAACATGCTGTTTTGTGCTCGTGTTGTCCAGCTGGAGCGGGTTCTGTTTGGTGGGGGCAGTGTGCTGCTGGCTCAGTGCACTGCTGAGGTCGCCCACTTCTCTCTGCAGTGGTGGACCGAGCCCTCAACACTCAAACATCAGAGCAACCCAGAGGGTGAGTCTGACTGTATTCAAACCTCTCCCCATGACACACGTAAAGCTATGTCCATCCATGTCTCAGAAACGTGAGACTAAGCTGTCCCGTCTTCTGTTTCCTGTCCTCAGCATACTCCAAGTTGTGCTCACAGCTCTCAGCACCTAATTTTACGGGTGCTGACTCCTTCTATGTGCGTGTCAATCTCAACATGGAGCCTCACGGTGACCCGCCGTCTCTTGGTGTGTCCTGTGATGACATTATTCATGTCACAGACACAAGGTACAATGGAAAATACCAGTGGCGCTGTTCCTTGGTGGACCCACACACAGCCAAGCCCCTGCAGGCAGGGACCATGCCCAACTACAACAGGTACGCCAACTAGACCTTCATTTTTCTGCTATATTATTTTGGGGCAGTGAGGACTTTTTTTTAACAATAGCTCTGAAAGGCATATTTTTATGATACAGAAATAGGACTGTAAATAACCTGGATTGTACCATTTTCCATCTCAGGGCACAACAGCTGTTACTTATAAGGTTACGAAAAATGGCCCTGGAGCAAAAGGACTTCAAAAAGAAGGTGGTAAGACTGCTCATACTGAAATGATATGAACAGGTGGCTCTTTTTCTGTCGTGTGTTTAACCAAACAATTACACAACTGGCAACACAGCTATTAGATTTTCATTTTCCTCCATTTTCCTGTAGTTCTTGAAAAAAGCTCCTGGGCGTGTACGATTGGTCAAGGCGGTGGACCCTTGTTCCCGTGGGATTGGTTCCACACAGCAGGTCCTTTACACACTGAGCAAACGTAAGATCCACATAAATCACATAAAATTTGTGGTTTTCTTTGACAATCTGTGTAGTGGTGGAAAGTAACTAAGTACATTTACTCAAGTAAATTGAGAGATACTTGTACTTTACTTGAGTATTTACATTGTGTACTGCTTTACAGTTCTACTTCACTACATTTCAGACGCCAGTATTGTACTTTTTTTCCCCTACTGCTACTGCTTTTGTACACAGGGACGTCCAAAACTGACACCATATAAAAGTTCCTTGTAGTAGCTTAAGTAAAAGATGTGAGTAGTTCTTCCACCACTTCATCCGTGTATGTGTTTACTCTGTGTTGATGTGTGCCTGTCCCCTCAGGTCACGAGGAACACTTGATCCCATACAGTGTTGTGCAGCCGGTGCAGGTTCAGACAAAGCGGCCGGTCATCTTCTCCCCGTCTTTGCTCTCCCGTGGTCTCATAGAGAGGCTGCTGCAGCCAGCAGAGTCTGGTTTGAAGTTCAACACCTGCCCACCAGGTGTGTACACAGCAAACACACTTAACCACACATACACACACACACACACACACACACACACACACACACACACACACACACACACACACACACACACACACACACACACACACACACACACACACACCGCCCTAAACGCAAATGAACAAAAAGGCAATTCTTCAGTTGACCATCACAGTCTCCTCTTTGCCCTGTGGTTTGCAGAGCCCATCCCGGCTTCAGAGATACGAGACAAGAGAGTGTTCCTGTTGGATTCCTCTGGTCCAGAGCAGGCTCTGGGCATACGGCTGCAGTCGATACAAGATGTCATCAGCCAGGTAGGGAAAAAAACATTACACAAACACACATCACTGTTGTCTTTTATTTTTTATTTTGTGTAAAACGATAATCTTATTGCTCTTCCTCTGCCTGACAAACACATAATCACACTTTATATTATTGAACTGTGCTGCATTTTGCTCAGTAATTGTAATCATCTCAAGGCACAAACATCCCAGGTCTCCTTTTTTGGGTGTTTGAGGGTGAAATGAATTACCAAATATAGTTATTAGTGTATCACCAGTATATTTTATGGAAACAGAACATGTTCACAGTGGATAATAATGAATGTTTATTGTCACACATTATCCAAATCTTCCTCTTTGTGTCTGTCTCAGGACAAGCACTGTCTGCTGGAGCTGGGGCTGCCCAGTGTCGA
The DNA here is from genome assembly GCA_034769285.1 of Lutjanus argentimaculatus. Taxonomy (NCBI): domain Eukaryota; kingdom Metazoa; phylum Chordata; class Actinopteri; order Lutjaniformes; family Lutjanidae; genus Lutjanus; species Lutjanus argentimaculatus. The sequence continues at coordinate 10,348,596 of JAWZSL010000024.1, read as the reverse complement.
GGGCTTGATAAGACAGGGGATTTACCCTATCGTCATCCATATCCGCCCAAAGAACAAAAAGCACAAGAAGCTGAGGTATGTGCACATCCATTTGATTTGCATGTCATAGATAAATAATCAATTTACATGATGTGCAAACAGTGTGTATTTTAATATTTTTTCCTCTGCACAACCTTCTAACACTTGAAACAGAAAGTTTTTTCCACGCTGCGGAGAGGACAGCATAATGGAGGAGGTGTGCCAGGCCGAGGAGCTGCAGCTGGAGACACTGCCCCTGCTTTACTACACCCTGGAGCCAAGCGCCTGGAGCTGCACCGATGAGCTGCTGGCAGCCATATGCAACGCCATCCACAGCCAGCAGAGGGCGGTAGCATGGGTAGAACTGGATAGGCTTCAGTAGGAGAGAGATTCGCTGTAGAATGTCTACATTCACAGCTCAAATCAGATTCTCCTGACAACAACTATGTTTCTATAGCAGATTAACATTTAGTGTTAAATTATCCTACTATGCTAAGTGAGTAGACCTAGATCAACTTTAGACCTACTTAGAGTCTCAAAGGAGGCCAGATTATGCCTATATACATGCATGCAAACAGGAACTTCGTAATTCTCATAAATATAGCCAAGCTGGACTGGCAACAGTAGTAGAATAGTGGGAAAAAAATAGATTTGACCCACATAAGGAAGGTACATGTCTGTACAGACCTACCTGTAGTTAGCTGTTTTCATTTCATCAACAGGAATTATGTCATGTTACTTTTTTCCATTCAGACAGCTTTACATGCTTACAGTGTTAGTATACTGTATAACTGTGCTCCCATATCTATTCGGGGGGGATCACACACGGTACCTCTTTCACTTATCATTTAGTTATGATGATGCCATTTGTTGTATTTGCAATAAAGACTGTGTCTTTCTTTTTGGGCTGACATAATCTTGAAACTGTAAACCAATTATACAGGTCATTCTCAAAAATATCAAACTGATACTACTGCTGTTATATGAACACTGTTTTTATTATTAAAGATATGGATATTTTGTAGGTGGGCTATGTATGACTCAAAGTCACCAAGTGCTGCATTTTTTATTCACACTACGTTGTACAACAGAAGCTGTAGTTCAGTAATGTTTTATACTGACAAATCTTTTTTTTCTCTTTTGTAACCAGTTAAAAAATAAATTGCTACACAAACATTGATTTTTGCTCCACATGTGTGTTCAGATTCACAAAAACTTGTTTTTGTTACTGAATATAAAAACAGCAGACATTTAGACATCAGTGCAGTAACCAGAGTGATAAGTAAGTAATAATCTGACTCAAAAATAAGTAGATAATATAGACAAAGTAATGGAAAAGACACATGCAACTAGTCTAGACTGTTTTTATTAATCCCCTTTTTAAGACATTCACAGTCACTAAAAGTGACAAAAATTATGTTTTTGCAGGCAAATTTTCAAAATTACCTGGAGCAGCCACAGGAAGAAATTTCAGCATCCTGCTAAATCAAATTTTGTAATTAATCAAAAAATAAAATAGTGAAAGTGAAAGTGAAAGTCTGAACCTGTTTTGAACAATCAGGAAATCAGTTTTTAACTGCCTGTAACTTAAGTTACAAAAACACCACAGTATTCTTCACAAATCAAAATGAATACAGTGCACATAATTATTCATGACAATTTTCATATATAGAATAAAGCCAAAGCATTTTAAAGGTTTATTGTGCTCAAGGTGTAGCTTTAAAATTGCAGCTCAGAGAAGTATCAGTTTTGACCCATTTGTTTTTTTTAAACTTTGTTCAACTTAAAATGTACATATCACATCAGAAACAAAGTATACAGAGGGCTGATAACAACAACAACAACATCAAACACAGTAAAAATTGAGGAATCAAGACAAAATAAATCAATGTATTGAGAGACAAATGAATATTCTAAATAAGCTGAAAATTAAATTATACAAAACTAAACAGAAATATTTAAACATATATAAATAATTACAGACATTAGAAAAAAATCTAATAATTTGACTTCAGGGGGTTCATCAAATGTGATATTCTAAACTTGCTTGTGTTTGTAATAGCAAGAGAATTAAGCATCGACTTAAGAACTCAAAAAAGAGGGTTGTGAACCTAAACACCTCTGGTTATGAATAAAGAATTTTTCCCCAATGCAATGAAAAAAAACAACATATATGTTGTTCGTTTTAAACAGTGGTTCAGATATTTGACATTTTTGACCCATTTGTTTACTTATTTACACCCAGCGTGTATGACGTCATGTTTCCAGTGACACGGCGCCCTCTGGTGGACGGCGTCGGCACGCGGTCTGCTCCTCCTCCCCTCTCTGATCAACAACCACCTCGGTGATATCATATGCTGGCTAAACCTCCACACAGAAGCAAAATGGCCGATAGTAAACTAACCGATCATACAGCGTCTGACAGTCATCAAGGGGTTATGCATGTTTTGTTTACAGCTTGAGAACTATAGCCGCTCAAAAAGGATACTCGCCTTTCCTCAATTTTTCTACGTTTAACATTTCGCCTTTCGGTGATGTCATTTCTTATTCAATTTAGCCTTGGAAGCCTCGAAGAACTAGCTCGCTAGGCTAGCTACCTTGCTAGCCTGCTAGCGGTAGGTCTGCAAGAATTTTTGCACAGAAGCACTTTATGTCCTTTGTGATTCCCGAGGTGAGTGTTCAACATTAACGCTATGGGGTTTAGTGGTTTTAATTACGTATGTGCTGATTAATAACGTTACTTATTTTCGCCTTTACTCACACAATTACAATTGTGTTTCAGTGTTAGCAGAGCTTCGTTGCGGTGCTGAAGAAACGTCACTGAAGTTCGTCGTTTGATTTGGCCCTGTCGACGTTAGCGCTGATGAACCAGCTTCTCGCAGTCCGACTCGTCAGTAGTGTTTAATGCCCGCTGTGAAGTGACGGATTATAACAGTTAATGCTGTAAACGAAATGCGCTGCCGTTTTAAAATAAGTGGCGCGTCGTTAGCTAACATTACGTGCCCGCTGTTGTCTGCAGTCAACTGCGCAGAGGTTGGACTGGTCGCGCGGAGCGACAAGACACCTTGTTCTGGGACAGCCGACCGCTGGCGAGCCCCCCCCGGGTCGGGCTGTCCGGGTCATGGCACAGCGCTCACCAGGCGCGTTAAAGTCGGATAGCATTAGCTAGCTGCTCTCTTTAAGTGAAGCTCTTGTGGTGGTCTGTGGTAGCTGCACAGCTATTACTCACTGCTCTGTTATTTACATGACATCCAGGTTGTTTGCTTCTCGTGTAACTGCAAACATCTGCCTTGTCGGAGGTTCTCGCGCATTACATGAACTGATTATTAGATAACGATATATATAGATCATGCATTTATATACAGTACAGTGCACGGTTCCAGTTAGCTTGTGTGACATGGTGCTAATTATGTGCGGCTTAGCTAACAGAAACGCCGGGCCCAGTCGTATTTACAGCTCTCTGGTATTTGAGATCCCATTACTTTCCCCTCACATAACCGTGTTTTCTCGGCTCCCCTTTAGTGTGTTTTGGCTGCCACAAAAACTGGCTCACATGACTTGTGTATGTGTTGTGTAATTGCATGTCACATAGGTTTGCTTTTGGCAGGGTGGGAGCCGGGTGAGAGGTCAGCCAGAAGCCTTCATTTCACTTGACAGATGCAGTCGTGTGCTCACGTTAAAGCTGCTCTTGTGTGGATCATGCTGCTCTTTACAGTCTCTGCTGCAGCGCAGAAAACTAGACTTTTCTAGATATGTTTGGGAGTTTGAAGTCACTTGTTTGTTTTGCTGCTGCCTGTGTTGTCTGTTGGTTGGAATTGCAATCGTTTGCTGGTTAATGAATTATGCAGTGAGAAGCTAGGCTACCGAGGGCTGTTGTCAAGCTGTCTGCCCCTGGTTAACGTTACAGTCCTTACGACACTGGCTGTGTAGGAGAATATTTGGCAGTGATCTGATGACGTGCATGTAATTAATTTTTGAATCTAATTCTTTATGTATGTATGGAAGTGATATGCTTTTGTGAGCATTAATTCGTTTTCAGCATGGCTTGAGGTATATGTAATATTAATTAGTGAATGTGTATATTTCTCCTCACAGACAGGAGAATCAGGAAAGGGAACAGTAGTTCATGGAAGACAAGAAAAAGAAGAAAGAAGATAAAAAGAAAAGGGAAACCTCTCAGAAGGTAAACACTGTCACCAATAACTCACAGCTGACTTTGTTTATATGCAAGTAGGATATACAGTCAATATCAAGGCTGATAAATTATGGGCCAATAATGGCAAATTTGTATTATTATTTATAATTCTGATGATGAAATTCTAGCAAATAAATATCGGCTATAGTAATTCTGATTTGGCAATTGTCAGAGCATTTAATTTGAATTCTAGGGCAGTTTCTCTGTAAATGGCAATGTAATCTTCTGAAAGTTTTTAACCACTTAATTATAGGACAAAATAACGTTCATAGTGTCAGATCCTGTGAAACAGTTTCATGAAGTACCGTGATAAAATTCCAGATGATTAGTATTACTGTTTCATATTTTAATTATTGTGCTAAATGTGTGTGATTACCATGCTTTGAAAAACTCATGGTAAATACTGTCCAGCATCAACCAAAGTGAGCAGCAGTCAACCAGACACAGGCACAGCAGCAACGTGGGTTTGTTTTGCGTCAGTGAAAACAGTGACATTGCAAAAGACATAACACTGTTTTAAAATGTTGAAAGGTTTTCTATATAAAACTAGGTGAAACAATTTCAGTGTGTGTATTTGAACTTTCGAGCATTTTCAGCACATTTTAACAAAGCCATGATAATGATAACCATTAAAATTTTGGTCACTATAATTGTGATATACATATACATCTCTAGAACTGTGATTTGTTTTTGTTTGTAATAGTGATGTCAGTTAGATTTGGTTCAGTCAGAGCTCTGGAATATTAAATCATCAATCTTGGATCACTATATCTTATCCTTTAAATCCTCAAGTGCGCATAAACGATAGATTATGAGAACTTCTTTCTCAAATACAAAAATGTGAAGTTATAATTATGTCATCAGAAGCTAGGTAATTATTTAACTTTTTATCGGCTGAAAAAAAATCCATATGATGCATCCCTTCTATATACTTTGCTGTGTGATATTCCCACTTACGTATCATTGCCACTTGCTTGGCCAGGATTGTTCTTGTTGAATTGGAGCTGATAACATCTCAAAATTAATTGCCATATTCACTATTTTATTAAATAACTGATGTTTTAGACCTTAGGGAAGGATTTTGTCATGTTTGGAAATTGTAAGGTGAACATCCAATGTTATTAGCTTAAACATTGTGCTGCTAGTGTATTTCTCAGTTGGAGTAGCAAGAATAAAGCCTAGTAAGATTACGCTTGTAGGTCTACATGGATTTATGTAGGTAGTGGTGTCTCTTCTGCTTTGTATCTGACTCACTTATTCTTTCTATTTTAGGTGCCAGAACAGAAAATCAAAGGTATGTTTTTTTTCTGCTTTTGTTTTTGTCATCCTCTTCTTTTGCACATGTATGCTCACACTTGGAGAGTTAACAAATTTTCTTGAACTTTTCTTAAACTGTTAGCTATGGAACAGGTTAACATGCTTGGAGTTGAATATCATACCCAAACCCTCTGTCTCTTTTTATCGTACTTGTACCAGTGATTCACACCTTTCATTATTTGTGTATTTCAGTGCCAGAATCAGCCAAGCCCTCCTGTTCCCAGCCGCTCACCACCCCAGGCTCAGTCTCCCCCAGTCCTGGCCCTGTTGCCCCCTCATCCCCCAGTCCTGGTGCAGCCGGGGTTTCTGCACAAGTTCCTCCTGGTGGTGGGAACAATGCAAAGCAGCGGACTGCTGTGGCCAACGGACAGCCCTCCTCCTCCCCCTCTGGAAGCCAGACCTCCCAGCAGCAGCGATACATGTCCAGAGAGGTTCCACCAAGATTTCGCTGCCAGCAGGACCATAAAGTGCTACTGAAGAGGGGCCAGCCACCGCTGTCCTCCATGCTGCTGGGGGGAGGAGGTGGGGAGGGGGGTGCAGGAGGGCCTGGAGGAGGCAGTGGCTGGGTAGCCACCCCACCTCTTTCCTCCCAGGGAGCAGATAACCCCAATGCAAACACAGCTGGAGGCACAGGTGGGTTGATGTCTCAGAACACCATAACATTATCAAGTTTGATATTTAGTCCACTTAGTACTACATACCAAAAAAAAAAAAAAAGTGATCTTTCTTAAATCCATTGGTAACCCAAATCCACATTAGCCTTCTAGCTATGTAATTTAGGGTCTTATGTACATATTTGTGAGCCTCTAAAAAAAGTATATGTTTTATTTTGATCCAGATTCAAAATAGTGTCATCTATGTTCTTGATATTGGATTTAAATTTGGCGTGCATATGTTTGGACATTTATTATGAAATTAATTACACAAACCAGCCATAAACAATCCACTTGAGTTGTCCTACCAAACGTATGCAATGAAATCTCTCTCACTGCTCTGGCTTAATCTGCCTCTTTGAGTCTGAGCCAACTCAGTAATGGAGACTGAAACCGTTGCATCGCTCCAGACTCATTTGACAAGAACAATAATTTTACCTCACAGAGCACAGGGGTTGCTGGTCCCAAACCGGTGCGTTAAAACACCAAAGTCAGGCAATGACACAAACATTGCTCCACAGCAGTGCATTGCTTAACTTCCATGCTGGTAGTCCTGAGGGAGCTGTCAATCAAAAAAGGGATCTGCTACGCCTACAGTCTTGATAAATGGACTAGATGGCAAGATTAGCTGTTTTTCTGAACTACGTTTTGTATCAGTCCTGAAATTTTTATTTTCACTTAGTTTTTGTGGGTGTTAAATGAGACACTCGCCTCTGATATCATATATGCATTCAATAACTGCCATGAAAAGGGTTTTACATCAGTATACAATCTATCAGTTGACATTATAAAAGTTGTCCACTATAACAACGATATGTGTTCAGTGCAGTGACAAGTAATCTGTAGTAATGGAGCCACCAGTTGTTATGTTCATTTTATTTTAATGATAAAATTGTCAATTAAATGAGTGGTCTCAATTTTGTCCACACAGATTCCAACCTGGGTTCATCCTCTGCTTTACCCCCCAACTCCTCCTCATCTTCATCATGTGTCGCTGCTCTGTCATCTTCTTCTACTACTACTACTTCAACTTATGCAAATTCCACATGGGGGGCAGGCTCTGGCAGCCCGTCCTCTTCTCAGGGCTGCGGGAAGGTGATTGTGGATGGGACTGACCTGGGGGACTGGCCTAGCATCCTAGGTGGGGCCAAATTGAGTTCTGATGGGGCAGGGGGAGGAGGAGGAGGGGTGCAGGAGCAAGACTGCCCCAGTAACAACAACAACAGTAGTGCCTCATGGAGTGAGAGAAACATCCAGCAGAAGGGAGGAGCGGCAGGAGGAGGAGCAGGGAACATGGACAATCCTTCCTCACCTCGTTCTTCTCCTCTTTCCTCCTCTTCCTCGCTTAATGAATGTGTTCAGTCAAGTGGTGGTGTGTGGGGCTCTTCCACCTCCTCTCAGGTGGAGGCAGGGCTAGGATCAGCAGCATTTTACAATTCCAAAGTCTCCCATCTTCTTCCTGGGCCTCAGGAGAGCCCTGTGGGTGGCAGCAGTAGTGTCCCTGGTGCCAATTTCAACCCCAATGTGAACCCCTCCGCCTGGCCTGCCCTGGTGCAGGGTGGGACTTCAACTACGGATAGCGACAGCCTTCCAATACATTCGTCCATCACTTCAGCTTCCTCGTTTTCTGCCAGCACCACCCTCATCACCACTCCCTCTACTTCATCTGTGAATCAAACTGGTCTCCATCAGCAGCACACTGATACAGCTGTGGGAGCCAGGAGCGGAGAACAGCAGCAGCACTTAGGAAGCCTGGGGCCAGAGTCGGGTTCAGGCGGAGGAGCACGAGGAGCAGGACCAAATCAAGAAGGTGGTGGCGATGAGAGGGACTGTGGGGTCGAAGGAGAAGGGAGTGGTAATCTTTCTGGCTCTTCCACTTCCTCCTCCGCTGCCTCTTCTTCTTGGAGATCCATGCCTCCAGTGTCCTCTGACCTCAGTGCAGGTGCCTCACAGGCAGATGGATGGAGTGGAGGAGGGACTGTAGCTCAGGGGCAGGAAGGGAACGTGTGGGGCTTTGGTGGCCAGGGTGACAAGGCAGGCTGGGGCAGGGGAAATGATGGTGGCTCAAATACCCCAGTGGTATCTCAGGGAGCGTGGGAAGGAGGCAGTTCAGAAGCAGAGTGGGGTGGCACAGCGGGAGGTGTAAGTTCCAGTAACTTAGCAATAGGAGGTGGAAGAGGAGGAGACGGGAGCAGCAACAGCAGCAGTAGTGGAGGCAGTGTAGGTGTTGGTGGCGGCGTTTTGCAGGACTCTGCCTCACCAAAGTTTGCAACTATGACAAAAGCTTGGGACAATCAGAAAGGGATGGAAAGTGGGGATGGTGCAGTTGGGGAGTGGGGTGTGCAGGGTGGAGGCACCGGAGGTGGAGGACCCTCATCCTCTAGCGGAGGTGGGTCCATAGCTGGAAGCGGCGGAGGAGGGAGTGATAGCGGACAAAAGCAGGAAGGAGCCTCGTCCGCACACCACAAATCCCTCCAGACCTCCAATGCTGAAGTGGCCTTACTCAGCATGCTCAATCGATCTGACCTGGACCCCAGGGTACTGTCAAACACGGGATGGGGGCAGACCCAGATCCGACAGAATGTGGCCTGGGACCTGGACAACACAAGAGGAGTAGGAAATAGAAATGAACGAAGCACTTCATCTTCCTCTGCATTCTCATCAGCAACCATGAACACTACCACTAGTCGCGGCCCTGGGTACCCATCTAACACCAGTTCAATAAGTAATGATCTATCTGCTGGTGGTCACAGCCTGAACTCTGGCCCTGCTGCAGTGAGGGATGGCTGGGATGGCGGTGCTACACAGTCCACCTGTGGTCCTCACATGCCTGGTAGCACTCTAAGGAAGCCAGAAACACCAGAAGAAGATACGGAGGGCAACCAGGGGAAGGCAGCTGGAGGCTGGGGCGATCTCCCACCGGAAAAGCAGGGCAAAGGATGGGGGACTGAAGAACAACAATGGGGGGATCGCAGAGGTAGAGGAGGGAACTGGAGAGACTTTGGAGAACAGGGTAGTGGGTGGGGAGATGGTCCAGAGGATAAACAAGGCAGGGCGGGAGGATGGAAGGGGACTGGCAGAGGAGAGGCAGGTGGTTGGGGAGGAGACTGGGGACAGAGAGACTCTGTACCTGGAGGTGGGAGTAGCGATGGTCGAAGCAGAGGTGGAAACAACTCTGATGAGGGATCCTCCTGGGGTAATTTGGAAGAAGGGGGATCTCAGCGAGGAGGATGGGGAGGAGGAGATGTGGGTGGAGGCAAATCCCACCAGGACTGGGGGAGTTCCAAACCCCACACAGCAGCAGCACAGATACCAAACAGCCAAGTGGCACCAATGAAAGCCCCAAATCAACAGCAGCACCAATCACAGGGCCAGCAGCCACAAGGAGGTCCCATGCAAGGAGGGTGGAACAGGTCCAATGTTGGAGGTGGAGTTCCACCATCCAAGAATCAGAACCAAAGTTCGGGCTGGACCGCCGGCCCGATCCCCCAAATCTCTGGGGGTGGGGGTGACTCCCTGGAGCCCAGTGGCTGGGAAGAACCTTCCCCTCAGTCCATCAGTCGCAAAATGGAAATCGATGATGGCACTTCAGCCTGGGGAGACCCAACCCGCTACAACAGCAAGAATGTGAATTTGTGGGACAAAAACAGTGCTATGCCTGACCAAAGCCACGGTCAGCAGGCCCCACCACCCATGCAGCAACAACCACCTAGAAGGCAGCAGGGGATGCAGCACAGTAGGGACACAAACTCTGGCAGTGCTGCAGTAGGTAAGCAGAAGGCGTAGCAGTAAAATAAGTGTGCATTTGACAAGCCACAAGTAGACTGAACATTAAGAGTTGAAGAGTCCTCAAACATTTAACAGGCACACCAAGAAATACAGCTGGTTGACTTGCCCAGTTAGAGTAATTCTAGCTATTCTGTGGTAGCTGTCTAGCTAACAAGTATCAGATTTTTTTTTTCAGCTGTGCAACTAAATTTTTAGATAGAATATGCTAACAATATTCAATATTCAATCAGTTTATTTAAAGAAAACATTCTTGTTTTAATGCACATCATGAATGCATTGCAAAAAGAGAAAGTCAATGTAATAGAAATAATCTAAAAATAAAAGTAAAATGATAAACAAATAACAAAAGTAAATTAATACAAATAATAATAAATCTTTGATCTTAAATGTCACAGAACTTTATTTTACAGTACTATCCAAATGCAAAAAGGAGAGTCTTTTTTTTTTGTTACATTTATGCTATTTCTACTCATTATTTTGGGGTGCTCATAGACCTATGGACAATCTATCATTTATTTATCAATTTGTCATTATGGACAGGTTCATGTTAAGTTTACCCTAAAACGGCAACTCAACCAGGCGGTAACACTTTTTTACGGGTTAAATAGCGGTAAATGTTAATGTCACGTTTCTGCTAATCACAAAAATATAATTATGGGGGTTCTATAACATACTGTCCAATAAGTTATTTTCCTTACTTCAACTTTTAATGCTACTTGAAGTCATAACTGAAGAGCAGTTTCCCACCAGTCAACTTCTGTTTTTTCCTTGGCTTTCAGACAACAGCATCTTTTTCACTCAGTGGATATAATTGGCATTAGACCCTCTGTTCACTTGGGGGATTAATGACAGCCAAATGTGTAATTAATTTCCATCAGATTAAACATTTAACTTAGCTATTTCTCTTTGGCACATTCTAAAGGATGTCATTCAATTTCATCAATGTCCAGGTCCAGGTATGTGGGGAGGAGGAGCACAAACAACCGTGGATAATGGCACAGCTGCTTGGGGCCAGGCGTCAGATGCAGCAACAGGTTGGGGTGATCCAGATGAACCTGGCAAAGCTTCTGGCTGGGGCAACCCTTCGCCCAACCCTGGTAAACCTGGTAAGAATAAAAAAAAACAAAAAAACATGTAACTACTATTACTACTACTACTACTGTAGTAATTGTAACTACTATAACTATTACAATATCTGAGTTCTCAGTTGTTGAGGCTCTGTCATTATGAGACATGATGCTAAAGGCTTTTACACAATAGTGACACAAATAAATGGCACAACTTTGTGAATATTGTGGAGGTGAAATTTCAAAAAACCCATGTGACTATTCCCATCAAGCACAACATGATTTTGTGAATGAATGATTAAGCTTTTAAAAATTAATTGCACCGCTGCAACAAAGATGCAATCAACATCAAGTGAACATGACCTAGTGCTCCCTTTACTTAATAAACAGAAGAAAAAAACATTGGTGGATACACCCATACTGAGAGGATAACTTGGCGAGTGTCACTGCTCAGTTCAGGAGATGAAACTATTTGCAGCTGCTTCTCGATGTATTTCAGGATGGCACTTGGTTTGAAGGAAGCAGAGAATTAATTTCAAAGAGCCAGTTGACCCAGAGCAGCTTCTAGGTGTAGGTAAAATCTATTATATGATTTGTAAACAATTCCAGCTGTGTGCAGTGTGTATATGCCTCATTCATACTCTTAACAGGAGGGGGGGTCGCCCGGTTGTGAGTTTTAACAAAAACGCTTTATATACACACCATCACTTTACTGAAGCTCATTTGCTATTTCTCTCTACACAATGGGCCGCATTCACCAACAGTGCAGTAGATTTGTGCTTAAACCATGTGTACAAACATTTTATGGCACAAATCTGGGATTCATCGATATTTTCTTACCTGAATTTGTTTGAACTCTGTGAACAAATTTAAAACTGCCTCGGACCATGCGTACGCACAAATGATGACAGCCTGGCTGTCATAGAAAATATTGAAACACACCTTTTAACTAAATATAAAGCATATCAGAACTGCATTCATTAAAAAAGCTGTAATAGAATATCCTTTATTAGAATGATTTATTTGATTTTAATTTCCTAGTTTTTAGGATTTTCCCATAAATGTAATGATGTTGGGTATGGGAAGCATTTTTGTCGCATTTTATGAATGTATTGTGCTAGATTATTATTATCATTATTATTATTATTATAGACCATTGGTTTTTGATTTTTTTTTCCCACTAACTAGTGGTGAGTCTCTTGAGAGACTGACAGATCAGGTGCTCCTTCTTCTCCACCTGTTTCACCTGTATAAACTTCAATGTCAAACCATTTATTTTTCATTTGAGACACAGTCCGTTTCTCCTGGGGCACTGCACAAAATGCACTGCTTCGTTGCAGCCCAAGGAGTTTTTATTATGAGTCGCAAAAGTCCTCTTGCTCGGATTCGGGCAGTGCAGTGGTGTGTCCTGCGGTAGGGGGAGGTGGCACTCAGCACAGGTAGACAGCAGGTAAATCAGAGAAATAAAAAGGTTATTTCCTGATTGTTTCACAGCGGTTAAGCTCTAAATACAAATAAACACCCCCACACACCGCAGCAATGCCTGATTTTCACAGAATGTGAAATTAAAACAATTCCACGGCTTCCTCCATGATAATTTTCTATGCAAACACATTCCCGTAAATAGATAAAAGGGGTGTGTCAGTATGGAGATTGCAGATAGCGGGTACGAGCCTGTCAGTTTAGAATGATTCTGATTCACTAACATACGCATGGTGGTAAGAACAAACTTGGCTGGTGTGCACGTTTCATGAATCAGACGGCGACTTTGCGTGGGAACTTATTTTGTGCACACAATAATTTCTATGCACGTTAGTGAATGAGGCCCAATGTCTTTATTGTATTCAATAAATATTGTTTTCACTGTAGTTTCCCCCTTTTATCATATAAAATGGAGTTTGGTGAAAGGTGTGAAATAAGCAATCCTCCATGTCTCATGTTTTGGACATGATGTTGCCAACAGCATGCAGTTTGATTGGTCAGATGTGTGCATGTCAGAAGCGAAACTTCAGAAGAATCAACCTTGTTGCAAAAAAACAATCCTCAACATATCTTAGTGAAAATCCGTCATTGATGTAAAAACATGCAATGGTTGCATACATGTTTGAAAAATACTATTCATGTACAAAATAAATAACAAGAAAAAAACGCATCTACTCCGGTTGTCTCAAATCAAGTAATATTACACATCTTTCAATTTGAAATCTAGAGAAATGCTAACATTATCTTAACCGTCTGCTTTGATTTTACTGCAGGCACCAAGTCAATGGAGAGCTGGGGTGGGAAGGGAGATGGCTCCGTTGCAGCTTCCCGTCATCCCAGCTGGGATGAGGAGGATGACGGTGGCGGAGGGGTCTGGAACAGCACTGGCTCCCAAGGAAGCAGCTCCTCCTTCAACTCTGGAGGCTGGGGTCAGACTCATGGAGGAAAGAGAGGCAACATCAAGGTATGGAAAAGGAGGTTCTCAGACACACAAACATGTTTCCATGGCATCTCTAATTCGTTGTTTTAGACAAAGCAGGTCTCATTTTGTTTAGTAACTTTCCTCAATATTGACAATCATTTGCACTTTTTTTTCATTGGGAGTAATGTTTGAATTTCTTTCCAAAAGAGTGGAGGAGGGGACAGCTGGATGAACCCAGTGTCACGCCAGTTTTCAAACATGGGTCTTCTGGTAAGATGTTAATTCACTAAAAAATAATAAAAAGCAGCAGTTTTATTGTGTTTTTAATGTTTTACTTGTATCTGTTATTTCTGAAGACACTTCAGTTTCATCAAAACTTGTGTCATCTGAATTGATAATGTTATTATGTTTGATGGATTATCAATGAGGGCTCTGTAATGATCCTGTGAACATGTGTGAGGTCACTAAATAACTTTGTTGTTTCTTAGGGTGATGACCCAAGTGTTGACAAAAAGATGGAAGGGACAAGCGAGGAATAACTGACTATAATGGAGAGATGCGGAGGGGAGGAAGAGGTGGAGGTTACCGCATACCTAGTTCCAAAGACATGGGTCCTGTTGACATGGGGCCCTATGGTGAAAAGGTATGAATCTGTTTATAGTGCTGACTAAGTCAATTCACTGACTTTCTGTTTTACAAGTTGGCAAGTTGGTGTTATACTCTAAGTCAAGTGTGTCTAGTGCTAACTTGAAGACTTTAAATGAGCAGTATGTTACAAATTGCTCATCGAAAGTGAGTAGTTGTAAGTTGTATTCTAAAGATGTATTAAACAAAAAAAAAAGAAAAAGAAATTTCAAAGAAAAAAAACACGGATGTAGCGTTGTTGTCAGAGAAGCAAGTATTTCAACTTACACATCTCTGACATATCATGGTCATTTTATCATTTATTACAATAAATATATCAAGATTTTTTCATAAAGGAAGATTATGAAATGAGAAAACTTGACCACAAATACATAGCTATTGTTGTATGCTTTCCATTTCACACCAGATGGGTGGCCATGGAGTGTTTGTTGGCAGTGGCGGAGGGATGCCTCCGCCTCGGGGGATGCACCAGCCTGGCATGCATCCAGTGAACCCCTCCCAGGGGTTACGTGCCCAAGTGCCTCATCAGTTCCTGTCTGCTCAGGTCTGTTGTCCTCTGTCTCTGATGTCATTAGTTATGATAAATGCTATATTTAAGAGAGGTGTAGTCTCCTGAGTCCTGCCGATGTTGACTTCACACAAACAAGGTTTTCTTGGTTGTATGATTTTCATGACTAATTGAATATTTGGGGCTTGCTATGTTGATAAACCTGATTGACTTGGAAGTAAATGATGGCAGTGGCTATAGCTTTTAGGCCAGATGGTAGCTTTAATAGGTCATTAACACAATGTTTAGACATTATGAAATAATCAACTACATTTTATTTCATATATACTGAATATTAAAGCTACTTTAAGAGACATATTTTGTTGACAAAAAGTGGTAGTTTTTCCACCATAATAACCACAAAATCTAACTTCAAAATAAAAGTATCTAAAAATCTCCTGCTGTTTTTTTAACTGGCTAATGCACTACTCACTGTGACTTTGGTTGGGAAAATGTGAACACAGGTTCATTTCATCTGATTCCACAGAGAATCCGACCCGTGGCGGGCATTAAGGATAACTCTATGAAATAGCCAATCTACTTGTTTGCTTTTGTCAGTCCTATATATGCATGAATAATAGATTGAGACTGTCATAAGAAGTTCAGAATTCCTTGTAGTAGCTTTAATTTAGTTTCCCAGCATTCCTCAGTTCTCTATTTATCAGACACCTTATAACACTGTCTAATTGTTGGTTGTTTAATTCATCTGACCTTAGACCATAATAATTAATGATTAATGGAACTTGATTTATGCAGTGTCCCTGTTTCTCATATTACTCCTTCAAGTGTCCACATCAACAGTTGTATGTAAAGACATTCCTGTGATGTGCAGGTGCCGGGTCCTATGCTGAAGCAGATGCCCTCTCCTGGTGGCAGTGTGGGTGGAGTGGTTGGAGGAGTAGGAGGTGTGGGTGGTGTCGGAAGTGTCGGAGGGGTCGGTGGTGTTGGCGGAGGAGTGTTCCCTCCTCAGATTTCTCCACAGCAGCTTGCAATGCTGAGCAACATTTACCCCCACATGCAGCAGTTCCATCTGGTACGTGACTATATGTTAGAATGTTGAGTGATGGATTGATTCCTCATATTGAAATACATATTTCAGTTATTCTTTTGTTTTAGCTGCCTCTGTGTAACTCTCTATTTGAATATCTTCAAGTACATGCTGAATTAATAATGTACTGGCAGTGTCTGGATGTGAGCACTAGCCTATGTATTTTTTTTTTTTACCTGTATCTCTGACCCTTTCTGCCCACTAACCCACAGGCTTGTCAGCTCCTGCTACAACAACAGCAGCAGCAGCAGCAGCTTCTGCAGAATCAGAGGAAGTTCCCCCAGCCTCAGCCTCTCAGGCAGCAGCCAGACCCACAGCAGGTGAGCATGGTTGTGATCTATTCCATATCATGCAGTGTCATCGGGACTTCAACCATAACCGTTGTATTTCTTTTCTCTGCTGCAAAGAACACTTTCTCCTTCACACTGCAGACTGGTCAGAACTCTTTAGAAGTTGTTTTTATGCTTCTGTGCTGGCGACAACCATGGCCGATGGCATTGTGTTTTCTGGCTGTCCATCCATCCGTCCCTATCTCAGGAATGCCTTCAGGAAATTTTTTCAAATTTTGCCTAAATGTCTACTTGGACTCAATGATAAACTGATTAGAATTTGGTGGTGAATGGTCAAAGTCACTGTGACCTCACAAATCTTTTAACTCAGGATAAATTGTTGAAGTAATAACCTTTAATATCCAAAAGGGCAAAAGGCATCACTTCATAATGTCCTGCAAAAACACTCTTTTGTCGTCATAGCTCAAGAGGAGAAGGGAAGAAAAGGTAGTGACCATAATTCACATCTGATCGGATTTTGGTTGGTGATGCTAATTGTGGGTGCCACGTTGAAACTGTGGTGATGATATAGATCAGACCTATTCATTTGCTTCTTTAGAAGGGTCAGATTTGTGTTTGGTTGTGGTGGTGTGGCCACGTTGAAGATGTGTATGTAGCAGCCGCATTTTAAACTGTGTAGCTTCTTTGCAGCAACATCCATATTTGAAGCATTGTGGTACACCACAAGCTCAATGGTTTTGTTGATATAGAGCTTCAAGTAATTATTGTTGCACCATGTGACAGAGCTTTCTATCAGTTCTCTGTACTACTCCATAAAAAATAGTCTGTTAGTGAAGGCAGCATGTTTCTCACTTGAAATTATTCACTGGAATCATATATTCCAATGTAGTGATAACTTTAATTTTTGATTGATTTTAGCAATTCATTTATTCATTCATTTATTTATTTATGCATCTATCTATCTATCCATCCATCCATCCATCCATTCTCATTAATTCACTCACCAAGTTCAGTCTTGTACAGCCATGCAGAGTATCTTAAGTCTGACAGCCATGCTGGATCAAAGCCAGACTGACGGTGGTGACCCGTCTGCAGTTTCTTACTACGTGTCTCGGTGGGAGGGCTGGAACAGGTGTGTTTAGTACTAGTTGTGGCAACGTTAACCGGGGCAGGGGATTGACAAGCGCTGTGGTTGGGGCTGGGAGAGATGCTCTCATTTAGGCTAGCACCCACCGTAGAGTTAGCTGTGCCCCCTGCCTCGCCACGTACGGTTCGTTTAAAAAATGCAGAGATTTTTGCCTGGGGGGCGAACGTTTGGGGAACCTCCGGTCGTCCATTAATAATTTGTTTGTTTGTTGTTGATTTTTTTTTTTTACCGTAGGTAATGTCGGCAACAGTCTCTCTCCTCCGCTCTCTGAGTGTGGGTGGGTGTGTCTGTACCGGTGTGAGTGCACGTGTGTATGTTGTGAGAGAGGAGCGAGGGGGGAGCCCCTCCCGTCGCAGAGGAGAGAAGAAATGCATTTTAATGAATGTAATGAAACGATAGCGACGCATTAGACTCTGAAATTGCGCAAATTAGAGTTAGCTTTTTTTATTTGATAAAAAGAATGCCTGTTATAGGCCCTTTTGATTAAAATAAAATTAAATTATGGAATTTTTAAAAAAATCTATGACTTGAATTTCTGGGTGGGGATCCTGTTGGCAGGGCGGGGGTGTCTGTTGGGGGGGCGGGGCGCCCTCCCAAATACACTATAGGGGAAACACTGACTACTCTAAATGTTGCTAAATAAGGTGTTTTATCATGAAGACAATTTGTGACCATTCACACTGTATTTAGCAGTTATTCTGATCTTGTCCTTCTCAGCTGGCAAGGATTATGGCTATTCTGCAGCAGCAGCGACAGCATCAGCAAGGTGGAGTTGGAGGAGCAGCAGGAGGAGGGAGCTCCAAACTTTCCCCCTCTCACCTGGGAGGAGGCCTATCCAAACAGCCCATGGTAGACCCCCTTCCACATCCCGGAATGGGGGGACCCTTATCAGACCTTCATGCCAAAACACAAGGGATGTACTCTGGTGAGTCCAACATGCAAAATGTTTGTTGGTTAGACGTGCCGCAGTCAGCTTGATAAGCAGCCCCAAATGGAATCACAGTTGTTTTTGTTTTGTTTGTTTTTTTTGTTTAGTTTTCTGTGGTGATCCAGAAAGAAAATCTGTGGAATTATGCAGAAAGTGTGGTCTTGCTTGTAATGATAATATTAATTTAAGATGACAAATATTGTTTTTGAGCAAAAATAAGCATACAATACACTGAAACAACCTAAAATTACTGCAAACAGGGCTGAAAGAAATATTTAGCAGATTTTAGTAAAACCATTAAATTTGGGATTTGTTTCCATTGCCAACAGCAGGTGTGAACATTTGTTGGAAAAATCTAAATCAAATGCACATTTAGGCCTGCTGATAAATAACTGTAAATAAGTTTCCAAGTTTTACGTTACTTGGAGCAATGTTTGATAGGCTGCCAAAATAGCACTGCAGAACGCTATCTTAGGGTGCACTGAGTCATCAAATCAAACGAGACTGACATTTAGGATCAAGTGTGTCCTAAGGCAATGGCAAACAGCCATCCACACCTGCAATAATAGTCTCACTATCCTGTTCCTAATCTGTGTTTACCTGTGTCAGCCAGTAAGAGCCATCCAGTTTTATCTGTCTAATTTGTGTAAACACAGACACGTTACCTTTGTAGTCCTCATTGCTATAACAACGGTCCTCCTTACCCTTAGTGCAATCCCAGTGATACTAAACAAACTCTGGGGAAAAAATACACTTTCCAGCACAGCCAAAGGCTGTGTTGAACTGCACATTAGTAAAATGTTTGTGTTTTTCCACTTGTCAGGGCTTGCCCCTGGTGGTAACCTGTCAGGACTGGAGCTCAGTCCCATGATGGGAGGGATGAAAGACACAGGAGGACAGCAGTCCCGCTTCAAATGGATGATGGAGGGACACTCCCCAGCTCCATCTCCCCCTGACACAACCCTTCACAAGAATGGTAGGTTAACAGATGGTTCTTAAAATCATTATTGCAAAGACACACTTCACACTTTGGGAAAGCACACCTCCCAGGCTGTTGTCAATCTGGTCGTAATTGTGCTGGCAATCAGCCTCTTTCACGGTGTATCTGAGTAAACCACTGTGAATCAAAAGCAAGTGGAGACATATTCATGTCAATCTGTTTGACCTTATATCTCTTTTGTGTGCTGTTCTCAAGGCCCTTTACCCAGTGCTATAAAGGTGAGAGGAGGATCCCCTTACTCCCAGTATGAAATGCTGGGCGGTGATGGCTTGGGAATTCCCCCTCAAGGCTCTGCAGACAACTGGCACCGGACCCCTGGGAGTAAAATGGGGAACAAACCTGCCACATCCAGCTGGCCTCCAGGTGAGTTTGTCCTTTCTCTGCAGCATGTGACCAAAGGGCGAGGAAGTAGAAGTAGAGACGGAGTAGACAGTAATGAACAATAGACAGGTCTCCATTTGTTAAATGTGTGAATGCATTCTGAATCAGTACTTCTATATTTCAGAGGCTGTTGTGCTGTTTTCAGTTAAGTACCTAACCTAATATAAAGAATAACAAATTAGTTACGTTCATGTGCTAATCATTTTATAGCCATACAATATGTACAAATGTTAGCTTAAAGATAAGAGGATTCTCAGTCATATTTTCCTTTAATAAACAAATCTACTACAGTAAACACAGCCACAACCACATAATTTTGTTTACGTTCTTCAAGTGTTTGATTTAAAAATATCTGTGGCAATATACCATATAATTTCAATCGATTAATAAGTTTTCTGTTGCCTGTTGACAGAGTTCCAACCCGGTGTGCCCTGGAAGGGAATCCAGAGTAGTGGAGACCCGGAGTCTGACCCCTACATGACCCCTGGTAGTGTTCTCGGCTCTCCTGGACCCCCAGGCCTCAACGACTCTGACCACCAGTTACTGCGAGACAACATAGGTATTTTTAATTTGCCAGATATTTTGATGAGTAAAGCTGTTGTTTTTTTTGCATTGGCACTTTACTTAATCTGAAATATCTTGAGATTCATAGCATTAGTTCCAAATTGGTTCCCAAAAAAAAAGCAAAGAATATATTACAAGGGCTTACAATTGTAATGGCATTAGTCACTTTTGCCTGGCAAGAGCCTAAAGCTGAAAGACTTTTTTTTAAATATTAACATCTATATATGAGATATAACCATCTAAAGTAGGGTTAGGTTTAAGGTTGTTAATGGAGCATATTATAAAGAGCTCCCTCTCAAGTCCACAGCTTAAACTGAGCATTAAATCTATTCACTAACTGTTATCACTGTGAAGTGGTGGAAAATTTATATGATGAATAATGATCTACAGTTCTGATGTCTGAATTATTACTCCAAAGCAGAGATTTCAGTCAGACTTTTCCTAAATGAAAGTGCCAACTAAATTTCCACTTTAGCTTCTCCAGTGTGATGAGCGTCAACTGAACTAACTCAGTTCAAATTCTACAACCGGATATAAGGCTGAACTTGACTGATAAAGAATCCGTTGCTACTTTTATCAGACTGTTTCAATCATCAACCAACTCTCCACTGTCATCCCCAACAGAGACGTGCAAATCGAGGCCTTTAGTGGAGGCAGTTGCAGCCAATTTTCATTTTATTTTTTTCTAAGTCACATTGCCAAGTTGTTGGCAACATGCCTCAGTGCCATTTGTGGACAGTTATTCTCAGGACAAAGTTTTGACAAACAGTATTTTCTCACAAACTCTGTCTGCAGTCCAGCTGTACTATGGTTACCTTATCTTGTTTATAACAGGACGTGTTGCTCTCAGGTAACGTTTTTAATGTTTTGTAGGGCCAAACCCCACCCTCAACACCTCGCTGCCTTCACCTGGTGCCTGGCCCTACAGTGCCTCAGACAGTCCCCTCAGCAATGCACACAGCACAGGTATATACATTGATTTGATATTCATATATTCTTTGTTTTCCTTTTGCATTTTAACTTTTGAATCCTCAGTTGTTTTTAGCTTTTGAGTTTCTTTGTTTCTGTTGCTGTAATTGTGTTTGCACTGTATTTTACTGCTTTCTACAAAGATGCCAGAGGAGCAAGCTGTACTGTGTCCCCCTCCACTCCCATTTCTGTGGTCTGTTTATCAAAACTGCTTTCCCCCCTCTTTCTCCCACCGCCCCATTTCCTCTGCAGGAAAGTACTCGGAGTACAAACCCAGTTGGCCCCCAGAGCCCATCGGACAAAACAAGTTGTGGAAAACCAATCGCAACAGCTCACAGCTGCCACGCCCCCCTCCCGGCTTAACCAATCAGAAGCAGGCCTCACCCTCCCCATGGGGAAGCGGAGGCCCACGGTTGGCCAGGAGCTGGGGAGGGAGCGGGATCAATCAAGAGTCAAGATTTGGGCCAGGTACTGTTTACAGGGAAAAGATTCAAATAATTTCATAACCATTTGTCAACTTATGACAGCTGCATATTGAGTTGAGGAGGATGTTCTTGACATTGATATGATGACTCAAGTCTTACTGTAGTATCATGAAAGCTAGTACAAAAGTTGTCTTTAGTAAATATGGTTTTCTTCAGCTTTATCTTTGTATTTGTCATCAACTATGATATCCCTGCTAACTGTTTCTTCCTTGGTTCTTTTTTGTTTGTCTCTTCTCTCCCTTGTTTGGCTCTTTGGCTTTTTTTTATAGGCTCAGCTTGGAGCGACGGTGTTGCCTCCAGAGGCAGCTGCTGGTTGCTGCTGAGCAACCTGACTCCTCAGGTAAGGAGTGAGAAAGAGAGGGAGGAACAGGTTGACAGAAATTGAGACTCTGAGAAGCAAATTATAAACTACAGGGACAATTTTGGGGTGTTTTGTAGCAAGACAAGCGAAACATTGTAACAATAACCAGCAAAGTCCTACACTTTAAGTTAATGAGCTGTTCATAATTTTGTCAATTGTCTGTCTGTCAATCTAATGTTAAGCCTGTTAGCCTAAAAAAAAGCCCACTGCTCTGAAAATACACACTCTGTACTCTGAGACTGCCCTACTGCCTGCCAGACTCCATTAACATATTGCTCAATTTAACTGTTATAAAGATCCATGGCTTTTACAAGATTATTAATGATTTCTTACAACTCATAAACAGACACTTACTCATTGGGCGAACATTCAGCATTAATTTTGACTCTAATTAATGTGAAATGGGCAAACAATAACAGTCATTATGGCCCGAAATAGAAATTTCAAAGGGGGAACACTGCCACTGTAGGCGTTGTTGTCAGAGAAGTGAGTATTTCAACTCAACATGTTTCTTGAATCTCTTATGACATATTGTTGTCATTTTATTATTCAGTATAGCAAATATATAACAGATTTTTCCTTTAACAATGTCACCACCAGTAATCCTGTCTATAAACTGGGATGGTGCTGAAGGGTGGGGGAAACGTTGCAACTTGCGAATGCTGTGCAGGCAATGTAGAATTAAACATTTATTACAACCTGTCATCACAGTAGAAATGATCATGGTTATACAGTAAAACAGATGCCCTGACAGATTGGTCAGGGTTTGATTTCAAAAGCATTAAATGGCTGTGCTCATTCATCTGTATTCCCCTTCAGTTTGTCTTATGCAAATTAGACGGAGTGATGCATGACCCAGCTGTAATTGGATTGTGAAGTTGGATGAGCCATTTAATCAATTAGGGTTTGCACAAATGACACTTGCATGACACTGCTCAGGGAAAAGCATGGAATTTTAAATGTTTAATTAAAAGTCTAGACAAACTTTTTGTATTAGTAATAGATTTTTTTTAACAGTAATCCCTTTGGTTCTACCCGGTGCTCATGTGCACAGGCTTGCATAACTTGTGTACGTTAATGTAAGTGTGACAGAATTACAGAACAATAAATCTGCAATGTACAGTCTCACTACATTACTTAATACATGTTTCTGCATAGACATAACCATTGTTGTATAACCTCCTAGATTTTCTGACCTTACAAATTGATTACTCGAGATTGCGGACAATCACTGTAGCATTGTCACATCACACATGCAGTCTTTTACACTTTCACACACTTTTATACTTCTTACTCTGTAGATTGATGGCTCCACGTTGAGGACTATCTGCATGCAGCATGGCCCCCTGCTGACCTTCCACCTTGGCCTGACCCAGGGCAGCGCTCTGATTCGCTACAGCAGCCGGCAGGAAGCAGCCAAGGCCCAGGGTGCACTGCACATGTAGGTTAACCTGTAACCTCACTAACACACTTATACTTTATACTGAACACGCTCCTGTTGATCTAAAGAGACGTGTATTGCAACTCCCCTGCAGGTGTGTTCTGGGCAACACCACAATCCTGGCGGAGTTTGTGAGTGAGGAAGAAGTCGCTCGCTATTTTGCACATTCCCAGGCCGGAGGGACAGAGGGGGCCAGCTCAGGAGGGGCAGCGGCCAGCGGGACGCAGGGTTCATCTGGAACGGGCACAGCTGTGGCCAGCAGCGGAGGTAGCTCCCCAGGGAATGAGCGGGCACCAGCGGGCACAACTTCAGGTGGAAATGGAAATGGTGGCGGAGGTGGAGGGGAAAGCGGAGCAGCGGTTCTAGGTAGCGTGAGGTCCTCTGGCTCTGCCTGGCAGAGTCTTGATGGTACAGGCAGTTCTTCAGAAACCTCTTCAGCCCAGGGACCCGGGCTGGGGATATTTTCCCCAGTGGAGCACCAACGGGGCAGGGGAGGGAGGAGGTGTCAGCGGAGTAGAGTCTGGGAGGTCTGGGCTCTGGGGTGGCATGACTGCGGGATACCCCAGCAGCAGCCTGTGGGGGGCACCGCAAATGGAGGAAAGGCACCAAATGGACAGCCCTGCCGCATTGTTGCCTGGCGACCTGCTGGGGGGAGGGGCTGATTCTATCTGATGAGCCCCCTTCATTTGTACATGTAGGTTTGGACACACTGATACAACATACACTGGGATACATATGTACTTACTATAGCACACACACCCACACACATACATTTACATGGTATGCATATTAATGTAATACACATATACACACATGCATACATATACATGGTATGCATATTAATGTGCACACACAAAGCAGAAATGTGAGACATGCTTACACACATTCTCGTGGCCAGACTTAAGCTATTATATAAACAAATGCAGGGACTGTTAGATGTGTATACAGCCTTTTTCCACAGATGAAGATTTCAACTGCTTAGACTTGAAACCTGAAAAAGAATGAAAAGTCAGTTGGTCTGAAAGACTTGACTGGATTGCAATGTGCTTAGTAAATAGGGGACTTTTCAACAGATTTACATACACATGCACACACCAAATACAGACAAGCCTTCAGACAGATGGGCACTGTAAACAGCATTACCTTCATCGTATAAGAGAACTTAAAACTACTAAATGATGTGAGGTTTAAGTGCAGTTTGTATTCACGTCCCCTTAAAAAATGGAGACCGAATCCAAACACATGCAAACAGCTCTGATTGAAAACAGAACTGTATCTTACTGTGTATGTTAAATTAGTTTTTTTCTGTTTGTTTGTATGGTTTTAATTTTTTGAACAGTGAAAATATTGAAAAATGTCATTGTTCTGTTTTCAAAATGCTGACCTCCTACTGTTGTATCTCACGCACTCTCTCTCTCTGTTATTCTCTCTTGAACATGTTTGTTACTGTTGCAGTGATAAATGTTAAATTGCTGGCAGTTTGAGGCTATGTTGCATTTCTCCATGTGTCAATACTGTGCGCAGTATCATACACACTATATGGACATGAGTATGAGTGAGACTGAGACCAAGTAAGTGGATTAAACCACCAGTTGTTGTGTGTGCGTGTGTGTGAATGTGAGGATAACGTGTGTGTGCATGTTACTGCCTGTCATAATGTGGGCAAGGCTGCTTACTATACAGAAGGTCTATACAAAAATGTATTGAGTGCATTCGGTATACTGCTGACTGTGTGTTAAGAAATATTGGCACTAATGCTTTCTTTTTCTCTCATTTGAAGTTGTTTTTTTTTTTTTAGCAGACTTGTCTTTTTTATTGTCCGACCTGCAATAATAAAAAAGAACATTTTAATGACACAAAGAGCTGAAGGCATATGCGTTGAGAAAATGGACATGCCAAATCTTATCAAACTGTGTGGAGTGGGAGGGAGGGGTGGGACGGGTTGTTTACAGATGCAGAGTAAGAGTTACCGTACGTTTTTAATGTTCTGTTGTTGTGTATTCGTTTTAAATTAAGACAGGCTTTAACACTCCTGTTCAGTGTTTTCGTTATGAGATTTTACAAAGGAAAAATTTATTTAAACAAATGAGAACAAGATTAATAAAGATGAAAGTATTGGCTTCTAAATGTGTCCTTGTGGTCCTTTCGAAAATGTATGTTGTGTGAATGAATTTAAGTTCCTGGGTGTTGGTTAAATGTTTTTTTCTTAACTAATTCTAGTTTAAAAATGACTGTCATGCCATAATGTGAACACTAATGCTGTGTGCATGTTAGTGGTGAGTATGATAAAGAAATGACATCAAGGGAAAGGCCCACGAGCTGTTCATAGACAAGGCCACAGAAAAAACAAGCCAGCATGTCCATCTGTCACCCTCTCATTACCATCCACAAACCAATCCTATTTAACACCCACGTCATCCTACAGTAAGCCACTGCTTACGGTATGAAATTATTTACCCTCCTGGTGCAGTTAGGGGTTTTCATTGTGCTAAGTGGGTATACTGTTGCCAATAAAAACGTTATTATAGACCATAGATTCAAGGCTGGGGTTAATGGATTTCCTAACTCTTTCTCAAATGTGTCCTAATAACCAGGTTGAACTCACTGTACTTAACTGCAATTTATAAGACACCTAGAAACTCCCAGATGTGTCTGGCCTCAAATTTTGACACAGTTGTGTGCAGATGTAGTTTGGATGAGGGAAATATGATGCTTACCATACTGCAGGGATGACAACGGATGCTTTTACAAAATATTTTTGATAGATTTTCACCAGTAATGTGGATTTTAGAGCTGGACAATGCTGTATATAGATATTGTTATATGAGACTAGACATGGCCTTAGATTTTGGATATTGCTATATTGCATAAGTGTTGTGGTATTAAAGGCTGCATTACAGTAAAGAAATGCAATTTTCTGAACTTACTAGACCACTTTGTTCTGTTCTGTTATTTGTCTTCACCTGCTTAGCCATTATATCCACATTACTGATGATTATTTATCAAAAATCGCATTGTGTTAATATTTTGTGAGAAGATCGTTAGTCATCCCTACAATGTTGTTGCAATGCCGACATTTAGGCATTTGGTAAAAAATAATGCGATATTTTATTTTGTCCAGCCCTACTGTCAGTGTTTTACTATTATAGGGTTTTTTTTTTTTTGGATGTATCATGATGTTTGCACTATTTGAGAATTTACAGTATGTTATTTTAGGAAAAAGGTCTATATATATACATATATATATTATATATATTATATATCAAGATATTATTTATAAATCATATCGCCCAGCTTTTATTCGTATAATGACTAAAAGTGTAAATAATAAAACTAGAACCGCTAAAACAAAGGACTCTTTAAAACCTGCAAAAGAAAGAAGCGGGATAATCAATGAATGGTCAAATGTATGGAGGAAGGTGTGACGTTTGTCCTGACATCCAGAGAATGACATCATCGACGTTGTGAACGAACGGGCGCGTTGTTAAGTAACGAGAGGGGGAGACAGACTCGAGTGGAGGACGGCCGCTCGTACTGCTGCTGCTGCTGCTGCTGCTGGAGCTTCTTAGGGACTATCAACAGGGAGTGCAACCGACGACAGATCTAAGAGCTGGGGGAATGAGAGCCGCCAGAATCCGCTCCCATCCTCCTCTGCCCAGGCTCCTGTCCGACTGACAACCATCGGATCAGAACCTCCACCGAACCAGCTCTCGGACGAACCCAATATCGGGTGAGTAGTGGGTCGGAGAACCGGAGAAACCAGGGGGGAAAAGGGGCCTGATTCGGCCGAATCAGAGTCTAGTATTCACGGCTTACAGGAGAGGGGGAGGGGGCGAGTAGTACTGGGGATGGCTATCTCTACAGGCTAGTCCAGTACATACATGGGTGCGGTTAAAAGTATCATACAAAACGTGTCTAAGTGCGATATATTAATTTCCAGCTCGTTTGAATTTCGACAGTAATCACGGTGCAGGACGTTTCACGGTTCTGTTAACGTATTTCCACCAACGTTAGCTTCACTCTTAGCAGCTAACGTTTAACTAACAAACGTAAACGGCTCCGGCTGACACTCGTACTTACAGCGGTGCTGATTTATAACAAACGCGTGTTTTAAAATGTAGCCGTTGGTGAATTTTATGAAACGTAACGTTAATGTTACGTTAGTTACGGCGAATATTTTGTCCTTGTAGCGTAAATCTCAACTGAACTGCTTCTCATCAAATCGCGACCGGGAAAGAGCACCGTAACCTGACATCTGTCATTACCGTCATGAACAGATCATTAAGCTGTATTTTTTCTTCTATTTTGTGAGGTCTGGTTATATTAAAGCGAGTGTCGAGTTTGTAAAACAGGAGCTGATTGTGGAGTGACAGCTGGCTGAGTGTGAGAGGCGTAGCAGTGCTCTGTTTTTCATGTGACTCAAAGTCTCTGGCTTTGGCTCTCTGACACTTGTTTTCTCTCTCAAAGAGGACTTATTTTGCCACTTTGCATGCGGTGCATTTTCTACATAACTGGATCTTACTTACCTTATATAAATAGATATAAAAATATTTCACACTTTGTGTTTAGGTGATTACATTAATGTCTACAGATGGTTTAACCACAGTATAACACCTCCTCAGGACACCCTGCCACCACAATTACCACTAAGACTTCCCCAAAGCAGCAGATATGTACTGTGACAGCTTAACTAATTCACTGTCCCAAAGACCTTTACTACTATAACAGCACATGGTGCAGTGTGATGGGCTTATTCTACTCCCTATACATCACACAGGCCAATGTGTAATAACAAATAATGCATTTTTCATATTGCTGCTAAGTTGGGTTGGGCAATCAGTATTGTACTGATATCGTGATTTGAGACTAGATATCATCTTAGATATTGTGATATGGCATAACTCTGGTCTTTTTCTGTTTTTAAAGGCTGCAGTACAGTAAAATGATGTAATTTTCTGAACCTAACAGACTGTTCTAGCTGTTAGTCACCCACTTAGTCATTATATCCACCATACTGATGATTATTTATCAAAATGATGAAAAGATGTTCTGACACAATTTTCTCCTTCCTGATATCTGAACTGGTGTATTGGCCAATACTGAGTATCGATCAAATGCGTGTGTGTATGTATGTATTTATGCGTATGTGTCTATGTCTCAGTCTTTTAACAGTTGTACACTGCAATGTTATTTTGATTATATGTCAACTACTAAATTAATTACTATTTTGCTAATTGATTAATCATTTTGAGTTTGTTTTTGTTTTTTTAAGAAAAAAAATCCAAGTCTCTGATTTCTGCTTCTCATATATATATATATATATATATATATATATATATGTGTGTGTGTATATATGTATATGTATATATGTATATATATTATATATATATATATACACATTATATATATTTTATTTTATTTTTCCTGGTTTCTTTAATCCTCTCTGAGAGCAAAGTTAATGTCTTTGGATGGTGGACAAAACAAGACATTTGAGGATGTCACTTTGGGTGTTGAGAGACAGTGATCAATGTTATTCACAATTTTCTGACATTTTTTGGACCAAAAAACTAATTGATGGATCAATCAAGAAAATTATCAACAGATTCATCAATAATGAAAGTAATCGTCGCGTTAGTTGCAGGCCTGCTGTACTCTACAAACCCTTAATGGATGCGATATGATTGCTATCGTTGTATGACCTGGCTCAGGTTAAACCCATATTGTTAAACATGGACAAAGACATACAGAGAATAAGTGCCATAGACCATCTTGGGGGAAAAAAGCTCTCGAGACGGTGCTTGGGAGTAACAGCCTCCCATTTGAAGATTAATTAAATTAAATTATGTGGTATCAGATCGGTGCATTGACACTTGTACTTGCCAATACCGATACCAGCATTTTAGGCAGTATCGGAGCTCAGTACACCAGTACTGAAATCAGTATTGTAGCAGTGTTAATCCCTACAAAAATTATGTGATATGATTTTGTCCATATCGCCCAGCATTACTGCTAAGTTTTGACTCTATATATTTTTGCAATACCAAGTTGTCCCTTGCTAAGCTTTTCAGAACACATGTGGCTATATGCAAATGAAAACCATATGGAAACTGTGCGATTTAAAATTGTGTGTCACTGTTCCTGTACCAAGTAATTAATCAATGGCACTTAATGTGTAGCCTTGTGATTAATGTTGCTCCCTAAATCGGGTCCCCTGGCTGCAGCACATGAGCCACCCTCTTGGTGTAATGAAACCTAACCCTTTATTAACCCAAATCCATCTGCCTCCATCACATCCACTATGGCAGGCTGTCCTCTCATCAGTTACAGTTTACAGGGAGGTCTAAGGACATATATCTCTTACAGTATGTTGGTTCGTTTGATCTTTTCTCTTGACATGAGGACAGTGCAATGCAGGTTGTTTTGAGCTTGATGCCTTAAACAAGGCTCAGATGATCCGTGATGATGGTATGTAAGCCACCATCACTGTTAAAGTAGTTTTAGAACAGAGCTGGTGTCAGCAGCTCTCTTTTTAATCCTACTGCTTACAATCAAGCAGAGTAACTTCTGGGATAATTTATATTGTTATGAAGGAAGCTCTGGATGGAGGCAGACAGAATGCAGAAGACTTGTCCTGCAGAATTGATGACTGTTCTGCTTGCTTGAGTTGGCTTGTCCACAAAACTTAGGCTGTCTGAGAAGTCTTTGTTTTGCAATTTCTCTGAGTTGTCATGAGACTTTTTCATGATTTCTATAGGGGATGTGGACTGAGGCAGGGATCAGTAAAGATGATACGCTCTATTTCATATAACACCATGTTGTCATATGACTGGAGGTGTTCTTTGAAGATGCAGCAGAGCTACATTTGAAACGAAGGTCCACTGTTGCTACAAAGGGCACAAGTTTTGTTTACGCTGTGTTCCCAAATTAGTGGTGAGGAAGCAAATCTCTTTGATAAAAGCTGCTCTGTGTTGATACATCCTCTGCAGCACTTTGCCTTCTGAAGTTTATTGCACAGAATTGTCTGAGGGCCTTGACACAGATAAAGCCAGCCAGCGCTCCGCGGCTGCTCATGCCTCTCCTCCCATGGCAGTGCTAGCTCAGAACAGTGTAGAGCTTAGTCTTGCTTTTGCAGTGGCTGCACAATGTGGCGTGGTAGAGCGAGTACTAAATAAATGATGATCCTGTTCCAGCATCACGTGCAGTTCAGCTCATAAGATTCACTTCATTTCACTTCATGTGTGCCAAGTCTTCGTACACATGCAGCAGTGGATTCTGGTTTCTGTAGCCCTTGTTTTGCTGTTCTTTCTCCTCCCTTCCCTGCTTTTGCTGATCTCACTTCGACCACCTCCCCCTCCCAGTCCTAATCGTGTATCTCTGGAGGCCAGACAGCTGTTTGCTGATCAACTAGCCCTGCTCAGGCAACATTCTCACACAAACACGTGGTCAGCTCAGCATGTCTGGGACAGAAGGATCATCATGTGAGCAGCTGACTGACTCTGACGATACTATCCCTCAGTCTATCACTCGGGGAAAGTCAAGGAAATAGTCCTACATATATGTTATATTTGGTAGAGTTGTACAGTAGTTCATCCTGTAGTGTTTCAGAGTCAGTGGTGAGGGAAAAAGAAGTGCATCAGATGAGCTAGTATGGTAATGTGTATCCTTTGGTGTCTTATAATTATTTCTATTCATGTGTTGGTGGCAGTGACGACTCGCAACCATGGAGCTGAGAGTGGGGAACAAGTACCGGCTCGGGCGAAAGATAGGAAGTGGTTCCTTTGGCGACATTTACCTCGGTAAGTGTAAAAGCACACTTTTTTCCACATCAGTTTCTGGACAGTCTCTCTCTTCATACTGTACAATTACTCTCTCCCCTTATCTGGGCACTGAACCTGATTTTCCTTCATATTCATCCATCACCGGCCTTGTACTGGTGCAATTGCCATGGCTCTTACAGCTGTCATATTTTTGTTTGTCTCCTCAGGTGCCAACATTGCCACTGGTGAGGAGGTAGCCATCAAGCTGGAATGTGTGAAGACCAAACACCCACAGTTGCACATTGAAAGCAAGTTCTACAAGATGATGCAAGGAGGAGGTAAGGAGTGAATATAGCTTTGATACGCTTCAAGCATTCCTATCAAATTTTTTGTCCCCAGCTATATTATACATGTGAATAACCTTCTAAGCCTGCTGGAATGATGTACAATGAAGTATTTTAACAGTAGGAATTTGATTGAATGCCTATTATCTTTTCAAATTAGTTATCTAAAGCCATCCTAGGTTCACCTACATCAATGAGTAAAGGCATATTCAAGAAATGGATTATCTTGTGTAAGACACTCTAGGCTAAAAAAAAAAGATTTTTATTTGATGCAGGAATTATGTGGCAAGTAATATGGCTTATAGGTATGCCAGTAGTAATGGGTTGAACAGACTTTATGCTGACTCTGTTTATGTGTGTATTGTAGTGGGTATACCATCGATAAAGTGGTGTGGTGCAGAGGGAGACTACAACGTGATGGTAATGGAGCTGCTTGGTCCCAGTCTGGAGGACCTCTTCAACTTTTGCTCCCGGAAGTTCAGCCTAAAGACTGTCCTGCTTTTGGCAGACCAGATGGTATGACACAAACCCTCATGTTGAGTCAGGAGCATTAGAATTAGGACAGTTTCTCTGTCCCATCAGTTAAGATCCCACTATGTGAAACAGCTCTGTTTACAAGAAGATTACAGAGACGTAATATTTATGATCCCACTCGGTCATGTGCATGACCTACTTGATTTTTATTTGTTGGTGCATGCTCTACATATAAACATTGCCCATGATTCCCCTAAGGCTTCTTTAAAGATTGTACATGTTTTGGTCTTCACTACTCTTGAGCAGCCAGTGTACTTTGTGATCGTGGCCTCTTCTTAGACTGTGCTGGCCTAGATATTTCATTTCCTACAAAGCTCTCAAACACAACTCATATCACCTTTTGTTCTAACTACAGCCAAGTTGCTGTGTCAGTCCTCTATATGGATGTTTGACTCTCCAGTTATAGCCTGGGGTCATCACCTTCCTGTGTGCTGTCTTCATATATCCTGTTGTCCTTCCTTGTCTTCCTTTTTGCTTTAGTTTGCACCAGGTATTGATGTATTGAGTGCACCTACCTGCTCAGAGACTAAAACTTTCTTTAAAAAAAAAAACACAGAAAGTGCTGGGCTGACAGCATGTAGAATGTGACCTTGTAGCCATGAATTAATGTCACCATGACACACCCTAATGTATCCTATCTGTGTCTGTGCTGCGAAACCTGACAATTCTTCATTCTTTCTTAGATAAGTCGCATCGAGTACATCCATTCCAAGAATTTCATCCATCGGGATGTCAAGCCTGATAACTTCCTAATGGGGCTTGGGAAGAAGGGTAACCTGGTGTACATCATTGACTTCGGCCTGGCCAAAAAGTACCGTGATGCCCGCACACACCAGCACATCCCTTACAGGGAGAATAAGAACCTGACTGGCACGGCACGCTATGCCTCCATCAACACACATCTTGGAA
This sequence comes from Lutjanus argentimaculatus, assembly GCA_034769285.1. Classification (NCBI taxonomy): domain Eukaryota; kingdom Metazoa; phylum Chordata; class Actinopteri; order Lutjaniformes; family Lutjanidae; genus Lutjanus; species Lutjanus argentimaculatus. The sequence goes on along the minus strand of JAWZSL010000024.1, from coordinate 10,315,803 downwards.
TTGGTAAGGCACCTTTGGGGGCATGCAGACAAACCTGCTTTGGATACCAGATTAGTCACTTGTTATGCACAACATTGGGTTGCATCTTCACAAAACAATACTGCTGTTGGTTGCTGACCTCTTGGCCTGGTTATTCACACACACAGTCAGGCAGTTCTGTTATAGTCCTGCATGATGATGCTTTCTAGAAAGCACCTATCAGAGTTGTTGTGATTCATGCTTGTTTATTTTCTGTGTATCACTGTCATGGCATAGAGGTCAAAGTGTCTAAAAGTGTGATAATCCTGACTACAGCAGACTGAAGTTCAGCAAGTTTGCAATGCATTCAGTTCAATCTAGAGCTTTTATCATGCAGCAGGCCCATCTTTCCTCTTATCCCAATAAAACTAAATTAAAATGGAAAGAAAATCTGACATTTGTATTTCTTTGTAGCAAGAAAAATTAAGTCTTAAACTATGCCATTTCAAGTTATCAAGGTAATTTATTTGTGAATTTATTTTAATACTTATTTTGTTGATTTATGTATTTGTGAATGGATAAAATATTGGAAAACATTGTCCATCAGCAGTTTGTGCACAAAGCATCATCAAGTACGCTAGGACTGAACAATTGATTGCAATTGTAATATGGGGCTGGGTAGTGCAATATCCAAATCACAGGATGTGCAGTACTTTTTAAAAGCAAAACTTGTCAAAATACTATTCTGAATTCAATGTTGTGGCACTTCAGAGATGTCCCAGCCTGCAAATCATATTCTAGACTTAAAGAAAAAAAAAAAAAAAGTTTATTTGATACAGATTATTGCAAAAAAAAAACCAAAAAAAAAACCACACCATGATCATTTATATCTATTTTTCAATGATAATGAGAATAATGATGCAAAAGCGATCATTCCCCCCAATATTGTAAATCATATCGCAATTGCAATACCAGTCAAAATAATCACTATTAGGTATTTTTTCGAAATCGTTCAGGCGTAGAGTCCGCCTTGCCAGTCTTGTGTGCTTGGCCTTTGACAGTTTGCCTATCAAGTGCAACATCTCGTTGGATGTTGTGGTGGAGCAGGTAATATGCAGGGACCCGTTGGTGTCTGATTTCCCGTTGTATGGCCAGCCTGAGTCCCTTTTTGTCAGTTTTATTTTCCTGGCCCGACAATAGTCAAGAGCAACCAAGCTGGGTTAGCATGGCGCTTCTCCCAGCTTTCCTCTTTTCCTGGGTTGCCTGTGGTGCTGGATGTTTGAAAGATGCTGTGTGTATTGTTGATCATTTAATGGTCTGCTTCTTTTTAATCCAAAACCCAGGCTTCCTTTTCCAGTGCCTGTGAGTGCCATAGTTAATAGGTGCTCCAGCAATAAAACTGCAAAAATAACAGATTTAAACAAAAATGTTGTGACGTTCGAAGGAACTGCAGTTGTAGCATCTGTATACACTGCTTTTGACACTACCGTAGTGTCTTACTCCATGGTTTTGATAAGAGTCACATTTCACTGTATTGATTAAGTGTTCATGATGGTGCTTCCAGTGACAGGTAGCCCTAGTAGTGTGGCTTATGAAAATTCTGCTTCAACAGGTCTCCACCTCACTAAACACCATGTTAAATGTGATTCAGCAGACCTGGTTTATGATGCTATCTCCTCCACACGACATTCATCCCTAGTCTGGAGGTGAAAAGCACCATTACTATGGGTCAGATTTTCCCTCTCAACAGTTGTCTTTGCAGTCTTTTCTAATGAGTCACATCCCTTCTCACCATGCTTTGGTGCCTGTGTCTGAACGTCATATCTCTGAATAACTTGGTGGTTTGTAAATCTGGACTTCTTAGTGGTGCTTAACTTTTTTCAGCCAGGAAGCTGCCAATTCTAGCTCTGCATTCCATAAACAGTTTGTTCCTCACTGTCACCCCCATCCCCTTGACGCGACTCCTCTCTGCATCGTCTTTTTGTTTATACACACCCTATCAGCTCATACAGAGGATGTGAGGGCAGAGGGCTCATGAGAGAGAAAAAAGAGAAAAAGAAGGAAATGCCATCTGGAATGGAAAACAGCCCTGTTGTGGTGTTGTCTTTTCAGTGTAATGCTTTCTAAGACATTCTGCAGAGCATTTTATATGGCTAACCATTTAAACACATTCCCATCTCACTGCAGTGTATTAGCAATCAGTGGCAGCCCCAACAGGTTATTTATGTCTGTATTTTAGTGAGATATCATTGACTTATTGGTGGATATCTACTAGATGGACAAACATTTAAGTAGCAGTGATGGGACAATTAAGTTTTTTTTTTTTTTCTTGTAGTTTTAACTTTAGAAGTATGCATTAAATGTGGAACTCAATCAGTCAGTATTGGTAGTATCTAAGTGTTGTGATGTCCGTACCTTGCTTCCACTGTAAAAAGCACGTACAAACAAGTTGTTCAGGAAGGGATTTTGTTGTCTTTGAATAAACAAACGAACCACACTTTCAGTGGTTGTCTGATTAACAGGCTACACAAGTTTCTCAAGAAGTGCCACATGAACACCTTATTTTGTTGGTCAGGTCAGGGAAATCATTCTAGGCATTGAAACTGCCCACACTTACATGAAAAACAAAAAACAGAACTTACATTACATTACCATTATTTGGACAAATAGGTATCCACATGAATTACAGAGCCCCTCCATCTTTTGAGTTTTTTGATTGTGTGTGTGTGTGTCTGTCCAAATAGCAAGTTGAAGCCATAGACTGTATATTAAGTTTGTTGAAATCCTATTTAATATACAACCTATGGTTGAACTGAGTTGTTTCTTATGACTCATAAGGAGACGTTTGCTCATTCGGCAAACATTCTGCATGAATTTGAACTGTAATTAACATGGAAGGGGCAAACCTAAACAGTTATTCCAGCCCATAGTAGAAATTTTAAAGGAAGACACCACAGCTGTAGCGTTGTTCAAGAAGCGAGTATTCAACTTAACATGTTTCCTTGATCTCTGACATATCGTGGTCATTTTGTGATTTTATTACTTTAAATATACTAGATTTCTCCTTTTAAGCTATCGACCAAAATAACCCAGTACCAAGTAGTAGCGGAACTTCACCAGTCAAATGATGCCTGCATCAAATCTTCCAAATTGTTTGAAAGTATGGCTACACGACACGCCTGTGGTATCTGATAAAAAAATAATGGATTGAATCTTGAAGTGAAAGTTGCATTATGCTACCACAGGTCACAATGAGCTGTGACCAGTCACAGGTGATTGAAGAAGACAGTAGTTAGCCTGTAAATAGGGCCCCCTTTTTTTTTTTTTTTTTTCAAGCACTGCGCATCCATCGTTCAGTTTTCTAACTCTTGTGTACTCTTTTGCACTTTCTATCCACAGAGCAGTCCAGACGTGATGACCTGGAGTCTCTTGGCTATGTCCTCATGTACTTCAACCTGGGCTCCCTCCCCTGGCAAGGCCTTAAGGCCGCTACCAAGAGACAAAAGTATGAACGAATCAGTGAGAAGAAAATGTCCACACCCATCGAAGTTCTTTGCAAAGGATACCCTTGTAAGTGTGTCTTTGGTGCCACTCTTTATCGGGGTAACAACATTCCTGCTGTTCTGAAATTATCCTGCAGTATTGGCATGTCTCAGTATGGAAATGAATACTAACAATGCAAATGTTATTTAATCTCTATAGTTGGAGCTGAACACGATGTCAGTGATAGTGTGTTTTTCCTGCTGTTAATGTTAATGTATTGATTTTCTCCTCATTACTGTTTTGCTATTTTTTTTCTTCTACAGCTGAGTTCTCCACATACCTGAATTTTTGCCGTTCACTCCGTTTTGATGACAAGCCAGACTACTCTTACCTACGACAGCTCTTCAGGAATCTTTTCCACCGTCAGGGTTTCTCCTATGATTACGTCTTCGATTGGAACATGCTCAAATTTGTAAGTTAACATAGCGTTTCGAACTGAAATATTGTTGTTTGTATTGGTGACACTCAACTCTATCATCACGTATACAGCTAATTCAAAGCTACTTTTTATTGATGGAAAAGCTTTAAAGTGGCTGATCTCATCTATCAGGGTGCCAGTCGGACAGCTGAAGATGGGGATCGGGAAAGGAGGACAGGGGATGAGAGGGATGAGCGGATCGGAGGAGCCCCCAGGGGGTCTGCATCACGGGGCCTACCCCCTGGTCCCAACCCTGGAGCTGCCAACAGAGTCAGGAACGGGCCAGAGCAGGCCATCTCTAACCCTGCCTCACGGGTCCAGCAGTCTGGTGAGTGTACTGCTAATTTGCTCAAGTCTCAAACTCCTGCTATTTGCCTTTTAATAACTGAATAATGCTAAGCTGAGGCTGCATCAAATGTGGTCATATCTCAATTTTACACCCGATTTCAGGGAACACATCGCCTCGAGCAATTTCTCGTGCAGAGAGGGAGAGGAAGGTGAGCATGCGGCTCCACCGTGGGGCTCCTGCCAACGTATCATCCTCTGACCTCACAGCCCGTCATGACCAGTCCAGAATTTCCACATCACAGGTGAGAAAACTCACAGCTCTTTTGGTCAAGCATGTGACACATACTATATTAATGTAAAAAAAAAACAAAAAACAATTTATGAGAATGCTGTGTGTTGAAGTGGTATGGAGGGATAATCCACCAGTTTAACATTTTACGTACAGCAGGACTTCCAGAAAATAGTTCAGTAAATCACAGCTCCTCGAGCCTTTAGTTCTTGGGACTCTGGTCATCTTTTTGAGTGATGTGATTCAACTGTAGCTGTAAAGTTTGGTCAGCAAAGACTAGTCTGGCTCACCAGATACACACTGCAGGAATAAGTCCTGATATTTGTTGCTTGCTTCAAGCAGCAAATATAATAAAGCAGCATCCACTATCTATGTTTTCAAAGTCCCCGGGAAACAAGAACAACCACCTAGTTGCAACATACATGCCGACCGAATACAGGCACCTCAGACTCTAAAGGTAAACATAAACAAAGTAACAGCTGTTACCTTTTCTTTTGCGGGGATGTAGTCATTTTAATACTAGAGCTTGAATCGTGATGTACAAATGTTCCACCAACACAGGTTCCTCCTTGACACTATTTTGCAGCAACACTGTTGCTGCATCCTGGGCATGGTGCAGCCCCAAGACGTTTGTGGTTGGTTCAAAGAAATGCAAACAAGGCAGAGCGTGTTTTTCCCTTATAGCAAAATGTGTGTGTGGAGCCAGATGTTTCTCCATCGCTGAAGTCACAGCATTGTCTTTTTAATTTTGCTTCAGTATTTACTGAAGTATTTAATTTCAGATAGATCTCATGTGGTGTTCACTTGATGTGAAAATATACTAACACTGTGAATGTAGACTTAAAAGGATAAGAGTTGTTACAATATTGGAATTTCTAATTTCGATATAGTTCTTTAAAAATATTGATATTCAGTACAATTTTCAGTACCACCAGGAAAAAGTGACTCAACATTGAGGGCATAAAATTTTTGATTTTGAGGAGACGGGACTATCTTGGTTTTGCCGTGGTTTATGTCAATTTGCTGTTGGAGAGAAGAAATGTAGAGAAAGTACTGCTGATACCAGAGTTTAAGTACTGTGAAAATTAAGTATTGATAGCATTTCAAATAGTTGATACATTACCATTATCACTTTTAGTGTTGCCAAAAATATTAAACTATCACCCAGCACTTCTTTCATCCACAATTTATGCACAGCAAATAAGATGGGGATAAAATACCAGGAGCTCCTTTGCAATAAAATCCAAACCAATACAACAGCACCTAAAATTACCCTAGAATTAATTCAGCACTTCTTTGATGTGGTCACAAAAAATGTGTAATACAAGCTTATCAAATGTTATGTTTCTTGCATGGCTATGTTGCACATACTGTGCATTGCAGTATGCAGGTATTTTTGAAACATTTTTGTGGTGTTGACTATGTACTCCAACACATGGCTTTTGAAACCAGGACAACAACTTTTAACTTGAATATTACTGGTCTAAATCAGTCTATAGTGGTCATGATAATTGCTGCTATTATTCTAATTGTAGTGTAGCTCCTTTAAGGAATAGGGTAGTGCACAAGTGTGTGCAAGTGAGGGAGAGCAAGCAGCAGACTGAGTGACAGTGCTGCTCAGAGGAGCAGAAACTTAAACTAACAGTATGTTGTCAGTTGACAGTAAATATACAGGTTGTAGTGTGTCAATAAATAAACACTGCAGATTCTCAAGATCAAGAAATGTTTCATCTGTTATTTCCCAGCTGCTGGAAAAGTGAAGGTTAGCCCTGAAGTAAGCTGAGCTGTAAAGGTTAATGTTAAGCTAATACTAATGCTAGCATCGTACTTTTAGAACGTTGGCTCCAGTGCGATCCTAAGTCTTTCAGAAGCTGTGGCATCCAGCCTTGAAATGCAGTATCATTTTTTTGGAAGTGTGGTCAAATAATCCATGATAATCTTGCTGTATGTGAGTGAGAGCTACACTGCTAATTCCTCCTCTGAATCTTGATTCTGTTTCTTTTGCAGGTCAGCGTGCCGTTTGAGCACATGGGGAAGTAGAATTCGTTGGCTCTGCATGCACATGGAACTGACAGGTGAGGTTTAATGTGTCATTTACTCACAGGCTGACTGCAGAAATACACCACTGACCAATATATGAATATCTTGAATGACCATCACTCCATTTGTTGTTGCAGGGCTGCAAAGTATATTCATCGCTCCGGATTATTTTCCTTTTATTTTTACCTTGTCTTATGAACAGATGATTGCCAATGGACACATGGGTCTTTGGAAAAGGACAGTAAATCTTTAAAGGATCCAGAGAGGTACATGAGAGTATCCAACATGCACTCTGTCATGAACCCTTCTTGCTGAACCGTGGACCACCACCATCACCACAGTACAAAAAGCAAATAAATGACAGTCCTACACCATTGTTGCTCCATGGTTACTCATACCGGCTCCCCTCCTCAAAACATTCCCTCAGTACCTTCTGTCTGACAAATGTGAGGAACTGTTGGCATCAAAGAAGCAAAAAGGTATCAGGGACACACGCATGTTTCTTGTCAATGGTCAACTTTGTGACTGAATAGGCTTAGTAAAAGATTTTTCTGTTTTAACACCACAAAAACAACTTTTCAGTAAATGTCTCCTCTTTTATCTTTCATGCGAACATCTTAAATTGGAGCTTGTTATGAGTTTCATTTCTTTGCTTTTTCGAGAGAAATAACAGCTGGAAGACGAAGAAATGGGGAGATGTAGGTGAGAGGGCAGTGGACAAAAAAGACAACTTTTGAAAAAAGGATAAGTAAGTGATGTTTTAGCTGTTGTAGAGTAATGTTTCTGGTGAAGTAGCAATTGGTTGTTGCTTGCCCTTCATCCATGTCGTGATGATTTACTCTCCCTCAAAACTCAGCCACCAAAACCTCCACCACTCCCTTTTTTTTTTTTGCCTGTTTTGACTTGCGTGTTTTCTTTGGTTTCAATATGAGCGGGTAAGGTGAAGAATGACCATAGATATTGCAAAGACACACTCCCAAGTCTTGAGGGAAAGCTCCTCAGGAAATTCTCAGTGTATTTGACCAGAGACCACAGCTGCCCATTTTGGCTAACAAATAGTGGCTGCAATTTTTATGATAGTTCTTAATGTTACCTTTTTTATGCTTTTGTTATTGGAGGTCATCGGGCAGTGGGCCGGCTCTGTTAGGGATGACTCTTACAGGGATGGGACATCCAATGATTTTTTTTGTTTCTTTTTTTAAATGTTTACTTCACTGTAAATATTTTTTTATTTTGATGTAAAGCCAAAATGTGGTTATTTGTTTTAAGGTGTAAAGTAGGAAAAGCATACTAATAACATAAATTGGGGCTGGGTTCTGGATTTTAGGTATTTAAAGTACTAAACTGTGTGGGATTGGCTAAATGTTACTCTGCCAGCTGGGTCATCCAACATAGTGTGTGTGAGTGTGTGTGTTTGAGAGCATATGCGTGAGTGAGATGCAGTGACTCCCTGCTGAGAATACAAGATCCATTTTGTCTTTGTGTGCAAATTGTTTTATCTCTACTATTTATGTCATTTTTTATTTGTCTAAAGTAACTGTCCTTTTATTCTTATTTGTTTCATTTCATCTTCCTGTAACTTATTAGAAGTAGCATGTTCAGTTTTTTTTTCTCTCGTCACTTTGTGCTTCTGTTCCTTTGTTTCAAAGTTTGTCCACCTCATATCATACATAGGGCTTTCACTATTCCTTCTGCAAAAATTATATGCTAATAGTTTGATGTCACTTTTGGATTTTAACCTCCAGCAACCTCGATGATGTCATTCAAAAGAAAACAACTGATGCAATTGCAGGGATGTGTAAATAGCAGTGTACTGTGTGTGTAATTACCTTTGTACAGGCCACCATGACCCAGTGGTATTGTGACTGTTGGGTTGGGAATGGTATAGAAGAGGTTGAGGTGATGGGGATTTCACTTTATGTATTGTGTACTGATATCTTGTACAGTTCTTTAACACACTTTATTTACAACAGTATTTGTGTATATTTTATGAAGTAATAAAAATGAATAACGTTGCTCACAACTTTCTACTGACTTTTCTTGCTCATCTTTCCTTTGCTGTAGAAGTTTTTAAGGGGGGTGTTGTTTTGTTTTTAATTGTTTTTTGTTTGTTTGTTTGTTTTTGACACAACAACAGCACATGCAGGTAAGTCCAGCCTATACAAAGTTACATCATATCCAATGGCATAGACCCGGAGAAAGAGGAAAGCGTGACTGCGCATGCGCAGAGAGCGGAGTTTTTGCTGGCAGCTGCCTGCTGTTGGTACAGTGAACTGTCGATGGTGATGTGGATGAAATAACGGTGTCCACTTCGGCAGCTTTGGATACGAAATGGCAAGATAAAACCAGCTGTATTCATAGACGTTGTGGCGTAACATCGTTAAAAGGGTCTGTCGTTTCTTAAAAGCCTGTTATATTAATTTGCTTTGTTTTTACTTAGTTACGGGGAAGAAGAAGAAGAAACAGCAAGCTAGCGTCAGGCTACCGTTAGGAAGGCTGGCTAATGTTAACGTTAGCTAGCAGCGTCGTCTGAATGATACCGCCTGGCCACTTAACTTTTTGTACCCGAAAGGGTTCGCAGTCGACTTGAGATGATGAGCTAAACTGATGCTTTGATTGAAACCAGCGCAGATTTTAAAAAACAACAACTGCAGAGGAGGTAAGTAAAGCAGCGGATGGAGTTATGAGCCCCTGAACAACAGCTACCGTCCTTCAGTTTAGTATGTTTTACTTAACTCGCAAGTGTTTTAATACAATCAGAAACAGAACACTGAGGTGAAGATTAACCTTGCTGGATTTCCTTTAAATATGATGTCATCGTTTTTCTCTAAAATGCAGCACGACTGTGTGAACGCTGTTTTGAAGGCTGAAACCTGCTCCCCGGTTCTTTGTGGCGTTTGTTGTAGTTGTGGTCACTGCTAAGCAGCCCTGCGGTCTTCAGTGCCTTTGATTGAACACAGCCTCAATGGCCGGATGCTTCACAATATGTTTCAGACGGCTCCTCTCGCCTTAGGACTTATGATGGCCTGTCACAAAGACTGCTGATTCGATTCAGGTCGAAGTACAATGCATGTTTTGAAACGTACCCACGGGTGCAGTCAGCAGGATTGATGAGTTGCCTCTCTCTTGTCTGTGGCCCACTGGGAAGCATCGAGCTTTGTTGTTATAGGTGCAAGCTAGTGCTTACTAGCTTACCCTCATTCCTCTTTATTAATTTTACTCAGGTGATATGTAGGTATTTTCATTTACTTATTGTTAATATGACAATCTGTTACGACTGATTTAGGTTCATCCAATTATGGTCGGTATATGAGTAGAATTCATTTTCAGACTACTCTTTCTTATTGCTAGGCAGAATGGAAAACAGATACCGTGATAGATGCTTGAATTAGATGGATTTTGTTGGTTCTATTAAAGAACTTCACTCAATATAAGTATATAGTACATCATATCTGTTTGGACACTGACATTAAGTCACTGAGTAATCTACTTGTTGATCACATTGAAATGCGTTGTTATTATGAAAGATAAAAGTGAACTGTTGGTTCTATCAGAAATTATTGTCAGAGAAGTTTTACTAAGTAAGTTATTTATAATCAATAAGATGAAATAATACATGATAAAGACTGATATATTGCCCAGTCCTTGATTACATGGGTTTAAAATGTTGGCCAGTCTTTCCTATGAGGTCCTAAATTGATTTCCTCACAGTTTGATACTTAATGTAGTAGAGCTGCAACAATCAATGATAATTAATCAATTATTAAATTCATCACCAACTATTTTGATAACTGATTAAAAGGTTGGAGTAATTTTTTCAGAAAAAAAGTCTAAATTCTTTTATTTCAGCTTCTTAAATATAAATGTTTTCTGTTTTTTAGTGCTTAATAGTTGCGACTGTAAATTGATTATATTTGGGTCAGGGAAAAAACAAGGCATTTGAGGATGTCAACATTTTTCACCATTTTCTGACATTTTATAGACCAAACAACTAATCAAGAAAATAATCGACAGATTAATCACAGTGAAAATAATTTTTAGTTGTTTTTTAGTTAACCTGTCGTTCTTCCTTACATCCAGTGACATCACTGGATGTAAGGAAGAACAACAGGTTATTTGCAGCAAGCGAACTTAGATTTCTCAGTCAAGACAGCACACACTGAGGGATATATTGCTTCAATTGACTACATTTACCATCAACACGAACTGGACATCCACATGAAAAGTGCTGTGAAATTTTCCCTTTAAATGTATTCTTGTTGTGTGTGTGTGTGTGTGTGTGTTACATGCTGATGTGTTCCTGGTTACTGCATTGCCACATGCTGATTGAGGCTTTTGCAAGCAGTATGAGTCATCCATGACCACACTGAGCACCAACCTATATTTAGCTTGTGCACAGGGGGGTTGGACAGTCATTATGAAATTAGTTTTCACTGTGAATGATTAGATTATCACCTTCCTGGAATCCACACCAAGACACTGACGTAGTTGGAGAGATGACAGGACTCAGAGATCTGCAGTGTTTTGATCATGAGGGTGGTAGCACACAGAGCATCTTTCTGGATGCTTTTGATGTTGCAAGCTCCGGTTTTCTCTGTCCTGTTTTCATTTTTCTAAATTGGTGCTACATAATTATGTGATACACTGATACCACTTGTCTTATTTTTGCTTCTTTTATATCAGTATTTATGTTTTGAGTTTCCCATGGATGTGATATATTCCCATTCTGCCGATGTGGCACCAATGCAGTCTAAGTATTAGGACTGATACAAACCCAAAAAAGGCAACTGAGTTGGTTTTAGAGTTTGATATGCTGCACATTTGTCCTAGTTTTTTGACAGTGAGTGTTGAGAAAAACTGAAAGGTGAATATGCTAATGAAAGGGACCGTTCACCTCAAAATAAAAAGTATGTATTTTTCCTCCTACCTGTAGTGCTATTTAGCAGTCTCTTAGGTGTGAGTTGCCAAGTTTTGGAGATATTGGCTGAAGTGAAAAATGGGAAAAAAGTATATCTGGCTCCTGTTTTTCCCAGCTACAATGCTGGTGATATAGGCCTAACAAAGATTTGCAAAATGGAAACAAGAACATCTTTATTTATATTTAACTTATACTTTACTTATATTTTTGACAGTATACACTTGGACAAGGTTACATTATAATTTTACTCTTCTTCAGGATTATGTCAAGAAACTCTTAGTGCTGCATCTACCTGGCACACAGGCATATGTCTGTTCAGCCAGAACTTTCGTGCTGATTTGTGGAAAGGTGTTCCATTACTCTAAAGAAATATGTTCGTGTTTAACGCCATTTTTAGTTACACTACACTTCGCCCTGCTCCCAGCAAAGCACAGAGTAAAAGAAGGGGAGAAATTGGGTCAGCAGCCCTCAGCTCATTGCTGTCACACTGATTCGCTGTGTTTGAGTGATTCAGCCCCCCCCCTCCCCAATGTGTTGGCGTGTGTGGTTTTTACAGTCTTTATCAGCCTCTCCTCACCCACCTACCTTATGCCTCCCCTTTTTTCTCCCTCTGTTTTGATCTCGCTTCATCTGTCTGTCTATCCACACAATCTCTTTTGCACTGTAGATCCGTGCAGTGTCCTACTTTGCTCTGCTCTGTATCTTTTTCTGTTTAACATCAGCAGATGTTGGCTTCAGATTTAGGTCTTAGACTGTGTGGGCCTGTTGCGATGCATTTACACATTTCAGTGTTTCATTCAGGCTCTCTAACCTGGAACAGTGAGGATGATGTGCAGTAGGGCTGCAAAATTAATCCAAATTTTATCAAAATTGCAGTAAGTGCAAGCTGCAGTGTTTTTACAAGGGAAAAATGTGTGAGAAAACAGCTTTATAATGAAGTACTGTAGTGCTGCAGAGATGTCCTGGCCTACAAATCTTGTTCCCAAGATGTAAGAAAACATGTTTGTTTGCTACAGACCCCAACAAATGTCACATCATCCTGATTTTATTTTATTTTTTTTCAGTGACATTAAAATTTACAACACAAAAACTACAATTTTCACAAATCATGTATCATATCACAATGGCAATATCTGTCAGAATAATTGCAATATGTTTTTTTTTACCACATTGTGCAACCCTAATGTGGAGCTGAGTGTTGCTGACCATAGGCTACTCCATATTTAAAATGTACAGACTAAATTAGTTTGTATTATCTAAAGAGCGTCTTCATTGATTAAGTCTCATTGACACCCTTTTGTCATCCAGATGAGTCAACTTTGGCGGCGAGACATCACCCTCTCAGAGAGGCTGGGGAATGACTCTCCTGTCGGCGTTGCCCCAGGGCCTCCAGCCACTGTGGCCCCACAAGGATCCAACTCCTCCTGGGTACCAGAAACCCCAGTGGTCACACCAGAAGAGCCTATTTTCCTCATGACCTCCACTGCCCAAACGATATCGGGTTTTTTTGTTTGGACAGCTCTTCTGATCACATGTCACCAGGTAAGGAGAGCCTAGCAGATGGAGGTTGTAGATGATCTAGTGGTGAGAGGGTTCAAAGTAAATGTATAACTTCCAAGATTTCATTTTCTGTCTCCATAACTAGTTATTTTGTCCAACAACAGCTTTTGTATGTGCACTGTCTAAGTACCGGTAAGAGGGTGAAATATATGATCCAGAAGGAAGTTAGAATGAATGGAGCCATATGCAGCCATATGCATTATTATCATTTCATATGTGGCCTAAGTATCCCTATCTAGTTACTGGGATAAAACCTGAATCTTGCTCAAGATCTTACAAGTCTTTACACTGTTCTCCCTCTTTTCCTTAAACCTTCATGTATCAAAAGGTAAGGTTGTTGAGCACAAACAGCCCCTTTCAGCAAAAGCAGAAAAAAAAACTACACATATTCACACCCAGGAGCATTTTTCCATGAGCCCCTGTTACTCTGAGGCTCTTTATGTGCGTGTTCACACACCAAACACATGTATTTAGAAAGTTTCACTTCCTGTGGGAAGAAGACGGCTTCATCCACACTGCTTGTTGTACATTGGTTAAATGCTGAGCACTTACACTAGATAATAGCTAATGACTCAAAAAACAGATTAGTACTGATCCATATCTTATGAATGACTAAAGCTGGATTGACTATACCATTTTTATGATTTACCAAAAGAAAAAGTACGACTTTTTACCTAAGATTTGCCCAAGCCACCCCCCTGAGATAGTTACAAGCTTGAAGCATTAGAAGCAAATGATATAAGGAGTAAGAGTACCTTTTAAATGCGTGCCTATTATATATTGATTGTATTTTTTTGTTTGGGGTTTTTTTTTTTTTTTTTTTTTTTTACATGTAACAAATGTTAATTGACTGACATTGGCTGTGCCCCCTTAAGCACACCCAATTTTTCCACTGCATGGAACCACTCGGTCCAGATCAACTCACTTTTGGTGCCAGGTACTCTTTTCAATTTTGTTTTTCAGTCATGGTCGATGCCAAATGAAACTGTCATGACATCATCTTTAACGTGACACAAACACAGTAACAACGGAGGGGTTCTTGGCTGGTGTTCCCGATTCTCTGTATGCGGCTGTTTGTCACAGTATGGAGACAAACTTTGTTTGAGAAAAGGTTGAATGCCGCAAGATGAAAGACTGCTGGGAGAAAAAAACAGGAAAGTTTGGGAAATCCTACTTCAAAGCACAGACAATGACACGACTCTTGCTCTGTGCTGTGCAAGTGTCGATTCGCTCTGATTAATCAGTGATCTGCAGTGTCTTCACCCTGAAAACCAAGCCTTTCAAGCAAACTGAGCCGAGCCATGCAGTGGAAATGAGGTATAGAGCAAGACCTCAGTGTGTGCTGCCTTAACCACTGCTGGTCTGTAGCCTGTAGAAGGGTGGACGTTAGGTTTAGAAAGTATTAACCAGGGGTGAATGATGTGAGAAAAAGCCATGAAAAAAATTAGTAACGAGTTATGAAGGGATATGTTTTAGTTTGCTGTGTTATTACATTTCAGAATAGTGTTGAAAATCTCTGTAGATTGGAAGTATTAAGTGTTAATGATGCAGATAACTGCAGTGCGGTGCATAAGTGCTCTTTGCCTTGTTTGTGTCAGTTCATTAGCCCTCGTGTTACAATGCAGTGTCCCTTGTATGTAAGTGAGATCCGTAGTATTGTTTGTCGCTGTTCTTCAAATACACGGTTAAAGAAGAGCCCTCTGTCACTCTGGCAACAGGTGCTCCTGGCTCAACTATGACATCAAAGAGCAGGGGACGGGTGTGAGAGTGTGTGTATGTGTGTGCGTGCAGAGAGGGGGAGGAAGGTCACCTAGCAACAAGCCCTATGAGTGGAGTCTCGCTTGGTGTGTTGTCACCCACTGTTATTTTACCAAAGGTGTGTGTCTGTTTACAGGCCAGGAAAGGTGATAGGGGGGGCATTGTGTAAGTGGAACGGAGTCCGGAGGAGCAGACAGAGGTGCCAGTGACACAGGCCCACCCTGTTCTTCCTGCTGTCTGGTGCACTCAATAGGAGTGATAAAAGCCCAGTATCAATTACCCAAAACAACTGCACACTGCACACACACCACACCTTTCAAACTCACAGTACTCCAGTATACAACCCAGACAAACGTATACTGGCTATATTCTGACCTGTACAGACAGACTAGAGCCTGATGAGAGCACACATGCAGGTTTCATGAGGCAGCAATTATGCAGCTAACCCATTTCTCCACCACATCATGGCTTGTGGTTTCACAATGAGGCTAATGAATCTTCCACTCAGAGTGTCTTTTCCTATCTTCTTTTTTTAATGTCACAAGGATGTGTTGCTTTTTCAAACATTTACATCTTTAGTATAACAGTTCTGAATGCACAAGACTTAATTCTTGGGACATTGTGCATATTTCACACAATTATAAATATATATGATTTTACCTGCTATTCATTAACAGACAAACATTTTAAGTAGTTTTTACTGTGACTTTACAGGTGTTCTCCTGTAAATATGTATATACAACCATGCCTGTGTTCCAGTGTATTTTCTTGTCTTCCTCTCCTTCCATTGATTATTTAATCTCACTTTTAGCTTATGCAGTACTTGTAGCATGAGCAACTCTCGTGCAAATCCAGAGTCCAAATGATTCAATATGATGCCATACAGAAAAAATGTTCCAGCTGCTCCCTTAGCAACTTATGAAAGGCTGATGTGTTAGACAACTCGAAAGTTAAAACCTGTGGTTGTTATACTGCTGATCCAAAAAATATGGTTGTACTTGTAAAGAACATGCTGCATTCAGTCACCATCCACACATATGGACATAATTATTACCAACCGACAGTGTGTGATGTCTGATGTCAGTTTCAGGCTCCAAGAGTGACTCATTTGTGCATCAAATTTTTGACAGAATCATAAAAAGATTGATAGGAATCCAGGCATAGATGCTAATATTTATAAGCCCCATGGGCCCTCAACCCCCTAAGTGTGGTGGCCAAAGAACATTTTTGTTGACCCAAATGTGAACTTGTGTAAAAACAATACAGAAAGAGCAATTCACAGAACTTAACACAGCCTGCCTTAACTGTGACATTTTTCCCATTAATTGTGATGTTTTTTGTTTTGTTTTTTTTCTTCTGTTTTTGAAGGCCTTGTTTCCATTGAAAAATGAGCTAGCCTTCACAGCTGGTTGAGGAAACTGGCGGCACACCCCACAGTATATTGTTTCCTTAGATGTGTCATATTCTAGACACTTTAACTTCTGCTTCCCGTCACTCCTAAACTTTTGTTGCCTTTTTTTTTTTTTTTTTTTTGATTTCTCATAGTCCACCTCATGTGTTTTTGGTACTTCTGTAATGATCTTATAAACATTTTGAGTAAGCTTTAGTAAACCCAGACTACAATACTGACAAGTGAGTGAGTGTTTGTGGAACTGTAACGTTGTGTTGGCAAGGGCTCAAAGTATGCAGATTACACTTGTGGGCCACAAGGAGCCATCCACATGGAATATTTGGTGACCACGGACCATAGGGCCATAATTAATGTGGGAATAATATAAATTCTGCTGTAGAATGAATATTTGTACTTTATTTATTTGGGGACTCCACCTCTTTCTTTATCTCTTTTTAGATCTACATGCACCTTCGTTACTACAGTTCTCCAAATGAACAGAGACACATAGTTCGAATCCTCTTCATTGTCCCCATCTATGCCTTCGACTCCTGGCTCAGCCTCCTTTTCTTCACCAACGAGGAGTATTATGTGTACTTTGACACAGTCCGAGACTGCTACGAAGGTGAGTGGATAGGGGAACACAGTGCATTCTACTGGTACACTTGCATTTTCTGCTGCTGGCTGGATTATATGCTGCCATATTTGGCGTTCATACTGCAGGCCAATATTCACCACAGCGGTGGGACTGAGTGTTTTGTGTTCTAATGTGTCTTTTGACTCCCAGTAGGAATAAGGGTGTGGGAATTTATGTGTTGTGATACCTCAGTGGCAGATGGCCTTTGCAGCGTCTTCATTTACAAAGGTTGCCATCTTTGTTCTCATGTCCCCATGGCCTCTCAGGATTGCAGGGGAGGGGGAAACCTGTTTCCTAGCAACTGTATGAAAACGAGCAAATCCTTGTGAAGACTTTTAAAAGGCATCTCACTTGTGAGCAGATAAATCCTAAGCTTGTTCTTTATCTTACCAGCCTATAATGCAACTGATTTCTCAGGGTATTCATGCAGAATTGAGGAATGAAACAAGCAACAAGTATGCATAAATAAAACATTAAAAATCTGTTAAAGCAACCAGTGTAGGTGGCTGCATTAATTAGGTTTGTTACATATCAGAGCTCACCAGTGGATAGAAAAGAAAGGGACTGGAGACACACCTGTGTGGCACCGGTGCAGCTTTGCATTTAGACCCATGATACTGTGGAATAATACTGTTAATAAACATTAAAATTGTATTCTAACATGATGTTTTGTGTTAGTTATGTAACACATTACATGTGAGTGACAATCCGAGCAAAAAATGTGTGCAGCTTTCTTGTGTAAGATCTGTATTGTCTCTGTGAAGTCTTATGTGACACTATTGCGTGGCAGTGTGACATGACCATGAGCTTTCTTCAGTGTTTGCTTTCTACATCTCCATAGGCATCCCATTATCACACTGATCCATTTCTGCTCCCGGCACTAGAGCATTATAGCTTACAATTACACTTAGGCTTATACATCACCCACAACATTATCCAGTCATTTCTAAGCCTGCTGATGGGGATGACCCACCTTTCTGCCTTGAAATGGCAAGCTCAGCCATTCTGAAACTACATCAGCAAAACAAAACTGTAATTACGAGAGTTAAACACAGTGTTGACAACCAACTGACTGGTGGTCTACCTGTATGCATCAATGTGTTTTTGGAGTAGGCCTGGGTGGTATCAGGTATATACCACGGTATTTAGAAATTCTGAAGTTATGATTTCCAATGCCAATATTAAACTGATACAGAGATGCTTTATTGAGGTGATGTATTGTAGTGCACAGCACATATCACCGAGAGGTCAGTCACTACTTGTGGTACAGGCAGCTGAGCTGAGAAAGATGGCGACTTCGAGTGGTGGGTTTAATTTTACAGGACTAGTAAAAAAGAGAAATCCATGTGCCCCTGTTGGGCGTAAATTGGGTTTAGTCCAGAGAATAAAGGTAAGCCAGCCAACATTAGACACACAGCATTGTAGGCTATATGATATATGATATTGTAAAAATGGGTCTCTTTGTTCCTAAAACCCACTTAAATAGTTTTCACAGATATTCTGGCATTCATTGATGTTTGTTTATTTGGGATTTGAAAACTATGAACTATGAAACTATGCACGCTGATTTTTAATAGCTTACAGTTAATCTCAAGAAAGAAACATTTCACATTGGTGGGGTGTTTACCTTTGCTACTTATGAACAACAGCGATGACAATATATTATATATAAGAACACAGTTGCAAACAGTTCTGCGGTCAGAAGATGTCATGAATCTGAGATGGGTGTTTCTGAAGAACAAATTTAAGAAAAAAGCTGACAAAAATGTTGATGAATGAGTGCCATTCTTAGTAAAACAAACGATAGGTTGGGGGTTTTCCTCATTTACTACTGAACCTCTCTGAAGCCAAAATTAGCTTCAGATTTTCACATACTGAAAGAAAGTTACTGTTGAACCATGATTTGTTCATCCCTGTTATGATGTATAATTTGTGGAAAGGATGGTGCCGTTCGTAAATGTCCTAACAAAGGGGCAAGACTGTTTATCTGATACATCAAGCACTCACTCCAGTTGCAAAATACAAATTGTTTATAGTTGTTTATTGGAAACTGGGAGTGAGTTTACCAATGCCAGTGGTCAGTAAAGTTGTTTTTTGTCTGTGTGACACTCTGCAGCCTTTGTCATCTACAACTTCCTGAGTCTGTGTTATGAGTATCTGGGAGGAGAGAGTGCCATTATGGCTGAGATCAGAGGAAAACCCATCGAGTAAGTTCTGTTTGCTCTCATCTTTCCATTTCATTTTTTTCCCTTGTGTTCTCTTTCTTTCTAGTATAAATATTTACTTGAGTAATTTAATGTTAAAGTAGCTGCTTTACTTTACTACTTAACATTTCTGACCTGTATGAATGTTCACTTTAGGTCAAGCTGTGTGTATGGGACCTGTTGTCTGTGGGGCAAGACGTACTCCATTGGTTTCCTCAGGTTTTGCAAACAGGTACCAATCAAAAGGTCTTATAGTGTTGTGCTATACTGATAAATGTACAAATACTGTAGACTGAGATTGTCATGCCAGCGTTAATGCATGTTTTATCACGTAAACCACAAATTCAATAATGATATTCATTTTAATACAGTACAAAATTTACTTGCAGGGAATTTAAACTTCTTTGAATTACTTACTTAGGAATCTGAACACAGTAACTGTCATGTCTTTTTAATGTGTTTGCCACTGAAAATTGCTTGCTGTCACAAGCGTCATACTTAGTTATGAAATTTTGATAATGGAATTTATGAGTACAACAAACTATAGTAGCATTGCTGCTTTTTATGGAGTGCTGCAGGAATGATGTATTTTTGTAGGCCAACCTGGACATTAGCATCGCTCAAATATGCTAACTTATTTCTTGATTTTTGGACTCACTCCTGCAGCACTCTACTGACCTGGTATTTCTTCAACCATGTTTACTTCCTCTCCTCTAACTCTCTTCCTCTCTCACTCTTGCTTCCTCAGGCAACTCTCCAGTTCTGTGTGGTGAAACCGCTGATGGCAGTGATCACTGTCATTCTTCAGGCCTTTGGGAAATACAGAGATGGAGACTTCAAGTATGTTTCCACAACAACTTACCACACTTTCATTCACAGGATGGTCATCTCCCTGAGCAGTGATTTCTTGAGTTCTGATTTGAGTGTCTGAGCAGGAATGGTTGAACGTACCATGTGAATGCAGAGAATTCACATTTGTAATGAGTGATCAAAAGATTCAAGTCACTAGTTATCTCTTCTGTGTAATTTTCAGGTCATTACAATGGAATCCCTAATGAGAGCCAGAATAAAAAAAAATATCAAGAGTGCTGTGCTATGGTCCAAATCTCCATCTTTTCATGAACTTACAAATTTAATGACCTAAAACTTCATATTTATGTAAAAAATATACTCACCTTTCACAAGAAAGAGCTGCATTCTCTCCAGAACTAAGACACCAAGGCTGGGCTGCATGAACAAGGATTCATTTTTAAACCAGGTTAAATCATGGTTTAACCTTAAAAGTCTGGTGCAACACAGTTTAAACTTTCTTTAAATGAAGAAAGATTGAAGTTAAACCTCTCTTAAAACCTCAGTTTAGTTTGAACTACCCATATTAAATTTATTTATTATTTTATTAAATTTATTACATTTATTTTTTTTGTATATATTATACTTATTTCTGTTACACTAAAAATTTTAACTCCAGTTTAAACAGTGTCAGCTAGCTATCTTTTAACTTTTCCTGCTGAGCAAACAATGTAAGGTTTTCTTGAGAAATACAAGCAACCAAAAGTTAATGGTTCCAGACAGCACTCAAATTTATGTTGTAATTGTATTTATTTAGTTTAATTTGGGTAAGCAAGCATGCCATATTGATTTAATTTAATTTTGGTTAACATCAATTAACTTGGATTTACTAAACAAAATTAGGTTTTATTTGTGCATCAGGGCTCTGCTTACTTTTAAAACTGGGTTGCTCATTTAAACCTGTTTTGCTAAAGTTTAATTATGGCTTATCTTAGATCAAATTAATCTTGTTTGTGCAACCCAGTCTAAAGGGTTTTGAATAAAATTTGCAAACATAAAGTTTCCTCATGCAGCTTCAGGTTGGTGATAAATCAGTTTCACCTCTTTGATGCTCCATTTCAATCATTCCAGTTTCTTTCTTTCTTCACTTAGACATTAGCTGTGTGTGTTATGGCTAAAACACATTCTTTTCTTCTTTTTCTGTCCTCCAGTGTGGCTAGTGGCTACCTATATGTGACCATTATCTACAACATCTCTGTCAGTCTGTCGCTCTACGCTCTCTTCCTCTTCTACTTTGCCACACGTGAACTGCTTGTCCCGTACAACCCCGTGCTCAAGTTCTTCATGGTCAAGTCGGTCATCTTTCTCTCCTTTTGGCAAGGTAAGAATACGACTGTCTGAGCTTGTTGACACACAGACGCATACAAACCCTTTACTCTGAGGCATTATTTTTTTCCTTCACAGTAAGGCAGTGGCTTACTGTCATCACAGTTTAGCTCCTAACTAATCGTGGATGATGCTTGCAGGGGTTATGTGCATGAACACGACCACATAGCAGGTTGATATTGAAACAAACATAATACAGGAAAGAAAACTTATTTTAAATTACATTTTAGTGATCTCAAGTATTTTCATTTGAAATTTTGTAGTAGTTTGAAAGTGGTGTGATTTCTCTGATGCTGAATCACACTGCCAGGAATAAAATCAGGAGAAGAGTTTAAGTTCACATCAGCTTCCATCACCCTTTTGTGGATCATGACTGTTAATATGCAACTTTTGCACTTTCTGTAACAGCTCTTTGTTCGGTTTCTGGATCTCCAGCCACGCTTTCAAAATGCACTCACTTTGTGCCTGTTCTCAGTTTATGATTTCTGTTTTCTCACTCTGTCTCTCTTTGTATGATTCAGGGATGCTGCTGGCCATTCTGGAGAAGTGCGGAGCCATTCCTCAGATCAGCTCAGCTGACTTTTCTGTGGGCGAGGGAACAGTTGCTGCTGGTTACCAAAACTTCATCATCTGCATTGAGATGTTCTTTGCAGCTGTTGCTTTGCGCCATGCCTTTACTTACAAGGTTTACATGGATAAAAGACTGGACTCATATGGTAAGGGAAGTGCATGTGTGTGAATGTTTGCAGGTATGAAGAGACTCGTGTAATTCTGATGGGCTTGAGATTTGAGAAAATAAAGCAAAATGTGTAGAAAAAGAGAAAGAAGGCCTCTATGTTATAGTGTGTTTTGAAATGAGTCTCGATACAGACTGATTTCTGTTGTCTTACAGAACTGAATCTCACTTTGCTCTTCGTGTCCCAGCCTTTTTTACTTTGATTCCTATCTTTGACACTCTCTTACTATATTGAGTCTTTCACTTTTCTTCTGCTTTGTTCTCTATTCCTTCATTTTCATCTTGACTTTCTTGTGTTCCTTTTCTCTCCTTGTCTTCCCCTGTCTCCTTTCTTCTTTTCTCTTTGCTGTGCTGCACTAAAGGCTCATTTCCAATCTATGGACAGTACGGTAGGTCTGATGTTAGCTGTGTTTCGTCTGTATCTACAACCGTTCTCTGTGTTTACTCCCATTATAGTGCTGTTTGATTGCTTTTTTGTGTTTGATTGTGGTTTAATGTCCATTGTTTTATCATTTTCAGTTCAGAAATATTTTACTTTCTGCATTTAAAATCATGGCTGCAAGTGAACATATTGTCTTTTTATTTCTCCTGGCACAAATTTGTTTAGTCTATGGCCTTGTTCAGACTGTCAGCCCAAATCCATTTTCTGGCATGCACAGATTGATTTGAATGAGTCTTGACAGCAAAAAAACACATGAAATGTGATTTTTGCTAATTGGATGTAAGCCCCATTTGAGGTGTTTGAAATTCAGTTCCAATTGGATTTCTACAGATTTGTCTTAGTCCAGCCTCCCAGGCAAAGTGTCTTCTGTGTCCCTTGCAAGGCGACACACAACGACACCGTCAAATCCAGAGTGATAGAACTGCATCAGATTTGACAGAGCAAGTTGCTTGGAGAGCCAGACTGGATCCCTGGAAAGCCACATCACCAGCATACAAAGTTAATGACACCTACGTCATTACCAGAGTAACCCATGCAGATAGGTTGGTGATGTCTGGACACACCAATCCAATCTGGCCATGTGCAGACTGTATGTCTTAAAAATCTGATTTGAGAAAGAAGTCTGATTTGCTCCAGTCTGATCAAAACCTAAGTTCCTTTTTATCTCTCTCTACCAACAGAAGAACAGTTTATTTATTCCATCCTGCTGATTAAATGTAGCAAAATTTTATATTTTCGTTCCTGTATTGTGATGTGTCTTTCTTATTAATACTTCAACGATCCCACCCCACCTCCAGGTCGCTGTGCCCCAATGAAGAGCATCTCCAGCAGCTTGAAGGAGACCATGAATCCAGGGGACATGGTCCAGGATGCCATCCACAACTTCTCCCCAGCTTATCAGCAGTACACCCAGCAGTCCACACTGGAGCGAAGCGGGGGGCCACCCCTCTCCCGCAGCCACAGTAACCTCAGCACCCGCGGGGACAACGAAAAGACTCTGCTGCTCAGCTCTGACGATGAGTTCTGAGAACGAAACACACACTCTGAGGCTCACTTTACCCCTGTAGCCCATACTGAATTTCTGTCAGCTATCAGATCTTTTGTTGCTACCTAAACATGGAAGATCAGGTTGCGTTTTCTTCTTTTTTTCACATTTAGACAACAGTGAAAAGATCTGATTCATGTCAGACTTATGGAAGGGACTGAGTGTCTTTACGAGGAGAACGAGGGAATAATTGGTACAGTAGGAAAAGAGGGAGCGAGAAGAGGATGGAAACATTACAAATGTAGTTGGGGAAAAGAGGAATCGGAACTTTAGACATTTGGTTTATTAACTGGTCAAGTTGTCATTGTGTGGATGTTTTAGAGGCCATTACTGACAGAAATACCACATTTATATTCATCCATTGAATATAGATTGGTACAAATAACCATGCCTGCTATGCTGCACTTTAAACACCAAGCAAAAAAAATATGTCAGTTACAAGGTGTATCCTAGAGCAAATAAGTGCCATCTTCATCTCAAACACATGGCCTCCGTCATCTTTTCGTTTTTATATTGATTCTCAGTACAGACTCCTCCTCACCCCTCTGCCAACTCTGCCTCTTAACAAAACATTGCCAAATAGAGGGAGCAGCACTCTGTGCTCCACTTAACAAGACACGCTGTCTTAAGATTTAGAATTGATTTCTAGTCAAAAAAAAAAAACTAAGGAGCCTTTGAATTGTTGGGCTTCTTTTTAATATATAAGAATTTAATCACAAATATTTTTTTTATTTAAATGTTGTATGACTTTGAAGGTATAACTCTTTTAAAGACTAGTTTGTTGGAAAATTGTTATTCCAGAAATGTTCTAAATATTCTGTGTTTGTTTTCATTTTGTTGTGGGTTCATATGAACAAGTGACTCAAAAGATTAACTGTATGAGTCCAGCTGTCGGCCTGACTCGGGCTCCTTGTGCAACGTTACTGTTTGTGGAACACTGAGGGAACAGCTGTAGGAGAGATTTGTGTGTGGGAAGAGAGACTGACGGAAGGACAACACCCACACAGATTACAGATTACTGAAGAAGCAACACTTCCCTGCAGAGCGGGCCCAGCTATGATGTGCTGTGGATTGTAATCCCATAATTAAGGGCATTACACGTAGCGCAGAACAGGCCTGCCTGTGCTGGTATTGTTTATAATGGCCTCAACACTATAGTAGTGAGTGAGGAGTGCAAACAAGGCTTTAAATCTGACTGGACTCAGACCTGATAAAAGGAATTATTTGGCATTAAAAGTTGGTGTAAAATGATAGAAAGTTCAAACACTGTTGGAAAATATGTAATGGATAATGTACAGTGAGCAGGTCATTATTGTGAAATAAACCCTGACAGGGTGATGCAGCTTTCTTTCACAATACTGACCTGCTCACTGTGCATAATCTATCGTATGACATAGTTACTTACCCAAAAATCAATAATTTAATACAAAATATCAATTTTAGAATGATTTATGAATTTAATAAGGAGTTTATTGCTCCTCCAGATTCTACGATCAGAACTGTGTCTCTAGCAGTGGTCTGTTCTTCATATCAACGGTCTGCTATACAGAAATAACAAATAAAATGCTGTAATTGATCAACCAGAAGCGAGTATTTGTCCTGCATCACCCTGTGAGGGTTTATTTTGCAATAATGACCTGCTCATTGTACGTTATCCCTTACTTATTACAGGGCTTTATTCTCTATAGCAGACTGTTGCTATGAAGAACGGATTGATGCTGTGGGTGCAGTTCACATTGTAGACTGTGGAGGAGCAATAAATAATTTTTACATTAATATTTTGTGTCAGATTATAGAGCTTTTTTGGTATATAACTGTGTGATAACTAGGATAATGTACAGTGAGCAGGTCATTATTGTGAAATAAACCCCTTCAGGATGAGTTTATTTCACAATATTGACCTGCTCATTTTAGTTTATCCCTTACATAGCACACTATACCATAAGACTGTGATGCATGGTAGAAAAAAACTTCAAGTGAGTCAAAATCTTCTGGCCAGCCTTTCATCCTCTGGTTCCTGCTGTCTTTTTCATAAAAACATAGGAATTGTTTTTAATTGCTCATACATTGTCAGTCGATGTTAAATATGCGTTGAAGCAGAGCCAGTATAGAAGTTGCTTGTGGTCGTGATCGTAAATGTGTAAGGGCCGGAGCACAGCAGCATAGAAGCTGAGTAGATCCTTTTGACAGGTGACGTTAGGCCCAGTGCTGCCTCTAAATGTGCGATCATCATTTTCCTCTTGTGGAGAGATTTTATAGACTGACCCAAGCCTATTGACTGCAGGTTAACAAACAGTACAATACATGTGAGTACAGAATGTAGTCAGGACAAAGAAAGCAAAAGAGCACAGTCAACCTCCTAATGAGAAAACCATGTTCAGTTAGCAGAATAATCAAAGTGTTTGTTGAATTGCTGCAAAGTTGGTTTCCAGCTGTGACTGCTAACACATATCCCTACTGACCACCTCCTACACACACACATCTCTTTTGTAACCGTCTTTTCACAGAACCGGCAGTGCTTCAGTTAAAGGCAAGGTTGGGTGAATTTGTCTTATTAATGCAACATTAACTTAGTGGTATTTAAAAAGTGAAATTCACTGCCTTATACTCAAGCTATAAGCTATACTCAAGACTCAAGCATCTTGATTCGAAACACTTTCAAATGATATGTTTTGATACTGTGTGATTTAAAAGCTGGATGTTAATCACAAAGCTGAATATATTAAACGAGGAAATATTATACCAGAAAGGAAAGAATGTTGTAAATAGAGTTAAACTAGGCACTGCAAAACATTCATGATGATGACTGTAATGGCATTGCTTGGTATAGTGCTTTAGTTTAATATTTTAATTTTCATATATTCTCTGATTTTATTTCTGTTGTATACTTTTTAATTTGTATATTGGTAATATTATCTCATGTTTTGATGATATATTGGTTACTATTGGTGTTGAAAAGGAAATAAAAGACAAATGCAACCAAGACATTTCTGCCAGGTTTGTGTAAGCTTGTAGACACCATCATTACAACAGTATGCCATGTTGTGTGACACTGAGCATAGATCAACATTTATGAAATACATGCAAAAATAGCTGGGATCATCCACAGAAATAGAAACCCCTGTAGTCGACTGTGGCACAGCGTAGCTAACTGCATTTAATCATCCTTGCTTGTGACCTTATGAGCCATTCAAGGATGCCACTGTCATGCTTAATCATTATACTGTATTATCAGCTGTTGCAATTAACCTGTTTACCTGTGGAGTAGTCCAAAAAGGTGTGGAACGTGTTGCAGCCATCAAATTCAGAATGAGTATATATTTATAAATAACAATAGTTTGTAGGTGTGAACATAATATATCTTGTTTTTGTACTGTATTCGAAAATATTATTGCAAATCATTGCATTCTGTTTTTATTTACGTTTTACACAGGGTCCCAACTTTTTTTTGGAAATTGGCTGGTAGAAGAGTAAGAGTAATTGGACCAAAGTGACATTTTTACACGTTTACATTTTCCGAGCAGTAGTTGCAAACTTAGCAATGCGCTCGTTCGGAGGAAATGTTCGTTAGTTGGTAATTTAGAAAGCTGAAGTGCTCCTAATGATTTCAAGCCAATGAATGGAAAGCGTGGAAATGACGCATTCTATGGACGTGTACCATTAGACCATGAGAACGTCAGTCATACGTTCGGGGCGGGGCTTCCCCAGGAGCTAGCCAGTCACAGCAGCTTCCGTTCGCCGGCTGAGCGCTATGCTAAGAACAACAACAACAACATAGCGCTTCTTGCTGCAACTTGTTATTTTGTCAGTCGAACTTATTCAGCTGAACTGATATTTGACTTTTCACAAACGTGTAAGGAAGTGACAGTTTCTTCACCCAGTCAACGTTCCGAGATAACGTCAGCATTTGGCTGAAACAGACGGAGCGTTGGACACAGACACGGTGTTTGAAGCAAGGCCCGAGATACGGTGACGATAAGCAAAAGCTAGGAAACCTCTCCGAGACGAGGGCCCATTGATTAAAGGAAGCGTAAAATAGCTGCTTCACCGCTCACAGGACAACGTGTGTCCACAAAATGAGAGGTTCGTACGGAGACAGAGACAGAGGACCGTGGGCGTGACAGAGGGTAAGCAGCTAATTAGTTAGCATACCAGCTAATGTTAGCCTAAACCGTCATTCTGACCGTAGTTATCGTTGAAAAGAGCTCTGGTGCATTTATTGCGACTAATAGTCACAATAAACATTTATGTGTGTACATATGTGTGTGTGTGGTCATTTTGTAGCAGCCCTCGGTTTGGGTCCAGCAGAGGGGGCCCACCACCGGGCAGAAAGTTTGGGAACCCCGGGGACCGTCTACGAAAGAAGAGATGGGACCTGGATGAACTTCCTAAATTTGAGAAGAACTTTTATACTGAGCATCCGGAAGTGCAGCGAATGAGCCAGGTATAAATGAAATACTAAAGTCTTATTGGCTGATCCTCATGTTAACCCAGTGCTTCTCAATCCTGGTCCTCAGGCCCCCCTGCCCTGCATGTTTAAGGTGTTTCCCTGCTCCAACACACCTGATTCAAATGATCAGCTCATCATCAAGCCTCCACAGAAGCCTGATAATGAGCTGATCATTTGAATCAGATGTGTTGTAGCAGGGAAACATCTAAAACATGCAGGGCAGGGGGGCCTGAGGACCAGGATTGAGAAACACTGTGTTAACCGGTTTTTGTGTGAAAAGAAAGACTGCACAGTGATGATGCACGACATATATCTAATAGGAAAGGTGTAGTATTATGTTTTGAAGCCAATAATTAGAGCCGGTGTTTGAAGTTAAATTGCTTTGATTGACTTAGCAGAATGTGTATGCAGTTAATTTGAATTATTAGGCAAAAATCTCTGTTAAAGCCAAAGTATGTTTGTATAGCTTTTTGATGTACTTTACTGACAAAGAATAAATGAACATTTGAAGAGTCCGAGCTGTTTTTGTTGTCACTGACATGATTTCAGTTACTGATCAGTCAGTCAGAGTTGTAGAATATTAAACCATCCATCTTTGCTCACTACATCTTTGCCTTTTTTGTCCTTGGGGGTGCAAAAACTATAGGTTATGTGAATATCTTTTTAAAATACAAAAATGCAAAACAATTTCTTATCTGTTTCAACAATGAGAGGCATGTAACTGTTGGTTAGTGATACTGGAATAACATGTATCCCTATACTTTAGGCTGGTGTTCAGTCTGTGCTGGTTTCACACTCTTGTTGTCTTTTCCTTTCAGTATGATGTTGAAGAGTATCGCAGGAAGAAAGAAATCACTGTTCGAGGCTCAGGCTGTCCAAAGCCCATCACCAACTTCCATCAAGCCCAGTATCCCCGTAAGCAAAGCGGTAGAACTACATAATAATGACAAATACTAGACTAAATCTGTTACTACAGAAATATCCCGAGTATTTTTTCTCCCTCTCCATCCAGAATATGTAATGGATGTCCTGATGCAGCAGAATTTCAAGGAGCCCACAGCCATTCAGGCACAAGGTTTCCCCCTGGCCCTCAGTGGTAGAGACATGGTGGGCATTGCTCAAACTGGCTCTGGGAAGACCTTATCGGTAAGACGCATGTCTTCCTCTCCTCCTTTACTTTCAAAGATGAATGCATACTGATGAGGGATACAGGTAATCCCCTGACCTATCCCCCTTTTCTTTCTGCAGTATCTTCTGCCTGCCATTGTGCACATCAATCATCAGCCCTACTTGGAGCGTGGAGACGGACCCATTGTACGTGACGAGAAAAGGAACACACTTATCACTGACTAGTCTGCTTTGAGATATCAGGGTTTAAACAAAGATATTAAAAGCAATCTTAACACAACACTCAAGTGTCCAAAACATCAAACAGTCGATTGTTATTGTGTTATTTGTGTGTTCTGCAGTGTTTGGTTCTGGCCCCCACAAGAGAACTGGCGCAGCAGGTCCAGCAGGTGGCATACGACTATGGAAAGTCATCCCGCATCAAAAGCACTTGTGTGTACGGTGGTGCTCCTAAGGGACCTCAGATCCGAGACCTAGAGAGAGGTGAGGGATATTTACTGTTTGGACTAATGTTGTTTTATGTGGGGTGTCACAATTTCAAAATTAAATAAAAAATCTTTCAAAATGAGCTTTCAATTTTAAGAATGGAATCAAAAGAGAGAATCAGCGATTCTCCCAGTGTTTTTTTTTGTTGTTTGTTTGTTTGTTTGTTTTGTTTTCTCCAATCCTGCTAACCTGTGGCATCCGGCGCATGGATAAAGAAAAAAATGACACTTCAGAGATGACACCATATAGTTTAGCATCTGTTGTGACACCTTGATACCCTATAGGCTGTTCTTTTTTTTTTTTTTTTTTTTTTTTTTTTTTTAATATGACTGACAGCTGTCAGGACATAAAACCAATGATCTGTTGATTTTTACAAACCAAGACTCAATAATCTAACAGTGGCATAGCTGTGAGTGCAAAATACAAATATGTTTAAATAGAAAAATCAAATGGAATCGTGATCTTAAAATCAAAAGTCATATTGAATCATGGATTTGGAGAATCGTGACACCCCTAGTTTTCTATACATTACTAATTGATAATTAATTTGTTTTTAATGTCCGAGTCATGTGAAGAATTGTTTCCCATTCAAATCCAACTTGGATTAGTCTCTAATTATTATTGTGTGAGTTGAATCAAAAATACTAAATTTGTCTCTTAGGTGTTGAGATCTGCATCGCCACTCCGGGTCGTCTGATTGACTTTCTTGAGGCTGGAAAGACCAACCTGCGACGCTGCACATATTTAGTTCTGGATGAAGCAGACCGCATGCTGGACATGGGTTTCGAACCACAGATTCGCAAGATTGTGGACCAGATCAGGGTAAAGCTAATTCATTTATATATATTTTTGTAGAAAATAGCTTAGCATTGTGTTTTTGTTAAATTAAGCAGCCATTTCAATGATTGCAATTACTTGTTTTTCTTTATTTGGTGTGATCTCTGCCCAGCCCGACAGACAGACCCTGATGTGGAGCGCTACCTGGCCTAAAGAGGTTCGCCAGCTGGCAGAGGACTTCCTAAAAGACTATGTCCAGATCAATGTTGGAGCACTGGAACTCAGCGCCAATCACAACATCCTTCAGATAGTTGATGTCTGTATGGAAAGTGAGAAGGACCACAAGTAAGAGGCTCCATGGATGCATATTTTTCTTGTCCTGCTTTGGTTTATTACCGGTTGTTTGATTTGTATTGTTTTGGATGCTTTTTCTTTTTGACATTCTTTTCTTTATTTCTCTTGCTTTCTACTCTTTTCTGTATCTCATCCCTGCAACTTAAATTCACAATTGTGGCCTTTGTATTTTTAAAGTAAAATCTGTGAGGTATTTATATAGTCCATACATGTAAAACTTGAAAATACATGTAAATATTCAGTATCTGTTAAGTAATATGTGTTTTCTTTCCTTAGGTTGATCCAGCTGATGGAGGAGATTATGGCTGAGAAAGAGAACAAGACCATCATATTTGTGGAGACCAAGAAACGATGTGACGATCTCACACGCAGGATGAGACGTGACGGGTGAGGACATGTATCTGATGTGAATACACTCCTGCACACACTAAAAGAAGACTTTTGCGCAACTTATCCGGCCCCATTGATTGATTTTGTTCTATACAGTTTGGTCTGTGCTATTTTATGCATTTTATATGGTGCAAGATTTGTGGGATCGAGGAGTGCATTTCCAAGTTTCAGTGGATAGTAAAAAAAAAACAAAACAACTCATAGTGATATTGATTGTCATTTGACAGGTGGCCAGCGATGTGTATTCATGGTGACAAGAGCCAGCCAGAGAGAGACTGGGTGTTATCAGGTACAACAAAAACAGTGACTAGTAAAACAGTGACATATATAAGTTTTTCTTTTTTTTTGTTGTTGTCTCTTTGAAGATGTTCAGCTTTTAATGTCTATTCTTTTGTCTCACGTTGCAGAGTTTCGTAGCGGCAAAGCTCCCATCCTTATCGCTACTGATGTGGCTTCGCGTGGTTTGGGTATGTCCTGTGTGCTCAAGTGCAAAGCTAATCGTGTCCTCAGTATAAGCACACACACACGCACCCATACACAAGATATTTGACCATTTAATGTGTAGAATAATATCAATAGTATAATGACGTAATAACAACAGCAATGGTCATTCTATAATGATCAGACTCTTCACTGCATGTCCAGTTACAGTAGATTTAGGATCAAAAGTCAACGACAGACACGTACAGATTTGCAGTGTATGATGCTTCTCAGATAAGATGTGTATCTAAGAAGTATATCATATTTGAAACAGGGTTTCCTGTGAAGATTTAGGCCACTTTGCTCTATTGAATAACACAGAAAGGCACTGAACATAGGAATGATGTTGAATAAAGTGTGACAATGTAAGGGGTGAGGCTCGTGAAGCAACCCCTTACAGGATGGCAATCAACCTTTAACCTAATTCTATGTTCATTTGTTTTCTTTTCATTTTGTTTTTGTTTGTTGTTTCCAAGTCTCTCCTCCGGCAACTAGAAGCACACAGGCCCTCGGGAGCCTGCAGCCGGACCTAGGCATGACAAATCGAAAGCTGACTTGGGGAGAGAGACGGCCTGATTAATCAGTCCCACACAGCCATCTCCACTGAAAACCTAGAACAGAGCCCACAAACAAAACTCTCCCCCCTTCCAGGACACTGGCTGCCTGGGCGACAGGTGTGGGGGGAGGGGCATGAGCGCGGGGTGCTGCTGGGCTTCCAAATTTGATCGTAGGGTCGGGGGCGGCTGTCAGGTGAGAGGGCGAAGAGGGGGGTATGGAGGAGGGTGGGCTCCCCACGGCCATGCCATCATCACAGTGACGCACCACACCATTTGCTGATTAAATTAACTCAGAGACTTTTTAACAAAGTATTTATTCTGATGGGATTAAGAAAACTTTCCTGCACAGTCCTTGAGGAGAAACATTTCCATTCCCAACAACAAACGGCAAAATTTTAGCCTAAATTGGTCGTACAGATTGATCGATGGTAGTTTTGTGAAGCTGAGAAACAGTGGTGCGTCACAAGAAGACAGAGAAAGAGACACCTGCCAGGAAGTGAGGGTGGAAAGCAGCCAAAGCCGGGCATGGACGGCTATGCTGGAGGCTCCCCTCTGAACTGCCCCCTGATGCCAGCCCCTGACACCCCCCACCACTGGCTGTTGCCGGCCGGCCTCTCCCTCTGCGGACGTCATGTCTGGTCCTGGCTGGCAGGAGTCCTGGCCTGGAGGAGCCACCTCTCTATAATCGATTTCCCTGCCTTTCTGTCCTTTCTTTCACTTTGACTCATTTTCTCTTCCTTCCTCATGCACCACCTCTCTTTTTCCTGCTCTGACCTTCTCTCCCTCTGTCACTCATTTCTTAAATGTTTCCATCCTCCTTTGTTTCATTAATCTTTCTTCTCTCTTACCCCTCTCCCTCCTATCTTTATTTCCGTTCATCTTGTTTTCTTTAAGCCATTTCCAACCCCTGTCCTTTTTGTCCCTGTGCCCCCTATCTCCTGTCCTGCTTTCAACTTCCAGTTGTTTTAACACTTTTTTTCTGTGTATATACATCATACATGACCACTAGTCAGATCCATAAATAACCCACCAGCTCTTGACGGCTTGCTAGATCTCTCCATAAGGACTAGCACAAACTGTCGAGACTAAAATTCGCTGGCCGAGCCCACTCTCAGATCCCTCTTACAGAATACATCCACACCTCCTCCCCTTAGTGTCTGTTTCTTGTTACTACCCTAAAAAGCTGGGCTCATTGGTATCACTGCCATTGGAAGTGAACTGGAACAAGCCACACCAATCAAAGAAAATCTACCACTTCAACTGCACCACATCACAATAAGAAGTTACTTGTTAGTCACCCATTAATCTGAGAGTTCTTACAAGTTTCAACTCTTGTTTTAACTTACTGAATCTCAAAATTACCACAGACTACAAAACTAACCATGATAGAAGTAGAGAAGAGTGATAGAAACGGACTGCAGGCGCTGCGCCGTTTGATTGTTATTACAAGTATCTGACAACATTATGGAAAGGATCGCTACAGTGAGGGACCTTCTTTCAAAGATTAAGATGAGTTTTATTTAACCAGAGCAGTTGTTTTATTAATTTTATTGTCATCGTCGTCGGCTTCATTTAGACTCGACAGAACCAAAATTAATCTCACCAAAAACATCTCGGTTCTTCTTTCTACTGTTCCAACAATCACCAGCTCTGGTTTGGTCAAAATAAACCCTGAATTCGTGGCGGGAAGGAGTGTAGAGCAAGCAACTTAAATTTAGGAGGATGCACACTTTAACTTTCTCTGACGGCGTGGAAGTCTCATGCTTTCACATTGTAGATGATGAAGAAACACTGCTAAAACATACTCATGTAGGCTAATAAAGGAATTTAGTGCGGCGCACTGAACTGAAAGAAAGAACAAATTGTTGATTATTGAATGGCCAAATCTAAATCAACTGAAAAAAAAAATAGTGGGGGACAGCCCTATAAATAGTTCACATGAGAGAATCCAGTTAATGCCTTTCCGTTACTTTGTGCTAAGAACCGCATAAACCCAGCAGTGACGTCTCCGGGTCGTAAAAAGGCTGGATGACGTGAAGAGACACAGATAAGACTAGGCTAGGACCGCATCCCAGCACAGTCCAGCTGGAGCTCTGGCCCAGTTTCCAGCTTTGGGAGTGTTGTGGAGGAGGGGCGAGGTAGGAGAAGGGACTGCTTTTGTCCTGTGCGCTCTCCTCCTACCCCTGCAGACCTCCCAGGACTGGTGGTGGGTAAGGGGGGGCAGAGGGGTATCTTTGTAAGCCACCACTAAATCTCTGATACAGGGTAAGTACTGTACCTCAACCCCGTACCCCTTCCCCATTTTTTCCTCCACCAGCCTTCATCATTTTGCTTCCAAAACAAGACTTGTTTTTGCCTCTAATCAGCAGTGTTTTCTGAGCCCTTTGTCAACTGTAATGAGAAACAGACTTCTGATAACAGATTTTTTTTTCCTAAAAGAAATTAACTTGATCTCATTTGATTTTATACTTAAATCATTACTCAGCAATGCAATCCATTTAGCTGCTGAATCTGTTTTTTATACAAGGATCACCTGATAGGGATAATTTTAGGGTCATTTGTCTCCTAAAATTTGTTTTTCCCTTTGTAAGTTTCACTTAATGTTGTGCAAATTATTCAGCAAACCACTAACTTTCATCACTTAATTCAGATCTGTAGCTTTGGCTGCACTTAACTTATTTGCATGTGTGCAAATACTTTATTATTACTATACTAGATTATTGAGCTCTTTTTTTGTAATTGGCATGGTAAGTAAATTCATTTTCTAATTGTGTACAAATAGTTGACAGTTTAACAGGTAAGTGATGGGTGTCTCACAGGTATTGTCTGTCTGAATGTTCCCAGTTCCAGAAGCACAAAACTTAAAATTCATGAATGGTGTAGATTGATTGATTCATTTGTCAACCAGTGTTGGTTTTGTTCTGACTCAGTTTTTATCTTTTCCGCCCCTGTAACTGATCCTGACACACGACCCATAATCCAACCCTACCACCGCCTCAAATGTCAAGATGTGGAGGATGTCAAGTTTGTTATCAACTATGACTATCCCAACTCATCGGAGGACTACATCCATCGCATCGGTCGTACGGCCCGCAGCACCAACAAAGGCACTGCCTACACCTTCTTCACTCCAGGGAACCTCCGCCAGGCCCGCGAGCTGATCCGGGTGCTGGAGGAGGCCCGACAGGCAATCAATCCCAAACTGCTGCAGCTGGTTGACACTGGACGTGGAGGAGGCGGAGGAGGTGAGGGAATCCGTTTTGACTTTGTAAAGAGATGATCTGGTTTTTCGGAATCCTAGCATTTGTCTGACTTCGTGTCTCTAGCATGAGCATGTTGTGAAAGAAGAGATCAAACCGCCTGACTTAACATGAAATACACTTGACTGTGTTTGAATGTGGTTAAAATGTTAAGCCCAATACAGTATAAAGACAAGTTATGTAATGTTTAAATTGATATATGTTATTGTTTTTCTGTAAATATACTCTCATTCTGAATTGGATGCCTGCAACACATTTCCAAAAAGTTGGGACAGGGGCACCAAATCACTGGGAAAGTTGTTGAGCGCTCAAAAAAACACCTGTTTGAACATTTGACAGGTAAACAGGTTAATGGGTAACAGGTGATAGTATCATGATCAGATATTAAAGCGGCATCCTCAAAAGGCTCAGTCTCTCACAGCATGGATGGGGTGATGTTCATCACTCTGAGTTTTGTAATCATTGGCCATAAACAAACTTTGTAGTGTGATGGGCCAACCTTGCAGTTTGATGGTAATTTGTCCTCCCTCTCGACTAATTTATCCTTTACTTCCAGGTGGGCGTCCCCGTTTCCGTGGTGGCTCCAATTCCAACAATCCCAACCTGATGTACCAGGACGAGTGTGACAGGCGAATGCGTTCTGTGGGTGGGGGCAGTGGCGCCAAGGACGGCCGTGGCAGCAGCAGCAGCTACAGCCGTGACAGCCGAGATAACCGCGGTGGAAGCGGCCGGGACGGGGAGCGTTCCTCCACGTCTTCTTCCTCTTACAGAGATCGCAGTAGCAGGGACGGAGGACGCAGCTATGGCTCCAGCTCCAACTCATACAGCCAGTACCAGAATAACAACAACACAGCAGCAGCAGCAGTCAGTACAGCGGCTCCAGGGCCAGCTCTGGGTCAGGGGGAGGTGGAGTGGGGCAGACCCAACCGCCCGCATCTGGTCCCCAGCCACTAATGGCCCAGCAGTTCAACCCTCCCCAGCCCATGATGGGCCTGATGGGACACTCGCCGTTCCAGTTTGCTCCTCCGTCAGGCAGAAAGTAATGTGATCTATGCATCAGTCTCACACACACACACACACACCACACAGCACAACACACACTGTACACAGTCTCAACATTAGTGAGACATGATGATTCTGCAGGGGTTTGGTCCCTGCCAGTTGCCCACCGAGCTTGTTTGGGTCACAGCACGAGTGCATTGTGCTTTTAGAATTCTTCATTTCTGCAAGATTTGGACTGGTTTCCAGCTTGTTTTTTTTAAATGGTCAGTTCTTATTGACTTTTTCGTTAGTCAAATG
Organism: Lutjanus argentimaculatus; assembly: GCA_034769285.1. NCBI lineage: Eukaryota > Metazoa > Chordata > Actinopteri > Lutjaniformes > Lutjanidae > Lutjanus > Lutjanus argentimaculatus. The sequence continues at coordinate 10,279,221 of JAWZSL010000024.1, read as the reverse complement.
AATCAGCATTCATTGTTTAGTTTGACAGAAAGTTGAAAAAAAACTTTTTGTACAAATGTGCTGCTTTTGTATTGTGATCCTCTGTGAGCTGCTGCAGAGGATTTAGAGTATCTGCTTTTCCCTTTAGGTGTGTCAAAAGGTAGGTGCTGAAGTACATTTTTTGTATATAACATTTATGTTTCTGTTATAGGGTCAATATCTATATTTTTGTGTTTGAACTGACTAAAGAAGAAAATCTTGTATCTTGCGCTAAACGGGGGGTAAAACATTGTTTTTCTATAAAGTTTTGTTCTTTCTTCAGAATATCTTTGAATGTTTGATTTCATGACATAGATTATTTTAGGCCTTATAGAGGCAACTGTGCAGGGGCATTGTGTGGCCGTGGCAGCAGTTAAAGTCACATGCATGTAAAAGAACATTTCTTTCTTTCTTGTGTTTACTGACAAATCTTGAGACCCACTGTAGCTTACCGTATTCAGCAGTGTGGTCAAGTCTTTGCAGATTTTCCTAGCAAATAGCAATTCCCTTTTTACAGTTTGTTTAATAAAGCTCTTCAATGTATCACTGTGTACTGTTTGAATCATTGACACTAAAATCGTGGAGGTGAATATTAGCTTGAGGGGGAGTTTTCATGTGGTGAAAATGAAGTCATCCGCAACACAAATGAACGTGCCCATCAGGTCACCAAGAAAAAAAAACTTTATTACCCATTAGGAATATTTTACCAGTGTTATGCTCTTGCACATTGCACAAGTCAAATGTACATAACAGAACTGCCATCATTGGTATTTACAGAGCAGTCGTATTGGAGATGAGTGCAGTGGAATGTGATCGAGAGCCTGTGGGGAGGAGGAAGTGTTCAGCATGGCAAGACATGCATTGCAGACCGTAGAAACAAGTTGGACATGTTTGAGACAGACACTGTGCCAAGGGCACCCTGGGTGCAGCTCAGTTTGCATGTGCTCAAGTTTTTGATATTCATTTTTAATCAATAAATGCTGAAATTAAAACAAGCTACAGAAAGGATTTTTCAAAACGAACTTATACCCTACTGAAAATGCTATGAATATATTAAGAATTTAAAGTTATAATGTAGCTGATCTGCATCTCAAACTGCAGATCTAATATGACCGACATGTAACAGATGAGTTAAACAAATCCATCCAAATGCACTAGAATTTAAATGTTAGAACTGCAAAATAGGCACATATGGCAGATACACAAGTAATGTTATACTAAAATTCTGTTCTTTTACAGAAGATGGAGAAAAGACAGGAAAACGGTACGATCAGAAAACCATTCTCTGTGCAAATCAAAAAGTGGACTCAGTCATGAAAGAAATTAATAAGTGATATTCATCCATCACACACTGGACACCACAAAAAGTTGATTAAATATAGCTTCCTCTTGCAAACTAAGATGAGCTGCATCTATGTAATGCTTATGCCCTTTCTCTGTTGGTGTGCTGGATTTTGCAAGCATTGTGTCCCATGTTGGCAGAGCATGCAGAGGTGAAGGTAAATGCAACCGATAATAGATTTAAACTGACTTTGGGTGAAAAGAAAAATCGAGCACACCAAATGAACTAATATGCACACATCTGATGTTGTTTTCTTCCTTCATAGCACTGTCTGTTAAAAACAAGATGAGAATGACTGCAACAGCTTTGGGAGAAGAAGTTGCAGGTTTGTTTTAAAGCAGCCACATAAAGCAGACTAGACCTAAACACACGTGACTCATTTAAAGCAAAGCATACACACATTACACTGACTGAGCATGAACGTAATCCGAGGAAAGCAATCAATACCAATCAAAGAAAGTACAATGTGATTATCAAAGGAAAACAGGCTTATGCAGCGTGTCGAGTCGGAGTCGGTTTAGGGAGGAAGCAGAGTCTGAAAGCAGAGAGTCTGTCATGTTGTGGTGGTGTTTAAATGCTATAGGTTCCCCCATGTCTCCGGAGGGGGAAACTGTTCTAGACTGCCGCTCTCACTGTGCTCTTGCTCTCCCATGGCGAAGGTCAATGTGTACTGCAGCTGTACTTTCTCCTAAAAAAATAAACACCACACACACACACAATAAACTGTCACTTTGTTAAGTACAAAGCAGGATTATTATTATAACTCAATGACAGGATAACCAAAAGAGTAAATGGTGGAGAAACATACATGATCATGTGTATTACTGCAGGAAATTACATTACATTTTTTTAAAACTACTATCATCATGCATGCATTGTTTTGAACTAAAGCAGAGGCTAGTGGTAGTAAAATGCAAACAGTGAATTGCAACTTGTTAATCAAAACTATTCTATTAGAATCCAAAATTAATATAATAAAGACGCCAGCTGGACCTACATGAGTGTTTTGTCCAGCCTCCTGTCATTTTGGTGGCCCCAGAGCAAAGTAAGTTGAGTATTCCTGCCAGACTGTATATGAACATGGACAAAGGGTCTCCACTTTCTGCTACTGCACAAAAATGATACCAAAATATCCTGGAGATGAGCGTTGCCATGTTTTAACTGTGACGTCATTTGGAGGCAGAGTCTGTGCGGTAGTGATCAGGGTTGGAGTCGAGTTGGCTGAGCTCAGCTGTCATTCGTGATGTGAATACCCCTTTTTATGGCATCAAATAACTAATAAAAACAAACTGATAAAAAAAAAACACTTAAACAGCAGTGTGACTATCTAAAATGATAGAAAAAAATAATCTGATGCTGTGCTTAGATGTTTTAGTTTGGTCCATGTCCCCTCTGCTAAGATGGAGGGGGCGGGTTTTATGACCTGTACTGTAGCGAGCCATTCTGGGCTACACAGATGTTTTGACTTCACTTTTAGGGAGCTGTCAAGTTGTCCATCTTTATATACTGTATGCCAGTGGTTTAGACACAAGAGACAAATAAAAGATTTATTTTAAAAGGGACCCTCCTAATATCTGGACAGTTTTAACACCTTGGCTTACCTTGTTTGGGTTTGCCAGCAACAGGATCTGTGTGACCGCAGCAGGAGGAAGGATGGGGTTGAAAGCCGGGAGCTCTGTTCCTGATGGGGGCTGCAGCTTCACTGCCATAGACTGCAGTTGATACATAAAAACAAACAATGTTATTTATTTTCTGACACAGAAAAACCAGTTGCGGTGGTTTACAAATGTCTTTACAAGTTGACCCTTGCTTGTTTGTACACTGTTACTGAGAGTGACCTCATCAACTTGTCACTGCTGACCTTTGGAGCCGTGGTCTTAAAGTCAATGTTGGTGACAGGGACGGGAGCGGACGACAACATGGAGATGATCACCACCAACACATCGGACGAGACGGAGGCGAGTCACGAGCAAAGTGAAAGAGAACCCGCAGACTGTGTCCATCAAACACAGTCACAGGTAACAGACTACCTGCAGAGGCAAGGGACAGAAAGATGAAGAGAGGAGGAGAGCGCATCAGATCATCAAATCTGTACCTCCAGGTGGGCAGAAGCATGAAGTCAGCACGTTCACTCACTGGGCTTAATGGATTCTAGCGGTACAAAAACATCAGTCAGGGTGACTTCTGCAGGAGGAGGCTCAGTGTGGGTCGGGGACATATCCAGCAAAGTGGCTCCAAGGCTGGGTTGAGAGTTGAGGAGAGGAGCGGGAGGTTCTGCAGAGAAGGTTGGGATGGGGTTTGGGGCAATGTTGGACCCAGACTTGCTCTGGAGATCCCGCAGAGTTGGTTTGGACTGCTGCTTGTCCCTAAAAGCAGAAAATTGAACAAGTCATCTCTGCATGTTTGTGCCCTTTTCATAAGATACTCAATTCTACTTTTAGAGTCCTGACTGAAAAGAACAACCTGCAAGCCATTATTGGTCAAAAAAAAAAAAAAAAAGAAAAGAAAAATTTGTCTGGAATTGCATCTGTCAAATTCTCTATTTTTCTCAGAGACTTTTCGTTTTTTTGGATTTGGCATCTATAGCTAACACAGGGACACCCAAAGGGTGCAGATCCTTGGACGCAGGCTATGATGCTAAAATAATAAAATCTCTTTTATTCAGGGTGTAGGTTACATACATATTTCTACAGTTGTAGAATACAAAAGTCATTTTAAGCCTACAACAATGATTTTTTTTTTTCTGTCAAAGCTACAGGAGAGGGGAAAATTATGACTAAAACGCTGACTAAAATTAGACTTGAGTTCAACTGACTTAATCGTTGCTGAAACAAAACAAAAGACTAAAGTGTGACTACAAGTACAATTTTCAGTAAAACTAAAACTAAATTTAGGACTCTTGTGAAAATGGACATGGGGCATTTTGAGGCATGCCAGAGTAAGCAAAAACACAACTAGACAGTGACAGCAACGGCTACTCTACCAATCTATTTCAGTAAACATGTATACCAAAGTGCACCAAGCAGACAAGTATATCAAACTAAAACAAACAGTCTTAGAAGAGTGTTGGTTAAATACCATTTGACCTGCAGGCCCTCTGGAGGCAGCGACTGCTGCAGCAGCGTCTTTCCCAGCAGGTCCAGCTCGTCCAGGGCCGAGTTCCCGGGGGTGGAGCCAGATGACAGGGGCTGAGAGTGGGAGGGTGGGTCTGGACTGAGAAGGAGACTGGGTGCCGCTGGGATGTCTGCGTCTATGCTGTCAGAGGACTGAAGTAGACGGTGAGAGTGTGGGAGAAAAATGGTGGTGCAGAGGACTCGCTGATTGTAATGGAGCAGTATTAAGAGCAGCGATGCCCATTAACATGAATTTCAATTTAAGTTGTGTCAGTCTGACAAATGACATTTGTGTAAATCATACAAACTGTCAGTTATCAAAATAAATGAATCCTCCCTCTGCTCACCTGGAAGGAGTCCCAGGCTGTGGAGTCTTCAGGCTGTGAGGGAGGGTTGGAGGTGTGAGTTCCTTCACTCAAACCTGTGAGATGCACAGAGTGGCAGAACTATTTAGGAATAAAATTAAACACCTTCAGACCGTTTTCACAAGTTTTCTTTGCTTCCATTTTAAACCTGGACTGTGGTTTAACTCCAGGACAGCTTCACACACTCCCCATCAATAGCCACAAACATTAATCCAACTTATTGGTGTGTGTGTGTGTGTGGTGTCCAACACGCTGTTACCGAGTGACATGAGCTCGTCGTCGAGGAGACTGATCCCCATCTCTTGTGAGGGGGCGTTGAGGCTGTCTGTCGGAGTGGGAAACTCTGGGAAGGATGGAGGCGACTGTGGTGATGTGTCCAGTCCTGACAGATCTAACAGTGCCGTCCCTCCTCCTGTGAAAAACAGATTCAGGCCATTTAAAAAACAAGCCACTCCTGAGTCTATAAAGGCTTCTGCAGACTGCTGATTCTGAAGCCAATCCATTGAACACTTCACACACTTCTGTGCTTAATGCTTCACCCACCTGATCCCGTTTGTTTCTGTGTGTTTAATGTGTTGTTGCCGTTTACTATCTCCCCCTTCACCTGCTGTTTGTACAGGTTGATGACATGAGTCAGGCTGTCGTTGGCCTGCAGGATCTCCGCTGTGGAGAAACATGAGACAATGCTCCTTACTGTTTTCACAGTGTTGATCAGTAGGAACTGATGTATCTGCTTTAAAACAACAGTTTATAAGCTGGTGGATCAGAGCACAAAAAATGTGTCAGCCAACATCTTTCCAGCTGAAGTGACAGGACAGACACAGAATGACAGTTTTCTAGCAGAAAAGGCTGTCTGACAGCAAGGCAAAATATAGCAAACAGTCAAACTGAAATTAATTTTATAGGTGGAAAATATGTTTTGCTGCTTGCCCTGACTGCCATCTAATGTAGGTAAAACACTGACTATGGAGAAGTACAGCATACCACTCCACTTCAAAAAATCTGAAATATCCTATTTCTATCATATCCACTCCTGCAGAGCACACACAGTGCTGAAGTTTAAGTTCTTTTTGCTTCAAGTGTGTCACTTAATTTGTATGTGAAGAGCAGTATGCCATGTAGTGACAATGATTTAATACTGGTTGGTATCAGCTTTCAAATATTATCTTCCATGTTTTCTATATTTATATTTAGGGCGTGTCTCTGGTGTTCTGTTGTCAGGCAAAACGTTCAAAGAACAAGGAGGCCAGAGTTCATTGCTCTCTTCCTCTACAACAGAGGGAAAAAAAGAGGGGGAAAAAAACACCTGAGTAGTAGTTGCAGTCATGCAACAAGTCACCATTGTGGGATTGTTTTTTGCTCTTCCTGACAAGAACTAATAGATCTAAAAACATCTCTGCAGCAGATAAACAAGGATGGATCATTTAATTTTTTATCAATTTACATGATATTCAATGGCAGAGAAATAAAAAAAAAAACACTCACCCAGAGCCTCGTCGTTGTCCTCTGTATCACTTGCCAGTCTGAACAGTGTTGGTCTCATTTTCTCACAGCGCTGGTACAGGTCCTGACCACACAAAATACACTACATTAAACATACTACAAAGAGTTTTTAACTGGTTATGAAACAGTCTCAATTTATTACTGATGCCTCTATATGACTTACATAAGCATACTTGTCATATTTTGTGGTTACGGCAAAGGAAACACTACCTCTTTTGTCCACAGGGGGCTCCAAAAGCAACACAATATGAAAGTTCCATGCAGCTTTAAACACTTGAAATCAAGTTTCTGTCTGGTTTATCACTACTTTATAGTTGTGTATACACTGAAAAGTCATTTGTCTTCCAGTTCACCTGTATGAGTTCAGCATTGCTCTGATTGCTGGCGTTGCTGTCATAGTCCTGCAGAAGCTGAGTCAGCAGCGAGACACTCTCCTTCACCTCCTGAATAGCGTTCACTCGCTTTGACACTTTCTCTGCTCGCTTCTGATCCTGCAACAAACAAGAGACAAATTCAGGAATGGCACAAACAACACTGTGAACACAAACGTGCACATGCATAAAATGATCATACATGCAAAAAAAAAAAAGACGGCGCCCATGATGGCTGCCATCTGTTCACTCAAAGAGAAGTGGACTTAGAATCCAACTGATATCTCTATTAGGATTTGCCATCCAACTGATATTCAGAGTGTTGTGTCAATGAACCAGTATCAGATGCTCTCTGCACTTTTGGATTGTGTTTTCTAGCTCAGACGCACTCAAGTCTGTGTTGACTTTGAAAGCTGCTCCAGTCCATTTCCAGTGACTGAAATGCCTCGGCCACACTACTACACTTTCAAAGCTGTGACATTTCCATTCACACTGCACCACTCTCTGCCCTGTAATCATGAGTCTTGAAGTTGGTGTGCTTTGCCGACTACATGACTGACCAGAGACAGGTGGTCACTAACTACGAGATCTTTCACCTGGAAGAATCCCCTCTCCGTGAAAACACGCGAGAAGTGACATTAGACTATTAATACTTAAGTGTCAGCATGCAGCATGTTACTGTTGTGTTCCCATCGCCACGTGTACAGTATATGACCTGGATATGAAGCGTCACAGCAACCAGTTAAGTTTTTACAGTGAAGACGAGCCCCTTCCTCTCCATTTGTATGTTTTACTCATAAGTGTGATTATTAACCTGGATACAAAGTGTCCATAGCACAAAATTATACAACATTAGTTCATCCTCCTCTGCTCTCCTCTGGGAAAAAAAGTGTTATTTTATCAGCGGCACACCACTGGTGTATAGAGGAAATACTGGAACTATGTGATGTTGTGAAAACAAACACTAGAAGTGACATGAGATTATTAATGCTGAAGCAACAGTGTGCAGCATGTTACTGTTGCCTGCAGCTCACAGCCAGTCTGCTGTATCTGCTCTCAGACAGCCAAATATTAAACCTGTCTGATACTGGTCTCGATGTAGGCAAGACACTAGTGAGCTCTCATAGGGCTCTGGATCACGTCTCTGAACAGTTTACACATCGCTATCCTCGCTCTCTGGGGCACGCCACCGTTTCCCTCTGTTCAGAGGGGGTTTGTCTGTGATATTCATAATTTGTTGGTGAGTGGGAGATCAGGGTTAAAAATCGCAAGGTGTGACCCTGGCTGTAGGGCAGAGCTCACGGATCGTCACACAATGAACTCAAACAAAGTGACCATCCCAAGATGTCGAACTGAAATATACAGGAAACAAATATCTTGTATGTGCAGACTCTTAAATGACAGCAGATTTTAAATATCAGATTTGTGATATAAGATTTTAGCTCAAGATTATTTTTTAAATCTATTCTAAATTTCGTGGTTTGTTTGGTTTGATGTTTTATTGAAACATCAAAATAAATCAGTGCTTTTATGACAGGTGTCTTTATGAACCTGTGATAATGCTGAAAGGTTAATAAACTATAACTGGAAACAAAAATGTAGCCAAAAGCAAGAATGAGGGAGTTCATCAAGGTCAGAGAGAGGCCATTAGAAAAGTCTGGGGATAAGAGCAAAGAGCAGCTCTGATAACCCCTGAAATCAGGTCAATTTTTTTCTGAATTCCTGCTGAATCACTCTGGCAGTGACACACAACCCCCCCAGGCGACCAATTCCTCATTCAGTTAATGCGCCTGCCTCGAGTTCAGCACTCTGGTATTTTACTCGCTTTCTTTTTTTTAAATCTCTCTCACACACACACACAGAAGACTTAATCTGCAGCACTGAAAAGTGGTGGTGCAGTTAATGTATAACAGAAAAGTGCGATTTATAAAAGGAGGAGAAAAGGAGAAGGAAAGAGGTTTACCTCTTGGACCATTTCCTTGATGAGTTTGTTGGCGGCCTTCAGGTCCTCGGGGTGCGAGCTATTCAACAGCCGAGACAACATCTGACAAAGCAGACAGCCAGAGTTCACATGGGAGGAAAGGAGTGAACAGAGTTCACAAATCCCAAAGGAGAGGCGAGCACAATAATGAGCGTGCACAGTAAGTGAGAAACTGGCTGACAACACCTTCAATGGTCATGTTGGAAAGCATCCTTTCAAATAACTGTGATTATTTTAGTTTAACTGACAAGTTCTTACTTTTGACTTCTCCTCATCTTCAAAAATAGCATTCTTGGGTCGAGGTGGAGGAAGGTTCAATAGTTTGTCAGGTGGCAGCTCTGGGTCTTGTTTAATAATACCTGATTTATAAAAAGAATATGAACAAGACAAGGCATTAACTGCATCCAATCATTACTTATCACTATAGTTATAAGTTGTTTTAGCCATTCTTACTTTTAATCTTAAAAATGAACTGCAACCTTTAGTGTCTTACAATAACTCTAGAAGTTATAGTCTCCATTCATGCGATGGCAGGTCACCTCTCACCTTGTTTCTTCAGCATCTGATAGGCATCTGAGATCTTGGCCTCATCAGGTAACCCCAAAGTCCAGCTATAGATCAACTCCAAAACCTTCTTTTTTACTGGCTCTGGTGACCGTGAGCCCAGGTACTGAGTGGGAGAATTGAGGAAAACAAACAAGTTATTAAAAAAAAAAAAAAAAAAAACACTCAAAAAACACTCAGAAATACACTCATAAAGTCTTACCTTTGGAGAAACTACTTTAATGAGTTCATTGAGGAAACGGAACTTGCCCACTTCACTGTGAAACCTTTTCCCGCAGTTTTTCATGCATGTCTCCAAAACCTAAAGAAGAAATGCAATGTCAAAAATAAAACAAAATCTGAAAACAGGAACACCACGCTCTTAAAGGCATACCACTTCAAACTATTCACACACTATGAAACACAGTCAAGGTGGCTGTAAATTTAAAGGACTGTTTCTTTTTGTTACATTTCTGTAAATTCCTCTGAATACAATCAGGTACAAACTCATTTGAAACTCATCTACTACATACTTCTGATTTACAGTCTGATGCATAACAGTTTTTTTTACTAGTAAAATAAAGTAAAATTTTTGTCTGAAATCTGTCTAGAGTTGTAATCTTACAGAAATAAAACATCTTCAGTGTGAACAAATGTATAAAGGGACCTTCACCTTTTCCAAAGTCAAATTCAAGCACTTTTCAAGCTTTTCCAGCACCTTACAGCTTTGAGCAAAGAAATATTTATATATGCTCCAAAATTACGTTTTGTGATGACATTCTACAGAAGATTTTTTTTTTTCACGATTGCAAGCCAACACTCATTGAAACAACAACCTCACAGCATATTATTGTCTGTTAGCCTCCCAGTCACTGATCCAGAGGACACACATCAACAAAGACTGACAAGGACTGACAGATGTTTTCACACCTGTAATTCGGTTCATTTGGTGCGGACCAAATTGTTCACATTGACTCTTTACAAATGAACCAAGAGGAGGAAACACGCAGTTTTACAGACTGACAGGTATCTCGTTGACTGGACAGTTTTTGGCAAATGTCATCCTGCCTCATCAGTGTATCGTCAGGACCCGTGTGGGGAAAATCAAATTCCCATAACTGACAGAGGTTTACGCAGCACTTTAATGCTTCAGATATGTATATTTAAGCTCACAAAGAAATAACCAATCATGAGCAAATTGCGGCATATTGTGAATAATGGCTGTCAGATAGAAACAGGATGAAAAGGAAGCATCTTGTGGCTCGTATCGGCGTAATGCCCACTCAGAGACAGCGTGCTCCCGCACTGCATCTGCCAAACTGACTGTTTATCTTTATATTTTGAGTTTGCAGAAGTGTTGGAGGAGAAGAAATGAATAAGAAGACAGTACTGTGTTTTTTATTTTCCCTCGTTCAAAGAGAGAGAGAGAGAGAGGGGGAGGGATGCAGGAGGGAGGAGGGAGTGCATGTGCCTTTCACACGACTTTTTCATGCGTGTGACATACAGCTGTATTAGTGTAGAATCTCTGTCACACACTTTTTAATCTGACAAAGTACACAGAGTAGGATACAAGCACAGCAGTCTGTACAGCTTTTGGCCTGTTAATCAGGGAAAACACCTGCACTGAAGTACTTACCTGTTACTAAATGAATTTCATAAATATAGGCTATGCATGTATCAATTATCGCCTCCTGAGCGATTGTAACGATCAGCAGATGGATTTATTATTCATTAAGCTTTTTAAATCGTGTTAAAATCACATCTGCTATCATAAAATCCTGTGGTTGGTTGGTTTGCTTTCACATCACAAATGAACCGCACCACAGTTCGTTTGGAACCGCACCGAGACCCACCTTTTCAGGCAGACTCGGTCCAGTTCTTTCGTCCGCACCGGGGTTCGACTGACAGCTTTCACACCAGCCCAAATGAACTGCACTGAAGGGGCCAAATGAGGCAGATGTGAAAACACCTTAAGTTTAGTCATACGTGTAGCGCGGCAAGCAAGACTCGAGCAGAGTCGTCTTTATTTTGCGCAAAGGGCAAGCGCAACTGGCTCTCTCCGACATCTTTTATTTCTTTATCTAAAACAGTAATCATTTAGTCAGAGGGTGATTTATTATGAAAGTAATGCAATTCCACTTTCAAGCAGTTTCACTTTATCTTTATAAAAAAATCCAAGGCCTTTCGGAACCTTGAAAACATTACATTAAAACTGTTTATGTGTTTTGTGCTTTCAAGGACTTCCAGCACCCATAAGAACTCCGTATACGAGTAGAAAAAAATTGATGACACACAAATAATTTTGCACTGAAAACCAGCATCAGTATTGAGGGCAGCCAACAAAAGAACCTGGTTCAGATCTGGACTCACCAGCAGGGCCTGCATGGCCTCCCACTCCTGTGGAGACTGGATCTTGTGGGCCAAGAGCCTGGTGGCCAGCTGAGGTCTGTAACACAAGTTGCAAACAACGCTGAATGTCCAGAGCACTGCACACAGCAGTTTAGGGAAAATGAGCAAATGCAAACATTGTAAAGTGTGTTGCAAGTAGTGCTGAGCAAGATATTAATATTTATTTTACTGTTAGAGTATTGGTTTTTTTTTTTGTTTACAGTGTTTTAATGCTGAATTCACACTGATATAAATTATATCAGATTGCTCCCATAATTATTTCTAAAATAATTGAGAAAGACTAATGAAACTTGACAGATCTGTTTAATTTCTCATTATTATGCAACCCCACTGCCACAGCTAGGATTAATAAACTTGAATCAACATCAACAAGAAGACAATTAAAGTATGAAGCACAAAACAAAGTCCTCTTACCCTTCCAAATCATTGTTGAGCTGGTCACAGAAGGCATGGATGCTGCTCCAGTCTGTGTCTCTGTTTAGTGGGTTTGTGGCTCTGTCTGAAATGTTAGCAAATGCAATTGATCAACTGTCGATGAATCAGTCATTAAGAATTTGATCAGTCATGATAAACTGAATCCATCTGCTATCAAATATAGAACTAATGTTGTCAGACTATGTTGCTGTGGAAATAAAGCTTTGATTGGGGGGAAAATGCAATTGGTATTGTTTGGCAGTCAAGATTATGCATCTACTCATGGATGAGAGACTAAGAGAAGCTAATGCTTGAGACAGCACAGGGTCAATCATACAGATCAATACATGAAGCACAAACTATTTTGATAATTGACTAATCAGTTTTAAGAGAGTGAGACACAATTCTCTAATTTAAGCTTCATGTGAGTATTTTCTGGTTTCTTTACTCCCTTATGACTGTAATATCATTATATTTGGATTGTGGACAAAACAAGACATTTGAGGATGTCATCTTGAGCTTTTGGGAATCACTGATCAACATTTTTCACAATTTTCTAATATTTTATAGCCCAAAAAACTAACTAAATAATCAAGAAAATGATCAACCGATTAATCAATGACAAAAAATAATAGTTGGTTGCAGTCCCAGTTCCATTATAATCATGAAAAGGCAGACATCTCTATTCCAGAATCTCCAAAACTCAGCAACTCACACCAAATCAATCTAGATGGATAAATTGCACTACAAGTAAGAGGTAAACTCTGTAATTTGATTTGGGGGTGAACTGTTCCTTTGACACCTCTTAACAGCAGATTCAATACAGACACTATGACTTTATTGCCCACCTTTGTAATGCATTGTTTTTCATATTTTAGTTAGGAACTGCCAATAAACTGGCAAATACCATGTTGCTAATTTACGCTTTTAGATTAGATAATAATAAGAGAAGCATCAATATTCATACTCTAAATATCTTCACATAATGGCTAGAGATCTTGAGTGAAATGCTTTAGGGTCTTCACATAACGTTATGCGCCTAAGGAAGCCCAAGAAGGCCTAAAGGCTTCCCAAGAACTCGATTATTAAAAATCTGTTGAGTCTCTGCCACATAACGCCAGCATGCCAGCGTGCACACACAGGGCAGGTGCTAACACTGTCATGCCAGCTAGCTCGCTGTCGCTAGTCGCACTGTGTCGCTGCCTCGTCTAGAACTTTCTTTATGAGGCCACAGCTTTTCTAAAAATCATAATTTTAACCTCTGTGACTAAAAAATGGGGGCCCCCCCATGATCTGGTCGCCCACTAACGTTTCCTAGTTGGGCTATGGTGCCGTAAAGCTAATGCTATGCCCGGCTGTGTTGTGTGTTGACAGCTGGCGAGCACAGCACAGCAGCTCCGGAGCTAGGTTAGCATCCTGGTTGTGACGGCGGGGTCTCAGTCCCCTCTGCTGGGACACACGCTGCTGTGACGAGCTGTCATCTCATCGACAGCAACTCACAGGTAATAATTTGGAGTGTCCGGGTCTCCAGACTACACCGGCTCGGTAGAATAAGTACAAAATACTCACTGATACGAGACTCCAAACTCTCAGTATCGGGCGGCGCAGCCATCACTGCGAGATTTATGTGGTGCGTCGGTCTCGCGAGGGACGCACGCACACGGGCACGTACAGGCAGAAGAGACGTAGAACTGGAGTGGATAGAAATGACAAATTAAAACATGATCTAGATATTTCTGTAATACTTATTACTTTATGTACACCATGTAAACGCCCTGCCTTTTTTATTTTATGCCTCAAATACTTAATAATAATAATGAAATTACCAGTGTACAATAATATGATAAACGATATGGGAAAACATTATCTTTCAATTAACGTCTTCTTGACAGTTGCTAATTAATCCTAATTATTTTTTTTGAGAGTCCGTGACAATCATCATCAAATATGAAGTGTAAGTTTAAATGGGAATAACCATTCTAGTACTTTAATTCTATCACCACAGAGCTACTGCGTCAAGCAAAAAAACAGAACTATGCCGGAAGTAAATTATTTTCAGACTTAAAGTATATAATTTGGTTACCTCCAACATATCTATAATGAAAAATTGAGACGAAACACAAACTCTGTCATAGTTTTATCACGCTTTTTTTTTTTTTTTTTTACTAAACAGGTCGCATTTCATCTCCCAGGTCTTTTTAATGTAAGACTCGATAGGTTATCGCTGCTATAATTTTATTTTTTTCTTTGACCGGAAGTAATTTTTATACAAGCTTACTTTACTGACAACTCAACAAAAACTTCCTGAAATAAAAAAGGATGTGCTGTTCAATCCAGTCCACTTCACAATATAACACTGAAGCCTGAAACTGAATATGTTCACATAAAAATAAACATTTTATTTTCAAAATATTTTTTAATAACATGATATTTGTTTATTAGTCAAAAAAGGCAAGAAAGGATTGGAATAAACTAATGGTCTGTTTTAATGAAAAATAAATCATATATCTGACTGTCGTGCAGTAAAGAGAAAAAGTATGCCTGCATCTGAGAAATAAACTTGTAACCAGAAACCTCCCTCTCCTAATTATAGAGAAGCAGCAGCTCTATGTCTCCCTCTAGCGACAGCTATTGTGCATTTCACTCAATGTGGAGCACAACAAGCTGGACTCTACCGCAAGTAACGGGATTTTATTTAACTTTACACTCCTGGCTTTTATCAAGTCGACCGCTGTGATCGGAGCGCCGCAGCTGTTTGGACGACAGTTCACTACATTCAGAAGCTCGTCGGTGGTTTGTGTGGAAAGGTGTTTTTTTGTGTTGCTGTGAGCGAAAGAAACAGATTGAGGCTTAAGTTATGGCTGTAAAATCTCTTGAAGTGCGCAGACACGTTGGTTTCTGACAAAGCAACATAACATTGAGGGAAATAACTTCCTTCCTGCTGCTTCACAAACTTGATGCACAAGTCTGGCCGCAGGTTTTCTGCAAAGAAACAGGTAGTCGCACGAATAATAGATGCTCGCTTCCTGTTTCCTCCACAGAAGCAAACCTGCCCAGTTTTATTTGATCTCCTGTAACTTATAAAGTGCCATGTTCACCCAGCCCACATGTCAGATCTCACACCAGAAATGGCATCACCGAAAGCTTTGCGAGAGTGGTGCCTCCTAACATGCGCCTATTACCCAAACGTGGAAATAAAGGACATGTCATCCTCATTCAGAGATGGACTAGCCTTTTGTGCCATCATCCACAAGCACCGACCTGACTTGATGTAAGTAGAGTAGATGGTATCATAGAGTTGTGTTGGCTGTGCACAGTCAGGCTCAACCAGACAGACAAGGACAGTGAGGTCCTGGCCTATTCTGCACGTGCATGATAAGGACATTTCATTCATTGTTTGATTGCAAACACATTGTCAATTGTCTTCCTGACTGGGGTTGCGCCAGATTGACTAACGTGCTGTCTAATCTGGAGCAGAGCAGGACTGCACTCTGTGTCTTGAACTAATCCTTTGCTTAATCTCTCTCTCTCTCCCTGCTTTAACCTTTTCTTGTCCACTTTAATGGGATTAGTTGGTTTGTTTTTACCTCTTATATACAGCGCTACAACTGGAATCATTACATCTAATCTCTGATCTAGAAAACTGCATTTTGCTTGTGCAGTACTTTATAGCTGCATTTCCACTCAAAGTATCTGGAACTTTTAGTCCCAGGAACTACTGTTCAAGGAACTAAAAGGTTTCTCCATTTCCACTGTGGTCTCAAGACCTGCAAAGATTAGGGAAACTGGTTTGCTGTCATATGAAAATGTGACGTCTGTTCCATACAACTCTTATGTTGTATGTTTTCTTCTGAAACGCCATATTGGTGTTGAAGCACAACACAACAACAGAAAACAAGTTTCTGTACTTTTAGAAAGTACCAGACCCTGAGTGGGGACTTTTTTGGGGGTAACAAATGTCTCTGGACCCCAATTTAGACTCTGGTCCAAGCAGTAGAAATGCAGCTTAAGTTCCTCCTAAGATTCTTTGTCCCTTTGGAAAGTTCCTGCAGTGGAAACATGGCTTAAGTCTGTCGAGTGTCTACTTAACAACTGTTGTGTTTGTTTGATTTTAGTTTTTTCATTATCAATAAAATCAGTCTCTCCATTTTCCCTCGCCTTGCTCCAGAGATTTCAGCGCCCTCTCCAAAGATAATGTTTATCAAAATAACAAACTGGTGAGTCGTTTCCTTCTATGTTTGCACAGAAGCCAACCTAAACTGTGTTTGTGATTTATTTACCATCACTAACACAAAACACTATTTAATAAAACTTTGGGTAATTTGTTTTTGTGTAACTCCGTCTTTACCTTCATTCTCTGTTTATCTTTCCTGGTCTGTAGGCGTTTGAGATTGCAGAGATGAAGTTGGGCATCCCTGCGTTGCTGGATCCAAATGACATGGCGTCCACTAAGGTGCCTGATTGTTTGAGCGTCATCACCTACCTTTCCCAGTACTACCACTTCTTCAACAGGAAGTCTTATGGTGTGTTGAGTAGAATCTCTCTTTCCTGTTCTATAGCTCGTTATCAGATGCTGTTATTCATGTTCACTCACAGCAAATCAGAAAGCAGCTTAATTGTCTTGCTCAGAGCCACTTTATCAAGGTACATTATCATCAAAGACCGACATTTTTTGGAATAGTGCATCTATTATCTAGGTGGTTTAAACTTCTTGTTTGTAACTTTGATACTGATGAAATCCCTGTAAAATGGCTGCAACTAATGATTATTTTCATTGTCAAATAATGTGTCGATTGTTTTCTTGATTGATTGATTTGGTGTTTGTTCCATAAAATATGAGAAGATTGTGAAAAATGTCCATCAGTGTTTCCCAGAACCCAACATGACGTCCTCAGATGTCTTGTTTTGCCCACAACCCAAAGATATTCAGTTAACTGTCATAGAAGAGTAAAGAAATCAGAAAACATTCATATTTAAAAAGCTTGGATCAGAGAATTTTGCCTTTTTTTATGTCTCATTCCAATTAATTAATTACCAAAATAGCTGGCAATTAATTGACAAGTAATCGATTATTTGATTAGTTGTTGCAGCTCTAAAAACGTCTGCATTCCTTTGCCTGGATTTCTTGTTTCTAACTATTTTATATAGAATTTTACACAAACACAAATCAGATCAGTTATTTACTAATGATGGTCTTTTTTTTTTTTTACT
The DNA here is from genome assembly GCA_034769285.1 of Lutjanus argentimaculatus. Classification (NCBI taxonomy): domain Eukaryota; kingdom Metazoa; phylum Chordata; class Actinopteri; order Lutjaniformes; family Lutjanidae; genus Lutjanus; species Lutjanus argentimaculatus. Next base: position 10,261,951 of record JAWZSL010000024.1, on the reverse strand, counting down.
TTTGAATAGTTTCGGACAGAATATAAAATGCAAATGTCTTTGGTGCAATACCCAAAGTAATATTACTGCATTACCATGCGTGATTTCATATTGGGGGCGGCACGATGGCGCAGTGGTTAACGCCACTGCTGCACAGCAAGAAGGTCCTGAGTCCGACTCCCCGGGCTGGCAGGGCCTTTCTGTGTGGAGTTTGCATGTTCTCCTCGTGCCTGCGTGGGTTCTCTCCGGGTACTCCGGCTTCCTCCCACAGTCCAAAGACATGTGGCATAATAGGTTAATTGGTGACTCTAAATTGAGTTGTCTGTCTCTATGTGTCAGCCCTGCGATGAACTGGCAACTTGTCCAGGGTGTACCCCACCTCTCGCCCAATATCAGCTGGGATAGGCTCCAGCCTCCGGCGACCCTCACAGATAAGCGGTTGCAGAAATGAATGAATGAATTTCATATTGGAATCAATATGTGGATGGTATAGCTGGAAGAAGGCCTGGCTTCTGCCTAATCCATACTTACCAACCACTCACCAATAAAGTTGAGGACATTTCTTTTAAACTCATCCATGAATTCTATACAGCTTAAGACTATGTTAAAAAAAAATAAGACAGACATTGATGTGAATTGTAGTTTCTGTCATGGCTATCCTCTCCTCTCCCTTACACACGTTCATCTTAAAGTTCTTGTTTTCCAAACTCTGCTCCATTTGCATGTCTTCTCTTGACTTTGCAGCAGGTCTTGCCAGTTTGAGGTCATCACATTTCCCTGTCTTAGACAACCTCGCAAAGAGTAAAGCTCCTCATGGTCTGAAAACAAGTAAGGTAAATGCTCTCTGTCATTTAAATGCACATATACTGTGTTTTCTCATGCTCTTTTTCAACTCAGCTGTGGGGTCTTAGTTGCTGGTTTCTCTTCTCTTTTCAGAGTTCGACTGATCTCGAAACCAGCAGACAAGATCGTTTATCCAACACGAGGCCACGAACAGTGTGTCACTCATGTTTTAAGCCTGTCCACCTCATACAGAGACATTTGATTGATGGAAAGGTCTACCATCGCAGCTGTTTCAGGTAACAGCGGTGACCGCTTTATTATAACCATCATTAATAAATGGTAAACTGACCGTAAGGTTAGTCATTTCACTGTTAATAAATAGTGAAATTATTATAACTAATGTTAACTAAGTATTAGTAATGCTGTAATTTATGTGATTTTACCATTAGTTTATGTAATATAAAATAAAAAATGTTACTTGTATCAAAGCTGATAGGAGACTATAACAATTCTGATTACATTAGTAAACTTTTATTGATGCGCACATAGAAAACATCTCAAACAATGTCAATTATTAACAGTGAAATAACGATTAACTAAAGTTTAATTAACCAGCAATTTAGCATTTCTTATTAATGGTTATTATGAAGTCAATTTTATTTTTGTTTCTATCAGGGTGCAGATCTGGACTGTGTGTAGATCTGATTAAGACTGCAGTTCACACATAAGAATGCGTTTCAAATGTGTTTCAAGTGATCGCTGTGATCATATTTGACGTCTCTACTCACATATGATTATCTGCACTTGGCCATACAGCTTGAGAACAGTTTTTTTAGTTATTTAGACATATCTTTTTTTGGTATTATGTGTTAAGGATACTTTACAGCAACACATTTTTTTGTCTTTCAGGTGCAAAGTGTGCTGCAGCACTCTTTTACCAGGGTCTTACACACAGGGAAGTGATGCTTGCTCCTTGATTTGCACTTACCACACAACAGACAGTAAAAGTACTCGTGTACACCTTAATCAGCAGATTGGATCTAGTGAGAATCACCCCAAATGTACATTTCAGGAAGCTTATTTTTCTCTAGGTGGATTGGCTATTACCAGCGTCCCTCATTACACTAAGAAAACAGAGTCACAGGACAGACTGGTTTGTAAAACAGCAGAGATGGAGGAGAAAGACAGGCAGGAGAGGAGCAGGGAGGTAAAAGACAGAGACAACAGAGACACCACTGATGGACTGAAGAGCATGGCAAAGAAGCCAGCGCCTCCTCCTTATGTTCACCCACCCAGTGTTAATGACAGGAGCGTCGAAGAAACCGGAAAAGCTGGAGCTGCACCCATCCTGGCCGACAGCAAGACACAGCAGGAGTCATCTGAGCTCTCTTCACCGTGTAAACAAGTGACAGAAGGAAATCGGCCAGTCCCAGCACCGAGGCGAATGTTAAGCTCCTCTGGAGTCCCTGTTCCTGCACCCAGGACCAAAACATCCCAGACAACCAACAACTCCCCTGCTGCAGGTAAATGGACACTATAATATTTTACTGTTAATTATTTATTTCTTTGTATATATGCTGATGATAAGTCCATGTCCCTCTCTTCTCTTTCAAGACATTTTTGCTTTTTTTTTTATGTATCGCTCACAGGCAAGTCATCCAGCCAGAAGAAATGGCCACCAAGTTCATCTCACATGTAAGTGTACAGAAAGAGTCTGTTCTCTGCTTCTCTTTGGCACAAAACTCTCACTTGTATTTCTTTTGAATGTTTTATTTTCAAACATCTATTTCATTTTTACCTTTTTATGCCGCTGCACCAGCAACAGCTGTGGCCAGAGGCTTTATGTTTGTAGGTTGTCTGTGCGTCCATACGTCTGTTCATCCGTCCCATTCCTGTGAATGTGATATCTCATGAATGCCTTGATAGAACTTCTTCAACCGTGACACACATGAACACACTTGGACTCAAGGATGAACCGATTAAAGGATCAGTGTCCACTATTCCATACATGTAGCCATGTAAGAGACACTGATGATTATAACCATTTTTTGACACACAACAATCAGAATGATGATCTTAATAAAATATTTCAAGATGTAATTACAGTGACCTTTGAACTTTGGTGTCCAAGTTTTAATCACTTCATCCTTGGGTCCATGTGGACATTTGTGCCAAGTTTGAAGAAAGTCCCTCCAGGCATTCTTGAGAAATCGCATTCAGATGAATAGGATGACCTGAAAACATACGTAATGTCTTTGGCCATGGCTGTCACTCGTGTGGAGCCATAAAAATGTTTTTCAAAAATCCTGAATCACAGAGGTCCTTGAGCATACAGTCATGGATGTGCACAAAATTATGCTGATCGGTCCAGCGGTATGTGAGATTAGCTGTGGTCACACACACAAGCGATCGCTTTTTCCTGGCAGAAATAATAAAGCAGAAAAATGGGTCTATAAAAGTGTATTAAAATGCAACAATATTATAAATAAGAGTATTTGTTGAAGTGCACAGTCTAAGTGTATTATTGATGCAGTGTATACCACAGTAATGCACAACTGAATTATTATCACACAGTGGACATATTACATTAGTTTACTATTAGGTCACTATTGCATGATTTAAGATAAACTACAAATAAATTATGGATTATAGCTCTTGATAGGGATGAAAAAAATCCAAGCCATGCAAAGGTGGCCATCTAGCAACAGGTAAAGGACAAGGGACAAGTTAACAGTAATTTGGCGAGTAGTAACAACAATGATGTGTATTAGATTTGACTTTGCAAAAGAAAGGCACTGAGACTTTGTGTGAAAGTATGCTAGGTGGCAGTTTCTTATTTCTGTAGGAAGGTGTTTCGCGGTTGAGCAGCTCTCACAGAAAAGCCTGATTGGATGAATGAGCTGGACCTGTAAGGAGTTACATATCTCAGAATGATAAATATGATAATGGGAAATAATGATTGATTTCCTCTGAAGTTTTTTTTTTTTTTTTTTTAACTTTTGGAGTTAACTATTGTCTTTCTCCTTGTAGCACCAGCCCAACCAGCCGTAGCCCAAAAGTAATGACCAACCATCCATGGATGGCCATCGTTCATCCTGGACCCTGGACACAGCTGCCTCCTGCTCCACCTCCAGTGCCCATCCCTCGATCCAAATCTGTCTCTAACCTGCATAGGTGTGGGTACAGACCCATAGTGCCTGCTCCCAATCCTTTCGGAGAGGATGAAGATGAAGAGGGCACTAAACCTGAGCCTGCAGACCAAACTCAGCCCTCAGTGGCAGCTATCCATTCAGGGAATGGAGACAATCTGGGAGGAGTTACTAACACAGTGGGCACTTCGAATGAACCAGCTGGAGATACTGGTCAAAGTGGCGTATCAGAGTTGAAAGAAACTGGAAACACAGGAGGTTCACTACCAGACGTGACTGAAACAGCAGCGGCAACAGCAGCAGCAAGGCCGCATGCCGCTTCAGATGAAGCACAGAGCCACACTTTAAGCAGGAGTCTCTCTGTGCCAGCTATTGCATCCGCCCACTGTGTGCCTGTTGACATCAGAGAGGCAGATGAATGTAATCGAGTCGCATCATGTCAAAATAAGGTATGAATAAAGATAATGGCTAACTACCAATAATGAAATCAAACCTCACTCCTCTGAAAAGCATGTTTTTATGGGATGGTAATACTACATATCACTCCAGGTTAACCATCACATCATCGTCTGTCATGATTTTAACAAGACAATCATATGTAATATAAAACTGCCCTACAGTTTCCATTTTCTTTCCATTTTTAGCTGGTCTGCAGGGAGAACCCTTTTGATCGAAAACCTGCAATGCCCAGATCAAAAACTTATCAGGCCCTTCCATCTAGACGGGCCCCCGCCCCTGGACATGGCTTCCCACTCATCAAGAGGAAGGTACAACGGCTGGATTTAGACCTCAAAAGGCAACTGATGACCAAAAAAAAAAAAAAAAAACTAAATAATGTTTAATCTATTTTTGTGTTTATAGTTCTTCTTTTTGGCATTCTTTTTCTGGTTTTAAAGGCTGCATTACAGTAAAGCGAAGTAATTTTCTGATTGATCCAGTTATTCTATTATTTGCCTTTCCTAGGGATGCAGAGATGAAGGTGAAATTCTGGGCCAATAATGATGTCTAAAATAACAATTTGGCTGATGCAGATGCTAATGTTTTGTTTTTGTTTGTTTTTTTGTATGTGTTGTTTATTTTGTTTTGTTGTTATTTATTTCCCCTTTTGTGCCAGGGAAACAAAGAAACCTTCTTTATAAATCTGTCCGTCCCTAGCCTTTACCAACTTAGTCATTATATCCACATTCTGATGACTATTTATCAAAAATCTCATTTTGTTAATGTTTTGTGACAGCAGTGCACCAATCCATGTCATCATCTTTAACCTTAGTAGATTAATGGGTTGGATTATTTTGGATTGGATTATTAGAGGCATTGTTAAAGGGACAGTTCACCAGTAAAAAAGTACATTTAAAAAACTCAGCAACAATTTCCAGAAATCATGACCCAGTCACTCAAGATAATACACTTTCTAGTAGAAAAAAGTAGTTCCATTAGATTATACCGTAGAAAGAAAGTTGTTCCTCCATGAAACTGCACACACCATGGTCTGTGGATTATCTTGGATAATATATACTTTTGATTCTGGGCTGAACTGTCCCTTTAAGTTTTAGCCCTCATCAGGTTCAATTGTTAGGGATTACATGTAATTTATTACTTGACAGGTGCAGACAGACCAGAACGTTTCTGCAGAAGACCTGCAAGTGGAGATGAGAGAACTGGATAAACATCTGGAAAAGATAGAACAGCGAGGAGTCGAACTGGAGAGGAATCTGAGAGACTGCAAGAATGGTTCTCCAAATTGTTCCTACTGGTTTCTAGATAACATGATTTACTGGCAGAAAATCAGTCTCTGTGAATGCAGTGTGCATAAATACTACACTAACAGTGTAGCAGGGATGTTTATATCTCTGTTATGTCTTTTGAATTTCAGATAAAGAACAGGAGAAAATGTTAATGGAGTGGTTCTCTCTCATCCATGAGAGACATGTTCTGGTGCGCAAAGAAACAGAGCTGGTTTATCTGTAAGTAGAATGGACCAGGACAAGGATTTTATTGTATGTGTTTCCACTGTAGTTTACTCTATATCCACTGAGTGTTGTGATGGCACGTTTCCTGAATTTTACTGACATTTTGTGTTGTGCCTTTTCTCAGGACAAAGCAGCAGAAGTTAGAGGAGAGACAGGCAGATGTGGAGTACGAGATCAGATGCCTCCTGAACAAACCAGGTCAGTGTGTTACTGTATGCATCACTATGTCACCTAAGAACAATTATGTATCCCAATATTAACCAGTTATTCATGGGGGGAAACCTGGGGGGCTATAATCATATAATCAATAGGCCCAACATTTCTAGTTTCACCCCAAACCACATCACTTGTCTGATGTGGGCATAAAGAGATTCATAATTCTAATCAGACATACACAATATATTTGAGTTGCACAATATGGATTTTTTTTCAGCCAACCCATAATTTCACATTTTTGCATTTTAAAAAGAAGTTCATAACCTGTAGTATGCACATCTCTATGGCTGATATCTCCAAACCTCAGCAACTCGTCGAAAAACAATCTAGATGGATAAATAACATTACAGGTAAGAAAAAAACATGTACTTTTAAGTTTGGAGTGAACTGTCCCTTGAAATGTTTTGCATAATCTGTCAAATCAGATATATTTTATTATAGAAATAATAAATAATAAAAATTTCCCATTATCAGCCAATGATTAATGTGCCCTGATATTTATTGTTCATGTCTAAAGTTTATCATAGGTGAACAGAAATGTCAGTATCTGTATCTGTACTCAGAGAGAAGACCAAAAGTGGGCATGGTTTGTACTGGAAGTCACATAAAATCAGGAAAATGTTTTATTTTTAAACCTAATATTAATTTCCAATGCGTTTGTTGTTCCTTCAAAGCATCAAGTTGAGTTAATATTGACATATAATGAATTTTGAAATATATTTCCACATCCTCATACTGTATTAATCTCATACTAATTACTACTAATTAGTAATACTAATAACTTTAACTGGGAGACATTAAGCAATAACAAACTGAAAAAAAAAAATTAATAAGTTGTAGGAAGCTGAAGGAAATAATCTCAAATTGCAATGATGCTGCAGTCATGTTTTTTGATCTGATAATCTTATTGCAGTTCACAGTACTAGAATAGTCTACAAATATATTAATATTATAATAATATCATAATGTTAAAATAACATGCTTGTGTTAAAATATAATTTAAAAAGTCGTAGTCTGAATGTAACTGTGTTACAGTTGGAAATGATTATTCACCAAATAATGAGCATAATCTGATAGAAGAAATAACTGTTTCGATTGCATTTTTTGTGCTATTCTGAATAGCCCCCCCACCACCACCACCCGTGACTTTTACCTTCCAGTCTGAAACACATTTGAATATAAAGGAAATGTTAAATACATCAGAAAACACACTGGATTCAGTTTCCTGAATGTGGTGAATGTGACGCAGTGCAGAGGAGTGATTTGCAGTGCTTTGTTTTATTAACACGTTACACGCCGTCATCTTCACATTCAGAGAGTGACTGGAGTCAGGAGGATCGAAGTCAAGAGCAGCAGCTGATGGATGAGCTGATCGCCATCATCGAACAGAGGAACCAGATCATCAGCTGCTTGGACCAGGACAGGCAGAGGTGCACAGAAAAGAAACAACAACACATGGTGCTTTCACATTTATAGATTTTTGTGTTAAACTATAATAATATAGTATAATATTTTGTTTTTCTGATTAGGGAAAGAGAGGAAGATATGCTTTTGGAAGCCATGATGAAGAACAAAGGTGAGAAAATTACTTATTATATCAAAAAGTCACCCTTAAAAAAAAATAGCCTTTTTCAAACTATTATGTGTCTTCTCCTGCCAAAGTCTTACCCCCCCCCCCCCCCCCCCCCCCCCCACCCCCCCCCCCACCCCGCTTATGAAAATGGCAGATTCTCTGAAGGACTTCAGTGCTCTATAAAACACTCATGCTTGTTTGCACAAAGGACTAAAAATGGTGTTTTAACTGTGATATCTCTCTGCAGAATTACAGAAAGAAGGACTAAAAGAGCTGAAGAAGTCAAAAGGAAAGTTCAAGCCCACCAAAGTTTTTAAGATGCTGAACCATAAAGCAGAGAGCACCAAAGACTCTATGGATAAAAAGAGCTGATGTACAATAATGACTGCAGAAATACTTAAAGACAACACACTCATTTATACTTTGACAGTTTATTGATTTCATGTTGAAGAGCATCTCAGTAGCATAGACAAAATGAATGAGTAATTTTCTCAGTACAAATGATTCAGTGTTGTCATCACATGCATTTCTCGTATTTCATTATTTGCCCTGTCTTCCATATGCAATCAGTATTTATGTTTTTTTAATCATATTACATACTTGTATTAGCAGAAGTATGCAATAAATATTTATTTTGCAAAGTTTTATGTCCTGTCTATGGAGAAGAATTGTATGCTTTATGTTTAGGCAACTGTTTTTGAAATGTTAGTTATCTACGATGCCGAAGAAAGTGGTGAGTAAAACCAACTTGTCATGAGTTGATTGAATAAGAACATTCACACAGTGTAGATGTTATTTCCATAATCATTTTCATTGTTTTTGCTCTAATGTTATGCTTTTGAGGTAGAAACACCAGAGAGCAGAGCTTAGAAATCCTCACAGAGCAGAAAATATGATGCAGTAACTTTATCCTGGCTGTAATCTCCCTTCATGTGCAATTTTCATCCATGATGGGTGCCTCCCAAGTCTTGTGTTTTCAGAGAGTTTGTCCAAATTATAAATTCTGCAGTATTTTTGAAACAGTTTATTTAGGGTCAGAGCTGACATTTGACCAAAAACTGCTATATATTTTTCTAAAGGCCTTATTTTATAAAATGTTTTGTTTCACATAGCCAGACCTATCTCCACAGCCCTGTGGTATTAAACTTCGCCACAAGCGGAACGAAAACAAATCTTCCTCGTTTCCACCCGGAATATTTCCCGAACGCACCAAGCCACCGTAAGACGGAAGTTGAACGATCTTAACGTCCATCATTCATGTGGGTTCATGTTGACAAAAAAGGATTCTGAAAATCCGTAATACTAAAGATTAACTTAGACGAGCTTCAAAATAAAACATGTCCGACAACGAAGATAAGTAAGTAACGACGCACAGCTTTGACACATCAGCTTAAGCTTCGTATTTGCTAAAACTTATAATACTACACAACGTGGGCTAACGTTAGCGTCGTAGCTAACTAACGTTTAGCCAGATAGCCAACAGCAGAACTGTCCATCACGAGTTTATTCTGGATCGATCGTCTTTGTGATAACAGTCTTTATGTCACATTTGTAGCTTCGACGACGGAGATTTTGATGATGCCGAGGAAGATGAGGGATTAGATGACTTGGAAAACGTGGAAGATGTAAGTTCACTGTTTAGTTATTAGATAATTGGGTTTAAAATGGATAAAAATAGACATTTAACTGGTAGTTTATCATGCCATTTGCAAAGTAATATTATTTGTTTCTAGCGTGGCCCATCTCATCCCTGTGTTCATGTAATTTGGTAATTTGATGAGTCCAAACCTGTTTGCTGTTGTGATCAGGAGGACCAGGAGAATGTGCAGATCCTGCCTGCAGGTGAGGGGCAGCAGGCAAACCAGAAGAGGATCACAACCCCCTACATGACCAAATACGAGAGAGCCAGAGTGCTCGGGACACGAGCTCTGCAGATCGCGTGAGTGTTGTCATATGTGTGAACCTACCCATCTGATCTGAGGGCTGTGCTACGAAGCCAAGATTAAAGGGTTAGCGAGGTATGTTGAGCCTAAAGTCAGAGTTTTTAGTCTCACAAAGTTGGGGGGAAGACGTTATATATGCAAAGTTACTGAGCTGTACGTTAGTAATGCCTCTGAACAAAACTGTATTACTGTATTACAGAGTCAGTTTTGTGATGCAGAAAGTATTTTTTTTCCTGTTTGACTCACGCGGGAGATCATCCACACACTAAAAGAATGATAAAGCAACAGCAGACGATTAGATGTCTTAAACTTGATCCTGCTTTGCTTTCACGTCCATTTTACACGGCTGATTAGAAGAATTAGAAATATTAAAAAATTGATCAGCCTAGCCTATTTATCTTGGATGATATTCAATCAGTAAAATGCATGTCACTTTGATTTGGCCAAATATTAAAGTGACTTTCACGTATCCTTCATTATGGAACACTGTGAGACCAACAGTATGATGTTTAAATACTGGTATTTGTTTAATGAGCACAGCAAAACAATGGGGTAAAAATGAAGAAATACAGGGGAAATACAGGGTCTCTAGATATGGTACAGCCACCACCACACACTTCTAGTGGGTCATAAGTGATGATTGAAAGGGATTATGTTATATATGAGTCATACATTGTGTTCTTTAGGAAAATGTTGCAGATTACACCTTTAACATGTTTTTCCTTTCCTGGAGTGTTGACCACTACTATGAGGAAAGAGACTAATTTCCCTGGTTGTATTTCGGTCTAATGCTGTTTGAAAATTGTAAATACCATCTGAACACACCTGAGTATATGTGTGTGTGTGTGTGTGTGTGTGTGTGTGTATAAAATGCACTGTGATATACTTTAAACCAAAGTAAAACTTGTTTGGAAGATAGGAAACAAATACCGCCTGATGATCATCTGGGGATTTATAAATGCAAGGTGTTTGTTTTGTTTGTTTTTTGCAGTGGAGGGTTTTTCTAAACTCTCTAATTGTTTCTACTCAGTTTTAACAAGAAAAGCTGGAATACCATCCACAGTCTCAACTGAAGTTTTGAGAGACTGACTTGTAGCTTTGGTTTGAGTAGAATCACTAGATTCAAGTGAAAACTATTCTATATCAATCAGTTAATCAAGTTTACAGAGACTTTGCTCTTTGCAGGAGTTAGGTAAGGATGGAGCGTGTGATTTGTCTCAGTGGCCCTAGTCAACAGCTGTAAAATAAACGCTACTGTATATTGTAGGAGGGTTTGGATGTTTGGAGGTAACTTTATTTGTTAGCCACTTGTGGATTCACTGAAATTCAGCATTTACTGTACCTGTCTCTGTTTCCAACAGGATGTGTGCCCCAGTCATGGTAGAGCTCGAGGGAGAAACAGATCCTTTGCAAATAGCAATGAAAGAGCTTAAGTAAGTGATAATATTATAGTTAATATAATCATTAATGCTTTGTAAAATTAGGTTATGACTGCATCTTTACTTTCTTTTTGTTATTATTTAAAGAGTAGGTCAATATTATGTGATGTAGAGCCTCTCTGTATCTCCCAGTTTCTTACTGTGAATTTTGTTTGTGTCCACCAACAGGAGCAGAAAGATCCCCATCATCATCCGCAGATACCTGCCTGATGGCAGTTATGAGGACTGGGGCTGTGACGAGCTCATCATAACCGATTAAACAACTTATCTAGTACGCACTGACAAAACAATGCTGGTTCACACCAACCGGCAGCTCAGGTCAGTCAGCCACACAAACCCAGAAGACTCCCAAGACGGATACAACCGTCACCCACCTGTCCATACCTCAGTATAATTCACAGACCCCCATCACATTGGGTGAATGTGTGAGTTGGTGAAATAACAAATCCATGAAATGTACTTTACAGACACTATAGAAGACGCATCTAAATCAAACCAATGTCTTTATAATTGTGTGATCTGACATCTTACTTTGTCAGTCTCATGGTGTCGCTGGATGTCACACAACAGAAGTAAAATTCAAAGTTAGAATCTTCAGTGTTTCTTGTTTTAACAGCTGCATTATAAATCAGAGCCACAAGAGGGAAATGTCGCTTGAATCCAACATTTACTTTGTTTTGCAAAATAATCCTGTGTTGTAATTATTCCATTTGTTGTTTTTGAAGAAGAGAGGCAATTAGTGTGAAAAAACTGTTTTATAGTTATTAATAAACTTTTGTATAAATGACCATGTCTCATTCATAATATTCATAATAACACTATGACCCATTAACGAAGTTTATAATGAGGTTGAAGTTGGCTTACCACGGGTTAATATCCCTGTTAGAGGGATTTAACAGTATAATGAAACAGTAAGCCGCTTAACACCTGAGAAGTGGGAAGTCCAGGTAAACTGAAGGAATTGCAAGAGTGTTATTTAGTTTCTGTGAAGCTACAGCAGGGATATTCACCTTTACTGGCTGGGGAACACTAATGCAGAATGACAGGCAGCCAGGGGCAAGTTGATAAACAAACATTAATAATAGCATTATTAGTTTTTATTTTAATTATTATCAGATGAAATTGCTCTTTAAAGGGCCCATAACTCATCTGTTTTTGAAATTCTTTATTTTCAAATTAACTGACTCATTATCTTAACTTATTAATTAAATGAATTAATAGATTAATTTTACTGCGTTTAATAACAACAGCTGTATTTTAGTTGTAAATGCTTTGGTAACATTTGAAAGCGTTTAAACAACACATACTTGGAACATTATTCAATTATACAGTCACTGAAATGTTGGAATGATATATGAACCAGAGACAGAATGAAGTAGCTCTTTTAGTATAAAATACACATTTATGGGATCAGAATCATCCTCATTTCTACATAACCTTTGCTCCTCTTCAGCTAATACTTCTCTTCTCCTGTAGCTCACCCTCTGATCCTGCTGCACTTTTAAATGGCTGACAGGCCGTCACACAAAGACCAGCCCTCTCTGTCACTATTCGTTCCATCATACTGTACATCCCTTCAAACTGACGTATCTGTCACTCCTTCCTGGGTGAAACAATTTATTTTCATCCTGAATTAGAAAATGGTCAGAAGGCCACCCGACGCGCTTTTGAGTGCTGGATTTGGCCCGTTGAAAATGCTTAATTTTAAATGATATATTTCCAAGGTTAGGAACTGCTTGAATTTAAATATGCTTACTGAAAAATGCTTGATTTTCAACCTTATCTGGTGTTTCATCTACACAAGCACCAAAAATCATTTAACATTTAAAATCAAACAATCCCACTGTCATATTTGTTTGTTGTCTCTTGACGTCTCACACCAGATCCAGAGCTGAGTTTGACCGACTACAACACAATGCAGCAATTTGTGGTTAATACCAATTTGGCAAAGCTCACAGTGATCAGTACTTGTATTAACTGTCAGAGATGTTGCTTTAGTTTTAATAGTTTTGACTAAAAGTCCTCTTAAGAGTCGACATATGTCCACTTGTCTACTTGACAAATGCAGTTTTATTTTGAGTGGCAAAAATTATCATGATTATCAGACCACCTCATGAAATACCTTGTCAGCTGATGATTGTGCAGTGCACCTATACACTAGGGCTGCAACTAACAATTATTTTCATTATCAATTAATCTGTGGATTATTTTCTTGATTATTTACTGTCATAGATGAGTAACAAAACCAGAAAATGAGATCAGAGAATTTTCACATTTTTTCTATTAAAAATATTAAAAATGTATTTAATAGTTGATTAATAATTGATTAATTTTTGCAGCTCTATAATAGACAGCTGAAACTCACAGATACAAAAGTGGCTACACAAGTTGAATATAAGTTACCAGTAAGGTTGTCAAAATTATCGCCACTTCATTACTTTATTCAATGCCACATGCTTTAAACAATGTAATATCTGTTAATTATGATATTGAAAGGAAAAGTTATACAAAAAAATAATTCAAGTGCTCATCGAAGACTTTCAGTCTTTGTTGTCCTGCCTGAAATTTGGTTTGCAGCAGATAAGCCAGACAGTGTTCAGTGTCCCTTACTGTGACCCTTTTTTCGTGCTTAGTATTTTATCAAACTTCTCCTGTTTTTGTGACATCTCTAATCCAATCCAATCCAATAACAATGACAAAATACACAAATTACAAATGAGCTGCGATCTGATTGGATTAAACCCCCAGCAAGCTTGTCTGAGCTGGAGATACTATTTGACTGTAGTAACAATGCGACTGCTCTCTCGACGGGATAGTGGGAGCCTTTCCTTTCCTAAATGCCTGTAATTCTGTTTATTTAACACGGGTGATTACAGACGAACAATTAGTCTACGTTGATGCACAGTGTCGACCACTGGTTTTGATCATTGATTTCTTGACTATTTTGTGAAACGCTGTAGTACATCCATCACATCAAACACTGGAAAATTAAATTTAAGCAACAGGGAAAGTCCTAAAACTCAATCTAATTGTCTTTGTTATTCAGTTATTTCTCCACCACGCCTTTGATATGTTGTATAACTTGTATGGAAGCCTGACAGATTCTTGTCTGCTTCAAAGTTCAGGCGCTGCTTTAAAGAGATAAAGCAGGTTTACTCCTACAGCCATGTGTAACCGTGTTGTGACTGTCATGATGTGATGATGCTCTCTGTACACCTCCCCCTTTCCCCATACAAACACATACTCACAAAGCGGCCACTGTATTGTTTACTGAAAATGGGTTGTTGCCCAGGCAGAAAGAGGGTCAGTGCATGCTGGAGGATAGACGGGGCTCTAAGTTTTTCAGAATGAGAGGATTAACAGCTTTGTTGTAGAAGAAGTTGTATGGTGATACTGCGGCCTGTGGATGAGTGGATTATATGTTCATTGTGCAGCATACTACATAGTAAAAATGCAGATGGGGAATAAAACAACCAAGATACAAAGTGATGAAGTAACACATCTTCCTGCTGTGAAAGCAAAGCAAGGTGTGTGCATGTGTGTGTGTATTCACGTCAGTCAGTCACACATTTAAACATCATCAGGGAGAAGCCAGTTTGTACTGGTGTCTATAATTTTGTAATGCCGCAATCATGTTATTAATTTGTGTAAAACTGCTTTCATCTGAGAGTCTTTTGAGCAGAGGAACAGTGCCTCAGGGTGGGGACAGGGCAACCCATGTGACACTCAGCAGCACTAGCCGCAGTGAGGCCACCATCAGGTCGTCCTCAACCCAGATGAGGGTATGACTAATATGTTTTGACTTATTCTTTTGCTCGTTTCTTTACACTTCATAATATTTAACCCGTTGTGCTCTGACAGTTCTGACTATTCTCCGTTAACCCTGTGATTACATGGCATCTAGACTCAGTAGTACATCATTCCTCACATTCGTTGACTGGATTTCTTGATTGGATTATTGCATCAAGGGATGGCGAATTATGTTAAATCAGATAGTGTTATTTATTTCTTAGAATCTTGTGTGTTATTTTACAGATCTTCTCTCGAACAAGTCACCCTACATCAGAGGCTCTCAACCTTTTGTTACTTAAATTTGACGTTCACCAAATGTGAAATCTTTAGAAATCTGGCTTTGTAACCACACTTCATACATACATGTTACCATTGTTATGAAATGATTTGCTGAATATATACATGGACTATGCAGATCAATTATAAGAGTGTTTCCTGAACAGATTTCATGATCAGCGATGGATTTATTAGCAGTTCAGCATGATAAAATCATGCTAATGTCAAATATCCTAAAATCATAGCATAAAATCCTGTGGTTGGTACATTTGCTTTCAGGCCACAAACGAACTGCACCAAGTCCATTTGGAAGCAGGCCGAGTCCCACCTTTTCAAGTGGTCTTGGTCCAGTTGTTTGGTCCATACCACGGTGATTCTCAAAAACATAAACATGGGCATTCAGTCTGTTGAGGCAGTATTATGGATCCATCTGGACAACTAAATGAGAGCTCTTCTGCAGTAACATGTCAACCTGCACAACGTAGCAAGCAAGCTAACACAGGTGTGCAGGAAAATGTTTGTGTTGCTTGACAACAGTCCAGTTTCAATCCAGGTGCATAACTATTTTTAAATTCTGTTTTAATGTGTTGTCATATATTACTGTTAACTAATAAATGGCGCTTGTAAAACTGTTGTATAAAAACAACATCACACTCGAGGTTGTGCTGTAGTACCGAATATCAGAACGGCTGTGACTGTAGACACCTGGCCTGCAGCCTTGTGCCTAAAACCGAATCACAGCTGTGCTGAAATTCAGTACAATAGCACTCCCTCTCATGTGATATCGCTTTCATACACAAAGGAGTTCATTTTTCCCAGGTCAGTACCATACAAACAGACAAAACCATAAATAACTGAAATAAGCAACACAGTACAAAACAGAACTCTTTCTAGCAGAAAGAAAGTAGTTCCAAAGAGATTTTACTTTAGAAAGAAGGAAGTTCCTACGTGAAACTGCTCACAAGTTCAGTGGATAATCTTGATTTCTGAGAGTCATTACTGTACAGTTTTTCACAAATGCATTATTTTGGCGCTTGGGCACCACAAGTAGAGTACTGTCATGTTCCAGTGTATTGGAGAGAAGGCAACAGCAACAACAGACAACATCTCCAAAACTCAGCAATTCACAGCAAAACTATGTACATGGATAAAAAACACAACAGAAATAAAATCATAAAATAAGTCTTTTTGATTTTCAAAAATATGTATTTTTGATTTTGGGGTGAACTGTCCCTTTAAAAGAAGAGCATACCATCTAGAGTAGGGGGATTTGCTGTTCTTTTGAAAAGCTAACAGATAGATAACTACCTATAGGTTTTCTTTCTGGTTAACTCTCTTAACTTTTGGAATGTTTTAATCCCATTACAGCTTTTTTTTCAGTGGATGGGGTGAGTGTGGGGGGATGAGAGGAGGAGGGTGGGTTGCAGGGGGTGGCAGGGTCTATGTGCAGAGAGTATGAGAGTCCCTTTGTATCCTGGTGAAGCTACAGGCCAGGCAGTTATGGGTAAGGCTCACTCATTGCCCTGTTTCCCTCCTCCCAGAGCTCCCCTTCAATGGCCCTCTTTGTCTTTCCAAAGTATCACACAGCCGATTAAAGAGAGGGAATTAGGAGTCAGGCTTAACCCGCAACACACAGAGAGACACGCACACACGCATACACGCACACTATAACAAACTTGAAATATGCATATAGGCATGCATAACCAATCGTACCCCCATCTGGGGCTGGGTTAGTTCAAGTTCAAGGAAACTTTTAGTTGCAGTAATCAGCTACAAACTGCAGAACATGAATGTGGCTCTTCACACTTCTGCTACTGTTGAAACACATCATCGCTGCAGTCTCATACACTGCCTGCACATGCAAAGCCCCATCACACATGTTCAGACTGCCTCTGCTAATGGTCAGTTGAACAACCCCCACTTCAAAAAAGTTGGGATGCTGTGTAAAACATAAATAAAAACAAAATGCAATGATATTCAAAAACGTTTTTTGACTTGTATTCAATTTAATTCAATACAAATACATTATATTTAATGTTAAATGATAAACTTTAGTGTTTTTTGTAAATTTGCACATATTCTGAATTTGATGCCTGCACCATGTTTTAAAAAAATGGGAACAGAACAAACAAAAGACTTGGAAAGTTGTGGAATTCTCAAAAAACAACAGGTGATAGTTTCATGATTAGGTATGAAAGGGACATCCTTGAAAAACTCAGTCTCTCACAAGCAGGGATGGGATGAGGTTCATCGCTTTGTGGCAAATAGTCGGTGACTTTAACAGCATTTCTTAACACAAAACTGCAGGATGGATCAGGGATTTCACCATCTACGATCCCATAACATTAAAAGAGTCCGAGAATCTGGAGCAAGGCTGAAAACCAACACTTAATTCACTCTGACCTTGTCATATATCAAGCAAGAAAGGGAAAGAATTTCACTTACAAAACTTCAACAATTAGTGTCCTCAGTTCCCGAACACTTACAAGGTGATGTATCACAGTGGTAAACATTACCCTGTCCCACCTTTTTTTCAAACATATCACAGGCATCAAAATCAGAATGAGTGTATGTTTACAAAAAACAACAAAAATATATCTGTTTGAACATTAAATATCTTGTCTGTGGGGCTGCCCCAGAGGCTCAGTTGGTAGAGTGTGCGCCTCATGTGCCAGAGCTGCACATGAGTCCTCTGCAATGGCTGTGGGTTCAACTCCCACCTGTGGGTCTGTTTTCTCCCTACCCTCTCTCCCCTTTTCCTGTAGTATCTTCACTTGTTCTATATTAAAAAGTCATAAAAGGCCCAAAGGTATATAAAAAAATATCTTGTCTATGTACTGTGATCACATGAATATAGGTTGAAAAGTTTTTACAAATCATTGCATTTTGTTTTTATTTATGTTTTACACAATGTCCCGTTTTTTTTGGAAGGGTTGTAAATTGCTGCAGCCAGCTAAAGTGAATTATCCATCAACTGAACAGATTGTGCAGAGAATGTGAGCAGTAATTGAGTCACTTGCCATGAAGACACATTTTTAAAGACACATTTCTAAAAAACAGTTTTTTATCACCTTGTTGAAATTTGTTTTTTGAAAATTAGGATGTCAGATTTTTTTTCCTCTGTTATGTTGTAGTCACTCTTCATATATTATTGATAATTATTCATTATTTCCACTCTAAAAATACTTCAAGAGGCAGACTTGTATTAAGGCAGGAATAATAGAGCTTTATTTCAAGTGAGAGTAAAAGATTATTAGTCATCATCACATGTTTAGGCTTTCGCTCCTGCTGTTATTTAGAAGTTGAGTTGCTGTGTTGTGCTGGCAACAGTTAAACAAGTATGACAAGACTATGAAATACTAAAATGGCAGTAACAGTCAAAGGTTTTCTTCATAATAGAGAGAAACCAATAACAGCGCACAAAAACGTAAAGTAAATATAAATAAGAAATGTAAAATTCCAAGCAACATTACAGATATTTCACACAAAGCAAAGATGTAAAATGAACTCTTATGCTGGAGGTAAATGGTTAAATAAAAATGGCCTTTAAGCTTCAATGGGCCAAGAATTAAAAACAAGCAGTGCTGCATGCATATGGTTTGGACCTGTGTCCAGCAGTGATACAGAATATTTAAAAGAATAGAATAGATAAAGAATATTTAAATGATATACATAAAAACAACACAAATCAAAATCAATTTCTTTTTTTTCCACTTACCCAGATGGAGAGTAACATACTTTAAGTACAGTTCTGTTCAGGAGATGAGGAAAAGAAATGACATGTGAAAACACAGTAAACCATAAAGAGCAAAGAAATGAGGAACAAACACAACATAAAAAAGCATTAATTAATCATAAAAAGAGGAAAGAAACATGACTTAAGAAAAAAATACAGGTTGTTCTCGTTTGTGTGTAAGTATCAGTTGTAAAGGAAGAGGCACATTTTATATTTAATGTTAGGTTGTGTTCAAACTTTTTATCTCCTGGAAGTTTTGCTCGCTCAATCTCTGGCTACTGTTTCTCAGTATTGGCATCTCCCACTTTGAAAATGTCCCAGAATTTTTTCCAGACATTACACAACTACAATCAAAAGATCTGACCCTTCACATTGAATACTGTTCTATTTACACAATTTGAATGACACATTAAAGAAAAGAAAAGGCAGTGGTGCAGACTTTCAGTGGAGATAATAATGGCAAAAAGCATTCAACAGCATTAATACAGTAAATTGTTAAAACAACAAAAAAGCTTCTATCATGTGTTCTACAAGACATTGCAAGCACGGTCAATGAAAATCAATTATCCAAGTATAAATATATCATGAATGTTTGTGATGAATACATCAAACACTAATGAAGAACATCACACTCATCAGTGCCATTGTGACAAAGGCAAAAGTAGCTTTTGACATCAATATGTTTTTAAGTACTTTGCAATAACTCACATTGGAAAAAGCTAAGAGAAAACTAATTTGCGACAAAATGTAAGGTAGTTTTGAGTGTCACGTTGGGAGAAACATCGTTACAGTCTGTTTCTTCTTTACAAGTTTTGGTCTCAAAACTTTGGTCTTTTCACAAATATCTCAAATCTGCATGCATCAATATATGCAATTTAATTTCAAGTACATAGTATAAACTATCCTGATAATAGTCAGCCATCACGAAAATTGTTTTTTTGACTAATTATACATTTAATTTAACAAAACCTTAACTTGGTTTTGTAGCGTTTATCTTTCACACATGTTCATTGTGTGTACAGAAGGCATTTTAAGTGAACAACACAGCATAATTATTGTAATTAAATGGGCACAAATGTGCCTCAGAAACCAACAGAATGTTATCAATATGTGTTGTATTGATTTTCAAAAACAATACAAAATTAACATCTGTTTGATAAAAGGTCAGTCTTGCCTGAGAAGTGAATGGGCCGCAGCCAAGTAATTTGGCACTCCATTCTTACAGTCCAAAACTAACCCCATTTCATGTAGAATGAATCTGGCTCCCTCTCAGTGACCCCTTGTGGCTTGTGGGAGGGGATGTAGAGTACAACGTGCCTCCTCTGATACACACGAGCTACGTTCCAAATCACATACTTTTTCTTTTCACTAGTACATACTGCTGCTGTACATATGAAGTATGTACTGCTGCACGCAGTATGCCAACAATTGGGACGTAGTACTTTGTCATAACAGTGCACATTGACCCTCTTGCTCATACATCCGTCACAGTCTGTAGTGTGAAATTTGAACTAAAAAGAATTCGATTTGTAATGCAGCTAATGAGCTGCCATCTGTCTGTGCTCTTTCGGCAGCTCAGTCGACGAATCTTCCGCTGCGCAGAGGATTGTGGGTCAGAAAAACATTCTGGCTTGCATACTGCAAACTGCAACCAGATGCAGTAGGACATCCTGGTATTTTTTGGCATACTGGATTTGACACACTATGTATTGGGACATACTGAATCTTCTTCTGGCATACTAAATGGTATGGTAGTGTGGGTATTGGAACGCACCCATGGGGTCACCAAACTGACAGGGTCATGATCCTTTACCACTTATGAACACCAGAGGTTTTGCTGCTGTAAATCTAACCTGGAGCTCTGCGGTGGTGGTGTGTGGGTGTTTTTCCTCTGCGCTACCAAATACATTCTTTCACTACAACACTGTGTGCCCCAAATAATCAACCATGCTTTAAAAGCGCCACGCTCCAAGCCCATCCTTGAGCTGTGGCAGCACCTCTGCTTCTGGGTGAGAGCAGAACGGGGTTTCACCCCTCCTGCTTCCCCAGCCGACTCCCCCAGTGCCTGCCCACTCCCCCTGGCCCAGACCACTTTCACCAATGCGACCACCAACACTGCTGATGTTGCTGCTGCTCCTTGGGTCTGGCATGGGGGCTGGACCTGCACCTGTGCCCTCTGGTCTCGTTGTCTGTCATGGTCGCGACAGTGTAGTGTAGACGGGCTGTTCCCAGTGCGTGGGGCTGTGTGACTGCGGCACGTTGGCTGGGTCAGTGATGGCAGTGTACAGGGGCCTTTGGGAGGGCCCCATGTAAGAAAAGGCGGAGTACAACCCCGAAGCTTGGCTGGAGTGGGCGTAGTATGACCCTGAGGCCTGGTGGTCAGCATATTCAGCAAACTGAGCCCTGGAGGCCAGTGAGGGGAAAGCAGAGCTGTAGTGAGGAAGGCTGAGGGAAGTGTAGCTGACATGGGAACCGGCTGAGGCTGTCTCTGCAAAGTGACCCCCAGCGCCTCCGGCCTCACTCTTGATCTGGGCCTTGGAGGGATCTGAGCCCAGAGGGGAGCTATGATGTTGCTGCGGTTGCTGCTGCTGCTTGGACAGCCAGGCTGCTGAATGTCCACTGGCCGCTGCAAGAGCTGAGGAGATGCCGTAAGTGTATGGAGAGGCTGGGGAAGCTGTTGGAGCTGCTACTGCCCCAGCACCCTGCCCAACCCCTGGGTGCCCATTAGGGGGAAGGTACTGGTCAAACTCATTGACATCAAAAGGTTCCATGTTGACCATCACCTCGTGGCTCATCTCACCAATGTCCACATTACCAAAGTCAATGTGAGGTTTCCCAGATCCTGGAGCACCTGAACCTCCCTCTGCTCCAATTGCGCCGCGGGAGCCCCCATTCCCAACACCTTCCCGTTTTCCATCCCCTGCCTTACTGGACTGAGGTTCGGTCTTGGGAGTGGTGGGAGGTGTGGGAGGACTGTGAGTCTGACCTGTAGAAACACGACAAAACAGGTAGTTACAGTAGTTTTCTTGGCAGTTTCAAACAATTATCTTTTTGTGTGACTAGTCCATTCTCATTCCCAGGTTGTCAAAATATGTCTCATACAGACGTACAAAGGTAGTGTCCATTTGAGATGCACTGGGCTTTCAAGTAATGTCAATGTAAACCCATCTTCACTTAGTTCACATTACGTAACATACTTGTTTAGACCAAAACCATGATCTTTTCCTAAACCTAACCAAGTATTTTTGGTGCCTAAACCTGACCAAACTGTTAAAAAGACTTTCTGGCAGCGTCTCAAACAGATGGTAAAAGGTACTTTGTGCATCAGTATGAGATGCTGCAGGACATGACAAAGCAGTATCTGTATTTAACGACCTGGAATGAGGACAGGTTGGTGTGACACACTGTCCAGTTGTATCCAGACTAATCTAACAGTGGGACAGGGACGGTGTCAGTGGAGTGGTGGGTGGGAGCCGGCAGCCCACCTGTAGCATGAGGGTGGTGCCCCTCTGCCAGAGGGGACCGAGCTCCCCCACTGTGGACCACTTCCAGGTGGAGGCCTTTGTAGTGGGATTGGCTGTGGCTGACCTCACCCTCCGAATGGCCGTCGGCCTCACTTCCTGATCCAGAACTAGGCTTTCCGTTCTTGCGACGTCGTGGCTGGTATTTGTAGTCGGGATAGTCCTTCTTGTGCTGCTTTCTCAGCCTCTCTGCCTCCTCGATAAAGGGTCGCTTGTCACTCTCATTAAGAAGCCTTGGTTAAAAAGAAAAGATGTTGGTAGTTTGTTGGTATTTCACTCAAAAATAAAAATTCAGTCATTATACACTCAGCCTCATGCTGACTGAAGGCCGGGTTTAGTTTTTTAGTTCAAAAAACACTGCTGGAGTTTCACAGGACTCATACGTAGTTCAGATGGTGTGCAAGTGCATGTGAATGAGGCTCCAAGCAAAGGATCCACAGTGAAGATTTAGGATAAAAACATGGTGTAAATAATGTCTTTCAAGTAAACTTGGCATGCTGGGGCTTTAGGAGACTTTGAGTACACCAGATGAGGAGTATGGGGACGTTTTATGTATTTTTTTTTTTTTTTTATTGATTGTTTTTTTTTCCATTTGAAAAGTGGTCACCATTCACTTCAATTGTTTGGGAGATTCTGCAGCACTGTTTTCCTCCAGCAGTGTTTTGTGGACTAAAAAACTAAACCTGACCTTTAATGGGCGTGAGGGTGAGTGTATAATGACTGAATTTTCATTTTTGGGTGAATTGTCCCTTTAAGTTATGAAGAACAGAAGAAATCCCTCAGCCCAATCAGAATTAGGCCACGCTTTTTTGTGGTGGTATATATTCTACATGATGATGCAAAAAATGTTTGTAGCTTTTCTTTTGACATAGGGAAATGATAGTTGTCTGAGAACATTTAGAGCAAGTGTTAACGGTGGCTACTAAACAGTGAATACTAAAAATTGCACAACCTCTTCAATTCCACGGGGACGTTCACATCCCTGGCCAATATTAGTCTCTTTCAGAGGTGTAGCTGGCTCAGTTTTAAAGCCACAGTGATGATACTGGCATCATATGAAGCTACAGAATTGAGTGGTAAATATTGACCATGGAAAAAACTTACATGGCCATTTTCAAAGCAGTTCTTTGACATCTCACCTCAAGATATCCGAATGAAAATGGATTCAATGGATACCCAAGAGCCTCTCCTTTACAGACACGCCCACTTTATGTTACGTGTTTGCCCAATTTTTGCCCATATAAATGTGATACTTTTGCCTATTATATTTCAATATTTCTGCATACCGGTATCCCCAGACAGTACTGGAATTGCATACATTGGGTCTGATTGGAAAGCTGAGACTCTTGTGAATTCAATAAGTCCAATTTCATTCATGTGTGATGATGTTAGGCCCCATCATGGCCATAATATTCTGGAAGAAGTCAGGAATCTGGATTAATGGGCATAAAAGAATGTCAACACACATATGGGTCAAAATTATCTTTCACAGATAACAGTGATATGCTCGGCAACATACTTTCCAGTAACAAGTTTGATCCATTTTCAGTGCATATTAATGCATTATGCTTCATTCACTACATCTGTGCAGCTGCATCTAATGTCATGCCTGCGAGGGGCTTATGGCTGCTGGACAGTAATGAAATAATACAGGCCAAACATGCATCCTGTCTTCAAACATGAAACTGAGCTCCTGGCAGGAATGTCATGAGAAACCCCTGACCTTCCTCAGCCTTGCTGTTCATCGTATTTCTGGGCCAATTAACCAATCATGCCTGAGCCCAAGGTCAAATCTTCATCTAATTAACGTTCAGTCAGCACAAGGTTAATGAATTTAACCTCTCTGACCTTCTTGACAGCAAATTGTGAATATTCTGTGTGAGCACACAGATACTGAATGGATGAGTTTACAGAACTTTAAACTACCTAGGTTCTGTGATCAAGAAGCAGCAATTTTTACAACTAGCTATCAGACATGGAGGGTTTTTAGGGGGCTAATCATAAAATTTCACTTTCTGGCCCAGCAATATCACCGATCTCAAAGCAAAATTTGCATAAATTTGTGAACAAGCAAATATATTTGGTAACAGGAGTAGAGGCAAAACAAAATATAAAATTCTAATTAAAGTAACAAGGAAAATCTCGCAATACTTTTAAATTTGGAAACTTGTACTTTAAATATGAGGTTGTGAAAACACCCTCTGATTCCCTCAGCAGCCAATTACTCCAGCTACATGGCCAGTGATTAAACAGTGTATGAAATTAGCATGGATTAGGGAACATGTGACCACGACACACAAACTAACTACATAGAAGCGCTTCTCAAATGGTGAGCTGGATCCCAAAGTGGGCAATGAGACAATGTGGCAGAGATTTAGGGCAACCATGTCTCCTAAAACATGTCACATTCATATTCACAATAACTCATTAACAACAAATACAGTTTGCAAAAAGCATAATACTAGGGCTGAGCAATATATTGATATTGTGATATGAGACTAGATATTGTCTTAGATTTTGGATATCATTCTATCGTGATATGGAATAAGTGTTGTCTTTCCCTGATTTTAAAGGCTGTATTATGGTTAAGTGATGTAATTTTCTGAACTTAGCAGACTGTTCTAGCTGTTCTATTACCCACTTAGTCATGAAATCCATATTACTGATGATTATTTATCAAAAATCAGAAAGCACCAATAGTCATTCCTACAATATTGTCGTAATTTTGATATTGATGTATTTGGTCAAAAATATTGTGATATCTGATTCTTGAATTTATGGTATATTATTTTGGAGAAAATGTGTATAGGGAGATATATTTTGTGTCACGACAGGCAAAAAAATATTGAAATATTATTTATAAGGCGACATGCTTTCTAAATAATATTTCAATATTTTTTGGCCCAACATAATACCACAGATCAGCTCATGTAAAGTAATATTGGCTTTGGAACTTTTCTCACAAATAAGGTCATAGTTATGTTCTTGTTCATAAGAAAAAACAAATAAACAAGCAAACAAAAACAAAACAAACAAACAAAAAAAAAACAGCTCAAACCAAATGGTCTGAAAATGGCAAGTGATCATAGATGTAGAGATGTCTGGATGTACACAATAATATACAGTTTCATCAATAAAATCCACTTACAAGTTACATTTTACACCACCCTTGTTTCTTAATAGCAGCATATATGTGCACTTATAGTTTAACTGAAGTAGTGAGGATTTTAAAAACAAAGAAAAATGAATAAAATTGGTGAGTTCAGGATGCAAATGATCAGCTGACTGCAAGTCAGACTTTAGAAAACAAAGTTATTTTATTCTATAATTTGCCAATTACGCAGTTTCATTTAACTTCATTCAACTCTAAGGCTTGACCGTGACACTGACCTTTGTCCTGTCTCGATCTGGGGATGTTTCCTCTTACTCTTATCAATAGCAGCAAGATTTCCCCAGATGTATTTCTTATGAGCTGAAGGTTTATTCATTTGCATTTCATTTTTATTTGGTACTGCTTCTGTTAAAATAAATCAGTCATAACCCTTGCTGTCTGGACATTTCACAGCTCCTGCACTGTGAATGTGAGCAGCATCGTCAGAACATTGAAGTGATTGAGCCCTGAAGCAGTCACGCAAACACTAGAATTAATGTTCTTTTGAAGACAGTAATAGGCCCTTTATTAGACCCTTAATAGACTTTATTAGAGGGTAATTAGGGACACAAATCACTTCAGTTTACAGTGTAATTGCAGTGCAGTGTCCCAAATCTAATGAAATCAAATAAGAGTCTAATAAAGGGTCTAATACTCCCTAATAAATAACATATTACTTCTAGTTTTCTGAAGTGGCTCTCTTACCTCCAGAGCTTCCCCAGGGTCTTGCTGAGCTCCGCGTTGTGCAGGTGGGGGTGTTGGTCAGCCAGTTTCCTCCGCGCCGCCTGCGCCCACACCATGAAGGCGTTCATGGGCCTCTTCACGTGCGGCTTGGTCTTGCTTCCGGAGTTCACGCGCACCGGCATTGGCACGAGGGTCCAGTCATAGCAGTTGAGCACCTGGCTCACCGCCTCGCGGATCCCTGCGGGGAAGCGCTCGTCCTCATCGTCGGATTTGACGGACGAGCAGCCCGCCGCCGAGTCGTCCAGACCCGCCAGCTGCGGCTGCTGCTGCCCGTGCAGAGGCGAGTCCCCCCCGCCAGGCGCCCCAGAGGAATGACCCGGTGACAGGGAGCGACTGTCGTCCGACATCCCGGGACTGAGCTCAACCTCCGATAAGCTCTCCTCTCTGGACATCTTCCTACACACACAAGCCTCCAGCTGCGCGGATGGTGTTTGACTTGTTACCTAAACGCTGAGCTCTACCTGTCGGGTCCTTGTTGCTGTTTGTCCCTACAGTGACGGAGTGTCGGCTGATTGATCTGATGTGTCCTCTGGCCCTCCTCTAAGTTATAATATAAACTGCCAGTCTGTCTCTACTCTCAGCCTCCGTTGCAAAACTCTGTGAGGGTTCCACATTAAAGTTCTTTCCATCCGCGTTGTTGGTATCATAGGCGGCTCAGTGCGCACCTTGGACCCCAGTTTACCTGCTAATGCACAGCTGTCTGCGCCAAACACACTCAGTCTCACTTCACTCTCTCCTCCGTTTGTCCCACGACTCAGATCCAGCAGCGAGGACCTGAAGACGAGGAGAGTGTCAGTCAGGATTGATAAAATAGACCAGACAGTGACCAGCTGCTTGCCAAAAAAAATTGTGCCCACATTTATCTCTACTGTTAAGCCTCAGAACTCAGGGCTTACTTCGCTTACTTTGTCTTTTCCATCAGCAGCAGCTTCATCAGATTAATAAATTACTGGCATTTTACCACCGTTAGCATATATTAATTATAAAAGTCAAAAAATGTCATTTGGCGTATCTAATAAACATAGCCCTACAAAATCTCCAGATTCAAACCTTAATGAATTGTCAATAATACTGTTTACCTTGACATTTTCAGCATGCTATCAGCAGCCTTTCAAATGATTATCACAGGTGCTGGAATTACATATTTCGTCAATAAATTGTCATGTATTTTACTCTTAAAAGTAGGCTAATCATTTATGAATCAATATTAAATTAATCACCAATTAATTTGATGATCCATTTTAATACTTTTTTAAAAGAAAAAAGTCAAAATTGTTTGATTTCAGTGTCTTAACTGTGAATATTTTATTGTTTCTCGACTCCTTTATGACAGTAAACTGAATATTTTTGGGTTGTGGGCAAAACGAGACAATGAAGCCTTGACATTTTTCCTATTTTATGGACCAAACAACTAATCGATTAATCGAGAAAAAAAGAACAACAGATTAATCAACAATGAAAATAATCTAGTTGCAGCCCTAATGTGTTCTACATTTAACAATATGGCTCCTTTTTGCCAGTAAAAATGTTAGTAACTCGTTATAGTTAGATTAATTAGTAAGCAGTAACTGGATCTTGCCAATTAATGAGCCCATAACAACTTTATAACTTGTTTATACTTGTTTATTAATGATTTATGAGGTGTTTACAACCTAAGTAATAATTTATAAATCATTTATAAGGGCATACTTATTGTGAAGTGGGGTCATAAAACTTATAAGACTGGTCGTTGAAAGAATCGTCTTGCCCCAAGTTTCCTGAGTGAAATAGTCCTTTTGTGGGCCCTCTCCATGTCCCCACATCGTCCCGTCTTTCACTCCACTATCAGTAACACTCGTACAGACATGACAAGTTCCTCAAGTGATTCCTTTATTATTATAAGGACTTCATATTTGTCAAAATCTTTATGGGAAACCCATGTGAGCTAAAATGATCTCGCACCTATTCAGTATTTATTAAAAGGTCCAGAATGACCATAATAATACAGAATCCTCTCAAAATTCCAAATAGACTTCCTAGTCTTTTATCCTTAAAGGGACAGTTCACCCCAAAATCCAAAATGCATATTTTTCGTTTGGCGTGTAGTGCTGTTCATCCATCTAGATTTTTTCTGGTGTGAGCTGTAGAGTTTCAGAGATAGCAGCCGTAGAGATGTCTGCCTTCTCCCCACTATAATGTGACTAATTGTGGCACAAGTCCTGTGGTACTCAAAGCGCCAAAAAAAAAAAAAAAAAAAAAAAAACACTGGAAAATTCAAAATCAGTGACTTTTCCCAAAAACCATGACCAGATTACTTAAGCCAATCCACAGACCTTGTTGTGAGTAGTTTCATGTAGGAACTACTTTCTTTCTGCAGTAGAATCTACATGAAACTGCTCACAACAAGATCTGTGGATTAATTTTAGCCACCGGGTCACGATTTTGGGGAAGAGACACTGGTTTGTGGCGCTTTGAGCACCACATGACTTGTTCCATTTGGTTTCATTATATTTTAGAAAATGGAGTATCTCTTGTCATATTTTAGTGTGAAGTGTTCCTGTAAGGTGGGTCTGCAATCTACATAAAGTTAAGTCATTTTCATGATAGATAGATCTATGTATGGATATGGACCTCCGTCCAGCTCCTCGCGCAGTGCCTCTCGTTAGGCCTGGACCTCGCCCCCCGCCCCCCCCGCCAAACGAGCTACTGTTTAAGATTTTGCAGTTATTCCAAGCTCCCCGGAGAGAAAGTGTTGGAACGATACGAGGCCGCAGCAGCACAGACCTCGGATTTATACTCTGCACTTCTTGGATAAACATGGCCCGGCGCTGGAAATATAAACCCCGTGTGCGTGCGTCGTGTCAGTACGCGTGTGTGAATTAGACACAGTCTGTTTGTCGAACAGGGTCAGGTCTATCGGCGGGAGCAAAATGTGTCCTTTTTTGTCCATTAAATCAACACCCTGCCTCCAACTTTACGTCCTAAATCAGCGAACTTCCTGTGAACCAGCAGCCCACAGCCCGCTGCTCTGTTTTCTACCTCAGTGTCAGGTTGCAGGAAAATTAGTGATCGCGCTCACGTCGAGTGGCATTATGAAACAGCTTGTTAATTTAACAAACTTTGTGTTCATAGGTTAAGTGGGGGAATATAGCAGCTTAACACAAGGGTGGAGAGAGTAAAATCTGTACTCAAGTACAAGTACCGTTACATCACTGAAATAGTACTCAAGTGCAAGTAAAACTACTGGTGTTAAGAATACTTAAGTGGAAGTACAAAGTATTCTTCTTAAAATCTATTCAGAGAGTGTGTGTTATGCTTTATCGAGCTGTCAATCAAAAGTTTGTGTTTCTCCAAATCTTCAGTCTAAATGACTCCTGCGCTGCTCCGCTCTGTGGTCACCGTCACCTCTTAAAAACCTGTGCCTGCTGCAGAGATGTTTGTTTGTTTGTTTGTTGTTTTTCGATGTCATGGTGTTTACTGGTTCTCGTTTGCAGTTGCGATCGGATAGCCTTAAAAACGCAGATGAAAGGTTTGCATATTAATTTAAATTGCACTTAGCACTCAATTACGATTTTCAAAAGTGACTAAAAAGATCGCATAGTGTAATGCATAGTTACAAGTAAAATTACTGGCTAGAAAAATTGATGTAAAAGTAGCCTAGTAGTACCCAAACAACGACTTAATGACAGGACTTGATTAGTTGTTATTCGGTGCTTTCACCCTTGCTTAACACTCAGGTTACCCCACCTTTACATCTGGAAAAAGGGTTCGCCACTTTTTAAACCTTAACCTAGATTTATGCCTTTCTGATAAAATATGGACTCATGCATTTCTACTTAGACTTCTGTTGATCATCTATTGTTCTTGTACAAATCAATCATTTTTAAATGCCATTTGTCTCTATTGGCTGATCGCGGCGTTAAATTACAGATGACTGGTCGCGTGGCTCTTAATAAAGGTTCGACCGAAAAGCAGCTTTTAATTAACATCAGAGTGGATGTCAGGGTCCATTTCCAGCGTTACCATCTGTCCGAGGCACATTAATTATGACATTCGCCTGCCACCTGGTCTACAAGGCCACTTCACAGACCCTCATCAGGTCTCCAAAGCTCGAAAGCGTCCCCGCTGCAGAGACACAATGCGTAAACATCGTGCGTAAGGCACATCAAATGCCTCATTGCGCACGTGTTGCCTGTTTGCACGAGACGTTCTTGCTTATAGTGTCACTCTCATAAAATTTAAGAAAAGAAACAGCGATGATAAATTTATTTTGTCACCTAAGAATTTTATTTAAGCTAACAGCGTCTCAAATGAGGTAAAAATAAGCGAATAATGAGCTCGGACACACAGACCGTCTATTCAGTGGTCATACTCGCCTACAGAAACAAAGGCCATTTGATTTATTATCTGATAATATCGGCCTATACTATATAAATTGTTTTCGACACACCCTCAAATCATGGCTGTTGCTGAGTGCATTTGGGCTGTGTGAACTCATTATCGCTGCTTGACTTGCCAGTAAATTGGCCTTAATTTGCCTGTTTGGAAACTATTTTTTCAATTAGTCTTACAATAGCAAAATGTAGGACAACCGATACAAAATAGTTCAAGCAAGAGCACTAATCGTAACAGAAAAATAAATGTATTATTGTAAAAAACATTTTTTCCATCCACACTAAAACCCATGTCGATGATAAAATACGTTTTCAGTAATGTGCGTAAAGTTGTTTCATAGTCTCTTGCTGCTTCTAAAACTCCCCTTTCTTCACTAATTCACTTTTCTTCCTATGAAAAGTTCAGTTAGTCGAACAGAAAAGGCTTGAATTTTTAATTCCGTGTCAAGAAACGCCGTCCAAGCAAAAATGAGGCCCAGAAATCAATTCAAAGCAGGAGCACCTGTTGCACTGATACAATATTATCATTAAAGATTCGCCATGTTAGTAATTATGATGTTTATGATTATCATCCTTCTTAAAAATTGTCAGAAAATGTTCCTAAGGCTTATACCAAACTGTTTTTGGAGCTATAAATAAACGTGGTTTTACACATAAACCTGGACGATTGAAATGCCCCAAATGTTACGTTATTAAAGTTTCAGAGTAATATAGAACTAGTCCGAGCTCAAGAATCCTGAAAAAATATTAAAATAATCGTTAACGATTATTGAAAATTACAATTAAGATTACATCTCCTTAAATCTGAGTCGCGGTTATTCTCTATGATTCCGACGAGAAGAACCAGTCTCATCGCAGAGTGAGAGCAGCCAGCAGCAGCAGCAGCAGCAGCAGAGAGGAAAAGAGTTGGAAATGCTAAGCGTCTTACTTCAGTAATGAGAAAAGGAGGTCGCCGGTTTAGCACGAGAATCCGTGAGTTCCCGAGTTTCCAAAGTGACGCTCGCCTCGCTCCCCTGCCCCCTCGCTCGCTGCCCGAGTATGAATGCCTGCTCTGTGTGTCGGTACCGGGGCTTAAAGAGCTCCTTGTATGAGGCTGAGAGAAAAAAAAAAAAGAAAAAAAAGATACTGGGGGGGACAAGTCTTAAAGGAGCAGCAAAACAGCACAGATGCGAGCTCGGACATCTGTGATTGGTTGAAGGAACAGTTCCTCCATCCATCCATACATCCATGTATTACATGCACCTGAATCCGAATCTATTCGGATATAGCACAGATAAGGTGATGGAATTATTTCTTCAACCCGAAGGTGCCATTATTATTTGGAAAAAGTCAGCTCCATGATTACCTCAGCATTGTAACCAATCACTTATTTAAGGCACCAAGGTTATTCCCTTCAACTGAAGGATATTTTTTATATATATATATATGGATATAGTATATATGTCATAATTAATTATTTGCCTGTATAAATTTATCTTGATGGTTTGTAGGCAGAACAGTTGCATTGCCAATGTCAGTATTAGGCTAGAAAATAAAACATTTGTCTGATTTAACATGACTTCTGTTATAAACTGCATCCACTTCTGCTCTTCTATCTGAATACAGATACAGATAATTTTGTTGGTCAAACAGATACAGATAATAACACCTCTGTGCACCTACTATCTACTATCTATCTATCTATCTATCTATCTATCTATCTGTCTGTCTGTCTGTCTGTCTGTCTGTCTGTCT
This sequence comes from Lutjanus argentimaculatus, assembly GCA_034769285.1. NCBI lineage: Eukaryota > Metazoa > Chordata > Actinopteri > Lutjaniformes > Lutjanidae > Lutjanus > Lutjanus argentimaculatus. The sequence goes on along the minus strand of JAWZSL010000024.1, from coordinate 10,229,572 downwards.
GTCTAGAGAGCACAAATATTGGAGTGGAAACTGATATTTCTTCTGTCCAAAGTTGCCTGTTATTATTCAGAAAAAGTCAGCTCTGTGATTTCGATGGCATAAAAAATCTGGTATCTATGTTAATCAGTCACTGACTGAAGATTATTCCCTTGACCTGAAGGATATCTTTATATTCTTGTATATTTTTTACTAAAGAGTTTCTTTTTTCAATTGTTTCAATCAAAGCAAAATCTTTTGATTTATAAAACTTTTTTTTTTCAGTGTACATTCCCCAATTAAAGGAAAGGTTTCAGTCAGTTCATAAAACTTATTTTAGCTAAAGATAAAGAGAGAGAGAGAGAGAGAGAGAGAGAGAGAGAGGGGAGAGAGAGAGTTAATTGAAAAGTCCAGTATTAGGATGTGGAAACATATTTCATAATCATTTATATAGGCCCTACCAATATCATTTTGATGCTTTGTAGGCACAACACTGGTGTTGCAAATGAATATTAGGATAGAAAATACAACATTTATCTGATTTTCCATTTGAATAAACAGACAGATACAGATAACTGAAAAGCTTAACAAATCCGGATACAAATTATGACGTCTCAGTGCACCTGACACCAAACAGTTCATCTATTTGTCTTAAAGTTTTGTTTCTCTCAGATTAATTGAGGGTGATTAAAGCAGATCATGTATATGAGTGTGTGTGGATTGCATACATAAGCTTTACTTTACAGAAAGGGGTTTTAAGCATTAGAAATATAGTCTACTCAAGATTTTTTTGTACATGAACACCCAGCTTTGATGATTTTGAAGAAGCAATGTTGTAATTTTTTTTAGGCTATTCTGCAATCTTAATATAAACATTTTCTCTAAAATGCCACAAACTCTCAAATAGTGCAAACATATGGCGATCTTATACAGCATGATTTAATGCTGTTGATTAAACTATTCAACAGTATATAATGTAGGCCTGGATGATATGAACAAAATCAAATATTGTAATATATGTTTTTTATATATTTTCATGGGATTTTTGCTAAATAATCCTCAATAATGTAGATAGAATGACTGAGGTGGTAAAGACAAATAATAAAACTGTCTGGAACATTCAGCAGATTGCATCACTTCACTGTAATGCAGCCTTTAAAACAGAAAAAGACAACACTTATGCCATATCACAATATAAGGATATCCAAAATCTGAGGCAATGTCTAGTCTCATATCACACTATTGATATACTACAGATTGCCCGGCCCTAATACTCATATTCTGTATTTTACAGGTGTATGCTTCCACACCTTGTTACACATGCCTTGTTTTGGTGTTTAATGACATTTGAAATATTTCAGAAAACAAGAAAAACATTTGATTTGCACACATCCTCCAGTAACTAAAGGAGAAACAGTACTGCGGGCCTATTAAGATTCAAACTGGGCACTAATCCAGCACATGAGTACAAATTGGATCTTAACATGAACCGCTGCAGGAGTTTCGTGGACAGCTCATCACGAGTCTGATATTTGATGAATCTGACGCAGTTGCATTTCAGATTTGAGAACATGCTTGGAGGCAGCACCACTTTGTCACTAACAGATCCACAAATTAAGCCTTATCAGAGGCCTGATCTTTTCTTGAGAGCAAAAAAAGGGGAAAACCATCCCTCACAAACATAAAAGAACATTTGTTTTGTTATTTATAGAAGTCAAAGTTACCGAATGTGCATCACACATCATCCTAAATCAAGTTGCTAAATTGTTCTTTAAATGGGTACAATTATTGAGGTGAAAGCATGAATTCATGCCCAGCTGAAGGTGTGATTTAGTTTTATACTCATTTTATTGGGGATACAGGGAATCTGAGATGCTTTTTTGCATTTAATGATTTAAATGCAAAATAAAAGTATAATTGTTCAGTAAATAGTTACTATTACCTCAGCTTGTCGTGTACCCATGGAAATTAAAACAAGTTATCTAATGGTTTTAGAACAAGGACAGATCAAAAAAAGTTAGTCCGATGGCACAACTTGCCCCAAGGTGGGTAAAACAAGCATGGATGCTCGGTCCAGGAAGAGCGTGCTAACTCTTCCTTCCCTCAGACACTTGCCTTTCTCTGTTTGTCTTTCTTTTGTGCTGCCTTGCTATCTTGATCTAATCCATAAAACATCAGAAAATGATTCTTAGATACACAGGTTATTCTGTTCATATTTACTTGCAAACTTTGTAGGTAAATTGAGCCATTGATTCAACTTTCCCCAGCATCACTGGCACATTTTACCCACAACCGCCATTTTGACAGAACAGTGGCTCAGATAAGCAATTATGCTAAGTAACTTATACTGACATAAATGAACATTTTAATGTCTAAAACATATCTATTTTTAATTAAGATACAAGACAATTATTTATTTGACATAACAAAAGTCTTTTTTTTGTGCTCTGGATTACGTAATGTGAACTATACTTCCTTAAATTGTGGTCACATGATTACTTTTGTGTATGGACCATTCCACAGAATCAATTCCATTTGCATGTTGTAACTTCATTCATCACCTTTTTTCAAAACTTATCTAATAACGACAATGTTTAACTATCAAATCTTATAAATGGTCAACCCCAGGCCATTTTATTTATTTTTTATATGGTCTCTAAATGAGGAAATCATTTTACATAATAAGACTGAAATTAACAGCTTTTAGCTTATCATCAGCAAATACATGAAATGTAGCCATGTGGTATCAGTACTAATAGCATGAGAACACTCAGCATGTTCAAGTGGCTTACTAAAACCATCTTTAAAAAAACATGCATCTAAATAATTTAGGCTACAGGACTGAATGTTGAGAATGACATTCTCAGTCACACTTGTATTATGAACTAAAATAGAGAAAATAGAGTAAGAGAATTTACTTTTGGTCTTCCCATGCCTGTCAGGAGTCTCAAATGATGCTACTTACTGTTGAGGGCGTCGGGGCGGCAGGACTGAGTGAAAACCTACTAACCAAGATGATGCGTATTTTAAACATATTATGAAAATGTTTTTAAATGTCTAAATTGGAAATATGGTCACAAAAAATACAACAAATAAGATTTCTGAAGGATTTTGATCATTTTATTTCACAGGAAAGTGTAGTGTTAGAAGTGGGGATGGGTTAAAATCCATTTTTTTCAGTGTTATAGGTAGTTTTTAATCAAAGTTTTTCATGATGTGTCCTCAAGTTGCAATTAGAACAAAGTGCAGGACACTTTCTTTGATAAAATAATGTATTATACACCTTTCACAAAGGATGATCATAAATAATACATCTGATATGTGGAACATTTTTTTCATTTGTGTAAAATACTTTTAACTTTAACTTCAAGTGCCTCTGCTCTCCTTCTTTAGTAGAATAAAATAAAAATAGCCAGCCAGACAAAAACAATGCAGCAGATGTCCTGTGAACAGACTGATTCGGTGGAATAGCCCCACAGGGGGGTGGCTCATTTTTACCCCTGTCTCAACTTTCCCCAGTTTCCCCTACACATGTTTATACATTCACCATCACATCACAGGTGTGGACAACATTCAAAGGCTCTTGAAAAGACCGTGTGTTGTGGACGGTTTGTGAGTTTTAGAATTTAAAACCAAACAGCAGAAAATGCAGAGAGGAGACACCACGGGCCGCGCGGATACAAACACCAGCGCTGTTCTTCCCAACAATGACCCCTTGTATCCCCGCCATGCGACACTGGCACCCAGTGCAAAAATCACCACTTTTCCCCCCTCATCCATTAATGTTGACTGTGATAAGGGAATCCTAACCATGAGTGCATCTCTCTGTCTTATTCTCTGCCTCTTTCATCCCTCCTCTGCCCTCCTTTCTTTGCGTCCTTTGTTTTATCTCAGGTGAATTGTAATCATGTGATCAAAACGAGCACCCCCTTCCCCATGAAATGAAAAAAAAAAAGTGGGGAACAAAAAGCAGTTCTGTGCATATGAAAAAAGAAAAGAAAGGAATGAAAAAGCTTGTGTCTTCCCCTTTTCTGCCACTCTTTGTCCGCGTCTCAACAAACTGACATGTAGAGAAAAATGCTCCAGGAGCGCGAGGACTCAGCCCGGGGAGCTGTGGTGGGACTGTCCGCCTCCTGGAGCTTCAAACCGGGACCTTAACAGAGCCACTCCGGGGATTTTCTCTCCTGCTGTGGAGCGGAGGATTTGCGGCCCGGCCTCGGTTTGACGTGAGTGTTTGTTTTGGCGTGTGTGTGTGTGAGTGTTTGGGCGCAAATGATGAAGAGAAATGAACAGGCCCGACAAACTGACACTACTATGTGAACTGATGACGTTCAGGCCAAATTAATGTAACACAAGTTTCAAAATATTTGAGAGAATGAAACCGGAATTTATCTAACACTGGCCGTATAATTTAGATGTCTGGCGCTGTAACAAAATGCATCAAAAAGGTATTTTCTAGTTTAAAAAAAAAAAAAAAGTTATTTTTTAGAACTATCAGCGAGAAACCTTCCTGTCGGTTATCTGTCTTAGAAAGAGAAGACACCATTTATTCTTGTTTCATAATTTACAAAAATTATTTGCAGTCTGAAGACTTGTTCATCCTGAGAGAAACTGATTTAAATGAAAAGATCTAGAGGAAAGGGCCGCAAAAACATTAATTGTATATGTTTATGTATAAGATGCTGCCGCATAAAGACTCTGTGCTCTGTGTTCTATATTCCAAAAAAAGGCTGACAGCAAAGTAAAAATTTAAATTTTAATGAGCCAAAATATTATGAATATGTCTGGTATAATACTGAAGTTATTTTTTTTTTTCTCAGCCTGCTGTATTATTTTTCTATCAGGTTTAATTATAACATTGAAGAAAATATATGGCCTTGTCTTGCAGCTGGTTGAAACGTTTGCCTCTTCAAAATAAAATGTTCAATTGTGCTCAAATAATTCTAATTACATTTTATCGAAATAGCTTTCCATTTTTCAAACAAAAAAATGAAGCAACTTCCAAAATCCTAAATTAAAAGAAACTGATCTCAGTAAAATGGTAGTCTAAGACTTTTGGTAGATTTTTAAGAGATAATAATCAGTCACTGCATGACCTGCACCACTGAGCAAAAGATAACCTTTCAGATTGTGGTATGAATAAAATTTAATGGATATAAGGTTACTTTTAATAAGAGTGCCACTTTGAGATGTAATGTGATTAATTCAGTAAAATCACAGTGAATTTATTGTGAAGTGATAACAGAACCAAAAAATATGGAAAGCTCCAAACAACAATGGATCTCCTTTACACAAGAAGTGATGTGGTTTCACTGTACTCATACAACCCACGACTGAGGCTAACTCTGCAAAGAAAGAAAGAAAGAAAGAAAGAAAAAAGAAAGAAAGAAATGGGAAGATAATTATAATTGACACACAAGCAGGCAGTCAGAATGACACAAACTTGTCCTACCATGTGACAGAGGTGATGTAGTTTGTTGTGAAGCACACACTCATGGTGACAGTTAAAGGCATAATATGCAACAGTTGCCAAGAAAACTGCATAAACTCATATGAACATAATCCCTTTTAATCATCACTTATGACACACTACAAGTGCGGTGATGGTTGCATCTGCAGAGACCCTGTCGTGTGCCTGTATTTTCTTATTTTTCCTCATTATTTTGCTGTGCTCGGGACATTTCACCAGCCCAAAACATTGGTACTTGACGTCCTGGGACGTTGGTGCAGTTACAAACAGCTCAGACAAATCCTGCTGACTCTACCTTTAAAAGTCAGCAGGTGTTGGCAGCTTCAAAGCAGAAGCCATGTGGTCCTGTGACCATAAGGTCTGGAGGCACCACCTCAGGAGTGCAGGGCCAGGCACCTGCGCACACACACCATCATCCCCACCACACAAACTGACTGTATCGGATACAGTCCTTCCAAAAATATATGTATTCCTCGTGCATGTTCCTTAGAGCAGGACTCTGTGTTGATCTCTGTGCCAATGAGAGACTCATGACACAATTTTTAGAGGGAAAACAAATGAATTCAAAATAATAATAAAAAAATGCAAAAACATATCGTTTTAAACTTTAACAAAACTTCAAATCCAAACCTGTGTGAATCCAGTCATCTACTGGTGAAAAGCTGTCTGCTACTGGCTGATCACTGGTGCCAGGTGATGCATAAACATGAAGTAACTAATACACAAATATACAACAAATGTACAAATTTGTAATAATTTAGCAAAAAATTGGATTTGTGGGACACAGTGGATTTAGATGAAAAAAATGCCAGAGGAATGGCACAGCTAGATAAGAACATAAAATCGCTGTATTATTAGAAATTAATTTGCTTTGATTTATTAACATTAAAATGCAACCAGACAAAAGACACTTTATTTGTCTAGGTAGGCTTACAGCAAAATTAGGTTTGGTAACTTCCAGAGACCAGCAGCAATAGAGACCAAGATAAAAACAAGATGAATAAACAAGATAAATATGATGCGGTAGCATCCCCATCTATCTGTTATAAATAAAGCCACTTAGATGAGGCAGGTGAACAGTGACAGATGTTTATATGGGATAAACAAATGGCTGACCCATGGTCAAGAGATGTGTGCACATTGTTTCATAAGTCTGGGTTTGGTGATGCATTTCTTAACAATGAAAAGATCAGCGTGGTATGTTCAGAGAATCTGTACTTACTCAGTATAAAGAGTAGTGGGATAATGATGTAGATACTGAAAATTAGTTTCACTTTGTTTTCTTCTGCCCTTTTAACTGGGAGTTGCTTAATACTGTGTTCAATAATAGAACAGCTTGTGTTGATCTTGTGAACATGGATGATGCACAAAGTCTGAGTTGGCTGTTCCATATGAAACTTTTAGATTAGCTAGATATCTGGAGAAAGCCTAGGAGACGGGGCAAAAAGGTCATGAAAAAGTTGCTCTTCTTTTTCTGTGAGACTAGGTGGTTCAGTTGTTTGTTTTATTTACTTTTTTGCTCCAGTGTGTATTACCAGAAGATATATGTTTTGAAAATGGTGATGATGCTTCTGGTAGGGTGTTTTAAGTTTAAAGCTATACCATATGACATTTCCATATTAAAATGTCTAAAACCACTAGCTGTGAGCTGTACACTTAGATTATGACAAATGTTTCAAACAATGGTCAAACCCAGAGAAATCTGTAATTTATTCAAGGTAATGTTGCATTTCCTACTAGCCACTAGTCGCTAGCAGATACATGGATGTGTTGTACACAAGATACTAGATGCCAAGATGGCGCCACTTCAGTCCAGTGAGAATTGCTCCCCTGACATATGTGGTAAAAAAAAGTTTTCTATCTTCCGGGTTTATGTCTGCAGTATGCAGACGACAGAATACATGTAGTAATCTGTCTGCCACTGGCCTCACCTGTGAGTTCCTGTTGCACCCATAGACAATGAGATGATGTCACTGATTTTTATATCACTTTTCTTGGCTCTAGGAAAGTTTAATAAATAGTAAATTCCCATGGCCACTGGAAAAAACTGGAAGCAAGGCTAAAGGTGATGCCATATCTAGTTCTTTTATGGTCAGAGAAGTCCCAGAGTGACGAAGGAAGTCGCAAACGTGACTTAACATAACATGCATAAAACTTAAATACATTATTGTATCGTGATTTCTAAGTAACGTCAGATAGATTTTCATTGGCAATGGTGGTTGTTTAATAACAAAGACAATGGGATGCCCTGATAGCTGTCATTTACATCCGTATGGTGATATAACAGCCTGTAAGCTATGGGTGTCATCTTTGAAGTGTTGTTCTTGTCTACAGACACACACACTAGATGGCCCAAATAGGTGGAGATGGAAAGAAAACAAATGCTTGAAATGAAACGATTTTCAATTTAACATTGAAATGTAGCTTTTGTATTTGTTTTGATGTGAGAGCAAGCCCTAGTGGCAGAACTTAAATATCGTGAGAAACAATAAATAAATCCATAAATCAAAATTTAAGTATATTTAACTGAGTGTTATGGCTCAGGGACAGCATTCTTCAACATGGACTATCACCCTTTAGCCTGTTTTCTTTTTCAAACAAACACATTCCTGCTGACTCACAAGACACAGGAATCTGTCCAACTGACCTGGTGATGATGTTAGTCAGAGAAGTAAGAGTTAGTAAGAGAAGTAAACAAAAATCTCAACATGCAGTATGTGTGTAGGACGGTGCAACATGCGTCTTGAGTCACTGTATCATTTTAAAGCTGTTTATATCCCTGCTAACTCACAGACTCTTATTTCCTCTCGGTCTCCATTCTTTCTCTCCTCCTTCTTGCACCTGTGCAGGACAGAGCAGGTGTGTCAGTGTTCCCCAATTGAAGTGGATCAGTCAACCATGTAGAGGGATCCGGTGGGCCACAGTTATTGCAGTTATTAAGTTATTACAAATGTAATCAACTCTGTCTTATATTTTGTGATAAAAGCAGCATTCAGGCGTGAGTTCCTCTGGAATAATGCCAGTAATAATGAAATATTGATGGACTCCCATTTATTTTCTGACCCTACAGGGAGGTCAGAGTCAGCCACAGAATGACACAGTCAGAGCTGGTAGGATCTTGCTAAAGAATCCAAAGCCCTTGTTCTTTTTAAGCATCAGACAGCTCCTCCATTTTAAGAGCAGCCTACTGTAATACAAAATGAAAAGCAAGTATCCAGCATCTATAATTTATACATTGCAATCCCAGTTCCCAAAAAGTTGGGATGTTGTGTTGCAGATTGCAATGATTTGCAAATCCTTTTTGGCCTTTATTCAACTGAATACAGAACAAAGACAAGGCATTTACTGTTCCAACTGAAAATTTTTGTTAATACACACTCATTCTGACTTTGATGCCTGCAACACTCAGTAAACATTTGGAAACTGAGTACACTAATTGCTGAAGTTTTGAAAGTAAAATTCTTTCCTACTCTTTCATGATATACAACTAAAGGTGCTCAACAGTCCAAGGTTCCTATTGTTGTATTTACCCTCACAATGCGCCAAACTCTTTTAGTTTATAACACATGCACAAAGTGCACCAGAGCCCATGTAGCAATATCTTTTATAGAATCATGTCAGTTTTTAACGCACAGCTGCCTGAGGGGTCAAAGGTTACAGGCATTCAATGTTGGTTTTCGGCCTTGTTCATAACGTGCAGAGGTTTCTCCAGATTGTCTGAATCTGAAATCCCTAAATTCCCAGCAACTGTGCACTAAAAAACATAAAAGTGATAAATATCAGTTGCACCCCCTGTTAAAATGTCGGGGAATCTTCAAACGGGTAATAAAAATAAGTTCACCCTCCACAAGACCCTCCTGATCTTTTCTCCTCGTCCATCTTTCTTAATAAATTCATGCAGCTGTGTTACATTTAAATAGGTCCCTATGAATCCTGCCTTTGTGCTCATACCACCAAAGTTCCTACTCTTTTGTGTTCGTCTTGTCTTTTTCTGAGTTACTGGTTAGGGAGGAGGGGTAGGGGGATGCTTGCGTGCTTGCGTGTGTGCATGCATGCGTGTGTGCATGTGTGTGTGAGGGGTTGGCAAGAACTTGGACGGGCTTTCAGTGCAGCTGGGGAGTGAAGTGGGATGCTGTGTGAGTGTGAGTGTGCTATATGTGGGTATGTGAATGTGTTTGTATGTGCCTATGTGTGTGTGTCTGTGTAAGTGTGGGGTGTGTGTAGGTGTGTGTGTGTGTGTGTGTATGTGTGTACGTGTATTACTATCGTTGTGGGGACACAAACCTGTTTACACACTCACATTGTGGGGTCTCGCCTGCTTTATGGGGACAAATTGCAGGTCCCCACTATGTAAATCATTAAATTTTAGGGTGAAGACTTGAGTCAGGGTTAGGGTAAGGTTAGGTTTAGGATAAGGTCAGGGTTAGGGTTAGGTTTAGGCAGGGACTTGTGATGGGTAGGGTCAGGATAAGTCTGCAGGAAATGAATGTAAGTCAATGCAATGTCCCCAGAAGTGATGAAAACACTATGTGTGTGTGTGTGTGTGTGTGTGGTGTGTGTTGCTACCTTAATGAATAGCCCATTGTGTGTTCTGCTTCATATCTCCACTGGCCAAAGGAAAGAATCTAGTTACTTCAATTGTGTGAGGGGGAACATCTAAAGGAAATTGATATATGGGGGTTGAGGTGGGGTGTGTTGGGGAAGGGTGCTAGTGTTGGAGGGGGTATTAGGGTAAGGGTCCCAGGTGAGCCAGAGAGAGAGAGAGAGAGTGAGAGAGAGTTTAGTTACCTGTGGCTGATCCCTGCCGGTATTCTGCAATCATCCTTTTACTTGTTTTTGAGAACTTGGTTCATATTTCCTGTTTTCACTCTCAGAAGGCAGCAGTATTAACGTGATGCTCATTTATTGTTCATCATACTTTGGAGTCATGGTGTTTTGTTAGAAATGCATTGTTGTGTTACTGTGTCAGCAGGTTTATGGAAAGGTATATTTTACATAATAACTATTGATTTATACTGTCGATTACTTTTTTGCGAAGAATTATGACCTGCAAATCTATCATCTGGTAGCTCCACCAGCCCGACAAACTGGTCACCATTCACTTCACTTATCTGGGAGATTCTGCAACATTGTTTTCCTGGGAAACCCCAGAAGTGTTTTGTGGACTAAAAAAACTAAACCCGACCTTCAATCAGCATGACTGTGAATAGATAATGACAGGACTTTTTTGGGTGAACTATCCCTTAACCTGGTGATTCAGCACAGCACAGCAGAGCAGAGTTTGCACTTGCTTGCAGGTGTGTATTTAGATGAAGTGCTCGTATTTAGTCTGAACTCGGCTGAACGGTGGATAAACACTAAATTTATAGTAAATAAATTCTTCACAATAAAAGCCCCTTGTTATTTTGTTATCTAAAAAGCTTTTATTATGAAGTTGCAAAATCAGGAAATGTTACTTACACCTATGTAACTTACACCTACACACCTGAAGTGAACATGAAACAGTAAAATAAGGCAGACATCTGAAAGTACGCCAGAGAGAAACTCAGAGATTCAGTGAGAAGCTACAAAAGTACTGAGAGTTGAACACAGAGAGACTTTTAAAAACATACTTTTCTCTGCTCTCCTGCACACAGTAGTTGGCTGGGAGTGAATACTCTGTTGAGATACTTTTGCTACATGTGACCTTTAACCTTTGGCACCATCAGTCCAGGTTTTTTACTTTTTTATACACACATTTAATTGCAGGCACAGATGCAGGGAGCAGCCAATATCACACTGACAATAATCGCACCCTTTTAAATCAACCAACACTGGCCCTTAAAGCTGCAGGGTTGCTGCAGCTGTGAAGGCAACAAAGGCAAATGAAAATAAAAGGGGATAATTCAAGAAGAACAAGAGAAAGAGAGTCTTCAATGCTGCCTTGTGCCCCTCTCAATGGTCCCCCGTCTTCTTCTTAGGGCAAAATCAGTCGCATTTTTCATGTCCACCTCATCTACCATGCAGTTTGAATGTGTGTATATGTGTGTGTGTTTTTTGGCACATCCCTACACATATCGACAGATTTCATGGTCAGATTTGGAAACTCCCAAACAACCCATCTCTGTAGGATGAGGGGACATGCTTGAAAAATGATAATTGGACGGAATGAGAGGCGAGGGACGTGGAGATTGAGTCATTTGCAGGAAAATGCAGAAAATGATGTTCAAGAATTCAGCTGGGAACAAGGGTGTCCTTTGTTAGGATGTTTCTACTGCATGTCTGGCTGGTTGCTGTTTGGGACATCATCACACAGCAATGATGTGCCTCTCTAAAAATGTTCGATTTTAATGAATCCCTCACAGACTGTTTTCCCTCCCGGACACAAAACAAAATTCTCTTTAAATATCTAATTTAGCTTGACTTCCTGGTAGCTGAGCACAACAATATGCATTTCAGTTACTTGAAAACAGCGGTGGAAAAAGTACATTTGCTCAAGAACTTTACTTCACTGCTGCTTTGTGTTTTTTACTTCATTTGAGAATAACCATTTTATGCAACTTTATATTATTCTGCTTATTTAACATGTAAGAGGGAGCATTGCACATTAAACTCAACTATTTATTTGACAACAGAATTTTCATATAAAATGTGTTCTATAATCAGCATGTAAAATATGATTTGATTGCATGTTTATTATGATCATTGTGATCATATATAAAAATGTAGCTAATGCACAAGTGCCAAAAACTGCAGTTCCTTGAATGGCCACTAGAGACTGGCTCCTAATGTGAGTCGATCCTCATGGACCCCCATATTAAATACCCAACTTTGCAGCAGAAATAAACATGTTTGCTGCCTGCTACAAGAAACAAAGCCTCCCCCCCCAAAAAAACTTCAATTTGGCATAGTGGCCAAACTGTGTAATGACAACATTGCGTGATGCTCTGCAAGCCCAAAACGACTTCCTGCATAGACTTACATTGTGAAAGAAGCGGCTATAAAATGACGGATTCATTCTTTTGAGCCTCACAACCCCCACAAAATGACGTGTTTCAGTATCAGTGTTAGATGCATTTGGTCAAATAACATGTGGAAAGTCTAGATTAGCCACATGATTAAACCATTTTATCCCAACTAAATTCAGTGGAGGATTAAACTGGAAGTTAGCTGCTCCGGTGAAGGGAGTCTCTACTGCGCTTGCTCTATGGGCCATACAATGTGGAGATCCAGCATGGATGTTAGCTTCATTTGCTACTGAGCAGCTCTCATTGGAATGAACGAGGCCCATATCGTACACTGTATTCAGTTTTCCTTTATACATCCATGCAAAAAAGCTGTTTTGGTCACTATAGATAGTTTCCTCATTCATGACGACTGTAGGGGAGGTGAATTTTTATATAACTCTCCCATTTAAAGTATATTAAGGCTTAAACTTATGCATAATTAGTAGTAGTAGTCGCTTCATTCAGTTGCCTCAGCTCCATCTCTTTGCCCATTTTTTGTTTTAGCTGGGAGTTTGATGGAGTGAGGCACTGCCAAGATTGCAATTGTCAGAGCCACCAGTGTGAGCTATACAGTTTACAATACCCATTCAATATGGATAAAGCTTTACATACAAAACAAATGATCACATGATAAAATATGATGCATTCCTATCAGCCACCTGACTGTATATAAAATTGTAATTTGAATTGGTTTAAAGGTACAATCAGTAGGATTTGTCCAAGTTGTTCATAAATGCACCAGAAAGAGCATTTATTTTTGTGTCTCATTGCCAGGATGTCAAATACTCATGTTTTAGGTTGGTAAAACATCCAGAGCACAGCAAAATAATGAGAAATACAGGCAGAGGACAGGGTCTCTGCAGATCAGGACACCACCTCACACTTCTCGTGGGTCATAAGTGATGATTGAAAGGGATTATGTTTGTATGAGTCTATACTTTGTTTTGTTGTTTTTTTTTTTTTTTGTTTTTTTGGTAAAATGTTTCTACTGTGATTGAAATGAATAGGGCGTGAAAATAAATACAGTTCAATAAAACACAATACAATTCAACAGCACCTTCAACTACAACCTTCAAAATGACTCTAAAACCGATTCAACAGAAATTGAGCATTATAATTTTTCTTGAAAGTGTTACACAACTGTTGTATAAGACTGCAGTAGTTTTAGATAGTAATAAGCTGTTAAATGAGTATTAATGGCCTCTTTACAGCCTAGATTGTGTTCATGGAAGAGGTTTCTCCAAAGAATGAACAGATTTCTAACTTAGGTCATTGCCATTCAGCGGAAGGTTTGACAGTGGTTCCTTTTATGTTTGTATCTTGTATCTTATGAGTAATTTTGAAGAGGAAGTAGAATCCTGAGCAATGAACTTATACGACAAGACTGTGTCCATTTCATATGCTCATGTGCTTATTTTGGTTATGTTTCTTGGAGAGTATGATTACTTTGTCTACATAATATGAAAGTTCATATCATTGATATAATCACTGTTTTAAAACAGCTACTCTGATAAGTCGTACGTGTGGAGTAGATCTATAAGTTGGTTGGGTACATCTGATTTATGTCATTGTGCAAATACAGAGCTGACCCATTTTCCTTTCTGCTTTTTTGTGCTGGAAAGCGTGATTCAGCTCGTGTGCAGATGAGAGCAGAGACAGCAGACAGAAAGGCATTTTTAAAAGTGTCTGTGTGCTCAACTCTGTACTTTGTAGCTTCTGACTGAACCTCACTTTCAACTAAAAGGAGTCATGTTAAGTTACTGCTGATGAAAACCAAACGTTTCCTCATTTTGCTGCTTCACAATAAAAGCTTTTAACAGGGGACTTTCATTATGAAGAATCTATGGGAAACAATTTGATTATCCACTGTTTTACAGCTGCTCGACTCAAGATGAGCACGTGTGTATTAAAAAAAGATCAAAAGAATCAGAATTATCTGTGAAGGCAATAAGCCTCCATTGCCTCAGCCAAAGGGGGCAAAAATTAGCGTGTCCACCCAGGTGTCATGTTTCCATCGCTGTTGATCGGAGTTGGAGATGATTAATACCCGTGACTACTGCAGAGTCATTTGACCTGCGAGTGAATGCTGATTGTACCCTTTCCCACTGAAGACAAAAGCCAGATGTTAGCAGGTGTTTGTGGGTTTTTATAAAACATCCCTTCTTCTACCTTGGAGTCTTTTGACTTGAAATGATGAGTTGAATGAATGTACTGTACAGAGTTCAATCAACTCATTAAATTAAGTAAAGAAACATGATCAGCATATTAGCAGACTTCACAGCATGCACTGGTTGAGAGTGAAAACTCACCCATTTTTTTTTTGTTTAAAGAACATATGATGAAAACTTGCTGTGTGTCTCAAATACACTTCAATATAAGTTATAGTTGTTTATTTTTACAACAGTGAAAACACTGTGAACCATGATGAAGGTTAGTATTGAATCCAGTCACTATTACACTCCCCCACCCCAACCCACCCCAGCCCCCTTTTTTTTGCATGAAATGAAGAAGTGACTGAGAAAATCAAATTTGATCAGTGTGACTGAGAAGTTCAACTTTAGCTTACTGAACATTTTCTCAAGGACAACTGAATTAATATCAAGTTTATTTGGCTTTATTTGTTTCGAATCATTACATAATCACCTCAACTTGTCTGGCCAAATTCAGTAAACTTAAAATTTTAAGGCAGCCTGGACACTAACTTTTTTAAGTAAAAAAAATAGTTTAAGTACTACATTAAGCATTGTAATATCATCTTCCAGTGATGTATTGGTCTGGCATCTTGATTGTATCAATCATTGAATGCTCAGTGGAAGTGCCTTTCTGCGTCACTGTGTATCTGAGGGTGGACTGACCTGGCTGTTACTTCCTTTGTGTTTACAGGATAGAAGCTGTTTTGATGTGTGAGGGAAAAACAGAGTCAGGGAGAACAGGAAGAGGGGTGATGCTTCTTAGGAGGAGATATGGAAAAACGACGAGGATAAAAAGTCACTTTCCAATCATGAGTTTTTCTCGGAACATTGAATTAAGCAGCGTGAACGGGTGGGGGCCTCGAGGGTCTGGGGGTGGCTGGCCGCAAAGATGCCTGAATGAAAGAGTTTGTTGTTTGATGCTGGGAGAGGGAGATGAAAGGGGAGAGGGAGATGGCGAGTTTGTCGGGCATCAGTCCCCTCTCCCATCGCCTCCTCACCCTGCGGCCCTCCCTCACTCTGCCCATGTGAGCTAGAGTTCAAACACAGGGCCCACAGCTGCTCACACACCACACACACACACACACACACACACACACACACACACAGAAGTACAAATGTGGATAAAAACATGGGTGTCCACATGCACACAAACACACACTTAACTACAGCAGACAGGCAGAAATGCAAACTACATGCAGAAATGTGGATCTGCATACGTGTGCTGCCTACTCAACTGTATACATACAAACACACACACACACACACACACACACAGAGAGAGAGACAGTCACATGTCCCTTTGGTTCCTTTTAGTATGGTTCATACAAAGTCTTGCAAGTTTGGAGAATGGAAAATTTTAACTGTTATGTTTTCAAGGTTAGAATAACTGAATTGAAATACTTACTATCTATTGAAAATGCTTGATTTTCAATGTAATCTGGTGTTTCATCATTCAGTCACTCATGTAAGCCAAAAATGTTTTCATATTTGAAAGGGAATGTCATCAATTTGGCATTCATAGTCCTCTGTTGATCCCTTACTCTGAATATTAAATCATCATGATCAAAACATACCATCAAAGTTAATATGTAACAATACCAAAAACTCAAGGTTTGATAATACCATGACAAAAACTCCACAATACGATATTTACTGCTGTATCAAAGGTGAAACTCATAATATATTTACTGTAATTTATCATCAAATGATGATATGATATGATGATATACTATCAGAGACAACAACACTACAGCCGTGGTGTTCTCCTTTGAAATTTCCATTCCAGGCTGTAATGACTGTTTCTGTTTGCTCGTTTCACATTAATTAGACTTCAAACTGATGCCGAATGTTTGCCGAATGAGCTAGTGTCCGTTTATGAGTCGTAAAAAATTATTAATAGCCTTTTAGAAGAAGTAGATGTTTATAACAGTTAAACTAATATGTTAATAGAGTCTGGAGGCAGTGAAACAGGCAGTCATTGAACTCTAACTTTACAGTCTGTGTTTTCAGAGCAGTGGGCTTTTGTTTTCAGGATAACAGGCTGAACTTTACACTGACAGTTATGAACAGCTGATCAAATTACAATGTAGGGCTCGTCATCTCTTGTTGTCAGTTTACAATGTTGCGCTCGTCTTGTGCTCCTGCAGTGTTCCTGCAGCCTGCATGAGCTTCTCTGCGTCTGGAGAGGAGGAGGCGGAGGGGAAAAACTTTTTTCAACCATAGATAGCATATTAAATAGGGATTTAATCTATTTAATATACAGTCTATGGCTCTGACTCGCTATTTCGACTGCCACACTAATTCCTGGATGCCCAGTTGCTACATATTGCTCCTTTAAAGTGTTTCTTTAATAAAATAAGATAAACGTAGCCAGCCATGACCTTTGCATGCGCAAAAATTAGCGTGAATTGTCTTTGGTAATGAATGTTTGGATTGTGTTTGTACAGTTGCAAAACAAAAACAATGCAGCAGTCAACAGTAGTCATTTTATAAAAAAAAAAAAAAAAAAAAAAAAAAAAAAAAGATAAAATCACCATGTAATTTCACAGTACAAATCATCACAGTCCATTATGGTATCAAGACATTTTTATTGTGACATTGTAATATTCAATTTACTTTACTTTCAAGGTGTTTGAAAAGTGCTTGAATTTTACTCTTAAAATGCTGTATGAACCTTGTGTAGATGGACACAAGAAAACACCAGTCGATCACACACAAAAAGATCACACGTATTGTGGACGACAAATCAAGAGTCGACACTCAAAGATTCACAACCTTTATTGCCTATAAAAGCCACTGATAATGAAAATTCACCTCTGGCTCTGGCTGCATATTTAAGGGCAACAAACACAACAAAGTGCCATATCTGTTCCTAAAGGTCAAGAATGAATTGCTACATTCAAACATGAACTAAATACACGTTACATCTCGGAAATAAACTGCATATAGAGTATAACAAATCTTAAGGTTATTGCCCTATGGACATGACAACAAAGTACAAATTATCTTCACACGCAAGATCATTTACAAACATCATAAATTCAAAAGGTTCCAGACTAACAGCCATTAAAATGTAATGTAAGTTCATTTCAGTTAAAATGAGAAAAGTTACCACACCAACAAATGATCTTTTTAATCAGAGCCCTACCTGCCGAATGAAGGACACATACTCTGTGAATTTTCCTGGATACATAAATATATACCAACATGAAAACACTGCAGCATGATGCAGGGAGGGTGCAGACGTTTACACTGCAGAAGACTTATTGGTTTTTCAGTGGTTGTCAATCATGTCATCACTGGTAAGCCTATTATTTGCATTTGGTCCAGAGCATCCAGATCAGAAATAACACCAGTGTAAAAGGGTTCAAATAATCAGGCTCAACAGACAAAGCCACCCTTGTTGTGGTCAGTGAGAGACGCTTGTTACTACAGTGTTGTGTTCAATTGTATTTCCTCTTGATTACTTGAGATAATTCTATTTAACCGACATCAAGTTACAGTAGAGCCTGCCGATTCCTTTGGTCCACGTACCAAAAGTGTGACTTAACATCTGATCGGGAAGCGGATACAAACATGAAAAAGATATAGGTAAATTTAATTAAATGTTTCCATGTTATATCTGAAACTTGTAAAAAATATATATGATACTGAAACCAGATACAACATATTTTGTAAACTTGTATAATATGAAACTTGTAATAATTATTATTATAATAACTGTACATGACAGTAAATCCGCATACAATATTCTCAGTAAATATGTGTACACTGTAAAAAAAAGTTTCAAGGCAACTCTCTTCACTAATTTTTTTGAGTTTTGAATCAAACTCAGACAAAAAAAAATCTATAATATTTTGATGAGATGATTTACTTTTCGTGAGAAACAAAAACGATTGTATTTCCAAAAATCCTTAATTCATTAAAGTGAGAGTAAATAATGGTTAAAATTTAATACTTTCAATTGCAACCATTTAATTTTCAAGCAAGTTCATCTGAACAAAAATGTCTCAGAAATGCTGGGGAAAGCCCAGGGCTCATTCTGTGCTCAGCCGTCATGAGCCTGCTAACTAGGCTAACTAACTTTTTAGCTAGCTATGATATAACATTTATCACTAGCTATCAAATGATAATTTAAAACAAAACAAAACAAAACTTTTTTTTTTAACTAGTTCGCAAACATTGTAACATTTTGCCAAGAAATATAGAGCAACTGGTTATTTTTTAAAAATGCATGACGTTGATTAAACTCTATTTCATTTCGGTTTACATCCCTAAAATTAGATTTACTAACCTGAGATTAGTTTTTAATTGTGCAGCAGAGCTCTGCTTCATTTTAAATCTAGATTTACTCATTTTAAACCTAGTCTAAACTCTGATTAGAGCTTAGATTAAATCAATCTTTATTAGTGCAAGCCCAGTCTAAAAGTGTTAAATAGGCCAACTCATAAGTGAATCATCAGTCGTCATGTCTGAAATGAGTTTTCCCACAGCTAAATGTGAGAGAGGCTCAATGTGAAAGTGAAACTGATCCAAGCACAGCGGAATCAGAAGCAGCTGATTAACAAACAAAAGGGACAAAATAAAACACTGCAAGCACACAGATTTAGTAATTAAGACAGGAGTGAGGACAGCAGGAAGGAGCTTTAAAAGGGGTCACTGACAGCAGTAACAAAATGAGTGGTGATCAGCGCCTTGGGGAAAGATAGAAAAGAAGTGACAGGGGAAGAGGAGCTGTAGGTGGTGTAAGTCCCAGGAGAGAGATGGAGGGATGGAGAGGATGAGAGATGATGGACACACACAGGCACACACAGACACACACATCCTATAATTAGCATGCTAACAGGCATTTAAACGTCCCACACAAAGGCTCACTGTTGAACCTTGGCTGCTCGCTTCGGAGACAATGCACAACAGGAGTCACCAAATCACCCTAATAGCCGATGTGGCCCAGCATGACTTCTCCTGTTTTACCATCCCACCGATCACACTCATTCACTCACTCACTGACTGGCTAATGAAAAGCCGATGGCCTGGAGGCCTGGCTTACTGAGCAGCTTGCCCCTTGCTCCTCATTTCCCTCTTTTCATCTTTTCTCCATTGACAGAAATGCCTCTGCAGTTCTCCTCAGGGTTCAGAGGTCCGATGGGTGGGCTGTTTTGCTGTCAGGGTTCTTGCGCATGGGAACAGCAACAGGCAGACAGTGATGGAGAATATAACTGAAGGCACGTCAAGACAGGATAACCACGATCCCTGAAAGGGGAAGTCTCTTATTAGGCTGATTTTAACTTAATTAAATTCTGGACAGACTTGATTTAATTATGGAACAGGAATATGTAATGGAGATACTTTACATACTCATGTAAGGAACGTACCCCTGAGAAAACAGCTGTGAGTGTTTTCTGTCAAAATGTAGACTTGATATCCTCACAATGTCCAGTGTCAGAGATCATGCAGTGAGCTGTTTCCCCACAAGCTGCTCTGTATGGAGAAAGATTAGGGCCACATGGGAAAATTTATTTGAGTTCTGAGAATAAAGTCAGAATTCTGACTTTAAAGGAGCAATATGTAGCAATTGCATGTCCAAAAATGAGAACTGCAGTGCAAATATTGACGTGGAGCCACAGACTGTATATTAAATAGGTTGAAATCCTATTTAATATACAGTTTATTTTTGAAGCCCCCCTCTACCCAGACTCAAGGAAGCTCAGGCAGGCTGCAGAAACACTGCAGGAGTGGAAGACAAGTCCTACACTGTAAGTTGATCAGCTGTTTATAACTGTCTGTCGATGTAAAACTAAGCCTGTTATTCTGAAGACAAAAGCATACTGCTACAAAAATACACGCTCTGGAGTTTGAGTTCAGTGACTCCCTGTTTTCTGCCTGCAAGAATCCATTAACAAATTGATAAATTTAATCATTATAAACATCTACTCCTTCTAATGATTTTCTCATGACTCTTAAACAGACAGTCATTTGGTGAACATTCAGCATTCATTTTAACTCTGATAAATGTGAAACGGGCAAACAATAACACATGTTACAGGCTGGTTTAGAAATGATAAAAGAGGACACAGTGGTTGTGGTGTTGTTATCAAAGAAGTGAGTATTTTTAACTTGGCATGTTTCCTTAACCTCTGATGACATATCATGGTCATTTTATGATTTATGTAATTTTATTACAGATTTCTCCTTTAAAGTCCAAATTCTGAACTCTGACTTTTAAACTCAGAACTCAGTTTTTTCACATAAATCCCCTAAATCCTGCAGCTCTATATGTTACTGCATGTGCTCCAAAGCACGTCTCACAGAGACTGATGGTTTGTCAACCCTGAAGTGAGCCTGGTTCTGTCCACAAGGAGCTTTAGCCTCACTGAACCTCATCAAATTGACCAGTAGTGCAACCAGCCACTGTACAGCCTGTATACTTTAAGGATCCTTAATTTCAAGGAGCACCCTAGATTTGCAATGTAATATTAATTGCAAATTAATATTTTTTCTCCTTTTTCCAGCAGACATATTGATACGAACCTGGTACCATGTTACAATAAGACTGCTCCTTTTAATTATTTATAATTAGGTTATCAATTAGGTTGTAAACACTTTATAAATCATTAATAAACAATTATAGACACACTATAACAGTTTTCATACATTAATGAGAGCTCTCTGTTTGGCAACATCCAGTTATATACTACTAATCAATCTTACTGAGTTAGTAACATTTATGATTGGCAAAAGGAGCTTTATTTTAAAGTGTGAAACAGCACAGCCAAAAATGTCAAGGTAAACAATAGTGCTAAAGTCTTAGTGTATGAATCTGGTAATTTGATATGTTAATTAGATATATCAAATTAAACTTTTTGACTGTTAAGATATGCTGACGGTGTTTAAATGCTTTAACTTAACAAATATCTGATGAAGCTGACAGTTTCAAATACTGCCTGATGGAAAAGCAATGAGATCTGAAACTTAACAGTAGAGACAAATCAGGGCTCACTATTTGGCAAGAAACAGCTCAGTGTTGCCCTTTTTATCTAAAGTGTTGTAACATCTTAAGTGCTTACAACCTACAGCAATTATAAATCATTTATAAGTGATAGTGTAGTCTGCCTGGGGTAAATACGTATATTACTGCAGAAGAAAGACAAAATTTTCCTGATAGACATTTATCCACCTGTTAACAAGTCTAATATCAGGAGGTCTGATGTGCTTTGGATTCTTCCTCTTCTTCTTCTGCTAAAAGAATCTCAAAAACTAAACAAAATTTACACCAATCAGACAGATGGCAGGCAATCGCTTCTGAACATGAGTTAAAATCAAAACATCTTTTCCATAGATTTCTTTAGTTAAGCCAAATGATACTCACATGTTGCAGTTTACAAGTTTTCTGTAATTTTACTTGATCTAAAAACCTGATTTTTTCACCCACCCGCCACGCCCCTAAGACTGTTGACTGAATCTTGCTTGTAACATGTTTGGACATATGGTGTCCACAGATTGTTGGTACTCCACTCCACAGCATTTGGTTGTCATAAGTCAGTCAGTTTTAAAACTGCCATCAGCCTCTTCATCCGCAGAACAAGAGGTGACTACACAACAGTACGTCTAAACACACAATTCCCTGACAGCACAACTTGGCATCTATTGTGTGTGTGTTAGAGCTGTTCAAAAACAAATGTATGTGACAGTTGGCCAGTAGGGGGCACTGGCCTCCATTGTATGAACTTCTTTGCTTCTTTGCAGGCCTGGCCAATTCGTCAAAAAGTCCTGAAAAGACCCCTGAAAAACCACAAGAAACATAATATTTATGCTCCATAAATGGCAAAAAAAATTGTAAAGGTGTGAAGGTAGTTACACTTCATTGGTTTTTAGCCAAACCCTCTCAGATACCTTATATCCAGATAAGATTGTTTGTCGGTGTCTCTTGACCCACTTGTTAAGGCTCTTTATTAGACAGTAGTTATACCCTAATTAGACACTGTAATGGTACACTAATAGGGATCTGAGATCTGTGCTTTTTATCAAATTAGACATAAACTAGACCCTTTATTAGACCCTTAGACTTTATTAGAGAGTATTTAGGGATACGTTACAAGTGAACAGCACTGTAAACTGAAATGAAATCACATATCTGCTAATTGAGACACAAGATCTTTGGCTGGTCCCATACAACCGGCAGAGTAGCCAAGACCGTTGTCTACTTCTTTGATCAAATCACATTATCTGCCTACAGTATCACAATCAGCCCGTGCAGTCACCCACAGACAAAGTATTGCTCTACCTCTATGATTTTCACCTTTACTTGGTAGATCTGTTTCACATAGTTTTTAAATGGGGAGGTAAGGTAATCATCAGCCTAGTTTGACATTCTCTATAATTTCATGAACATCTCAAGTGCATCCATTCACAATAACAACTGATATTCCTCTGAGCAACAAACCAGAAGAGACACTTGACTGTGAATCATTGCTCACTTTAGAGCCCTTTGAAGATTCATCAGTCTCTGACATCGTGATTTGTGGCACTAAAAGCTTTGAAACTTGTGATATTACAGAAACCATTTGTTCTGTTCCCTCGTTTGAAAGTTTGATTTTTTCAGTCAATATTTTTTGATAGATCTGAAAAACATTGTAGAATGATGCTGTAAATCTAATTGCTAGAACTGGTTAAACTCACATTGTTTCACCAACATGATCTTAAGACATTCTTAAGGGTTCAAAAAAAAAAAAAAAATCCAAATTTTCTCATGTGCATGATTACCAACTGGTTTGATATGAAGAGAGGTACTTTTCATGACTCCAACATCAGCCGTATGCAGCATTTGTTGAGATTTCATCAAAGGCAGACATCTGCAGGACTTCTGACACCATTAAGTTGTCTCTTGTGAGCAGTCACACACACTGCAGTGCCCTCCAGTCACGCATGCACGGATGAAAGGGCCTGACTGCCAGTTTGGGAGGGAACCCCTATAAATTAATTTCTAAATAAATTGTGTGATTGAAAATATATTTAATAGAAGCAGACTCCACTTTTGAAATAATTAACAAAAACAAAGCTCTATCTGGTTTTAGAAAATGGTTAAACTGTGGGATCCAGCCGGTCAGCACGTGTTAATGTGTCAAACACTGCATCACAGGTTAGTTAATGATGTTACTGAGTCAATGATGTGTGTTGACTTGTGCTTGTAGATCGAAGACAACTCAAAATTTCAAGGCAACTGTCTTCAATATTTTTTTTAGTTTTAAATCGAAGTCTAAAAAAAAGTTACAGAGCCATGAGATGCCTGTCTATCACAGGGGGTTTCAGCAGAAATCACTGAAGCATGTGTTCCCTCTGGTGGTGAACTGCAGGAGCAGCAGAGATGTTCCAACCTGAATCATACAGTCTGCAAAATAAAAAAGATAATAACATTCACTGTGTAAAATAATCACTTTTATTATTTTAAACAAACTCAAACTCTGAAATAAACGTTAAAAACTTTCCCTACCTATACTGTTTTGTTGAGATGATTTACTTTTCTTCTTAAAAGAACACATTGAATCTGTGAGTTTTAGAAGCAAAAAAAAAAAAGTATTTCAAAAATTGTTGAGTAAATTCATTGAAATGAATGTGAATAATGGTTAATAATTTAATATTTTCAATTGTAATCATTCAATTTTCAGGGAGCCAAATAATGATAAATCAGGTTCACAGCTCACTGTGAGCAATTTTTGAAATATTGAATTTTTGCAGCTTCTAAAACTGAACAATTCAAGTTTATCTAAAGAAGAAAAATAAATTTAAAAACTTTTACAACTTGGCAAAACTTGTTTTAGTTCATTTCAAAACATAGGAGTTTGAGTTTGATTAATTTAGTGAAGCCATTGTCTTAAAATTATGAGTTTTATCAATTCTGTGTTTCATTTTTTTATTTTATTTTATTTTATTTTGCAGTGCATCTTATTGTGTTTTTCTCAAAACATTCTTGAATTTAGGCTTCATGATCCAGGTTGTAACATCTCTGCTGCTCCTACAGTTCACCACCAGAGGGAGCACACGCCTCAGTGTTTTCTGCTCAAGCCCTCTGTGACACACACGACTGCAGAGCTGCTATGTAGTGGCTCTGGAGCTTCAGCACTCATACACCTGCATAAGAAAAGAGACACTTTTCCTCTAAAGTTCAGTCTGCGGTCTGGCATTAAGTTTCGAAAAGGAGAAACAATTTTATTTGTATAAATATTTATTTGCAACATCAAAAGGTATACAAGGTAGAATAAAGTGCTTTGTACTTGAGAATTTTTTTCTTTTCAGCTTATTTCAATTAGTTCAATAGTTCGCTTAGTGCATGTAGCCTATGTCTCCAAGCAGGGGTTTGAAAATCATTAGATTTAGGCAATATAAAGCAGGAAGCAAAGGAAACAAAATACTTGACTGTTACACAAAATGGCATTTACAGTGGTTGTTTTTCCTGTATTCAAGTTAGCTCCCATTCTGCACTCATGTTGAAATATTAACTCATTACACAATTCAAAACCAATATTACAGACAGACTGCCATACACTGCCAGCCAAATACCTTCAAACATTATATTTTTTTCCCCACATTTTTGGGTTGGTCTTAAACAATTTAACTTCATGATGAATAACCGAAAGTGAGATCATAAAAATAAGAGCGACTTTCAGCTCAAGTGTAACTATAACAGCTTTATGACTCACTCGCTTTGTGACTCACTCACCAGTCACCAGAAAACAAACTGCGTTGTTTTAATTGTTACTTTTAATACTAAAATCGTCTCCATGTTTTAACACCATAAAGCACTCATTACAAGCCCTAATTAGAGTCTGAGAGCCCTCCATAGGTCCCTTTCACAGCAGAAAATGCAGCACAGGTGGAACTAATGACATTAATGATGGCTCAGTTCCATTTATCCCAGTGAAACATTTACCAGCGAGCCAGTATGCACAATACCAGGGCTCAGGGCATGCAGACCTTTCAAAAAGCACTTAAACTTTGAAACAATTTTTCAGGAGAATGGAAATAAACATTAAAGGACCAGTATGAAGGATTCAGTGGTGAGCTTGCAGATTGCAAGCATCTAGGACAGAGGTTTCCAAAGTGGGAGACTGGCCTCCTCAGGGTTGCTACAAGCAGTTTGACGGGGGCTCAGTGAAATAGAAATGAAAACATGTTACATCTGTTATTACATTAGTTATCAAAAGAGGCCACATGTACAGTAATAGCCAAAATGTGAGTGATTTGGTTAAAGGGATAGTTCAGAGATAAAGTATTGAGGAATTTTACTGTTTTTCCCACTTTCCCAAAGTCACGAACTAAAACATGTCTCTGGGCAAACCTTTTCTTCATGTGTTTGGTGTAGTCTGAAGTTATGTAAAGCACCAATATTAGGCTACTTTAGCTCAGTTGCTGAGTGTTTTGGGATCAAATGACATAATCACGATCTCACAGACATAGTTATTAATATTATATTACATTCATGCCACATTCTACCAAAAAATCTGGTAAATCTTACACACTGGACCCATAAAGTGTTTGGTGCACTCCATACAAGGAAATTACAAAGAAAACTAAGCTGTCTTTGAACAATTAAACATCTGGAAACTGGCCAGAACTCTATTGAAAATGTTTTAGCCTTGGTGTACTGTTAAAAACATAAAATTTTGTATTTTAGTATTGTACACATTCATACAGCTGTCTGTTACAAGGGCCTAATTCAAGTTAGCTTGGTTACTTGCAGGTTACGTGCACATATACAGTTATTTATAACACCTTTATTAATACATTGCTTTAGAATGGGCTATAAATGCAATATAATATTTTTGTTTTGGCTGGCAGTTTATGTTTGTCAATAAAATTGTTACACAGGCGTAATATGTCCCTTGATATTCAGCAAGTTTTGCAATGAAAATGTTTAAAATTTAAAATCTAATACTAGTGAACGCTTGTTGCTCAGATATACATAATCTCTTCAGTCAGTCCCTCTCTCTCTCTACCACACACACACACACAGCCAGACTGATACAAAAACGCCTGCTTAAGCAATATAATCAGCAGAAACAAATTCACAAATGAAAAAAAAAACAATAAAAATCTTTCAAGAATGAGAGTTGCACTATCATCAAGTGCAGCAGGTATACTCTTCTGACAGCTGCATGACTCGACTGAAAGGTGAGAGGCAAAAACCTCACAATATAATTTAACATCCCGATTGACTCTTCCTAAGTCCCGCCCCTTTTCACTCTGTGCTCCAATGACAGTTGAGCAAGTCTGGTACCTGGGTCAACATTTTCTATTCCTGTTTCCTGTGCTTATAGAGGTTCACATCTATGCTCAACAAAAACTACATTTTGAAGATGGTGAGTTGTCTGAGGTACCTGTAAAAGGGATATATACTCAATATATACTCATCTCAAGTTAGCAAATGTTAGCAAAACGCTAGCTAGCTGTTTAGCTAGCAAAGCTAAATAGCTTGCTAACTAGCTAGTACAATCTACATCATTAGCTAGCTAGTTAGCTAGCATTTTGCTAACATTATCAAGCCAGTTAGCTAAAGTTGTACTGACATTAGCTATTTAAAATGTGACCATATATGTCGCTTTTACACAAAAAGGAGAGAGTTGACTGAGGCGCCATGTTAACTGTTATTGGTGCACATAGGAAGAGTCAATTGTTGCTGTCCACATCATGACTAAATGGTATTTCAACATTTGTTATTTCAGTTTGCGTGAAGCACCAGATGGGAGAAATTTGCCACATTTGATAAAATACACATTAAAATGAACTTCAGTTACAGGTTTGTCAAAATCAGTTCGATACTTTCTCTGCTTTCTCTCTTTAACTCCACCTGCTTCACCCGCTATGCTGAACCTGCTGTCTTGCTGTCCCCGCAAAAAGGAGGAAACTTTTTTTTTTAAATGTCATGTATTTTACCTGACATACAGTTACACTTTACTTCATCCTCACTGTCCCAAACCAATCACTTATTGCACATCTCCAGACGCTACTCAACCTCCATCCCTTTGTCTCCTGCTGTGCTCTACAGTGTCTATCATCAAAGACAATGAGTACACTTAGGCTGCATGCACCCCAGTTTCCAAATCATAAATCAGAGGCGCTCTCTGTTTCACTTTTCAACTCCAGACCTTTGGCGAACAACAACAGCACAAACATGAATTAAAGCCACTTCTCAGTATTGTTTCTGTTATCACTGGCTGCAGCCTCCACAAGAAACAAACTGAGAAAAAAGTTTTGGTGACACTTTACAATGAGGGCCCATTAATTAACATTAGTAATGCAGTAAGTATGATTAAGTAATATTTATTCAGCATTAATACATGGTTAATTATGGTAAGGTAATGCTGACTCAGCATATTTATGCATTTATGAAATGTTACTTAAGGGATACATGTTTTCAACTTTACAATAAGGGCAACAAAGAGCATTAATACATGGTTAATAATAGTTAAGTTGTGCTTATTATGCATTAATACATGGTTAATTATGGGTTAAGTAAAGCTTTTATAACATGCACAAAATGATAGGCTAGGCTATAAATGAATGAGCATCTACATGAAGATAAAAGAACAAGCAAACTTTACATCTGGATGGATTGTGTCCACTGAGCTCAATCTCAACAAACATAAGTCATGATTTGGATGATGGACGAGTAATTGGACAATCATTACCCTTAATTTTCTCTTAATGAAATGATTAACCGTTGAACTTCATGATACATATTATAATATTTTTATTGACCATATATTAATATTAGTTAGTAATCTAATTAACATGTAAAGCTTTAATTAAAGTGAACAAGAGAAATTTGTCAACAGTTACTTAATCTTATCATAGTTTTTATTTACTTTATTTAGTCAATGCTTATTACTGCATTACTAATGTTAATTAATGGACCCTTATTGTAAAGTCTTACAAAGTTTTAAAGTGATCCATAAACGGAACAAAAAGTTTACTTTGCTTTATATTCCCAGCATTAATAGATTATAATAGTTAAGCCTCTATTTAGTATCGAATATCAAATAAAACTATTTGTTAGGCTACTACTAAGTTAAACATTCTGTTTTGTTTTCAATATATTCTTTTAAAAATCAGCATTGTTTTCTTAAGAAAAAGTATGTTTTGATGTAAGATTTAAAATGTAGTGATGTCCTCCTAAATCTGCTGCTACACTTAGTGATTGCACTTGGAATGGTCTTGTTGGTATACTACACAGCAAAATCAACAACAGTAGATTCTCACTAATGCACACTAAAACGCTTAAATAAAGGGAGATTTTTCACATTTTACAGGAAGGGATTTAAGAAAATAGGCAGTCTCACAGAAGTGCAAATAGCAGACTTTGTAGGGAACTATTGCAGGCATGATGACAGTTGAAATCCATGAACAACATGGAGATTATCAAGCATAAATCCACCACACTTTGATAAAACAGTACATCTTAAAAACTGGCCATGTAAGTCTTGAGCTCGGTCTTCTTCAAAAAGGAAGAGAGTTACGTCAAAACTGCTATTGCTTTCATAAAATCTCTTGTTTACATTCACAGAAAAAAGAAATTCTTAGATAAATTTAATTTTTAACTATGCAAAATGTACATACAGACTAACACATGACTCAAGTTTCTGGATTTTTTTTTCTGTTATTGTGCTTTCCTTTGGTTATAAAATCATAGTAAAAGGGAGCCAAAAGCCTGTCAGTGCTTTGTTGGAGATTCTTTGTCCTCCTGCAGAATCAGTCTGGTTGGGTTGATCTTTATGGCTCTTCAAGGAATGCAGTTGCATGTGCCAAAAGTTATTTGGGAAAACCGTTTCTTCTTTTCCTTCATTTATAATTTCAATGAGAAGAAAAAAACAAACATCGAAATATAAAAGAACACTGGCAAGGCAAAGGGGGTTTACATTTCTGTACATGCAATCCAAAGTTGAACACGTGACAGTCCGCTCTGCCCACTCTCCTTAGATCTCTTGCTCACTCTTATAGGTCACTGGATCAAGAGGGATGGCAGTCTGTAGAATGTCAAACTCCATCTGGTTATTGTCCATGTCCAGAACACACATGACGCTAGTGACTGCCTGATGTCACGGTTGCATTGTCCTGGAACATATTTTGGAAATCTTTAGAAACCGAAGTCCTCCTCTCCTCTGCCCTCTCCTTCCCTACAGTCTGAGTGGAGTCAAAGATGTCGTCCTCTTCCTCTCCACAGCTCAGTGCTACCTCATTCTCGATAACAGAAGGCGCTCAGCGACCTGGGAATCAAGTCTTGTGTGGTTCTACATGCAGAGACGGGAGAAGCAGGGGAAGAGGCCCGGCTTGCGGCCTCGTCAAGCTCTTTGGCGCTGAGATGGGGCGTTGACGGCACCTCATAGGTATTGTGGAAGCGAGCATAGTCTACCTTATAGCGGTCCCGGTCCTCATAGATCACAGGCTCGAACCTGTGACCCCAGAAGACCTCGCTGGCAAGGTAGGAGCTACGGAACTGGGTGGTCATGGCCGTGGCCTCCACCATTCCCTCCAAGATCACAACGATCTCAAAGTCATCTTTCTCCAGATCAGCTCTGCTTAATGTATACAAGGGGCTATCTTTATCTATCTCATGGATTATAACCAGTGGGGATACTAGAAACAGCCTGTCTGTGCCCTCATCGTAGCCCACATTGAGGTCCATCTGCTCTAAGGGGATGAACTCACCCTCAGCTGTGACATATGAACGTATGAGCTGGGCACGGACGTGAGCCTCCACGATGTGGCTCTTCCGCAGGTTGCCCACCCTCCACATGAGGCACAGCTTGCCATCGCGCATGGCAATGACAGCATTTTTGGAGAACACAAGGGTCTGGTTCCTCTTCTTTGGACGTGCCATCTTGGCCATGATGGTGCCGATCATGAAGGAGTCAATGATGCAGCCCACAATGGACTGGACAACCACTGTTAACACAGCAACAGGGCACTCCTCTGTAACACAACGCCAACCATAACCAATGGTGGTCTGGGTCTCCATGGAGAACAGGAGTGCCCCAATAAAGCCCTGGACATGAAGTATACAGGGCATCCTTTGTGGCTGCCCTCCAGCTGTGTGTGCAGAGGTGGGTCCATGCATCCCTCCCACCGCCAGCACATCACCCTTCATCATTGGGTGCTCCGCAAAGTCGCCATGTGCCAGGGACACGGTGTAAAAAATAATGCCAAAGAAAAGCCATGAGACCATGAAGCTGGTGCAGAAAATAAGCAGCAGGTATCTCCAGCGGATGTCCACGCAGGTGGTGAAGATGTCAGCTAAGTAGCGCTGCCTCTTTTCTTCCATGTTAGTGAATAAAACATTACATTGTCCATTTTTCTTTACAAAGCGGCTCCGCACTTGGTTGGAGCCCCTTGTCAGGATCTTCCCGTTGTAGTTGTTCATGCCTTCTTGTCCCCTTGTGCTGGGCACGGCAGCAGAGGCTCCCGACCTCCTACTTCTGTCTTCTGTCTCTGTGTCACAGCCGAGTGCAGCTGGAAGTTGGGAGAACTGTGGCCGTTATGGAGTCTTAAGCTTGCGATTTTCTGTTGTTCGTCCTCTGGTATAATGTCTGACACAATGCTGTACCTGTCAAGTTAACAGAGAGAGGAAGATGAGGGAGAAATTGGTAAAAGAGTTTGGTGACATTGACATTGCACACAATTACATTTAAACACTTTTCTTCCAAAGTTTAGAAATTAATGTAGTTATGTCAAGTGTGTGCTTGATTAAGGCTGATTTACACAGGCAATATTGGCCTTTTACTAGACATCTGCTAGTCTTGTCTTCCACTGCCGACATGACGGGGTTGTGTTTGGTTGTGTTTTAGTCTGATCGGAACAATAATGTGTTTCTGCTATTTTCTTAATTTCCACATTAAAATCCTTAAAAAGGCATCCTCTCTCATACAAATTGTGTTCACTTTCCAAAGTTTTTTTGGCTTCAAGTTTCCACATCAAACTTGTACAAGTCACAGATTGGGCCAGGATTGGCTTCCAATCTATTTGTGATTCACAAACCATGCTAGTACCCCCTTAAAATCAGATTTTCAGTGAGCACGGACAAACTTTCCCCTTTGATCAGATGAATGAAAAACATCTTTCTCATGTCAAACTCTGCACATATATCATTCTGCACAGTGAGGCTCAAACATTCAGCTGTTGGAACAAGAAGAAAAGCATATGTCTGAGTGGATGGGGACTTTAAGAACCCCCCTGAATATTTGTGAAGAACAAAAGTGTGTCAGATTGGTGTTGGAATAATTCAGATTGAGGTGTGCATGACATGGAAAAGAGGAACAAAGAGCAGGAAGACAGCTATTAGAGTCAGTAATCTTATTGATCCTGGTGTACTTTCCAGTGTACCATTTTAAATCGCACCCTCTCGTAGACAGGGAGATAGGAAGATAATGCATGACTCATTAGGAACACAAGGGATACGAGCGGTTTCAAATGAGAAACAGCCAGTCACATAATTAAAGGGAAACTTGTCGTTGAATACCATGATGAAAGATATTTAACTCCCAAACACAAGCGATATCTAAGACTATAAAATCTGTATCAGTCGAAACCGACCAAACTCTTGAGTGTGCCAGTGATCCTAACCTGTCTCTCTCCTTTACATGGAGGATTACCACCTGGGAAGGTGAGTTCAGTTTAGCTATGTGAGAAGGATTGCTGTCATCACAGATTATAGGATTATATCTGAGTCAGTGTCAGTCAGACAACCCATTTTGAGATTGGCCGGCGTATATGTTACTGATTATGTGTAAATGGACGTTAACACTGTCTTGTAATCATTCATTAGCCCATTGATCATAGAGAGATCAGATGTTTGG
Organism: Lutjanus argentimaculatus; assembly: GCA_034769285.1. Classification (NCBI taxonomy): domain Eukaryota; kingdom Metazoa; phylum Chordata; class Actinopteri; order Lutjaniformes; family Lutjanidae; genus Lutjanus; species Lutjanus argentimaculatus. Next base: position 10,197,102 of record JAWZSL010000024.1, on the reverse strand, counting down.
GGGTGGAATTTTGCTTCTTTTATGACAGAACAATCTGTTATTAAATTTTTAGGTGTTTGAGTTCTTGCAGTGCCTAAGATTTGTCCATGAAATCACTTTTATTGTGCCGCAAAAGTTTTAAGAAGACAGTAAGACAGCTGGAACAACCACAACTGTAAAACAACTATGAGAAAATTGGACCCTAACAAGCAGTTAAACAAACCAAAGGCCATACCAGAAATGAGGTGGTCTATAATTAAAATACTGTGTTAAATTGGCATAATATACATATTAATGAACTTTAATAGAGTAAGAGTGCTTTCAGTCTTCTTATTCTCATTGCAGGTGATCTGTTGCAGCGGCCTGAAGGGAAGAGCTCTTTGTGCTCGTCAGGACAGTGTAGGATGGCCTTGGCCTTTTTAAGGATCTGCTCACTGTAAATATCCCTGAGCTGTGTCTGACTCACCCGGACTACTTCACCAAATTAACAGGCCCATTCTTACAGCCAGTAAACCTGTGTTAAGACTTCCGGACAAGACAATGTTGCAAATGGATAAAATATTTCTATAAAGCAGAGTCATCACAAGACTCTCCTGTCCAAATTAAAGGGACTAATAGATATAATAAAATAGATTATTTTTTTAAAAACAGTCACAGTCACAGTTTCCAGACAAATTTGTATAAATCAAGTGACAATAAACAAAAATATAATCACAATGATAAAACAGTGCTATGAATTAATTCTTTGACACCCTTATTTCTTATTTCTTTGGCATGTGGCACTCAGACAACTTCTATGATACAAAATGATCTATGTGCTGTAAAAAAAAATCATAGTGGAATCAGATAATCTTTTCTCATTAACATAAATATTCAAGTTTTATTTATTCAAAGTCTTTTTTACTTGAAATGATGAATGTGCTGTACAGAGCTCAATCAACTTATTAAATTAAGTTCCTAAAGAAACATGATCATGAATATTAGCTGATTAGACTTTAGTTAGTTATTAGACTTCCCAGCATGCGTTGTTTGAGAGTTAAAATTTAAGCTTTTTGAACATGTTTTCTTGAGTACAGCTGTATTAATACCAAATTTATTTCAACAGAAAAGGTTGTTTTTTTGTATCATTACAAAACTACCTCAACTTGTATTTTTAAATTCAGTCAACTTTTGTCAAATTTTTAAAAGTGTGTGGCAAAGGAATAATTAGGGATGCACAATAATATTGGAATGTCATCGCTTTTGGCTGATAAAGGCTTCAAAATGAAATATTGTATCAGGCCAAAATGAACATTTATGATGATCTGACAGGCTAATAAGATGATGCTTTACTTATGCACATGTGACGTAAGTCTGTTGAGTTTTTTTGAAGTGACCAGAACAGAGAGAAGTCAAATCACAATCCTTGCACCAGCAGTAGTTTTCTTATTTTTCTCACTGAATTTGGTCATTTTGAAAGGCACTGTATTTTATGTCTGCATCTGCCGGTGGGTCAAGAGCAGGCGTAATGATATGTTAATTCCACCACACGAGAGACTAGATGTTCTCTGCAGTTAGGTACATATATCAGCATTCAGCCAAAAAGACCTATCTGCAAAAATCCAATATTGAGTATTCCTGGGAATAATATCACAGTAATGTTAGAATTCAAGAGTAGATTCAACCCTTTATAAAACTCATCAGGACCAACTGATAAAGTGAAGAATTACTTGCACTACAGTCCTTGACATATACGAGCGGCTGCTCCCAGATTAAACTCCTCACCTGTTGGATCTATTTTGTTCCCATGGCACCAGTGATCACTGATGAGGGGCCTGGGTGGGAGGCCAGGCTCTGTCCTGTTCCCAAAGATCAGGTCTGTCTCCACCATGGAGGTGGTGCTTGGACCACTGAGAAGACCACTGCAAGAGAGACAGAGGGCAACAGAATCAGCCTGTGTCACTTCATGTAAGATCACCGGGATCAAATGAGAGTACACACGAAGTGGAGGTTTAACTCCAACAGTCATGAATTCACTGTAGCTGCAACCATGTACACTCATGCATCCACATGCTCATCCTTTCACACACATACAACCTCATTAACACTTGACCTCCTTGGCAAATTTCAGCCTCAGAGAGAAAGTTGTGGTTGTGTGTATGTCTGTCTAGCTGCATCTCTGTGTGTGTCTACAAAGTTTGGTCATGTTACATGAATCCATAGAGAAGTTATGTGCTTTTTTGTGATTGGTCACTCCCATTGCCACGGCCCCTTTTAGCTAACCGGTATGAACACACCCTCACACCACGCACAATTGACCTCCATGCCAGATTTCATTCTCCTAAAGCGATAACTGTACACCTGATAACTGTATGTATAGCTGTATTTTTACTTTCTGTACACTGGGAGGATGTGGAGCAGCAGCATCCATCTTTATTTATATCAGTTGTTGCAGTTAAAGAGTACAGAGAGCACACTTCAACAAAACTTGAAACGCACACTTTCTTTAACTTTTTTAAAATCTAATCTAACTTTTTAAAATCACGTTTCACCTCTTTATGTTCAAACATTATACTGTGGGCCTGTGTTTCTACTCAGGCTTTGTGTGTGTTGTTGTTTGAGTGAGCTGTAGATGAGGATGTAGACTTCATCCTCATTTGATGCTGTGAAATGTCTTGAGGAGCAGTGATTCTGTCTGACCCTGCTCTTGACAACAGACTTGTAATGCTGTCTGTGGGTGTAAGTGGTGTAATTACTGGTAAGGTGGGTAATGTAGGTTACACAGTTAAGCAACGGGTTCTCAATCAGCCATCCTCCAGCACTCACACGCTCACTGTAAACAATACACTCTACTATGACAGGTTTTATTGAAATGCTGTTGCTGTCAGCTTTGTTTCAGTCTCTACACCTCACAAATTCTAGTGAGGCAAATCTAAAGATTTCAAAGTCATTATCACTTCACACTCATTTAGATGGTGCTCACCTGAGCACTTGAGGTTTTCAGCCCAGTGGCAATCAAATTACCTCCTATATTTTTTTTTTGACCTCTCCTCTTGCTAGTTTTCTAGTTTTCTTTTGCCAGTGAAGGTGTTTATCTTTTTTTTATCTTAGAAATATTCAAAATAAGGTTCAGCACACCCTCAACTTCCTGCTGGTTTATGCAGTATTTTCATTACAACAACCTCTTGGTACAGACTGTATTTCCTATAAATCAGAGTGATCTAGTATTATTTTAGCTTTGTCTTTAAATGACTGAAGATGGATATTGACTCAGTTCTATGTGCACAGTCTGTAAATCAGTTTGACTTCAACCTGAAGAAAATCAGAGACTGTTGCACCCACATCTCACAGCACCCCGAATCAGGTTGTTGCACTTGACAGGTGGACCGTCAAGTGCAACAACTTGTCCTCTCTGGATGGAATAAATACATTCTTTCTGTGCAGGTCTGCCACACATGGGTATTGATGTGTCACAAATGACTTTCCAGGAGGGACAGAAACATGGTGTAACAAAAAAGAACCAGTCTGTCGAGAAAACAACTTTCCTGTTAGAAACCTTACAAGACTTAAAGAGCTAATATTGTTCCCAGATATGATGTGGGTCCATCTTGAAAATTATCAGGTGATAACACTTATTTTTCTTCTTTGTTTACTCATGGTTGACAACCACTTCTTCTTCTACTTCTGTTATATTTCCAGCAGATTAGACGCTCCACAGTGGGCACATTCAAAAAGATAAAATCTGATTCATGCTTTGGGGCATGTAAACAACCATGTTTATTTTCATCATTTTATTTAGCATCCACATAAACAGTCAAATTATCATTTCATAATCAAAATAATTTCAACCGAATTAAAGAAATACTGTCCATGTAAACAGAGCTGCTGTTTCCTACATGTCTTTAACTTTTTATGTGACGATGTTGACCATCACTATCATGTTGCTGTTTTAAGTTCTCAAAGGGCCTTACAGTTACATATCATTACAGTATATATATATTTTAGATTGAACCCATGTTGAGTTCTCTCGTAATCCTTAACTAATGATGATGTAATTATTGTAACTGCAACTCTAATAGAGAAATGCAAAATTGTTGGCTGTCAAAAAAGATTCCCTGGAGCTTGTAGCGCCAGATGTACTTTGAACTGATCTACCACATTGTTTTACTTTAATTTGTACTGAAAACATTGAAACCAAACCAAACTACCTTAATAAAACTAAAAACATGGAAAAGTGTACTCAAATATAATTTGATCCCTGTCTGCATTCAACTTTGTAAAACAGAGCAAAACTGCTTTTCTGACAGAGCAGAAACTCAGCAACTCCACCTCAACCTGCAGGACAATCTTGAGTCTTAAATGACATGAGCCCAGCTCAAGGCTTTTTTTTTTGTGATTACATAAAACTGTTTGTCCAGAAATACTGAGAAAATCCTGTCACTAATCTTCCCATCGTAATACCTGTCATACAAAGCAGATAGTAAATCCAAACTGAAGTTGCAGTTGTAGCTGTTTTTCACATCAGTTGCATAGTCATCAGCGGGTTTTCTGATGAATCCACTACTTTGGCATTAACAGGGTTTAGTATTAGGTGACTTGTCCTGCTCTGCAAAACATAAACTCAAGTTTTTCCTCATGCAGATTGTCTTTAAACCACCACTCTAAAATGCTTCATGCAACATGTCCCACAGTAACAAAGTGTCCAGAATAAAATCTGAATCTCTGCATTTCATTGTCATTTAAAGAAATGGATACGTTATATTTAAAATAACTGCATATAATTAAGAGAGAATATTTTGTTGTTTCTCTGCAATGAGACTCACACAGGCATGTCTGTATGGATATGGGGGAATTATATTTCAGTGTTTTGTCTGTCTTCATATAGATGTCCACGGCTTCCAACCCACAACCCAGCTGTGAAATAAGTTCTTCCACCTTCGAGCCGTGTCTATAAGAGGAAGATGCAACAAGCCAACAATCCATCATCAGTGGCGTCTCCCTTTTGGTGCAAAGATTTTATAACGTCTAATGAAACGGAGAGCGGGAGAGTCAGAGTGCCAGTATGACCGATGCGTTACAGCAGAGATGAGACACGCACAATACAACCCAGTTAGTGGTCACCAGGTAAAACTGGGGCCTTTCACTGAAGCCAGTTTCCATAGGAACACATCTCCTGTGGCATTTGGGGGACGGAGAGAAGTGGAGAGAGTCACCACAGACACGCTGGTGTGGGGGGCTAGTGTACAGTATTAAGTGCTCTCATAACATGAGTCAGAGAGGGAGGGAGAGATGGGATGAGAGTAAGGCCATGAGGGCAGCGAAGCAACATCTACATTTCATTTTAAGTAGATTCTAAATAAGGTGTAAGAGGCGACTCTTAGTGGAGACTTTTCTGATCCGTAATACTGAGTGAGGAAGGGAGAAATCTGTAATCGAACACTTGGGGTCAAAAAGCACCTTCAAAAAGCTTTTATGTTTGGTTTTATCCCATTTATTTTCCTAATGATTTGCCCTAAGCTCACTCCACTGAGGGAAAGAGCATTTACGGTAATTGTAATAGCTTATTATATAATAATACAGAAACTTATTCAAGAAATCACAGATTTTTTACACAGCATTTGATGATTTTTGAGTTTGGGATGTAGAATGAGGCAGAAAATAAATAAGAAGGAGAAAGTTTGTTGAGTCTTGTATCTGTATGGGGCAAATACTCATTCCTACAGAGCTGTGTCTCTACTGATAAGCACTAGTCAATTAACCTATTGATAAATTAATCAACAACCATTTTAGAGTCAGTTGATCATTTGAGTGATTTATTTATGAGCCATATACTGTTTTTAGCTTCTGGGGCCTCATTACAGAAACTCCCTAAGTCTGAAATCCTTTCTTATCTCAGTTTAGGGTCACATTTAAGATCTTGGACCAGAACTGGACCATTAACTGAAGAATTTCCTGTGTTATGAATCCTAAGTTGGATGGCGTAGACCCTTTCATATATTCAAAGTAACACAAACAAAAATGGTAGTACCACTGTTGTTGGGTCTGTATGGAAATGACAGTGCAAATGGGCAACAACATGAACACTGAAATATTATGATTGTAAGGCCATTCAAACTGTACGAGGCTTTAAATTTCCCAGACCACATATTAATGGATATATATCGACTGCAAGGACAATTTATTTTGAATTTGATTAACATGCTGCACCAATAATTAGTAAGAGAACTTCCTAAAATTGAATGTCCGTCTTTTCTTTTAATATTATAGCAGCTGTCTATCATGGATAGAGTCTTGTGTACATTCCAAACACAGATGCAGGCATGACAGGACAAGAGCTGATTGAAGAAGAAGTTCACAGCTCTCGTAAGGATTTTCTAAGTTAATATAGGTGGTCTGAGAGATAAATCACAGCCATGAGTTTAGGAATTGCTGGGACAATAAGATTTTTTCTATGTTGGAAGCTTAAGTTAAGACAAGCAATTAGGAATTTTTACTGTAATGAGGCCCCTTTTAATTTTGGATTGTTGTTGCTCAGTTATTTGTCACATTTTTCTGCCATTTTATTGATTGAAAAAGTCGTCTGTGTGCATATGATAAAAAGTGCAAACAATATCGATCACAACTTGAAAAAAATGTCCTTTCCTTGTTTGTAAGGGCATGAAATGTTTTTGGTAATGAGTGTTTGAATTATGGATGTGCAATTTAAAAAAAAACAAGGCAGCAGTCAGTAGCTGTCCTTTTCTAAAATAAAATAAAAATAATTAACATGACATGGCGTAAGTGTTGTCTTTTCCTGGTTTTAAAGGCTGCATTACAGTAAAGTGATGTAATTTTCTGAACTTACCAGACTGTTCTAGCTGCTCTGTTGTTTGTCTTTACCCACTTAATCATTATATCCATATTACTGGTGATTATATAAATTATTAAAAATCTTGTAATATTAATATTTTGTGAAAGTTCCAATAGGCACCCCTAAAATTAGAGATGAAACGCTAACCAATTTCAAGATAAACTGGTTGACATGATGCTATTTCCAATCTTTGAGAGGTTGGTGAACTGATTTCAGTGAACCTTCAATATGGACAATTTATCAAGGTATTTGGTCAAAAAATATTGTGACACTTGACTTTGTCCATATCACTCAGCCCGAGCTGAAACCCTGTTTGTTTCTGTGTGTTAGTACATACATCAGGATATACACTTGTGTAAGACTTTGCAGTGTTTGTCTTTGGATTACTAACTCTTCCTTAATCTCACAAATTGCACCATCATAATCTCTCACACTGAAATAAGAAAGAATGTCAGAAAGTCGTATTCCCAGGAGATTTCCTGACTGTTAATCCCAAAAGAGGCACAGAGAGAAAGACAGTGACAAGGTTGGTTGATGGGAGAGGGTTTAAGATGCAGAAGTGTCCACTTTCCTTAAAGCCTTAGGTAATCACTCTTGATGAGACTCACTATTACATCTGCCACGAAAAAAAAAAAAAAAAAAGAAAGAAAGAAATTATACATCCGGTGAGACTACCAGAGCTTTATGCCCAGATATGAGCTGAAAGATATCTAGTGGGGTAATTATACAAAGTAGCCTGAGTCTTTTTTCATTATGTGCTGGTCATAACTGATCATTGAAAGAGGCAGTTAGACTTACTGTCTTTAAAAGCTTAATATGAAATTATCAGATACGTCAAAGGCAAATTGTGTCTCTTAAACATGTGTTTTCTGCCAAATATGGTAACGACAGTAACATAAGTCTGATTGCCAAGCTTGTTGTTTAAAGGGACAGTTCACCCCCAAATCAAAAATAGATATTTTTCCTCTGGCCTTTAGTGCTATTTATCCATTTAGATTGTTTGGGTGTGACTTGGCAAGTTTTGGAGTTATCTGCCAAAGAGGTGTCTGACTTCTCTCAAATATAATGGAACTAAATAACACTCAGCTTGGGGTGCTAAAAGCACCAAAAATACATCTCTCTACCGGAACTACTTTCTTTCTGCAAGATAGAATCTGCTGGAACTACTTTCTTTCTTCTAGAAAGTAAATAGTTCTGGTAGATTCTATGGCAGATAGAAAGTAGCTCCTCCATGACATCGCTCATAACAAGGTCTGTGGATTATCTTGAGTAACTGGGTCATGATTTCTGGAAAGAGAAACTGGTGTTGCATCAAATGTTTTTTGTTTTTGTTTTTTTTGTTGGTTTTTTTTTTTGTTTTTTGTTTTTTGTTTTTGTTTTTTTGGTGCTTTGAGCAGCACAAGCTGAATGCCATGTAGTTCCATTATATTCAAGAGAAGACAGACGTGTCTACTGCCAATATTTCCAATACCCAGCAACTCGCACCAAAACAATCTAGGTGGATAAACAGCACTACAGGTAAAAGGAATAATATGTAATTTTGATTTTAGTGTGAACTGTCCCTTTAAAACTACTGGCATGAAAAGCGCAGAATAATCTTGTTACATAAATTGAGTCTATTAAAGGAGACACATATTTGCTAAACATTTGTGAGGGACCAGCTGAGTCTGTCTCACCGGTGTGATTCATGCTACAGGCCTCTGTGCTGGGATACTGGGACTGTACGTGACAGTTTTGAGTCAGTCAGGAATTCTTAGTCGGTCGTTCCGAGCACCGAACGCGTTCACTTCATTTCCTTCTTGTACTATGTGAAAACGAATCGATCCGTACCCTGCTTTCACCTCTGCTTGTCACGAGCCAACCCACAGAGAAGCAGTCAGCCAGTACAAAAGTAATATTCCCACGCTACCATCGCATCCCAGACAACCTCCGTGTTGGCCTCATTTCAGATTTTATTTTTTCCCATATTGTTTTTTCTGTATTTTAATCTTTGCAAAACATGTTATATTTGCCAGTTCATGTGATGGATCAGCTGGAAATACAAACTGACCCCAAATCATTTTGTCATATGTCCACCTGTAAATGATCTACTGACAACTATAGCTAACAGTCCTGAGTGGTTCTGAAAGGGACCTGCTGTAAACACTCTAAACAATCATACAGGGAATTGGGTGGCATCAATTAATCTGTTCTGAGAAAAATGATCAGCATATTTGGAAACTTCCCAGCAACTTCCCAGAGTTAAAACTCTCATGAGACCCTCCTTTTTTAAATATTTTCTATTGTACATTTTTTGTTTTAACTTAAAAATGTTAAATGTTTAAGTTGGCCGAATTTGAAAAAACAAGTTGAAGTAATTTTGGAGTGATTCAAAACAAAAAACTTTTCTAGTGCAAAAAAATATATATAATTCAGTTGTAAAACATGCCCACTGAGCTTCCATTTTAACTCTCAGACAAAGCATGCTGGGAAGTTTCCTAATATGCTGGCCATGTTTCTTTAGAAACTTAATTTCATGAGTTGATTGAACTCATCATTTAAAATCAGAAGACTTCAAGTTAGGGTTCTTAAGTGTTCTGGAAATAAATACCAGACATTTTAAGTTTATTTAACTTGAACAAATAAAACGTGTATATTTACGTTCAGTTAATGAGAAAGGATTTGACCGTTCCACCACATTTCTGTATGATTTGTTTTACAGTGTATTATGAGTATTATGAGTATTGAATTCAGTCTTTACCCCCTTAAAATGCAAAATGTAATAAATTCACTGGGAGCAGTTTCAGCTTAATATCTTATTAATCTGATTGAACATGTTTTCTAAAGTACAACTGAATTAGTAAAAGTCTATTTGTTTTGAATCGTTACAAAATGACCTCAACTTGTCTCTTCAGATTCAGTCAACTTAAAATTTTAAGGCAGCCCAGACATGAACTCTGTTAAGTTAAAACAAAAAGGTATGTTATAAAAGTTTTATCACAGTGGATTAGGGCTGTCTGAATGAAAGACAAGTTTAAATCTGAGTGATGTAATGGATCTGGAATAGATCAATAATGTTCCCTTCAACAATGATATTGTTCTTCATTCAAACTAAAAATATTCCCAGATTCCCCTGTGATGTTATCATGAGGCCTTTGCTTTCCCTTCTAAAGGAGGCAGAAGAACAAAAAGCCCAGAAGAAGAGATTTTGAGGTATGTAACATCAAATAACGCTTGTCTAAGCTGATCAACAGGTGCTCCATGACGTCATCGCCTTAAGGTATATTTATACCAGCTGAACGTTAATATGTTGATGCCTATGAGCCTCACTAGTACCACAGAGATTAAGAGTATGTGACGGAGAAGTGTGACTGTTCATCTGATCACACACGACACAGCAGTTTCCATGATGCCCAGGCTTTAGTCTGTCTGACGCAGTGCTTATTTTTGCTGTGATAACTCTCTGACGGTAAAAGAAAAACTGCTCTGCTCCGTCAGTCACTAATCTGGAGTGTAAAGTTGTAAAATTACTTAATTCAACAAAACTTAATCCGTCAAGTTATTAATGTGTTCATGTCCTGATACTGAAATACTGTCTGTAAACTGAGCAAAAATGATACTCACCCTACAGGTTAGTTGTTGTTTTCTGTCTCTTGGTTGTAGACTCACTTCCTTGTCTACCAAAATCCCACTCTCACTGTTGGGGGCAAAGGTCCCACATCCTTAAATTCATGTGGTCTGTGATCCCGTCCTTTTTTTATTCCTCCTCTCTTTGAGTTTTTAGTTTCTTCTTCATCTCTTTTTCATTCTTTCATCCCTGTTGTTTCTCTCTTTTAATCCGTTATTGTCCTCCCGCTGCCTCCTTCACTGAGTATAATCCTGTCTGTACAGTGCGCGCTCTCCTGTGCGCACTCATACACCCCGGGCTGAAAATGCTGTGTCAATCTCCCCTCTGCAGAGCCTGGGTTCAGAAAGGAGGGAGGGAGGGATGGAGAGAGGGATGGATGGAGGAGGAGAGGAGAGAGAAGAGAAATGGAGAAAAGAAAAGCAAAAGAGACAAAAGGAGAGGAGAGACTACTGGGGGGCTGCCACTCTTTTCTGTGTGCACTCTAAGCATGTGTAGGTGTTGAATAATGCCTGATGTGTCCATGTAAGCAAGCGAGAACTCGTTTGAGTCATGATTTCTAGGCTAAATCTCTTTGAGAATCGGTAGAAATGATACTGTAACAGGTGGGAGATGTAAAAAAAAATATGGGGGCCTGGAAATAAACTGTGCATCACCACGATGAGCGCAATAACATAGGGCTGTTACTGTAAATTGCCCTGTAAACATAAATCCCTTTACATTTACTCCTTCACAGTTGTGCCGTGGGTAGCTTCCAACACCTTATCACTGGTGGTGCAGTGAGCCGACTGTCAGTGCATGTTTGTCATTAAACACAGTCAAAAATCCATATCCCCGCAGCTCTGTTAACACATGGTAAATGCCACATCAACACAGAGAGTTACACAGGGAAGAAAAATGATGTTTTTTTGTGCACTGCATCATTCTTTGCTGAGGTGCACTTGAACTTGAAGTGCCCTGATGTTGCAGTGTGCTGCCTCTCACACAGGGTGGTTGTTCCATGATGGATGTGAAGTGAGAGGATCATTCTTTGGTTACCCTTTCAATGTGACCTGCATCGTAAAAGTAAACTATTTGTTTTGATTTAAAGCTACTGTAAGGAGTATTAACTGGAGCAGTTACAGTTTCTATATGACCAATGTAAGTTAACGACACCATCTGTGAGAAGATCGGCTGTCTCTGTATAGTTGTTCTTAATGCCTGCCACTGGGACGGATTCTCCTTGAAATGAGATCAAAAGAGCTTGTGTTTACATTGTCCCAGCTAGTTAACTTGTTAGCCAATTAAAAAGAAGCAGTAAGAGATTTTTATTACAATTGTTTTATTTTTAAGTTATATTTTGTGGTTATTACAGTTGACTTAGCTGCCTTAAAATGTTTAAGTTGACTGAATTTGAAAATACAAGTTGAGATAACTTTTTATTTTAAAACAAAGTTTTCTAAAGAAAGAAATTTGGTATTAGTTCAGTTGTACATAAGAAAGCATGTTCAATAAGCTTAAACTCTCAAACTCTCAATGCTTGGAAGTTTGCTCCTTTGCTGATCATGTTTCTTTAGAAACTTAATTAATTTAGTTGATTGAACTCTGAACAGTACATTCATTCAACTCATCATTTCAAGTCAAAAGACTTAAAGTTAGAAGAACTTGTGTTTCTAAGTTCTGATGTGTTCTGGAAATAAATACTAGAAATGATATGTTTACTAAACTTGAATAAATAAAACTTATATATTTACATGAGGTTAATGGAAAAAGATTAGCTGATTCCATTCCTGAATCATTTTTACAGACTCAAAAGACTTATTATGAGTATTTCCTTTAAGTATGTTTCAGCGAGCCTCTTGGTTTCAGCTGTGATGTTCCAGTTAAATCAACATAATGATGAAGAGGGACACAACTGCATTTGCTGTTGGGCTGAAAGGTTGTTTATTTTATGCCTTTTAGTGATAGATATAGAGAGATGACAGGAAGTGAGGGGAGAAGAGGGAGTGACATGCAAGAAGGTACCTGGTCATATGCAAGTCAGGGTCCACTGATTCTGGAGAAAGATAAGTGATTGTTGAGTCTTGAATTTGAACTGGAAAGTCAGAATTTGAGTTTGAAATTGATCAAATTATTGATGGATTAATATACAAGTGGCCAGAGGTGTAGTGGTAAACACAGAGGGGTTTACTGGCCTTGTTTTCCCTCATTGATTGATACAGTTGATCCAAAGATAGGTGAATAAACTCCCAGCCTCATTTCATAGATAAACTGAGTGATTACAACTGTGCAAGTGGCCCCTCTGGCCAGTGATGCCCCAGATACAGAAATAATCAAAAGGATAAAGATACAATAAAGCCCAAAGGCTTATTTCTATTGTGATCCTTTTGTAACTATCAGAAGAGGAGTGCAACAGCAGACCTTAAAAGCACCTCAACAATCTCAACATAACTTTGTGCGCTCTCACAGCCGTCCTGCTGCCTAATGAAGACTGACACAGTCTCATTAAGCTCAATGAAAGGAGACCCCAAGAGACATTTTCTAGTTTAATTTAGAATTCCCTCATCCAGAATCCATACATCTATATGAAATATGAAGTGAGCAAAACAGTTTCTATGGAAACCACCCCTCTCCCCTCCTGCCCTCACCCACAGCTCCCCTTTAGCCCCCTCATCCCTCCCTCCCTCCCTCTCCCTACCTCTTGCTCTCCTTCCGTCCCTCTCCTCTCTAAATTATAGAGCAGGGGGCTACCTCTTTTCAAAATCTCTTCCTCTGAATAGGGATGTGGGTGTGCATCTGCCCATATGACAAATTCAGAGAGGAGGAACGAGGGGGCGGATGGAGACACAGCGCTGTAAGTATAGAGGCAACAGTGAGGTAAACAGAAAACAGAAACTCAGAGGGTAACATGTAAGAAGGAACCAAGACTTTCAAAAGAAGTCTGTTAAAGTTCTACTGTCAAGGATGATGTGACACAAACTACTGTTGTGTGTGTTAATCATGACAAAGACTGTGTGAGTGGTAATAATAGGAAATACTGGTGCCTAATGCAGTGCAGTTTTAGCAATACAACCAAACACACATATAAAGAGAGAGAATAAAGCGCAAAGTACCACTCAGCTGATCCACACATCAGGCCAGAGCACCAAAAGAGGTCTAAACATGAATGATGAGAACAGTAGGTTAGTACGGGTCAGCCAGTCTAAACAGTGGAACCAGAACAGAGAAATGTGGTATAGTTACTGACTATTTCTCTCAACTATTTCTTGAATTGTTAAACATGTAAACTTGGAAAGAAAGTTTAAAATGCTACGTTAGGCTGACCTGTAAAACTGTTTCGGGAGGCTGCGTCGGGTCTAATTCTGGTCAAATTTTACTCATACAAAACAATAAAAGCAATTTTGTCATTTGTACATTGATAAATAGTTTAACAATATAAATCCAAACTATGTAAACGTCATACAAAGATGGTTTAAAGCCTTAAAGGGACAGTTCATCCAAAAAATCAAAAATACATATTTCCCTCCTACCTGTGGTGCTATTTATCCATCTAGATATTTTTGGTTTAGGAAATATCAGCCATACACTCATAGAAAGTGAGGCTATCTAGAACAACAAAGGGTTCTTTGGCTTGAAGAAGAACACTTTTTGGTTGCTGGTAGAATGTTTCATTAAGGTTCCACTCAGAACCCTTTCAGAGGGTTCTAAATACATAAAGGGTTATACCTAGAACCATCTGTGAATGTCTCACCTGGAACCCCCAATGAAAGGTTCTAAAGAAGAGCCCTTCTATGGTGTAATGGTTCCACACAGAACCCTCTCTCGGGGGTCTATCCAGAATTCTTTCCACCTCATAAGGGTGCTAACAAGAATCCACTCAGTTGCTTCCACCAAGAACCCTTTTATATCCCATGGGTTTTATCTAGAACCCACTCAGGGGGGTTTCTGAGAATGGTACAGAGAACGAGTTTTTCAAGGAATCCAACAACCCTCTCGGGGGTTCTGTCCAGAGTTGTTCCACCTTCTAAGAATGCAAACAAGAACCCATCCAGGGGGTTCTAGAATCCTTTTATATCCCAGTAATTTCATCTAGAACCCACTCAGGTGGTTCTACCAAGAACTCTTTTATAGTCTGGTACAAAAAACCCTTGACAAAACTCTTTATTCCAAAAAGGGTTCTTTGGATGAAAAGGGTTCTTAATGGAACCCTGAGTCTTACAAAGAACCCTTGATGAACCCCTTCTTCAAAAAAGTGCTCCTCAGAAGCAAATGATTCTGGGTAGAAACTCAACCCTTCAGGAAGAACCCTCTTGGAACCCTTTTTTCAAGAAGTGTAGAGATGGCTGCCTTCTCTTGGATATAATGGCACTCAGTTTGTGCCAAAAAGCTCAACACCAATGTCTCTTACCAGAAATTATGACCTGGTTATTCAAGATAAGGAAGGAACCGTGCATCAACTTATAGATGAGAGGCTTGTGTCATGAACAATTTAGATGGATAAAGAATTAAGAGTAAAAATGTGTGTAAAATATGTATTTTTGAGTTTGTGGTGGACTGTCCCTTTGAATATGACTTGTACAGAATATATAGACTTAGAAAACTGTCATAATGCACACGCTTTAAAAGGAAGCTCCAGGTGGTTAATTTGAACTGTGCATGACTGTCAAAATGATTATACCTATTAACTACCTTAAAGATAATTACAGCCTTTACCAGCTAAAGTGTCGGTGCTCACAGCTGAGGGGAACCTTCACCAGAGCGTTGGTGGTTTTGAACAGAGTCAGACACTAAATGACTGGGTACCATTACAATAAAAAAAGACGGGAGAAAAGGAGGTGATGAAAGGTTGCAGACAGACCGATCAGAGAGTGACACAGTCCAGCATCTGAGGAGATGACCAGGCAGACAGACTCCTCAGGGCACACTGGACTGTGTGTATGTATTAATAGCTACTAATCAGGCCTGGGTGTCAGATTAGTTCCCATAACCTTTTGCTCAGCACATGCTCATTACAGTAACCTATGTATGGGTCAGCTGCTCTGTCCACAGGATGTCCTCTACAGTACATTTGTCTGGAATAAATCACCCACAGCAGACTAATAAAGCAGAGTTTTATTGCATATTCTGTGTATAATTGTCTGCTTCTTCCTCTTGACTTTCTGTCTGACATATCAGATTTCAGATATCTTAAGCACTCCTACTCAAGAATAATATTCAACTTGAACAACCTAGTGACAGAAAGAGGGACCCGGCTCTGTGCTAGATGCTTCAGGGGTGTCTAAGGAAGCTGTGTACTCTTCGTTGGTGTGCGGTGCCCCCTCACTTCTCTGCACCACCACACAAAGATGTACTCCAAGTAGGCTGAAAGCATTTCCTCTGTAATCTCAGGTGCCCTGTGCTGATTTTTAGCGCATCCAACACGAGAGTAGGATGCAGGGGAGAACGATGTGTGTGCCGCCCAAATTCAGCCGCACATTGTGGATTAAGAGGGAGGATGAACGAGTAGGTGGGATTTGAAGGGAGACACCGAATGATGAAAAATGGAGGGCGAGTGGTTTTAGTTTTTGACAGTGATTCAGAGAGCAGTATAGGAGTATAGGGAGGCAGGTCATCAGAAGACAGTGAAGACAGAGAGGTGGAGAGTATTTTAAAATGCTGAAAAGTACATGTACAGCCTTCACTGAATAAAAAGGTTTTGGGATAAGATTCTTTTAGCATCAATAATAAATTGGAGGCGGCAAATGCCTGACATATGCCTGCCTGACTATGGCATTTACCTGAGGAGATAATTACCATTTGCATTCAAGAAAAACTTTTACATTGGTTCTAAAAATTCATCTCAGTCTCATCTAAGTGAGAATAACACAAATAGAAACAGCTCATCAGACAAGAGAAGACTCAAAACAAAGATGTGAGTACAAGATGGATAAAGATGAATGTTTAAGATTCAGAGAAAGGTAGAGGAGAACATTAACATGTTTAATTTGGATGTAAAGGTAGGTCAGTCTTTATACAGTCTATTAGATACCAACCCTGTGATTTAGGGGTTAAGATGTACACTGTAAACTCTGTATGTCTGCAGTTCGAATCTGTTCTCTCTGTCCCCTGTTTCCTGTCATCTCTCCACTATTGCAATCTGACAAAGGTATAAAAATGTCCTCAATAATGATAATAATAAATAAACTATATTTAAACCAACTAAATTAATAAATAAGAAGTAAATAGGCTAAATGATTCAGTATGATTTCACCCACATAATTTTATTCCTGACAGTGTGGGGAGGGAGTTGAAACAGCATTTAGACCTTACAAGAGAAGTGTGCGGATTTAAATTGCAAAGACCTCATCTCACCCTCCCCTTCCAAGCATGTGGGAGAATCTACAGTGGCTAAAACTCACAGCAAATGTAAAAGGCCCAATCTAGAACCAGTGATGGATTTGTCCATTCTGAGCTACCATATAAACATGTAGGTGCAACATGGTGGCCATCGTGTAGATATAAACAGCACATTCTAAGGTAAAGAAAACACAATGTTTCTTATACTTCAGGAGATTTACCATTGAAGACATACTTACGAATATTATATTCCAAGGTAGAATTGGTAGGATTTGTCAGAGCTGTTCATAAATGGACCAGAAAGAAAAGTGTGTTGCTGTGCCTCATTCCCAGGATGTCAAATTCTGATGTTTTGGGTTGGTAAAGCATCCTGAGCACAACAAAATAAGGAGAAATACAGGCAGAGGGCAGGGTCTCTGCAGATACATCCAGCACCACACATTTAGTGGCTCATTAGTGATAAAAGGGATTATGTATCTAAGTCGATACATTGTTTTCTTTTAAGAAAATATTGCATATTGTGCCTTTAATGCTGGGAAAATAAAATGTCAAAGCTTGATTTGTCAAATTATATTTTCCTAATAAATTTTTCTAATTGTATTAAAAGAAAAAATGGAAATTTATTTTAGTTACTTTTTTAATTGTTTTCCACTTATTGAAAAGAATGGTGTTCTAATTCCATATTGCCTGGACCTTGTCGCCATCTGCTGTTTAATCAGGCCCTTTGCTTCTTGAGGATAGCCCACAACGGAGCCACATCTTCCCATTCGCATTAGCCAGAAAAAGTCAACACCGGAAAATACAGTATTTTACCTTCAAAATAAACCACTAACATATTTTAAAATAACGAATCAATCGCCTTTATTCACCAACGTTAAATACGCGATTAACTTTATCATAAAACAAGTCGGTATATATATCCTCGTGGCTAATTGTTGGTAGAAGACCGCGTGTTGACTGATGCGAGTTTTACTTTGAAAAACCAGAACCGGAAAAGGATGTATTTGTTTGTTCCTTGTGAGCTTGATGCTGCTGTGCGAGCTGTCAGCCACGTCACCTCCTCTGGAACAAGTTTCCTCTCAGACCGCTGCAGATACAGCTGAGTTTGTGAGTGGACCCTGCAGTCAGACAGATAGACGACAGATATATTTATCTACATGCGGGAAGAGTTCACTGTGCAGCCGTTAGCTTCTTTTTTTTTTAGCTTTTTAACTCGTCTTTTCGCTTTTTTTTTTGCACTCAGAGCGTGTTGGCTTCTTGTAGTTGAACAGCTCTGCCCTGTCCCCCTGAGGCCTTTAAGGAGTTGTGTAGCGGATTTGTTTTTGGGGCGTAAAATAAAAACAAAATGAATGTCTTTCGTCTGGCGGGTGACGTGTCACATCTGGTGGCTATCATCATCCTGTTGCTGAAGATATGGAGGTCCAAATCCTGTGCTGGTAGGCTCACAGCGACACCGACATCACGATGGCAATATGCATGCAGTTGTAACTTCAGAGTATAGATACAGCAGCGAGTCAGTGTTCACGAATACAGAGTGAAAGCTTTCTGTAGATATCAAACTGTTTTGCATTAGACAGACCAGTTCTGCATGAGTGGAAGCGACGTGGCAATGTTAACATAGCAGTCTGCTGGCTGCGCCACCTATTATACAGCCGCCTACATCCTTACTGCAAACTGCATCTAATGCTGTATATCGATATCGTGATCTGAGATCAGATATCGCCTTAGATTTAGGATATCGTCATACGATAATGTGATGACATTATGGCAAAAGTGTTTTAAATGTGGTAAAGTGTGTTTATTTTCTGAACTTATGGGTCAAAAATTTAATGACATTTGTCCATATCACCAAGCCCTAATCTAGAAATGTAGGATGTGTTATCTTAGAAAAAATGTGTTAATTGAGATATATATTGTATATTGCAGCATACCGTAAAAATATCGAGATATTATTTATAAGCCATGTCATCCCTATGTTGAATCATAAACCTGATTAAATCTAACCTTTTTTTCTCGTATCTGTGAGCTGTCCTGGCCTAGAAAGTAGTCTGCTGGGGTCTGCTGCTTTTTGTTGCACGTTAAGGAGTGATTAAACTTATTTTATGTTTTTGGTTTTTTTTTTTCCTGTGTAGGCATCTCTGGGAAGTCTCAGGTGCTGTTTGCACTTGTTTTCACCACCAGGTACCTCGACTTGTTCACAGTCTTCATCTCTGCTTACAACACGGTCATGAAGGTAAGAGTGGAGCTCACAAGCAGTCAAAGTTCATGCTAGGGCACCAGGTTAGAATGATAAAAGGGCCAGTTTACCTCAACCCCCCCCCCCCCCCCCCCCCCCCCCAAAAAACAAACAAACAAACAAACAAACAAACAAACAAACAAAAAACCAACAGATTTTCCCTCTTACCTGCAGTGCTAGATTAGAGCAAGATCGATACTGGAATTGGGGCTGATGTGATAACAATATTAGGGAGTAAAAAATTTATATATTGGCTGATATTGCACTGATCTCTCAAATGTGTTAAATATCAAATACTTGTCACAAACATATGTAATAGAGGCAGGGTATTTTTACAGTTTAACAATAAACTTTATTGTCCATTTTAAAATATCAAAATCATTTTTTTGCTTCCTGTAAAACAAAATACGATTGGTGCTTAAGCTAGAACTAACCAATTCAAACCAATCAACAATATCATGACATCCACCTGTCAGTCAATCAGTCTTAAAATTTAGTGGTGCAGAGATAAGATTCATTAGTTATCCAGCAAACAACAGTATGATACATTGGTATGTCTTCCAAACTTGTTCCATGTCCTCAAAATATCGTGGTTACGGCCTGCTGGCTAGAGTTTATTCACTTTGGGTAAAGTGATGTCTGTGACAGCAGATTATGCATGAGGCATTTTACAGTGAACTGCTTCAGCAGCTAACACTAGCTGCATGGAGGATATGATGGGCTGGTGGCTGGGCTTCACTGATTAACATTAAATCACAACTTTATAAATTGCACAAAAACACAACGTAATGACTCTGTTGACTGACGTGTTGCTGTGACAATCATGCAGCCATATTGGCTATTGCAACAAGCCCCACACTAGCAGCCTGTTTTTTCAGGACACACATTCTGATTTCTGTTTCATGTGGACTTTGAATTAAGAAAAGGGATCAAATATGCATAAAATGCAGCCTATAAAAATAAATAATAAAAACAAAAACAATTTGCAAAAGTTTACAGCTCACACTGTCATAAGCACTAGCCTCTCGTCCGTAGGTACGTGCACTTTTCCGTCTGCGTGGTGACACAGTTGGCAGGTATAAGCTGGGTAAAAAGAAAATAGTTCCTACATTGAACTGCTCACAACAAGGTTTGTGGATTATCTTGAGTAATCAGGATATGATTTCTGGAAAAAGACATTGGTGTTGAGTTTTTTCAAAGGTATTTTTTTGGCACTTTGAGCGCCACGAGCTGAGTGCCATCTAGTTTGGTTATATTCAAGAGATTGCAGACGTCTCTATGGCTGATATCTCCAAAACTCAGCAACTCGCACCAGAACAATCTAAACAGATAAACAGCACTACGGGTAAAAGGACAAATATGTATTTTTGATTTGGGGGTGAACTGTCCTTTGAAGTTTGTCCTCAGTGAGAAATGTTATGTCCACTGAACAAGTTTGAAGTCCACAATTTCGTTGCCAATATGACACGTGCACACACACATCAGCTCATACAGCTCAATCCAAACTTCAACCACTAACAGGTTGCATACCTTACTTATTAACAGTGTTTCACAGTGTTTACGTGGATTTTTACAGCCAATAATCAATATTCAACTATGTTCTCAGGTGGTGTTTCTGGCTCTGTCTTATGCAACCGTGTACCTGATCTACATGCGCTTCAGGAACACGTTTGACTCTGAGAACGACACGTTTCGTGTGGAGTTCCTGTTGGTACCAGTCATCGGGCTGTCCTTCCTAGAAAACTATGCTTTTACCCCAATGGAGGTAAGGAAGCATTCACACAATAAAATCTGGGTCCAGGTATAGAAAAGTTTAAAAGCTCTTGTCTCATAAGGTCACACATTGTGTATAAATGTGCTTGAGTTCAGATTTTGATGTTTCACATATAGGCCACCCCAACAATATGTCTGTTTTCTAACAATATGCTTCTTTTCTCACTCACTTGTCTGCCTCCCTCTGATTCCATCCAGGTCTTGTGGACCTTCTCCATCTTCCTGGAGGCAGTGGCCATAATGCCGCAGCTCTTCATGATCACTAAGACTGGTGAAGCAGAGTCCATCACTACCCACTACCTGTTCTTCCTTGGCCTCTACCGAGCCCTCTACATTGCCAACTGGGTATGGCGTTACTACACAGAGGGCTTCTTCGATCAGATCGCCGTGGTGTCTGGTGTTGTGCAGACCATTTTCTACTGTGATTTCTTCTACCTTTATGTCACAAGGGGTGAGTAAAGACTATTGCAAAGGGGATGAAGTTTGTTTCTGCATCTACAAAGGCAAGTTAAGATTTAACCCTGCAAAGTGAAAGCCAGATATCAATAGTATCCAGAAACACTGCAGACTTCTCTGCGCCCAAGTTCATCTGAGATGGACCGACTCAAAGTGGAAAAGTGTGCTGTGGTCTGACGAATCCACATTTCAGATTGGGGACATCGTGTCCTCTGGGCTGAAGAGGAAAAGGTTGTTACCAATGTAATGTTAAAAAAAAACAGCTTCTGTGATGGTGTGTTAGTGCCCATGGCATTATGGGTAACTGTCACATCTGTGAGGGCCCCATTGAAGATGAAAAGTACACAGAAGTTTTGGAGCAATATGTGGACTGTTGAGCAACTGGAGTTGAAACTTTTAATGTAGTGTCCTCAGTTCCCAAACACTTACTGACTGTTGTAAAAAGAAAAGGTGACGTGTCACAGTGGTAAACATGCTCCTGTCCCAACTTTATTGGAACATGTTGCAGACATCAAATCCAGAATGAGTGTATTTTTACAACAAACAATACATTTAATCAGTTTGACCATTAAATATCTTGTCTTTGTAGATCAAAGTATTTGCAAATCATTACATTAATAGCATTATTATTGAAGTTTTATGCAGATACACAACTTTTTTGCAAGTGGGATTGTAGTACAAACTTGGGCGGTAGAGACTTGTGACCGTGCAGCAGAGTTTGATTTGGTTTGTGTTTAGTTTTAAATCCTGTTTTTTCCGGTCGATAAGGATGTCGTTCTTGGGAGCAGTTGAAGCAAAGAGTATGTATTTTGTTTGGGTGCCTGGGTGTAGTGATGTGAGCTCGTCTGGTAAAGTGGTAGAAGATAAATGTTGTGGTTTCTAAGACAAACTCTCTCATCATACCTGCCTCCTTCTCCCTGTCTGTCCTGTCTGCAGTGCTTCGAGGAAGAGGAAAGATGAGCCTGCCGATGCCTGTTTAAAACATCAGTGCTGCTCAGCCACCCACCAGTGCCTGCTACAGTTCAGCATCTGAACAGTCCTTGCCCTTCAGCTGTACATGTATTTAGCAATGGGACTAATGGTCGGACATAATTGCGTAGACCGAAATGAGTGCGCCTCTAGAAATGGATTTTTCTGTCTGTTTGGTATCTCTTGTGTGAGTCTGTATGTATGTGTATGTGTGTTTGTGTGCACATTTCTGTGTGCTTGGGTTTTTTTCTGCAAAAGATGTAAATGTGACACTAGCAAAGTGTCCATGATGTGCACGTGGAACTAAAATTCCAGCAAGTGAGTAACACTATGGAAACTGTGTATTTGTCTTTACGGCAGAAACACACTGCATGCTGAAGCGCCACAAAGCCCTGTGATATATCAGTTTTGGGATGAGCAGCAGCCTGACTGAACACAGAGGAACATGGCACCAGTGAACAAGGGAGTCGACTCCTCTGCAGTTTTCTATTGACACATAGAGCTTATGTTTCTAATAACGTTATGTATTTAAAGCTTTTTGTGTGTTCCTGGATAAAAAGAAGACCCTCCTTCCATCCTTCCTGTCTGCTCTGTTTGACTGTCTTCCTGTCTGTAGACAAAACCGACAAATATGTGAAATAAGTACATCATTTGCAAAAATACAACCACAAACAGCACTGATACTATTTCTAATTAATATAGTGGATGGGCAGATTGCCATGTAACATCATATTTCATCGTGGAGGAAAAAAATCGGGGGAATTGAAACTCCAGGAAAACAGCAAGGAGAGGGTGAAAGGAGTTGGAAATCATTGGATGCATATTTCATCATTTAGCAGGATTAGATTATTTATATCACATATATCATTTATACTGTTTATAGTAGATTATCTGTGTTTTCATGTCGGATTTGCTCCCGGGGTGTGGGAACAAAAAAAAAAGAGAATTGGTGGTAAAACTGTTGCTGCAGATCACGAGCCAGCCACGGAGGACCACGCTGCGCCCTGTGTTCATTGATCAACATGGGCGCCGAATGTAAGCGGGCGGTGCTTCAGCGTGCAGTGTGTTTCTGCCGTCACTTCCTCTTTTTGTTTCTGTCAGAATGTCAAATCAACACCAGTGTAAATGAGGTTGGCTGTAGCTTTTACTGTATGTACAGCACTCACATAGATTGTATGTAGCTTCACTTTTCATGCATTTCAGATACAAACCCAGTGTTTCCTTAGTTAAAGGGATAGTTCTGATTGTTTGAAGCGGGGGGGCATGAGGTACTAAATATAGTCAGTGTATTAGCTATAGTAGATGGCCATCAGCACGCTCAGTTTGGAGAAGCAGCAGTAGTACCAGTTTGGGAAGCTAAGCAATGTACTGCTGTGGACAGGGTCAACAGCATATTGTATTTTAGCCACCAAAAAAAATCTATATCAATTTATTGTAAGTGTAAACTATATTTAGAATATTTTTCACTGTTTTACCTTGCTGTCAGACAGCCTTTACTGAAAGCAATCCATTGGTATATGAGCCAAATATAGCTCTCTGCATAGCCACCAGACTCCTTTGGAAAAAATAGCAATTTTACCTCGCAGAACACAGGAGTTGCTGGTTAGTGGGTTGTTGGTTAGCTGGGTTAGTTCAGATTCACAGAAGAGCTGTATTTGGCTTATATGATGGCAGTTTTCTGTCAGAAAAGGCTGTCTGACAGCGAGGTAAAACGGTGAAAATATTCTAAATAAAGCACCTGAACTGACAATTTTCTTAAGATGGCAAAACTACATATAGCTGCTTACTTGTCCTGCTTGTCCACAGCTGTACAAAACTTTGCTTCCTACACTTGTACTGCTTCTCCAAACTGCGGACGCACTGACCACCATCTACTGTAGGTAATAACCCCACTTCAAATAAACCGTAACATCCCTTTAACACTGTGAGTGTCCAGAATTTCATGTCTTTTTTTTAAATATATTTTTTTGGGTTTTTTATACCTTTAATGCATAGGACAGCTGAAGATACGAGAGCAAATGGGGGGAGAGAGTGTGGGAATTACACGCAGCAAAGGGCCACAGGTGGGATTCAGACCCACGGCCGCTGCAGAGGACTCAGCCTCCATACATGGGCGCATGCTCTACCAACTGAGCTACCCCCAGAAGTTCATGTCTAAGGCTCCCACGTTTTATCCAGTCACAACCACCACAATCTGAGTCTTGCCTGATGATTTGAAGTAATGACAAATATTCTAGTGTTTGTAAGTTTGTGCCCTGTAATTTTGCACAAATTGTCTTCCTCTTTAGGTCTTAAATGTTAAACACTCCCTGAATAGCTTACTGTATTATGTGCTTTCAATATTGCCAAGTATGTTACTTTTATTATATTGTATTTTGTCTTAATTGTTGTGTTTTATATTTCTGTTTTCCTCATGGGAGAAAAAAGGGCTGAACATTTTGTCGTGTCTTAAATGAAAGGCCCAGTGTGTAAGATTAAGGGGATGATCTGGCAGAAATGAGCCCTTACATCTAGAGAGGGCGTGGGTCCTCTTCCACGGAGGCTGCCATGTTGAGCCGCCATGTTTCTACAGTGGCTGGGAACAGACAAACTAAACACTGGCTCTAGATACAGCCTTGTGTATTTTTCACAAGTCTCACAGCCACCTTAGTTTCTTCTACATGCTTGAAGGGGGAGGGGGAGGTGAGCGGTATCCAGTTATTTGAAATCTTCAGCCTCACTGTAGATGCCATTAAATCCTACACACTGGTCCTTTAAATGAAGCCAAAGATGGAACAGATATCTGCTGCAATGTTTGAGTGAAACAGATGTTTTTGTCTCTCCATGGTTGCTTCCTTGACTTAACTGTGTTGTTGTGTCAGGGATACAAATGGGGAAATTGCATACTGTAAGTGTGTGTTAACCAGTTTTTGACATTAACAGATGTTTTAGTCACAGTAAGTTGAATTGCACACCATTTTTTCTGACATGACATTTATTATAACATGTGAATTCTCTCAATTCAAAGGTGTGGCTGTGTTCTTTGTTGGCGATCCACTTAGACTGCAACCCACCAGGATGTTTACCTTTCTTTTACATACACACACACACACGCATGCATTGTTATTTAAGTATAGTGTGAAAATGCTGGTGCATTGTACTGACATTAAACAGAGATTGGCAGCATTCATGTTGAAAAAACACAGCTAAGTGAGTGACTCTCACACGTCATCTCCTCAGTGCTCAACATAGGCTCCAAAGATTTAAAGGAATGGAGCGTGTATTTTGTCAAATCTACCGTGTCAATTTTTTTGAGGAGAAAGGCAAAACTAAATGCATGAAAGAAAACTGATGAATATTAGTTTATGCCCAAGATTTACACAAATTCATGCCAGGGGGGGATTATTTTGTATTCTTTCATGGAAATTAAAAGTAACATTTTAGAAAATGCATGTTGCGGTTTGTTTGCGTTTGTTATTTTAAGTCACTAAAATAGAGAAAATCAAGCCTCCAAAACTTAGGTTTTTTTTTTGTTTCTAAATCCTCGTTATATTTGAGATCTCAAGGTTGGCAGGTATGGCTCCACTGTGTACGTGTTTCCTGACACCTCATTGAAAGCAGTTAGAGTCAAGTCTCTCAGTGCAGTAAACTTTTTTTGTGTTTATAGAACACTTTAGTCCCTTCTCTCACAGCTCCCTCCACCACTTTTGCAGCTGAACGGATGGAGAGCGGTGAAGCTGCCAGAGCTGCTGCCTTCTCCACCACCTTCACTTTCTTCACAGTTTTCCCTTTTTCTTCGTCTTTCCCCATGATCCCCGCCCCCTCTGCTGCACCTCTCCCCATCGCTGTCACCAGCTCAGCCCAGAAGAGCCTCTCTGCCTTTTTCCTGGCCTCTTCTTCCTCTTCCCTCTTCTTCCTTTCTGATTCTGATCCCTGCTCCACTTTGCCCTCAGTCTCCCTCTGAAGGGACTCCACCTTTTGTCCTCTTTCTCCCAGAATCTGCTCTTGTGCCTCTCTGATGGCCCTCTCAGCCTCCTTGAACATCTCGTTGCTGTAGCAACCGCCTCCGTTGTCCACCACAATCTTGTCTATCTTCTTCAGAAGCTGTTTGACCTGTTGTGGGCATCCTGTTGTCTTTTCCTGTTCGCTGTTATCAAAGACGTGATACCTCCCATGGCAGCTGCTGACAAATTCAGACAGCTCGACGCTTTCTTCCAGGAAGTCCTCGATGCGTTTGCCCTGCAGCTGGTCTCCCCATGTGAACAGCACCACTGTAAACCTGCTGGCTCCAGGCCCAAATGTAGTCTGGACCCACTCTAAGGCGTCCCTCTCTTCCTGGGTGAACCTGCCAGGTTGCACAGTCACCAAGAAGGCGTGGGGTCCCGGGGAGGCCAGGACGATGCACCGTCCCACCTCTGCCATGACCTCCTCACGGGACACCTGTGTGTGGAAGAAACCCGGAGTGTCGATCACAGTGATACTCCGCCCGTCCACTGTGAAAGTCTTTCTCTGGCAGTGTGTGGTGACGGAGCAGGGGGAGACGTCGACGCAGAAGGCGGACTTGCCAAAGATGGTGTTGCCTGAGGAGCTTCTGCCTGTTCCTGTCCTCCCCAACAGAACAAGCCTCAGGGGTCCAGCCTCTGATGGAGGGGGGGATGCTCCACAGACTATATAATGTAGACAGACAGACAGACAGACAGATAGACAGATAGATAGATAGATAGATAGATAAGTAACAACATATTAACTACATTAACATAATTTGTTAGCATAAATTTATCTTAACGATAAACAATAGATGAAGGTAATAAATTACGGTTAAAGACAATAAATAATCCAAAAAGATTAAAATGTAATAAATTTAGGTTAACTACAATGAACATCTGAATAAGGTAATTATTGCTTAAAAGGGGGTTAAAGATTGCTAGGAGACAGTCATAAATAAAAAATATTAAAAATGTGTCACTAAAATTATTTTCATTTTATAATTATTTAACATCATTTAACAGAGAACATTAAATATTTAAGATCATATTTGGGCTGATTTCTGTATTATGGACTAGGTAGTTTGATTTTATGTAGCATGTATGATATTTTAAATGACTATTATTATATTTTGTGTGGATAGTAGCCTACAGTGCACTGTCACGCCACTGCATTGATCAGCAACTTGGTGTGAAAACAGTAAATCGACATACCTTCATGTGACTCAGCATTTTCAGATGACGACATCCTAACACAGAAACGATTTGCAATAATGTCTTCGGTTTTCCGGTTTCTCGGTGACCGAAAATGCAGCAGAAGGATGTTTTCGTTGCGACTGAGAGGTCCTCTTGCTGTTAATTGTCATATCATTCCCACCAAAGCGCAGAGAGCATCAGTGGAGCTGCAGGACATGGAGCAGCAGAGGGATGTTCTAGATATTAGTGATGATATTGTAGTTTCTGACTGTGGCCACTGGAGGGCAGTGAACACACTGCACACTAACTGTAACTACCACAGACTGTACAGTGGACAAAACTCTCCAAAACATTGACATAACAACAATTAAAGAAATTTATGTATCTTTAATATTCTGTCACTTAAAACAGTGAAGTCAAATAATCAATAATGATTACTTTTGCTTGTGGGTGTAAATGTTTTTTATTTTAGTGCAAGGGAATATAGCACTTTGTCAGGATTACATATTTTATACCTTGTTTTATACATGCACGTTAAGCTTACAACTCATAGTTACAACACAGTGCTGAACTATTCACTCTACAATGTTCATGACAGTTGGCAGATGACTCATGCAATTCAAAGATAAAGACAGCTGATTAACTATCTGGCGCAAAGCAGACAGGAAGACACCTAGAGCAACTTCCTCTTTTGATAAAGAAAAACAAGCATTTAGCAATAGGTCATGTCATGTACCACATTAGGCCATTTCATCAACTTTAAAGATTGACATGTGCACAATAACTTATCGAAACACCATTTTAGGTAAAAACATAAAAGAGCACTTAGCTGTTTTACATTTCAGGGCGCTGTCATCCTGGATTGGATGGGACGTGTGCCGAGGGGCTGGGACCAGCCCGTGCACCAACGAAGGGAGAGCTAAGTCTAGACCACAGTTCCTCCCCATCAGTTTAGACCAATCAGATAATAGCACATTTCCATTTAAAATACTGTGTAACGTTAATTCAGGTACTCTTTCTTTAGGAAGTGGCTACAGCCAACTACTTGCAGCTACCTGCTCGTGGACTGTGGTTTCTGATCAAAGAAAGATCCATGTACATGCATTTCTATTCTGCCAATGTCAAATAAACTCTTTAACTAGAACTAGAACATCTCCTGGACTTCTTGCAAAAAACGAACACACACAACTTAAGTGTCGTATGAGCATGAAGAGAGTGGCAGAGATGTTAAGGTTGGGTTTGGTTAGGGTAGAAGAAAACAAATGGCTGATAATAATATTACAAAACATTCATATTTAAGTGGCCGTGGTTGTGCTTTTGGTTTTTTTCCTCCCTTTTTTGTGCATGTCAAAGGTCTGCAGTGTTTACAGAGACAAAACAAAACAAACTGTGAAGTTAAATAATTTATATGATGAAATAATGCCGTCAACAGGCAAGCTTCGGTGATTCTAATAATTTGAACTGAATATATCAGAGTAGGGACACTCAAGTTGTTCAGATCAGTATCATCTGGGTGGTCAAATTCCAGTTGTGATAATCTAGGGACAGTTATACATCCCTAGATTATGTTTTGGTATGGTAGCCCCTGCTGACTGACAGCTTATTAGTAGTTATAACCTCTTAAAGTCATGGACTACTGTTGTTCAAAACTGGAAAAAAAAAGCCTTTTGGGAGAACTGATAGAAATGGTCAAAAATCCCTCCAAAAGACAAAAACTTGACATTTTGGAGATTTCTTTAAGAACTGCATTTTTCAGCGATTGGATGGTGAGCATTTCTGTTCTGGAAATTGCTCACAGACCCCTTTATTGTGAGTATACCCAGGAGAGCCATCCATCCTTTGAATGCTCCAGGTCTCAAGTCTGTGATTATCCTAGAGTTCACAACAGGTCATTTTATACAGGCCTGTGTGTAAAATAACAACAGAGTGAAAATTCTGAATTTACATTAGAGGGATTAATAGACTACATATGTCTTCTTCTCTATTGTGCACATACAAAGACAATATTTTTCCGAGTTGCCTTTTCTGACGCATCATTTTCATGAGATGAACTAATTAAATCACCAGCTCATTAAACTGTCTGCTGCTTTATGAGAGGAGCTGCTGTGACTGGAGTAACTGAAGCTTCCCTCAAACCCATCTGCTGTTGTCGGCAATATTTCATCATTGTTAATCAAATCAAGTCGGATTAATTTCAATCTGATTATTTGATTTCACTGTTAGTAAGCTGCAGCATCAGCCTCCAGCTGCAGCAACCATTTACCACTTCTTGAACACTCACACACGCTGAAACTTAAATTTATTAAAACCAGATTAGCACCAGGTTGCAGGTTGCTTTATCTTTCTCAAGCGCAAGGAACAATCCTTGAACATTACAAAGTGGGATAACCCCGACTTTATCTTAGGGGGTTGCAGGCCCTGCTGCAGAGCAGGGTTAGCCTTGAGTTTGTGGGGTTATTATAGATGGGAAAGTAGCAGATTTGTGATTTCACTTTGCCACGTCAAACTAGGCCTCATTAAGTCACACACATTTTAATGACATCATGAGGTTGTGCATTTAATCATACTTTACAATGTACAATGTAATGAGATATTTTGGCCAACAGATGTCACCATACTGACAGTCAAACTTGCAAAGGTGTCGCACTCCCCCAGTGACCTTTTGCAGTTGCTATTTGCAGCAAGTGAATATCAGCATCATACTGTCGATGGTCTAGTAATGACTTTAAAAAAATCTCTAATCTAAATGTGCTTTTCAGGTATGAAATGGAATAGGAGAGTGGACATTTCTGAGAGAGGAATTCATACAAAGACTTGAATGTTGGCAAAATAATGTTTTAGATACTGTTTAAATACAAAAGTGCTTCATTCAACTACATTCGTGCAGCATCACTGACAGTGTTTCAATTGTCTGAACACAAAGGTTAACCAATTTTTGTTAAAGAACCAAATAATATCAAGACAAGTCCATTCTGCAGGTATAACTAGAGCACCTTGATTATTAATAGGACTAATGAACAGTCTGTATTCACTGTTGTCTTTTTTATGGGAAAGTAAGCAACATTTCCTTGTTCAGTGTGAGAGCAGAATAACAGGTTTGGGACTACCTTCGAAGAAATGACTCACCCCTGATTAGAGGATTTGACCTTCTTACAGTTATAATGTATTCATCAAAGCCTGCTAAACCTTCAGAAAACATCATCCATGTAAACCTGTGACATTAGCCTTCTGGAAGCAGTGATGGTGGCTGAAGTTTAAACGATGACATGATGATGATGATGACATAATGAACTTTTTTTTGTCTTAACCTCAGATACATATCAAGGAAGACATAGCAATCGGTTTGTTCTGTTGACATCATCCTCAAGAGAAAACCTTGAGTATTTTTATTGTAAAAGCCACACCCCCTCCCGGTATTACTGGCAAAGCCACCCCCAACCTAAATCACCTAAACGTCTGCCATCTCTCCACCTCACACACACAGAAGCAGACAAAAACATGCTTCCTCACACAGGTTTGCAGCCTAAAAGATTCACTCTCAGGGAGCACACTAGCATGTCTGCTACACAGACAGTATATCACTGCACCTTGATGAAATAATTTCATTAAACTAGAAACTAAATCAGAGGCAGAGTTATTGAACTGTGCTTAGGGAAAAAAAATAAAGGGATTAACGTGTCACACTTTAATAATTCCCACCATCCGGCCACTGAGCAAATGGCAAAAACTGGGGTTTGCTGTTTTCACAGAAGGTTTGTGAGGGATTTTTTTGGGGTATAGAATTTGCCTTGGTATTGGGAAATGAGTGTGTACAAAATACTGATATAGTGATTTAAAAAATCATGGATACATTTTTGTATAGGCATAGGTGTATAAGGTATATTGCAGTAACAATGTATGGATGTCACAAAATGCCACATCACACACGTTTTGGAACCACTGAGCTAGAACATCATCTGTCTTCTTGCTCTTCACAGAGTTGTGTGTACATCTGCAGAATCAACATACTTCAGAGGTAACTTAACACTGTTCCCTCACTTTAATGCTGAGCAATAAACTAGGCTCACAATTGTGCCCGGCTAAGTAGGTGGCATGTTGAGATTTGTGAAGATGATAAATTAAAAGGAGATGCTGGTTTTTGTGTTTGTGCTGTTTATCACAGCAGCAGCTACATAGTTAATTCACAATATCTCTGACATTGTTTGTTTCATTGCTCTAGCTTGCAGAAGCTAACTGGCTAAATGCAGCTTACAGAGCAGAGTACGTATTTGTCCACTATCAAGACAAGTGAGATTATGAAAAAAACATGTTATTGGGTAATTTCCCGTTATGGAGTACAAGCAGACTGTTGAAAAGGGGTATTTTGAAATAAATAAAAAACAAACAAACAAATAAGTCAGTCCTATAAAATTTTGTGATTATAAAAAATAAGGGGAATTCATTTATTTGTTTATTTTAACCCTATCCATTTTTAAATTTGATTTCTAGGCAGTTTATTCAATATTGAACATATGTAACAACAAAGTTTGATTTAACACTTTG
This sequence comes from Lutjanus argentimaculatus, assembly GCA_034769285.1. NCBI lineage: Eukaryota > Metazoa > Chordata > Actinopteri > Lutjaniformes > Lutjanidae > Lutjanus > Lutjanus argentimaculatus. The sequence continues at coordinate 10,165,240 of JAWZSL010000024.1, read as the reverse complement.
GACCTTAATAAGAATAATCCCAACAATATGCTTTTGAATCAGAAACCATGACAGAAAGACTATGGTTGGTGCCTCCAACAGGACTCTTTGCTCAAATCATCACAACACACACAAATCCTTTCCCTGTTTTGTGAGTGCTTTATTGTTCATAGATCATTTCGAAGTCAAACGGCAGGGCAGATATGAAGTGCAAATGCTTTTTCGCATGTTAACAGCGAATGATAAACATTTGATTGGAATGAGGCCTGAATAAACTCTTCTCCTCACAACATCCTCCGACATCAAATAACAATCACACTCTGAGAAGATAAAGGTGCAGATAAGATGAAGGAAATAGTAAAAATATACAAATACAATACATGATTTTCTGTGTTGACCTCAATCATGATTCTGGATCAGCTTTGTGTCATCTGATCCATTCAAAAGTCATTCAAATCTCTTTGTTATAACACGCTTCATTGCTTATTGTGATGCTCAATGTCATGTCAGTTACGTCTGTGAGTCTGTAGCTGTCTTGATGTGGTTATGTACTATAGGGCCGCGATGCATTGGTCTGGGGTAAACATAGGTGCCCGTCTGTCCCCAGGTCCCATTTCGGGTATCCAGCCAGCTGCTTTCAGGGTAGCACTGAGTCATCTCCTCTCCTTCATCTTCATCACTGGATGCTGCCACATCTTCCTCCTCTGAGCTGTTGACCTTTTCAGTGCTGTTTTCCATGCTCCTTGTGTGGCAAGAACTGCAGATCCTCAGTTTTTTAGTGGGGTGAATGTGGTCTATCACTGCTCGCTGCTTGGAGCATGAATTGCAGACCAAAAAGCCACATTTTCGGCAGTGGTGTCTGCGTTTGGTCGTGGTGAACTTGTTGAAGCAACGCATGCATTTGAAGGCGGCCCTGTCAGGGATCCAGGAAACAGCAAAGGTGGAACCAGGTTGACGGCTGCCACCCTGCAGCAGGCTTGTCCGGCAGTCTTGGATGTGTTCAATCCAGGCCTGTTTCTCCTCGTATGAAGGGGCGGACACAAAAAAGGACTTGCGAGGTGTACGGATCAGCCATTGGTTCCTCATTTCCACACCATCCTCCATATCCTCCAGCTCCATGTCCTCTGAAATGACAGTGAAGATGGCATACTGGTAACAATGCAAAAAACATCTGGATTGTCAACAGGCTTGTCAAGCAAGACACATTTCTGTGTTTTTCTTCACCTTTTCACCTACTTTTTACAAAGATTACTGGCAAAATTTGATGCACTTCAGGGTGTGATAGTAAAACCTCCAAAATGTGGTTTGCTAACACACAATATATATGCACCTTATGCATATACACCTGGCAAAACCTTTGCTGAAAAAAATAGCTTCTTAGAAAGATTATCCTGGCAAAACCTTTTTTTTTCACCTGTTCTTAAGTCATAAACACACAGAAGACAAAACTATTTAGATGAGACTTATTTAAATTTATGATAACTCATCTAAATAATACAAGGTTGTGAAAAGGCAATGCTAAAGCCATGACAAATACCTGTAATTGTCATATTGAGAGTTTAAAGTGATACAAATGCCAGTCTGACCATTTTATTTCTCTTCAAGGTGTTTTTTCTCCAACATATCTGACTGGATCAAGTGATCAGCCACAAGAGAAGTAGATGGGTTGCTCACCTAGAGGAATGATCTTCTGTTTTTTGTACCAACGACCGTTCACGATGATGCTGCCATAAACCAGCACATCGTTGAAGAGGAAGAACATCCTAGGCTGGGGCTTTCGACGACCCTGTTTAATCAGACGGCCCTCTCCCATCAGAACCCGACCTGGTTTAGATAGGGGCGTCCCTGATGTACGAAATGAATTCTCCACTGCCTGGATACGCTTGCAGTTCTCCCTATCAAATGTTAACCGGTCCATAATGGTGACCTGATATCTGTCACAGCTCTGGGATCACAAACGAACAAGGCGCCAGCTGCAGCTGAGTCTTTATAAAGCCTTTCTTCCTGATGACGCTGTGGGGACTTTCCAAGTTTAGACAGAAGGCAAACACCAGCTTGGCATTAAACTTGATTGTTGCTATGACAAAAGAGAGGGAGAGGCGTGGGCCAGCATGTGCTTGGTAAGTACTCGTGTGTGTGTGTGTGTGTGTGTGTGTGTGTGTGTGTGTGTGTGTGTGTGTGTGTGTGTGTGTGTGTGTGTGTGTGTGTGTGTGTGTGTGTGTAGGATTTAGTGGCATCGAGTGGTGAGCTTGCGGATTGCAAACACCTCATCTCACCCTCCCCGTCCAAACTACAGTGGCTCTAAAACTCCACTGGACATTTAAAATATGCTACACCTCAATCAATTACAACATCAAAATTATGATTTTCATGTTAGTGCATCAAAAATAATAATATTATAACATCATAATATAACACCAGTGGCTTGCTCTGCATAATAACTACTTTCTATTTTGATGCCGTGTTTACTTTTTTTACTAATACTTCAATAAAAGTAGCCAAATTTTGACTGTAGCATCTGTGGTTTTAATGAAGTACTTCTTTCATTACTGGATGGGACATTCCATTGTGTAAGATTTATTGGCAGAATATGGCAGAAAAGGAATATAATATTCACAAGTATATTTTCATTGGTGTATTGTATATCACATTTATATCTACAGAGGGAGCGGGTCCTCTTCCACAGAGGCTGCCATGTTGCACCAGCATGTGACCATGTGACTAACGGACAAACCAAACATGCTACACATTTGGTAGGGGAACGAGAGGAGATGCATTTGCAATTTGCAATCTCACTGCTACATGCTGTTAAATCCTACACACTGGTCCCATAAATTTCATAGACAAAATTTGTTAAAAGTATCAATTTCATGCTGAATTTACAATGTGCTGATATTGTAACATTAAACATTGTGAAGTGAAAAAAACATATTTTCATCAGGCGTGTGTTAAGCTGGTGTTATGCTTTCCATGTCCAGAAGTGCATGAGGGTCACCTGGGGTCCATGAGATACAAATCTCATCATCAGTGGGTCCTAGGTTCTGTGTGGACATCTGCATTAGCTGTGACTGCGCAGACGCATTCATGGACCTTTCTGTGCAGCCACTATTGATGCAGGTCTACTGTGCGTGTGTGTAGTGCATCCTCTAAGCAGACTCCAGAAAGCATAAATTCAACTAATAGGCGTCTGTGGGGTCCGTTCGGGACAATAATAGAAGCCTTAGTCACTCACATACCCTGTTTCTCAGACATTCGAAATGTCTGTGCACGTTCATTAATAAGCCATTCCTTCCTGAAGTGAACGAGCACTATGTGAACCAGCCGGAAACAAACTGCTTGCATCCAGTCATGCACACTTCTTGGCAAACAGTGATGCTGTTATACAACAGTGATACTGTTACACAATGTGTAGTAAACATGCATATGTCAAAATGCTAGGGGAACTTCAAGAGGAATGCAAGAGGAGCAGGCGTGCCAGTTCACAGTATTGGCATTTGATCTAAGTTAGGGGAACAGTTAGCTTAGCTTAGCATAACGACTGGAGACAGGCAAACAGCTAAACTGGCTCCATCCAAAGGTAACAAAATTTTCCTAGCAGACCCTCTAAAGCTCACATAGCAGACCTTTTTCACAAGAGCCATTTTGATTTGTCATAGCAGAAAAAGCACAATTGAAACACATTTCATCATCATGGCTCAGTTCCATTTAGTGTGAAAGTAAGCCATGGCAGTGATCCAGCATGCACAGGAGCGTGAAATTCAATTTAGCTCAACTAAATGGAATTCAGTTGATTTTAATGTTATCAGATACACCTGTGTTTTCCCGCTATGAAAGGCCAAAATGTCTGCTGTGAAAAAGGGTCTATTAAACATGTGACGACTGAAATGTGCCGAACAGCGGAGGCTCCAGCAAAGGCTGCTCCAAAAAGTTTGGCACAAACTCCCTGTTTTCCTGAGGGTAACCAGTTAATGGGAGTAGTTTTTATACCTTGGATTTTTTTTACAGATCAAACACACAACATAAAAAGTGTTAATTAATTAGATTTAGAAGAGCTGATTTTGTTACCTTTGGGCAGAGCCAGGCGAGCGGTTTTCCCCTGTGTCCGGGCTTTTTCTTTGGTCCAAAGTAGATCAAATAACTGACATTAAATAGTTTAATCCTTATGCCTATAATTATCTGCAACTTGAGAGGGAACCGGGGAAAAACACAAGAAAAGAGAAGAAAAACACTTTTTTCTTTCTTCTTATTCACACACACTCACACACACCATGATTTGTTTTTCTGTGTGTCTTATTAGTTTATGTTTTTAGCCTCATCTCTTTATTCCTGTTTTTTTCTGTCAAGTCACCATTTCATGTACTGTCCTTCCGCACTAATAAAGAGACACAAAGACAAGGACACTGGAATATGGGACAACCAAGTAGTTTCAGCTGTGATAGAATACATGATAGACTTGTCTGACTAGATACTCCAGCGCTGTCAACATCAAGGCCAAGCTGGCACAGAGCCTCCCTGTAACAAAACAGATCAAGAAGCACTGCCAGGCAAGAAAAGTCAAGTTTCCCCAAGATGTCATGCAAGGCTTGTTGTTTCCCTGCATGATGTGTCAGACGACTTTCATGGCTGTTTCTTTTTGTGATAGCGGAATATTTTGAATATAGCAACCACTCTCACTAGGCTGAACAAGAGGTGTTTATGAACTAGAAAAACAATCAAAAACAAATCAATGCATGTGATCAGTGGTTTGATCAGAGATGGTAGGTTTTGCTGCGTATAGGGTAGCGAAATATGACTAACAGCACAAACTTTTGATTTTTAGTTCATTTTTGTTTTCAGTTCAGTTTCAGTTAGTTTTCAGAGTGTGTTTGCTCTTTTAGTTTAGTTTTTATTGTTTTAATTGTCTTTTAGAAAATGGGGTTTATTTGCATCAATTTCAGGAATGCAGGATGGGACCCACAAGCGGACAGTTAACAAGTAAAGAAACCAAAATCATTACAAAGCAGAACCAAGCAGGCAGCAAAGCAACAGAACAAACTGACAGTGAACCAAGGATGTGGGCGGGTTTGTGTGTGAATGACTGATGAGGAAATGCGGTGGCAGTGGGAAGCTGGACTGGGAAACTCAGGTGAGAAGAATTAATTGATCGGGCAGATTGTAGTGTCAGGACAAAGAGAAAAGTCTGAGGGCAGGGTGAGTATAATACAAACACCCTTTGTGAAGGCAATTGACTCCCATTCATGCCTCATTAAACATGCACCAATGCCTCCTCATGCTGGCTGTGTTGACAAATCTGACCGAAGACTAAAACCAAGGACATTTCCTTTATATTTTTATTTTAGTTTATTTAGTTTTGTAAGGACACAATATTGTTTCAGTTATTTTTTTTTCTAAAACCTAAGACCATTTTTTCTATTTCCACACCTTTAGATTTTAGTTTAGTTTTAATTTACTATTATGACCTTGGTTGGAAAATTCAAAACTATTCATTATGTGAGCTGTGTGATGTGGGTGAAGTGGAAAGTGAGCCCCATTTTCTTTTATATTCTCCAAACTCATATTTTTGTTGACAGGTGATCAAAATTGTGGTGGTGTTGTGAATATTAATGTGTTTAGGCTGGCTAACTTTGTCTCAAAAGCCTAGAAAAGAAGGGAAGATTGATCATTTAATCTGAATTAACTCTGATTTCTTCATTATTAGTTTGTGTGGTGTGTATTCTGGGGCTGGGGGCCTTTAACTCTTAAGGACCTGAACGAGGAGGGCCACACACACAGACTTGGTCTTTTAATAGTCTTCTTCTTTACAGCATAATTTTGCCGAAAGCCCTGTATTACTATTTACACCTTCATCAGGGGCTAAGCAGGGACAATGAGTGGAAAAGCACTTTATATTCATTTTCAAACATCAGATCAGGTATCACATTTTCTTAATTCAGTCATCAGGTCTCATCTGTGACACCTGTATTGTGACCCTTTTTTTTTTTTTTTTTTAACACATTGAGGCACTATCTTGTAGTGAAATTAAAACAAATAAAAGCAGCCAAAAGAATGGCAAATAAAAAGAAGTCCAAGGTCTAGGTGTTAGTGTTTGATTTATGTATTCAAACTGCTTCCTGTTTCAAAAGCAGCAGACTGAGATCAACTCCTCGCTTACGGCAATTCATTTTCTCAGTGCCTTTAAATGCAGATTAGAAACTGTTTTATGTTCTGACATGCAAATTCCCATGAGCACTTTAGAATATAAACAAGCCCACTGGTGACAATACGTTATTTTACCTCTAAGGTCTGTCGTGAATGGCAATACCGTCACTGACTTTGGAACGATTTCTCAAATTTTAGAGAATGTCTTCAACATTTTTGCCTTCTTGAACGCAACATAAGAAATGAAACTGAATAAGTTTACACCAAAATATGTTAAAGTTTTAATACCATGGATTTAATTTGTGGCTTCTGTTTGCTTTCTCTGAAACTCTCATGGGGTTTGTTATTGACACAGTCGCTCCACTGAGAAAGAAAAATATCTTTAAGATCCATTTTATCTCAAAATCTTTATCAGAGGAGAAAATTGCAGTGCTGTTTGAAAATGTGTACAAAGCACTCTGGGTTGGATCTAGTCATTTGAGTTATGGTGTCCTGTAAGCCCACAGTTGTGTGCATGACACAGTAATAAAACTCATTCACTGTGACACTGTGGAATTATTCACATCACTAAATGTCACATTAGGGACATCTAGTGGCCACAGCGAGTCAAAGCAGGAAATCTGTGAGTGAATATTATAATGATGAGGCCTCATAAAGAGCAAACAAACAGCAGAGTTTTATTATCTTTATTTAATTTCATTGCACTACTCTACAGGGTAAAAGGAATTATTGAATTGAAGAACAGTTCTGTGGGTCTGTGCAAGATGGAAAAACAAGTACACATGCAGATATTATTCCTTCTGCTCCACTTTCACATCTGCTTGCATCTTTACTCCCACATCTCTCATGTTTTAATTTGTGTAACATTTCTGATACATGATAGCACAATTTGGAAATGTTTTCTTATGGTTTTTGGCTTAACTGCACAGGAAAAAAAAGTAGAGATAAAATTTTAGTGACTGGAAAAAAAGATAGTGGATGAGCAATCAGTTGTCGTGGTTTGGTTTCTAGTAGGGGATTGGTCCGTAGTAAGCGGTGTAGGCGGCGATGATTCCCTCCGTGTCCATCATGTGCTCACAACCCAGGTTGGCCTCACATACTTCTCTCAGGCTGAGTGGAGACGATCACAGAGGTGTTATTCATGATATTCCACATGGTGCTGCTTTAAATCATCACATTACAATCCAGTCACTGAGTCCAGAGATCTTTGACCCAGCGACATTTATCAGGACATCAGGGGACCGTGTTAGATATCAAACACATAGTGGACTGGATCTGAAATGTGAGTATGCTTGTCCACTGCTTCCCACTGGTTTTCAAATAGGAGTCCTGCTCCCCCTCTGTTTAAAGGGATAGTTCACCCCAAAATCAAAAACACATATTTTTTCTCTGCCCTGTAGCGCTATTTGTCCATCCATTTTGAAGATATCGGCCACCTGCCTTCTCTCAAATATAATACAACTAGATGGCACTCGGCATGTGGTGCTCAAAGCTCAAAAAAATTGATTTGAAAAACTCAGCAGCAGTGTCTCTTTGCAGAAATCATGACTCAGTTACTCAAGATAATCCACAGAACTTGTTGAGAGCAGTTTCATGTAGGAACTATTTTCTGTCTGCAGTAGAATCTACTGTATCTTTTGTTCTCCCAGAAAGAAAAGAGTTATTACATGAAGCTGCTCACGACAAGGTCTGTGGATTATCTTGAGTAACTGGGTGAAGATTTCTGAAAAGAGACATTGCTGTTGTGTTTTTTGGATGTTTTTTTTTTTTTTTTTTTTTGCTCCTCTGAGCGCTGCAAGCCGAGTGACATCTAGATCCACTATACTGGAGGGAAGGCAGACATCTCTACAGCTGATATCTCCAAAACTCTGCAGCTCACACCAAAGCAATCTAGATGGATAAAAAGCTCAATTAGGTAAGAGGAAAAATATGTATTTTTGATTTTTGGGGGAACTCTCCCTTTAAGGCGGCTGTCTCTATCTATTCAGCCGTCTGTCATATTGTGTTTTCTGTTGCTCCTTATTTTGTGTTTATTTCTTTTTGAGGATGGAGGTCTGGTCTGGCTGTTTTTGATTAGGCCGGGGAGGAAGCTGTAAGTCCCACGGCCTCTTGCGTGGCTGTCCTAGACTTCCTATATCCTTTTGTTCTTTTTTGCCAGGCTTCCAGACTCATACTGTATAGCTTTTGTTAAATTTTGTTACTATTTAGAAATAAAATGTTGTAAAAAAGTAAAAATAAAATGTTGCTGGTCATGAGGTTGAGCCAACATTTCCTTTGTCATGGCTGTAACAATTTTACAAAAGACTTCATAGTTCAACAAGTAATATTTTAACTTTTAAATCTGAAATAGTTTACAGATTACATTCTAATCTAACAATTTATTACTCTTAAAATGTATCTATAAATATATAATTTTATTTTATATATTAAGCACTTAAAGTGAAACACTGTGATGTGTGTACGTATGTTACGAGTACTCTGTGTTGACATGGTGCAAATATTTTGTTAATACTTGTCTAATATCTTTCTAATACATTTCTCTTGTGTTGTTCTTTAACATAACTAACTTTGAGAGGCTCTGTTGTAGGTCATGTAAAAGCAGAAGAGGAGTGAAATACCTTTCCAGCTGTGTCAGGGACAACTGTCCAGCAGCTCTCTTCTGTCTCACCACTGTGGAGGCCTGATCCCTCTCCACAAACATACCTGCACATTTAACACAACCCCGTCATATTGTATAAACACATGAGCTTTCTATCAATCAACCACAATCAAATGCATGCAGAGGAATCAGCGTATAAATATCAAATCAGAAAAAACTGGAGAATTGTTGTGTTGCACCAGAGTCCAGTTGTTGCAAATAAAAATATGGATCAATATAGAAGTTATGCAAAAAATGAAAAATTGTTATTAAATCATTCTTGATTTAACAAATGTGACTACTATTAAACAAAATGTCAAAAGTCAAATTCAAATACGTTTGATGTAACATTGATGATACAGTCAGAAACATGATCTTACCATCCTGAGCAGGGTTGTCACCGGCAACTGGCTGCTGGGAGCCAGTGGAGGCATCTGTAACACATGAGGGGAAAAATGTGAATAATAACATTTTTTATCCAATACAAGAAGTGCCACTTTTTAAAATGATTTCTTTTAATGTAACTCACTGTCTTCATGGAGTCATAGGATTGCCATAAGAAAGAATAAATATCTTAAAGAATATGAAAAGAAATGTGGAAATATAAAAAGGAATGAATACAATAATAAATAAGGAAATATAAAATGTGGAAATATAAGGACAATTAACAAAATATAAAAGACTGATAATATAAGTATTTTAGTGTGCAGGCCTAAAGCCATTTAACTGACAGCTTGGCCCATATTGGGAGCATAAGCAAAAACAGGAAAAAATAATAAAGGAAAATATGGGGATAAAAATGTATAAAAGTTATAAATGGCATTATTTGAAAATATATAAATTATACAGAAAAAATGTGCAATTTATGTCCAATGAAAAAATTAATAAATATTTTTAAAATATATAATTACAGAAATAAATGAACAAAATAAATAAAGAGTTTTTCTATCATATACTGTTGTGTGGTTCCTACCAGAAGTCAGACAGATGACTGCCAGGGAGCAGAGAACCAGGATGGCCAAAGTCTTCATCTTTCAGCTTCGTTCTTCACCGTCTGAAGTATCAAGAAACAAACAGGAGCGGAGACTTCAACAGCTCTGCCTCTCTTCTCTTACACATATATACATAAATACACTCTCGTTTTATAGATGTGGCCCTCACTATAATATGGGTATGTGATTGGTTAGGGAATCATGTATCACACACACCCACACAGATGCAGAGATACACACCTCCAGAAAAATCTTATATTCAAAATTTTATGTTATATGTAGTTATATGTGGTTGTAGGTTTGCATATGTATGTTTGCACATACACAGTTTCATCAATTAAATGCATAGGTGATAAGAAAACAAATGTGGCTGACAAATATAAGCTGTTTCAATGATAAATATTTTACACCTTGGTCAGGCCATTTAAATGGTCCTTGTTAATTGTTACTTGTATGTGCATCTCAGTTTTTAATTCAACAAGTTGAGGTTTTTGTGTAAAGATAAAGAAAAGTAAAAATAAAAGTGCTTAAACATTTTTAAAAAAAAGATATACAGTGATGGTGTTCAGCTGCAGACTTAAGTCAACTGACCACGTGCTCTCAGATGTAGTGATGATAATAAAAAGTTTACAGTGGAATATTAGGAATGCAATGCCAGCTGGCAGCCTGGAGAGGTCAGAGTTTTACAGTGTACCCACACACTTTTACATGTGGGTGCACTAAGTACATGTGGCAGCAAAGCAAACCATGTAATGCAAACTGAAATGGAGAAAACCACCGTCCCATATTATGTGACATGATTTTAATCCAAGGGCTCTCTCCTTTATTGCAAACCACAGTGATTTCCTACATAAAGGAAGTAACATTTATAAAGAAAGCCAGTGTTTTTGAAGATTTGTGGGAGGGTAATTTGAAATGTGGGAAGATATTTTTACCAAAACAAGTGGGTGGTTTGCCCATAAAGTGGCAGACAGCTACATACAGTTGAGAGGAACACGTCATTTCAGTTTAATTAAAACTCAAATCGCACTAGAAGGGTGTTTTTGTCATCTTAAAACATCTAATTATTTTGTATTTTATTGGTTTATTAGAAAGGAGCCAGTGCTGGTAAGTTAGTGCTAAATTAAAGCATCTGATGCACCCTAGCTACTATTTACTGCTTACTGTTACATTTCTAAAACCCATCCCTTCAGCTTCTTAAATTTATGATAGAAATATGTCTGCTGCTCTTCTTGCTGCTCTTCTTGTTGCTTTTTTGACCTGATATTTAGATTCTGGACTGGTCCTGACAGTATTATGTGGGGTGTAATTTCACCGTCTGGGTCAGTGCTGGTGCTTTGTCTCATTTCAGGAACCGACTTCAAGGATTCAACCTCAGGAAGACTTTAATTGTGGACACTGGCGGCCCTGTGGTTGCATAGAAAAAACAAGCGTCCAACATGACTGTGCCATGCTGACTGTGTGCTGACCTGTCTTTGTTTGTTTGTATGACTGTCTGCAGCAGCGAGGACGATACTGATACACAGATGTGTGGTACATCGCTCAGATTCCTCTGGAGATTACAAGTAACCAGATCTTGTCTGCAAATCGAAATCAGTGGTGCTTGTGTGCTTCCAGTAATATGTGTCCTTGGCTAACCCCTCAACAGACCGGGGGGTATAATAACTGAATACATTTACTCCAGCAACATACTTAGGTGGAGAGTTGAGGTACTTTCATGCTACTTTAAGGGGTACATATTGTACTTTTTACTACAATTATTTGATAAATATAGTTACTAGTAGCTTTGCATAGTAAGATTTTACATTTAAAGGTCCAGTGTGTAAGATTTAGGGGAATCAATTAGCTGAATATGGCAGAAATGTAATATAATATTATTATTGTGTTTCATGGAGGTCATGGAGGCCATGATGTTGCACCACCATGTTTCTACAGTAGCCCAGAACAGAACAAGAATAAGAACTGTTGTTTCTGTTACTTTAGAATGAGCCCTTTATATCTACAGGGGGTGCGAGTCACCATTTCACGGCATCACCATGATTCTACAGTAGCCCAGAATGGACGAACCGAACACTGGCTCTAACTACGTCCTTTCACATTTTTCGCATTTGTTTCACGGCCACTGCAGGTTCTCTTCTTGGAAGGCAGGGCGAGGTGAGCTGGTCGCAATCCGCAAGCTCACCTCTAGATGCCGCTAAATTATACACACTGGTCCTTTAAAACGACTATAGCCTTACAAAATAAAACACAATTTGAAAGATTAAACCAGTCGTTAAACATTTTTGGCTTTTAATATGTGTGTAGTTTGGAGCCCCTTGTCATGTTTCGGATGTCTGAGTTGTCAGCAGTTCCACTAAAAAAAAGAGACATTTCCTCACTAAACCTCTCAGATGGTTTAATTTAAATTACTGTCTGAGCCTCAAAGAAATAAAAGTCTAATTAAAACAATATTAAATTAAAGACTTGTACAGTTGAATGTTTTCCCAACCCCATCAATCATCTCTAACTCTAACCCTAACCCCTAACCTCAGATTTATCGTGACCCTCTTAAACTTATTTTATTTCTTGTATCAAGAGTGCTTTAGATCACTGTCAACCATTTTTTTTAAATTGTTTTTTATTCTATGTGTTTCTTCTTGCTTGCTTTTATTGTTTTTATCGTTGTTTTTCAGGTTTTTGCCTGTGTACTCTATGAAGCACTTTGGATTGCCTTTGTGTATGACATGTGCTATATAAATACATTTTTCCGTGCCTTGCTTTTGGCCTGTCCCCGGGTTTGGGAACCACCGGACTAAACTAAGTTATGGCTGTGGTAGAAGAAGTATTCTGATCCTTTACTTACAGTAACAAGAATACCACACTGTGAATATTCTCCACAAGTGAAGGTCCACTGTGTAAGATTTGGGGGGATCTTATGTGCAGAAATGGAATATAATATTCATAAGTATGTTTTCATTATTGTGCAATCACCCGAAAATAAGATCTGTTGTTTATATTTTACAAAGGGTGTGAGGGTGCATTTTTGTTTTGATGAGTCCGCTTCCGTGCTGCACAGCAATGTTTTTACAGTAGCCCAGAACAGACAAACCAAACACTGGCTCTAGCTGCAGCCTTTCATGTAGTGTCGTGTCGTGGCCACCATTCTTTGAAGAAGACAGAGAGGTGAGGTGGATCTGCAAGCCACTGAATCATACACACAGGTCCCTTCAAACATATATAGGCTTATAAAATTAAACCCATTTTGAAAGGTTTCATCAGTCATTCTAAAGCTTTTTGGCTTGTGAGTGTGTAGTTTGGAGCCCCTTGTTGTGTTTCAGATGTAAATGAGTTGTTAGCAGCTCCGCCAGAGATGCGTTTCCTCACTAAACCTTTCAGATAGTTTCATTTGAATATCTGTTTGAGTTTGAAGGAAGTAAAAGTCTAATTAAAACAATATAAAATTGAAGACAGATTTGCCATGTTGCATCACCATGTTTCTACAGTAGCCCAGAATGGACAAACCAAACACTGGCTCTAGTTACGGCCTTTCACATTTTGCACGAGTTTCGTGGCCACCGTAGGTTCTCCTACATGCTTGGAAAGGAAGGGTGAGACAAAGTGTTTGCAATCTGTAAGCTCACTGCTAGATGTCACTGTCCTTTAAGTAAAAGTATGTAAGTGTTATCAGCAAAATGTCCTCATTGAACAGTAAATTAGTCCCTGTCAGAACTTTATTATATCTGATGTTTTCGGATGAATATTACTGCTGCCTTAATGTAAATGTTGCATTTTCCTGCTGTAGATGTTTAACTACTTTATATACTGTTGCGTAGTTTAATCAACAGCAATGCATCATATTCTATAAAATAATCACATGTTTTTGCGTCACCATCCAGTGAGAACCATGTATCTCTAATAAGCTCTCAGTTTTCCTCTTTTTCATGAGAAAAAACTGTTTTCAGCTTTGTAATAGTTAACTTTCTTGCTAATCCAAGAGGGTTTTTAAGTAGTTTGTTTAACTAAAGAAATGTGAGAATTTTCTAAACCCAGAAAGAAACACTTAATCCTTCAGTTTATCACAATGATTCAAAATCAACATACTTGGTGATACATGGTTTTCACTGGACAGGATGGGTATGAAAAATTGTAATCTGAAAAGTAATTGTAAGTGGTGCAGTGGAGTGGAAGTACTACCACTAACTGATAGTGTATAAAGCAGATAAGGCTAAATTGCTTAACAACAACAATAATAATCATGTAAAAAACTGAAATCTTTTCCCCTAACTGCTCTCACAAGCCTTTATGTTAATCTCCTAAAACAAACATGAACAACATATTTGTTTAATTTGCATACCCTTTCAACACTATTCTTGGTCTAGCCTTTAAAACACATGTATCTGTGAAATTGGCGCTGGCGCTGGCGCTGAATACCTCATCTCCTCATACACCCATGTGGCACACAAATGGAATAAACAGGATTAAGACAAAGCCCCAAAAAGGGAGTTTATTTTTCAAATCAAAGCAATGGAAATAATCACTGACAGCAGTGCTTGGATGCCTGGATAAACAGCTGGATAATCTAAGAAAAGGTTAGTGGATAGTGAGCAAAACACTTCATTCAAGCACATCGCATGAAACTCATAAATGCTGGTAAGGTGTGATAATAGTGGATAAACAGTTATCCTGAGATTACACAAGAGGTGGGCCATGAATTTATACATGTGTCTAATGATGGGTTGCTGTAACATCTGAGCCACACTGGATGCCTCTGTGTTTATAAAAATGTGGGTTTTTTTGTGTTTCACATCCAAAAGAGGCCACAAAAACAATCACATAAATTATATAAAAGTCGTGATATGTGGAATGAAGGAACGCACATTCATTTCCAGACGATAATGATGATTGTGCATTTGACAGACACTTTGAGTTTAGTATCGACGAGCCCTAACTGGTCTCTGCTGGGGTGGATTCGGGGTGCCAAAGTATCTTTGGTAGGCCTGCTGAAAGCCGTGACGATAGGCATAGAAGCGGCAGGGAGAGTAGTCCTCACAGGTCTCTGCACGCCTCTCCGCGGGAGACTTCACCGTCCTGGACAAGAGAAGAGGGAGGAGGGGAAGCAGACAGATAGTTAGAGGGCAGAATGGTGAGAACAAGGGATTGTAATCAGAAGCAGATACACAGCAGCCAGTGGCTTTTCTCTTGGTTTTGTTGCACTTCTTCTCAAGTTTTTGCATTCGACCATTGTGTGTTGCCTGTTCCGTGGATATGTGGTCTTACATATGTTCGAGATGAAGGAATGTGCACCGTGTGCATGTCTGCGGTCGTGTCTCCTTACCTCATGAGGTTGTGCTGGTTGAGGTGGCTGCCTCTGGGTGGGCTGTATACGTTGCCCCTCTGTGGTGTGATGAATGAGTTGGCTTGGTTTGGAGGCACAAACAAATCTGCAACCACAAAACTTTACTAGACAAAAATCCTTCTTGTAATCAGATCAGACATGCCTGTCATGCAACTGATCAGGTGAAAGACAGGGTGGGGGTCTGTTAGTGAAGGGTCAAATGAGGATTAAAGCTACTACAAGGAACTTTAATATTTTGTTGATTTTGGAGGCCCATGTGGAAAAAATCAGTAGCGTTTCCACCATAACAACCACAAAATATAATGCCAAAAATAAAAATGACAGAAATAAAAATCTCCCCCTGCTTCTTTTTAACTAGTTAATGTACTACTCACTGACACTTTCCCTGGGAAAATGTAAACACAGGCTTGTTTTATCAGATTTCATGGAGAATCCGACCCAGTGACAGTCATTAAGGAATATAATATATAGAATATAGAGGGAATCTTCTCATTGATGGTCTCATTTGCTTTTGTAGGTCATGCAGAGGTATCACTATTAAACTGAGATTGTTTCAGATACAGTTAAGAACTCCTTGTAGTAGCTTTAAATACATGACTGAAGCTGTGTCATATTTGTTAGAAGTGCATGCATGTTTTTCCATGAATGAGAGACATTTAATCACCTTCAATGGATTCTGTGCTTTCATGAGATTCTACGGGAAAAACATGGAGTCTGGTTAATCATAAATGATGCATCACTGTGTAAAATAAATTTATAATAATCTTATGCGTTATAAATGGATAATGACTGCTGAATGATAGAAACGCTGAGGATGGCGGGGAAGATCTGTACCGTAGCAGATGCAGAGAGAGACGGCAGCACAGAGTGCCAGCAACTGCAGAAGGGTCCTCATCCTGGGGCTGCTTTATCTGCTGGAAAACAGGAGAAAGGTGTTTCAGTGAGTCATGTCAGCACCGAAATAAGAGTTAGATAGGAAAAGAAAGAGAAAAGTGAAAGAGGGAAATTGGCTCAGACTTTGAAACGGCGAGTAAACAGACAAGAAAAACAAGCAAGGGTAGAAAGTGGCAAACTTTCTAAATCTGTTTCCTGCGGTTTGGTGCATAAGAAGGCTGGAAGCAGACAGGCAAAGTATAAGCTGTCCTATACATATACATCTGTACATACTGGCACGATACTGCAGCAGTTCTGTGACCAACACAAACCTAAGTTATATATATACATATAAGACCAGACTGAAGGTATTCACTGGCAAAAACAAGTGTCCAAAGGTCCTTTGAGTGCACTGGACTCAAGTCAGAGCAGCCACCAGAGAATAGCTGTGGCTGAGAAGAGCTGCCTAACTGCCAACTAATAGAGTCCAGAAGATAAGTGGTAATTATAAAGAGGCAGGTATTCTACATGGTTCTGCACACATACATGCATATTAGAAACAAAAAAATATAATCAGCCCAGACTACATTGTCAAAGATTTCTTGATTGCATAATTAAAATATGTCACTTTTACAACGATGAAACATTTTATCATGACCAACAATACTCTATGAACTCATGTACTGTAAAACAGATTGAGAAAACTCTTAATTTCAAGGCAGCTGTCTTCACTAATTGTTTTACTTAAACTCTCAAGATTTGAGACAACCTTAAGAAAGTTTTTGTTTTATTTCAAAATTTAACTTTGTCGACCTATAATCTTTTGTTTAGGTTATTTGCTTTTGTCCTTTAGATTAACTTCAATCATTGAGTTTTAGAAGATTCAAGTTTAACTAGAGAAGAAAAGTAAATTATCTTAAGACGCAAGACTTAAGAGTTTGAGTTGGACTTAAAACTCAAAAATTTACACAGTTGAGAGTTTCCTCAACTCTTCTTTTTTTTATAGTGTAAAAGTGATTCTTATAGTGCACCACAAAAAGGACCCTGTATGAAAAATTGCTTTTTATTTGCATTGAAAATGTTTTTTAGTGTAAGGTGCAACCTTTTCAATGTTTGATTCTAAAGTAATCTAAAAGCATTCAGATTAGACGACATTTTTTGTAATCCTATTGATTATGTAACTAAATACAAAAATTGGCATGTAATTAGTATTCAGTAACTGACTACATTTCAAAGTAATCTGACCCAACCTGAATGTTGCACATGTATCCATATACACACATGCATTCAATCAAATGCTATGGTAAGGACACCTGTGCAGCACCTGCACAAACAGTAATGCCAGATGTCCGTATAAAACCCTGATACACACATGCACAGACACACATGCACACACACTGCATTGGCATGCCTGCACTGCAGAAAAGCTTTCATCCACATCTACTGTTTGTGGGATTTGGACATTTCAGCAGTCCTCCTTTTCACCGTCAATAGCAGCTTTCATTACACAGAAACACGCACACACACGACTGACTGGAACATGCTCTCTCTCTCTCACACACACACACACACACACACACACACACACACACACACACACATACACAGTACTCATAACATAATCCCCTCAGGCATATCTTGGCTTCAGTCAGACCCAGACTTGGGCACAGAAACAGCAAGCCTCGGGCCCAAAGTTCAAACAGTAACTCCCAAAGACTGGCAAGGACATCTAGATGAGTGTGTGTGTGTGTGCAATTTTGTGTGTGTGTGTGAGAGAGAGAGCTGCTGACAACAGTGTCTATAGAGTTTTATGCCTGTCTGAATCTTGGTAGGGGTTGTGGTGGGTTCCCTGCAGGCTGAATGTGCCCACCTCATTGGAAAAAGCCACAGGCACAATGTCAGACACACACAGAGCCAACATGGGGTCTCATATTAATTACTCTTTACATTAACACACCAGTACTGTAGAACTACTGTACTATGAGGATTACAAGTTGCAGCATTATATTTAAACATTACAAAAGATGTGTCGACTAATCCATAAAATTTGCAGCTTTTCCTAAGTTTTCCTCGTTTAAAAGATGAAAACTACTTCTACTTTTCACCTATCATTAGTTTAAGAGATTATTTGCTTTAATGTTCTTACCGTGAAAGATAATTATGGAGTGAGAAGCCTGGAAATATCTCTCTGTGTGTATTTTCTCCCGAGGAATATTTCCTAATTCCTGACAGCAAGGCTTATATACTCACCTCTCTTCCCCCCACCCCTTCATTTCTACCCACCGACTCCCTCCCCCACCTCCCACCTCCCCTCAGCCCTCGCCCTCTTCTCCTCCCTTCTCATGCTATCAGCCCTCTTTTCCACCGTTTAATCAGACCGGGGTATTAGCTCACTCTCTCCCCGACTCCCACGCCTTCACCGAGGAGCACAGTGGGTGACAGAGAGGGCCAGGAGAAAAACAAGCAGGGGGTAAACAGAGAGACAGAGAGGAGGAGGGGTAAGGGGGGTGAGGTGAGGCTGGCACGCTGAAACTGCTTAATAGCAGGTACATGATAATATTTGCTACTGTTTGTCAGCATGGCAACTTGATATGAGAAGACCATCAACCAAAGAGACACAACATGGACTGGCTTTTTGACCCCCGTATGTCTCTGAAAAACATGTACATTGATACTTGGGTTGTTGTTTCAAAGAGCAGACTACGCTGACCGTTATAGAAATGGGGAACTACCTCTTTAATTTTCATGAATGGAAGCTGTGATCTCATTTGGGCCATGAACTCCGTGTTTCTGAGTACAAAACAAGATGTTAGTCCACTGTCTTACAGCTGGTATTCTAGCAACAGAACACAGACACTTTACTTTCTTACATTTATTAACCCTTTAATGGTCCAACCCAGAAAAACATTTTTTGTCCCTTTGGGCTCTTTTAAACTGATCACAAAGTATTTTAAATTACAAATCTCTTGATAGAGATGTCCATTTAAGGTGCATTTTCAGTAAAAGTACACTTTGAACAATCTGCACGCTTCTCTTTCTTTTCTTTTTTTTTTTAATTTTTTAATTACAAAGGATCTTTTTATGGCAAGAGTAATGTGTAAAACTAGAAACATATAACATTTTACATAAAACATGACTCATGACTTCTCTTGAAAAGAACGAGTTGCAGTATTCAAAACATGCAGGTGGAAAATTACAGATGGAAACAAAACTTCCAACTTGGTTCGACATTTGAAGTTGCACAAAGAATGGTAAGTCGAATCAAATATTAACATAGTTAGCAAGCTAATGCTAACTTCAATAAGGCTTGAAGCTCACTGTTACATTATGACGTGTCAGAAACTGAGCTGCAGACTTGGACTTGACTTGGGATTTGTCAGTCTTGAATTTGGACTTGGAGTGGAACAACC
This sequence comes from Lutjanus argentimaculatus, assembly GCA_034769285.1. Classification (NCBI taxonomy): domain Eukaryota; kingdom Metazoa; phylum Chordata; class Actinopteri; order Lutjaniformes; family Lutjanidae; genus Lutjanus; species Lutjanus argentimaculatus. Next base: position 10,145,875 of record JAWZSL010000024.1, on the reverse strand, counting down.
TGAGAACAATGACAGATTATTACTATCAGCCTGTATTCACCTTAAAGTTTACAGCTAGAAGGATCTATCGGCAAAAATGTAATGTAGTATTCATAAGTATGTTTTCATTAGTGTTTAATCACCTGAAAATAAGAGTCATTATGTTTTTGTTACCTCAGAATGAGCTGTTTCTATCTACAGAGAGTGTTGGTCCTCTTCCATGAAGTCCACCATGTTGCATCACCATGTTTCTACAGTAGCCCAGAGCAAACACTGGCTCAAGACACGGTCTTTTCTTGCTGTTTTGCAGCTACCGTAGGTTCCCCTACATACTTGGCAGGTGAGTCATTTGAGTCTGCAAGATGCCACTAAATTTTTACACACTGAAAAAGATCTTTTTTGGGCCAAACATACTCCATCTGAGTGCTGTAAAATCAGGTTGAGTTAATCACAACAAATCTTTCAACAAGATATTACAGCTCAAAATTTGTTCCACCGACTTGAAATGACCATTAAAGGGTTAAGAACACATATATTTGCGAACACTTCTGAGTGCAAGTTATTCTGTGTCAAAACAGAGTAAAGTGCTAGTGCACTTGGCAAGTCTTTAGTACAGCTACGTTAAAGTTAATGCAGTAGTCCCGCAGACAGAACAACATCCCCATGGTGTTCATCTGAGAGTTATGTAACACCACATCACATTTGCCTCAGCCAGAGCGCTCTGTGAATAGCTGTGTGAAAGCAGACCCTCACCAATGGTAAACACACCAGAATAGGAGGCTAGACATGCCAGGAAACAGAAAGACTCAGACAGACAGATAAACATTATGACACACGTAAAGATGGAGATAAACCCCGCTGACAGATAAGAGCAGGAGAAAGATTCAGGGAGATGGAGTCAGATGTGAGTGAGAGAGAAAGCATATGTTGTTGAGGTCTTGGATGTTTTTGGCACTGCAACCGGGACATATTCAGTGATGTGGTCATATTAGGCTGTTAACTCTGTAACCACTGAGCAGCGGTTTGGTTCTCTAACGCAGATATTTAATGTCTGATTTCCACAGGCAGATACCAACACAAAGGAGGGAAAGAAAGAGGAATAAGAGACTGTTTTCTTCTGGATTTTACAGATGTTTACACTGGTGGCGGGGATTTGTGACTTCAGTTTGAATCTAAACTTAGAGACAGGCAGGAGCGTGAATGAGAAAAGATGGAGAGGGTGATTGCATGGAAAAAATTGTCAAACGGTCAATTTTTTCACCCTTCTCCTCCCAGTGTTCTCTCTTATTTACGCCCTCTCTGCCCATCTCTAAAGTCATATTTCTTCTGCTATTCCCATGTGCTTCCACCTCTCTTTATTTCCACGCTACTTCAGTACTTTTCCCTTTTCTCACTACCTCTTATGCAGTTAATGTCTTGTCCTGGCCAGCCACCACGTCAGCCTCCCGTGTCCTGCGTGGTCTAACAAAATATCTGGTTCTTAAGAAATGTTATGAATGCACGTAAGAGGGCCAGGGCCATGTTTTTAGAAGCAGTGAAGTGTGCCAGAATCCCAGATAAATGATAAATGAAAGAGTGAAAAACAGGATGTGATACACCCGGCGGAGCTGAGCATGCAGGTTGTGACTAACAGAGTCCACCTGCAGTCAGTCTGTGCTTGAACTGAAGAGAAAGGTTAGTACAGGAAGCAATAATAGGCCAAATCAGGTGAGGCAGGTAGGAGTACTGTCCGTATTTGAACCTGATACCAGTGGCGGTACTGGGCCAACATGCTACTAAATACCAATTTTAGATGCTATCCATCCATCCATTTTCTGTAACCGCTTATCCATGAGGGTCGCGGGTGGGGGGGGTGGGGTGGGTGGGGGGGGGGGGGGGGGGGGGGGGGGGGGGGGGGGGGGCTGGAGCCTATCCCAGCTGACATTGGGCGTAAGGCGGGGTACACCCTGGACAAGTCGCCAGTTCATCACAGGGCTGACACATAGAGACGAACAACCACTCACACTCACATTCACACCTACGTGCAATTTAGAGTCACCAATTAACCAATTATGCTGCATGTTTTTGGACTGTGGGAGGAAGCCGGAGTACCCGGAGAGAACCCACGCGGACATGAGGAGAACACACAAACTCCACACAGAAAGGCCCAGCCGGCTCGGGGATTCGAACCCAGGACCTTCTTGCTGTGCGGCGGCAGCGCTAACCACTGCGCCATTTTAGATGCTAACACTGAGTAAAAATGCTAAGCCAAGGTCAACCAAGACAGCTGAAAAAGTCTTGTTATCTCCACCAACAACTTATCTAATTAATTATCTGGAGATGTTGATACAGCTGCCGATGCCGCTTCTGAAACGCCGCTGATGGGACATGCAGCTGTGTGAAGGACCAATCAAAACCCTGTCACAGACACAACATGCCCAAAGGAATCAACAGGTAATTTCAACAAGCTGCAGGGGTAACGTCACTATCGCTCTTTCTCTCTATACTTTTATTCTACTTTTATTCTCTCACCCAGATGCGCTCCAGGTACTGAAATATACCATCGATTTATTTAACGTGAAATTGTACTCTGTAGTTTGGTACCTAACCCTAGGTGGGAGGAAGTGACATGACCTTGGAGGGAGAAAATTACTGGACCTGCAACCCGTTCTCATCCCAACTCGTCACATACGGATGATTTGTCGCTGCCCCTCAGTGTCTCATACTGAAGCGCATGGTACCCTTGGGCAAATGCATCAGATGCAGCCATAAAGCCTCTTTAACACGTGATTAACACAGTGAAACATTCCCAGTTTGGTAAGTTATGTTTCGGCACAAAAGTACTTGGGTAGGTTTAGGATAAGAACCATGTTTTGGGTTACAACAACTACGTTATGTTATATATGTCACGTGACTCACATCGCAATGAAACATCGATGAAAGTTATATGACGAAAATCACTTGATGCATGTAACGTGCATGCAATGTATCCTACAACATTTAATAACATTTTGTTTTTCAAAATGGACACAACCCTGGGTGAAAGTCCTGTGTTTGTTCATTTGTTTTTTTGCAATCCATGTACCCCACCTCCTCCAGACTCAGACCTCTTTATACTACGGTCCATCCCACAGATGGGTTCCCATTGAAGTCTGATCCCAGCCCGGTCTCATTCCCGTCTACTGGACTCTACTGAGGCTGAACATTGCGATAACAAGAGATGTGCCTGTGGAAGCAGCACAGGATGTGGTTGGGAGAGGGAGGAGTGGGAGGAAAGAATGAGCATTTGGCAGGAGAAAACAGAGAGAGTTAACACAGCGGTGAAAAAAGTGAAGGGAAGTACACAAATTTCATAATGATGGCACAGCCACAAATGTGTAAATTATCCCAATAATGTCTGTAAAAACACATAATCTAACCTGTCTGGGCTTGTATTTCCCTCAGTGGTTGAGCAGGTGTACCTCAGGCTGTTCTGTGGTTCTGTCAGTCAGAGTGGACAGAACACAGACAAACACTCATCCAACAACAACTCCCAAAAACAGTTTAGACCTAAACTGGTGAGCCCAGACATTTTTTGCTGCTATTTTTATGTCTTATTTTCTTAATGGTTATTGCTGTGATTAACATTCTATTTTAAAAACACATTAAGGACTGAGTGGCTCAGATCGAAAACATCATGTGATGTAAGCTGCTGTGGGACGGAGGGAGATCCGGCCAGACTGGATGAAGGACAGACATTACTCAGGACTGTCCTCCTCCTTCTCTTTCAGCCCCTGATGGTCCTGTCGTCCTGTGGCTGTGAATTCTGCCATATGAGCGTCAACCAAAACTTCATGTGGATATATGAGTGTTTCATAACTCTGGAAACCTGCAGGACACATGCATCTTCAAGTCTGTTTTTTATTGTTGATGTTTTTTTAAATGTAAATTTGTGCATTTTCACATGCACAGACACACTTTTTCCTTAGATTTTCTTTTTGGGAAGTCAGTTAAAAAGAAAGGCAGTGGGGGATTTTTTTCTCATCAGGTCTTATTTCCCTCTGGCTCCTCTCCCTGGCCTCATCACCTAAAAACAAAATCCAGGCCACGCATACTGTGTAGGCGTGTGGTGAACAAGGCTCATGTACCACTTTAGACTCAACCTCACCTCTCATCACCTCTCCACCAGCACCACCTCCATCCACAACTTACTCTGGAATATGGAGGACAGAAAAAGTCACTAATAACATAATTTCACTTGGCTTATGTTAGAAACAGGAGGTATCAGTGGAAAAAAGTAAAGGCATAAATAGAAGACAACAGAACTGACCTGTTAAACCCCGAGTGACTGTACAGATTTGCGTAGTCTTGCATTGTAGTAATTTGTATTAATTTGAGCTGCATAGATTTTAAGTAATACATTGACATTTTTGGAAATACGCTTTTGTGCTTTCTTTCTGTCTTACATAATCAGAGCTATCTCCACAGCCATGTGTCAGCACTGGAGAATGGTCTGGCTTCACACATTATCATTCTGCTACAGGGGAAAAAAACAGACCGGCTTGTTTGTATTTCTTTTTTTTGGGGCCTTTTGCCTTAATTGAGACAGGACCAGCAGAGACAAAAAAGAAAAGTGTGAGACACATGTGGAAAAGGGCCGTGGACTTGAAAGTTTAGCCCTGGCCACACTGCAATAAGGATTCAGTCCATGGGATGCACGCTCAACAAAGTGAGCAACCAGGGCGCCACATCTGTATTTCTTTAAACCAATCACATCTTCACTGGCACAAATCCTAGGATGCAGCGATGGGGCCCCTGCAAAATAGTGCTGGGGGAACTTATTTTAGTGGAACATTTGCACATTAAAACCCATTAAAAGTCCCGCAGAAGAACATGTAACAGCTGCGTTCGTACGTTCGTAATGTAACGACCAGGTTAGGACAGGAGAATGCAGCCTCCAACGGCTGCTTTATACCCATAGTCTACATCTGGTGAGTCAAACTGTACAAAAATGTGTGTGTGTGTGTGTGGTGGTGGTGTGGGGGGGGGGGGAGGGAGTACAAACACAGGCAAATGTTACAGTTTAGCAGCAGCAGTAACATGACTGTCAACTTGAACTGAAGCTCACAACAAATGATATAGTTGGTTATTAACAGGAGGTTATTTACAGACAACACATGTAATGCTATCTGGTGATTCAACTATGTATTGACTCAGTGTCTGCTCAACGTGTTGGGTCATTGATCCACTTGGAAAGGTGAAGACTGAGGGTGTATGACAGCAGACAAATCAACTTAATTTATCAAGGTATCATAGCACTCAGGTTTTGGCAAGGTCACAAAGTCTTGCTTAACATGAATTTGAACTCCAAAGTGTAATGACATCTATTGTCATTGTGTCAATCTGATTAATTTTCTATACTCCAAAGCACATGTAATGCTAACCAGTGCGCGCTTGTGATGCTAGCCAATGGTGGTGATAAAGAACAGCTTTTACTCCAACAATAATTTTATGTAATGTAATTCCTGGTGATACATGACTGAGTAGAAGTTTATTATGGATTGCTAATTCCTCTGGCTGAATCAAGTGTATTTCAGATCTTGAACCATAAATGACTCATAATATTTATACACTCCCATCCTTCTCTCCAAACTCTGCAAAGATTGTGTTCCACTCGTTGTTCCAGCTGTAATCATGTTTAAATAACTCCTCACATTCGCAATGACAGATCTTCAAACTATCAAACTGATGGATGGTGGGGATAAGAGAGACAGCTGGCTGAACGCTGTCGAAGACAAACATTGCATTCTCACCTCTTTCCCTCCATCTCCTGTAATCTTCGGCTGCTGCAGCCAACCTGTGATTACACAGAGATAACATAAGTACATATAATTCCAATTAGGAAATAGTTTGCCTCGGTGCAAGAGAATGACATCAGGTTGAGTCATGCATAATTTGGGTTTAATCTCCAGTGATAAGTTTCACAAAATTGTTCTAAATTCATCTGTAACCCACAAATAAACTTTCATGCTTTTTCTGTGTTTTTCGACAGTCCTGGTTGCAAAGCCAGTATTTTGTTTATTTGCGGGGAAGGATGTTATTGGCATTGACATGTGAGCTGTTAAATTTTAAACACAGACTGAATTATTTAAGTATGTCTTCAATGTGTTGATAATTGGGGTTAATTCAGGAGACGCTGCACATTTTGCTGTGTGTGTGAGAGAGTAAGTGTGTATGTGTTCCTCTTGCTGCATAGCTCAGTATAATCTTCTTCTATTTCTCATAAGAGCACTATCCAACTTCTTCGTTTTATGTGCTATTTACTTTGGTGCCCCACTGCTCTTCTGTGGTGCCAACTCTAACAAACTGACCTGCAGGGCATTTGACCAGCGCCCACCTACCCCTGTCAGGAATCTCACACACACATACACACATTCACTCACATAAATGCACAGCATCAGACAAAATTCAGGAACAGACAGCACAAACAAGCGATCACAGGCAGCGGCTGCATTTATGAGAGGCAGATGATATGAAAGCACAGCAGATTGCATAGAGCAGAGCAATCTAAGAGATTGGTAGAGGAATTTCCTCAACCAAGATCCCCACAATGATTGTTATGCATGACCACAAACACAGTAACTCCAACAATCTGCTTATCTCTTCTGTGTGTGCCTTGTTAACAAAATCTCTCCTTTCTTTTCCCTCTATATCTTTCTTATCACCCCCACCCTCCTTTTTTTAAAACACATCTGTGCCATTCATTCATATTGTTGTTCTGCATCTTTTCCTCTTGGCTATGCATTCCTGCTAATTATACAAAAACCCAAAGTCTTGGACTCAATATCGGGCTTCTAAACTTAAACTTTACAGCTGAACAGCCAGACAAAACACGTAAATGGCTGCAAACCATATGGATATGTGTATATGTAGCTATTTTGGGAGTTTTACTTTGAAGGCCTGGTCACACCAGCGTTCCAAACTGTGCATTTTTGTGGCAAATTCAGTTCATTCCAGTGGAATCACCACGATTAGTGGATTTGCTCATAATTTTTCCTGTCAAGTTCAATTCAAGTGAACGTGGACCTGCAAATGAGCACCAGTGACCAATCGCAAATCTTGATAGTGCTGACAGTTAAGGGAACGGTGAGCCATGGAGGAAGCTATCATGGTCTTTTCGCTGTGTTGCGCCATACACTTTAATTTAACCTCCTCTGTCGGAGTATAAACAAAAAGGCCACCTTAAAAAGCCAATGTTACAAATATGTCTTTTATTGTATATAACCTGTATGATGGACAACATGACAGCTCCAACCCAGTCTCATTCACAACTTGTCAAATACCAAAGTTTTGTTACCGCCCCTCAGTGACTCATACAGATGCGCACTGTACTCATGAGCGTCTGAAAGTGACACACAAGGTTTTTCAAGTGATTTCAATGTACCCATCTACGGATGTATGAGACGCAATGTAGTACAGAGACTCCACACATGGAAGAGGTGGGGTGGATGGATAATTCAAAAAACACAGGACTTTCACCCAGGAAACCAGGGTCATGTCCAATGTGAAACCAAAACACTATTAAAAGTTGAAAGACACATAACCTTACGTGCGTCACGTGACTGTCATCATGTGATTTTTGTCTTGCGAGTCGCTTCAGTGACCCGTGACTTGTGTCATGTGACCGTTGTCCTGTGAGTTGCTTCAGTAACATAATGTGACGAACATAACCCCAAACATGGTCTTACGCTAAACCTAGATGCGCCAGCATCTCAGACTTAGATGCTGGTGCTGTTATCTCCCCAGCTACAGTGCTTCACCACTTAGCCCAGTGAGTAGTCGCTGCTTCACCAAGACTCCAGAACAAAATATTTTGTTAAAATGGGCTGATTAATCTTGTGGTGCCACTTTCTGGTGTGACCAGACCTTATTGTTAATGTACTTGGTGTTTTTCTCTTCTGTTTCTGTTTCACGTTTAATGGCCTGCTCTATTTCCTTTTTGTGCATTTCCCTCTGTTTATCTGTCTTTTTTCCATCTTTCCCTCACCCCAGCCCTCTCTCTTTTTCTTCCCTTTGTGGTTGTCAAAAGCGGTCAGTGTAATCACATGTATGCAGCCACTAACACAACTGGCCAAGCATTGAACCAACACATCGTCTGCAACTGACTAGTGACACGCAGGCAGGCAGTGGTACAGAGTGACAGGGAGCCACGGGGCCCGGCCGGTTGCACCCAACAACCCCTTCAGCTTCTCTCAGACTCACATTCTCTCAGCTGTCATCTTATTTTAGGGTAGCACACTCCCAGAGAAAAAAGGTACAACCTCGTTAGAGGAGCTGTATCCTCGAATGACCAAGGCAGGACGTGTTATGAATTTCTATAATTGTGAGTGCTGAGTAGCTAGTTTCTTACCAGTAAGTTGGAGATGTTATTAGGAAGCAAAAAAGTTTTTTTTAATTTCAACTTTGTGGTTTTCCTTTTCAGATTGATTTAGGTGCTTGTAAAAATGGAAGGTCCAGTGTGTAAGATTTACAGGCATGTATTGGCACAATATAGCAGGAATTATTCATGACTATGTTTTCATTCATGTATTCATTCATAATCACCTTAAAATAAGAATTGCTGCGTTTTTGTTATCTTAAAATGAGCTGTTTTATCTGCAGAGGGTGCAGGTCCTCTTCTGCAGAGTCCACCATGTTGCAAAGCCATGTTTTTTCAAAAGATTTATACAGCCACTGTTGATTCACATAAAGGGGAAAGTGCGACAGCATTTTTGCAATCTGCAAGCTTACCACTAGTAGTCACTAGATCATACACACTGGTCCTTTAAAGTCTGTGACTTAAAATGTTGATTTGAAAACTGATTAAATTAAGTTTTTAAAGAAACACAATTAACATATTTGCAGAGTTCCCAGCTTTTTTTGTGAACCAGAGGCCATTCTTTTCCATCCATGATGGAAACTTGCTAGGTGTATTTTAATGCATATTAAGCACTTGTTTCCTCACATAATAATGAAAACTATGTTAAACATGATGATAGTTATGCCCCTATTCTTGTAAAATTTAGGAGGACAGCTTCACATATTGTAAACATGAACACAGTAAACATTATATTTGCTAAATATCAGCATGCTACCACTGTCATTGTGAGCATGTTAGCATATGAATGCAAGTATTTAGCTCAAGTACAGCCTCACAGAGCCATAACATGGCTGTAAAGTGACTCTTGGTTTTGTTAAAATGGAAATAAACATTGTTTTGCTTTAAATGATCTTTATAAGTAAATGTGCGTCCACTGAACATGCTTCTTTCTTTTCTCTTATTCCAAAAGAACTCTAACTTAATCTGGTGTTGTGCTGCAGTGAGTTCCCCCATCAAATAGTGTTTCTCATGGTGGTGTCCTCCGCAGTTGATGGGTAGGTTGTGGTTTGGCGTAGCAGAGTAGGGTAAGGGGGAGCATATCAACAGAGAAACAGATTTTGACAAAACACCAGTTGTCTTTGCCACAACGCCGCAACAGTAACACCACTTGGAAATGCTAGAGGGCTGAAAGGTTTTTAGTTTCTACGCCAACTTCAACCAGGTTGCAAGGTTTTACAGTGTACAGTTTGGAACTTCGGCAGCAGTAACCAAAGAAATCTGACCTACAAACCATGAACTGATAAACCAAACCGCACTTGACAGACCAATAAATACTGAACTTACATTAGTCAGGTACATAACAAAGCACTATGACTTCATAAGCTGATTGTACATTACAGTTCAGCTGAGATTTTTTTAAACATTAAATCTGCCCCCCTGTGGTCACCTATGTGGAGTTTGAAGACAGAACTTAGATATTACTGTCAGTTTGAGGTTTGCACAGTGAAATGTAACATCATGACCTATATTGGTCTATTATAACTAAGACAATTATGCATAACAGAATGGCCTCTCACTGCATTTAAAGGCCAGATTATATTGTTCAGGAGACTGCATGAAGTATGTGTGATGAGTTGTGATCAGTTATACAGTGTGTGAAACCTCAATAATCTGTCCTCTTTCACCCTCTCTGCCACCAAAAGCTGTAGCAGATGTTTTCATGAGAGGACGGCTGCAGCACTGAACGGCCAGCTCCGCTGAGTGAGACTCATCTGCCCCCTGCAGGTGGAAAAGGGCGATTACAGTGAAATATAAACGCTTCAGCTTAGACTGAAATATGCATAAAATGAACATAACAATGAATATATGTATTTAAAAGATGTAGCACTTATCCAAATGAGTGAGTTTATACTTTATTTATGAGGACCGCTCCTTTATTTTCATTTTTTGGTTTCTATGTTTGTTTCTTTCTTCTGCCTGTGGACCAGGATCTGGTACCAATAATGTAGGTTTTCACTTAAAATTTAATTCCTCCTCTCCTCTCCTCTCCTGCCAAACCAAATGAAATACTAAACATCCCCCTTAAAGTAAGATGAGCATGAAAAGTCTCCATTTTTGACAAGTTTAGGCGTCTCCGTTCACTTTCAAACAACATATGAATACATACAGTCGAATGGGTGTTACATATTCCTTAGTTCCCACAATTAGCTATATGAAAGCATCTCCTCATGGACCTTCTTTTGAGACCATCCCTCAGAGTCTTTCCATGTCTCTGGACTTTTATGCTATTAAGCTCAATGAGAGGCTCACTGTTAGTTTGTCTCTCTGGAGCTTTCCTGACCTCTCCCTGACTGCCTGAGAGCCGCCAGCTAAGACTAGTAATGAGATATTAGCCTTGACAGTGGTAGCTGGGGAGGGGTGGAACGTGCTATTCCCTAATCTCTTCTCCTCTTTTCTCTCTTCTCTTGGAGCCCGTCTGAAGACTTGCTGAAGAATCTCTTCTTTATTCCCCTTCCTCTTCCTCCTCTTTCTTGCTCCACTCTGTCTTCCCCTCCCGGCTTGTCTCTTGTTTCTCCCTGGTTCTCTGTAGGACCCCTCTCTCACACCATCTCTCTTTGCTGTTGTGTGTCTGCACATTGCAATAGTGTGAGTGGGTGAGGGACTAAATGAAACTTCCACCTTGGCTCCACATGCCTACAGCTGGGATTAGGGTACAGAGGAGGATGTCTAAGTTCACTGTTGTGTATAAGAAACAGAATATACTGTAGCAGAGCTGTTTCTGAGCCACCTGACAAACTGCACAAATATACAACTAAATGTCCCCATGGATACATTGATCTCCAGTTCTTGCTGCTGTTTTAATAAAAAAGACATAGCACAGGATGGATGGCATGATACAAAAGCATTTAAACATTTTTAATGTGAGGTTTGGGGAGCTATATTTTTCAGTTTTACCGAGGCAAAAGACTCTGTGGGGAGTTAGCAGGAGCAGATTTGATGAAGCCTTTAGTGTAACTATGGTTGGATTGTGAGACAATTGGCCCCTGGGTGCAGATATGTAAAAGGCCACCCTGTCACGAGGAGCAAGACTGAAATAGACACGAAAACTAACAAAGTTTGCAGTGTTGCTGTTTTGTGTTTCTTTTTAGTTGTGTGTTGTTCTGTGGCTTTGTAGTTGTGTTTGTGGTCATTTAGAGTCCCTCTATGGTATTTTGTATCTGAATATGTTACTGTAGCCGTATTATGTTGTGCAGCTGTGAAATAGATTCTACAGCCAGATATTAGAGTAAAGACAGTTTAGGATGAAGCCCAAAAAATATAATGTGGACATCCCTACTTTTAACTGTGATGCTCCAACAAGAAGTATTCACAGTCACTTCAACAGAGGCTCTGGTGGGCCCCCTACCCCACTGGCCTCCTGGGCCTGGGCCCAGTTCAGTCATATCTAGCACTGGGTTTTCAGCTCTTTGTTGAGTCAGAGAGAGATGCCCTCATGGATCAGACTCCAGGTGTGCTCTTTGAGGTCACTGGGTTTGTTTTTCTAATTTAAAATGATCAGCATTGTGTCGATTTTTATTATATCACAACTCACAACATATAGAATCTATAATGTGTATTCCTCAGCTTCCAGGGCTTTAATGACTGCCTAAAAGCAGCAATCATAGCATCACATTGTTATAGGCTTTGTTAAGTATTAATGAGTACATTACTACACTGTGAGCTGGAAATGGGATGTTTAGCTAGCCAGGGGCGTATCCTGCCTCGTACACACATGGGACTGAATAATGAAGCTGAACAATTGTGAATTTATGGGCTACAACCCAAGACGTAAACAAATAAAAAGCATTAATCTTGTTCATTAGCTGTATATCAAGTTATACAGCAAAAACAAGCACTGTAAGCGATCCAAACGTGTGTGTGCTGTTGTGTAAGACAGAAAAAGAGGTTGAAGAGAGACATCATGCACTGAAATGTGTGTGTTCTGGAAACAGGTTAAACACAATACTACTTCCATAATCAGATGTTCCTGTTAAAAGCTCCCAGGAATAATGTGTATAACAGTAAAATAAGTAATTTCTTATTTTTGTACTAAGTAGTACATGTATCGTTAATGCTAAACATATGTGGCTTTGACAGGTCAGTAATGAAACAGCAGCTTACTCATTAATTTTCTTCAAGGTCTCTCTTTTTAATACAGTAAATATGTGGCTGATGAAACTAAAAAAAAAGAAACAGCCACAAATAAGCCTTTTCCCTTTTTATGTATCATTCCCTTTCATTCCAACCCAGCAGTAAATGCAGCATTTATCAGGACTGCAGGCAAAGAGAAAACTCAGGAAACATGTGCACAATATAAAATTAAAGGGAACAGAGATGCGCGGAGCTGCAGGAAAGCTCTCTTCACGCTGGTATATAAGACTGAAACATGACCATGTGACACTGCAGAACATAAAATCACATCACATCAACTCAAAGGACTAATTTCCCCTCAGCGGGACTTTGTTTTATCGTGCCAGTGTGCAAATCCTCTAAGGGATATGCCTCTGAGCGCTTGCTACACTGAATACCTTTTGCTTCCTTATTCTCCTCCATTCAACCCTCTTCCTTTAATCTTTTATCGCTCTTCTCTGCATTCAGACACGCAGCACCCACCCTCACCTGTTTTGCCCTTTTGCTCCCACCTTTGGTTGCCCCATGGGTTTTTTTGCAGCAGTATAGTAGACTAATTTGCAAGCAATTCTGCTCATCTGCCAGAGATTTGTGTGATATGCAGGCAGTGAGGAATCTAATTACAGCAGCATTCATTCTCCAGACGTGTTAAGCATGCCAACACACTGAGACACACATGAATCCCTGAACTGTACATGTTCCTCCTACTTCTTCCTCAGCAGAATGTGTGCACATGAGAGCAGGCTATAAGCTGAACAGTACCCCTATATGACAGCGTATGTTATGTGTGCTTGCCATGTATGTTAGTGTGTATTTCTGTCTCTGGGTTGCCTCAGCACCACCAGCATCTATTAATTGCCATTAATGCTGTTTCCACTGCTTTCGAGCCCGTGTGAGCATCATCCACCTCCGCTCTCCTGTCCTGTGTCATGACAACGTCAGGCTCTCTGATTTGGTGATATCCAATTAGTCTCTCCCTGTGAGGAGAAAACACTCACTGCTCCAATCTAATAAGCGTCTTCCCTTAATACCAATGGAAGCTTTAAAGCCCAGATTACAGTCCAGCACCCTCTTTCAGCCTCACCCAATCCACCCGTCCCTCTCTCTTCAGATCTACTGTACCTCACTTTCACTGCTTCGGCCTCTCGTCCTCTCTGTCTTTCTAAACCTCTCTCTGTTGCTCTACACCCACTCTGAGCAGTTGGCTCGACTACTATCACTACGTGGGCATCCCAGAGTGTGATGGGAGAGTTTTCGCTTTTCAGGAGGATGAAAAACCAAACGCTTCCCTTGTCAGGTCAAGTTTATTCTGAGCCCATGTGATTATCTCTTATTTCTGAGCAAAACTTGCTCCTTTTTGATTCCCACACTCCATGTATGATGTAGACGTTCCTAGCATTATGTAATAAATTGGTTTTCATGCGTTCTCAGTGTAGCTAAGCTACAGTTCACTGTACCCTGAGGGAGTAATCAATTAAAATGTAAATAATGAGGAAAGTAAATGAAATGTCATTCATTTATTATGAGGTTTAAAGTCACGTAAAATGTGTAGCTAGACTGGAAAGTAGTGACAGATGAAACAGCCATTTAATATTTGTTAAGCCTGCATAAGAAATTGGTCCACCCCTCTAACTATCTTCCTCTCTGCTCTGTATATTATTTTATCCTCAGACAAAGAGGAGGGCAGGAGGGTAAGCCTCTTTCATTTCACTCTGTTAGTTCAGCTTTCTGGAACTTTCTAACATTTTCTCGGTTCTTCTCGGCTGGTGTGATAGTCTTCTCAGTGAGAGACTTATGGAGCCCTCCTCAATCTTATGTTTTTCTAAACTGTTTACATTTTGTGTGTATGTATAATTTAATGTGGCCAAAAGATTTGCAGAAAGGTCTGCTCCTCTGCCTGCTGTACATCAGCAACTCTTATTTTTTCACTGTTTAAAGTTTGTGTTTTCTGTTTGATTGAATTCATTTTCAGGCAGACAGATGATCATAACACTCTCATGTCTGTCCATTAAATATGAGGCAACAGCCAGCAGCAAGTTATCTTAATGTAACTTTACAATAAGGTAAACAAAATTTTGAGTAGTTACCTACCTTAACTAATGAGGAACAAATGAGCAACTAAATGTTAGTGAACCGTTAGTTAATGAGCAACTCCTGATCAAATCTTATAGAGTTGGAAGCTATCAGTTAATGAAGAAAGCGAGTGAGAAACGAATCAGGAACAACCTGATCATTGATTAATTGTTAATAAGTACTTCCCTGATAATTCTTAATGGAGGACTATATAGTAGATGATGATGAGTTACTAGAGAACAGAATAACCTATATTAATGAATATATGAATGGTTCTTGATTGACTCTGAACCAGCTGGTGAGCAGCACATGCCTAGTAATGACTCATAAATCGCTAATTACTTAAACATTACTTACTCTTTTTTTTCCCTTCAAGTAAGGTGATGCATAAGTGAGAAGGTGCTAAGCAGTGCTTCCTCACCTTATGTTTACTTACCCTTTACTTACCAGCAAAATGATGCTTTTCAATTTGGATTCATGGATTTTTGTTACTGTTAGACAGAGCCATGTTGCACCACTGCCATGTTTCTACAGTAGCCCACAACAGACAAACCAAACAGTTTTGCCGCCAACATAGGTTCCTCTTGGAAAGGGAGAGCGAGACGAGGTGTCTGCAAGCTTGCCACTAGATGCCAGTAAATCCTCCACGCTGGCCCTTAAAAAGAAGAAATTAAATAAAGCTAGCGTACAGACCTTTTTCACAGCAGAAATTTTTGACATGAAATAGTAGAGTAAACACAGGTCTTACCAATGATACTAATTAAGGTTCTGTTCCATTCAGGTCAGCGACAGAGTCAGGGTGCTGCTATTGTGCATGTTGGCTGACTGCAAAGACTCAACGCTACGCTAACACCTGTGTGTACCCTGCAAATTCATGTCAATATGGCTGCCGTGACAAAAGTCTATTATATTATAGTACTAGCCAATGATATTTTGATACAAGTACTATAATAATAAGATTGACAGTCAAAAAGTATATATATGTGTCTATTACACTGTCTATTGTTTGTGCTAAAATCTAGGCTAGGCATAGTTAGGCATGTGGAATATATATGTACTCATTCCCAAATATATTAAAATTTAAGGTAAGATCTCTGTTAAAAAAGTAAAAAAACTATCCACATTACTGTTGTTTCTCTAACAAAGCCAAGGTCATGTCTTTCTCTATTGTTTCTCAGTTTCTTAAGCTTTATGTGATGTGATTTATGTGTTCAATTTCAGCAACAGCAACAGTATTCTTTCCTTTCACCAACATCGAAACCAATCATGCCAGGCCTACACAGAAAGGGAATGTTTTTTGCACACAATCGCTGTGTGGATGGATTTTGATGCAAGAATGTACAATCACCGAGTCACAAGTTTCCCCATTCACAAAATAAAATCACCTATTTCTCATTTTGTCCCTGCTTTCATTTCTGATTCATGTTACATCAAAGCTAAGGTCGGGTTCAACAAATAGTATTCAGCACGTTCTCTGCAACATGAATCTCAATGTTTATTCTCCTGTTTTACATTCTGACTCTGTTATAATGGCTGCAGGACAGCTAAGTTGTCCACTGCCTCCTTCTTTTGCTTTTGCACAATGTTTTCATTCCTGCCTCAAATGAAATATGGCATATTAATAATTGCACACCCACATACTTGCTGCTGCACACGTAGCCGAGCTCACAGCTCGCCTCAGTCTGTGAGGCGAAAAATAACAGGATTTTATGGCTATGACTTTTCTGTGAGAAGTTCTTCATTTATGCACCGTAATCCCAATTTTTAGAGACTCGCTGAGGAGTTTGAGAAGAAATGGGGGGTAGTTTGGCAAAGTGCCAGCCAGGGGATAACACTCTCTACCTACAATGCATGGAGACACAGAAGAATCCAAAACGGAAGATTGATTTTTTTTTCCCCTCAAGTGAATGGAAGTGCCAGAAATGCAAAATGACGAGTTTCTGTATGCTGATAGATGAGGCATTTGTGTCTTGACACAGCACCAGCAGAAATCATACTGAAATAGTTTGTTGTGCAGGAGCCTCTGACTATTTTTTTTCCTACATGGACTCCATGTATTTTTAAAGATTTTTACTTAAAAATGTAGTAATTATTACACATGGCAGTGTAATGATATAACAACTCAAAAACAGTAGGTATAAAATCACAAATGCATCGTCCTGTATTCTCTGCACCCCTTCCCCTCCTTCAGCTGATAATGTCTAGAAGTAATGGGCTACACAGGTAATGTTTATGTGTATGTTTATTTGGTTAATCAAAAATCTTACTGACTAGTCATTAATAGGTTAGAATGCCTACAGCAACTGCAAAAATGTCAGAGTTAAATAACTTCATAAATGTCTTTTTTTAGCTGACAGATACTACATGGACAAATACACTGAAAGATTTGATATAAAATAAGGAATAAAAATACAATCTTTCCAAAGTATCTGTGCTCTGCAAAGGAGGAGCACAAGACAGTTCCTGAAAATGTTTTGAAAAATGCTTCATGACGACAAACGACGTAAGCCTGTGAAATGAGATTCAGGTCAATCTGCCCTTCAGAGAATTCTTCCCGGCGTCCAATTAGTTCAACATGCCAGCTTCTTAAAGTCTTACATAACAGTGACACACAAAGGAAAATTCTCAGCATCCCTGGAAAGATACCAAAAACAGAATTTTTTTTTTTTTTGCAGCAACGATTAAAAGGACAAATTGACCATTTATTAACGCAATAAAAGGATGCCAATATTTGCCTGGATAAAAAACAGAAACAAAAATAAAACATGTATAAATATAAATATAAAATTAGGCTGATTCCTCCCCTCCTGAAAATGGCCTCTAGTGAAGGTGACAATGATAATTTTTAACCATTTTGCAAGGCAGGCTGGTAAAATAATGCCACAAGTTACTGAGAGCAAAGCACCTCAGTCAAAAGCAACATATTCTTAAATATTTAATCAACAACAGAGCGATAATTGGAATTTGCTTTTAAATGGAAATTAAAAATCCTGTTAATCAAATAGAATGAAAATGAATATATTTACTACAGGCAAATCCATATATGAAAGAAATGTGCCAGCTTCCATGAAAGTAAAAAGATTTAGGCTAAAACTGAAGGGATTTTGCACTTCAAAGCTTAAAGAAGCATAGCAGATAGGAAATGGAAATGCATAATGTGTTTGCATGAATGAGAAAAATCATTAGTTGCATTTGAAGTGAGTTCCAGTAGGCCATGCAATGGAATTTGAATCAAAGGAGAGAGGGGAGGCCTATGAATACTGACTGAATTAAAATGTCTAATGTAAATACAGAGCAGGGGTTTTATTTTAATATCTAATTTTAATGTAACAGCAAAAACAACAGTGATCTCTTTATGAATAATATATTCATAAAGCACATCTGAAAGCTGTTGCAAAGTACGTCTTAATCAAGAGATATACTAGAGATGCCAGATGACAGGACAGGAGAACAAAAATAGAAAGAGTAGGGTTCAAGAAGGGATTTAACAAGACGATACCATCCAAAAACGCTTCATTAGCTTCAGTTTTAGCCTGCAAGATCAGGAGTCTTGAATCAAACGTTCAGAGCAAGACAGAGGACAGCTCTAATCTCATAGCTCTGGTTTAAAGTCTTTTCACAGTATTTTGAACTAACTGGATTCACAGCGGAGTCTCATGTGAAACAACAGCTCCTTGTGAGAGAGAAGCCTCAACTGAATCACACACGAAATTCATTTTCGGGTGAAAATGGAAAACTCTGTAACAGACAACGGTGCAGAGTTTTTTATCAAACATTTCTGTGGACCATTAAAGGCACAAGAGAAGATAGAGAGCATCTATGAACTGTTTGTGTCGTGTGCATGCATGTGACCACAAGTTGACTTGCACTTATGCTGATTTGCTTGTGAAGTGTGTCACTTAACTCGGTGCTCAACCAGAGGTACTTGTACCTCGGGGGGTACTCATGCTGTTGCCAGGGAGTACGTGGACAGATTGTGTAAGCAGCTCAACTAATTTGAAAAAAGTGAGAATCAGTGTGTTGCATATTAATTTAGTATGTCGACAGAGAAACTGTCGGCTAAAAGTAACAGACAAATGTTTGTTTTTTTAAAGTTAACTAAAAGTAATGGACACATGGTTAAATGTATAATTGTAATGATTAGCTAATGGTATTGATAAAATGCTGAGGTTATAAAAGTAATGAATGAAAATCATTAAAATATTAACGAAAGTATGTGATAAATAGTTGGAAAAGTTAGCTAAAGGTAATGCATAAACAGTTGAAATTGTTAGGCTAATTAAAATAACAACAACAACAACAACAGCAGCAGCAGCAATAATGTGTATATACAGTGTATTTACACGAGTCAAATCAATGAGATCAAGAAATAAACAAAAAATGAGTTAATGAAGTTAAAGCAAAGTATCAGACAAAGAGACTCTTCAGTTAAAAGCCATCCTATAAAAGTAAGCTTTTAAAAGAGTTTTAAAGGAGGACACTGAGGTAGCTTGTCTGATTCGTAAAGGCAGCGTATTCCACAGTTGTGGACCCCTTACAGCAAACACCCTACTGCCCTCTGTAACAAGACTTGCTCTGGGGGTGGCGAACAACAGATGATCAGTAGACCTAAGTGCACGAGGAAGGGTCTAAGGGGAGAGAAGGTCGGTGATGTAGGATGGAGGAAGGCCGTTCAGTGCTTTAAAACAAACAACAAAATTTTAAAATCAATTCTGAACACTACAGGTGACCAGTGCAGTGAGGTGAGAGTAAGGGGAAATGTGGTCATATTTTCGGCTTCTAGTTAGGATTCGCGCTGCGGTGTTCTGAAGTTGGAGGCGATCAATGGATTTTTGTGGAAGCCCGGCAAATAAGGAGTTACTAATTAGGTTGGCTGGAAACAAAAGCATGGGTCAAAGTTGAAATGATTGAAATGTTATCTAAAGGCAGGCTACTGGATAAACAGTTGAAACGGCTTAAATTTAAAACGGTTGAAATGTTAGCTAGAGGTAATGGTTAATGTTAAAATGGTCAGTTTAAAGTAACAGATATGTAAAGAAGAAAAAAAAAAAGCTTCTGCCATTAGGCCTTGTACCTAAGCAACTGAACACTGACAGTGCAAATTTAAAATCAGTTTGAATTTTACACGTTTGGAATATGACTGGTGGTGCTAATGAAGAACTCCTGTAGCTTATCTGACAAGGCTGCAGGGATGCGCCTAAATAAAAAAAGGTTGAGAACCATTGACTCAGAATATGAGTGTGCAGTATTAGGTCAGGTCAGGCAGTCAGGGTCAGGGCATCAGGGCCTTCAGGGCCCAGCGTCAGCAAGTGTTCAAATGGGATTAGGAAGTGTCCTGCGTTAAAAGTAGGCTGTATGTGATCTGTTGTGCATAGGTATGTGAACGTGCTCTACAACTGTCAACACTAATACTGGTTCACCAACACCATCTGACCTCATATTCACCAGCAAACCAGACAGTCTGAGCTCTGTGACCCTCATTCATATGGGGCAGACATGTTATGATATGTTAGGATACGTGTGGTTTATGCACTATTATTAGTCAAGCTGCTATTTTATACACAAATAATTTGAAGTGATATTTTAACACTCGCCACTTGAAGCTTTGAAAGGTGGCTGTCTGATTTCAAGAAGGTTCCAAGGATGGAAAGAACATGGAAACATCCATTAAAATCTCATGAATGATTCCTCCAGGATAATCCACTTCTCCACTTCTTCTTAATTTCTCCAATACGTTTAAATACACTTGTGTATCATGTTCCTTCTCAAAGCTCTGATGATGCTGTGTCTTCATATACAGATAAAGATACATGTGTCTGTCTGAATTTTTGCAGAGATATGAAAGGTGAAGGGAACACACACAGACTACAGGGAAGATGTGTTTTTATTTAGCCATACAAATCTGCTTATATTTCAACCTTAAGGAGCACAGAAGAGTAAAGAGCAATGAAGAGTTGACTAGAAGCTAAGCGAATGTTTTTGGTGCCTAAAAAAGTATTTTAAATAACTTAAAACTGTGTGTGCTACTGGTCACGTTTTCCTATTTTTGGAGACATGGCTTAGACTTTAAACATATAAATTTGTCTTGGACACACAGTGTGAGTCCAAAGTGACACTAGAGACTGTGGTTTAGTCCCGTCTGGACATTTATTGATAAAAAAAAAAAAAAGGTGCGTTCATGTGCCTGAGAATAGTCACTTGTGGTCTCTTTGAGCTTTTTGCAGGGTGGGAAGCAAATGGCAAACTCCATACATCCCACACATCATATGGACTGTATGCCTGCACTGTTTACGGTGGTACTCATAGCAGAGAGCTTGGACGCAAAAAGAGTATGGTTTCCTCTGAACACACACACGGGAATTCATGAGCTTCATGAAAGAAGAGATTTGTCAGTGGAAGTCATACTTAGCTGGTGTTTATATAAATCTGACAGGCTGTAAAATTCTGTAGAGCATGTTACACACATCCATACGCACCGCGTCATATCGCTGCCTCAGTGCTATTTTTCAATGCTGACTCCCTTCGTTAATCTAATTAGTAGCCTAAGTATTAGCGTGTAACGCAGACAGAGGAAGGGTGGGCTCTGAGATTGACATATTGACCTATAATCCAAGATGTCAACAAACCACAGACTTGCTGTACAGTTCAGTCCAGTTCATCATTATTAACTTCAACTGCAGAGTGTCTTACAAATGGTCTGCAGCATCATGTAAAGAGGCCACAGATGAACAAGCTTAGGGGAGTTAACTGTGCTTACAGCAGCATTTCTGGAACATTTCCATGATAAAGTCAGTACACAACTGACCTGAATGATTTGACACAGAGTCAAAGTCTACTATGTGTTCCACTAGTTCTCCATATTTTTGCAGACAAACTTGCAAAACCCTCAAATCAGATGTCTGTTCTGACTGTACAGACCTGGTTCTTACTGTTCAGTTCCCAGTTTTATAAACTGTAAAATCTAACATCAACTTAAAAATATGAGTGGGGGCTGCCTTTGAAATCTAAGCTAAGTGAAAAAAAAAATCAAATTTATTCTCCTAATCTCCTCCTAATCTTGATTAAATATCCCCTGTTGTGTAAATGTTTGTCTTAATTCAGTTGATTTGGATTTGTTAATTGACTGAACTGCTTATGATAGCTGTTTGAACTTGTTTCAGCTGAATTAAATCTTAATTAAGTCTCTTTATTTAAAATTTAATTAATCAATTTGTCGAACTTATCTTGCAGTTCTTGGTCCATTTGATTTATATTTGTACATTTATTTAAGTCCATTTTCAGTTGTTTAAATGCCAAAATTTGTTTCAGATTGGCCATTTAACTCAGCCATTTAAAATCATGCTTAGCAAAATGTAATTTAAACAATTTCAGTTAACAAATGATTGATGATGAAAAGAGAAGCATGACAACAACATTTATTTTAGTTGAAATGATGTTAACTAGTAATTTTGTGTTTTCAAAACAACGTAGTATGTAATCTTTTACTGACAAGCTAACAGGCAAAATCCCATTTTACAGTGTCGACTACTATAACCAAGGCTGTCTGGTAAATACAGACGTGGTTAAACTGTGGGCAGACTGTAGTTCAATCACCTCGTCTCTCCTCATTGATTGAAACAGTTGATCTGAAAATAGGTGAGTAAAACTCTCAGCCTCATTTCAAGGAGGTGAGTTTACTTGGGTTCACCCTCCATCACGCCTGGCTAGAACCGATAATTGCTTTGTTAAAGAGGCCATGAGGCAGTCTTTCCTATCTGCAGCCTACATTCTGTCAAAGAGGCTTAGTCATTGTCCTGTTCTCCTTTAGGACCCATGTTGCCCTCAAAACTCAGCTGATCAATGTTCAGCACAGCACTGACCCTAATTCCAAACCATTCAGTATCTTTTGCAAAATATGTGTAGGTTTTCACTATAAAAGGATATATTACATTCATCTTTGAAAACTACCTTATTTTCATCATCATCCTAAAAGCCCAGATAACTCTAATCCCCACTTAATGACCCTTACATTCATTCTCACTTGAATTAATCAGCTTGAGGGAATATATTACCTGTAAAAGCTACAGACTGGATAGATATTCAATAACTGTAATTAAGAATTGAGCCATTAATATGCAATTGTAACTGTGAGCATTATGCCAGTTTGCTAACGGGTTGCTAATATTGTTTACCATTTTGGTACCACTTTACAATAAGACTAGGTTTATAAATAATTTATAAATGGTGTATAATAAGGTTATTAATAGGATTAGACAGTCAATAAATCATTCATTTGCTGCTACATCATTAGATAAAAAGGGCAAACAGTGACCTGTTACTTGCCAAATAGTGAGTCGACATTTATCTGTGCTTTTAAGCTTCAGATCTAATTGCTTACTTTGTCGTCTTTATCGGCAGCACTTTTACCTGTCAGCTTCATCAGATATTTGGCAATAAGTTAGGAGCATTTAACCACCATCAGCATCTCTTAATAGTCAAAAAGACTCCCTTTTGCCAGTTATAAATTAATTAGTTGTAAGTAGTAACTGGATCTTACCAAATAGTGAGCCCACATTGATGTATGTGTTATAATGTGATTATGATTGTTTATTGATAATTTATAAACTTTTTACAGTCTAATTAATAACCTAATACCTAATAAATCATTTCTAAATAATTTATAAGGGTAGTCTTATTGAAAAAGTGGTACATACATTTTTTTTTGCCATGGTAGCATCATAGCTCTTTGGCTATCATTTGGTTGGTTTACCACTTCGGTCCAGACTGAAATATCTCAGTGTCTTCAACTTGATGGACTACAATGAAATTCAGTACAGATTTAGAACAGACAGATCCACAGACCAAGAAGCTCCCGTTAAAAGGATTTCATTATGCTAGTGACGATTCAAAGCTCAGGCTCTTCCTCAGTCGTCAGCTAACACTAACCTGCGTAACACACTGGTGAGAGCAGACCCTCCCCCTCCAGCACCAACACATTTTCTCAGCTCCGTCATCTCTGCAAATGACCCCTGTGGTCATTGCCAACGAGGCCATTTTGCGCAAAAAAACAACTCATTCAAGCACCCCTACGTGGGAAGAAAAGGAGTTATTTCATGTTCCACTGCTAATGTCATGCACAAGTTAAAATGTCCATATGGACTGACATTTATCAGGACTGGTATCACTAAACTACACAGGTAGGATATATAACATGGGTTCAACACATGATACTTAACATGGCGTCTCTCTGTATGTCAGCAGAGTCACTGGCATAATCAAATTCTATTAATGAGAGTTTCTTGGTGAGCGGATCTGTCTGTTTCAGCTCTGCCAGATGTGGGTTGTTTTTTTTTTTTTTTGATCCAGCACCCATCCATTGGACTTTAGTATGTGTGCATCTTTTTCATTGTTTTTTATGAAATTCTGTAGAGACATTCATTGTCCCCAGAGGACAAATCATTATGACTTTAATGATCTTCTGACTTTTTCTCTAGCAGTTTGACATTTATGGCTTTTAGTTTAATATTTCAACCACTACTGAATGCCATGATATTTGGTACACACATCCATGTCTTCCTCAGGATAACCTGACAGACACAGAGAGACAACCACTACAAACATCATGAGACAACAAAGACTAAAAACAATTATTAAGAGCAATGACAAAATATGACAATTAAGAACAGCAAAAGGCAAAGGAAGTATGTTTGCTATCTAAACTTGTGTCTCACAGTATTCACAGATAAGAATTCAAGATAGAATGCAAGGGAAGCAAAGAACAGGGAAAGAAATAAATGCATGAATGAAAGGAATGAAAAACAAGAATGAAACAAGGAACCAACACCACTAATCAAACAATATTTTCCATGTGTCTGTTGGCATTAAAGTCTGTAAAAAATGTCTCAAGCTTCAAAAGCTGGATAACTTGAAGAATTCAGACAAGAGTGTCTGCTTACACAACTTCCCATCAGCGCTCTGTGTGTGTCATGGCTTTTTCTCAGTATTTGTCCTGCTGCTAAACAGGCTAATCCTGGATCCTCCCTTTAGATCAACATTTTCCACACAGAGGTTAACTCGATTTCACACCAGTGTCAATATAGAACTCTGATCTTTCCACTATCGTTTTTCTCACGATATCTCGCCAGAGGCCTCAGGATATCTTTTGAACGCTGAAAATAATAACAGGTACTGATCAGGTGAGGGACATTTTAATATTGTCCTCAATCCTAAATCCTTGTCTGTTCACTATTTTTCCCTCAGATATTTTCAGGACCAAACTACAGGACCAGTTGTTTGATTTCTCCCTTCTAGATTCAATATGTGACTGGTGTTTATCAGTTTAATTACTGTACCACAGTCTGGCCCTCCCACATCGGCCACAGTTCCTTTGCAGTCAGGGTGCCAAACCCATGCTGTGAAGGTCGGACACAAATAGGCATGTAATTAACTCCAATGTGGAAGAAATACTTGGGAAACAAGGTGTACTTAAAGGTGAAAGTGAATGCACAGGCTCCGCACCTTTTATACCGTTTGACATGTCATGTGTAGTTGATGGTGCAACAAGTTCATCTACACTTTCTGATATATAATAATTTAGAGATGTCTGGCAGCTCTAAGCCAAAATCTGATTAAGGCAATGATTTATCAAACCTGTCTATGAGTATTGTGCTCAAAATATGACTTGCAGTCCAAACATGCAATTTTACAACCCCAGTTCCAAAAAAAAAGGGACACTGTAAAACATAAATAAAACAGAATGCAATGATTTGCAGATCCATTTTTTACTTAATTGAATACAGTCCAACAGCAAGATATTTGATGTTTAAACTGATAATCTTTGTTGTTTTTTGTAAATATACACTCATTCTGAATTTGATGCCCGTAACAGATTTCAAAAAAAGTTGGGACAAGTGCCACAAAAGACTGAGAAAGTCGTGAAGTGCTCCAAAAACACCTGTTTGGAACATTTGACAGGTAAAAGGAAGGTGAAATGGATTGACGAGAGTGGAAAGGATGTGCTATGATCTGATGAGTCCACATTTCAGATTGTTTTTGGAAATAATGGACATCGTGAACTCTGAGCTAAACAGAGGGACCATCCACAATGTCACCAGTGCTAACTTACAAAAGCCAGCATCTGTGAAGGTGTGGGGGTGTGTTAGTGCTCATGTCACATCTGTGAAGGCTCCCATTAATGTTGAAATATACATCAAGATTTGGAGCAACAGATGCTGCCATCCAGACGACCTCTTATTTAGAGATGTCCCTGCTTATTTCAGCATGACAATGAGAGACACATTCTACAATGAATTAAATATAGGTCAAGATTTTATTCAAGTCATTGCATTCAGTTTTCATTTATGTTATACACAATGTTCCACTGATCAACAGACCAACAATTGAGGTTGTATTTTAGGAAGAAGAAGCCACTTGTATTGAGATTCTTTTTGTTTTTAACAAATCCAAATAACAGACACTCTATGTAATGTTGTTTCTCAGGGGATGTTAAAAATAGTCAAATAAGAGTTTGACCATTGTTCGCTGGTGGCTCCACATGATCAGCAGTGCCCACATGTGAAAACAGTATCTCACATGGACCTGAAACGCGAGCAGCAGGTCGTCTCCTCTAAAGCTAAATGCAGGCGTGCTGAGGTTTAGAGGGATAAGCCTGATCAAATCCTTCGAGATTGATCTTTGACACCGTCTACCCAGTTTGTTGCACCGCCTGCCCAGCACGTCAGGTAGGGGTGGGGGTGGGGTTGAGGGTAACATGGACACTTCGAGTCAGGGAGGGGGGAGGAGAGGGGGGGAAGACGCTGACCTGGTGGAAAAGTTTGGTTGACCCTTTCCAACCATGTGACTGGTAAGAGGAGGATGTGGGGATTAGTGATGAAGATATAAAAGCACAGCACAGACAACAAACTTCACAAACTCAAGAAGAAGCTCTGAGCAGAGATCGGAGGTGGCCTCTTGGGATATCTGTGACAACAGGTGAGTACAATCTCGACAGCTGCGACAACCTTAGGGACTTGACTCTTGACATACTGATGAAATTATTCATTACAGTGTAAATTAATTGTAACAACTGCTACTTCTGCAACTTTTACAATGTTTCCATGGTACTGAATTGCTGATTGTGAGTACTTGTGGACTGCTTACAGATAAAATGAGTCATATCAGCACTGAACATTTAGACAGGAGAGATGCAAGAAGTCTGATGAGGATTAGACCGTGATGATGAGAATGGCTTTAGTGCAGATATCCATGTGTTCATTGTGAGCTGGCACTGTGAACTGATTAAGGAAAAGTTTGAATGACAAGAACAAGAGGTTTGAACACGAGCGAAAAAGAAAAGGGGTATGACTGAGAACTATAAAGGTTTATCCTTGCTGTGCTGCCAAAGTGGTTTTATGTTACAATCTAAATGGCTAAAAAGAGGATAAAAATGAACAAATTGAATGTTGAAGTAGAGATGTAGTCAAATTCAGGATGTAATAGTTAAAAAAAAACAAAAAACAAAGAACAGGTCTTAAAACTTAAAAAGTATAGACTAATTTGATTGCAATCCCTTTCAATCATCACTCATGACCCACTGGTGTCATAAGTGTGTGGTGGTGTCTGTATTTGCAGAGATCCTAACCCTATTTTGATTGTTGTGATTGGGACACTTAACAAAGCCAAAATATCTGTATTTTCAGGTGCGTTTACGAACAGTTTGGATAAATCCTACTGATTCTATCTTTAAAAGAAAGAACAGGCGTGTGTAAAGAGGATTGACTTCAGGGGCAACAATCAGGGCAACAGATGGCCAATAAGACGTCGGGCAGTGTCTTCACAGCGCAGCTCAGGTGCAGCTTCACAGACCTCTAGCAATCTAGATCTGCTGTTGCTGATGCAGGGGCTGCACATTTTTGGGTTGCATAACGTGCCAAACCTGGGTGTGTGTCCACCTCTACAAAATTGTCTTAACAGGATTACCAGTGTCAGCAGTCTGAGGAGGGGGGCGAGAAGCAGAGTTTAGGATTAGGCCTGAGATGAGAACAAGAGGGACAGACATCACAGAAATCAACACCATGACGTGTGTTTTGATACTCACTGGTTGATGCAGCCTCACTAGGTTAGCAAGCAAGCTGTGTAAATACAATTGAATAAAAGAGTAACATAGAAATTTACTGATGATGGGACTGTAATAGTTGATCATTTTGTATCTTTGATATCCAAACTACCAAACAAAGTCAGAGGTTAAGAACAGGGTTTGCTTTCTGGTTGCACATGGCATCCCTGTTGTTCTAGAAGGGCAATTAGTCTGCTGCAGATCAGAGTGGGATTAAAGCTAATCTGGCTGTTTAAACTAATCTGCATAATCTCCACTGATTGGCATTCAGAGCTGGAAGGAAATGGGATTAACAGAGGGCAGCAGACAGCGAGGGGAGGGGGGTGGCAGAGGACAAGAAAGAAGACATCAGAGAGAGAAGACTGTGATCTCTGAGGAAATTCATGTGCAATGACAATGTGTCTTCTGTCTTTCAGTCACCCTCAGCAGAGATGAACGCAAGCCCCCCTGCAGGAAGTGCCCTGGCCCCTGGTGGATCCACTGGCCCCACCACACCTAAGAAGGGACCACCCAAATTCAAGCAGAGGCAGACCCGTACATTCAAGAGCAAGGCCCCCAAGCCAGGCCAGAAAGGGTAAATTATTTATATTTATGTATAAAATACAATCACATCGGGTGGTGTTCTGGGACCCGGGACACTCACCTCTTTGTTTCCTCTTCTCCAGCTTTGGTGACGATATCCCCGGCATGGAGGGTCTTGGCACAGACATCACAGTGGTGTGCCCATGGGAAGCCTTCGGCGACATGGAGCTCAGCGACTTGGCCAAATACGGCATCATTTAAACCTGCTGCCTCCTGCCTTCCTTGCCTGCCTGCACCTCTCCTCTGTCTAATCCTCTCCACCCAGCCTTCTCTCCACCTCAGCTCGGCACGCCATGATAAGGCTGCCGGCAAACCCCCTAATGCCCTCTCGTCTATCTACCTCATGCGTTATTCCACTGAGTGGATGGAAAGCATAATGATGTTCTTATTTTTATATTATTATCATATAATACTGTTTATTGTATATATACTTGAGAAGACGAGAAAATGAACTCCACATACCTTACTCCCTTTCCCTTCATCCAACTACGATAGTCTTTTCCTCACTTCTCCTTCCTCATCTGGACTTCCCTCCTTTCCTCTGCCACTCCTAACCCACGGCAATGGACGCAAGCAAAACACTAGTTATTACTAGCTTGTATTTGCTTCTAGCTGTCTATTAAAATGTAAATATTTTATTCTCAGTGTTGAACCTTTTTACCTTGTCTTCCATCCTACCTTTTGTACTTCTTCCCTCATTTATTTCGCATTGTATTTTCTACTCCTTGTACACAAGGTTACTGTAAACACCAGGGGATGCAAGGAGAGCAAGTAACATGCTGTAAAGGTGAAAATTACAATGTACTTTCACTCGATCATGGAGGATGAACTCCCTTTTATCCCATCTCTGTCCCTCCTTGCTGCTATCTGAACCCTCCTTAGAGAAAACTGAGGCATATATGTTTTAAGTAACACAAGATGTACTGTGAACTGGTATGTCCTGATAGCCGCAGTAAAATGTGTTTATTTTTAGTACTCATGTTGTCTGTCTCTTTTTTCTTTAACACTCAGCAAAAAAAAAAAAAAAAAAAAGCATTCTAGACGTGAAATAAATCACAAGTAAAACAAGCCAAACAAAGGGAAACAAAAAACAATCATGATTTGATATCCCTAATAAGGACCTTGGATGAGAAACAAAATGACTCCGACATTTTCCAGCAGTCTTCTAACTCAAATTGATGACATCTCCATCTGTGTCTTAACTGCAATGATGATGTCTGAGTACATCTAATAATAATTACCACTAATTTTAAGGCTTCCTGAAATCAACACACTCCCACGTCCTCTTTGTTGGAGATGGAAAATAAATAATTGTGTTTGTTTTTGCAAATGTCACATAACAAGTAACTATTCTTTCTCCTTCTCTCAAGTGTGAGATCGAGCTCACAAATCAATGTGCATTAAAGTCAGTCCCTTACTATATTCAAACAATAAGGCCTGGGGCTTATAATGCCAAAGTTCTCTGTTGAGAATAAATTATATTCTAGACATTAAATAGAATATTATCATCCTTTTAAACTGATGAATATACCTCATAAACAACATATTAACAACAATCTACAACCATGCCAACTGTTCAGTGAGGCTGTATTTAGAAAGAGGCGTGCTTTGAGCTAAATGCTAATCAGCATGCTAACATGTTCACAATTTCAATGCTTACATGTTGATGTTTAGCAGATGTTATACCTGCTAAACAGCAACATAAAGATGCACACTGTGGCTGCACCTCCTCCCACTGTAGAAAAGCCGAAGCTAAAATATCCCGAATACGAGCACTGCCATCTTGCGGCGGTAGCATCATTTGAAAAACTTGACATCCGTGTCTCTTTCTAGAAATCACGACTTATTTCAGGTTGGAGCTCTGGCTGAGGAGGACGGCATTAATGTTACATGAGCACAAGCCTCTCGTCCATGAGTAGATGCACGCCTCCTTCTGTGCAGTGATACAGTTGGCAGGCATAGTTCGGTAGCAAGAAAACAGTTCCAACATGAAACTGCCGACAACAAGGTCTGTGGATTATCTTGAGTAACCAGTTCAAAATTTCTGGAAAGAGACACTGGAGCTAAGTTTTTCAGATGTTTTTTTTTTTTTTTTGCCTCTTTGAGCACCACAAGCCGAGGGCCATTTAGTCCCTTTATATTCAAAAGAAGGCAGATCGCTACGGCCAATATCTCTAAAACTCCAACATCTATCAATAACTTTTCCCAGACATTCGGGTTGCTATGGTTTCTCTTTCCAAATAATGATGTGCTATCAGTGCTGAGTGACTGAGTATCTGTACACAAATGTTTTCATTAACCTTTCAGCCCAACCTAATGCCAGTGACAGGGCATGATGTCATGTTATATAATCCCTCTGGTATTAAGTGACACATCTGGGAGGCTTTAGGTTTTAGTGACTTTGATATATTCAGTAGATAAACGTGAATGTTATCCTATACACACATAATAGGTGCACACATTCTGCTCCTGCTTGGATGATCAAAAAGATAAACCTCTGTGCCTCTGTTTTACACTACCAGAGTGAATTTAGAGTTGAAGAGTGACTTAAGATTCACCTGAACACACCCTGTAAACTCTTGCACTTGTACAGACATGAGTTGAGGTGTTACGTATGGGCTTGTAAAACACAACAGTCAAAAGAACTCTCCAACTCATGACGCAACTCCCCCTGCAGCTAACTTACCGATTCCAAATGTTGTTGCTGTGATTTACCAGTAACTAAGGTGACGGTTGGTCCTGTTCTCTATCCCGGTGTGACTGGGATGAGTCAGTTGGACTCTCACCTGAGCTCCTGTACAACAATGTGCATCTCACCCCTTATGAGTTTGTCTTTCACATGATAGAACGTCTCCTGCCTGTTCCAGATCCACCAAATAAAGCAAGTTATCTACAAAGGACATGCAAATTCATATGGGAAATGGATTCATAAAGAGGGAGGAGTGAACTCTCCCTCCCTGTGTGTGTGTATCATCACCTCCAGGTGTGTGAGCCCCACCTATAGTCTGAGGGAGGGACCCAGAGAGGAGGGCAGACAGGAGGGGACTGAAAGGAAAGTATGAGTAGGGGTGCAGGTTTCTTGATGTAAGGTGAAAACAGTCCTCTCTCCCAGTGGTTTCAGATCTCAGCGACTCCATTGCTTTCCACTTTTCGTCATCTCGTGCTCTTCCTGCCAGAGATATGGGCACATCATCAGGATAAGAGCTGCACGGCTTCACACTGAACGGCTGCCGAAGCTTCAAATATCCAAATCTTTATTGCAGTCAAACTTCAAATCAAGACTTTTGGAGTGGGATCTAAAATCAGGGAGGTGTTTAGACTCTAATCCTAAAGGATCAAAGGTAAGTTCCTCTGTTTTTACAAAGGTTTGGTTCGACTTTGGAGATGGCCTCTTATTGTGAGATGTAGCTTTAACATAGCTATTTTTCTTTATGATACTCAATAGCATTTCTGGAATTATGAGAACTCTGTGTCATTAGTTTTGTCAGCCATGCTCTTATATCATAACCTTCTAAAAAAATCCTTTCCCCCACTGTGTGATCTCCTGATCAATTATACAAATGAAGGCCAGTGTCAGGGCAAAGTTGAGGGCCTGGGTCATATTTATCCGGTGATAAGCCTACTAAAGGTCATATTTGAATCTCTGACGGCCAGACAAAGGCTCTGTTATGGGCTTAAGGAAGTGACAGCTATCAGGACTGAATATCTCTCACTGTCTGTCCCTCACCTCCAGTCGGTCTGTCTCGTTGTCTGTCTGTGGCAGCTCTATGAGCTGATGCAGCAGAATAGTTACACTTTCATGTGTGCCACTCTGTCCCAGCCTCACCTTCGTGTTGCAGTTGTTTTCTCCTCCATTCTCAGCTCTGGCGAACACACTCCCCTGCCTTGTTCTGGCATGTTTATGCACTCGCTCCTCCTGCTCTCTTCACTCTAGTTGTCAAACCGCTCTCCCCTTTTTCTTTTCCACGCTGTGACCTCTGTCTTATCCTGTCTTCCATTTCATCCTGCTTGTTCTGCACTGCCAGTCAATACACTGTTAAAGGGATAGTTCACCCCAAAAGCAAAAAATTACATATTTTTCCTATTACCCGTAGAGCTATTTATCCATCTAGATAGTTTTAGCATGAATTGCTGAGTTTTTGAGGTATCAGTTGTAGAGATGTTTGCCTTCAGCTCAGCTGAGGAGATTATTATTATTATCATTATCATTATCATCATTATTATTATTATTACTTTCTTTTTATTATATTATTATTTTAATAATAATTATTATTAGTAGTATTAGTGTTAGTATTGTCTGTGGAGTATCTTGGGTAACCCAGTCTTGATTTCTGGTAAGAGACATTGTTGCTGAGTTTTTGTTTTTTTTTTTGTTTGTTTGTTTGTTTTTTTGTTTTTTTGCCACTTTGAGCACCACAAGCTAAGTGCTATTGAGTTCCTTTATATTTTAGAGAAGGCAGACATCTCTACGGCTGAAATCTCCAAAACATGGTGACTCACATCAAAACTGTCTGGATGGATATAGGCACTAAAGGCTGGGGGAAAATATGACTCTTTGATTTTGGGATAAGCTGTCCCTTTAACATGTTTAGGGGAAAATTGTACTTCTCTGTGATGTTGTTGCCTCAAACATACACATGAAGTATTTTGAGCTGACATGTGCTTTTTGTTTCAGAAAAAGACCTTCCATATCAAAGGACACTTAAAAGGAAGGACTGAATCCCCACGTGGATTACACAAGAGAATATGGCCTTTTTATCTGAGAAGCACAAATCTCTGTTCCCACTCCTCCTCCTCTTCTACGTCCCTCTCACCTGCCTGTGCCAGTCAACCAACAGCAGCTCAGTCAATACCACAACCACCTCCCCTCCTTCCTCAAATGTTACTTCCCTGAAGGGCGTGCCAGGCTGCGGCAAAGGACTGCACCCCATCTACAGGTACCTTTGTGACCGTCGGGCGGCTTGGGGTATTGTCTTGGAGACCCTAGCCTCTGCAGGCTTCCTCTTCAGCATAGGCCTCCTCTTTGGCCTGCTGCTCTGGTCCCTGTGGATCTGTGTTTCATCAAGGCAACAACGCACCAGCATTGGAGGCACTGTGGCCTGCATGTCCATGTTTTTGTTGGCTACAGCTGGGATCTTTGCCATCACCTTCTCCTTCATCATCCACCTCACCCCTCAGACCTGCCCCACCAGACTCTTCCTCTTCGGCGTGCTCTTCTCCCTGGCCTTCTCCTGCCTGCTGGCTCGCTGCCTCGCTCTGCTGGGCTTTGCTGCTACCCGGGGCTGGGGGGAGCCCGCTGTCGCCCTGGGGCTCTTCGTCGTGCAGGTTATCATCTCTACCCAGTGGCTGATCCTCGTGTTGGTCCGGGACAAGAACCCTTGCGAGTACAGCCAGGAGGAATTTGTCATGCTGCAGATCTACGTGCTGTGCCTCCTGGCCATCAGCTTGATCCTCTCCCTGCACTTCCTGTGTCGCTCCTGCTTCACATACAGCTACAGCTACTCAGGACCCGCCAACCAGCAGAGCAGGATACAGGCCACACTGCTCTGCCTCACGCTGCTGCTGTCCACAGCCATCTGGGTGGTGTGGATTGCTATGCTCACCAGGGGAAACCCTGAGGTGGGTCGTAGGCCACGATGGGATGACCCGGTGCTTAGCATTGCCTTGGTGGCAAATGGCTGGGTGCTGCTGATGGGGCACGGGTTGTCCCAGGTTGCCTTCCTCTGCAGGGGGGAGGCCAAGTCCAAGGACATCCCTCTGAGCTTTGCAGGCTGGACCAGCCCCAGTGCCGATATCCCCGGACTGAACAGCCCCAAGGAAGGCAAAGAAAACGGAAGCTTTGAGAATGAGGGTGAAAACAGGAGAGGTGAGAAGCTGTCATCATTAACCCAACTGAGTGCTAATTGAAAGGCTGTTTATTATGTGTAGAGGCTAAGATAGACAGGGACAAGGCTGCAACTCACAATTATTCTCCATATTTATTCATCTGATGATTATTTCTTTGAAGATTCTGGTGTTTTGGTTTATAAAATAGACCAGAAAATAGGGAAAAATCCCCATCACAATTTCTCAGTCAAGGGGGACATTTTCACATCACTTGTTTTGACAAATATCCAATTTACTATCATGGAGGACAAAGAAAACAAGAACCAATAAATCTTTTGAACAGTCAGAACTACTGAGTTTTGGCCCTGTTTTTCTTAAAATTACTTTAAGTTAGGGTAACAAATTCTGGACAATGTTTGTTTATTGCTGAGTCTCGTTCCCAGGTTGGCAAATACTGATGTTTTGGGAATGAGACTCAACAATCAACTATCTTACAGGCCCGTGATTGGCCAGAGTCTTCCAACACAGGCTAGATTTTCTAAAGCCTGAACACAGCCAAGAGGAGGAACAGAAGTCTTGCTTTCTCTCAGACCACATGAATTACATCATAGTTAAAGATTATGGAACTTTTGCCCCAAAATAAACTGTCCAGATTTAAAGGATTAAACAGTCAAAATAGTTGCAGATTAACTTTCTTTAATGAATCTGATTGGCACCTAATGGAAGAACTATTTAAAGTCACCTGATTATATATCAGTTTTGAATACTGCCACAAAGATGGCTCTCTCCAGATGGCTGCATTTGTCAGTTATAAAAGTGGTCTTGGAGTTAGCCAAGATAACAATAAAAACAACAACTAGAGGAGCTCAAATCTCCACCAGGCAGCCCGAAAACAATGTTCGGATATAATCCCTTCACAATCACCAACATTTTGATTAGTAATTATAATTTAATAACATATTTTTTCCTCAGTAACTGTAAGAAGAAAGCCTTGTTTAAGCCTATCAGCTGCTGATGACTTGCAGCCTCTGGCTAAGAGGAGTGAGCAGACAGCAATTGGCATAGGTTATAGATAGGTTTTGAATAGTTTTTTCAAAAATTGTGAATCACCTTAACCACAACAGGTCCTTGAGCACACAGTCATAAATGGCATAGGTTGATGAGCCGGGTACCAGCCTCATTTGTCACGCAAACATGCAACCCCTCAAATGATCAGAAATATAATAAGTATAGCACTAGAGAAAAGTAATAAAGCTAGCAAAATTACTGTAATGTCAGTTACACTGAAGTACCTATCTAAAGTTTGCTAACATCAACGGCCATAAGCTTGTGGTCATACCAGACTAGCAGCAAAACATGTGTTAAACTGAATGCTGGTGTGTTTTACTCCCAATGACGGGAAGGGAAACATGCTACTTCTACTTAATAAAATCTTACTTTTAAGGCCTTGTTGTCCACCTCTTGTACAAACAGCACTGCACCTGAAGTGTATAAATCCTTTCCAACTCTGGCCAACAGTTCCAGATTCACTGAATGTCATTCTCTCTGCTGAAATGAAACTACAAGCCAAAACGAATAAGGAGCTGGTGTCCAAAATTACAGAATGACTTCCACTATCAGTCAGCTCTCACTGTGATGAACAGTGCATAATGAAGCGATAATTAGCTAACTGTATCATGTGTCTCCCTTCAGGCAGGAGAACTGAGCCATCGCTGCGATCACCCTACGAGTCTGGATTCTCCATGACAGTGAGTAATAAACCATTAGGATTAACAATCTGATTCCACATAGTCTGCAATTAAGCACCGTGACCTTTCACTACTGCTGGCAATTACAGTGAAGTCATATTGTAAGGTTAATGACAGCACAGTTGATCATGGGGATTAATTGCTTTGACATGAAAAATGTGTGATCTTATGTTTCTGTTTGTGTTTCAGGAAATCGACACTGACAAGGATTTCACCATTCCTCGCCCTCAGACCACCAACTACAGGGAGCCTTATGATGAATATTATGGACAGGAATAAAATCACACATATTGATGTCTTACACACACACACACGCAGATATATGTAAAAAAAACTGAGGATGACCCAACTGCACTAATCTGTCCTTGGCACAAAAATATGTTTTTCTGTGTTCAATTTTCTTGTGCAAATGTAAATATCATTCGTTAAGTGTTATAAGAAATGTTATTTCAAAAAATGTCAAATCCTCCGTCCCAAAAAGAAGAAAGAAAAAAAAAAAGACTCAGCGGTATGACTCATCTGTTCAAGTTTGATCATCAAGGCTGGATGGGTGCAGATAGTCCAGCTTTCTTCTGGCGGGAAATCCACATCACAAATGCTGAGTGGAAGTGAGTCTCTACGGTGTTTTGTGTGTGTGTGTGCACATTGTGTGCTGCTCTGAGATGATATATAATAGCCCTGAGGTGATAGAGGAGGCGTGAAACTGTCACTCCGAAGGTGCCAAACTGCTGAGCAGAGCAGAGGCATCTGTGAGCGGTAGAGAGGAGGGATGAAAGGAGAAGGAACGAGGGGAGGAAGAGAGATTAGATGAGATGAGACGAGACAGGAGGAGGATAGGACAGGAGACCTGTCAGCACTGTGGGAGGCTCGTGCCATCACTGATTAACATCTTCATATTCAAAGTTACATTACAGTTCTGTCGGTGCTGCTGCACCAAAAACAAGGGATATGTTCTGTGTAGGTAGACAGATACAAGGTAAACACAATTGCCTCTTTCCAGCAATGCCTATTTTAATAATTTTCTACTCATGCTTGTGACAAGTGTTCAATCAATAAATGGTTTATCTGTAAAAGCTGGATTTGTTTGTTGCATATTCTCAAGGCTAAACCCTTGCATCTCCCACTCACAATTGGCACAGATGGCACACCAAAGGCCAATTACTCTCTCAACCAGATTCAGAGCCATGCCTTCAGGCACCTGATGCAAACTGGAGGCTCAACCACACACAGGGAGCATGGGCTGCAGTACCACAATTTAACCACCAGGGGGCAATGTTTAGACAGTGCTAGTGAGACTGGTCTGCCCTGGGTGGATGAGACAAAACCAGTCAGGAGTTAGTGACTAGCACACTCAAGAAAAGATGTTTCTGTTTCAGCAGCAGTTGCAGGATAATTCCCATATGATCCATCTCGCCTGTGATATTACAGCTGTAATTTTATCATTTACAGACAAGAGAATGTCCAGCACGGTTTAAATTCAACAACAGGGACTGTACTTTTCAATAGATTGAGTTTGTGGTGGCCTGCAGTGACTCTGCCATGCACAAAGGTCAATTCCTCACTTCAATAGATGCAATCTTCACACATCCCCCCTCTAATCAGGCGGCCTTCAATCTATTCTTCCAATTAGCCCGACTTCAATTACTCAGAGAGAGCATGCCATCAAATTGGCAATTGGCCTCTTGTGCATTAGAGCAATTAGCAGGGATATGAGGTTTCCCGCCACATCCAACCCATTTACGGCCATTAACTCCAGATGCAATTAAAGATTGCTCCAGATTGTTCCCCCTTGGCAGCAATGAGAAAGTTGGAGGTGGTGGAAGAAGAGCTTATCGCGCAGTAGATTTGGTCAATGCAGCCCAGCCAAGCGACATTAATAGTGTGCAGTTGTTGCTTGCATCAATCATCCGACTCACGCTGGTTTATTGAGAAGGAAAAGTTTCTGCACAGCGGAGAAGTGATTCTCGGTTGGCTTTCAATCAAAAGGTTGCAGTTGTTAGTTGTTTAATCAAATAGTTCTCTTTTATCTCCTTTTGGTGCAGGGTTTTATACTATTTAAAAGCAGTCTTTCTCCTGATTGAATGAGCTCATTCCAGCCAAAGACTGAAAAGAAAATGATAAGCTTTAGACAATCAAGGGAAGGAAATACTGTAATGGTTAGCAGCTCCAAAATCAAGAATCATATCTGGGAGTGTGCTCTATCACCCCTTGATAACCATGACGCACGAGTGCTCTGGTGTACAATGTCAGACCTGAGAAATAAGCATTCACAGACCAGATTAAAAACCAAACAGTTTATTTATTATATACATTCAATAATAATGAAGAGAATAAACAGAAGGCAGACACAAGGATGGCAAAATAAAACATTGTGAGAAAATACATGTCACTTATTGAAAAAAAAAATCACTTGGATAAATGAGCTTTTCAGAGCATGTGACAAAAAAATCCACATGCAATTCAAACTCATTCATCAAATCCCTGTACAAAAAAAAACTCCCACTGGGTTGACTTGAGCACAGTGCAGGGAGTTGGGGTCAGCGGCTGAGGGTAACTTTTGCTTCTCCCCTCTGTGTGTCAACTCTGCAGCCTTCCACGCAAGATTTACTCCGATTAGGAGAGACAGAAACGAGCAAAAGCAAACCTACAGGAGTCACCACAGCTGCGCCGCGGTCGCTGCTCAATAACGATTACAACACCTCAACACAAGCTTCTGCCAACTGGATGAATGAGGTTGAAGTGTTGCTAAATGAGCATCTCATGTGGGCAGGTTCATAATAATACTCTGTGTCAGCCTTGAAGCAGGCAACTGCTGCCAGATCACCAGACGAATCATCATTGGGTGGGCCAATGTCGTTTTTTTTTTTTTTTTTTCAATTTTACTTTCATTATAAAAGCAACCACGGGGGTCCAGACATACCAAATTAAACTTTACACATCTGATATGACTGGTGATTACCACGACAACCACAGAGGCACAGAGCAGAGACAACCCAGATTATTCAAGTGGACCCAAATCGGCTTCCATAAAGCGACTGTAGGCCCCCTCCCCACCCAGACTCCTCGACACTCCTGTCTCCTTGCATCACGTAACGTCCGAGTCCTTTCCTCCTCCTGCTATGTAAACACCCCATCCTCCTCCTCCTAATCTTCCTCCTCCAGCACTATGATTTGAATTCATGCACAAATGAAAAGATTCTGACCGACACCCTTCCTCTCACACAAAAGCATGCATAGCAACACTTCTGATAATACTTGTAAGGAATAATAAGACAAAAAAAAGAGGTAATGCGCGTCAAAAATACTCATTGGACCTACTGCACACAGTTTTCACAATCATACAAAACAACATTACCCCCGCCTCACGCTGTCCGCTCCACCCTGAGCGCACTGTACCCCCTGAAAAACGTGTAAAAAAAAAAAGACAGCAGGGGACGTTGTTATCCTGTCAGCTAATGATTAATGGCTCAGCTTCTCACCTTCACCATCACCGCCACATTTTCCCTGGACTGACCACCCACACATTGTTTCATTGTTCAAAAGAGATGGCCACTGCTGGGCCACAGGGCCCTTTCGACATTGTGTGGACGTTTCCCTCCATTTACTTTGCCTGTAATTTGGCCCTACTGGCAAAATGCAATTCAAAAAATATCCTCTCTGCCTCTCTGCATATCCCTCATGACTCCATCTGCTCGGATTTCCCTTGTCTGCAGCAAACACCTCTGCATCGACAGCATCCTTACGTGTTAACAAAAAAAAAGGCCAACAAATTAGTGTGTGGACCGAATTTAATTTAACAGGGTTGTTTTGTCTGCTGCAACCTTTTTAATGTGTGTTCTCTGTCTTTTTGTAGACGCTGCTTCAATGACATTTCCCAGGGTGCTGTTTCATAAAACTGTACTGAAAAATACAGCTTCAACCCACCACATACAAAAAAACATAAAGACAAAAAAATATCAACCACAAAAGAAGAAATACATCAGGACCAAAAATGTGCTGTCTTCAGAAAATCTTTGGAACCAAAAAGGCAAATAATAGCATTAACATAGTGAGAGTATATGGAGATGTGATACATACAGGACAGAGACGTGGTCTATAAACTGTCTGGCTGGCTC
The DNA here is from genome assembly GCA_034769285.1 of Lutjanus argentimaculatus. Taxonomy (NCBI): domain Eukaryota; kingdom Metazoa; phylum Chordata; class Actinopteri; order Lutjaniformes; family Lutjanidae; genus Lutjanus; species Lutjanus argentimaculatus. The sequence continues at coordinate 10,105,972 of JAWZSL010000024.1, read as the reverse complement.
TTTTTATGATGCCTTCAGACAGACTGGTAAAGAGATCTTTAAAACTGAGCGATCCCAGAGAGCATGATGAAGGATTTAAAATGACAAAATGATGCAAACAGACAGTGTATGTGGTGTCCTGTCACATTAAAAACGATGAATATAAATAGAAAACGGATCAGTTCTCATCACTTCCAAGACTCCATTACATGATTGCAATCTCTTTGTTTCACTGTATCCTAATCTGGGCTGTTCTGTTGGGATCTACTGTTCTGCTCAGCTGAGATCAGATACCGCTTCCACGCACAGAGCTGGAGCACAGAGCGGCCCTGCCTGAAGCCTGCAGGCATTAATATCTCAATTGGCCAGGAGGGATTCCCATTTGGTTGACGGGCAGATGATTAGTTTCCCATGTGGGCATTCCCGCTTTAAATCTGCCTTTTTTCTTTTTCCTTTTTGCTAAATCTGGTTAGTTTGCGTTTGATGGGTCCTTTGTCCATCTGACCTGTTCCTTCACTACATCACCGCTACAGCTGGAATGTCTGACGCTTTAGGAGACAGAAAGAAAAGAAGCAAGTCCTTTTTTGGAAGAAGCACTATGTGCAGATCAAGGATGAGCGTTAGAGGGGAGGCGCACTGAGTTCTCTAAATGGACATGCGTACAGGGTCAGTCTTAGTGTTACAGTTATAAATGGAATATGTGCAGACCAGCAATAAGGACCAGTGAATGGCTCTGTTGCTGAAAATAATGGACAGGTTCAACGCGTCCACGTTAGGTGTAAGGACATTTCTATGCAGCTTCTTGTCAATGGCAGCAAAACAAAACAGACAAAAGAAAAACTGAGGTAATGCAGAAAAAAACAAAGTCACTTGAGTTTTTTTTTCCTTGTCATTTTCACGCTTTTTTTAAAATTCTTTTTTTAAACATTAGTTTTGTTTTCTTGTGTTTCCTTTTACACTTGGGGGAAATTGTAAAATGTTGGAAAATGACAAAGAGACTTTTTTCCCATGCTGTGTTGTTTATAGTTTGTTGTTACCAGGACAACAGTGGTTTCAGTCAGTCAGATGCTCCCAAGTTCCCTCCGGCTGAGTGTTCGGTAGTCCAGCTTTACAAAATAACGAGAATAATTCCTACATCTTCTGTACTGAGCAGTCCACATTTGAGTTATTACACCATGATGCTAAACCAGAAGGACAACTCTGCTGTAATGTAGTGTTTAAAAACATAAGTACCTGTTTTTTAAAGAAATGCTGTGCTGTGGCATCATTCTGTGCAGGCCAACACTAAAGGAAAATGTAGAAGAAACTGTATACTTGGTGTTGCATGTAAGTGTGTGTATATAGGAAGGTCTGATTAGGTCTTTTAGGGCAGTGGATATAATATAGGAAAAAAGGTTTGTAGTGTGCAGGATCACACAGGAACAGCAGTCTCTCTCCTTCCAGGTCCCGTAGTGTTTTTAAAAACCGTCCCAAATTGTGCCCCCAACGTAGCAGGCTCCAGCTTTATATGTGGGAGACACTCGTGGCAGTTTTGTCATTGTTTCCATGTCAGCGACAGACAGAAGAGTACAGAAACAGAGTTCGAGTTGATGATGTGGCAAAATGACCTCTTGCCACAAAAAAAAAAAAAAAAAAAAAAGAAAAGAAAAACAAAACACATGAGTTGTCACTATAGTCCGCCTGCAGAAAAATGGAGGGGAGCTGCTGCCAAACAAAGAGCTTGGAAAAGGGTTTTGGAGCGATGTGAAATTCCTTGGGTGTGATTTGTGGTTTTAGTAAGGAGCAAACCTACTGTATCCTGCCCGGTATAAACTGGCCTGAAAGAGACAGAGGGGACAACACAGTCACTGAGTGGAAAACAGTCATTCACTTTTTTAGAAGAGATTCAGTGAGTGCATTGTCCTGCTGAGGACCCATAAGAAAAAAAGTCCTACAGTGGATCAAACCAAGAGCTGAAAGGGATAGTTTGGCTTATTTAAAGTGAGGTTGTATGAGGCACTTATCCACAGTCATAGTATTACCTACAGTAGAGGCAGAGAGTGGAGGGGAGCACCATCATGGAAGCTTTGTTGAATTCACACAATAACTCAAACAAACCAACCGATCATGGCAGCAGTAGACCAGCAACTCCTGTTTTCTGTCATGTACAATTATCTATTTTGCCAAGACAGTCTGGTTGGTTAGGAGAGAGCAATATTTGGTTTACATAAAAATGGTTTCCTGTCACAAAAGGCTGTCTGATGGCAAGGTAAAACGGTGAAAATATTCTAAATATATTGTATGCCTAAACTGATATAGATTATTTTTAGGTGGCTACAATACATGTTGCTGCTCACCCTGCCCACAGCAGTACACTGCATAGCTTCCTAACCTGGTACTCCTGCTGCTTCTCCAAACGGGGAGCGTGCCAACCACCATCTACTGTAGGTAATACACTGACTATTTATAAGTCCCTCATACAACTATAATCTGAACTCTTTAACATGAGCAGACACCGTCCATTTTCTTCTCAATAAACAGACTACTGAGCATCATAAAACTTCCCCTTTTAAAAAAGACAACTAATTGATGTTCCATGCTGGTTGTTTTGTAGATCTTGTGTCAGTGTTCTCACCATGGCTCCCACTCCGTAGGCAGCAGCAGCTGGAGCTAAAGCGTGGTAGGGATCTGTAGTGTACACCCGGCCATAACTAGCAAAACAAACGCAACATACAAGAAATTATTCATTTGAGTTTAAAAGACGGACAAAATGATCAGTGGTATCCTGAGGAGTCTCTGACTGCTAACAGTGGTCTTGCCAAATGAAGAGAGAGAAGAAGAAGATTGCTGGCAAGCAAGTGTTGATTTAAAAAATAACAAAACAGTGCAGGATTCAAATATCCAACACATTTTTTAGACCTGATACACACAGTGTGTCCACACTAAGCTGGTTAAATTTGTTTGTAAATTATATTCATATTTTTCTCTCCATCCAGCCCTCTGTCCAGACTAGAACAGTGTTTTCTAGTCCAAAAATGGGATTTTTCAGTATCAGCTTCTGGAGTGTTTAAATCTTAAAACACTGGCTAGGTGCATCAGTGTGTATGGGGAAAAGCAAGCTCTTGCAAAATGATGATGTAAAGTACCCAGTGACAGTCTGCGTCTGTGTGGTGGTAACGTTAATGCCCCCTGGTGCACACTTGAGGATTTTCACATCTTAACAGATTTTAAAAACATGGGAGACAAAACAACAGATTCATAAGAATATGCACACACACTCTGTTTATAGTCAATTTCAGAGCGATGACTGAAGTCATGGTTGAGATGACAGAATCAGCAGGGCGAGCACAATGCAGGATTTCAATCTGTAAATATCCAACATGTTTGATATTAATATCAAACATGTAAATATCAAACCTGTTTAAAACTGGGGAGACTCCAACCCAGTCTGCAATATTAAGATTATGTCTGTAAAATCTTCACACTACAGGATCATTTAGACAGATCATATATTGAGATCAAACCCAAAATCATCCCAATTATTCTCTAGTGTGGGGCCAGCTTAAGAAGGACTTTCTGTCGCCCCAAACCTTCACTGTGATCAGTAGAACACAGCTGTAATCACCTGTGTTAATGTTGATTTTGTCAGACGATGCTGTGACCATAAAATATTGATTTGGCCAGTATACATGCAACTGGCACAAAATGCTGCTCCAGAAGACACATTTAAAGAAAATACTGTTTTCAATTAACTGTGAGACTTGATACGGTTTCATATATTCAGTTCATTAAGAATGCGTATTAATCATTTAATAACATCACTTTGGCTCCCTGACCGTGTTGCCAGTCAGGTACATTTTACAGTGCATCTAATCTTGTAAGATACAAGATAACATAATCATCATTTAAACTTGCTAGCTTTCACTATTATCTTATCTATCCATTAGTGCTGCGTTATTGAACGTTAATGTCCTTATTCGTCCTGGAGCCTTGAATTCCTCTTTAGATTATTGTCATCCGGTTGCCTCATATCTCTACTGAAACTGACTTCTGACAAAACACTCCATCTTAACAGTCTGCATCTCAGCACCTCTGTTGTACAGTCAGGGGTGTGTGTGTGTGTATGTGTGGGTCTGTTCGCTAATGTGTGTCCTGGGCTGACCTCACCTGTCACTGTAGGCGGCAGCTGCAGCGGTTGCTCCGGTTACGGCCGCGGGCTGGGCGTAGCGATAGGCAGCGGCGGCGGCAGCAGCAGGATAGCCTCCCTAGAGACACACACACACACACACAACAGAACTAACTCACATGGCCCTGGCGAAGAGGACTTTTGGGCTAAGGTGTGTAAATGACTCGGGAGGTGAGGGGACATATAGAGATGGAATATACTGACATTTAGTTTGAAGAAATACTCATATATATGCAGATTTATGACTACCTTAGTATATTTGTTGGTCATATTTAAATAAATTCTACTGCAGCAGTTATTTGATCCATAATTTAAAGGTAAACATAGAAAATATAGCATGCAGAATATTCATTTTAGAAATATTTTGGATTTCCATTTTCAATAAAAACAGCCATTTCCTAACATTTGAAATAACTTTTCCATGCATATACTGTATGTATCAAACCTGTTTATCACATATATACACATTCACAAGTGAAATACAGTATGTATCAGTATATTGCATTTCTGTATGGGGAAAGGAGGAGGTGGTGTGGTGTTGGACAGGAGTACTTTATCAGTGAGACAGAGAAAGGAAATTGGACTGTCGAGGTTCAGTTAGACTGTATTATTACCACTACAGGAGGGGGTAAAAACCAGGGGTAGACAAAATGTTTACAGAGTTGAGGCTGTGTGGAAACCTCATTGTCTGGTGAGGACAGAAGATTCAAGTAATGAACAGATATGACAAGAGAAAGCCTACAGTTTGAGGACACTGAAGGTTATAGAGTCACGAGTTCTAGGCTTACTGATGACGAAAACTGCACTGGTTATTTTTATTATTTGTGCTCTTTCACATGGATTCAAGAGACAGAACAAAAGAGAGGAAGATGAGGAAAAAAAGTCGCACACACAAACACACCCACACAAGCCTATACTGACTAAAAAAATCATCTCCTCGCACTGAGACTGCATGCATGACCCAAATTAAAGTTCAACACAACACCACTGCATTTGGACCTGATCAGAACAGAGCACAGCAAAGCACAACAGAAACACTCCCCGGCATTCTCCGAGACGCCTGCAGGACACCGAGCAGAGGCGGAGGGGTGGAAAAACGGTGAAGGGGGGGGGGGTCATATAGGGGGATAGAGCAAGGCCTTCTGGGTGAGTGGAGGGAACAGAGCAGTAATACAGTATGTCTGCATGCAGCAGCTGATCAGCACATGCTTCGATAATCATCCTGGGAGGGGTCAGGGTGGTTAATTCAGGAAGAGACCATGTTCTCCGTTTCAACGTGAGGGACATCCCAGGCTAACAGTGACTGGAACCTTGCTACAAAGTGGTAGCCTCCAATGATGAAAAGAAACCTTTATTTTAGCAGTGTTTCCCCTAGAAATGTTTCAGGCCTGGTGGTATGCACCAAAATATAAAAAAAATAAAAACATAAAGCACGCGGAATGGCAAACCAACACAGTCGGCTTCAATCAGATAGCGCAGCAGGTGGTATGCAGTTTATATTGTTCGCTCAGTATTTCCAAGACTTCAAACAAGGTGAACACATGGAAAAGATGACTTCATAAACTGTATTTATTGCATAAAAGTAAGCTGCATGACCTATGACCTTTGCAAAGCAGCACATCATGAACACAGTGTGCTTCAAACACAAATGACTGAATTCTGAATAAATGGATATTTGGTGTTATTTTTGACATTTAAAGCCACTACAAAGGATTTTAAACCGGTTATGAAACAGTCTCAATTTAATACAGATGCCTCTATATGACCTGCATGAGCTAACGGGACTATCAGCGGGAAGATCATCTATTTCTGTGTAGTTATTCTTAATGCTGCCACCAGGTCGGATTCTCAGAGAAATCACGTGAAGTGAGCCTGAGCCTTTATTTAGATTATTTTTATTTTTGTATAAAATTTGATATTTTGTGGTAACTGTAGTGGAAATGCGACTGCTTTTTTCCTAGATTTTTTTGGCCTAGGGGCGTTTCCATTGACCTGGTGGCCCACCAGCCCTGCACAATTTTAGGGGAAACACTAGTTTAGAATAGAAATTCATGGTTGCATCCAATTTGAACATATGCGCTGATAATTTTTACATTCCTTGTGGGGGTTTTTTGCAGAAAAGAGAACAAAATAAGGATGGGTGTCTTTTTTTTTTTTTTTTACCGAAACTAGCAGAGCAGACAAAAGAGACCAGGTTCTCTTTTGAACAAACTGGTAGGACAAAAAATATACACTCAGTACAATTTAGTAGTTTAGTAAACAAACAGTCAAAGCCCTTCCCCACAATTGAAAAAAGTGCACATTTCAGTGAGTTAGTAGAAAAATAAAGACAAATTCAAAGCAGTGGTGATTTTTTTTTTTTCAAACAACTAAAAGAAAACATGTTCCAGCTCAGATCAGAAGATGATTCATAAGATCAGAGGAGGTAGTACAGTAAAACAATGCACACTGTGGGTTTGGTGTTGAGTTGACCCTACCTGAGGCAATCTGGGACTAAGGACTGAGTCCTGAAACACTAGTCTATAGAGAGAACAGAAACAACCGTTGTCAACCTGGATACACACACGCGCGCACACACTCTTGTTCATATGTGCACACACTCGTACACTGACGCACGCTACCGCATCCGCCCACAGAGCAGCCTTTATAGTGGTGTCATTAAGATTTTGCAGCTCTCAATTTGATTTGTACACCAATACAACCAATTTTGATCCAAGCTGTGTTCAAATTGTATTATAAGGGCCATTTTTGTCACAACAAAAATAATCCTGAGGCAAAAAGCTGCTCTTATCGAGGAGAATCTTGTGTTCATTTGTTATAAATGGTGCATTGTGTTTCTTAATGGTTCTTTACTATGGGTTCATTCACCTTTATGCAGGCAGCTCTGTGCAGCGCATGACTGGACGCAACATGCAGAATCACCCGCAGAGGAAAAAAAGAACAGGAGAAAGCCGTGAGGGAAGGAACAGAGAGGGTGTGTTGGGTGTGGGAGGCGAGTTTACTTACATACAAGTCTGCAGCTCCGTAAAACCCATCCTGATACACCACACTGAGAGAAGAAGAACGCGGGGGGGGGGGGGGGGGGGGAGTAGGAGGGTGTAGTGGAGGAGGGTGCAAACGGAGTGGTGCACAGTACCAAAACCAGAGTGGATGAATGTCACAACACAGCAAAATACAAAAGAGGGAAGACAGAGAGGGAAAGAAGGAGAGAGAGAGAAAGAAAAAGTAGTTATTTCACACCCATGCAGCATGCAGAGGAAATACAACTTCCATTTAAGCTCCACAACTGAAACCAAAAACATTAAACAATAGACTCTTGAGACTCATAGATAAAGTTCATTGAATTGAAATGAGACCATAAACTGCTATTGTTCCCCAGCTGCAAGAAAACCAAGCCAGTAAAGGTTACTTTGAATGGATGGTTTTATGAGGAGAGGTGTAGCTTTGCAGTGGAGCAGATATGGAGAGGGTATTTCCTGCAGCCCCCAAATTTCATCTTGTTTAGCATCAATTGAACGTCATCACAGTAAGCAGCCGCAGGGCCATTAACCAATCAATTCTGCTTTGATCTGAATATCATAGCAGTCACAACCCCATTAGCCAATCAAGACAGCACAGCAACGACATGCACAGTAACACATACTGAGGGGACATAAAACACATCGCAGTAAACGTGAATAATTTGTAGCAAATCTGTGTGCAGGGTGACTGCTTCTGCATAATGACTGAATGGGAGTGTGCGTGTGTTTATTCAAATCTGCTGATGGTGGTATCTGTGTGTTTATTCAAATGAACCTTCAATGGTGCAATCCCATCAGTGCGTCATACTCGGCTGAATAGCTTGTGAACTGACTGACAATGTGCCAGTTGGACTGCTGGAGAGAGTGAAGTGTGAATAATGTTTGAGCATGAGGAGTGTATGAGCACAGCTGTGTTAAACAGAGACCTGGTCAAATAGAATTTGGAAAATGATTCAGAAAATGGCATTCATGAGGTGCTCCTCAATAGGTTTACTCTGCACTGAACAAAACAACTGATCTTGATCTTTCAGTATATCTGAAATGTGTTGTATAAAACACATAGAGCAGATCAGCTACAAAGCATGTAAAGTCAACAGCTCTTGTTTATAAGCGGCGTGTCTTTCTCACCCAGGGTAGGCAGGGATGGCAGGCTGCGGCACAGCAGCACGTACTGCGCTGTAGACGGGCCGGCCTCGGCCCCTGAGGTGGGCACCACGAAACGCTGCTGCTGCTGTTGTGGCTGCTGCTGCTGCAGAAGGGTAGGGAAACCCTGGGACTGAAGGAGGAAGGAGGAAGAGGGGAAAGGAGAGAAAGACGGAGAGACAGCGGAGGATTTAGCAAGGGAAGATAACGATGCAAGCATGAAAAAGACAATGTGAATAGAGAAAATAGGAGGGAAGGCCCAGGATGAATTAAAGAGAAAGGAAAGAGCTAAGAGAGAAGGGGAATAATCCAACTATAGCCTTGAGGGCTTGATATTAATAAAAGTGTCAGTGAGGAGAAATGCAAGGCAAGCAGTGCATTAATATAAATTAAAGATTGGAAGGTGACTAAAATTTAAAGTAGGCTGTAGAGACAGATGTTAGCATGTGTAAAGGAGATAGAGAGTGGCCTTACCTGCGTAGAGCTCTGGTCCGTACACGGCCCCCACCATAGGACTCAATTTCCAACCCGCTGACAGTCACACAGAGAAGAAGGGGCAATTCATTAATATTTACATAAGGATCCGATATGGTTGCTGCACTTGAAAATGACATAATGTTTTTAAATACAAACGCATTTCACACAGTGATTCATCTTAACTGCTGGCATTCATAGTTCACTAAGTACTTAAAGAGCAGTTTTATCAATTAATGTGTTAAGATGACAAATAAGGAGAAATGAGACATTAGTAAGGCACCACAGAGCAGCGTTCCTTTAAAAACTGAATGCACTGGTTGCCACTGTTGAGGCTGTCCAACAGAGTGCTACCCTGTTTCCATAAAACAGATTCCCTCTGAAAGACTAACTCAAAACTACCCTGGAAGAATAATGGAAACAAACAGCAAATGCTGCTGAGCTCTTCTTACGTTAGTCTACTGAAGATGCTACACTATGAGCCTTTTCCACCGGTGCCACTGTGAGGTAAAGCAGCACAGACACTGGACTCAAGTAAGAACATGACAGATGAATAGTAGGGATGCAGGTCAGTCTGGGCAGATAGCACAGGTTAGCGTTGGGAACGCTTTATTTTAACAACACCAGCACCACACTTAATAAACAGTACTGCACTATAATGTTGTTATAAGCAATATAGTAAAACGTAGTTGTAATAATAATCAGTGTTCCCCCTATATGCACCTAGCAGCAACATTATGCCTCAGCAGAAATATGACCACTGCTGCTGAATTTTTGGGTGCTAGCCCATACACTGACACCTGTCACTTATCTCTCCTCTGCTCCGTGAGTACGTGGAGCTCACACTGAGCTGAAATCAAATGAGTGAACATAAATTCGGTAAATAACAAAAATAAAAATATTTCTGGGGGTCCTGGTTGAGTGACATTTTGGCTTGAAAGCTGGCTCTGATTGGTTGTTTTTGTGCAGCCTTGGTGGACTCACTGCCATTATGAGCACTAGGAGGGAACCAGAGGAACCTATTTTTTTTTTTTACATTTTGTCTGACGTGTGCTACTGTCAGGACAGAGTGACAATTTAGGCAAATATGACAAAAAGTTGTTTTTTATTGTAGGTATAAACTGAAGCTTTAAAGTAATGTAAATGATTTTATCATTGAAATTGTCATTATATTTACGCAAATGAAGACTGTTTAATAATACAACAGTGTGGTAATAGAGGTAAAAACATTAGACATTAGTGCCTCGTGGTTGTATGCCTTCGCCAGCCAGTCTGATTGCAGTTTGCATCCGTGTATTTTCCAACTCATATCTTTCAAGGAATTTCATAAAAGGTAGTAAGCATATTTCATCATGTATGTCATCATTATATTGACATGTATGACTCCACTGAGAAACATGCTGTTTTCACTTAAGAGACTATTTTTACAGGAGCACTGATAGAGAGCTGAACATTATGTTACAGTGAAGCTGACCTTTGACTTTTTGAATATAAAATGTCATCACCTCATCACTTTATCTTATTTGATATTTCTGTGTAATTTTGACATAATTAGCCCATAAAATCTTTAGTTATGGCCAAAAACAAAGACCTTGATCTTTGACTTCCAAATTCTAATCAGTTTCAACTTGAGTCCCAGTGAAGCTTGATGATATTCCCTCAAGGTGTTCTTGAGAGAAAATAATAGTCGACAAACACGCTTCAGCTCAGCTGCTACAACTCCATCCTTGGGGAAACACTGAAGCTTTCTCTTGTGCACTCAGTCCAGTTGATCTGAAGAATGTGAGCTCAGTTTTAAAATCAGCTGACATCATGGCTGGTAGGTGGTAACAAAAATAAACTGCATGGAATTGGTTTGCTGTTGGCCTTACATAATGTGATCTACAGGGAGGAAACGCTATGGCTGTATTGTGTAGCTCACCCTGCCTACGTCTGTGTACCTATGCTCTTTTGCTCATTAGGCGGGCCACGCTTCATTGTTAGTGTGTGTCGGCGTGGTGGTTACCGTAGGGCAGTGTGCTGAGAGCCTCTCCGTTAGGGTAGGGGCTGACCATTTTCTTGTTAGTCATCACCCTGGCGGTGGCATTATTCACCTAGGGACGGAGGAGCAGACGGTCAAAGACACAGACACAACAACTCAACACAGGAAACTTAAGTACAGCAAAGACTCAAACACAGTAGTAAAGGCCGAGGCTGATATACTTGTACATGGCTTTGTTTTGTATTTTTCACATTCATCATGTCTGCTGTTATGTGCTGTATTACGCTTGCCTCCATCTTTTGTACATCTTAATGCATCTCTGTGGTCAACAATGTTAATATCTGTGTACATTTACTTTTACTGGGTCATTAAAATGAGTACTAGTGTTACTACAAAATCAGTCTGTTACATAACCTGAAAATGCAAACTTTGCGTCTAAAGTTAGTTGTTTGTCCAGAAATGACATGAATGTGACAATGCAGCAACATCTTCTCAGGCTGTTATTTTCTGGTAAAGAATTCAGTCTCTTTCTGTTGGTGTTGTGTGTAAAACTCGCCACTCACTTTTATAATAAATCTACTTCTGCCGAATGACAAAAAAGATAAATGTCACCAAATATCAGCCGTCTAAAATGTAAACTCCTGTACTTCTGACATGGCTGCAGTGTTTTATGTTTGTATGTAAAAGCAGACTGTTAAGGGGATTTTTAGTCATCATGCAATTAAAAGCGAGTTGCTGCGTGTGATGTGATGACCCCCCTTTTTCCCCCTCCAAAAAGTGTGTGTTGCGAGCAGAAGAAAGAGTACCTTCTAACTGGATTTCTGGGATTTGAAGTTTAGTTTTACTCCTGTGTTGCTGTTTTTAAATTCAGATATCTGCTTTATTTTACTGTTTCATATTTGCTTACAGCCATATAAGAGACATGTTAAGTTACTGCTGATGAAAACCCAACATTTCCTGATTTTGCTGGTTTCTAATGAAAACCTTTGAATATCAAAATAAGACAAGACTCTTATTTTGAAAAAAATATAGGAAATGAAATGTTTGGTTTTACAGCCGCTCAACACAAGCTAAGCTTATCTTTAGGGCTGCAACTAATGATTATTTTCATTGTCGATTAATCTACTACATCGCTGACACAGTAGAGATTTGGAGATTCATTGTGGAGAGATTTAAGGGCTGCCATGGGTGACACTGGTTACGTTGCTGATATGGCTATACATAAAGGGAGTGGGGACACAGCAAATGAGAAGGAGCTGTACTTTTTTTTTGGCATGCGCAGGTGAAAGTATTGTGGATTTTTTTTTAGGTGTGTGTGCACATGTTCTGTGCATGCTGGCTGACATTTCAGTCTAATGCTTAGGTTTTCAATCCAAGATGGCTGATAATCTCCTCTCTCAGCTTCAAAGGCTAACACTGCGGTCCCTTGATCTATCCTCATCCTCCTTTGATGGGCTTTAAGAGAAGGAGATTGTGGCTCTCTGTAATAACCCATACTGTCCGAGTGTTGCTGCTGAAGCTCTGCATCTGACTGGTGGTGTAAAGATTAATGACCTTTTGGCTTGATGATGGGGAGAGAGGTGTGTGTGTGTGTGTGTGTGTGTGTGTGTGTGTGTGTGTGTGTGTGTGTGTGTGTGTGTGTGTGTGTGTGTGTGTGTGTGTGTGAGAGAGAGAGACAAAGACAGAGAGATGGGGGAATGAGAGTGCTTGCGTGCGCATACACGCTTGCACGCCCATTTAGAAGACCATTAAGGCCTAGACTGCCACTCGCATTGCCTCTCTCAGTGAGTCATGTTCTTTATCTGCCGAGCTTCATTCAAATGGAAATGAGGTTTACCTCATTTTTCCCTCATTGCAAATGACAAGGTCAGTGGCAAATGATTCAATTAGCCTAGCCTGGCTAGCTAACTGGCGCAACTGTTTGCAGGTGTCTGAGCTGAGACATTTTGAAATGTAAATAGAGTTAATGAATCAAATTAATGTCAACATTTTTTGCATCAGACTGAAATTTTGTTGTATAATGATATTAATGAAGAGTTTAGCCCAATGCTGTGTGTGTGTGTGCAATTTATATATATACCTGTGTTTGTGTCATGTGCAATCAAGGAAAACACATGCAAATCAACAGAATATGGAAGGCAAATTTCAAAGTGTTAATGAGTAATAACATTCAGCCTTTCTCATCCCACTTTTGCCCTCCCTGAACAACAAACCCGGACCAAATGAAGTCACATTTCCATATGAAACCAAACTTGTGGGGTTTACATACCTAAAAAGAAATATTCAAAAAAATAATAATAATAATACAAGGGAGAGAAAGAGGGGGTGCAAAAACATTTGTTTGACAAAATTAATAATCATATAACACAGAAATTACACGCAGCCAAATATGGGCGCATCACATGACCAAGAGTGAGTAACAAACCAAAAAAAGTAAAAAATTCAGCCAATCAGCAAGCGTCGGATGCAGCATAGAGACCAATCAAAACAATCGCAGCACTCCCACATCGAACACATACGAGACAAAGATGGGACAGATAAGTTAGGAGGAAGGGATGCAGGTGAGAGGTAAAGAGACAGAGCCAGTCCATATACAAAAAAAACAAAACAGGAGAACGTAAAGATGGAGTGAAGACAAAGAGAAAACAAGGGAGAAAGTTTACATGAGCAACACAAAAAATAACTAATAACAATTACTGTTGAAAACAAAACATATATCCCAAGGTGCATCATTCAAATAAAGCAATTAGATTTGGTGACCATTCTCCTGAAAATCTCATTATATGTGGTGGATTGAGAAACAGAGCACCAAAGGATGGAGGGAACAGAGAGAGAGTGAGAGAGACAGAGAGAGAGAAATCCTCATTCCCAAAAAAGGAGAAATCAAATAAACATGAGACAGTATGCCAGGCATTAGAACTGTGTGTCACAAACTAAGACCAGTACACTACAACTACGACTACTACTACAACTACTGGTACACAGACAATCCACTACAAGAAAACCAAACCAAAAGAGAAAAACAAAATGGCAGCATAATAAAGACCCAAAAAACAGTAAGGTAAACCCCATATCGGTTCAGAAATGCATATGGTTACACAACCCTGGCTGATTTGATAAGTGAACACAACTGAAAGAGCTTTTTTTTTTTTTTTTAGTTTTTACATATATTAGCACAAGAGGCCCAAATGAAACAGATCCAGATACATTTTTAATAATCCTGCAAAAGAAGACATTGCCAGGCTGTCTGCAATACGGTGAGCCAAGGAAACTAAAAAAGAAGGAAGGGTTATTAAATCATAAACCAGTGTCCTAATGCTCTACTTGGTGCCAGACTTTGGTGCCAGTTCTATTAAAGCCTACGGGAGATGCATGGAGAAGCACACTAAAACCCAACTTATCTACATGGTCTGACCTTCGATGAAGAAATGAAAGAAGACACTTTAGAGAACAACAGACTGATTTTTCCAAATGTGCACATTCATTTATTTGCTGTCGGTCTCCAGAGAGGATTAGGCATATTACAGCTTTCATAGCTAGTCAAAGAAAGTGCTCACCATAGCAAATTTAAAGAAGTTGCAAGTGAAGTGTCACTTGAAAACGGAGTTAAAGACAGAAGTCTCCCTACGACCGATGACATGATGTTAAATATATAATCAGCACCGGAAAATTATTTTACTTATTTTTTCTAGTTGTTTCATACCAATTTAACCTGCTGCTTCAATTTCATAATAATTTTTTAAACAAAAGACTTCATAGTCACTCAGACATCACCCATTAGTGGTGGAAACTGTCTCTCTCTACAGGTTTTCTATGTTGACATGGCGCAAATATTTTTAATATATATCTAATATCTTTCTAATACATTTCCTCGAGTTGTTCTTGTGACATCTAAAAAATAGGCTACATCAAGTTATTCCATGTGGCATACATTCAAATAAATTATCTAATTAACATACAAATCTAACAAAATATGTTTAAAACACATGAAACATCAGCTGAATAACACCAAAATACTCGTGCCTCCATGACCCACACCGATAACCTGTGAATCTAACAGAGGCGAGACCACGGAGTGGTTTACCCATTCACCACTATGCTGACTGCACCAAGAGCTTTCAACTGTGGCACCAATGATGTAATGACCCTTCCTGCTTTTTTTAGTTTCCTTTCGTGAGCCAGGATGCTGGCCAGCCACATGTGCTTGAACAAACTCCTCATCTCAATCTGTGACGTCTTAACTCATGTACCAAATGCACGTCATGTCCAGTCAGCTATTATTTGATAAATGTACACTATGCTAAAAGCAGGCAGGTCAATAAAAGAATGAAATTCAAAACCAGAGCAGCGTTATTTGCCCTGCAGCTTGGGGGCAGGTGGGGGCGGGGGGGGGGTCTGCATTCACTCAAAGCAATCGTAGGCAGCAACAGGGAGCAAAGCTTTTCTGTTCATTCATTTCTGTTCATTTTTTTTAAAACCATTAATCAAGAAAATGAATAGTATATACATCGAGCCCAATGTAGAATTAATCAGATGGGTTGTGGATAGCCGTGTCATTGCATAGAGGAGGGTGATTACATTCGGTCATTCCCAGTGAGGTGTTAATGACATGGTGGGGGACGGGCATGTGGAGACAATAATTCTGTTAAAAGATCCAATCTGTTTAAAGAGACTGTGTCTGCCTGTCTGTGAGACTGTGTTTGTGCACTGTAACATTACATAACTGCAGTAGCTTTCTAGGGCATCACACTGCGTGGGCCTGTCATGTTAAACTCATTCTGATGAGTAGAAATGCAAAGACTAATATTGTAACTTCACAGCACACTGTACATATACTACTGTATCAAATGCCCATTTCAGGGGGTGGGGTGGGAAGGGGATCAGTTCAGTGATAGATGTTTGTACACAACTTACCGTTGCCGTAGAAACAGCGAGTGGTTACCGTGGAGACTGACAACAACACACAGAAGTCGTCAGGGAAACAGAAAAAATATAATAAATAAAGGAACAAATAATCCTAGTAACAAAAGAAACCTAAATGTCCCCCCTGCTTGTCCCATGTGAAATAAAAATCCTGATAGCAGCAGTGTTACAGCTCAGAATATCAGAGAGAGAGGAAAGAGGAAGATAAGGGAAAGAGGATGCCAGCTCTCGATGCTTAACGGAGCTCTGAGCATCATTGCAACAATCCGAAGCTATTCGGTGCTCTAGAAAACAAAAGAGAGGGTAAAGGAGAATGGAGATATGGGACAACCTCGCCTTAATCCCACAAAAACACTAACCTACTGAATGTATAGCAAGTGACTGAAGATGCAGCGAATTTGAACACTTCCGAGGGAAAGTCAGTAGAGCAGATACAAATGCACACCACCCTCCTTCATAAAAGGTTGGTTAAACGCTGTCTGCGTCTATTACAGTCAAAAGGACAAGTGGGGGTATTTTAGTTGGATTTTGCAAGAAATGACTCATTCCTGTGTGGTAAAGTTAGACCACAAGAGAAGAGTGTGCGTTTGGAAACTGTTCGTGGGCACAGTGGCTGTAATTTCCTGTTTTACCAGTCACCACAAAAGAAAAAAAAACATACTGAAGGTTTTATGATGGTAAAACAATATAAATAAGACAGAAAACAAAATAAATGGCAATAAATGGAAACAAAATAAGGCAGACAGAGATGATGGCAAAAAGGAATATTTACATTAGAAAAACAGCTATAGGTTATTTCCAAATGAAATACAAACTGACAGAAAGACAAACTTGACTGGCACCAAGAGAATGAAGGAAGAGAGAGAGAACGGAGCCGACACAAACAAAGACCGAGGTTTGGAAAGGGCAAAGTGCAAACTCTCTTTCCCCTTTTCTTTCAACCTTGTCTACATTTTCACGCATGTACAAAGCAAACGCACATGGATACTCACACATTTCATTCATTAAGTCTGTTCCGGGGCAAGTCATGCAGTAACAGAAAGTTCAGATAATCAAATCCAAAGCTGGGGCGGGGGAGGGGGGGTCATCTATGAAACTGGGACACAAGAAGCTGGTAGCCTTCACCTCAGGCCGTTGCCCATCCAACAACTCACAATCAAAATCTTAGCAATTCAAGCTCTCACACTAGAAATAATGCTACTGAGTAAAATCATGCAAAAGCTTCATAGTGTTTATGGAAATGACCGATTTAAGGCCCAGGCCAAAGTGAGCTGAAGGCCAACTGTGTCCCAATGAGGAGTGTGTGTGGTGGCAGCATTTGTTGGTGAGAGAGTTTGTGGTCAGGCATGCAGAACCACAGGCACAACTTCTTCTCATCCTTTTCACACATGCAGTGATGACACTCTTTACTCAACAGTTCCCCCATCCCTCCTTTGCATGCAGACAGAGCTGCACCCCTTATGACAAACACACACACACACACACACACACACACACACACACACACACACACACACACACACACACACACACACACACACACACCTCAGCTATTCTGCATTGTGGCGTTCAAATGTCTGACTAAAACTCTGCGCCGCGGAGGAGCCGTCACTTCCCTGAACACTCAAGCCACACAGATCAAACATACAGCCTAACAGAGGGAGATAGTGAATGGAAGTCTATAGGGTTTAGCATGGTCTCTGTGCAACGTGTGCAACCACTGACATGTACTGCGCTTTAGTCCGTGCCACAGCTCTCCAACACTGTAGTTTACACTGTGGATATATCTACAGCAAGCAGAACACAAACTTGCCTGGAGGGTTTGACGTAAAACAAGGTAAACCCACATTATCTTTTGTACAGCGCTTATTGTTTGGTACTGATTAAATAAAAGTTCAGTTCAGTGTCTTTATTTTGTCGTGCACAGTCCCAGAGAGAGAACAATGAAGCTGTTAGTGTTTCTTATAATAACAGCCAGCATACATCTTGACCTTCAAATTGTCATTTATTGAGAAACGGGTTAAGAAGTACTAAAAGTATGTTTCTTGGACAAGAACATTGTTCTGTGTCACCACCAGCTCAGAGATGTTGCTCACACAGAGCTGGACTCAGTCAGTCAGATCAGTGAATCGTACAGTTGGCACAAGCATGGACTTAAAGCTACAATTTGCAACTTCTGTTTCTTATGTTCAAGTACAATTATAATTCTATAATTGCGGAAACTGTCACTATATCTTGACAGTAGTACTTGGGATAAATAATATGTGGAAAAAAAGGTTCCTCTGTCTCGTCCTTGTGCGCCTAATGGCATTTACAAAAATCCACCGTGCCTGAACGAAATGAAGTAATCAGAGCCAGCTTCCAACCCAAAATGTCGCTCAAGAACCAAAATATGTTGTTTTTGTTCTTTACCTAATATATTTGCACTCGATTCATCTCAGCTCAGTGTGAAAGCCTCAAACCAGATCAATCAATCCATGAATGAGTCATTCCTAGGTCGTCAAATACTGACGTTTTGGGTTGGACGCCGTCTCTAATTAGTTGTTTTCGTTCAGGCACAGTGGATTCATTGCATCATCAGGAGCACTAGGAGGAGACAGAGGAACCCGCTTTTTTCCTCCCACATACTATCTGTCTCATGTATTTCTGTCAGGATATAATGACAGCAAATATGACAAGAAGTTATTTTTAATAGAAGTTACCAATTGTAGCTTTAATGATTTCCTGGATCCTGGTTTGCGGCTGCACAGACGAGACCATGCAGGATCCCTAATGGACTTCCCATACAGCCAGTAACTGCAAAATAAGAATGAAATATATGACTACACATACATGACTTAATGGCTTGGGGATATTTTCTATCATTAGCGTTACAGGGTGCTCTACAGTCAAACAAACCCAAGTCAGTGACAGCCAAAATGTTACTGCCCAAGGCAAAGAGGTGCTATGAATGAGGACTGCTTAACTATTTATGTAGGAGCATACGCACAGAGACAGCCATGAGAGGGTGGAGATGCACTGAGGTGTGTATGTCTTGAGGTGCATACTAAGATACACACTGTCACAACTATATATAGGTCTATAGGACTCTATATATAGAATGAATGGTGGTAAGATGGGATCACAGAGAAGCAAGTAGAGACAAAGTGAATTGTAGTTGGGCCACTTACATGGATACATTGGAAGCGCACAGGAAATTGACTTCTTCAAAGCGCAGAGTTTTAATCCAGACAAAGACAAGTACAGTTTAACTTTAAGCACAACAATTCTCTTTCTATTTCACATGGGCTAGTAACACATGCACACTACAGACAGCTAAGCTATGAGAATAAGTACTAACCAACTCCCATTGGCATGCACCAAGATAAGAAATGTCAGCGCTCGAGTTATGTACAGCATACCTGTATAAATCATTCAATCAAAACTGACTCTAAGAACTAAGCTGTTCAGCCTTCTTTGGAGCAAGACTATGAAGCACCCAGGTGCAACGGATTTCATGCTAACTGAACAAGTAAGTCAACAGTCCCATCACCAAAACTAATTCAACAAATAGCCATACAGAATAAACATGCAAGAAAAAACATCCAGCTGTCTGCAGTACTGCCTCAGTTAGGCTACATATTTCCATAGTAAAATACCAACCATGCACACTTAGGCTACATCGACTTAACTCATGCCAGTGGATAGCAGTGAACTGCAGTGTCACACACAATAATAGTTAAATATTTGTGTAAAACCATGGTATACAGAGGTCTATATTTCAGAGTTTCTGAATTATTATCCAAATATATGATTACTAGAATTATTTTAATGCTACCTTCACCTCTGAAAACATAGTTCAACAAACTCTGAAATGATACGACCAATTAAAGCAAGAGGAACACAGCAACATCTGCAAGAAAGGAGAACTGCCAGATAGCATTGCCTCAAATAGAAATGTCCGGCCCTTTCTCCTCGGTTGAAAGAATGTATAAACACAAATCCACAGTTTGTCCTGCGCCAGCCTTTTGTCTCTTCAAGCCCATGCACCATAAACAGACAGAAAGAAGAGACACACTATACAGACTCTCTGTTGCTGGCCCACCATGCAGCTGACACATGACTCGCTACAGCCCAACACCACTACACCACCAGTACAACAGAGTACATGCAAAGTGACGACTGAAAACAAAGACAAACTGCTCGCTGATTAATACAAGTGGCTGATATCATGCAAAACTTGGGAAGAAAAACAGAGAATCAGGTTAAAGCAATGCCAGGGACACAGGTTGTTGACTGGACAACAAGGGGTGAGACTGATGCAGGGTAAATTGGCTCCATCAGTATCCATTCAGCTTGCTGATTGACTGAAGGTGAAGGTGGCGGAGGGAGTATGTTGTACCAGTGGATGCAGGTGGCTGTCTTTCATTCTCAACCACACTGCAGCAGAACTGAGAGTACAGAACTAAAAAAAGGGTCCAGCCAGCCTCATCCATCATGCAGGAGCTGACTTGCACACACCCACACACACAGACACACAGACACACACACACACAAGGAAATCACCACAGTAAGCCCATGCAGAAATCCTGGCTTACAGTGGCATGGGTCAAGAGATCCAATATGGACGACTGGCTGATTGAAACCCCAATTAAAACAAAGAAGAGAAACTGCTTTCGAAAACTCAGCACATGCTTCAGTTAAAAAACAAACAATATCGAATGAAATCAAAATAAACAACCTGAACGCACATAGACTTTACATACATCACATCTCAAGTGCACAGATCTTCGGGAAGAATCTAGACTTCCATAAAGTGAACATGCGTCAGTGTTGCTGTGATTCCCAGCATGCTGCTGTTGCACCAGGAGCCATAAGCTTGTCACAACCACTTAGCTGCAGCACCAGGAGAGGGGAACACAGAAGGATTTCTACTCTAGGGAAGAAAATAAGAGCATCTGACAGCAATCTGCCATGCATCATCCTTTCACTGCGTTCCTCTCGTGCCCTCCGGTGCCAACTACAAAACATCATTCCAATTGTTGCGGGAAAAGTTGTAACATCAGTGTGGCTACAAGTTGCGCATCAGTGGAAAAAAAAAAGGTGAAGAGGCAACAGCTTAATGTGGAAAAAAAAATGCTGCAGAGGATAAGTACCCAGCATGCCTTATGTAGTGTTCTTGCACCCCCAATCATTCCCACCACAAAAAGAAAAACAACAAAAAAGGAGGAAATAAGTCTTTTTAAATTTAAAAATGAAAAACACATCGCAGAGGACCAGGGAGTGGGATACCAGTGGGCTGCATCAGAGCATATCACTAAAGGGAGGATGGGAGCTAGCTAGCAGTCAGTGATCAAGCAGAATTATGATGGGAGTACAGACAGAGAGTGTACAGAAGAGAAGACAGAGGAAAATTACCTCAATCTTACGACCTTCCACCAATGTGCCGTGGAGCTTTTCCCTGGCTTTCTCTGCATCTGCGCTGGTCTCAAATGTCACAAAGCCAAAACCCTGTAGTACATGGCAGAGGTTAAAGAGGTTGGTGAAGAGTGAGGGGCACATCATAAGGGATTGAGTAGAGGGAGAGAGGAGAATCCTTAGACCGCCACATGCACTCTGACATTGTTTAACAGATAATTGGAGTTTCATAAGTGTGATTCAATGACCACATGGCGTGCTGATGCCACATCACAAAGTGTCCCATTTACACAGAATATATAACATGCAAAGTGGGAATTACTGTCAACAGTGAGGAAAAACTGCAGTCAGTGTAGTGTCAGAGAATCAAACGTCTTCTGTGCACTTACCTTTGAACCCCTCTCATTGAAAATAATCTCTACATCCAGAATCTTTCCAAATTGCTGCAAATAAATTTGAGGAAAGACATTAGTAAACACTTTAGAGCAAAAACAGCAGTAAATTACATTTTTGAGTTGTCTCAGGATCCTTAGCTTGGTTAAGATCTCAGTCTGTTACAGCAAAGTCAGAAGCTTCTGGCATAATGTGAGTTACAACTGCTTTGCACTAGGTGTCACTATTATACAAAAGACAACATCCCACATTTCAATGTGCTTCTTTCTGTCCCTTTGCCTTGAACTCTGCTCTGTCCTGTATTTTTTCCTCTCACTTCGTCACTCATGCTTACACACTGACACACACAGCAGACAATTGCCCCCCCTCAAGCACTAAGAGAAGACTCATGAGTGTCTTTCCTTTGTGTTAGTTTGACTCTTTTGTCGGTCACTAAACCCCACCCCTTGTGAGCTGGCCCCGCTGTGGAGCACCCAGGGTGTCTAGACTGATTTATTGATCCCGTTAAAAATGAGGCCCACAACATTCCCAACCTCTTACCCCAAACATCTGCCTGAGGTCAGGGTCCCGGAAGCGGAAGGGGATGTTTGAGACGTGGAGGCGTTTGGGGGTCCCTTTGGCCTCTGTGGGGTCTCCCACTGAGCCTCCTGCTCCTGTGCCTCCTGTACCGCACTGTACACCCGCGTCACCCTGGGACGTCTCCTCTGTCTTTCCCTGTGGGAGGGAGAGAAAGAGAAAAGAGGAAGGGGTGAGAAAGGTGAGAGAGAGAGGGATGCAAAGGTAATGAAAGGGCTAATGATAACTTTTTTAGCAAGTTAAAGCTCTGCTCTACCCCTCCTCTTTTGAATGTTGGACACATCACAGCCTTTATGAGTACGCTCTGTGTATAGTATTGATATCATCATGAAATTCTAATCATAGAATCATCTGCATCTTCATGTTGAGGTTTAGCTTGTTAGCATGCTAGCATTTACTGTTTAACACTAAACACAAAGTCCAGTTGAAGCTCGTGGGATGTCTTCAGTCAAACAGTTAGGGGTGGACAGATTGAGCTGCTTAGTATCAATACTTCAGATACAAAGTCTTGATTTGAGCATCGATTCTAGCATCAGTAGGACTGATACAAAAAAAACCTGATCCATCACATGTTTGATAACATACTAGGCACATGAATATTATTATATTTGCATCTCTGCTGCGGTTGTGTGTATGCACACAGTGATAATTCACATAACAAACATTTCTTTATTTACCATTCAAAACTTTTATCTATTTAAACATGCATGTTATTAACAGATAATAGTAAAAATAAATGTCTCATGTTTGGAAAATTATTTGGTGCTAACATATTCAGAAGTAAAACAGTAATTAATTATAACCTATTTTGCCGCCTTACATGATAGCAAAATAAAAACGTATAAAAAAGTATCACAGGTACTGATACTGGTGATCCTGGTATGACTTGCCATCGGATCAAAATCAAATTTTGTACTTCTACTAACAGCATTGGACAAACATTTGACATGATGACAGCACTACATGGAGATTGAGGGCATCACCAAGTTTATGGAAATCATCCTGAAAGGGGCATGACTGACTGTATCAAATTTCATGGCAGTCCATTCAAATGTATTTGAGATATTTTACTAAAAAACAAAAATGTCCATGTGCTGCTGGCACCAGAGGAAAATCAGGGAATCTCTAAAGTTATCCTCTGGGACCTCAAATGACTATAAAAATGGCATGGAAACCCATCCAGCATTTGGCAAGATATTTCAGTCCAGACCAAAATGGTGGAGCGATTTTTCTAAATTTTATTGAATAAAATCAAGAATAATCAAGACAAGAGAAAAAAGAAGGGGGTAATATTCATCTGACAGATAACTAAACTACTAATTGAGGCTTAATAAACATACAGTGCTTACGTTGTTGGTAGAGGTGGTAGTGGTGGTGGCTCCGTTAGCACCAGCCCCTACCTCTGCTGTACCTTGGCCCCCAGCACCAAATATGGCCCCAGGGCCAAACTCTGTCCCTGGTAGTCCATTTTGAGGAGGGGGAGGAGGGGGGAAGGCTGAAAAGGGTGGGGCCACCAATCCCTCCTGTCCTCCTGTCGAATCCTGAGAGCCCTGCAGCAGTGAGGATGGGGGGAGAGGAGAGAAAAGGAGAGAAGAGAAGTTACCATTTGTAGACAGTAAGCCTTTAACAGAGGCTGTAGTATCCTGATGAAGGTAGAATTAGGGGGTTAAAATCATGCACATTACATTTCACTCTCTCTCTCTCCTTCACTATTCAGTTACTCCCCCTTTCCCTCCCTGCAATCGCCCCCCCCTCCCCTCTACCTCCATATCTCTGACAGGCATGTGTTTTCAGTCAGCCGACCATGAAATATTTACTGCAAACACATCTATTATTAAGAGTCAGAAAATTCGATACACGGTTTGAGATACAAACATGCTTATGGGATGGATGGACACGCGGCAAGATAAATGATAACTGTGACATGTTTACAGCTATGTTGTGCTGCATTGTGTGAATACTTGTTCACGTATTTTTGGATTTCTTTTAGCAGCTATCTATAATTCAGATTAACTGGGCATCCACAGGGACTTTGTTGCCTCGGGTTCTTTTTTTTTTATTCTGCCCTATTACATCTCTATCAGCAGGAGGATCATCTGCAGATGCTTTATAGCTGTGCTGCTGCTCCAACACCTTATCTTGTATGTGTATATAGGTGTGTGTGTGTGTGTGTGTGTGTGCGTGGTGCGTGCGTGCGTGCGTGCGTGCGGCGTGCGTGCGTGTGCGTGTGTGTGTGTGTGTGTGTGTAGTGACTCTGCAATATTGCTTGCTTCAATCATTCCACACATTCAAGGACATCTTGACCACAAAGTTTCACAAAGTCCTTTTAAAGCAAAGACGGACAGTCAAAGTGAAAGGGAGACACTGTGGATGGACAGGGAGCTACAGAATGAGCTGAAAAAGAAAGAGGGCTTTGGGGGTCAGGGCTACTTCTTCCACACCAGGCCAGGCAGCACGACACACAGCATCCAACACCATTAACCACTGGTCTGGCCTCTGCCGTGGGCTGGATCTGGGCTGGGTGACGCCAAGAGACACTCGGTCTCCAGGCAGCCTTTTTAATTAGACAGAGTAACTAAGATGCCACAAAGCAAACGAGCTCCCTCCCTCTCTCTTCCTCTAATCCTATAGCCCGACTGCTCACTGTTCTTCTGCAGTGTCAACCGCATCGGCTGTAAAACAGCCAGCTGAGGCTAAAAGGCCCATCTGCAAGACAGACAGCTTCTGGGGTCTGGGCCCAACAGATACACAAGGCATCAGAGGAGGCAGCGTGATCCAAAAACAGGATGGAAAAATCTGGGAAACTCATTCGCTGCCACCTCACTGTGGTAAGGCTGAATGTATGTTAGGAAAGAATGTGTGAAAGCTGATTGTGTTTTGCATCTGCTTCGGTTTCTGTCACCTCGTGATAGAAAATGAACCATCAAAAACCTGTTGAAAAACAGATGAGACGCCATTAAAATTCATCGGTTAGGCCTTAACCTACCGGGGTAAGGATCTATCAAAGCACAAGTGTACTTGTTAGGGCATGTGTGCTCATAAACATGCAGTAGCCTGTATTCAACCACTAAAGGGTGTGTCCTATAGGCATATCCCTGCCCAGGGCTGAGTCACACACATGCTGGGCTGAGGAGAAGAGGAGAGTGTAAGAAAGTGACAACACAAAAAGATGTTTAAAGCTTATGATTAGACAGACAATTTTAATATAAGAATGCACAATATTGGACTTTTGCCGATATGACAATATTAGGGGTGCAAGAAAATGTTGATACACTTGATTCATATGCCAGGATTCATAGCAGTGGTTCATTTTGTATTGTGTGTAAACTCCCCGTCTGCTAGATTGTGTGTTGTTATCTATCTTCACTGTTCTAATTGCATAAAAAAGTAGACTTTTAACTGTTTCACTTAGTTTTCATACATATAGGGGTGTGTTCTTTATATAAGGACAGTTTTCCAACTTAAAAAACAGAAATATATTGCTTTATATATTGCCTTGCTTACACAAGATATTAAATCATAACCATTGTATCTTTATATGCATAGTATTGCCAAATCCTTGCCAATATACAGCCCTAGCCGATACACAACTCTTTTCCATCTCATTTCGGTTGATTACCTATGCCGATACCAATGTACATATTTTTTTCCACCTAATGTAGAGAACATCAAGCCTTTCCTGTAGAGAATTAGCATATTATTCTACTTACTCTTATGCAGACTGGGCAACCTTAAAAAACTACTGCCATCATGTTTTTTTTTTGTTGCTGTTCATCACATATTTGTAATGATTGGGAGAGAGGGCTCTTAAAATGTGCAATTAAATTTCTAGTGTCAATGGGGTGCAATTTGGCTTCTCCTCACATGGTCGATGCTGAGCAAACACTACAAACAGCAACTTTGTTATCCCTTCAAAAAACCTCCACACCACAGACTTTTGCGTCACGTGCACATTTTTAAAGCATCATCATATAAGCAGAAATATTGGAGTTTCGAGCCAATGCTAATATTTCATTTTAAAGCCTTCATACCAATGAAGTGCTGATAATATCATGCATCCCATCCCATTTAAACCCAATCATGTTTTAACAGGAGTGCTCATCTACATTTTAAGTCTCACCAGCAGAGAGTCAAGGAGAGCTGCTCAGCGACTGAACTGACATATTTCATTATCAGGGATGCCATATCACTAACGCTGATCAACTAGTGTTTTTCAAAAGGCTGCTTCAGGGCACCGGGAAAGCAGCTTGTGGTTTATAAAAGCATCTGTCTATTCTATCCTAGCTGAGTAAAGCCTGAACCGACTGGACTAAATGTCATTAAATAATGCTCCCACATAATTAGTCATGTGAAAAAACAACATTTTAAGGTGTTAAAATATTCAGGCTCCTACTGCAGAAGTTTAAAGTTGTCATGATTTAGCTAAACATAGCATAGCATAAAGATAATGAATTGGACGAACTAACAAACAGAGAGACAAATGAAAGCTGTCAGTGGATTAAGATTAGGGGTGAGAACTGTACAACCTTAAGACTACAGGCATTCCTGACCCGCTGACTAAGAAGCAGTACTGCCCTACATGGCAGCATCATATAGTCAAAAGGAGAGGGGGAGAGGGGAAAAAAGAAATAATGGAAAAAGAAAAGGGGGGGCTTAACAGGAGGGGGAAGGGGATTGTGGGAAATAATGACAGACTCTACTAGCGTTAGGCCTATCTCTGGTCTTAACCCAAACTGATGATGCATTTAAACAAGCTAGGCTTTATATTAAAATGAAAAGTGATCTGAGTCGATCAGGGATCAACTCACATGTCTTTAATCAACAATCTGATATGACAAATAAATAAATAGGACCATCTGGAGTAGGACCTATTCATCTATACTGTTTCACCCTCACCTCATGCACGCACACACACCACACACACACACACACGCACGCACCACGCACGCACCACGCACGCACCCACCACGCACCACAGCACACACACACACACACACACCACACACACACACACACACACACACACACACACACACACACAAACACAATGCAGCTGTGTTACCTGAGACACCATATGTTTTTTCCATACACGGAGAGGATAAGGGGGAGGAGAGGCCTTTTCACAGCAAACCTTTCAACCATACGTCTGTGTCTGTCTGCTGACTTTAGCCTCTAACCACCCAAGTAAAGTAGACACCAGTCACAGAGACACAGACTGAAAAGCCAAGTGGTGATGCTACTGCAACTCATCAATCATGCAAATTCATAACACTTTGTCTACTGGAACTATCTAGTGTCTGTAAAGTTGCCTGGCCGAAGACAGAAATACTCTTTACAGCTTCTTCTCCCTCTGCAATCCGTCTCTGTTCTTCTCCTGTGGTTGGAGAAGTAAGTATGCCTGCATTCACCGCCCCCCTCCTTTTTCCCTCTTCATCCTTGCCTGCCACGCTTGATGAAAGCCAGAGGGAGAATTTTTTTTCCCTTTTAAAACCACCGGCACCCGCCCCTAAACTCACTCAAAGCTTCTACTGCAATGTGATGTCCATCAAAACATAGGCCACAGCCCATCTCCTTATATGGTCGACTCTGTGCAGGGGCTCCTGTCTCTCCTTCCTGACTGCTGGCTAATTAGATTACATAAAGGTTGTCCCTTAAAAGATACATCAACAGTTCACGGGCTTGGACCCAGAAGACACATGGATTTAAGATATTTAAATGTAAAAATAATTTTAATTATAAATATTGAACATCATCACTTGCAATGTTGTCATCATATGGCTGGCTTTCCCAGACAGCTGCCAATGAAAGAGCAAAAGGGCAGGAAGATGGGGAAGACACACAGCAATTGTCCCATGTCAGATTCTTTGGTGGCTTTGTGTCCCAAGTCATAACTGTATATAAAGACCAAGGCTGTTATTATTAGAGCTGCAGTGGTTAGTCTATTAAAAGGTCCATTGTGTAAGACTTACATGGGATTAGTGGCAGATATGGCAGATATGGAACATGTAAGTATGTTGTCATTAGTGTATAATCACCTGAAAATAAGTTGTTGAATTGTTTTTTTTTTTGTTTTTTTTTGTTTTATTTGGAATGATCGATTTATATCTAGCGAAGGAGTCCTCTTCCATGGAAGCCGCCACACTGCACTGCCATGTTTCTCCTGTTGACCAGAACGGACCCACCACAGGACCTCCTACACGCTTGGAAGGAGAGGGTGAGAGGACGTGTTTGCAATTTTAAAGCTCACTGCTAGATGTCACTAAATCCTACACATTTGTCTTTTAACTGTGTGACAAAAATATAATAGCCAACTATTTTGATAATGAAGTTGATTGTTTTCGTCATTTTAAGCAAAACTGCCAAACATTTGCTGCTTCCAGCTTTTCAAGTGTGAAGACTTTTTGTTGCCATAAACCAGGGCTTTCCAAAGTGGGGTGCATCAGCTGCCTCTAGGGAGTGCATGAAGTAAAAAATGCAATAGTAGTGCAATGGTGTAATTCTGGCATTATTATTATTATTATTATTACTAGATTACTGGACCTACAGACGCATCTCTCTCTGTCTTCAGTCAGTGAGAGAGTCTACTGTAACTCTTTCTGAGCCTCTGCATGTGTCATTCTCTTTGTTTTTTACATGGCAGATTGTGTGCAACTTTACTGCAATTTGATTCAAATTGAGAAATCATAACTGTCATTTTCACTATTTTCTGCCATTTTGACATAATTGAGAAAATCAGATCGAATATGAAAATAATCATTAGTTCTAGCTGAAGGAGGCAAAAAATGATTAAAAGTAGGGCTGAGCAATACGATAAAAAAAATTATATTGTAATTATTTTGACAGATGTTTCCATTGTGATATGATGACAGCTGAGAACCTGTAGTGCAGGTAAATACTCCTGACTGCGTGCAGACAACCCTCAGATAAAACGTGATTAACTGTCTACAATCTCTGAATCATGAAAAAGGCAAACTCAGTCCAGACACACTTAAACTCCCTCTAGTCCTCAGCCTGATGTCATCCAGAGGCATGATGCTTCATGTGTCAGGAGTATGACTACGTCTATATCACTAATGCGCTCACTGTCTTCCAAATCCCATTTACTCTATGACTTGATTTTTGTGTCCCTATTGCTCATATCCAATCAGTAATTGACATTTACACTTAACATTTCCCTGACCTTTAATCCAGACAGAATTGGAGTATGCAACAGCAGAATTAGCTTTTCACCCTATACCACCAAGAATCCATAAAACCAAATACACTACAAAGACCAATGGAAAAATGTAAATAAAGCCAGTGCACAATTTGAATGTTTTAACATGCTTGCTGCACTGCCAGTTCCAACTGTTTTATTCCATCCACAGGAGAAATTGTTAAGGACAATCTCGCATTCTGAGTAGATGCAGCAAGATGGGGAATGTGTACACTGCCATCATGACTTTTGCAGAAGTTTAAATTCAAAAACCCAACAGCACCAACTTACTGCTGCAGTGTGAGCAAGGGTACGGTGTGTGCAGAGGTACCACATTACAGTGCTGCTTGTCATGCAGGAGTAGGTAACCTAGGAGACACTGCATACATTTAGGGCTCTACTGCACCACATCTGTGCATCGCATCGCTCTCAATGTGCCTGTGCGTGTGCCTATGTGCACTTTGGTGTCTGAGGTAACATGCAACATGTTTTCACACCTCGACCCACCGTATACAGCCTCCAGCAGCAGCAGTTAGAGCAGCATTAGTGTTGGACAATATCATCACGGCTCTATGGACAGAGGGGGAACCCTGAGGTGGAGTAGTGTCACACACTGCATTAGACCACTCATTCTGTGGACTCTGTGCTTTGCTTTAGTGCTTAAAGGGATAGTTCAGATTATTTGAAGTGGGGCTGTATGAGGTACTTATTGATAGTCGGCGTATAACCTAGAGTAGATGGTGGTCAACACACCCCAAGTTTGGAGAGGCCGAGAGGAGTACCAGCACACAGCTTCACAATGAACTGCTGTGAACAGGGTAAGAATCAAAATGTATTATAGCCACATGTAAAAGGTCCACCTAAAAAAAAAATCCAAGTCCAATTATAAGAACCCCATATTTTGAAATTTTTCTAGGGGTGTCCCCTAATAGTCAACTAAACTGTCAGTCAGAGCCAGCAGTCTTAGTCGACCATGTTTTCATTTGTTAGTCACAGAAAAAAAACAGTAACCTCATATTCAATTTGCTAGCTGCACCCTGCTGTTATGCCTGAGGGACTGTTGCACCACTGACCTTTTGGTCCGGTGCACTGCTGCTAACGGTGCTGTAGCTGCCATTAGCAAGTTAGGGAATACAGCTTTAGTCGGGGGCAGTCCTAATATTTTCACAACCTTGCTTGGTCATCAGAGAGCCTTTTCTAATGGGAAGCTGCCATTATATAACCGCATATCACTCTCTCAAAAGCAGCCAGACTGCTTTGGCAAAAATGTCAATCTACCTTGCAGGACATGTGAGTTGCTGGTCTACTGCTGCCTTGATTGGTTAGTTTTTTTGTGTAATTGTGTGACTCTGGTGAATCTGACCTGACCTTTTAAAACCTAGGGGAAACACTAAACCCCACTCTGAAAAATCTGAACAATTCCTTTAATTTGTCGTAAAAGGTGAGAATTTTTCCGTTTGTTTTTTGTGGAATGGTAAGTCAGTATTATGTGCAATTTTTTAAATGTGAGTGTTGCTACACACAAAGAAATACCCATAATCCTGTAGGAAAGGAATAAAACTAAATGCCCTGCTGGTTAAACTGACTGTTGTTTTAAGCTGAGTGTTGTTTTGCCATACCCTGACACTAATAGCAAAACACACAGGTACCTGTCAGTCTGTTGTGAGAATGCAGCAAAATAATTCTGTCCATGTCTCATATGTGTGCAGCTACACTCCCACATACAGATGTAAACACAGAGCCTTGAGGGGAACAGAATTGGGTGTGGATCCCTTGCAAATTCCTTGAAGGCCTGTTGTCGTACGCTGGCTAACCAAGCAGGCTTGTGAAGATAATATGGGAGGTGGAACAGTTTAGGCAGCTTAAATACTCAGATGCCACTCAATGCCTTGAAAGCAACTCAGTGAAACAGCGCCTTGGCTTGACACCCTTCCTCATGGGCTCAGCACTGAGCTGAGGGGTTAGAGGGATGATGCAACACCTCTGGACATCTACAAATACACACAGACGTGGGGCACTCAGTGTGCACACATGTTTCCAGACAAGTTAAGCTGACATATTTTTGGTTGAACTGTGACAAAATAGGAATAAAAATAGGCAGGCTCAATGATTGTATGCCATCCTGCTGCAGCGATGGCGCCGACTAGACAGTTTTCAGAATTGACACATCAGCAGGCTCACTATGGAGCCATGTTCATTTGTCACTCTGAATAATATCAAGATAGACATTTAAGTAGGTCTGAGTGATGTCACCAAAAATAAACTCTCAATCTCGAAGCTTACGGATATAATATTTATATAATGATATTTTTTCCAGAAAAATGCAGCAGGACTAAAGTATGATTGAAACATATTTTTAGGCCAACATGTGCAAAATAATTATGCAGGAATATTATCTTGTAGAGGACCTCCACCACTTACTAGGCTGTCATCATTACGGATAATTAAAAAATACAGGCTCAGACACCAGGATGTCTGAGCACAGATATCCACTTTAATAATCAGTTTCAACACAGACAGAGCAGAAAATTCTGCTCACTAATTCACCTGCTCCTGTACTTTGTGTTTGTTGACGTCAGCCTGATATCTGCAGACATCTGCTAGCTAGCATTAGCTACCTGACATGTAGGAACAGACAGAGAGAATAAAATCTGCACACCAATCAGTCGACTCTCACAGCTTCACCTCTGGTTACCAGAGCAGATTCCTCATCAACAAAAAGAAACAGACAGTGGATCAGTGTGAGGAGTGTTTTTTTCAGTTTATCCCTTATATAGATGCACTACAAGCTAGCCAGAACTAGCTAGCCACCTGGAGTCGGGAGACACCTGAAAAAGGAGTTAAACTGTGGACACCTGCTGTAGTTTATGGGACTGTCGTGACGCAAGACAGTTAATGTAGCCAGCTATCCACTACGTTACATTTCGACTAAAAATTGAGATGTAAGACTTCAGTTTTCATGGTGTAGACATTATACACATCTAACAAAAACTAAAATTTGAACTACTTGAATCAGCCCAAAAATTAGGGCTGGGTACTATGGCTTTTAAATATCATCTCAATAATTTTAAGCTATGCCTTGGTATACACTATATCTCAAATATAAGATATTCAAAGTCTAAGATGATATGTAGCCTCATATCACTATGTCTAAATAATATCAATATATTGCGCCAGCCCAACCCTAAAAACAAGGTATGGTAAGGGTGCAGACATTGTCCAGCGACTCTGACATAATTAGGTCTAATCTGACTGTGAAATCATGACAGCACAACTTTAATGGTGCCATCCAGCGAGAGGTGAACTTACACTAAAGACCTAACAGTATCCACAGTGTATACTGCAGTATAGAGATGTGTCACCCAAAATAGAGAGCAGTGCCATAAATTTTACAGAGGACAGTGTGACTGCTGGTGTGTCACCTTTAAAGTGCATTCCCACATGGAACTAGCCCCCCACCTCCACCACTACCGCTGCTCTTACACTCTTCTGGTTACTACCGCCATCCTCCATTTGGCGTCATTCTCTTTGAAGAAGAATAATGTGTTTAGCTTACAGCTGCACTAGCCTGCGGGGGGAGAAACAGGGGTGGGGGAAAGAGACAACAACAACCTGTACCTTCACTTTACTATGTACAAGCAGAGGTTGTTGCAGCTTTTCAGACCTTGACCAAATAAAGGAAAATATTCTACCAAGTTACACCGCTGTCTCTCCTTTGAATCTTAACTGTAAACACTGCAGTGACTACTATTATTTAAACTGTACACATCTCTTTAAAAGGACAGTTCACTCCAAAATCAAAAATACATTTTTTCTCTGGCCTGTAGTGCCATTTGTCTATCTACATTGTTTTGGTGAGATGCAGAATTTTGGAAAATCAGCTGTAGAGACATCTGGGACTAAATGGCCCTCAGCTTGTGCTGTTCACCTAAGATAAAAAAAAAAAAAAACAACAAAATTTGAAAAACTCAACAGCAATGTCTCTTTCCAGAAATCATGACCTGGTTACTCAAGATAATGCACAGACCTTGTTGTGAGCACTTTTATGTAGAAACTGCTTTCTTTCTAGTAGAAAGAAAAAGCAGTTTCAGTTGATTCTATTATAGGAAGAAAGTAGTTCTGGTAGATTCTACTGTAGTTCCCACATGAAACTGCTCACACCAAGGTCTGTGGATTATCTTGAGTGATCAAGTCCTGATTTCTGGAAAGAGACATTGCTGACATCTAGTTTCATTATATTTGAGAGACGACATCTCTACAGCCAATATCTGAAAAACTCTGCAACTCACACCAAAACAATCTAGATGGATAAACAGCACTACAGGCCAAGGGGGAAATATGGATTTTGTGATAATAGGTCAAATGCAGAGAGTAGGTACGAGTCCCTGTGTTACCAAAAGACAGGGGTGTTCCTGTGTATTCATTAATAGTAACTGTCGGTCTGAGTGGGGGGGGGGGGCTAATAAAGTACTGTAGCAACAACTGGTGTGTGTGTGTGTGTGTGTGTGTGTGTGTGTGTGTGTGTGTGTGTGTGTAGAGAAACAACTGTGCCTTGGCACCTGTCTCCCTCAATCGAGGGACAGTTGAAGTTTAAACTGCATGGACAGCTTGGATGACAACGTTGAATCGCTTGACAGAATCTCAGCCACCACCCTCTGTGCACATGACGTGACATGACACACACACACACACACGCACACGCGCACACACACACGAGATATAACATGACACTGTGTGCACTCAGCATGCTACACCAAATGTACAATGTACATGCGTGTCGACACAAGCGGCCAAGCAGTGGTTGCAACCTCATGTCTGCACGTACCTCCCTGCCACCTCCCCCAATTCCTGACACCCCCCTGAAGGCCCAAAGGAACCCAAGACCAGAGAGCGAGACATGCTAGAACAGAGCCAGAGAACAGCTCTCATCCTCAGGCTGTCTCTCAGCTAAAGTAGCACAGACACGCCCACCATATGCTAAGAGGAGCCTAGCACACATTAACTGTAAAAACATTATATACTACTGTGACAAAAGTGCTGCCATTCAGCAGTCTTTGTGCAAGCATACAATGTGACCAGTGCCTTCCTGTGTATTGTCTCCACCCCAGCAACATGAGGACAAAATGTTGCGTAATTATGGTGTGGTAATAAGCCATTAGCATGATTTCTTCCAAAACAATTAAACATACTTGAGCGTAAAGAGTTAAAAAAGTGAAAGGGGCCAAGCTGCAGGGACAAGCCCTGCTGTTAGCTTGATGCCCTGCCAACTATCTGACAAAGGCCTCACCTGGGCCAAGACACAGCAAACCAAAACAGGCCATGCCATTAACAGAACAATTACTGTTTCATCAAGCCAAACCAAACTAATGAAAATAAATCATTATAATCATTATAATAAGAATCTCTCTTGTTTTTCTAGTTCAGATCTTGCAGCTCTCAACATGTGCACAAAGTTGTTTATACAATGAAGCTCTGCTTAAGCTGCGAACTTACCGGTAGCATTGCAGGGTAGTACAGCCCCATCATTGTCTGATCTAGAGGAACAACTGCTGCTGACCAGCTCTCCACTTTCCCGTTCCTTTTCCTCTCCCCTTCCTTCTGTGTCTCTATTTCTCCTCCTGTTCCTCCTCTCCTCTGTCTGCGCTCTAAGACCATGAGCCGACAATGGCTTCAGTCCACGTCTGTCTCACACATTCAAATTCTCCCTCGTTCACTCCCCTCTTCCTCCTCCTTCCCTTCGCCGGTGTCCCTTCTTCCACTTCTCCGGCACGCAAGCCTCGTCTGCCTGTCACTCTCTGCCTCTCTTTTCCTCGTCTCCCCGGCCCCGCTGCTCTGATCCCCCTCGGGCCTTTCTGTCTCTCTCCTCCTGACAGCCTGAGTCTCTTCTCGCCTCCTTTCTCTCCTTCTCTTTGCTCTGCGTCTGTCATTCACACACTCGCGTTACACGTCCTGCTGCTCCCCCTGCTTCCTCTTGTTCCCGCCCCTCTTTTAAAACTTTCCCTCCCTCTCAGCCTCAGTCCCTCCTATCCATCAAAGCATCCATCCTTCCATGTAGCCATCTAACCCTGTGTCTAGATGGAGGCAGAAGGCTCTTGTTGCTGTCTCCTCAAACCCCTCTGGAGAGAGAAAAGGAACAGGAAAGAAGAAGAAGATGCTGTCTTCTATCCACGCACTGGCTGCCTGAGAGTACAGAACACGAATGCGACCCCCACTGCATTGCAGCTTTTTTTTGATGATTTATTTATTGCGTGGCAGCCTGTCAGCTCCAAAAAGCAGCGGTGGGTAGGCCGGTCGGAAGACAGCTAGGTAGCTAGCTGCGTGGGTAGGCTCCCTAGATCACCATCTCTCTGCTGCAGCTGCCTTCATCACACAGATGGAAGTCTCACAAAACTGAGGGAGCGCCAGCCCCGATTCCAGTATCTAAACCTCAACCTGAACATGAATCTGTAGTACGCTGCATTGCGCCTTTTCCTTCTGGCTCGGGCTCAGTTCCCTCACTTCCCACTACTGTATTGTTAGGAGGCGCTTAATTTGCAGAGATGAGAGTGCAGTTCCTTGCACCGCATTTTCATATGGGAGGGACTGAACTCTGCGGAAAAAAAAGCCCTGATGCCAAGCTTTCAGACATCTGCTGAGTCTGGCTAGAACTGGGTTCGGAGGGATGGAGGGATGGAGGGATGGAGGGAGGGCAAAAAAAGTGACTGGAGGTGGTGGGGGAAAAGGGGGCAAAGGAAGGGAGCTCAGCTGGGATGGGGGTACAGGGACAGAGCAATGGGTGCAAGCGAGAGATAACAGGATAGAGAGATAAATGGATAAAGGGCCGGGGTGGGGAAAAAAGCGAGGGATGACAGGATTAGGGCTGTAAGTGAGGAGGATGAGAGGATGAATAGGGGATGATCTGAGGATTAAGCACACAGACTGAACACAGTGATAAACACACACATGCAGTCACACACAAACACATGCACATAATGTACACAAAGATGTGCTGTGATCATATTCATGCTGCTGTACCTTGGCTGGAACAAACACACACTCAAACAAAAAGGCTATATCCATCCCACGCTCATCAGCTAATTCAAACAAAGGCCTGCTCCTTCAAACAACAGCATCTACAGATAATCAATAGCCCAGGCTTAACTTTTCTATAGGAATAATCCAGAACATTTTCAAGAGAATTGCAATTACTCATGGGAAGGTTATAACCTGCAATTAGATTTAAATACAGTATAAGGTTGTC
The DNA here is from genome assembly GCA_034769285.1 of Lutjanus argentimaculatus. Taxonomy (NCBI): domain Eukaryota; kingdom Metazoa; phylum Chordata; class Actinopteri; order Lutjaniformes; family Lutjanidae; genus Lutjanus; species Lutjanus argentimaculatus. The sequence goes on along the minus strand of JAWZSL010000024.1, from coordinate 10,069,486 downwards.
AAAAGTAGCGATACTTCAGTACTTTTTCAATACCATGTGTTTCAAACAATACAATATCCATTAATTATAGTATCAAGGAAAGAAAAGATCTATGTGCTCGATCAAGACCTCAGTTCACTCTTCACTGACCTGCCAAAAATCTGTATTGCAACACAGCAAAAACAGACAGTGTTCAGTCATTTTCTGGACCAGGACTGAGTGCAGGTTGCTATTCTCAAAAAAAAAAAAAAAAAAAAAAAAAAAAAAAAAAAAGGCACTGTTTTGTGTGCCACAGAGTTTGTTTTTCTTTTTGCCGTGGTATCAAAAGAGGTATTGAGTATTGCTTTGTTTAAACCAGCATTGTATCAAACTCTAATACAGTATTGCTCTTGCTAAATCATAGAAAATGATTGTGTGTGTAGCCTCTGTCACTTGTTTGTATGCATGCACTTGTGTGCCTGGTTAACCCTGATCAGCTCTGTGACCTAAACAGCAGGTGACTGATCTATATGACCCCACAGGTCAGAATGGCCATGTGCGCATGCATGCATGCATGCACACACACACATACACACATACACACACACACACACACACACACAGAGATTTACCCCTCAGTGTGCAGCAGCAGGGACCCGCAAGAGTCTGTCACCATTTAACACACTCATATTGACACAAGCAGGCCTACAGGCAGTTCAAACATGCATACATAACATCAGACAGGAGCATTACCAAGACAAATGTACTGCAGCAATGAACAAGCCAATACGGCTAAGCTAGGCTTGGCTAGCTCCATTTGCATGATAACCAGCAGCTAGTGTGCTGGAGACTCCTCACACGTGTGCTCAAGGGCAGAATACATTACCAGGGACGAGTTTTAAATCATTTATAAAACAAACGCGGCAGTGCGCGTTGGCTCTTCTGAATTTAACAGATGACAAGGGGAGTTCAGATGTACGGCAGATCACAAGTGTTCTCTGCCCAGGTGTTTGTCTTACAAGCAGATGAGCCCAGGCAGGCAAGGGCCAAGGCTGGAATATAAGTCTGCTCTGACTGTGCAGCTGGCTATTGTATGAATCTGTGCCCTGCAGGCAAGCCATCTTAAATAACTCGCTTCCATTTCTGTTTCACCTCTGCTCCACATCTCTGTCTCAGCCTCTCATTCCTTTTTTTGCCTGCGATCTCTCTCTCACAATCTGTATTTCAGATTGGAAACAGAAATAACTGAATACTGGACACAAGGGATGGAACATCTACATAAAAATTAACTTCAAACCAGAAAGCCAAATTCTTACAGTGTCGTCCTCTTTAAATCTCTCTCACACACTCTCAGAGATATGTGTTCCCAAGAAAGGAGATACCAAGAGTAGAGCAGGATTGGACAGTCAGGCAGAGTAGAAGAGGAAAAAAAAGAGAATACATGAGAGCGGATGAGGCCTATGAGAATCTCCCATGTTGTGATGTGGGGAGGGAGGAAGGGAGGGAGGCTGGGGTCGAACAGGCTCACAGACCAACACTCCCCTCCTGTGGCACTGCCAGAGAGCTGCACATCCCAAACACGAGGTGGAGACGCACACACGCACACACGCACACACGCACACACGCTGACACAGACAAAGGTGCACACATGCAAACTTCTCAGATGCAGAGGCCTTTCTCTGAAATGGGGTTTGCATGTGCATACACACACACACACACACACACACACTCTCTCTCTCTCTCTCTCTCTCTCTCTCCACACACACACACACACACACACACAAGTACTAAACTGGATTGAGCCGCTCAATGTGCTCTGCTGCTTGGAGGTAGATAAGAAAATAGTCAGCTACCCTGCCGCTACGCTGCACACATAAGGCACTCATTACTGAGAGCAATATGCATGGAGAGACACTTAGAATGAGAAAGAGGCAGAGAGACCGAAAGAGGCATAAAAAGAGAGAAAGTGTGAGAGGATAGGAACAGTATTGTGAAAAAGCTCAGTTTAAAGAAGGTAATGGCATAATTTCTCTCCACGTTCTGAGGGTCAAGCTTTTGAAAGAGAAACTCAATCACTACCAGTTCCCCTTCTGTCAATTCTTCTAACAGCCATCATTTATACGCTACTGTAGGCTGCAGCAGAAGAAAAATGAAAGAAGTCCCGCAGAACTTCAAAATTCTCTCGATAATGATGCCGTAGTGCAATCCAGCCTATACCGCTATATAGAGCTGCAGTGATTATTTCATTGACTGATTAGTCAATCAAAAGCACATTAGTTGCCAACTATTTTGATAATGGATTAATCGTTTCAGCCATTTTTCAATCGAAAGTGTCAAACAATTTCTGGGTTCGGCTTCTTAAATGTAAGGATTTGCTGTTTCTCTCGGACATTTATGATGGTAAATGACGAGTCTATGGGTTTCGACTAGGCTGCGACTAATGATATTTTTCATTATCGATTAATTTGTTGATTATTTTCTTGATTAATTGAGTTGTTTGGCCTATAAAATATCAGAAAAAAGTGAAAACTGTTGATAAGTATTTTCAAGTCCACAAATGTCTTGTTTTGTTTACAACCCAAAGATATTCAGTTTGCTGTCAGAAAGGAGTAAAGAAAGTATAAACATCTGAGAAGCCAGACATTTTTTATTAAAAAGTGACTGAATGAATAATAGATTATCAAAATAGTTGGTGTTTAATTTAATAATCGATTTATCATTTAATTGTTGCAGCTCTATTTTAAACTGTTGGTTGGACAAAAGCAGCTATTTGAAGATGTCACTTTGGGCTCTGGAAAATTGTGATGAGCATTTTCACAATTTTTCTGCAGGTTTCAACAACTTAAATTTAAGACTTTTAAGACCACTGTGAACACAATTTGAGACCTATTTCATGTCCACATACTGTATGTTATTAAGTATGTTGAATAATCTCATATTAATTAAGTAATGTTAATTAATCTCTTGATAAAATCTGCCAACCCATCGCATATTGTAAGACTTCTTTACCTTTCCACACTTGAAGGTGGAGCATGTAGCTGGGTGGATGTGCTCCGATAAATATTGTCCTGGCTACATAGTTTGCTTTAGTGGTTATTGGTCCCATGTTGGTTCCATTTTGTAGTCATTACAGCACGATCAGCACAAAGTTTTTCCCAAAAACATTTAAGAGTGAGACTGAAGTGAATTCAACTTTATAAACATACTATTACCTCAATTCATGATCCACTCAATTTTGTCTGTCAAAATCATATTTAAGACCTTCTAAGGCCTACAATTCAGATTATTGGATTATAGACTTTTTAAGGACCCGCAGAAACCTGCCTTAGGATGCACAAAAACACTAGGTTCCCCATGGCCAAAAATAATTCCTAAAATAGTGATAAATTATATTGTATGCAAAAAAGTCACATTTTTGTTCAAAATTTGAGAGGAACCAGACTATCAAGAGTGCAACCATCCTGTAAGTAGTGCCATACAGTTTAATTCTTGTTTTGACTTTACACAACAGTATCTTCATTACATCCAATTAAAGAAAAAAATGGATAAGAAGCATTTGAACTAAAACTAGCATAATCTCAAGTGAGTCAAGGATTCTGTATTACATTATTTTTTCATTTATTGTTCCAGAGGTTTGCAAGCAATCACTAATCTCTTACCTGACTGTGAGGTGGGTATCCATGGAAACCAGGGTTTAAAGGCTCATTGTTCTGCAAGAGACAACAGGAGGGAAGAGAGCGGTGTAAGTGGCTGGGCTTTTGAAAAATTGAGTGGATGCGGCATGACAGTCCGAAACTTTTACATTGCGGGTGAAATGCACTCTCAGAAACAAACCTCCATTTAACTTGTTTTCAAACTAACCAGCGAAAAAATACAGCGAGAGGTTGTTATGACTGGAATATTTTCAATTTATTGTATTATTGTCACAACTTGTTTACATAATCTAAATGCACAACTCACTGCTACTCAAAAGATTTATTAAACCCTAGATGACATCCTAACATGATGATGATGATGCTCAGAAAGAGAACAAAGATCAAACAAGGACAGAAGACACTCCCCTGAAGGGAAAAGACTGACAAATTAATTAAGTTAACAGTTAACAGTCCGTGTGGATGCCGTGACTGGTGAACCATCACTGCAGAGTTTTCATATCCAGCCAATCAAAATCCACTAGCAGAGGGTGAGCCCCCCATCTCTCATTGACCATGCCCCAGAAACCAGTGTTGTGATTAATTGCTCTGTAATTACTTTTAATTAGATTATTTCTGACTCTCTTCCTCTCTTTTCTCTCTAACTATTATTTTCTCCTCCACTGTCATTTTGCCCCAGCAAGAGCAGCTATTGTTTGCTGCAGCGCTAGGTGAGAGGGGGGAGAAAAGAGCGAAAAAAGACAAAGGGGGGGAGGCAGGAGGAGGACTGGAACAATGGGGAAAGTTAACCAAACGCTGATATTTTGACAGCAGTGAGAGAGATGACACCGGCACAGTCTAGCCTGCTGGCGTGCCTCGCAGAGAAAACATGACCGCCTAGTGAGTCTCATGTGGAGGCATGAGTCTCACTAGGCGAGAAGGGGAGGGGGAAGACTGAGGGGGTAAGAGAAAGAAAGAAAGATATGTGTGTGTGTGTGTGTGTGTATATGTAAGTGTTGGGGGATGGGGTGGTAGAAGAGCTGCTGATGTTTTCATTACATTTAATCTGCGGGGCCGAGGAGCAGACAAAATGTTTCAAATCCATGTATTGCCCCTTGGCCTGAATGCACCCATCCATTCAGCAAACAGCTTGAGTGTGGGCTGTGTAATGCCACAGCGATGAGGAGGGCAGATCTGGCTTCCGAAGAGAGTCAACAGAGAGTTAACCTCCTGGCCCCCGACCTCGAGCTGCCTCCTGAGGGATTGACTTCCTGATAGTGTTCATCCAGCCAATCAAGGGCAAGTGTCTGAGACAGAGGGACACTTTGACAGCAGACTGACATGGACCGTTTGTCCAAACATACAGGCAAACAGCTATTAGAGCAGATCCTGAAAAACCAGCTTATTCAGTGGGGCTCGAGATTAACTTTTTTCCTCGTTTCAGCTGTCCCAGATTAAACGACCATTGTCCCAAACTGAAGCTCTTTTGCTTTCATTCTACATAATAAATAGAGTTTGATAACTTCTTTTCAATACCTCAGATCTTTTCATTGACTCACTCTGGTCCACCATGGAAGTTCAGCTAGTTGTTCCCTGCACTTCTACCTGAATAATAAAAATTGAAAACACCCCAGATGTTTGGCCACAATCATTTTTCATTATTCTTTTAGTCAATGTAGTTTATTGTTTCTAGCTGTTGGTAAACATTAACACCTAACAATTTAAATTATATATATTCCATGGCGCATTTGTAAGGATAAGTTTCTCTACTGTCTCAGAATCGTCCCTGTATTGACTGTATCTTTGTGTCCCATGGATCATTTTTATCGTCCCTCGGACAACGGGACATCTTTAATTTCTGATATTCAGTGCAGCTCTTTGCGAGACTAGGACCTGGAGAGATGCTGGCTAAAACCAAAAACAGATGTGGTAGTGATGTATGGGTGAATGAAGAAGGGGAAGAAGTGTCTAGACGGAGCTGGACAGAGAGAAGCCAAAGAGGAATGAGAGTATGTGGTTAAAACATGTCCCACATGTAAAGAATAGGTAAGAATGAGAATGAAACATTTTTTCTTTGATGCCGTGGGCAGTAACCTCTGACTATGTGAATGTGTGTGCGTGTGTTTGTGTCCAGACTCGGGGCCCGTCCTCCCTTTTCCCTGTCTGAAACAGCCCTTTCTTTGTCTCCACTCTCCACTTCCTGTTTCATCTGGAACCAATTTCCCCCTCGTGCCTCGTCCCCAGGGGGAACGCTCTCCTTGGTGCGCCGCATTTACAGGGAATGGACTTATATTCAGCCAAATACTGACTGTGTAAGAGGCTGCTGGTGTTCACCATGGCGCATATAGAAATGCAGTATAAGGGGGCTGTTCAGAGCAGAATCTCAAGTCTACAAAGCCTTGGGCAATGTCAACCAGAATGAGAAACCTGCATTTACTATTTTAAATGAAAAAAGATGCATGTTGGGAGTTACCAACACTGCAATGCATTTCAAATAGGACTGAGATAATATTCTGGAGTTTAACATTGTATTCATGTTTGTGCAATGTTTGTTCAGTGATGGTGGGCCACCAAAGTGTTGAGGAAATGTGATAATTTCACATTATTACTCCAAAACACATACAATTAAAGGTGATTAAATGTTTAGAATTAGTGTTTTTATCACATCAGCAGTCACGTACAGATGAAGGCGCTGCAATAAGCTACAAAAACTGGGAGGAAAACTGGAACACTAGTGAAATCTAAACCAAAATTATACCCAACCATCAAATTATAGAGTCACTGTTGGTTCTCCAGTGGACAGAGTGGAAAGAAGAAAAAGGAGGAGGAGGAGTTTATGTAGAAGAACGGGAGGAGGGAGAGAGGATAGAGTTTAGCAACATCTGGAATCAATCTGTCTGCAGAGAAGAGGGAGGAGGAGGAGGGAGCAGGGTGGATGGATGTGGGGGGAAGGACAGAGGAGAACGAAAGAGAAGAAAAGAAAAGAACAGAATGAGATGAAAATAAGGGCAGAGACAGACACATACAGGAGGAGGAGGAGGAGGAGGAATGTGGGGAATAAGACAGCCAAAGCCAAGAAAAGGGAGAGAAATAAAAAGCAGCGAAACATTTGCGAAATGGAGACAATGAGTCATAACTGAAGAATGCCGTATGATTTATATTTTCTTAAAGGGTGGGGGAAGGGATTGGGGGTCTGAACATGATACCTAGTTTTCAGAGACTCTTGTTTACCCACACTCACACTAATGCATGCACGTACACACATAACGCACACACTCCCTTTGCCATATGGCATTGCTTTTAAGTATATTACATGGCTGCATGTCTTGAAAAGTGAGCAAAAAGGCAACCCCATTTTTGCCCGCCATACTTTTTTTTTGTAAATAAATGATAAATAAACACGACACACTGCACTAAGCCTGTCCATGTTGAAAGCTAGGCTTTAGTACTGCACTTTTGCAAGTTTCCATTAAGTTAATTCCATATAGTTTGTGAGCGAGGTGGAGCCTTTGAAGGCGCCGGCTGGCTGACTGTGAGGGCTTCAGACTGCAATGGCAGGGATCAGCAAAAGCACAGAAAAGCAGTCACACACACATAAACACACACTCTCTCTCTCTGTCCCCCTCTCTGACTCCGCGGAGGGCAAAACTAAAGGGCGTCTCTCTTGTTTATTTTCTCCCTCTCCGACTTGCTATTTTAGGAGAAGGAAAGAAGTTCGGGAGTTGCTGGAGCAAACGGGTAGGAGCAGGGGAAGAAAAAGGAGCAGCAGTGGTGAAGGAAGGCAAAATGACATGAGGTCAACAGATGGTGAGAGGGGAGGGAGACAGAGGGAGGAGGGGAGAGGGGTAATTAAGGGGGCTGCTGCAGGCATCCAGTGATCCCTAACAGAACAGCCCGAGGAGGTGGACTGCTCCGATGTTTGGCTTTATTATCGTTTCAATCATCTCACCAAATGTAAGAAAAATCCCACCTGCTACCACCAACACACTCAAAAGCCAAAAACCCTGAAACTTTCTGGCAAAAACGTGGCACAAATTACTGTAGAGGACTATGGCTTTGCGAAAGTGCTGCTTTCACCTCAACAGAAGCTGAGGTGGAGATCTAGGAGGAGCCAGAATCAACAACGGTAAAATTACTTTTAACAGCCTCACAAACATCACAGGATCTGAGAAAAACAATCTTTTATGAAATGTTGCCTGCAGTAGCTTCTTGGCTATCTTTGGTTCAATATAATCGGCAAGCAACCTCAAAACTAAAAAAAAAAAAAAAAATCAAGTCAACACTTCATAACTGAGTGGGAAACACTGGAGATGAATGATGCACAGTACACTCTGAGAGGGTACAGAAATACAGAAACTGAGGGACCAGCAATTAAGAGAACAGGCCAGGGGCAAAGGACAAAAAGTGAAAAGGGATTTGATTTGTCAATGTCATGTGCTCCAATAGGCTGAGCAATATGTCAGTATTATATCAATGTAAAGATATGAGACTAGATATCATCTTAGATTTTGGATATCGTTAACTCAAGTGTTGTCTTTTCCTGGTTTTGAAGATTGCATTACAGTAAAGTGGTATAATTTCTTGCACTTTCCAGACTGCGCTAGCTGTTCTGTCATTTGTCTTTACCTACTTGGTCATTATATACATTACTGATGATTATGTATCAAAAATCTCATTATGTTAATATTTTGTAAAAGCCCCAGAAGTCACCCTACAATATTGTCGCAATTTCATTAGAGGTATTTGGTCAAAAATATTGTGATATTTGATTTTCATGGTAGACTATTATAGAAAAAATGAGGAAAGGAGATATCTATTATATATGGCAGAACATCCTAAAAATATCAAGATACCATTTATAAGTTGATCACCTAGCCCTATCGATATACAGGGACATAAAGACAAAGACAAAGGGTAGAAAAGCCTAGATAAATTGCAGTGTTTCCCTTAAGATTGAAGGCTTATTTCTTTCAGACCAAAATGTGCCCACAGAATGGGACAGCTACCCATTTTTGATTCTTTTTTAGTTACAGCTTATGTACTTTCTAAAAGAGTAGGAGTCCTAGACGCCTCTGAAATGAACTGGATACAAGTTCTTTGATCCGATCCAACAGTAACAAAATGTGTGGCTCCGGGGCATTTGCTGGGTGGATTTATTGATGACTGTTTCCCTCCTCAGACTGTGCGGCATACTAGTAACAGCAGATGACCCGGAGTTCAGAAATATGCAGGTGCTGGTGTGTGGGCCTTCATGGAGGACCAGCTACACATGTAAAGAATGTGAAGACAATTTCTTGGGGTGATGGATGTAATACATACACAACTTTGCCATATTATGCATGACATATTCATCATGTTATGGCAGCATTTCAACTGTCAGAGAACCAAATCCTATACTGAATCTATTCATACACCATATGCATTCACATAATAACCAATACTATTCTAGCTTGCGATGTATTCAGTTTATTTTATGAATCTGTGTGCAATTTTAGTTTTTTCCCCTCCTTATGTTCTTATTCTTCCCCTGTTTTTATTCAAATCCTTGCCTGCAGAAAGCACTTTTAGAAATTCAATGTGGATGGGTACATTTAAAGGTCAACTTAAGCAAAAATTAAATATTAGAAATAAAAAACATTACAACTGTAATTGTGAGTTGCAGAGTTCACTGCTCCTTAATACTTGTTCTCAGCACTGGCTAATTAATTTGCCTGTTTCTGATACCACAACATGCCCTTCCCGGAATAAACATCTTTTACTGTGAGCAAAAATATCTGTGATGTTAAGCTTCAATGCCAGTAATTAGCCTAATCATTAACTAAAAATTCTGGCAGCATGTTTTATTTATTTTAATTCATTATTTTATTGTACTTAAGTGTTTGTACTTCATTTAAAAAACAAGTAGCTGCTTCTTATGCCCCATAACTTGCACCAATATGCTGGACAGGCTGCTTCATTGTTTTTTGTCAGATCTAATTATTTCAGTTTGTTGTGACAAAGCCTGTGGTGCACCACGGGCATGCATTATGTTACAGTGCCTAATAAATGAAACTAGAACAGGTTGGCAGATTGTTAGTAGTACATTTATTTGATAATGTGCCACATCTGCACTCAACTGATCCTCTAAATGAAGCACTCGGATTTGGACTCAGCATTGGACATGGTTGATGGCTGATCTTAAAGAGGACAAAGCATCGCACACTTAATGGATCAAACTGTATCTCACAACAGAGTTTTCTTTATTCGTGACCCTGCGGAAGCTGTGACAATGCTGCGGCAGTGCATCACAGATGACCCCATGTAAGGGAAACACTAAATTGACATTTGACTGTGTGTTGCTGGAGATGGGAGCACATATGACAGTTTGGGGGCAGCCTTGGGGAGGAGGCATGTAGGGTGGGGGTGGGGGGTGACATGAAGACCATAAAGGGAGAGTTAACATGCAAGTGTCATGTTAAGGAGCTGAAAGCGGTGTGCCTTACAAGAGTCAACAGGGACAAAAAGAACCAGAGAGCTCTATTCTATTTCCGTCTTTTTATGAATGGTGCCTTTCCTCTTCTTTTTATCAATCTGATTATTCCTTTGTGCTTTGGCAATACGGGTGCTGCACTTGTGCCAATAAACCACAGTGAATTGAATTGGACACACACATGCACACAGAGAGAGGGAGAGAGAGAATATATGAGTTGAGCAACTTTGTCTGGGGAATTTTTAGCTTATCGTTGCCGGTTCAAAAGTCAAGGGTGACTCCGCCGCTGTGCTGCAGCTCAAAGTTTAACAGCAATCATTAAACAGCAGAAGGGAGCATAACATGAGTCTAGCTAGGCTTATGTACGACCCTCTGTAACAAATATTAACACACATCAGTAAAGGCTGAACACACAACACGGCCCACGCCCTCTGACTCTTTGTAATACTGTACCCTCCTGTGGATATTTCTTCTTTTCTGTGAATAATTCAGGCTGCTCACTTCTGAGGGACACTTCAGTCTTTTAAGATACAGTTACACTCTCTGAACATGCAGGTTACTATTGTGGCTCTGCAACCACTGGACATATCTGCATTTACGAGTAAAGACAGCAAAAGCGTTAAGCCTTGCTATCTCACAATCAGTGATCAGGGACACCAACTAATGATTATTTTAACCTGTAAATTACAATGTTTACAATGCCGGTAAAATGTCAAAAATAATGACAAACAAGGCTCAACAAAAGGGCTTGCCTGCTTGCCTGGGGCAAGTAAAATGCTACGTTGGGCAAGCAGCAGTATCAACTCACTTGCCCAACCAGGCAAATGATAAACAAGAATTTCACTACTAAACTATTTTAATTAATAATGGGTGATTTATAATTTAAGCAATTTTTAATGCAAAAATAACTGTTTTCAGCCATGCAGATTTCCTGGTTTTCTCCATTTATTATCATAGATTTCTGACCCACTTACCTGACTGGGTGAGCGAAAAAATACATTAACAATAAACCCTGCAAACGCTCATCAAATGAAAGGTAAAGGGGTGAAAATATTTTAGCGTGCATTTGAACTGCTGTTGATTTTTTCCACTGGGCCTTTTTTTAGGTGACTAAAATACATTTTGGTGCTGACCCTGTCCACAGCAGTAAATGACCACTGTTTCTCCAAACTGGGAGCGCAGTGACCATCATCTACTTCCTGTAGGTCATACACTGACTATCAATATCATACAACCCCACTTCAAATAATCCAAACTATTGCTTTAACAGAAATAGCTATTTTAATTTTTAGTGCAATTTACTTCCAACAACAAGGAAAAGTCTTAACAGATCTCCAGAGAATGCGATATTGCCCATTTTTAAAGCAAGTGGTTTGGCACTGACTGCTGGCAGCAATATATTCTCATTAGAAACCAGATATAACAGGCTAAATTTCTCATCGGGCTCCTGGGCAGACAAAAAAAGTTTAGCTAAGTATGCCTATTCTACAGAAACAAGCAACACTCAATGTAATGAGTGCTGCTTGTGGTGGACATGGACATAACCTATCTCAGTGATCTGTCCAGTCATATCAACCCACCCCTTGGCTGACCCCCCTCCCTTTGCTGTGTCCCGTTAAAGCGATCAGTCTGGTTAATGCCCTCTCCTAAATGAGCTTTGATCTCGTTAGCGCGACACAAAGCCTCTTTACTGCCAACGATAGGACAAATCGGCTCTCCGAAACAGAGAGAGAGACGGACCGACAGAGAGTTAGAAACTGTACTCCCACTGCATCTGAGTGGACCACAGCACTGCCTCGAGGGGAAGCATCAATACTACCAACAGAGAGAGTGGGAGAAAAACAGAAAGAGATGGAAGAGGCACGATACATGAAGGAGATGAGGAGAAAAACAAACATGAGAGGGAAAACAAGAGACGAGACAGATGTGGGGCTGGGAGGGGAAAAAAAGTGACGGATGTTGCATAGATTTGAGTGATGGGAGATAGGCCGAGAAAGGGAAAGCTAATCAAAGATGGCAGAGGGAGGGAGGGGGGAGATGGGACAGCAGAGAGAGCGAGAGGGGTAGGGAAGGGGGAGGGGTGACGTGGTTCACCTCACTGGCACACTGAAAGCCTGTGAATCAGGAGTCAATTAGCAATCTGGATATATGCTTGGGGGAGACAGGAGGGGGAGAAATCAGAGGACAGCTAGAGGGGAGCAGGGGAAACAAGGGGGGTTGGAAGGGGTCTGCAGTTTGTGTGAGGCAGAGCGGGGGGAGGAGAGCGGGAGCAACAAAAGGGAGAGGAGGCTGCACTCTCATTTATTATTACAGGCCTGATTTACAGTCAGCCTGGAAGGTCAGCAATCCACTACCTCAAGCTCTCAATGGGAATACTATGGTAATTGTTAGGTGCATTTAGTTATAGGAGCATCCTCTGAACTCATCCTCCCCATCCTGAGTACACACTCAGCTACAGCAAGCCATCACCATGCAACTACCACGACTGACTTAGCAATAGCCTTCAGTGTTATTTAGAGCTGCAACAATTAACTAATTACTAATCAACTATTAAATTAATCAGCAACTATTTTCTTTTATCATTCTGAGAGAAACAATATCCACATTCTCTGATTTTAGCTTGTAAGATGTGAATATTTTCTGGTTTCTTTAGTCATCAATATCAACTCAATGTCTTTGGATTGTGTACAAAACAAGACATTCAAAGATGTAGTTTTGGGGTTTGGAAAACACTGATCAACATTTTTCACCATTTAACATTTTATGGACCAAACATCTGATCAATTATTTGAGAAAACAATCAAGAGATTAATCTAGAATTAAATTAATTGTTAGTTGCCACCCTCAGTGTCATTTTCTGTTTTATTTACCCTTTGAATAAATTGTTATTCAAGTATTCCTCATTCAGAGGCTATCCTCACTCTCATCTCGCCTCCCAGCTGATCATGTCATTCCTGCCATCCATCACTTTCCTCTCATCCTTTATCAGGAGCCCTGATGGATAAAAACTAATGGCTCTGATTTCCTTTCTGTACGCTCTCTTCTGGCCTCCGTCCTTTCTGAAGGTCTCCCTATATCTATCCATCCAGGCCAATACGCACAAATATTGTGTCCATGCAAACCCCACTCTTTATTTCTCTTTGTCCTCCACCTCTTTCAGTCCATCCCTCCCTCCCTGCCTGTCTCTGCTCCACTCCCTCCCAATTTCCAGTCTAAACCCTCCTCCCCACTAGTGCCCAACGATCAATAGAACTGATGGGCACGGCGAGAATCTCCCACCATGCCACTCTGCTCATTGTCACACCATCTTTGCCGGCGGGCTATAACCTTTCACCATCATCAGCATCCATCCTCTGCGAGGCTCGCAGAGCATCATGGCATTACACAGGACCTATTTGTCACTGCAGCAGGTCAGCCGCACAGCCAATTAAAGTATTTTACCAGTTCCCCAGGATTCAATTACCTGCAGATGACCTCAAACCGTGTCCGCCTGCCCTTCCACTGCTGTTGGTACTGTTTCTCTGGACTAAAACACCACACGTCAGCTGAAATTCTCCCTTGTGCTGCTGGATTATGAACACTTCAAAGAGTACTGTACATGTAGGTGTAAGAATGATGTGTAGTGCATGTGTTCATGAGAGAATGAAATAAATAGTAGTAGAGCCAGGGAGAGAGGTGCCTCGGAAGTACCCTGGTTTACTGTAATGTACACAGATTAGTCCTTCAGGGGCAGGAATGGTTGCTGATGCTTTGCTGTCTCAGCAGTCGAGTCATGAAAGCAGGGAAGACCCGTGTTAAGGAGGGCCCCCTCGAGCCCCCTTGCTCCTTCAGCCGACACCAAAAGGCTCTGTTCTTTGTCTTTCGCTGTGGTGACCCCTCCCCCAATCCCTGTCTGCCTCTCTCTTTTAACACCTAGCGACATTCAGGGGGGGCACACAGAGCGATTAATGGCACATGCAGTGTGTATCAGGATTTGATGTGATGACTCACTGAAAATTATCATCACAGGTGATTGATTTCATCCAAAATAGATACAGTGTGCCTTGCACCATGTGAGAAAGCACTGGTTTACTTTCCATGAGACAGGCATGATGATGAATGGGTCTGATCTTTGCTGTGCTGCTGTCTGTCATAGCAATGGAGCCTGTATCATATTACCTTTGTCTGGCTTGGTCATGCTCCCTCCCTGAGCAGCCCCAGGAGCACAGCTACAGCCACATTTTACTATCGTCACACTGCTGTGCAATTCACAAACTCCCCCCCATTTTGTTCTGATTAAAGGATTTTCTATTTGCTGCAATGATGCATGATTATCTTGTTGATGAGGAGAAAGGGGCCTATCAAAACATTATCATCAATCCCAGCTGATGCTAAGGAACAAAAGCTTTTACTGGAGGAGGAGGAGAAGAAGAAGAAGAAGAAAGGGGGAGGGCAGATGATACTTTGTTACAAACATGAAGCAGAGATGGAAACAGATGTGAGAGAATGAGAGAACGTGTGTTAACATTGCAGTCCTACCTGTCCAATGTCACCAACAACACTCCCGGTGCCGTCTATCCTTGGTCGCTTGCACTCCGCCCGGCTAAGTCAGTGAGGGCAGCGGCTGTCTGAGCGTCGGGCTCCGGGTCTCCTCGCTTCATCCCCCGGACAGCTGCTGGACCCCCGGCCGCGTTAGCGAGGGGTCCGGCTGCTGTATCAATGTCTCTTTCCCGGTCCATTATTCCCCGACTAACGGGTAGCATTATAGATGCAACGTCGGTCGACATTAACATTGGACGGCAGACAGTCACCAGTCAAAAGTCTGTTGTTGTTTTTTTTTTACCTTCGCCTTCCGATTTGTCCACAGCTCGTTATTCACAAAGGATTTTCCCAAAAAGCGCAGACGGATAATCGTGAACAGATTTTCATCTATTAACGGCAGCTTATAGCTTCTGTTTATTGTCACACTTGGCGTTAGCTAGTCGAGACTGAACATTACGACCATGCCAGGAAAGCACATTAAGTAGTTTCCCCCCCCAAAAAAAAAAAAAGTAAAACGACGCCAAAACAGTGACCTATTTTAATAAAGATCACACGTCCGACTCTTGGATGCCTGACAAGCTAATTAGCTAGCTAACATTAGCTAGCCTGCTAGCATTACATTCCGCTAGCTCTCTTTATAAATGTGGCTCGCAGAGCACACTGTCGCTGCCGATAATAGAAAATGTTGGGAATTAGCTTCTCGCGCTGCCAGCCCCTCTGTCCTCTGCTGTGATTTCCCTTTCTACCCCTCTGTTGTTTCCTACCAGCCTTCCCCTTGGTCTCAGTCCTTCTTATCGCACCGTGTCCGCTCCTCGCCGTGTCTCTCTCCGCTGTGTGTGGATGTGTCTTGGCGTGCGGACTTGGCTGCAGACGAACACGGTTTCCTCTGGTCTCAGTCCCAGTTGGTGTAACTCGTAGCGTGAAGGGAGCAGGGTGAGGTGGGCTGGTCTAAGGTCTGCGTTGCCTCTGTCTCCTTCTCCTTCTTTTCCCCTAAACACCCCCCCTCCACCTCCACAGAGCCCCCTCCTCCCCTACCCTCACTTATTTCACTGTTTAATTCAAATGAAGACGCTGCTCATAACACCGCCAACAGATTTGCTCCAAATCACCTGAGACTTAATATTTCAGGACAATGAAACACTACGATAGAATAATGAAATATGTTAAAAAAAAATAGTCCACAATTAAGATTTTTAAAAATTATTGAGTTGCAGTTAATTAATCAATACAAATTACATGGTAATTTTTTTAAAGTTATGGAGTTAGTAAGTTTAATAAATAACATAAATGGCTCAATTAAAAAAATATATGTTGCCAAATGCGCCAAAAATAAATTTAATACATATATTAAATTTATTTCCCCCTTAAATTTTCAATTTCATTTATTACTTTATTCATTCTCCATTACATTTCCTTATTGTAATCCATTGAGCTACAAAAAAAAAAAATGTAATCTATTCTGAATACTTATGGATTACTTTTGCATTATACAAAATCAAACACTGAAAATATTGCACCTTATAACCAAGTGTCATATTTTCAAACTGCCATATTTCAAAGATGTAATGAAAAAATGTAGTCAAGTAATAACTGACTACATTAAACTAATTAAACATTTTCAAATATAGTCTGGGCTGATTACAACCCTGGGAATACGTAATGCAAGTTATAATAACATTGACAATTTTTTATTTCCTACTTGTGCTTCTTAATTTGCAGAACCTGCTTTTATCTTTATTTTTGTTTTTCTACTTACTATGTATTTTCATTGTTCTGCACAAATTTACCAAGGTAAATTTTGTAATGTGTAAACATACTTGCCTTTGTTTTTTTTTTTTTTTTTTTTTTGTTTGTTTTTTTTTCTTATTTCTAATCCAAGGTCTGCAACACAGTATCATCATGTAATATAATATGTCTTTAATGTATCTTCACATTAACAAAAAGGCAATGGATACACGCTTTTGGAAATTACATAATGTAAAAATTAGAGAATAAAAGGGTATATGAGATTATACAATAGTAAAGATTGCTCTAAACAAATTCAGATTATAAAATTCAATTATATTTTCAATTTGTGAATGTATTTTTGAGGCATGGCCAAATAAACTTAAATAAAAGCCTCACATAGGCACATGATTCAATAAAATAAAGTACAAAGTAAATCAAAAGAACAGCAAGCTGGAACTTGCAGTCACTGTTGGATTATTTTAAAGGCATGATATACAGTGGAGTCTAGTTTTATGATGTTTTTGCGCCCCCTAGTGGGTCTTAAATGACAGAGCGTCTGAAGGGAAGTGCAATTCCATCTTGAAAGGAAAAAAATCACTGCTCCCTTGTGAAATTGTTGTCATATAATTCATACAAAAGCGACGCTAATCAAATATGGCTGCTGTTGTGTAGTAAGGTTTATGGTGGCAAAGCTGCAATAACCAAGAGAAGGGGGATACATCAAAGAGAGAAATACTGCTGCTGTCATACACAGAGACATACACACACACACCTATGTGATAAAATCTGCATTGATTCCTCACGTCACCTGCCTGCCTCAGAACAGATGATTGCTGTCACTTTAGGCCAACTGCCAGTGCGTAAATGTGTGTGACTGTGTGTATTTGTGTGCATATGAGCAGCTGAGACCGCAGTGTATTATTGTGCAGTATTGTTGTGAGTGTGTGTGTGCTTTTCTCTCTCCCTCTGAGTCACTCACTCTATCAACCTGTGTCTTTCTCCTGCTACCTGTCCCCCTGCCACCCACTGAACCTGCAATGATGGACGGCAGTGAGGTCACATCACTCCACACAGCCGCCTGTTTCACTGACAGAGGCTCTGAGAGCACGCAGAAGCCATTACTCAGCCACAGACCTCACGGGTCACGAAAAGATATTGGTTGTGAAAAATACACCATGCTATCTGTAGGAACATCTGTATTTTAGTGGCACACGGTTCCTGTAGTCTTCATACTGCGCACATTCATTTTCATTTATTTTTAACATTGAACATTTCTGTGGATTTTTGTAATCACTCAGAGTGTGTTTGTGTGTGCACTCACTACTCAGTGCGGTGTAAGAACAGGTTCATTTGTCACACAGGTCGGTTTAATGCATCCATGTTCATAAACAAGTCTGAGAAATGTTACACAGCCCAAAAAATGTAGAGCTAAACCTTTTTCATAGCAGCCATATGATATGAAATAGCAGGTAAAGGTGTTACCCAGTGATACTAATTAAGTCATGTTAACATTTAATGTAAAGCAGAGCCTTTCCAGTGAGCCAGCATGCACAATAGCAGCACCCTGATTCTGTTTGACCTGAACAGAACCTTAATTAGTATCACTGGCAACACCTGTGTTTATGCTGCTATTTCATGTCAAATGGCTGCCATGAACAAGGTCTATGATTTCAGTCATTTTTCAAGCAATAAAAGTCAAAAATAATCTGATTTCACCTTCTCAAACTTGAAGATTTTCTGCATTTCATTGTCATATATGATAACATTGTTAGGCTTTGGACAAATACAAGAGCTGAAAGATTTAACCTTGAAAGATGGGAAATTGTGTTGAGCATCTACCGCTATTATTTCAGATTTTATAGACAAATGGTTGATAAAGATCTGGGGCACCCTGGTAGCTCAGTTGATAGGGCATGCCCCATGTACTGAGGCTGTGAGGCTGCGCAGCAGCCGTGGGTTCAATGGCCATGGCCCAGTGGTTGAGAATGGCTGGTAACAAAAGCACAACAATTCTTAGTTTCAGGTGATTATATGCTAACGATAATAAAATTTATTCAATTTCTGCCATATTCTGCCAATAGAGCACTGTACATCTTACACACTGTACCTTTAATTAACTTGCGTCACAGCCAGCACGTGGCGTTTTGTCATGGCTGACACTGTCAGTGTGGGGTTGATTGAACCTGCTAAGTCTGTGGACAAGACTGTGAGGAGACAGACCAACAAGGCAAAGCTGGAATGACGGGTGTGCTTTGACTGCACTGACTGAAGTGTTTTTGAGTCTGCTGCTCCAGACACAAACATACTCACTGCCACTGGTTTTTGTGAGGACATGTGTGGTAATTAAAACTTTTCAGCATGTATAACATCAACACACTTCCTGCGAAATACAAGTAAAATTTACTAGAAATTTGACAAAGACTGCATATATTTAAGAGAGGGAGTTAGTGATGCAGAGTTTCTGAAATGATAAAATGGATAAAAGATCAGGAAAGGGATTACAAGTGTATTCACAGATGATAATACAATGGACTCATTTGAATACAGCAAAACAGGCTACAGTGAAACTGTAGTAACTAAATTTAATATAGCTAAATATAAATAAATATTTACAAATCAGGAGCTATCTTATGAAACAGCAGTGAAAATAGTAAAATTTCAAAACAGTATAAGACAAGGTGTGGACAACTCTAAAGAGAAATGGGAAACAGAATTGACTTTAACAATTTTGGAAGACATAGAAAATAATTTTCAAGACAACACAATCAAAATATTGACAAGAATTTGCCTGGAAAGTTAACATGAGGCTTTTAATAACATCAAAAATCAAATCAAAAACACAGTTCATCCAGCAGCGCTGAGTGCTGGCGGGAATGTGGGAAACAGGGAGCCATTATTTCTGCCCAGTGTTGAAAAGGTTTTGGGGGGCAGTTCAGGAGAAAAACACATTTTTCATTTAAAGAAGTTGTTACAGCCGTCTAATATTGTATCAGGCATCATTGCATCAGCAATAGAGAGGAAAGACAATAAATATTTGTATACAATAATACACATTGAAAGAAACCACACAGAATTGGCTGGAAGTTAAATCAGCATCTATTAATACCTGAAAACTTAGAGTCAAAAGATTCAAGAAATGGAAAGAATCACTTATCAGCTGAGAAACAGAGAAGATGAATTTAAAAGAAAATGGATTAAGTGGGTCAGGGAAATAGATGGGGTGGAGAAGTGAAAGTAAGAGAGTGCTCTATCTCTGTCTTTATCTCATTTCTTTTCTCCTGTATAAATGAAAAAACAAAACAAAACAAATAATAATAAATCCCTTGTTTGCAGTAAAACTCAAGCAGCTTCATCTGTCCATCAGATTTGGGGACACAATCTTATGCAACCAAGCCAGAAACACACTAATGGAGGAGACCAGAGTAGCAAATAGGAGCTACAATGAAAACCTGCTTCAACTGAGGACCCTGCATCAGTGTGGAGCATCAGTGTGGAGCAAGATATCACCAACCACAGGAAACCATCCGCCCACACTGCAGTGACCCATCACCTGGCCAACGACCTGAATGTGTTTTACTGCAGGCTTGATAAGCCAAGATTCACACCCCTCACCCACTCCAACTCAGACATCAATCAACCATCAGCACCCTCTGCTGCCACCCCTCACGCTTCCCCACTGACCACCCCGCTGCACTTAGATCACGTCTGTCAAGATGATGATGTGTGTCAGAATATCAGTAAATCACCAGGTCCACATGGTGTGTCACCCTCCTGTTTGAAAGTCTGACCAAATCTTCACACAGATCTTCCGTCCTGCTTCAAATACTCCACAATCATCTCAGATCCCAAGAAACCTTCCATCACAGGATTAAGTGGCTCTCCCCTCTGTTCCTCTTCCTTTACACTGCACCTCAGGAGTCCCATGCAACAAACTCCTGACATTGCAGACAAAACAACAGTCACCAGACTCATTTGGGACGGTGATGAGCCTGCATACAGACAGTAGGTTGAACAGCTCAGCTCAACCTGCCTGAGGAGCTGCCGATGCAATTCTACTTTACAGTAATCGAGTCTGTTCTCTGCAAATCCATCACTGTCTGGTTTTGAACAACAGACAGTCAGAACTGCGGAGAAGGTCACTGGTGCAACTCTGCCATCCATTCAGGACTTTCCTGAGTCAGGACATGGGCAGAAAGCATCACTGTCATAACCTGGACACATAATAGCCTGGACACAACTTGTTCCAACGCCTCCCCTCTGGTGGGCGCTACAGAGCACTGTACGCCTAAACACCCAGGCACAAAAACAGTTTCCTCCAACAGGCCACCGACTGTTTTAGTAACGCTCTGACAACAAAAGATCTTCTTACTTCCATTGTAGATTATATTTTCAAAGTTTAAATACCCTTTTTTTAACTTGTACATATGCTCATGCACTGTCACTGTCAGTATAAATTCTGCACACTGTATAAACTGTATATAGATATGTATACATTCAGTATGTACACCCTCTCCACACATTCAATGTTCATTGCTTTGCACTATTTGTATTGTATTACAATTTACATAACACTTCACTTGCATTTAGAGCTTTTATTTGTTTTGTTTGTATTGTTGCTTTTTATATATTTTTTTATATACAAACAGATTTTTCACATACTTGTGTATGCAATAGTCCCATCTATTCTTTACCTTTATTTGTCCTGCTTTATTGGCCTGTTATGTCAATTAATGTGTAAGTATATGAAGAGCAATGAAACGGGTCAGATTCCTTGTATGTTATTGGCTTGTAAAGCCGATTCTGATTAAGAAACTAAGCATAAAACAACAATGTGGATGTCATTTTACATCTTTTATACATATACACCTACAGAAAATATTGACAGCTGAATGTACAAAGTGTAGAAAATGGGGAGTTTTCTACCAGGAATGAGGAATTTGCATGAAAGTACCAGTCCTTGAGATACAATCTAGACAATCGTTTGCATTTCATGGAGCAGTGCATCCTGTTGAATCTTGAAACTGGTGCAGTGGTTCTTAATCTGTGGGGCGGGACCTTGACTTGTTTTTAGTAATGAATGTTTGAATTCTGAATGTACAATCACATAACAAAATCATTGGTACATTTGTTTATTGCCAAATTCGATATATTATTCCTATTAATGACTGATTTTAAAAAATGTGGGGTGTGGGGCATGAACTTTTTTGACTTCTGATGGTCCACTGACCTGCTGTGTAAGTAGACTAAGTAATAAGTGAACGATATGTGCGCGTGTGTGTGCACAATTCATGTCCTTTGTTTCCTTTCTTAGCTCTCACGTGGGTTTTAAGTTTCACAATTACACGAATCAAAAATGTCCGGTATTTTTTTAATACATATTTTCTATGCTAATGATACAGAATGGCACTGATTGGCTCTGCATCTGTCTTTGAATTCCTAAAATTAAAAATTAAAAAGTGACTTATATTTATAGCTTCTTTACTGCCACTCAAAAAGTGATGAACTCATCCTTCGTCAATCTTTAGCTTTCGTTTCTTAAAGTTTCATTTCAGTAATGTTCCGCCCTCCGGACGTCACCGCCCGCGTTAGCTCCTCTGCTCATATGTTTGATGTCGTGTCAGTCACTCCTCTCAGCCAATGAAAGGCCTGAGCGAGGTCAAAGAGGCGGGACATGACACATGTTAGGATTGGAAAAGGAGCACGGAGCAGCACTGAGAATTTGGAGCTTGTGGGACTTCCTGCCACTAATCCGCTGAGGAGAGCAACGGACTAAAGCCTTCGACACATACAATACAGGTATTTATTTTTATTTGCATTCAATTTCGTGTCTGGCATGGCTGCCACATTACTCAAAGCCATAAGGTGGTGTCTTCAGAAGAAACGGAGCTGTTATAGCGTTTACCATTTGCTTAATACGCAATCTGCATATAAAAAGAACCCTTAGAGGATTATAGTGTGTATTTTATGTGTGTATTTTAAACATACTGCCACGGAACATGCCAGCAGAAGTGATGAGGTAATTCGTTTATACACCTTACAGACTTCACAAGTGGACGGTGCAAAACAAACCGCTGCAGCCATGGCACTGGATGGATGGGGCCTCGTCTGCAAATACATCCTCTTCATTTTCAACATCATCTTTGCGGTAAGTATCTCTAATTGTAATCCAAAAATAGAAAACATAAAATAGTCATCATTTTAATAGCCTATAATGTTTTATTAGACAGACAGTGTGGGCTATTTGTTTGTTAGTTTGTTTTGTAGGTGGAAATTAAAAGTTGTTACAGTGTAGTGCAGATGCGTACCATCTCACTGGCTGCGTCATTGTTGAGCCGAGGTTTCGTTTCTGCTGAATTCCAGCTCATGTTACCTGTTGCATTATTTTCCTGGCATGGCACAAAAGCCTACCTGTCAACACGATATATTATCCACATCTACTGTCTAATTAGCACTGAACAAGATGAAAGAAAACCAAAAGAGAAGTCATACATACCCTGTTTAAACCTTTCCTTTTTGTGCTTTTCCTGTGCTGTCTTGTCAACTGTTGCATTGTCTGAATATTTTTGCAGTTTAAAATGGATAAATGGTTCTTTTTGTTTACTTAGCTGTTCCACAGTTGCTCTCATTCTGCACTTTGTTCTCTCTAAGAACACGTCAGTGTGGCAAGACAAGACAGGAAATTAACCTTGGTATTTGGTGCATGAAAATGAACACACACACACACACACACACACACACACACACACAAAAAGATAAGACAAAAAGTGGAGCCAGGTATATCGGTCTATATCATTAGATTGTATATGTTGTCTGATATAGAATATAATGCAGGGTTTTTTGTTTGCTTGTTTGTTTGTTTTTGTTTTTGTTTTGTTTTTTTTGCTTTATAGGCAGCGTTCTATGTATATTTGATTAGTTTGTTTTATTTATTTTGTTTGTCATATTTACAATAATTTATTAATTATTTATTTGGGTTATATATATATTAAAGAGAATATCAGCTGATATATTGATATTGTAAATTTTCTTACTCTTTAATACTGGTACTGGAATTGGCCTCAAAAACCCACTGTCATAGGGCTGTAGTTAAAAGACAGAAGTGCTAGGCACAACAGATATAGAAATAGAAAATGGAGAAATTGACAATATTTTTAAAAACTATGTACAGTATACTGTGTTTTCAAACAAAAGAGATGTACACTTTTGTGCAGGAATGTGCCGAAAAGAAATTGACACACCACCTGTTCCTTAAGTCCTCCACAATGTGAATAAAAATAATCTTAAGCTGTCCAGGGCAATATCACACCTGACTTAACCAGAATAACAGTTTAGGTTTGAATATTTGAGGATGTGAAAGTGAAACTTGTAACCCGGTGTGATGCACATTGTCTCTTTTTTTATTTCTGTGTTTTTGCAGGTGTTGGGATTTGCCTTTTTGGGTCTTGGCCTGTGGCTGAGGTTCAGCAATGGCACCAGGGGCTTTTTTGAAATAGAGGAACTCAACTCAAGTGCATTTGTGATGGGTCAGTGCACATATTAACACAAACTTCTGTTATCGCCCAAAAAAAATGCTTAAAGATATTTTGCCTCTGATACATGTTCAATCACAGATCTGTGTGTGTGTCTTTTTTTTTTTTATCAGCTGTGATTGTACTGATAGTTCTCGGGACAGTGATGCTGATTGTGGTGGCGTTTGGAGATTACGGTGCCTGCAACGAGAAAAGATGTGCCCTGCATGTGGTAGGACTTTTTTTTTCTTAACATGCTAACTTCTGTGCAGAGTGGGCCACTGCCAAGCTTGTTTTCCTGTTGTGTCATATCAATATCCTGCCTTATGCAATACTGTAACACCAGTGAGATGCAAAATGAACTTGTTATTCATCTGAAAAATATTTGACAGTCAGTCACAGTGATGGAAAGCAACTAAGTACATTTATTCAAGTACTGTACCAAAGTAAAATGTTTTGCACCACATTTCAGAGGGCAATATTCTACTTTTTTTTTAAAATATTTGGATTATTAGCACAAAATATTATCAACACATAAAGCGATATTAGATTAAGCTACACAGCAGCATATAAAGTAATTACAATTAGCTAAAAGTTATCAGCCACAAAGTGATTTACATAGTAATGCATCAGTAATTATAATCCAATAATATAGTAAGCATAATTCTGAAATGGGCCATTCTGCATAACAAATACTACAATAATACAATGTCAAAAATAAAATTACCTCAATTAAAATCTCCTGCTTCTTTTTAACTGGCTAACACACTGTTCACTGTAACTGAAAAGGTAAACACAGGCTGATTTCATCTGATTTCAAGGATAATCTGAGAAATGATCAGTCTTCTTGCTGATGCTCTCGTTTGCTTATGTAGGTGATTTAGAGGCATCAGTAATAAATTGACAGTCACATAACCAGTTTAAAAACTCCTTGTAGTAAGTTTAAGTAAATGATTGGAGTATTTCTTCCACCACTGGTCAGTGGAGGTGTCAAGATGAATTGAACAGAGTGAAAGCAGACAGAGCACAACAAACCAAATGTATGTCTATTCTTGTTATTTAAAATCAAGAACCGAGAAAAACTAAAAGCTGCTTAGACTACTCTTTCAGTTTAGTTTGATGCAGAACGGACACACGTTCATTGCGTTGTCTTACGTAAAGTTTTTATGGGTCTTTTTCAAAGAATCAGACAGCAAACCATTAATAATTGAGCTGGGCATCTGTAAGAAGACTGCTGAACTGCTGTGTTTCAGAGAATAAAGCCTAGTTTTCTTTCATGGCTTACTTTTGAGAGTTACTTAGTAGATAAGAACTGCTACGCATCTGAGCACACAGAAAGTTTCTGTATTGTCCATTACCTTGTAGTTCTTAGCATTTTCCGATGATGTGCTGAGATCACGTTTGCATGTGTAGCCTGACTGTAAATAAGTCACTCCCTACGGTTCAGAGGGTTAAAGCAATCTTGAGAAGTTCTGAATACTTGGTTGTCTGCTGAGACCAGTCCATGTCAGCACTTCCTGCTTAAAATGATCTATTGACCCGCTCATTCTTGCGCTTCAATATCATCACTGTACTTCCTGAAACATGCAGATGCATATGCATAAGATTTTTAACCACAAAGTATCAAAACTGTCTCAGGTCCCTGAAACCCACACGGCACACAAGAGGGAAACTAATGGATGTTGGGAGGAATGTAAGGAGATCCTTTAGTTAGTAATAGCTGTGTCTCTGGTCAGCTCTTCTCTGAATCTTTGGTGTTCTGCACCTTTTACCTTTGTCATCATTTCGTATTCTCTTTTATTTGACATCCTCTCTGCAGGTGACAATATTTATGCTCTTCTATGCACAAATACTGGTGTGCAACATTGTACCCCCAACAAAGTGCGTATAATTAAACTATCCAGCAGTGGGGTTAAAATTTGTCACAAAATCAAACACACACATTTATTAAACTATCCGTGATTACCTCCACATTTTCTCTTTTATTTTTTTCCCTCTGATTTCCTGTTTAAATGGTATTTTCCAGTTTTATCTCATGGTCTCATCTCAGTGTCCCAGTGGGAAAGTTCAGAGGCATTCCTGAACTGTTACACAGCACAAAGGCAGGAGACTGAGAAGGCTTGTGTGCTGTAGAAAAAAAAAAACAAAAAACAGGCAACTGTGACACAGTGTAAAACTCTGATGTGCAACACAGAAATGTAATTCAGTGAAGGCATTCACACAGAAGCAAATTGCAACACACCATTTTGAATTGTGAACATGGAGCTGCCTTTTAACACCCAAGACAACTAAAAAATAGCTTCTTTGTACATGAACATGTCAGAAAATCTCTGAATCATTAGTTATTGCACACAGTCAAGAGAGGTTTACTAAACTATATGCTTCAGTGGCCAGTGAAATGAATAGATTACATATAGCCACCAACCTTTATAGATGCTTTTTTAAAGAGGTGAAAATATTGCTCTTTGAGATATTTTGTATGGCTTTCTTTATTTCTTTGAAGTTCAGTGTTACGCGGTCTGGAAAACAAAAACAAGCATACATTAGAAGTGGGATAAAATGGTGGAACAAGTGTTATTCCGTTAGTTTACATATTTCTGTATGTTCAGGTTTATTCATTACCTCTTCTTCGCCATTCAGTTCTCTGCCCTGCTGTCCATTCTGGCTCTCGCTGAAGTTGTGATTGGAATTCTTGCTGGTCCAGGAGAGATGAGGTGAGAGGGGAGTGGAAAAGGAAGGGAGGAGCACAAAAATTAGATGTGAAATAGAATAAATAAATAAGTTAATGACGTATTTATGACCATGATGTTGTGTTTTTAATCTTTGTCATTAAGGTTGGGATGAGCATTGTGGAGTTCTATACTAGCATGTATGCTCTGTATCTGAAGACTGGAGACCCAGTCATTGGTGTCACTCTCACTTTCATCCACAATATGGTAAGCACAGACTCCATTTCCTCCTTCCAGTTTAACTTAAAAAAAAGCAGTCTAACTCAGAACTTGTCATAAAATGTTTTGAACTTGATGCTTTTACATTGTATGAAATAAGTATTCACAAATAAATTATGTAAAATTCATAAATAATCCAGCAATTTGTGAAATAATTGAATAAAATCCTAAAATGTTGCTCTTTATGAAATGTTATTTTTCATAATATTTGAATTTATTAGATTTTTTAAAATTTATTTAATTATAAGCATTTTATTTCAAAATACCATTTTCTTCTACAGGAAGTAAAATAGCATTTCTTAATAATGAACTTCGTTTTTAAAAAGTCTTAAAATATTTAACAAATGATTCAGCATTCATTCATATGACTACTGGATAATATGTAACACTTAAGGACTCCATATATTGATGATATAATGTAAAATGTTAAATATGAGGTTCAATTCCATTCAGTTTTAATTTATTTACACACACCCACAGAGTCTCTGTACAATTTTACGAGTCAGTAAAGAGAAAACAACAGAAGAGACAAGTACATAGCTGCTGTTCATTGGTTTAATTTGGAGTTTTCTTCTTCATCTCCCATCTCTCCCCTGTAGCTTCACTGCTGTGGCGTGACAGGGATCTCTCTGATAGAGGTGGCTAAAAAGACCTGTCCCAAACCAGATGGTTTCCTTGAGCACATCGCCATGTCTGTAAGTTGGTGCCATCAAATGAAGCTGTTTTAACAAAGTTTGTATATGTTTGTATATGTCTCTGAGTGATTATCAGTGTTCACTTAGAATACTAATATGATGCAGGATGAGAAGAAATTAATCATTTTTCTTGTTCCTACCACTGGAAATTGAGCTGCAGTATAGAGGGTGTTAACAGTCTCTCTTGTCTTGGTATTCCCACAGAGCTGTCCTGGGATCATTGTAGATGTCTTTAACAGCAAAGCACCACTGGTGATGGGCATCTTTCTTGGAACTGGAGCTCTTTTGGTAGGCACATCTCTTACATGCTGCTCATTTATTCACTTAGATGCAATAAATGAAGTTAATGTTTCAGCTAAAATATGCTGGTGAACAGAAAATGATTTTATAATACAACTAAAAAAACAGGTCATTATGAAGTGTAACACCGTGTAATTCAGACAGCCAATCAGTGGCCAGATCACTTGCTTTGTTAGGGTTGATCAGCTCATAGTCAAAGCAGATGCAATGGCCTGTAGGGACAAAGGCTGAGACAAGGTGTTGTCCTCTAAAAACGTCTGGAGATGAAATCAGAGCCTGTGTAAGCACAACCGTGCATTAAGCTAAATGCTAACATCGCCATGCTAATAAGGCCACAGTGATAATGCTCACCCACTAGTGATTTGCCACTTTATCAGGTTTACCATCTTAGTTTAGCCTATCGCTAACATTAGCTTGTAAACATTAAATACTCAAACAACAGCTGAGGATGACAGGGACGGCATTAGTTTTGCAGGTATTGGGTCACAAACCAAAGTATTGGTCAAATTTGACTCAACGAATGGTGCCAGATGAAAAGTCACAGTTGATGGCAATCTGTCCAGTCTTTGTTGAGACATTTCTCTCTGAGCCAAAAACTGTCAACCAGCTGGTGCCTCTAGTGAAAAAGTCAAGGATCACCAAACTCATTCTGTACATCCTCTCAGGACCATGAATTTGTTTACCAAATTTCATGACAATCCATCCAATAGATGTTTGCATGCAATCATGTGAACATGGTGAACATGCTCACCTGCTTAACATTAGCATGTTCGCAT
This sequence comes from Lutjanus argentimaculatus, assembly GCA_034769285.1. NCBI lineage: Eukaryota > Metazoa > Chordata > Actinopteri > Lutjaniformes > Lutjanidae > Lutjanus > Lutjanus argentimaculatus. Next base: position 10,040,951 of record JAWZSL010000024.1, on the reverse strand, counting down.
TGTCATTGTGAGCATGTTATCATTTTGACGTGAGCATTTAGCTTAAAGCACCACTGTGCAGTCAAGTACAGCCTCACATAGCTGCACAACGTGGCTTTAGACTCTAGGGGCTTTTTCAGGGCTGGTATTAACCAGCATCCTGGGTGATCAAATCACAAGTTCACACCTGGCAATACTATGCATCTCCATATGCGTCTCGAGCCATCACTTGTGATCGGATCTCACTTCCCCACTTTATATGCAAATAAACACTGGGGCTATTTTGTCAGTTCAGTGTTCATTATTGTCCATTTGGCCCGTTGAATATGAAGATTTGACTATTCATTGCTTTGAGTTCAAGGCCACACTAAACTCCCCTATCAGCCCACAGTGAGCCTCTTATTTTACCTGCACCATTAGCAGCCCAGCAGAGCATGTGGCGCATTGGGATTTTATAACTGAACTATCACCAGGACAATGCACAATTTACTTTCTCTAACTGAGTGGAGATCAGATGTTTTCAGATCACAGATGAGGAAAAAGTTCGAATCCCAGCACACTACTGGGCATCTCCTCCTGTCTGCTCTTCACAATAACACAATGTTTTTTTAATAAACACATTTGCAAAATGCATTGTTTTTAACTGGTGACTTAACAGATGTAGCTATTAATATACTGCAAAAAACAGACATAATGTTTTTTCCACAGAAATAAATTAACATTTGGGAATATTATGGTTACTAGCGTGTTCACAGACATCTGCTGAAGGTATAAGAGAGCCCAAACATGTAATTTGCATTACAGTGAACAAAATGATGGATTTACTGGATGTCAGTTGAGTAGACGGCCCTTCAATGCCATTCAGTGTGACCCTGGACACATTGTGTTCACACTGCTTAAAGAATATGGTCACATGCGGCCCAAATCACCTCTGAATGTGATCTGAAATGTGTTCACACCTGTATATAGAGTTGTCCGCTTGTGATGGGATCACTCAGAATGCACGTTAATTGCCGGTCTGAAAAGGGCCTTAGCCTTGTTTTAAGTGAAATCATATTCAGAACCATCTTTACCACTCTCTTCCCAAACTTATTGTTGGGAAGAGAGTCATTTCAGAACACAGTGCTTTGCAAAAATCCATCATTACAAAACAAAAACAATGAGCCCTATTTATACTGTATTAGACATTATTACATTCTACACTGCATAAAATACACGCATTATCAGATTTTAGTCAAATCACAGTACTGAGGCTACAGATTGACTGATGTGGGGACAAGGTTGTCTCAGGGGAAGGACAAGTGAGACTGACATCTTAGCTTCATTGTGTCATTTGCTCTTGTTGTTCATGAAGTTAAAGACCATGTTCTAATCACTCTGTACCCCTCTGTCTGTCTTAATCAATCCTCCCCCACCCATCTACCCCACCCCCGACTCTTTACTCTCCCAATCATTGGATTCCCAAAGATCATAGCTCTGATCTGCAGCACCATTCTCACTAAAATGATCCGCCAGACAACCTCATCTCCTCAATACATCGTCCTGACTCACTCCTCTGTCCTGGCTAATCCTCAGCCACCCCCGCATCAATTTGTCTCCACCTCCTACCCCGACCAGGACCCAGTTGTCTTCACCCCTCTCACTGTGGCCAACATCCCCATGGCTCAGACTTAGTGCGCTCTCACCATCATGCTGTCTTGATTTTATTCCATTCTCTTCATTGCTGGACATGTTCAGCTCTTCTTTGCATGGTCACTGCACCATGTCTTCAGCTTCCTTTAAAAAAAGGAAAAATCCAGCCTATAAAGGCTTACAGCACAATTATAAGAGAACATCATCTATTGGAATCGATGTGCTGTTGGTGTATTTTACTTCAATTCCCACAGATTATTGGCCAAATGCATATGTGCCAAAATGTTCTTAGCACAGTTACAGCGGGGGATTTGGCAGTAGACACATTTTAAATCAAGCAGCAGTGGCTTTTTACTAAATTAACCATTTTACACACATTTTAAAAAATTCATGCATCATTAAGCTACATAAATAAAATTAACTCCTCTCTCCTCCATTAGTTGCTCCCACATTAGCTTCGTTCTTTGCTCTTCCACCAGTAAAAGAAGCAGCTTCTGTTTTTTTTTTTGTTCCCTCGTAAAATGCATCTACAGTATAAGAATACATGGAAGGTTGGATTTTTCCTTCAAGTGTCTTCTTGCTCCTCATTGAACATTTGGCCTTATAATTTCGCACAAACTTCTCTTTAGCAGCTGTGTGCAGATTGATAGCAGGGGCTTGTAGGTACAACTTCTCTGACACACATGCTAATTCATTCTGTGGCTTTTTTAATCCTGGAGGTGATGAGGAGGAGAAGCAGGCTTTTCACCGCACAGCTCTTTGTCCCATCCCTGCTCTTTACCCCTGCCTCTTCATTCTGTGTTTGCATGACAGATTGCTGCCCTGGTCTGCACCGCTATCCTCCTGAAACAGCTCAAGAGAGGCCAGCAGGAGCTCACTGCATACTATTCGGCTGTGTACTAGGAAGAGGAGTCCGTTTGCAACCCTTACCCTTCTCTGACTCCTCAACCAAGACCATCGCTGGCTCAACCAGCAAATAAATGTCTACAGATTTTTCTCTGTATACGAACTACTGATCACACTAGTTTTAGAACTGGTGTTAAAATTGCATTTTTATATCCTAAAGCATTACATTGTGCTTATAATTGTGAAGACAGGAAACAGGTACCTGCTTTGTTCAGAGCTGTTGACAGAAATTAATACTTTATTGTGCTTTCTTTCTTAAATAATCATGCAGCAACTCCTGGTGAAATTGATGTTGCTTATAATTAGCCATTATTCATCCAACTAGCAACTGTCACAGCAAGACAGCATGTGCTTTCTAGCCTGACAGGCCTCTACATCATTGTGGGGATACGATAAGTAATCTGAGGCTGAGAACACAAAGCTTTAATAACAAACTGGAAGAGAATAGGAGACTCTTGTTACACATTTGAGCAGTTATGTTGCACCATCATGGCAGCAGCTCTATAACACTGCTGCTCAAGTTTTGCGCTTTGGTCTGTTGCTACATGTGGAGGAGTTAAATACTCACTGAGCCACTGGAAATTTCATTGTTTTGGTTTTAAGATTTATACATAAATGCAAAAGGGACCGTTTTCTTTAAAATACATTTTAACTATTTTTTAAGTTGTCAAGAATATAATGCTGGGGCAGTTAGCTGCGTTTTCTTTTTACTATCAATTCATTTCTATAGACTTGTAATGTTACAGTGGTATGCCAAGCCAGGGGTTTTCAAAGTCTTAAAACTGTAGGTCCCCTCAGGCAAAGCTTGGAAAAAGGTGGCCCCCGTTAGTTTACTTGATTAGTTTCACTCGATTCATGCATTTCTATGGGATCATAATGGTGTTATTTGATCCCCATAAACATGCAAGAATTGAGCCAGTATAATCCATTATTGGTATTCCTTTGCACATTTTTTTTTTTTTTTTTTACAAAAAAAGAAAAAAAAAGTAATTCCGTTTTGTCCATTCATGAAGAGTACCACTGGACTGGTCAGAAAACAAAATAAAGCACCTTCTTGAGTGTGACAGAAATATTCTGCAGACTTTCTTAAGTCATCAGGTTCTGTTAAACTGATTGTATTAAATTTTCATGTGTTGTGTTGTTTCAGAGCTGTGAAGCATTAAGTAAACAATGGTTTGAATCCAAGGGAAACATTTCATCATTAACAGATAGTATGTTTAACTTTTTCATTCCCACATGTTCCCATTCCTGCCAAAAGCTTCTGTGACCAAATAGAAGTACATTCAGTAGAAAATAAAGCCTGACTGTGTTGAATTGCTTGTTTTAATTTCTTTGTACTCTGTACTGGCACTATATTATGTTTTTAAGTTCACAATTTTTGAATAAATATTTCACAGAGGCCTTTTACCTCTTGTTCAGAAAGACTTGTGTCCTTGTTATTTCCATAAAACAAAACAAGAGTACAGACGTATAAAAGTGTCTTTATTTGATTGCTCATTCATTGGGACCTATAAAGGAAAAAGAAGTTAATGTGGTGATGTATCTGATGAGTCACATTTTCACTCATACATGCTCAAACATGTCACCAGTTTGATTCTTCTACGACCTTATTTGTGCTGATTTATGGTATATTGTGTCATTGGCTTTGAGAAAACCATGTTTGTAAAGCTCTCTGGAATTATGCAATTCATAGTGAAATATAATGACTTAACTGGCTAATGAGAAAAAGCATTATATGGCCACAAGATTACACAATAATATAGTATTTAGTGCATTCAAAAGGGGTCCATCTGTGCAGCATTTGTGTAGAAAATGCTAAGTGAATCACAGATTTATTGTCCGTTGCAGCAGTAGGATTTGTAAGGACACTAGTTTTCCTTTCAAGTCTTAACTCATAAGTCTTATTGTGTCTTTAAGTGAAAATATTTCTAAAGAAGCCTCCTGAAAAATGATCTGGACCACTCAACCTGTTTCTCCTGTATGTTTCCTATGTGATAAACTTACTGTTAATGCAGCCTACAGTGCAGTCATCGTCTGCATTAGAGCACACTTCAGTCAAGCACACAAAGAAGATCTGAGGGGAGAAAAAAAAAAAGATAGCAGTGGTTTTACTTCATAATTACAGTAGCCACCATTATGGACAGTCTTTATTGTAGGCAGCCTGAACTTGAAAGAACTACATTATAAGTTGCTTCAAAGACCAGAATATGTTTACTTGTTTAAAAATGTTTGTTTAGTGGGAGGTACCTCTGGGTCTTTCAGGTGAGAGAATCCTCCATTAGTCGTGTAGGGGGGACTTTCTGAGGGCAGAGACAGGAAGCCAGTGACTCTGATCCTCTGGATGTGGTCAGGATGTGGGGAAGGAAGTAGTTGGTTATTACTGCGACTGGGGCAGCTGCACAACACAAAATGGTGAAAGGACGGTTACAACTGAAACTGACGGAAGAAAAAAATTACATGCAAAAAGTAGATTTTTCTTATTTGGATTTACAGCTGGAAAATTGCTTACATTTGGATTAGATTCCCCCAAAACATTAGGATGAAACCCCGAGAAAGCATTAATGTTCACGGAGACTTTTATGAAATTTCAGCTATTAGTTTTTGAGGCGCTTTATGAATCATTCCCCCAGGACCATAAATACAAAATATCATGGCAGTGTGGCCAATAGTTGTCAACAACCTAGCTTTAGACTGACATGTCTTTTGAGATTGTCACCATGTCAGAGGAGGTAATTGTGAGAATCAGTTTTATTGCCAGGAAGTTTTCACACAAGAGGAATTTGAATTTGACTTGCTATTTTGGTGCATAACAACAATAATGAGCAGAAAAATATAAAGAAAAATAAAAAGCTAATATTGCAAGTCAAGAAGCATGAATTGAAAATAGTTTTTAAAATTTATGGAGAAATATTCTTAAAATATGTACAATGTTACTTAAATGAAAGAGCTGTACTAATCAAGGGTTATTAGGTGAGGTTAGCAGATGAAGAGAGGTCCAGGCAGGACAAGGTGGAGCTGGTGAGCTGGACCTGGTGGAGGGCATCGTGGGGGATAGTGCCTGGACTGTCCCTTATCTTTCAAAACGACAGTCATTAAAGGAGTGGGGGGCTTTAGATTTGTAGTTTGTGAACTTCTGAGCCCCTTTCAGACCGAAGCAGAGTTGTTGGCTGAGAACTAGCATCAAAGTACAGTCGTTTAGCTTCTCTCACTTCTCTGACACCTTGTTAAACCTGTCCACACTTTTAAATACATCTTCCTTTTGTAACCTTAGCTGGTTTGTCATTTTTTATATAGCAGTCCTCAGAGAAGCTGATGCATGACTTAGCCAGTGAACTCATCCAGGCTGTTGACAGTCCTGAAAACATCCAAGTCAGTACAGTCCAAACACGCCTGAAGATCCCTCGTAGCTTAACTGTCCCATCGCCTGGATCTCCTCACAACAGGTTTACACATGTACACACTGAGGGACACCCTGTTGTATGCAGGAATCAGGTGGACCATGACATGGTCAGAGTGACCCACTGCACCACGGTCATGTTGTTCAAACAATTAATGGCCTGCACTTTTTAAACAACCTGCACAATTTATCAGCAAAGAGTGTGGCCACCTTTTCTCACCCTGCTTACATTTGTGTGAAGATCACTTGAGTTCTTTTTGATTCAAGTCACAAAACATGTCGCAGACATTAAACTGTGAGAGGGGCCAAAATTAAAGTAGCCTTTCCATCAAAGCCTTGAGAGGTGTCGTGGTTGCAGAATTAGTCATTTTGTCACCATGAGATATGACATTAAATGAACAAAAATTGTTGTGCCAGACACTCATTTTTGTTCACACCCCTGATCCAACATCCACAGTCTGTCAGATTCAGGCTTTTATCACATCGATGCAGTGTGATCCTGGGATTAGGCCCATTACTGGAGGGGCAACTATCCTTTCTATAATTTGGCATTGGCTGGTCAGATGTCACCTAAATTCAGTGAAAATACAAAATATATTGGTATATGAAGAAGAATATATTATAATATACTGACGTGGCCTGTTGACTCCTGCAGCCTCATGTGAGATTCAAACAGTCCCATAATACAACACACTGCATGACACAAATGAGCTCCTATCATCAGATAGAAAGCCAAAAGTCTGGTGTAGTAGAATAACACACTAAATCAGCAATGTAGTATTAACTTCTTATGTAGGCATAAGATGCTACATATTTAACCAGTCAAAGGGCATGAATGATTCAGTTTTTCTTAAAACTCTAAAGCTTTGTGACTATAAAGCATCATCAGGGAGACACAGCACAGAAGGATTTAAACACGGTCAAGTGTTAAACTGGTCTTTGACATAATCCTGTGAAAAGATTATAGCAAGCTGTAGTCAAATAATCATCCTGCTTAGTCCTCATCCGTAATGGCCATGGCTGATCACAATACAAACAATTCATATTTGATCAAGTTAACTCCATTCATTTACGTTTATCTCTGTGTGACATACCCATCATGAACGAGCATCCAGCTGGTGTATGGAGCCTGAGTGTAAGCCAGGCAGGAGTGAACCAGCAGCACCAAGCCAGATGCTGGGGGGTCCAGCAGGCTCACTTCCACATAAACTGGTCTGCCTTGAATGTTGCTAAGAGGCAGATGAGCCTCAGGGTGAAAGCTACTGAAGGACTCATCTGCGCAGAAAACAATACAGTCCGTTCAGCAGCAAGTAGATGTTGCTCCATCATCAAAATGTCAAAATGCTTAAAAGAGGATAGAGAGAAAACAATCACCTGTGGCAATTCTCAGTTGCACAGTGACCGTGGCTGGCATTGACTGAACAGGAGGTGGAAGAGGTTGATCCAAAACATGGAGTCTCACTTCACCTGGAGAACCCGGGGAGGAGCTACATTCCACCATCAACCTGTAGATCAACATGGGCGCTTTACAAATTTTACAGGGCGTTTTGTCTTTTACTGTATTCTGTATATTATATGCACAGGAAAGATTGACGTTCTTCTTGTCTTTGTACTTTTGTTTTTGAACTTGTGCTGTTTTTATCTTGTGCCCCCTGACCCCAAGTCAAATTTCCCACTTGGGATAATAAAATGTCTGAATCTGAATCTGTAAAACAATGGGCCATTGTAAATCTAACAACACCATGAATGCAGAGCGTGCCAACATCCCAAACTAAGCTGAGCATCTTTGACATACGGTAATGAGTTTAATGTCATAATTATGACACATCTTGATTATTTTGAGACCATGTTTTTGTTATGCATTAATGTCGCATCTTTTCTCTCACAGTTGCCCAGAATATAGGGATGTGTCTGTGTGCATCTGGTGTTGTTTTGTGAGCAGCTGCTTTGAATGACGGCAGTGGTATTTCCTGCCTGATGATGATTATTTCTGCCTTTCACTTCCCAGCAAACTTCTGCAGATTTTTATTCCAATAGCTGCATACTTGGTAAATTGTAACACTTTTGCTTATTGTCCATGTCTCCAATTATAGGAAATGAAGGTTAAAAAACACATTGGCCTCAAGGCCAGGGCAAATCCACCTCCTGACAAAAACGCTATTTGAGAGTTTCAAAACTTCCTGTGATATCAAACATGAGTGGACAAGAAAGCCAGTTTTGAGAAATATTTTTTTGCATTTTACTGAATGCATTAAAACAAGCAGACTGCTGTCTTTAGATGATTTGTCTAAGTCCTCAGACATGCATTCAAAGAGAAAAAATGAACTAATTGGCTAATTGACAATGAAATCTAAAAGTCTAAATGTCTGTAGTCTAAAAGTAGTAGAAATAATGTGCACCACACAGCCAACAACAGAAAAATGCAAGCCAGTGAAAGTGCTCATGAGGGATCAATAAAAAAAATCTAACTCAAACATAGGTGTGGAAAGGAGGGTACTTCAGCACCCCCTACTGGCTAGAATGAAATGTGGTGGAAAAATAATTTTACCTTTTTCAGTAATCTCAGATAAAAATACCTCAAATTTAACATATTTTCATACTTGAACCGCAACAGAATAATGCACAAGCACTTCATCATAAACTGTTTGAAGATTAAACTTGTTTTTCTTCTTAAGTACCCTGACATGACTGCCTGCCTTTACTGTACTCATGGCAGATTATAATCTGTCCTACCAGCATGATGGTATTGAGATTGTTCAGGTTCAGTTTTATAGCAGTGTTAACAGAAACAAAACAGTGTTGTTTATTTCTGGATCATTACCAGGATCACGTTTATCGCGCAGACAAAAGATTAGAAAGAAGATTAAAAGGCATCAATTTCATCCTAAGATTGTGATATTTTTACAACAGTCAAATCTAAGTGAAATAAATGTTGAAATAAATTAAGGAAAAAATATATTACTTTCAAGATATGAGACTAAATTTGTCTTAGGTTTTGGATATCAGTATATCTTGATATGTTGCTTTGTTTTACAGGCTGCATTACAGTAAAGGGATGTAATTTCCTAAACTTAACAGACTGTTCTAGCTGTTCCATTATTTGCTTTTACACACTTAGTCATTATATCCACATAGCTGATGATTATTTATCAAAAATTACATTGCATTAATATTTTGACCAATAGTCAATCCTACAATATAGTAATTACAACAAGTCAAGTCACATCAAGTAGTCATTGTGTAGTAAAATTTTCTCAGTTAGTGTTTACCATCATATATGATGTTTTGGGATAGATATTACTGCTGCATTAATGTATGTGTTAAATTTTACTGCTACAGAGGTTTAAAGTTCAGACAATTTTAACCACTTTATATACAAAAAGGCTTAATATTTTAATCTACAGCAATGCATCATATTCTATAAAACCATCATGTTTGCACTATTTGAGAATTTCCAGAATGTTTGTATCGTATATCTTGGAGTAGCTTAAAAATAGAGATGTTTTTTATAAGCTCTATCGTAAAAGGGACAGATGTTAAAACTTGTGCTACAGTGTAGGCTGCAATGCAAAATGTTTGACCTCATAGCTGAATTAGAGAGAACACAAACAAAGCATGCCCTGAAAACATAGATGGTGGCATAAAATGCCAACCTCTTTCTCTGAATTTAACACTTTTATAAAAAGTGTCCTTTAAAACATACCTGACAGGAGAGTTCTCATGTACAGAACCCTGGACCACCAACAGATGCACTACTGTCTGACCAAACACCTAACAAGAATATAACATTGGAAAAATGGTTTACATAATGTCACAAAGCAATGATCTGATGCACTTCTCTCCAGTTGGCTGCAATTGAGCAGAAGTGAGGTTAAAGCATTGCTCAATTTTGCCACATTAAAGCTGACTAACTTTCACAATGTATCATCACAGTGGTCTGGCCTGTTCGAAGCTCTACATTGTGTGGTCTAGATACAGTGGAAGTGTGCTTTACGCGTTTGTTTACTCCACAGCCATCCAGGGGGACAGTGTAGATGTCAGGGTCAGAGGTTACCCTCTGCAGTGTGCTGGACATATTACTGACCTCAGAGGGATGAGCTGGGGGAGCCACTGCGGGCTCCACCACGTCAGGCACCGCAAAGATTAAATGCTGTCCCACTGTATAATCTGTGGACACACAAACACGTGCACAGCCTGAATATTCAAGTATGGGCAAAGATCACAAACAATTTAATTTTTTCCATTCGGTGGCTTGGGCGTCGGCTTGTAGCCTGACGGCCCACAGATTTTCTTTGTCAGTTAATTTCTGTTGGACATGTGTTGACAAGATCTGTTTTGGAAGAGACTCACCCTTCACAGGGTATGAACAGCAGCCTGAAGAGACGATGCAGTCGAAATCTGACACGGAGCCAAGGCCACAGGGTGAGGCAGAGGGAGTGTACAAGTTGGCCTTGAGCTGATCTGAGCACAGGGAGTAAAGAGAGGAGAGCTAGTTATATTTGATAGGTTATTTTCGGCAGCATGAGAGATGACGAGATGAATATATACAGGTGTCCAGTTACAGCCAGAACAGTCTGCTGGATCTTTATCAAGATTCAAGAGTTTTTTGTCATGTCAACACAGCCGATGGGGATCTTGTTTTTGTTGTGTGAACCCATCAGCTGAAATTCCTGTCAGGACAATGTGTTAACAATGTTCTGCCCTCTGGTGGTGATCTCAAGTGAAGACACTTGCACCAAAAGCAACTTCTTGGAACTAAATTACATATACGATCTATTGGCTCAATGAGACACTTAGTCTATGTTCACACTGCCGGAAAAAAAGGCACAAATCAGATTTTTTTTTTTTTTTTTTTTTTTTTTTGCTTATATGTGACTCGGGTCTGGTTTTTTTTTTCATGGCAGTGTGAACAGCACAAAACACATGGAATCCAATTTTGTATGTGGTCCTAAATCAGATTCTGGTCAAATTTCTTTTGCAACGTGTCAACAGTTTAAATGGTCATATCAGAATTCATGCAATTTTTCTGTCACACACTACAAGACTCTTGTGAAGACAGATGTAGTTAAAAGTTGCCCTTGACATCCTGAAATTTTGGATGAAATTTGTTTCTGTGGAGCCATACGCTTCACAATCCCACCACTCCTGGCTCCGACTCTGCATCCACACGCACACACACACACACACACACACCTCCTTACAGAAGTAGCAGCCATTGCTCCACAAAAAGCGATAATTCAATATTTGGCTCTCCTTCTCCTCATCCTCATTATCATCTGCTCACAAATTTGCTGGCTTCCACTGCACATCAGTTTATAAATAAACACAGACTTCAGTGGCCTGCACATTTACTTTCAAACGACAGCGTTCTGCGTGTGAAGTCTTTGGCTGCGTTCTGATCCACGGTGTACTTAGACCGTACTCCTGCTCCCTGCTCAGGGAATGTCAGTGAAGGAAACTTCCTTTTACAAAATGCCTCTGTTTGGAAGACCCTGCAACATCATTCCTCCAAGCATTGTTTTGATTATGTAAAACACCAGGATACCTTTTGTTCCAAGTGTGGAAATTTTACACGACTGAAACAAAATATTGGGTGATTAAAAACAAAAACTGGTACATTATAAAACTTACACTATCAAAATGTAGGCAATGTAAGTTGTGAATAAATGTGCTTTGATTAATTTACAAGATATATGGTGCATTCCAAAAGAGATAATATGCAGATTATTATGTAATGCTGATTATATACAGACTGCTATAATGTATTATTTATATGTCGTCTTTGATCGTTATGACTGGTATGATTTAATGACAATAGTTGCAGACATGTGAAGTCTAAAAAACAAAAATCAAAACTAAATATAAAATTCTTAAATTAGACCATAGACCTTAATTGGACTAATTAAAATGTGTTTTAGTCATAATAATTTTTAAATGAACAATAAATATAAAAATATTTAAGGGATGTAAAACTGTGAGCTCAGTTGTTTGATTTTGGCGCAGTGATGTAAGGGTAATCTTGCTCTGCCTTGAAGACCTGTTGTTCACTTCCTCCCTTCTTCCACAGTTCACAATTACCTTAGAAGTGAGCATGTTTTTCTCCCTATGATTTGGAATCTTACTTAACATGACTGAACACCCTCTGCAGTCCACTTCACAGCGAAGTACTAGGTGATCGAAACGCACCCTTTGTTACTGTTCTTTTGCACATGCAGGTCAGTTCAGGACTGTGACCCGTTCACACTGGATTCTGATATTCACCACATTTCAAAAACAACAACCAAAAAAAAAATCTGATGTGAGAAATGAGTCCAAACTGAACACTAATGCTTGCATTGTAGCCTTATACAGGTAACTAAACAACATTTTATAGCTGCCGAAGTTTCTATGTCACTATTTACCTTTCCTTTGATTATCCAGCCTCTCTGCTGCTTCTTCTCCATCAGGATGCCCAAGACGATCATATGGATGTTGCTGAGCAATAGCATGGGAATAGGTGCTATGAAAACTACTTGACTGAGGAATACTGGGATATCCTGCCTCAGCAGCATGAACCAGCCACCCCGTCCAGCTGTAGTCAGAGTTTGAGTGAAGGTTGTCTACAGACACTTCAGGCTTGTAGTAGAGCTGGTAATAGTCGTAGTATGGGTGTATGGGGCCATGGTGAACATCATCACTTGACTTTGTGGGTGGAGTAGTGGTTTGAGGTTTGCCATAGGAAGGATGTTGTGGTGGGGAGGATGATGTTTTAAACAGAGGGTCAAAAGCTTCTTTGGATGAACTTGGAGATGCAGGATAACTCTCAGGATCATAATACATCTGATAGTAGTAATAATAAGGGAAGTAGTAGTATGGGTAGGGAGGAAGATTATGGTTGGGTGATGGAGTTGTGAGAGAGGGTCGTTCATGAGGAAGAACTGGTTCAGGAGGCTCCAGCTCAGCTTTTATGTCATCAGACAAAAGACGATGTTTGATCCATTCTGGGTTGGTTGTATCATCTGGGTTTGGACTGAACTTGTATTCGTCATGACCTTGATGTGATGAGCGAGGAAGTGGGTGAACAAAAGCGCTTGACTTTGCGTTTTCACGATCAGACAAGTTTGTTTTTGTGGCCTTGTCGGGACTCGATCTTTTGGCCTCACCCCGAGCAATATGTGGAAAGTAAGAGAGGTAGTGGTATGGATAGGGCTGTGGAGGGTAAGGGGTATAAGGCACAGTTGTTGGAGGGGTGTGAGGATAAGAGGCAGCCTCAGGCACAGGCTGAAAGAACTGGTCTGAGTTAAACATGCCGAGAGCCTCAGACTGTTGGACGCTGCGGGGCAACACTGGGTTCTGAGGATTAGTTAAAGAAGGAACCTCAGGAGGTGGATGAGGGTCTTGAGGTGGGTCAGGAAGAGGGATTTTAGGATGATGGTAGTAGTGATAGTATTGAGTGACGGCATGGCTGGGGGCCTGGAGAGGAGGAACTTGGATGGGAAAGCCTGTATCTGAGGAGGAAGAATGTGGAGCACTCTGCTTCTCAGAGACACCTAAGACAGGAGTTTCTTGCTTTTGTTGCAGATCTGGATGCACCAGATCTGAATCCTTCATATCATCTGTAGATGACAGAGAACTGTGGGCACTGAAATGTTTATAAGACTCCCATACAGGAATCTGGTGGGAGTAGTAGTCCTGATAATGTGGCTGGGAAACAACAGGCGGGAAAGGCTGTGGACCAAATGTGGGCTCAGGAGTTGAAGATGAGGGAGTAAGGGGGTTATATGCATCGTGTCTGTCTGGAATAGGATTCTTATAGTGAAATGTTGGGTGGGGATAGTAAGGTGGGGCCAGGTAGAAAGGTGGAGCCCATGGAAAAGGCTCCAAGGCTTCTGGCAGATGCTCTGTTGGCACTCTGGTTATATGATGAGGGCTAGTGACTGGAGGCTGATGGGTTACTGGGACATCTTCCGGGGGAGAGGTGGGACAGGCCACTGTGAATGTCTTCTCTCTCATTTGAATAGAAAGTGTGTATGTTCCACCCTGGAAGAAGATCAGAGATTTTCTGTGTGAGATTGTATTTAAAATAACCACATAGATGAAGTTATAATGAGGACTACGCATGTGGATGCAGCAGCCAGTAGCTCCTTTAAACTTCGTTACTTTCCTCTTTTAAATGGTTATTTTTTTTATTTTGTGCAGTCATGTATCATCTTATAGCAGATATACACACATAGGCATTGGGAAAGATAGCGTAGGGTTTGGATTAAAGAGCAGCGGACCCTGGAGCATGGATAAGAGTCAGGTTGTAGCTGGGAATTAACATTTGCATCTGCATTTATTATAGATAGATTAGATAGATTAGACAGATAAGATAGAGGAGATAGATGAGATAGATGAGATAGAACCTCAAAATGTGCTAATGGGACATAAAAAACAGTTCTGTATACTGTCACATGCTGAAAATGTCATTTGAACGTCTCATTAAGTGTCTTTTCTGAAATTCACCTTTACTGTGATGCCACATGAACTGAATGGAGCAGTGAAAACAATCTCTGCATCTTGTCTGTCCACTGTGTAGCCACACTGCTCAGCCAACACCACCAAAGGGGTCCATTCTCCTCTGACTATAGAGAAAACAAATAAGAAACTATTTTTCAAGTTATTGAAAACCATAGAGACGTAGAGAACCATTAGAGTGCGAACAGAATGAAAAGTGACACGTAGTTTTTGTGTTTACCATTTACCCTCAGCTCCTCTGTAGCAGACAGTCCCTGCACTCTGACAGTCATAGCATACGAGGAGCAGCAGAGGGACAGTGGGGAGGGTGGACCCACGGCCTGAGGCTGGATCTGAGAGGCTGGGCAGGACATCTTGACTGGAGTCCCTCTCCACAGCAGAGGCAACACATAGCTGTCAGCCTAAACACATGTTTTAAACAGCATTGTTTGATACTGCTCTTGGCTAGAACATTTCACATCCAGAGAAATCATATCTATAATTACGAAACACGCCTTTCTCATTAAATAAAAATGAAAAACATGAGTCAAGAATCCCTGAAAGTCCCTAACTATCTTGTCAAGATGACATAAGAGTGCACTGAGTCATCTCAGTTGAAATGATTCATCTTAACCAGTCACAAAAATGGATTGTGTTTTCTGCAAGAGAGCAGCCATTCTCACTGCAGAATTCAGGCGGATTTGAAAATAGTAATTTTAACATGTTTTTCAATCAAAATAAGAATAATGATGTAAAAATTATTATTACCTCTAATATCGCAATTGCAATATCAGTCAAAATGATCGCAGTTACAGCAAAAACAATCAACCACTGGCACAAACTACAGGTGTGTATTCTGTAACGGGATGAGGAGCACTTACGCAAAATGTTCATCTTCCATTTTCAGTGTGAATAAAAAGGAATAAAAACAACATTATTCATAATGAATCATTAAAAAACAGAAATTAGCTCAGTCACCATTCACAAAACTGGCAACTTGAGAGGAGCAGCTTGGTCAGACATGCTTTTCATGAGTTAATAGAGCATTGGCTATCATGAAAAGAACTTTCGTAATTTTAAAATTGCCATACAGATAAGTAATCTGTGACAATGTAACTAATCTAATTATATCTTGTTCAAATTTTAATCTCGGTTGATTATTTTTTGTTATTATATTTTTTGCAATATGTTAATGTAATCCTGATTACATGTAATCCATGGGGTACCTGGTACAAAATGGAGTGTATGGATCCCATACCTCCTGTGTGACATGGCAGGCATCATACTGAGCCACGAGACTGAGGTCTCTCCACGAGGTCTGAACATAGTAGCCACACTGAGGCGGCAGCTGAGACAGGGGAACGGATGACTCATTATCTGAGACACAAAAAACACCAAAACAAAACCTTAAATTCACTCCTATGAGGAAACTGTGATAAAGAAATAAAAACAAAAAACAAAAAAACGCCTATACATACTTCTACATAAGGAAAGAAAACTTTGGAAAATAGATGCAAGTCTTAACTCTAGTAGAAATTGAGGGCAGAGGACACCCACTGTAGTATACAATCTACAAATTGAAATTCAAGCCATGTATAACATTGTCACTGTCACAGACATAAAGCTGGAGTGTTTGTAAATGGAGAAGCTGTATTCTCACCCCGGTCCAGCCGCAGTTGTACAGCTCGTCTCCTCCTGACAGTGAGGGTCATGGCGTCGTCTCCACACTCCACCACAGGCTGCAGCCTCTGCCAGCTCTCCTCTGAGCCGCTGACCTGCTGACCTCTGATCCTCTCCTGGCCTGGTAAACAAAAACAAACCACCGCAAAGTTCACAACTGAGAATACGTTGTTAGTCTGTCTGTATTTTTGTGAAACATAAGAAAATAGTTGGGCCTCTCAATAAAGGAATCACTGACAGCAACTTTGATTTCAGATTCACAAAATTATGTATTTACAATAATATTGTGAAAAGTATTCATTTTTGAATTAATAATGAAGAGGTGCAAAAAACATACACAATCCCTGTAAGTGAAAAAACAACCAGACTTTAGAAAAAACTAACTGAAATTATATTGTGTACTTACAAAATTAACTGAAATTAAAACAAAAAACACCAAAAAACAAAAATCAAAAAAAACAAAAACAAAATATCACAAAGTCTGCCATGATCCGATTCGATTCAGGGGTCTGCAATCAATATCAGACAATATCATGTGCATTTAGCGCAATCAGTTACATTTAGGTCAGCTCACAAAAAGCAACTTAATTATGGTTCAACAATTTTATGACTGAACTCTTCCAGACATTTATGACAGACATACCATGGGAATTTCAAAATAAAGGTCTGTCTTAGAGCTGATGATACAGATCGATGTATTCTTACACCCCTACAGGAAATGGATTTAGTTTTAGTCTGTCACTTGGTCAAATTTGTCAACACAACAAGCATGATGAGGCTTGTTTACTGAGACTGGGATGTCTACATGACTGTGAGTCAATTGACAATGAAAACTAATCTGAAACAAGCAAATTATTCTGGAGCTTCACTGAAATTAACCTTTACTGAACAAAAATAACAAAATAAATAAAAATCAAGGCTAATAAAAAAATACAAAGCTGTACACTAGTTAATCGTGAAAAAGTAGTGCACCGTTTCGAGGTTTGGTAACTGCTAAAAACACACGAAGAAGAGGATCCCAGGTAGCTCACCTGTCACAGCAGCATCTGATTGGTAGCCCACATTAGGGATGTTTGCTTCAAGTTGACCAGTAATGTAAAACTTGCCGTGGATGACAGGCTTAATTTCCCCTTTGTTACAGTCTTTATTTGGAGGGTTAAGTGAAGTGTCCCTCCACTCCCCCTCTGTTTGTTTCGGTGTGTCACGGTTTTTGACGCTTCTTTCAGTTAAACTCGACGCCATTCTGGGTCTGACCGTCTGTTCAGAGGTTTTGCTCGGTGTCCCGTCCCTGTTTTCCAGATAATGTAAATCCGGCGCACTTCTCGACGCTCCTCCCTGGCTTGAGTCAAGGTGAAGCCGCTTTCTTCCCCCTTTTTTAGAGGAATGAGTGAGGCCTGTCGTGGTTAAAACGCTGTCCCTGTCATTTTGAAAAGCGGACGGAGAGCTTGTTTTGGAGGGATAAACGGTGGGCTCACACCAGCCCACTGGAGGTAAAGTTATTGTTGAGATGGTGTAAATGAGAAGGACACCGACGCAGTATCCTTTTTGTTTCAAATGCATTGCCAATAAGAGTTTCTCTCTGCGCACCAAAACACTGGGACAGAGTGAACAGCAGCACTGTTTTAGTAGACTTCCTGCCGACACACCTGTTCACTAATTGGTCTTAATTAGCAGGTGGGGCGTGCTTAGTAGGTACTGATTATTAGTGCCTCAATTTATTAATTTTACGCTCAAGGTTTCAAAGCAGAGCTGCAATGATTAAGTGATTGCTTATGAATTAATTGCTAATATTTTGATATTTAATTAATCGCTTTGAGTCCTTTTTTTAAAGAAAAAAGTTTCTTAAATGTGTTTTTTTTTCCTGGTTTCTTTTCTCCTCTCTGACAGTAAACTGAATATCTTTGCGTTGTAGACAAAACAAGATATTTGTGGATGTCAGTCTTGGGCTTTGAGAAACACTGATCAACATTTTTGAACATTTTCTGACATTGTATGGACAAGACAGCTAATCAGTTAATGGGGGAAAAAAATGATCGGCAGACTAATTGATAATAAACATGACCTATTTTTCAAGTGACAAGATTGTAACAGGATTAATTAATAGATTAATCAAGAAAAGAATCAACTGATTGAAAATATTGTTAGTTGCAGCCCTATTTCAAATGATGAGTGATGGAATGTACTCAAGCATGCCAATTTTAAGGGTACTTGTGCTTTGCTGGAGTATATTTTTAATTTACAAGTTAATTAAATTTCAGATTTCTAGTATTTATTTTGAGTTGAGTTCTTTGAACTTGAACAACTTGAAAGGATGAGTTGAATGAATGTTAGCTACAGAGTTTAATAAACTCTTGAAACTAAGTTCTAAAAGAGACATGATCAGCATATTACAGACTTCTCAGAAGAAGTTTTAATTCAGGCCTTTTAAGCAGGAGAAATTTAGCAAAGTCAAACTATATGAAAAAATGCAACATTGTGTTTATTAAACCAACAAGCTCCTTCTAATCGAGGATTACAAAGGTGCATTGTTTTTTCCTGAACTTTAGTACATTTCTTCAGTGCATTGTCAGACAAAGGAAATGTGAACACTTTTTTTTTTTTTTTTAATCTGGCCCTTCTGAAAAAGTCATTGAATAGGCCTGCCTTTCATAAAAGTCACATTGCTATGAGTTGGCAGCAGATACCCCTACCCTCTAAATTTCTCGCAGGGATTTATTTAAATAATTGCTAAAATTCTACAATATTTCACACAAAGTTTAGAAATAAGCCCAACAGTGAATATAAATGTTTGTAATAAAATTTTAACTTCTGTCTTATCCCACGAATAATCCCACCATCCATCAGATTTATACTGTGGCCTTCATGAGGGGACCTAATAAGCTACAACACAACAATAGAATGCCACATGCACTTTGATATATCAGTATTAACAATCTAATACTGTCATTTATAATCAATCAGTCACACAGGCCTTTTTTCTGCACTTTAACTTCTTATACTTGAAGTCCATTTTGCTGATTATACCTCTGTACTTTTCTTTAAGTAGTACTTTGAAACACAGGACTGATCTGAGTAAAAACTGTTTTAAATGCAGTTCAGTCTTGGGTCCACTAGAGGGCAGTGGCACTGCATTAGACTCAGTCAGCAGTTGTAGAGGATTATTTTTATGAACACTGATTAATTAATGCAGACTTATCGATCTATCTATATATCTGTCTGTCAAAGTATAATTTCTGTTAAAGTGATGTCTAAGCTTTGAGACAGCAGAGATGGATTTTTGAAAAGACACGATACACACTTCAAATAGATATATATCTTTGAAAATAAGTTGTATTTCATCTGTTTAATACAATTGACGACAATGAATAGGTAAATGAATTGAAAAAATACATTTGGACATGTATTTGCTAAAATACAAATGTGGCTATGCCCTTCAGACAGATCTCATGCCATCCTGACATCAGTTGACCTTTGCCCTCCTTTCAAATAAATTATTCTCTCTGTTTTGTTAAGATGAACCAGTTCACCTGAATGATAGAAATCAGTCCTACGCTCAGTCAGTTGGAAGATTAATTTACCACCTAACTCCTATATGTCAATTTAATTAATTTGCATTTCATTGTTTAGTTGTAATATACTTCACTGACATTAAATCTCGATTGCCATCTTGCCTAAACAAACATATCTAATAAAAGTTTAATTGACTATAAATGCTCCATCTCTTAATTAAAAAAGACTGGTTTAGTGATATTTTCTGTTAACTACTGTACGTAGCCAAACAGCCAAAAAAGAAGATCTCTGTTAGTTTGCTGCCAACTCCACCATCTGACCACAAGTGACTCTGCCAAGCTGTGATCAGTCATCACATTGTGGTCATGATGCTATCAACTGAGGCCAGATTGGTAATTTTCCCACGGTGTCTCTCTTCTGAGGGCTGCCTTTCCACGTGTACCTCAACACTAGGTTAGAAGAGGGTGGCGAGGGATTAGATGAACCACCGCAGCCACACAGTTTGAACAACCACAGCCGCACAGTTTGAGTGCTTCGAACAATTATACTTCATAAAAGTGGCACTGAAGCTGTGTGTGTACGTCGTGGAGTGGGGTGGGGGGGTTGGGGAGGGAGTGATCAGTTGATGATGGGCGCGGCAGCGGGATGACTCATATTTGGAGTTGCCTAGCTACTGCCAGGAGTTGTTTTCTTTAGACTCAGAGCGAGAGTACAGTGTGCATGTCTGGATTTCATTGAGAGAGCAAGGCTTTTGTGGGGGCGGTGTAAACGCAGGGGTGGCACCGAGCAGGAAACAGGAGGAGCACAAATGTTCCCAAAAGGAGAAGAAATCACGTGAGGAGAAACTTGAGTTAAATGTAGTAATGTCAGCGAGGGAGGGGAAAAAAATAAAGTGAGGTCTACAAAAAGAGCACTCGGGGTGAGGAAGTGAATCAAGAATGAAAACCCCTGGCCAGTAACCATGGAAACGGGTCGGCTCGACTAAATATGAGGAATTCTTTTTTTATTGAATGTAAACGGTGGCTAGGGCACCACAACTGACACACACACAATGTTCACCCCACTGGAAGCTGTACTGCAGCCTTCAGAAAGTACAGTGGCTCACATCTACTGTATGACATCCACCATGTCTGGCTCATAAAAGACTCCTGAAGCTGCGCCTGTGTGATTCTCATTCAAACCACAGGCAGGCAGCCAGTTGGGCACATGCAAATGCTTAGAGAGAAATTCTCTCAGCATATTCTTTGGTGTCTTAATTTGATTTTGATTGCCCCTTTCTCGAAGTTTACCTCTGTCTGTCTACCTCCTACGTGGACGACTCTTCTCTCTCTCTTTTCTGGTTCCAATAATTTACTCTCAGGGCAAACAGAAACGTAGAGTTTTGCACAATTCAGACATTTTGTCCAAATATGCGGTTTATTGTCCTGCCAGAATACCTGTTCACTGATATTACTGTAATAATAATTATTATAATAATATTAATGATAACAATCATAGTAAACTCTATATGTGTATCACTTTCATATATGAAATGCAGCTCAAATTGTTTTATATCAAATTCTACTCATAAAAACTTTAAAAAACTAAAATCAAAGGTGGCTAACAAAACTTTAAAAATGAAATTAGACAGAAAAGATGAAACTACATAAAACTACATAAAAATAAAGTTTCAGTAAGATTCAATAAAAGCAAGGATACAGAGTCGATTAAACAAAAATTAGGTTGAACCCTGAAATCACATTTCTCTCTTACCTGTAGTGCTATTTTTGTGAGCAGTTTCATGTTGGAACTATTTTCTTTCTACCAAACTACACCTGCCAAACATATCACTGTGCCAGCTCAGAGGTATAAAAGTTACACCTCAGCTGGGGAGGATGCTATTAATCTTTACATCCTGCTCTGCCACGAGCACAGACTTCTGTTCCATGAGTAGATGCATGTTCCCTTCTGCATGGTGACACAGTTGGTGAAAGGATAGTATGTATTTTTGATTTGGGGGTAAACTGTCACAATTTAAACTGTTGTGATCACTCAATGCTAACAAAATGCACAGTTGTGTGTCATCTGAGTAGCTATCAAAATGTACACTGTGTTATATAATTAAGTGGAGGCTTATGGTTGTTTAATGAAAAAAGGAGTGGTCCAAGTATTGTATTCTGTGGTGCACCATATGGATATGGACAGTGGATATTTACTGAACCTGTGCTTTTTTGGCACCCAGTTGTTGGTGTTGTTGCCTGTATATCTGTACCTGAACGCTTTTTGAATATGCATGTCAAAGAAACAGTCATTTATTTTATTACTAATGGAGTGAGGAGGAAGTTGCCTTCAAATAATGAGTTACTGTTGACCAAAAGGCCACAACATGGACACACACTGGGGAGGGAATCATTACTAGAATATAAAACTGATGATCATCTCATTGCTGGGAAACAGAGAGAATAACAGTATGAAAGGAAGCTCTGACTGTGTATTGTTTTATTTTCATTGCCTGTGGCCATGTGTCACTCCTTCAGAGGATGATGAGTATGCAGTATGTATGTACAATATACATATGTCTGTTTTTCACCAGAAACTGCGGTCATGTGTCACTACTTTTGAAATAGATGATGATGTGTGTACATGTGTGTAAATGTGCCTGTGGGCACGTGTTTGTGGCTGAGAATGTGTGTATCTTACCCCTGCACTGGCACACCTGTACAGTAGCTTATCATCAAAACCAGCCCGGTGACACTGGTGGCAGGGATGAGGGCGATGGTCGACTTTTCCAATTAGTCAACAGCCTGGGGCGAGGTGAGATTTTCAACACAGAACAACACCGGCAGTGGCCCTTGTTTTTGCTCTGCCTCATTCAAAAGAACACACACATCCAAAGTCTTTGAAATTACCCATGCAAATCCTATAAATGCACTCTCTGTCTGTTTTTATAATAGGAGTTTAGAAATCTCAGGGTAGGGTGCGACATTGTGTAAGACAGAGAAGGAATGAGCAGAGTGAGACAGTCAACCACAGACAGGGAGCTTTACTATTGTGTAAAGCAGCAGTGACTTGGCTGTGGTCAGGCTCACTCCCCTGGCATGTAGGCACTGCTCTGCTGGCTTTGTTTCACACACTCATGTTGAAATACTCACTCACTGAGACTCCTCACAAACACCTTCATTAAAGGATTTTGATATTACTCAACCAAAAATAGCAATCTGTCCTGCTATAGGCTGTTTGAATGTTTGCCTATTTACATGTGATTTATATTTTGGGATTTCTATTTGTTTGTATGCGTTTTTCAAAGCAGTCAAGGACACTGTACAGACACGGTTAAAAAACAACTGATGTGATGAACTGCTGATACTTTTTTCAGGGCAATTTAAGGTGTTAAAGAGAACATTGCCAACTTTATAGACAACTAGTAATTAAGGATGTAAGACTCAGTGTAAGACGGGGGATACAACAAGTAATCTATGATTGAGGAGTGCTTGCTGAAAGTCTGGTAAAAAGTCAGAGTAACTGTCCTTTTGACAGGCCACATAACTCATTTTTCCACAATGTAAAATGTCAAAGTGTAGCATAGTTCAGCTCTGTGTATTTCAGACATTTTTGCACAGCAGTTTCAGGCCTGCATTTAGCTCTTTAAAGACCCCAAGTGTGCAGTAAACTGGGTGCTGGAACTAACAGAACCACCCTGAACCAGCCATCCCTGAGAAAGTATTTCAGGGAATCAACGTTAATTCTTGTGCACACAACATTTGACAGAACAGACAATATCACAACTGTTCCAAGTGATATTTTATGCGTCTGGTTTTTCCAGTACTGATCAGCAAAGGCAGCACGACAAAGAACGGATTGTTGAGCAAGCCACCTCATTGGTCTTCTTCAGTTGTTATACAGGCATGTGATTTGTCGACTTGTGTTTGGATCTAAAAAACGTGTTGTGGCTAGGCTCCTGCTCCGCCCCCCTGATACATACAGCGGTAGACAGTGGCGTAGTCAAACACTCACTAAGTTTTTACTCTGAAAAATGATAGCTGACTGATGCATGACTCATGCATTTCCTCTCCCAAAAATATACTGAAAAAAGGCCCAAGTCTTGCATAACTCAAGTGGTAAAAAGCCGTTTTTGCTCCACAGGCATGTAGACTGGTTTCCCTCAGTAACTCTGGTTGTACTGTGTGGAACAGGCCAGAGGGAGTGTCACATCACACTGAATGGCACAGTACAAGCCTTGGCTTACCTCACCTGCAAGGTGGGGCCAACACGCCCAGAACAGAATCAGGTCTGACCACATTCTCCACTCTCACCTCTCTCTTTTTCTCAGTGTCTTTCTCTGGTGTTTTACAGCACTTTATGTCAGGCCTATTCAATTGGCGGCCTGCGAGCCTAATTCAGCCCTTTGAAAAAGTATGTCATTGTGATTTTATTTAAATAACCTGCCAACATTTTAAGTTTATGGATGTACATGTTTTTTATTAGCAGCTTGTCATTTTATCGGTAGGCTAATTAGTCCATTCATTGGTTATGTCTGTTGTTAAGCACAGTGACACTTAAGCAGAGAGAATTTACGAGAGTCAAACTGAATGAAAAAAGATGTGGTGTTTATTAAAGGTGCATTGCTTTTCCCAGTGCATATTGTTTCTTTTTCAATTGACCAAATTAATAAGGAGGAGAAAAAAAATTATTAAAAGGTGCATTGTTTTTGATTTGAATTTCTAACTTTACAAGTCAGATGGGAATGTAAACGTTCAGCCCTTTGATACTTTACTTTTTTTCTGGCCCTTCTAAAAAATAATTAAACAGGCCTGCTTTCTTACACCAGTTGTAGGTGTATCACTGTTTTTTAAATCTAATGTCAGATTTTAAAGGTCCTTATATGAGCACATGCACCATCCTTGCATGCAAAAAAGTTGTCTGTTAGCTTGGGTGGAGCTGTTTGTGTTGGTGATAGATTTTTGGTGTGGCATAGCCAGATGTGGTGTAGATTTTGATGAGATTTCACCACCATATTCCAAACCTATATTGTAGAATTTCAAAGCACTGACATTCTTTCCCACAGGGATTTGGGTGGGACACTTCGGAGTACGATCAAGGTATGGCATCTGAAATTCAGAGTGTTAAATATTAATGGATGGACACTCACTCATGTCGGCCTTCATAAGTGGTGAAACGGGTGGTATATATTTACTGTGGGCTCCATGGAGTTTGATAGTGTTGTCATGGAAATCAGTGATGTGCAGAAGGCGCAGAAACCTGAAGTGTTGCCATGGCAGAGACATCATTTAGTTCAACATTTCAGCGCTGCCTATGTTTAGCATTCCAGCTTTCTGAGTCCTTCCGTCTACATATGAAAAAGGTTATTTTCCATGACAACCACAATGAAACACACAATTCTTTCTAGTTTTCAACAAAGGAGAAGTGCCTTGGTTTCAGTCTTGAGAGAGATGTCAGGCGATTGTGCATGTGGATGTGTGTGAATGTAGCCTCACAAGTAGCCTTCCTATAAACGTGAGCAGGCTCTGCTGCCTTTCAAGGCCACTGTAAGGCAGGTAAGTTATTTCTGAAGCCTGTTATTATCCTGCTGGCTCATACCTGAGGCTGAGGCAGCCTGACATGATACTGACCAGGTACCCTGCTCAGCTTTTGACTCAGACGTCTGTGTGTGTGTGTGTCAGCATAGTTTTTCACTCACGAGAAACAAACCAGTGACTTCAGTCTCCCAAAGCATTTTAGTCTGTCTGTCTACTTGTGTGTGTGTCTGACTTTCCTTTTTAACTTTTGAGAGATCTTTGTAGAATAAACATGTTACAAGTATACATTCACTCAGAAGTTACATTAGTTTCATATTAAACATGTGAGTTTTGGAAACTTTCGTAGAGATGTCTGCTTTCTCTTGAGTATACTGTAAAAGAAAGATGGTACTCTGCTTGTCGTGTTCAGAGCACCAAAACTACATTTGAAAAACTCAACAGCAGTGTCTCTTTCCAGAAATCATGACCTGATTACTCAAGATAATCCACAGACGTGTAGTTGTAGATGGATAAATAGCACTACAGGTAAGATGAAAATGTGTATTTCTGATTTTGGGGTGAACTGTAAATACTTGAGTATAGTCTTCTAAAGTCAAGGGAAATGTAGGACTTTATTTTTTGCAGCTTAGTATATGAAGCTCAGTTTGAGCATGTGGTCCAGCTAATGTTAAAATATCCTGTGAGCTGACAATGTAAATACTGTATTTGTATGAGAGCAGAGAAATTGAGGCCATTTATGTCGTAGAGGCTTATGGATAAATAGAGGACCACCCCACCTTTTTATATAAGATGTAACAGTGAGCGAGGAATTTATCAGTGCACTGTGATAATGTAATTGTTGAGAGGCTTTAAGGCGTAGTGAGAGGCATCCATACAATATCATCAGAATCAATAGCACATGATCTAGATTGTACGATGGTCTTCCTACTAGCAAAAGAAAAGCAGGTCATTTGTCCCACATGGCTCTTAAAAAAGAGTATAGTATCCAGCCAGATTCCCAAATATTCACAACACTCAACAATTTCAATTTGAGAACCCTGTAGGGTATGGATAAGTAGGGGTGTAAGAAAAAATCGATACACTTGTGTGTTACGATATTATGTTTGTGATACTCAAAAAAACTGTAATGTAATCCATATAATGAGACTGCGAGTCCTCTGCAGCGTACCAGGGTTTGACTCCCATCTGTGGCCCTTTGTTGCATGTTGTCCTTAGTGCTACAGCCCCTTTTACACTGGACCAAAAACCCACCAACGTCTGGCTTTTGTCTTCAGTTGGGAACGGTACAATCGCCATTCATTCCCGGGTCAAATGACTCTGCAGTCGTCATGGATATCTACTGACTCCATCTCCAATCAGCAGCAATGAAAACATGACACCCGTGTGGACACGGTATTTTTCACTCCTTTTGTGGTGCAATGCTTGAAGGCTTGTCACCTCCATCAGTAACTTCAATGGCTCTTTGTATCTCAGCCACAAATTACATGAGCCTCTGTTCAAGCAGCAATTTAACCTTGCTCCAAATTAGCTGGAGTTGAGTTTGAAAGATAGACTGAAAAAAAAAGATATAAACTAACCACCATAATATTGTCACCGACCTCCATGCTGCTCTCTGCTGTTTACTAACCCACTTGACACTTCAAATGCACAGAATGTATGTTCTCCCAACGGGTCTCTCACATCAAGACAAGAATAAAAGACGAAGAGTAGATTGATGACGTCATGAAGTAGCATGGGCTCATGGGAGTTGGTTTCCTCATCATCAAATAACCACCATTTGTGATGAAAACCTATGATATGACATGACTCACACGGAAATCACATTCATGGGAGACTTCATCCCTCACTATTTAAAGTATCCAACGTATTCCACATTTTCTCGGACATTATAGCAACTAGAGGCTAGTACAATAGGAAACGCACTGTTATCATGAAAAAGTAACATTTGAAGGTTGTTGGAAACATTTGAGATAATGTAAGCACACAACTAAAAAAAAAATAATATATCTAGTTGTTTTTAGACATTTTAATGCAGAAATATTACAGCTTTAACTTAAACTGTTCAGTATTTCAGCTATTTCAAATGTTTCAACTATTGTGAACCTTTTCAACAGTGGACACACACACGTTCTTCAGGAAAATTAGCCTGTACTAGTTTTTCAAGTATTATTGCTAAACAAAAGGTATTTTTCTTGTTATTTATGGTCTCTACTCAGCAGTTTTCCCCACCCAAAACCTTAACAATCAACAATCTCATAAAACTATGAACCGCATTTTAAAGCTGTGTTTGTGTGCTTTTGCTGTGTTGTGAATTATTTCTTAAAATGTGTAGAACATACAACAATTTTTTATATTAGTTGTAGCACACTGTCCTTTGGCCAGTTCCTCCTAGTTTTCCTCTTTGCGTGTCTCACACTGTATGGGGAACTGTTTGAGTTATTACTTATGGATAGCGATGAGGCCCTGACATTTGCACACTATCCCAGTGATGTCAGAGATTTGCCACAGGAATTCAACCACAATTTGGACTTTGGAGCTCTTTCACAAATAAGCTAAATGTTATCATGTGTAATAATGCTATTATGTGATGTGATATTAGTCGATTAAGTCTGACAAATGTCAAAAGATTCACCCTCAGACTAAACTAATGCATGTGATGTGCTCAAGAAGCAGATGACTTTGACTCATTGGACTCACTGGGAACATATCAATCACCACCAGCAATGAAACGATGATGAGTAAAAATTAATGAACTTGCAGCAGTGTGAAATGCCTCCATACAACCCCACCACCACCCTTCCAAATTCCTCTGTCACTGCCTTCATGTCTCCCTCCATCTTCCTCCCACTGTTCTCCCTCCTTTTCTTTTACTCAAGCTATGACTTGCACCCATGTGCCTCCACCTCTTTCTCCCTTGCAACCAACAACATTCCTTCATTCTGAAACACCTTCCTTTGTAACAAAAGCGGGAAAAGACTAAGGAAACACTGCACTGGCGGTCTGACTGTTTGTTTATATATGCAACAGCAACGGTGTGACTGTGATTAGGCCGGGCTGCAGTCTGTCGCCATGGCAGCATGCGTAGAATCATTGTCAATAACGTCCAGTGTTGTGGGAGTTCCCCCTTCAAACATCAGTGAGTCATCAGCTGCCCTCCCGGAGAAAATCACCACCATCAGCTGAGTGACAAAGACGTGAGACACCCAAACACAAAAGGAAAATCTATCGCCTGTCCACTGAAGTTGTTTAAATAGTGGCTGCTTAGTTTGAGCTTTTGCGTGTGTGTAAAGCAGACAGACAGACAGAAAGACAGACAGCGAGAGGGTGGGACAGGCAGCAAAGAGTAGAGTAGGAGGGCATAAAAGAGGCAGAGATTATGTGATCAAGCAAGCAAGAGGCTTGTCTGGGGTGTGGACCTAAAAAGAGGGCTGGGTAAAAAGTGGGCGGACGGGTAGTTCCTAGTGTTTGTGCATTTAGACTCAGAGTGAAATCAGTTTCCTTGAGAGCAGGAGGAATTAGACTTACTAGAGACACACAACCATCAAACAGTAAGTTAAAGATTCTTCTTATACTTTGTGGATGTCTCACCTTTCTATAGCTGCTGCAGAGTGATGCAGCTGTGGTGTTTGAACAGGAGTCATCTTGCACTTTTGCTTCAGTATTTCCTATTTTTATAGTAAAGTGTAAGTTAAGGCAGGTGTGTGTGTATGTGTGTGTGTGTGTGAGTGAGTGTGTGTGTGTGTACCTTGCATGTACCTGTTGACCTTAACAGGCAACTTTGCTATTGAATTACAGTTGTTCAATACTGGCCAGGTGAGGCTGCTTTCCAGATGTGTTCAGCTCCTCCAGCAGTTGTACTGAAAGTGATTAGTTTGATGTGTCTTTTTTTTTTTAGACACAGGACTGCTTTCTTGCTTGCGTTTCAGATTTTCAACATTCTCAAAGCTAACCTCAGCCATATGTATTCCATTGTGCGCAATGGAAAATATGCCACATCCAGGCGAGCAGCAACAGTTGACACGACTTGTTTTTTCCTTTCAGACAAACTTTTGGAACACATTCGATCAAAATATTCCGCCAGTGTGTTTTAAATTAAAGCATCTGACTGCTGAGTATCTAATTTCACTTGTTTCCGCCCTGGAAGTTGTTCATTAAAGTTTGTCCATCTGGCAGAAGACAACTCAAGAGCACGTCTGTGTTTGAGCTCTTTGCGCTTCAGGCAGAGGATATACAAATATTTAAAAAAACTCCTTGAAGCAGAGGAAATATTAGTTAAGATGTGTCAGGCGTGATCTCCCGAGTATCAGAGTGCCAACTGGTGCTCCGTGTCAGTATGTGTGTGTGGTTGCGTGTGAGACAGAGAGGGAGCTGGCGAGTGTGTATGGACCCAGCCCTTGACCACTCCTTTAGCGTGGAGAGAACCAGCACATTCCAGATGTGCCTCTTCCTCTGTTCACACCCAATACAACCTCCATACTGGATACAGCCACAGATAATTCACTTAGAAGGAAGTGTGGGACAAAAAAACGTGTGATATCTGAGGGCAGAGCCACCTGTGGAGGGGCCAGTTAAGTGAAACGCCTGCAGTTACACGATAGATGAAAAATAGGTTTATAAATTAGTCCTAAGTAAGGTTTTTGGGATGCAGTGTGTGATAATGTGAAACAATTCAAATCAAAGGGATGGGGCGTGGGTGTGCTAGGCGGGGGATAGCAGGTACTCTCTACAGTTATTTTAAGGAGTGGCGGGTTGTTGGAAGCACAAGACAAGTCCAAACTCATCTGCCCGCCATGAACTTCCCTCCAAAATGCTCTTTCTTTACCAATAGTGTCTGCTTGCCCAGAGATCAACTGATTTTGTTTACAGATCTCTGTCTGAACAAATATACACAACACCTCTTTGATTCTCGATAGGAATATGATCTGGCCATCATCTATTTGCAGGCGTTTCACTGGGAGTGCGTTAGCTGTAACTCAAAGTAATTAGAAGTTGTGAAGCCACGCCCTGAGTGGGTGCCAGGTTTTGGCCTCGCTTTGCTGCTCTGAATGAGTGTGTTTATGAAGATCTGTGTGTGTGTGTGTGTGTGCTCGGAGCTGTCATTTAATGGCTGCCTTTCTGAAACCAGGGAGGAAGCCTTTGTTACAGCCCATATTTTTTTTCTCATATTAGCTGCAAGTCTGGTGTGTGTGTCTTTTTTTATTAGGTTGAGTTAGCCCTCCAGTTATATTCCTCCTGCATAATAAAGGGTGGAAAGTGGCATAACAAGTTTCCTCTTGTGCTTCTCTCTCTGCAGCACAGTCATCATGCTGATCCTCCTCGCTGCCATCTTTGCCATTCACATCGTTGGTATCATCCTCCTCCTGGTGGCCACCATTGACAATGTAAGTAATTACATTTTGCTGGAGTTTTATTTCCACGTACCTGTATGGTGCAGCACCATCACCCCTCCCTACACAGACTCCTTACAGCCCCAAATGATAATTCCCCCATCATAATCCCTGACTTCTTCCCTGGTTTAAGTGTTAAAATGACAGTGCTGAAGAGTTATTGCGGGTCTCCTCGCGTGCTGACAGACTGTGATTGGCTGCTCACCTCTCTGTCATCACTCGAGGCCTTCATTCCTTCTCTGTCAGTGGTCCGCTGTTCCTCTCAGGGCCACATATTTAACATTTCTGGGTGACAGATGGGCCAGCCATGGTGTCGTCACCCGGTGTCACCGAGTGCTTTTCTGTGTGTGTGTACAACAGGCACAGTGTTAGCAACACACATATGTAAATATGTGAGATTCTTACCTGAGTGGTGCATACCGGAGTGAGACTTGCGGAATGCCACAGTGACAGGCGGATGTGCACTCCTCCCTCTGGTTGTTGTCTTTTTGCCTGCAGCTGCCCACAAATGCATGTCAGAACACAGGGGAAACACACACATACTATATTTACCCATACTCCTGCTTTGAATTCTCCCTCCATTAGTATTCGTTCATTCATTTTCCTTAAGCAACTGCTGCAACCAAGTTGTAACGTGGTTTAAGATGTAACATTTTGTCTCTCTCCCGTCCTTTTCAGGCCTGGTGGATGACTGACACCATATCCACTGATGTGTGGGCTCGGTGGATAAACCAAAACGGAGTGTGGAACTACACTGATCTTCCCACGGGCTCACACTACCCAGAGGGTAAGCTACACACACACCACCCATACTGCAAAGAAGCAGAGTCAGGAGAACCTGTTTCCATGCATACAACACTTAAACACTCAAAGTCATATTTACTTCTCCATAAAACAGAAATGTTCCTACTGGGGTTCATTGATTTTCTGCCACACGGTATGACTTAGCATTGCTTGTACTGCCTTATTCTAGAATATAGAATCTAATTTTATTAATATTTTTCTGAAACATTAAATATTCACAGCCAAAAAGTCTGATGAAGCCCATCTGCTTCATCAGACTGGGTGTGGTTTGGTAAAATTTGATTGACAGTAACGCAAACAATGCACCAACTGCCATGAGATTTTGTTTCAAACGTCACTAAATCCCGATTGGTACACACAAGTACATGACATCACCTCTTTGCTGGCTGAGCCCCGCCCCTTCAAACTGGTAGATAAAGAAACACAAAAATCACTGAGGAAATAACTCAAAATGTTCCAACTTTAGCAGACAATAGTCTGTTCATGTAGGATCACATCACTCATAGCAAGAATCTGAATCTGACGTTTTCAGGGTTTTTAAAGATTTTCTGACTTATCATTGGTGTATTTTTTAGTGATTATCACACTGTAAAAAAGCTGTCTTCACTAGATTTTTGCTTTTTGAATCAAACTCAAACTTTTAAGTTTTGAAGTAAACAAAACAGTTTTGTTGACCTATAATCAGTTGTTGAGATAATTTACTTTTCTTCTTTAGATAAACTTGAGTCTTTAAGTTTTGGAAGCTCACAAAAATTTGCATTTTAAAAATTGTTCAAAGTGAGCTATGAATCTGATTTGTCATTTGGGTGCTTAAAAGTTAAATGGTTGCAATTGAAAATATTAAAGTTGTAACCATTAGTCACTTTCACACCAACAAGTTTACTCAACAGTTTTTGAAATACATTTTTTTTTCCAATACTCAAAGATTCAAGTTTACCTAAAGAAGAAAAGTAAATTATCTCAACAAAATACAGCAAAATATTGTTAGTTTGTAAAACATTTTCAAAACCAAAGAGTTTCAGTGGGGCTCAAAACTAAAAAACCTATTTAAGCAAACTGCCTTAAAATTTTAGCATGCACTCAACTTTTTCATTTTTACACAGCATGAACAATAACATTTTAAAAGATGTTTGATCCACATTAAATACAAACTTTTGACATCCCCCCAAACATTTGCATGTATTTGCATGTGATTGACAATGCAAATTAAGACCACTATGAATTCAAAGTGATGTTGTCATATAACACCAAAGAGTAAAAACTGTGCAGTAAAACTGATTGTTAAGACTGTGTGAATGTTTATCTCCTGAACCTTATGTAGCTTTGTTATACAGTAGTTACAACTTATTTACATGGCAGCATAATCAGCATGTTGTAAAATCTTATAATATTTGGATGTATGAAGCAGATTCGTCAAAAACACACTCACTATAGTTTTTGCTGTTGGGCGTGTCAATATGATGTTTGGCTCATACTTAGGATACCCCTCCCACATACACACATATCTTGACCGTGTTGCCCTCTCTCTGGCTCCCCCTGCAGATTACCTCCAGGCAGTGCAGGCCAGCTCAGTGCTAGCTTGTATATTCTCCATCCTGGGCATCTTTGTGTTTGTAGCTCAGCTCTTCACCCTCAGCAAAGGACAAAGATTCACCATCTCTGGCATCTTTCAGCTCCTGGCCTGTGAGTATTTTTTTTTTTTTTTCCATTTCCGTTGATTTCTTTTCTCTCCTTGAATCTCCCTCTTCCTGTCCTCATTCTCTGCCCTCACCCGTGTCCATGTCTCCTTCCTTCTCCCTGCAGGCCTGTGCATCATGATCGCAGCCTCCATCTACACAGACCGCTTCCACATCGATGAGAACGATGGCTGGTATGGTCACTGCTTCATCCTGGCATGGATCTCCTTTGCTCTCACGTTCATCTCCTCCATCACTTACTTTGTGCTACGCAAGAAGACGCGTGAGAAGGACACTAGAGCCAGCTCCAACCAGCCTGAAACCTCCGGCTGGATCTACTCTTTCAGCTAAAATTGGATGTAGGACATCAGATTTGAGCTGCTTGTGTATATTCAGCTACAGATATAGAACCTGTTGATCCTCTCCGATACTTACTAGTGTTTAATTGAGTCTGTTTCTGATGTTTCTGCAGTAAAAGGCAAACTCAATCAACCTCAGTTGTATCTGAGTGTATTTTCAACCCAGAGGAGTTTGGGCTGGATTTCTTGAGGGCATCTAAGGATTAGGAATATTTTGTTAACTGAACAAGATTAACCTTATGCGAATATGATGCTATGATAAATTAGGATCTATCAATTTTCTGACTTAAAACAAAAAGCAGGTTGAAGAGTCACATCTGTGGTATTTTTTTTTTTTTTTTTGTACATTTACAAATGGATATGAGTGTTGGATAAAAAGGGGCGAGTTTATCTTTTTAGTTTATTGTTTTGTTTTGTTTTGTTTTTTGTTATTTTATTTTTAGTTCACCAATTTTAGTTCCATATATCTGCTCTGGTCTTACCTTATATAATGTGCCACTAATAAAACAGAGTGTAAGTACAATGTAATGCAATTGATTTACAAAGTACTTGGCAAAGCTGTGGCTATTCTGAAATATGAAACCCGTCGGTGTTTTGTGTGTGATCTAATAATATGACTATGCAATGACAAAAGTGTAAAATCAATAATATAATGAAGTTGAGTTTTTGTGTAATCAGGGAAGACAACAAACTTGGTTTAAGTGTAGAAGTTAAATACCAAATCATACACATGCACAGCACTATAACGTCAGCCTGCCTGCAAACTCCTACACTACATTATTGTATTGACAGTTTATATAAAGCTTTTTAAAAAAATAAGTCAGAATAATTAACTCCAAACTAGAGAGACTTTAGCATTTTCACTTTTAAAATTTTCTATTACACTCGTCATGTGTATAAAAATTGACATTTTACATAAATCAACTTATCAAATATAATGTAATGTAAATCCAGCCATGGACTGGTGATATATCACACCTTCACAACTTTTCATGTATTTTCAGCCTTTGTCAAATCAACTCCGTTTCCACCCAGTGTGACAGAGAGGCAACTGCCTTGACTCTTAACGCGTGAGATATAATGTGTAAATATGCTTTGTTTCCCATAATGCTCTGTGTCTAATGCTGTTTTATTTTTGCTACTGTTATTTCTCATTATGGATGACAATGATTTTTACAATATTAAAACTTGATTTTCAACCAATTGTCATTGTTATTTTTTTTGTCTTTTCCATTGTTATCAAGAGTATATATATGTACCAAGACCAGGTCATGACCAAGTCTAACACATATCAAGACAGACACAAGACCAAGACTTTGAGGGGCTGAGACCAAGTCAAGACCATCTTGCACTCCTGCAGCGTGCCTGAGCTTCCTCAAGTCTGGGAAGGAGGAGAGAGGGGGAACAACTTGCTTCAAACATAGACAATATATTAGATGTTATTTTACCCTTTTTAATCCACCTCCAACTTGTTATTTGGACTGCAGTACTCATTTATGGACACAATTGTTACATACTGTTTTTTTAATGCTTCTTTTCTAAGTGCTGATAAAAGTCTGATGTGGTCTCAGTCAGCGTTGCGTTGCAGAATTTACACACTGCTGTGTGTTTTCTTCAGATGAACTCTTTGCGGTTTAGTTAACCAAATTTTACGACAGAAGATTTGGCTGACATGTCCCAGACAACCACAGCTGCTTCTCCTGCCTTCAGCATTCACTTTCTTGGAGTGTGTTTGAAGGGGGATGGCGGAGGAGTGACAGTAACTTATTTTCAAATTAGAAACGTGTCAAGTTAGTAGTTTCATTTGAAGCAGGAGGTTTTACATCCAATCACAATAATCATGTTAACAAATAAATCAGACACTGCAAGGAAGTTTAGTGATATCCTTGCAGCTGTTGTATTGACCAGTCTTCTTTCTCTAAGACCGAGACGAGGCAGAGTAAAAATGCAGTCGATTCCAAGATGAGAGCGGACCTTCAAAAAGTGGTCCTGAGACCAAGACCCATCTCAAGTACTAGAACAGTGGTTTCTTCTCCATTTGTCATGATTAGGAGTAAAGATTACTTGTACATTTGTTTAATTATGTTCTATTGGCTACTTTGTTCCAATGATTTTTCTTTAATGTGAGGCTTGCGGACAAAATGCTGGGAAATGTTTTAAACAGTCTGATGATCAAATTTATTTCAATTTGTGCTTTAGCCAAAACAAGATAGCTATTGTTTAAACTATGAAATTGCAAATAGTTTCTATGTACACACATTTGTTTTAAATAATACAGTATATGAAGCACTTCTGTTCAGTTTACAAAACAATGGTGTCCTCTGCATTTACACTTTCCTTCTTTATTGGAA
Source organism: Lutjanus argentimaculatus (assembly GCA_034769285.1). Classification (NCBI taxonomy): domain Eukaryota; kingdom Metazoa; phylum Chordata; class Actinopteri; order Lutjaniformes; family Lutjanidae; genus Lutjanus; species Lutjanus argentimaculatus. The sequence goes on along the minus strand of JAWZSL010000024.1, from coordinate 10,005,279 downwards.
ATGAGTGATTATGTTCCTAGCTGATTATTACCTGGATTCACTGGATCACTGGACTGCTGTCCATGTCATTCCGAGCTCACAAAAAGACCATATCAAACATTAAGATAGGCACACGTCCTCTTGTCAAAGACTCCACACTAGTTCAAAGTGGGCTGTAGTCCTCCTCTGGCTCGTAATGGCTGTCCTGGTGTCCTGGCAGGGTCATATGGACAGACGGGCCTGATGACGGAGAAGGAGAGGGAAGGGACAGGCGGTGGAACGGGGATGCAGGCGCAGGGTGGCAGGGGGGAGGAGGGAAGGAGTCAGAGTGGGGGAGAGGTAGAGAGAGCGAGTGGGTGAGCCTCGGACTGGAGTCCGGTAACGTTTCTGATGGGGGCTCGTAGTAGGGAGACAAGTGAGAGATCCGGGGGGGAGACGAGGGACAAGCCAAAGTGATGGCTGGGTTCGCTGGGGTGTAATAAGGTGGTAGGAGCCCCACAAAGTTGAAGCTGCAGGGATTGAGGCCGGAGGTACGCCTGGGTCCCACCATCAGGACCTTCTTGGTGTAGTTGTTCAGAGTGGAGACGCCAGCTGACATGCAGACAGTGAAGGCAAACCAGGCCACACTGATGGAGACAGAGGAAGTCACAAACATCTGGTTAGTTTGTGTTGTTGTGTTGACACATCTGTGCAGAAGGTGTATGCATGTGTGTATATGCTGGATCCATTCAGTTGTGGAGTTAGACCAGTAAACTCTTTTTCATGATTTCTGTGTGGATTTTTTCGGTGGACCTGAAAAAGCTCTGTTATGTGCCGGTCAGTGGTTTCCACCATTATAAGCCCCACGAACCGACACACAAACCACACCACCTCCCCCTCCCTAACGGTCAGTTACGAACATACCTTCAGCGATTCTTTCAGTCCGAGTCAGCCCAGCAATTCAGCTCATTTCACTTCCAACAACCTGACACCAAAGGAAAAAAATGCCACCCTGTGTCCGTCCTCTGGCTCTGGTGGCTCAAACATGTCTGAAAATGTCCAGTGAAGCTGCTAGAGGGAGCATCCAGTTTCAGATCATTTTCAAATCTTAGTAGTGTTTGACACTGAGACCGCAGAGCAGCCATGCCCCCAGTGTTTCAGAGCAGAGAAAACTGCTCATTTTTGCATTGATTTGAGACTTAATTTTATATACTTAATGATTTTTTTAATCATTCAAATTTGGCTGGGTGATTAATAACACGTTTCTGTGGTGTGACAAACTCAGAACACACGTTTATTGTTGCTTTACATGACCTTTAAGAGAAAAATGCAACAAGTTGGAAAAATGTAAGAGCATGATTTTCTTCTTTTTTTCCTTAAGTTTTTTAAAAAGCAAAAACAAACCTCCCCCTCCAGCCAGTCCCTCTCTAATCCCTGGGTGAGTGGCACTAAAACAAATATTATTCAGGGTAGGAATTTCACGGCAGCCGCCCTCGCTTTGGCCTTATGCCCCTCAAAAAATTATATGCCCTACAGCCACAGTGGCCTTGAAGCCCCGCTCGCACGGCTCCAGCTAATTTCCCCCGTTTCCTCCTCTGTCTTGTTTTTAGACACCTGTTTTGATGAGATTGTGACTGGGCAACATCAAGTGGAATGCTACACACATAACCAGCGGTGGTTAGATTTCAGAGCTGCAATTATTAATTGATTATTAATCAATAATTAAATTAATCACCATCTACTTTTTCAGTCAATTAATCAGTTCAATCAGTTCTCTGATTCCACCTAAATGTGGTGTTTCTGGTTTCTGTGCTCCTTTATTATAAACTGAATATCTTTGGGTTGTGGGCAAAACAAGAAATTTGAGGACGTCATCTTTGGGCTTTAGGAAACACTGATCAAAAATTTTTTAACCATTTTTGACATTTTATACACAAACCTACTAATCCAATAATGGAGAAGTAATCGACAGATTAATCAACAGGGGAAAATAATCGTTACTTGCAGTCCTATTAGATTTTAAGCCGCAGGAAAACTGGGTTATTTATGATGACAGTTTGACATAAATTGGACTTTAGTTAAGAGAATAAGGAATGATCTTTTTTCTGTTGAAAAATTTTATAAATGCTCTTATATGGCGTAATCTGTTTCAACTTAAAATTATACATAGAATATATGATATACCACATATTTAAATGCTTTATAATGCAAGGGTTCTTAGTAATTTTTTTAGTATGATTTTCTGAAGTAGTCTGAAAGTGATTGCAGTGCATGTAATGTTCAAACATGTTCAAACACACTGAGGACCTTAAGTGTTTGTGGTGAAAATCCACCTCAGACTGGCTTGACAATTTTGAGAGAAACAGGCTGAGCCATCATATGTCAGAAGGATGCCTTCAGGGCTGTTCGGCACACAGCATTCCTTATTTGCAAAACTTTTGGAGAGTGAGTGTAAATCTGGGTTTTAAATGGACTTTGATGCTACAGAGAATATGCTGAGGACAGCGTACATAGGGGCATGGCCAAGAAAAGTTTATCAGGCTGCTCTGCTTTCTTTATTGACCTGAGGTCTAGACCGCAAACGTCACATCAGCATCAAGCTCACGTGATAACAGTGTTCACGCCACACTCTATATAGGTTCCGTCTTGTCCGTGCATCTCAAATCATCCAACAGCTAATAAGCGTGCAAACTTTCTGTGCAGTGCACAGTTTTCCTTTGCTATGTGTGAATATTCATGATCTATTTTTCCATCATCATGATTCATATGAATGTGGCTTAACGACAACGTGTATGTATGCACAGTGAGTGTGGTTGAGTTAAAGAGAGAGTGCTGGTGGCTGTGCTCAGAGCAGACAGGTGTTGGCGATCAGAGCACAGGAAAAGTTTACGGTGAAGTCGTCTTGTGGCAGTAATTGTACAGTGCAGGTTACAGTTTTAGAAGAGAGAGTCTGTGGCATTACTAACTGGAGCAGAGTGAAATGCTCTCTGGGTCAGGAGCACAGTGTGTTCCGCCCAGGTTGCAAAACATAGATAAATATATGTATTCAGTGCCTTTTTATTGTCCATGAACCCTGCATTTATGCACATATTGATGAAAAAATACACTTGAAGCATATATAAATGCTTCAGGACATGTTTACACATGTGAGACACAGCTGAGATGCAAGCAGGCATGGCACTTGTGCAGACAGCTGCATGCATTAAAATGAGAGCATTTCTATAACTCATGCAAGTGTACAATATCTCACTCGCAGTCAGGACAGGAGAGTAGAATCTATGACCCTGACCATGGCTCTGCCATAGCCGAGCTGTGCTGTGTATGATGCTGATGCTGTCCGTGGTGCTAAAGGAGCAGATGGATTTGTAATTGCACTTTTTTCTCTCATTCCTGCCCTTCTGTCATTTTCATCTTGTATTTATACTTACAGCAAACATGGCTATTTTGGGTCTTATTTTTGGGTCTCGTTCCCAAATCATCACATACTGACACTTTGGGTTAGTGGCTTGGACTAACCTGAATGTGAGACTCAAAAATCAACTCTCTTCCACAAGAATCTCTTACTCCACCTTTAAAGGGGCTGGTCTTTCATCCCCCTTTAAAAATGAACAAATCGCCCACCGTGTGTATGTGAATTTAGCATACATTATGTCTAATAAACTCACTAGAACGCCCAGGAGTAGCCATAGCTGTGCGGCTTGAAGTCTTCTGGTCCCATAGAGACGGTGGTCTGAAACACCTGCATGAACATCATGTGACCCACCATCCCAAGCAGACCTGTGAAGACAAAAAACGTAAATATGCCAAACTGATTCAATAATAAGGTCATGCTGGTCTTTCTCTGTTGATACCAAAGTTTCATTCAGATATCTAGCTAATAAAATAACTGTACCTCCCAGGACTGTGAAGACAGCAGCAAAAGCGTTGAGCAGCTGGCCCCAGCGTTGCGTGGAAGGGAACCAGGCCCTGATACACAACTGCACAGACAGCAGCGTGCAGCTGATTAACAGCAGACCGATATACATGATCTCCATCGATAGTGACAGCCACATCATTGCTGTGGAGGTAGGAGGAGAGGCTGAAGACAGATGAAGGTTTGGATTTTAAACAGTTAGCTAACCAAGAGCTAAGCGCCCACAAACAGGCAGGAAGAAAGTGATGAATCCATTTACCTTTTTCAGACCCTGGAGTCAAAGTATGAAAACCTCGGCATTTCTCCTCTACAAAATCAAATCAAAAGACAATGGAAACGTTGTAATACACTCATTGACAATAGCTAACAGGAAAAGTGGTCATTTGCACTGGAAAGCTCTTAGTAAAAAGCTGAGCTGGTGACATGTTAAAATAACCATTTCAATAGTGATATTTCACTGTATAATCAACATTGTTTTTCACTCTTGAGAGCAACCGATTCAAAACTTCCCCACCCTCTTGCCTGTGCATTTAGTGTGTATTGCACATTTAAACGAACACTGCAGTCTAATTACTGTGTGAATAACCAGATTGAGGTAACAGTTTACATAAAGTGTTTACATGGCCTGAAGTAACCTGATGGGAGATTATAAGATTTGTTTGGGAGGGATGGAGCCGACAGGAAAAATCTTAGCAGCGCCGCAAAATGAGACTTTGTCAGTGTGCCTTGTTTTTTTATTTCACTTATCACTTTCTACGTGAAACTACTTTGTTTTCACTTGCAGAATATGTTTTTGCACCATTGCCTGCAATGCTATTAAAAAAGAAAAAGAGAAACAACCTGTTTCTGCAGTCGGTTAAGCTTCTTTGTGGCTTGTTTACCAATGTGTTTATCACATCAGAGTACCGCATTTGGCTCTAAATTACAGTGACCCTGAAAGCTCAACACACTGCGACCAATGTCAAGTTGGTAAAAATGTGTTCTTCATTTGCTTGTGCTTTGTCTAATTGCATTGTATTTGTTTTTGTTTAAAGTCTTAGCACAGTATTTCTGTATTTGCTTGTGTTTATTCACTTTGAAGAGTTTTTTTTCTCAAAATGTTGTGCATGTGTTGTGTCAAATTGGTCAGATTGCGGTAACAATTTGCATATTGTTTAAACGGTTCGAGGCAAACTGATAGGAGATTATAAGATTTGTCTGGTATAAATCTGGCCGGATGGGGCTTACAGGAAAACTCTTAGCAGCAGCAAAACATGAGGCTTTGTCAGAGTGTCTATTGTCATTTTTAATTTTAGTGATATTTTTCACTTTTTAATTTCAACATAAATGCGTTTTGTAATCATCCTCAAAAAGATTTTTTCCTCCACCACTGCCAATGTCATTTTAAAAATAAATAGCAACAACCTGTTTTTGGAGTCTGTTAAGCTTCTTTGTGGCTTGTTTACAGATGTGTTTACATGACAGCTGCAATAATCAAGAGTACCGTGCCGTTCTAAATTTAGCGGCCCATAAGCTCAACACACTGCGACTTAAGAAAACAGATTCAAACAGGCAAAGCGCAAAGACATGGAGAAAACATTTTCACCAACATCACTTCACCAACACGTGCACACCATTCAGAGAAAAACAAAGTGAGAAAACACAACCAGTGTCAGGTTGTTTTTTTATGTACTTGTTCTATTGCTGTTTGCACTATATTTGACAATGTTTTACATTTTTAGTGTTTCTGTATTTGGTTGTTTTCTCACAGTTTTTCTCTCTCTTTTCTCTTTTCATGTGTCTCCAAATTGCTTTTCTTTGCTGAATAAATTATTATCATTCATTCAAATCCTTTGAACGATTGTAGAGAGTTATATATTTCAATTTACTGATACACACACACAAAGCTATAATCAAGTAGCTTCTCAGTGAACATGGCTGGAGCGGGACCTAACACAGCCTCCAGGACTGATGGAGTTTGACGACAGGTAACACAGTAAGTTATTGAGGTGATTTACTGCAGCTCTGACCAGGACTCTGACTCCAGGGACGACAAAGAGATGGTGGGTACAACATCATCTCTGAACTTTATAGTCTGACTCTGACTGGTTGTCTATCCAGTTGCATTCAGTGGCGTGTTGGTCTGCATCCCTTGATAACGCCCCTTGGAAATCAAAAATGATCTGAGAGGTTGCAGACAAATTCGTATTTGCGAATCGGTCTGGCGATGTCGGGCTCATATGATTCAAACTCAATCCTTACAATCAGTTGCAAATCAGGTGCAAATGAGACGGTGAAAACCCAGCCGATGTTTGTGAATCCTATTAACCTTTCTCTCTCTGGGTTTCTAATCCATAATTGAGTCATGCTGTTGAAGTCTAAATCTCTGTGAGCAGAACACACACTGATGATAATCCTCTTTGGGCTGAGTACATACCCAAACACACACCCACTCAAACACACGTACACACACACATGCACACACAAATTAACACACCTGAGGCCTCGATTCATACTCTCACCTTGGATTTCCTCTCCTCCTGTGACCTATTTCAATGTCTGTCGCACTAGTGCCACAGTTTTGGTACAGTTTGTTTCTGTGCCGATCCTTATCTCACCTTGGGAATATCCTCTACACACACACACACACACACACACACACACACACGACCTGATATGATCACGGACATGCTGTTGAAATCCCTCACAACCATATGATTGTAAATATGGATACAATTTATTGAGGTTTGTCACTGCTTAAGAAGAAGTAGTGACAGACCTTACATTTCATTTCACATTTTTAGACACATTTTGTCTTTTTATACACAACTGAACAGTCCTAGAAACCATTAAAGTGTTCTAAATATTTCATGTTTCTACCTCACCCCACGCGTCTGTGTAGATGTTCTCCTCGCAGGTGATGAACAGGCCAGTGTGAAAGGTGGGGAAGACAAAGCGGTCGTCTCCCGTCTCCCAGGAGAACTGGATGCTGGAGGAGTTGGAGACGCCGGGAACGGGGATGCAGTTGCTGTGCTTCGTGGGCGAACAAAGCGGCTTGGGCACCTTCTGTTTACCCACACACCAATAGGAGGACATGAGGGCCGTGCCACCCAGGAAGAGCGACACGACCGTCTGGATAAAGGAGAGGCGAGGGGAACGCATCTGCTGCAGGAACGCCATCATGTGGGGATTAAATGGGGGCTTGGGCTGGTGGAGGAACAGAGAGGATGGAGACAGACATGCATATTGAGAGATGGTTAAATGTTCAAACTCTTAACAGTGTTCAAGAGAAAACAAAAGATCACATGTCAGAACTACATGTTAAATGTCTGACAAGGGATCTCAAGTTTTTCATTGTTAATCCACTTGACTTTAGGTACACCTCCACTCTTGCATGTCACTAAAAATATCACCAGCATGCTACTAGTTTCCAAGGAGAAGCAGCTCTGCCCAATCGCCTGAGATGATTGGTGAGGCGTTTGAAAGAGAAGGTGCGGGGGAGCCACCGGTTTTACATGACTAATCACATTTAAAGAATAAAAAGACCATGACAGAGAATCAGCACACTACTGGTAATTGGTGGGAAGACAGACGGCTAAATCAGAGGAAAATAGCTGTCACCATGGAACCTCTCCAGGAGACAGATGCTCAAACCAATACTTCTGAGCACTTGACGTCAAGCAGTGAATTAAATCTGAACGAAGGGGGGAAAAAGCTCTCACCTCCTTCAGCCTCTCTCAAGTTGTCCTCAGTTCCTTCATCGAGTTAAGCGCGGAAGGTGAAAGAAACATCCGGTGCCGCTCCTCCAGCCGTCTGCGCCTCACTCTTCATCAGATAGTGAGAGTGATGGAGGATTTTGGCCGTCACACTGACCTCTGCAAGCACTGTGACTGTCGGTCTTTATGATCCGACCCCAGCGGTCAGACACAACTGTGAGCGCACACACACACACACACACACTCCTCTTCTTTAATCCATCCGTATAAATCCAAATCAGACAACTCTGTTCCATCTGTTTTCATTTTCATTCCTAGACTCATTTTGATCTGTTTCTCTCACCTCTACTCTCATCTGCCCCCTCTCCCAGTGCTTTCCAGCCTGTAGAAGCATGCAGCAGTTTGGATGTGAAAATCAACATGACCTTGAAGTGATGAATAAATACGTCAGGTACACACTAATACAGGGACAATATTGCTTTGCAGTACACTAACTTTCACTGACAACCACTTGACTCTGAGAAATGGTGACTTCACAATAGGGGATTCTAGGGCAGGTTATTTAATAACCCCAATCACTTCCATGTGAAGGCTATTTGTGGCTGCCAGAGGAGCATGTCACTGTTAAAAAAGACTTGATTTTCTAAACTGGATTTTGTTTAACATGGTTAATTACATAAAAATACATATTGTTACATTTTTTAATGCAACTGAACTGTCCATTTTTTGGTCTGTTTGGTCAAGTTCATATTCTTACCACTTTTGAGTAGCAGGAGCTGAATGTTTCAACCATTTATCCATTATTTTTAGCTGACTATTCCACCAGTTTATACATTTCCTTTAGCTATAGTTATCTATTTCTATCATTTTACTCTTTGCCAAGGGCCTCACTCAAATTGGCTTGGGTCCTCTGATGGCATTGTCATCTCATAGGAGGGCCGCTTCAGCATTCGAGCACTGCAAGAAAATGCAATATTGCTGAAATTTAACTTTTTTGTTTCCTTTGCTAACATTTTTGTCATAGACAACATTTTATATACGTCAGTCATGCATTGCACACAAACTCAGCAGCTCTTCTGTCACTCTGAATAAGTCATAAATACTGATGAAAATGACTAGCTGAGCACTGTCAACACCGAGCATGAGGTGAAAACTCTAACTGATCATAAATGTCACTTGATAACTTGCTAATCATACTATCTGCCTCTACAATTGCCAATAGAAAAATATTGCTGAACAAGCAATACTTTTCGGGACATAGTATGTCAGCAGATTGCAACATGCAGCCCTTCAGAAATACATACATACAATCCATTTTTTAAAACAGAATTGTGTTTTTATTTCAGTTGTAATTGAAGGGTAGTTTAAATTGGTATGAGACAATTATTAAAAAAAACAATTGATAAAATAATTTTGCAGGCCAGATTAAATTGTATTTTTGACATTCCATGTGCTGGAGGGAGGGCAGGACAATAACTGGCTAATTCACTATTTATCCATTATCTTTAACTAGCAATTAAAATTGTTTATCCATTACTTTTAGCTATTTATGTCAACCATTTAACCATTTCTTTTGACAATCTATTTCAACAATTTATCAATTACTTTTAAGTAACTATTTCAATCATTTATCCTGACCATTTATAATTTTTAATGTATTTTAACCATTTAACCCAGTGGTTCCCAAACAGTGTGCCATGAGGCAAGACCAGGTGTGCCTTGAAATTATTATTGTAATGTGTAACTACACAAGAATTTCTGAGTGAATTTTTAATTTACTATATCAGAACATAACATCACATTAACTGATGTAACACTTCTCTACTCTCCCTGTTTGGCAGAATTTTAGAGAGTGTGAGTCTCTTAAATCATTTTCCACATGAAGTCTGCTCCTGGATTTTGCAAATCCCTTTTTTTTTTGTGTATCCCCTAAATCACTTGACATGTAGGGGGTTCACGTACTCCAGTTTGGGCATAGGGGCAGGAGAATATATCAAATCTAGGTTCATATTAAGGAGCCAAAGGCAGTTTCATTTATGACAAAGATAAACCTGAGCTAATGCACAAGCCCCCCGCATATGAATGTGATTACTGATGTTTAAGATTTTGAGGAGCTTTCATCTTGCATGACTGCATCATGATTGCATTTTAACATCCACTTGAACTTTTACCTCAGCTAAATCTGACATTTTGATTCTATTTCTATTTTCTATTCTATTTTTACACTGGGGCTGCTCTAGTTCCTGTAAGTCAAATTCTTCTCAGTGCGACATTGTTTTTTTTCAGACACTGATTGACAGAAACACAGGAGCCCTGACCTGGTACAACAGTTGTTTCTAGACTCAAGAGAGAGCATTCACAGCCTGTCTTCTACAGACAGCCTGAAAGAGTCAGAATGGGGTTATGCGCTCCCCTCAAACCGAAAAGACAGGAAGAAGAAACAAGGAATAGAGGAAGCGCGGATGTGTATATGACAAAAATAGAGACTGAGATAGCTTATATATGTGTGAGATACATGTGTAAAAAAAAAAAAAAGGCAGAGAGTTTGGCAAAAGTGAAAATGAAATTGGGGCAGAAAAATGTTAGATGAAACTGAATCAGGTGGATTTTATCAGTGCAAAAAGTGACAAAAATATGTTTCAGAAATAAGAAGAGGAGCATACTTGAAGCATTTTTAAGTGTATTCATAATTCATATACATATTGACAGGTTTCTAATACAGCATGGTTTTGATAGTGTAACTGTCTTCTTCTCAGCTTGACATTTTTTTTTTACAAGAATAACAATAAAAAATGATAAAGACAACACCATGTACGACTCACTTTTAAATTTTATGGCAATGCTTCTTTTGAATGGATTTTGCATCTCCCGATCAAATCACTGCTCTGTTTCACTGAAGAATGAAACCATTCAAAAGTACTTGGTAAGGCTTACTCCCCATTCGCCAGTACGGTTGGCCAATCACAGCCTTCATATGACACCCTCTCCAAAGTTTTCAGTTTGAAAAATGTTTCACCACTGTCCGAAGGACTGACACAACTGTCAGTTAAACGCAACTTCCTATGTAGACCGTACGCACTTGTGCATCCAGTACACAGTTCCACACCGATGAAAACTCTTCAGTGTCCCATCCATCATCTTTTCCACACAGCACGGTTAAAGATGGTGAACACGCATTAGTCCATAGTGTTATCTCCTCCTCTTACAAGTCTCCATCCTTCTCTTTGCACATTACGAACATTTGTACTTGAAAAATAAGATTGTGTCCATCTGATTTTTCATGAATACTATCTGTACCGTAAAAACCCCAGTGATGAAAAATAAGAACACTTTTCAAAAGGACCAAAATGGAATCAAAGACCCAGATATCGGCATTTTTCAGCTTCTCACACACACACACTTCTCATTCACACAGGTGACTTTTGAAAGGCAACAGATGTCCGTTCTCCAAGGCAATAATGTCTTTGTGGCAAACTCGACCCTGACATTCCAGACATCACTCTGGCTCCTCCCTCTCCAGGAATGAAGAAAAAAAAAATCCAATTCATGTGTTGACTGAATATAAAGTGAGATACATCCATTTCATTTTCATGAGTAAATAATGATGAGGATACAAAATAATAATGAGGACTAAAATAATAATTGTGATCATCCTAATATAAGATAAGATACTACGTTGTGAGAGGATACACAGTTCTCTCCTTTTCTTTCCTGGGTTTGACACCCAACTTGCTCCCAATACGCCTCTTCAAAGCACTCAAAAGAAAACCAGAAAAAAAAAAAAAAAGGTAACTGATGATAAACACAAGTTAACACTTTGAGGGTGTCTGAGGAAAATCAAAGTAAGCCTAGAGAGGAAGTTTGTTTCTTTTGTTCTTTACAGAAAAAGTTCCTTTAGTTCCTCCATCAGTCTTGACGTCTCATTTTATTCCGCTTCGATCTTTGTAGTTTCTTTCAGTTTTTTTTTTTTTTTTTTTTTTTACTTGTAGCTCCGTTCCTCTATGTTGCATGTCCATGTTTTTTTCTTTTTCTGCTTTTAAGTAAAGAGCAATATTTCTCTTAGAAAAAAAGGTTTCTTTTCTCCATTGTCTTAAACGTAAATAATGCTGATTCCTGTTGAGAAATTGTACATTCCCTTTTGTTGTTCTCCGTCACAGATGCCAGTCCTGTCCTTTCACATTGGGGGCTGCTTCACAAAAATGTCTTGTTTCTCAGTCTTCTATTGTCCAAACTAACCTGGGCAAAAGAACACAAAACAATAGGCAAACATTATCACCAAGGTCACAAAGGCTCACATACCACAATTTATATCATAGAGTCAACCTCTGTTAAAAAGTCCTCTGAATTGGGCTAATTGGCAACAATAACAAAACCTATGATTATGTGACTGACTGAAGAACCATGCGAGCTGGCTGAGAAAAGTCAAAGCCCTGATTAATGTACTGATACGAAAGTACTGATTACCTGACTCACAGACACACTCCAAATTGTTAAATGTGTATTTGAAGCATGCACCCAAATATCTTATTTGTTTCTGTTTGAATGAATTTGAAAAAATGGATTTCAACAGTAAAACTTCATTTTGTAACAAATCAAAGAGCTGCATTCTGCTGTAACCTTGCATAAAGAGAGAGAAAAGGAGAGCTATGGCGTTTCATGTCTTTAGTTTCCATGAGGACAGAATGGACTGAATGTGCGGGGAGGTAATGAAAGGGAGTGACAGGCAGGAGTACAGCCACTAAGGTGAGGTGAGGAGGAGGAGGAGTGTGAGAGCAGGATGATTTTTCTCAGCAGGACTCCAAGAACCAGCCAACAAAGAGTGTGGCGTAGTATTGCTGCAAGAAATTAAGTTGTCTGAATAGAAAAGGTATAAACAGCCCTGAGGCAACAAATTAGTTTCCATTTACTGAAGGCCCATTATGAGAAACTGGTCTCTCACCAGATAATGAAAAAACAGCATTTCCCAGATGAAAATTTATTTACGGTGATCGAACCAACTGGGTGGAGAACTGGGGTTTCACACTAGAAAATCGGCTACAGAACAGCTTCACAAATGGATGAATGATTTTGAAAAAATATCTAGTAGCGATTATTTTGACTGATATTACAATTGCAAAATGATTTGCAATATCAGAGTGAATAATCATTTTTAAATCATTATTCTTATTTTCACTGAAAAACATATTAAAATGATTATAGTGGGATTTTTGTGGGGATCTGTACAAAACAAATAAGTCTGTAGAACATGATGTGTAGGCCAGAACGTCTCTGCAGCATGACACTTTTAATTTAAAATGGTATTTTGACACACATTTTGTCTTTAACAAATACTGGGCCTCCCGCGATTTGACAATTGCAGTAGACCACATTGTGATTACGCTTGAAATGTTGATTAACTGTTAATTACACTACATGCTAACATCCAATTAGGGAGGCTGTGTTTTCCATTCTATATGATTTCATATGGACGCATCACTCTTGCACACTAGTTTACACTCTGAAAAGCATTTCCATTCCAAGTTTTGAAAGGAAAAAATAATAACTGAGATATTTTTAGATGAACAAAATGTATTTATGGAGAACAGCCTAAACATTCAGTCTATGACACAAGCTGAAACACACGGGCACACACACACATATGGGTACAAACACACATACAACTGAGGCTAAACTTACAGCTCCCAGAGTCCTGCGTCTCTTCTTCTTCTCCGCTTCTCTCAGCCTCTCTCTGACTGCTCCAGGTAAACTGACTTGGCTGGCCGGATGCTCTGGGTAAACTGAGTGAAGAAGAGAGGAGGAGAGGTGAGGGAGAGAAAGAATGAAAGAAAGAAAATTGCTGTGGTTAGCAAGAGATTGAAAGAAATGAAGCGGAACGGCTCAGGCGGTGATCGGGTGGTAAGGAACTACAATGGCAAACAAAAAAAGAGAGGATTTTCACTAAATCACACAAAACAGAATTTCCCTAGAAACAGTATGAGAACCAACCTCTCCTTCTTTACCTTGTGCTTCGGACACCGCAGTGAGAAGTTATCTTCGTTCAGAGAGCAATCTGGAAGAGGGACAGAAAATATCAATGCTGTGCAGATATTACCACACAGAGCAGTTTTACAGTAGCCTAGTCTGTTACATTGAGCAGGCACAAATATTCATTACTGGAAAACAGTATTTTACATTAAGTGACTTTTTACAGTGCATCTGGTTTTAATACATCCACTCACCTGCTTCAATGGCGCACAGGTAGTGGTAGCGAAGTGTACAGCCTTTACTGTAGCAGCCCAGGGTTGAGCCAACCATCTCACAGTATGAACAGCACTGAGCAGAGACAGAAAGTATAGCACTAAGAATTCTTTACACTGTAGCAGATAGTAAAGTACAGCTAAGGGCCTAGCAAAATGATAAAAATCAATGAACACATAACACTATAAATAATATATTATAGAGCATTTGTTATGTTATTTCACAATATCTATGATAGCATATGAACCACTGACATGTCTGTTTTACAGTTAACACTGAGATTCAAAAACTTCCTTTTAAACAGCTGCAGGCAACACCAGAAATAACAAGCTATAAACCTGAAATATCCCATAACAAAACAATACAAAATAAACACAGAGGGCACTCACTGTTTCTCTGGCGCCATCTAGTGCCTCCTGCAGGCCATAAAGTCTCCCATTGACAAGATACACTCCACTGGTCCACACTATACATCCTTCGTGGACCCACAGCTCCTCTGGGTCCATCGGCATCTGAGGCAGCTGCGCGAGTTGTGCCAAGGGTCCGAGCGAGTCCAAGGCTGGTGGAGGGGGCTGGAAGGGCAGGGACGCCTTGCTGTTGGATGGCACCATTCTGGGGGAATCCTCACTGGATTTGTGCCTCCTTTTAAAGCGGGGATGTGAGGTCAGCTTTCTGTGCTGAGGTCGTTGTTGAGCTTCATCTGTTGGCTGCTGCAGCTGTTGCTGCTTTTGTGTCTGTTGCTGGTCAGTCTCAAGGTCTGGCTCTCTCTTAAGCTCGGGGATAGGTCGGATATCTAGATTCATGTCCCAGGTGAGAGATGTTGTTTTACTGGTGGTGGGGGAGGAGGAGGAAGAGGAGGCGGTGTTACTGAGCTTGCCAGTCACATGCATCATCATTTCCTCTCTACCAGTTATGGAGGCAGTTCTGACTGTAGTGGTAAGAGATGTTGGGTTTGAATCTAGGCTGATGGCATAGTCACTCTCAGTTGAAGGCTTGGTAAACTGAGCCTCTTGTGTTTGTGTGTCTTGGACGGTGCTCAAAGCATTTGAGCTTATGTCTGAATTTGGTCCTGTTTTGTTTGTGCCTGTGGTTGCTTGACATTGTCTGACCTGTGGCTGGTTCTTGGGAAGCTTTGCAGCATATTCAGCTGGATAGAAAGGCCCATAGAGATCTCCAAGGTGTTTGTAATTTGCCCATTTCTGACACAGGCAGCAAAGCAGGCGGCCAGAGTGATTGGTCTCTGTAATCACGGGCCCTGCAACAACAAAGCCAGATGAGGGAAGTGCTTTTCCTGACTGAAGTGTAGTTTCCACCTCGTCTGTCTCCCTTTTCTCTGATTCTCTGTCTCTCCTAGATAACTGGGAGGAAAGCGCTGAGGTCAGGAGAGAATCAATTCCACTCCCGCCTGCTTTCCCTCCGACTGCACTACGTTCTCCTTTCATCTTGTCCTCCTCAGCATTTACAATGGTGCACACCGCCCCAATCTCTGGTATTTTGTTCTCCACATGTATGTGCGGAACAAACGAGCCCTTTCTATTTGGATCCACAAATACTCTATTTGCGCTGAGGCTCGCTCCTACCCCTAAAGGTGTATCTGGGTCATCTTTGGCCACTGACTGTGACGTTGCTGCTGCTGCTGCTCCTCTCCTTCTCCTCCTCTGTCGTCCTCTTGCTTCTAGTGGCCCATCTTCATCTTTCACGCCTCTGCGTCTTCTTCGCACTGGTTTGACCTCGATCTCTGGCTGTGTGTCCTCACTCTCAACATCCACTTTCACTACCTGGGTTAAAATGGGTGGAGCCAGTGGGGGAGTGCTTTTATTGTCTGTCACAGGTGGTGCTGTGAGGTCTGGTGTGCTGCTGGTAGTCTGCACGGTCTGTGGGGTTGTGGCAGCAGCTGTAGTTGGAGTAGGTGGGGCTGGAGGAGCACTCAGAGTTGTGCTCTGAGCCTGTGCTTGAGGCTGGCCCTGTGCCTGTGTTTGGGCTGGGTTCTGGACCCGTTTTTTGTTTATTCACACTCCCTACAGGCCTGCCCTTCTTCTTGCCAGATGGGAAATAGCCTTTAGGCACAACACTCTCTGGTGGCTTCGACTCTTGTGGCGACAGACTGGACCTACCAGAGGACATCTGATGTTGTCTATTCAGCATGTGTCCTTGAGTCTGGCTATGATGGGGTGGGGTGGTTCCATAGTAGTCACTGCCAGGATAATCATCAAATCCAATGCCAGATTCTTGAAGTTTCTGTCGAAGAAGATTAGCAGCAGACTGCTCTCCTCTTCTTGTCTCAAGCTGCTGGTAAGTGTTGGTGAAATGCTGAATGTCAGACAGGGCAGATGAGGATGGAGGTGGAGAACCCTGAACTGGGCGAGGAAGAGGTGGAGGAGGGGGTAAAGGTCCGAGCAAAGCGAAATCCTCCTTATCACCAGATGCTGATGCCACAGCAGCTCCTAATCCAAAGTCAAAATCTGGTTGTTTTATTGTTTGGGATGTCTGATGAGGATCACAAGGGAAGGCAGACGGAGGTAACGGCCCAGTTTCATCAACTACTCTGAAGGGAATCATGTCGTTTAATGAGTGACTTTCATCCATGTAACTATCATCCCCTCCTGTGACCCTAGGGAAATGTGCTAAGTCTTGGTCCTGTGAATCATTAAACGGTGGTATTTCTGAGTGAGAGAAGCCGGGGTAATGATTTGACTCATCATCAGCATGGCCTGCTGGCTTTTTAATATTTGGGGTGATTTTCTGCACTATTGCCTCCAGTTTCAAACCTCGTCCTTTCCTGGGAGGCAAAACCTTGGTATTACTACTTGATGGAGATAGAGGTTGTGAATAGGTATTCTCTCCGAGCAAAGGGGAAGACAGCCTGGGACATGGGATATCTGAACTAGATGAGTCATCTTCATTGTGATGGCTAGACTCAGACTGAGCCCCAGGGGAGTGATGTGAATTTGTGGCAGCCCTCTGCTGAGACGCATCCTGGAGTTGCCTTTTGGCGGGAATAGGAGAGATAAATGAACGAACTCTCCTTCGCAACATCAGCGGATTTGTGTCTCCAGAACCCCCAGCTTT
Source organism: Lutjanus argentimaculatus (assembly GCA_034769285.1). Lineage (NCBI taxonomy): Eukaryota > Metazoa > Chordata > Actinopteri > Lutjaniformes > Lutjanidae > Lutjanus > Lutjanus argentimaculatus. The sequence goes on along the minus strand of JAWZSL010000024.1, from coordinate 9,988,407 downwards.
AGTCTGACGCTGCACCTGTGGCTGAGTGGGGTTCACGTCAGTAGAAGGCTTAGTGGAGCTTGGTGGAGGGGGTGGGCAGGGATGTTTGGCTTCTTCTGTGGCTCCTCTGGAGACCTCAGGTTCAGCAGCATTTTGGCCATGAGTCATTTGTGGAGGAACAGAGCTGTGTGAGGCTACAGGAGCAGGAGGAGGTGGAGGTGGAGGCGGGGGAGGCAGTTGTGTCCTGTAGTAGGAGTCTCCCTCTATCATTCTAGCACCTTCTCTACCAGAGTGCGCTGACTCCCACATTTTCAAATCAAAGTAAGCGCTTTGATGATGGAGTGAAGGCTTGGTTGCATGTTGTTCAGCGGGCATGTCAGTTTGTGAGATCATCCTCTGTCTCTGTTCTGATTGGCTGCCCTTATGTCTTCCGGGAGAAGAACCAGGCTGCATCATCATCTCCTTTGAGGGCCTGTTCATTGCTTTTACCCAGTCACTCATGTCATGGGGGTGATGAGGGGGGCCACGGGGGTGAGGATACATTTGAAGCTTATTTGTAGACGGAGTCTGGGGGGATAGGCTGTGGTATGGATGGTGGGAAGGAAAATGGGGGTTACTGCGTGGCATCATATTTCCTTCTCTTGTATCTCCATATCGATATCCAGGAAAAGTGCTGCTACTGCCAGTTGATAGATCAACGCCATGAAGATAGGACTGATGCCTTGAATGTGAAGATAGAGGATTAGTGCTGAGAGAATGAGAAGGCAAGGATGCAATATCAACACTGCCTCGCCTATAGGGGTCAGTATTCATTACAACAGATGAGTGAACAGACTTGGAATGATACTCCATATCAGCCTCATTAGCTCCACCACTGCCATGATGATCAGTTTGTAAATTTGCAGCATCTAGGCCCGCCTCTTTTGATGCTGTTTCCATTTTCACCACTTGTTTCTCTCCAGTATCCTTTTTACTCAGATCATTGGCTGCTGCTGGAGAGGAAAATGGCTGTTGAATCACAGAGGCTCCACTCTGACTTTTCTCCCGCTCTCTCTCTCTCTGTCACTTTCTCTGTCCCTCTCTGGTGTGCTGCGTCGGTTTGGCGACACATCACAGATGACAGAGCGCCGCTCTGATGGGGCTAATATGGAGCCTGATGATTTCTGAGACTCTGTTTGACCAACACTGCCTGTTAGTGGCTCTGGCTCTTGCAAAAGAAGCTCCTGCACAGCAGAGGATGGGGTGGACATATTAGATAATGCTTTTCTCTGTGGTAGAGAATAGTCAGCTAAGTTTATGTGTTTTGGTGGGGGTTGCTGAGACTCTGTAGGTTGTGGTAAATGACTCTGGGACACACCCAATTCAGTTTTTTCAGCATTTTGCAATATCTTAGTATTTGACCCTTCTGACTTCACTGAGGACTGAGGGTCTGCAGTAAAATCAGGCTCACTTCCATGCCTCTGGTTTGAATGTGGGGGCTTTCCAGAGCTACCCATCTGGGCAGAATGAGACGAACCCTCAGTCACTCCGCTTTGGACCCTCAGACTTTCAGTGATGCCGTACGGGTGTCTGGTTGGAAATTGCTGTTGAACTTGGAGATGGGCTGGAAATGCCTGTTCTGGTCTACCATAACGTCTATCTAAATTGTAACCTTGAAGAACCTCTTGTAAAAGGCTTGGAAATTGCTGCATTTGTGAATTATCCTCATGACCTTTAGCCCCTGCTCCTTGCCCTCTCTTCACCAAAGCCTCTGCTACAGAGCCAGCATCTTTTGGATGCACAGGGCTGAAACCAGTCTGTGATTGTTGGTACCCAAAGTATCTGGAATTTGATTCCATTACTCCTGCTGGGCCCGCCCTCGCTCTGCTCTTCATTGACAAATCTGAGCCATATGTTGATTCTGGGTGACCATATTTATGCGGGCCTGACTGGAGGGGATTTTGATGCCGTCCGAAATTTGATTTCTGGTGAAGGGAGGAATATAGACTCAGATCTACACCTTCTTCACCATTATGACTGCTTGACTCTCTTAAGTAAGAGTGTGACTGTTTCTCTTCTATACAGTTGTCTTGGGGATGCTTGCTTTTTTCCGTGTGACTTCCCTCAGACCGAGCTGAAACGATCACACCAACGCTACTGGCACTCTGCTGTTCCTCAGATGTGTGCTTTTCTTCCCTCTCATTATTGTGTAATCTGGATGCAGTGTGCAACCTATTTTCTTTGTCCTGACCATTTTGTGTATTGGCTTCTCCATCTCGTTGCATTTGGCTACCGCCTTTCTTTATTTTCTCAACTGCACCTTCACTTTCATTTTTGATGACTTCATGTTTAATTTCTGTTGATTTCCTGTGGCCACCTCTGTGGTCATTATATGTTAAACCAGGCTCTGAGACACAATTTGGCTGTGAAGGAGGAATACTGGAGGAGGTGGATGAGGGGGATGAGGAAACTGGAGGTGTTGAGTGCGAAGTTGGCCGGGTCTCTGACGATGGACATCCAAAGGATGGAGATGATGATGAAGAGGGAAGGTGAGCTTCATTTGCTTTTGTTTCAGAAGCAGTTGGTTCTTTTGACGATGAATCAGAGGTGACTGTTTTAACATTTGATGCTTGTCCACTCTGTGTTTGAGTCTGAGATGGAGGATGATAGCCAGTTGGTTCAGATCCACTGCTTGCACCACTCATCTGCCTCACTCTCCCATGTTCCCCCTCAGAAAACTGCTCCTCACGTTCCACCTTGGTCCCTGATGAGCCTCCAACCGACATCAATGAGGAGTCTTCATCAGCACCTGCATCTAAGCTGGCACCATCACCGATCCCCACTGCACTTCCATCTTTAACTGTGCTAGTGCTTGAAGCTGCACTTGCATTTCGACTCCTTGGTTGTGATGGGGGCACACCATGTGTTGCCTGTTGCATTTGCACCCCATCTTTCCCCTTCTTCTGTGAAAGCACTGTGTCAGTGAGGAGCATGTGTTGAACTGTGTTTGGTAAATTGGCTACTTGTGAGCTCAAGGCATTAAGACTATTCAGGCCGGCATCCTGCATTTTGTCAAGTGGAGAAGATGAATAAACAGAGGAGCCTTCCTCTCGAGATCCAATTCCCGTGACTAGACCCATTTTGTTGCGGCCTGTTGGAGGGAGACTGCTCCCTCCGACTGCACTCATGCTGTGAGCTTTATGGCTGCCACTGCTACCACAACTACTAATGCTGCTATTTGAGTTGGGTGTGGGACTTAACTGAGGCATGGTCTGCAGTAATCTACCCTGACCATGGCTGCTACGGGGGTTTGATGTTGGAGGATGTGAGGGACCATGACCTGAGGGGTTTCCATGTGCCTCTGAGACACCCATCAAGGGGGAAGGAGAGGAGCTACAACTGGGGGAATGCACTGCAGAGGCAGCTGGAGAGGGGTTGGATATCGGGCTAAAGTTTTGGTTAATTTGGGTTTGTTGAGCATTGGGATGCATTGGTGATTTGGCTATTTCTTGAGATGCTGCTTGAGGTATACTGGGATTGGAGGCTTGATGATGTTTAGCATATACAGAGCCTGGGGATGGGCCCTGGTGCTGCATCTTGAGAGAGTTGTCATAACCTACACCTAAGTTGTGCTGCGAGTTGCGGTGCTGTAGTGTGGCTTGCTTGTGAAGTGAATGTGTCTGTGGTGAATATCCAGGATAATTTGAAGCATGGTAACTCTGTTGAACATTCTCCATTGGCCCCACATTGTTAGCAGCAACTGAACTGGAGACTGAGTTTGAACTGGAGTTGACACTGGGAGAACTGTTGACTTTGGGATCGAACCCAGTACTAGCAGCCCCGTCGAGATATCTCTGCGGAGGGGGGCTGTACATTCCTGATGACCCTGTGGATGCTCCACCCTGTGGGGAGTAGTGTGGGTATTGAGGGGTCATTCTGTGACCAGAGTGTGAATAACTCCTATGTTGCTGTCCATGGTGGACAGCTGGGAAGGTCTGCCCATGCTGGCGGTGCTGCATTTGAGAACCTGCCACCGACTGCATTGCAGGGTTCTGACTCATATTGTACTGATGAGAAGGAGAAAACGCTCCAGCACCAGCACCTCCACCTGAACCAGCACTGGAGCCATAGTCCACTGGATATGGTGACATCAGGCCAGATGATGTTGCAGAACCAGATCCAGCATGCCGGTACTGGTGAGGTATATGTCCATCAATATTAGGGTACCCAAAGCCTGCCCCATAACCCATGCCACCCCTTCTGTGCCTGTCCTTTCCACCCATTGAGAAATAATAATCCATGACGTCCTTCCGATAAGGGTTGGTGGTGCTGCCACTGTGAATGTTACCCTGTGTTGGTGGTGGCTCCACAGCTCCTCTGTTTCTAGCACTGTAAGCAAGCATGTGGCTGGCTTGAGTTGGGTGGTGATGGCCTCTGTGCAGGCTCTGCTGTTGCATCCCTGCGTAATCATCTGTCATCCTTGGGGAGATCTGTGGATCTGCTGGCTGAGGGGGATATGGAGGTCCTCCTCCACCCCTCCCACTGAACCCTGGGGGGAGAGAGGGGGGAGCTGGACTGTTAGAAAAATTCTGCATTGTTTTTCCAAGTTTGGATTAAAAACGGAAATATCTGTCAGTGTCTATACCAGGGAATGCTTCTGATCAGAAACTGGAAGGCTTACGGCAGTAACCATAAATGACAAAGAGAGAGTCTAGGGCCTGGCAGTAAAACAAGGAAATGCTTTCGAAATCCACCAAAGAGTTCAAGCTGAGGAATATATATCGCAGATGTTATAATCACTTTTTTTGTAGCAGAATGTGGGTAGGGAGGTTTAACAGACAATGATTTCATTAATATATGAAAAGGCCAAATGGTGAAAATCTTTCTTCTTCAATTTGATGATAGTATGGGTGTTAATGTTTTTTTGTATTTTTTTAAAAAGATCTTAAAAACAGAATTTTCAAAAAGAAAAAAAGAGATATGTAGTGAAGCAGGTTTCTACTGCACAAAAATACAAGACTAAAAATGTGCAGTCATTTCCATGAAGCAGTTTGGCACTGAGCAGGCAACAATATCATGGACAACTGACGCCACCGCTGTGTGAGATGTTCAACCTCAAATGTCTTTAGATGTATGCAATCCGCTATAATCACAGCTCAAGAGACCAGAGCTATGTTAGGGTTAAATTATGTTGTGATCCAACAGCATCTTGTGCAAAAAAGAGAAGAATCTCAATAAAACCATTGAGACTGCATTCCGTCACAGCAATCCTTCAGTTCGTCAACATGGGTAAGTTTGCCGGGACCTGACTCACACCTGTGTGAGACAAAAACTGCAGTAACTTGAATCAAGAGGTCTGAATACAGACCCTCACTGAACACTGCCAGAGGCAAACACTCCATTGATATTCTCATCAGCTCTTGGATACAGAGTGTAATACTTTTGGAGATTTTTTTCCTTGGTCATTCCCTTTCAAATACTGCTTTGTTTTTGTTTTTTTTTTAGTTTTTTGCTACTGCATGCATTCCTTCGGACTGTAGAAGTCTTTGGTCCCTATTTAGTAATTGTTCTTTCTTTGACTCCGTGTTCAGATTCCTCCTGGTGTTCTCCTGTATCTTCAGCGTGTAGCTGTCTTACCTTTGTTTTTTCTGTCAACCATCATTTAATTCTACCTACTTCCATGGCAACAATTTTCCAAAGGAGGGTAATCCATTTATTCCACTTCAAGTTCAGTCAATTCAAGCTCCGCTTTTCTGTTTCTCTTCAGTATTTCCATGTAGATAAGTTCATTTTCCAGAGGCTGCTGACCAGAAGCCTTCACAACTCTGCAAATACAAAAGATGGATCAAAAAAGTTAGCATGCAAAAATGAAAAGCTACCATTCATTTACCATATATTGTCATAAATCTCTGTTGTTGTAATTAAATAATTACAAAGATAAATTCACTGTGGTCATGCAATAATATTAAATTGCCTATTTGGGTTACTTTAATATTTGTTTGTCAGAGTATTTTTAATCAGTAATTTAATTTCAACAATCCAGTGATAAATCATGGCACATTTATAATAAAACTAGAAACAAAACAATTAAAATAGCATTTGTTGAGGCTTTCTGTAACTTAGAGGATTTTACTTTCAAATTGAAAAAGAAAATCTCAGTGATTATGTAGGATCACATTTTACTGATTACATCGGCATTAGTGGATTTATACTTAGTTGCCCCCCGCAATAATCACACAAGTCCATCACAAATGATTCACCAAACCACCAATAATTGTAACATTACTTCCATTTTATATGCACTGTTCATTCAACTCCTTACTTCACGACTTAAAAGGCTTTCTGGCCTCAATATCAACACTCCTCTTTTAATATGCACTCAGAGTACATCCCTAACAATACATGCCTAAGCTGTCTCTTCTGACTGATAACAAACAGGGTTGGTGGATAGAAAAATGGGTTAGCGGCAGCATGCAATTAAGGCAACAAAGTAACATAGACAAGGTCACAAACACTACTTCACATGTAAACAAACAACCTCATGGAGCCAAGACAGAAGCAGACGATCTCCAACCGCTTTACAATGAGACTGACAACCATTAAGTTTAGTGTATTTAACTTGTTTTAATGGGATTTCATTATTATGGGTGATAATTAAAGGGATGACGCCACCTTTATGGGGTCAGTGCCCACAATTGCCATATGTGACACAAGCCTCTATTGTCTGCCTCAAATACACTATAAAATGGTTAATGGCCCTAACACAACTTCGGGTGACTTTTGTTGTGGTGGAGACTTTCTCTGAGCCACACAATAATAAGTCATCACTGTTTCTGATTAGAACTATTAGTATAACTGGTGTTATTTGTCTCCTAATCTTATCATTGGTATCAACCTGTCATCACCAGTGTAATGTACTGTTTTAACCAAAAAGAGAAAGTGATGATGAGCAGTTGAACGAAGAACATGGAAACAATACAGGACCAGGGTGACTACAGAAGGAACTGGCCATACTGTGTAAAACAAATTGAGGGCATTAAGACTTTATCTTCAAACCTAAAAATAATTTTTAAAAAAATCTCAGTGGTGATTCTTTAAGACAAAATACTCTCCATGGTCTAATGTGTTTCTATTGTTGAGCTTCAGCTACACAATAACAAGTCATCACTGTTTATGATGATAATTATTAGTAGTAACTGGTATTATTTGTTTGTTAATCTTATCATTAGTGTGAATCACAAATGTCACAAATGTATTGTTTTTAACTACAAAGAGAGTGATGATAAACAGTTGAATGTAAAACATGAGAAATTTCAGGACCAGGATGACTACAGAACAAACTAATACCTTGTAAACCAAACTGAGTCTGACAAAGTAGTTTTCAAACTGGGGTTTGGGGACCAACAGGGGTCCTTCAGTGAGTTGTAGGCGTTCCCCTGCAAACAGAATGTTTTAACTTTTATTAAATTTTTTTTGGAAGTTGGAACAACAAGAGAAGCAAAAAGGCTGGCTGTTTTGGTTGATTGTAATTTATAGAATTTCTAGTTTGACCATTGATTGATTATATAGACTTTATTCTCTTCAAACCTCAAATTTTTTTTAAAAATTACTCAGAGGTGATTCCTTAAGACAAAATACTTTCTGTGGTCTGTGGTCTAATGTGAATCCATTGTGGACGTCCCTGACATGAAAAAATTTGGCAAACAATGGTGTAGACGTACTCTCAGTAACACAATAAGAAGTCATCACTATTTATTTATTTATTATTATACCTGTTAGTATAGCTGGTATTATTTGTATGTTAATCTGAACATTAGTGTGAACCTATTGTCACAAATGCAATGTATTGTTTTTAACCACAGGCCAAGTGATGATGAGCGGTTGAATGACGCATGTGGGAAAAATACAGGATCAGGATGACTACAGAACAAACTGGTCACAACTTGTAAACCAAACTAACACCATGATTTTCAAACTGGGGTTTGGGAACCAACAGGGGCCCTCGAGTGAGTTGTAGGGGGTCCCCAGCAAAAGGAGGGATAGAATATTTTAACTTTCATCACATTTTTTTGAAGTTGGAAAAACAAGAGAAAGAAAAGGGTTGGCTGTTTTGATTGATTGTAATTTATAGTGATTCTAGTTTGATCAGTGATTGACTATGAAGACTTTGTTATCTTCAAACCTAAAAATAAAAACAATCAATCAGAGAGGATTTCTTAAGACAAAATACTCGCTATGGTCCTTGATCTAATGCGCATCTATTGTTGAAGTCACTAACATGAAAAAGTTTAGGAAACCCTGCAAGGGAAATCACAAGTCATTGCTGTTTCTGATTATAACTGTGCACATAGCTGGTATTATTTGTCTGTTAATCGTATCATTAGTGTAAACCTATCATAACAAATGTAATGTACTTGTTTTTCACCACAGAAAGAGTGGTGATGAGCAGCTGAATGAAGAACTTTGTGAGAAAACTGGACCAGGATGACTACAAAACTAACTGGACATACCTTGTAAATCAAATCAAGGCTAGCCCACTGCACACAGATCTACATTCAAGTGTCACATTTAAGGGTCAAATCTAAATTGGTGGAGTTAGAGGGGACACTATTGATCTCCATCCGTGTATGAGCCCATATCTTGATTACTAATTAATCACAGCAGCTCACTGTGCACGACCAGGCAGCAGCATTCACAATACACAGAACAGTGCAGCATTAATACAAACTGGCTCAATGCAGTCTGTAAGTCAATCAGTTGCATAGCTGCCTAATTGATGGGAGCATACGCAATTTTCTTTGCAGATAATTATCAAACGTCAGCACTGGTATATTTTTGATGGTCTGTCGTCTCGTGAACACAACACTAGCTTTAGCAGCCACATTAGCCAACAGCAAGGTATACGCATTACAATTAGCTTTGTAGTGCTGCCTCTTTTAGCTTTGTAAGGTTAGCGTTAGCTCAAATACCTCACACACTGCAAATTAAATATGCGAGCTAGCCGCATATGTTGGGAGCTAGCTAAGCTACAAACCACCAGTTAGTTAGCATCGCGGCGAGCTAGCTAATTTGCGTTTATTACGTTATTACGAGCGTTTGAGCGCGTGCACAAAACGTTAGTTATAGCAGGCTAAAGGCACGGGGGCAGCCAGGCAGCGTTTAGCTACACAAAGAGAGGTGATTAGGTGCAGATGTTTTTCCCCCCCTCACAAATTCACTGGGGCTCTGAGTAAATGGGTTAGCTAGCATAAATAACGTATGCTGGCTGGCAAGAGAGCTGGTGTGGGTACTGCATCAGAAAATTATCATCACGCAGCCTGACATTTCCCTTGAATAAACAGAGCTAACCGGGGAGAGGCGAGTCAGTCACAGACGGGCTAGCTAACGTACTCTAAATGCATACCTGAAAACGTAGCAAATACAAGGCCCCTCGAAGACTGAAAGGCTGTTTTGTGACAATCCCGCTGCTGTGGCAGGAAACCCCAGCCTAGAGTCGACTGCTCCGCCGCTTTCCCCCTCACCCTTTTGAGTCCAGACAACCCCGACCAGCGGCGGCGGAGTCGGGGGGGCCCCGTCACGACACTCAGATCCCGGGCCTTTCTTCCGATCCCCCCTTTTTTTTTTCTCTTTTGTCCTCACCTCCAAAAATGATGAGAGCAGAGCACAATCGGGGTGCCTGTAGGTCCCGTAAGCAGTGAGGTCCATACACCCCCGCCCCCTCCTCCTCCTCCCCCTCTTGTTCCCTCCTCGCCTCTCTCTCTCCCTCTCTCTTTCACACACCGCTGAGGTGATTCCACCTATCTCCAACTAAAATTAAACACACTGCCATCTCACAAGCCTCCGCTAACATCTCAAGATCTCAGGCGTCACTTTCCGGCACTAAATTGCATTTGCATGCCTTCATCATTAGCTCGACCTATTCGCTTTCCTGTTAGACTACTGTGTTTTTTTTTTTTTTTTCTTGCAACAGAAAGACCGCCTTGAAAATGCATACACACTCATATTCCTGCACCCCCTCCCTCATCTCTCTCCATCACATCCCTCCAACTCCCCTCCCTCTCTCAAGCCTCTGCTATTTCACTGATTTTCACCTATTTCTACCAGCAAATCTTAGATTATAAGAATATTGCAAATGCATTTTTTACATGCCCAGGCTGAGCGTTTTATCACAGCTCCTTTGTTCTTGTTTCATCTCAAGTGAGATGAATCAAGGCAGGCTAATGAAGGCACAAAGGCAATATGGAGAGGAGACAGGCTTGAATGGAGTGGTAGGTTATGTCTGAAATGAATAAGTCAATAACAGATAATAAAAGACAATTTGTGAGCAAATAAGGTGCATCTGCATCAGAGGAAGATTGCAGTGCCATGGATGAAGCTTATTAAGTTTATTGTGGTCTCTTAATGCTGAGGAGCGGACACATTGTACACAGTGCAATTTTTTTCACAAAGAAAAGCCACTTAAATCATTACCATAATATCACGCCATTGGTTAATGTTTGACACGACACGCTCAGAACATCATCATGGCCACAACAACAATGGAGGTGCTACAAACAGAATCCTTTTCCCATTAAATTTATTGTCTCTGCCTGAGCTTATCTGCTCTCACACAGGGCCAGTGAGTGCAGTGCAGACCCACTCACACTCTCCTACCATCATAATGATGTGCCCTATGCCCCCCATCCATGGTGCTGCACTTTTAATGTACTGCTGTGTGTCATACACTCACACAGACACACACACACATTCACCACGACATACATACAAAGAAACCACATATGCACATACAAAGACACGCATATGCACAATCATAAAAATCCAGTCAAGCACACGCAAACAGTGAGCACACAAGCATGCACACATCCGAATGCAGTCGCTCACTTCACCTGTCAATCATAAGAGTAAAATCTCTCAGTTTCTAAACAACAGTTCAATACATTTCATTCCCTTGCAGATACACGTCTATTTCTATCATAGTTGCCATAGCAACTGCATCACAGAGCCTTAACTGTGGATAATTTTCAGGCTACGTATCTACACTTGCTTTTTACATGTGCAATTTCATGCAGACACTCTTGTTTTGCTGCTACAAATCTTCAGCCATGAATCACTTACATGCAGTTGTGTACTTGTATTGCCACTAAGTCGAAGTGAAAGAGCCGAGAGGCAAGATAAAGGGCATTGATACTCTGAGCCAGCAAGTCAGCCAGCCAGGCCTATCCAATCAACAGGAACGCCTGCTGGGATACACACAGACTCCCTCCATCATGGACAAGGTCACAAAATCTTCCAAAGAGGAGGCTCAAAGCACACCGTTGTAAAGAAGGCAAACCAGTTTTGAACACACTTAATGCTCTCCACATCTTTCTTAAACACACACACAACAATCATGTACTCACACAGTCCAGCAGATCGGTCCTTTTTCTTCTATTGTGCTGCCAAAGTTGGATGCTTTTTACAGAAAATGCACCATTTTAACCACATGCTGCATGTTCAGACCTGCTCTTCCACTGTAATTACAGAGAAATGATTTTGATTAACAGCTCCCTTCTCTCCCCAGCTGGTACTTTAAGCATTTATATCAATTTGCTTGATTGTATGGTACAATCTTAAAGTCACCTTTGAGACAGATTTGGAAAATTCAAAATAAAAGAGCCTGACACTTTAATTCTACTGTCTTAATCATTCATATATTTGGTCACATAATACTGATGAAAAACAATGTTTCATGCCTCAAAAGGACTCATGGACTGATCATCTGCGTGCAGACGAGATTTGTTTTGTTTTGCTTCTTTGCAGTCAGTAAGTCATTGTAAGTCAGCAAACCATACAAAACAAAGATATGCTGTGACTTTATGAAATACAAAATTCCAAAAACACGGAATTAGCATTCTGTCAGTATGCATAAACAGAGGGCATCCAAGGCACAAGAGCATGTCAGGAGATGCAATAGAACAGTCATTTTCAAAGTGCGGGGCCTTAATTTAAAAAAAATAAAATTGAATTATCATTATGTGAATTATTAGAAAATATATCAAAATCTTGTTTGCCATGACCATCTTTCTAATAGCCTACCAGTCAAAACATCATTAATCACATCATAAGCTATCAGTGTTGACCTGGGCTGCCATGAAGCTGCTCTGCTCCTGTGATTTAGGGCTAACTCACAAAAATAGGCACTTTTTTTAAAATGAAAAAGACCTGATGAGCAGACCCAGGTTCAGCTGACAAAATCCAAGGCTGCAAAAAATCTGAAGGACTCTAGCCAAGTAAAACTTGCAAGTATGATGCAGCACACATAAAGTATGGATTTACTGCCACACGTAAGAATGGCTATGAATGCGCCAAATGCATTCTTTGCTTCGAAACCCTTCCAAATGAGTGTTTAAAGCCATTTAAACTTCAGCATAAGCTAAAACTATTTGCCATAGGAAAAGTTTGGGAACCCCTGCATAAGAACACAAACTAATAGTACTGACAGCAATGGGAAAAAAAACCCAAATAATTTATCACAAGAAGAAGAGATAAAGTAAGAAGTTAATAAAAAGTGCATACCTGCATAACACACAAACACACACACACATCCAGCACACACACACACACAGACAAAATAGAGGGGACTTTACATCTAAACACATTGGATTGGGAAAGCTAGAGACAATACATGTCCTTACAGAATGTTTTTCAAGGATTCAATGATACTGCGCCAGGTACTTACTGTGTACTCATTGGCACCATTAATTTGAGCTGCTGAGAGCTCCATGTATATCTAAAAAGGAGATGATCCAAGTTCTAATAAAAAGAGAATGAGGTCGCTTCCAGGGGGTTGCAGTCATTTTCCTCACTGCTGTCAGCCCGGCAAAAATAGCACACTTTTCCAGTTTAGAAAGATTGAGAATGATAGGTAATTTAAAATCAAAGCACATAAAGTTACAGGCGCTGTTTCATGTATCAGATTAGATCATTTAGATGCAACACTGTTCCAGAATTGTCGGAGGACAGTCCCAAAACATATTAAAAAATGTGTCCCGAACCTTCATTGAGCAGGGGTTACATAAAGGATCACTGATCATTTTCATGTGATGGAGTTTGACAGGAGTAGGGAATGTTTTGTGCAAAAAAATTGAAATGAATTTACTGATGATCTGGGTTGCGAGACACATCATGGGTGATGGACCACCGTGCGCAAACAAGTTGAATAGCGCCCACGTTGTTTTTGTTGTCTTAAATTCATTGGTCGTGCAGTTTTCAATTTCAAATGATGATAAAATAGAAGGACTTCAGTTTCATTTGGTCATATTTTCATGACAGGAAACATCTCAAGGCCGTGATGCATTGTGTCACTAATGGCTGATATTGCCATGACTTGTGTTCTGCTCACAGGAACGGCTGAAATGCACCAATCCTTGAACAAATCTGAGGGCTAAATAATGTGTTGACTACATTATGTATAAGACCTTCACATCTGCAGTCCAGCACCACCCAGCTAGGCAAACTTGTAAGTACATAACAGAGGAGCTATTGTATGAGATAGCACATTCTGCATTTCCTTTTTTGACACATCTAGACATCTGAGAAAATATCTGCACTCCGTAGCTTAAGTGAATATGCGAGCATTGCCCTTGAAACACCAAAACCAGCGCACACATTTACATAGAATTAATTTCAATGCATTGAACGTGTCTGTCTGGTTTTCTGCTGAAGGTCCGCAGGGCTGAGACGCCGGCAAGTTGGATGTAATACCCAAGCAAGTGAACTAAAACTCAGCTGGAACATAGTTAAGTGAAGCGCATGGAGAGAGGAACAGTGGATAAGCGGCTGCACTGTGTGCTCCCTGCTCACAATGAATACAATCCACTCTTAAGAGTCATTTCTATGTGAAGGTGAGAAGCAGGTTGGAAACTTCTTTCTGCCTCTGATTATGCCTGTGGATATAACAACCAATAATAACTCCATTTTGAGAGCTGAGACATTTGGAAGACTCACTTGTTCCCACAGCAGGGGTGACAAATGGTACTTACGTGGTATAAAGGTATAATCCGCAATATTTTTCTAAAAAAAAAATGTATAGACTCATAGTATATAATCCCTTTCAATCATCACTTATGGCCCATAGGTGTGTGGTGGTGGCTGTATCCGCAGATATCCTGCCCTCTGCCTGCTTATGTTTTCTCCTTGTTTTGTTGTGCTTGGGATATTTCATCAACACAAAATGTTTGTATTTGACGTCCTGATGCGTTTAGGGACAGCTCGGACCGATCTTACTGACTCTACTTTGTTTTAACTGTGTAGTGCACATATTAATATATATATTAATATATATATATTAAGTCACAAAATAGATTTTTGAGTTTTGAGCCCAACTCAAACTCTCAAGTTCTGAAATAGTTTTACAAACCAAATTATATTTTATTGAGATAATTTTGTTTTATTCTTTCGCTAAACTTGAATATTTGAGTGTTAGAAACCCATAAAATTGTATTTAAAAAATTGTTGAGTAAACTCTTTGAACTTCAAGTCAATAATGGTTCATAATTGACTATTTTCAAATGCAACCATTTAATTTTCAACAAATGAAATGCACACTGTGAAGAATATTTGAAATACTATTTTGGGGGGTTTCTAAAACTCAAAGATTCAAGTTTAGTGAAAGAAGAAAACAAAATTATCTCAACAATAGATTTTGGGTTGGCAAAACTTTGTTTTCTTTGATTCAAAGTTTAAGTTTGATTCAAAACTCTAAAAACCTAGTGTAGGAAGTTGCCTTGAAATTCTGAGTTTTCTCAACTTTTCTACAGTGAACTAACAATTTTCACATTTTTATCCCATACCATTTTGGTTTATATTTAGGCATACATATATCTGTGTATGTGTGTGTCTGTGTAAATACTGAATTTAATTGACTTTGATTTTGTAACACAGTCGGTAAAATAGGTGCTCAGGGCGATCTAAAACAGTCGAAACAACATACTAGCATGGGCAGCAGTAGCATCCTGCTGCATCCAGCTCTCACAGCAACAATCAATGACAAAGCAGCAGTGATTTGCAGTTTCCGAAATGACCACATGGAGTCAGAGTCATACAACAAACATGCAGCTGTGATGCTCAGAAGCTGGCCTTGCATTTCAGCAGTGGGCTGAATAAGATGAAAAATAGCCCTCATATTATTTTGTCTGAAATCCCAGTTCATCAATCCCTTTGAAGTGAATGCTTCTAAAGTTATGCTTTGGTACAATTTCACAGTCTTTGATCCTTTTTTCATCTGAAGTGTTCTACAATATCTCAATTAGTGTCCCACGGACATTATGTATTATATGAGGAGAATGGGCCCAGCTTTGATAATATATCGTTGAAAACATCATTCTGAGGACACAGAGAAATGAGATCTTGAACTTTGATTGCTACTAGGTGTGGTGTCCCTCTCACAATCTCAGTGAAACTCCTCTACATCAAAAAGCATGATGCAGCCCAGTTGAAACACACTTGCAACAGCTCCGACTCCAAACCTGTGACCATAACAGAGTCTGATGATGCAAAGATGTATTTCTCTCAAAGGGACATAATCACCACTCCCTTTTTCCGCCACATTACATTGATTGTTCCCAGTCAAACAAGTGATATTTATCAAACCTGTTGATCAAAACGTATACCGCAGCTGTCCCACTTAAACACACACATTAACAGTAGAGTCACTTGTACACCAAACATATGAGAGCGCTGAACTGAACCATAACACTGAAGGTATCAGTGACCAATAGGGGCCAGCAGGGGGCGCTCTCTCCTAAAGTCCCTCACAGCTCTCACATAACTCTCCCTCTCACACTGAGGCTGGCTGCCACACTCTCATCGTCGCCTAGCAACCTCAGAACCCTGCCTCCAATCACTACGGATACCGGGAGGGATGGAGGGAGGGTGGGAGAGTATGAAAGAGGCAGAGGGGCAAGAGGAGGAGGAGGAGGAGGAGGAGGAGGAGGCATCAGCATCCTGAGCAGCAAAGCTGAAAGTGTGCAAAGGTAAAAAAAAGAAGAAAAAAAAGAAGAAGTTGTTGTGAGGGTTTCAGAGGTGGATCATGTTGGCTGGTGAGGGATCTGTGAGGGAGGGGTGATTCATAGAGCCAAGGTGCTCAGGGACATATTGAGATCATAATTCAAATCAGTCATATCACAGAATGTGAAGTGGAGGAGAGAGATTGTCCCAATTAAAAGCAAAATATGTAATATATTTATTGCACTAATCCATAAAATGATCATAATATGTCATTACAGATTAAGGAAACATGGTAAGTTGAAATACTGGCTTCTCCAACAAGTGCTGCAGCCATATTCTCCTTTGAAATTCCATTCTGGTCTGGAGTGTCTGTTTTTGTTTGCCCGTTTCATGTTTAATAGAATCAATGCCGAATGTCTGCCGTATGACTAAGTGTCTGTTAATGAGTCATAATAAATCATTAATAATTTTTAGGTGGAGTAGATGCTTATAAGCATGAAATTCAGCAAAATGTTAATGGAGTCTGGCAGGCAGCTGGCAAATTCAATTCGAGAGTGTGTATTTTTGGAGCAGTGGCTTTGCTTTTTGTTTTGAAGCTTAGCTGACAATGATAGTTAAACATCAACAAATTCATGTTTGTCGCGTCCAATTATAGTTGTTTTCTTAACCTGCAGACCGCCTGTTCATCGGGGCGGTGCACACTCGCTTTACATGATGTATTAATGGGATCTGCTGTTTAATTGTCTATCAGATGCAATCATCAATACTTTGAATAATAATTATGGAAATGATATTCTGTCGATGCATATATCGAAAATAGCTACTATTACCAACATGTACATATTCTTTCGCAGTTGAGCCCTTTATTACTAGATGTTTTAGTGTGAGTTGCTGAGTTTTGAGATACTGGCTGTAGAGACTATCTGCCTTCTCTCAATATAGGACTAAATGGCACAAGTACTGTGACACTCATAAGTAAAAGTGTTACATTTTAAAATTCAAAACCAGGGTTTTCAAAAATCATGACCCAGTTGGTCAAAATACTCCACTGACCTAGCTGTGAACAAGGTTTGTGACTTATCTTGGGTCATGATTTTTAGAAAGAGACACTGGTTTTGACATTTTTGACTATATTTTTTGGCACTTTGAGCACCAGGGTTTGTGCCATTTAGTCATAATATTGGAGAGAGGGCAAACATCTTTATGGCCACTCACACCAAACTAAATCTAGATGGATAAATAGTACTATAAGGGAGGGGGAAAATATGTATTTTTGATTTTGGGGTGAATTGTCCCTTCAGTCAATTATTGATTTAATGAAACAAGATTACACCCTTCAACTGAGGGATATTTTCTTGTACTTCATAGAGATTCTATGTCCAATGCAAAAAGATGCAAATCTTAATATTTTCATAAATCTTTAAATTTATAAACTTTTTTTTCAGTTTCTGACTTTTCAATGTCCCCCAGTTAAAGGGCAGGTGGTGTTGGGTAGTTTAGCTAAAAATAAGAGGAGAAAGAAAGATGAAAAGTACAGTATGAGGATGTGGAAATATATTTCTTAATTAATTATGAAATATTAAATCATTTTTAATGCTTTGTACATAGAAACTCGGCTTTTGGACTGCAGTACTCACTTTTGAACATTAGGGTCTTACATTCTCCTTTAAGCCTGTTTGTCTTGATGGTCCCCGTTGCTTTGCCCCCACAGCTCATGGTCCCTCCTCCACCAGCAACTCCTCCACTCTTCTTCTACTCTCACCCACCTTCTCCTGTAGCCCATTAAATTTGATGGTGCCATCATCATCTCCAGTCTGTCCTTGTGACTCGTGGCAGGCCTCTGTACTTTATTACTCCACTCTTCCTTGGGGGGTCTGTACTCTTGTCTCCGGTGATTTATGCTTCTGTCACCCGCGTTGGGCATGTGTGCGTACATGTACACACAAATGCACACACACATTCATAGAATCCTATACATGCCCGACACATTTACACCGGTGTCCTGTAGGTGCCACACAATCACATGTCACATATCAAGCCTGTGTAACATTCAGTGTATTATATGTCATGCATACAGAGCACAAAGAAAACGCACTTCGCACACACACCCACACATGCTCGTCACTCACAGTCACAACACACAAGCTTTCACACACTCCTTGTGTGATGCAACAGTGACCTTAGACACTGGATCTCCTCCCCCCTGTGGCGGCTGTCATGTTGGGATGCGCCACACAGATACATGCATGACAGGTTTTAGTCAGGAAGACTGAGCCATGTTCAACGTCAGGACGACAACAGGAGTCAGTGGAGTGAAAGCTGACAGGTTGTGTGCAGCTCGTAACATGTGCAATATGATACTCAGAAACAGACTAACATGAGACAGTGACTATATACAGACTATATATATATAGAATATAATCCTACATTTTATAATATTATTGCACAGGTGAGTTATTTCTGTACGTGAGCTGCAGTGTGAGTTTGCAGAAACACAGCAGAGGAAATATTTACCAAGTGTGCAACAATAATACACTTTTGCAGAGATGGCATTAAATAAATGTATTTACATTTTCAACAATATTAAAGCTACTACAAGGAGTTTTTAACTCATTATGAAACTGTCTCAATTTATAAATGATGCCTCTATATGATCTACATAAGCAAACAAGACCATCCGCAAGAAGACTGTCTGTTTCTATATAATCCTTCATAATTCATAATCATAATGCGTGTCACTGGGTCAGATTCTACTTGAAATCAGATGAAACAAGCCTGTGTTTATATTTTCCCAAGCACAGTTACTGTGAGTCATACGCTACCCAGTTAAAAGGAAGCAGGAGGAGATTTTTATTCAGATAATTATATTTTTGACATTATATTTTGTAGTTATGGTGAAGGAAACAGTGCCGCTTTTGTCCACAGAGGCCTCCAAAATCAACACAATATGAAAGTTTCTTGCAGCTTTAAACAGTATTTGTAAAGGAACGATTCTGGTTGATCACTGTAACCGTGATCACTGTGATGTATGATATGATATGTTGGCACGAGCCCTGGGCAATAGAACAATAGTGAAATGTGTTAGCAACAGCCACTTAATCAATAGCATTAAAGGGATTGTGCAATAAAATGTTCAATAGTTTTACTGAAATTAATTAGGTGCCAATAGTCATGAAGGCACATAACAAATATGCCCTGGTTCATTATCATATTCCTTGATACTGGACCAACAGAGTGATACTCAACAGCCAATCATTCAACATGTGGGTTGTTCAGTTTCACCATAGAAACAGTAACATCATGGAGTGAGAAGTGAGAGCCGACGGTGAGGAAATTGTTAATAATAGAAGTCAGGTCAGCTCACCAGTCTATTAAGTCTATTATCTGTGTGCCTTGATATAAAAAGTGGCAAAATTCAAAGTAAGGCAGTTAAATTCAAAATAAAGTGGTAAATTTCAACCTTTTTTCCTGGACTTTATTAAAATAGGTCATTAAAAGTAATTATCAATGCCAACTGAAAAGAAACATTTTATCATGATAAATTTCTCTTTAAGCTTTAGCATCCAGTTCTAGTTGGCACAAGTAAGGACTCATCAGCTCTAAATGACTTTAAAGACAATGCTGAGGACAACAGGATGATACAGACACAGACATGCAGCTAAAGAAAGACACCACGCCATACAAAAGCAGCTATGATGTGATGTGATATGATTAAACTCATTGGTTGAACACACTGTACAACGCCATTCACTCCGAAGTACAGCCTGTGCTTCCGAGTGCTGCCACAGCATCAGACAAACACATCATCCTTTGAAGAAATCTGTTCCAGGAAGAGCAGCGCGTTAATATACGCCTGCGAAAACTTTAACTCTGAGCCACAGAGGAGATAAAGCAGGGAGAGGAGAGGAGGGAGGAGGGAGGGAGGGAGGGCAAAACATGTGTACGTATATGTGTGTGTGTGTGTGTGTGTGTGTGTGTGTGTTTGCAGGAGGGATAGATAAAGAAAGAGAGAAAACGCTGGCTGCTGTTGCCGAGGCAACCATCTCTCTCCCCTCTCCTCTTTAACCCTTTCTCCTCAGCGCTTCCTTTTCACGTTCTGTCTTTTACCATCGCAGCGATCTCTCACTTGTTGATGTCCTATCACTCCATCTGTCCCTGTCTTTATCTCCACGCAGCTCTCTGCTCTCCGTCTCTCTCTCTCTCTCTGACCGTGTCTGTTTCTCTCTCTCTGCCACACTAAATCTTGATTCGTGAGCTATTCACTCTCACCTTCATCTTGATTATTCATCCTCATGTCAGCACACCTGTCATTTTGTCTGCACACATGTGCTTTGTTAGCTCTGAATCATCCTGTGCTAGAGGACAGTAACAGTTTGTGCTAAACTGTTTTTCAGGAAGTAACTGTTTCACTGCAGGTGCTACTGATGATTTAAAAACTTTAACACACGGTGCAACAACATGGCTGCTGGCATGCAGGGAAGCGATTGACTATCCTGAAGGAATAAATACTGACAATACTTTGGAAGGTGTGAATGCTTGGACAATTGAAATGTTGAGCAAATGTTTAAAGGGACAGTTCACCCCAAAATCAAAAATACATACATATATAGAGTTTGGGAGTATCAGCCATAGAAATGTCTGCCTTGCCTTCAGTATAATGGAACTAGATAGCACTTGGTTTGTACTGTTCAATGCGCCAAAACATATATTTGAAAAATTTAACACTAGTGTGTCTTTCCACAAATCATGACCTGGTTATTCAAGATAATCCACATACCTTGTCGTGAGCAGTATAATGTCGGAATTATTTTCTTTTTAGTAAAGTTTCTAGTAAAGAAAGTAGTTCTGACTTGAAATCTTTGTCCACAAGTTGAGTGCTGTCTAGTTCTATCATATTCAAGAGAAGGCAGAAATCTCTATGGCCAATAACTCCAAAGCTCGACAATCTAGATGGATAAATAGCATGACAAGTAAGAGAGAAAATATGTATTTTTGATTTTGGGGTGAACTTTCCCTTTAAGTCTGTCGCTGGAACTTCACCAACATTTTATTTTCTGGTCACGGTTGGTGATTAGAGTATATTCAGTCCTGCAGATTTGAAGAAAGGGTGTTTGTGTGATTGGTTTATCATCTTATCATCAGGTCCAACCTTCTGTGTACAGGGACCACTTGCTCGCCCCTGGTTAGGGTTTAAGTATGTTCTAATTAATCATTTCCTGGTTGCTAAGAGGGCATACTGGGTTGGGGCTGTGAAAGAGATAGTTTGAAATTTTGGAAAATATGCCAATTTACTTTCTTGCCGAGAGTTAGATGAGAAGATTGATACTGCTCTCATCTCTGTCCATTAAATATGCAGCTACAGCCAGCAGCAGATTAGCTTAGCTTAGCACAAAGATGGGAAAGGGCTTGCCTGTTTCTGTCCAAGCATAACAAAATCCATCTACCAGCACCTCCAAAGTTCTCTAATAAATAAGTTACATCTCATTTGATTAAACCATAAAAAACAAAGTATTACAACTTCTATTTGTAGTTTTTCTGTGGGGTTATGTGCAGGGTATTTCTTGGCTGAGATGAGTAATATCCTGAAATCTCTGCTCATTGCCTTAGAACGGGTCCCAGCCAAGAAATAGCTGGCACATAGCCCCCAGAAAAAGTTTAATTATCATGTTTAAACATTGTGTTTTGTATGTAAATACAAAGAGCCCAGCTAGCTTTGTCCCCCTATTTACAGTCTTTGTGCTAAGCTAAGCTAGCCAGCTGCTGGCTGTTGCTTTGTATCTCATGTACAGACATGACAGTGGTATCAGTCTACTCATGTAACTGTAGGGAAGAAATTTAAATTATGTAAAAAGCGAAAAAGTGTATTTCCCAAAATGTCAAACTCTTCCTTTAAAGGTCCATTGTGGGTTTCTTGGCAGAATATGGTAGGAATTAAATATAATAATCATAAGTATGTTTTCGTTAGTATATAATCACCTGAAAAAAAGAATCATTGTTTTTCATTACTTCAGAATGAGCTGTTTATATCTACAGAAGGTGCTGCCCCTCTTCCATGGAGATTGTCATGTTATTATACAATTAAGCATGTTTCTATATCTAAATCACACAGGTTTCGCAGCCACCATAGGTTCTCCTACACTCTCCAGAGGAGTATGAGGTGAGGTGTTCGCAACCTGAAAGCTCACTGCAAGATACCACTAAATCCTACACACTGGTCCTTTAAAGTATGCATTGCCTGTATTGGCATCCAATTCTAATGCTGAATTTGTGAACTTCAGCCAAAATCTCATCGTGCAAAATTCTCAAAGGAATTAAAGTTCATTCCTGTGTAACAATTGGATATGATGAGCGTCTGCCAGTGCACAATAGGACATTTAGAGGTCAGTAAATAACAGTGCCAAAAATCTTCCTCAACTCTGGCCAATTTCCAATATTCACTCTCCGAATGCCGCATCATGAAATAAGCTGCCACTGACGCCTCCACAAGCCACAATTCTATACGCTTCATGTGTGTATTGATCACATGCAGTCTCCTCTTACTGTATAGAACATAAATGCTGGTGTGCTGTCCAGCTGTTGTGTGAAATCAGAGGCTGATGTTCCACCACAAGGAGCTCAGTGCACACACACACATACACACACACACACACACACACACACACACAAACACACACACACACAGAGAACAATCACAGTGTCCAGCCAAATCAAATCTCGAGGAACAGTTTGCTCGCAGTGTGCGGAGTGAGTGTAATCAGCATGTGTCACACACATGCATCTGCCTTCCAGTACCATCCAAATGCAGGAATTAGGTTGAATTAAACAACTCAGCTGCTCTTGTTGAATCTTCTCTCTTACATTTACTGAAAGATGAGTTTAAAATGCATTAGTGGTGTGTAACCAGACTTAATGATGTAATGTGTTCCTAATTTCCCTCTAACAAAACCTAATAAGGGTGTAATAAAGAGTCTTATACTGTTATACTAGTTTTTGTCTAATTTGATACAAAGTACAGCTTGTTACGCCTTATTAGTGTACTGTAAAATAAGGTATGTTCAACAATTTCACCATAATTGGTATTGAAATTGTAATCAGATTACATTACTTCAGTATTGTGATACTTGGATCAGGCTACTGACATTTTTAACAGGTAATTAGTAACTGTATCAAAAACATTTTTAAAGTAACCCTCCCAAGCCTGTGTGTAACAATATATATACTGTTAATATTATACAGTACTTTACATTGCTTGGCTGCCTCAGACCACTCTCCTCTCTGCTTTTAGAAATAATATATCCTGTTGCTAGGTAACTGTTAATTGTTAAAATGTAGGTACTTTATAAACAGTAGCAAGAGAAAGGAGAGGCCATGATGGAAAAAGGTAAGAGAGACCGAGGGAATGACAAAGCAGTGCTGTAAATGTTGGTCTCACACACACATACGCGCAGATACACACACCTAAACACACACACCCACACTCAAAGCTGAGCAATATTCTGCAAACAAATGAGTCTTCTAAGGTCACAAGTTTCAAGGATGAAGTGAGTCGTATCACTGAAATGGGAGCTTGCTTTATGGACTTGTGGGAGCACTGTAGCACCTCCACTATTGTCATCTGTCCTTTTTAGCCCTCTTCTCCCTCCATCCTGCTCCCCCTCTCATTTCTCCATAATCCAGTGAACTCTCATCTATAACTCACAGGCTCCTCTTCCTTTTATTACCGCTACCACCTCCTCCGCCAGCACCACCTCTCCCTCCATCCTAATAATTCAAAGTGACGCACAATAGACGGGGGCACTGAAGGGAGAGGGCTGGGATAAAGAGAGTTAAAGAGAGGAGGAGAGGAAGACGAAGGAGTAGGGAAGCAAAAGGAGGGAAGGAGAGAAAAGAGTCTTTAGTGTGTTGAGAGTATCAGGTGAAAGAAAGGAGAACTGGAAGGAGTGACAAGGTAAAGGAACACTCGGAGGCTGACAGAGAGCAAGGTTTCGCCTCTGACTGGCGGGTGAATTAAAGCTGTCGAAGGTTTCGGCCTTCAGGTGCATCCATGTCGGGCTTCTGCTCAGATGTTCAGACTGTCCAGCTCTCTAGATCAGAAAAATGTCTTCCATCTATCCTTGACAGAAGAAAAAAACACAAACTGCAGCGCTGTTAGCAATATTTCACATTTAAGGTGGTGTGTGCAACCTCACATGTGAGTCTCTATCTTACTAATATATCTCATCCTTTTTCCCTCACACCTCACTCCCACCATCAATAATTTAATAAGTCTTGCTTGCCAGTGTGACTGAAAAATTAATGTGAGCTAGGAGTGATGGGGGGTGCGCTGTTCCAGGAATGATGGATGAGGAGGTGGGTGTCATCATAGCTGGGTGGGGGACATGTGGGCTGCTTTGTGCAGGTATGGACAAAACGCTTAGAGGGAGGAGAGTAGGTCAAATATTTAGCATGCAGAGTGGAAATCAAGTTAGTCATGGTGTTGTCCAGCAGGTGGCTGCACTCCCAGCATGCTTTGCACCCTTCACCGCTGCAGAGCCCGACTGCCTCATTTGGTCTTGTCAGCAAGTTTACCATCATGTCTGTGTGAACTTTCAGGTTTCCTGGCAGACACCTATTACCCAGCTGTGGTCTGTGGGGAGCGCAGGTGAGAGGCAGACAGTCCAGCCTCTTCATCTCATCTTCACTATTTTTGGAGGTAGCTGAAGTGATGGTCTGAGTTCTCGCTGCCATCATCTTTAATGCTCTCTCACTGAAAACCCTTTCTTTTCCTCCGTACCCCTCAGTCTACCACTCTTTTAATCAGTTCACAGGGATTAAAATGGACTAGTTCACCTTCATGGTTCATATTTCTAAATTTTGAACTGAAGTGCACAGTCCCCATTATTAACTAGTTCATCTTCATTTCTTCTGTTTTGTTTTGCTTTGTTTTTTTATTTATTTATTTATTTTGAAATAGAGCTTACTGGAGTCTACATGACTTTATCCTAAACGGTGCACAATATATATATATATATATATATATACTGTATATACTGTATATATATTTGTAAATGTAAAATTAATTTTAAGACATTCAAATAATTACAATCTCAGCAAAATCACCTACTCTTCTGCAAAAACAGAGATAGACCTTTGCTTTGAATGCAGACAATGGGCCCTATGTTCACTGATCCAAAGTGCAAGTGGAAAGCACAAGGCGCAATGGATTAAATTTATTCAAGGTGTGTCCAAATCCACCTTTGCCAGGGGCACAGGGGTATCCTGCCCTGTCCCGCCCCTCATACCAACAGCACACAGCAGGATACACCTATCAGCTGTGCACAAATGCCCTGATTAATTCATGGGCGAGTATAGGTCGAACATGCAATAAACCAGTCAGAAGGTCAGCTAGGAGACAACTCTAACCCTAACCCTAATACGTTCAGTGCAGTTCATACACCAAAGAAAGTTTTTATATCATGAGACACTTCTGTCCATATTCACATGCTCTCTCTCCTCTCTCTGCTGCGACCACACTTTTTTAATCAACTGACAATGAGAACGCTGTTATTGCAAATTCAGAATACCAAAAATCCCACAAAATCTGAACATGTTCAACAAACACCGCTCTTCTGGTGCGTTCATACACAACACTACTTAAAGGGATACTTTGGATTACTTGAAGTGGAGCTGTATCAGGTACTTATACTTATACTTATACTTCAATAGTCAGTGTATTAGCTACAGTACATGACTGTACACACACCTGCAGTCTGGAGAAGCAGCAGGAGTACCAGCATGGAAGCTAAGCAGTGTACTCTGCCAAAAATTGCTCTTTTTTTACTCAGCTAGATTCCTGTGGTGAAATCAGAAATGTTGCCTCGCAGGACATGGGAATTGCTGGTCTATTTTGGTGTATTAAAAGGTTAGTTTTGGTTTCAACAATGTAACCCAATAACACAAACTAACAGATCAAGACGGCGGTAGACCAGCATCTCCTGTGTCCCGCACAGTAAAATGACTGATTTTGCCAATGAAATGAAACTCAGTGCAAGTTCAGTCAGAAAGAGTATCTTTATGCCCAATTTGTTTTTTTAGTTGGACCTTTTTTAAGGTGGCTACAATAGATTTTGCTGCTGACCCTGTCCACTGCAGTACATTGCTTAGCTTCTTACACTAGTGCTCCTGCTGCTCCTCCGAACTGGGGCTGTGCAGACCACCATCTACTGTAGGTAATGCACTGACTATGGAGTAAGTACCTCATACAACCCCACTTAAATCTGTGATGTAAAACATAAGATTCCATCACAGTCAGAGAAAATAAAAGTGTCTCTCTCAGGGAGCACTGTACCTGTCCCACTGACAGCGCATCACCATCACTCTTCTCCGCTTCCTTCACAGTTAGTTTTGAGGTGTGTAGTGATTTTGAGCCTCAGTTTGTCAAGTTTCGTCTGTGTACAATGACACACCTAAATAACAAGAGCTGTACCTTGTTTACTAACCACTCATTTCACCTTCTCTCATCAGTGCATCAGTGTATCAGCGCATCTCCGACTGATAAATTGGAATCACTGACTTTCAGACGGCAAATGTCTCTCAGACATTCATGCTTCCCAGAGGATGAGCACTTGAGATGTAAGTAATCCTCTGACTTTTCCTCTAGCACCACAATGAGATTAACATTACTGGCTTTGAGTAAAATAACTCAACTGTGGGTTGGATTGCCATGAAATTTGGTACACACATTTATGTCCTCCACAAGATGAACTGTATTAACTTTGACAATCCCAGCACATTTCATGTATCTCCATCCAATTTCAGTTTGTCAAATAGTTTGGTTTATGACCAAAAACTAATGACATTCCTGTCAGTTTCAACTGCACTTTGTGTTTGGTGCTAATTAGCAATTGTTAGCACGCTAACACAATACGTTTAGATAGTAAATATGGTAAATATTATGTTCTAAACATCAGCATGAACTTTTCTTATAAGGCCAACTTGTAACTTGTAACATCTGCCTTTTTGACCTCGGCATCCTACCGTCTGAATTGACGACTAGGGAATTTCATTAATATTGACAGGACTGTGGCAGAGATTGATGTTAACTGACAGAACTGCACTCATTTCTCATTTTACACTTGTGCACTAATCGCATTCTTACACTTGAGAGGCAGAAAGCTATCTAATGAGAGCAGAAATGACACAGACACGTTGAGTGAAGAGATTATGCATCACAAAACAAAATAACACTGCTTTGCTTTTTTGGCTTGAGCACGAAGTGCGTTTGTGGTGCTGGTTTATTCACACATGGCATCCATCCATCCTCCATCTTTAACCAGCTGACCAGGGAGCGGGTATGACTGGACAAGGGGCTCTGAAAGTTTCAGTAAGCCACCTGGCAAAGTAATCGTTGAGT
This sequence comes from Lutjanus argentimaculatus, assembly GCA_034769285.1. Taxonomy (NCBI): domain Eukaryota; kingdom Metazoa; phylum Chordata; class Actinopteri; order Lutjaniformes; family Lutjanidae; genus Lutjanus; species Lutjanus argentimaculatus. The sequence goes on along the minus strand of JAWZSL010000024.1, from coordinate 9,961,070 downwards.
CACTGATATTGATCAACAACCCTATCAAACCCCTGGAGATATATCGTGGTCATTTTGTACTGTGGGGCAATAAAAATCTTAATACATCTTTAAGTCACTCGGGATAAGATCTGCCTGTTAAAATGTCAACATCAAAAATTTACAGACCACACAGCCCAGCTTGGTACAACAGTGAAAAAAACTAAACAGTTGTTTTCAGGATATGAAGTGTTTTGAGGTCAAAATGGCGTCATGAGATCAGCTAATCACGCACACCTTCAATCTGACATATTGAATCGGACTTTTCATCTCTATGAAGCATCATAAACTTGGCTAGAAGCTTTAAGTGTACACGAGATGTTTTAAATGCACAGTGCTGAAGAGGAGCGTGTCTTGATAGCTGAAGCATGTGCATTTATTAGCCGAGCTAAATGCACATGATACTAGCTTTGATTTTTTCTGGGATGTTTTGCCTGGGTCCCCCTCTACTGAATGCCCTGCTTATTATTCATACACTTAAATACATTTGCACAAGGGACCTGCTCAGTACAAGCACAATATTACACTATTGGCAACTGAACAGCTTTGGGAGACTGCTGGAAGATAAATGCCCTTCTCAATGTCAGCTTGATGGCAATTGCTGAGACAGGGGCTGGTTTTCTTCATTTACTTTCATCATCCAGATTTTCCAATCTGTCCCACTTCCCTGACCTCAGATAATTATTATGCATTGTGAACGACAAACTCAATCTCAGTGTTGATCTCTCCTGGATAAATAAAGGTTAAAAAAATCATCATTGTGTTAGGGACCACATTGTGCTGTCTCAAAGGTGAACCGAAATGAGTGTCGGTTCAGTTTGAGAGCACACAACAGTTGTGTCACTTTGACTAGGTGTCAGGCGGATCTCCTGTAACACTGCTGCACAGTGCAGCAGGAGCAGCGATGTTGTGGGGGAGAGGAGAGAGCAGCCTGAGATAGCAGCCTGAGAGAACCCTGAGGGGGCTGGACGGCATTAGACGAGGCTGTGTGGAGCGCCAGCAGCAGTGTGGGTTGTTGAGGGGACAGACCTAGACCCAACCACTCCACCATACAGTTACCATATGGCCCTCGTTTCTCCGGCAGGCCTCTCCTCTCCTCTCCTCTCCTCTCCTCTCCTCATGTGTGACAAAAAGATCATATATTTGAGAGAATGACAATGAATGCAGGTCTGTATAGAGAGTCAGACAGACTGTCTGTGCGCCAGTAGACAGAACCATGAACAAGAAATGTAAGAATGGCATAGAAATATATCAGCCAAATAGACCTTTTTCACAGCAGCCATTTTAACGCTCTGTTCTATTCAGGTACTGCGTCAGAAATCACATACTATGCACTACGTACTCATAATGTGTATCACTGCACATACTTTAGAGTAAATAAACAGAAGTATGTATTTTTTCATACACATCAATCCTGAGAGCCTCCTTGCCAGCTGGAGACTCATAACCATGGTAACGTGTGCCAATGATGAACTAATTTTAAAAATATATGATGCCTAGCAAAGTGAAACCTTACTTACATTTAATCTGAAGTGTTAATTAATGTCAAAGTCTAAAATTTTTCACAAGCTACTACTACTACTTTTTCACAAGGTAACTTTCCTGGTAACGCCTGAGGGATAGAGAGGCGAAGTCCCTTCCCTTCTGGTGGACCACCATGGGATATTATTTTGGAAAAAATATGTATGGTAGTCAATGAGGAGAGACAAATCGTTTTATTTAACCTGTTTGAATTAAACCATTAATCACACACAATGTTTGCCAAGTTAAAACATAATTTTACAAGTCAAAAAGGCCACCTTTTTCTGTTAAACTGTTTAATTATGTGACTGTGAGGACTATACACCTACAAGTTGCGTAAGTGACGTCATGACTTTCTCCCTTCAAAAGTTAACAGTAGCCGCTGAAGCTAAGCTGTGTTTTCATGTTGGGATGTAGTCACACGAGCAAGACCTGCTGCTCGTGATGAAAGGACTAGGAGTTGCTGGGTAAAACACTTCGGCTAAAGTACAGTAATGTTACAAAGACAGAGATGTTGGCATTAATGATGTATATTGTGCAAGATGAGAAACGTAGCTCACTGTGCGGTTTCACACAAAACTAAACTAAACTCTGACAAACCTACAACTACTTTTTTTGTCTTCTAAAATGATCTTTTAAATTGGCAAACATCATATGTGGAATTCATGGGACAATTTGAATAGGGAAAAAAGATTGTCTCTTGCAAATAACTACTGTTCATATTTTTTCTGAAGTTTGGTCTCATGGGGCAGAGCAGAAGAGGAGGGACTTCGCCTCTTTATTGACTAATACCCAGAACAATCATTACCATCCCATAAAGTTCTTATGCAATGTTTACATTGTTCATTAAACCCAGTAAACAGGACAAACCTTTGATACGACTTGGCAACAGTAAATATCACTAGCCTCTGCAGCTGAGTCAGAAAGTTAACATTATGCTAGTAAGATTGAGTGTCACAAACATTGTATATGGTTGACAAACAGTAAATACAATTTGACAGTATGACTAACAACCAGTGCTAGGCAGTAATACATTTATCAGGGTTATATTCCTGTAATATTTTACTTTTTCCAGTTATAAGCATCGTAAGGGATTACAATTTCCAAAACAGTAATTGTATAATAGTTACTATTTCAAGTAACTCTAGAGTTACTGACTTACTTTTTGACCTAGGTAGGCTATCTTATGATGATGTGTACATGCTGCAGGTCAGAGAGAGGAGAAAGATGTAGTTTTCACACGGGTGGAAGAAGTACTGTTATTACTGTGAGTTTGTTTGGCTCCCCGTGATAGAGTCTGTGGTGATGGAATCTAACTTGAAGGCCACACTCAGAGAGGTCAACTTTGTTTCCACCACAGCCGAACAGATAACAACACAAGCTTTTTGGGTGTTCGGTGGGTTCAACTTTGGAGTGGAACAAAGATGCCAACAAGGTACAAAAGTAATAAATTAACTTAACGAGTAATGTTGCTTGTTTCTTTCAATACCAGTAATAAGTAAAGGAGTAATAAGTAAAAAGTAACTTATTACACCTCCTGAGTAACTTGCCCAACACAAGCTAGCTATTCAGCCATGCCACTGTCCTCAAATCAGTATCAAAATTTTTATGAACAAACAGGCCATGAGTACTGCCGTCCGCAGCCTGAGCTCATGAGTTGAATAGCAAAATATGTGAGTTGAACACTTACATATCAGTAAGTTCGGAGGGGCAGTGCACTTCTTGCTGCTTGTGTGTTACAGCCACCATCCTGTGGTGTTCAGAGGGTGAGGCATTTGCAGAAATTCTCCCAGCTGATTATTCCTTGTGCTGTTTCTCCATTTTCTTTTCAATATCTGCATCCCAGTCACCACAGCTGTCATGTTCTCCACATAGGTTAAGAAATGTTGAAGCCATCATAATTGGATGTTAAATTAACTTAAAGTGTTGCAGTATACTGTGGGCTAAACAGAGGCTTTGACTGCGTCCCTGTTGCTATGGTCACTCACTCCAGTGCATTAAGTTAGAGCTGTGAACAGACAGTTTCACTGGAGCTATTCAATAGGTGTCCATTTTTAAGAGTTAATAGACACCCTGCAGCCAATCAAAATCCAGAATTCATCGAGACCATGGTATAAGTTACTGTTGTCGTCACTGAATTGCACTGTTGGATTTTTATGCCTGTTTATCCAATGCCTGCATACTGTAATATTTCAACAGAAATAGTATGGACCTTGCATACTTCTGTGTTCACTCTTTTTCAGGTTTCAGACATACTTAATCGGATGTTTAGATGGAATTTTGCGATAGACTTTTTTTCACAGCAGCCATTTTGACATGAAATAGTGGGATAAACACAGGTGTTACAAATGATACTAATTAAGGGTTAAGTTGCATGTTGGCTCACTGGAAAGGCTCTGCTACACTAAACGGGACAGGACCCTAATTATAATAATTGGTAACACCTGTGTTTAGCCTGCTGTTTCATATCAATATGGCTGCTGTAAAAAAGGTCTATGAAATGAATCAAGAGGATGGAGGTGTGTGTGCATGTGTTGTGTGTGTGTGTGTGTGTGTGTGTGTCAATATTCAAAGGTAAACACAAAAAAGCTTAAAAAGACTCAGTGCCATATGCGTGAAACTTATAGTTTTTTTATTATTAATACTCAACACTTCATTTTGTTCATCATGTACAAAGAGAAAGAATAGTCTTATTTGAGCACTTATAATTGTAGATATCAGTATTATCCTTATTAGAAGTACCTTAATGATGTTTTTTTGCAATTTTGTCATGACGTGATTAATTTTGTTATTGAGATTACTTTGATCGTTTCCATACAAAAAAAGAAAGTAACTGTTTCCCCCAATATTCAGTATTTACACAACCTGTACAATTATTTGTTTTTGTGTCGTTTTCTGTTTGTATGGTGTAAAAATTTGGGGATTATTTCAAAGAAAAGGGCCACAAAAAGAGAAAAGAATGGCCAAGAATAATATTATGTATATCATTATGTATACAATTGATGCTATTCATATGTTACATTTTTTGTCAACCCACAGTAAATTTAATCAGGCTGTGTACCTTCAGTGAAGATGTGTGTTTTCATCACCCTGTGAAATACATTTAGTAGCAACCCCTTATGTCATGTTATCAATTTTCATTCAGGTAAAGCAAACCTTTCTCAAATGTGAATGATGATGGAAAATAGCAATATTAACAAACAAACAAAACTGTACAGAATTTAATAGAAAATTTGTATGCATCAATATAAAGCAATATCAATACATATTAATACACACGTGTACACACAGGTAGAATTTTAAAATATTAGTAAACAAGTTCTGCAGTGAATTAGGGTGTAAATTATAAGCAGCTAAATCACATGGACCTTCACAACAAATCACTCATATAATATCACAGTATAATTCTTCCTATCTGCATGAGAAGTGACTCATTGATTAAAAAAAAAAAAAGACAACATGAACAGTTCAACTCAATGTTAGAAAAACTGGTTTGAAACAAACATGTCAATTTTCTTTCCTTCAAAACACAAAATGCAAAAAAAAAAAAAAACATTTTCACAAGTCAGTTTAGCCGGTACATCGATCCCTGTAGCTGACCGTGTCATGCTATTTGGTCCCATGTGTCAGTATTCCCGACAGAAAAACACATGTCAGCTGAGGTGATATTTACATCCTCCACCTTCAGGATGTTCCAGCCCACTAACTTGCCACAGCCATTTTCTTGTGTTGTAAAAATGTGACACAGTGTTTTGCTCTACGTGAAGCGTTTGAACAAATATGTTGTGGCATGCTCGTGTGCAGAGAAGTGAGGCTGGGACCAATTTGGCCGTGAGGGAAATAAAGACTTCTGACGAGCCATGCTTACTCTGCATCACTGGTCGACCTGCTCACGCTGGCTGCAGAGCAGAGCAGCTGGAGGTGCTAAAGGCCTGATGATAGCATGTTTACCACAGTGTCAGGTGCAGTGCCACTTCCCAACCAGCACCTTGAAACTGGCCCTAGCTCGATGAAAAAAACAACAGGAACTGATGTATTGGCACATACAGTGTACAGTAAGAGCATTTTCTGTTTGGTCATGCTGTTTATTGCAAATGAGGAGGGAAAAAAAAAAACGTAGTGGCTTGTATGAAAAATGCAAACCCAACAGAGTTTGCATGCACACAGATACATTTTTCACTTTTCAATCAACCCTCTAGACATGAAAGCAGTTGAGAAAAACAGAAGAGAGATGAATTTCTTCTCTCAGGGTTGGGGAGAAGATTATAGAGACTTATTGGAATCAGTACCATACAGAAGAAGAGCGGGAGAAATAATTTCTGACTGCACAGGGACAGAATTGCATATGTACACAACAAATTACAAATTATATTTCCCCGTCTCACATAGAGAAACAAGCAGTGCACAAAGTTGCACAAAATAAATTAGAATCCAAAGCATTTAAGTGTTTTCAGCTGTCAAATAACACAGTTTAGTAATATGTGAGCTCAAATGTAGCAACGGTTGATTCCCCTGAAGCAAAACTCTACATAAAATGAGACATGACAGAACAAATGTTGCACCTTTTAATAAGGGGTTGCACAAATGCATTTCATTTTCAAATGGATTCTCAGTTAGATGAAACTACACTCGTTCTTGGTTTTCCACAATATTGTGCTGAAATCCTCAGCAATATTAACAAAACATCAACACTGGGAAATGTCCAGCGCGCATTTGTGTGTGTACATGTGTTTATACATGTATGTGTGTGCATGTGTGTACACACACATATACATATGTGTATATCCTTTACCACAGTGATGTCTATCCCAAACATAGAGAGGGAACAGGATAGGCCGGGGCCGACGATGGCTCTAAATTCTGTGTGCAATCACCATTAGAGCCCAGGTCAAAAAACGGGCAACAAAAACACAAATATCTTGTAAGTTTTCAACAAGGATTGCTGCTTAAAAATGAAGGATCACAATATACTGCCTCTATATGCAAATATCATCTATGTATACATGTAATATTGTATTACATAAATGTGTAGATAATTGAATTTATCTCAAAAAGCATGAAGAATAGCTTACCTTAAAAAGAGAGAATCTAACACAATTCAAGGGAAACTTAGCAAAGACTCCTAAAACTAAACTTTCCCCTTTTATCACCAAACGTCTACACCTACAGTAAATTATCCTCAATTTCCAACACTTTAGTGAAAATATGAAAAAGCATAATTCTTAACATAATCAGTATACTGATTGGTAAACTATCATAATTAAGTAAACATGAGATTTAAAGAAAAAGAGGTTCAATTATATCACTTATGATTAGTAATATTTGTGTCTTAACTATATTTTGCATATTTTTGTTGATGTGTTTTTTTGTTTTTATGAGTTTTTATTATTGTTTTGTTTATTTCTTAAATTGCTGTAAAACATATTTAAAGTTACATCCTGTCTGTCTGTTTAATGTACAAAGTGAAAAGACTTTTAAATATATTATTTACAAGGAAAAGATTGAACATACAAATGCTGACACTGATTGATGCCCACTCCAAAGTCTCTCTTCTGCTCTGTCTTATTTCCTCATTCTCCTGTCTCCTTCTTATACCACCTCGCTGATAATGGTTGACCTGAACTTTCAAAATGTGTGCGTATAAAAATTCCAGAGATTCCAATCTATTTATTAGGAGAGTCATGGGGGGGATGGGAGGATGAATCTGTTTGATTTAAGGCTAACACGATCAGTCTCACTTTAACGCTGTTATCTGTGGAGCGCGTGAGGAGCAGAGGCTGTTGAATTTATGAATAGTTATCAGCAGGTTAGTGGAAAAAAAAACAGCTGTTATCATTCAATCGTGATTTGCTTCCCCTGACACACACACTCATACACACAGGCATGCACACAGGCACGCACACACGCACGCCAACCTATTACATTGGTGCATTTAGATTAGGGTATAAGATAGAAGTCCGCAGTGACAAAGATCACACTCTACACAGTCCAGCAGCTCCAATCTCAGGCCAGCACTCCTGCGCAATCTCCCGCAGCCCTTGAACTTCTGACACCGCCAGCTAATCGAAGATCAAACCTTTAAATAACTAATAGAGGCTTCTTTATTCTGTACAGTAAAATGATGAGTCATCATCAGACAGCTCGGGAAAGGGGGCTGGGGGGTGATGGGACGATAAGGCATGTCTACTGAGTGCCTACACTGAGTAAAAGGTCCTGTGCAATAAATGAGGCCTCTCCAGCTAAAAAGAATATCTACATCAGTCAAAGTAAAAAGCCGCAAAGCTTTCGCAAGATGGCCGCCTCCCTGATGCCTCAGTCAGTGTTTTTGAGGCCTCCTTCATATAGACATCCTCCTCAGCTCGAGCTTTTATCATTGTCATGCGGCAACAACACTTCTCCTACACATTTTGTAGCATTTTGCCAACATAAACGACATCACATATAAATCTTATATATATAATGTATATATATTAATATATAATATTATATTAATATATATTAATCATACACAATGTCCAAACAAAGCTTTCTGTGTGCGCCTCCGTGAGTGAAAAGTAATGCCTTCTGCGAGATACTAGTGAGAAGCTGATAAAAGTAAGTGCCTGGTGACTGTTTTCATGTAACCTGAATAAAAGAAGTGGTCTAAAGGCTGCCGTGTCGTGAAGTGAGACGTCTATCCGTGACAGTGGGACATCCTGAATACAACAGCTTCATAAAGCACTGCCCATACTTGACATATGAAATCATTTTACGAAGTTATAAAACATCTCCAACGGCATTCTTGTATCTAAACCATCAGCAGCGGCGTCTCAAGCGTGCTGTAAATTTTTACTGCAGTTTTGGCTCATAAACATGAAGAGACCACCAAGCAGCCTCGAAGCATGCTGGTCCATCCTGGTGCCGCCGCCGCCGCCGTGTAAGGACCAGCATGCGAACTGGAGGACACATCCCCTGGAGACCATTAAGGCACGTCCTTCCTCTCAGTATCTTCAGCTTCTGACGAAACGTGTTGTTCACAGTAGCACAAGTTCAGGCCGACAAAAACTGTGAGTGTGTGTGTGTGTGTGTGTGTGTGCACTTGATTTGTAATGTCTTGAAACATCAAATAAGGATCTGTCAGCTCTAAATGTGTCTTCGAGATCCTGTTTTTCCACAAGGAGCAAATAAACGTATGAGCATGGAGTAAAATATTCTACAGAAAACAGAAAAACAGGAGTTGAGGACTCAGTCTTTCTGGCTTGTTGGTTGAACTAAAAACAACCGTCCTGCTGCCACCAGGGGCGGACAGGATACAACTACAGATACTAAAACAGTAGTGAAATATTATACCAACAGAACATAAAACAAGAAAAACTTAGTGATATCATAAGCAGTGTTATCATAATCATTACTAACATCTTTGTTATTCACAATGTTATCAATATTATTGTTGTTCTTATACCCTGTTTTTTTCTATAAGAATATCTTATTATCATTCATGATTGTATTTCTCATAGCAAACAAGATCAGCTCTTTTGGCGTTAGGGATGAGGAGGAGGAGCGGGGCTGAGAGATAGAGGAGAGAGGGGAGAAACAGAAGAGTGGAGGACGGAGAGAGATGGACAGGCCAGGCTGTCTCCTTCCAGAGAGAAGCACCAGTCATCTCCTGTGTAAACGTGACAATGTCTCCTTTCTGCAGTGACACAGGGGCAGATGGGCAGTTCGCTCCTCTCTCTGCTCTCGCAGTCTTTCTTCATAAGCACTCAGCGGGAGCTCTCAGACAGCCATCAAGTCGCACCAGGCTCACACGTCCAATATCAAACTAAGATGAGGTGTCGCCTCTTTTGCGATAATAACCAAGTACATTGACTTCTGCCTCGCTGGGGGATGAAATGATGGACTTGGAGTTGAGTGCATTTGTGGTGTTAAGGGAGAATGTTAATTGACTGTGTTTGGACATAAAAGTAGAGTAGCTTTGGCCATTTCTGAGAGAGGGTTAACATCTCACACCTCCTCAGGCTGTCCTGATTTTTTTTTACCCAGATTTTCTTGCAAAACCAAGATTTTTTTCCCCATTTTTCCCTTACTCTTAGTTTTCTATTTCACAGTCTTTACCTATCAGTCTTTTCCTCCTCTAGCTCTCTCCTCTTCTACTCCCAATATGGGTTGCAGTGTGTGGACAGTGTCTTTAAAATCATCCCTGATCTCCTAACACTACATGCCTCTATTCCTCTCCTCCTTCTCCCTCACCATCGACCGCTCCTCGTCCCCCTTCATCTCTCACACATCAGACTCAATGCTGGAGAGTTTCTCGTACACATGGCCATTGCTTCCATTGAAGGGACGCGGGGGGCCGACCCCCAGCATGGAGCCGTGGTGGTTCATTCCACCAAGGCTGAGCTCTTTCGGGAACCGGGGGGCCACGTTGGACATCACCCCGGCTGTGGCAGACGCTGGCAGATATGACGCCGTGCTCATCTGGCTCCTGAAGTCACTTCGGCTGTTTTTGGCAACTTGTTGCTGCTGCTGTTGCTTTTTCATGTAATATTGTTTGGCTCCGTGCATCAGACACTGGTCGTCGCCAAAGGTGGGTATAAAGGGGTTTTGGTTTACCCGGTCAGGGTAAAGAGATTTGGATAAAGAGAACGCCGCCCCACCTCCTCCTTCCATCAAAGACCTATCCCTGTCTCTCATGTCTCTCTCTCCGATTGAGCGGCGGTGGAGGCCCTCGCCGCCTCTGAACAGACCAAACGGTGAGCCGGGTCCTTTCCGGCCCTCGCCTCCGTAAAACAACGGGTCCCTGTCTCTTTCCCTTTCCCTCTCCGAGCCCCCGTGACGCTCAAATATGTGCGCAAAGGGGCTGGTGCCCTCCATGTAGCGTTCTTTCTCCTTCAGGCTAACACTCCTGGGTGGTGGCAGCATCCCTCCCATACCTGCACCACCCATCCCACCACCTCCTCCTAGACCCCCTATCAAACTTCCCATCCCACCTGACTCCTCTTTCTGAAGATCGACAAATGTGTCATATGAGTGCTGCCGCCTAAGTGGTTTGCCTAATCCTCCACCCTTCCTCCTCTGCTGGCCCTGAGGTTGTGACTGAGGGCCTGCGCCCATACCTCCTCCACTTCCTCCACTTCCTCCTCCCCCCATCTGTTCCAAGAGGTGGTTGTTGTCTTCGCTGATATCATACAGGTTTCCTGTCTTTTTACAGCCCTCGCAGCGCATGCAGGTCGCAGAGCTCGGGCGGCTGTTTCCTCCGCCTCCTGAGGACCCGCAGCTCATACCACCACCATAGCCACCACCACTTCCATGAATGGACATCTGCTTGCCCCCTCCTCCCCCACTAGCCCGACAGTTTCTGCACTCCCACTCGCCCCCTGCCAGCCCAGATCCTCCGCCGGTCTTTGAATCAGACTTTTTGGGTTTGCTCTTGAGAAAGTCATCCACTGGAACCAGGGTGGTACAGGTCCCCACTCCTCCATCTCGGTTCCCAGGGCCCTCGGTCAGGTCCACATGTTCCCACTGAGGGACGCCCTCTTTGGGCCGAAACTGGTCCAAATAAAAATCCCTAACACTCTCCTTTTCTCTGAAGAGATAGTTCCCATCGTTGTTTCCTCCGCCACCTCCTCCTCCTCTCTTCCGTTCAGAAGGTAAAAGCGGTGGGGAGGCGGAGCGGTGGCCATGGTAGTGGTGGTGGCTGATGTGGTACGGTTTCCTCCTGTAGCCCAGCTCAATCTCATCCAGCTCCCGTCTGGACTTGGCAGAGGCCGGCCTCTTTTTCAGGCTATCACGGTATTGTTTGCGCTTCTTGGCATTCCCCTCCAGGTTTCCATAGGTGACTGTGTGCGTGGAAATGTCTGACACATCTGAACGTATATTCCCATCATCGTCTCCTCTCCCTCCGCAGTAGTTATGGCCAGGAATGTATGTGGAACTTGAGGCACCTCCCTTGAAGGAGAACTTCCCGTACAGGTCCGGCAGGCCTCCCTTGAAGCTCTGTCCTGAGGGAGGAGTCTGTCCAGACAGCAGGTCAAACTTGCTCATGTTCCTGTGGGTCAGTGCTGAGCAGGGCTGGGTGGTGAAAATAGGAGCCACCCCTCCACCCAGGCTGTCACAGTCGAACATGCCACCCTCCAGAGAACTGGCACTGCCCAAACTATGGGGCCTGTTGGGAGGGGGTCCGCTAAGCCCTAGTGTTGAGCCATGATGGTGCAGGTAGTGGTCCTGGTACAGATTACTGTCCTTCAGGTGGATGTTGCCAAACGTCCTCTCCACCTCACTGATGTAGTCGCTGAACATGTTGTCTTCTGGTAGATAAGGCTTGCAGTCCGAGTGGCCTGCCAAGCTGCGCCGGTGTTCAGAGATGTCGTAAACAGAGGATTCACGGCGGATGAAGTCAAGGGCGCTGTGTGGTGAGCCATTCACCCCTGAGAGGGAGGCCATGTTCTTGGCGGTGCGTAAGAGGCGCATTATGTTGGAATGGGTGTTGTTCATGGTGGCTGATGGGGAGTTCAGTGCCGAGCTGCTCTTCTCCTCTATCTGAACGCCATGGATACAGCTGTAGATGCCCTGTGAGGGGAAAAACAGGCAAAAGACAGCATTAAAAAGAGAACATGGTAAGTTTGGTTTGGCAAGTTTAACCATTATTCTGGACTTGTACTGTATTCTAATAGTGCGTTCACACCTAAACCTGGTGCGCTTGCCCAGATAGTGTGGTTCATTTGGGCTGATGTGAAAATGAAACCAAACAACTGGACCAGGACCACTTGAAAAGGTGGGTCTCGGCCCAGTGCCAAGCACACTCTGGTACAGTTTGATTGTATTGGGAAACAACCACAGGCATGTGATTTTATTTTTCAAAGGCTAAAATAATAAATCCATCTAATCTGTAATCTGAAATCTGTTCAGAATTATGATTGATGCTGTATAAGCCATGTATATATTTAAGTTAATCAATAGTAAAGCGTATGCACTTTAGTGCTGGTATTTTCTGGATTAATAGGTGAAAAACCTGTTCAAACTGCTGTGCTTGTATCCTACTCTGTGTACTTTGTCAGTTCATTAAGTCAATTAAAAAGTGTGTGACAGCGACCCCGCAGCAATAAGCCCTGAATCATTACTTTACAAGATGCCTCCTTGCCTCCTCCTCCTGTCTGTGCCTGTTAGTCATTATTCAGAACATGTGGCGATTTGCTAAATAATGCTTATAATTGGATATTTCTCCATGAGCTCTTTGTGAATATGTGCAACTAACATAAATATATGCATAGACATCAGTCACTAAAATTTGAATTCTCCATGTGGATCCTGATGATGCACTTATGATGCAGGATGACAATCACCAAAACTGTCCAGTTAATGAGTAACCTGTCAGTCTGTATGGCTTGTTTACTTCTCTTGGTTTGTTTGTAAAAAGTCAGTGTAACAAGGAACCAGGCCAGAAGTAAAGTGCAACAATGTACGATTTTCTCTTTTGGTCCAGACCAAATGAACTGAACTACAGGTGTAAAAGCACCCTTCGAGTTCACACTTAAAGGTCTGTTTCCTGAAGCAAAACAGTCTGAAGATGATACATTGTCAATTTTCCAACTGGTCCAGTTAACATTAACAAAGGCAAAAGTCAAACATTCTAGAAATTTTAAACATGGGTCACGTGGTGGAAACGTCAGGCAATTATTAGTCATACAGTCTGTGGGTGAAAAGACAACAAATGGCCTCATTTCCACCTGGGCATTGCACATCATGGAGGACTGTCAGGTTCTGTTCATGTTGGTGTTGACCTGAGTGCATATCAGTGGACTTTAAAAGATCATAAGACGTCTCATAGGACAGCGGCACAATTGCCTCCTGGTGGCTGACTGCAGTACAGGTCGTAAATCCTGCCTCCCCAATGTAAATACCGTAGACAGGACATGGTCCAAACTAAAACATCAAAGAACACATCAAATACATTTTCCCCAAGAATTGTTTCAGTTATCTTAGGTAGGTTCTTATCATGCTGATGTTTAAAGTGTTCACTTCCCTGATCAGTTTGGTTTTAATTAGTTATTTGCTATTAAAAAAGGGGTTTTCATGCCATGATTGACAGCTGAGCTCTGCCTGCAATTGAGTCAGCCAGCTGTCTGGGGTGGGAACTGGAAGGCGCTCCAACACTGATCACTACTGCGCAGATGACATCACCAGTGTAAACTGGCAGAGCTTGTATGTTCGCTTCGGTTTTGTACAGTGGGAGGAAGTGGAGACATGTTTTCCATCTTTATTTCCAGTCAACGGTTCAAGTGGACTAAACAATGCTGGTGTGAATCTACTCTTGTTGACAAAAGCATGAGACTGCAGTTACATGCATGTGTATGTGCAGCTCTTACTGCTGATTATAATAAATATAGTATATAGTAAGTAAAAACAGATGTACACTTTATATGTATAACAGACAGTAACGTAATATATTAGCAGTCATGAGATACAGAGAGACAGTGCAAGTGAGTACACAGTATAAGGATTCAGAGAGAATAGTGTAGCTCGATGATTGATACAGGCTAAGGGGCTATAAAAACCCTTGGGTCCCTCTGGTCAATACCTTTAATCAATGTGATTAGAATTCAGCTGAACAATATCCACCGGCAGTTATTAAACACCTCTCTTCCACTACGCCTCAACGCCACAGGCCACAGCACAATCCCCTCCGAAGAGAAAGGCCAAGCCAAGGAGACACTGGCTGAGCGTCAGAGTGACAGAAAGATAAACTGCTCCATTTGCATTCAGTGATGTACGATACAATATTCAGATAAAAATGGATGTACGGAGGAGAGCAAACCAGGCATGACAGATGGGGACGGTAAAGGATCAGATCAATTCCAAACAATGATTTTACTCAGTTTTTCTGGACATCTGTAGATGACTGTAGGAATAATGGGACGCTTTGGTCATTGTTAAAGATGTGCTGACCTCCATCCTGCTTGTCACAGCCGAGGTCAGGACTCTGCCAAGAGGTTAGGGGTCAGCTGGCTGTCAGATATTCTCTACTCTTCCCAGCCTCCTCCTTTTATCCACTAATATGACTCATTGACCCTCTCTTCTCCTTTTCCCTAACCACTTGTTTCTGCTAGTTAATTAGCTACATGGACAGTGCCTGCATTGCAGCAAAAAGGACTTCATCCCTCATTCCAGTTTTATAGATACTGTTATTACTTCTTTCAATTTCACAGTCTGTTAACAGCCAAGTATGTAAAGCTTGACAGTGGCTAAAAGCAAGATAGGTTAGCATAAATACTAAATGACTCAACAGTATTAGAGAAATATGGGATTTGGATGGAATCTTGAAGTGGAGGACAAATGTATACGCCCACCTGCGCGATATTTCAATTTTTTTTTTCCACTCAGAACCATCTTTCAATGTTTATCTGGTCCTTCTCTGTCTCATCTGTGTTTCTTTTTTCCATCTGCCTGTTTATATAATTTGTCACCACTTCATCTCTTTTGTTTTTCTTCTTTTATTGTCCTGATTACACCCCACCTGCTGCCAAATCTGTCACATCTTCCCTCTCATGACATCTCTGGCATCATTATGAATTTTCCAGAAACATCCAACTTAATCTTAGGATGATCTTCCCCCTGTTAGGTTTTCACCTGTATAGATGGTGAGACTGTGCTGTATTGAGCAATGATTTATGTTTGAGGGCAATGCTGGATTTCCCAGTTCCCCCCAAAATCAAAAACACATATTTTTCTATTAATTCATCTAGATAGATTTGGTGTAAGTTTTGGAGATACTGGCTGAAGAGATGTCTGCCTTCTCTCAATTATAATTGGACTAAATGGTATTCGGCTTGTGGTGCTCAAAGCACCAAAAAATACTTTGAGAAATCCAACACCCCTGTCTCTTTCCAGAAATCATGATCCAGTTACTCAAGATAATGCACACACCTTGTTGTGAGCAGTTTAATGTAGGAACAATTTTCTTTCTATGGTAGAATCTACTGGAACTACTAAAGAAACTAGTTTCTACATGAACCTATACTCACAGTAACCAGGTCATGATTTCTGGAAGGAGACACTGGTGTTTGAATTTTTTTTTTTTTTTTTTTTGACTGCTTGCAGAGAAGGTGGGCATCTCTACGGACGTTATCAAAACTCTGCAACTCACAACCAAAACTATCCAATGGATCAATAGCACTATATGGATTGATTTTCATGTTGAACTGTCCCTTTAAGCTTTTTCTCTCAGGCAGACACACACACATACACATAAATAAGCAACAACCTTTGACCGTGAACAACAACATAATACTGTGGAGCATCAAATCTTGGACATTTAACAAAGTGATTGCTGCTTCGTATTCAACAGCAGCAGATTTTGTCTACTCCACATGCCCACATAAAGTAACAGTTGGCAGATTGCTGCCGGCCCAGTGCTACAGTAGCTGATGATTTGGGAAGGATGTGTGAATAGCAATAACTGTGGCCTAAGGGTTCCTAAGAATTTTCAATCCACCAGGGGACCAGAGCAAAATCTATAAGTGATTACACTGGCACAGGGAGGCAGAAATCAACAAATAACTAGCTGCCCCCTATGTACGACTGCATGCAGAGTGGCTACTGTACATGCAGCAGCTCATAATTTAATACCGCCTGTGTGTGGTGTAAGTATATGGTGCTAAATGCAAATGAACTTGACATGATGTGAGGGCTGTGAAAGGAGGAGTGATTAAACCTCTAATACATTTACTGTTCTAAAGTCATTAGAGGCTTTTTAAATCGATATAATTAATTTGTTTCAGTGTTGCAGGTGGGACCCGGAGGAACAGGTAGCCAGGGGAGAGCCGCTCTACAAAGCTACCGAGCCCCTCGTAGGAAGGGAACGCTAACCAACCATGAAGCCATGACCGAAGCCACGTGACTCACGCCAACCGTGACAGATGTCTCATTTTTTACACTGC
The DNA here is from genome assembly GCA_034769285.1 of Lutjanus argentimaculatus. Classification (NCBI taxonomy): domain Eukaryota; kingdom Metazoa; phylum Chordata; class Actinopteri; order Lutjaniformes; family Lutjanidae; genus Lutjanus; species Lutjanus argentimaculatus. The sequence continues at coordinate 9,944,616 of JAWZSL010000024.1, read as the reverse complement.
CGAGCTTAAATGTTAATTGCGGCAATAACAATAAAGTTTATTGGATTATGCTGTGAAATTAAAAAAGCGGAATCAATCTGAGTGGCAGAGCGAGAGGGGAAAAAAAGAAAAAAGAAAGGAAGAAATTGCCGCGGCTGGAGAGAAAACACTCGAGTAAATGAGAAGGAGACAATGTGAGGCTGTGGCCGAGGATTGTGGAAAGATAATAAACTGTAATTTCCACTGTTGTTGTTTCGCTCTGTGCTGCATATGTAAATGAACCCTCTCAATGAATATTTCCCCTGAATATTTTAACATACTGAATCATCAGGCTGTATTTGTGGACGCACAGAGTTCATTTATGCTGTCACACTGTAGCAAAAGACAGAGGTAATTTCTGTAAATGAGAGCAATCACTGAATGTTATACAAAGCATAATTGCTTTCAGATCCAGTTCCCATACAAATTATAATGATGTAATAATCAAAAACAACACCAAGCAGCCTGTCTTTGGAAATGAGAAGTCAACTGACATTTTAACAGCTGATATTTTATGCTTCCTCTACACAAACAGACGCGGACACGCACACACAGCCATAAACAAGGCGACAGCAACGACGTAAAATTAACACCATGCAAAATAATCAAAGTTGGGCACTGGAGCGTAATATTAGAGCAGAGAGGGGAAAATGTTATGTTGTGGGGTTTTTTTTGTAGCCTTGCTTTCCTGGCACAAGCAGCTCTGGCGCCACAGCAGCATATCAAATGGAGGGAGAGAGCGGCAGTGTGTGGCGCTCTGCTGTAAATTAGCCACGTGGTTTAGCCTGCAGCGGTTCACCTTCAGAGGCACGCAGTGAATTACAGCGAAGCTATGTCAAAACAATTGGAATGCAAATCAAATACCTTGGGGGTGACTTTGGTCTCCTGGGATCCAGTAATCTACCCTCTCCGGTTCTGTGGCTGATTTTTGTTGAGTGAAGTATTGATTTGGGCTCAACATTTTGTAAATATTTACCTCATGGACGCTAGGAAGGTCCAACCATCAAAACAAAAGGAAAAAGCTCCTATATCTGTTTATCTGGAAGTGACAGTTTGGTTTGGTTTGGTCGTGTGGGATACATGCTTGTTTAAATCTTAGCATCTCTAAAGCCTTGAGGGAAAAAAGTACTTTCATTTCAGACAGTAAAGCTGATGATGGTGGATAAATAAACAAGCTATTATGATCCTATTATGATGTCTTGTTAACAGAAGACAACTCTCAGAGTTTGTACAGCTTTTTAAGAGTAAAACTCAGGCATGTTCAAGGTACCTGAACCACAAATTTCCAGACTCTCAAAGCCTTTCTACTATACGTAAATGCAGTTGCAAATTCCTTTGTACCCACAACAAGCAATGTATATTGCCACTACTTTGTTTATTTCACCAGCTCTTCATATTAACTTTGACTGTATGTTTTGATAATGATTATTTAATGCTTGGTAATTTGCAGAGTAAGGGGCAAACAGAGGACTATGAGTAACAAATATGATGACGGGGTGCTTGCACTTCAAAAATCAGGTGATTTTTGGTTTACATGACTGATTGTGTAGATGAATCACCCCATTATGTCACAAATCAAGCATTTTTCAAGCAGTATATTCAAATTCAAGGTTATTCCTAACTTTAACGGTTAAAATTGAGTATTTTCCAAACTTTAAAGACTTTGTACAACTCTGACTTCATGAGTAATTGCTGGTTGTTGACTTTGGCTGCCATATCATGCATCTCTGCTTGAATATCCTGTCCCATTTACCCCTTTCTTGTATTTCATCCCAAATGAGAAGATGACATAAGGAAAGAGCTTAGTTTTCATTCATTATGCGCTCTCATTCATACCTGTGAGAGAGTACTAACAGGTTTATGAACTACTATCATAAGACAATAGTAAATGCTGAAAAGTTGTATAACGGTGGCACAAGTAAAAGAGAGTCATAAAGTCAGTGAAATGACTCAGTAATGTCAGGTACAGTACAAACTAATCTTTATCTCGAGTTTGTTAACATTGGCTACAATTAACCACCATAATGTACTGGTCATACTAGACCAAGTGAAGCTGTAGCAGCAGTGAACTGAGCCAGGTTGTGCTTTATTTTTTATGAATGCAACTTTTTTATTTGTGAGAGAAGGAATGTGCTCTTTCTTCTTTCAAAAGTTATGTAGTCTCAAAGCTGAAATCCTCAACTTTCCAGATGTTGTCACCTTTTGTATTTTGTGAGAGGCACAGACGGCGGAGTAGTTTCAGAAAATTGTGAGGAAGTTGCCGTCTATTTATATCACCAACTGCAAAATTTGGAAAGTGCACCAGGTAGCAAAGTGTGACGCTTTTGGGCTTCTTCTTTGATTCTGATCCTTGAAAACAGACATGGTGTGAAATGTGTCAGCTCCACTGTGTCTTGAACAGAATCTATTGGCAATCTGAATCTGTCAATCAGAATATTTGTGAAGAAGAACAAGCCATGACAAGCTGATTGACATTTCTCAGTGGAGAGTGTCTCCAACAGTGAGTAAATATGCTGTTTTCTCTGTTTTACCATACTGATGGATACATTTATGATGTATTGATTAATCTTTTTTAAAGATTATTTTTTGCTTTTATTCAAAGGACAGCTGAAGATATGACAGGAAAGGGGGTGGAGAGCGGGGATGTCACACAGCAAATGGGCCGCAGGAGGAGTCAAACCAGCGCCCGCTGCAGAGGACTGATATCCTCAGTGCATGGAGCACATGTTTTACCAACTGAGCTACAGGGGTGTATTGATTAATCCTGACAATATTTTGGCTATCAGCGTTAAAGTCTGAGCACAAACTGTAATTCCTGTCTCCCTTTCCCCGCCCTGTCTCACCCTGCTGATGGAGAAGACGAAGCCTGGCTGGCCGGAGCAGACACCCATGAAGCAGAAACGCAGCTGCCAGTAGAACCAATGTTCACAGATGAAGGTGATCAGCGACAGAGCCATGGCGGCACCCAGCATGTAGAAGACGCCGGCCATGTTGTCAACATCCAGCTGGCTGGACATCACCTCGTTCTTCTCGTGATGGCAGATCCCCGTCAGCCACAGGGACTCCAGCTCCTCCATCTCACCTGGACAGAGGAAATGTAATGACAGTGAATGGGCAGAAGAGAGGAAGGACAGAGAGTGGGAGAAACAGATGATATGAAGAAGGAAGGAGGAAAGGAAACATTGGAGAGAGGGATTGTAGAGTGTTGATGGAAGTGGCATGGAGGCATGGAAGGAGGGAGATACACGGATGGACAGAAGAAGAGAAGGAGGCGAGACAGAGGACAGGGGCACAATAACGACATGTGGAGAAGTATTTTTATAATTCGTACGGGAATTGAAATAAAGAAAGGGGTGTGAAAAAAGTGGCAAGGAATGTAAAATATAAAGGGGAGAGGAGGGATATGATGTAATAACAGGATGGGTATTGGAGGACACAAGGGATGGAGAGATGATGCAAGAGAAGAAGAGAGGAGGGAAGATGCAAGCAGGCGGGGAGAAGGGGGTCAGGGGAGTTACAAGTGAAATACAGCCTTGAATTCTGCAGTACACTTTGTTGCAGACAAGCAACGAGTCAAGCACACGCTATTGGTCATATGTTAATTATGCTTATCTTTTTTACATGAATTTCTGCAAATAAGCATGTGTCTCTAAGTGTTTGTCACACAGTATGTAAAAGCTTTAGCATCAACATGTCCACACATCTCTGCAAATTACAAAGTGTTTGCATATGTATGGATTTACATTGTATGTGTGTTTGTGTGTGTGTGCACGTGTAGGTGTGAGTGAGTGTGTGTGTGTGTGTCCATGCGTCTGAAGCTGGTCCCTGAGCTTCTGGTCTCTTTTGTGGGTCACCTTCTGTTTCATCACGAGCTGTTCTCTATCAAAGCCGACTGCGACGGGACAGGCGTCGCTTAATTAATCATACATTCAACCACTGTCGCTGCACGTCAGCGCGACTCTTGCACCGGAGCACTGGCTGGCCTCTGAGCATCGACAAGAAGCTCCACAGCATACAAACTCAGGGAGAGGCGCTGCGCGCCCGCACACACACACACACACACACATGCAGGCAGACAAAAAGAGAGATGCAATCACACAGCAGCTACTATTAATAGCTGCTGAGAAACTAACTATGAGGTGCAACCATTTTAGCATGACTGTGCCGTATAACTTTGGTATTTGTATGACATGAGTAAATTTACACAGTGGCTTTGTTTTATTTTTGAAGTAAAAATGTTTTTGGGAAGTGTTGAGCCAGCCTGTTGGGGGTTGCTTCTGAAAATAAGAATGTCATTATGCTTATGTTTGTTATCTCATTTGTTTTTAATCTAATCTCTTTTTTTTAATAAGGCAAAACTCTCTGGTATCTTTTAGAAAATGCAAAAATACCCTTTTCATGTTCATTCCACAGCTGCCAATGGAAAGTAAAAGCAAACACATTGAGGCGATGCAACGATTGTCCCACACTGGATTCAAATCCAGGTCATTACATTATACACCGTGTGCTCTGGACTGCTAGGAAGATCCAACACTGTAAAAAAGTGACTTTTTATAAAGAGCGCTCAGTTTTACAAGTCTCATTAAATGTCAGCAAACAACTATTTGCAATGTAAAGATATGTGGAGTTATGGTTTCCTGAGCAGAGAATTACGCCACACTCGCTGTGTTTATGATGTTATCAAAGCTTCTCTCTTTAACTGGACTGGTCACGTGTGCATGTTCATACATGCGCGTCTGCATGCCAGTCCCTCTCTGTGTTCCCCACATCTGTTTTCAACATGGCCAAACAGTACACCAAAATATGTTTCTGAAAACCTTTTTGGCGAGATTTTGGCAATGCAGTCACAGAGCCTTGAGCCATGTTTGATCAACAGTGCCTAGATTAGTGTCAAGAGTCTCTGTTGAGAACAGTCATGCCTTGAAGGGAGCACTTGATTTGTTAAACTGTTTTGTTCATTGTGCACATTATACAAGTTTAGGGTTAGGAAAAGATCATAGTTAAACGAAGCACACACTTGTTTTGGTCTGAGATGCTGGTGCTCTACTACAACCTCCAAAGTAATCATTGTGTACAGCACCTTTAATTCTGTTTCAGCAGATGAATTCAAAACTTTGACTGTGATCTCTAAGTTAGACATGCTATGAATATTTTAAGAGCAACCATAACAGTGTTTTAGACTGATGAGTGTGTTTTTTATACAGCACATGCCGACAAACACCTGAAATAATCTTTTCCCAAATACAAAAACCTGGTCTCAACTATATAACCAAGCCAGTAAGCCTTTCTCACTGCAGACATGTTGACTTACCATAGTAGGAAAATAACAGGTGTTACTAATAACATCAACATGTTATAGTTTGGAGTTTTGTTGGTTATTTTGTAGCATTATCCCCTTGTGTGTCTTTGTTGTTCCTGTCTTTTACTGTCTTGGTTTGTGTTTTCTTAGTCACTTCGTGTTTTATTCTGTAGTCTTGGTCCTCCGTATGTCTTGTCTTTACTTCCTGTTTTATTTTGTAGCTTTGAGCTTCCCTTGTGTGTTTTATCTTTACTTCCTGTCTTTGTTCTTTTCCCGCTCTTTTGATTACTGATTTCTTTCACCTGTTGTTGTTCTCCCACCTGTGTCTGATTTCCTCCCTGTCTATTTAGTCCCTGTGTTTCTCTTGGTCTTTGTCAGTTCGTCATGTTGTTTTTTGGTGTTTCTGTCTGCCTGTCTGCCTGCTGTGATTTTCCTGTTGGATTTATTTTTCCCGTTTTGGTGTTTTTTTTCGTTTTGGACTTCTGCGTGGCTCTGTTTTCATTTGGATCCCTTTGTTTCTAGTAAGCCTGTGTTTTATGTTTCTTTCTGTTTTTTTTATTTAAATTTTTGAAGTCTGCTCCAGTGCCTAAGCCTGCATTTTTGGGTCCACCACCTTTGTAGTTTTTAGTGACTTACACCATACCCTAACACAACAATGACTCAGTTCTACACCCCTAAAACTGAAGCAGCAGAATAGAATCCAGTAATCGTTAATTTTATTTTTTACGCCTGTTCTCTTCCTACTGTGACGGGTCAAAATATCTTCTATAAAAAAAAGCATGAAATAAGAAACTGTCATTGAACATGAATTTTTTATTCTTGACTCAGAAAAATTTACTCAAGGGCATCTTATTAGCTTTTCCAGAGCTTTCAACTGCATCCGAAAATCTTCATCATCTGAAGAACCATTGTCACAGTAGGTCCCACAGAGCTACTTCTCTGATAAGTGACCAAACTTCATCCACTGATAAAAGCCACCAGATGTAACAGATAACTCTGGGAAAAGTTAATAAGAGTTAAGAATGTTTTTTAATTTTTTTTTTTTTTTTTGAAAGATTTATTTATCTTAAGCTAGTCTGATCTCTCTGAACATTGAGAATTGAGTTTCCAGTGTTTAGTTGAAGATTTTCAGGATAATATTAGACTTTTACAAAGTTTCTAACAGAGTTAATCATGTCTGTGTGCTAAATATGAGGCTAAAGTCAGCAGCCAGTTGGCATAGCTTAGCTTAAAGACTGGAAACAAGAAGAAACAGCTACCGCAGCTAGGTTTAAAGGTAACAAAACATGAATACTGCACAAGCACCTGTAAATTCACTAATTAATTCTAATTAAGTTATTTTCTTTTCTTTCCTTTATACAATACATACAGAAACTGAAATGCAGCTGTGTACAGAGCTTATGTGGAAATTATTTCTTTATGCTAAGCTAAGCTAACCAGCTGCTGACAGTAGCTTCATATTTACAGACATGAGAATGGTGTCAATCTCCTTATCTAACTCTCCACCAGAAAGACATAAACATGTTTCCCAACTCAAACTTATTAAGTTGTATAATAATGAAATGTGCAGGCACTGTAATACGGAGAAAGGCCTGTTTTTTCATATAATATGGAAATGCTGAAATTTCAAGCATTTTGGAGGAAATTTTATCTAAAATTAAGAAGATGTCCCCTCAGATCCTAAGTTATGCATTCTGAATTATATGGATGAAAAAAAAATGGCCACAAAGAAGACTGTATCTATTGGATTCATGTGTGCTAAAAGAGTCATGGCTACAAACCTCTGGAACATTATTGAATTTAGAACAAATGACTAATTCCATATATACTCCCACCTAATAAACTCAAAATCAGATTAATGTGCAAATTTACAATAAAATGTATTACATATTGTAAAAAATAAATAACAAAATAACCACCACTATAGATCAGTTTCTTTTACCCTGATGCAGACTGCCATACAACACAACACACAACACCAACACAATCTTCAGAGCAACATGTTCACGTGTACTAGATTTGAATCTATGTGCATATGTTAGTATACTGAAATAGTGCATGTGTATGTGTAATGTATATGTATGCACAAGTATGTATGTGTATGGGCAAGTGTATATATGTATACATATGTATGGGTATATACAGTGGTTAAAGTGGGATTTGACAGGTGGGGGAGCCCTAAAATTCGGTGCTGAGGCGCAGTAGGGAAAATGACGTAAATGATTGCAAAAAACTATATTGGCTTTATTCTCAACTAGACTTGCACCGATTACAATTTTTTGGGCCGATCCCGATTTCCGATTTGCAGAGTGCTTGGATGGCTGATACTGATTTCGGCCGATTCCGATTTCATTTTTTCCAAACCACTTTACAGCACACAAGATATTGCAAAATTTTCTAACTTTCCTTTATTAGAACATTTTAACCAAGATACAACCAGCTTTTCAATAATCATGTCTTTGCTAAAACACACTCTACATTAATAAATAATATATAACTTTTTGTCTATAACATCATCATATCATAGCATGTGCTATATTATTCTTAAGATTTTATTTTCATTCGGGGTAGTGTGTGTTTTCTGGCTCCTATTTGCTACCAGCTGAGTAAACAGGGTGCTTTTATTAATTGGTTAACGATCACAAATCGCCATGAATTCAAGCATGTCTGATTATGAATGCACTTAATACAATAACTTTTGTCTCTACCACCTTAAAGAGACACATGACACGCTGTGTGCCACCAGCTTTGTGTGGAAATACTTCAAAATATTAAACAATGAAGATGCAAACTGTTGCTGCAACTTTCAGAATCTCAGATAAAATTCCCGGTGAAGCTCGAAGCTTCAAGGTCACTGGATTTATACTTTATCCAAAACACGTCGGGGTGAAATACTGCATGTGATGGATTTACCATCAGCAGCTGGCTGTGGCAAAAAGCACCCCTCACTGAAGAAAGACACCAACATCTCCAGGGAATGCATACAAAGCCCTCGACCAAGTGAGTGAGAGCTTTTTTTTTTTTTTTTTTTTTTTTTTTTTTCTTAGAGTTTTGCTTTTTAACTTTCAGTGATAATTAACTTTATTAAGTCTACGATGTTGAACATCGCAGTGTGCGCGGTGTGAGCCGTCTGCTGCGCTCAGCAGCAGCCTGTGAATGCGAACGAAGTCTAGAACCTGTTTCAGCTCAATATCATGACTTTGAAAACACCAACTGACTTTGTTAAACGAATTTTGTTAGATTAAAATATGTAGAACTGTAAAATATCACTTCCATGAGGTTGTTCAGTCAGACAGTAACAGATCACAGGCTGAACTTGGCATTTCATCCGCCTGTGCAGCTGCAGCAAACGTCAAGTTGCACGCAGCCTGCAGTTTATAATGTTGATTAATATTGAAATGGCGGTCTTCTTCCTCAATAATAATTATTGATATCAGCAGAAAATACACTAAAGTTGTCAGGTTGGGAACCTACATACGTCGGGATATATAGCGCCTCTGTTTCCAGGATAGAAAATGTAATTTTCGGGAAAATATTCATCCCGACGCCCCCAAAAGGCTCTGTCAAACTACGAAGTACGAAACTGTGCAAAAACAACTACAGAGAATAACAGTAAAAAAGTACCGAGCAAACAAATAAATCAACAAAGTCAGGATCAGCACCTTGGAAAGCGCCGCGGCATCCGCGCCTTGTGAGAGCGCAGCGGTACCAAACACCTGGAGCAAAGCATGTTATAGCACGTTATAACATAGTTGTTATAGCACGTTATAACATGGTGTGTTTGGTTTTTGTTTTTTTGTTTCTTTTGCTGCTGCAGCGCGATGGGAATTTGACCGGCGCTTTAGACCGTCAAATTTAGACTGACCGGCCGGTCGCAGGTCATGGATGACCACGTGAAAACCTGCCCGAATCCGAGCACTGCCGATAAATCCGTGCAAGTCTATTCTCAACAGAAAAATACAGGCCGGATTAACAGGTAAAACACACACATAGCAATCTAACATGGCTAACAAACAGAGAAACACAGCAAACTAACAGCTACTGGCTACTGCCAGTTTGAACTGAAAAATTTATTTATTTGAAGGTGGCGGAGCTCAGCTCCGGAGGGCTCCGGCCCACTTTAACCCCTGGGTATATATAGGCTACTGTAGGTAAGGATGAATATCTGCAGTGAGCTTACTTGACCATCTTTTAAACTTTGTTTCTTTTTTTTTTTTTTTTTTGACTGTACCAAATTTGTGTAAAGCTTTGGGCTTTGTAAAACAACTTTTCACAGAGCATGAAAGAATGACAACTCAGATAATGTTTGACTTGAATAAAAAAATAAACAGGGCAGCTGTAGACTGTAAGTTCAGTAAAAACCTCCTCATCATCAACCTTTCCTGTTTGCCATGTTCTTACTTTTATTAAGTATGAACCCAATTATTTAATGTAACAAAAGTGACTTTGAGTCAAAAAACATTTTCAGAACTGAGGAAATCATGATGCCTGGTATCACTGAAATGATGCAACGGGTCTTTCACTGGTTTCAAGGGCTAAAGGTCATTAAACTCAACATGCACTGTAAATGACTTCAAAACTTTCCATCCGACAGCGAATCAGAAAATCACCAATCAAAACTGCCGTTTCGTTTTCACGACAGCTGTGATATATTTTTTGCTCTGGCCTGCGTCAAACCACCCAGACTCCCTTCCAGCCTTCATACCAGGCCACTCGGCTCTCCACGTGAGTCTGATCGCTTTCTAGGCCACCAGGAGGGGAGTGGATGGCGAGGCGTGGCAAAGTGACATTGGTATCCTGAGAGGGGGCCAGAAGACAGGGCCGCCTGGTTCCTGTATGAATGCTTCTGCAGTGGCACAGGGGGATGTTACTGCAAGCCGACCCATATTCAAACACACACACATACACATGTGCTCATACAAAAACATACACACGCAAGCTAGTCTTACATACATGTTTGAAAAAGGGTTTTTGTAAACACATAAATAGTCAAACTTATAATCAATGAGTCAGAAACAATACACACACACACACACCACACACTGAATTGTATGTAGGTTGATAAAAATAAACCTGTGTCATAAATAGTCAGAATCTCTACACCACTCTCTCTTTATCTTTCTAACACACACACACACACACTCACCCCTCTCGCTTACACACATAGGCCCTCTCATTTTCAGAGGCCTGACCCATATTCACATGTGCGCGTGCACACACACACACACACACACACACTCACACAGACATGCGCTCTCATGCACACACGGTGTTGAAATACACCAGGAGCGATGCTGGCACCCCTAACTGGGACGCACTATAGTGGGCCCCGGAGGGCCCTTGGTTCAGGATGCTCACAACACGCTGGACCGTGCCCAAATAAACACACACACACGCAAACCTACACACGCGCTCCAAACTTCCATTACATTTCCCAATCCCGAATTGAACTGTATATCAAAACAGGACATTGTGAAATTAGACTGTTAAAGTCGATAAACTCGGCGAGCAGCCTGTGTCTGTGACATTTTGACTTGTTTATGATGGGAGATTTTGGTTGAAAACCATAAAGCATGTACTATATGGGTTAGGAGTGGACGTTTTGAACACATTTCATTTCATTCCCTCCTCGTTCTGAGACTCATTAATGCCCCAGCTAGAGCTGACAGGAATGAAGTGTTTCAAAAGAACAAGCCCTGGAGAGCTTGGACCGTCTCCCATAAAAGGCGAGCGTGATCATAAAGCATGGGGCTCCCATGGTAGAGCTAACTTTCAACATATATACCTAGCAGCTCTGGCTTACCTTCTCTGTCTGTCTTTATTACATATGAGAGTGGAATTACTATACATTTAACTTGCAGAGCCTATTAATCGCCACAACTGAGGTTGCAGGCACACAAATTCTTAGAAAAACAATGACTTTCTCCTCCATCTATCAGTTCTTGTCCTGGACAGATGGGAGTGGGTGTAACCCTTAAATCTTACTGCCTGAGAAGCCTATTTGTGCCTGAGTTTAGAGTAAACATTCTCGAAAATAGTTTATTTTACAGCAATATACATGTGAAATAAACTCAGCCACTATCATCTGTCCCTGCAGCAGAGCCTGAGGCAAGATTTGTTCATAGCATATTGGTGGGTAAATCAAGTGCCTCGAATTAGCTTTTAAAGGATCATTCAGGTTTATTACAAGTTGGATCTTATTTTAAGACTGGCCATCTTTTTAAATGCTTATTATAACATGCCACTCACCAAGTTAATTGCTGAGATCTCAGAATTCAGGGCATTACTAGAAATACGTCAGATGGGGCAGACACATGAGCAGTCAGACGATCAGACAAGTTTAAAACAAACCATCAGGTTAGCTAAACTTGTTTGGAGGAAGTGACAAAGCCCATTGGTAAAATTCAAGCTATGGTTGTGGCCATGTTCCAGCGTGAGAACATGTTACCTAATAAATATACAAAAGATTGCAATGTGATTGGTTCTTCACACAGTAGATTCATATCCATATCGCCTACTGGTACTTAAGTTCTTAAATAATGTACTTATTTTAAGCCAAACCATGATCCTTTCCTAAACCTAACCAAGTAGTTTTGGTGCCTAAACCTGACCAAACTGACCCTTTCACAGCTTTAACTAAAGTACTTAACTTAAGTCATGTATGTAAGCTCCAGAAACACAGCAATACCCAGACGCAAACGGAACAGCTCCACTCACAGCATGTTGTCTGTACTGTTTACTCCTCAAACTAATGTTCCTGTCAATTAGAGGAAATTTTAATTTAGACTTGCTGACTAGTCTGAAAGTAAAAAAAAACACCCAGAAAACAGTTAAAATTGAGCAGTTTTTTGATTGATAATAGACATTGTCCAAAATATAGTGCATGTGTTAAGAGCCTGTTGAAGCTGTTAATCACATTTTTCAATAACCAAAAAATATTTTAAATGCAGCTGAAATGTGAGGCACTTTGTACCATTCATTATGAAAACTGCTCATTATCAAAACATTCAAATTCACTAAATACATTATCTTTACAGGTCGAGGAGGATCACGGCGTCGTGGGTAAACACATCAGCTGCCAAGCAGTATGGCTAACATTAGCAGTGCTAGCAGCCTGCTCTCCTTGCAGGTTGCCGTCCACGTCTGCTGCTGAATTTGGGTACACACTGCTCCAGTCGAGTAGCTATGTGCCAGTCCTACTTTCCACCCACCACCTTGCTGGATTGCATCCAGCCATTAGCACAGGGAAAAGGGGGCTACTGTCTGCTGAGGGTGTAGCCAAGGCTTTTGTAGCTTTGGTGTAGCCAAGGCTTTTGTAGCTTTGGTGTAGCCAAGGCTTTTGGTGAGCAGCTGCTTAACATCTTAGAGGTAACAGTCACCCTGCGTTGTACCTTCATAAAATACTAATAAATAGTCTAAATGAGCAGCATTTCTGGTGCCAACCAGCAAGGGTGGCAACATTTAAACATTTAGTCGACTAATTGTACACCTTTCTACTGTCTTCCTGGTTCAACTTTGACCTATCCTGCAGAACTTCCAGTAGTGCACATACACATAATCGCCTGTGCAATGAGAGATTATTACCAACATTTTAGGTGTTCTCACTTCTGGGTATTCTTACAAATTATGTGGTTTAGATCCTTCAGCAATTAACTTGGTGAGTTATAATAATAGATAAATGCATGGACCAAAGTGATTAAAATAAGACTACTGATAAAATAAGTCAGACTTATCTTTTAATGTCAATCAGAAGCTACGTTGTGCTTCCTTCACTGGTTGTATTATCTCAGTGACTATCTGGTACATCTCTGAGTAATTAAATAAACAACTTATCACATCAACACAGCTGTAGTGTATGCATGGCAGCGTCTCTGTTCGCAGAGTGCATTAGACTGAGCAGTAAGTATGAATAAAACAGGGGAGGGAAACAGCGTGCTGTCTCACCATCTCCAAAGAGCTGCAGGATGGCCAGGTCCACATGTCTCTTCCAGAGCGACTCCTTCTGGATGGCGATGCCGTACCCCGTGGTGGCGAAGATGTAGCCGCTGCCAATGGTCACCAGCTTGCAGCCCTCGTCCCTACCGGCCATGTAGTTCAACACGGCCGCATCATAAATGAACGCGTCTAGTTTGCTAATGAAAAAGAGAGAGAGGGAGAGATAGGTTACAATTAATTAGCACTTAAGAGTCAGACATCACAGCTACAACATTCCAATTAACCTGCTAAATAGCACTAAGCTGCTGATAAGTGTAATAGACTTCCACTTGGTTTGCCAAAGGCTGGAGCTGGCACAGACTGGCGAAAAGGCTCACTTGATGAAAACTGAAGAGGGGGAGTGAAACTATTATTGGACTTATTCAGCTACAATATGTTTACATGAAGACAAGTAGGAAAGACATAAACAGGGGACTTTTTCATTATTTCCCCACAATTTACACTTTCTTTTACAATATGCAAAAACATAATGACCATCATTTGACATTTGTCGTCCTTTTGTTTCCCTTGAAAAACATCACAGCTGCTCCAGTAAAACTGAATTCAGCTTTAAATATACTGTATTAGAGAGCTGCAGGAATGAATCCTGGTGGTGGTGGTGTGAAGTCATGCAACCATAGTGTAGTTTGTCTGTAGCCTAACTTTAGCTTTTCCCTTCTGGTGATTGCATTTACACTTCAAAAATCACAGAAGTGTTTATGAAGATTATCCTGCTAAACAAAACACGTCAGTATCATAAACCTTTGTTTGCCACAGGGCTTATTTTCTACATGAATCCAAAATCCAAATGAAAAATCCCATTGTCTTTTTGTTAAAGGAACCAGAGTGATGCTAACTTCTGGGCTGGCCCACAAAACTATGTCATCCATGCAGCACTCCATAGACTCCTGAAACAAGAAATGTTTAAATGCCTGAAGCCAAGATATAAACATGGACCGAAATACATGATTCAATATCTTTAGATGAACCAAATAGGGACTTACATTTCAAACGTAATATGATCATTTGAATTCATTTTGTTATGAAAATCTTTTGGCTTGGACTGTAACTGTAAATTTGGTTTTACAATGAAATTAAATGAACCATTTTAGTGTGCAGCCTCTCACCCGGCCTTAAGACTCTGCAGAGCTTCGTTGACATTTCTCTGATGGAACTTTGTCATGTAAGAGTGCATTTCTGGATAGTTGTTCCTGATGTTTCTCTCTGTACTCCCGTTTGGGACAGTGCCAAACCGAAATGGTGGCGAGAAGTCATTGGGACTCTGGAACTAAACATGGAAGAAGGAGCATGGAGAGAGAGGTATGTAAAATGTTTGCTTTACAAATGAAGGGCGCAGAGGAGAAAAAGAAGATGCACAGCATCAAACACAAGCCTTCCAGCTTACCTTTTTGTCTGAGAGCCCAGTTACCTGGTCCACATATTCCTCCTGGATCATGAAAGCTGCCAGGTTGGCAGTGTAGGAGGCCAGAAAGATGACAGCAAAGAAGGCCCAAACCGACACCATTATCTTACTGGTGGTGCCTTTGGGGTTCTGCACTGGCACAGAGTTGTTAAAGACCAGACCCCACAGCAGCCAGATGGCCTTACCGATGGTGAAGGACGGACCGTGCGGCTCTGAAAGAAACACAGCCAAAGTTAAATGATGTGAGACAGATCTGTCTCAGTTTCTGAACCAGTACGTGGGACAGACAGGTGGTCTGCTTTTACTGCTGGATATCCAGCTGAGCAGTGATGTTTCTAGTAGAATGAACTGAATGTAAAAGTTACAGTAGTTTTAACAAGGAAACAGGCTGTTATCCTGCAGTTACTCGGTTTTAAAATGTTACTTTTTAGCTATGCTGTCTGTCTGTCTGTCTGTCAGTCTGTCAGTCCAACTATTGGATTGTCTGGCACCATCATCACATTAGATTTTCAATTTCTCCAGTATTCTGGTTTATGACCAAATGCTTGTAAAAATAATGACATCCCCATCAGCTGCACTTTATGTTTAGTGCTAATTAGTAAACATTAGCATCCTAAGAAGACAAGAAGGCTGATGAACATGGCGAATTTTATGTCTGCTAAAAATAATAACATGAGTATAGTCTTTATGAGCCATTTGCCAGGCTAGCATTAGCAGCCTCACAGAGTCACTAGCATGGCTGTAGACCTGAGCTATCCAACTTCAATAACAAGTGGTCCGAATAAGAAAATCATTGGGGATTCGTGGGCCACACAGAATACTTTGTCAATAATTTGGTTCAAATAACTTACATATGATGATGATGTTAATAGATATATTACTACATAGTATAAACTAGTCATCCTTTTCATTTATTTTAGTAACAATATGACAGAGGGCAACTTGAACACCATTGATAAAATGCTAGCAGTTCCTGTACTTTCCTTCCTCTGTTCCTCCGAGCCCTCAGAAAAAACGTTAGAAAACAAGCCATGATTTGACTTTTAGTAAATCTTAACTTTGCATTTTTTCATTACAGCAATGCACCCATTGCACAACAGACACATTGGTTTATTTTCTTTTGCAGCCAACAAAGTAAATAAATACTTATCAGTCCATTCGCTCTGGAATTGGTTATTTTTAACGATCAACTTTACACTTCTTTTAAGAAAGACATTTTGAAGCTTGTTGTTAGCTTTGCTAACGTGGGTTTTTCTGTGTTCCATCAGCCCAGAGTGCACACACAGGTGCTTTAAAAAGAACTAAACAACACCATATTGGTTCAGATCACACAGTCAGATGTCTCACAGTAGCCCAGGGATATGTACCTTAGCTGTATATATGATATCATACACATACCAGCCTGCTTTGCTGGTGGCTTCTTGCAGGCCTTAGAAAAACTAGCAGGCCACTAGTTGAACACGCCTGCTGTAGACTGCTGTTTTATGTAACATATATCGACTATAGGCTACATATATATCACACATGTAAATGTAATTAATATATTTCCTATTTTTGTGTACATCAGGAACTGTGTAGGTTCAATTCATCCAATGGCTGGCAACAAACTGGTTCATTCCAGCCATTCTTCTGTGATTAGCATTTGGTTCATAATGTTTGTGTGGGTATGTGTGAGTGTGTGAGAGGGAAAGAGAGAGAGAGCGTGTGTGTGTGTGTGTGTGTGCGCAAGCGAGCATGTGGGTGCGTATTGTTGTATGGGGCTTTTGTTCATGGACAAACTGTCTTTATCGTGCCAAATATCTCCTCTGTGAAGTTTGCAGAAAGTTGGTTAAATGAATCGGGCAGAGAGTTTACAAATCTGCAGTCATGCCATTGATACACTACTGCATCCCATCCTTTGAGTCCAAACTTCGATCTGCACTCTTCATGATACCAAACTCCCACGGCGCTACAAGCAGATAAAACAAGGAGGCACACAGAAGAGAACAGCGCTTTAGGGAGGAGTACATCTTCTGCAGAACATGATGAAGGATGAGAGGAATGAAAAAAAGATAGCCATTGTCTATATATAGCCACATCAGAGATAGAGTTGTGGGAAGACATTGATTTTTTTTGTTTGTTTCTTATCTTTTTTGGCTGGGGAGATCTAACACGAAACTAGCCCCTTACTGTCGGAGCTGACACGTGATTTTGAGAAATATGGAAATGAATGCAAATGGCTGGTCTGGTGTGAAGGAAGCAGCACTGGAGGTGTGTTTAAACCCATGCAGTGAGACACACCTGTAAGTGATAAGAAGAGAGCAGCATGGAGGAGGATGAGGAGGAGGAGAATGAAGTCATTGGGTCAGTGAGGACGACTGGTCTATATGTGGAGGCGGCCCGCAGTGTGTTTGTGCGTGTCTGTGTCTCTGTCAGTCTTTGTGCACAGCAAAAGACAATTCGTGCAGGACGATCCACGCTGGCATTGTTACAGAGAGAAAACATTAACCTGCAAGGCTGTACCTGTGCGCGCTTGTTGGGTACAAATTACTAGTTGGAGCATTACTCATCAAGCGCTCTTTCTCTGGAGGACCAAATTGCTCGCCGCCATGTTCTCTGTATACTTTGGATGCTCACATCGCAGACTTCTCCAGCAAAGATTAAAGTATTTTATGGTTTCGTCTCTCTTTGAATGTTGAAAATTGGTGGACAGATAGCACTTGAATGATTTGGATCCACCATCAGATTGATTCGTCTTTGCCAAAACTATTGCACTGCTTTCATGTGCTGGTGGTAGTACTGTATCACATCCAGGACTTTCAAGTTGGCTGATTAACAGTCTCCCATTCAGACGCTATTCAGAAAATCAGAAAAACAGAAAATGCCAGAACATCTAACCAAACACTGGGGATTTCCGGCACTGGGGTGCGTATGACCCACCAATATTCAGATTTATCATTTCATTTATCAAACCATCAGAGCAAGTGGTGAGAGGTAGCCTGTTAACAGGTGATGCAACAGGAAAGGGACAAAGTATTATTCCAGGTATCTTGTTGGGGTAGCATGTGTGTTAGAAGTGTGCTTTTGAGATCCACTGTTTCCTACAAAATGGGTTTTTAGACTAGTAATTTACTGCCTGGGTTAAGCTCCCAGGCAACTTTTTTTCTCCAGTCCAGGGAATGTAATGAATGTGATTCAATCAATAAAAGTCCAAGTAAAAAACTGTTCTCTCTTCTTTACTATTTTTCTTCCAACCCTTTGGACACGGCCTAATCCTTATGGTGGTGTCACAATTCTCCAAATCCATTATATGATACGACGCTCGATTTGAAGGTCATGATTTGATTCAATTTTTCAATTTTTTGATTTAAACATTTTTTGTTTTTATCACTCGCAGCTATGCCATTGTTACACAATCGAGTCTTGATTTATAAAGATCGACAGGTCATTGGTTTTATGCCTTGACATCTGACATTTACAAATTTCAAATTCTTCTTTAAAAAGATATTCTATAAGGTATCAAGTGTGATATAACGGCCAATAAGCTACGCTCTGAAGTGTTGTTTTCTTTCTTTCTTTGGACACGTGCTGGATAGTGTAGTAGATGGTGGTAGGAATGGAGAGAAAAAAAGTACTGGGAGAATAAGCCTTTCGATTTGATTCTTATTTTTCAAAGCTTATTTTAATTGATTTTCGGATTAATTTTGAAATTGTAACACCCTTAGATCCTTAGGTTGTAAACCACTGTCAAGTTGAGTCAGTTTTATTCATATAGTGCCAAATCATAACAGAAGTTATTTCAGGGCTATTTTCATACAGAGCAGGTCTAGACTGAACTCTTCTTAATATTATTACAGAGACCCAACAGTTTCCACCATGAGCAATCACTTGGCGGATGTGGCAAGAAAAACCTTGTTACACTACCTAATTTCACATAATATCTAATAGCAAGCAAGCAAAGTTTATTTACACAGACACCAGTCACAAAGTCCTTCACAGTAATCAAAATAAAATCAAATAGAATCAAATAAATAAAACAGAGATAAAACACCAGATAAAATATACAAAGGGAACAGACATAAGGCAAACAAACAAAAACATAAAATACCACGTGCTACCCAAATGTCTGGCTCAACAGTTTTTAGCTGCTTTTTGACAGTAGGCCTACTGTACATTAAACTTGCTCCACCTCGACTAGCTGCACCACTAAAATCTTATTTGTGCATAGATGCAGCAATAATGATACTCCCATACTTTTAAGTAGGATTTTTACTTGTACAAAAGTATTTTTACACAATTGTAGTTTACTTTTTCCATCACCACACAGTGTAGGGAGGAGGTCAAAGTTGACAGTTGGGGCATGCAAAGCACAATATTTGTGATTTTGGTCAAATATTTTAAAAGCCAATTCATCTCATACTTCTAAATCAGCGTTGACATATTTTAAAATACTAACTAAACTAACAGCCATCCATGAACCAAGTCTGTCGAGCTGCTTATGTTCAGTATGAATAATCTGGTCAGTTTGATGATACAATGAATGTACTGTAAAGGCTTTGTTATCATGTAGATAATGTGAATAGCCTTTCTGACAGACCAGATTTACTGTGAAGCGCTGAAAAAGTCTAACTTAAATCCCAAAGTAATACATCACCTTTAGCACATGCTGCAAATGTATTATTTCGCTGGTAAATTCAACCTGAGCGTGCCCTCCCATCTGGTGTGTTCTGAGGCAACGCAGCTAGAAGACTGGAGGAGAAAGTGTCTGCATTCATTTACATCTTTATCCTCAAACAATAGTGCAGCTGAACCCCCAACAGGTACCATGACAGTGTGTTTGCGTGTGTCTACGTGTGTGTGTGTGTGTGTGTGTGTGTGTGTGTGTGTGTGTGTGTGTGTGTGTGTGTTGAGCTGAGGCCTCTCACCTCTGCCGTCAGCCAGACAGCGGTTGTAGCCCACAGGGCTGAAGTACTCGAATATAAACACAGCTATTGCTGACACCAGCAGCAGCATCACGAACATCATCACCCACACATCCGCACTGAAGGGCTCTGGAGGGGAGAGACAGGGAACAGAGCAGAGGGAGAGATGAAGGGAGACGAGGGAGACAGGGGGATTGAGGGAGGGAGCATGGACGGACAGAGATTAGGAATAGAGAAGAGAGGGTAAAAAGAGGGTTGGGAGAAGGCAAAAGATGAGGAAGAGACGAGGGACATCAGGAGAAGGAGGAAGAGGGAGAAAAAGAGCGAGGGCGGCGGAGAGAAAGAGAGAAAATGAAGCGGGAGAGGGAGAGGGCAAGAGAGATATGCAAATGAGGAGCGCCAGATTGAGAAGAGGAAGGAAGAGTCAGAGAAATGGAGTGGGAGTGGGAAATATAAGAGGGCAAAGAGACAGGGAGCGAGAGAGAGAATAAATAAACAGTTAGCCATATTATCATGCACTCCAGTCTGCCTCCTCATCATACTAATGCATTAAAACTTGGCTCTAATCACGCAGTGTGTCCACTAAATCACTCTGAGTTCAACTTCTAAAGCTGGAAAAACACATGTTGACCTCAAGGGACCTGACAAAGATTCATCTGACACCAGAGCCCGACCAATTTGGGATCGATATTAGCATATAATATACAGAATATATACATAAACAATGGTCCTTCAAATGTGGTTATCAAACACAAAGATACGTCATGAAGGCAGGATATTTTAACCAAGTTTAACAGTAAACTATTGCCTAAAATGACAACAGTAAACTGTCATCAGTATTTCTGATAATTATAAACAGCTCTAAAATAATTGATTGGGCTCTATCTAGAGCCGTTTTTACACAGCCTGTTCAAGTTGACAAGGGTTGTAAATTTGGGGCATTTTCCTTATCCAATAGTTGTGGATGTTAAAAATCAATAATCGGTTAATAATTAATAATTAAAATGATATATAATGAACTTTTTTTTCCAGTTTAGTTTAAACAATTCTAGCTGCACATTAGTTATGTTAAACATTAATTCATGAAGCACAAACAAATTAAACATATATAATGACTAAGGCTTAATAAATAAGGCTCTTGCTGGAAATGTCTGCTCTTGTCCACCTGTCCTAAGTCAACAAATGGCTGAAAAACTGTGGTGCAGTTCCCGTAATTTCTGGACTAACAAGGCAGACTGAACCAAATTGTGAGATGATATGTGAGCTCCAGAGAAACGGTACAGAAAACATATAGTCTGTTAATAAAGTTCTTAATCGGATAGATTCTCATCGGTGATTAATTGATTAATGATTAATCATTAACATTCCTAGATGGGACTGTTGAGCTGCTATTTTGCCTACCATTCTGTATACAAGTTAGGGACATGCAATGGGGGGCATTGCTGTTCCGCCTCTGATTCACCAGTGAAAATCATAAAAGAATCGAATCGATGAAGTGCAGGTGAAAAGACAGTTACATCAAACTAAAACAACTACTAAACTAATTCCAAAGACTTTTTCAAACTAATCTCTAAAGGTAAAGATGAAGGTCAATGTTATTGTAATCATACAATCATATAGAGTATAATTATACAGTCAAATTCAGTCTCTGCATTTCACCCATCCTAATATTAGGTGCAGCGGTCAGCCACAGTGCAGCAACTCCAGTTCTAAGTCAGCACCTTGGTCAGTGACACTTGGTGGAGAACTGACCTAGTATACATGCTTTGACAGCAACAGAAACTGGAGGAGCTGGAGGAAGCCGACAACAGCACAGGGGAGAACATGCAAACTCCACACAGAAAGGTCATGTCTGAAAAGGGATTAGAAACCACGTCCTTTTTGCTGTGACGTTAAAGTGCTAACCAGCCTGGTGTCTCTGAGTAAAAAAAATCAGTGTTAAATTGACAAAAGTAAAAAATGTATTGTCAGGAATGGGAGTGGCCTATACTACATGATGCAGCTCACTGTATCAAATGTGTAGAAGGAAGCCATTAAATCCTCCAAGACTGAGCATTGTCATTGCTTTCATGTTTTAGCCTCATTGTAAAAACATGAAAAAAAATGTCAAAAACGTGTCCTTCAGGTTCTTTCTTCAGCACATTATTGCCTCCAGTTTTTGACAGCTGGCTGCTGTGCTCCTCACCTAAGAAGGCCGAGGGTGAAACGGTGCCGTTGCTACGGGAGACCATGACACTGATGCCCGTCTCAATGAAGGGGACAGAAAAGTCAATGACCTCTGACCTCTCCTCGTTGATGGTCAAGGAGCCGACGGCCATGTGGGCGTTTTTCAACACCACCTAGTAGACGATGGAAAACAGAAAGACAAAGAGCATAATTTATTCAAACAACATTAAACATCTACTGATGCAGTGCACAGTAATGATGAATGGAGTGCAGTTTAAAGGAAAAATCTGTTCTAAAGCTTAAACCTCTCCCTGAGGGGGAATGTCTTGTGTGCTCCAGCAACAAAAGCATTCAAAAAAAACAAAAAAAAAAACAAAACAAATTTAATCAAGTCAGTTAAGAATAGCTTATAGTCAAAGAAACATAAAAATAGCACCTCACAGCCACCAATTCATTTGAAGGTGGTTGTGCTGGGAGTCTTTCCAAATGTGGGTGATTCTTGTTAAGAAATTTAATAGGAACAAAGGTGGACATCCGGCATTGTGCAAACATTTTAACATTGCTGAAAACAGCTTTTTACGATGTCCCTTGTATTTCTTTGTCCATTTGGTTGGTGGTTCTTATTTCACTGGATGAATGAATAAATGAGACTGGGCCTCTTTGCAGAAATGTTTTCAGTATACTCATATATCAAGAGTAAATATTAGGTTTTAGTGTCAGGCCTTAAAAATCCTAGACCAATAACCTCTGTCTAGACGTGTCACTTTGTACTGATGTTCTGCAATCATACGGAGAGAGAATCCATTGTAGAAGAGATCCAAACAGCAATTTTCCAACCAACCGATGAGCAATTCAGCCATCAGTTTGTTCTAAGAGGAAAACTCATAGTGCCATCACAGTTGCTCTTGCCTACTCCATTAACATGTATAAAGTAGGCAGCAGACACAGGCACTCTCTCTGTTAGCTGTCAGAAGGTATTTTGGGAAATGTAGGAAATCAAATGTGACATAATAGCAGAAGGGACAGGTTGAGGGAAAGAGGATACATTAAAACAAGCGGGGAAAGAATTAAAATGAGCAAAGTGAGGCAAAGAAACACACGAGAATGGAGACGCTGGAGACAAAGATAGGAGGCCAACACACTTTCCACACACAGCGCTGCTCGGAGTGGACACTCGTGATGCGCACCAGGGGAGGGAAAGAGGGAGAAAGACAGAAAGAGGGAGGAAGAAAGTGGGTTACCACACTGGGTCACGGCTGCTTGAAATAGCCGCCCCAATGCCTCTCCTTCCTCTACCTGCCTCCCTCCCGTCTGTACCTCTGCACAGGTATATTTAGCCCCAAATTTCAGAGCCCTACAGCACAGGGGTAAAGTGGGACGAGACTGTCTTACTGAGTTAATAAGGCGTTTGTGACTGTGTGAGTCAAAGCTCCAGTACGTGCTTCAGCGTTAGAGTGTGTGTGTGTGTGCATATGAGTGAGTCATAAAGGGAAAAAGACAGAGAGAAAGAGAAGGGAGCGAACCTTTGTTCTCTACCTGTGAAGTGGACCTTTACAGCAGGGAGAATATTACACATCTACTCTGCACATTATCTGCAGCTTTCAAAGTGTTTGTGTCTGCTGTTGCTGCTGCTGAGTGTACCTGTGCGTGTGTCTGTGTGTGAATTTGTAACTTTTCAATCTTGTTTGTTCTGTCAGTATGTAAGTGCATGTTCACTTGTGTGTGTGTGTGTGTGTGTGTGTGCGTGTGTGTGTGTGCGTGCATTTAGTGCCTGAATGTGCGAATGTCTCCCCGGGGAAGAGCGAGCGAGAGCGAGTCCATCCAGCAGTGTACTCACTTCCTCTCCCTCCATGCGCTCTCTCCATCTCCCTCCTACGACTTGTTCTCTACGTGTTATGAAAGTGACCCATGTGGGTGTTATTGAGAATGAGTGAGCAGCGAGGATCTGCGTTTGTGTATGCGTCTCAGCTGGTGTGTGTGTGTGTGTGTGTGCGCCAGTGTCTTTATGTGACTCTGCCAGCGAGGCCAAACTCATGTAATCAAGTGTATTGCCTCTAATATTTTAGATTAGGGCAATTAGGGGCTGTGAGAGTCAATGCAGACCATGAAATCTGACACTGCTGCTCCAATCGAGTTAGGACAAAATGTAAAGCGTTCATAGATTTTTTTTTTCTTTTTGATCTTTTGTCTTTCCGAGCTGTGGCAAATTGCGTAAAGGCCCTCAGTGATCTCGCTGAGTGTCCAAGAGTGTGCCGAGGCACGTCCGAGAGTGTGTGAGTGTGTGTGTGTGTAGATGTCGATCCATTAAGAGTGTGAGATATACTGTAGTTTTGGCTGTGTTCCAACCGGAGAAGGACACGGCTTGGTTTTGTTAGATACAGCAGATACAGCAGATAAGGAAGAACGACGGTGAAGTGTGTGTGTGTGCGTGCGTCTGTGTGTGTGTGTCCTCTCTCTGTGCACATATGGAAACAGTCTGGATGTGTCCATGTGTCTGCATTCATGCATGTATTCTCTTATTTCTGTGATCATTCACGCATAAGTGTCCCTTGTCCGCATGTGTGTGTCTGTATGTGGTGAAGAGGGCGGGGGGGTCACCTCCCTCCCTCCTCCTAATGACCATTCATCTGTGGAGGTGAGAAGGAGACGGCACATTACGGTGCTTTTAGTCGGGGCGATAGAGTTTATTACAGGTGACCACACTTACAGCTCCATGCCCACTAAATACACCGGCTGACTGGCAGCGTGATTTAAATGGCTTTATGTAATAGATTAAATGGGTCAGTTTAATGTAAATTGAACAGCAAAAGTTTCGCCACAGGCCAAAATGGACATATCTTGTTTGTGACTTCTGAAGGATGTTCAAACTTCAGCGTCCACACAAAGAAGGGACAGAGCGTGTTTTCAACCCGTGACCTTTGGGCTCCAATCGATCTGCCCTTTTTCCGTCATTAACAAATGGCCAAAGTCAGGCAGCGCAAGTGCAGCTCGTTCTTATAGGCTGAAGTATGAGAACTGACAACGACCTTACCTTGGGACCAATGTCGATTAGGGAATGTTCAGAGCCCAAAGTGAATTGTTGCAGCTGAGTGAACTGTACGCACCCGTGGGTGAGGTGCTTAGCCCATCTGACATGAGTGTTAGGTCTGTTGGGCAGAGGGTTGACCCGGAAAGGAAAGCTCATAATTCAAGGTATGAAAACACACTTCGAAGAGGAAATGAACCCTTCGGGCAGTTCTGATGGAAGCTAAATATAGCGCAGAGGTGAACACAGACTGTAACTCTGTCTCCCCTTTGATCTTTTCTTCACCTTCACCTGCACCTTGGAAGTAATTCTAAGTCTTGATTAACTGTTGGCAGGTGTAATGGCACATTACCAAAAACCAGACTGGACACAGTGACAGCATGGTGACCGCAATTTAAACTATCATTATATACAATAATTTGTGTTACTATGAGCACAAACAGTAGGTACCTAACTGCAAACTCAAATGTGAATATGAATTTGCAAATGAGGCTAATTCATTTTGTAGCGTTGAGAATTTGAAACACCTTTTGGATCCTGTGAAAGCAGAAATGGGACTTTTAAAGAGTTTTAAAAGAGAGATTTTTGCAGAAGTTGAAGGTAAAGGAACAGCTCACCCCAAAATCAAAATAAAATACATATTTTACCTATGGTCTGTAGTGCTATTTGTGCATCTATACTATTTTGGTGTGAGTTGCCTTGTTCTGGAGATTTCTACCTTCTCTCAAATACAATGAGACTAAAAGGCATGAGTCCCGTGTTGCTGTAAGCACCAAAAAAAAAAAAAAAAAAAAATACATTTGGAAAATTCTAAACCAGTGTCTCTTCCCAAAACTTGTGACCCGGTTGCTCAGAATAATCCACAGACTTTGCTGTGAGCAGTTTCATGTAGGAATTACTTTCTTTGTGCAGCTGAATCTACCGGATTGATCATAAGAAATTATATAGGCAATCGCCTTTAAGTTATGTGAAAGAAAAAAATGTTAAAATCTACTACAATACTGTAATTTAAGGACTTTTTTTTTACACCTTGTACCGTTTATTTATCATACCAAACATTTCTTACCGTGGAGTAATACAGGGGAAACATATAAAAGAAATATAAATCCTATTTATAAACTCCAAAAGAGAGCTACTGTATAAGAATTGTGTTCGTTACATTAAAGGCTCTAAAATTCAGATCAAAATAAATGACAAACTGAGAGTAGGCAAAAGTTGTTAACAATAAGAAATTCTAAAATCTGTACTATGTGGGATTTTCAGAAAATCTTCTACAGTATTAGTGACACCGGTGGCTGTTGAGCAAGCTGCAGTCAGCATCCTGTTGCTCGCATTCCTGCTCGCGCTCACCAGGAGCGAGCCAGCATTCTGGGTATCAGCCAAAACAGTGAAGTGACGTACACAAGACTGAACGTGACTGGGTGGGTGCAACAAGCTGTAGCATCAGCCTACACCTTATCGGTCTGTAGGGGAAAAACATCTTTCTGTTGTTCACGTTGTTTTCCACTGTACTGTTTTGTTGGTACTCATTTTCAATGTCAATTTGAACTTCTGCACCACGACTCACTCCTCTGTGCACCGAAGCCTCTTTTGTAATCGGAGCATTTTCTGTTCAGACTTCCTTTCCTTGCCTGACTTGCTGCCAAATATCCCAGTGTCTTTCTGCAATGTACGCCCATATGTGTTAACACCACCATTTAAACGGCAATAACATCAATAATGATGAAGACGGTGTTGCAAAGGGTGAATTAGGTGCAATCTAATTTTCAAGCTTTGGCAACAAATTACAAATCAGACTGTCATATAATTTAAATATGCATGACCATGACAAGCACAAAGAGGCAGCTTTCAGCTCACCGAACATTTAGTGGATAACATGATGTCTGATGTTATTTGCTAGTATGTATCTGACAGCACAGTACACACAATAAACCTTTTTCACAGTAGGCCCCGTTCCGTTAAGTGTAGCAGAGCCTTTCCAGTGAGCCAACATGCACAATAGCTGCACCCTGACTCTGTTTGACCTGAATGGAACAGAACCTTAATAAGTTTCACTGATAACACCTGTGTTTACTGTATTTCATGTCAGGTCTATAACTGACAGAGTGGGCTGCAAACATAAAAGTAAGAGACAAATGTGACACAAACTTATCTCCTCACCTCTCCCACCATGCCGTTCCATGTTCCATTGATCTTCTTGCCATGTTTGCCATTAGTGACCAGGTAAAGGTCATAGGTGAACTTGACCGACTTGGCGATCTTTTTCAGGATGTCGATGCAGAAGCCCTTACAGCATCGCTTTATGTAGATCCCTGACTCCTTCGTCTGATTGCTGTGTAGACAGACAAACATGCAGATAAGACAGAAAATTGTTTAATCAAATTATGGACCGCTGTCTGAATTTCCATGAATTGCTAATTGTAGTCGTGATTTGGTGTTTCTGGCACTGTCAGTCTCACACAGATGAGGCGTGAACTGATTCTACCTCTGGCTCTGTGCAGCTGCCGTGGGAAATTAACATCATTCACAAGCAAAATTTAGGCAGTTGCCAGGTTTTTTTTTCTTTTCATTTTCACTTTGGTCAGTTCTGCAGTAGGTAGATCTGTGAGTCACTGTGGCAGATGGACAGAAAAAACTAGCCTCTATCTATGTGTTTGACTTAAAGTTAAGTTTTCTTCTTGACAAGTATTCTGATTCTTATTTCTCAGACATTTTACCCCAAATTCTGACACTGATTTGGTATATCTGAGCTTTGATCTCACAGTGTTTTGATCTGTTTCCGGCAGGGTACGGTGTTCCTCATGCAGGTCCCGCTCAGCGGATCCACGT
The DNA here is from genome assembly GCA_034769285.1 of Lutjanus argentimaculatus. Lineage (NCBI taxonomy): Eukaryota > Metazoa > Chordata > Actinopteri > Lutjaniformes > Lutjanidae > Lutjanus > Lutjanus argentimaculatus. Next base: position 9,916,981 of record JAWZSL010000024.1, on the reverse strand, counting down.
CTTCCACAATAACAAATGGAGCCTCCTCCAACGTTACAATGGATAGGTGGTCATCCTCCCTCGTTGCTGCCCCACCATATAGTTCATAGCGAGGCCACACATGGTACTTCATGGACAGGGAGCCATTCTCCCATTTACCCACCTGCAGACATACAGCAAACAAATGACATTCAGATTACCTTTGAAAGGTTATACACATATCTTATTCCTTAAAGGGTAACTTTGGTATCTTTGAACATGGACCCTATTAATTTTTGTGTCTAAATGATTAATGGAGACAACATTTTTTAAAATTGGTCCAGTATTGAGGGAGAGCGGTGCAGCTGGCAGAAGTGAAACTAAGCTGCAACGTAATCCCTCTGGGTGACTGTGCACCGTCAAAGTATGTCCACTACAAAGTGCGTTTTTTTTTGCCACTGACAAGCTCAGATTGTTATTCTAAGTGTCTGACAACATTATGGTGAGGATCCATACAGAGATAGAACTTTTTTAAGAGTACGATATGTTTTGTTTAAACCGAAACAGCTGTGTTATTCATCATCATCCTCATTCAAGAAACAAAATGGAGCTCTCAAAAAAAAAAAACATCTTGGCTCGTCTTTCCACTGTTCCAACAATCTGCAACTCTGGTTCGGCTGAAATAAACCCTTAATTCACCGAGGTAGATGTGAAAGTAATCTGGTTCTCACCGTTTCTCCCTGCTCTGGTGTGAAACCACCCTATAGCCCGTCTCTGGATATTTTTACATCTGCCTTGGTGAATTAAGGGTTTATTTCGAGAGTTGGTGATTATTGGAACAGTGGAAAGACAGACATTTTTGGTCAGTTTAATTTTTTTTTTTTTTTTTGGCAAATCTGAATAATGATGATGTTAATAAAATTACAGTTTTGCAAAGGGAGTATGATTCGTTTGGCAAGAGCAAAAAATAGGAGTTAAATAGTTTCTGGATAAACCAAACTTAACTTACTCTTTAAAAAATGTCTGTCTCTGCAGCAATCCTCTCCATAATGCTGACACTTACAATAACAATCTGAGCCTGTTAGTGGCAAAACAAGCACTTTTAGTGGACATACCTTGACAGTGCACAGCCTCCCATAAGAATTGTGTTGTAGCTCAGTTTCGCTTCTGCCGGCTGCAGCCGTCTCCCTCAATACTGGAACAATTTAAAAAAATTGTTGTCCTCATTAGTCACTTAAGACACAAAAAACACATGGGAAAATAAAGCCCAGGTTCAAAAATACGTAAGTTACACTTTAATGTTTTGTTTTTCTATAACCGCATTCTTCATTCTTTTTTTTTTTTTTTAACCAGTGAGTTAACTGTGATCATGGGGACACATAGTCTTCAGTCAGTACAAGTAGCTCATCAACTAAATGCTGACAAGTGTTACAGTAAAATACATACATGAAATGAATCACTGGGCAGGAAACAAATTAAAAAATTTGTTCAGATTAAATTCCCTGCTGCAATGCAGTTCATCAAATATAACTGCGACTCTGCTCTTGCAAATGGTAAGCCAGAGTTGAAACACATCACCAGAAAGCAATACAGAGTTTGAGTGCTTTTTATGCAAAAACATCTCACTCTGATTAGGGTTTAATTGCCTCATTTTCTGTTTTCTGGGTTTAATTGTGATTAGTCCATCTGTCAATAAAAAGACAATGAGGTAACGAATGGACAGGAGAGTTTTATGACTGATAATAAAATATATAAGTGAAATGTGGTGACAAAGAAAGTTAGGAGAGGAGAGGAGAGGAGAGGAGAGGAGAGGAGAGGAGAGGAGAGGAGAGGAGAAGAGAGGAGAGGAGAGGAGAGGAGAGGAGAGGAGAGGAGAGGAGGGGAGGGGAGAGGAGAGGAGGGGAGAGGAGAGGAGAGGAGACGACTGGGACCCAGAGTAGAGAATGAGAGCAAGGTTAACATGAAGGACGAGACTGGAACGGGGGAAAGAGCAGAATTCAGATCAAGAGGAGAGGGTGGGGAAAGAAAGAGTGAGACAGAGGAGGTGGATGGAGAGATTAAAGAGGGAGAAAGACATTTAAATAAGAGTGGTGGTGGTGGGTACATTCAGACATGCACTGCGTCCGAAATCACATACTGTGCACTACATATCCAAAATGTGTATCAGTCACCATACTTTTGTGTACATAAACAGTAGCAGGTCTTTTTGGATGCACTGCTCAGCATGTATTATGTCACTTCTTGAGGGCCTCCTTGCCAGTTGGAGATCCTTAACCATAACCATGGTATCCTGTGCCAGTGATGATCCAATTTAATATATATATATATATATGTATATACATATATATATATATATATATATATATAATATATATATATATACATATATATATAATACATTACACCTATCAAAGTAAAACCTACTTTTTTTTTTTTTTTTTTTTTTTTTTTTTTAATGGAAGCATTATTTACATTATGCCAGAGCTGCCTGGGTCACTGTCTGCCTTTGTCTGATATGTTGTTGGTGTCATATCTATTGCATTGCATTGTGGGATATACCAGATATGCTGATGCTGTCCAGTCAAGTGCTTACATATGGTAATATTTCTAATACTGGTTTCATACCAACCCGTTGATTCCACTGAGCACATCACATCTGCGTCACAGTTTTGATCAGTCCTCCACACGGTTTCATGCTACATCTGAGTTTGAGCAGCAGAGTGTTTTGCCTGCCAGATTATGTTGACTTGCTCAGATTTAGTTGATTTGGTCATTTTTCCTTGTTTTTTGTGCTTCTACCATGGGTTAGTAGGCTACGTAGTTAAATTATTTTCTCTCTTTTTGTTTTTACGATCGTTAGTCTGCACAGGGGGTTTTAATTTGAAAATTGACCAGATTCTCTCTGGTGTGTCTGTGTCTGACTTCCTGCCCATGCGATCTGCTCTGTGCAGCTTGATGTGACAGAAATGTCAGAAACAGACTCGGTGCGTATTTGAAACAGAGCAGAGTGGACAGGACCTGCTGAGGCACTTCTGGTGAAATCACAAGTGATCGGAACACATTTGTTCTTAAGTGGTGTGCATGAGTGATTTATGACAACTTGCCACATTCACCAACTTTCTGGCATAATCAAGCTAATTTACAAGCACTCAAATATGCACAGGCAGATCATTTACACAGTTAACTGTGAACTGAACGTTTACTGAATCTGATGTGGCATGTTTGTACAAGCCCTTCCTATGAAAAACAAAGTAAAAGAAATTTAAGATAAGATTATGACAATTTTCTTGCATTAGGCTCATTGTTTAGAATGACGTGGATATATTAAAATAATCTTGCATACTACTTTAGTGTAGTAAATAGCATGTTGGCATGGAATATTGAATGCAACCACGGACAAACAAATACACACACATGAAGTGAGACAGAAAAATCAAGACTGAGCCAAATTTGCAGCGAGAAAGGGAGAAACTGGGAGAGAGAGTCAAGTGATTGTCTGTGTGACAGAGACAGAGAGTCGGAGATGGCGCTCATTCAGATGCAAAATGCTGGCTCTTCTGTAGAGGAGTGTCCAGCTGTACATCTGGAGAGCCCTCCAGCCCTTGTGGCTCTACTTCACCGAATGAGCGTCATCAATTAGTCAATTTCCCCCAGATGACGGTCACATCAAACCATACCTGTGCCTTCTCCTCTACAAGTTCCCAGCAGGCCACTTTCACTGAGGGAACGATGTGGGCGGAAATGGATATGGATCATCAGCTAAGTGGACACATGATAATGAGAGACAGGGCAGGACAGGGAGCTGAGACGCGAGTGTGTAAAGCCAGGTTTGCACACTCGTAAATATGTAAATGTACACACGCACACACTGTAGTGCACTCCAGCGAACACAAACTTGCCAAGGTTGCCTGGAGTGGGCATGCTAAGGCTGTTTATCTCTGGGGCACAAAGCTTCTTTCTTCTATCTGAACGGACAAAAAAAAAAGAGTGGGCAAAAGTAAGTGATAGAGACAGACAGGGATGGAGGGAAAGAGAGAAAGGGGGAGGGAGGTGGGGAGGAAAGGGTTAAAATCAGCCTGGAGGGGAGTAAACTGGACTGGACACTACAGAGTCTTAACACTACTTCAAAGGTGCAGTGGAAGGATGGTTGTAGGAGCTGGAACTCATTAGGAACCAAGAAAAGTGGTTCAGCTGGAAGTCAAGCTAAGAATTAAACATGAGCGAGGGAGCGGGAGGAGGAGGAGGAGGTGGAGGGAGGAGATGGGGTGGTGCGGGCTGCAAGGGGAGAAAGGGAGAGAAAGAAGAGGGAGAGAGGGGGGAGACAGGAGGGGAGTGATTCACCTTGTTCTCTGATCAGAGGACAGAATATAGATTAGAGAGGCAGAAGAAAGAGAGAAACACTGAGAATAAAGAATAAGGAGAGTCAAAGGAGTCAGGCTGCAGGACACAGATACAATGGAGGCTGAGCATCAGGAAACACAGATGCATGCTGGTGACTTTGCAGGTGGCGGGGAGCATCAGGTTCATTTAAGGTTGTTGGTTCAGCATATGACTCAGGATTGTTTTTGCCCTGTCTGCTCTGCCACCTTCTCCTCCAGCCACACTTAGAGAAGTTTTATCAATTTCTCAGTCTGTACAATAACTTTCAGAGGAAGCTGACTGAGTACCAGGGGCACAGGAGGGTTACTTTAAAAATACACAGTTAGTAATTGACCGCTAAAAAATGTAGTCAGTAACCTAATCCAAGTATCACATTATTAAATTAATGAGACCTTATTACTTTCAGTTACTTTTAGATTACCTTAAAACCAAATATGGTGAAATTGTTTAGCCTAATATAGACAGGCTTCTTGTTTATAAAAGGTACAGGGTGTGTGTTCAGGGAGCAAAGCAGCTTTGTTAGCTGCGCAAAAGATTATACTCAACAGTTTACTTGTCTTTCATTTCATATTATGTACAATATTATCTAACAACAGTTGACTATCAGTATAGTCATCAGGTCTGTGAATAAAATCGCCTCACTGAGTTTGTTATTCAAATAAATGGTTAGCTAAAAGGAGCTGATTTCTCTCCTTATTTGATCATATCAGGAGCACAGTTGCAACATTATTGTCCATACACTAATTAACTCAAAGTTGTAATCTTTATGACAAGGTTACTTTTTGGTTGTCCACATCTGAAAGAAATTTGATAGCTACTGTAAACATGCTGTAAACTGTACTCTAATTACTGCAACTATATGAAATATGGTTACTTTTTTTGCATCCTAATTACATCATCCCGCAACATGTAATCTGTTACTCCATAGTACATATTGTATAAAGTTTGACTGAAGTTTGTTTTTTATGAATTCAGTCACACACTCACACGGAGAAGCTGCTCAGTACTGGCCCAGGGCACAGTTTTGTGCTTAAACCATGCATAATGCTTATTTGTATGCACAGAATCTGATTTATCAGTATCTTCTTGTGCTTATGCGTACATTTAGAACCATAACACCAGCAAACAAACCTGTTGTGGTACACGTGTGCTATCGTGGATAAGCTGCTTCGTAAATCACAGACACACAAACTAGCGTTACTGTCAACCATATAAGCATAATGGATATATTGTTAATTATTGTTCCTGAATATGTGTATTTTAACTTTCATTTGGAAAACAAGATAATCCTCTCTGTCAAAATGAATGTATGCCATTAACGCTTCTGCTTTGCGATGATATCTCACTGTAACCAATCTGCATTAGTAATGAACTGTCATGTTCCCGTACTGAAGGTAATTTAACTCAGAATTAAAACTAAAAGACAAAATGTTTGTTCTGTTGATACTGATATTTTGTCATTTCAGTAGCCATTTTCTTTTTTCAGTTTTCTCTTTTATTTTAAAATTTAATCATGACCTGATCTTAAATGCACAATATGTTATATTATATTATCTTATATATACATTCATGTAAGTTCCGCCTCCAGAAGTCTCTCACACAGCAACTAACTATAACAAAAGAAGTAATTTGATGACGTTGTGAGGAAGCAGGGGATCATCTGCGCTGTTGTTTTCACTGTTAAACAACCACAATTGCCGAGGAAAATCTATCTGAAGTGACTTAACGGTAACAGTTTGATTTGGGTCATGTTTGCCAGCTTCCTTCCTCAACATCTGATGTATCTGACATATCTCATGTTTTTCGGGAAGTTATAGCAACTATAGCAGCTAGTAGGAAACACACCATTACCTTGAATAAGTTCTGTATTTCTCTGGGTTTGACCATTGTTGGAGACATTTGGTAGAATGCAAGCACACAACTCAACATAATATATAACACATGTCTAGCATTTTTAGACTTGGAAATACTATGGAAATATTACATATTAGAGATTTATAGATTTAAAACTAAAATAACTAATTTATCTGCCTTTTTTCCTTCTAAGGTCTTTTTGAGATATGTTATGTTATATGATATGCTATGATTACATAAAAAAAAAAAAAACTCTCAAAAGGCAAAAGGGGCTGGAGGCACTCTAATCAGTGAGAAATTCTGGATCTAGCCTTGCATCCCACCCACCACCACCTGCACATGAGAGGAAACATGGGACAGATTAATCATATGTGTTGTCATTCAGACCCAGACTCAGATGAGGAGTCTGTGAGCAGATTTATCAGAATGGTTAAGTGTAGTTTTTCTGGTTGTTTATGCTTGTAATTGGCAGTTGCTGACACAGCAAATGCTAATTCTTGCTTCCTGTACAGACAAGTCCGCTCGGTGCTGGAGGTTTCGGGGGTGAGGGGGGGGCCTGCCTGAATTACACTGATCAGCTTTCAAATTTGTTATGTACCTACCTAATCCAGCTTGCTCATGGTACGTTTGAATCTCATACTTTAAGGAAGCGTACAGACATCTCCCCCTTCAGTGGAGGAATGTGAAAACACCTCTCATGCGAAAAACTTTGCACTTTACAAGTCAGTATAGTAAAGGTCAGACATTTGAGGCAACATACACATTGGAAAAACACATTTAATTATAATTCTTGGTAAAATTATCCTCCATAATTCTGTATTATGAATTTGTACTGATTAAACTAAGAACACTATTTTCCCTTTTGCTGAAACTGAAATCAATCAATTAATTTAACTGTGATCACTGAATTACACTGAAATGGTACTGTGCCTTCTGTGTCTTCATTTGACCACCACATGCTTTATATTAATCTATTTATCTTTGGACCAGCTGATTGTACAAATCTCAGTAACACAGTTTGGCTTTTCAGAATTTCACTAGTAGCATTTGATCTTAGCTACAAGACATTAAAAGAATGAAAATTTCTCTACACACAGTATTTGTCTATTAGCACCAGTCCTAACAAATTTGCACATTACTCAGCCAAACTGCTCACTCATAATAAATTGTGTAACAACAAATTAAGTGTGGAAACAGCAGAAACACTGCAGACTAGTAAAACTAGTAACACATAAAATGAGACTTCTGTCCCAGAGTCTGTTGCCACGGTGCATGCCGGGAAGCTTTTCCACACACCGTCTTCCAGGACACTACAGTATATTAATTCATTCTGCATCGTCTATGATGTTTTTTGTCTTCATCTTTCTCGGTTGCTACTTTTGTTCACATCAAGTAACTCTACATTAAGGACACTGGGACATGCGATGGATGTGGTCGACCATATGTGGCATTCTGGAAGCATTTGTGTATGTTAATGAGCCTGCACATGCACGAGCAGATGGATATAAAATAAGTGAGATTGGTCACTGTGTGCATTAACATGTGAGTATGCATGTTTGGTACTACTAATTTTCTTGTCTGCACAGACAGGTCTTGAGCAAACATTTAAAACATGGATCATACATGCTTTCATAAATGAGACCCTTGAAGTTGAGGCCATCATGGCTTAGCCACCAGCTCACCCATAAATCACCACAGTCTCACTGGACTACAAATTCTCTGATAACCCTTGCCAACAATACAACCTATATGCTGTTTTCAATTCAAGCAAAAATAAACCAAAGTCCTTTCTTCCTCGCAATGTGTCAGCAGCTGCATGTCTGACTATCACAGAGATCATTTTTAGTGGAAGCGAACAGACTTTGCCACCAAAGGACATGCAGTACTGTACGTGCAGCAAAACATGCATATTTTATTTTTCCTCGCTGAAAATGATGTCTTATAAAGCCTGTCTCATAGCTGTAGCTCTAACATGGTCCTCTGAGCTACCTTTACTTTAGTTACATTAAGATGAACACTTAAATGTACCCAGTATTAAACACACACTGGTGATATTTTAACAAGTGCTTGCTCCACATTAGTTCTGACACTTTTCCATTTAAAACAGTGAAAAAAAAACAAATCGTATTTGACATTTTCTGAGTGCAGCACAGGCAAACTGAAGGAGGAGAGTTTGAGAGAAAAAATACCAGATAAATGATGGCTAGTATGTGGAGCCTGTGCTGCAGTGTATTGCTCAAAGGCACCTTCGCCGACTTGATAATATCTAATCAGAGCAGCGCCTATAAAGCTTAGGGCTTAAAATGCTTAAAAAGTGAAAATCAGACGATAAGAGACAGAGATAGAAAGACAGACAGATGGACCAATCAGGTACTGTACTTAGAGGATACAGCTAACTCACTGGCATTGACACCATCCTGTCTCTCAAGTACTTCAACAGCATGACCGTTTCCATGTGTTTGAACCAGCCACATGAAGACAGATGCAAACACAACTACACATGTACACTCTCCTTTTCTCTTTCCTCACCCTGTCCCACTGTCTCTCCTTGTTGAGCAGAATGATGACCAGCTTGGGGTGCATCTGGTATCCGTCCTCGCTGAACGACAGATTACGCCCCTCAAATGTCACATTCATCAGGTACCTGTAGGGGGAAACATTGAGGAGAGAGGCAGAGAAAGGCATACATCACTTAATGAAAAATATCTTTATAAGTGGCAGCTCTCACTGGTTTTATTCGCTCTATATATCTATATCATTTGTCGTTTGATGACTCAGTTCCCAAACATTTAAGATTCATTGTGTGTCAATTTGTTTTTTAAGCATTTATCTTTTCAGACAAAACCCACTGACATTACACAAATTCATCATCTGCCAGGAAACAGCTATCAGCCAATGTCTATCCAGGTTTTTCATAAATGGATGAATATACATTAGTCATCAGTCACAGACAGACATTTGAGCAAAACAGCAGTGATGATTTTAAGATGAGACTGAGGAAAATTAATTTCAGCAATTATCTCTCCAATCATCACACTTACTGATGTGACCTTAGAGAAATAGTTTGACATTTTGGAAATATGCTTGTTTTCATTTTGGTGGAGAATTAGAAGAGAAGTTTGATACCATTCTCAAGTCTGTCCTCTCAATATGAAGCTACAACCAGCTGCCTGTTAGTTTAGCTTAGCAAAGACACTGGAATTGGGTGGAAACAGTAAGTCAGGCTCTGTCTAAAGGTAACAAAATCCACCTACCAGCACTTCCAAAGCTCATTAACTAAAATACCTTGTTTGTTTGATGTGTACAATGTGTACACACTTTTATTTAGTGTAAAAATGACAGTTGGCATTTTTACTGGGGATTGCATGCCAGACATTTTCTTGGGAGCAAAATGGGGCTATTCTATTGGCACTTTTGGCCACGCTGAGTCAAACAGTGGCACAGTGTAATGAGGCCAAAGTGAGCCTGACAAGTGGGTTGCAGTGACATGTTGTCCAGCGCAGGCAACCCATGACGACCCCCCCCTTTTCCTTCCTCTTTGCGAGACTCTACTCATGTCTGTGCAGGAGACCAGAGTGAAAGATTATTTTAAAAGTCTCTGTGTGTTCGACTCTCAGCACTTTTGTTGCTTCCAACTGAATCTATGTGTTTTTAAGTTTAGTTTCTCTCCTGCCTCGCTGTTTGTACTTTCAGGTATCTGCCTTATTTTATTGTTTAATGTTTGCTTTCAGCTGATAGGAGTCATGTTACATAAGTTTGTTTACAGCCTAAAATTAGCTTTTTATTTCTCCCTGTTTCCATTCTTTGTGCAAAGCTAAGCTAAGTGCTTGCTGTGTCCCTGGCTAGATGGAGATTCTACCTGACTGACAACTAACACTACCAACAATCCAGGAAGTGATACAAACATAATTAACACTAAAGTCATCCACCCTCATGATCATCACATCAACATGTCAGCAAAAAATATTGAATCAGTGTTTGTATTGACATGGTTTTGAAGATATTTACAGGAATCAATAAATTGGCACTTTGAATGAAGGAATACAAACACATTTTTTCAAAGACAAATTAAAATATATGCATATTTTTGTTATACTAAACAATTTGAGTGGCAAAAATCCAACTTTACACTGCAATTATCACTCAGGTAGCATGTAGCACCAGAACAAAGGATCCAGCTGGACTCATTCTTGACTAGATTAAAAAATAATTGAAACCATTGAAATTTGGTTACCTCGCTTTAAAGATAAATTGACCAATTTTTACACTATGTTAAGTTGAGTTACTTGGACAAATCAAACAGCGAGCTCTGGAGAGAGGGACAAACACCGCAGGCACAAAAAATGACTAATGCAGTTTGTGTCTAAATGTAACAAAAAGTACTATATGATACACCAATAGCAGCTTGTCAGATCACTGTGTTGTGTGTGTGTGTGTGTGTGTGTGTGTGTGTGTGTGTGTGTGTGTGTGTGTGTGTGTGTGTTTGTGTCTGGTTCTGAATGTCTGCTTCAGTCGGTGTGCTTGTGTGGCAGAGAAGAAGAAACCGAGAGAAAGCAGCATTGTTTCTGTCAGGTGAAATCATTTCACCTCCCTTCAACTAAACACAACAAATACACACACACACACACGCATGCACACACACTCAACACTGTATTCTCTTGCAGTGATTATGGTGAATGTGCGTGGGAGTGTGTAAGTGTGTGTATATGAGAAAAGGAATGTTTATGTCAGGTGAACTCAAATCACTTCACTGTCATCCCACACACACACACACACACAAACACACACACACACACACACACACACAGACACACACACACACACACAGAATCACACTCTTAACTCTTTCACTCCCTTACCCTTTACTCTCTCTCTTCCTCCCGCTCTCCCTCTGACTGTTTCCATGGAAACACTCTGCCTCAAAACCGTGCGCACAATATATATGTAGATGAATATATAAATGACAAAAGAAGGTGCATGTATGTGAGGGACCGGTTTTGTTCCAGAGTGCGGGATCTGTAAACACGGGACTGGGTCACACATCAGGACAGATGATGATCAGCAGCAGAGTCGGTGTGTCCTGAGATGCCGTCTTCCTCAGTCTCACTGCAGGTGTACATTAATGTTACACACCGCCTCACTGCTGCGCTCAAAGTTCACATCGCTTCAACTTGTCTGACATTTCAGCAGGAGTATAGAGTATCGAGAAGCTACTACCTGTGTCTGTGTATCTATTCATGTATGCAGCTCTTATGCACAGAATGGATTGACTTATGTAATAATCCAGCAATTACTCTAATGCCAGCTCCCTTATTCTATTTCCTGTATTAAATATTGATATTTCCAACGGGCTGCGATGAGCAGAATCATCCAGCATCATATCATCTCATGCAGCCCCATGTGTCCGGCTAACCGCCCCATCCTGTAGAGACTTGGCACTGATACAAAGTGCACAGAATCTGCTGCATAAATCATAAGCCATTTACAAAATGACTTGACGCTGTGGCCCCTTTAATCTTTACTGAGCAAGCTATTGTTACGTGCAACAATGTGGGGCCTTTGTGTGTGTCTACGTGTGTGTGTGCATCCTACACACGTTGACAGCAGTAACAGAGCGAAACACAAGCATATGTGTGTTGCCATGGCACCCACAACCACTGTGACTTCCAAGCCAATCTGCTGTGTTACTATGGTAACCGTAATCTCGCAGAGGGTGGGAGGGAAAGAGACAGAGAGAGAGAGAGATAGAGAGAGAGAGAGGTGGGATTCATAGAAAAAGAGGGAGGGGATGGGACATATTACTACTAGATTGCAAAGCTCTCTTCCCTCTTCCCCCATCACGCTGTGACTCCTGTGTTTACAAGAAGTAACCTCCACTTCGTGTTCCATTCATGTGACCATATCCACTTTCCGTCACCTCCTCTGAACTTCCCGTATCGCTACTTGGGCTGAGTGATACGACCAAAATCTCACATCCCAGTACAGGTACTTTCACATCCAGACAATGATACATATCACAATACACAGTAGCACATTTTCTGTACATTTAATAAATAAATATTTGACACAGATTGCATCATCAGTTTGTTTATTTGTGTTATTTTCAACTCTAATGTTCAAACAGGCCACAAAAAGTTGCTCTGTGGCCACCACATATTCCGAGTTTCATCCCCTTACTGTGAGTCTTCAGCAATGGAGCATCACAGTTCTACAAACATCCCGATCCTTCGTGTCTTTTAGTTCAACAGTCTATGAAGACAGCAAACAGTACTCATCGCTGGCTAGCTACTGATATGTCAGGGCTACTGAAGTCTGGGTTGACTAAGATTACTCAAACTGCTGATGTGATCCTCACAGAAGAACCAGAGACACAAAATGTTGACTATGAAAACAAAAAATGGCAACAAAGTTTAGGAGTGGATTGAAGCAGGAGTTTAAGTGTCTATAATGTGACCCATCTAAAGACGTAACGTACTGTGGTGTGTGCTGCCAGTTTCCTCAGTTTCATCAGAAACAACGCCTTCAATAAACACCACATCACAATTCATGGGAAGAGTGTTAAGGCTGTGCTAAGCTGCATTAGTAAGCTGCAAGTTTACATTCAGGCCACTAAAAATGTATTTTGGCCACAATTTCGTACAGCAGTGGCCGCATGGGGCCACCAAGCCTCTAAATTTGTCGTCTGGTTGATGTCTGGGGATTTCTAAGTGCAATGTAGTTGCTTAAATGGTGGTGCGCACAGTGGCTAACAAGCCTATGTTGCTTACATTTTTTCAAAGACACACCTCACCTGAAATTATGATGAAGGGCCACTGTGAAGACTTTGGATTGGTTCAGCAACGGACTTTTTTTTTTAAATCTAATTGTCTCCATCCAGTTTTAGCAACAAAAGCTGGGAGACTGTCCTCAATCTCTATTGAGCCAGGCCTTTAGAGCGAAGCCATGTGAAAGTACGCATTGCGCCATCCAAAGGACTAAAAATATTGCTGTAAGAGTGTCCTTTGTGACACAACAAAATAAAAACAATACAGCATAATATGAAACTCTAGACGCCTTTCTGTCGTCACAACATACATATCGTAGTACTCTTTAAACACTGAGCATTTACTCAGCATTCACAGGAAAACATACAGAACATCCACATCTGGAAGCCGCCCAGTGAGTCCACTTAAGGGCCACTGAGCAGGTCCACTGAGCAGGTCCACTGGGGCAGCTGGGTGTTAAGTGTCTCGCTCAAAGCTGGATGACAGTCACCTTCACTGCCTGCTTGCCACGCCAGAAACACAAATAAACACGTGGAGACAAACCTCCTCCCTGTATTTTCCACAAGTACTGTATGTGAGATGACATTAAGCATGCTAAGAACGCCATGCACACATGCACACACTGTGTGTGAATAGCAGAAAAAGACACACATCCACCCACCCACCCACCCACTAAACCCCTTGTTTTGATATCCTGTTGAACCTGTCAGTTTGTAGCTCAAGCTACAGGAGAGTATCTCAGCTGTACTGTACAGCAGGTGAATTAAAATTCAAACAGCAGCAGCAGCTGTCTCCACCTGGCGAATGAAAGCGAGTGACACTGACCGGACTCCAGCAGGCAGAGCTCCAGTCAAATCTACAGTGACAACATCCTCTTCAATAACTGCCTCACATTTCTGCAGACGTTTCAGTCAATCCCTCCTTTCTGAATTCTCGCTGTTGTAAATCAGAACAAGTCGGTGCCAGACACAGACACACAAACACACAGACAACCACACACACATACACACACATACAAACAGTTGCCATGCTAACTCCATGGCCTGACACAGATACGTTTTTAGCGCATGTTCTGTTGTGAATAATGGAAGAGTTGTGTGAAATATTAATAAGTCATTTTTAATAAATTAACCCTGACATGAATTAGTCATGAATTACACTCCTTAGCAATTACTGTGGTGCAATGTACTTATTGGATTTGTAGAGGATGAATCTATATGGAGAATGATAACATGCCCCATATGGCACAGTGGCAGACTAAAATACGGTGGCTTTGCCGCATGCACACATAGGGTATACGGTGTGAACGTGTGGTGCGGTGGGTGTTTGAATTTGTTGTGTGTGTACAAGTATGCATCTAGTGGTAGCCATGCGTGTGTGTGTGTGTGTTGTGTTTAGACATGGGAACTGAATGTGTAAACAGTGTAATAAATTGTGCTAATGGGAAGAGAGCGGAGAGGTGACAAGACAGGAACAGAGAAACAGGTGGGGAGGGGAGGAGGGAGAACCGCCAAGTAGCAAATGGCACTAGATATGTGGTTTTGATTTGATTTATTGGGGACAAATGATAGACAGCATTGTATTAAAACTTATCATAATGAAATTAATTCAAAATGGCTGCCCTAAGAGAGTGGATTCTCTCTATTTCAGAGATAATACAACACTTGAGGCAAGAGTGTTTACACTAACATCACGGTTTTGTCAGAAGCCCGGCCATTATGGAGATACGAGAATGTAAACAACAGAATGGATTACACACTGAATATTCAATTTAAGCCCACTTTAGGATGTCTAAACCACGGAAAAGTTGGGGAGGTTCAGCTAAACCTTAAAGAGAAGGACATGATCAGCAGGAAAAGGCATGATGGTGCTGAAGACACAGCTTAAATGTTACAAAGGTTTTGAAGCCTACACCCAGCTGAGACGGGTAACTGATATATGTACTTTGGAAATTCATCTAAGTATCTAAGGCTTTCAGAAATTCTATCTACTAGTGCAAGTTTTTGGATCACAATGCAGATTTGCCATATAAACAATTAAAACATCCCTTTTCAATTGGCTAAAGAAGACAACTGATGACAAACTAGTTTGTTATTCTTGAGAGCTTATATTATATGGTTGACCAAAACTGACCAACTCATGGGAAGTTGTGTACATAACTCATGAATACCACAAGAGAGGGCTGTTCATATGAACTCTTCTTGGAAATACAGCAAAGAGTTTAGATATGCTGTATACGGTCAGTACCAACAGCATGGCCGATTGATGACGCAATGTGAAAACACTCTGTTCTTCACTTGTTTTTTTGAATTTCTGAGCATTTTGGAATAAAACTTTAAAGCTCCAAAAGGCAATTTTACCTTGTAAGAATCAAAAGTTACAGTAGCCTACAGAGGAAGAAATAGGGGGAATGAAGAAGCACTAAAGGGCCAAGAAAGAGAATGAAAATAATGTAATAAAAATAGAGGAAGAGGCGATGATAATGTGAGATAAAATAAAACTACAGAAAAGTAGGGAACTGAATAAACCTGGCAGGGAAAAAGGAGATTTGGTGACAGAGACAGATGAAAAGATTTAGGAGGAGGAAGAGAGACGGCAATAAAAAGAGGAGAAGGGAGAGGCAAGAAAGAGCAGAGACAGAGCGGGAGCATCCTGACCTAGTTCCAATCAAGCCCCGTCACAAACAGGTACCTTTTTAACACCTCCCACTGGCCTGCCCCATAAACACACACTCTACTGGCCTTTATAGACTCGCTCTGAAACAGCTTGAAGCACACACACACATAGACCCAGGTGGACACACTGTCCATCGAACTGGCGTGTACTCATCCCTCAGCTCAATAGGGTCAAAATGCTGCTTTAGAGTGTACTGCACGCACACAGCAGAACACCCAAACACACAGACGCGCGCTCACACACACACACACACACACATGCAAACACACATACTCTCTATTGAAAGCCTCACTGGGGCTGCAGAAGTTCAAAAATGTCCACAGAGCTTAAAAGCACTTGACACCTTTCCAGCTCCAAGCTCATTTGGAACCTGTCCACGCCTGGCAAGGTCAGGGCCACTGTTGTCAAACTCATGATTCTCACACTGTTGTGTATTGCTCAGCAGCGGTCTCTCTCCTCCTATCTCTCCCCGTCTCGCTGTGTCTTCTGCTCTGCGCTTTGCTCTCTTCTTCCTCTTTCTGCTATCTTCATTTGTCAGGCTCATACTGTAGCATTAGCTCGAATGTCACAGTGCTGGCTACAGTGGACTTAATTTACTTAGTGGAGTGACGTGTCCTTCTCTTGTGGTCTTCTATGAAGCTCAGAGGGCTGGACAAGAAAATGCTAAGCAGGGAGGGATCGGCATAATGTATGGCTTATAAAGTCAAGTAGATGACCGTGACCATACAGCGATTCTCCATCACTCAACAGTGGACTGAAATGTAAAATAGATATGATTTACATACTTTCATGCATCCTTTGCCTGTAATCTACAAGCTTGAAAAAACATGTGATCAAAACTACAGAGTGCCCATTTCCAGCAGTCACAATCCCTACCAGAATCCAGAATTAATGCTGCCTGCTAGATAACGTCGGAGGTCTGAATTTCCCCGTTGAAATTTAAAACTTCCAGTGCCCCAGTAGCTCAGTCGGAGGAGTGTGAGGCCCATGTACAGAGGCTGAAATGCCATGGGTTCGATTCCTTTGCTGCCCCAAACACCAATTTTCCTGTCTATCTACAAGCAGTCCTGTCCATTAAAGGCTATCCCAAAAAAAAAACATTAAAAGAAGTCTTCTGACCTCAAAGTGTTCAGACATCAAAAGTTTGTTAAGGGCTTAACTGTACTTTTATTTGACTAAAGACTTCTGCACTATTCCCACCCGTTGCACATGGAGAGATGGTAGAGTAACTTGACTAATTCTAACCAATTCAACTTAAACTGACTTAAGTATTATGTCAAAAAAAAAAAATACATCCACATGCTGAGTCAGCTATAACAATTTATATGTAGGTGCTATTGAAATTAAATGTGCAAGTGAGCAGTAGAGATTATTTAGTTAGCTGAGAGTAATGGATAGACTGCTGAAACATCTAACTTTTGTCACTCTGAATGCAAACTTCAATTGTACGAAAACATTGTAACATCCACTATTATATCTATTTTCACATAATTAATAGTTAAATAACATCCAGCTTGAAATGAATTCACATGCGGAACATAAATGGTGGTGTTGATGAAGTTGTTGATAAAGTACTTGAGTTCATAGGACAGGGGTATCGGGGTACAAAAAAGGTTGGAAACCACTTAACCAATCCCCATAATTTTAAGATCAGTCTGGCTTCCAGTTGCCAGGCTCCATTGATTTTCATGGACTAAACATCTCACAGCTAAAACTGAGCTTTAATGACTGAGGTTTTGTTTTTTCAACTGCTAAGAATAAGATGACTAGCTGATTTATTAATGATTTTCTGTAAAGGTCTCATTGAATATACGGTTTTCCTGCCCTACAAAAGAGCCTTTTGATTGAGTTGCTTCGCTTTCCACCCATCTTTCATCTATTCATCCACTGATTCACTTAGTAGTGAACCAACCAGGCAGTGGGGCATCCATCCAGCCAACCGAGCAGCCAGCAAGCCAGGCAAGCCAGCCATTCATTCAGTTTCTAGTATATAGACTGTAGGCCAAATGCTAATCTCTTGATTGAACACTTGAAGACAAAGGTTATCACCAAACAAATTTAGTTAAGGCAGCGAGGGGCGAAGGATCTTAGCAGCGCTCGCAACTGATCTAATCAACAACACAGCTAAGTTGATTATAAAACTGCAGGTCTGGAGAGCAGACGATGGCTGGGGAGGAGCAGAGCAGAGGAGAGGAGAGCGGAGGAGAGGAGAGGAGAGGAGAGGAGAGGAGAGGAGAGAGGAGAGGAGAGGAGAGGAGAGGAGAGGAGAGGAGAAAGTGGTGAGCAGAAAACAGAGCAGAGCAGCACTTGACAGAAGAGAATAAAGTGGAACAAAGCAGAGCAGAGGCGAGCAGATGTATAAAAGCAGACCAGGGCAGAACAAAGGAGAAGGCTACAGGGCAAGAGAGGACAGAGGAGAACATGACGGAGCTAAGAGTGAGCTG
Source organism: Lutjanus argentimaculatus (assembly GCA_034769285.1). Taxonomy (NCBI): domain Eukaryota; kingdom Metazoa; phylum Chordata; class Actinopteri; order Lutjaniformes; family Lutjanidae; genus Lutjanus; species Lutjanus argentimaculatus. The sequence goes on along the minus strand of JAWZSL010000024.1, from coordinate 9,898,905 downwards.
AGCAGAGTAGAGACCAGCACAGGACGCAGCAGCAAAGACCACAGCAGAGTTGAGAGGAACAGAGCGGCGCACAGCAGACCACAGTGAGGCACAACACAACAGAACAGGGGAATTGTATTCTGGGGCAACAGCAGCTGCCACAAACCCCACTGTTATCTCAAAGCAGTGGTGGTGAAACAAATGCAAAGCTTCAGAAAGGAATGAACAAGCGTACAGGGGTTGAAATGACATCTAAAGAGTTTACTGGAACGGACAACAAAGCTTTGCTGCCTTAGTGCAGGATGCAGTTACATGTGAGCTTGGAGCATGAGCACAAAAATTATCCCTCATTCACAGTGCAATCCAAAAAGGTGAGCACGTGTTTCTCCTGTTTCCTCCTGCCGCTGGAGGAGTGCGAACGTGTCTGTGTGAAAACTAGCATGTCGGGATGAAGGTGTGATTGCAATCAGCAGCGAAGTTAGAAAGAACAGCACACACACCCTTTACAATACCTACGCACACACACACACACACACACACATCTGGCCTTCACTGACAGTCTGCGTCTCTTTAGCACAATAAAAACACACATACCCACACACTTATAGCTGCAGCAGACACGCAGAGTGGCAGAGGGGTGAAACTGCCCCTGAATATAATACTGTGCTGAGCTCTGGAGCGCAGCACGACAGGGGCTAGTGTTCGTCGACTGAAACGCCATTGGGACCAATTAGGCAGTGCGCAGAGCAAAGCGCCGCCGAACGCTGCGCTTCACAACCAGTTCAAAAGGCCTGCTGCTGAGACGGACAGCTGAGGGGGTGGGGTTGGATTTTCCTGAGGATGGGGCATGTGAAGGGGGGTGTTTGTGTGCGTAGGGTATTATTACATTGGGGGGGGGGGGGGGGTGATCACAGTTTGCAGGGGATGAAGGTGCATGTGGGTGTTTATGTGTCTGTGCAGGCATCTGCTGCATCCATGTTTGTGCTGATCTATGCCAGTATGCTCATGTTCATGTTGCACCACCTGAACCTGTGCATCTATTAAAGCTGCTGTGTGAAGCATTTTAGCATCCATAAATCACTGCCACATTAATTTGGAGACATTAGGGTAATTGTAAATAAATGACTGTAAACAAATGAGATCACTGCTGAGACGTGTTGCCTCTAAGCTTTGTTATTAGTTGGACACCACAGAAGTCGTTTTCATGGGATATGTGTGGGATTGCTTTGCGGAACTCGTTTTACTGCACGCAAAACAAGAAAAAGAACATCATTCCTGCAGTGCAGTCGGACTTTCTCGCAAAAACAGATATTATAATGATTTAAACTCAGACAGAGGGAGAGTATAAACAAGTGGCGACATTCAACAGGAAGCTGAGCTTTGAAATGCAGTCTTAATTTTAAAGAACACAAACAATTCAACTGTCAACAAATACTACCCAGATCTGCATAAACTGTGTCCATACACTGGGGTTGTCTACTTTAAAGTCTGCATTTCAAGACTGAAGAATTCATAACATATTGAGGATCCCAATTAAAAGGCTCCTATTTCTTCTTCCTCCAGTTTAGAGAACAAAAGCGGCATCTCCTTTGCTGCCGTCACTATCCCGAATCCACTGAACCAGTTAATTCTCAACCACTGCATTCATGCATGCCTGGAAAACTAGGGGTCGACCAATATGTTTTTTCAAGGCCAATACCAGTACCGATTATTAGTAATCAAGGAATCCAGTAACCATTATTTGGAACTGATATACACTCACAATAAAAAATAAAATCTGTGTCAAAATTTTGAATAACTCCAACAGAAAACTTAATTAAAATGTCTTTAAACATATGTTTAATCTAAATAGAACTTTTCACATCATCTTAAACCAGAAAGTGCACTGACCTGCAGCATTTCTTTAAGTTAACTACAAATTTTTATAACAAAACAGCTCCCCAAGTTGAATAAAGAACCAAAGTCATGATTTTTGACATGACATAAAAAAAAACAAAACACAGATTCTGATCATTTTAAAAATGCTGATCCAGTAATCAGCCAGGCTGATAATTGGTTAAGCCCTATCGAAAACTCACACACTTGGAAATCATCGTGTGATTATTGGGTATTTAACAGGTTTATGTGTTCAGGTGGTCAACAATAACTAACAAATATATCACATTAAAGGAACAGTTTGGGAAGCCCTGTGGCCCAATGGTTAAGGTAAATACCGCAACTGTGACGTCTGTGGTTCAATTCGTGGCTGGTTTTGGCACACTTTCTGCATTTTTATAGCATTGAGTGAAATGAGTGAATGAGTGAAACTAAATATGAAGCCACAATTAGCAAGTAATAAAATCCTCGTAAAAGCAACACTCACTCATTAACATGTAATATCTCCTTTCTTTAATTTGTACAAAAAACAAAGTGTAAGAACCAAAATTTCCAAGGGGATTATGTGATTCTTTTACACCTCTGTTTTTGTAACAATTCAAGAACTAAATATAACATGTCATCCAGTGAGTTTTATAGGTGCTGATAAGCACATTTTGTCACCTTTGGACAGAGCCAGGCCAGCTGCTTTCCCTTGTTTGTAGTCTTTGTGCTAAGCAAAGCAAACCAGCTGCTAGCTGTAGCCTTACATTTATAAGACGGACGTGAGAGAGGTATCAGTCTCCCTACACTGTTTTCAAATTGTCCATAAAACGTGATAACTCACATTGTCTTGTATCGTGGAACTTATGAGTTCACCACTTCTTTGTGACAAACTTCTCTCAGGCTCTCTCAGCAGTAAATAATCCAGCCTCTGTCCTCACTCACCTGAGCACTTCGTTGGGGTTGCCTGAGATGGGGGTCTTCTTGTCGGGAGCTCCGTGGCATTCTGACTTCAGCAGGGTGTGAGGTCCGCGGTCCATCATCATGGTGGACGTTGCCATTGTGATGATTGCAACACCGTCACGAACGCGGGCCTCTAGGCCGTAGTCCCACTCATCATAGGACACAGAGAGCAGACCTGGATGGAGGAGAGAGACGGATCAGAGGAGGTGTGGAAAGTAGAAAAAAAAAATAGGATGGCAAGATAGAAGGGGACAGATGGACCAGCAAAAATAGATAAGTAAGTAGGGAAAGTTTTGGGAATCAAAGGTAAATAAAGCATGAAAATGAGAGAGGTGAACTGGCTTATACTGGGAAAAGTGAAGAGACAGAGACAAAGCAGAGACAGAGAGACAGATGGAGAGAACTAAAGTGGGTAGAGACAGCATAACTCTGGTAGGGTATACAGAGTGTATGTTTTGAACACACTCCAAGAGACAGAGCACACACTACGTGATGACTCACAGAGCAGATGAATAGCGCTCCCATCCTGCCTGACTAAGCGTCTATCACCTTGCTGTGTTTGTCCATCTGTCTGTCTAAAGCACTGTCTGTCTCTGTTTGTTGGCCTTTGCACTGTCTGTACGCCTGTTTATCTGTCCTTCTGTCTGCCTGAGTCCTGTTCTCTTTTGACAATCTGTCTGTTTATGAACATTCATTTGTAGGTCTCTGTCTCTCTCTCTCTGTCTCCATGCACATCTCTCCCGGTGCCCTTCCAACCATCCATCAGCCCATTCAGCTGTTTGCCAGGATGCCTGTCCTTCCTCCACCCCACTGTCCCTCTGTGCTATTGATTATCAGGGAGTGAGTGGCGAGTAGATGGATGATGCGTGGAAATGGATGTTTATGCTTAGATTCACACAAACTCACACATATGAGAGGCCTAAAGTCACTTAATAAAAATGACACTAACTTATTTTATTAACATGTTCCTTAATCATTTTTTGTATTTTTTTTATAATGTTTATATAAAAAAAAAGAAAGAAAAACACACAGAGCTATAAGAAGACTAGTTTTCTATGAAACCTAGCCTATTATGCATCAATTAAAACACAGCTGACATTTTGATAATGAGTTTCATTGATATTAAACTGCTGTTATTGATAATATGATTAACTCGTGACAAATAGTCACCAGTAATTGATGACACACAGTGCATGCTGCCCAGCAAGGAGGCTAGTGCACAATGTTTATCTCTTTTTAATGACCAATCATTTAGCTCTCTCGTGTGCTGCTGTCAGGATTTTTTCAGGTTGGAGCTAACAGGTGAGATTGTCCTTGAGCTCGACTCATAAGGAGTCTAGCAGTTTTGGATCCATTTTGAAAAATAGATCCTTCGCCTTCCCTCTGCAAGTATTGGACTGGGTTTAAAATTTTAAAATATGTGAGGGTCGCAACCACCCAATTAACAGAAGTTTAACCCCCCATGGATGACAAAACAAAAAGCGAGGCATTGACAACTGCAGTGGCTTTTAATTAGCTGGTTGGATAAGTTGTTGTTGGAGATAAATGGGATTTTTACACTGTTGATGTTGGCTTAGCATTTTTAATTACATTAGCCAACACTCAGCCACTAGCTACATCGACAGTTCCCTACCAACATGCTATTTAGTATGCCAAAACAGTATGTGAGAATTATTAGTCTATGAGTTGCATGCTATTTACAGGGAAATATCACAGTATGCAAGTATTGTGGTATTGACACCAATAACATAACAGGAATGATATCACGTCTCCTCCAAGACAGAGATGACAGCACTAACTGTCTTGTTGACAGACTGGAGGGTTTAGGCAGGGGTGGAAGCAAGTCACACATTCACAAGTCACAAGAAACTCTCAACTCTGAGTCCCTGCTGTAAGCCAAGCACGTTTAAGACAATGGTCATGGAAGCTGGGTGTTACTTTTCAACTGTTGCAGCCTGATTACACCTTATAAATCTTACTGATATTTGACATTTTATGGCATCCATAACAAGCCTCCAAACAACAATGCAGAACGGGGCTCTAAAATTATAATATAGCCTGATAACTTTAAAGGGCTCTTCAGTGAAAGCAGAAGTATGACCAAAAAAAAATTGCATCACAGTGTTTGAGCCTCCTGCTGGCTCCCCTTCAGGATGATCACAACCTTTCTCCTTGGCTTTTTAACCCATCTCTCTAAGGTGCTTTTCATAACGCTGCATTCTGCTGTTCTCTTAACAACATAATCCTTGAATGCAAATGTTATTATTTTTGGAATAACATTAGCTTCCTCCACGAAAGCTGTCTTGTGCACTGACCTCTGCTGGTCTGCCTAGAAAAATGCAAATATTTTATTTAAAAAAAAAAAATCAAGTCCTTTTAAGTCATCTTCCTCAAGCCAAAGACAAGTGGAGTCTTTCATCAGTGTGAGTAAAGCGAGTCTCAAGTCCTGCAATTTACGACTGATTTGGGTGGGGGTGAAGGAGGTGGGGATTGGTCTTATTTTGTGTCATGTGTGAAATATTCTTAACAAATAACTGTTGAATGTTGAAATTGAGAAATTTTGGCTTATTATTTGCAAGTAAAATTACATTTTTGTTACAGTGAGAGAGAAAAGAAAAGGGTTCTGCTGGGCAGCAGCACTGAATGTGCCACTGTTATCACAGTAAACTGCATATATGCTGTGCTAAAGCTTTAAAGCATGAGAGCAGTAGCAACAGTAACTAAGGGGAATGGATTTAGTGAATGGCCAATTTAATGATGAAACCTTCCAGACCAAAAGTCTCATCTAAACTCTCAGCATCAAGTGCCCTTATGACTTCTGAAAATGGCAAATAACCGATCTTTCTGTTTGGGGCCCATTGGACGTCTCTGGGTTCAGGTCACTGAGATCTCAGTGAAGCACGGACTGCCTTCAAGTCAATTTATCTGGCTATCTGTCTCTGTGTCTGCCTTTTAATCTGTCCCTCTCTCTGTCTATCAGTCGATCTGCGTCTATCTGACAGAGTATGACCACATGTCAGCCCGTCCACTACCATGTCAGTGGGCAGAAATAGACAGGCGCCCTGGCAACCTGCCTTCCTCATGGGGCCTCTGCACTGACAGCTCCGGCCCTTCAGGACCACATCTAATGTCACACACTGTTGACACGCTCTCAACACTCACTCACTCACTCACTCCCATCACTTGTTCCTTTTTGCACACTTCACTTTTATTATTTCATGCGAAAAGATTCTTTCATAGGCAGATGTATGTGTGTGGGTGATGGCAGCATGTGTGTGCTGCACATGTGCGTGCACCGTGTGGTGTATTCTTTTCTACATCTTGGGAACTGATGCGTATATGTTCATACATCTCTCAGGACATGTTTAAATGTCACAATACAGACATGTCAACTGGCTAAGTTATAGCTGAACAGCACTGTGGCAGCTGTTTTCTGGCCTGTAAACTGGCTACTGCCTCTGTTTGAAGGCAGAAACTGTCTCCCTGTCACAGATACGCACACACGTACGCACATATACACAGAAAATCACAAAGACTGCAGACACAGAGTATCCACAAAATTGATTGGAGAACGTAACAGCAAAACTACCGTATCTCTGGGTATTTTTGGAACAGCTTATTATTGTCAGTGATGTCAGATTGGGTGGTTACGTTAGCACAGTCTGTGCAGCGGTGGTGTGTAACTCTGATCAGGAAGAATAGAGACAGAAAAGCTGTTAGTAAGAGAGGGAGAGGGCTGAGAGCGATGAGGAGGAAAAAGAGGGACAGAATGAGCAGCGAGAAAAAGTCAGACACAGGCGGCAGAGACACAAAGATAAAGAAGCACAAGAAATGGGAAAAAAAAACTGAAGGGAGTAGAGAGTTAGAAGAGTCAGAGGAGGCTGAAATAGTGAGACGAGAAAACACAGAGAAGCGAGGGAACAACAGCATGAAATGAGGAGGAAAGGGATGGAAGGAGGAGGGTGGGAGGAGGAGAGATGGTTCCCCAGAGCGCCACTTAAGGAAGGCATGAGTGGAATTACCCAGGAGAATTGGAGGCTCTTCATCACACATGGTGCAAATTATTAAGTGTGCCTTGTAAGCAAATTCACCCCACAGCTAGAGTGCACCTTCTGCTGAACCCTGAACTGCTGGATTCACCCAGAGCACACACCACCACACCATCAGTCACATGCTGTGCCATGGTGTCCTTTCGCACTGTGTTAGTTCACAAGTTAGTGTGGTTGAAGGCTTCATGTGGCTTTTTTAACGGCGAGGTTGAAACTCTGAAATAAGGCTTTGCTGATTGCTACAGCTCTACAGTTGAATATCCAAAGACTGCAAATACCATGCCAGCATCTTATTAGACAGCAACAGTGATTCTCAAACATTTTACCGGGGTATATAGTATTATGACAGCATTTGTGTAAAACTGGCTCAACCTGACTCTACGCCACCGCAGATACTACTCCCTCAATGCAGGCACAGTTGATCACCATAGCAATGTTATTCTCGCAGTTGGAAACCAAGACAAACTCAGGAGCTTTGCTTTGGTCTTGAGAAGCTGCAGCCTTTATTCACTGCCAAACTGAAACCTAAACTGTACGTATTCTGCCAGAGCAACAACTTCTCTGTTCACCTATTAACTTTATTATCGGGACTAAACTGAAAATACTCCTGAACAGAGACAGATGCATTTTTCTTTTTTGCCAATTAGTCCTATAACTGCCTTGTCCGGAGTAGAGAGACTGACCTCTGGTGGTGCGGGATGTGCACAACAATACCTCAACTTAATATAGTAACTCAATAGACAGAGGAGTATAATATTTTTGATTGCACTGAAAATTGCACCATTAGGATTTTTTTTAATACCCTAGTACTCTGTAATACCTTTATACCAACCAAGTCTATTCTCAAGGGGACTGTGGACCCTCAGGGGTGCCAGAGGATCCATGAAAAGTGCTCAGATTCATTTATTTATCATAAAAAAAAAAAGTTTGTTTGTCAATCTAAATGAGGTAAATCGAAAATGAATTGAACTCAACAACAGGATCAGTGATTCTCCCATTCTACATTTTACTGTGATTATTTTAGAGCTAGCTCAGTGTTTCCGCTGGTAAAAATACATCCATTTATCTATTGAAAGAAAAATTAAAAAATGTAACTGGCAGCTGTCAGAGAATTAAACCAATTACCTGTTGATCTTTACAAATCAAGACTCAATATGATATACTGTAGCTGTCAGTCCTGAAAAATAGTTTTTATGTTTAACTCATAAATCAAATCAAATCAAATCATGACCTTAAAATCAACAGTCAGATTGGATTGTGGATCTTGAGAATCATGTCCGCCCTTTAAAAAAAAAAAAAAAAAAAAAAAAAGTATGTACCTCACACAACGAAGTAGAGGTGTAAAAAAATGGGCTATGTCAAATTATTCCAAAGGACATAGTTCTTATAAGGAGTCCTTGGCTGAGAAAAAACTGAGAACCTCTCAGTAGAATCTTCATCCTGGTTAAAGGGATAGTTCACCCAAACATGAAAATTCACTCATTATCTATTCACCCTCATGCTGATTGAAGGTGGGGTTTAGCTTTTTAGTCCAGAAAACACTGCTGGAGTTTCACAGGAAAACAGTGTTGTAGAATCTCGCAAACAATGGAAGTGAATGGTGACCAGTTTTCAAATGTAAAAAAAAAAAAAAAAAAAAAAAAAAACACATGCTGACATTCAATTGGCATGAGGGTGAGTAGATAATGATTGTATTTTCATTTTTGGGTGAACTATCCCTTAAATATCAGCCCGGTATTCTGTTAAAATCTGTTCTCTTGGCAAAAAAACACTTTTGTCAGGATAGAGAAGCAAATGCAAAACGCAACAACACAACTGAAAAAACCGACGAATTAGGAGTCTTCCAGATGCTTTAGCAACGTGTGGGTTGGTTCAGTGCAGGTTTTACAGACTGTCACTGCTGAAGCTGTTAAGTTACATCCAATCATCATGTTTATCTTCCTGGCAGCAGACAACATTGACGAACACAGATCCTGCAGTCAGCCATCTGCATACTGACTTACTGTATGTTCAACATGATTTCCATGCATACCACCATGCAGCATCATATTTTACAATAAATATATTTCCATAAATACATAAGACACATTTTATTTTAACTTACACAAAATAAAAATGATCTATGCCATCCAATATCTGTCATTTTGTTGTTTATGTTAGGCTATAGGTACTGTATCCTATCTATCGGGCATTAAATGAGTGGATGACATTTAGCCTACTATCTGTCATTATGTCCCATATGATTAATCCTATGATAAGTCAATATTAACTGAAAGAGGTTTCTGCGTGTCCATCAACGCAGCCACTCCGCCAGCTCCACTTTGTAATCATCCAGGCAGTACATGAGCGAGTCACGATTATCTCTGTGGCAACATAAATCAAGAGGGAAGTTGTTGTGTGATTTACATAAATGATACGGTGATATATCAAACTTTATAGAGTGGAACCCCAATTTAGAACAGACAAACTGATACAAACATGCACGCACACACACACCACACACACACACACCATAGCTTTGTTCACCCTGGCTTACAAGTAAACACTCTGGCCCTCCGCTATGAGGTACACACAGAAGCACAAACACACAACCCATTTGATTACACTCACCCATTATTTTCTCATGCAAATTAAACCATGAACCAATCGCACATTTCACAGACAAATGCACACTGACATTACACAAAATAGCACACACACACAGGCTCGCAAACACACCCCTAACTCCCATTTAGAGTAAATCATCCATGGATGCCAATACGGGAGCAGAGGTAAAAAGTTTGAGTTACGGTGCTTGAACGGCACAACGATCCCAGGTTCCGCCTGGCAACCATTTCCCAGAAACTGCTGAGGACAGGCAGCAGTGTAATATCTCCCCTTCACTGTAAATCAACAAGCCAAACACCAACAAATTATCAGGCTCATATGTCCACCGTAAATATACAACCTGCTCTGAGCTTTACTGTCCTACAGAAAATAAAAACAGACTGAAGTCGTGGAAAGTTCCATCAGTTCTCGTGGTGGCAACATCGCTAACGGTTAAAGGTTTGATTCACGCTGAGAGCTGGCCTTTCTAAAACTGCCTGTCCACCCCCAAGAAGTGAGAGCAGAGTTACATGAGGCAGTCTGACAGGTGTGCCTGACAGATTGCGTGAGCGGTTGTGTGGTTGATGCACCCCCCAACTTAGATGTCACTTTGGTTCCACATTTGACCTTCAAAGGTTAGAATGACCTCCAGTGGTGTTGTAGGGGGTGGAGGGGGGGGAGAAACACTCCCTCACTTCTTATCGGAAAAGGTCAGTTTGTTTCTTGTCTTGGAGGAAAAAATCAAAATAGCGAACTGAAAAAAAAAAAAAAGAAATATAACATTTCAAAGGCTCAGTCTGTGGTGTCAAGTACACTGCGTGTAAGACTTAGATATTCCCACCTCTTGGATGAGGACAATGTTTTCGTTTTCATGAGCAGTTATTGACATTTTAGCTTTTCAGTTTTATGCACTGCTTTTAGGGAATAGTATCAGGTCACTATACAACAGGCCAACATCACCCTATTAAGTAGTATGGCAAGAGTAAAACATGACATTGCTGCTTACAAGCTCTCTGTGCATGCTGTTAGCATTGCAACCACACACTTCATCCTCAGTGGCAGAATCAACATTTTCTTGAGTGTGAAAGCTCATTCTTGACCTTTTGACAAAATAGGGCCCACTTAGCCTTTTCTAAAATGTTTAATTGCATCTCACAGTCTTCATTAGCTGATGAAGAAGATTGCAAATTAAAGACCACAAAACTCAGGTGTATTCCTGAAAAATAAAACAGACTATTGCTCTGGTAGACTGATGAGTTACAGCCTCATTTGGTCTGGTATGATTAGTGGCTTATGGTGGCAAATATTAGCTAATGTTAGCAAACTTTAAGGGACAATTCACCCCCATGTCAAAAATACAGATTTTTCCTCTTATCTTTAGTGTTAGTTATCCATCTAGATTGTTCTGGTGTGTGTTGCAGAGTTTTGGAGGTATCGGCCGAAGGATGTCTGTCGTCTCTCAAATTTAATGGAACCAGATGGCACTCAGCTTGTGGTGCGCAAAGAGCCAAAAAAACACAATTGAAAAATCCAACACCAGTGTCTCTTTCCAGAAATCATGACCCGGTTACTTAAGATAATCCACAGACCTTGTTGTGAGCAGTTTTATGTGGGAACTATTTTCTTTTTGACCAAATTACACCCACCAACCGTATCACCATGCAGAAGCAAGTGTGAGGCTCGTGCTTGTGACGCCGCAGGATGTAAACATCAATGACGTCCTCCTGAGCTGTAACCTCTCATTTATCTTATTATCTTGAGTAACCGGTTCATGAGTTCTGGACAGACACATTGCTGTTCAATTTTTCAAATGTTCAAATGGATGCTACTAAATCCTACACACTGGTCCTTTAAAGATGAGTAGACTGGGAAATACTTATTCATCGTACCTGAGAGAAGCACAAGACCAGTCATTAGTAAACATTTTGGCCATGATGAAGGACAGTAAAAAGCTACCAGAACGCCTGACACGCCCATTATAAAAAGCAACTTATCCTAGTAAGAACCACAAAACTGAGCCATCAGAAAATATCATGTAACGCTACGAGCAGAACTGGACAGTGGGTCAGCATTTTCAACTATGAATACAGTGAAAATTCAAACACAGCAAACTCTCCAATGCACATGTACATCAGTATGTGTGCCTGGTCATCAAAACTTTTGTGCCAAAGTTTAAAAACTGGTGGCCCAACAAAGATTTATATATGCCATTTTTATACCTTTATTATGACCGTGTTTACGGAAACGCATTACAAAGTAACTCATTTAAGTACTATGATTACATTTTTGTTTGCAACAAGCAATATAGCATGTTACTTTTCAATTCAAGTACTCATTTATTTGGTTAAGTTTTCAAAAAGGCCCAGTCTAATACTGTTAAAATAGATCTGATGAAATAGTAGAGGTTTTAACAATGACACTAATTTAGGTCCCATTCCATTCAGGTCAAACAGAGTCAGGGCGCTGCTATTGTGCATGTCAGCCTATTAAAAAGGCTCTGCGATACTAAATGGAACAGGACTTTAATTAGTATTATTTGTTACATCTGTGTTTACACTACTATTTCATATCAATATGGCTGCTGTGAAAAAGGAGTATTTTACCATTCTGCTGCTGCAAGAAGCACCGCCGCCTGCATCTGTCACCAGAGGAGACTCTGAGAGTGACTTTTTTCCAGGAGAAGAGAGGAGAGACACAGCCTACGGTCTCTGCAGACACTGAAATGGTGGAGTATCTCAAGCTGGGACTCGAGACGGATGTCTTGGACACATTCCCCATGATCAAAACTTTTTGGAGCCAATACTCCAACTACATACACACAGACTAGTGTTTCTGTGGAGAAGAACCCACTATCCAACACACCTTTTGAAAAACTTCTCCTGTGTTATAAATGAGTAAACTAGTGAGAACACTGGTTGGGTGAGTCTACATAATTTGAAAAGCCTGTACACTTCTATAGTTTGTATGTAGACACGTGTTTTGAGACGATAACTGGCTCATCAGTTGCATGCTGAAACATGATATACTGTAGGCCAGATTCTCAACCAGCGGGCTGTGTGATTTGGGCAGCAGGACATTTTACCACATTCTCATGTGACATGAGAGCAACAGTTAGTGGTGGTAATGCACCTCTAGAGGAAGAGCGTGACAAGTGAAACTGAAAATACATAGCAGGAGGCATCTGATCCCAACCAGGCTGTTATCTATTTATACCTGTTAACCTTAAAAACTGTGCCGCTTGAAATTATTGTTCATTTTGGACCCTTATAGCTTCTATTTTTCATGTTTTACTGTTTTGCGTCTGTTGTTTTTAATTCAAGTGCTGTCTCAGGTGAGGCAGTTTTTGTTTGTATGCAAGTTCAAACTAAAAGAGGAAAATAAACAAATGGGATGAAGTATGGTATGGTATGGTTATTTTAAATTTTCTTAACTGAATTTACAAAACAATTATTGAATCGGGTTGAGTGATTGGACAAACACATTGTCCATCAACAATGGGCTGTGAATCCATCGGGGGCTGGGTTTTTGGGCCATTTTCTGGGGTGACATTAATCATTTTATTTTGCTAAAGTTATGGTCTGCAGAGTGACACCTGATACTCTGCACTGCGCTCTCATCCAGCGGCAACCACGGAGTACTCTGCAGGCTGTTTTCATCTCAGGAGTGAGACGAAAACAGCCTGCAGAGTTAGATTCTTTGCACTCTTTTCACGCTGTAAATTCAGAAAGTGGAGGGTTGTATTTCTCTGTTTAAAAGGGAAACTAGGTGTCAAAATATTTAATTTCTTGACACCTGTGAGTTTATTTTGTTTATTGGGCATAGTGAACGTACACAGCGTTCGTAACAGTTGTAATGTAATTCGCCACTTGCACACATCTACATATCGCCCAACTCTGGCAGTAATCTTGTAATGTAACTTGTAATGTTACTTTTAAAAATACCATTACCCAGCATTGAATATGACTTGCTTAATCCAAACCTCCCGACCTGCGACACAGTGGAAACACTACTTGTGTTTGAGCACTCCTGCTATAGCAGATTTCCTACCTGTGGGGAACTCTGCAGGAACTACAACAGTGTCTCCAGCCACCAGCGAGGGAACTATCCATGTGTAGCCGTAGCCAGTGATCCCAACAGAGTGGGCCACCTCGAAGATGGTGTTGGCCTCTTCTTTTGTGCAGTAGAGTAGAATGACGGGGCTCTGGAGCTTCTTCAGTTGGTTTTGGATCTTTGAATCTCCGTCATCTACGGACATGTCAAGTAGTAACACTTCCTCCAGTTCCCAGCCCACAAAGCTGTTCTCGATGGTGCTGCGGATCTGGACGACACAGAGGAAGAAGAGGCTGATAATGAGAAAGTAGTTTTGCTTAAAGCTACTGCAAGGAGTTATTAACTGGTTATGAAACAGTCTCAGTTTAATACTGATGGCTTTATATGACCTACATAAGCAAACGAGACCACGCAGGAGAAGATCGACTATTTCTCAGATGAAACGAGCCTTTGTTTACATTTTCCCAGACAAAGTTACAGTGAGTAGTACATTAGCCAGTAAAATGAAGCAGAAGGAGATTTTTCTTAGGATAATTGAATTATTTAAGTAATATTCTGTAATTATGGTGGAAAAAGTATTGCTTTTGTCCACAGGGTCCAAAATCAACACAGTAGCTTTAATAATCAACGATTTCATAAAGATTCTTTGACACTTCTTCCACAGTTACTTTTGCATTATTGAATGAGGAAGACGTCACATTGAGCACCATTGCGACATAGTTTTAACATTATAAAGGGTTAATGAAAATCCTCTAAACTGGGATTATTAGAAAGGTTCAGATGTAAAGCAGTGGAGTTCATATCAATGATAGTTGTCTCTAATCAACACCTAATCATTAAAATTCTATGTTTATTTATGCACTAAATTTCCTAGTAAAGGGCTGCAATATTTATACAGAGATCAGATCAAATTCGTTGTCTGTTCTGTGTCATCTTTCCTTTACATCTTGGTTATATTTGTCCATGTTGTCTCATCTGAGTGTGGTTACCTTGGTGACAAAGTCCTGGTAACCTGGGTAGTACGTGGTGACGATGGAGAAGATGTACCAGTCGTATTCCTCCATGATGTTTAGTATGACTGAAGCCTGCTGTTCGATGGAGGGGCCAAACTGAAAGAACATGGAGTTGTCATCCTGAAAAATGACAGAAGCACACAGAGGAACAAAGAGGCAGAGTGTAAATGGTTATGTAACAATATTGGCCTGAACTTTAATTTAGTTGGCTTTTCACACAGAGGAGAACAGATACTACTTAAAGGACAGCAGTGGTTTTGTAACGTTATTGGTGCGAACATTAATTTAGCTGCCTTTATTCTCTCGCTCACAGAGGAGAAAGGCGAGAGGACACCAGTGGGCTTGTAATGATACCGGTCATGATTTTCATTAGTTGCCTTTATGACTCCTTTAATGAGTTTGTACACGGGGGCGGCTGGAGCAAATTCAGGGGACTCAGAGCTGCTGTCCTTAATCTCATCGATCATTTTCATCAATTTGTTTTATTACAGCCGTGTTGGAACAATGTAACCTGCAGGTGCTAGATATCAAACAATGACTGTACGAGAAATGGCACACACTTACCCTGCACACACTGCACATAAAGTATTCACTAACTGACATGTTCCCCTAAGAGTCTAAATCTAAAGGTTCAAAGGTCAGCTTAATTTTGACATATATAATCATAGAAAGTACAATCACACATTGATATTTACTCTCCAGGACTGCAAGTGTTACTTCTAAAAGTTCACATTAACCACGAGAAGCAGACAGGCTGACCCACGCTTCACTCAATGGATAGACCATCCTTCTACAACAGCCATAGGGTCAGGGGATTGGACAAATATACTGATGATTAGTTGAGTCCTCCACCGGTTGTTTTAATGGTGTGCAGAGTGACAGGCGCTGCTCTGCGCTGCTCTTGCTCTGGACAGTACTGTTGGCTGGAGGATTGTGTGCTGAGCCAGGAGGATGAGTGAGAGTGAAACAGCCCACAGCATTTATTTCAACCAAACCAGAGTTTGTTTGATTGTTATAACCAGGAAAGACCGAGACAGTTTTGAGAAGTTTTATTTTGTTTCTGTCTGTCAAGTTTAAATGAACTGTGTTTTACACAGTTAACAAGGCCATGAAAGCTTGTCTTAGCTTTGGTAAAAGAGACAAACTTGAATTCAAAAGGTAATCGGTTGTATTCTCTGTTTAATAAAGAAAATAGCTGTAAGAATATTTCCTTTATTGACATTTTGTGAATTGATTTTGTTTATTTTGTTGCAGCTCACACATCTCCCAGCTTTTGTCTTAGCGCATTTAACCACACTCTTCGTTTTTTTTTTGTTGTTGCTGTTGGGTTTTTTTTTTTTTTCTTTTTTTTTTGTCTAGCAGTGGGAGCTGGCATGTAATGAAAACATTGCTACTTTGATTCTGGCACCAACAACATAACAAGATTACAATTTAGCTTGGTTATGTGATCTACAGATCTGTGTTTGCCTCCAGTTTTCCCTTTGTTTTGCCTCCAGCTAACTGTGACATGACCCAAAAAGGGTCTGTTAGGAGCAGTGGGGCAGCTACTATGCAGCACCCACGAACAAACTCCATTTCTAAGCCAACCCCTTGGTCAGGGGACAAATTGACTTAGCATGAATGTTTTTGATGGTGGGAAAAACCAGAGCACCCAAAGAAAACCCACACAAGCGCAGGGAAAACATGCAAACTACGCAGAGAAAGGCCAAACCAGGATTCTGTGAGGTGAAAGTTCAATAAAACGCTGCACCTCTGTGCTGCATTAATCCCCATAAATATGAGAGATACAGAATGTGCAGCAAACCAAACAGCAGTACAGTCAGAGACCGACAATAAACATGGCTCACAGACTGATATCCAAGCCTGCATCTCTCCACCAGTGTTGAATTGGAATATTGAGCTGGACAGAAGAAGAGGAGGAGGTGAGAAATGCGAGTCTAGACAAGACTCTGCAGTTCTGCGACATGAGCTTGTTATTGTGAACTCCTGTGTACACAATGTACAGTAGTGCATTTATGTTCTTGGATAGTCACGCCTCTAATGGGACAAATAACATGCACGAGAATGAGACTGCTGTGCGTTTTGTGTTCAATTGTGGATTTTGTGTGAGGAAAATCAGTTGTAGCTGACAGCTGGGACAGGCAGGCAGGGTGTTGAAATCTCCCTGGCTTCTTAGGACTCTCTCTGTGCTTCACTCAACATCAAAGGCTAACCTGCCCCTCCCAGGGGATGCACATGGGTTGATCCGTTACCTTGTTTCTGCATTAATGAGATCAGGGCTATACCATTGAGGTGGCATGTTGAGAGGTACAGCGCGCATGTGAAACACTTGCCAAACGGTCTTTCAAATAATGAGCATAATGGGCTGCATCCGTGAGGGTGAAAACATGTCATTATCATCCCGTGCTCTGTGAAATATAAATCATGTGCATCCAATGCTGAGTTCAATGCAGAGGCTGCATTTCAAAATCATGAAATAATGATGCACATGCTGATGTTGTAGCTGTGTTTCTCGGCCAACTTGGATCCATTTACTCCTCAACTTTCTATCACTTCTCTGCCTCTTTCCCTCTCATCCTTCATCCATCTCTATCCATCTCTCCTCTTGCTCCGCCGTCCCATTTATACCAGTGGAATTACTGCCAGGGCACAGTTATAATTGAATTTCCAGATTCGCGCACTCCCGCTTCCCCCTTTATCCTCTACGCAGCACCCCGCCACCCAGTTTCCCCCCCGTTTCCTCTGGCTTCCTCTCTCTATCGCTCTTTTCTTAAGAGCAGTATTAATGTACTGTCCAACGTACTCATTCAGAGTGCCAGAGGTCTGCAGAATTTTCATTAGCCTTTCAGAAAAATACATGCTAAAGAAGAGCAGGGTAGACACAGAAGCAGGAAAAGAGGCAGAGTGGGGAGATAGGGTGGTAAAAAAAAAAATCACTGAAGGGAGCGGGTTGAATGATAAGAAACCTTGAATAAAATGAAGTGCTCCAAAACACCTCTTCATTTACAGCAACAATAATTAGGGTCTGGCCACATTATCACCTCTGTTGGCACAAGGTGATCGATTAGTGAGTATTAAAATTCCCAGAGGGGGTAGCAAGGCCAGCGAGTCTGTCAGCCAGACGCAGGAAGCCAGCCAGCAAGGCTTTGAATGCGCTTCTGAGCTGGTCACCGTCTTCTCTGTGGATCCACGGCTGACGTCAGCACTGGCTACTGTACACAGACAACAACACACTACACCACACAATACAGCAGGATGAATGGCTGGTGGAGACAGGGGAGGGAGAGATGGAGAGATACGGCAAGAGATAGAAAAAGAGCAGATAAAAGCGTAGAGGAGGGTGCAGATAAGAGAAAAGAGGAAAACAGAGAGAAACTAAAGGGAGAGAAAGGAATTAAGCAAGCGAGAATAAAAGATAGAGATGTACAAAAACCAGTGAGGATGTTGCTGAGATTCGAAGCCTCCAGAGGGATGGAGGCACAGGACAATGTGGTGACAATAGGATGAATGGAGAGGAAGAGGGCAGCCTGGCAGACGGCTGTGATCCTGTGTGGAGCAAGTGAGCGCTGAAGGGGCAGGAAGCCAGGAGTCAGCGAAGAAGCGGGCAAACAGAGGTGTGTGTGTGTGTGTATGTGTGTGTGTGTGTGTGTGTGTGTGTGTCAGCCAGTCAGCCAGCCATTTAGGCAGGAGGAGGCTAAGCCTGAGTTGTTCAGCCACAGAGGACTACTGCTGTCAGAGAGAGGAAGACAGAGAGACGGGACACATGTGTGCCCTCCTCTACAGGAAGCATGTGTGTGTGTTTGTGTGGAGGATAGAGACATATCAGTGTCTGTGTGCCATTCAGAGTGTGTGTGTGTGTGCCAGTTTGTGTAATTTGTGTGTCTGTATCAATGCATATATGCATGTTTGTGCCTCTGATTCTGCCTGCATGTCTGTGTTTGTGTAGGTTTGGTCTTAATACACCTCTGTGTTACATATGTGTGTGTGTTTCTGTGTGTATGTGTGTGTAGTCCATGGTTGACAGACCTTAGTTGCCTGCTCTGCCCCAGAGCCCCCAAATGAGTGCACTCACACACTCCTGGAACAGTTATTTGACTTGGTGGGGAGAGAGAGTCAATAACTCAGGTATTTCAATTACACACACAGGGGCACATCAGTGACTGCAAAAGAAAAAGACCCACTTCCAATCTTGCTCTGGAATATGCACACGAGCACACACACACACACACACACACACACACACACACACACACACACACACACACACACACACACACACACACCTACACATATTTGAATGGCTTTAAACACAGACACTGACATCCTCACACTCACACGTACACACATTCATTTGTAAGCACGCACACAGCTGCATTCAAAACACACCCTCAAACAGAAAGGCACACTCAAACACACACAACACAGAGCACAAAATGACAAATCAACACTGCAATCACAGACTAATACTAGGGTGGTGCTATAGACACATACACACACACACACACACACACACACACACACACACACACCTCTACACTCACACAGACACAATAAAACAACACACTGCTCCATTGTAAAGTGATCGCATAAAGTAACACACTTTCACAGGTTAAGTGTTCACACACATTTGCGCTCATATTCTGCACATGCTGAGTTCAAATGTAACCACAGGCAACACTACAGTTTAATGAAACACACTGTGCTATTGCTGGAGCTGCAGAAACCATGTTTCCTCTGTGTTTTCAGTGTGACTGACAGCTGACAGAGCCAGTCGCTTACATCAAACTATACAATAACACCAGAGAATACATTACTGTCAGACACACACTGCTCATGTCAGCTGGTGCTAAGCTACGTATGACCCACTGGTAACGCAAAGACACACGTTTATGTATGTATGTATCGCCCTCCCCCCAAAAAACAATACTTTAATTAAAGGGGCAGCTCCCCCCAAAATCAAAAATTCATTTTGTTTAACTATGGTGCTGTTTATCAATCTAGATAGTCTGGCTGGAGATGTCGGGCATAGAGATGTCTGCCTTCTCTCCAATATAATGGAACTAGATGGCACTCAGCTTGTGGAACTCAAAGCGCAAAAAAGATGATGTGAGGTGATGTGAACGCGCCTGTGTCTAGATTGGGAAACTTGATTTACTGAGTTCATAACTAGCCTTGTGCGATTGCTTATCCTTGATTGCCTTTGTTAGGTTTAGTCCAGCCAGATAACTTAAAGGTACTCTGGATATGTTGAACCTGCTGCAGTGCGGGCCACTGGTTACTCAAGATAATCCACAGACTTTGTCGTGTCCACATACTTCTGGTAGACTCTGCTGTAGAAACTAAGTAGTTCCTTCATGAAACTATTCACAATAGGATCTGTGGATTATCTTGAGTAACCTGCTCATGATTTCTGGAAAGAAACATTGCTGTTGAATTTTTCAAATTTTTATTTATTTATTTATTTTTTTTTGTGCTTTCAGCACCACAAGCCGGGTATCTAGCTCCCTTATACTGGAGAGAAGGCAGACATCTCTATGGTTGATATCTCCAAACTCAGCAATTCACACCAAAACAATCTAGATAGATAAAAAGCACTACAAGCCAATATGTATTTTTGATTTGGGGGTGAACTGTCCCTTTAAGTGACTATGTTATGTGTCTATGAAAGTTTACTTGAGTCATCAGTGTGATATTTGTTTTATATTTGAACATTCAGATGTGAATATTTACTGTGTGATTAGTTTGTACTGATGAAATGTGCATTTTAAAAGAGTTTTTTGTTTACATCTTTTTGTCTGTCTTGGTTTTTAACAACTTCTCACTTTAAGATGTTATCGCTCGGATACAATGTGTTTTGTAGATGAATAAATACAAGAAGTCCTCATGGGTCCATCAGAACTTGAGTTGGACTGAGTACAACTTCAGTCTAATATTAAAACAAACAAACAAACTATAATGTATTTTTTAAATTTGATTCACAGATATTAAATTTGTTAGATTTTTTTTATCTTATTGCCCAGATGGCTAAATTGTATTTTATTGTGGTTTACAGGAGGGGCAAATATGACTTTCAATTATTTCTACAAATCTGTCTCTGAAATATATAAATAAATTCTTTTTTTGAATTAGTTTCCATGCCTTAACAATAGTTCTTAGTAAATTATTGTTATATAGCTGCTCTTTTTGATCCCATGGCTGGTTGTTTATTGACGATACATCCCGCACCTGATGGTGCTGATGTTCTCTAGTTATTGGGGTTATTGTTTGTCAAATACGTTTTGGGTCTAATTATCATCAGGTCTATTCGGATCAGGTAAGACTAGGGATCTATATCTTTTAAATACTAAGTGATGCACATCAGTTTCAGGTAGGTTTTCCACAGGTCTTTGTTGGATCAGGTACAACTTATGGATGCAAGACAACATCAGTACATCATCATATTAGCAAATAAAGGCTTTAAAATAAAATAGCAGCATTAGCCCAAAATTAACGTTTCTGCTGATATGACAGGCTGATAAGCTGAAGCTTTAATTATGTGCATGCAACATGAGCATGTCTGTGTGATGATTTTTGAAATGTCTGAAATGAATTGACAGCTATCTTAAAGCTATAATGTGTAACATTCCTACATTAAAATGTATAAAAACTCTAGAAATATGTTATATATGTTGTTGAGTTGTGTATAACTAGGGATGTTAATGATTAATGATTAAATCATCAATTGCAGTTAAGAATCAATCAATTGACACCCTAGAAATGACAAATATTGCACCTTATTTGACAAGGTTTTGACTGGCAGAGCCATTTGTTGAATAAGGCAACTGAAATTAGAGAAAAATTAGAAAAAAACAAAAATGAAGAAAAAATTGTTAGCATATTCAACTATCGGTTAATTTCACAAAATTTGCAACCCTACCAACAATGGTCAAACCCAGAGAATCAGTAATTTATTCAAGGTATCATTGCAGTAACTGGTGGAAAAACATGGATTATGTCTGATATGTCAGAGAGTGACGAAGGAAGTTAGAAAATGTGGCTAAACGTAACGTGAATAAAACTTGAATACATTACCTCCTCCGTGAATGTGATTTCTACATGAGTCTTGTCAGAAGTTCATGGTGATTGCTCTTATTTTGCCCAGTGAATGTGTACATTTTGAAAATCACTGTATTTTATGTCTGCTTCTGCCACTGGGTCATCATGATACGAGTGGGCAGACTAATATGTTAATTCGATACAGGAGAGACTTGATGTTCTGAAATCTGCCAATCCTCTTTTTTTCTGTTCTGATTCGATTCAATATCTGCTGGTACGGATACTACACTGACGCCAGCACACTTTTTTTCTTGACGTTTATGATTATTATTAATATTAGTAGTAGTAGTAGTAGTAGTAGTGGTGGTGGTGATGGTAATAGCAGTAAGATTACATGAGGCTGACACTGCATTTTACGCTGGAAAGTTTGTGTAGTTTGTATAATGGCGTCCCTCAACCACTGTGGGGCGCTGTAGGATTCTGGCTTGCAACATTCACATTTGCAATTGATATGCTGAGAGACTGCCCTTATTTGCATTGTTTCCCATGATGCATTGCTGAGAGCTAAATTAAATTTGTTATTTTATGTTCCAAAATGTAAATTTTTTTGTTTGCATTTGTTTTGTCAGTATTTGTACAGTAATGTGTTTGTTCAGAACATGGTGGTTTACAGTGGTTTATGTTTTGTGCTGGTTTACTGTTACACCATGAGTGAGGAGGCTCGTATTTTTCTTCACTCCAGATGTGTCATATTACAGAAATCTTAAACATTTTTAAAAAACATGAGGCAAACATGTTGCGTTGTATAATGTAGGCTGGAATGCAACCCGGTACCTGTTGAAAGCCTTACGTCTATACCAGGCCCAGATAGCAGTTTTGGATCAGATTGGATCAGTGCAGATATTGATATCAGCATTAACAATCCATGGACGAGCTGGAAAATATCAACATATCAGATCCATTGTAAAACTTTTTGGACCTATGAAGACCTCTAATAAATACCAATACACAAAAATAGGAGGCAAATCCCTCACACTCTGTGTCATATGTTATTTTAAGATAACTGCTCGGATCCAAGTGGATTATACCTTACATGCTGTGTGATTACCTCTGCTGAAATACTGATATAAAATACAAAAACCACCACAAATAATGTGGGAGAATGAGGAAGGGGCCTTACATTCTAATTAGCCCTTTTAAAAAAACTACTAGGCTGTCATTCCCTTAGCAACAATATTCATTTCTAAACATTTTTAATAAACCTTAAGTGCACCATATACCATACAGTTTTTTTTTTCTTTGTGAGGAAGTAGCGAGGAGGCAACGACAGAAAGAAACAGTGTGAGTGTGTGAGAGAGACAAAGACTGAGATAGAAAGGTAGAGCAAGCCAGAGAGAGATGATGGTGTCTGTTGCTGGGAGGTTTTTGGCAATGCATATTTCTATCCTTCCTATAAAGGCTCCTTTGAACTTGAGCGGGGGGGTGGGGTGGGGTTGGGAGGGTGGGTGCGCTATTGACTGCTGCTGCACTGCCTGATAGAAAGAGAAGCCAGCCAGAGAGAGAGAGAGAAAGACAGAGAGAAAGAAGATGGAGGGATGAGAAAAAGAGAGCTGGAGTGGGAGGCAGGAGGAAAGGGGGAACAGCTGGCCTTCACTTGAATATAGTGAATTTAAAAGACAGTGGGCTGGAGATATAAACTCACCACAGCCACAGGCATTCACACACACACACATACTTAGTAGTGATGGATGCAGGGGTTACCACATACACACGCAAACACACACAAGCGTGTTCCTTTCTGATAAAGCCTGTGAGCACAAGCCGCCATCACCAACGTGCACTGAAATTACGTATTGATGACAAGCCCTCCTCTCTGCTCCCCCTTCATTCCTCTCCGTCCCTTGTTCGCTCTCTGTCGCCTCACACACACATGCACACTTACCATCTCTACCTCAATTAAAGCTCCCCTCACTCTGCGTATCTCTTTTTCCCTCTACTTCGCTTTTCTCGTGCCTCATCATCACATTTCTTATCATGGAAGCCTACTTATCTTTAATCAAACACATACAAGCTTAATTAGCCTGCACATTTGTCAGACCATCATCTAATTAACAGTGACCTTATTTTAAGTACTTTTTGAACCTTAATTAAAAAAAGCACAGGTCTTCATTAAAATATTTGACTAATTTTGCTTCAACATGATTTTGATTGCAATGTGGCTAAACCGGCACAGCCAACCGCGTCCTTCCAGGGGGAAAAGAAAGGAAAAAAATTAGACAGAAAGAAAGAAATAAAAATCCACAAAGTGGAAGAAACAAATTAAACTGGATGAGAGACACAATGCTGGAGAGGGTGTTTTGTTTGACATCTCCTGACATAATCAGACAGTGTCTGAAAGGAAGTTAATACCACTTAACACTCAGACACAGGCACAGGCACAGACACACGAATGCACAGATCGTTTCTCTCTGGCCCATTTCTGCTCTAAGTTTAGCAGACGACCCACCGAGGGGCCTCTGCAGTCTGATGCTTTTCCTGCTGCTGCTCTTGTTTGTCCCCTGGTCCTTGTAGAACGGTAATAGTTCTTTCTCTCTGTGTGTGTCTGTGTCTACCAGAGTTAGGCTAAGGAGACTAAATAGGGTGGCTGGAGGGAAGAGTGAGTCTACAAAATGTAGGCTATGAACGTAGTCTGGCTTTTATATAAGTGTATTTGTCCCTGGAACAGGGATCAAATGATTACCGATTACATGATGATCCACAATAAAATTCAAGGCACTTAGTATTATGGTTTCAAATTTAAGTTATCATAACAAACATGTTTGATTACCATGCTTTGAAGAATTCATGGTAAATACTGTCCAGCATCAACCAAAGAAGCAGGCACGCAGCAACATGGATTTGTTTTTGCGTCAGTGAAAACATTTGATACCATTTCACACTCTTGAGAGATTTTCAGAATAAAACTTGGTGAAATTATTTCAGTGCATAAAGCAATACTTTCTGATCATTTGCGGCACATTTCAACAAGACTACAATAATTTGGATAATTTTGGTCACTATAATCATGATATGAAATTTTCATACGTTTCCCATGTATGTCTGAATTTTGTAGAATATTATAGATAAGCAGTCACAAAGACTTCTCCTTTTCATCACAAGAGAAAACACTATGGATATACTTGGCATAAAGAGCGTAAGTAATGAATTAAACTGTGTGTTTATTTGCTCTAACTGGACGTGCAAATGCGTGACCAGCCATAGACGTAGATTGAAAACATAAGCGGAGCAGAGGACCTTTATTTTGATGAACTGCTTTCTTGCCTGAGAGACTTACTGCATTATATTATCTTGAATTGTCACCTGGCACCTGAATTTTGTGTTTTCCATTACAAATAAAGATCACCATGAACTGATGCAGAAAAGCACAAAAAATGTAGGCATGCAGAGGAGGGTGCGTGCAACAGAGGTCCTCCACCTGAGAGTCCAAATGTGTGGATGTTGAAGTTATGTGCCTTAAACTTACTTTCTACAGATATAAGGACAGTGGTGGAAGAAATACTGAAATCTGCAGTCAGGTAAATGTACAGTTACTGAAAAATTACTCAAAAAACTACTGGTTTTAAAAAAATACCAAAGTAAAAGTACAAAGTATAATGCTCAAAAACTACTCAGAGCATTAGTTACTTTTTGAATGTTCCTCTTTTTGTCTCTCAGGTAGGGCTGTGAGTAGGGTTGATTAGCACCACAAATTTTCTGTTCATGTCGTGATCACATTAAATTTTTATTGTCATACACAAGTCAGGAACACAGCCTCTGATTAGTTGACTCAACCCAAGGCAACTTGGGATTGCCAGCGAGCAGCAACAACACAACAACAACAACAACAAAAACTCTTTTCAAGATGGAAAAATGGACAAATAACTACAGAGGACATCCAACAGCCATCAAATGCATGCATATTTAACATAATACTTAAGACAGTTGCAGAACTTTTTTTTAAATGAATCAGCAGGAAACGGACAAAGTTTTCAAATGACTCATGAAGCTAACATTAGCTTAATTAGCTAGTCAAGTGCAGCTGATGAAATCTCCAGCTAGCTGTCATAATAGCTAATTATAGCTAATTACTGTAAAAATCAATGACCTATTGTTTGAAAAATTACAAAGAATTTCCAGTAAATCTGCCGCCATTATCATTATAAGCTGCCATGTGAGAATCAAATGATCAGTTATTTTCACTCCCACATATCTTGCACAGCCAAAAACTAGACAGGTTCATACATGTTAGAAATCACAAGCTCAGTTTTTTTTCTGCAGTTCTGAAGTCTGTAAACACCCGAGGATTCAACTGGACAAATTCGAAAATGTTCAGAGGATAACGTGAGTCACTGCCTCTCCAAAATGTCCGACCTTGTCAACCATTAAAACATTTTACATGATAAAATTAAATGAAGTAACAGGTGTAGAAAAGGTTTCTATGAAGTAAAGAACTATTAAATATTTAGTATAAAACGTGTTTGAAATACTGTCTGACTCAAACCAATTCATCCACAGTCATACCAGACCACAGTGACCAGCAAAGATTTAAGAGACTGTTTTTCTCTTTCTTCTGTCTGCCAGTTTTAATATCATATTGTTTTATTTTGGTCTTCTGCTGCTTTTCAGTTGTCCTCTTTTCAACTATAAGCAACTCTCACCAAGAGGGTTTTTAAATTTCCGCCAGTACGGAGCGAGGATAAGTCACTGAGTTGGGAGTAGACATGGGGACAGTGAAGACGCTGAGGTTCAGGAGGACCACAGAATGTCCCAAGGCGGCTGTAAAGTGGTTTAGGGAGTCAGGGAGGTGAGCACGCTTCTGTAGTCAGACATCTTTTTTTTCCTCGTCCCTTGCTCCAAGCAGGGGGGAGGAGGGGAAAGGTGACGGCGAGTTGAACGCAAGGGCAGGGAGACAGAGAGAAGTGGCAAGAATGGAGGAAGGGGGGGTGGGGTAGGGGGTGGGGGGGTGGGGGGGGTGGGGCAGTAAAGTCCAGATGAGGGATGTTATTAATCCATTTATTCCCCCTCCACTCCTGCCGTCTGTCCTCTGCTATCTCCTCCACTCCTGTCATATCTGCTGATTTCAATCTCCTGCTCCGGCTTGCCCTCAACTCTCGGCTCTCCAGCTCTCTCCATTATCCCCCCGTCTCCCTGCTTCACTCCCTCCTTCCCTCCCGCTCACCTTCCTCCCTCCTTCCTCCTCCCCATTTTTTGACAACTTCTCCAACTTTTTCTTTCCTTCTCGCCTCCCCTGCAAAGGTAAAATCAGTAAGATGTCCGAGCTGTTTGTAAACACACCAAAAAGATGGAGGTGGGAAGTAACACATACTTACATCCAGTGAGTACACATACTTTGTTACTGTACTTAAGTAGATTTTTCCAGTATCTGTACTTTACTTGAGTATTTATTTTCTGACAACTTTTTACTTTTACTCCTACATTTTAACACATCTCTGTGGTTTCTATTTCTTACATTTTTAAAACATTAGGGACAAAATGACACAAGACAAAAAAGATTTAACAAGATTAAATACTATTAAAAGATGTAACAAGCCGAAAAACTACATAAAAGATGTAACAAGATGAAAACGAACGTAACAAGACGAGAAACATGTAACAAGACAAAAAACATCGTAAAAGAGGTAACAAAACAAAAAAAAGACAAACAAAACAAAAAAGATGTAACAAGATGAAAAAGACAACAAGAAGAAAAAGACGTAACAAGACAAAACAACGAAACAAGACATAACAAGATTAAAAAAAACATTGCAACAAGATGAAAAAGACATTAACAAGACAAAAAGCAGTCAATAGAAACGTCCTTCAGAGGGCTAGTTTTTACTTTTATACTTTGTGTACATTAAAGAGCCTGAAGGGCAAAAAAAGAAACTACCAACCAAATCAACTATTATGTTTTTGAGTCTGTGCATTGTTTAAGGAAAATGTTGCATATTATGCCTTTAAGACTCTGCTGTCTCCTTCTGTTGCTCTGCTCCTCCTTCCCTCTCTCCATCTATCATGCATCCCAGGGTGCACCTGGGCTGCGCTGTCAGTTGTAGGCCCAGAGCCATCATCATGCCGGGGCTGTTTCTCGCCACTTCACACCATGAAAACTGAATTCCCTCACACACACACACACACAAACACACACATTCCCATCTCACATGAATCCACTATTAGGGTTTCGTTACTTCGTCTCAACCCCACAACTTTCCAGTTTATAAACGACTCATCGGTGTACGCTACGGCAACAAGGCGAGGGACAAGGTAGACATTTACCCTTAAAGCTGTCTCCGGCCTATAGAAACGTATGAAACCACTCGATCTTCATAGGGAAGAGAAAGAGGCGGGGGTGAGGAGCCAGAGGCGAGCAGAGAGTGAAGGGAAATAGTTGAGAGTACAGTTGATATGTGCTTCTGTGTTCTTTTCCTGGCAACACGATAAAGGCTTGCTCTCAGTCACTGTCAGTGGCGAGACCACCCTCTCTATCTCCGTTCTCCCTCCTCCTCTTCCTCCTCGCTCTCCAATCCCATCCCTCCCAAAGCAAAGACTACCCTCTCTATCTCCCTCCTCTTTTATCTCCACTGCTCTCCCCATCCCCTGAATTTTACATTTACATTTCAGGCATTTAGCCGGTGCTCTCATCTACAGTGACTTAACAAGTGCAACTGCAGAATAAGCCTCAAGTCCTCATTCTCCGACACCTCAGGAAGCAGGGGTGCAGAGGTCGGCGCCGCAGCGGCTCGATGACAGATGTAACAAATGCTCTGTATCACTGGAATGATGAGAGGGAGAAATTACTGGGAGGCATGTGCTAAGGAGAAAACTGAGAAAGGTTTATGTGTTCCCTCTCTCATCTGTGATTCACACAGACCACCCCGTCTCTGTCTTTACTAGCCCATCCCTCACTTGTAACGCTCCCCCACTGAGGACTCCTTTCATTCACTGTGATGAAAATTAAAATTCAAATCTCCTTTATTGGCGTGACAGTGGCGGGGGGTTGTCTCCACAACAGAACATGTTAGAAGACGGGCTAAGACAATAAGCCAATCTGTATGCTCCTCTTCTCCTACCTCACTCGTTCTAGTCTTCCCTCCCTGACTAACTAACCCTGTTTTTGCTGCGTAAAGCCTGCACAAGCACTTAAAACCCTCCTCTCCACCGCACGCCGCCCTACCCTCCTTTTCACAGTCTCTTAAGATGCTAACGTGTACAGACACTCCCTCATTATGTCACCGTCAGAGCCTTTCTTGGTGTGCACTTGTGGTTACCTGTGTCCGGTGTGTGCACACAAACACACACACACACACCTGTTTGTGTGTTTGTCCTCATTAAAAGAAAATGGAGCCAGTGAAGCTTTAAAAAAGACAAGAGCGTGGGGGGCCAGAGTTGCATGTACCAGAGATGTGAGAGGTTGTTTAGCTTTAGGACAGATGGAGTCAAAACGTGCCGCTGGATTTATAAATACTGCAGACAGTATTATTCCTAATCCTAGGATTCACTTACTTCCCATGCATCCTTCCATCCTTTCATCTTTCTTTTTGTCAAATTAAATGTAGTTTTATTGAAATGACCACAATTAAAGTTAAAATCCTTTTCATGAAATCAAACCAGTTTTTGATGCTTTTCAATTCAATAGCCACTTAAAGTATCAATATTCTGTTGACCGCTATATTAGTTTTCATTGTTATTTTGTTACTGGTGGAGTCAATCATTCCCACACCGGATCAGATTCCCTTTATGAAAACAGTTCACAGGAAACCACGCAGCATGTAATCCAGTGTTACTGTTAATAATTTTATCTCATTGATATCAGCCTCACTGTTTACTGTTCACTCTCCTGCAGCCTTATAAAAACTGGATTTAGCTCTGCTACTGCAAAACGAACATTTCCCACTGCTGTTGTTTTACAATAAAAGCGTTCAATTGCCAAAACAAGAATTGTTTTTTTTTTTTTTTTATGTGAAGCAGTCACAATAATGAAGCAGTAGAAGCTCTGTGGAAAACTACGTGTACTGTGTGCACCATAAAATCAGATCATGGTTTCAGTTTTTATCACCTGACTTCTACATTAAAATAACGTGTAATTTATTTGGCTGTACTGTAAACTTTTAAAACTCTTCCTCCGTTCTTGGTCTCTCACTGAGCTCAGATAATCTGCCACTTGGTACTGTCTGATCATTGCTGAGTAGCACTGAAGTTTACTTTGAGTTTTTGTGGCAGATAGATCCTTTTTTCCTTTTTCTTCTTTTAGCTTGTTTGGTTAGTCCAGACTGTGTGCTGGGTCCACGTACTGTTACTGTCTGTTTTCTCCTTTTGGAAATTATGTGGATATTATGTTGTCCATCTTCCATTTTTATCAGTGTTAAGGGCAATGTTGTTATGCCACATTAAATCAAAAGCTTGTTTCAAAAATCTACAAAGTTGGATTTTTTTTTTTTTTTTTATTATTTTATTTTGGTGGACATGTCTTATTGGTCAGGATGCAAAGGTGAAGCTATTGCTTGTTTTTCAATAATGTGGTGTAAAATCAATCTGAGCTGAGGAAGCGAGGTTATAACTTAAGTTAACAGGTTGAGTCAAATGTATTCCAGATTTATGGATTAGTATCATGTCCTCTTTGTTATATATATCAGTGAAACTTCAAGCTCAGAACAGGAATTAATACTTTTAACCTTCTTTCTACTCTTCTCAGCTCCTTCTCACTTTTTGCCTCTTCTCCCACTGCTGTGCTCTCTCCTCTTAAAGCCAATTATATCTGCAATTACACTTGAACCTCTTTTTGCAGCCATCAGACTGGAGGCAAACTTTCCTGGAGCGCAGATTCTCAGTCATAAGTTGATGCTTCATGCAGATGATATATTGACACTAACTCATCCTGAGAAATCAGTTCCTTCTCTTTTCTCTATAATCTATTCATAGAAGGTCTGCTGGTCAATGTGAGACACTCACTGATTTTTATTAATTAGTATATTGTCCAAAATCACTATTTCAGGGCAACTTCAAATGGCCAGATTGTGGTAGCAGTGATACCCAATAGGTGGGTATCATCATGGTTACTTTTCTTTCTTGTCTGCAGCCACTGTAACATTTCATTTTTTCTTTTTCTAGGTTTTTTGTTGTACATGCGCAATACTAGAATTTTAAACTTGAATGCAAAATAATGATACTTGATATGTACTTTTAATACTTAAGCACTAAGTATTTTAATACTTTTTTGCATTAACATCCTTCACTGGTAAAGAAAAAGTCACTGAACACTGTCTGGTTTTGCTGCAAGCCAGGACAATAAAAACTGACCCGAACTGACGTCTTGACTAACCATTTTAATTAGTAGTTTTGGTACTTTTAATACTATAATTAACTGATATTATATAATTTTAATCATGTGGTATCAAAAAAGTAGAAAAAGCATACTATTTTAGACAACCTTAAGGCACACATGTCTATACTTGAGAAGATGTGTTGGGAACAAATACTTAATGTGCACCTACTGTACTCTATTGTACACACTCTGGAAGTATGTTTTATACAGGACCTTTCTGTTGTGCAGGCGCACACGTATGCATATGTTGGAGTGCATGCATGAGGGCATGCGAAAAGGGTTACTTCTGGGTGATTTTGTCTCTGTCCGCAGACACTTTGAGTGCATAGATGTACAGTATACGGTATGAGTAAGCACATCTGCAAAGAGTGCTTTGGTGCCTGTACAACTGTTCGCATATAGAAGTACGTATGTAGGTGGATCTGTCGAAGCAGTATATGGGAGAGATATGTACCTGTTTATTATTTCCATTATCATTATTAGTAGTTTTGTTTACTTTTCTGTTGCTGTTTGATACAATAAAATCATTTAAATCATATGTGGAGAATTCTATTGCATCCACCTGTGGATACAATAATCACAAAAGAAAGAAGAAATAATCACAAAAAATTCAACATCTCAAAAAATTCAACATCTCAAGATGCAACAACAGCAGTTTCCTCTTCTCACATTTGCCACTCTTGTCTCTTTGGTCCTTCTCTTTCTCTCTTACCACACACACACACACACACGTGTGGCCCGTCTTCCCTCTTCCTCTGCGTGCTGCCGTGACAGGCGTCCTCTGTGGCTGCCAAAGCTTTTTAACCACAACAATATCTAAATGGCACACAATGGCCCATTAGAGTCATCAAGCCGTTAAACCAGCAACCGGCAACCTTCAGCCTGGCAATTAGGAATATTTCATTCACCCTCCCACCCCTGCACACACACACATACACCTCCACTCATCCATTATTCTCTTCCTGTCTCTCATCCACGTGCTCCATCTCTCTTTCATCTCTTCCTCCTCGTCTGTTTCACTCGTCCTCTCACCCTCTCTTTTACACGTGCACACACTCACGTGCACTGTACCTCACACCAATCCACTCTCTCTCTCTTTCTATCCCCCTGGCTCTCTTCTCTCACTCCCTCTCTGTCGGCACAGTCGCCCTACAACAGTGGCCCACAATCAGTGTCACGATCGATTAACAGATTTCACACCGCTGGACACGGCATTTACAAAGAACCAGATGAAATGAAAAGAAGGAGCGGGCCGAGATAATAAGGAGAACAGAGAGACAAGGTTCAGCGCGCTGCTATTGTGTGCTGTGTCAATAGTAAGTGGATACAGTGGCCACATAAGCACATCAGACCTGTGGAGGTACTGTAGGATATGAACAAGAGCCTCCTCTGTGGTGGCACACACTGCCGATCCAACAGTGGAACGGCTCTGGCAACGACAGCCGTCTGTCATGCCAATAAAGTTCACCTCTGAACCTTTGAACTGAGGGTGGAGAGATGGCGGAGAGGGACAGTGGGACACAGGAAAGACTGCCTAAAAAACTGCTGAGATTCATACATTTTTTTCACACATAATGAGCATAGTGGGAATTTTGACAGCCAGGTAAGAGGCCAAGCAAGAGAGATTTCTTAATTTTGGATTTTCTACCAACTCGGACTGTCCACTTTACTTAGGTTATTTCCATTTTAAGTGTCTGTATACTCTTCATCCACTACATGCCGTGTAATTTTTAATCCACTACATTATTTGATAAGATTGTCACTTATTTTTCAACATGCTGACACATGTAAATCTGCAATTACTTCATTAAAAGATTCAAGAAGGGAACTATGTTATTTGGTGTTACACAGAAAATAGAAACAACATTCTGAGACAGTATCTTGATGTTTAATC
Organism: Lutjanus argentimaculatus; assembly: GCA_034769285.1. Classification (NCBI taxonomy): domain Eukaryota; kingdom Metazoa; phylum Chordata; class Actinopteri; order Lutjaniformes; family Lutjanidae; genus Lutjanus; species Lutjanus argentimaculatus. Next base: position 9,866,118 of record JAWZSL010000024.1, on the reverse strand, counting down.
ACTTGTGAATTGTTTGTAAGAAGTTAAAGCAAAAATGATTCATTTATTATTACTGGTAACTTAAATATCCATATATGTTTTTTGTATGCTTGTAGACAAAATACACATTTTGTATATTCAGCTGTCCTGATGTAAACTTACTTTCTGGCAAGTTATAGCATCACCTTAAAAGCTCTTAAGGTTATACTAGAAAATAGTTGCAATCATTAATCGTAAGTCTACCAATTAAAGTTAGTTTTACACATACTTTGTAGCAGATTATACAGGAACATTCCTATGAATTGACACTTACATATGAGTTGCTTTCTGGAACTGGAACTTTCAGATGAAAGATTTTTAGTCTTTTTACATTGTGATATTAGTTTTTTTGCTGAAAACTTGAGTCTGGTCTGACTGGAGCACAAAACACTTCCGGTCAATGTATAGATTTTCAAAGCCCAAACTCAGCTAAGGCCTGAAACTACAGTACAAACCAAATGATAAAAAAAAAAAAAAAAAAAAAAAAAAGCTGGCCCTTTTTCTCTGTGTTTCTGGGCTAAACCATAAAATACGTAAAAAAAATACTCAGCCTGACCTGACTGGAGCCTTTCTGATCCACTTGTAAATATCAAGCTACACAGAGTTCACTGCCAAGAAATATTTTTAATTTTATTTATAAAAACAGTTGGAAATGTGATGAAGTTTGAACCCAGAGCACCAAGGATGAGAATATTAAACGGAGGTTCTGGGCACTGGATCAAACATTTTGATGAGGAGGGTTTGATCATCCTGAATGATGATGGTTAAAAATAATCAATCCAAGCACCTCTCTGCAGCCACTGGTGCACAGCTGGGTTTATTACGAATGGGAGCTGCCTATAAACCCTTTACTGGCCGATTAACCCCCTTGGCTGTGATTTCATACGCATAAACACCTCTGATGTATGGTTTTCCATATCCATAAGCACTGGTTATGATTTCACACCTTGTCAGCCTGCTCCCATCCCCCTCCTTGTCTCCTCCCTCGCTCCTCTCTGCCTGACAGTTGGTTTCAACAGCAGCCACAGAATACACACAGTGGAGGTGCGAGCTATTCTTCCTCTCCCTCGCTGTGCCTCTGTTGCGCATGCACACACGGATGAATGCACATGTACGGCTTCTGTGCTGTAACACGCGCATTTGAAAGTGTACATACACATAAGGTGCACCTGTGTACATTCAGACATACACACACACACACACACACACAGACACACACACCAGCTGTGGCACTAAAGCCAGCTTTTGGCAGTCATATCTGCTCTCTCCTCGCCTCCCTGCACGCTGTGTCACTGAACAGAAGTTGAATCCTGCATCTGGAGACTGAGCTGGTGACTCACATACACACACAGAGACATATACACACACACAAACACAAACACACACAGAGACACACGTATGCACCTCACACGCTAATGCTTTCCTGCTGTGCAGTTGTACATAAGGACAAGTATTTACTGAACATAAAGACCCTGCAGTATCATCCAGCCTTCATGTCACAGAGTGACGAGAGAGAAAGAAAAAAAGATTGTTTTTCTGTCTGTATCTTTACAATGTGTGTAGGGCTGTGCTGCAAAACATCTTAAAGGGATAGTTCACCCAAAAATGAGGTTTTTATTCTGTTATTTATTTATTTTTTGTTTTGTTTTGTTTTGAAAACTGGTCACTGAGGGTGAGTAGATAATGACTGAATTTTCATTTTTGGGTGAACAATCCCTTTAATATACATATTTTCTCTAAAACAAACAAACAAATGTGTATTCTCAAATAGTGATGATCTTAATGATTGTGATGCAGTGTTGTAGATTTAACTACCCAGTAGTTTATTGGTGCTGGGCAATATGAACAAAAATCAAATATCACAATATTTTTACCTGTACCTTCATTGATAATGCAACAATTTTGTAGATGCTTTTATAAAATAATCACACAATGAGATTTTTTGATAAAAATCATCAGTAATGTCAATGTACTGATGTAATATGGATATAATATAATGAAAAGTGGGTAAAGGCAAACAATATAACAGCTAGAACAGTCTTGTAAGTTCAGAAAATGACATCACTTAACTGTAACGCAGCCTTTAAAACAAGGGAAAGACAATACTCATGCCATGTCTCATATCATGATATATAATATCAATATATTGCTCAGCCCTAAATGTGTGTCTTGTTATCTCCCTCTCACCTTGTTAATATTAATATCCTACTGTTCTCATATGTCTCTGTTTGCTTCATCACATCTCTATTCTGTATCTTTCTCCATCCAAAGTATCTGAATTCTTAATTAAAGTCTATTAATTTTAAAAAGATGCTAAAAATATCTGCCAGAACACCGTATCACTGCAGTGCTGGAAACACACACACACACACACACACACACACACACACACACTAGCAACTTAACCACTGGGTCTGTTTTATAACAAAGAAAAAAGCTATCAAACATAGAAAGCACATTACTTTCAGCAAAACAAACGCTGTAGACGCAGACTAAAACTGCCTACGTTGCACCTTGTTTCTCACCTAAAGCGTGAAACTACCAAGATAACACATAGAACTGAAATGCAGGTTGGACACATGTGAACTGTAGAGCCAAGCGCCTCCAACAACATGAATTAGATAAGACAGGCAGGCAGGCAGGCAGGCTACATTCACCAGACAAATCCCACAGCAGGTAATGGGGGTACAGTGCTGCACTGTGAGGCGGTATGCTTTGCATTATAGTGAGTGTGCGTGATGAGTTACCTCGCATCAGAGAGTACTTTCAGGGTATGAACTCGGAAAGCGCGCATAATGTATTGCACAATCAGCCATGGAGGGCCAGTGAAGTAACAGTATTTACTGTGCAGGTAAGCTGGGCTTCAGTCCAGTAAGTGACATAATAGCAATGACATACTCACACACATGCACATATACACACACTGCACACACTCTGTTCAGACATAATTAGAGCCAACATGCACAACACTTGCCTACTGCCCCAGCATATTCACTGTTTTATTAAACATAACAAGTTGCAGTATGCTAATAAGTTCATTAATGCCTTAATTAGCAAATTATTCAATGTCGTGCTTATCCTCACATGCTAAATGCATGCTATTAATACATAATCATATTACAAATTATTAAAACGTAAGGGAGGAAAATACATTTTCCACATTAAAATGGAAGTAAATGTAAAATCTACTCTGAACCTGATTTTTATTTAATTATGAATTTCAAAATCTCTAAAAAGACAGATAGGCGGGCACAGAGAGAAAAAAAAAAAAATCACAAACACTGCTATAAAGTTAGGTTGTATCACGCTCAATGCCAATTAGCAGCTATTTGTCAGCTATACAAGAGGGTCTGGCAATGTGCACTTTGATATGTGAGTTTTCAAAGCAACATGAGACGACTCACAGAGCTTCAAAGAGACCGAAACATCTGTGTCCAAACTGCAGGTGCACCGGCCCAAAAACCGCACAGCTATTTACGGCTTTTACAAAGCTGAAACTGACCAGCTGGGACATGATGGACTAACACAGTACATGGACAGACACATGTGGGACAGAAAATGGATTTTATAATGTCTTATGTTGCTGTTTTCTTCAACAGTAGTGGAAAGTAACTAAATACATTTACTTATGTACTGTACTTAAGGACATATTTTAGGGATTTGTATTTTACTTGAGTGTTTTATGCTTTATACCTTTACTCCACTACATTTATAATGGCTTTGAACGCTGTGCCCTGTACCACTGTAACATCGTGATTTAAAACCCTTCTGGATTTGAGGTGTCCCCACAGTTTTGCTGTAAGGAAGGAGTTTTTCATTGTAGGATAGTGGACAGTCATTGACTATCCCAGACTTAACTAGATAGCTAAATTTCATCAGCAGTCCTTAAGCAGGCAAATCCACAAAGGTTAGCTGTGAATCGACAGTTATGCCCTTAAAGTCTGAGAATATTTGAAGCTTTTCACCCTTAACAAAGATTTCAGGCTGATGAACGTCTTTCCGCCTGATTGAGTCTTGTTAATATTTAAAGTGAGACGGCACTGAGTTAGCCATTACATTATCATCTGCATACATTTAGGTCATTACATCCGGACATACAGCGGGAGGGTTATTAATATATAAGCTAAAGAGTATACAGGGCTGAGGATGGACCCCCGGGGCACACCAAAGGAGCAGTCAATTTGTGAGGAGATGTGTGCATTGTCTCGGGATTGTCAGATAGGACTACATCCATTTTAAAGTATTTTTAGAGAAATGAAAACGTGACAGTTTAGAGTGACATTGTGATTCACACGCCCTGTGTAAATCCCAAAATACTGCTCCTACAACGCCACTTGATTTGTTCTATGAAATAACAACTGGCAGTCTCGGTTAAGTGATGTTTTCTAAAGCCAAACTGCATTGAGTGGATTGGACAGGAACTACTTTTTCTATGATCTTTGATGCTCCTGGCACAATACCAATAAGCTTGACTTTGCCACATCTGTTGCTTCACTGACCTTGTAAATGGACGTCACAGCTGTAGTTTTCCAGGCATTTGGGAATGCTGACTGCCTTATGGCTCTTTATTATTTTTTAAAAAGATGAATCCCATCCACAAATATCTTTTGCTTTTGACATTTTGTTTCGTTTTTATAGCAACCTCACAACCTCCTTGCTTTTATTGGCTGGGGGCTACAAACCACTGCCCAAAGGCTGACCCTCTGAAATGGCCCGAACACAGCAAAATAATGAGAAAACGAGAATACAGACACCACCACACACTTCTAGTGGATCATAAGAGATTTTGGAAAATCCTTCATAGTTTGCCTTTAAATAAAGGTTTTGAATACTTTTTCTACCACCGCTGAACTTCAAACAGTAGATGCCAATATGTTGGGACACTTGCCATAAGCCATAATCAAGGGACATAAAATTTTGTTAAAGGTGAAGTAAGAAAAACAGGGATTATCTAAAAATCAATGGATTTCTCATTCCCACAGAAAAACTCTAATCTGACATAACCTGAAAAATCTCTGGCCTGCTGCAAAGCGCCCTGGCTCCACCTCAGCCTCTTTCTCCTTAGCGATATTAAATTATTACCTGACCAGGATTCTCATTAAACTAAAGAGGCAGGTGCTCCATCACTGGCATTTCGTTTCCATCAGGCCGCCGCCCTGTCCTCCTCAGAGTAATGCGCTCCTCATGCAGCGTAAAGCGTGACCTAATGTTTGCTTTATTTGTCTGGCCTGTGGAGTCAACAGGGCAGGGGTCAGTCTTCTTCAATCAGCAGGCAGGTATAAGAGGGGAAGGAGGCAGAAATGGGTAAAGAGTAGAGGAAAAGACAGATGCCAGGGGGACCAGGGAGTGAAGGCAGCAGGAGAGACAACAGACAAATGCTCCAAACCTTGTTTAAGTTTGCATGACTTTTTTTTTTCTCTCACCACACATTTTGTTCCTCCAGCTTTGTCGCTTCACATCCGTCTCCCTTCCTCCCATCTGCACTTTTCCTGCACATGCGTCACTCCCATCCCTCAGTTTCTATCAGCCTCTCTCTTCTTTGTACGTTGTTATGCCCAGCACACACACACACACACACACGCTCTCTTCCTCTTTTCCCACGCTCAACCATCCTTACTTGCGTGTCCTTAACTGTCCTTTCCCTCCATCTCTGCCGGTGATACAGCCGACACCATTTCCCTTTTTATCTGAACTTTATCCAAACCCATCTGTCCATTCTCTTTCAAGTTACCCCTCTGTCTCTCACTCCCCTGTGTTATCTTTTCCTCCTGTTCCTGATTGGATTATTATTATTCCCCAAATGGATTTTTGTTCTGACGATTCAGCATTTAGAATGAATATTTAAAGTGGAATTTCTAAAGTTATTATCCTCCAAATGGATTATTATGCACAGCACCCAGCTGGAATTTATAAAGTAGAGTTTAGCGTGTTGATTTTTTCAATTTGGCTCGTCTTGCGAGTCTTCTCAACCCTGAATGCTCTTTCTCTCTCTCACACGCTTTTTCCCTTTGTCTTATGCCATCTCTCTCTCTGTCCTACTTTTGAACCCAGTTATTCTATCTATCTCTCTGTCCTCCCTCCAGACCCTCACTCTCCCTCTCTGTCTCCCTGCCAACCCGCCCCCTCGCCCCCTCGCCCTCCCGCCCTCCTTCCATTTCCTTCTCTCACTCCTTCCCGCTATCTCTCTCCCGTCCCGCTTCTCCATTTTTTCTCCCTCTAAATCACTCTCCTGCAATGTTAATTCAAATTGCCTGGTTTGGGAGGACAGTACAGTTCCAATAATGCCGAAAGCACTTAGGAGAACATAATCAATCTCTCTCTCTCGCTCACACTCAGTTTCTCCCCTCCATCTCTTCCTCTCTGTTTTCTCACCCTATTTTATATTCCCTCCATATGTGGAACAGAACTCAAACTCTCTGCCTCCTTTAATTCTCTCTATCTTGACACTCTGTTCTAATCAACCCTTTTTCGTTTTAATATTCTATCCCTGCTCTCTAAATGTCTGTCTTCTGTTAACTTAAGCATGACATTTTACGCTATATGGCCTAGTTTGTCATGGTTTGGGATTGGCCTCTGTGTTCAAACTATTGGAAACCTTAAAGGTACCTCACCACCAGCAGCAATATGGAGCAATGTTTTGTTTGTATCATGCACACATGAGGATGTAAGCGCATGCAGGCATCAATTTCACAGTAGTTCATTGATTGACACTTGCAGGTAATAATGCAAGAAAAAAAACAGCAATGCTCCAACAAATGCAAAAAAGGGCTAACAAGTTAGCAATCATAGATGTAAACAGTGCAGGGTTTAAAGTATTCCAAAAATCTGCTTTGCAAATGACAAAGGAAATGCACTCAACATGTTTGTTAGACTTCGAGGATACACACTATGATTTGGTGAGACACACTGGATGTAAACATGGCTGTTGTTTGTTTACCTGAAAAATTCACAGAGCACCTTTAATGCAACATGCCCTGCACACAGCCCTGACCTCAACTCCATCTAACACCCCAGGGATGAACAGGAACACCGTCTATGAGCCAGGCTTTATCACCCCACATCATTGGCCGACCTCCATAATGCTCTTGTGCCTTAAAGGAGAAATATGCAATATATTTACTGTACTAAATTGTAAAGTGACCATGACATGTCATCAGGGATTAAGGAAACATGATAACTTGAAATACTGGCATTTATAATACTGCTTTATTTATATGTCATTACATTAACAGACAACTGACAGAGTTATAAAAAACTGATCAACTCACAGCGTGAGTTGCGGCACTTGTCATTATGAAGTATAATGTATTCATCTTATATCGGTTCAGAGCTCGATTAAACTCCTAAACCCCAACGGATGCTGTGACTTCTGTTTATACTACTTTCTGGAGTCTACTTGGAGGTCAGTATCCTTACAACCTGCAGGCAACATGCCTGAGCTTCGAGTCTGGGGAGGAGGGGGCGGGGGGAAACAACCAGACTGTAGTACCCATTTTTGAACACACACACACGGTGTTAGATATTTCACCTTTAAGAGGAGCAAATTCCTGCAGCCAATCTGTTATAGAAACTTACACCATGATCACTTAAAATCCTAATTCTGATTGGCTGGAAGATGTGGATTAACTTCCAGTAACCTCACAGCAGAGGGGAACCCTGAGGGCCTCCTTTTCTATCAACTTTGCTTCAGTAATGAAAGGGTTACGGTCCTGAAAACAGCAAAATAGTTCGCCACTATAACGCAGGTGTTAGTTTGCTCAATCAAGCAGCCAGTATTAAACTGTAGCTAATGACAGGAACAGTGAGACTCAGCTAAACACCTTGGAGCTAAAGGGTGTAACACCAACAACTACCAAAAAAAAGTTATTTTCAAATGTGCCTCATATTTGTGTGAACCTTGAAGTCCAAATCAAGTAATGTTAGGAGGCTATGCAGCTAATCGTAACAACAGTCGTTAACACCATTTTGATTTGATCATGCAGCAGAAAGCAGCACCATGTTCTTAAAGGTTAAAGCTACCACAAGGGACTTTCATTATTTGTTGATTTTGGAGGCCCCTGTGAACAAAAGCAGGAGTGTTTTTACCGTAAAAAACACAAAATATAATGTAAAAAATGAAATTATCTATAGAAAAATCTCCTCTTGCTTATTTTTAACTGGCTAATGTGCGACTCACTGTAACTTTGACTGGGAAAAAGTAACACAGGCTTGTTTCATCTGATTTCACAGAGACCAGGTGGCACCCAGTAGGAATAACTACATAGAAATACCCGATCTTGGGGAACCATGTACTGAAGCTATCATTCCAGCAGCCGCTAGTTCGACTCCCACCTGCGGCCCGTTTGCTGTGTGCCATCCCCTCTCACTACCCCTTTTCCTGTCATATCTTCAGCTAATCCCATCAAATAAAGGCAAAAATGCCCAAAAAATAATCTTATAAAGAAATACTCAATCTTCTTGCAGCTGGTCTTGTTAACTTATGTAGGTCATATAGAGGCATCGGTAATAAATTGAGGCTGTTTCGTAACCAGTTAAAAACTCCTTGTAGTAGATTTAAGTAGGCTCAAGATTTTAAAGCAATCAGAAAAAATTCTCTTTCTCTCCCACTTTCAAAGCTTGTCAGGATTTTAAAACTCCTGGCTCAGCCTTGTGAGCCCCTTTCTGTTTAGCTGTTGGCTGGCGACGCAAACGGCAGGAATTGTGAGTCGCAGGAACCATATTTTATGATATTTAAAACAGAACAGCAAGATGAAAATTAGTTATACAAGCATATGATCAGATTATATATTTAATTTGACTACATGTGGCATTTTGTCGGGAAGTGGCCATGATATAGTCATTGTAATGGATAACACTGGGGCTGGGAAACACCTGACAAGTCCATGATCATGTGTCCAATTACTTTAGGCCATTTAGTGTCTCTTTAGCGCTCTTTTACTTTAATGTTTCCCCCTCTTAAATTCTCCTCTTTCCCATGTCCAAACCCCTCCATCATCACATCCCGCTATTTGTCCCTCCACCCACATTTCCTTCACGCTCAGAGAAGAGAGTTTTTACCGCACAAAAAATTCCACTCCCACTCCTCTTTTCACTCTCTCCCTCCCTCTGCCTCTCTTTCCCTTGTCAGTCTGTCCCTTGCTCTTTCATGTACATGCACACCTCTCCTCAGGCGTCAGCTGCTGCCCTGTCAGGTTTCGGGGGAGACAGGTGGAGAAGAGAAACAGAGACGAAGAGACAGAAAGACGGGGGGAATGGGGAAAGGGAAAGAGGACAGAGGGGGTGAGGGAGGGAGGTAGGGTGACAGAAAGTGAGGGAGAGGTGGAGAGAGGCTAAGAGAGGGAGTGAAATACTTCTAATTCACAGAGACAGGCTGCGTTTCCGTGGCAACGTGGTTTCCATCGTAACAGCCCTGCTAAGGATGCCATTAGTGGGGAACAAAAAGAGAATGCCACTCACCGCTGGTATGGCGCACACAGACACACACACAAACACACACACAAACACAACAGTCACCTACATGCGTTTATACATCCTGCTACACTAACAAACACACACACAAGCACTCAACATAAGCTACACACACACACATACACAAATACATCCACCCACACAGCGCTCTATTCCCCCCATTCAACTCACAACTCAACACACATCCTGCTGCCACTTCCCCACTGCCCACACAGGAGCTCAAACTAATACAGACATATTCTAATCTGTCTCACACCTGCGATTAATCCTGCAGTGGCTCCTATACAACACGAGCGTCAGATCGTTTCACACTTTGAGCTGAGCAGCGAGGCCCCATCATGCCGCGGGGCACAGAGGCTCCGAGGAGCTGTGTCCATATTCTGCCGATGCCCTCTGCACTGTGCATTTGTTGGAAACGACTTGTTGAAAGGATGTCAGTTCTTTGATACACATTTTGTACTGCTGCTTACCCTATGCACGCATATATTGGGGAGTCAGCTGCTTCTATTATCAAAAGGAACACACAAAAACATCCACAAGAGGAGGAGATTAAATTTGTAAATCGCCAGCGCATAAAGCAGACATCAGTAAGGAGCATGAAGGTCAAAGCAGCAACACCAAGAGTGCAGAAGTAAGCCGTCCCATCCAGCAATGTTCCCGTTTGACAGAGACAGGAATGAAGGAGAGTCAGGCAGAAAACATTTTTCTTTAGTATTCAGAAGACATGTCGATAGTTTGTTATACAGAAGCCATGCTGCTGACCCTTTGCATCCACTCTGCCATGCCCAACAGCATCTTGATAGGTCTGGCAGGACAGAGGAGCAAAGAGGAGGAGGCTACGAAAATACTTTGTACCTCAAAAAATTCTTATCATAATTTACAACAAATTAAGGCTGGGTGACATGGCTCATAAATGATATCTCGATATTTTTAGGCTGATATATATAATATATATTTATCTCATCGCTAAAATAACTTACTGTAACTTCTCCAATGTTCCAAACATATGATTTTACAGATCATGATGCATCGCTGTAGATTAAACCACTCAATAGTAATAGGGCTGAGTGATAGGGACAAAATCAAATATCACAATATTAGACACAGCTGTCTAATATTAAATTAATCGCCAACTAATTTGATAATCGGTTGTTTTTCAGAGAAAAAAATGCCCAAATTCTCTGATTTCAGCTTCTTAAATGTGAATATTTTCTCATTTCTTTACTCATCTATGACAGTAAACTGAATATCTTTGGGTTGTGGACAACACAAGATATTAAAGGATGCCACCTTGGGCTTTGGGAAACACTGATCGTCATTTTTGACCATTTTCTGACAGTTTATGGACCAAACAACTGATCAATTAATCGAGAAAATAATCAACAGGTTAAAATACCTTGATAATGATATTTATTTATTGATATTGTGACATTATTGTGATATTAATTCAATGAGATTTTTGATAAATAAACATCAGTAATGTGAATATACTGAAGTGGGTAAAAGCAAATAATAGAGCAGCTTGAACTGTCTGTTAAGTTCCAAAAATTACATCACTTTACGGTAATGCAGCCTTTAAAACCAGGAAAAGACAACACTTAAGATCACAACAGATCTTAGTCTCATGTCACGATATCAATATAATATCGATATATTGCCCAGCCCTATAATAAAAGTCAGGAAGTCTTTTCACTAGCTCATCTAAATTAAAGAACCTATGTGGCGTGTAATGCTGTGATAGTCGCTGCGAAAATGTGCCGTGTGCACAATTACTCTCTCTAAGCCCTGATACTAGACAGCATGTTGATATTACTATAGGCAGCAGGCATGTTGTTCGCTCTCTGCTTTGCTCCAGGGCATCAGAGACAATAACCTAGTTTCCACTGCAGGGCCGAATAGCCAAACAGAGCCTGTTCATAACCTACCGCGTGTCACTGAAATTCCATCTCAAAATAAAAATGTGATTTGCTTTGTTCCTTATTGCCAGAAGAGATCAAACAAACAAATGTTTAAAGTGGTTTCATTCCAAAATGAGACTGAAAAAGAATGGATTTAAAGTAATGGTATGAAAACAAAACCCATCATGGGTCAGCCTGCTATTGGTCACTAAAGCATTTTGAAATCCTCGCACTGCAAATCATGCTTTGCTATTACATTTACATTTAACCATGTGCGCTTCGACCTTGTGATGGAAAAGTGGTTGAAGTTACACTCGTTACAGCCTGAATTACGTGTGAGGACGTGCTTGAACTATGGCGAGAACACACAGTGACTCACTTCATGATACTATAAGGGCATCTGTACAGGGTTTAGTGTTATTAGACCTCTGATACTGAGAATCATGATGTTTATACCAGTATAGGAGGCAGCACATTTCCAACCCTTGGCACTGCTCTGGGGCATGGGAGATGTTGTTCCTCACCATAAGGAACAGACTGTTATTCACATATAGAACTGCAGAGCTGCTCACAACTATGTGGCTCAGGTGCAACCCAATGCACAAACTGCACCGAGTATACAAAGGTAGATTTATGCATGAGAAGCTGCTGCTGTTTTAGACAGCAGCATGCATTGATGTGTGTGCCGTGTGTGTGTATGTGTGTGTTAAGGCCTGAGGTGGGTGGTTTAAGGTGTATTTCTGTGTTAAATGCATGTTTCATGAATCTATCCATCATCAGCACAAACTACTCTGTTGAAGCTGACGATGGCTCCATATAAATCAGCAAGAAGGCATGAGGGAGAAATTATTTTGAAAGTGTAGAGCTAAAACAGATACGGGTGAATGGTCTCCTTGATAACAGAAACTCCTGCAGGGTGTAACACAGAGAAAAGTGATGCTTGTGCCCAGAGATAGCTGAGTGGTTAAGTCGGCCACCCCTGAAGCCTTGTGTGTGTCCCCCTACTGACCTTGGATCAAATGCTGCCATAACTTTCTCTCCTCTGTTTAACTCGCTAAAACATGGAAGTTAAGCTGATGCCCGTATAATGATTGTGCTTTTCAAATCCTATTGAGGTAGCAATGTTCATTAGCATTTAAAGTAAATTACAATATGCAGGGGGTGAACATAACAGAAACACCATGTTAAAAAAAGACCTTTGAAGTGACTAAATCCCAAACTGAAAGGCAACCACACAAGAGAGTCACATCAACTTGAAGGGCAATCAGGAAAATGTGAATTCTAATTAAAAACACATCTGACAGTCAATATTTTAATATACAGGTTTCAAAGAAACATGATTTGACTAATGGCATTCTAAAATGACAGCCACAAAAATAGCCTCAGAGCTGACAGAGACACCGGTGACTTGATTGCATCAGGTTTGACAAATTAAAGACATACTATGCAGGATTTTCTCAAAAAACAATGTTTAGACTGATTAAAAAAAAAATCTTGGTGGTGCCTGTATTTGCAGAGACCCTGACTTCTGCCTGTATTTTATTATTTTCTCATTATTTTACTGTTTTTGAGATGTTTCTGGGCATCAGTCTTTGGATAGTGGTATGTAGCTGCCAGCCAACATCAGCATACAGGTTATGAGGTCGAGATTCTATAAAAATGTAGCGGCCAACGGTTTGATTGCAGTCTCCATCTCTCTCTGCAGCTCTCATAGACAGAGAGCTGCAGAGAGAGATACACATACACACACACCCCAGCAAGGCAGACTGAGGGCACACGGACAGGATGAAGGTTTGCTTCAACAGAGATACGGACATCTTTATCTGTGCTTTAAAACATAACCAGGGTGAAACAATCAGAAAATAACTGATAATTTATTAATAAATCATTTGTCTTGTTCAGTGCTTCATTCATGCTAACGCAGCTCCCTCTCTTCATTTATTCTCTAGCTCTTTCGACCAATGCTGTCTCTCTCCCTCTCGTTTGTTGAGCCGAGGAGGAGGGGCCAACTTTGAATGGTGCATTAACAAACAGCAACTGACAAATCCTGCATATTCTACTTTTAACAGACTGAAACCACAAGACATTTACTCAAATAGAGGTTAATTAATGGACAGTAACATACCACCACACACCTGTGGCCCTAAGCTTGTTGTTTCTCTAAAACTTATTGTATTGGAGGTGGGGATTTACGCTGTTTAAATTGACTCTCTAACTATATTAATAGCAGAGGAAGTTGCACATGTAACAATACTGTCAAGATTTAAGATTTGCTTCATACGTTACATTTAAAGTAAATTACATATGCAGGGGTGAACATATATTATAGTTGGGGTTACTGTAAGATTGTAGTTAGGGTAAGTTAACTGTGGTTAAGGTACAGTTAGGGTTGGGCAGCTAAAAGAACTTGGTTATAATTAGTTACAGTTACAGTTACTAAGTTGTGTTGGGACACAAACTCCGGCACACCTTTTACTTTCTGTTTTGCAAAATAGAGGGTACAATACTTTGTGCATTGCTACTGAACAGTGATCCTGGACATAAATCATGATGTGCAGAATTGTGAGATATATTTGTAATTCCAACAGTGCAGTACAATAATGGGCTCTGCATTCGTACCTTGATTCCTGAAAACAAGGCTCTGGGTTTACTGCTAGCCGTGGAGCTTGGTGGGGGATCTATAGTGTACAGGCAGCCATCTTTAGGGAGTCATTTGGTCCAATGATTGCTCTGCATGGACCCATAACAGCCAATGTATATGGCTATAGGCCTGCTGCGCAGTACCCCAAGGTGGAAACACACGTTTTTTTCATGATGTTGCCAAATTTCATGAAAATAATGGCCCTCACACATGAGTGATTTCATGAACAGAGGATGAAATCAGACACTATTTATAGTCTCTAGAGCAACATAGATTTTCATCTCCTTCATTCCTCGAATAACTAGAATCTTTTCCTCTTAAAAATTCACTGCACACAATTCAGGAGTTGGACCACAGCAATCCAAGGACAAGTGAAACTATTCTAAAGGCAAAATGTGACCCCTCCTCTCATTTACTTTCTGTGTATCTTGCTAATCTTGCTGGAAGTTTGTTTTATTTTCTCCAGCATATGCAGTATATATTCAGTATTTTGCTTTGTGTGGTCACATAAATCATGCTGAACACAGCCTGAGATTTAATCGTACCAGGGAATACAAATTTGGTTCTCTTTTTTTTTGGACACTTTATCTTTGTTGCTGGCATCACTTAACAAAGATAAAAGTTCAGCTACAGTGTGTTGCAGAATCTGCTTGATCGAACGTGATGCACAGCACGCTGTAGGTAGGTGCTACTATCAACTGGCCCTTATCCAGAACAAGGTGAGAATGCAGCACGGATCTGGTCTATTACTTCCACATTCTTATCTAACAAAATAACCTTGGCATAAGATGTAGGAACAATACAAAGGCTGTGATGCAACAGTGTCAGCTGTGTCTCTGTGGCAAAATTGACACAATGGTAAAATGCACACCACAAATATTACAATGTCATAAATTTTAGACACGGTAAATGGCCTGAGTTACATCTTTCCTGTTAGCTCTTCCAAAACCACAAGTAGAATTATGTTTAATATGTAAAAAATATTTTAAAACAGGCAAATGGCTTTATTGAAGCAGGCTTATGGATGGGTGCTTTCATGTGTATGGGACTGTTTTTCTTTTTCTTTTTTTTTCTTTTTTTTTTTTTGCTGTTGTGTTAGTTGTTGTCCTAGTACACTGCGTTCTGTTTATTAGCATATTGCATTGTTTAAAAGCCCCCCTCAGTGCCCAGCCGCCTCATGCCAATAAAAGTCTATTAAGCCTGTTTGACTTTGCTAATGCAAATCAGTCTTTGGCGGAGAACAGGCCAGCCAAAGCTCCAGTCTACCAAACAAGTGCCTGACATAGGACTGATGTGACAGAGAACAAATACAGGAGCTAATGCCAATAACGAAATGCCCAGTGGGGGTTGTTTTATTGACGATAATGATGATGACGATGGTGATGACTGATGATTCTAAACATACTAATGGTATAAAGATAATGGGATGACAAATAATAAAATGTCCAGTGGCAAGATAATAATGGTGAACTTCATGACCTCACAAAAAAAATTTGCTGTTTAATGAGGATCTTGCAGTATTTTGAAATCTGACAACTAATACTTCGAAACTTTTTTTAGCCACGCTTTAGGCACTGGTCCAGACTGAAATATTTCAATAAATATTTGATTGATTGTCATGAAATTTGGAAGACATATTCATGTGTAGGTTAGCCTGACTCACCGGATGCACACTGCAGGTATAAGTCTGTCATTGGCCGTTTATTTCAAGCAGTATCGTGGCATCCGCAATCTATGTTTTCAAAGTCCCTGGGAAACAACAACAACCTCAAAGTTGGAAACTACGTGCTGAAAATGGCACTTTGGACACTGTTTTGCAGCAGTGCCGTCGCTGCATCCTGGGCTTAGCACCGCCCAAGATGTTTATGATTGGTTGAAAGAAATGCAAAAAAGACAGGGTGGTTTTTCCCTTATAGCAGAATGTGCATGTGTGCAGCCAGACTTTTCTCCATCATGATGAACACTATGAAGATGTTGAAAAATATTTCATAATTAAATATATGCCAGTATTAAATCATTTTCAACCACGTCCACTTCAGGTCTCCTATCCGAAAACAGACAAAGAGACAGATAAAAATTATGATGTCTCCGTGTACCTCTACTGACGGTAATGTAAAGCTGTTTTTTAGATTGGCCAATTTTAAGTGGCTAAAATACATTTTGCTGCTGATTCTGTCCACAGGGGCATATTGATAGCTTCTGTGCTAGCACTCCTCTCTGCTTCTCCAAACTGGGGACGTGTTCACTTCAATCTACTGTAGATAATACGCTGACTACCAGTCGAAGTGCCTCATACAATCCAACTTCGAGTGATCTAAATGATCCCTTTCAGCAATATAGGTGAATGAACACATGCAGTGTATGTTTTGGATGATTTCAATTACTTACTTGTGCAGAGCAAATGATGTCGCATTTGAAACATCCATTCTAAGGAAAGTTGCAGAGCAGGCAGAGGTCAAGCTCATCTAATAGTCTGAGCTATAAGCAAGCTCTTATTTCCTGCAGGCGTTGCGGGTGCAGCACAAGCTGGCCAAGTTTAACAGGCTGGCTTTGTAATGTTTCTTTGCAAATGCATCACAAAAAAGGGTCTGTCAAAAGAGTGAGTGATGAATAAAAGATTTTTTCGCTGACCTTTCATCTTAACTAGTTAAAGGGAAAATTCATCACTTTTTATGTGGTTGTCCAGTCACTTTTTTATGGTTATTGTAGTTCTTTTAGTCCTCAGTGCATGCTACATTGACCAAGGACACTGAGTTCTCCTGCTCGTGCAGCCGTGCACGAATTGACTAAATGTACCAGGGTGCACTGCATGATGCCCATGGCCATGTTGCCATGTATACAACCCTAGCCTATAGCTATTACTCTGTTGGCCAAAACACGGCATTAGGTGACAAAAATACTAATCCAGCATGGCCCCTGGCTACCCAGAGGTGGAGACTAAAAATCCAAGTTGAAATAGTCTGTAGTTTTTAGGAACAACAGATTTTACAGATTTTGCAGCAGGAGGACTCAGTTTTCTCAGCCAGCATATCACACACAGCAGAAATATTGCTTCAGTTTACTACATTAACCATCAACATTGACTGGATTTCCACATGAAAACTTCCGAATTTTCCCTTTAACATTAGCTCGCTACATAGACCAGAGGAAAAAAAAAATTAAATTAACTGTGCCACTCAAAGGCTACCAGAAAATTTTAAGGTTGACATGAGTTGATGCTGCAAATCAATTAGCGCACCTTAAATGTCATTTTGATCATTCCATTTGTTTTTACTGGCTCCCACACATGACATATGCTTCAGGAATGTAAATAAAGTTGATCCAGGATTATGTGAACTGTGAATGAAGTGTATTAACTCACTTGGAGAAAAAAAAATGTTGGTTGGGTGATCCCCTAACTTTCCATTTGGTGCCACTGGCAGGTCAACTTTTATGCTTATCCTGTGAAATATGTTAGCACCTACTGGACACAAAAAAATGTACAGAGATTTGTGGTTCCCCGTCAATGAGACCTAATGACGTTTGTGATCCTCTGACTTCCCTCACCCTCACTACTGTAGTCTTGAATGAAATGTCTCCTCAAATATTGGATGGATGGCCATGAATCTTGAACATGTATGCATGTTCCCATCAGGATGAAGTGTAATAATTCTGGTGATCCTCTTTTCATCTAGTGCCATGATCAGGTCAAAATTTGACCAAATACCTGCAAAACTAATGACATTCCCACCAGCCTCAGAGTCCCTTTTCAAACCTTATTTCACAGACTTTCGCAGTGGAATTTGCATAATTTGAACACAGATTAAGTCAAAGAAATGGCCACAATTTAAAAATAAATTCTTTAAAAAGGACATTCTTTGTAGTCTCCTTTAAGTTGGTTTATTATGTGACTTTTCAGTGATAAACATGAGGACGCTGGGCACAGTACATTCAGTGTACAGAAGTAAACGTAAGATAACCACACAAACAGTGCTGCCAATGTTGTCAACTCCTCAAAGCTGTGCTGTGTGCTGCCAAATGCAGAAAACATCGCATGCTTCATTTTTCTATGTTGGCTTTACAACACTGAATAGATTGCTGGAAGTTGTCAACTCATGCATGTATATGTCAGTGTGTGTCAAGCTCCACACTCTCTCTGCAGTCTGTGCCACTGAAATAGTGACAAAGAGTATAGCACTAAGGTTTTCTGTTAGTGGAGAAAATACTGGTGGCAGCTCTACTTCGATATTCAAAAATAACTAATGCATGGGACTAGTTTGTCTTATCTAATTGTCTCATACTCAATTTGACTTCAGTGAACTGTCCGCTTAGTTTTACAAGTGTAAATATTTTTCACTAAATGCCTTTTTACTGTCGCATCTATGAGCCTGATCTGTGCCAACAACATTTTCACATTTCAGAAAAATGCTGTCCCCAAAAGTGCTGTAGTGTATTAAATCACATTTGCAATTTCTGTCCTGCCAAAATGTGAAATCCACAAAAAGTAACTACTGATGTACAGTATATTTTCAAATACATAAATATTAAATCCTGCCTGTTTCTGATGGTGAATAATGCAAGGATGAGGATAATGAGCCAAGTGTATTCAGGCTGTGTTGGCAGTCTAGGCCTTCATACTGTACTGAAAGTATCCACACAGAGGAAGCATCATACATGCTGGAGGTGTATTTTTCGTCTCACAGTATTGTCTGTTTGTCACGTCTGACTCATACGTCTGTGTACTGTATCTCTAACCGTGTTTGTATGGATGCCGAAGGCTGGGCAGAGTGCCCGCCGGTCGACGTGCGAGGACGAACTGCAGGGTTGTGGGTAAATGCAGACAGACAGAGGGAGTGAAGACTAAAGAGGAGGTGGTGTTTGCTGTAATTTAGGAGAACAAGGGGAGGGAGGGGCAACATTTACATTCATCACAGGAGCTGCCCTCGCCTCAACTCACATGACGTGAGAAAGAGAGGGAGAGGAGAAGGAGAGCGCCGGAGCAGCTGAGATAAAAAATAGAGAGGGAGAGATGCAACGAGACAGAATGGGGTTGAGCAAAAAGATCTTTTCAGTGTTTCTTGTTTTTTCTGTGTGTGTGTTTTTTTTATTCAACCCCAGGAACGTTTTTGTGGCGATGAATCTATAAACACAAGGATTTTCAAAAGAAGGCAAATATATTATTCTTGGGATCTGTTTCAAATGATCTAATCTATGAACTGCAGTGAGTTAATAGAAAAAACTGTTTGAGACAAAAAAGAGCACTCTTACTTGTAGCTAAAAAGTATAGACAACCTATATAGACTACCTCAAAAAAATGCTTTCAATAAATGACACAAGAAAAACAAATAAAAACGCCACAGGGAAAGTGTCTTTTCCTGTGTCTGTTTTATCTGACAATCCAGCTGTGTGTGGTAGCGCACACACACGTGTCAGGGGTGTTGATGGTGGACCGCTGGCCTGTTTTCCCACCTGACATTCGTCTCAGGGTGAAATCTTGTGCACTAACAAGGGTCAGCTCAGATGGAAACAGCCTCTGACACCTAAAAATATTGGTTTGTCACCTGGAATACGCACGATTGTGTGTGTTTGTCGATGCCCTCACGTTTAAGATATATTTTTCCATACATGTGTTTGGATGTCTGCGAACACGCAGTGGAGTTTATGTAAGCGTCTGCAAGAGTGTGTGTGTCTACGCTCAGCACAGAGAGTGTCTAGGTTGAATAATTTTTATACTGTAGGTCAGCAGGAACACATCTGAACATATTGGTCTGATGTATAGGCTGCTGTGTGTGTGTGTGTGTGTGTGTGTGTGTGTGTGTGTGTGTATCACAGCATGTGGCTCTGACGAGGGCCATCTTGGCACAGCGCTGGTGAGTAATTGAGCGAGCACATTGTAGTCTTCACCCACACCTTTCTTCTTCCACATCCTTGCCTCCTCCTCCCTCACTCTCTCTTCCTTACTTCTCCTCCTTCTATCCATCTCTCCATCTTTCTTTCCCTCCCTCCCTCCCCCCTTTTTATTATCCTGATTTTCTTTTCTCTCTCCATCCTCTCTTCCTTTGCTCTCTTTCTTCCATTCATGCAGGGCTTCTAACAGTTGCTCGACACAGGAGGCCATGAGTGAGGCAGAGCATTGACAAAACAAGGGCAAACAGGGAGACGGTGAACAGAAAGGAACGATGAAATTAGAAGAGAGGTCTGAAGGAGAGATTAACAGATAGAACTGAAGTTCAAAAAAGGAGAGAAAAAAGGAAAATGTTAACTAAATAAACCATTAGAGGAGAGTGAAGGGGGATATGCACCTGAAATACAATTCAAGTGTGTGTTGGCACAAGAAATCAAGCTATAATTCGTATTTTAATTTATCAACTTTCAGGGGAGTCAAATTTTGATGATATAATCATATTTTGTTATTGTTTAAAGTGTTGTTGTACAAATTAATGAATCCAAGCAAACCATAATTAAAAACAAAAATGAGTTATTGATGTTTTGACTACACGTGTGAAAAGCTTTGTCCAAGCAGAGAAGGCAATTTCTGAACAAACTGTGGGTGTGAATGCTGGATGTTGAAAAACTCACGCTAAACAGCTTTGTTGGCTTTAAAACCTGTATAATACAGTGTATGAAGGATGTGGAATATTTTAAAGTTTGCTGAAAATGTGCTAAAATTAACTGCTGGATTTAATTTGTGTGAAGAAGCAGCTAAAAGAGTATGAATAGTCGAAAAAATGGATGGGATTTAAAAGTTAAATAAAAAAGTATTAATGTAGAAATGAACATTTTAAATTGAATATTTATTTGCTATAATACTGGAAAAAATATTCTTCTATTAAAGTCGAGATGAAATGCATTTTGAGATTATCTAGGTTCTGTATCATAACATATTTCCAAGTGAAGGCAGGCAGGACACAACACTGGGAGGAATTAGATTTGAACATTGAGAAGTGACATGTCATAACCCGACGTACCGTACCTGTTGGTGGCTCACTAACAAATGATTCTTACCTCTGTGCCACTAATAGCTGAGGACTGACTGATGGGTGGGAGTCACAACATTATTGGTTGAAACTGGAGGTTTCAAGTCTATGTAAGTGCACGTCATATTTTGTTTTACATGAAGAAAACATGATTTTGATATAACAATAATAATAAGTAGATTTTGAGGTTGGCATATATTTTTAAATATACTGTTTTTGTATACGCAGGTTATAAATGCGTGTAAACCTGCTAAGAATAGGCAGTTGTCTTCTTTATCATTGCCATCAGATAAGTTTGCCTTGTTGTTTTCTTTTTTTAATGTGTTGCTGGAAAGCCAAGACTCAAATCCAGTCTGTGAAGGAGACCAGAGAGAATGACGTTTTTAAACATGTCTGTGTGTTCAGCTTTCAGTACCTTCGTAGCTTCTGACTGAATCTCTGGGGTCTGAAGTTGAGTTTCTCTCCTGTGACGATGTTTGTACTTTCAGGTATCTGCTTTATTTTATTGTTTCATGTTCGTGTTCAGCTGATAGGAGTGTTACTGCTGATGATGACCCAATATTTCCTCATTTTGCTGCTTCACAACAAAATTATGTAAAAAATTAAAAAAAATTAAATAACAAAATACCATTCTATTGTGAAGAATTTATAGGAAATGATTGTGTGTGTGTCACCGTCACCAGCACTACAGTGTGTACAACCAGTCAAGCCAAGAGACAGTGTGTAAAAGACCAAGTACAGCCAAGACAATGGGAAAAAGCAAAAATGTGTGTGTGTGTTCACTGGGTATCATGTTTCCATGACTACTGATCAGAGCTGGAGCCAATAAATACTACTATTTCTGCAGAGAGAATACTGATTGTACCCTTTCTCACTGAAGATAAAAGCCAGATGTTTGTGTTTTTTGTTCCATGTAAATGTTGCCATAGATGCAAAATATGACCTGGGATGTGATTGAAAAAAATAAATGAAAATTGTTTTATTTTATCTTGATTTTAACATTTGTCACCCGGCAAGACAGTAACTAAAGTGTGTTGCACAGCTTTTTCACACCTGCTGCTGATTAAGAAATTGATACATATAGTGGAATTTCCTAGATATGTCCCTTGGCACACTTTCTTCCACTTTATTTAATTCGTTTACATTGCACCATAGTCTCACTTTGAGGACAGACTTGCTGAAGTTGTGGAGGATTTGAGCTCTGATAAGACCGGACAAGCGGGTGACTCACACAGTGAGGAGGAGTGATCCTCCTTTGTCAAACTCTGCTTTTCGATTTTGCAAGCTCTGGGCCAAGTGACACTGAACAAACAGACCTCAAGTCTCAGTGAGTATACAGGTATCTCCCCTCAGTGCCATATTCAAAAGCAGATTGATTTTCCTCTAGTATATTGTCACATAGTCGTGATCCTTACGATCAGAGGGGGCCAGAAACTGATGCACGGCTTAGCAGTGGTAAATATTCATGACTATGCTCTTAGTATGATGGTCAAGTAACTACTAATAATGCTATTGTCTCTAAGTTATACATGGTTCAAGAAAAACTGATCCATTGAAACTGAATGATTAAAGATCTTGTAAACCAACAATACAACAATAAATGTTTTCTGACTTTGTCAGACCATAGAAACGTGTTATTAATCACCCAGCCAAATCTGAATGGTTAAAAAAATCACTTACTGGTCTGAAAATCATGAAAAATGACCAGTGTTCTGAAACAGTGGGTGTGGGCATGTCTGCTCTGCTTTCTCAGAACCAAACACCACTATGACCTATTCATTCAAACTTGAGAGACAGACATGTAAAAGTCACAAAAACTGTCTTTGTTAGTCTTTCCACTCTTCCAGCAAACACCAGCTCTGGTGTGGTGGAAATAAATATTTAATTCACAGCATTAGATGTGAAAAGTCTGGCTCTATAGGCTGTTTATCTTTCAATCCTGACCCAGCTCAGTACACTCAGCCTCAGCTTAGTGAGAGTGTACTGTGCCTCTGGATGAGAGTGCATTGCAGAGCAGCAGCCCTCGCTCTGAAGACTATAACATTAGCAAAATAAGATGACAAATATTACAAAAAATTGCCAAAAAAAGAAACATCACCAATAGGTGATATATTTGGCCACTCATCCAACTCTAATCTCAATCCTCACTTAAAAGAAATGTGAAGAAACATGTTCTGTCATTGGCCTTTCACTTTAAAAAAAAAAAAATCTGTTTGCATTTGAGGAACAGCAGCCTCCTTTAGGTTTGTGCCATATAACTGAGCCAAATCTGACCCAGTAGCAGAAACTATAAAATCCAATGCAGAGGCTGCCAAGCTTGTCAGCGATGGTCTCTCATTTGTTTACAGTGATTATACTAATGACACAAAATGAATGCAGCACTGATTTATGGATGTTAAAGCACTACTCATATCACCTTTGAATGACACTCTGATCTAGAGTGACTTTACAGTGAAGGCGGAGTGAAGTCTCACTCAATTATATTCTCACGGGGACGCACTGGGTGTCAAAAGGGCTGATTCTGTGACTGTTTGTTTACAGGACTATCTCACCACCCGTCACTACGCGCATGAGAGACAGAGGTCTATAACTGGACAGGTGTAAACAGTTGGAGGGGAAATGGATGTGTTAAAGGCTAAAGGGGTGGGTGTCCAGGTCAGGTAGGGCGGGACAGTGTGCCTTTGATCTTTTCATGGTCAAGGCTGTGGGGTGGTAATTACCCAGAGTCCTAAATTTGTGCTTTTTCCATCCATATCTCCACTAGTCTCCCCTATTCTCCCCTCCTCTCCTCCGTATAGGCCTATATAGTATGTTTTATAGAAAAGCACTGACTCATCTCAGCCTATGAATAGATAGAGGTCCATTCCCTCTCCACCTCTGAATCAGGGCGGGGGCAGGCGGAGATAAGGCTAATAAGGGTCCCAGCAAAGGGCTGGTGTAAGGTCCATGAGGGGATAAGAGGGGAGGGTGGATGTCAGTGAAAGGGAGGAAAAGGGGGAGGAGTTGCTTATAGATCTTGTTGTTGGTGGTGGTGATGGTGATGTAAGGAGAAATGGGGAAAGGGAGGGCTAGACTATTTGTGTCTGGAGGGAAGAGAGGTAAAGGAAGAGGGGCGGGAGTGAGGGGAGAAGAGCAGAGAGGGAGAGAAGGGAAGATGAGGCTGGTGATGGCTGCAATGTAGTAAGAGGAGGGGGGAGGGAGAAGGAGGTTTTGGGGGTCTAAGGGCATGTCCAGAGGGAGCCAGGAGACATGAGTGGAAGGGAAGGTGTGGCTGGTCCCGTACCAGGGGGACACAGAGTGAGAATGAAGGAAAAGAGGCCAAGCAGGAGGAGAAGAGAGGGAGGGGAGGGAGGGAGATGATGCCTGAATCAGAGAGGAGGGGAAAAAAGAGGGGGGTGAACATACATGGGCAGGATATGAAGGGTATGGATGAACTGTTGTTGCCATTTAGTATGCACTCCTGATGAATCTGGTTCTTTTCCACTGGCTTCTGAGCATGAGGAGAACCACAGACAGGGATGGAAGTGAGTGGGTGGGGAGCAGGGTGGATTCACACCTGGACATGTGGTGTACATCTGTCTGTCTGGATGAACCAGAGTAAGGAAAGACCGGGAAAATAAATAAAGGGGGAGTTTTTACACTAAAATTAGTATGTATATGCAGGTTTTTGAACATGGGTAAACCCACTAAAAATAGGTGTTCGACCCTTTTCCCATTACCAGACAACAAGTTTGCCTTTCTGTTTTTTTTCTGATGAGCACTGGAAAGCAGAAGGTGAAGTTATGTCTGTGCAGATGAGAGAGAAAGACGTGTCTGTGTGTTCAGCTCTCAGTACTTTTGTAGCTTCTAACTGAATCTCTGTGGTTTGAAGTCCAGTTTCTCTCCTGCATCACTGTTTGTACTTTAAGGCACCTGCTGTATTTTTCCGTTTCATGTTCGCTTTCAGCTGGATCGGAGTCATGTTAAGTTACCACTGATGAAAACCTAACATTTCCTGTTTTGGCTGTTTTCAAATAAAAGCTTTTAGATAATATAATAATGGAGGGGCTAGGCTGACACACTGGGTCAAACCAAAGCCAAGCAGCTCATGTGTATGGAAAGTTGCAGACGAAGATGACATGCCTTTATTGCCCCCTATCATTGTCTTGCGGGGACAAGCCGCCACCCACCCAAAGCAAGCCAACCCCCAACTGTTGATGTGCTGTCAAGTTCATGTAGAACAATAATTTGATTCTCTATCAGTTGTTCATGATGTTGCACTGTCTTGTTAATGTTAAATGTGTTTACAGTACCACTGTAAAGTCCGTAAAGACTCCTTTTACTAATTAGCCTGTGATAGATAACTGGCTAGCCCTGCTAGCTCTCACCGCATTACTGTAAGCACACAGTAAAATGTGGTTACTGCAACAGGTGTAAAGAATTCACACAATAACACAGAGAATATGCTGATCTCATTTCACCGTTCTCAAATACTTGTAGACAATGCTGGCTATCACTAACAAGTCACAAATAAGCAGAAAGGACTGTTCTCCAAATGGAGACCTGTCCAGTGTAAAAGGGACTAAAGAGAACACTGAAAACTGTCTTTAAACCACAGCTATTTCATCTTATTTCAAATTATTTCACTTCTCCTCTCTAAGTACACATAACCATTGTAACTGCCAGTGTTAATCAAGTGTATGGCAGCAATCTGTCTACGATGTAAAGCAATAGAGCAGAGGAGGGAAACAGAATGTGAGATGGAAAGAGTGAAAGTGAGGCAGTTCAGGGAGGGTGAGGTATAGAAGAAAGTTATGGGGTGAGTTTAAAAATGGCCACATTCTAAATGGCCGGAGTAAATCGAGACCAACGGGGTTGGAAAATAGGACACATAAATTTAGGACTCTCAATATTTTTCACTACCTCTTCCTATCCTCCTCGTTCTCTCCCTCTCCCTCTCTCTCGATCTTTCTTTCTCCAGAAAAGGGGAACACACACAGTGGGTTGTCACATTTTCTAAACCAGGACAATGAGACAGTGAGAAGAGACTAGTAGTGGGACATTTCCACCATAAGAAATCAGGCACTACCAAGTCATGCTGCACCAAGAAACCCAGTTCCTTCAGAAACCGTCTGAATATCTCTCAGTAGATGCGGATATATCTCTGTTATGAATCTGAATCTGCTGAATATTATTTTCAGGACTAATTGATTAATCATTTAGTCTAGACAATAGCAATAGTTTCACATAAATGCATTAAATGCAAACCTCCATGAAAGCACAAAATAAACACCCCCAGCTCATAAACAGACTTTCATATCCCTTGATAATGGAAGTGCTACAAGTGACACATGAACGGTCAATCTGTCTGTGAAGGTTCTCAGTCATCCAGGTCATGGTATTCGTAGCAAAGTTTGTCGTAGGCAACTGGACTTGATAGAGTTCTTGAAGACGTTTCGCCTCTCATCCAAGAGGCTTCTTCAGTTCTGACTGACTGGTTTGGGAGTTCAGGTATTTAAGCACTGTGTGGTCGTGAACACCTAGAGGGGGCATGTGTCTCAAGTGCCCACCCTTCCACTGTGTGGACCTTGGGTTTCACCTGGGGGGGAGGTGTGAATGAGAGTCGTTAAGGACCCTGCCACCATGTGCCTTGTTGGAGTCACATGATTTCAGGTGGGTATCAAACTGTCTGGGGAGAGATCTTAAAACTGCATCGTATGTAGCAGATAAATAATGTCTTAGACCACCTCCTCTGTTGAGAGATGGCCTTTCCAGGTTAACAAAGATGGCTTCTTCTACTCCTCTCTCAAACCATCTGTCAGTACACTGAATGGCATACACTACATTTTCCCGCACCCAGACACAAGCGGGAAAATGTAGTGTATGCCATTCAGTGTAGTGAGGAGTGCACAGACCTGTACGTTGGGGAGACAAAACAACCGCTACACAAACGCATGGCTCAACACAGGAGAGCCACCTCCTCAGGTCAGGACTCAGCAGTCCATCTACACTTGAAGGAGAAAGGACACTCCTTTGAAGACAACAATGTCCATATTCTGGCCAGGGAAGACAGATGGTTTGAGAGAGGAGTAAAAGAAGCCATCTTTGTTAACCTGGAAAGGCCATCTCTCAACAGAGGAGGTGGTCTAAGACATAATTTATCTGCTACATACAATGCAGTTTTAAGATCTCTCCCCAGACAGTTTGATACCCACCTGAAATCATGTGACTCCAACAAGGCACATGGTGGCAGGGTCCTTAACGACTCTCATTCACCCCCCCCCCCCAAGGTGAAACCCAAGGTCCACACACAAACCAGTCAGTCAGAACTGAAGAAGCCTCTTGGATGAGAGGCGAAACGTCTTCAAGAACTCTATCAAGTCCAGTTGCCTATGACAAACTTTGCTACAAACGGTCAATCATTCAACACACAAACCCCACATGTTCTCCCTCTCTGGCTCCTAAACAGCCAATCATATCCCTAGGTGATACAGTAACACGCAACATTCAACAGGTGTGTTTTTTGGTTGCCCATCGACACGTGAGAAACAGTGTGGAGTTACATGTGAGACAACAAACAACATTGAGTGACATATACAGTGAGTGAGTGAGATATACAGAAACAGCAAAAAAAAGAGTGCAGATAAAAAACAATGGGTCAGCTCACTGGTGTGGCAGTCTGTTTTTTTTAAGTCGGACAACAGCTATGAGAAGGTGAGGGGCTCAGACATCCGGAGGGAGCTCTGAATAGAAACGCTGCTCCTTCATGTCAAAAGGAGCCTGCTGAGGTTGAGGAGCTGGAAAACATTGCGGAGGAGAGTGACGTCATGATCTCCCTACTGCCACTGTGACCCGACCACCAGCAAGTGGAAGAAAATGGATGGATGGATGGATGGATCAACAACAACTATCTCAGCAGTGTTGTGTGTAAACTGCAGAAATATTTTCCCAACCAGGACTGGCTACACAACAAATTTATTTTATCAAATTGCTGCTTCCAGCCTTCAGAGTACACAACATGTCATTAGTCATAAGGTACATGATGAGGTACATGATATGAAACTTCATCTTGATAGACTTTCAGCTATATCACCCAGGCCTGGTCTACTAAATGTCAATAATTGTGAATAATGTTCATCTCAGTTTCCTAAAGTGACATCTTCAAATTGCCTCTTTTGTCCAACCAACAGTGCAAAACCCAAAGACTCATTATTTTACTATCATAGATGACAAAGAAAAACAGCAAATCCTTACATTTAAGAAGCTGGCACCAGCAAATATTGACATTTTTGCTCAAAAAATTACTGGAACGATTAAACCTTTATCAAAATAGTTGGTAACTAACTGTATTTCAAATGACCAATCAATTAATTAACTAATTGTTGCAGTTTTAGTACTATTTATGGTTTCCATTTCTTCCAAACAGCCATTCAATGTATTTACATTCTCACTTCTCAGTAGATAGTTTTACATAACAATAATTATTAATTTTCAATTGTCTTAAACCACACAAGGGATTCATAGGAAACCATGTATGTATGTACTCTGGCAAAATTTTATCTAAATAGCAGACTGTCTTCTGTTGACTTTCTTTATAACATATCAGATTTCTGTTAAGTTATTGCTAATGCAAACTTAACTTCAGTTGCTACTGCTTGCAACTGGCAAAACCCAGGGTGACTTTTTTTTTGCAAAGAAGCCTCAAGAAGGACGATCTGTCACTGAGGTGATCACTGCCCACAGCCGTTCACTAAAATGCTCCTACAAAATAAGACAATGGTCATTTTCTGTAAGCAGAGCAGTTTAAAATATTGCAGGGTATAATGGCAGATGAGGGAGCAGCCACTGTGCTGTTGCATGGAAAACTAATATAAAGTATCTGCTTGAGCAATTCTTGTTACCTCCAGAATTCTGTGACCTTAGTAACCACAGATGTTGCCAAATCAACCAGGACTGAAATCTTAAGGATTGCAAATCAAGATGTGTCATCAGCACAGTGTATTATCCTACATTTTCAAAAACTGTTGCGTTAAAAAAGTGAGAAACAGCAAGTTAGAAAAATATGGACATGCCAGCTCTTATATTGGCATTTTTGGAGAGGAAAGCATTCCGCCTTTAATACAATTTAAATTCTTTTTTTTTAATCAATGTGTTTTATTTTGTTAGGAGTTTTAGCTGTCTGGTGCTGTGTTCAATATAATATTTATTTGTGTTATGGTAAAAGAAACCAGATCTAATCTCAGCATATATCCACATATTCACATGGAAATTTTCAGATAAGGACATCTCCATGTGAGGATTTTGCAACTGAGAACAGCCATATGAAAAAGAGAGGAAAACAACTAACAGAGAAACACCGGGGAGTAAAACTGGACAACAGGAGCAACAAAACAGAAAGAGAGAGAACATATCCAGGATGAAAGGATAGATCAGAAAGCTGTTACAAGGGGTTTACTGTGCTTTACAGGACACAACAAAATCCATGAATGAACTAAACAATTAGGGGAGAGAGATGTGAAAAGACAGGCACAGTGCGAAACAGAGAGCAAAAAAAGGAAGAGAAATAAAAACAGACAAAAGAGAAACACTGAGAGAGACATCAGGCACAGGAACACTCGCTTTTTAATTCTCTTATCGTTTACAAATGCTCCTAATTGCGTCTATGTTTTAGCAAGGACGCGGTGCTGCCAAGCCGAACAGCACATTACATTAATAGAGTACAGGACCTCAGTGATTACTACAACAATAGGTGCTATTGTAGGACATTAATTGGGAATATAAATGCAGACACATTTATGTTCAACTCACTGGAGTAAAGAGGACATGGCGAATGTACCCCAAACAGGAAACAGGAAGGACCATTCCCCTAGATCTACTGGGTGATATGGATACAAAATGTATCACAATAAAATGTTCATTCATTGTGTTCAATGTTGATTTCAGTCAATATAAATAATTATTAATTTTTAATTACCTATTTCTAATAAGGACTAAGAGATAAAAGGTTTAATTTTTCCTACTTTAAAATTTAACCACCTTACTTTGAATTTAATGACTTAATTTATGAAGGCACACAGGTAACAGGTCAAAAAAACAAAAACTGCCACACTGTCGAGCTGACCAGTCTTTTTATTTACAATGTCGACACAGTCTACACTCATTTTTCTGTTGTTGTGTCTCATGTCGATGGTGAAACTGAACTACACACCTGTTAAATGATTGGCTGTTGGTGTGTCATGTGTATCTCACTCCACAGGGATATGATTTTATGAGCCAGGGCGTATACATTATGTGCTTTCATGGCAGTTTGCATTTAATGCATTCAAGTAAAACTATTGAACATTTTACTGAACATTTTCCTTATTGCTACTGATGAAGACGATGCAAAAGACTATTACTTTACTGCCCAGGCCTACCTAAACGTAGGGTAAACATAAATACAGAAGACAAGGGCAACACGTTTCTTTGGAAAATGAGGTATGGACATTAATTGCTCCTCTGAATTCACCCTGGCGCTGTGATTAAATGGTTCAACTGGCTCACTTCACACACACATGCACACACACACATCCTCCACAACAATTATCCCTGGACACAGTTCAACACCAATTCTACACTATCATCGAGCCTGTTTCCTCTGAAGAATTAGCGCGCGCCACACACACTCACTCACACACACACACACATACGGGGACAGTTGTACTCTGACACAAAATCTCTCTCTCTCTCTGTTACAAAAGGCTTGGACACCCACAGGCAAACGACCACATTGGAAACGAAGAAATGCCTGAATTATTTGGGCAAAAGTTAATTGATCACATCCCGCTGTTTTGTTCTTGGAGACGGCTGCCAGTTACACAAAAGATGGCCGGGAACAGATTTGTTTGTGTGTGGGAGCGCCTGTCAGTTATGTGTGTATGTGATGATGATGTTGCAGCAGCAGCAGCAGCTCATCGTGGATCTAGCTTAGAATTTCTTCCATTATCTAGTTAATATTCATACATTAATTGCCCTTGTAACACACACTCTTACTGTATATTTATCAAAACACATGTGTGTGGGCGTGAGCATGCCTGTGCTGTTTTAATGCGTCTGCCTGCATATGTTTGCATGTGTGCAAATGATATACATATTATACTATATTTTCCCTAAGGTCATCAGGTTTGGCTGCTGTTCCTCTTTTCATTAATTGCTGACGATCTTACATTTAAATCCTGCGACAAGTGGATGCTATCTCTCTCCTAATCTACAGCACCAGCAGCCTCCACTTACAGATTAGCTCGCTGTTCGTATTATGTAGTGGCCCTGGGGTGATCAGCGACAACTACAGCTATTTGTACGACTACAAAGCCATACCTTCTAGACAAGCTGAGGAAAATGGCTCACCATGTCTTGATAATATGAGCATTAGCCAAAGCTTTAGATCACACTGATTGCTGCAGCCCAACACACACTGTAAAGGGACAACACGCAGGGTGGTGCTGGAAACCACTACAGACAAAAGACTGGCAACTACAGCAATGTTGGCTAGGTAACAACACACACACAGATGCACAAGGACACACACACCCTAAAACTCTTGGATGCATTCCCTCTCTCTTCTCCGTCTCCACCTCCTCCTTTATCTTGTCCTGTCTTTCACAGATGTGGGTACAGCTGCGCTCTATCCATCTTTCTCTCCTCCTTCAGTCCTCCTCCATTTAGGCTGCGATTTCCTGAGCAAAGAGGCAGCTTCTCTTCTTCATGTAACATTGGCTACGTTGGATAGATGGCGATACACCTGCTGCTGCACTCCCTGCAAACACACGCTCTATGTCACTCTGCCTTATCCTCTCTCTGTCTCTCTCTTTCTCAGTCGTGCACTCAGTGCACTCATCCTCTTACTTACCGCCCGGCCCTCCCTCACTGATCTTATTCATTGATATAGATGTGAGTGCCCTTTGCCTCCATCCATCTCTCTCCTTTCCCCTCCTCCTCCGCCTTCCTCCTCATTCCTTGTTAATGCTGAGGCCGCCTGGCTTCCTCTTTTCATCCCTTCATCTATTTAACTCTCTTACTTTCAAGCTTATACACAAGTTCACTCTTTCTCTGCACTAGCACTAACTACAGGCAGTACATAGCCACATCCCCCCAGGGCTGAGCGATATATTGAATGTATTTAATAGAAATATGAATTAATGAGCGATATAGTGATATCGTTTTTCAGTGTTTATGATGGTTATAGCTGAGGGGTAGTTACGTAACTTGAGTCAGCCATAAAATGTGTAGATCAGCTCAGGTCACAGTATAACAGTTACTGAAAGGCTGTGTGTTGTGTTTGCTGTCACCAAAAATAAATAAAAAATCCCTGTTTATGTAACGTTGCATATGATTGCATTTGTTACCATGCTTCCAGCTCCAAAAACGCATCTCGGAGACAGTTTGAGGCTATTTTAATTTTAATTTAGGCTTTTTTAATTGTCTTTAACCTGACAACAAACTCCTATATACCCCCAACACACACACAAGTTACCCAGAAGCCCACCTTCCTTAAAATGGAAGTGTTCAGGTCTATAACTTAAAAAATGTACTAATACCAAACCCACTGTGGAAATCCTCCACTACAAGTAAAATTTATGCACTCTAAAACTTACTAAGGTAAAATTATATACAAAAAAATACTTAAAATAGTCATTCTGCAGTAAAAACAGTCACTGTCAGTGTTTTACTGTTACAGCTGCATTTATGTGTATGTTGCGTTTTACTGCTGTAGGTGTTTAAATGACAAGACTGTAATATATTTACTGTTCTAAATCATAAAATGATCTTTTAGAAGGCGTAGATTGAGTCTGGCAGGCAGTCATTGAACTCCAGCTACAGAGTGTGTATTTTTGGAGCAGTGGGCTTTTGTTTTTGGGCTTAGGTTTACATTGACAGACACCTGACAGTTATAAACAGCTGATGAACTTAGAGTGTAGGACTTGTCATCTCTTATCATTGTCAAAGTATGATGTTGCGCTAGTCTTGCGCTCGTAGGCTCAGTGTTCCTGCAGCCTGCAGGCAAAATGTCTGAGCTTCGAGTCTGGGGAGGAAGTGGGAGACAACTCACTTTAACCATATAGGCTACTAAATAGGGATTCAACTTAATATACCATCTATGGCTTCAACTCATTATTTGGACTGCAGTACTCATGTTTGAATGTGAGGGACTTACATTTCTATCCTTTAAGGTTGCAAAGTCCTGTTGGCTAGTAACATCTACAGCAATGCATCATATTCTACAAGATCATATGTTTGCACTATTTGAGCATTTACTGTATTTCATTTTAGAGAAAATGCTTAAATCAAGATACCGTATATCTTAAATACCCTAAGACCATCAAGATATTATGCATAAGCCATATCACCCAGCCCTACTTCCCACTGACAAGCTGTACATACAAATGCAAACCACTTTGGTAGCTGTAGTCCCGCTTTTTATTGCTGAGCTACTGCTGCAGTTTTGCTCCAACCCCAAGAGGGATTATTCTAAAGAATCCAGTTTTGTTCTTGTTGCAGATGTCAGAAGACTCATGGAGTCGTAAGGCTGATTGAGAGGCAGTTGTGATGCAATAATGCAGGACTGTATGGAGGGGTACTGTATCTCCCATTGGCGCATAATGCTGCGCTTAGCTCAGTGTTTCATCACCACAAACACCAAGTAATACTGCATGTAGATGCATATGTGAGCAGAAAAATGCTCTCCTGATTCTGATTCGACCTGACTCTTCACACAGCACTACAGTAGACCACTCCAGAGGGTACATTTTATGGAATTATCTTGTACCGTTCTCCCAAATTCTTTTCCTATTCAGCCCGCACTAAAAATCAAAATGTTGTATTCTCCGCCCTCTGTGTCGCTCCCTGTTATCATCCTTCCTCGGACGTGTAATGAAAAAGGAGGGGGTGTCTTGCCAACTCTAATAGCTGTGTTTGGCCTTCAGTTTTGACCATGCACACATCTGTGTGTGCGTGTGTGTGTGAGATGGAGCAAGGCCATAAGATAAACACCTTATATTGCAATCCCTATTTCCAAATCTTTGTCAGTCCATTTCCTTGAGACACTCACTCACAGTAAAAAAAAAACACATACTACAGCCCAATTTTTCTTAAGCTCTATAAACTCTGCCTTTCCTTCTACCTTCCACAATTACTCTCTATCGCTTTTTCTCCATCTCTGCTGCCCATAAGGAAGAAAAGTTTCCTCTCCTTATTCTTTCTTTCCCCTCCTCATCTCTCTTTATCTCTCTCTGCATCTCCTACTCACTTTCAGAGACATTTTTCATGCCTCCTCTCTCCCTCCCTTCCTCCCTCTTTTTCCTCCCAGTCTGAACAGTGTCGAGCTCTGTCTCCTCTTCAGCTGTTGACTCAGCCCTCGTCCTCTAACCTCATCTGTCTGTCACCTGCACAGGCAGCCCCATCTGAACCCCACCTGATCGGGCCCAAAACCCCTCAGATAACGCCTGCCTCTCTTGCCCCTTCGCGTTTTTACTCAAAGTAGAATTTTTTCCACCCGATCTCATCCTCACTATCTCAATTTCTCCTCTTTTCCCCATGTCTCTACCTCCCTCTCCCTCCCTCTGATCCTTCTCTATCGTATTTTTGCCACTCCATTGTCTCAGCCCATTAGGCAGACACAAATCCGTTTGGAGACTGAGCCTGAGCGCAGCCCCGTCCTCGCTCTCCTGGGCCCCGGTGCAGCCAGGAGGAAGCTCTCAGGAGAGGCACACTCTGGCTTGTGGCCGGGGGAAATCCATTTAAACCTCTGCCACAACACACTGCTCTTTCCTGCTGCCTGGTGCACTTAGGGCACGTGTGCTTAATGAATGATACCCACACACACACACACAGGCCCATGCATTCCTTCACTATCACCCCACTCACTGCCTCCTGTTGCCCTTCTCCTCGCACATCCCTGCATTTTTTCATGAAATAAAGAGACAGACATAAATTTTCACATGTAATGTAGCCATCCAGGAGGGCAGCTGGGGTGCTCTAGAAGACTTACATGTTTTTAAGACATACGTTTAGTGGGGTCAGGGGTAAAAGACACGTGTGGTCACAGTTCAAGAGCAGATATTTAAGACAGTGGAGAAGGTGTGCGCCAGTATGAGCACTGTGCTGTGAGAAAATGTGTGTACTATATAGCAGTTTTAGCATGCATGCTTGGAGGAGCGCCGTTTTAAATGGGAGTGGACGGTTCCCTGCCATTTCTCTTCTTAGTGCTCTAATGAGAAGGAACAGAGAGAAGAGTTTCAGTGGTGGCCGCTGGCCTTGCCACGTCACCACGACTCATGTCTCTGCTGGTACAAAGACCTGTTGACACCAGAGGGTCAACAGACGAACTGGAGGAGGACAGTGTGGAGACAAGGATGGCTGAGTTGATAAGATGGCTGATAAAAGTCTCTATGAGGCCCCCAAATCAAACAGCTTCAAGTGTCATTGTGTTAATAAAGGTTTTACTTTGCCCTCATGGAAGTCACATTAAAGTTATAGAGGGAATTATTTGAAGTGAGTCTGTATGAGGTCATCCTTAGTCAGCATATTGCAGTAGATGACTTACTGGTTTAAGAAGCTAAGCAATGTACAACTGTGGACAGGGTCAGCAGCAAAACATGTTTAAGCTATCTAAAAAACACCTACCTAAAAACACAAAATCAATATCAGTTTAAGTGTAAGCTATATTTATAATATTACCACATTACCTTGTTGCCAGACAACCTTTCTCTCTGCTCTCTCTGCCAACCAAACTCCACTGGCAAAAACAGTAATTTTACCTCACAGATCACAGGAGCTGCTTGTCTAATGTTGCCTTGATTGCTTACTTAGTTTGCTCTATTGTGTGACTTCGGTCAATTTAAAGGCTAGTTTGGATCCACAGAAGTTACACAACAACAAAAGCAAACAGATCGAGGCAGCAGTAGACCAGCAACTCCTGTGTTCTGCGAGGCAAAATTACTGATTTTGCAAAAGGAGTCTGGTTGAGCAAGAGAGAGTGACCTTTGGCTTGTACGATGGCAGTTTCAGAACAGAGAAGGCTGTCTGACAGCAAGGGAAAATGATGACAATATTGAAAATAGAGCACACACTTAAACTGATATTGATTTTTTGAGATGGGCCTTTTTTTAATTAGCTAAAATACTTTCTCCGACCCAGTGCACAGCAGTACTTTGCTTAGCATCCATGTGCCGGTAGTGCTCTCTGTTCTCCCAACTGGAGGTGTGACGACTGCCATCCAGTGTAACTAATACACAGACAACAGCTAAATACCTCATACAACCCCACGTCAAATAATCGGAACTATCCCTTTAAGTCTAATTTTTCCTTAACTGCTTATTATTTAATACAGCTGGATTTATGCACAAAGTACCAAATGAATGAGCTGATTTTGTGGAATGGGGTCCAAGCCCAGATCCCAGGCGGACACAGATAAAGCAGCAGCAGATTGCTTTATCCCATTAGGCAAGGCCTAGTAAATAGGCAGAGATCTAGCTCTCTGTTCTGGTGCAATCTCCAGCTGATCCTGTCACTGGCATCAGCACTGTTGGCAGTGTGTCTTTCAAGTCAGACACCCCAGCTTACCCTGCCTGTCTGCGTGTCTGTCTGTCTGTCTGTCCGTCTGCGCCCAGAGTTAATACTGATACAGCATGGGGTAGGGGATGAGAAGAGAAATCCTAACAAGTCAAAATGGCGTCACTGTTTTGGACAAACTTCATATTAAGGGGACAGTGAAGCAGCCATAGGTTCAAGTCATGCAGAATATTCCTGTCCTGCTGAATCTAACCAGGATCTGTAACAAAAGTAGACCCTTATGGCTGACATGCGAAAACACTGATACAAGGACTAAATACTTCAGATTCATCTTTTGTTGAATCCAGCAGAGATTCAAGTTCACAGAACCAAACAGTGTCACAGATTACACTACAGTGGCAATCTAATAAGTGGTAGATTTTCATTGGCATCTGTTCACCATAATTTGGTAAGTTGGTGTTTTAAGTGACAACTTTCATTTTAAACATTATGTGCAGTGGTAACAGTTAGGGGTAAGTCCAGGACACCACATTTAGCAGTGCAGACCAGCACTTTCCATTCACTGTTTCCAAGGTGAGCTGCTCTTTATATTTTAACATTCAAACCACCCACACATACTTCCCTGTACAATTACTTTAAATGTGTTTTTTTTTTTTTTTTTTTTTTTTTTTTACATAACCTGTGCTGCTTGAAGATAAGTGCAAGTTTACTGAAGAGGGACTCTGAGTGTCCTACCTTGGCAGCCATGATCATGGACGAGCCTCCGCGGACTCCGAGGATGGGGATATGGGTCTGGGCTGAAATGAAGTCAAGGATTTGGGCGATGGCCTCTTGGTCTGTGTCATCCCCAAACACCACGCCCTGCAGCCAGTGCTCTGTCATTAGGTCACAGATGCTCTTGATGATGCTTTTAGGGTCCGTCTCATTCATGGTCAGCACCTCCACGTTGGGCGCCATGTGTAGGAAGTCCTCCTTCTCCCGAGCCCCGGCCAGCGCCACCTCGCTGGAGTTGCCCACCAGGACGACGGCGATGCTGAGGCCACGCAGGATGTTGGGCAGGGCCATGTGGTGAGGAGGCGGCTGGGGGATGGGGATGTAGTGGCCGCCACCGCCTCCCCCGCCCTTCTCTCTCCGTGAGTGGCAGGCCGGGGGAAGGTGGAGAAGGCAGAGCAGCAGGAGAAGAAGGGAGAGGCAGAGAGAGGCGCTGGTGCGGCGGTGGAGCGATGGAGGTGGGGGTGGATGTAGGGGTCGGACTCGCCTCTCTTGCTCCTGGGCGACCGAGGGGGCGGAGGAGGAGGCCCCGGCTTGGCCGCGAGGTGGGGAGGGGCTGCGGCAGCCGCAGACAGGCATGGTGGAGGAGTGGGAGAGTAATTCCTGGAGAGATAGAGGAAGAGGAGGAGATAGAGAGGAAGAGGAGGAGATAGAGAGGAAGAGGAGGAGATGGAGAGAAAAGGAAAGAAGGAGAAGGCAGAGATTTGGTAAAGCAAGATAACAAGAGAGAAAATGAAGGGGGAGAAGAGAGAGGTGGGAGATAGAAGGAGAAAGAGGTTAACACAGCACCATGCAACATTGATTGAATAAAGTGAATTGCCGAGGGGCTACATGCATCATATGAATCAGTGCATATCAATGTCAGTCCACAAAAATGGGGCACTGAGGGGAGCGAATGAAGGGAAACCTTGTGGAAAACAAGGCTTTAAAGACTCAAAGAGGGATGAGAGGAGAGGTCACACTTGACACACATAAATAGTGCATTAACGCTCACACAGATACATGTTACGGTGGCGTATAGTTTACGTATAATCTCACATGGATCAATAATTCATACTGAATGCTCTGAAGCAGCATTATGGTATATATTATGGAGGATATAAACTCTCCCTCCAGATGAAATGCTGGCTTCTTGACGGGGGGAGGAGGGAGCGGGAGGTGCGAGGGAAGAAGGAAACAAGTCACACATGGAATGCAGACGAGAGAAAGGGCAGACGGAGGGAAAAGACGGCTCCGCGCCAAACTCAGACTGACTGACAAACTGTCTGGAGCGAGATGAGTGACACACCAACCCGAGACGCAGACAAACTGACTGACGCCGAAATTGATTAAGTGATTGACGGCGGCGGCGCTCGGAGCAACTTGCAACACTTTGATATGATACCCGCCCTCCTCCCTCAACCCCTATTGGCCTAGTTTAGCACTCACAGCCGTTCACTGTCCATCCCTCCATCCTTCCACCTCCCTCCCACGTTCTACTTGACCGTATCTCTCTGTGCGACTCCCCTCTCTCTGTACTTATTTATAGAGCTTTTCATTAATAGGGATGCAGAGGGGAGGAAGGGCCATGTGGGCCGGTGAAAAAAGCAAAAGAAAAGATAGAGGGAGAGGGGAAGTGAGCATGATCCAGAGAAGACAAGAGCAGGAAAGTAATGGCGGCAGTAGAGCTACAACGATTAGTTGATTAGTTGTCAAAAGGGCTAGAAAATATATTGACATTATATCAATATTGTGATATGAAACTAGCTATCTTTATATTGTGATATGACATACGTGTTGTTTTTTTCCTGCTTTTAAAGGCCATATTACAGTAAAGTGATGTAATTTTCTGAACTTACCAGACTGTTTTAGCTGTTCTGTTATTTGTCTTTGCCCACTTAGTCATTATGATGACAATTTATCAAAAATCCCATTGTGTTACTAAGTCATATTCATAGTCCATATGGGGTCAAAAATATTGTAATATTTTATTTTGTGCATATCACCTAGCCTCAACTTCTTTAATTCTCACTAGAAGTAAAAGTTCTGGACTCTAAATCTTGGTAAGTATGTGTGTATTATAGCAAAATATACTTAAAGTAGTCAGAATGCAGTAAAATTGTCCTTGTCAGTGTTTTAGTATTACATATCTGATATTTCTGGATTAATCTTACCGCTGCATTAATGTGTATGTTTTAACTATTTTATATACTGTGGAGTAGTTGAATCTATGGCAATGCATCATATTCTATAAGAATGTGTTTGCACAATTTGAGAATTTAAGGCAGGTTATTATGGAGAAAATGTGTATATCGAAATATATATTTTGTACATTGCAGAACAGCCTAATCGCCCAGCCCTTATTGTCAACTATTAAATTAATCACCAACTTGAACAGTGTTTCTTTAGTCCTGACTGACTAGAGGACAGTAAACCGAATATCTTTGGGTTGTGGACAAAACAAGACATTTGAAGACGTGATCTTGGGCTTTGGAAAACACTGATCAACATTTTTCACCATTTTCTGACACTTTATAGACCAAATAACTAATTGATTAATTGAAAAAATAATCCACAGATTAATCAACAGTGAAAATAATCATCAGCTGCAGCACTGGATGGTAGCAAGATGGGACAGCAGAAACAACACAGCTGGAGACCAAGGCAGACATGAAAAAGAAGCTTTCTGAAGAAGATGTGTGTGTTGTCTGTATGTTTACATCTCAGTGTGTGGGAGGGCATGTGTCCTCTTGAGTTTCTCAGCATATAGTCTGTGTAGGTGTACAGTCAGTGGGAATAGATGTTCGCTTTGGTTTTGTGGGCAGAGCGATGCCCGGGACAGTGGGGGTGTAGTCGCTCATAAACTTGTTCTGAGTGGTGTATTGTGTGTATATCTCATACATGTCTGCATTGAACAAGGCGGATGGAAGGTACAAAGAAAAACAAAAACACTAAAACAATAAGCAGCCTCTGGAGCTGACAGCTAATAAGACAGGAAATGACAGAGAGGAAGAAAAAGCACGGAGGAGATTGAGAGAAGGATAAAGGGATGTATGCGGAGATGACAGAACAACTTCTTTAGGGAAAACTAATTGCTGGAGGTTCGTCAGCTCTAATTACAGGTCCCTGTGTTAATAGTCAATTGCACACCACTCTCCAGGAAGGATGGAGAAGTGGGAGGGAAGGAATGAGGGAGGGATGATAAGAGGCACGAGGAGACAGAGGAGGGAGGGGAGTGGGAGGAAACGGCAGAGAGAGAGACAGAGAGTGTAAACCGAGGAGGACCTTGGTGAGACGCGAGAAAGATGAAAGAAAGTGGAGAGGAGAGGAAGACAGGAGTGATAAGAGACAGAGAAAGCAGGATGGAAAAGAAGAGGAGGAAGTGGAAGAAAGACAGAGAGGAGGAGAGTCACAGAGTGAGACAGAGAGAGAGAGAGAGAGATGCCCTCTTTGAATCTGGACTTCTCTGGCAGCACTCTGTTTCCATGGCAACAATTAAAATAGGCCTACATGCGCACACATACAGACACAGTTGATGGACACGGAGATACACACACGCATTTCTCAATAAGCATTGATCATGTAAATGCAGTGATGTACTGCACACACCACACACTTTACACTGTGCATCCTTAAACTGGGTTTATTTTACACACTGATTCCTCTCACGCAAAGATTAGCATAGAGACCTCTGACACATTTTACATGTGAACACACACACACACAGAAAACACACTCTCTTTCACGCTCACACCAAAGTCACCATCTCCCTCTCACTGTTACACACAGCAGCCTGCAGCCGCTCACACACACGCACACAGGCACTCGACACACACACGCGTCCCCAGGGTTCAGATTATATTAGCCAATGCACTGTGTAACTCCAATGATCATTCAGAAAGATGAGGCCATTAAAAAGTCCCACAGTGAGTCAAAGCATGTCTCATAAAGAAACACAAAAGGCGCGTATTAAACCGTAGATTACACCAGTGAGGTTATGACACTAAATGACCCCATTTCCCCGTCAGCCAGTCCTCGCGTCTCACCCACCATTTGCTCTATTAGCCACCCCAGCGCACACAGCATCCAGATCAGTTACACACGGGTGGACCGCAGATAGCCTCTACCAGCCTGAGACCCCTGAGGTCCAACCCCCCCACCCCCCCACCCCACACACACAAACACACACACTCTTCTGCTTTTCTTAAACCTTGTTGTCACAGGGAATGTTTTCTGAATGAACAAACAAATATATTTAACAATGGAAAAGTGTGTGTGTGCATAAATTTCACAGTGTGTGTGTATACATGTAATTACAAAGTGGAAGAAAAAAATGTGAACGTGTTTCATTTGTAGGAGAACGGTTTACTTCTACAAAGTATTTAAAGGAGTTTCTTGTTCTGTAATTCTGATTTATTTTACAACATACAAAACTAGTGCAAATGTGCACATTATACTAAACAATAAAATGATTTCTGATGATTTCTGAAGTTCAGAAAAAGCATCCTTTGGTTTTATTTATTAAGAGTTTAACGTTCTAATAGTCAGCTCATCTGCTTCATTAGGTCAGCGGTCTGGCAACGTCAGCACACAAACCTCAGACTGTAAAAACAGGTTCTCTACACATCTGTCGTCACAATAACATTGCTAAATTCCGACAGGCGCACACATGGAAGTACATGACATCACCTGCACCCTAAGCACTGCCCACCTTAAACCAGTGACAAGGGCTCAAATAAAAACACAAAACAGAAGTCTGTATGTGTAATATGTGTTTCTTTGGTAGAAAATTATGTGTTCATGTAGGACCCCTTGCAGTCACTGCAAGAAGGTGACATCATGGGAATTATTTGCTATATCTGGCATTTTATACACCAAATGATTAAACAGATAATTCAGAAAATAATCAGTAGATTAATCAAAAAGTCATTCATTGTAACGTTTCATTTGTTGCCAGTGTTTCATGCTAAACACAATGTTTCTCTGGGTTTGTGGCAACCAGGATCTGCTTTGGACATTTTTGCCTGCAGGTGACTGCGAGACAAATAATATTAACACACCTCAAAAGATTTTGTTCACTGAATGTTGGTGGTTGGTTAATTTTCTGACCGCGAGAAACAAACTCTTAAAGGGACAGTTCACCCTAAAATCAAAAATGCATATTTTTCCTCTGTCTTGTAGTGCTATTATCAACAAAATAATCCACAGACCTTGTTGTGAGCAGTTTCATGTAGGAACTACTTTCTTTCTACAGCAGATTCTACAGGAACTACTTCAGTCCTGTTATAATGGAGCGAAGGCATCTCTACGGTCGATATTTCCAAAACTCTTCAGCTCATACCAAAAAAATCTGGATGGATAAATCACATTACAGGCGAGGAAAAACTATGCATTTTTGATTTGGGGGTGAACTGCCCCTTAAAAAGATATGAAGCCACATTTAATTTGAAAAGAAAATATCATTACTAATATAGCTGGACTAGGGAAAGTACTCCAGTCCCTACTGCCTGGTTATGACAGTTTGAGCCTGTATTACTGTACGGATGCAACAAGGCATCGGCCAATTAGGTAAGAACACAGTGTTTCAGGTAGTTACCGACCCCAACCAAAACAAAACCAGGTACTAAGTGGGCCCTAATGGACAGTAAACTGGGTAATAGTCATTAATGAACATCAAGGTTAACATGGCTCATATTGCTGTGGTGGAAAGTTGACAGAGCAGGAGGATATGAGGCATGACGCAGATATTACAGCTCTGTAATTGGCTCCCCTCTCTCCATTTTTTTTTGTCAGCTATAAATCACACAATTATAACATGGGTAGGGAGTCCACAGCAGACCTGTGCATGTGTCAAACACAGACCGACTGTTAGAGACCAGGTCAAACAAAGACAAACTGCAACACACATACACACAATCAGGAAAAAAGTGGCTTCCCAGTCCATCAAAAATATCCTTCCTGGCCTTACAGGTGAACAAACAAGCACCATATTGTTCAAGTTTTTTATTCAATATATGTGACTGAACAGCTCTCTGTTCCAATCACAACATATTCTGCTCTCGCAGTAATAAATCCACCCAGGACAGAAAGCATTACTGCAGAGAATGGTGTGCGCTTGCGTGCATGCGTGTGTGTGTAGTTGATGAATTTGGTTTGAAAGGTTGTGAACAGCGCTGGCAGTGGCTTGCTCTCCCTAATGCATTCTTAGAACTGACATTTGTGTTTTTTGTTCACCTGAAAGCCAGCAGAAAAATGTAACCTTAGCGCTAATCTTTAGCGATGCGGTGTCTTTGATTTGAAATTGATTCAACAGCGGACAGCACATGACAATATTAAAAACATTTCTCAGCCCGCGTGGTAGCATTTTGAGAAGGCGAGCCCCCTGCTGCCCCGGGGATGTGACCAGGCCACGGCGCGGGTCACT
Organism: Lutjanus argentimaculatus; assembly: GCA_034769285.1. Taxonomy (NCBI): domain Eukaryota; kingdom Metazoa; phylum Chordata; class Actinopteri; order Lutjaniformes; family Lutjanidae; genus Lutjanus; species Lutjanus argentimaculatus. The sequence goes on along the minus strand of JAWZSL010000024.1, from coordinate 9,822,435 downwards.
GCGCCACATACTGATGAGCGGCGAAATCGGCTGGATACTGGAATCGCAGGCAAACCTGTGATACATGAGAATATGAAAGAAACGCTGGTCTAATGTGCGAACTCATTATAAAATGCTCTGATAAATATTCATGCAGCCTGTCTGTGCAGCCTGCTGAGGAGGTGGAAGGTGGTGTGTGAGTGAGTGTGTGTGTGTGATGATGTGTTTGGACCTGTGTCTGTACATGATGTTCTGAAGCAGCCACTCAACAGCCCCCTCACCAAAGCAGACCAGCCAGGCTCTGCAATCACATGTTCAGCAAGGCTCCAGGACCAATCCAAAGGCATAATGGTGTCTATTTCCAGAAAGAGGGGACGCTGAAGCGCCCATCGCGCTCTTCCTCCCCAATTCCCTCTTTCCCTTTCTTTCATTTTAACTCTATTTATCTCTTTCTCTCCATGTTTTATCATTTTGTCTCTTCGAACAATGCTTCCTCTCAATTCTCCCACTTATCTCTCTCTTGCGCTCGCACTCTCTCATCGCCCTCTTCTCATTATGTGGTAAGTGTCAGGTTTGTCGATGGTGTTATTTGCATGAAAACTGGAGGACAAAGGCGACTGGCAATTTTTCACATTTATTGCCTGGTTTGATATTTAGGAGGACAGCAGAAGATGGCACGGAAAGACAATCTCTCTATATCTCTCCGGATGACTTGAAAACGTCTATGGTGCGAGTACATTATCTTAACCGCTAAGTCAGGCGTGCTGCAGCAGCTTCATTCCTCCTTTTAATTGAAATGAGAATGTCATGATGAGCGGTTCACGTATCATCAGCAGCAGCAGCAGCAGCAGAATAAGTACCAGGAGTTTGAGAAATTGCCCGTTACGTCAAATCTCACGCACACTTGAGGCTACTTACGAGCATAATTCTTTTGTGGTGCTAGCTTGTGATTTCATTACAAGAATTGAAGAGATGAGCGGGAGAAAACTTCATCTGTGGCTTTTAGCATTCTGCAGCGAGAAGGACTCCAAAGATTCGACATAGTGACTATTTCTGACAACTGTAATGTAACATTGTTGAGTTGTTTGGCAACACATTGCGCCTTTCTTTGTGTTTTGAGGCTGAACCCTCAGGTGGCACATTGCCCTGACCCAGAACAAGTGCTGACAGGTGATGAAAGAAAAACGTTACCTGGACAACCTCTTTGACCACACAGCGGCGAGACGTGGGGGCGGCTGATCACACACACACAACCTGTGGCACCGTGTTGGGTGGGAGAATAGGAGCAGACGACTGAGGGCATAAACTGAAACACTTGTGGTTGCCTTCAAGTCTCTATTTAAAGATTGTTTGAGGGGTTATTTCTCTTTTTATGACTTAAAAACTGGTTGAATGAAAGCAGACATGCAGAAATATACCTCCTGGACAAGATTCACAACAGGGGACAGAAGATATTTAGAGAAAATGAAGGTGGACTTTGTCTGCTATTTGTAAATGCATCAGGATGTAAAATACCAAGGTTTCGGGATGAACTACCTTCTTTCTTGAAGAAAGAAAGTAGTTCCAGTAGATTCTACTGCAGAAAGAAAATAGTTCCGACATGACTCTGCTCTCAACAAGGTGAAGTATCTCTTTTGAGAAATCATGACCCGATTACTCAAGATAATCCACAAACCCTTCGGCTCATGTCTCCAAAACTCAGCAGCTCACACCACAACTATCTAGATGGATAACTAGCACTACAGAAAAGAGGAAAAATATGTATTTTTGATTTTGGGGTGATTTGTCCCTTTGAGCTGTGGATAATTGAACATACAGATGTTTGTTATATATGGAATAATTATGGCAGGAGGAGAGCAGCGGGGGTCAGTCTTATCCTGTGTATGAGGTCTATGATTACGCCTCTGCTCACATTATCTAGTGTATTTATAAGCTGAGTGTCTGTGGGTGATTAGTGTGTGTGAATAACCTGATGTGCAGTGTCGTATCCTCCAGTACCTTGCAGCTCTACGCTGCTCTGTTCGTCCATGGGCCTGCTGCATCCATGTTGAACAGGAAGAGTCCTGAGTGAGCCAAATCAACTCCCCCCACAGCCACTGACAACCCACTGAGAGAACCAGTCCACACTGCATTAAGCCATATTTGTCTGAGATATGCATGATATTAAAAGGGAACCTCTGTCTGTCACTACAGCTGCTGCTCAAACATTCATCAATACTATCCACAGGTCTATATTTTAGTTTCCAATTCAGCCTGCCAGAAGAACAGCTTTAGGCATCATCTGGAACAAACTATTGATTTGAAATTATTTTTAATTCGTTTCCTCTTTTAGTTATGCAGATTTGTACAGTAGGGTGCAACTAACCAACGATCCATCAAAAAGTGTTAACGCTTGTGACAAAGATATGTAATGGGGGCAAGATATTTTACAGTTTAAAAATAAACTATTGACCAAAATCACATCAAGTCACTGAAACAGTAAAATGTATTTTTAATAATTATGAATAAATATGAATTAAAAAATACACAAATAGAGAAAAAAAATCACGTCTATATCAAATCTGAATTGAGAAAAAGGATCAAATGTACATAAATTGCTGCCTGTAAACCTAACAAATAAAAACAATCTGCATTATGTTCTGTTTCATATAGTTGCATATTGAACACCCATACGACACTGATATAGCAGCAATAGGCCAACATCAGGCCAGAAATATAAGTTGACTGATCAATAGTGTTCTGATGTACACTAGGTAGCCAGTTTTTACATCAATTTGAAGGTTTGCGAGGCTCTCTCTTGGATTTTCACTCTCTCCATCCATGTGTGAGGGAGAACCTCAGGCGGGCATGGAACCTGTGCATCTGGAGCCAGTGTTTGGTTTGTCTGTTCTGGGCTATGGCAACGTGGTGTCGCAACATGGAAGAGAACATACACCCTGTGTAGATTGTGTCTGCTTTAGAGAGAACGGCAAAGCAAATTAAGCCGCTGACTACGGGGTGAAAAGTTCGACTGACCCGTCAACATCACAAACTAATGTGCAAATTAATTCAACTGACATAGAACCAGGTGCATCTGAACAAAAAACAAGAAGGAAATTTAGGAAGTCTTTAAGCTGGATGGAAAATTATGCTGCAAAGCATGTACAATATTCACCTTGATGAGTGACACCGTTCACTAGTTCAAGGTAACACAGCAAACAGAACCTCAGGTAACTGTAATAAAGCGTTTAAACTTCTTTTATTACACATTTTTTGCTTCTGCAAATATTACAGTAATGTAAAAAGTAATACTCAGGGATTTAAATATTCTTATAATGATGCCATGAGGATGCTTATGTGAATTTATCAGCTTTAATTTACCCAAATGTCAGGTACTGATTGGGGACCTGTTTAAAAGTATGTGCAGATTGAATGAGGTACAGAACAGCGTAACAGTTGCACCAGTACTGGCATATGGCATATGACGCATGTCAGAAGTGTGACATCTCTGATATGTGACACATGTGTGATTTTGATGGTTTTCTTTCAATCTGTTCCCTCAGTCTGCGATCAAGTCAATTGACTAAATTGACTGGAAGTTTAAAGGCAGCACTGGGGATTACTCCTGCTATTACAATGTTGTTTTTGCAACTGTGTGGTCAGTTTAAATTTGTATTGACCATACCTGTAATTATAAAAATGAAAAATAATAATGTGAGCATGCAGTAGGCTAGCAGGCAAGGGCTAATAAAGGTACACTTTTTATTTATCTGTCTGTTGTAGTGTTATTGGAGAACCAAAGTGTGTGGTTCCATCACATCCATCACAGAGTCCAGTGTACAGGAAGATGCCAAGAAAACAGTAGGCAAGGGCAGGCAGTTGGTGCATTTATAAAGCCATTATTAAATGCATCATGATTCCTAAAATTTACACAAAATTGGTTAGGAATGGACTTAATGACAAGCTGCATTTGATCCATGCTCATTGGCACTAAGCCCAAGTCTTAACAGTCGGTCGCTCTCGTATCGGATGCAATTTAAGGTAAGCTCTTAGACAAATCATGTGGTATTCCCCAATTATAAGACAGTATGAAGGGGCTGTGCTTAATGAATTATTAAAATTATGAGGATGATAAAATTCCAGCTGGCCCTCAGCCAAAGTTCTGTGTGAATATACCGTATACAAAGAACAGAGTTAAAATCATGTACATGCTAAAATACAGCATTTAACAAGGGCCTTTTACAGCTTTGCACATTAATTCAAACTTCCCTGAGAAGAAAAATGCAAACCAGTCAAAAATTCTTTTGTAGATCAAGTTTTATAATTTTATTAAGCTCTTCAAAGTGCCCTTCAATCTACGCCGGCCTTTCACTAGATAACGCAGCACCTCTTTAGCATAAGACCCACAACCATCTACTGCACTTATTTGCCCTGATAACGCTGTACACTACTCCTCATTAGGGTACTCTTCATTGTTATGCATCAGAGGGTCATCCTGGCTTTCTCACAGATCTCAGTCACTTAACTGTGCCACCTCAGCAAGGCTCTGCTTCTTGACCCACACGTTCGACAGTCCAAATCACAACACCGTTGCCTTCATTTGGCTGCTTTATTGTCACTTTGAACAAAATTAGAATGTTTTGTGAGGGAAAAGAGTGTACCAATGCCCCGTTCACACATTTCTACACGTTTCCTGAAGAAAAAAACTGAGACTCAGTTCAAACCCTTCCTTCTATCACGGCTGATCATCATCAGAAGAAAATGTTTACATCATCTCAATAAATTATTATTTTATTATATTATTATTATAATCTTATGCAAAGCAACTGACCAACACTCTGTTTGGCCACCTGGATCCTTGACTGCTTGTTGGCACACTAATTCTGCATTATGTGTTGCCTTTTGAGGTGCGACGGACAGTCACTGGTTGAGTGGGGCAGCGCTGGGTCTCCAATCGTACAAATATCATGTTTGATATCAAATATTGCCCCCAAACGAATAACAACAATGCAGACCTCCTGCCCAAGCTCCCAGCAGCTGTCCCTGTCCGTGGCCAGGCCATGAAGCTGCCCAGTGAGCACACATCCCGTCCAAACGATGCTCCCACAGGACACATTACAGTGTGAGGGGAAGAGTAAGGCATCGCCAGAGCCCCACACTCGCTTGGCTAATTTACTGGGCAGACACAGTCACAGTGTGAAGCATTTTCTCATCGTTTCCTGAGATGTGGCAGCTGTTGAACGGGTAAAAGCGCCCGCAGCTGTTTGATGATGTGCTGGTCCTGCAGCTGAGGAAGTCACACACAGCGATAATGCATGATCAACTCGCTCGTCCACACACTTCCATCGGGCCAGGGGTCATACTAGAGTGAAAACAGTTATGTCTAGTCTAAGGTGGTGTGTGTGTATGTGCATTTTGTTGCTACTCATTTTCCATCTACCATCAGTTGTATATTTCTGCGTATCAAGCCTCCTATAGACACAAAGACACTTAAACACTTCAGATTGACAAATGTGTTTTGACAACACTCAGGGAGATAAGCACTTGGTCTCTAGGATCTCTCCCAGGGACACGTTTCTATTTACACCTACTCCGCCTCACAGAGGAGACGCTTAATCTTCCCCATGATTTGTGGCTTCAGCTCCGAAATCCCTCTCTCCACTCTGTTCTTCCCCTCGTCTGTCCCGACTTTTCATTCTGCTCCGTTTTCTGTTCTTGCTTCCCTCCCGCCTCACTTTATCCACTCGCCTTCTCTCTCCTCATCTGCCTTGCATCAGCATTAGCGCTTTGGTCCACGTGTCATTGTGAAAGACCTTTACAGGACTGTTTATACGTGTGGAATTACGCAGCAGACTGCATTGTCTGTTGAGAGGTAAAGCTGGGGATAGGAACGGCACACGCGTGGTGCATTGAGTGACCCCCATGCCAATAACAGCGCTGTAATCACTTTAAATGTGTTTTATTGTCAGCTTTTCACAGATTAGAGCCACAGTAATCTGTCCTCCTCTATCCATCTCATTCCAAGCTGTTATTTTTGGCACCAGGATTCTGCCTTTTTGGATTAGTAAGGTGTGCAAGTGTTGTTGTTGTTTGTTTTTTGTGGGTGTGAGTGTGTTTCTGTGTGTGTACTAGTGAGAAACAACAATGTTGTGTAGCAAGGTATCTGCACTACTCCATTGTGGAGGGAAATAATCTCGAGTGGATGTTGTACTGGATCGGTTTCTTAACAGAAGATAGTGATATACAGTGTGGCTGCATGCTCAAAATCTGCCTCTTCGAGTGGAAATCAACATTTCATGGGTACGCTTGGATACATCAAAACCCAGGCCCTGAAATATGCTTAAGCAAGAACATGGCCTAATCTGCTACTGTACAGTGTCTACGATGTCTGCCAGTACAATACATACATCACTAACCCTATGAAAGGAAGAGAACAAAGTGTGTATACAGGAAAACTAATGATGTTTTAAGGAACTTTTATGTAAAAGTATCATTTTTTACACTCTATCCAGTAAAAATGTTGAAGATCTTCTAATGACTGGCCACAGCTTAAGAATTTGCTAGGCTATAAACACCTACACAAAACTGTAATTTTCCCAGCATCACAGTCCACATGTAATAACAAAAAGTGTACGTAACATCACCCACCCATAATTTTTTACAGCCCCCTCTGATTCACACCACCTCTGCAAACACACTGCAGGAAAGCTATCTCCTCCCTCTCCCCTAAGGCAGAATATTGACTGATGACTTTTCATTTTCAGCTATCAATTCTGTTGCTAATTTTACACGTTTCAATTAATTCCAGGTATTCTTGCACGGGACCTGCTATGATTAGAAGCTGCTGGAGGATGGATTTCACTATCTGCAGTTGTGATGCTGAAAATTTATTTTCAACAGGAGCCCACAATGCACACACAGAGAAAGAGGCTGTGCTTATCTTCAGCCTTTTTTCGGTGTTGTTTTTTCGCATGATCATCACAATTTTCTTGCAGACGTAAGGCTGTCACGGCTGTCTCTCTCCCTCTCTCTTGCGGTCTTCCTGGGCTGGTGTGCCGAGCGCCTCTCCGCTGCGGGATGATGATGAGACTCCCCACAGGGATAATGACATCTACGAGCGTCTCTCCAACGGATGTCCCCCAGATTTAATCCCAGCCAACGCTCAGCCTGAGAGACACACAGCCCGGAGAAGAACAGTAGCGCTGCGTACGGACACAGACAGACGGGCAGGTTTGCCAGTTCGACAGGCAGCAGCCAGTGAGCTACACAAAAAAGACAGTTAGTCAGACTGGCCAGCTCACCGGCACACATCCAGTAGGAATAGAAGCAGACAGGAACAAACACACTGCCACAGGTGAACACCTAAGCATGGTGGGTGGCACCACAGTAAAACCAGTCTCCACACAGCTAAGACAGCTTTTCTAATCTGAGAACAGTATGACGGGGTGTCTACTGCAGACAGACTACAGATAAAATGTCTTGGAGATGCCAAATAGTATGTTGCTCTTTGAGCTGATAATATACCATCCCCTGGACAAAAGCAGCTTTTTAAAGCATCTGTTACTAGTGAAGAAATTCTCTTTCTCTTGCTGCAGTCCACGACAAGGTCAGCACAAGTGGTCAGCTACACAATGACAACCTTGCAGCTGGTAGAGATTCAATGTCTTGCTCGAGGAAGCCTCTACAGGTCAGACACTCAGCGGGGGGCTGTTTAAGGACACGCATCATAGTCCCCCACTGTGCCCGCCTGCTGCTCCGTCACATCACTTTAAGATGCTAATCAGTGATGAAATATAATTTCGTAAACATTAGGGCTGCACAAAGCCATATTACGATTATTTTGACTGAAATTGCGATTATGATGTACGACAGGATTAGTAGGAATGATCATTTTTGCATTTTCATTTTCACTGAAAAAAAATATTAAAATCATGTGACATTTGTTGGGTTCTTTACCAAATATGTTTTCTTAAATCTAGAGAACGAAAGTTCTAGATCAGGACATATCTGCAGGACTACAGTACTTCCTTAGAACGGTGTTTTGTCTAATATTTTTCCTTGCAGGGTTCTGCTATTTAGATATTACCTTTGGACATATTGTGATTAACTGTGCAGCTCTAGTAAACATCAATACAGATGATTGATAAATAACTAAATTGCTGTTTTATCTCTTTAATACTGATTAAATAAATGTGAAAGTAAATAAAATTGAATTCTTACATTGGAAATCACATCTAAATAAACTAGCAATCACATGGACAGCAAGTATTAGAATATGAGAATATTAGAATGTTTCTGAAAAGTCACATGTAAAGACAACCCTACACTTGAACTAACTTTTCAAACAGTTCAGTGATGCACCAACTGCAAACAGCTTACTTATAAATATTCATGCATGCAAATAAACCCAAATGGTGGCGTTGACTATGGGGAGCATGTGTAAAAGATGATCTGACTCCAGCTCAGGTCAGGAGACCTCCAGAGCCTCTCTGCGCCTGTCGCCATGACTACCCGGAGGACTCCATTTGCGGCGCCACAGTCAGCGGAGGGAATCGCTCCAGTACCTTCAATTAGCAACCCATTATCATTCATGAGTTTGTTTGTGCAAAGCTGTAAGATTGAATTCCAGTTAGTCCTTCCTCCTTGCTCTCGCCTGCTGACATAATGTAAAGGGAAACGGGAGCGGCAGCCCCGCGTTCTGTTCCAGCTCCACTGCCGAGCTCCATTGGGCTAATTTCTGCTCCGTCGAGGGCTGGCTCATCCTCGTATCTCCCCAGGACGGTGTCAGTTGTGCTTGCACGACACGCAAAGGTCATAAATTAGCAATAGGGCCCCTTGAAGGAGACATGCTGTTAAGCTTCAACCTGGTGGTACTCCTAAGAGGAGCTTTTAAGACTCACTGTTTTGCATATAAATATATTCATACATTTGGGTTTTATTTATTTCATTTGACAGTATAGCGCTGCCGCTGTCACTGGCCTTTGACAGTGCAAAGCAGAGCCGCTCCCTCTCCTGCCTGAGCTGCTCTTCTTGCGGCCTCTGTCTTCATGACTGTCATAAAAACAGGAGCCATTTTCATTGTTTATCTCAGATGCATTCAGCGCTCATCTAATATGACCGGTGGACAAAAGCTTTCTCTTGTTACTATCATAATGCTGACTGCTCTCTCGTCTCTGCTTTGATAGGATCATACAACCCCACAACAGCATATTCCACTTGTTGTCACATAATTAAAGGAGTAGTGTGTGGTAAACAGGGCCCACTGGTCTAGTAGCTTTAGTGGCGTGTTTCTGTCCTCCTGGCTGTTTTGTGTGATATAATGGTGTTGACCCCAGTGGCGCCAGACCCTCCATATTGAGTTATTAAATTTATGCAACCGCTAAGCTCCTCAACTATTTCACAATGATGTCAACCTTCAGTAGCTGTGCATGACCAAGGCCTGCTGTGGACATTCTCAATTTCTGCTGGAAAATTGAGCAGCGAGCAAACAAGGAGAGAGATGGGGGGGGGGGGGGCAGAAATAGCGACAGAGAGAGTAAGAGTCAGAGGGGGAGAAGAAGTGAGCCCTGTATATTTTATTCAGTGGCAGCAGAGTACAATTCATAATCAGGGCCGACTGATTCACAGTTTTAATTAAAAAGTAGCCTTATAGCGCCGGTGGTAACATCTTGATTTATGAAGACCCGACCGCAGGCTCCCATCCACCAGAGAGAGTGAGTCCACCGTGGAGGAGGTGGGGCGGCGAGAGGAGCAGAGCGGTGGGGGCGCTAACGCTCATGAGGAGGGGAAGTGTCTCGTTTCTCACAGCAAGGTGGTTTCAACTGTGTGCGAGTGTGTCAGAGCATGTGCGCGTTTAAAGCATATGTGCGGGTCTGTCTACGTTCGAGCCAGACCGATATATCGCCACAGCCAATATCATAGCTTGATTTCAGCATCAACGTATAGGTTGTGAGAAACTGCCAAAAATATGTTTGAGGTCATTTAGAAACAGCATCACCTTTACATAATTGTCTAAAAGGTTTGTTTTTGAACTATAAGAAGTCCAGCTGTCTTGGTCACAGTTCTTTAATAATCAAATTTAAGGGATATTCATTAAAAATATGCTTTTACAATGTATATTAAATATTTACATTAAAAACAAATATGTGAAGATTATTACATTTTTAAACCTCAGTAGCACAAAAATGTAGCTCCAGAGGCTCCCCTTTCACTTTTGAAAGAACAGTTCACCCCAAATAAAAAATATTTTTCTTCCTACCTGTAGTTATTAATCCATCTAGGTTGCTTTGATGTGTGTTGCCAAGTTTTGGAGATACCATAAAGATGATTCACAGACCTTGCTGTGAGCAGTTTTATGTAGGAACTATTTTCTTTCTACCGAAATACCCGTGTGCATCTACTCAAGGACAAGAAGTTACAGCTCAGCTGAGAAGGACGCCATTAGTTTTCACATCCCACACTGTCACAAGCACAAGCCTCTCGTCCATGAGTAGATGCACGCCTCGTTCAGCACAGTGATACAGTCGGCAGGTGTAGTTCGGTAGGAAGAAAATACTTCCTATATGAAATTTTTTACTACAAGGTCTGTGGATCATCTTGAGTAACTGGATCATAACTTCTGGAAAGAGACACTGCTGTTCAGCTGTTCAAATGTATTTTTGGCACCTCCCAGGTTATTGTGAGGTTATTGTCATCCATGTGTGCATGATATCAGAGCAAGTCGAGATCAAGTGAGACACAGATCCAACTGGCATCCACTGTGTGACAATCTCCAGTCATGAGTGCAGGTCTGGCACATCCTGAATGAACCTAATGCTTTTCAGTTTTTCAAATGAAATTTCTTTGTGGAGCTTTCAAAGGGCAGATGGGCCCCTGAGATGCTCTAATATTTTGTTTTAGATAGTCTGTCAAGAGTTGAGTCAGCAGTAATGGTTTACTTATAATGCTCATAATGGTAAATTTCAAAACTGGGGCCACATGGAGAGCGTAGTTCCACTTTATCCTCAACATGACGGCCCTGCCCCTGCTCGCAAATATCAGCGTCAATATCAGCCTCAAAAATCCAGTATCAGTCTGGTGTGCAGCTACACTCCATGATGCATGCCTCTGACCTGACACACTAAAAATAAAAAAATATATATATATAGCATGAGTGAAGAAGAAGAAGATAGATAGGTGGTGGTATAGATATTGGCTCTAGAATAAAAAAAAAAGCCTTTTGGAAAATGGCCAGCACTGCAAATTTAACCATGGCTGATAGAATTTGCTTTGGTCTGACAGTAATGTTAAGTTTATGTCAGCCCCTCCATTTAAATCACCACCATAACAGAATCCCTTGATAGAGAGAGATTTTAATTAAAAAACTGTGAGAGAGGAGAGATAAATGCAGAGAGAGCATGACAGAGGGGACAGAAAGAGGGAGGAGAGAGAGAGATGGAGCATTAGATGAGGAAGATGATGCAGAGGAGAACAGGGAAAAGAAACAGGAGGGACAGAAAAAGGAAAGAGAGTGATTACAGGAGCGAGATAAGTGCAAAGTAAGAGCTCATTCTGCGTTGAGGGGTGAAAACAGAAAAGCACAGCTTGTCTCTACTTTCCTCATGCCTGCATTTATTTTCAATGGCTCACTGCAGTCTTCTAGGACTTCGCTGTGTGCGTGTGTGTATGTGTGAGTGTGCGCGCATCAGTGCATGTGTTTTGGCTTTCTTCTGTGCTCTCCCATTCTTCGTCACTCTCAATGATTGATTTTTTTAAGGTCTGTCTCTCTCGCAATCACGACAGAAACCACAGTGACGGTACATACACGCTCAGACAGAAACAGACACGTTCATACACCGACATGCACACTAACTCGCCTTGTTCTCTCGCACCCGCACACACAGGCGCACAGGAGAAGACTGCATCAATTTGAATGATACATACACATACTATCAAATAATACATTTATGTAGAAGGCGCACAAGGTCTCGCGTTAAGTAATGAACATGCAGACACTCTCTCAGCCTGAACCATTCATGCGTATCCATACAGCTTCTTCAGTTACACTACTGATCTATCACTAAGGGGACACAATTAAAGAGAGATAAAGCAAAACAGGGCTGGAAAAGCAAGTATGTGTCAATCTTGTATAGGCAGTAAATAATTCTTTAGAATCATTTATTTATCATGTGATAAGTCCAGCAGGGCTGGATCTACTATCTGCAGCTAATCTCACATATTACTGGACCCATCAGCCTAATACTCATGGTTTTTGGTTTGCTCTAAATGCAAGAACCTGAACGTAATACTGGTTACCTGTTGGAATTAAATTCCGTTATTTGGGGTGATCTCGTCAGCTATATGTCAAAATATCAACCTGAATGGTCACAGCTTCCACTGGGTCGTGCAGAGTCTGATCTGTGAATAATCAACATCAAGTGCAAATTATTCAGAATTTCAGCTTTTGTGAGTTTCTCCAAAAATGTAGATTTCTATTATATTGTTTTAACGCTGTTGCTTTTAATGTTCTAAATAAATAACACCATTTAAATTGAGAAGTTTGGACTTCTTGTCCAGTTTATACAGTCAGGTGAATGCAGGACACTCAGTTACAATACCATTACACTATTCTATGTTTAAAGAAAACAGACTATACTATACAAAAAACTTCATTCAAAACTGTGCAAATCTCTGCTGGTTTAGCAGTTGTGGTGGCATTGCAGTAGGTGTTTCACCATCCTGTGCCAGCTGTCAGCAGACTGTAAAGTTATAAGAATAAAAAAAGATGGCTGCATCTACACTACATCATCAGTAATGTATGTATCTCTACACACACATGCACGTGCTGCCAATCACGTTATCTCCCCGCTTCCTCACTTTTTTTCCTTTTCAATATGTACACACACACACACACACACACACAATGACTGGAGAAAACGGTACGTAGATGAGAACTAACGGCGCACTGTGCGACCGAGAAGACACTATCTTATGTCACCCCGAGGGTTTTCCCGACTTCATAATAGATATCAGACACTTGGGCAGCAGTTACAGATAATGTCAGAGGGCAATTTTGTCCTGACAGATAATATAATTCCAGTGGACTTAAAATGAAATATACTATTATCCTGGTGTCAAAACAGAGCTTGCCCTTTACCAGTAGAAAAGTGGTTATTTTCCCATGTCTGAACATGGGGTTCAAATATGAGACTTTACAGCTGCTATTAATATCCTTTACACATAAATGATGATGAATGCTTTGTTTTATGTGCAAAGAGGTAATTCACTGCTGAAAATGTCTCATGTTGAAAAGTGCCTGAAACAAACAAAAAAAAAAAAAAACAGGTGACTGCTTTTGTGCAAGAAGGCAGTATTTTACCATGAGTTACATTTTTATGGTTATACAGTTTACAGAGAGGATGTTGAGGTTATTCATATCTTTATATTGGTGCTTTTTTTTTGGTCTATTAAAGCCGCATATACTGCATTTGTGGCCTATCTTCCTCCATACACAGTTTTAAGATAGGATCTGTCAGTCATCCCCACACGTCCATAATTGCAACCGCTATCAACATTACGATCAGAATTGCACCACATAATACTGGTTTAGAAGCCTTAGAAGGATTTATTACTACAATTACAACATGTGAGAGCCTTACGAGCCAAAACAGCTTGAATCTTCTGTCTAGCGCTCTGAGAATTAACATGGACTGTAGACATCCTACAGACCCACTAGCCCGGGACATTTTCAGGCCGATTGCCTCTCTACCCTCCACTGACTCTTATTATACTGTTAACTATAAGTTTAATGGAGCATCTCGGTGACCCAGCAGGCCGACGTGCATATCATGTATTTGCAACATTTTCCAGGTCTCTCACAGGTCTGCTGTGTTTGTTATCTCACTGTCCAACAAGAAAGTACATTTCTATGATTTTTTTATATGGATTTAATTTCAAAAACACAAAGCACTTCTTGGTTTGGTCAAATCAACATGGATTCAAGACCTTGGCAGGAGTAGTAAGTCCTATTGATCATCATTTTCTAAGTATTCTGTAGGAGAATTTCAAAGTGCTCGCGGCCAATGTCCCCCTCTCTTTCACACACACACTCACACTCACACACACACACATCCTTAATGAGGGTGCCATCAGGGTCTGGCTGTGTGAGCATGTTCTAATTGTCTTATCTTTCGAGGTGACATATTCTTGGGCCAAGGTTTAATTTAACACCCAGTCCTCCTCTAGCGCTGCTGTTATTTACACTCTGCCCCATCACCGACACACACATCACTTACAGTCAGGTCTCAGCCTTCTAATAGTATTCTTATACCTCAACCATCTCCCATGTCATTGCTTTCTCTGTACCTTCTCATCTTTCCCTCATGGCCCCATCATCCACCAACCTCCCACCCCCACTTCATTGTAAATTAATTGTCATGATGTTGTCATGTGAACTGTATTAGAAACAAGCGAGCACTGATCCCCTTGTTATTCTGTTTGTGTACACTACTGCAAAGAACACACTTCTGACAGTGCTGCTGAAACAAGAGTCCAAAGTGTTTTGCACATTTAAAGGTTGGAGAGTAAAGAAACTGAAAGTTTCGGCCTGCTGGGTGGCTGCACCTCGAACAGAAAACAGCAACACAAGAGAGCTACACTCATTATTCTGACATGAGACCGGAAGTGACATTATTAACGTGTCACAAATCTGAACTGAATACTGCTAAATGTTTGAAAATCAACAAAACAACAACAGGCCACAATACACAAAATTATACAGTCTCATATCAACATCTGAACAAATGTATCATGCAAAAGTTACCAGCAATTGTCATACAGCTACTTGGGCAATATGGACCAAATCAGTGTGGCACAGGCTTAACACAACACAGCCATGTCTGGTGGAATCAAGGCAGAAGAAGATATCTGGTCTAATATCACAGTATCAATATTACATGACCGAAATTTTAAGAAGAACACTTGGACCACAAGACTAATCTATAGCTTTTTCCCCAGCAGTGACACAAGTGAGTGTGTGTGGAAATTGATCCGTAATTACTCCATGAGTACAAAATCTCTTGTGCAAAGAAATGTTTGTCAGGAGTTTTCAAAATTGAACTGTCAGAGCACATACGGCGTTTTCAATACTTCTCAAAACTGGTTCTGGCTTTCAGAGATCAATGCAAGATGCAAACAGGAACAATCGGCTGAATACATAGAAGAGGTTAAACGGCTGCATGAGAGCTGCATCGTGTTCAGGTGCATTAAGTTTAATCAGTCAGACTTTGACAAACCTATTACGTTTGTGTCCTTTACAATAGCTCACATCACGGTCTCCGCTCTCGTTCTTTTGTCTGTCTGCCTGGTTGGAAGTATTACAGCATCTCCCTGTTCTATACCAGATAGATTGGCACATACAACCTATTTTCTTTCCCTTCTCCATCCCCCTTCCTCCTTCCTCCTATTCTTCCTCCCTCTCCTGCTCTGCAGCCTGGTTGCCACATATCACAGATTTTGACAGTACGTGGATGAGGTCCCTCAGAGAGGCATTAGCTCCCTATTGGGAGTTCTTCTGCTAAACTCCTGGGGGCATTTTTCCTTAACACGACCCAATCAATAACTTTTAATGTAATCTACTGGCAAACAGAGTCACAGCACAAGGCCGCAGGAGGCTTTGGGACAGACCGAGACTGAAGCTGGGAGCCTGTGAGGCAGCAGGCAGGGCAGAGCATGGCTGTGGGGTTTGCGTTGCCTCGCTGGGGCGACTGAAGCGAGGTGAGCATTAGCTATGACATTTCAACAGCAGCGGGACCGGGACGCGCTGCTGCCTTGTGTCTGGGTCATCTGCAGCTCTGCCCGCAGAAGAGAGCACAGTCAGGGTTGGTCGAGGGTCACTGCCCATGCTTGACCATTTCATCTTTGCAACATCACAAACAGGCTTTTAGAGATTTTTGTGCGTGTGTGGCTCAGCTGATGATGCACCGATCATCCAATCTCATAGCAGGGGGGCGTAGCTCGCTCCTGGTACAACGCTGCATCGGGGAAAGTAATCCCTTTTCTGGTATAGACTGATTTATTGTCCGGCAGAGCTTTCATAATGGGAAAGAAAAACGCAGCTTAGTGGAGCGGAGATGAAGAAAAAGAAGTTTAAATAGCATTACTTAGTTGCAGCTTCTGCACAACAAGACATTAATCAAACCCTGTAAGTATAGCATTAATCATGTACTGTGACACAGGTGTTATTATTTTAAATTAAAGCTGGATTTGAGGAGTTGCCCTTAAATTGATGATGACAACACCAAGTCGCTGTAAGTCGCGCAGAGTTATGTGAAACATATACTGAGTCTGTGCCACTACAGAATAACATTACAAGTTTTTAGAGTGAATGGATTTCCTTTCTCGCCGCCCCTCAACCTGTGCTGCTAACAGTACACAAATAAAGAATATGTTGAGTTTATCATCCTTTCTCTACAACTGTTCACCAAAACCCCCTGACATTCTGTCCTGTTAGTCCTCTAGGCATGAGCGCAAGTGTTTCCTGTTGTTCTTGGCCGCAGAAAGTTGCTGACCTGTGGCGTACACATACACACACACGCACACACATACCGAAACAAATCATTCCCCCGCTTCAACAACACAACCTCTAGGTGAGGCCAGAAAACAACAAGTCAGCTGAAGCCGAGCACAGAGCTGCTCTTCCATACAGCTGCTCACATACCTGCACAAGCTTTAAGGCAAGTATTGTGCAGACACGTGCACATATAAAATATACACTGTACTGTATTTATAATGAAACAGCTGTGCAATGCATGCACACAAGTACAAACACACAAATTAAACATACTACAATACACACACACATATATGGACTCAAAGATGCACATTAATCTATGTAGGCCTGCAACTAACAATTATTCACATTGTTGATTAATCTGTATTTTTACAATTAATCCATTATTCGTTTAGTCCATGGGTTTTCAAACTGGGAGAGCTGAAGTGGAGGCGTAGAGGGAGAGATGTGAGGAAAAGAAACTGCATGAGATGAAAGCCAAGGACAAAAGGAAGTTAGTTATTGTAGTTTGGCCGGCTGATTTGGCCACAATTTGTGCCAAAATTCGTTACTCTTTTTTAGAGTCATAACTCAGTCAAATCTGAACACAGGGACAAGAAGAACATATTTTTAGATTCAGTACAACCTACACTTTCCGAGAATATCATTATCTCCAGTCCATCTCCGTGATGAAACTTCCATAAACCCACTTAAAAATCAAGAAAAGATGGCCCTTATAACTCCAGACTTGCCTGAAATCACCATGTTTTTAGTTTGTTAACTAACAAAGTAATTACGTATAGCTGTCTGTACATCCATGAGTACATTACAGGAACAGGAACTGCTAACAGGCATACTTGTCATTCTGTGGATTTACCAAAATGTTAAACAAATATAAGCTAAAAAAAAAAAATGGGGCTCAAGATGTAGCCAACAGCTAACTCGCCAACTCCATATCAACATTATGCCTTCTGTCAAGGTTTAGTCCATAAAAGGTTTGAGCTAACAGTCTAAATTCACCTTACAATGCTCGCAATTAGAAAACAGCAGGAAAGCCTCGCTTTTGAGAAGCTGAAACCTGTACAATGGCACTACATTACAGCTGACATTTTTCCATGTTAAATCAGAATAAGATTTATTACTGAGTTGGTTTTAACATACAAGGAATTTTCCTTGGTATATTCATGCACAGCAGTACATACAGAGCAAGACAACATATAAATAAAGATGAAAGCAAGTAGAATAAAAGCTAATGACTTTAATTAAACCATCGATTTTTTTAAACTAAATTCCTGTTGATCACCTAATAGACTAATCTTTTCAGTATTGGATCTATCCAACAACTGGAGCACAAACACTGACGCCACCTGAAGCCTCCTCACAGCAGCATCCGAAGACGTGCCAGAAAATAACAGATGCCACCAAAGCAAATGTTGGAAGTGCAGCGCTCAGCTAATGATCGGATCTGCAGGCCGTTTTCCAGGTGACTTATGTTACTGCTCCGCTGCTGGAGACAAGGATGAGTGAAGCCGTATTGATCTGCTGTTTTGCAACCCAATCGATGCCGCCACACAGATCTTAGCTGTGTTTTCAGGTCAAGCTGAAACACGTGATCTTACGGCCCAAATTTAATTAATATTAGATGATAGCATTACGCTGAGATAAATAACCACCGGAGACTTACACTCACCCTGCTGCTGTATCCTACAAGTATTCAATTACAAGATAATTGAACATCAGTGAAGCCTAGGTTGAACAATATGATTGGAAGTCATTACAAAGAGAAACGTGCCGGAGCCAGTATGCCGTGCCTGAAAAGTTTCTTTGAATAACTCTGAGTTATTGAATTAATGAGTTATGCCCACACCACGCTGCTGTCTTATTTTGCATATGGTGACAAAACAGAATAGACAGCAGCACGGGCACATCAGAAGTCATTGCCTTCCTGAGAAAACACAAGCTGCACTCTTTCTATCCTCTACTCTGTGTCCCCAGAAACAACTACTAAAACGCTTCCTCTCTCCTCTTACTCTGGTTGTTTCTTCTCTCCTGTCCTTTTCTTCATCAAAAGCCTCCTAACTCCCCGAGACTTGTGTTTGCTCTAATTTAGGAAGATACAGTCGAGGGAAAAAAGAAAAAAAAAAAATCTTCTTTCCACCTTTCAATAAAAAAAAAAAAACCCACAAAAGAAGAATGATGTCAATTATGAATTTCCTCCTGAAATACACACATAAGCATACTGGCCTATTCAGCGGAAGAATGCAACACCAGACCTAAAAAAACACTATATGAGAGCGATAGATATACCCAAGTGGTGCTCATTTATCTCACTGTTACGCTTCAATACAGAAATCTGCCGTTAATTACATTGTGTACATCAGCAGGCAGGAGAAAGGTGGTCCTTAAATATTTCATGCTATATTTCACACATCAAAGATTGTGGCTTCAATATAGCACCAGTTTTGTGTGTTCGATATGAATGATGACGTGGGCTCCGGGAGTCTAAAAAAGAGTCTGTTGTTAATTGGATTTAACTGAAACCTGAGTGAAAAGCCGCGCTGCACTTAATTACTGGCACACTGAGTGGTGGTGACATAATGAGGGGGCCAAAAATCCCATTTAGGTAAGGTACACAAGGGTTGGAGATAAAGCTTTTAAAAAACTCATGAGACATTATTATTCTAATATGTCCTCATTTTAACCATTATTCCAGCCGGTGCATTCTCCAAACAGTTTATGTATGAGCAGGAAGCTTGCTGGACTTGAGTAATAGGCCTAATAGTCTGATAATCTGTGAGTATGAATTATTTTTTGTTTCAAAGAGAGGTGGAGTGGTGTTGTTAATGAGATTCACCGTCACTGTTAATTCATCTATATGGTAATGTCTTATGACGTAAGGCGATAGTAAAGGCAATCTGCAGCGTCAGCGTTAGCCGAGGCAGCTGTGTGACTTTCAGCTAACGACAGAAGGCCGAGGCTGAGGCACTTCATTACCGAGCTGCACTGTCGCTCTGCTGCTGGCTCAGGCTGCGGCTTAAAGCAAGAGGACTAACTGTGTAATGGCAGCATTTGTAGCGGGCGCACACAGTGTCCAACAGTCCATCACCCCCACCATCAACACACACAACAAACAACAACAACAACAACAACAATAAACAAGAAGAAATGTAGTTTTTCACTCCTCTGCACCGAGGCTCAGTCTCTTAAACGTCACGGCTGATTAATAGTGCACAGGATGAGACGAAAAGAGGGAGAGGAAGAAAAAGGAGAGGCAGAGAAAGGTGATAGGGAGGAAAAAACTTTAAAAAAAATTAAAAAGCTTAGCACCGAAGAGTGAGGAGATGAATGTATGAGAAAGCGATGGAATGTGCTGATATGATAATGGCCTCTCATGGGCCCTTGTGGCAAAATACATTTGCTCTGTGTAATTTGGTCCTGGGACAGAGAGAGAATTATGTCTTCTTTTATCTTATCACACAAAACATACCGTCTCATTCCCTTTTTCACACACACATACAGTATAACAGCGCATGAACACGGCTGATGAGCAGTTGACGAGCACACACACACACACACACGTCCAAATGGCCGCACACTTCTGCCACAAAAATCTCATTCGACAAATCCTTTAATTGCCCGATCAATGCCTGTAGAGCCATGCAAATGAAGCCGATAGTCAATACGGGACGCATCAGGTTGAGCGTCCACATGCACCCCGCCGATCAAAGTGCACACTGCGCTAAAAAGTCAGGATTAAACCATTCATCTGTAGGCTCCACCTTGAACCATTATCCTGACCCTCAAGCAGAACTGGCTTGAGAGATACAAAGTGAAAAAAAAAAAAAAAAGCCTCTGGAAGTTTTAGACCATCCATCACTGAGCTTTAGGAAAGGCGCACATTTAAACACACACATGAGATAAGGCTGGTGTTGTTTCAGCGGTTCTCTGCAGGGACAACACGAGAAAACTAAGAACAGCTCGAGCTGTAGAGGAGCCTCATGCATCAATATTGTCTTACCTTGTGTTTTGCCAGCCAAAGTCTCATCCCAGCGTCTCAGAAGAAGCATGATGGTGCGGCCTGGGACTCCTCTCTCCCTCTCATAGCCTCAGACTGAGGGAGGCTAAACTACAATAAACACAAGACAAAAAGACAATGTGATTATTGATTGGTAGCAGGCAGCCAGGGTTGTAGCGGCATACCAGCATCATGGTATGAAAACTGATGGTCATCGTGCCATGTACGTTTGCTTATCTACAGTATTGAAGTCTACCATTAAAAAAATATTTCAAGTAAGGATGCACGATATTATCGGCATATTATTGTATCGGCAGATGAAGGCTTTAAAATGAAATATTGACATCAGCTTGAAATACCAATATTTCTGCCAATATGATGATGCTTTAATAATGTGCATGTGACATGAGTATGTCTGCAGTGTAGAAGTTTTTTGAAGCGTCTTGATGGCAAAGTTGCGATTGGCAAAGATTGCTCAGTGTTGGTGTGAGGAGGAGTCAAATCAAATTCCTTCAACACTGTAAATTTAATTTCTCATCTTGAAAGCCACCATCCCGATCATTGTGAAGAACAAAGACAAACCTGTCAGTAGTAGTTTTCTTATTTTGCCCAGTGAATGTGAACATTTTGAAAAGCATTTTATTTTATCTCTGCATCTGCCAGGGGGTAATCACAATAAGAGTAGACATAATAATATGTTCATTCCACTACAGGAGAGACTTGATTTACTCAGCAATTATTTGGAAAACAATATGTGCATATATCAAAATCGGCATTGGCTATCAACCAAAATGAATTGGGAAATATCGCCATGCAATATCATGCATCCCTAATTTCAAGTTTACATCAAGATTTCTGCGAGGACATAATATTTTGTGAAATAACAATAAAGAATTTGTTCAACCAAAAAACCTTCTGTTTTCATCCCTGCAAAAGCACAATGTGTAAATTGTCACACTAGGGGTCTCTCTCACACTAAAACAATGACAAAAGACGTAGTTTATTGTGAGATCACGGGAGTTAATATTAAAATTTTATTCATGTTACGTTTATTCATGTTCACTGACTTCCTTGCTCAGTCTCTGACATGTCTGCTGGAAAATGGAAAATGAGCAGTTACCTTGAATAAATTATGGATTTTCAAAAAATGTGAAAGGGTGTATATTGAACCCTTATTTAGTTAGTCTGTTTTGGGCTGCTGTAGAAACATGGTGCTATGGAGGAGGACCTGTGCCCGCTATAGATATAAACAGCTCCTTTTCAGGTAGTGAAAATAGAATAATTCTTATTTTCAGGTGATTATACATCACTGAAAACATACTAATGATTATTATATTCTATTTCTGCCATATTCTGCCAATAAATCCCTGTAAGTCTTACACACTGGACCTTTAAAGGCAGAAAAATGAATGCGAAAGGTGTTAAATGAATAAAAGAAACACTATAACCACAATGAAACCAGTAAAATGCTTCCTGACAGCCTTTATCTACTGTCCACATAGGGCACACCATATCTATAAATTAAATTTAGAGGCACTGTTTTCTATGAGGAGGCAGAACTAATCACCTGGAATGATACCACCTGTCAACATCATTAGTCAATTAATAGAAAGATGAGTTTAATTAACTCAGAGAAGGAGTCTAAAGTAGCTCTGAGAGTAAACTAGTCCTTTATCATTTTAAGTTGTCACACCACCACCAGCTATTTTTGCTCTAACCAGCTGCACTTTATATAATAAATGTGTTTTAGTCTCTATGATTAATTGAATTACACCTCTCTACCAGGACACCTCATTAGGCGTGTGGGGTTTGTTGAAGCAAATACAGATGTTCCTGAATGAAGAGGTGAGATTTAAAATGAGGGGCATCTATCTCCTCTGCCCGTCAGTGTCGATTATTAACAAGGAGTTCTGGAAGCGGGGACTCACCGCAGCTTTAGGTAAAATCCGCAATGGGTCAAGAGGGTAAAGCAGCAATTTCGAGGTAATTGTACTCCACAGGAGCAGCTTCACTTCTGTTCTCCCCTTCGCTCCTCCGAAGAGATGTTTGGCGTTGCTTGTTTTTCTGACGTCCGCCAGTCTGTTATTGCAGAGGAAACAGGGAGGACAGGGGGTTAGAAGCAGGTCACGCAGTCAGTTAGACTCTAATAAAAACCATACTGCGCTTTGACCTCTGACCTGCTCTCCTTAGAATTAATAAGTTAAGATTGAATGAGGGGGATTTAAAAGGCACGACTCGCTGCTTCAAATGGTTATCTGAATACAGCTCTCTGTATTGTTTACAATCCAAATCCACTCTGAAGGCCATTTCTGTTCTATAAAAACAATGCGTCTCCCTTCTTCATTTGTTTAAATGCATCATACAATTCCTTTTGTGTGTGTGGGCTGCGTGTGTGTGTGTGTTGCAGGGGATAAAACAGTCTGATTTGAGGAGAATCCAGCCCAGTATGATAAATAATACATTTCCTCCAAATGTGCTGTAGTACTAAATTGTCTCTGCCTTCATCCCCAACAACCCCCTGACTACAGTATGTAGTAGATCAGAAGAATAATAAATAGCTTCTATTAATCCAGATTATACATAACTCATGTATCATGAACACTGCACACACACAGGAGTCTATATGAATGTCCAAACTGAAGGGGAGAGTGTGGGCCATACTTTAGGTAAATGAATGATTAATTGAAATATGTCGATGAATAATGAACCAGTCTCTGCAGGGTAACAGATTGCACTTTTCATATTTAATAGATTGATGGGCCGCACACAAACTTGCACAACATGTACACACACACTCGCAGCGACATGTAATCACAGACAAACACACCCCGTCACATGTACATGCAACCACTTCGCAGTCGACACATGAAACACAGAAGGGTGAACGTGCGGTAGATTAAAACATCAAAGAGGCCTACGCTGCTCACTTGAAACGCCCAGGCTGCTTTAGCTTGTTTCTTAGCTTAATACTAATCCCACAAAGGGGCCTAAATGTTGCTTTTCTGCTCCACTCTGTGTACTCCCATCCCCTTCTCATGGACAGTGTCTGCGTCGATACAAGTCCTCTTAATCAGCTCGGATGAATTATTGAATAGCCTTTTTATATCAGATCATGACCCATATTCTGCTCGCTTGAAGTGAATACGCTGCCAATAAAATCGAGATGTACTTTTTAAGTCATCCCACATAGGCTCCCCGTTCGCTCTCTAATGGTTGAACGGGATTCAGACGCACAACTGCAGAAAGTTGTCAGCTTCAGATGGAGCTCCGCAGACCGTTTTAACACGATGATGGACGAGGTGTTACGTTTTGGACTCCACAAGCTAAAATGGCCTTTAAATGTTTTAGGTTTGACTTCTGATGCATCGTCAATCCCCGGATGACACCGAGTGGAAGTTATTTGAAGATAAAATATCTAATGGAGGGTTATTGCTGGTTTCATTAAGGCAGATGCAGTGCTCAGAGCCAGACGCAGGAGTTCTATTGTCGTCTCATTAGGTAGCACATGGGGAGAAAGAGAGACAGAGACAGAATCAGTAGGAAGAGGGGATAGGATTATGAATCTCCTTAGCCCCTGCTGTCCCTCCTCTCCTGGCCTGTTTATCAATGACGACTGCAAACACAGTGCCTATGAAATCTCTTAAGCTCCGTTTGGAGACTTCTGGCAGACTTCTTTTTCACGTAAGCTCCTGGCATCAAACAGTTTCCAGACACTAAAAATTGACAGGGGGCATGAAATATGCGTCAGCGCCCCGGTCACCAAACACAACTGATTTATCGTTCAATAAAATTTGGTGGCAATATTTACACAAACATTACTCATTTAGAATGAAGGCACAAAATTTACACTAAAGATCAAACTGTGTTAAACACTAAATGCGATGTCACTTTTGGCAGGGACATTAATTCAGTGGTACACAAAATATGACGCAGGGTGACTCTGGAATATAAACTTGTGAAAGCGTAAAAAAATGTAATTTTGTATTTCATGATCCCAAACAAAAAAACGCTACGTGTCCCACCAACACATCACCTCTATATAAGCACGGAAGTGATGCTCAGCTGTGTCCATCTTCCAACTGTTCACCTGGACGGCGATTGCTCACTCTACCACCCGGCTATGCTCTAAAGGATCGGTTAAAACATTATCAGCACTAGTCAAATATCACCTACAGTTCTCCAGCTAAGTGGGACATAACGTTCCCATCGCTGTCCATTTTCCTCCACCATGATCTCAAGACGATAATATTACAGCGAGAAGCGTGTTTCACCTGTTCATAAAAAGTCATTACAGTAAAAAGACAGCAGCAAGCCCTGTGTCAGAGGCACCTGAGACGTCCATTTTGCAGTGTGGCAGCTGTGACAGCTTTGACACACTACCTGGGCTTAAGTGCCCATCTGTAGGTAGGCTACAGGGGTCACATATGTGCCAAGAGCGGAGAGCAGAATGGGTAATGGTCCCGGGTTATGAGAGCAGGTCCCAGGAGGGTTTCAAAGGTACGTAGCCGTAACCTTGACTGTGCAGCGTGCACGCGCACACATGGTGTAAATCCAACTGTCAGCTAAATGAATGAAGTTAATCAGAGAAAAGGGGTCAATCGCCGCTGTGCCTGTGATGGATAGATGGACAAACTGTCCGCATGTGAGTGTGTGTGAGAGGGAGTGGGTGCATTTTGCTGCAGACTCAAGATTACATTCCAACACACTCCACCAGGAGATATGAGATATACTGATGTTCTGCTGCTGTGAGGCATTCTGTGTTTCTTTGAAATAACTGCAGATAAAAATAATTGCACTGAGAAAAGGGCGATGTAGTCTGTCTCTTCATGTAGATTACTTTATTGATCTAACTATATATTCCTCTCATGCTGGCACACACACATACACACTCACTCCACAGCTTTAAACAAGAGTGTGGAGCAGCACTGGACAGGTGATTTGGTAGGCAGAAGTGGCTACTCCATCAGGTGGAGAGTGGATTATAAACACAAGACAGAGGATGAGGTATGGAGATTCATTTCAACATGTGAAGACGATGTCAGATCTGTGATTTTATGTCACAGAGATAAAATGTATCAGGAGGAGAATTAAAGGCTCACGGGGGGGGAAAATTATAGAGGATAAATGGTGAAGTGTGAGGGAAATTACTGATCTCTGATAATCTGCCAATATCCATTTAAATTCTACCTAACCCTCAGCACACACACACACATACACACACACACACACAGCCAGGATGTATATGCACACCCACACACACACATGCAAAAATAGTGGGTTAATGAAAAAAAAATATCTAGATGAATATCTACATCCATTAATCATCATCCGAAACATGCAACAGCAATAGCACCGTACTCACCTATTTAACCCTTATTATTAAAAAATACTGAATTTAATTTTGTAGGCTGGAGATATTGTAAGAATCGTGGCTATTACATCAACTAATAGACAAAGATGTTGCTTGAGTCTTTAATCCGCGTTAGTGAAATCCCATTAAGATTCAATAGTTGAAAAAGAAATACTGAAATCAGCTTCAGTCCATTACAAAAAGAAAGTCAAAAAAAAAAAAAAAAAAGAGTCCCGAATTTAGGACAGTTTTTAATAATCGTTAATTATTTTTTTCATTTGGAATCAAATCCAGGATTTAAAGGGTAATTCCACAGGAAAACAGCTAAATCCAGAGTGCCTTTATCATGGTGACGGACGGTTGCTCAAAAGTCCCACTTCCCATTATCTTCATGTAATGAAGAGGAGAGCCATTAAATCTCCTTCAGGAAAAAAGTGGAAATATAAAAAAAGGAGATGAACGAGGAAATGAGTTGTGTGGTTTGCTTCACTTTGCTATGCATCTGTCTATTGCTGTGCCTCTCTGTAGCTCACACACCACACACAGCCGCACACACACACACACACACACACACACACCAAATTATTCAGTTACTTTGCAGTCAGCTTAAGTCCTTCGAGCCACCCATTTTTTTTTCTAAAATGCAAAAGAGTATTCATGAATAATCTGACCCCTGTTTTTCAATAAATGGAAGTAGTTGAGTTGATGGATTGCAAAATTACGTCACCAAAATGCAAAATAAACAGCAACTCCTCTCTGATGCAAGCAAGTCAATGATGCGTGAGTGGTAGGACGTGAAATTTTGTAGACAGCAGATGAAAAAACAAAATGGAACAACAAATAAATCAATAAGTGGATCAATTCAGAGGGGGTGAGAGGGTGGAAGTGATGGAGAGAGAAAAAAAGATGCGGAAAGAGGTGATTAAAGAGAGTAAAGCTCGAGGCAAAGTTAGTGAAAAAAAAAGTGAAAATTATGGTGGAGGAAAAAAGGGAAAAAATCCTCTGGATGATAAAGCCAGTTTTTTTTCTAGTCCATTCTCTTTGAGTGCTTGTGTGTGTCTGTCTGCGAGAATGAGAGTCAGTTCAGAAAGATGGGAGACGGAGGGAGAGGGGGGGAGAGAGAAGAGAGAGAGAGGAAAAGAGGGCAGGGAAAAAGAAGGAGGCAGCAGAGGAGTGTATAAACACAGATGACACCCCGACAGAACGGACAGGAGCTGGCTTTAGAGACACGCTTTGAAACAACAGTGCTCTGATGACTGAGGCCTTCGCTCAGTTTGACCTTCACCTGATAAACATGAAGCGAGGAAACTTAAACGCACCTCGGCATGGTGATAATCATGTACGTTGCCTCTGAGAGAGTGAATGTGGAGTTTCTCTCAATTTGCATGACGGCGAACAGAAAGGACATGTGAGGAGGATGGTGTGTGACAGAGGGGCGTTTCAGACATTTTAATGGAGGAACAGACTTTTGTGCAACAACATAGAAAAATGACAAGGCGGTCAGAATGTGGGTCCCATGATGTAGGCTGGAGAAGGTGCTTGCTTGATGGAGTCGCTGTGGTCTTGGTGGAGGAGAAACAAAAAGAAAAGTCAGAAAACACAGATTATAGTATGAAAGGGGAGAGTGACGTGAGGATGACACTGCATGAGGCAAGAATCAAGCTGATGGGAGGGGAGCCATGGTTATACCAAAGCTAGATTGTAGGCCATTGTGTGTGTTTAATATATGTGCACCCCACACAAAACACCTCGCATACACAGAAAAAGGAACAAAGACTTTGAGACAGACACTAAACACTAAATAGACCTACCTATGGTCAGAATTAAGAATCGCCCAAAAAAGATGCATAGGATGGTAGGAGGAGGAAAAAAGAGAAGGGGGAAATAGGAAATAGGAAAAGGTACAAAAGTGAAAAAGGCATAAATAGAAAATACAAGCAAGCCAATTAAAATGTCTCTAAAGTAAAGAAATTAAAACACTGGTGGAGTCGAAAAGTAGCCAAAGTTAGGGGTGGACAGTGAGTGGAGTGGTGGTGGGGGGGAGGAGGAGGAGGGAGATGGTGAAGGGAGGAGGGAGCGTGGGCTGCACGGGGATAGAAAGGGCTGGAAGTGATAGCGATGGAGAGGGAAGGGAGAATGAATGAAGGTAGGGGAAAAAAAGAGAATAAAGGGGGCAAAAAAAATCCCCCTCCTCTTTCTCTTTCTCTTTTTCTCTGTCTCTCTGCCTCTCTCTCCCTCCTTGTCTGGCTCATAAATAGAAGAAATTGTTGACCAGGTAAATGGCGAAATAGATGAGAAGACAGAGGACCGAGAGAGCAAGCAAATGAAAAGGTAAAGCACCTCCCAGCAGCGCGATGAGGAAAAAAAAGAACAAAAAACGAAAGATAAAAGCAAATACTCCAGTGGCCTCCGTTGTCTCCAGTCTATGTGTGGAAGGGGGGATTGGCTGTTGCCAGTTGTTCCCCTTCCCCGGCTGCCTTCTGCTATCTTCTGTCTCTCCTCCCAAAAAAGACTTCCCATCCAGATGACAAAAAGCAGGCACAGATGTCCTTTCCTCTCCCTCTCAACTCTGGTCTGATTTGACGTGCCACTCACACAGGTTAGACATTGTTGCAGCAGCAACGCACAGCATCACCAGTATTGCCCAGTGGGAGGAAAAAAAGGCATTAGGGCTGCTGCTAGTCAAGCACTGCCTGCCTCATGAGGAAGGATACTGAGCTGGAATTGCTCTGTCTCCCCTCTCCCGCCCATCCCTGCGAAAAGATGGGAGGAAGGGAGGTGGGCCCACTCGCTGCATTAGTATTCATTGAAAGAGTGTGTGTGAGAGAGAGAGAGAGAGAGAGAGATGAGGAGGAGGGGAGAGGGGTGCCTTCCAACAAATGTCGAGGAACCAAACCGGTGTGTGAAACTGATAAGAGACTGGCTCCCCCTAGAGTCAATCATCAATACACAAGTTCAACTCACTGGAAACACTGGGGATGTAGTTTTGGACCAGCGAGATCAGTGACCTGCCTTCAGGACAGTACCTGACGTTTGAGCCTCTTAGGACAAATTTGCCACCTCAGGGTTGTGTCACTCCAACGGCATGATATTAATCCACTCCACAAAATAATTAAATGTTCAATTGATCCTGTTCCTTTGAAAACACTGTCTATCACTCTCTATGCGACACATTCTCCGTGCATAAAAAGACACGGAGCATTGAAGGATTTTTGGTTCACGTCTGTGGTGTTGAGAAAACAGACTGATCCTTTCCTCTGCATTATGCCCTAAGCCAAACTCAGTGTTGCTATGGTGACAGATGATCGCTCCCAAATGTCCAAATCAAAGCTAGAAGCACACAGAGATAGGTGGTCGAAAGCAGCCTTCAAAGGTAAAGACTGCAGTGTATCGCCACAATAGTTATGTCTCTGTCTAAACACTCCAGTCATTAAAGGTTTTGTCTGTTTAACCTTCTGTTTCTACAAAGACAATACCCTACACAGTGCACAATAGGCCTCATGTATGATAATACACAAAAGAGTGAGAGCTAAACCACCCTCTTTTGTTTTATTCTCTTTGGGGAATAAGTTGTTTTCAATTCATTCCTACAGCAAAGCTGCAGTGCATGTCAAGCTTTGTTCCATCTGTGTTTAAAACTGTTATTTGTAGTAAAGGGAGAAAGAGGCGGAGGGAGACAGAGAGATGCTGACAGATCCTGAAAGAAAATGATTACAAATCTCCACAGTCCCCTCTGTCTCCTTAGCTGACCCGTTTATCATGCAGTAATTACTTATCTCGCCATCAAACTCAAACCCAGTTGTATTTACAGTGACAGGTGGGGTTAGGTGTGCAGTTGAGTGAAGAGCACAACATTTTAAGTAAGTTTTGTCATTAAAGGAATGATATGCAACATTGTCCTACAAAAAAACAATTTATAGACTCATGTAAACATAATCCCTTTCAATTCTCACTTATGTCCCACTAGAAGTGTGTGGTGGTGGCTGTATCTGCAGAGACCCTGCAGCTCTCTGCCTGTATTTCCTTATTTTCTCATTGTTCTGCTGAACTCAGGACAAAAACGTCAGTATTTGGCATCATGGGACTCTACAATAAATCTTTTCTGGTGCGTTTACAAACAAATCAAACAAATCCTGTTGATTTAACCTTTAAGAAATTACCTTACAATGAAATTGTAGGTGGATTCCATGTGAATGAGGCTTTAAATGTGACCGAGGACAAACAGTTGTAACTGCAGCTTTCCTCTCTGTTGGCCGAACTTGCATGGACCCACCAAAACAGGCACAGTTCCCTGACCCAGTCAACGGTCTCTGCTTGACTTTTCCCCAAGTTCCAGACAACATCTTTGAACCTGGATTTGAAAATACAATGAACAGCCAGTGTATAAAGAACAATTACCGTAGCAATAAATATCACAGTCAACATTATTTTCACCCTGCATGTATCCAGGGAAGTTGCTGAGCATCCGTGTTCTTCCTAATTTTATACTTTTGCACCTGTGAGTGGGGTCTCAGTGCAACCGCTGCTGTCTGCTTCAGTAGAGCAACTGGGTTTCAGCATTTTTACAGCAGTGGAAAACATGAGCAGACCTTTTTCACAGCAGCCATATTAATATGAAATAGTACAGTGGTCCCATTCCATTTAGCATAGCAAAGAGTCTGTCCAAAGAGCCAGCATGCAAAATAGCAGTGCCCTGACTCTCTTTGACCTGAATGGAACAGAAACTTAATTAGTATCAGCATGTACTGTTGCTAAAAAGTTGTTGGCGGTCATGGGTGTGCCCCTGTGGCTCGGTTGGCGGAGCATGTGCCCCTTGTGCTGAGGCTGTCAGTCCTCTGCGGCAGCCAAAGAAATAATCTTTAAAAAAAAATATGTTGGCGGTCAGATGACAGCCACTGAACACTCCGTCTATTCATCAGTGCAATCGCTCTTTAATAAAGATATTATCTATGGAGCTTTCGGCTGCTAGGATGAATGGGGCAGGCCAGGGTATCCTTGAGGCCAGGAAGGAGGCTCTCAACTCAGCTAGCAACGGCCAAGTGCAATATCCAAATCGCAGAACCAAATTGCAATTTTTTGAAAAAGGAAAATTTTGGGGGAAAAAAAGCATTGTAATGAGGTAGTGTAGTGCTGCATAAATGCCTAAAAATCTTGTTCTCTGGATGAAAGAAAACATGTTTGTTCAGTGCAGACCCCAACAAATATCACATCATGGTTTTAATTGTTTTGTTTTTTTTCATTAAGAATGAAAACCATAGTGCAAAAATGATCACTCCAACTAACAGTGCATATTGCAATCGCAATGTCAGTCAAAATAATCACACTGTGATTTTTTGTACCGTATCACAGTATTTTTTTTTTTTTTATGCAATGCATAACTATTAAATGTCCTACATTTATAATGGGATTTGAGATGAGAAATACCCATGGGAAAGGGGTGGGTTGGTGTCAAAGAGCAATCAGTGTGCAAATGCATGCTTTGTGTAACTGTACTATATCCAGCAGGATGTGTGACTAAATTTCACATTACGAATTCATTAAGAGAAGTACTTTTAAAAATGTATTTTGTTATTTTCTGTTTTAATTCATCTGTTTATCAGTTTATTTGTTGCAGTATACCTGCAAACCTTTTAGAAAAAAGAAAAAAAACCTTGGTAACACCTGTATTTTATGTCAAAATGGCTGCCATGAAAAAAGCCTATTGTTGACTGTTTTCTCTCTTCCCCAGGCCACAGAGCTTAGCTTAATTAGCTAAATTAATTTGCATGAACGCTGGATTACAAATACACACAAACGAGCTAAGGGCACTGTTTGTGTATTGTCATTACATTACACATTTATACACTGATTTACAGACAGGCTGCGTGTAGATATTAAATTGAATCCACCTCACCTTTAAACTGTTGCAGAAAACGTCAGTAGTGAGGAAATACCACATGGGTCTGTAACTTTTTTTGGTGTGACATATCGCCCCCCTGTGGTCGACATGCAGTGATTTGATCGACTGTGCGGTGTTGGATTGAGGCTGCCTGGCCGCGTGCGCCGCACCATCACAACACGGTTCAAAGATGGCGGCGCTGTCATCGCCTCTACGAGTCTGCCGAGGAATACTGAAAGAGCTACGCGCCATCCAGGGACCGAGTTATAAACGGTCATTGGCTTACAACCATGTCATGGAGCAGTTTCGTAAGAATAAGGCGAGTTTCCTTCCCACCGATTGCGTTTCAACTAATGTTAGCTAAATTCGCCAGCTTATTACTGTTACAAACTGCATGTGGAGTGCACGGCTAGCGTTAGCTAACATGATAACTCTTGAATGCCAATTTTACCATTTTTCTGCTTTGGCGAATATAGTTTGGGCCCGTGCGAAAACAGACAATGCACAACATAACTCTGGACTGTGGTCACTGTCTAACGTTACTTTATGATATTTACAAGCAGCCGTTCAACGCAAGGTGAAGCAGAAGGACATGCTAACATTAGCCAGCAGCTAACGAGAGCAGGTGATGAAGAACTCTCTCACGCTAATAATCGATTAACGAAAGTATACAGAGTGCTACATGCTACATGTGATTGAGTCTGTCATTGTGTTAAAATCATCGTTGATTGGCTTCTGCATTAATGTGTAATGTGCACCATCCACTAGACCTTGTGACAAAATGTGTACATTCAAGTAAAAAGAAGAACACACATTTTGTAATAAATACATTTCATAATAAAGACACTTTATGTCATATAATCCAAGTTCAGTTTTTAAGTTTGTATTGATCGGCGGGGTGAATAGATACTTGTGGCTATGATTAAAATGTTTATCTGTTATTTGGATTTCAAGACAATTCCTCCTCTGTATGACCACTTTAATCTTAACAGGAACAAAAACACTGCAGAAAAAATGTTCAGTTTTTTAACACACAAATTCCCCCGCAGACAAAGATATTTATAAGTCGGGGGAAACCCTAAATTCAAAAATAAATGTATTTTAGTTAACATATATAACTATTCTTCCATTAAACTAACCATCACGTCCATCTGAGTGCGTGTGATTCAGTCTGTTTTTCTGACAAAACACGTTAGAGCTGCTTGTTGAATGATGGGTTATTAAACATATAGGCTTGTTTATGCTTGGGAGAGTCCTGGCTCACCAGTGTGGTTGAATATATGTGCGGTCACTGAAGCAGAATAGCTTGGAGCAACTCTTGCTTGTCAGTGTGTATTTATCAGAGCTCTGAAGAGACCCAAAGGCATTATAATGTATATGAAACTCTATAGGGACTAGACTAAATGTTTACTGTCCATGTAGCTGTTACAGTTGATGAAGAAGAAAAAAAACATTCGGGAAGAAAAGCCTGTGATCTTTGCACATCTGTTTATGTTATTGTCTGTTACTGGAGTCAGTACTAACTCCATGTTGTCCACCAGCTAGACCTTCAGGCTTTTCTTCATAAATGTTAACTTGATTTAATTTTTCTGTGTGGTGACTGATAGTGTTGCAGAGTTAATGCATTTTCCTTAACCGATAGTTGAAATTGTTAATCAGTTAATCATTAATAATTAATAAGATACAAAATGCATGTTTTTTTTCTCTTTTTAAGTTTTTTTTTTTAACCATTACCAGCACACATTAATTATTCGAAACATTAATTCATGAGGCACAAACAGAATAATTAAACAATAAGACTCTTGCTTTGAATGGCTGCCCTTGTCCACTTGTTCTTATTCAACAAAAGGCATCGGTAAACAAAACAATGTCAGACGGGGCAGACTTGTTGCCATTTTTAGACTAACAAGTCAGACCAAACCAAATAGTGACAAACCTGTGAGCTCCAGAGAAATAGTAACATAGACTACATTATCGTTAATACATTTTTAATTGGTTAAATTCTTAACAGAGATTAATCAATTAATGATTAATCATTAAAGCTACTACAAGGGACTCTTATATTGTTTAATTTTGGAGGATCCACAAAGTATGAGGCCAAAAATAAAATGATCTAAGTTGAAATCTCCTCCTGCTTCTTTTTAACTGGCTATGTGTGACTCACTGTAACTCTCTGGAAAAGTGTAAACAAAGGCTTATGTCATCTGATTGCACGGAGAATCCGACCCAGTGGAAGACAATATGAATAACTCTACACAAACAGGCAATCTTCTCGCGGATGATCTGGTTTGCTTATGTAGGTCATATAGAGGCATTGGTATTAAACTGAGACTTTTTCATGACCATTTAAAAACTTAAAGCTTTGACATCACTAGTGACTGGTTTTGTGAACAAAGCAAAGGATAAAAAATCCAATACTGTTTAAAGGAATTGACCACTTGACAGCTTCTGTAAGCGTTACAATGTTATTTTATTATGATCTGGTCAGAATATTTGATCTTCTCTTTTCTGTCTTTTCCCCTCTCACAGGTAACAGGAGAAAGGTACTGCCGTGCCCAGCAGGAGGCACACCATGACGCGCACACATACCTGTGTTTGCTGGCGTCTACCAGGAACCACCTCATCCTGCACAACCTTTACCACAACAAGGGAGAGCGCAGCCCAGAGGAAGTGGCAGGCCTGGTGGGGCTCAGGTTGCCCACTCAGCCAGGAGGTAAAGGCTGGGAGAAGTGAGGACACGGGAAGAAGATGTTGACTCTCTTCAGAAATGACTGTGACTGTGACTGGTTCATCTGGTCTCATACAACTCTCCTCGTGTAAACTCCAAAGGGATAAATGTTTGACTGGAGTCTGACAGACAGATCGTGGACTGCTGTGAGGAAAATCAACTTATTTTTGTTGTGCTGTTCTCTCAGTGTTCAGAGGGAGGAAATATGATCATCTGATCTTTGAAACAACAGTGAAAATATATGCTATGATTAAAAATCTGTGTAGCTGTATATATACTGTCCTCTATAGCTTATCCGCACCTGCTTTTGTTTTTCTTTGTTTTTGGGGCAATTTTCTCAACTGTTAAAATACTACCATTCAGAAGGACTGTACGTACATTTTCATTTTGATTCATTTGTCCCATTAAAATATTAGTCACAATTACAGTTTCTGAGATTTTTAACCAACTTGGTGACATACTATAACTTACAGACTAACATCCTGCTAGCATATAAATTAGTGGTTAAATTAATCCACTACTACTTTAAAATATACATAAAGGACCAGCGTGTAGGATTTATCTAGCAGTGAGCTTGCGGTTTGCAAAGACCTCAGCTCACACTCCCCTTCCAGGCATGAAGGAGAACCTAAACTGGCTGCAAAAAAGTGTAAAAGGCCGCATCTAGAGCCAGTGTTTGGTTTGTCTGTCTTGGGTTACTATAGAAACATGGCAGACTTCATGGAAGAGGACTCACACCCTCTGTAGATATCAGCAACTCAGTCTAAGGTAATCACAACACAGTGATTATTATTTTCAGGTGATTATACACTAATGAAAACATACTTAGGAACATTATATTCCATTTCTGCTTATAATCTCCATAAATCTTACACACTGATCCTTTGAGGAGCCAGGCAAAAGTTGATCAACAGGAATAATTAAGAATATTTAACATTATGTTGTTTGTTGTTTGTGAAATAATGAAGTCACCTGGGCTTTGTGAATTTTTGTCTTTATTCTCAGAGCAATTTGCACAGTTGTTTGCGGAATTATTTACAGTTTGTCCCATTAGACTTCTGCATTGAGGCAGACTGCCTTTCTCGCAGTTGTCTTTTGCATGAATTTATGTGTTGGGGTGGACAACAAACAGGAACATATGCACAGCTAATGCAAAACAATACAACATCCCTACAACAAAAAACAACTTGATGAAGCTTACAATAATCAACATTCACTGAGACTTTGATTCTACTCTGTGGGTATTGTGGAAATTGTAGTTTGTAGTGTAGTTAAGTTAGTTAAGTTTTTCATGTTTTGTTTGCTTTGCTGTCCAACCCCATTTAACCTTAAACTACAAAACAGCTGAGTTGAATAGCAGTGCCCAGAAGGGTATCATCAGCTATCGACAGCCACTGTTTTTTAAAGCTGCTACAAGGAGTTTAATGGTTATGAAACAGCTCAATTTATTAATGATGCACTTAAATGACCTACATAAGTTAACAAGACCATCGGTGAGAAGATCAGCAGTTCTGTATATTGTTCTTAAGCCTGCCACCAGGCAGCAATATATACATTGTCTATATATAGTTTGTGTCCATATATATATATATTATATTGTGTGTGTGTGTGTATTTCAAAGAATACAAGATGGTTAAGTGAAGATTCAAGGCAACTTGAGGCATCTCACAGAAATACCAGGGGCCAAAATGTTGTTGCCTCATGCAACAGTGGCAGACACTACATTATGTAATGGGACAAGAAAAAAAGTCTCAAACATCAGGACGGTACATGTCAAACACAGGGAAACTGAGGAGGAACAGTGGTTAGCGAGGAAACCCTTAGCGCCTGAGAGACTGAAATAATTGCTCAGCAACACTAAAAGCTTCATCCTCTAAATCTCTGTGACTCAAAAATAGATGCAATGAAATGCACTTTTCAAATAAAATGAATTACACATATTGTAAGGTGCCTCAGTGATTCAGTCCACCCCGTACAGTACACATACAGTGTGCTGCTCTGCCAGCTTGCATTAAATTCTGTCTCTACCCTCTGTTGCCTTTTCCCTCCATCCACAGCTCCCTCACACAGCACATCAGCCTTTCTGGCCCAAAGTTATCCATCCCACTTTTTTTCCATTAAATCTATCCTTCCTGTTTCCTTTTAGTCTCTAGTGGTGACTAACATTGCCTTCAGTGTGAATTTAAATAGACTAACCCTAAAGCAAACAACTCACAGTGACACAGGGAGTAAGACGCGCACCCATGCGCTGCCCCACACTGACCACACACACACACACCACACACGCTCAGCTGTAGAGAGAATGTCCAATGCATACTGACAAACCAACAGCTTGTGTCAAAATTTATATTGCACAAAAAGCAGCATGTAGATGTGCTTCTCCACGCCCCGCTGTTTTATGCATCCTGGAGGAGACAGCCATGACAAACAGAATGAGATAGAAACCCTAACAGAAGCTGAGTGGCACTGGAGGTTACTTTGTTTTAGAGGGGGGATAAGGATAGGCGGAGGTGACTTCCCTCGGACTATGATGCTGCATGTCATGCCAGGGAATTAGTCATGCAAATATATGAATTTTTAATGTCAGTCTGGGGGCAATAAGCCATGGTAGTTGGCCCCGTGCTGTAAGCTTGATGCCCCGCCTTAAGTGAACCTAAACGTTTAAGAGTGAAAGGTGATGATGTATGTGAGCGTCAAGCTGGTAAAGAGGCAAAACCAAGAGAGGAGGAGGGCGGAGACACTCCACCCGTCAGAGTGGAGGCTGATTTGTTCATTCCTTGGTTCGGTCAACGGGGCGAGGAGTCAGCAGCATCTGCAACTTCTCTCTCCGAGAGGGGGAAAAAAAAGAGAAAAGCATCTGTTGAGGAGAGCTGGACCAAGACGCGCACTCTTCTCTGGATGAGAATCTGCGCTTTTGGAGCATCTGGATAACTGCTTGAAGTTACCACTTTTTTCACGGTTTTTTCCAGGAGTTGAGGACGACCACTTAAGAAAGCTGTCGGTGGGGAGAGAAAAAGGTTGTTTAGAGGAAAAAGAAAAAAAAAAGCACAAGGACGAAAAGGAGGACAAGGCACAACCCAAAGGAGCGGAGAGAGGAGAGGTGACCTGGCTGAA
The DNA here is from genome assembly GCA_034769285.1 of Lutjanus argentimaculatus. Lineage (NCBI taxonomy): Eukaryota > Metazoa > Chordata > Actinopteri > Lutjaniformes > Lutjanidae > Lutjanus > Lutjanus argentimaculatus. The sequence continues at coordinate 9,784,864 of JAWZSL010000024.1, read as the reverse complement.
GCGACATGTTTGGCATGATCAAGAATTCGCTCTTCGGAAACACCGAGGAGACGGAATATAAAGTGCTCAGCAGTGAGACTAAGGTAACAGCTGTCACACACAACTGCATCACTGTGATGTCTTCTGAAAGCTTCTGTTAATTCTGTCCTGTGCGCCTCTCTGCGTGGATTCCGATGATTGTGATTACGCACAGTAATGCTGCTGCACTGTAAAGGTACACGGTTTCTCCTAAATATTTTATTCACTCCTGAACACTAAGTAGGTTATGATATGGCAGTTTTGTTTGAATGGTTGTGGGCTGTGCAGTGTTCCAGTGCTGTAACCTTGACTAACAGCCTGGCACTTAATTGCTTGTGACCTATAAGGATGCCCGCTGAGCCTCAGTGAGGGGCAAAGGGGCAAAGCAGCCAGAGGTCCTCTGCCAATCAACAAGGCACACATGAATAAAGATGGTGATGCTGACTCCTATGTAACCTTTAAAGAATTACACACAAACACACACACCACACACACCACACACGCTCCAGACCAGGGGTGTCAAACTCATTTTAGTTCATGGGCTACATACAGCCCAATTCGTTCTCAAGTAGGTCAAATTATTGCATAATAACCTTTAAATAACAACCTCATCTCCAAAATTTACCATTTTCAGTGTCAAGAAGTACATTCTGAATACATTCACAATTAATAAACCATTTACATTTGCAAACAGATAATGAACAGCCTAAGGTGTCTTAAGAAAAATAAGGGCAATTTCTACGTCTTTTTCCACATTCAGTTGGTCTGCTGTCATTACATGTGCATTACAAAATACAGATCACACTGGATCTACAAATGTACAAAACATTTATGATTTTGGAACTTAACAATAATATAGAATTTCAGCAACTTGTTGAGATGTTAAAATTCTTTTAATATTCTTTTATATTAATATTTCATACATTTCCACTCATGAGCATCACCACACAACACCAACTGAAGTGGACACTAAGGAGGAAGATGCTCAAGTTATCCTCTGCTTTACAAATCATTCATAAATCAAAAGTTTTGGCAGTGCCTTTGCAATATAGTTCCACCAATATTATTTTAATGCCAATTATTTTGCACTGAAGCTGCTGATTGACAATATTTTGCACCATGTTCAATATTCTGGTCTGGAATCAATGACTGCTCTCCAATTTTTTACACTTTGCAAAATTAACTAGCATGCCGGATTGGACCCTTTGGCAGGCGGGCTGTGGCCGGCAGATTCCTACATTTGACATTCCTACACTAGACGCAATGTTGAAGGTTCCACATGCATTGTTGCGTACAAAGCTGTAGGTCACTGTTTTGGTATTTTTTAATCTCAACATTGTACATGCCTGTGCTTGTGTGTGTGTGTGTGTGTTTGTGTGTGTGGTGGTGTGAGAGAGAGAGAGAGAGAGAGAGAGAGAGAGAGAGAGAGAGAGAGAGAAGGAGAGGTAGTTTGCACATGTGTGTGTGCATGCACGTGAAAGCACAGAGGCTAACTGACCCTGGCCTGGAAGAAGATACAGATCAGACGTGTTTGTGGTTAACCCATGAGCTCAGATATGGACTGAGTGTGCACACTGATGAAGCAGATGATGACAGTGACAGAGGAGGAAAGGCATGCCCTTTCCAACTCAGCACCCCACCCCCACCCACACCCACGCCTTGTTATGTTTATGTTTATGTTTATGTTGTGTTTGTCCATATTTATGGATGCACACTTTGGAAAGAATCCAGTGAACTCAGTGATGTGTGTTGTTAACTGAAGCAATACCCAGCAGCCATTTCGAGGTCCTTCTCTCGCGCCCTGCTGACCCACAGTGCACTACTGTAAATGTGCATGTAGCCATGTAATGTCACGGTTTGCATGGGGCGGTTTGAAACTGGCTTTGTGCGTTTATCTTTGAATAGCAGCTAACTTTTGACAGGGACACAAAGGCGGACACACTGAGACAAAGAGGACTTCCAGCCTAACTGACCAGTCAGACAGGCATGGACTCACATGACCACACTGACACATTTACCCACACACACACACATCTGTGCAGATCTGTTCTGACATTGCAGACAAACATCTACTGTCCAAAGCTGAAATAAAAGATTCAGTCTGAGTCAGCAGCATGTGTACAAGTAACTGTTTTAATGATTTCAGTTGACTAGTTTCACAGCAGTCATTTTGACATGAAATAGTCGAGTAAACACAGGTGTTATCAATGATAGTAATTAAGGTTCCAATCAGGTCAAACAGAGTCAGGTTGCTGCTACTGTGCATGTTGGCTCACTGGAAAAGCTCTAAAACAGAACAGGACCTTAATTGTTATCATTGGTAACACCTGTGTTTACTCTACTATTTCATGGCTGACATGAAAAAAGTCTATTAGAGATAAAAGGTTTAAATTTTATTGAGATTGACATAAAAATGATATAATATATAAATAACAATAATAATAAAAAATATAAATAATATCTCATTATTTTTAGGCCATTCTGCGATATACAACATGTATCTCAATAAACAGATTTTCTCTAAAATAACACACTGCCGGGGCTGGGCAATGGACAAAATCATGTATCACAATATTTTTGACCAAATACACCAATATCAATATCTATTGATATTTTGACGATATTGTAGGGGTGATTATTGGTGCTTTCATGAAATGTTGACACAATGAGATTTGTAATTTAAAAAATCATCAGTACTGTGGATATAGACAAATAATAGAACAGCTGGAGTAGGCTGTTTAGTTCATAAAATGATATCATTTTACTGTAATGCAGCCTTTAGAATTAGGAGGAGACAACACTCATGCTATACCATGATATAAAAATGTCCAAACTCTGATTCAATTTAACTTTATTTGTATAGTGCCAATTCATAACAAAGATATCTCAGAGCACTTTTGAATTTTTGATTTTCATATCTAGTTTGATATCACAGTATCAGTGATCCAAATGCAGCATTATGTCCAGGGTCACTACAGTGCCCACACCTCCTGTTCATTAGCCAGACTTGAAAAGTCAAACGTCATCAAATCTCTGGACTTGACTGACTTCTTTAAACCGCAGGTATTGAAATCAGAGCTCGTCACCTGATCTGCGCAGCGCCCGCCTGACTCTGACACCTTACACTCTTAATTAAAACTGACACAGAATACAGAGCAGCTGCTTAGCAAGGCACGCACACATACATATGCGCCCACATACGCACATTCACACCAGTGCAACCATGGCAACATATAGGTGGAGTTCAGTTGGAAGTTTGCTAATGAATGTAGGAGATTATTTTTGCAGAACATGAAATGACAATGCAGTGTTGATAACACCTTGTGTGCTCCGTTCAGAGTAATTATCACCATATAAGCTGGCATAAGAAAGTAGCTAAACACACACATGCACGCAACCACAGACACGAGACAGACACTTTAATTGCACTACTTAACTGAAATCAGGCTCCGCTTTCTTGGTTTGTCACCCACACACAATGTTAATGGTGGTTCCACTGACAGGCCGTCCAGAGCAGAACCATTTTAATTACTATGCAGGGGCCTGGCTACCTGTCACACGTTAGACCCTCATGATAACATGGTGTTATCTTGTATGTGCTGAGGAATGAATCTCGCTGCATCATCTGATTAAAGGAGCACCCTACAGGAAATCTGTAACATGTTTATTGTAATAAATCATTGTATGACCATGATATGTGACTTCTCTGACTACAACGCTACAGCCGCGGTGTTTGAAATTTCTATTACGGTCCTTATCTTGTGTTATTGTTTGCTTGTTTCATGTCAGTTAGAGTTCAAATTAATGCTGAATGTTCGCCAAATGAGTAAATGTCTGTTTATGAGTCGTAGGAAATCATTAGTAATCTTTTCAAAGGAGGTGATGTTTGTAACAGTTAAATTGAGCAATATGTTAATGGAGTCTGGCAGGCAATAAGGTAGGTAGTCACTGAACTCAAACTCCAGTGTGTATTTTCAGAGCAGTGGGCTTTTGTTTTTAGAATTACAGGCTTAACTTTATCAGATTACATCATTATTGTCAGATTACAAAGTTATGTTCACCTTGTACTCCTGCAGTGCTTCTGCAGCCTGCCTCAAGTCTGGGGAGGAGGGGGTGGGGGAAACAGCTCTCTTCAACCATAGACTGTATATTAAATAGGATTTCAACCTATTTAATATACAGTCTATGGCTCCAACTCACTATTCAGACTAATTTTTAGATGTGCAGTTGTTACTTGCTCCTTTAAAGTTGTTAGTATCACAAATGTAGAATATGGTAGACTATGATGGTAAATAGACCAATAGTCAGAAATTCATTCACAAGATGAAGATAAAATCAATTGCAGGACATTTTTAGATTTGAGTTTTTCTCCAGGGATGAGAAAACATGAGAAGCCCACATAAGAATGAGAACATGCACTGGAAATGATTCCCTGACCATTGTTGTCTTTTATATAATGATAATAAACTATATTTTACAGCTGCTTCTTACAGATAGATGGCAAACATTGTGAAGGGAAAGAATGAAAATGGCATGATGAATTAAATTCTAGTGCTTAACAACATTATACAAACACACACACACAAAGCCATACACTATAAAATGCCACACAGTATAATCACATTAGTGGAATGCGCAGCTGTATTTGAAACCTGCATCACAGACTCTACAGTGACCAGATTCCTTCAAAACCTATTAAAATTATTGCTCAGCAGGCGAGTCGAGTGACTGTGCTCCACATTAGCCCCACTTAATCATATTTAATGCAAAACTGTTGCATCATATTAATGCTGTGTGTCTGGGGGTGGGGGCGAGTTGTGCGTGTGTGTGTGTTTGCCTGTGCACAGTTATGTAAGACTGTGCATCTCTGGCCCATTATTCTCTGTAGGCTGACTGAACACTGCAGAGCAGAAGAAAAAAATAAATCAAATCAGTGTAAATATGTTTCATCTGCATCTCATTATTTGGCTGCCCACACTGGATTCACACACCCACATGTGTGCAGTCACACACACACACACACACACACACACACACACACACACACACTGAACCCCTTCAAGTGTTCACCCCGTCAGTTCAAGGCTGTGGCCCTTAGGAGCTGATTGTCAACATCAGTGTGTGAGAGGTGAATCATATCTGAGCTCAACATCTCCCCTACACCCACCTCCAGGAAGCATGTGTGTGTGTGTATGTGAGTATAAGCAATTTATGCATTTGTGTATGACAGTGTGTAGCTCATTTCCCATTCTTCCCTATAGGATGGAGTTAGCTTCGAGGTGCGGCGGTACGATGGTGCCAAATATGCAGTTGTCTCCTCTGAGGGACGAACCTTCGACCAAGTGACGGGCGAGCTGGTGAGGAAGCTGCTTATGTACATCGGTGGGAGCAATGAACAAGGTAAGCCAATCAGAAAACCAAACGTGCTGATGGATCAGTGTGCTGAGATATGTTCACTAACATTATAAGACCTAATTTGCCTCATGAAATGCCTCTGGTATCTTTACCTTTCTTCTTCCAAGTTTCATAGTTTTTTTTTAATCACATGCACAAACAAAAGTATGAGCCAAGAGCACTGATTCATGTAATGTCATAGAAAGATTTTCATAATAATAATAATGATGGAGGCCATAGAGAGGACAGACGACAGAATAGAAATTGAAAGGCAGTCATTAAAATACAAAGTTTTTTTAAAATCTGGGACTTTTTCATGACTAACTGTGGGTCTGTATCGAGTGAATGGGCCAATCCTGCAATTTATAAAAGGATGAAGAAATATTACTTCCTCTCAGCCTTCTAATTCTGTTAAGTGAGCTACATTATCTTTTCCTGCGTGTGTACCAGTGTAGGATGCTAAGAATGAATGAACTGCTGTGGACAGGGTCAGCAGGAAAATATATTTTAGCCACCTAAAAAGCAACATTAGTTTAAGTTTATGCTATTTTTTATAATTTTTTCACCACTTTACCTTGCAGTCAGATTGGCTTTTCAAGCAGGAAACTATTATATATAAGCCAAATATCACTCTCTCCAAACCATCCAAACTCCTTTGAGGAAAAACAGTAATTTTATTTTTTTTTTTTATTCATAGGACATGAGCTGCTGGTCTACCACTGCCTTGATCAGTTAATTAATTGGTGTTAACTGTGTGATTTTGGTGAATCCAAACAAACCCTTTAAAACACTGAAGTCACACAATAACACAAACAAACTCACAGATTGATGCAGCGGTAGAGCAGCAACTTCAGTGTTCTGAGAGTTAAAATTATTGTTTATGCCACAGGGGTTTGGTGATATAACAAGGGATGTAACTTCAGTTTCACTTCAGAAAAGAATGTCTGACAGCAAGATAAAGCAGTGAAAATATTCTTAATATAGCATACACTTAAACTTATATTGCTTTTTTTAGGTGGTTAAAATTTGCTTTGCTGCTGACTTTGTCCACAGCAGTACGTTGCTTTGCTTAATTTGTTCGCTATTTATAGAGGTGCGATTTAAATGGCCTGTTTTGCAGTGTCTGGATAAAAACAGTCACCTGCATAATGATATTATGTGCATCACACAAAATCCTACTAATCCTGACCTTCAGATGTGGTCAGGGAGGATAGTGGAGGGGTTTCTCTGCTGTTCCCTCTATGTTCCCCCCTTTTTTAAAATCCACTTTCTGTCCTACACTTCATCTTCTTAGCTGAGGCCATGGGCACAGCAGCTCCCATCATCATCACAGTGTACCCACGAAATGACGGCGTTCTGTCTCGCCGTTTGATGGTCGCCATCCGCATCCCCACCATCTACCAGCAAAGCCCCCCGACTCCCACCGACAGTGCCATCAAGATTGAGGAGCGGCCCGGCATGACTGTCTACGCTCTGTAGGTGTCATTTAAAGTGTTTTATTTTAAAATGTTGAAGTTAAAATTATCTATTTTATTAGTTAGAGCCATGTTGTTTACAAAGAACTGATGTCAGCCTGACACTTTTTTAAACTTCTGTGGTTTTAAAAAGGTACCAACTCACCAAGACTGGTCTGGTGTTATTTAGCACCTTAATATTCAAAGTAATAGGCCCTCATGGCCCTAGAATTTATTAAACCAGCAGTATTAGCTAGCCAGCCTGTTAACACAATATTGTGTTTTTGTATCCTTACCATTCACAATAATCACATCACAAAAACAAAAAGCTGGCTTTGTCGGCCCTAAGCAGGCGTTCAGTTCGCAGATGCCTCGGTCTGGCTCGAGCTGTGTGTGAGGCTCATCTATGTTGCAAAGAAAACCAGATTCTGAAGATGGTTAAAAGATGTTGCTGGGGGAAAGTGACATAAGTAAAGTTAGCAAAATGTTGAATGAAAACATCAGAACAAAACATCTGAATCTACATTAATTGTTAGCTAGCTCATCTTTTGTTAACATTAGCTGCCTTAAGAAAGTTAACTGACTGAGGTTTTGGGTACCAAGCTTGCTCGACTGTTATGGGAGCACGGAGCAAAAATGGGAAGGGTCAACTGTAGATATCAACAATTGCATTTTGACTAATTAGAATTCAAAGCCAACATATCATGATATAATTTGGACTCATAACAACTCTAATTTAATATATCTACAATTCATTTCTCACTATATATCAGTGATTATTACATTATTACAATTATTACATGTGAAAATCTATATTCTAATATGTCATAATTACTTTACAGATCTTAAATGAACATTTTGACATGTTAAAATGTCATTTCCACTGGTGAAAACATGGTCACTGCTTGTCAGCCCTCCTGATTAAATCTGAAAAGGATTTGCTGTGTGTTAACATCTGCACTGTACTCATTATTATTTGTCCAAATTTTGAAAACAATTTGCAGCACAGTTCCCTTACCTGACCTAAATGCACTTGCAGCTGTTTTATTTTTAGAGGTCTCAGTTAATCTTTTCAGTCTCCTGCAGGGCTGTTATGGTAGAGCAGCTCCTAAGGCTGGTTGACTTGACCTCACCATTGCATGTTGTTTGAAATATCAAGGTGCATGTGTGCCTTTTGGGTCTCTGTTCCATTCCAATGAGACAGTACGTCCAGTAAGTCCAAATATTCCACCCTAATTAATCCATCTAATTAAAAATTTCCCCCGTGTCTTCTTGTGTTTGCAGGCAGTTTGGAGGCTTTGCAGGAGAGAGTGAGTACCGAGCAGAGGCCTTGCGTCTGACACGCACCCTGGTGAGACGGCCCCCTTTCAGCGCAAGCAGTACTTCTGCTGTAGCTACGACCCGCCACTCAAGCCTTACGGACGCCGCAACGAGGTGTGGTTTCTACAGGAAGAGCCTTAGGAGCCATTCAGTCAGATCTGAGTTAAATCTCATGCTGAATTCTTTATTCCACCTTAACTAACCTTTCACTACTGACAATCCTGTAGCTCTGACAGTGTTTGATTGGTAAGAGCAATATGGTGTCTTGATAAAGCTTTGAGCCCAAACAGACGGACAGATAGAGATTACCCATGTTGCCTTTACCCATCTGATGCCACACATACAGTACGTTAGCTAAACTGAAGTTAGGGGTTCAAGCAGTGGGGCCATTTAGAATTCAACATCAGTACAGTCGCATTTTCTCATTTCATTGTCACATTTTTTTTTTATTATTGAATTTCCTCATGAAAAATTAGCACCACAGAAAACAACATGTAGCACTCTGACAGAGTTCAGTTCTTTAAGCTGAGGGAGAACAGAAATAAACTACCTTTAGATAAACTGTTATCTAAGTAGCTCAGTGAATAATCTAATATTAATCTGTATTTAAACTCAACTGAATTGATTTCTTCCTTCCTTTTAGCACTACGTGTTTGTCCTAAAGGGCTGATAATGTCCCTGTAGAGCTCTCACCTCCCTGAAGAACACACAGTAGGACTTTGCACATCTGTAGTTTACAATATAGTGGCTGCTACAGAGAAATGTACAGGATTAATATTAGACACATGGTAGTAAAAAGCACACTTCCCTTTCCTGAGTAAGGAACTGGAAAGAAACGGGAGTCGAGCCATAAAGTAGAACTAGTCTTTATGCATTAATGGGTGGACAGCTGTGAATTTAGCTAAGTAGTTTTACAGTAACTGTTGTGTTATAAACGTTGTGGTTATGTGTTGATCTGTGCGTGTGGTGAATATTTTGCGTTTTATTGCATGAAAATGCCGTCTTTATTTATTCAGACTCTTGAAACCATGTTATGACATATATCTGTACAGTGTGACTCTCTGTGATAAAAGTGAATATAATGTTCAGGTTTGATAGTGTTTCATAACATAATAAATCTATTATTCAGTAAGAGTGTGGATCATACTAATTGTCTTATTTCTTCATTTTGTGAAACGCTGTCAAGGACAGCACCAGTCCAAGTTGTAAAGTTGCACTATTTTCTCACTGTTCATATTTTGCTGCCAAGTAAAAAGAAATGACTTCAGTGGACCTGGCACAAACTATGCCAGGATTCAGTCCTGACAGAACATGCTGCATGGGTAGTATCACATGACTTGAAAAGAAATCTGAAATAGTCAAAATGCCTTTAAAGGAACACTTCACTCCCAAATCAATATCAATTAACACTCAAGAAACACTCGTTATCCATCTAAATTGCTTTAGTTTGTGAGTTGCTGAGTTTTGGAGATATCAGTCGTAGAGGTTTCTGCCTTCTCTCCTCTGCTTTCTGTCTACTGAACTATTCCAGCCAACTGTATCACTGTACAGAAGGAAGCGTGCATCTACCTGTGAACAGGTTTGTCCTTGTGATAATACAGGATGTTGATGGCGTCCTCCTCGGCTGAGCTGCCACCTCTCATCCATGAGTAGATGCACATTTCCTTCTGTGTGGTGGTGATACAGAGAAAGAAAATGGTTCCCACATGAAACTGCTCACAAGGTGTGTGGATCATCTTGACTCACTTTGCTGTTGAGTTTGAGCACCACAGGCTGAGTGCCATCTCGTTCCATTATATTGGAGAGAAGGCAGACATCTCTACAGCTGATATGTCCAAAATTCAGCAACTCAAGCTAAAACTATCTAGATCAATAAATAGCACTAAATGTAAGAGGAAAACTGTGTATTATTAATTTTGGTGAACTGTCCCTTTAATTTAGAAAATGATTATCAATCCACTTTAATTGTGCAATATAAAGCAGGCCATACACAGGTAATCCAAATAACTGAGCAAAGTAATAAATGATGATTGATTGAAGCTAGCTTTAACATTATGGTTAATGGACTGCTTTAGATTAAATGTTACAAACACAAACATGATTTAATTAATGGCAATTTAATATTAAAAAAAATCAATGTCTTGATAAAGAAAATGCAGCTATTTCATCTATCTAAGGGCTTAAAATGGAGATTAGATAAATGTGTTTAAGTCTCTGTTTAAAACTCATCAAGCTCAGATACATGACAAAAAAAAAAAAAAAATCAAAGTAGCAAACCCAATAACTGACGCATTTATTAGATTTTTAATTGACAGACAAAATTCAGCAAGAGGAATAAGAACTGCAAAAGAGATATTAATATACAGACATTTGATTAATTCAAGCAAACTAGCGCAACCCAAAAAAACCTTTAACTACGACAACTGTGTGCAAATAGTCCTTCAAACGGGTGTTAACTGATGCACAACGAGGAGGGGGCAATTACACGGCCTGTTGGCGCCTCTCCCCACTTTAATCAGGAAGAAAAGGTTTTCATTCAGAAGTTTCAACAGCAGGCAAAACACTGATGGGCCCTTAATGTAACGCTGTGGCCCTGTAACCCCATACTGGTGTAATTACACAAAGAGTAGAGTTCTGGTTTCAGCTTGGCTTTGCATACATGAATATAATAGAAGCTAGGAGCAGAGCACAGGGTCATTCAGGTAACCCCAGCCTGTCCCCTATAACCTTGTTACGTGAGGTTGAAATATTGCACATATATACTGTAGACTTGTTATGTAAGAAATCTATCTGATCCTCCTTTTTCAAACAATGCACTGCTCCTGTTCATAATAAAAACCTCCATTACACATTAAATCATGACTATGTGATTGAGACTGTGAGACCTGGGTCATACAATGAATGGAATTACTCATACTGTGATGTAATGTAACTGATGAAGTACTAGATCACACTGATATATGAAAGAAACTTTAACTTCTAGTCGTATTATGAGAATCAGTCAGATGCTGTACCACTAAACACTATTCAACCCGCTTCTTGTTTTTTTATATGGATAACTGCTCAACGCAAAACTACTGTATAGGAAACACACACAGTACCTTCAATGATACTGCAAAAATACTTAGCCTTTTATAATAAGGAGTATTGGTATTAACTATAGGAACTGCAATCAAGAAACTGCTACAAAATGTTTTGGTAATAAATCTGTCTTAAAAAATACATTCCCCATACTGCCTCCTCCCTTCAACTATTAACAAGTTGTCATTACCTACGTGCTAGAGTATTAGATAGAACAAAATAAATCCCCCAAATCACTGAGGAGTTACAAGTTGTCAATCATTTTTAAATGAACTTACGTAAAAGGGAAAAACAGTATTTAAAAGATGTGATTTTCCAGTATCCAAAAATTTATTAATTCACTGGTGAATTATCACTGACATCTTTAAGCCCTCTTTTACTTGCATTTTCTTTTCTGTATTCTGCGAGCGAGTAGGTATCCATCAACATTAGTCCTTGCTTTAGAGTATATTTAAGATACAGAGGAAGAGAGGAGAGGAGTGTCATTGAAGTGATGATTCCTGAGCCTTAGTTGTTCTTCTTGTCAGGAGAGTTTGGATAAGGTGCATATGGAGGAGGCCGCTCCTGTGTGGGAATAAAGAAAAAACATTGTACAAGTGCCATTAAAGCAGAACTAACATGTCACTGCCACACAATTCAAAAGGATAGTTCAGTATGTTTGAAGTGGGGTTGTATGAGGTACTTATCCATAGTTAGTGTATTACCAGCAGTAGGAGAGGAGGAGAGTGCCAGTGTGGGAAGCTTAGCACTGTACTGCTGTGGACAAAGTTAGCAGCACAACTGCCTCAATCAGTTAAGCGTGTGTGTTATTGTGTAACTTCAGTGAATCCAAATCTGTTTTTCAGGCCATGGACCCCTGAGCTGATAGAGAGGACTCCTTAATGCACTGGTTCCCAACATGGGGTCCAGGCCCCCTGAGAGGGCGGCAAAAATCACAGAGGGTCCTCAAAGCTTGTCTACTCTAAGGGTGTCAAAATTATATCTGCATATAAATAGGTATAAAAAAGTATTGTTTGTCCTCACTCAAAATATAGGCTACTTAGTAGGCCTCACACCTCTGTGACCTTTAATATATGAATCACTTAATTATTCTTTTGGGAGGTAAGTGTGTTCAAGCCTACCCTGCTGGGTCAGAAGAAATGTTAAGCTTATACTAGAAATAAAACATTTACCAAAGGTAAAGTTCTAAGAATGGAAATGATAATTATCTAATTTTTGACAATTAAGCTATAAAATGGATCACTAATTCTTTTGGTGGGCATGTGAGCTGAGGGGCTCATCTTCCTTGATACAAGCAGGAGGCTTTCTTCCTTCGCCATAACACAAAATATAACATAAAAAAAAAAATAAATAAAAAAAATAAAAAAATCACCAAAAATAAAAATCTCCTCCTGCTTTTTTTGAACTGGCTAACATACTACTCACAGTAAAGTTGCCTGGGAAAATGTAAACACAGGCTCATTTCATATGATTTTAAGGAGAATCTGACCTGGTGGCAGGCATTATGAATAACTACAGAAACAGTCCATCTTCTCATGGATGGTCTCATTAACTTATGAAGGTCATATAAAGTAATAAATTAAGACTGTTTAATAACCAGTTAAAAACTCTTTGTAGTAGCTTTAATTTTTGAAAAAACAAAAACAAAACAACAAACAAACTTAAAAATTATCAGTTTGCAGTAAGCTTAAGAACCATGTAGGGGCTATGGACCTCCTATTGCAGACCCAGACTTTAAAACACCAAAGTCAAAAAATAACACAAACAAACATATTGAGGCAGAGTTACACAAGCAGCTCCAGTGTTCTGCGAGGTAAAATTACTGTTCTTGCCAAGGGGGTCTGGTGGCTTTGGAAAGAGCGATACTTGGCTTATATAACAGCAGTTTTCCTGCCAGAAAAGGCTGTCTGGTGGCAAAGTAAAACAGTGAAATATTCTAAATGTAGCGTACACTTAAACTGGTATTAAAATTTTGGGTGGGCCAAACTTTTGCTGCTGACCCTGTGCACAGCAGTACATTGCTTAGCTTTCATGCTGGCACTCCTCTCTGCTTCTCCACACTGGGAGTAGGCTGACTGTCATCTACTGCAGGTAATACATTGAGTACCTCATACAACTGCACTTCAAAAAAATCCAAACTATCCCTGTATCTAGGAAGAAGGCAAGCAAAGCATCTTACCATGGGCATGTAGACATTGTGTGGATTGCTGGGATTGTAGTACGCACTGCCTGCTGCCTCAGCTGCCTTGGAGTTACCTGTGCATAAAATGAGACGTGACAAAGACAGGGAGATAAAGACAGACAGTTATGACTGCTGAACATTTTTAGGAACAGACGCTACAGCTCCTAATGTTGGAAGGAGAACTGATGCAAGGAGCACAGTATTAGTCATATGAGACACTGACAGCTCCAAGAATCCTCAAGACAAAATCAACTGGCACGACCTGAGGATGCACGGAGGCAAACGCCCTGCTCTTCCTAACACTGAGATATGCCAAAGTGACATTTCAGCACAGTGCACCATCTCAACCCACAAGCAGGGTGAGACTGTTGCCACTGAAATCCACAAGGTGCTAGAAAAGGAACTGGGAATGGAGAGGGGAGATTGTTTATCCTTTGTAATTTTGATGTGTAGCAGATGAGACATCAGCACCCCTTTTTTTGGTGACGTGACTCGAAGTGATTCACTTTGAGGCAGACAGATCAGATCTGACGGGTGCAGTGACACAGACATACAGAGAGGAAAAATGAAGAGAGAGAGAGAGAAATAGACCTGGAGGTGCTGGTGCTGTTGCTGTTGCTGTCCAGTTCTGAGGGGGTGCAGCCCAATTTTGGGGTGGCCCAGGGTAGGGAGGAGGTGGGGCCATGTAGTCAAAACCAGATGGGTACATTCCTGGAACACAAGAAGCGACAGGAAAAAAAAAGTGAGATGGAGTTTCAAGGTGAAATGAGGTTTCAGTCTGTGTGGGCAATTAATTATGTGGCAAAGACAAAATATGAGAAAAAAAAAACAAAAACAAAAAAAAACGCTGATGAGGAGAGAGAAACTGCAGCATTATTTGCGCCTCAAGGGTTATTAGTTATATGCAATGAGGAATTTTGACAAAAAGCATGTATACAAAAACAAATATGTGTGCCCCTGCAGGGAAGAATAACCTCAAGGCTAAAAACTATGAAAGTCTAAACACATTGTAGAGTACATGGCCTTTTCTATACTGCATCCACTGTCTGTGAAAGTGAAAGAATGGAAAAAAAAAAAAAAAAAGAAAGTGCAAGAACTCTACAGAAAAAAGCCAATATGTGGACATTGAGTTAAGATTTTGGTTTTGTGCTCTTCATTCTGTACCTGCAGTGGGTGTTGGACATGGGTAGCCCATGTTGCCAGCAGCAGGGGAGGGTCCCTGGTAGAACCCATTCTGCTGGGGAGGGGGCGGGTAAGGATAGCCGGGAGGAGCAGGTGGAGGTGGGCCATAGCCATTCATCATTCCAGGTGAAGGATAGCCGTAAGAGGCAGCACCGTTCTGAGCGGGCGCAGCACGAGAAGCTGAAACACAGCAAGAGAAAAGTGTCTTTCACAACAAATACACCAGACTTTCCAAAAGTTATGGGTGTGTTCACTCACAGACTTCTTATATCTCATCTATAGTAATCGGGTCACTCTTTAAAAGGTGCTTTTTAGGGTAGACCTTCAGTACATTTATTGCTTATACAGTACTTTTTAACTCTTATGATTATGACTGGGCATTAAAATTTATGGTGATAAAAATGATAAATGTTGGACATTTGACTCAATATGGATACATCTAATGGTGTAACAAAGCAGAAATAAATGCAGAGCAGAGCCCACAACAGTGGAGGGAATGAAACAGACTTCAGGATATATTTATCAGAGTCAATGACAACAATGCTCATTATCCATAAGTGCAACCAAAGGGTGATGGTGAGATCAATTTATCAAACACCTGTTGACCAAGCAGAACACAAACTTGCAGAAATCTAACGTCTTCAGCCGCTCTGCCCGCAGGAACTCGGTGCCCCCTCTTGATCCACCCCTGCTTTGTTTTGCACAACTATGGAAGTGATGAAAGAGAACTTGCGATATCCTTCACAGCTGAGGAAATTGCTGACGAAAAGGTAACACCACATCAATTAGGCCATATGGAGGTGGTTTGGATATCTCAAAAGTGACAACTAAGCACAGATTAAAACGGTCTGCAAAATATACCGTAGGTTAGTGCCAACCAAGATGGTTTTCAACCACCTGAAAAGATACCATCCAAATGACCATCATTATCTTAATCATTTACATAGTAAGCTAACTTGGATTGTTTTCTTAAGGCAGACAGAGCATGTTTGCAAAGTTACATTTCTACATTTAGATGTTCAATATATTCTTTTATCACAAAATATAACTGAAACCAAAATATTTGAAACCTTCATCTTTATGTTATTTCATTTTTTTATGTAAATAAACTATACTCTGAAGTTAAACTGATGAACCCACTGGTTTGTTCAGACCAGATAAATATGGAAAAAAATTATCATGCTCAGATTTTTTTGCCATATAGTCCAGCACTAGCTCAGATTTTAACCTTATTTTTGCAATGTGGTATTATTACTTTGGCGAGAGATTTAAATATTTTTGTCATATTAAAGAGTACTCAATGAATATTTAGCATTGTAAAAAGAGGGACACAGTGATTAAGGGAACTATCATACAAACCATTTGTGGCCAGTTTGAAGAGATGCTGTCCGACCTCGATGGCTCCTCCACTGGGGAATGACATCTTGAAATGGGCCTGGCCCTCCCAGCCACCTGATGAGAGAATCACTACATTTAGAACAGACATAAGAAAACTACACTTGTGTTTTATTGTGAATGTCAAAAGAAGGTGACAGGTAAGTGCAACTCTTGACCAAGACAATGCATCTAATATCGATTGGTATTTTAGAATATGAATATGACCATTTATGAAAAAATAGCGCTACAGACACAAACTCAAACAAATGAAATTACTGGTTGTCAAGAGTAAAAGCAAAAAGCCACCTACCACCAGGCTCAGCTGAAACTGTCCCTTTAATGTAATTGGCTGCAAAGACCGGCTGCTCAATGCTGCAGCCCTTCATCAGATAATAGGGGAACATGGCTGAACCCAGGCAATCCTTGGTATTGCTGGACACAAACAACAACTGCAAGCGAGTGAACAAGGGAGGAGACAAGAGAGTGTGTGAACAACAGGACATATGAAAACATGAACTAAGGAAACAGCAAGATTGTGAGATGTTGTGTTTGTTAAGTATATTTCATGTGGCTCTACCCTGTATGGTGTGAGGTAAATTGTGCCCTTCTTGGTCCCCTTCAGCAGGTCTGTCTTGCAGGTGACATCGCTGAATGACAACTCCACATTCTTACATTCCCTTAAAACACTGAGAAAAGAAGATGCAGGTGAACATGAAGTAACCTGTTACAGCCAATATAAAAAGATCTGTTGATACAATTATTAGCAGAACTAACCTTCATCCTAACAACTTATCTAACATACAAAGACTACCATCTGGGGTCCATAAGAATAAACTACTGCAAGAAATAAGCATAAAAACAAAATGTTAACTTATTTCTTTTTAACCAGTAGGCAATTTGTTCATTTTTAACAGGGGGGATAACCCAATGGGAGCACCCTAATGATCAAAATACCAGCTCTTTTAAAGGTGAAGTAAGCCATTCTGGAGAAAGATAGTTGCTTTTTGAGTCTCATTCCCAGGTCGGTCTGAGTCACCAACCTAAAGTGTCAGTGTATGATGACCTAGGAATGAGACTCAACTAATCAACAATCTTTCTCCAAAATCGCATACTCCATCTTTAAGTAACCCGCTACGTATGCTTTATTATTTAAAATAGTATAGATCCAAAATGAAATCAACAGACAGGCAGGACTGAGAGACAAAATGCAATTACAAATGCATCTGCTACTTCAGCACCACAGACAGCACCACACACATCAAGGGATAGTTCACTGAAAAATGAAAATTTTGTCAATATCTACTCACCCTCATGCTGATTGAGGGTCATGTTTATTTTCTTAGTCTGCAAAACACTGCTGGAGTTTCACTGGAAAACAGCGTTGCAGAATCTTCCAAACAATGTAAGTGAATGGTGACCAGTTTTCAAGTGTAAAAAAACCGAACTGGGGGAAAAAAAAAAAAAAAAAAAAACACCTCCATACTGCTTGTCTGGAATAATCCAAGTCTCCTAAAGTCCCGACATTCTGTTTGAACACCATCACAACACACACAACCCAGTTCAGACAGAGTGCATCTAAAGTGAAGATTCAGGCTAAAAACATGGTGTAAATAACAGTTTTTCAGTCAACTTGGCACATTGGGGCTTCGTGAGACTTTGATTACACCAGACGAGCAGTATGGAGGCATTTTATGTTTTTATTCTGTTGTTTGTTTACATTTGAAAACTGGTCACCATTCACTTACATTGTTTGGGAGATTCTGAAACGCTGTTTTCCTGTAAAACTCCAGCAGTGTGTTGTGGAATAAAAAACTAAACCCGACCTTCAACAGGCATGAGGGTGGTCAGATAATGACTGAATTTTAATTTTGGGGTGAAGTGTCCCTTTAAGTTATGGTTATCTCCAAATTTGGTGATTTTGAAACATATGCTAATACTAAAGGAGGCAGAGCCCCTTTATGAGTTAAAACAATTCTCTTATTTCTTAAACCAAACCAGCCTTTTACAAAGCCACTGGATCATCTGAAAAATGCATTGCCCCAAAGCTGAAAACATGGCTGTTTTTCTTAGCTCCTGAAAGGTTGGCATGCTGGAGACCAGTGGTTTTCACTGGATGGCAGCAATATTTAACTAAACAAGCCTTCTGCCCCTACATCCTCTGTGCTACTAGGGGATGGAGAGGGGGATCCATTTTGGTCATTTTGCAAAAAAAGACAGATGGCATCACACTTTATATTGCCTACTGCTCATAATGTCATTAGTTATGTAATCAGTGTCATCTGAAGAAAACAATATTATAATTATTTTAGGAAAATTACAGTGAATTTGCATTTAGTGCAAAATAAAAAACAGAAAGAGCACATGAGGAAATCTCCTTCAAAATGACTGACTGAAATGACTGAAATGAGTGCCTCCACCCTCCTGATATTGTGTGATACTAAATTAGGACCCATGGCATACACAAACTCAATCAAATAGTAAAATCTATTAAAAACTACATTGGTGCAATCGGGTGCTTTTGACCCAGGGTTCCAATACATTGGTATTTTTTTAAAAAGGATGACTTAAAACGAGAGAGAAAATTTATGATGCATTATGAATAAACTGATTAATATAATCATGAAAAATCAGAATGATAGAATGAAGCACCTGTACACCTCTGGGGTCTGCGAACACCCCAGTCAGTAGGATTAGGGTTAATATGGCAGCGAAAAGTGTTTCACAACTACAGCCTGACAGCCTGACCTTATTTAATTTAAATTTCTAGTCATTTATAATTGTCAAAAATATCAGTGAAGGTTGCTGTTTCACTGCCCTGACATCATTTTGGACGATTGAGTTTAAGCTGTACAAATTCTGCCTCCACAACATGTCTTTGTCGCAAGCGTTTGGTAACCACTGCAAATGCAAATGTGCATGGTTTTAATAGGTATATTCTACATACTGCATCGGTCTCAGAAATCCTGTATCGGTCGGGCTCTATTCACAACATGTAGCTAACCCACTTTACACATGACCAAACATGATGTAATTTTGGTTTGTGCACAATGTCAACATCTAAACTGAAGCTACCAGCTACTTCCTGTTTTGAAGTTAGCCGTCTTGCTTAAAACAGCTGTATAGAAACAAGGAGACTATAAAGTCGGCCATTGAGTATATGATATTACCCCAGTTTAAGACAATGAACACAACATTAGAAGTGTTAGGAGATAACCTACACAGCTAACTCTCACATCAACAGTGGAACAGATGTATTAGCTATGCTAATGTTAGCCAGGCCAGCTAGCGGGAGGCTAGCGACTGGATAGCACCGTGTTGACTACGCACTGGAAAGAATTGGGTAAACAAGCCGAGACGAGAGGCAACAGCCAGCTAGTTTAAAAAATTAACCACATAATAACACTATAATACACATACCTTTCTCCGTTGTTCACCAGCACGCCGCCGTTTTGCGAATGATTCCGATTCAAAGCCATGTTTGGGAGACGTCTTCTGCTCTCCTGATGCTTGTGCTAAAGTCTGTCAGCCCGACCCGTCGGGGATGCCCAGAAACGTCACCGGCGTTACGTCACGACACCGTCTGACAACTCGTGATCACCTCAGGACTGACAGTCAACTGTATTAGCATACAAACCGCTGTGTCCTGCTGATATCCGGCCATTCAGATCATTGTATGAAGTCTGAACGAGGATAAACAGACACAGGCTCAGTGCAGTAAAAGTTTTGACTTCATTATGTGGGTCAATGTTTTCTGTGTCCTCTGGTATCACAGTTGCACAGAAGACTACTACCAGCAGAGCCGGTCCTGACCTCCATGGGGCCCCAAGCAAAATTCTGCTAAGGGTCCCTCCTAGACTTGTAGTCAAGACCGCCTAAACCGAGACCAAGACACTACCAAGACCAGAGAGTATCAAGACCAAGACAAGACCAAGACCAAGACCAAGACTAGTTCAGCTCAAGACCGAGACCGAGACAAAAAAAAAACCTAGTTTTTTGTCATCTTGCATGAGTTGTAGAACATAAGCACCATACTGGGTTCAGCTGCTTAGTGTGCTATTAAGGACTGACATGACTATTAACTAGTCCCAAAGTCATCTAACAAAATAACAAGCCTCCAACACCACCCTGCACCTCGAAAAAAGTCTAATGAATGGTAAATATGTCACTGATTTAAATTGTACTTAATTTGTAGATGAAACGTGAATTTTAAATATTAAAGATACACACAATTATCAACTTGAAATTGCATTATTTACCATTATAGTAGCCAAATTACACTGTATAATATCAGCATCACTGAAATGGCATAGGCCTAATGCTTAATCAATCACAACGATATGCAAATATTATTCAAAGGCCAATGATGCCATATATTTATTCAAACAAGGCCATTATAAGCACAATACTGTAATTAAATACATAGACACACATGCAGGTGCACCAAAAAATGCATTAAATCAAATGCAAAATACAAATAAAAAACTGTACTTCAAATTGTACAAATCCCTTCGAGACCACTCGGCCAGTCCGAGACATTGCGAGACCGAGAGACCCGAGACCGAGACAAGACCGAGACCAAAGACTGTCGAGGCTGTGACAAGACCAAGACCACAAAAAAGTGGTCTTGAGACCAAGACCGGTCTCGAGAACTACAAGTCTAGTCCCTCCGAACCGACCAGAGGTGCAAACCATTTGCCACACAGTCACATCTGACACCCCAGTGCTTCCACTTCAGTTCCTCCTCCTTTCAAACAGTTTGCTACAACTGTCGGTCAAACAAGTAGATCTATACAAAACAGGTACAAAAAACAATATTTATTGAATTTAATATTTTTGTGTAGAATCTTACGATAAGTGAATAATGACATCAAAATAAATATGAAATTTTAGAATATATAAAATGTAGAAAATACTAAAACATAACACTGAGTTTTGAGCCTGATGCCACAAAGCTGAAAAAAGGCTGTTTTCTGACTTTTTAGAGATACATAGTTCTCACAGGACAGTGACACTTAAGACATTTGTTGATCTTATAGACCATGATGCATTGCTGTAGATTAAACTTAATCAAGAGGGTGGCACTATACAAATTATTAGCTAAGCTAATAAGGATTGTACACAGAATTCACATAAAGGTTTGAAAATAATGGCAACCATGATAATAGTAATTATTTTCAAAAATGTCTCATAACCCTGTGTTTCATAATATTAAAATTTGTCCTACCTGTGACCGTTGCTGAAAAAGAGAACAGGCCCGAAAGATTCTGGAGTGATGAATTGACCCAAGCCTCCATGTTAGTGATAACAGTCTGCAGCACAGATCATCTAAAAATGAACCACCAGAACAACAGCACACAAATAATCACAGCAAATAATCAGGGTGACACTGCAGCACAGGTCAGCTCAGTATAAATCAGTGTATTGACAGGACAATGAAAAAACACATTTAACCAGAGAGAAAGTCATTTTCAGTAAAGTCCAAAATAAATATTCTCTGAAACTCTTACAAGAAAAATAAGGCAGAAAAACACCACTTTTCTGGGCTTCAGCAATAAACAGCAAAAAGAACGCAACTTATTCAGTAACTCAAAATTTGGCCAGAGTAAACCCTCTTCACCAAACAAATCAAATTAGGATCTGTGGGGAGGCTTTAGTAGCTCAATTTAGTTTTTACCCCAAAGAGTAAATCTCAACCCCTATGAAGGTAATCAGAGATCTCTGGTCAGGTTTCAGTTGTGTGGTTCAGGTTTTTTTTTTTTTTTTCCACACAGACTAAAACCTAAAACATCTCACATAAAACAGGTAACAGGTGCCAGTTTGTCTTCGAGTTCACAGGACAAAACGGCCTGATCAGAATCAAACAACACAAAGGACAGACATGCAGGTTTTAACACACAATACCCTGAGGAACTTTTCACAGCAAACAATTTCATAAATTATTTGCAAGGCAGGAATTAAACCCTCTTTAAACAAACCGACACCGTCAGTTTAAATTTCAAACGTTAAATCAATGAACCCGAAACTAGGTCAGTCCAGGTCCATGTAATTCAGTTCAGTTCATAAGGTGACACAAAAACTCCAGGGATTTCCTGCTAATGCAAACCAAAGTCAAACACGGAAGTATTACCCAATAAGAGAACCCCAGATCCACAAAAGATCTTGTGAGAGTGATCATTTTTAACCCAAACCATGATTTTCCCACATTCCCAAGCGAGCTTCTCTGTCCTTAAACGTACCAAATTTACTTAACCATACAATGAAGAAACAAATGGACAAATCTCGTGAGAGTTCCACAAATCAAGGGTTCCCTTCAAGACTTGACAATAGTTCAGTTCAGTTCTCTCTCAAACAGAAAATCAAACCCAAAATGTTTGTGAAAGAAGAAAATAAATGGCAAAAAAGGGAGGAATGAAGACCAGACTTTCACCGAATTACTGTGCTGTGGAGGGAGTTTGTTTATCAGCTGGTTCCGGAGATATCTGAACTTTTCAGATATCTAATTGAACTAACTTTTCTAACTTGGCTTCTTTTCACCTGCTGGCGTTCAGACACCATCACGTTTCATTTTAAAGGAAGAGGTGTGGGCTGACTTCTCGAAAACTGGTAGGTTGTTGGTTGTCAGGATGGACAGGTGACAGGGGTGTGGGGTTAATTAATTAAAATTAATTCATTCATTCATTTCCCCGGGACAGTGCATATTAATAGACATTACTGTAAATGTGCCAGAATCAGCCAAAAGGCTAGTTTTTATTTGACCAGATGTAAAGTTGGCGACCTAAAATCAATGTAAAACTTAGGTCTCTGAATGAAATTGTCCCACTAAGTTTGTTATTCAAATAAATGTTTAGCTAAAAGGAGCCGAATTGCAAAAACTTAATGGGTTGCCAACATGCCTTGTTAATTTTGCTCAACTTAACTGGTTTTGCTGGTTATTGAGCCTGTTTATCCTCCTTATTTGTTTATATTGGGAGCATTGTTGTAACATTAGTGTCAATGAGGTAATTAATTCAATGTAAAAATGGATATAGCGAGGCTACCTCATGACCACATTTGAAAGAAATTTGACAGCTACAGTAAACATCCTGTACAAAGCATGAGACACGTGTGGCAGGTAGCTCGGTCTGGGTCACTGATGAATGCTGCAGCCATTATGAGACAAGTTGAGCTGTCAGGTAGCAGAATTTTCAGTTCAGCAGATAAATAATATTAGGGATGCACAATATAGATTTATTTTCAGCCAGTACCGATAACTGAGAATTACGTACCTGCTTCTCATGGCTGATACTGATATGATAACAGATAATTTCATATTTTTGTATTTTTAAAATATGTTCATATAATTAGAGACATAAATAAATATCAGTACTGATAAATTATTGACTGATATTGGCCTATCACAGCATATCAGTTGTTATTAGCACATATTAGCCATAAATATTGGCTCTAATAATGTCTGATTTGACAGATAATGTCAAAGCATTTCATTTCAAAGTATGTTTGTTAAATTGTTTTTTGTGGAAAAAATAAATGAACATTTGAAGAGTCAGTTGTTCTTTGTTTTGTTGTAATATGATGTCAGTCTGATTTAGTTTGATCAGAGTTGTGGAGTATTAAATTGTTTGTGTTGAGGACTGATAGAGAGCTGAACATTATGATGTCACAGTGAAGCTGACCTTTGACCTTTTGGATATAAAATATCATCACCTTATTATTTTATCTTATTAGATATGTGTGTGAAATTTTGCTTAAAGTTAAGATGATTCTTGAGTTATGGGCAAAATCATACTTTATGAGGTCACAGTGACCACTGTGATCCAGTCAGTTCATAATTGAGTCCAAGTGGACATGTTGGCCAAGATTGAAGAAATTCTGTTGAAGTGTTCTTGAATGGACACTCATTCGAAAGCCTGACAGGATGCAGCAGGGAATAAAGGTTTAAGATTGCTTGTGTAATAATCAGATGGGTACAAGCATTGCCATAGGGAAAGGGTGAGCGGCTGAGGTTGGCAAGGCCTTTGAGTTACGCAATGATTTCATTTAATGGCTCCCTGAGGACACGTTGGGCGATGCATGTGCCCAGCATGATATGTATTATTTAAACACTGACCTTTTTATTAATTACCAGCTTGTTCTGGCCCACTTTTCACATGAGCTTTAAACCGTCAGCTCTCTGGGCACCTGAGAAAATCTGTGACAGGATCATTTCAACTTTTTTTTTTTCTTTTTAATCTATGAACAACAAGAAAAGATTTAAATTTATATTTTAAATACATTTCTGTAGCAAACACGGTCAATATTACCAAAAGTACCTTACAAGGCATCAGTTTGGTAATAATACATTTTAATTTGCTCTGCATTTCTATTCTTTTTCTTTCTTTTTTTTTTTCTTCTTTTTTTAATATTGGAAACAAATATAAATTTTTAACAGTTTTAATAATAAAGTAATTCAGTCAAAACTCTGCATAGTTGGTAAATCTTGCCTGGAGATCAGTCAAAACACATGTCATGAACATGCTTACATGTCACAAATGCTACATTAGGAGGCAGTTCTTGGTCTTTGAGACACATGTTTTCTTTACACACGTCTTCTACATCTTCCAGCTGCATCTTTCACTCCTGCACCATTTTTGGAAAATGAAGTGCATACTGCAACCTGTGTCCTTTGCAGGTCTCCCAGAGGTGTGGTGCTCTCACCTGCACTGGATCCAGCTGTTTGTAGCAGCCAGATCAAAGAAATGCACGATGCTGCAGAGAGTCCAATTCTTCATGACTTGACATACAAGACCAGGCATCATCAGACATCATTTGGTCACTTGGTTCTGTTCTACCCCCTTTTTGGTCTTCTTGTCTTTTACATCGTTTTTGACTTGTCACATCTTTTACATCTTATGTCTGCTGTGCATGAATGCACGAAGGGATACACTTAGAAATCATATTTACGATTACATATAGTTATTGTTTCATCCATTCAGGTTGAAATCAGTCTTGAGTTTAAGAAGGCGGAGCTCAATGGTGCAAATAAAAATAATCAATTCTTCCCATCAAAGGAGTAGAAAGTACAGATGTGTGTGTGTGTGTGTGTAAAAGTAAAAGTTGCCAGAAAAATAAATACTCAAGAAAGTACAGATACCTGAAAACGTGCACTGTACTTATGTACAGTATCAAAGTATTTGTACTTAGTTACTTCTCACCTCCGCCACAAAGCGCGAATATGAATTGCAGGGTCGCTAGAGGATATGCGCATGCGTACATGTGGTGAAGCTCCTGTTCTCTGGTGGAAGTCGCAGCAAGCCTCAAACTAATTAACACTAATTAACAGAAGTCACATGACCGTATCCCGGTGTCAAAGATAGGTTCTGATATTTCTGGTGCCTAACGCCTATTATAGACAAAACTATACAAACTATAAGATGAAATATCAATTTGCAAAACTTTGTTTGATTTCTGTCATTGTTGCCTTCGTGGGTCATCAGCGCTGTTGGTGTTTCTCAACAATCCAGGTGAAGAAAACACCTCATCAGCTCGTCCTGCCGAGGGTCACCTGCTCAGTCCGCAGGATAAGAGCTGTTTTTGATCCGCTGGTCAAAAGTAACATACGTGCTAAAGGTAAGATCGAGTTTGTTGTTGCAGTACTTTATGTCCAACAGTTAAGATGGGTGGCTTGGAAAATCGCTTCAATACAATGTGCTCACTCAGTCATTTTGCTTCTAAATAGGCTCTCATGTGTTGATTACATCAACATTGTGTGTGCTTTATTGTTTTCTTAGATGTGACAGGGGCCACAGTCTCAGTGCCTCAGTCTGAGGGGTCCTGTGGAGTGAGACTGAGCAGAGAGAAAAACCAGAGCCTCTCCTTTTACAGCAGATATGACAGCTGCTATGCACAGATTGAGGTAAAATGAAGGACTGTAAATAAATAAACTGCTTATAATGCTTAATTTTAACCAAGCAGCATTAGAACTTTTTGTGTTTTCCCTTACATAAATAAAGACATTCCCACCATAAATTGACACAGAATTGGCATAAATTGGTGCACAAAAATAACCTGAACGAAACCCATACTCTCATTTCCACATTTCCACCCCCTAATAATTTTACAGTCAGTGACCTGATTGTGTGAGACATAAAGATCTCTGTGGCAGGATCCTCAAGGGAGAAGAAAACATAAAGCAGACACTCAGCTAAGATGTAAAACAAGCAGGTTAAGACAAGTAAACTGTAAAAATATGGAAATATTGATCACCAATTAATCACACGTACTCACAGATTTAAGTGTTAATAAATCCCAGTAGTTTCTCCCAATGGATAAACAATTTATATAGTTTGAAAGAAACTTGAAACATTTATGGGTATAGGGAAATCTTTGTGTCCCCCTGAAGGTTTGCAGGCCTAAACATGCAAAATGCAAATTTGCTTCTTATTTACTGTACATTGAGAGGTTTACAGGAGGTGTGCACTGTTTGTGTGTGCATGTCAAAGCAAAATAGTGTGATCACTTCTTAACATCCACACTGTCATGACTTTGATCCTCAGGGCAGCAGAGTCGTCATCCCTCTGCAGGTACAGCTGACAGGAGAGGATCGATGGTTCAGGGTTAATATTAGCTGTCCTCTGATAAAGAGACACAGCGAGAGGACTCAACTTATCCCAACACGTGAGTGGAGACAGCTGATGAGCAATAAACAAGCTTGTTGGCACAATTATGTCTTCTGTATCTCAGTCAGTGCTCATTTCTTCATCAGTTTCATTAATCAAAACTTCAACTGCCACATTTTCCTTCCTTCCACATTTTCCTGGAGCCTGGCTTAAAGTTCTGATATAATCGCTTTACACAAAAAAGTGATGCTCTGGGGTAATTACTGGTTATATAAGATAAGACAGAACTTAATGAATCCTGAAGAAAATTAGTGTGCCAGTGACTGTTCAAAAAATTACATAAGAATAAAACATGTGGTAGACTCTCCTACAAAACAGCAAATACTGTGAAAAGTGAAACTAAAAGTGAACTAAGATAAACTTAAATAAACAAAGTAATATTGCCAATGATATCAAATGTAATAAATGGCAATATTGCACATGATAAGAGCACAGAGCAGGTTTTGGTACAACACAATTTACCGTGGCAGTTCAGGACACTAAAAACATGGCTCTTCTCCAGCGTTACCTGGAGAGTGTGACATAGAAAGAGCTCTGCGAGTGGACTGTGGCCACCAAAGAATTTCTCATGAAGCCTGCCACAAATTGGGATGCTGCTACGATGCTAATGATTTAACCTGCTTCTACAGACTCAATGGTAAGATCACCGTTTGTTTCATGAAAGTACTGTGAACATGGGAAGTGATTTCCTGTTGAAGAACATCTGCTCAACTTGCTTTTTTTAAGTGTAACCAGGCCGACATTTTCCTGTGTGCTGACACTTCCTCCAGCCTGCTCTCTGGATGGACACTTTGTGTTCTCAGTAAAGGCCACAGACACAGACCCGCCCATCACTCCTAGCAGCCTCATCGTCAAGGATCAGCCACAGTGTGTCCCCGTCGTAACCACGCCAGACGCAGCCATCTTCAAGATTGGACTCATGGACTGTGGCGCAAAGATGAAGGTAATGTTAATTGTCAAGAGCTTGATTTCATAATAATATGTCTAGTATTTGGATTAAAAAAAAATCACCTTAAATTCACCTTAAATGTGGCATGAAAATCAGTCACATGTGGGGTTATGAAAGATACACAGTCACTGAAGCACATTATTGCAGGTAGAGCTAAGGGTTTTAAAACTGTTTTTAACACAGTTTATATATACTTGTACAAACCTAAACTCAGCATTTTATTAAAAAAAATCTGTATATCTAAATTTATATGCACATCTCTGCCTATAGAGCTCTGGTTGTCTCACTGAGATGCTCTTCTGTATATGGGTTCAATATCAGTATATAGCTAACGTGTTTCTGAACCCTTTTCTGGCTTTTAGGTAGATGGAGATGTGATGATCTATGAGGTGGAAGTGGAGGAGCTATATAGTAAAAGTAAAACCAAAAATTCACCTTTTAGGTGAGTTTTTACACCCTCTGTAACCTACTGTAAAGCTGATGGCTCTGACAGAGTTGTTACCACGTTGAATAATAATTGATCTCTCAGTTAAAGTAAACCGGTGTTGCCAGATGTACTGACAAGTGTGGCTTTTTTAGTCTGCAGGTCCAGTGTGAATATGAGGTGTCAGATTTAAAGCGTGCAGCAGGCTTGCAGTCCTTGTATGCAGTGACCAATCCGCCGCCTGTGGTTGCCCTGGGAACCATCAGAGTGCAGATGAGAATAGCCAGAGGTAATAAAATATAGAGCAGTATGGAATCACTCAAGTGTCTGCATTGTGCAGTTGTATTGTGCCACTGTATGTTCTCTTTCCTCCTGCTCTGTGTCTCTTTCAACCCAACCGGTCGCTGCAGATGGCCACCCACCCTAGAGCCTGGTTCTGCTCAGCGTTTCCGCCTGTTAAAAGGAAGTTTTTGCTTGCCATTCTTGCCTATTTGCTTGCTCGTGGTGGGAATTGTTGGGTCTTTGTAAATAACATTATGAAGAGTACGGTCTAGACCTGAGGGGCTGTTCTGTGAAGCAAGATTAATGTGTGAACAAGGTATGTTGAGTCTAAAGTCAGAGTTGGTAACTTATACTGAACTTGTACCCTGGTCCAGAGGAGGTTATGTTCAGTGTCAGAATAAATCAGCCTTAAAACGCAGCACTTTTTAAACAGTTTTTTCCAGATGATGTTCTTTAAGAGCACTATCGATTGTAAGCTAAGGGAAAAAGTTATATATGTAAAGTTGCTGAGCTGTACCTTGGTGATGTCATCAAATGATGTAATGTTATTATAGTAGCTCAAACTATGTATAGTGTTGCCATTGGAACCTTAGTTGATGATACGATTTTGATGCATCTTTTTGTTTTCTTCCTTGCCATTGTGATACAAATATCACTGTTGTGGGACGAATAAGGTTATATAAATAAAAACTGTTTTGCATTGTGTCAAGTTCTTAGATCAAAACCTTACTGACCGTATATTTGTTCCGCTAGATGCGTCTTTCTCATCCTTCTTTCCTGAGGACCAGCTTCCTCTGACCTTGCCCCTGCGTAAAGCTGCATATGTGGAGATCTCTATCGCCAAGCCGTCCCCAGACCCCACACTCTCCCTGCGTGTACGGGACTGCTTTGCCTATCCTGCATCTAGACACTCTGTGTGGACACTCCTCTATGACGGGTAAGGTAGAGACAACCACAGAGGCAACATGAGTTAAGATCAGAGGTATTACAGTTTTGTTTTGTTTTTTCGGCTTAGTTTCAATTTAGTTTTTACCATTTAAAAATTGTTTTAGTTTCGTTTGTATTCGTTTTTTAAATTACAATATAGGGCTATTTGTCAGGGGCAAGACTTAGGTTCAGAGTAGGTATTATAGTATATACAAAACACTTGGTGAGGGCAGTTGACTCACTGTCAATAAACATGTTCAAATGCCTCCTTATGGTTGTTGTGCTGATAAGATTTACAAGAACTAAATACATTTCCTCTACATTTTAAAATTTATTTTAGTTTGTTTTGTAAGTACACAATTGCTTCAATTAGTTTGCTTTTTTCTAAAGTCTAGTTTTTATTTTTACTTCAGTTAACAAAGATGTTTTTTTACATTAGTGATCTATTAACTATAGTATCCGTGGCTGAAGTCACTGAGATGATGAGCATAGGTTACTGAGTAGAACCACAAATTCAATATTAAATCAAATCTAAATCAAAGGCAAAAATCACAATTCTCCCAGTATTTTTTTTTTCTTTTCTTTCCACCCCCGCCTACTTGTGGCATCTGGTGTGGGTCTGAGGAAAAACACCTTTAAAGATGACAGTGTAGCTTCCTGGCTGTTGTATCACATTTGATACCATATAGATGATCCTCTTAAAGAAGAATTTGAAGATGTGAGTAACAGTTGTCATGGCATAAAGTCAGTGATCTGTTTATCTTTATAAACCAAGACTCGGTAATTTAACAACAGCATAGGCCTCAGTGCTACCAATGTTTCTCTCCTACTGGACAGATGTCCCAACCCTTTGGATGACATGAGAAGCTCTGTCCCTGTGGACAACCAGGGGAAGACTGCCTCTCACTCTCAAATCAGGAGGTTCGATGTCAAGACCTTTGCCTTCTTGGACCCTGATACAGGACACCCAAGTGTGGAGGAAGTAAGGTTATCACATGCACGTGTGTTTAGTGATATAAAAGTGTGTATCTCTGCAGACATGGGCTGACTGTAGTCTCTCATTTAGATGTACTTTTACTGTTGGGTGGAAATCTGCACAGATGATGTTGACTGTGCACAGCGTTGTGCCATTATTTGTGAGTATATTTCAACATATTTCACTTTGCACATTGTATGTGCTGTCTATACGTTGTGTTGTTAAACTCTCCTCCCACAGCATCTGAGGGGGAGAGACAGAGAAGAGAGACACCATCTGAGTCCGACCAGGTCCAGCTGGTCTCTTTAGGACCACTGCTGGTGGGACAGAATGACACTGAAGTGGAGGACAGTCCGTGTGTGAAACAGAACACAAGTCAGTCCCTCTCTGCACAAAACTGTAGTACCCATATGATAGAACAACAGCAGTACTTGAACTGAACTTTTTACCTCTGCTCCTCAGTGTTTCAGGTGACAGTTTATATGCTCACTGGTGTTGGTGCTCTCCTGCTATTGATCCTGCTGTTCACTGTCTGGTCGAGCAACAGGAAGCGGCAGAAGCTGGAAGAACAGCAAGCCTGTGACGCACAAGATGATAGTGAACAATCTCAATAAAACATTTCACCTTCTGTAATGTGAATTCAACGTTGTTTTTGTACTTTGTAATTTACAACTGGGTATGAGGAGGAGTGTGATCAAATCCAAATCCAAAGCTCAAGGTCAAAATGTTGGGTTACATGGTTCCCAAAGCTAGTTTTTAATGATACTTAAATGGACAGTTCAGCCCAAAATCAGAAAATACTTATTTTTCCTCCTACCTGTAGTGCTATTTATACATCTAGATAGTTCCGGTGTGAGTTGCAGATATCGGCTGTGAACATGTCTGCAAAACTCTGCATCAGGACTAGATGGCACTTGGCCCATGGTGCTCAAAGCACCAAAAATACATTTCAGAAATTCAACAGCAATGTCTCTTTCCAGAAAGCATGACCTGGATAATCCACAGACCTTGCTGTGAGAATGTAGGAACTACTTTCTTTCTACTATAAAGCACCACAAGCCAAGCGCCATTTAGTCCCATTATATTCATGAGAAGGCAGACGTGTCTTCGGTCAATATCTCCAAAACACAGAAGCTCACACCAAAACAATCTATTTAGATAAACAGCACTACAAGTTAGAGGTAAATGTGTATTTTTAGATTTTGGGGTCAATTGTCCATTCAAATTGTAATTTCATGGACAGTTGTACTGGGTTGTGCATGTCACATTTTTAATCAAATACTTTCTTCTATCAGCATCAATGATTTGCCAAATGTCTCTTGTGAGGTGTTGGTCACACAATCATCAAGACAAGTCAATCAGAATAATAGTTTATTAACACAAAAATGCTCAGCTATATAATGTAACTAAAACACACAAAAGCAGTGAAACAAGCAAAGAAAAAATCCAGATAGTTGGCTCAGTAAGGTCTGAACTTTCTCTGTGCCCTCAGCAGAGCTATTTTCTGTTTATCCTCCTCGAACTTTTTCCTTAGTTCCGCAATATCTGAAAAAAAAAAAAAAAAAGAAACCAAATATAGTTAAAGGAGCAATATGTAGTAATTGTGCATCAAAAAATGAGAACTGCAGACCAAATAGAGAGTTTAAGCCATAGACTGAATATTAAATAGGTTGAATCCCTGTTTAATAAGTCTATGGTTGAAGGAGGCTGGCAGAATGGAAAAAGGAGGAACACCACGGCTGTAGCGCTGTTGTCAGGGTAGTGAGTATTTCAACTTTTTCTGATGACATATCATGGTCTTTTTATGATTTAAATGTGTAAATATATTAAAGATTTCTCTTTTAACCAAACCTGTTTTTTTTTCAAAGACCTCAACATCCTTCACCAAACATTAAGGTCAAATTCTAGGCTGCAGATGAACAGAAGCATAAACTAATCTGGCAACTTACGTTCTTTCTGTGTGTTTCTGTGCTGCCAGGTGTAGAAGTTCATGAGCTCCTTCCTCTTCTTCTTCTTCATCTCTTTCTGTAGAGTCCTCTTGTTGGCTGCCTCACTGTGTGGGCGGGCCTTAGCACCCTTGGGTCCTCGTGTGACTTTGACCCAGCCCTCTTCGTCCTCTTGTTGCTGCTCAGCCTCCTTCCTCTGCTTCTCCGCCTCCTGTGACAAAGAAAACAAACCAAAGTTGACATCACATGGATTTGATGGGTGGGCACATGGCGATGATGAAGAAGAGCTCCTGAATTCTCACCTCTTCTTTCCACTTGTCATAGTCTTGCATAAAGGAGTCGACGATTTGTTGCAGTTTTTCTGGCTGAACAAAAGAGTCTGTGTAGTTCTGAATCCATTCTGGCATGAGAGAGTGCAACACATTAAATTAATGTGTCATAAGACCGAGTTGAATACATTTGATCAACAAGGACCTGGCTCACACTGCAGTTGTAATATTAGATGCATATATTTACCAGCCATGACAGTGTGGCTGGTATTGTTTTCAGCTTATGAGTCTGTGTGTGCTTGTCATCTGGACAAAATGTGGTCCTGGTGGTGGGAACTACCACAGAAGCAGTTTTGTGTACTTTGCCAGGTGCTGTCTGTCTGTGAAAAGATTTTGTTAATGTGATTGCATCATAAACTTGCAAGATGCAATCACGAAACTTCACAGGTGTGTAGATGAGATCAGTGAGTTTGAAGATGAGTGTGGTCCAAGCAAGGGTGCCGGAAATAGTGGGGTAGGAACGGAACTGGCCCCTGGCTTATATTCGTTTTAATTTGCAGATCACTGTATCCCAATTTCAATCATTCCTGAACTTCACTGGTGTGTAGTTATGATCAAAATGAAGGCTGAGTTTGAAGATGGGTCAAGGCCAGCTCATAAGCACTAAGTATTTATGAGTCAGAACATCAACTAGTTGGCAGGCATTGTGTCTGGTGTGATCCCATCACAAGATGGTCTGTAGTTTCAAGAGTAAATGCAAAGCAACATTTAAAACAAAACAACCAAAATGAGAAAATGATAATAAACCATGCATGAATAAAACTGCAGCATCACTCACTCTGTACTCCTGTCTTCACTGGATGCTGCTCTGTACTAACCACCAAAGGCACATTGTGTGGGTGTGATTTAGCTGCTGTTATACTGGAGGAGTTTTTAAACACAACGTAGCCCACGTTGAAACCCTGGAAGGGACATACAGAGACACGAGAGGTAATGTGATGACTGAAAGCACAGTAAGTGTTTGCTTATGCTGTTACAGGAGAAAGAACTCACCTGTTTGTCAGCTGGTTTAAAGAACTTGGACAGCTTGGGTCCAGACTCCTTAAAGGAGCCCGGGTGGTCTCTCAGCTCCACGGACTGAACACAGCCAAACTGCGAGAACAACTCTTTGACAACACCCTGGAACACAAACAGCAGGAGTTAACACATCTGCAGTCGTAGACAGTATTTCTGCTTTTAAAAATGAATGACTTGCTGAACCGTTCATGGACTCATAGCAACATGAACGGTACCTCTGAGCAGTAGGAAGGGATGTTGAGCACAAATAAAGTGCGGTCCAGAGGTCTGTGGGAGCTCTTCTCTGCTCGGACTCTGTGCTCCTTTACGTAGAGATGATGCTGTGCAGTGCTGTCACAACTAAACTGTAAGGACAGCACTGCCAAGAGAGACAGAAAAAAAACCTAAATCAACACATCAGTGAGGACAGTATCTGTAAGTTTATCACCAGGTGATCCTGCCCGACAGGATAAAGAAGGCTACGAGTCAATAACCGCCCAGCCCGTGTAAAATGACGAGAGATATTTTTCTCCGTTAATAAATCGTTATGATAGTGAAAAGCTGCACTTAATATTCTGAATTTAGTCAGTTAATACCTGTAAATCCCCAGGAATGATGCGAGGCTGCCTACTGGCGTGTTTCTTCTTGGACGGCGCCATTTTGGTTCGACTTTCACACCGGAAGTACAACTAAAACCAAAGTCGTTTTATTTTTGAAATAAATAAAACACAAACCAAATAACACTGAAATTCAAACGATGATACATAAAAAGGTAATTAAAGAAATTAAACATATTATTCAGACAGCTATTTAGTCGGCGTTATTCACATTCAGTGCAGTTTCAACGCTATTTACTATTATTCTCTGCCTTTTTTCAATCTTTTTAGTCATTTTTCTGAACTATTTTTTGTATTTCTTTTTTTTTTTTTTGTCTTGTTGTCAATGTCATGTTGTTGTTTTAATGCTAGACTTTAAAACACTTTAAGCCACATGGTATGTATGAAATGTGCTATATAAAGAAAGTATTATTATTATTATTATTATTATTATTATTAACAATCTAATCATATCAAGAAAAAATAATTCTGCAAGTGATCCATTTTTAGAATTTCCAATAACAACCAATTTCACCGTTAAATTCAAAAACTAAATGTATTATTTTTTATTTATCCTATAAAAAGATTCTGGGGCTGCGATTATTAACGATTACTAACGATTATTTTCTCGATTAATTAATAATCAATTTGTGGTTTGAATAAAATGTCAGAATATAGTGAAAAATATTAGATCTGTTTCTCAAAGTCCAAGGTCACGTCCTCAAATGTCTTCTGTCAAAAACACAAATTTTTACAAATATTGTTGTAAGAAGAGAAAAGAAACCGGAAAACATTCACATTTGAGAAGCTGAAATCTCAGAATTTTGACATTTTTTTAAAATTAAAGAAATGGCTCAAAACAATTATCAAGATAGCTGGCAATTCATTTAATATTCGATTAATTGTTGCATCTAATCTAAAAGATTCCAAATAAAATAGTATTAAATTTCATTCTCTCAGCACAACCATAAAGATTACACCAAGTGGAGAAAAATTAAAAAAAATTAGTTTAATTTTTCCCACCTCAAAATACTATTTCTTGAGTTTTAGTAGTTTGGAATCTCAGTTCTGTGAAGATTTCTCATTATTATGTGAAACTAAGTCATTTGGAGACATGAAGTCCTTGTTTTGAAAAAGGACATCTTTTCTTTCATTATAACAACATACAGGATCTTTTTCATCAATGGTGGAAATCTCCTTCCATCTATTGTAAATATGTAATATATGGAATTCCATGTAAAAAAAAAAAAATACTTGGATAAACTGTGATATTAATTGAGTAGTACAATTTCATTACTTGTCTTTAAATTTTTAGAAAGCCTGAATGCTGTATGTATATGACTTTGCTTGCAATAAAATGAATCACATGTCGGATGAGAAAGACGAGTCTCAGACAACATCTACAAAGCTAAATGTTTAATGGCGACATTTCACAGACAGTTCTGACCTCTCTAGTCTCTTCTTGACTGACATAACAAGGAAAGCAGATAACAGAAAGTAATTTACAGTCCTTGAAAATAAATCGAGTGTAATGTATACTACAAAGAATTAAACATACACTGCTTCAAAACTGAACAAAGTAAAACCAGTCACAAACAGAGCACACAAGAGTCCTGATGCCACAAGGATGGTAAAAACAAAATAAAATATCAACATAATATGACTGTTTGAAAACTGGTTTACTGTAATTATGATGTTTTTGTTTCTGTCCATCGTTGATTTTCTCACATAAGTGTTTTCAGTTTGGCTAGGAAGACCTGTTCTCGGGTTTAAATTAGATACAGTTGTGGCCAGGATTTGCTAAGGATGAATTCATTAAAATGCCTTATCAGACAGATACTGTATCTCTTGTATTGTGTTATCTGTTTGGTCTATTTTCCATTTAATTCCTATGTTCTGCACAAACCCAGAAAACCTGAAAAGAGGCACAGACAGTATAATTGATCACACGTGTTGATGCACAGAACGTTAAACATAATGTATCTCTCTCTTATGACAGAGCTGCGTAGTGTTGTCAGTTACTTTTTTTAGGTCTTCTTTTTTACCCCATCTCCTTTTTTATGGTAGCTGGGGGTAGGTGGAATTTAACTGGAATACTTTAAAAAAAAAAAACTCAACAAATCCAAATGGGCTGGAATTGAATTGACACAAAATTTAAAAAAAAACAAAAAAACAAAAAAAAAAACATCCCTACATATCCAGATTGATTTGGCATTCCCCACCACATTGGATTAAAACAATAAATCACATTACACTTCTTTCCACTGGTCCTTCTGAGGAAAAAAACAGGTGACATTTGGATACCACACAACCAAAAACAGGAGGTTGTGTATCCATGAATTTCACGTTCAGAGAAGTCATGTATATCAAATGTGTAAAAATCAGCTTCGTATGAGAGAACACTGGCTGCCTGCTGTCAAGGTGAAAAACACAGTTTGTATGAGAACACTGAGAATGCAGTTATATGTTTATGAACAGACAGTGTAGTCACACTAGACATGAGTTATATTTTGATGCGAAAGGCAGTGGCCTGCGAGCTGGGGGGCTCAGTGGTGGAGGTGGACTGTGCCGTGGACTTGAACAGAGCTTTGAGGATGGTCTGGGGGTCCACTTCTGGAGTGGGCTGCGAGGAGGCTCGTTGACCAGCGGGGCGGGACAAGGAGGAGGGCAGACCGTCTTTTTTTGTACTGCTGCCTGTGCCTGGAGTGTCACTGAGCCTCCTGTAAGAGTCGAGGAAAGAAAAAAAATTATAATCATTGCACAAAAAGCCTTTCATTCCTTAGACTCAAGTGGATAGTACAAGCCACAAACACAGCAACAGCTAATGGCATTTACAGGCTAAACCTAATTACGTTAACTTTAATCAAAACTTGCGAGTGATCAATTGGAAACACTATAACTGTAGCTTAAACTGAACAATCCAATCACCAAATGTGTTATCTGAGTAACCACTTAATCAAAGGGAGCTCAGAGTACCACTAAACAGTTTGCCAAACACTTGAATACTGGATAGTATTTGCAGATCACTTGCAAATTTTACAGAATGTCTCAATTCTTTATACATAGAAGAATAAAAATGGTTAACGTGAATTTCAGTCAATCAGGTTCCAGGCAAATTACAGCTCACAGGAAATATGCAAAAGCATGTGCATGTAAACACAACAGATTCATTTGCAGTGAAAGAATGAAGCCTTTTGGGCTTACTTACAATAGAATGGGCTGATCAGAAGTGATGACATTTCCCTGAATATGAAGGTTACACTTCATGGGTTGGCCTGGAGGTGACAAGAAGAAAAGATAACTATAAGAGTGCAATCAGTAGAGTGCAGATCTCCGCCAGGCAACAGATGGGAAAGCACCTACTGCAATACCACCACAACTGTCAGATGCAACCAGCGGACATTTGCAAAGTTGTTAATTAAGTTTTTTTTTGTACAGTTTAGTCTCAGTTTTCTTTAAGATGCATAGATGGTATTGTAACCGAGTGTCCTGGATTCACCTAGCTGGATAAATTAAACGGGAAGAAATAAACATGACAGTCCAAGTCCAAACTTCTCAATTTACACATCATTAATATTATTTATTTAGAGCACTGTGGTGTAACACACCACACAAACGAAAACCCCTAAGTACAATTTTTAAAAACACAATCACAAATAGCAGTGAATATGTAACTCAACGGCATCATGTCCCATTCCATTGGCTCACCTTTTTACGCGGACATTAATTTGACTCAGTTCCAACATCTGCCATCAGATTAGAGGTGGAACAAGTGTCCCCCCACTGCGTGTTCATAGGTGGAATAACGTGGGCAGCATTCCTGCACTGAGCAGGCTGCATAAAACTGACTAAAGTAAGCCTTGTTTTTAGCCTAGCAGTTGTTTTGTAGATATCTACCAGAGCAGTAATTAAAAAAGGTATATCAGGACTTTTGAAAAATCATAAATCCCTGCAGCTGAGAGAGGTCTGTATGCATGCAGCCATAAATGTGCACAAAAATGGCTGATGAGTCCTGCAGTATGCAAGATTATCTGTGGAAAAATATAACACACCTGACAGGGACAAAAAGAAACTGATGATACACAGAAATGCTCAAACTCTATCTGTCTGGTTAATGGCAGTCTTAGTGATGCTGACTGATGCAGCTATCTCACTTGGCTAACCTTCAACACTTTGGTTTAACAAATATATACAGCGATGTCTCTAACCAGCAAACTCATGATCAGTACTGTAGTCATTGACCTGCATGCAAAACAGTAGCCAGAGCCCAAAGCTCAGAGAGCCATTTGATGTATGCGTCCTTGCCACTGGCACTCACCGTCCAGGCAGCGGTTGTTGTACTTCCTGTATGCGCTCACGGCATCCTCTTTACGTACAAACACCACTTCGGCCACACCCACCTTCACCAGTCGTGCTCGCTTCAAGGCTCCGCATACACAGAACAGTTCCTGTGGACAAATAGATGGAGAGTGCATACACACACGCACTGAATGAGTCATCATAGCACCACAGCACTCAGCACATCACTGAATATCTAACATAACAAAAGGTTAGCAGCAATCAGTGCGATTTACTCACAACTATGTCTTCCTCAGTGACCCGGGGATGCAGGTTGTTCACTGTTATTTTTGTCCCCTCCAAAGGACTGAAAGCAGGCTAGAAAGAAATATGACACCATATGATCAGGTTTATGCAGTCAAAATGGCTGACATAAAAAACATAATGTATGGAAGCATGGTGGTATATTAAAATGCCAAATATCTTATCCTGATAACGTGTGTTTCAATCATTACAGTTACAGCTATTGCAGTCTTTCCACCATAAAGCAGTCGGCTCAAAAAAGCAATTTGGGGTTTCATTACAAACGATGCTCTACCATGAACTTATGTCATGAAACACATGAAAGCCAAGGTGGTCTATTAATTTCCTTGCGTGGGAAAATATCCACATAATATAAATTATTGAAAACATCATTTTAAAGGATCTAATGTCAATTAATGTCCTGTGTTCTTCTAAACATCCAAATGGCCTCACACTCACACAGTCACAGTTCATACAGTGAAACTGTTTATTGTAAAGCAGGGTTTCAAACCCCAGCTCCAATCAAAGCAGTCTAAAAATTATATCCTCTGGATAGTTTCTTCTATCCTGTGTGTTTATAACTGCAGTTTTTAATTTTGATGCTTAAATTTAAACAATATTTGCTGCAGTGACATTACTGCGAACATGGAAACAAAACTGAAAGCAGCTTCTCTGATCATTAAACCGTCATTTAAATGATGTCAGGCAGTGCTGGCTTTCGAGGTGATTTCTTTATTGTGCTGTCTTGGCTTAAACAATTTACTTGAATGATAAGAGATGCTGAGATCTCCGAATCACTAACAGTGGGTCATTTCAGCATTTCTGTTCACTTTGCATTACTTAGCGCCCAGACTGTGCGCCATTTAAATAGCAAAGTGGAGTCTGACACGCCTTAAATGCCTTTGTACCATGCACTTCAGACCATGCACTATAGACAGGCTAAATAGGGCCCTTAGCATCGTTGCCTTAGTTCCATTTTTCACATGTGGAAGACAAAAATTAAAAAGAAGCTGTTGCTGCTGTTCAATGCATTGAATCATATATGTGGAGCGGAGACAATGACCCTTTTAGACTCAGCAACAATATCGTCCATCGCAATCTTTCAACCGCAACCCCTCTGTCATTTTACAAAAATCATGACCTGGTTACTCAAGATAATCCACAGACCTTTTTGTGAGCAGCTTCATATAGGAACTATTTTCTTCCTACCAAACTACACCCGCCAACTGTATCCCTGCACAGAAGAAGCATGAATCTACAAAAGCCTTGTGCTCGTTATAGCACGGGATGTAAAGATTAATGCCCTCCTCCTCAGCTAAGGTGTGTCGTTAGCTCCACTTAACTAGCAGGTGTAGTAATATGGTTTACAATAGTTAATGTTATTGCTCAGTTATCATCTGGGGACTGCTCAGTGGACAAACAGCTCTCAGTTTAAGCATTTTTAATCAATTAGCTTGCTAAAATATAGATCAACCTTAACTTGGTTTGTGTCTCTCAAAAGACTTAATTAGTGCAAATTACACTGAATAATATAAGGTGGAGAAATAAGCTGCAAAGGTGGAGCGAGAATGCATACTGAGCTACGTATGCAAGCAGGCATGTTACCTGAGGGGGAGTAGGAGCTGTTGTGCTAGTTTCAGCTGCGCTTTGCTGGAGAGTCCTTGAGACTGGTTGTAACGCTGCAGCTGAGGACCTGGCTGCAGCCATGTTGGTGCTGGGCCGGGTGGGAGCCACAGGGACAGGAGGACGTGGAGCTGTGTATGCATCATTTTTAACCACCTTGGTGATTGGGGCTGACATGGAGAATGTGGAGCCCGCGGTACCAGACTGTACGAAATAAAAGAATGGAAAGTTTTATTTAATACAGGAAACAGACAGTATGTAAGATCAGGTCAGTTAGGCCTGTAACTATACCCACTTTTGTTAGACGATATGTTGCCCCAAAAATAATTGCAATAAATAATATTGTCAAGACTTTTTATTCCACTGATATATTCATGACAGCAAAATAATGCAAGTGCTCCCTTTCAGAGAGAAATAAAGTTCTAGTTCAGACCCCAAACAACGAGACAACAGAAGCAGCGCAACCACAAGTCTTAGCATAGATTTTTTTCTGCTCATTCCGCTGAAGCGCTGTGAGGTGAGGTGAGGTGAGGCACTGTGCCCAAGTCTTATAATGGTAGGGAAAACCCTACTGTTTATTCTGGCATTATGCTGGCTAAAAGGTTGGTTACATTCTTATGTAAACATAAAGGGCAATATCATGTGATATATGGACATGGACGTGATACTTCTTAAGTCGATTATGTAATTATCGTGACAGGCCTAAGCTCAGCCGTCATGACAAAGCTCTTACCCGTGATTGTAGCATATTATTAGCCGTAGTGATCTTTATTTGTTTACTGGAGATGCCATCATGCTCATTTGACAGAGGCTGTGGGAGACAAAGGGAAATATTGTGGTCTCTTTCTGAGAAATATTTCCATCGATGCAAGAATTACTTTCAATTTAAACTGTGTAAACATTGAAGAAAAACAACTCTACCTGTGTCGCTGCACGT
The DNA here is from genome assembly GCA_034769285.1 of Lutjanus argentimaculatus. Taxonomy (NCBI): domain Eukaryota; kingdom Metazoa; phylum Chordata; class Actinopteri; order Lutjaniformes; family Lutjanidae; genus Lutjanus; species Lutjanus argentimaculatus. The sequence goes on along the minus strand of JAWZSL010000024.1, from coordinate 9,743,635 downwards.
ATGCCACCTGACATCCCTACTGGGCGTTGCTGTAAAGAGAAGCATCAAACATTAGAGTACAGTAAGCAGGCCAGTGTGCATTTACACTCCAACAAGTACACATACACGCTGGCTGTGCCACTCATCTTCTATGAACAAAGACATGTATTATAACCTCACCTGAATGGTCTTGGTTATTTTAAGGGGTGGGGCAGTAGCTGCTTGTGTCGGTGTCCCTCCAATGCTCCTCTTGAGGCTCAACCTATCACGGGCATCCATCATTCTCTTATTATTGCTCAGCTGTGGTGTTGCACCGCCCCTCACATTCAGTCCTTGTACATTAGGGGCAAACTGCCTTGTGTTTACACCGGCAAGATTGTTATTGGTGTGTATCTGTATCTGTGGCACAAGCGTCTGGCTTTGTAGTTGGTGTGTTGCCGCTGCCATTTGCGTGTTCTGTGCAGGGACACTGAACTGATTCTGCCCCTGTTTACGTGAGTTGATCATCTGACGAGCATCCTGCACTCCTCCTGCTCCTCCCCTTCCGCGAATTTTGAAGCGAGCATCTTTTTGGCCCAGCTTGTCTCTGGCATCTTTCACTTGAAACCCTGAGGGGAGACGGAAGAAGATTGAAGTTGAACAACACTCTGATCAGTTGCTTTTCATTAAGTATAAGACACAAGTGATCTATTTATTTTATTTGTCAAGGCCAGTGGTTCCCAAACAATATGCCAAGACACACTGGTGTGCCATGAGGCAAGTTCAGGTATGCCTTGAGATTTTGTGACAACCATACATTATTATTGCAATATACAACTCTATAAATCATTATGCATGCAATTTTAATTTACTATCAATACTTTGTTTGCACTCATTTCCCAATACAGAGGCGAATACTATACCCTAAACAAAAGACCTTTTAAAAACCCTCCATCAAAGTAAACCTCAATTATTAGCATTTGTGCAGTTGGCAGAGAGTGGTGGTGTGACACATCAAAGACCCTGATTAATTGCCACATTATTTTATTCCCACCTGCACTTTGGGAATTGTGCTTCTATTCGTTTCCTCCATTGGACAGGTTAATATTTTCCATGGATATGAATACAGGTGTGCCTTGAAATTTGGGCTTGCCCTTTGGTGTGCCTTGGGCAGAAACAGTTTGAAAGCCACTGGTCTAGGCAATAATAGTGAACAATAGAATAGTTACCTGCTCCTCCTCCAAGCCGCTGTCTGACATCATTAACCCCAATCTTCTGCCGGGCATCAAAACTCTTGCCAGTCCCTCCTGCACCCCGTCCAAACATTGGACTGGGAGAAAGAAAAAACATGGTTCTTTAAGTTCCTCAGTGGGACTAAAACAACAACATCAACTAGGATACTGTAGTCTACAGTGTTTCCCAGACCTTTTTTTTTTTCCTGAGGACCCACTTTCGAAGAATGACAAACCATCATGACCCAATCCACAATAAACCTTATTAATAAATCTCAGTAAGGCTTAATTTGTGCATAAATTAATGTTCCTGACCATTTTTCTTCTTCCATTTCCTCATCACCTTATATTATCCTCACTAGCACCGCAATGATTAATCGATAATTAAATTAAACACAATTTATTTTCATAATCATAATCGTAATCAGAATATTTTTTGAAGAAAAAAAAGTCTAATTTCATTGATTCCAGCTTCTTAAATGTGAATATTTTCTGATTTCTTTCCTCCTCTCTGATGGTAAACTTAACATCTTTGAGTTGTGGACAAAACAAGACATTTGAAGACGTCACCTTGGACTTCACTGAGACACTGATCGATATTCTTCAGAATTTTTCACCATTTTATAGACCAAACAACTGATCGATCAATTGTGAATATAATGGACAGATTGGTCTTGATGCATGTTATTGCAAACATACACACATTTTCAAAACTTTATGAATGAGAAATAAATGCATTTAGGCTGTGTTAACAAGACACCTCATTGTTTTTATTTAATCTCATCAGGAAAACGATATAGAACACTTTAGACTACTGAATTATAATTATAGAATTAAAATACTAGTAAATTTCTTACATAGTTTATTTATTTAGCGACCCAAATTAAATCTCCTGTGACCCACCTGTGGGTCCCGACCCAGTGTTTGGGAATGACTGCTGTAGACAGTGCTCCATTCCATATTTTAAGTTCCTAAAAAGTCATAGAAGTGTTACATATTGGCTGCTTAATAGCATAGTTAATCTTATTATCTTACTAATTATTTCCAGATTTTTTTTTCACACAGCACATGGGAAATGCATTCAACTCATTCTGCTGTAAAATACTTATAATACAGTGAAGGAGGGTCAAGCAAGCTAGTTTTAAACACGAATTTGGTCAAGTCACCACCATAGTTTCACTCAGTGCTTTTAGCAATCAACTCTGTTCAATATGTGCTAACAAAAAGCTGCTTTACTGTAAACATAAATATTAGCTAGCTAGCTAGCTAAGCCTGACAAGTGAAGATACAAAACCAGCAAACTGGTCGCAGGTTTTCGAGTTTCTGCGTTAACGAAACTATATTACTTTGGTCACACAATAGGCTGTTTAAAAAATAATTGTTCCTTATCTACATAATTTAGCGATGAATATCTTGATACGTAAAGGCCTACAGCTATTATCTGCTACTTAGCCGAGCGTTTACGATGTACTCCCTGCTGACTGGGCTAACGTTAGCTTACGCTAGCCAACTACCTGCCAAGAGTTCTCAATTCACGTTATGCTTTCAGAAATCTTAGTACAAGTAGCCGCGTCCTTAATAAACGAAGATTCATCAGCGCAGTGATAGAATTAATACCGTTTAGCTGGCGCCTTGAGGTTAATACCGCGCTGTCGTATCACTTCATCCAAAGAGACGTCTGCCATTTTCTCACACTGCCTCACAGCGCATGTGCGCATGAGAAGATTTAGGTAGGACTACGGAAGCCCCTTTGGGATGGAATGCGAATGAGCGGTCGGGAGGAAAGTATATTAAATGGTTTTAATTGTATTACTTGTTTATCCTGTGTTTCATATCAACAATGAACGTTGATTTCGATTGGAAACACACACACACCACATGAATTTAGACCGGAGTAACCACTGCCCCCAAACCAATGAAAAATCTGCGATCGATTACTCTTGACAAAATGCAAATAAACTACATACCTCGCTACCCATGAGCCTTTGCGCCAAGTCTTCTCATCAATTGTTATGGTTTTGTCAAGAAAATATCGGTTACCATGACCAAACCATCTTAGTACATTGTATCAGCACAAAATATTATTTATGTGCTCACAACTGCTGATATAAACATAGAAAAAAAAACTGCTGCCAGTGACACATTGTTGGCACCGTAGCAGAGAACTCTCGGACACTGTGCCTACCCAGGTCTTCGATAATAGATGGTTATGCCTTAAACTGATGAGTAAGGAAAATAACGACGCGGGGTGACGCCCGTGTCCTCGTTGAACTTACGAGATCAATTTTTGAAAGGGCATAGGTCTGCCTGTAAAGGTGACTCACCTACTTTGTGAGATGCTTGCAGGACTAGGACCTTCCCCGACCCCTGAATGTGTTATAAAGAGAAAACATAATGAGTAGAAATAGATAAATACTATTACCAATAGCCTATATACGAGCATACGCTTTTGCACATAAACAATATTAAATTGTAGAAAGTTCCGCTCTGCTGCAGTACCACGAAACGCAGCCTCAAAACACAAAAGCATTGAAAACCATCAATAGATCTGTGTTGCGGAATACATATTAATAAAAGAAAAATGATTTTTTTTTTGTATTGCATTAATACGAGAAGGTGCACGGGCTGAACTTGAGAAACACTTTGTGCGACGAAGCCATTTCTGATGTAGTCAAACGTTCGTCATACTAATAAACATAAAATAAGATATTCCTTATTAGTCCCGCGACGGGGAAATGTGCAGTGTAACAGCAGCGAGGACAGCAAAATAGAAAGAAGCGTCAAAAAGAAAACAGTGGTAATAAGTAACCAAGCAATACAAATATGAGGGTTATAGCAACACTATAGACAAGGGGAGATATAACTATAGAAATATATAGAAACGATATAAACAATAAGCAGACTCAACAAATTTACACCATTGCACAGTAGAAAATAATGATATTGCACAGTTGAGTGAGATATTGATATGCACTGCATGAAACGAAGTGAAATTAAACCTAATCTAATATAATTGAAGAAACTCCGATAGAAACTCCAATTCCCATAATGCAGTCGGGCAGGCGCAGAGCCAACCTGCTGGATCGGTGCCCGCGAGCTGTTCATCACCGCTACCTCACGTCGCTGTGTGGCGGATCCGTTAGAGGAGAAATGGCTGCAGCTCTGTCCCGTGCCCTCAAACTGCCCGGTAAGATGCGCTTCACCTATTTCAAGCGGAGAGAGACAAACAAAGAGAGAGTTGAGCAGATAATTTAGTGAAAGCACCATCAGCGAGGACAGGACGAGGCGGCGTGCGAGGGTCCTCTTCTGCTGCTGTGCCCCTCATGATGCAGTTGATTCATTAGATGCGCTGGTTTGTCACACAGAGTTAGCATCTGACCATGTCATCCCAGGTTAATAAACACGTTTTTATAAAGCAGGTAATATAAGATTTAGGATCTTCTGTGTATGTAGAGCGACATGCTGACATATTTCTGTCAGCGTCTCTGCTGTCTTCTGCTCATTAGCTAGCTGATAGCTAACACAACATGACCGGCTATAGAGTAAACAAGAGAGTAAACAAATAAATCTTATATATGACTCCAGGAAAAATACTGTACTTTAGCCTTTATGCCGTAACGTTACAAATGAAAAAAACAGTGATGTGCATCAGTACTTGTATTGTTGTAACAGTATTTGTTGTAATATTTAATTTTTAATATTTTCTTTTGGAATATTTTGATGTGTCCAATTTTGAGCAGGCAACAATATTTATTACATATACAAACATCAGAGTAACCTTTATGCAATCATCATTAAGATTTATTATGAGAATTAGTTGTAGCAGTAGTATAAAGATGTTACAAATGAGATGACAAGAACAGTAACTTTATTCTTATTTTTTCCCTTATGTAATAAGATAAACTACAGTATGCACAGCATATTGTCCTGTGTATAGTTTACTGTGCCAAAACAGATTAAGATATATGTAAAATATCTATTAATTGCTTTAATGACATTCACAATTACTTATGAGAGAAATGTTTGAACACTGAGGAACGGTACTTACATAAAATACTTTATTGGATATTAAGACTCTATCAGAAGAAAGTAAAAGGAAGGACACATCTGTTATGCATCAGTACTGCAAGACAATATATTAGTCATTGTGTATCAATAATATATCAGCAGAGTATCACAAGTGAACAATCACTTGTCCCACCCATACTTAGACTTAGTGACTACACAGGACAATTGATCCTCACCAGCACCTCTGTGTCTCTGCAGGGAAGAAGGGCTCAGACCTTGGTGAGTACGACCCTCTCACCCAAGCAGACAGCGAGGATGAGAGCGAAGAGGATGACCTCGTGCTCAACTACCCCCGAAATGGCCTCGGCAGAGACAGCTGCCTTGGCACTGGCTCCTCGAAGCTGCGTGGCGGCAGATCTGGAAGACTTGTCGGGGGTGAAGACGAGGCACAGGAGGACGAGGAGGAAGAGGAGGACGAATGGAGGGAACGACTCCCCAGCAAATCCAGGTCGGACAGGGACGACATGAAAGGCATGCAGTACTGGAGCCACAGGGACTCGGGCAGGGACAGGGCAGGAGAGGACAGAGGCGGGCCTGGGCCGCTGGGGGGTGCTGGGATAGGGGTTCATAGTACAGACGCGGAAGAAAAGAGGATGAGGATGAAGAATGCTGTCCGAAGTGCGTTTTTCCTGGTGCCTCTGGTCTGTGCTACATTGCTCGTGCTGCTGTGTGCATTTCTGATTCCGTGCCAGAAGGGAGAACTGGAAAAGAGGCTGCAATGGGAGAGAGCGCTGGGAGATGTAGGAGGTAAACTGAATAAGTTCAAAGTTTGATATGTCGCACTTAAAGGGCCAGTGTGTAAGATTTACAGGGATTTATGCCATATTTTGCAGCCACTGTAGGTTCTCCTACACACTTGGAAGGGGAGGGCGCGACGACATGCTTGCAATCTGCAAACTCACCACTAGACACCACTAAATCCTACATATGGGTCCTTTAAATAAAAAAGAATGACACCAGATTTTGTTGTGATATTAAAGGTGTGTTTGTTAACTGTCCTAATACTATAATGCGCACTACGATCTTACACCCCTGATAGTGCTCACTTTACCGAGACTTTCTGAGGAGTCTTTGTGGCGAGACAACACTGGCCCACCCATTAATTAGTCAACTGTAATTATACAGGATTGTGAGCCTCGCTCCACCTACCACATGTTCTGTTTGAGCATGCACTGTGAAAGTATTGTAAATACAAACTCAACAGAATTGTGTCTGTAATGAGCACATGCATATTTTTTTAGCAGTATTTTAGAAAACAAGCTCAGCCAAGAAATGTAATCATTAACATTTTGATACTTAATTACTCTTCTGCTTTGTAAAATTCACACATTTTTTTCCCCTCATTGCTGTTTGAAAATGTAGGTCAGCAGGACGCTTTAATCCTTCACTCATTTAAGAAACAACCCTACTACTGGTGGGTGGTGTTGATTTCTGTATTGTTTTCTCTGTCTAGGTGTCACTCCGCGTGTACTGGCATTGTGGGATCTTGATGGTGATTCAGTGGAAGATGTGCTTCTGGGAGTTACAGAACAGTCCAATGACACCCATCCCACACAAGGGAATAAAAGTATGTGAGAAATTCTTTAAAGAGGCATGGCCAATTAATCCTCAGGTCAGACAATTCATTAAAAAATCTGTATCCATTTTAATAGCTCATTCCCTTCCTTCTTTAACCATTTCTGATTTATGTAAATGCTGTGTGTTTTCCGGGTTTTTATTGGTTTATCATGTCCTCTCTTCAACACAGTCTATAGTGCAGTGGCCCTGTCTGCACTCAGCGGTCAGGTGCTCTGGAGGAAAGTCATGCGGGAGTCTGTGATGTACATCCAGTGTGGTTTGCAGTACAGCACCCAGCCATCACCTGTTGTCCTCCTCATTGGAAAATCCATCGTCATGGCAGTAAATGGCTCCACAGGTATTCAAGCTACACAGGTTTCTGTCAGTCTGTCTGTCTCACGTGCAGACCACAGTACTTAATGATGAATAACTATGTTTACAAAATTTTTGTATCTGTTCTGATATTGTCTCAGTCTATTTGCTATTCCAGTGGCTATTCTGAAGGTTCTGCTCATGTGCAAAAAATACAGATAGATTCTTTTGTAAAACAAAGTCAACATTCGTAATCCACCTGTAGCATTCAAATGGCTTAAAGCTGTGTCAACAAGATTTCCATCACTCCCCAGGGAAGAACCTCTGGTCGTTCCAGCTTCAAAACATCGTATCCCAGGCGGTGTTACTTCCAGACCTCCAGGGAGACTCAGTACCAGATCTGCTGATAGCTACTCTGCCTGCAGATGCAGAGGTATACTGTGACAGCCACCTCCCTTTGTTCTCTCCTATACACATACATTAAGTTACATAGGTGTTGTACATATAAGTTACACTGCAACGTGACTATACTTTGGGAAAAAACAATGAGTGGGGTTTTTAAGTTGGGGTGCACGATTTTTGCCCCTCTTTCACGGAGGCTGCCATGTTTCTGTAGCTGCCCAGAACAAACCAAACACCGGCTCCAGATACGGCCTCTCACATTTTTGCATCCACTGTAGGTTCTGCTACACACTTTCATCCCTGTAGACAAACCAAACACATAGCATATCTAAGTATAGGAAACAGAAGAAGAGAAAGTTGACTGAGCTACAAAGCTTCCTCAACTGTTATTGGAGCACAGAGTTTAAAAGGGGTGGGACATAGGGAGGGTCAGTTTTGTTTCCAGTGACAGTTACATTTAGCGTCTGTTTTACAGACCATGGCTCTTTTTTTTTTTAAATAACATTGTGAGCTGAAAGTTTAAAGATCATGTTTCCAGGCTTTTGCATTCAGTGACTACGTCCCTCATTCTGCTGTGGTCATTTTACAGTATCTCTCCATGACCTTGATCTCTGGGCTGACGGGGGCAAAGCTAGAACATCCCGTGCTTTTCAACGTCACCTCAGGAAAGTTCGTGGGCCCTTTGCTGCATGAGACACAACAAGGGGCTTATTACATCCTCTTTGGACTAGGTAAAGGAATAAACATCACTCTGAAGAAGACTCAGGAGTCACCTTGTGTGATAAGTTTAGCTGTAATAGTTAAAGTTAAGTTAATTTACATTATATGTACTATTTTTACTGCAATTTTACAAGATATTGTGTCTTTTCCATCAGGTAATGTCAAGGCCATCTCTCTGAGCGATATCTACTTTCGTGCCACTGGCAAAATGCCCATGACTCAGGCAGTCCAAAGGAAGGACCCAGCCTGGGAGGGACTCAAGAAAAACAGTTCCTCCTCCTTCATACACATTTACAGGTACATCTCAGTGAAATTGTTAGACTTGTACATCCTAATTCAATCTTAAACATCATTTTATATTTTAATCCCTTTGATATCTGCACTTTAAAATTGTAAACATATTGCAGTATTGCAATATAGTGTTGCTGTAGTTTTCAGTGTCTTGATCTTGTAGATTCAAACTTAATGTTTCTTAGATCGTCTTAAAAAATATAAATATCCTTACATCGTGACAATATTCATACCATGTCCAAAAAAAGCATGAAATCATTAAAACACCTACAGTTATGTAAGCGTGTTATTCAGTGAATTCAGGGATTGAAAGGTCTCCGTGGCTGCAAAGCGTGTCCGTCTTTTGGATTCCGGAGAAGCTATTAGTGAGATCAGTTTACACAGATCCGAAAGAGAAAAAAAAAGTGAAGTGAGGGACTGGTGTTACTGCACTTAGGACTCACACTACCAGGTGATAGGTAGCTGATTTGTATAGGCATAATATCAACTTGAATGTAGGCTGCCATGCTGTCAATCTACAAATATAGTTTGTTTTCACCAATGATCTTGGTTTCACTGCATTCCATGTGTTATGGTTTAGGGCTTGGATGCTGGGGTATAGTTTGCTGTAGCCACAGTATTTTTTTTACCACCTAAATGTTTATTTAAAATTCAAATGCTACCAGATTAAAATGCTATTGAGATCTTGAGACTCAAGAATTTAAATGAAGTGTAGGTTAAAGCCTTTTTACAATTTGATGGCTGCATTAGAGAACAGTTATGTGTAATAGTTATGTGTGGGATGGTACAATTTTCATTTTCATTTAGCAGACCCTTTTATCCAAAGCGGTGTACATCAGAGAGCTAATACAACACAAGCAAGGATCTAGTCAGGAGAGAACATGATTAAGTGCCATAAAGCAAAGTTTGACCTGATATGACGTAGGTGCTTACAGGTAGTGCAAGAGACAATGCATAGAGTGCAAAGGATGCATCAGATTTAGTCTATCAAGTGCAGAGGTGTTAATGAAAGAGCTGGGCGTTTAATCTTTTCTTAAAGACTAAGAGAGACTCTGCAGATCAAGCAGAGTAGTTCATTACACCACCAGAGTCTAGCTAGCAACTTAGGGCCCTGTTGGGGTGGTTGTAGGCACCTTTCATTGGCAGAGCGTAGTGAGGGGAGGGAGCATAGACCTGAATGAGGGAGTTCAGGTAGGCGGGAGCTATTTTGGTGCTGTTTTGTAGGCAGCTGTCAGGGTGGAAGCCAGTGGAGCAATCTGAACAGAAGGGTGATGTGCTGTTTTGGTCTGGCTGAAGACCAGGCGTGCTGCTGCGTTCTGGATCATCTACAGAGGTTTGAACGTACATACAGGGAGGCCTGCGAGCAAGGAGTTGCAGTAGTCAATGAATGATATTATGAGAGACTTTACCAGGAGTTGTGCTGCATGCTCGGAAAGATTGGGCCTGGCCTTCCTGATGTTTACAAGGCAAATTGAGTGACCTGAGCAATCAAGGCCACATGGACCTTGAAGGTTAGTCGGTCGTCAGTCATGACACCCAAGTTTCAGTACTGAAATGTCTTTATTTCACATATCATGCTATTTGTTTAGCAGGAGTCCAGGGCTAATGGGGGTGGGGGGGGGGTGGGGGGTCCTTTGTGACTTGTTTTACAAATTGATAACTATGACTTGGCTTGATGAAAAGATTTCAGTCAGAAGATTTTTCCTTTGCTTTAATCCCTGGGAAGTCTTCAACTTCCTTCAATGAGTGGTTCACTACTGGTTTATTAGACAAGTTACGATGATACAAGTCAAAATTTTGCTGTTGTTTTCTTGTTTCTAGAGGATCTGAGGCCATAGATTTCCTGCTCCCTCTTGTGGCTGGTTTTGGCAACAACCACAACAGGCTGGACACCGCTTCTAATGTCAACGCCTCCAAAAGTGACTGGGTGCTGGTGTATGGCTCCAGCAAACTGTCAGTACTCAGGCAGAAAGACATACGTAAAGAATGGACTTTTAACTTGGGCCCCATCAACAGGTAAACACCTGCATTTCACTGTGTCACTGTTGCCTGACCTACTGTTTACAATCTGTTACTGCCATCAGTTATATTACTCTTATGATGAGACAACATTCAGAGAATCTGTGACATTCCCCTAAAATGTTTCTTTGCCTGTTGCAGCCAACCAGCCCCAGGACACTTCAATGATGATGGAGTCCCTGATCTTTTCATTTGGCATTCAGCAAATGGTATCACGCAGGTAAACAAACAGTCCTTTTATACAAATCAATGCTAGAGCTCATGCTGCACAAATGCAGGTAAAAGTTCTCTTTTTATGTTTGTCAGTACCGAGTCGTGACAGAAAAATCATAAGAGTTTGAGTCTTTAGTGTACATCTTTAACTGAATTCTCTGGTTTTTTTTTAAATTGTGTCATTTTTCTCCTGTTTTCTGTCTCTCAGGCACAGGTTGTCGATGGGGCAAATGGACATCTTCTCTGGACGGCAGAGTTCGTGTATCCTTATCTTTATTTGGAAACTTCAGCAATCTCCACCTCAACTGGCCAATCAGCTTTCCTCTTCTGGGCCAGCGAACCAATCAGAGCACAAAAGAATGTTACCAAGACAACTGTGAGTCTGCTGCAGAGAATGAGAACATTATTGAGGCAAATTACTCTTAGGTCTGTTAATAGAAAAACAATATACAGATATACCATTTGGCATTGAGGCATTAATGTAGGCAATGGCATTTTTGTCAGTATTAAACTAATAAACATATAAATAAAAGTGGCTATGAAATAATTCCTGAAAAAAAAAAATAGCATTATAAAATGAAAATCCCCTGAAGTAAATAAACATGGCAAAATTTCTGAAATAAATAAAAGCAGTCCTTTGAAAAATGTCATTTTTTGAAATAAAAAAAGTATTTATTGAACTTTATTGACTCATTTATATATTTATCCATATATTTATATATTTATTAATATATCTATATATTTCATTGGCTTGCTTATTTATTTGTTTGTTTATTTATTTATGTATTTAATATGGATTAAAATGCAATTCCATGTTAATGATATACTCAGCTCCTGTAAATAAAAAACTGCTCATACTGTCTGTTTAGGTGGCACCAGGTGTTGCTGCAGCAGAGCCGCTCATAAGAAAACTTTTCCTGTTACACCCTGCATATCCCACAATCCTTCTGGAGCTCACTAGTACCACGGACACCACAGTCACCTCTGCAGGTAAGAGTTTATCATTCACTATCCACAAGTGACTACCAAGCTGTCTTGAAAAGTATGTCAAGACTACATGAGAAAAATACACCAATATAGTAATCAGACAGTGACACACATGAAGGAGTAATACAGATGTTTTAACTCCTATTTCCTCCTACTTGGTCTCTGACAGTGAGTTATCTGGAGCGCCAGAAAGACGCCACCTACATCACTGTATCCTCCCGACCTACGCCTGAGTCGGAGCCTGGCGCTCAGATAGTCAAGAGCATGAGCCTCAGAGCGGCTATCACCAAAGCACAAATTGTCAGACTAGGAGAGAGCAACAAGACCGGGGAGCCCGTTAAACCTGGCGCGTTTGAGATCAACAAGTTCTTCCGGCGTTTGTCCTTTAAACACCAGGTGAGGAAAATCAACTCGCCATATTTACTTGAGGCTTACATTCCGTAATGCATCCTGTGGGCCGGTTTGATTGATTACACTCTTCGTTTTTCAGAGATAAACCACCACTGCTACCACGCCCCGTGTCAAAGGAAGCAATACCACTAAAAGGATTCACGTAAGGATGAAAGGGACAGAAGTCGTGGACAGTTCTGCACTAAGGAGATACTGATGAGACATTTGTTTGGTACACTAAGTATGAATTTCATTTCCGATACTCGAGAAAGAGATTTTTCTGTAAAAAGATTATTTGTAGGTAGGGATTTTGTCTGTATCTTTTGGTTTTTATTATGTTACGTACGATGAAAATGCTTATTTAACTTATTTAACTTACCTTTGGGGGAGTCTTAAATATTTTTTTGAGTGTTTACGATTGTTTGGACTTGATGGCCGAAGAACAACTTTAAACTCTAGTTAATTACCGACAGTGAAGGAGGATAAAGCTGATGAAAGAGCATGTAAATGTGTTTACAGTATGCATCACTCATATAACTCTTCCAAGGCCAGTATATTCATGTGGTGTCATCCCCCAGCCGTCACATGCATTTTTTATCGTGAAGCCACTAATAGTGTTCTTTCTGCTCATCACCAAGTTCAGTAGTGTAGGGAGTCTGTAAATATTTAATGCTGTACAGTATTTATTGATTTGCTTTAACGTTTTGATTTTTTTGTTGATATATGTTGTCAGATTTTTTATCGTTGCATAATCAGTTTTTTTCTCTTAACATGTGGCTGCTGATTATGATTATGTGCTGATACCTTTACATATCACAAGAGAAAGAATGAAAACAATTGTTACTGCATCATGTATCATGTGTTGTTTTACAGTATATGTCATTATCTCAAGTATTGAATTTCTAGACATTGTGCAGACAACTATGAAGGACAAAAAATGCCATGAGCATATGTAAATAAATGAATGTATGTAGAAATTAGGGCTGCAACTCATTATTATTTCCGTTATAAATTAAGCTGTTGATTATTTTCATTATCATTCATTTACTTGGTAAAATGTCAAAAAAAATTGTGAAAAATGCTCAGCACAATTTCCCAGAGCCCAAAGTGACGTCTTCGAAGTGCTTCTTTTGTCCAATCAACAGTCTGAAACCCAAAGACGCTTCATTTACTGTCATAAACGACAAAGAAAAGCAAAAAATTTTACATTTAAGAAGCCGGAACGAACAAATGTTTGACATTTTTGCTTGAAAAATGACTGAAACAATTAATCAATCAAAATAGTTGGCTACTAATTTTCTTTTGATTGATTAATCAACTAATAACGGCAGCACTAGAAATAATTTCATGTAGAAATATATAAACAAATGCAAAAATACAGGGATAGCCTATTTCATTGATATATATATTTATTTTTCATGTGTTTATTTATGCTTATGCTTTTTCTTGTCCTTCATTTCCAACTTGCTAATAAGAATTATTGGTACCACTTTACAAAGACTATCCTTATAAATTATTTAGAAATGGTTTACAATCAGGTTTCTAATTAGGCTGTAAACATTTTATTAATCTTTAATAAGCTGTTACAACACAGATAAAAAGGGCAACAGTGACCCTTTGCTTGCCAAATGTTGAGCCATCTGTGAAGCCTCAGATCTCTTTCTTTACTGAACTTTATTTGTCTCCTCCATCAACAACAGTTGTACCTGTCTGCTTCATCACATATTTGTTAATAAGTGACTAGCATTTAACCACCGTCAGCATTAAACTTAATAGTCAGAAAGTCTTATTTGGCATGTCGAATTAACATATTAAATTAAGATTCATACACAAACGATTTGGCAATATTACTTTCCTGACATTTTCAGCATGCACCTTTTACACTTGACCAAAAGGCTCCTTTTGCCAGTTCCAAATGTTAGTAAGATTTATTAGTAATAAGCAGTAACCTGATCTTGCCAAATAGTGAGCCCACATCGATGTATGAAAACTGTAAACTATTTGTAAGTGTCGTGTTATTGTACAGGTGGTGTCACAGTGTGGTGTGGTGGTGGCACATGGTGGCGCTGTTAAAGAACATCCAAACTTAGCTGAGTAGTTTTCCGCATTGCTGCAGCGCTGTGAACATGGCGTCGGCCCTCGGTCGCCTGGCCCGGCTGTCGGTCCTCAAAAACGCTCGCACCTCCCTGTGTGGCCCCTCCATGGGGCCGGGGAGGACCGTGACAGCGGTCCGGACCGCCGTGCGCACTTCGTCCGGCGCCATTCTGCCCAAACCCAAGAAGGTGAGTGCTGCTGTGAAGGCTCGGTGCGGTGTGTGTGTAACCAGCCGCTTGACATGAACTAACTTAGTTGTTTCTATGGTGGGCTGTGTGACACCGGGGGGAAGCAGACCCCCTTCGGCCTTTTCCGGATCGCTCTGGTAGTGGTGCCCTTCTTGTATGTGGGGACTCTGATCAGCAAGAGCTTTGCTGCGCTGCTGGAGGAGCACGACATCTTCGTGCCAGAGGACGACGACGACGACTGAGGAGAATGTAGGCGTCCTGTCCGTCAGGTATCACAACAGTGGACTGTGAATGTGGCAAAGTAGACAAAACACACACACACACACAGTATGTGCATGTGCTGCTCATGAGGTGCAGATATGGAGACACAGGTTGCCCCCCCCAACATGACAACACACTGATTCTGCATGAGAAACATGTATTCCCAACCAGTATAAATAAATTAGCCCTTTAAATTAAGGTCATGGTTGTGAGTCAGGGTTCACTTTTTCTCAAACCACAGTTCATAACATGTCAAATTTATTGAAGCCCATTTCTGCCAGTGTGATGAGGAAGAAAAGATCCTGCAAGTCAGTGAGAAACTTTAAAAATAATGCAGAAGTATCTCAAAACAATGACTTGCTTATCTCAAAATAATCAATCAGTATCTCAAAATAATGAGTCGGTGTCTAAAAAATGATGACATGTATCTCAAAATAATGAGTTCAACATTGAATGAATCTCAAAATTGCTTACTAATAATAGTCATAAATATATCATAAATCATATTAATGACCTGAGCAAGTTCAGCTCTGACAGAAATTTGAACAGAAATGTGCTGCATTGAGCACCCTGTTGTTATTATCTAGAAGAAATGACTGGTATGCAAGTTATTATTTTGTTTTTCATTATTTTGAAATACTAACTAATTTTTCTGAGATACTATCATCATTTTGACAAACTAATGACTTACAGGATATTTTTTCCATCACATTGGTGGAAGTAGGCTTCCATACAAATTAGTATGATTGCCTTTGAATTACTATGATTATTATTATTATTATTAGTAGTAGTAGTAGTATAATTTTTGTTTTACAAAATTATTTGCAGCTGCATATTTTTTTTGTTTTTGCTTGTTTTTTTTGCACATTTTAGTCAGAACTTTTAAAAAATGTGTCTGTTTCTGGAGTGTAAAATAGAATATATTAGCGGAAAAGGATAAATACGTGAAATGAGAGAAATAAATCACCACTCACACTCAAACTTTTTTCCCCCCACAGGTCATCTTGTGTTGTCACTACTGCTGGGATGAGTCTATGAACCCCTGAGCACATAAATGCCTTCCTGGTGTTCGCTCTGCTGTGTTGTTCAAGTCGCCTCTGTCTGCACTGGATTTAGGGTTTTTTGCTGTTGTCGACACTGATAGGGCTGTCTCAGGCTGATCGTATCGTACTGTATTTGCATGCACTATTTCAAGTCTTAATAAAGGGAATAATGACTTTAAACAGTGGCGCATGCTCAAGTGCAGGTTGGTGGCATTTGTTCACTCAAAACAGAGATCACAAAATCAGTCATACAAAGTGCAATATTTGTTTCTTTTTTCCTTGCATATATTGTATATACTTGACTAACACTATGAGGATGTACATTTTGTTCATGACACAAGGAACCATCAATCAAAGACCACATGAGCCTTAAAAACACTGAATTGACTTTTGTTTTGGATAAAAAAAGATAATAAAATACCAGAGAAGTTCTTCCATATCATCTTGAGCGGACAGTTCACCCAAATCTTTGTAAATGTCACATTTCGTGTTAACAAGTGTCACAAGTGTATCCATCCAATTAGTTTTGGTTTGGAGATGTCAACAGCAACACCTCTAAAACAGAATGACACTGCTACTCACAATAACCAAAAGACAAGAACAGCTTCAATATGAGCCACTTTCTCTTAAACTGTTCACTAACACTCTTCTCGCAGAATAAGAGACTGCACTGTACGCTGTCTGTGGATTACTTTTTAGTGCGTTTTTGGTTGAGCTGTCCCTTTAAGATCACCCCAACAAAACTTTGATTCTGAATGAAGACGCAAACATAGGTATGTGAGTGTTAAGTGTGTATTTACAGTAAAGGGGGAACATCTGTCACACTGGACACAAGCAAAGAGGGGTCAGAGGTCAGCAGACAGCTGCACAGTTCACGGGTCATGACCGCGGTAGAATTTGGACAGGAAGTCAGTGGGACGAGGTTCCTCGGTCTCGTGGAAATAGCGCATCACGTGGGTCTTCTGCTTCCAGACGTGGATCGTTTTCCTGGAGTTCCATTTTCCCCTGGAGAGTGAATGATAAACAAACGGAAAATATCTGAGAACACCCTGGAAGACACAGTATAATTTTGCTCTACATAATAGCCCACGTCTCAAAGGACCTAATCAAGAGTCAGTGTGCTTCTTTTATGCAAACTGATACATTAAAAAGGCTCTCCTACACTAAATAGAATGTGACCTTAATTAGTATCATTGGTTACACCTGTTTTACCCTACTATTTATTAACCCAATTATGGATGAATCATCACAGATGAGTTAAAGGCTGTTTTTACCTTAATGACCAGCATGTCAATCACACGGGGGTCGGTGACATGCTTGTTTTTGTCAAACATCTCCCTCACTTTGTCTCTTCCCTGACGTGTTGTGATGTCCAGCTGAAATATTGCCACTGTAGAGAAAGAGGTACAAACACAAAGTCATTACATTTTCACCACACCAACTTCATCCAGGAACTCATTTTAAATCATAATTATTTCGTTTGGTTTTATTTTTGAATAACATGGCTGGTGTTATTCTAAATGTTTCTTACTGTCAACAATACCCACAAAAAAACAAAAACAAACAAACAGCATGGTACATTTCTAGGATAATGGGATTTGTTAAGAATTTTAAAATACACAATATCTCCTGCCTCGTCCTAAGTTATTATAGGACCAATAAGGCAAACAGTCTGCAGTCTATCAGAACAACGTAAACCAGCCCAAACAAACATGTAAAATGATCAAACTAGTTAAAAAAAGACACATTTCATACAATCCTCTTTAGGGCTGCACATATTAATGATTATTTTCATTGTCAAATATTTTCTCAATAACTTGCTTGGCTGTTTGAGGAAAAAGGTGATCAGTGTTGTTTTGTCCACAACCAAAGATATTCAGTTTACTGTCACGGAGGAGTAAATAAACCAGCAAATATTCACATTTGAGAAGCTGGAATAAGAGAATTTTTGACATAAAAAAGAAAAACACAAACCGATTAATCAGTTATCAGTTATTAATCAATTATTATCTAAAACTGGATGACAATCTAAAAGCAGGAACCCACAGAATACGTGATTAACATGGAGGACTGCATCATTAACTTTAACATTAACATTATCAGTTTAAATTATAATGTCAAACACCGTCTTAACATTAATCATGCTGTTTGTTGGGTAAATGTTTGCTAGCAGCTAACGTTAGTCATTATGTTGAACCTCCACACAGACACGACCTTGACGCCTGCGCTGCTTTTAAAACACTTCTTCCCGGACACAGCGGACTCACATACCGGTGTTCGGCACCTCTCGGTACCAGGCTCGGTACAGCTCTCGGACCCTGCGCTTAGCTTCGTCCAGGTCTCGGCTAAAAAGCGGTTTAACCACTTTGGCAGCACCAGCTGCAGCTCGAGCGGCCGCTGTGGACGCCATGACTGCTGTCGTCACAGCGTTTCCTGTTGTTCTTCGTCTGTGGTGTCATGTTCATAAACACTGTGGTGCCACCTAGTGGACTGGCTGCTCCAACACGGGATCAGTCGCCGTCGTTCCCTTAAAGGGATAATTCATACAAAAATGAAAATGAGGGTCAGGTTTATTTTGTTAGTCACATGTTGCAGAATCTCCAACAATGTAGTGAACGGTGACCAGTTTTCAAACATAAAAAACAACTGAAAAAAAAAAAAAAGCCTCCATAACTCTCATCGTGCAAAATCCAAGTCTCCTAAAGTTCATGCTATACATGCTATTTGCACACCACCCTCAACACACACACACAGTACAGATGGTGTGCAGGTGAACATGATTTCAAGCCAAGGATCTACAGTGAAGATTCAGGCTAAAAACATGGTGTAAATGACTTTTTTTTTTTTTTTTTTTTTTTTAAAGGAGACTTGGATTACACCTGATGAACAGTTTAGAGTCATTTTATGTTTTTATTGTGTTGTTTTTTTTTTACATTTGAAAACTGGTCATCATTCATTTCTGTTGTTTGGGAGATTCTGCAACACTGTTTTCCTGTGAAACTCCAGCAGTGTTTTGTTACCTTCAACAGGCATGAGGGTGAGTAGATAATGACTGAATTTTAATTTTTGGGTGAACTATCCCTTTAAAATATGTAAGGACCAACATAAACCAGAGAGAACATGAGCAAGAAGCTTGGTTGTTCTTAATGGCTGCTTTCTGTGAAATCACAAACTCATATTTTTCCTTACAGTGCAGTTAGCCAGATAAAATGAAGCAGGAGGAGATTTTTATTTGGATAAATATGACCGCTGCAGCTAACGAGTGGGCACCGGTGGAGGTGCAGCAGGCCTGGTGTCTAGCAGGATGAACACCTACCTGTTCAGATTAAACTGACGTTACATTTTGTGGTTATTACGGTGGAAACACTACTGCTGCTTTTGTCCACAGGGGCCTCCAAAACCAAGAAAATATTCAAGTTTCTTATAGTACTAAACTTTAAAATAAATTTGAGCTATCGCGAAAAATTAATATAATGGAATTAAATAGCACAAGTCCTGTGTTGCCCAAAGCACAAAAAAAGAAAAGAAAAAAGCTAAATTGAAAAATTCTAAACCACTGTCTTTCCAAAAATCATGACCTGGTTGCTCAAAATCATCCACAGCCTTAGCAGTTTTATATAGGAACTACTTCCTTTCTATTAGAAAGAAAGGGCTCACAAGGTCTGTGAATAATCTTAAGTAACCGGGACAATATTTTAATTTTATTTTGTTAGGGTTAGGTTTAGGGCCTGTGCAACTCACACCAAAACTGTCCAGATGGATAAATAGCTCTACAGGCCAGGGTAAAAATACTGTATGTATTTTTGATTTTGACGTGAACTGTCCCCGTAAAGTTGGGTAGACTGGGGACGGTTGCAAGAAGTATGATTCCTCCAATCAAAAACATCTTAGAGTGATGACACATGCTCAGTTTGACCCTCTTCCCACCAGACTACATGAGACATAATCAACACCCACTGCTGTATACAGTGAAAAAAAAATATTTGTATGTGCCAGGGTCAATGTGTCTTGCTAGCACTTGATGTTCTGTCACGGCTGATAGGCTGGGTGCAACAACTTGCTGCAACTGTCTCCAGGCAAAGCGGCCGTATCAGCACAGACCACACAACAGTCTTTTTCAACACAAGTCATTGTGAGGTACATAAAAGATTAGTTCACCCAAATTAAAAATTGTATTGCTTTTTTTCAACATACACAAGTCAACGTGAGGTGAATAAAGTTATATAACAACTGTTCACACACTGGGGCGAGAAAAAAAAAATCAGTTGCCGTTTTATACAATAAATACATATAATAAAAGTTGTTGCATTGTTCCATTCTTCCTGTCTCACACTGAAATAGAGATGAATAACATCTGTAACATCTGCACATTGATTAAGGTAAGCCTATGCATAAACAAACAAACTCAATATAACAGTTAGTTGATAAATGTTAACAAATAAATACTGTTATATTATTGTAAAACAATGCATATTTTCAAATTTAAATTGTGAATGAAATGTCATATGTAATCATCTTAAAATGTTATAGGTAATTAGCAGACAGATGTCACTTTAGATTACATTAAAATTTAAGATTTAGTAGAAGGCCTAGTCCAAATAGTCTCTGAGAAATGCAAAAAGTGTTGCAACTGTCCCCAGTGTTTGCTGAACTGCAGTATACTTTGAGGTGTTTCTACATTAAAAAAAAATGTAAATGAGCTGGACTTAATATTAGAAATACATGTATGTATACCAGATGTTACCAGTGATACTAATTAAGGTCCCATTCCATTTAGAGTAGCAGAGCCTTTCCAGTGAGCCAACACGCACGATAGCAGCACCCTGACTCTGTTTGACCTGAAAGAAACTGAACTTTAAATAGTATCATCGGTAAACACCTGTGTTTACACTACTATTTCATACCAAACCTGCCCCACTCAATAGACCCTTTTCACTGCTGTGAAAAGGGTCTATTGAATCAACATAAATAACTCAAGTCTCAGCAAAAAATAAGTTATTTCCTTGGTAGTGCGTGTTACAGATATATTGCATTGCATTACATCATACAGTTTTTCTGTTTCTGAAACTGCACTGCCTAATGTCTAATGGATTGTCACTGTATGTGTGGCAGCAGTCTACTGGTATAAAATGAATAAAGAACAGATATATGCATGTCTGTGCTTCTACTGTGCAAATGTAGATGCACAGCACCAATGACATTAAGTGTTTAGTACAAAAGTGTTTCTGTTGAACTTGTTTTTATTGATTGCAAAAATTGTGTATAATTTACAAAGATGATACAGGCTCTACAGTACATTAAATATGAAAATATTTTCAAAAGGCAGGTAGATAAGTCATTTTATCACAATTCATACTGTCAATAAAAAAAATTGGCTCATCGATGCAACACCTGTCATGTGCTGTGGTGGTGGCACACAAATGCCATTAATGATCGGGGGGGGGGGGGGGGGGTGGCTCCTGCTTTTCAGCCACGGGTTCAAAATAAAAACATCTGTGATGTGGGACAACATTCATTCAACAGCTTTTATGAGAATCCCAAAAGAAAGTTTTGCCTGAATTTGCTTCTACACAATCATAGATCAGCTTCAGTTCAGCCAGAAATGTTTGCTGTCATGTCCTGTATTAATCCCAATATATTTTTAAGAATTTCATATTCACAAACACAATACTACATAAGTACACTTGTTTCCAGGTAAAAAAAAAAAAAAAAGTAATAATTACAGCAAATTATAAGCTCCCATTTCTAAAGAAACGTGTGCCATTTTCACAGAGTAAACACGACTCAAAAGCTGTACAACACAGAAAATGGAGATGACAGTAGCTCTTATGTAACTGTGTGGACCCCTGCTGTCTCAGGCAGAAGACACAGAGGCAATGAGAGGACTATCCAACAAAAATGCTGATACAGTATGAACCCTTCACTACCTGATAAAAAAAAAACAAAAAAACATGTCACTCAACAAATATTCCAGTTTTCAGACCAAATGCACACTCAAACATGCTTGCGCTAAAAGCAAGCGAAAGCTATTATACAAAAATGAAAAGTGCAGTTTTGTATATGATGTGTGGCCCAGTGTAATGAAACCCAGCTAATAGCTACTCTATGCTGCTGCTCATTGGCAGAATGATAGAAAAAAACTAAGGCACTATCATGGTCCCCACACAGCTGGAAATGTACAAGTCCAACAATCGTCTCCTCCGCTTTTCTTAACACCTCTTTGATTCAGTCACAATGGTGCAGACACACCTGAAAAAGAAAAAAAAAAACAGAAAGAATGAAAAAACAAACAAATTTCAACAAATATCTGCTTCTAAAATTCTATATACAGTGATAAGTTTGCTGCGATTAGCATGACTTTGTAATACTAATGTGCGTCAGTCCACACCTGTCGCTGTGTCAGCTGCAGACTCTCAGTGGTCCAGGCTGTTTCCCAGCTTTTGCCCCTCCTGCAGAGCAGCCATGGCCAGCCTCAAGTGCTCCTTTAGACTCTGGATCTCCCGCTCGCTCCGGCCCTTCATCCCACTCAGCTCCTCCTGTATCTCTGTATATCGTTCACAGGCCAGCCGTTTCTCCTGCGGAGCAAAAACCAGCAGACGGGCTTAGAGTGAAATCACACTCACTATGAAAAATTAGAATTACACTTTGCAGTTGTTTGCTTCCACTAACCAGTCAAGATGGTGTTTACACACGTCTGTCCAGACTGATATAATATATGTACTGAAGACCTGAAGGAATTCAATAAATTTTTTTTTGTGTTTTTTTTTTTGGCAAAATAGACGTTATCACTATACATATATGATTATAGTGAATAATTTCCAGTGAGAAACATGCTGTCTACGCCTTAGTGAGTTGAACATTATGACAGTGACAGTGAAGTTGGCCTTTGACTTTTTGGATATAAAATGCCAAAAATGTGTTTTGTGAGGCAGCAGTGACTTTGACCTTCAAAATATATACAATTTACCCATAAGTCCAAGTGGATGTTTGTGCCAATTCAAGACAGATCCCTTCTAAGTGTTTTTGGGGTATTGTGTCTACAAGAATGGGATGAATGGACAGACAGCCCAAAGACATAATGTAATAAAAATATAATGCGTCCAGCCACAGCTGTCACGGGCGCAGAGGCATAAAATCATGTCTACTTACTGGACAGATTATATAGAATAATGGACAGATTAATGGATAATGAGCATGATTGTTAGTTGCAGCCATACTGACGACCAGATGGAGCCATGTAATACAAACAACAGAGCATCCTTGCAGTGCTGGACTTTGTCAAATTCATTTACTAAATAGAAATCACTTGACAAGGATTTCCAGTGCATATTTAAATAGAAGCAGGGCGACCTAATGGTTTTTGACCACTTGTGCTAACTATACAGATTAATGGGGTCATTTTTGAAATTAACTTTGTGTTCATGGTTTTACTGCTCTCAACACAAGCCAAAAAATCTTGGAAATTTGTTCCGCTGCATTTTTTGAAAGCTTCCAAGCTATAAGACAATTAACAAAGGCCTTGTTCAAGGATATGAGGATTAACATTCCATGTTATTCATCTAATAGTGTAGGGTTCACAGAAAAAATACACATAATCAACCAAGCACACACACACACACACACAAAGTACCGTGTTGAGAAACTGCAGTTCGTTCCTTAGACAGCTGATCTCCTTGTGTAAGTACTCTATCTCATTTTCTTTCACCCTGAGAAGAACCTGAGAGAAAAACAACAAAACAACATAGTGTGGTTGTCATTTGCTGCCAAAAAGAAACAAACAAAAAAAAACAATGCACATAAAACATCTTTTTATTGTCCTAAATCCTTATAATTATAAAAAAGGACAGTAATTGTGGCTGATTTATGACAACAACAGCTGGCGTTCTCTGTCATCTCTATAGCACACAATTTAGGCTTTTGGCCAATTACTGTTTATCATGACATTCCCATGTGTTCTGAAAACTACAACAGCAGTTTAGTAACCAGAAAGAGCAGAAATGAACTGCTATGTTTTTCTTTATAATGACTGATTGTTTGAAGAGCAGGGTGTTTAAAGGGTAACTTTAGTATTATTCAGTCTGGACCCCATTTTCACATGTTTTTGTATTAAGTTGTGTCAGAGGCTGCAGTATAAACATTCTGGGCAGCTACACACTGTCAAAGTCCCTCTACTAAAAGTGATTGTTTTGCCACTGACAGTGTCACTGTGTTATTTAAGTGTCTGACAACATTTTGGAAAGTATGTCTTCAGAGGTTCTTTTTCTATACTGTTCTACTGTATAGTATTTTTGTTTTATTGCTCTCATCAAATGTGACAGAAACTAAATAAAACTCACCAAAAACATCTTGCTTGGCCTTTCCACTGTTCCAAAAATCTCAACTCTGGTTAGGTGGAAATAAACCCTTAATTCACTGTGTTAGATGTGAAAACATCAGGAGAGGAGCGGGAGGGAAGTCAGACATCAGAGAAGCAGCGAGGAGAAACGACACGTACAGCCAAAATAATTTCACATCTACATCTGTGAATTAAGGGTTCATTTTGACCAAACA
Organism: Lutjanus argentimaculatus; assembly: GCA_034769285.1. NCBI lineage: Eukaryota > Metazoa > Chordata > Actinopteri > Lutjaniformes > Lutjanidae > Lutjanus > Lutjanus argentimaculatus. Next base: position 9,719,350 of record JAWZSL010000024.1, on the reverse strand, counting down.
AACAGAGTTGGTGATTGTTAGAAAACAGGAAATATGAACTAAATATTTTTGGTGAGTTTTATTTTGTCAAGTCTGAATTAAGTGTGTTTTACAATAATAAAATTATTATTTCTGTTGATGGAGTCTGGTGGATTTGATGAGAGCAATAAAAACAGCTGTTTCTGGTTGATAGGTGTTTTTTTGAGATGACCTGAAACAATCATATTTAATATATTATGTATTTGTAATGTCATTATCATTAACTCATCATTAACTTTTAGATCTTTAGATACATATACTTTTTTTCATTTTTACTGTACTACACTGTCTGTGTTTCACATGTGAAGGTGTTTCCTGAGAAATTAGAGTTTCATTAGTTCTGTGTGTATCCATGTGAGGATAAATAATGCTGCCTTGTGTTCATTTATGTTTGTTAATGCACTGAGGTATATTATGAGACTTAGTACATGAAGAGTCAATATGGTCTTAAATCACACATGTAGTATATACACACATATACACGACTCTTGTCACAGTTACATACACAGACACACTGACACACACACACATACGTTATTGCACATGAATTTACACGTGCCCAAGAAACAACTTGTGCTTGTTTGATTTCCGCCTCTTTGGACCAGTGACTTAACAATCTTCCTTTCGCTGGTTAAACAACAAGGATTTACTCTTTTAAAAAAAGGCCTCTCACTGTCAACATACTTTTCTAAATGTTGACAGACACATGTAATGACAAATGAGTCACTTAGACACAAAAACATGGGCAAATAGGGTCCAGGTTGAAAAATTCTGAAGTTACCCTTAAAGTGTCTCCCTGATTAAGTGTCCTTTAGCAAAACCTTATAACTCACTTGGATAGTGAAGTATTTTTAGTGTATCCTGAAAATTGTGCAAATGTGACACAAACACAAATGCAGAGTTTCTTCATTTTCTCTCATCCCAAGATTTTAAGTTCACTTCTGGTTTTATTTACCCAGATTTTGAGGTATTTACTGCCGTGACTGTTCCCTCCACCCAAAGCGATGAGGTCAAATGGAATTTCTTTGTTGTAATTAGAGCACTGTTACATTTGAAAAAGTCAGAGGCAATGGGCTTTTGCAGAAAAGACGGCTCTATAATGCTGGACAATCCACAGGTGTTACTGTGAGCAGTTCACACAGATTCATTCAACACTTATAGAGGATAATATGTTTGAAATAACTGAAAATACATCTCTGTAGTTTACATAACTACATAACTAAACACAGGTATCTCTGCAACAACTGAGTGATCTAAATCCAACATCACATCTTCTCTTATCCATATTAGACTTATACAGCAGATATGTTTGGCTTAGATCTGAATAAAAAATGATCACAAAGTAATTGTTCTTAGATTAAATGGCATCATTCAGAGATTGAGCTGCATTTTTAGGGAACTCATATTTATCACATTTGTCCACAGTTACAGTTAGTGTTGACTTTTGCTGCAAAAAACACGTCAGCTTTTTTGTTTCTTTTAATGCTGTGGGTGATATTTTCACACCTCTGCACATCGGATGGATTTAGCCGTCAGCTCAGACAAAAAGAACTAGCAGACACAGACTCTTATCCACTTTCAGCTTCAAGTACACAGTGTGAGAGCTGTTACCTCAAGTTCACAGGGCGTCCTGTCTTTATTGTGCTCTGAGCACTGATCCGTGATGGTTGATTGCATTCGACCGATCTCCTCCTTCAAACGGGCCTTTAGGTCCTGCAAAGGAAAATATTTTGTCTTTATAATTTGAATGAATCTATTAGTTGGCATACATTTGCATACAATGGATCACAAGTCTTACATAGAGGACTCCACCTCATTTTTTACTGCACCAACAAAGACCCACAGCACATTTTTTAGAGCTTAGAAAGCGCAAAGTATCACACTTTATGCAACCTTTCACCTGTCTGTGATGTATACAATCAAGGGCACTAAAATTCACCCTGAAAGTGTGTAAAAAATATAGCTGGTGTTAAGAAGTGACATCACTCGGGTTAAAATTATAAAGCAGCACCAAAATGACAGTCAACATAAACCACCATGTTCTGAAAAGACAATTTACTAACAACACTAACAAAAGACTAACAACCAACACGAACAAAAACTACATTTGCATTTTGGACATAAAACAAACTCAGTCAGGCACTGCATGATGGGAAATGTGGGCCGTCGCTATAACGTTTTACATTACAAACCAGTGCAGAGAGCAAGATGTAGCACACTCTTATCTGCCTAGGTTGCAAATTATGAACAAAATATTTTACTCAGTGGATTTTTGCTGAGCATCAATGTCCAGTCTTCATGAGTATCATCAAAAAAATAGACCTGATGCCATGGTTACTCCTGTAAGATGCAGCTGAAACGGGAGAGGCACGGAGCCAATGCAGACAGCTGCATAGATTAAAAATGCAGCTGCAGATTAGAAATTAGATTAGAAAATGTATCTGTAGTGTGAGTGTGCGAGTCTACTTCTTGCAGTCTAGACATGCATGGAGCGGAAGGGAATGATTGCAACTTCTTTGCAAAATAGGGGCATTGGCAGCGATACAGTGATTCATGACTTCAAAAGATTATGGGACGGGGCTGTGAAGTGAAGTCCAATGGCCCCTTGGACCCTGTATTTCTGGCACCTATGGCCACAGCGTTCCTGTGAGGATCAGAATGATGTTTCACACTATCTGTGGGTCCATGCATCACACAAACCTCTAAAAATAAAACACTTTATATCACTATAATTATAGCTACAGTCCATGAAAAATGCTGTATTTCAGATTTACACCTGCCAGTGCAACATCACCTGTCCTGTTCTAATGGGTACATTTTCAGCACATGCTGATGACTCACCTGGTTCTCTTTCCTGAGCTGCTCCATATCTCTCTCTTTGCGGCTGATCTCCCGCTCTCTCTCAGCGTTGTTCTGCTCAGCTCGGTTTAGCTCCAGACACTTCTGAGAGTAGCGCTCAGACAGCCCGCCTAGCTCTCTCTGAAAGGCCTGACTCTCTGCCCTGCAGAAATGCAAAGTTAACACATAAAACTGTTTTAATGTTGCAGAGCAGAAATAAGTTCAAACTGTGAACTTCAAATGGCTTTCTTTTTACAAAAGTTACATGGAAACAAGAAACAATTACAGAAATCAACACATATTTAATATGCGATCAGATTCAGAATTAGACGCAGAACTATGGCACAGCACTGCTCCACTGGGACGACCTTTTCTTACACCTCATGCACAGACAACCAAAGTTAATCCTGTAATACATCTTCCTCTTCAGTGGCAGCTCCTTTATTCTCCTCTGCACTTACTGAATATCTCTAAAGCAAAGTTTAATATTATTATATGGTTTTGATTACACTTAATAACAGCATCATACTGTGAAAAAGTATGTGTTTCTTTTTCCATTTTCATGAGGCAAGTATTTCCAACTGTGGCTTTAAAACATCTTTACTGCTCATGACCAATAACCACAAAAATAAGGACGAGCATGCAGAGCTGAAAAAACGCAGAGTAGGCAACACAGAGAAGCCCTAAAGTGCAGGTTCCAGTAGCAGCCACTGAGACAGCGTTGTGTCAAAGGCCTTGCGAAGCTTACAAAGGAAAACTAATCCACGACCAAATTCTTCTGCATTCCTTAAGTGCCTAACAGGACCCAGCGGCCGCTGCGGTAATGGCCTTGCTTAGACAAGGAAGCCTGGATTGTTGTGGAGTCTGCAAATTCTGCCTTATATTTCACAGAAAAACCCTTTTGTGGCCATCAAGCTCCCACTTAAAAGCACAAGAGAGCTATTCACATAAATTACCAATGTTGGCCTGCACTCACTGACACAGGCTACAACCAGATATTTATTTTAAAGGAACCATGAGGAAGAGAATAAGTTCACAAACTCCGTGGGTTGTATGAGGTAGTTATCCATAGTCTGTGTATTGCCTACTGTAAATGCCACCTGGCACACCCCCATTTTTTAGAAGCAGAGAGGAACAAAAGCACAGGAGCTAAGCAATATACTGCTGTGGACAGTCAGCAGCGAAACATGTTTTTGCCACTTAAACAAGTCCTGCCTAAAACAAGAAATCAATATCAGTTTAAGTGTACACTATATTTAAATGTTTTCATTGCTTTACCTTGCTGTCAGACAGACTTTTCCAAAAGGAAACCATTGTTAAATAAGTCAAATATTGCTCTCCCCAAAGCAACAAGACTCCATTGGCAAAATCAGTAATTTTACCGCTGCAGAACACAGGAGCTGCTGATCTATCGCTGCCTCGATCTGTTCGTTTGTGTTATTGTGTGACCTTAAAGTGATATTGATTTTTTTTATGTGAGCTTTGTTTTAAGTGGATAAAATACATTTTGTGGCTGAGCCTGTTGACAGCAGGTCACTGCTCAGCTCCCTACACTGGTACTCCTGCTGCTTCTCCAAACTGGAGGCGTGCCGACCGCCATCTACTGAAGGTAAATAGGTTCTTAATGCAACCCCACTTCAAGAAGTGTTTTTCTACATCATTGTTAACAGACATCATCAGTGTGTCTACATCTCTACCAAACCGGCAAAACAAATTCAAATTACTTACTGTTGCAGGACTCGCAGAGTCTGTGAATCTAGCACCCCGCTGGTCAGCCTTTTGACTTTCTCCACCTCCCTTTCCAGCTCCTCTTTGTGTTTCTTCTTCAAAGCCTCCATTACTGAAACACAAGCGCACAAGCATGTCACAACTACATGATCTCCTGCGAGCTGATAATACTGCATTAGGGATTCAGGTAAAAGGAATCAAGAAGACCAATTAAGAAGACGTCAATGTGAATACAAAAAATGCTTCAACCTCAACCTGCATTAGAAAAGACTAGTTCTGTAGCACCAATGTACACCCCAAATTTCTAAAAGCTGGGACGTTGTATGAATGCTAATAACAACAGAAAGCAATGCAATTTGAAATGTCTTTTTGTCTTTTGTTGCCCCGCCCCACTTTTTTGAAGCATGTTTCAGCTATTAAGTCAGAATGTGTGTATAATTACAAAAAACAACAGTTTATCAGTATGAACATTAAATATCTCGTCTTTGTATTGTATTCTATTGAATATAGGTTGAAAAAGGTTTGCAAATCTATGTATTCTGTTTTTTTTTTACGTTTTACACAGTGTCCAACTTTTTTTGGATTGTGTATATGAGATCACCTCAAGTTTATTTAAGCCATTTTATTCAGCACCCTAATAGAAGTGGAATGGTGCTACAGAAGAGAATAAAAGGTCACTTGGAGATGCTTTAGTACATCTTTCGCATTACTGACAAGTAAAAACAACCCAAGGCAACATAAACCTATTCCTAATCGACTTAAAGTTAAACCTGTGAACTCTATTTGACCTCAGCTCATATCCTCATATTTTATTAGTGAAATGAAAGCTGCCTTCAAAATGATTCTGCTCTTGATATTCTTTTCTCCTGTCTGATCTGCTGACCTCGTGCAGTGTCCTGGGTCTCCTCCAGCAGCAGCCTGTCCTTCTCCATCTCCAGCTCCTTGATCTGGCGGTCGTGCTGCCTCTGCAGCTCCTGCAGCGCCTGTCGATGAGCACGCTCCATGGCTGCCAAGCTACGGCCGCAGGGGGCCTCGGGGCCGCAGCCGCTCCTCACAACTCCTCCATCTCTCCCTCCCCCTCCCCCTCCTCCTCCTCTCCCTCCTTGTAGTTGCTCCAGCTGATGCCTCAGTGACGCCACCTGAGAAAAGACAAAGACGGAGGTAAAGCCAACTGAGCGACGGGTGGGCAGACAGAAACCTGCTAATTTAAACTGTAAGTAGCATGATGATGAACTGGATGTGCGACTTTCCTCAACCAGCGTTAGGAATAATTCATTCATACTGACTGACTTCTTAATTTCATATGTAATCAGCATGATTAGCATAGCAGCATATGAAGAAACAGGATGCCAACTGTGAGGTATGACTCTGTGCTTTATAAACTTAATAATTCATTCATACTCACTGACTTGTAAAGAGAATAAATTAAATTGACATTTTTAGCCAAATATATTAATCGGTTGCAGTGTCTCACTACCAACACGTGATCTACACATAATCACTTTCAGAACCATTGTGTTAATGTACTAATGATGCCAACGCTCGCTTGCTGGTGTTCAAAGTTCAAATTATTTGAACTTTAACCCAAATCACTGCTGACCTTTCAAAGCCTGATTAGATTCAAGCTAAAGCAGAAGCTTAAACACAAAGGACGCAGTCGACTTTCATTAGGCTACACTGTAATAACAGTGTAATTAAAGAATTAATGCACATTGGCTTCTTTTCAGCATAATTCGGCAGCTATTGTTTATAAATTAAATGAACTGTATCCTGAAAAAATCAACATTTATCAGAGGTCTTCACCAAGCCTTGTGCTGCAGCTGCTTGTGTATCATAGGAAGACAGCCTTACTGTCAGACACTGCAAACAGGTTCAAATCAAAGTCTCACATCACAGCACACAGAGACAGAGCAGACAGGAGTCTCAGCAGTATTTCCCATATCACTATCTGTATTATTCTCAGGCTAATCATCAGTTTTTTACTTTTCATTTTCCACTGTACATTTTAGAAGGAAAACACCGCTGATGAGCAGAGGCCAGTCAGAAAAATAGTCACTCAAGTGTTAACAGGTAGAAAGAGGAAATGTTTACTCCATCTTTACAGATGAAGAGTTAATTTGCATTTGATTTAATTTGCAAATTGGAAAATCATCTCCACGCACTACCTCCCTCTGCAGCGCCTCATTGGCTGACTGGCTGGAAGACCGCGACCCATTGGTGGCATAGAGCTCATCTCCTTTAATGGCATGCGTTCAAACTCGGCCCACTTCTTCTCTATTTCATCCTCCAGGCGCATCCTCGGGTTCGATCCCACGCCGGTGCCCTTCCTGGAGAGCACAGCCTCCCATTGGCTGCTCGTGTTCCTCTCCTCCTGCCACTGGCTGTGCTCCCTCCCCTGCCCTTCTCCTGCTTCTCTCTGACTAGCCGGGAGAGGGTGGGGACGAGGCGGGAACAGGCGACAGCTCGACATAGTCGAACCTGCGCTGAGTAGGAGGGGCGGAGGTCGGAACTTCTGGCTGAACGTCAGCATGACGTGACGACGGGCGACGGGAAGACGGTAGAAAGCGAGAATGGGAATTTTCCTTGTCACTGCTGCTGTCCGGTAATCTAGAGAAGATTAGAGACAAGTAATTATAAACCAAGGCTATAAAAATAAAATAAAAAATAAATCAAGGTATGATCTCTTCTTTTTCTGATAACTTCATCCTATTGTAGAAGGCAACTTCATCTGCATTTTTTCCTATTTTTAGCCAAAAGCAGCAACATAGTTTACAGCACACATTGATGCTAAAAGACATGCACCTTGACCAAAATCTGATTGTTCCGATTTGAATTCATAAGAGCAATACTGGGTAGCTACAGGATAATATAAAAACCTAAAAAAAAAATAAATAAAAATAATGGACCTGCCCCCGATCAAAAAAAAGTAGTCAATCACATATTCATCAAGGTTGATACAATAAGTAAATCAACAACATTCAAACGCTCAACATGAACACTCACAGCACAGCTGACAGTGAGTCATTATGAAAACAGAACCTAAACTCACCCTCCAAGTAATTAATGAAACTTTGATTCAGCCGATTCAGCCAAAGTATACAGTGACTGAAACTCTTCAGGAGCAAAGTTGCTGGTGCATGTGAGTAACAAACGGAGCCTCTTATCTGACTGTATTTAGCCAAGGCTCAGCTGCAGCAACACCTGAAATGAGCAATTCAGGCAGGCAGGCAGGCTAAGGCAACCATATTAAGTGACATTAAGTGAGTGCAAAAAATTGCAAATGCTGATTTTTAGAGCAGGATGTGTTAAATGCTGATTTTTAGAGCAGGATGTTTCAAGTTACAGTGACAAAAGCTCCTCATAAGCCACACAAGCCAAAGTGATGTTTCAACATGTTAACATACCTCAGTGGGCAATGTGAGTGGGGCTACTTTAGGTATCATAAAATCTCTTTGCTTCTATTTCAGCAACCTTTTGCAGGTGCACCTATCTCTAAATCTCTGCATTTCAACTCTTCTGTTCATGCTGGAGATGTTAAAAACTTTTCCCACTACAGCTTCACACTCACTGACATTCCTCTGTCCATGATTACACATCCCTACTTATACTTACTAGTGCTTATGTTAACTGTAACAGCTTTAGAAGTCATTGTTGACTGCCATGTAGCTAAATACGAATGGTCTGAAAAATTATTTATAATAGCCTGAGCAAAAGCTGAAACATATCCAACTTGTAAAGTAAACGCCTGATTACTGGCATTCCAAAAATATTTTGGCTTTTATATTAACAATTAAACTGTCAATTACTGCGTGAGGTCTGGAGAGCTGCTGGGCCGGACGCTCTTCCTTAAAACCTCTATCCAGTTCCGTCTGATCCCAGCTGTCATGGCGGACAGCGTGAACGCTGCCTCCCGTGTCTGCAGGACAAAAGAGAAAACAGGTTAAGGAGACACAAAGATATGACAGTAGTGGGCTGAGATGGAACTGATAAAGGAAAAACTGAAAGACAGAGATATAGAAAGAAAAAGTGGAAGAGATACGACAGAGATGTGAGTCATGATAACATGAATAACAAGAGAAAATGCAGCAGAAATCGAGAGCGGGTGTGGTTAATGCTGATAAGGGATGAATATAAAGAAGAAGATCAGTCACATACACAGTCTATGAAAGCAACTGAGCCGTAACAGAAATACTCACCTGTATCTGAAACCCATAGTTCTTCTCTACATCAAACTCAGACACCTTCACACAGGATTTTAGGTCAATCTCCCCGTCCAAGTCATCTTTCTATACAGAAAACACACGAACAGGATACATTTCTCTCATACTTTGGTATTATCATAATTACAAGGGTAGTTTGGATTATTTGAAGCCAGTGTATCACCGACAGTAGGTGGCGGTCGAGCAGAAGTACCAGTGTAGGAAACTAACCAATGAACTGCTGTGGACAGCGTCAACAATGTATTTTAGCAACTTTAAAAAAATCTATTGGTTTAAGTATTTAGAATATTTTCACTGCTTTACTTTGCCGTCAGACAGGCTTTTCAATGGGAAATCACTGTGATACAGCCACATATCACCCTCTTCAAAACCACCAAACTACTTTGCCAAAACAGTCATTTGAAATCACAGAAAACAGGAGTTGCAGGTCTACCACTGCCTCGATTGGTTTGTTGGTGCTATTGTGTGACTCTGGTAAATTCAAACTAACCTTTTAAAATGCCAAAGTCACAAAATAACACAAACAAAACCTGTTGAGGCACCAGCAGACCAGAAACTAACTTGTTCTGCAAGGTGTTTTTTGTCAACGGACTCAACGGTGGCCGGCAGAGAGCAATTTAACGAGTGACTTAACTTTGGTTTCCAATGGGAAAACACTGTCTGATGGCAAGGTAAAGCGTGAAAATATTGTCAATACAGCGTCCACTTAAAATGATATTTATTTTAGATGGATCTTTTTTTTTAAATTTTACTTACTTAGCTTCCTACACCGGTAATCTACTGCTTCTCTAAACTGGTGTAGGTAATACACTATGTTAAGTACTTCATATAAGTCCACTTCAAAAAATCCAAACTATCCCTTTAATAAAATGTGTTTGCTTATGCTAGAGGTGCTCAACTAAACTTGCTTTTAATGAATACCATGATTAAGATTTTTAGAAAATATAAAAAATTAAACAACATACCTCCTCTGCACTTGAGTCTCTGTAGTACTTCAGTCCAGCATCAGTCAAAACAAACCAATGCTTCTTCCACTAAAAAAAACATAGTAGATCTCTATTAATCCAAGATTGAAAAGTTTAAGGTTCAAATATGAAGACTATCAAAACAATACAATGACAGGTTTATTAACACCAAACTATTATCCCTTTTTCAGAGTAGGTCTGCTCTGTGACAACACCACAGTGACACCGGAAGGCCCCATATTAAACAGAAACAGCATGTGATGTGTGCAGTGAGACGCTCATTCACTCAAGCATATCATTCAGAGAGGAGACACCTGCTGTGCCTCAAGCCACAAAGCTATTATTGTGATAACGTGGATAATCTGCCACTATCACCTTACACACAACCTTTCTGATTAAGAGAGAAGGATGGGGGGGAGTGAAGACGAAGGGAGAGGAAGATACGACATCTGAGCAGAGCACAACATCCAGCTTTACTGTGCCCTACCTCTCCATTCTCGTCCAGTTTGGACATCCATCCCTTCTTGAAGTTCAGGAGGTCAGGCTGCGAAGCAAAGAGCAGACAGTGTAGTGTCACATTCACTGAGCTTCATCCGAATGTTTGACAGAAATTTTACAAATATGAAATGTGAAAAAAGAAGTCTTTTATTAGTATAACCTTTTATCACAAGCAAGTCTTAAAGGATTTCACAAAGAAAAAAGAACCAGAGAAAGTGAATGGGACAAGAAGAAATGTGACTAGATGCAACATATCCTAAAAGAACAAGACAAAGAACACTACAAAACCTATCGAAGGGTGGGGCGTCCTCTATATAATTATATCTCTATACAAGAAATTAGCAGCAGCCACTACACCACAGGTTTATTCTGTCATTGTGCATGAAGACAACAGCTACAACATTGCAGGCTTACAAAGGGCATAAACCAGTTTCTTTTGTGGAGAAACTTGCCTTTCTTAAAAATGCACGTTAAAACCAATACAGTCAGTACTGGTACCAGTAAATGTTTTAGAGCTGTCTGAACTTTTTTGAAATTATTTTTTGGAAGACATTAATACATTTAGATCACTAAATTATCTGCTTTAATTCAGTTTTGCCATTTGCCATATTTAACGCGATGATAACATTGGATGTACCATGACTATTAAACAAAGCCCTATGTTGTTAAAGGGACAGTTCCTGCCCAAACCCAAAAACATATATTTTTCCTCTTACCTCTCTAGTACTATATATCTGTCTAGATAGTTTTTGGTGTGAGCTGCCAAGTTTTTGAGATCTCGGCTGTAGAGATGTCTGCCCTCTCTCTAATATAATGGAGCTAGATGGCACTCGCTTGTTGAGCTCAATGCACCAAAAACATACTTTTGAAAAAATCAACAGAAATGTCTGTTTCCAGAAATCATGACCTGGTTACTGAAGATAACCCACAGACCTTGTTGTGAACAGTTTCGTGTAGGAGCTATTTTCCTTTCAACAAACTACACCCTCCAACCACATCACTGTGCAAAAGCAAGCGTGCATCTATTCATGGTTGAGAGTTTTGTACCTGCGACAGTGCAGAATGTAAACACTGATGGCGTCCTCCTCGGCTGAACTGTAACGTTAGCACCACTGAGCAAGCAACCACGGTGAAAATAGCTCCTACATGAAACTGTTCACAACAAGGTCTGTGGATTTTTTGGAGTAACGGGGTCATGATTTCTGGAAAGAGACATTGCTGTTGAGTCTGTATATTTTTGCCACTTTGAGCACCTGAAGCATCTGGTTCCACATATATTTGAGAGAGGGCAGACATCTCTACAACCAACATCTGTAAAACTCTGCAACACAATCCAAAACAGTCTAGACTGATAAAAAAGCACTACAGGCAAGAGGAAAATAAGAATTTTTGATTTGTTAATATGGCATCTTAACGACTTAATGTTTTCGTGACACCGTGCTGCTCTTCTGCACTGCAGCACAGCAGATATATGAAAAAAAAAGGCAATGGTTGTATTTGACACATGTTAGGTGAGAAAAATGACAGGAAACACTGAGCATGCCAGTAAAGGATGAGGACGCAGAATAACTTAAGACAACAGACAGATAGATGTATCAAGGCCTGTGCTCTTTAAGTGATGAGGGGAAAGATCTGTAAACTTAAGAAATTTGCAGTGGGAGTGCCTACAGTAACTTTTCTGTTCATAACTCAACATGTTGCAAACTGTGAAAAAAATTTGACTCCTGCTCAAGTTGTGGGCAGTAGATGATACATTAAAACCTACTTTAACGACAGTATGTCCAGGAACAGGCCTATTTTTGCTTTTGACACGATGACAGGAAGAGGAAAACGCGCTCTTGGTACCTCAAGTTGTGGCGATTCCTGATTGAGATTAGGCAACTTTTTCCAGCGTGCATTCCTCACTTTGCTTATCTCTCTTTCACAAGCGTGTGCATTCCTCACTTTTAAATCCCATTATGCATTCATCATCTCATCTCATTCCAGCAGCTGTGTATTGCTCATTTGAGTCCCCATGCTGCATCTTTTTGTTCTGCTCCTTCTCTGTTTGTGCTCTATTATAATTTCTCTGTCTGTTCTGTCATCTCTAACCACTTCTTTTTCTGTATTTATACTCCCTTCCTGGCTGCAGTTGTGTTCTTGTAAGCCACAGTACCGCCCAGTTTTTCTCTGCATAAGCCAGTTCATCTATGCCACTGATCTTATTTAATCTAACAAAGTTGAAGGTCTGGTGACTGCGAATAGACCGTGTGAAGGGAATAATGAATTTAGCAGCACCATGTTAAGAAGGTATCAGTGGAGTACTTCATTTCATAAGCCATAATGTTGCATTGAAACTTCCTTTCATCATTAATGCATGGATGTGCAATGTTTTAAAAGACCTGGGACTTTTTAATTATTGTTGGGTCCATATATATACACAAATCATAATCACAACTACTGGCTGGATCATCAGGTGCCAGCTATAAATACAATAGCACACTTGTTTTAGAGGCTCACAGCTGCATGTTAGAAATTTAAGGATTAATCAGTGGTGACTGTTTTATTCTGTCCAGTTTCCTTCCTCACTTCAAACCGTGTAGGTGTATGTATGAGGATGAATGACTGGAAAAAACTATGATGTGTGAAACCTCATCAGAAATTAATGTTGTCTAGTCCATACATGCCGATAAGCAAGGTCAGGGAGGGCCACAGAAAAAGGGGGCAAATGTTACTTCAGCCCTCATTGCTACAGAGCTTCTCCTTGTCATGTGCTCTCAGATCACTGACCTTGCTTGGGAAGGTCAGAGACAGAAGGAAGAGGGTCAAACACTGGCGACAGTTTGAGACAATGTCCACTCTTACTGACTTCTGTCTCCCATGACTATAGAAGAGTTCTGTCTGAGGAGACCGATTCTAGCATGTATGGATCCGCTCACGTCTCTAAATACTTAGTAGAGGAGTAATAACGCATGTGTACACTCCTTGTGATGACAGTTCCTCTATCTCTAGGTTATTTTATTAAAATATTTGCCAAGTTTTCTGGCAAATGTCTGTGTGCAAACAGCAAGCACATGTCACAGCTGTCTGTAAAAAGGCTGCGTCAAGAGGGGAACCTAAGACCCGCAAAAGATCTTGCCAGAGTGATCCATTTTAACCCAAAATATGATCTTACCCATAGTCCCTAAACCTAGGAAATTCTAAACCACAGTGTTGCCATATTCTAAAACATAATTAATTTGTACAACAGGCACAATGAAAAGAGAACACATACAAATCTTGTGAGAGTTTTGAAAATCTAGAAACAACCCTGTAAAAAAAACTGTGGTGGAAAGTAACTCAATACATTTACTCAAGTACTGTACATGAGCACAATTCTGAGGTACTTCTAGTTAAGCATTTACTTTTTCTGCAGCTTTTTACTTCTACTCCACTATATTTATTTCATAGTTTATTGTAAGTTACTTGCCAGATTCAGATTATCAATGCAAAATATAATAAACAAATGAATGACAATGTGTTATTACAGGTTAAGATAAAAACTTCATTGATCCCTAGGGGAAATTCACAACCTACCCAGCAGAATATAAGTAATTAAAATATGAGCTCAACCTTTTACAGCTGCAACATTAAGGTCAAGTATACATTAAAGCATCAATAATGATAATACAATACATTTTAGTCTGAAATAGCCATTCTACATAATGAGTATTTTAACTTTTGGTATTCTCAGTAAAGTTTAATGCTAATCATTTTGTAATTTTACTTAAATAATAGTTTGAATGCAGGACTTTTACCAGAGTATTTCTACACTATACTGTACTGTCGTGTCAAAAATAGTGAAATATTGATAAATATCGATACTGAATATTTGAAATGTTTTCAACGTTCATTTTTCTCAGTAATGATGCTCCAGTACCAGCTGCACTTTGTCACTGTTTCTTTTCTCGGCTGCAGTGCCCACACAGTCCCACCTCCTCTCACTTGCTGTCTTCTTGTCATCACTCATCTCACTTGCCCCAGTTCAATATCCGCTGTCACGTGATAACCTTGTTGTATTAATATTTTAAGAAATGTCCAAAATTTTATGGCCTCAACATTGAGTCAATTTTTCCCCGTGGTATCGACAAGAGTATCAAATATCAATATGAATACTGACACATACAGTCAGTGATGTAAAGTAACTAAGAACATTTACTTAAGTACTGTACTTAAGTACAAATTTGAGGCACTTGTGCTTCATTGAAGTATTTCCATTTCATGCAATTTTATACTTTTTTTTTTCACTACATCTCAAAAGGTAAATATTGTATGTTTTACTCCATTTTTTACTTTAATCCAAATTTGGTGATTGTGAATTAGAATTTTTCTGATCCATAAAGGACAATGTATTCCTTTGTGGGTTGAGAAATTTCTCCCACTTCTTAAAGTAAATACATTTTTTAAAAATCAGCTTGAATTCACTGGAAAAAAGGAGCCCTTCTCCACTTTTGTCACGAAAGTTGATTATTTAGGGATACATAGTTGTCACAGAACAGCGACAAACTATGATGATCTTTTTTGAATATGATGCATTGCTATATATCAAACTACCCTACAGTATATAACAGTTAAAACTAGACTTCAGCAGCGATATACAACATACACATTAATGCAGCAGTAATATTAATCCGAAGACATGATATATATAATAGTAAAACATCGACAAGGACCATTTTTTTGCACAGTGAGTACTTTTACTTCTGATACTTTAAGTACATTTGGCTTATAATACTTATATACTTTTACTTAATTATGGTTTTGAATGCAGGCCTTTTACTTGCATACTTGTGTAGTGGAGTATTTTAACAGTGTGACATTACTACTTTTATTTGAGTAAAGGATCTGAGTACTGGTTTCTACCACACCACAGCGTGCAAGCTAATGGCTAAGGACACCTCCTGCTACTGTAAACAAACAGGGTAAACATGTTTGCAGTTAGACTGTAAAAACACACGCTGAGAAAAGTCAGTGAGTTTTTATGTAAATCAAGAAAAAGTTTTCCAACCTATAATCTTTTATTGAGACGGTTTACGTGTCTTGTTTGTGAAACTTTAAGTTTCAGAGACAAAAAAAAAATGCATTTCAAAAACTGTTAAGTAAATTCATTAAAGTGAAAGTGAACAGTGGTTAATAATTTAATATTTTTAATTACAACCATTTAATTTTCAAACACCCAAATAATGACAGTGAGTTCACCACTCAATGTTAACAATTTTTGAAATACTGAATTTTTGGGGTTTCTAAAACTCAAAGATTCAAGTTTATCTAAGGCAAAAAACATATCTCAACAAAAGATTATTAGTTGGCAAAACTTGGCACAACAGTTTGAGTTTGATTTAAAAAAAAAAAAAAGTAAAACAGCTGCATTGTAAGTTTTCTCAACTTTTTAACAGTGTAGGTGTACAGTTAAAATAACAACAAATCATATTTCAGTTTTAAGTTTTAAGTTAACAGTAAGTTGGATTTCTGCCCACTTCATAGTGTTAACGTGGACACCCATCAAATCAAACTAACTCTAATCAGAACAGCCCATTAAACAATCAAAGCAAACATTTAAAACAAGCTGCTGGTGCGTTTCACATACATGTGCATTTATGAAGTACAGCCTAGTGTAAATATTCAGGAAGGAGTGACAAGACAGGAAAAACAAAACTGCATTCAAGGTGCAACTCACCGTCATGATAACAGGATCCACAGAGGGTCAAATAAAGACAAAAGAGAAGTACCGTCACCTCAGGCAAATAAAACACTTTTTGCTCCAAAGTTACCTCCTCAGATCAGTTAATCCTCTCGGGTAAAAAAAAACAAACTTACTTTCTCACAGAGCACTGACGTGACGCGACACATAAACCCCCCCCCCGCCATTCATCACACCCCCATGTTAACGTTAATAACCTCTGCTCAGACTCAGGAGTAAAGTACGTTCATCCGACTAAACACGCTCAGATAAAAACCGCCGGTGTGTAAAAGTAACAACTTTTCTGAGCAGTCGTGTGTAGATAACGACACACTTCTGTCTCCGCTCGCTGCTCTCTCGTCTCTCGGCCACTTCCTGGGCGGATCCGCGAAGATCGTTAGAGAAAACAAGCCTACCCCAACCCTACCTAACCGCACTCTGAAACCGGGGTCCGGGGACCTCCAGGGGCTGACGGGGGACGCAGCAGGGTCCCCAGCAACATGAAGACTAATATACCCCCAGTTATTGCACAAACAACGGGTTAACATAAGCAGGAAGCACATGAAAATGTTCAATGTGAGGTCTCACTCCCTCCTTCTCCTCGGGACCAAAAAGCTCTAAAATTTTAGGTGATTCCCAACTTTGCAAACATACAGAATAAATGTACTTGCTATATTACCTGCCTGAAAATTGTATGGCCTTTCAAACATACTGTAGAAGCCCACTGTGTGAAAAAAAAAAAAGAAGTCGATATAATAAGTTATTATAACCCATATCAACATTAGGAAAACCCCCCTCAAAATAATGACTTACTATCTCAAAATAAAGACCTGTTATCTCAAAATAATGATATGGTATCTCTAAATAAAGACCTTTTATCTTAAGATAATGATATAGTATCTCAAAGTAATGAGAAACCTTTTCAAAGTACTAACTTGGTATCTCAAAACAATGAGAAACTTTCTCAAAAATAATGATTTAGTATATTAAAATAATAAGAAACATTCTTAAAATACAAAATAATGACCTGTAATCTAAAAACAATGACTTAGTATCTCGAAATAATGATAAACTTACTAAAAATATTTACTTAATGTCTCAAAATAATGTTAAAGTTTGTAACTTAGTATCATTTTTCCAAGATACTAACTCATCATTTCCAGAAAGTTTCTCATTATAATGACTTACAGGATCTTTCTTTTCATCACACTGGTGGAAATGGGCTTCCATAGTAAACAGGCCCCACCCCTCCAAAAACCCTCTCTTGGTAGCTATTGGTTTCAGTTCAGGAATTTCAACACATGCCCCAGCAGACCACAATTGACAAAGCTCAGTCAGTCTTATGAAATGACTGTAGGGTGTAGGTGAAGTCTATAGCCAAACAACAGCCAGCAGCCGTTAAAAGAGAATTCAAAAAGAGTTAGAGATACTGCGGATGTGCCAGCAGGTTAGGGTGCCAAGTACATAAAAGCTTTACAATTATAGACAGGATCTGTGTGATCACTGGAAATGCTGCCAGCATGTCTAGTAAATATGTAACAGAATGATGCAATAAACCTGTATTGAACCATGTGTGCTACAGGTTTATTATGTTCACAACAAATATTAGTGATAACAGAAAATCTGGCTGTAACTTCACCCTCTGTATGGCACAGTGGGAGAGAGGTTTCCACATACATACATACAGTAAGACTACACACAATTACTGTTAACGGACAAGCTGTGTCACATACCTGCATTTGTTCAGATCTGTGGTGATTACCTTTCCAAGAACTGCCCTCATCCAGTATGGGACTGCCAGACCTCTGGAACGGAACGGCCTCAGAGTTATTAGAGATAATCAATGTCCGACTGGGCGAACATAGAAACCTCTGGAGTTTCACATCCACAAGCTTTGTCAAATCGAGTGTACAGTATGGGGAAGATGTGGTTAAGCATTAACATATTATGCAGGTGAAAACCGCAGAGTACAAGCTGTAATTCCATTGCAATAGATCATATTGTGCAGAGGGGAATGCAATGCATGTACCAGTGTAGGGTTTTAATGCTCGATTGCAGCCCCTTCTATACTGTTGCCACTCTCTCTGCTCTCTAAAAAAAAAGGTGAATTTTCCCTTTAAATTAGTTCTTGAAGTGTAGTTGACATGTAGATAACTACACACCAAGACTGAGTATGTATATTTGAATATAATATTCAGGATTGAGTCAGATTACTGTAAAATGTAGTACTGAATACAAATTACACAGCATTTTTTGTAATTAATTACACTGCCTATATGATTTTAAAAAATCTGAATACTTTACTTTTGTATTACCTCAAAATCAAACACTGAATATATTGCACCTTATACTTAAAAACTGAATGTAGCCACAAAAATTTTCACAAATATCCTTTATCTTTTTAAACGTCTAAAAAACATTTTCACTGTAACTACAAATCATTTTTGCAGAGGGTTCTTTTTTGTGGAGTGCTTAACTAAGAACTTTTTCATCCTTTAATTAAACTCTCCTGCTCCCCTGCCAGCCTACCTGCAGCGAGGTGGAGGAGTGAGCTCGAGATAGATACCCACTGCCACCATAGTGCCAGTCTCTCTCAGCGTCCACTGTGTCATCCCACTCTCTGGAGGGAAGCTTGCTCAGGGAGTGGCTGAAACAGGAGAACAGGTTGGTCAGATTTATCCAATCTGACGGTGTGGAAGAATTAAAGCCGTCTAGATTTGCCAGTTAAGATTTTGTGATCTACACCAGTAACTAAAGGAAAACCCATGTAACCGGTCTATTTAACAAAGTAAAGTTAACTAATGTTTTTAAAATATTTTGCCAACACCACTTCTTTCATTCTTTGTGGTGTAATAGGAGTCTGACCTGGCTGGTTTAAAGAGTTCTTGTCTCCGAGAGGGCTGCTGGTTCTGAGGCCGCCCCATGTGGCCGGACCCTTCTCTCTGATGGATCATTTTGACCTTCGGCACGTCGGCCATCATGGCATACTCCTCCCTGTTCCGCCCTGTGGAGCCCATGGACGGCTGGCCCGACTCTGAGGACTCCATGGAGCTCTGAGAGGAGGTGTGCCTCCTCATTTGAATCTGAGGTGAAGGAGAGGGGCTCCGTGCACGGTGGGACGGCCTCTTATCATTGGGGGACTGGCAGCGATCCTCAAGACCATATCTAACAACTTCAGATCTGCTGGGGCTCCTGGGTGTTTCCAAGGTGACGGAAGCTGTTCTGCTGCCATTTGTGGTCTGTCTAGAGGGTGACGCAGCTCGAGACAGCGAGGAGCTGCGGTGGGAATGTGTTGATTCCCGCCAGGAGAACGCTGAGCGATTTGAGTCAGATTTTGAGTCATGGTAAGTGTTTTTTCTCTGAAAGGAATGGCCTGAATCGCCATTAGTGGCATTTCTGAGGATTGAGTAGCCTGGCGGGTCATTGTTGCCTTTTCTGGAGGGAGAGGAGTTGCGGCTGTTGTAATTTTTGCTGTTAAAGGAGCTGCTAGTCTCTGTTTTCCGTAGCGAGCGCTGATCAGAAGCATCATAGCTTCTCCTTGAAGGCAACGAATTGTGGCTATCACGACTTCTGACAGAACTGTTTAATTCAGGCTTGCTAAGCAGAGACGGAGCTTCATAGCTTCTCCTTGCAGGAGAGGAGTTACGACTTTCACGACCATGGCCACGTAATGAACCACTGGTGTCTGTTTTCCTAAGTTGATACTGAGTTGGGGTTTCATAGCCTCTCCTTCCAGGGGAGGAACTACGGCTGTCACGGCCTCGACTGCCCCTGACAGGGCTCGATTCAGTCTTACGCAGCACAGGCGGACTCGTGTCATAACCTCGTCTGGGTGGAGACATGGTCGGGATTTCATGTTCTTCATTCAGTCCATTCCTTGCTGTTGGATTACGTAGCAGAGCCTGGCTTTCAATATCATAGCCTTCCCTTATGGGGGAGCCACATCGTCCATGGTGACTACGTCCACTTAAAGACAGAATTGATTCAGATTTATGAAGGAGGGATTGGCTAGACGAGCTGTAATTTCTCCTTGGTGGTGAAGAACTGTGATTATCACGCAGGCTGGTAGAAGTCCTCCTAGACGGAGATGAAGTACGACTGTCACGCCCACGTCCATTGGATAGACTGCTGGTGGTTTCAGTTTTGCGGAGAGACACGTGGCCTGAAAGGTTGTTGCCCCTCCTTGAAGGAGATGAGCTTCTGCTCACGACCTCACGACCTCGGCCACTCACAGACCCACTTACTTCTGTTTTTCTTAAGGCACTCCTAAAATCAGACACAGTGCTGGACTGGGATTTGAGTGGAGTAGCAAATGATTTAAAGTTTCTTGGCAGGGTCCCTGACTCAACACGTCGCCCAGGTGTGCCTTGCAAGGAGTTTCTGGATCCTGGCTCCACCCCTTGACTCCGCCCTCCACCATCAAAGTTCTGCCTGCTGAGGGACGTAGTGGACTCGCTGCGTCTGAACGGCAGGTTCCCACGTGAGGGAGAGGAAGAGCGAGATTGCAGAGCTGAGCCTTGCCTGGAGGAATCAAAACGTCCTGACTGTTGATGGGAGGAGACGTGAGAAGAAGGGTTTCCCCGGCCATATGAACTGCTGAAACCTTTCCGACCAGTTGAGGCCAGCGACTCCGCTATCTTAAAAGGAGTAGGACTCGGAGAACGGGGGCCGACTTGTGCCTCAACCTCAACAGCAATTTCATAGGGGTCAGGAGGTGGGATTTCCACTGGCGGGTCTTCATTTAGAGCCTCAGGTATCTGCCTTTCAGAGGCCACACCAAGATTAGGGTTTCTGAAGGGGACGGTGTCTTTGGGCTCTACGCTTCTGCTGGTGAAGATGGGATGACCTCTCTCGAAATGTCGGAAAGGAGCAGGCGGGCTGTTGTCGCGGAGTAAACGGGCACCCGTCGCCCTCCCCAGGGAGAAGTAGCCGCTTTCACGCCTCTCTCTGTCTTCTTTTAATCCTGGACGAAAAGGGCAACCAAAATAAGACACATCAAAGTTCAACATCTGAGCAACTAGCAGAGGTTTCCTGACACAAATGGAGCTATATTGTATTACTGATAATTGCTCTGGGACACCTCAGCTGCTGACATCAAACAGTATTGCCAAGTAAAGAACACCTTTGGCTGTAACTGGATATGGATTGGTCAAGTGTTGTAAGTCATAGGTTTACTGAAGGCTCGGTCTACTGCTGCACAGAACTCATACTTGTGTTCAAACAAGACATTAGGTGATCCTGTTTCTTCTTCTCCTCAATGTGCTTCTATCAAGTCATGCATCTTTTCTAACTTCTTCTTTTGTCTTCCAAGAAATTCATGAAACAACTTACAAATTTAATATACGAGGTCAGCTTTCACGTACCTGATCGACTGCTGAAGCCGTCTCTGCTCCGAGCTTCGTCCATCCAGGCCCGAGGGTTGGGTCGATGGGGTGGGGGGTCGAGTCGGGTCATGTCGAGTTTGGCTGAATGGCGACGGATCGGGAGGTACTCGTCCTCTGCGCTGACGGAGCCGCTGAACTCTTGGTAGTCGCTCTGGTCACGACAGCTGCATGGAAGAGGAGATGGGAGAAGAATGACGAGAGCAGAGATGGAAAGGTGAGAGATGGGGGTGTGGAGGAGGGTAAGAGAGGAGGGGAGAAAAGTAAGAGGCAAAAGATGGAAGAGAGAGAACAATTAGGTCAGTATGATCAGGGTTTAATGTTTTTTTCACTTGCCTAGTTGAGCAAGTAGGTCAGAAATCTATTGCTTGAAATCAATTTTTACTTGCCTCTGTGCAAATTGCTTTATTTATTAGCGGTTATCAAATAAAACATGACTAAAGTTAATTCTCATGTTTAATTAATTTCTATAAAATGTCCATCACAGTCCAAGGTGATGTCTTTAAATGTCTTGTCTTGTCCGTCCACAATCAACTATATTCAGTTGTATTTGTTATTGTGGATTCCTGAATGAGGAACTACGCAAGTCAGATTCTCAATTTCCCAGAGCCCAAAATGATGATGTTAAACTGCTTCTGCAAAACCCAAAGGCTCTTCATTTGCTACCATAAATGACAAAGAAAATCCTTACATTTAAGAGGCTGGAATTAACAATGTTTGACATTTTTGCTTGAAAAATGACTGAGACAATTAATCAATTGTAAAACAGTTAAGCAACTGATTTTCTTTTGATCAATTAATCAACTAATCATTGCAGCTCTAGATTATACAGTACTGTGATGACAATATAGCTCACAAAAACACTAAAATTAACTAAAATTATAGATTCAAGTCTATAATTTCACTTTCTAGCTCTCCCAAATGACTTCTTACGATCATCCAGTATACGCCTACCTGTCAGTGCTGTCGTCGTCGTCTCCGTCACAGATATAAAGCTCACAGTCGGGACTCAGGATGCACAAAGAGCTCTCCTGATAACCCAGATGGCCTCCATTGACATCACAGTAGCTGCTCACGACCGACAGACCATCAGAATCCTCCTGATAGGACGACAAGGTAAGACACGGGCCAATCACATCGTCACAGCAAAGTCCATGAAGGAAGAGGGACTGATGACTGTATCTTCAGACCACTGCAATGCTTACCAAAATGTTAATATGAAACCTCTGACAAATAACAGCTTTTTTAGCATTTAGATTCACTGAAAACACACAGTAACTTTACATCAGAACAAGAGAGCACATCCATAAAAATCCTAGCTCTGGCTGTCTGGCTCCATGTCCTCGAGTAGAGGGTTTGATGAATAGTGTCTGTACCCCATGTCATCCTTACACACAGACACACACACACACGCACACACATGTTCAGTCTGCTGTTCGATTAGGGTTACACCTCTGTAACTCGACCTGGCTTGTGGCTTTTCCTCATTAATATTTCATCACTTTTTTTCTTGCCATAAACCCTTCTCTTGTCTCAAAAAGAATCTAAACCTGTCTGTAAATGTCAGAAATCAACACTGAACCCTACAGTTTCCAGGAAACTGCAGGTAAGATATTATGAAGTATAGGGGTACAATTAAATGTATACTATGATTGAAATAAATCACTGTCACGAGACAACTGTGGTTATGTCAGGGGAGGATAGTATGAGCAGAAAAAAAGTAGTTGTCAGAGTTTTAATACTGTATAGAGTCATTCCCATCCTTTCTGTACATTACACCTCTGTCTACTATTACAAGTGATTCCCAAGAGGGTAAGTGATCCAGCTTCGTTAATTTATAATAGCAGCCACTGCGTCCACCCTGCTCCTCTCTACCTTACCTCTCATTCTCCGTCTCTGACCTTTCCTTAATTTAGCCATGAAGAATCTCTCATGATCTCATGAATTGTGTGGAATTAGAAGGAACTTTGTGATTTCTTTACCCAGAGAAACACTGACTTTTGGTTCAAGCGAGAAGCTCTTTTGATTAAGAAAAGACCTACTTAAATAGATTATCTATTCTAATATGAGACTTTGTGCATCATTTTTGATCCGCAAGATTCAACCTCCTTCTGTTTCCCTTACCTTTACATCTAACCTCAGTGTGTTGCTGACTTCACTTGTGACCTCTGATGTGCTCACCTTCCCACCTTGCCTTCAGGTCCACCTAATCCCATCACTCAGCACATATTCTACTCCTGTTCCCATCTCTACCCTGTTACCAAGCTGCTCTGTTCATCTCCCTCCCTCTTCCTGTCCGGCCCTCTCTTCTTTCTTACCTTGCTGCTGCCGGTGTCTCTTTCCTCAGCCTGTGATGGGATCGGTGTTAAAAACACTCCTTTGCCCGATCCGATCCCAGTGTCAGCACCAGTTTTAGCCCCAGTTCCAGTCTCTGCTGCTGTGGATTTCTGCTGTGGTGCTGCCTCAGTGCTCTCCCCTGTGCCAGCGTGCAGGTGCCTCTGGCGCAGGCAGTCGTGGCAGCGGGAGGGGTCAAAAATGTTGGGCTGGAACTTGGGGCAGATGGGCTCATCGCCGGAGAAGGGCATGGTGAGTCTGGAGGGGGCACCTGCACAATCATCGCATCCCACTGAGGAAACTGGGGGAAAAAACAGCAGGGCAAGGAGCAGCACCACAATGAAATACAAACCAAACAATGCACAAACAACCCTTCTGCTGAATATAAATAGAAGACTTCCATTACAAATTTTTGTTGCACTAATAAAATAAAGTATAGCTGTGTTCTATTACTATGATAAATATTCTCCAAAACTTGCAGAGCCTCTGTCATAAGTATGAGAATAAAAGAGAATAAAAAATAGAATAAAAAGTCCTATTTTCAGTTGAGGCTAGCTGTGACACTGCAATACTTCAGACAGGTGTAAGCACAGAGCAGCGGCTCAGAGCGAAATATGTAAGTGGATCTTTTATTTCATTGTTCATGCAAGATCTGAAGCGGAACTGTTAAAGCAGGTGATAACTAATCACACTAGAGGACAGTGAAACACAATCCAGTCAGAGCACTGTTAAAGCTCCCCTCAGAGGAGCATTACCACCAACCACAAAGCACATGCACTGTCATCTGTAACAGTTTTTACAAGCACCACAGCTCCTGCTAGTAATGACTGAGCCCATTAAGACAGCAATAAGTGGAAGAATTAATGAAAACTGTGGAAAATATTGTGTGATGGCTTTGATATAAGAATGATATGAGAAGTGATGAGCATTACCTGACGAGAGGCTCCGGCTGTCAGCTCCACTGAATGTGTCATCAGGAGTACGAGGATAAACTGCCCACCAGACCCCCATCAAGCACATGCCTCCTCTTCCCCATGCTCTCTATCCTCCGAGCTGCCAAGCTCTCAAATCAATCCGATTGGCTGTTCTGACAATGAGTGAAACTGAAGCATCTATGACGGCCATGGTGGCTCTCAGCTGACACAGCGAGAGACCCTGAAGCACACACAGACCTAGAGCCAACATGGAGCCAGTGGCCTGCCGCTTCCCCTATTGAGCGGTTGTATTAAATATCATGGGCTTTAGAAAGCGAAATGAAACGCTCATGCTAGTGACAGCTGGCGCATGCTGGCTCAGGTTAACGTAAATAAATAAACACTGGTGAGGTGGGGGTTTAACATACATTACAACCATTGGCTGTGCGGTATAAGGTTCTGTAGGAGACACAGCGGCCGGTTCTCCTTTAGATCTCACACACACTCACACAGGTAACACTGAGCTATGAGGAAACAGAGCTGAGGGTTGATTTCCTGATGTTCTAAAGAGGATGTTGACAACAGCGTCAGGTTTCCTATAAAACAATGGCAAGAAAAAAAGTTCCACACAGAGCACACTGACAGTTTTTGAGATGTGACTGCATCACCAGGTCACTTATTAGTAAGATTTATGTTTTATTTAATGAAAATTAAGGTAAATACAATACAGCTTGTATATGTTTAAAAAATAACACTACAAAAACAGTTTGGCTTTGAAGATGTACAAATATGAGCGTCTACATCAGCTTGAGTTCATTTGACAAACTGCTCAG
Source organism: Lutjanus argentimaculatus (assembly GCA_034769285.1). Lineage (NCBI taxonomy): Eukaryota > Metazoa > Chordata > Actinopteri > Lutjaniformes > Lutjanidae > Lutjanus > Lutjanus argentimaculatus. Next base: position 9,693,923 of record JAWZSL010000024.1, on the reverse strand, counting down.
CATGTGCACGTCCTGCTGAAACACAGGAGCACAAATACTCCAAAGTCCAAGTCGTTCACCTGTGGGACTCTGACACAAGTCATCAAGTCTCTTCACAGCCTGAACCGTACATTATATTTTTCGACACAGTCTCTCAGTCCTGATGATGCCCCCTTTTCCCAGTGTTCCGTCGTCTCTGCCACTTGCCGGTCTTCCCGCCTCTGTTTTTACCCTCTGCGGCACCACGTCTCTTGTCTCGTCCTCCTCGGCCTTCCTGCTTCCCTTTCCTCTTCCGCTTGCATGTGTAAGTGTTGAGCGACGCGGTTAGGGAGCGGATCCTGTAGCAGCAGGAGGGAGGAAAAAAAAGAGAGATGCAGCTGGACTGAGAAGGGTGGAGGATGACAGGCAGGCAAACTGAAGAAACATCCAGAGACAGCTGTTAGGTCTACAGCTGCGACAGTTAGTCGATTAATCAGTTAGATGATTGAAATTAAATTTATTGCCAGCTATTTTGATAATCAGTTCATTGTTTCAGTCATTTTTCTTTTATTTTAAATATTGTTATGACTTTAATGGATAGGGCAGCTGAAGTGAGGACAGGAAAGGAGGGTGGGGGTGACATGCAGCAAAGGGTTGCAGGTGGGAGTTGAACCCATGGCTGCTGCAGATGACTCAGAGCCTCAGTGCATGGGGCGAACACTCTACCAACTGAACTACTAGGCCACCGTTTCAGTGAGCTTTCAAGCAAAAATTTAATTTTTAGACATTTTCTGGTTCCTGCTAAGGATTTGATGCATTTCTTCCATTTATAATAGTAAATGAAGAGTCTTGAGTCTTTGTATTTTTGACAGTTTGTTGGACAAAAGAAGCAATTTTAACTTTACTTTGTTCCTCTGGAAACTTGTGAGAATTTTTCACAAAAGACTAATTGTGGAAATCAGCAGATTAATCAAAATGAAAATAATCATTAATTGCAGCCCTGGTTATTTCACCACTGTATTGTTGGGGTTTATAGCACATTTAACACTATTTCATCAACCAACTTTCAGATGCAAACGCAAAAAGCAAAAGTATTCAATTTATGGCAAGAAAAACTGTCCATCTTATTGCTGCTCATACATAAGAGACCTGCATGATTAACTGCTTACTTTTTGTTCATGATTGGATTCCCGGCTTTTCTTGGCATTTGCATTTTCTCCTCTTCTTTCTCCCCCTTCTCTTCATCCGCATCCTCATTCTCATCCTCCGCATCAACCTTGAAAGCAAAGATTCGCAGTCTTAATGGAGTTTTATTGCCATCAGTATCATTCGTCCTCAATAATATAAGTATAGCAGCAGTAAAACCAGCGTAATTTAGCCGGATCACAATGAAAATGATGAATCGAGGCTTAAATATTTTACCTGATTTGTTGAGGGCCCAAGCAAGTGAGCCCCTGTGAGGTCAAGATCACTGATGGTTGTCACAGTGACGGTGTGGTTGGGGTGATCATACTGCACAGACTGTGTTGTGCTAGTAATAGCGTCTTCCAGATCATCTTCAGCGGCCTCTGTGAGATGGGATGGAGTGACGGAATTTTAAAAAATAAGCGCAGATTCTCAAATGATACAAATAAGTAAAATGGAAACAGGCTTTTGCTTTTCACTCACCTAGAGCTTCTTCTCTCTCCCTCAGCATCTTTATGTATTCCTTATGCCTCTGAAAGCAGACAGCCACACATAACACCAGTACATCCTTTCTTTATTTGTTTACTGTGTTCTTTAATGATTCACTTACTTCTTCTCTGACTCTGATCTGCTCCTCCTTGATTTTCTTCTTAATTTCTGCCACTGCTGCTTTCCTCCTTTCCACCTTTCTTTTATGGAAACCGGTTAAATATTCCCTGACAGGGCAGAAGAGGAAGAAACTTAACAAACAAGTATCCTTTTTCAGTCTCTGCAGGTTGTTTTAGTACTTTTTTATTTTGAAAACTTTTCTTAAAAATTAAATTAACATCCAGATCGGTAAAGGTTTTGAGGTTTGTTTAGTTGTAGGTTACACAAATGAAAACAAATCAATTAAACAGTATTTGTAAGTGGTAAAATACGATGGTTTAAAACAACACCACAGTGTTTGAGTGGTTAAGTATTTTACACCTTCAGAATGTGAATAACTGCACTGAGGTTTCTTTGGTTTTCAGCATTGTAGAGTTTAGGGAAATCAATAATTTACATACTGTTAATCCTGGTGATAATTTAAAATATCTGCAAACACAACACCACACATAACACATATGGTGGAAAACGTTATAACATTTACTATAATGAACACACTTGGTATAAAGTAATGTAATGCAAATAATGCTAAGGCTAAGACGCTAGCTAACATCTGCCGTGTGTTAACAGGGTTATTAGTTGATAAACTTACTGTCTGTCCTTGTCGTCAAACATTACGATGCATTTGTTTTCTCGTTTTTTCGACCCTGGTTTGAATTTAGCCTTTTTGGATACATTGTTGTGCTTATTTGTGTTCTTCATGTTGCACACGTGAGTTTACTGTACACTACTTCCGACTTCTCCCGCTGAGGAGTACGTCATTTAACCTTGTCCGACTAGAAACACGTGGACGACCGCCTGAAACGTTCCGCACACCCTGAACAATGAGGACAACAAACTGATCTTGCTGGTTCAGACAGATGGTCAGACTGCACAGTCATTTTAATTACATCCAGAGTCGTTATGGTTTGTATTTTTCATTCATTTTTGAATTGATTTTCTTTTCAGTTTAGTTTAGTTTCAGTTAATTTCCAGAGTGGGTTAACTCATCTCCCTTTAGTTTTTATTATTTCCAGTTTGTTGTTTTAATTAGTTTCAGAGTTAGTATTATGTGTTTTTTTTTAATTTTATTTTAACATGGGGTGTATTTGTGAAGGGCAAAATTCAAGAAGCTCAGAACAAGTTTTACAATCCAAACGCTTTGTGAAGGCAATTGACTTACAGTCATAATAAACGTGTTCACCTCATGCTTATTTTGTTGACAGATTTAATCAAATGGACTAAAACTAAAGACATTTAATCTGTGATATATGTATATATATTTCTGGGTTTTTTTTTTCTAATTTTCATTTTAGTTAACTTATTTTTTTCAGTTTTAGTTCTCAGTTTAGTTAACTGTAATAACCTTGATCACCTCACCTAAAATAAAGTTTTATGAAGTGCTATTTTTGCTGCTATCTTAAACCAAAAAATCCCCATAGTGTCTTCAACTGCATTATCTGTTGATAGAATGATGTATTTGGCACTTAATCTTACTGAGATACTAATGACAACAAATAACATACCACCTCAAACAAGGTTACAGGGTCTGTGTTTTTGTTAATCATGACATGATGACTGTCTCTTGTAATCATTCCTTTGCCCTTACATCTTTGATATATTCTACTCTGGTACTTGCAGTGTCTTGACTCCTCTGACGCCTTTGTGCTGATCAGCTGTTCTCCACTCCCTCCAGTGGCAGGGACTCATCATGTATGCCGGCATGTCACCTCTATCTGTGAACTGCTCGGGGTGTTTCATTTAGACTGAGGTGTCCAGCATCCATCACTCTGCTATACAGAGTGAATGAAAGGGGAAACCAAACTTCACACAGCCGTCGTTATCAGATTTATTCTGACAGTCAGACGACACCCACATCATGAAACAATGTTCTGTTCTCTCTTTTCTTCTGTTTCAGTGCTTGAATTTGTGCTTCAAATATCATACATCCACAACCAAAGTGATACTTTTACCACTGAAGGATCACACACACGCAAACACAACCACCATCATGTATTGTTTTATTATAAAAACAAACATCAAAATGAACAAAGAAATTCAGACAATAAAACACAGCAAGGGGAACAAACAAACAAAAAAAACAAACAATTGTAACATAATTCTAGTGATAGCAAAAACTCAAGCCTGCTGATGGCTAGTTGAGCATTGGTTTCTTCTTTCCACACTTTTACCAGTCAGGAAAGATAATCTAAACCGACAGAAGTATTTTAAGGATTCTTTAGGTTGTTAACTTACAACTTGAGTTGATCTGGAAGACTGTTCTGGAAATTCCTAATGGCATACTTGTGTGATTTCCTATTTTAAATACAGCAGAGCAATTACAGAGCGTAGCAAAAAAGAATGATTCTAAAATATCAGGCTAACTGTTTAAATGCAGGCTTTACCTCTGCAATAAAATACACGCCATCGACCAATCAGTTTCTGACCCTAGATGCTTTTATCGATATAAAATAACAATGACGCAACTGCAAAACTGCTCCCTCCCTCCCCTTTATATTAATATCACATTGCATAACCATTAAATAAGATAACCAGAGCACAGAAACAGGAATGACAGAAGTGTCGCATCATGAATAAGTCAACAATTAAAAATAAAAAGCGAACTGGACAAAGATTTCACAAAGATACACCTCATCCATCATTCCAAATATGACATAATAAAATTATATTTTTTACATTACATCAAGGCGATTTTGCTTGAGAGCTTTACATCACTTCCAAGAAACACTATTCCTCACTTTCATCAGACCATTTTCACTTAGACGTACCTTAAAGTGATGCACCACCCAGTATCTTTTTGAGTTTCTGACACTCGCTGTCTGCCGCTCAAAGGGTGGCAGGAACGTTTAGGGCCGTTTGGATACTTATTTTCTAGCGTTAAAACCATCATGAATTCAAACTGACCGCAGCTGCTGTTCTCCATCAGTAACTTATTTTTAAAGCCAATGTATAAGGCCGCACATCAGTGAATGTTCATGATAAAAAAAGAGTTTTCTGTGGAATATCACTTTAAGGGAGAGGCAGCTGACCTTGCTCTCCCAGTGAGAGCTTCAGACAATCAGATCCAGACTGACGGGAAACTATCCTGTGCCAGCTTTGACATGCCACGGTGCTTTCTTTGATGTGTGTCTCCTCTCAAGCAGCGGATAAGGACTTGTTTAATCTACTTCTGTTTATTTGCCTATGTACAAAATATATACAATCACACTGTGAGTCTGTATGCGACTCCTTTAATATGTAATATGTATAAGCATCTGTGTGTGTTCGTGTGTCTAAGTAGGCATTTTCAAACTTATTGACCCATGATCGGGTGCTTCCCTCTGTTATTTAGAGATTCCCCAAATCCAATCATGTGTCCCTGTTTCTTGTGAGCGTGTCAGCAGTAGCTGTCTGTTATTTCTGCAACAGCGAGTCAAACTGCTAAAGTACTGTACTGCTGCATCCTACAGTCTAAATGAAGCAGCTCAGCAAGGTTTCATTAGAATGACGCATCACTTCAAATGGTCACTTAATTCAAATTCAGGATAACTGACGTGCTGCTTTAGTATCCTATTTTGCTCCAACAGTACAATGCTGGCATTGTACTGTGTATGAGGTAGATAAGAAGAGACACTACTCAGCACTGTATGGTTAAAAGCAAGCAAGTCTGTCTGCCTGCCATGCTTAACAGGCCGCGGCTGTCTACTCTTGAATTCTCCGAAGCCCTTAATTGAGGCTTGCGATTTCAATGAGACATTACACAGTTACTGTAGCACTCACATTGCTGTGGGCCAATAATGATTGTACAGCTTGGTATCCTACAGCTAATCAATGCACTGCTGCATTGCATTAATTTGAACAGCTATTAGATAATGGTCCCTTTTCCCTTTGGGGCCTATTAAACCTGATTTTCCTTGTTGTGTTGAAATTGAGGCAGTTAGCCAGCAGGGAACCATTAATGTCCAGAAGGTGGCGTGATTGTGCTGCAATAATGAAACTAAGCATCAAAGGAGCAAATGAGCAGCCTTCAATGTTTCAGCTGCGGCGTGGAGAGTTAGAAGTAGCTATGACAGTAAAATCAGCTGTTTGTGTGTGTGAAAAGTGTGACAGTTTGAAGAAGAGTCTTTCTGTATGTGTGAATGAGCGATGATTTCAGAATTACATGTTGGTGGATGAGTAGCCAGGTGTACATCTTTGTATGTATGATAGCAAATTACAGGGTTGGTTGTGTCGTTGTACTGTGAGTAGCCCTAATCTGTGTGTGTGTGTGTGTGTGTGTGTGTGCGTTCAGGAGGCAGCGATGGTCGTGCCCCCGCTGAGGCGCAGCAGGATCTGCTGACAGTCCTGCAAGGACCGACGGTCTCCCACTCGCTCCAGGGTGCGCTTGGCCTCGGCCAGCAGGCGGGCACGGTGCCCGGGCGGGGTTAGCAGAGGCATGGGCAGGTGGCGGCAGGCCAGCAGGATGGCGTGAGCCCTCTCCCTCTCACCCAGGACGCACTCACCTTCTGACAGCAGCAGGGGGGTAGGAGGAGAAGAAAAATGCAGATTAGTGTTCATTTCCTTCTAGTGCGTGTGTATCTTTGAGTCTCTACATGTGTATGAAAGCAGGGTCGTGTTGTCCTCTAGGACTGTCTCCAGCAAGTTTTTCTATTTTGCCATTAATAGCCAAGATTAAGAGCGACCACAGGGGAGATGGCCCTGAGCCAGCAGTCAAGGGGAACTTCCACCTGAGTGTGTGTGTGTGCGCTTAAATCAAAGTGTAAAAATGACCCGAGTCTCCCTTACCGGCTGTGTAGGAGCTGTGTGTCCTGCGTCGGAGGTTGTGCTCCAGCAGCTGGTGTGTCCTTGTGGGACTGGCTCCAGCCATCAGCCTCACTGTGGTCTCATGAAGAAACACCTGCAGGCAAGAAAAACTCACATCAGAGCCTGCGGGTGGCTGATACGGCTTATAATAATATCTCAACATGTTAGGTTATCCTGCAATACACAATATTTATCTCCATATTTTCATTTCAATTAACTGACGAGTTGCTTGGTCTTGTCTGTTATTCGGTTTACTGTCATAAAGAAGTAAAGAGAATCATGACATAATGAGATACAAGATCTAAGATGATATGTAGTCCCATCTCACAGTATTTATAGAATATTGATATGTTGTCCCGCCCTATCAGAGCCACAATAATCACCATCAAGTACTTCCAGGTGTTTGTCTGCGTAAAGTTGTAGCAGAAACACATCGATCCCCTCACATCACTTCACCCCACAACAGTACAGTGCAGTATACTCCCGGGGATTTATACAGGACATATTCTACCTTCAGTGGAGCCTTTGATGCAAAGCACCTCACAGCATCATGGGTGAATACTTCTCAGTCAGTGGTCTCACAACAGAACCACATAAAATGATCCATTTCTTGCGATTCTTAAGAGTCTTGCACAAGTCAAAGGATAACAAATGATCACCGACTGCTGTGAAAGCAGTAGTTGTTAAAGACCCCCTGGCAACAGCAATGACGACTCCAGTAAATCATATGAGTATGATTGATGATATGTTAAACTGCAGTGAGATTTCTGCAGCTGCTTTGAGTGGGAGAGAACTCGATTTTCAAGGCTGATACAGTCAATATTGTATTATCACGAACAAGATTAGCAGGTCCCAGATGATGTACAGGCTTATTATCAGTGCAGTGTTAACACGAGAAAAAACATCGAGGGCTATGACGTGCCAGCAACATATCGATGGTATTACTATTACTATATAGCTCGTTACAGCTTTTCAGATCTGGAGAATTGCCTGCTTTTCAATGTTCCATTAAAAAAAATTTAATTTATTTCATTTTAAAGTGGTTGTTTTCTTCAGCTGAAAGCTAATTTGAAGTCATCACTTTCGGCTCTAATAACTTGCTATTGGCATTTCTCCATATTTTTGAGAGTCTTGAAGTGCTAAAATAAATTTATCAAAAACATGAGTGTGCTGAATAATCTTGTAAAGTTGCCAGTCACTGGAAATAACAGTATGGTCAAGGTCAGAATGATAAATCCCTGGCTCTTAATGTGGGCTAAACATATCTGGTAACAACAGAATGTAGGATAAAATAAAACATCGCACAAAATGGCAAACATTACTTAAAGGGATAGTTTGAATATGAGGTATTTATAAATAGTCAGTGTATTACCTACAGTAGGTGGTGGTTAACAGGCCCTCAGTTTGGAGGGCACCAACATGGAACCAAAGCAATGAACTGCTTTGAACAGTGTCAGCAGCAAAACTTATTTTAGCCACTTAAAAAAGGCCCACTGATTGCTTGGTTTCTGTGCTGGTACTTCTGCTGCTTCTCCAAACTGGGGGCATGTCGACCAGCATCTACTCTAACTAATACACTGACTATCAATAAGCACCTCATAAAACCCCACTTCACATAATCTGAACTATCCCATAAACATATATGACTTGATGTACTCGAGGATGTACCTTGTGTTGCGCCTGCCTGTAACACTGTGTGAGCTTTCTGAGCGCACTGAGGTCCCTCTGGAAACCAGCCAACTGGGATCCGGGGGCGGGGCCAGGTTCTCCATTACTGCTGCCTCCCCGCTGCCATAAACTGGTCCTCAAGGTCAGCAGGAGGTCACAGACCAGGAGCTCCACCCCCTTAGAGAGAGGAAAAAGACAAAGATCAAAGTGCTGTTTGGTGCATTTAGATGGGTTATTTTCAAAGAATAACAGATTTAATATTTGATGCTAATTGGATACTGTGGTTGATTTGTTTTTAAGAGATGCATTTAAGATTCAAGGTGTGATTCGAACATGCCATTACAGCTGCAACCCACCACCAACCACCATCATCCCCTCACCCTGCATCCACCCGTCATGCATGCCAAAAATTAAAAAAAGCAACGAGAGGAAAATTGGAGGCGTCTAATGTGAAGTGGTAGAGTGTGTAGCGGGTGCGTGCAGATTGGGGAGGCCTCTGTACTGCACTGCAGACACATTGCACTCGGCTTCAGGATCATGCAATGCAACTACAATGCACCACAGCCACCTCCTGCCACCCACACTGCGCACACACACACACAGCCCCACGTCAACCCCAACTGTGAATGCAGTGTGTGTATGCGTGTGTGTGTGTGATGAACCCTGGAATGTGTCAGCTTTATGAAACATACGGCATGAGGCAGGTTTTTGGTGTCTGTACATGTGTGTGAATGGCAGCAGGCGAGATTACATAAGAAACACAAACCCAGAGCAGATCTTAAGAGATTGTAGTGCTCGTGTTTGTTATGAATTGTTTTTACACTACCTTGTTCAGCCAGTTGCCAGACTGGGCGAGGGGCACCGAGACGCTGGAGCGCAAGTAGCTGCTGGCTCTGTCGCAGTGGGACAGACAGGCTATCACCCCCTCTCCCTTCAGGGGGGAGAGACTCATCTGAACTGTCTTGCACAGCAGCAGTACAGCCTTGGGCAGAGGGTGGCTGCAACAGAGAGACAAGAAAGGGACAATAAGGACAGTTACAGTGGTTTGTTTTCAACAGAGACAAATGTATGATTGTCTTTGTTACCATCCTTCAGTTTAATTTATCTTTGATGAATCTGCAGAAGTTAGAGAGAGTTTACTGGCGCTCCTGTACAAAGTTATTACTCACATGTCTGCGACATGAGATTATCTTAAACTTATCAGATTTTTACAGCTCAAGAGATTCCTGCAGCGAGAGAAGTTCAACAACTTAAAGCAACTGGAAACCGAAATCCACAATTTGCCTTCTAACTATGTTGTTTAGAGTCTTGCGTACCTTTTAGTAAGCATTTAAAAATATTAGAAATTAGTTTTAATTCAAATTTGAAACATTGCCATTATGTTTTTGTTTACTTTCTTGATAAATCTGAATGGAGAATGAATGCTTCACTTTCACCAAGTTAATTCCAGTCTCTGTATTGTAGTGCAGGAGCTTGTGTTTTGTCATATTTAGACATACAGTACTTTACTTCATAGTTTCACTTCACTTACTCAAGAGTGTGTAGAGCCCTCGGCATCCGCTCTGCTTCTGCCAACAGTGACCTCACTGCGACATCATCGCCCTGCAGCCAATGCACGGCAGCCTTCAGGACCAGAGCCCACCAACGACTCACTGGGTCTCCCACTGGCAGGAAGAAAAAGAAAGAAAAAAAATTAAAAGACCACCAGTCTTAAGAGCTACTAAGCTTTGGTGGACTATTTTGGGGGGTTGTTGCGGGTGTGTGAAAAGGTTTTTCTTGTTAAGGAGAGATAATGTGATGGTTAAAGGGATAGAAGTGGGGTTGTATGAGGTAATTATGCAGAGTCAGTGGGAAGAAGCAGGACTATTAATATAGCATGCTAAGCAATGTACTGCTGTGGACAGGATGAGCAGAAACATAAAAAAGCTGCCTAAGAAAAAAAAACAAACAAAAAAAACAATATCAGTGTACCTGTATGCTATATTTAGAATATTTTCACTACTTTACCTTGCAATCAGACAGCCTTTTCCAACAGGAAACCACCGTTATATCAGTCAAATATTGCTCTCTCCTAAGCAATCAGACTCCTTTAGCAAAAACATTTATTTTTTAACTCACAGGACACGGGAGTTGCTGAGCAAACTAACCAACTGAGGCAGCAACTTCTGTGTTCTGTGAGGTAAAATGACTGTTTTTCCAAAGGAGTCTGGTGAAGGGGAGATAACGATAGAACAAGGAATTTTAGTTTAGTTTCCTGTTGGAAAAGGCTGTCTGATGGTGAGGTAAAGCTGTGAAAATATTCTAAATATACTCTACACTTATATATAACTGATATTGATTCTTTTTTCAGATGGCTAAAATGTGTTTTGCTGGTGACCCTGTCAGTACAGTGCAACGCTTAGCTTCCTACACTGGTGCTCGTGCTGTTTCTCCAAACTGGGGGTGTGCCGACCATCATCTACTGTAGGTAATGCACTGACTATGGATAAATGCATCACATAACCCCACTTCAAAAGATCCAAACTACCTCTTCAAGATGACCATCTTTTTGTGTCTGCTCTGTGTCTCTTTTTGTATTGATAGCTGTGTGTTTGATGATATAACCAGGGCTGCCCCTGAATGTGCCTTAAAATAACTGGATAAAACAGATAAATTCTAAGTCAGGCGCAGCTGTAGATATAAAATGCTTTGTGTGCAGCAAGGCTAAGTGTGAAAACAAGAACTGATTAAAACTGAAGCTAATTAACATCCATTGAACAGATCATCAGTATGTTCATATCCATCGCAAGTCATTTATTATCACAAATCAATGATGAAATGATGAAAGTGTTATCTGTGATGGTTCAATAAAAAGTTAATCTCCAAAGTTAAATTGGTTGTCAATGTACGGCAAATGAAGCAAAGAAAATCCATTCATGTTGACAGTAATGACTCAGATGGCTATCTGGTTAATGTTCCAGTTCACCACACACAAACATCCGAAGTGATTCATGCTTTCTTGTGATTGGGCAGGGCTGATCTCTTCGAGCTATTCATACCTGGAGTGGTGGTGTGACTGGGAGGAGTTGAGAAGGGAGGAGGAGGGGAGGGAGAGTCCTCTGTACAGCTGTTCAATAACTGGAGGAACTCCAGGGCGCTGGAAAACTCCCTAAATGAGAGACAGAGCAGAGGAAGAGGGAAGAGGTTTACAGATCCAGAATAATTAATTCACATCAAACTGTCAGAAACATTTCAGGTACCCCTGCCTCACCCTGAGTCGTTCTTTCGTTTCCCTGCGTCAGAGTCGCTCTGTGGCTGGATGAGGGTGTGAACGGCTCTCTCCAAAAGCTTCCTGCAGAAACAGCGGTGTAGCTGCGCAATGGGGTCAGCTTGAGGAAGATAGAGGGAGAAGATAAAAAAAAAAAAAGATAAAGCATAGCATATGGCAAACTTTATTTAAGCTAAAAACAAGTTAACATTACAGGTTCAAATTCATAAATAAGGGAAATACAAACAATATGCAATTTTGGAGTTAAAATACACCTTTTAGTGTCATTGGTAACACCTGTGTTTACCCTATTTCATGTCAATATGGCTGCTGGTGAAAAAGGTGTATAAGAAAAAAAGGACGACAGACAGAAAGGCGTGAAAAGTAAAACAGTTGCCAAATTTCTGACATACCTGGGTCTCTCTGAGAAGTGTATACCCCGTCTGTGCTCTCGGACTTCACCGACCAATCACAACTCAGGAAGAACTGCCTACCCAATGGGGTGAAGAGCCAGCGCAGGCAGTCAGGGATCGGCTTGGTCTCTGATTGGTTGGCCACGCTCTCTGCACAACTCAACAGGTAACCCTGGGTGACAGACACGGAAGAAAAGATGCTGATGAGGAAAAGTAAACTCATGCAAAATAAATCACAAAACGCCAAAATTAAAGCTACTCCAAGAAATCTGGTTATGAAACAGCCTCAGTTTAATACTGATGCCTCTATAAGACTTGCAGAAGTTAACAAGATGAAACGAGCTTGTGTTTTACATTTTCCCAGGCAATGTTAAAGTGAGTCGTATGTTAACCAGTTAAAAATAAGCAGGGGAGATTTTTATTCAGATAATTGTATTTTTAAGTTATATTTTGTGGTTATCACCATGGAAACACTGCCGCTTTTGTCCACAGGGGGCTCCCAAGTCAACGCAATGTGATAGCTCCCTGTACTACCTTTAATTATTTCCTCTGTGTGTTTGTGAGGGTTTATGAGATTAACTGTATCAATATTCAGTCACAGGTTGATGACAGACTTACAGGTAGAAAGGAGAGGTGGTGACCCAGCATGGTGCGCAGTGCTGTTGCTGCAGTGACATAGATCTGAGTGAGCTGGGCGGGGGCCATCTTGCCTTGGGCGCTTTCGCTGAGGTTGACAGCGCTGAGAGACAGAGACAAAGCCCACAAGCTGCTGCGCTGAGGCAGCTTTCCTACAGAAAGAGAGTCAGAGACAGACGCTGAGTTTAAATCTATACGGTGTGTCAAAATCAAAGTAGGGCACAAAATTGATCTGTTGTGATCAATGTAATATGGATGTGGAGTCACTTATTCAACCCTGTGTGTGTGTTTTTCCTGCCTGTGTACATCATCAGCCACATTGTTCTCAATACCCACCTGTGAGCTGCAGCTGGCTCAGCCGGTGGTAAACCAGCGCTGCATCCTTCGCACTGGTCCTCGCCTCCTCCCCCTCATGCTTCCCCCCAACCTGGTGAACCAGCCAGCCCAGGGGAGTTGGACGATGCAAGAAGTAGCGGATCAGATTCCAGGACAGTGAGCAGACCAGGTCCAGATTGGTTGAGGGAAGAGCTCTCGTCAAGACGGACAGGCAGGTCTCTAAACTGGCCATGGCTGCTGTGTAATCTCCCTGCAAGAGAGAGGAAACAGGAAAAACAGTGAGCTCATCAGTATTCAGCAAAGACCGAAAGCAAAGCTGGGGGGGTGGGAGCGATGAAGGTCATGACTTAGATCTGAACACGTTTTGAAGAAACACTAAAAATAAACTCGGGCAGGGAACAGACAGTCTAAACTGAGACATCAAAACGGCGAGAATCAAAGCAAACTGGGTGAAGTGCTCTTAAACAAGTGAGGAAACATGAAATCTCATTCTCCAAGCACATCCACAACTGGAGAAAACAGTTAGTGGAACTAATATTTACACAGGTACATGAAATGTGAGTAGTGTGATCATTTTTTCTCCTACATTTGGAAAGGCTACATCTCGCTTTCTTGTTTCGTAAACGCAAAAAAATCTAATGCAAGTGAAAATACATATAACACTCAGTCTTGAGAATCATGACAACCCTGTATTTTGAGGGGGGTTTGATTTCTACTCTTCAATTATGTTGGGAACATATATTTTAAAAGATCAAACTCTTGTCTATTAAACCTAAATGACTAGGAGGCCAGCCTCCTAGTCATTTAAAAAAATTTTTTAAATAGAACTTGGACACATAAAAAGTCAACATATTTAAGTCATAATATCATTTATAACACAAAGAACACACAACAGGTGTATGATTAAGTGTTTCTGTTGTCTTTAACTCGTTTTATAAAACCTTATGAACATATATTGTTTGAATATAACAGAGAAAATATCTCTATGACTTCTGTATGACAGAGCTGAGAGCCAAATAATGGAGTTGCTGTCGTGTGTCCAAACTTTTTTGACTGAGCTGGCACAGGGCATATTTAGAATTTAAAATGATTAAGGCGGACAAAAAACTTTTATACATTACATATATTTCACATATACAAATCCTTAACAGTATTTTTTAACAAAAAAAACCAAAAAAAAAAACAGAATCAAAGTGTTAGTAGTAACCTTTGAAGCTTTTTTAATAGTGCCATGGTTTGTCCCAGTTCTCGAGAAGGCTGATTTGTACTCACTCTGTTGAGATGTAGGTCAGCTTGTTTGCGGTGCCTCCAGAACGACACAGATTTTGGTCGAGTGAAGGGGTGTGACGGGCTCCCACAGGTAGAGCACTCTGACACAGCCCCACACTGCTCCCACCCCGCTCAGCACCCACACCATCACCCACGGCAACAGGCACCGCAGCCAGGACGCTGGAGAATGAGAAGAAACAAAACATGCATTAATGTCATTACACTTTTTAGAATACCTGAATCACAAATTCAATCATGATGTCTAGACTCTCAACTTGATAACAAGAGAGGTCAGCCCTGCTCACCAAAGTCCTGTGTGTGACTCGGTAACCAGACCAGTGTTCTAGACGGCACGTGGCCCGCAGAAAAGTTGGGGCTCCCTGAGGCCTCAGAGCCCAACAAAGATGGCAGCGGGTTTAGGGACAGGCAGAAGAAGGTCAGGGCGCAGAGAAGCAGTCGAGAGCGATCCATCACTCCAACTGAGGAAGGAGAATCTGGCTCACTCTTCAGCTGAGAGACAGTAAGACAGACAGAGAGCAGGTTCACAATAGTTAATAATTACTCTTACAGCATCTGTAGAATAATTCACCATCATGTGAGTTATTAAACTTGCATCAAAAGCCTTGTACAGCATGCTTTGGCAACAGTGTTTAATGACGATCACATAATTATGGTCATTATCATTTTAATTATGGTCTACCCTGACAGAGTTTTTTTAGGCTGTTTTATTTATCTTTTCCTGTCAGTGCATGTTTGATGTGTGTTTACATGGTTGTTTTGAGCACATGCCAAGACAAATTCCATGCAACGTCTCATCGAGGTGATAATAAATTATTGAATCCTGAATGCCAAGTCATGCAATCTAAGTAAATTTTGATCTGAACTTGAAAGATAAGGAGCCATAAAAACACAAATGCCTACTAGAAATAAAGCGAAACCTTCCTTCCTTGTGGCAATCAAAATAAATAAGATCATAATTATTTCTAATGCAGCTCCTGAGCCCAGTGCTTGAAATTAAGGATGTCCCATTGTCCCAGGGACAATAAAGCACCTGGCACCTGGAACACAATAATTTGGTGCCTGGGACAATTCTGGGACAGTAGGGACACTTTTCACTACAGAAGAAATTATTAGGTTTATACCTCATGGAATGTATATCATTTTAATTGTTAGGTGTTCAAATTTGAAAAACAGGAGTTTGTGCCATCCAGCATAAGCTTTACACTACGTCACATGTGCTCTGACAAAAAAAAAAAATCACTCATAGAGAGTTCTGTGGAGAACTGAAACTCCTTCCACATGAAACTGGATCATGGAGATCATGTTTGTGTTCCCAGTGTCCAATTCCTGCTGTGAGCATGTACAATAAAATTCTATTTATTATCTAGAATAAAAAGTTTGGGAGGTGGTAAAGTCAGTTGAAAATACGATTCGGGACAGTTGCGGGACGCTGAGTAAAAAAATTATATCAAGTACTGCCTGAGCCATCTCCATAATAAAAGTCTTCTAGTTGTTCCCTGGTGGAAAGCTTTTATTGAGCGAGAGTACTGACTGAATGAACAAATACTGATACTTTATCAGCTAAATTAGGTGTGAAACAAAACTCAAAGTCTTACTCTTACTTTAGTGTATCAAAAAGAGCTTGATGTTAAAAATATTGAGTCTTTTAAAACTGCTTATGTCTTTCATGTCACCTTATAAATACACACATTGAGCTGATCAGTTTGTTAACACTGAAACAATGTTGATTAGCCCCTGCTGTGAGGACACAGTGGAAATAACACACACCACACACATCATACAGCAGTTAATGTGTCCTGTGCTGAACCAACAGAAACCCACGCAGAATGTGTGTGATTGTGTCTGCGTGTGTTTACCTGCTCGTGATCCAGTAAGGGGCTGCCTGGCTCCGAGTCCACACAGTAAGGAGAGAACTGGGGAGGGGAACCAGAACCGGAGTCCGAGGCTGGAGGTGACATCATCACTATTTCCTGTTTAAGCTCCACATCCTCAGGCAGCGTCACTGGTTCTGAGATGGAGACACATGGAGACGCTCATTGAAATCTCAAGCTGCTCTGCTTAGAACATTCAGTAATTTCATTTATTAACTCTCACTCTAATTCAGGAACTTAAATAATAAAACTGTTGCATTTGCCCCTTGGTTTGTTTGTGTTCACAGGGCAACATTCAAGACTGGTCCAGAAATACAATTGTTGCAAATGCCATGCACAACCAAGCTGTTCTCTGATTATTCAAAAATATTACTGGTAAGATCACCATATAACACTTTTTTTTATCTTTATTATGGAGCACCAGCAGCATGTATCAGTAATTATTTTCCATTAATTGTTGTTATTATGTGGTTAATATATCAGTGTTCATTAAATGAACAAAATAAACAGTTCCAGAGAGCATCTATACTGTGACAAGAAGAAGTGCTGCCTCAAAAGTTTGCCGTCAGGTATGGGCTCTGATGGGTGCAGTCGTTCTTAAGATGATGCCAGTGGGGGACAGAGTACTCAAAATCTGTACTCAAGCAGAAGTACTTTTACAATACTGAAATATTACTCAACTACAGATTAAACTATTGGTGTAAAAAAAAAAAGAGTATTCCTGTTAAAAACTACTCAGGAGTATTAGTTACTTTTTAATTGTTTAATGCATTATCAATTCCAGCAATTTAATCAAAAGGAGTTTCTGTTTCTCCAAATATTCAGTCTAAATTACTCACGCGGTCACCTCTCCAAACCTGTGCCTGCTGCAGCATTTTTTCTGTCTGTATTTCACGATCTTTATTAGACCATTTGCGATTGGACAAGGTTACTGGTTACAAAAATGCAGATGAAAAAGGTTTGGATATTAATTCAAATTGTAGGCCTACACAGTGGTGAATTCTGATTTTAAAAGTAGCAAAGTAGAGATTATAAAGTGTAATGCATACTTAAGGAAGAGTAAAATTGCAGACTTAGCAAGTACAAGTACCCAAAAAAGTGACTATATTATGGTAACATGAGTGGTTGTAATCTATTACTTCCACTCCTGAACAGTGCATCATTTTACTCTGCATCCCAGTGTGACTGCTGTGTTCATATATGCCCAAATGAACTGAACTAGGGGATGAAACACCTCTGGTTTTGAGCCAACTGGCCCAAATGAGCTACGTGTGACTACACCCTTAAACACTTACTGTTCTTCTGGTTGGCCATCTTGAGAGCCAAGTTCTCCTGTCGTAGTTTGTGGTTGACCTGTTGCAGGTATTTGATGTAGTCAATGGCCTTCCTCAGCACTCCTGACTTATGCATCTGGGACAAAAGACATGAGGGAGGACACGTGATGATCCAATTTCTATGAAGTTCATGTGTGAAATGAGTGGGCTTCTTTCCACATTTAAACACTGAAACAAGTCATGACATTAAAGTAGTCTTACTGTTTTACAATTCCAGCATTAAAACCACTAACCTTGGCGTCATTGCCCATGACCAGGTCTCTGAGTTCCACGATCTTGTCGTTGATGGAGGACCGGTATCTCTTCTCGATGATGTTGTGAGTTGTCCTCCTCTCACCCTCCTTCACCACTCCTCCCGGCCCCACTCCTCCTCCTATCACCTGTCCTTGGTCCATGCTCGATCTGGCTCCAGTTGTGTTTGAGCACCTGGCTGTAGCTGCTTGATCGGCAGCTTGTCTCCACCTCCTCCCATCATGACAGGGACGGTGGTCAGGATGTTGCTGCTCATTAGCGTCTGCGACAGAAATCAAAGGCAATACATTAGTTTCCCTGATTTTCCTCTTTTGTGACACAAAATTGTGACTCAAAGACTAAAACAAAATCTTTTATGCTAGCTGCATACCGGGACTTGCAGAGCTGTGTTCTGGATGGGCGTGGTCAGGGTGGTGATCCCCGTGGGGCTCTGCATGGTAGACAGCACCTGCGTGCCGTCTGGTTTGAGCGTTGTCAAAACCAGCGAGTCTGTCTTCAGAATCTGAGGCTGCTGGACTAGAACCTGATGGAAAGACGTCCAAATGTCAGCGTGAGGCATTCATATTTGCTTATAAACAGTTTAAAAGATCGAAGCATTGATTCTCAGATCTGCTACACCAAGTGCTGTGAACCAAAGAAGTGGTATATGAGCTTCTATTACTTCAGTAATAAGGTTTATTGAAATAACGATCTTTAATAACCAGATATCAGCTAATCATCATGTCTACTGCCATTTTGACTAATTTTCTTACAGTAACAGCTGTGCAGACCAGCAGCAAAATTACTTACAGGTACTTGCTGCACCTGCTGTTGCATAGTATGGACTGTGGTGGGCGCTGTGGACAGAGTCTGGATGGTCTGACCGGCCGGGGTCAGAACGCGCTGGTGTTGAATGGCGACCGGTTGGAGCTGCGGTGATGTCACAATGCTCTGCACCTGTGGTTGGAGGACTGGGAACGGGAGACAAGGGGATGGATGGTTTGTCACTCAAATTAAAAATACACTGCAGAGGCAGAGAACACCCATACTGGGTTGTGAAAATTCCACCACAATCTATTTTTATATTTTTAATGATGATGAGACATGGCCCAGTTAATAGAATTTAAATCTCATAAACAACTCGATCACAGTAACATTTAATAAACAGTACAAACTTACAGATGATGCATTTATGTGAGCATGGAGACAACAGATGAATAGAGTCTTTTTTTCATGTCAACGTATGTAATGTAATTTTAGCCATTTGCTTATCTTTCATCCTCCACTGTATAAATGCCTCTTTTTTCACCTTGTTTATCATCCACATCATAATTATTGGGCTCGGGAGCGCCAACTTTGCAACTTTCTCACTACATTTAGCAACTCTTCAGACCGCCTTCAGAACTTTATTGCTAAAAAGTGACTAGCAACAAATTTAGCAACTTATTCAGACCACCAGGGAAGAGGCAACAAATATATTATATTGTAATTCATTCCCATGCATGCTGCTATGCAGTCACCTCTTTCCCTGCAGATCTCTGGATTGGGATGTTCCTCAAATAGTTTGAATTTCTTCCTCCTTTGGTTTATTTTTTAAAACTTTTTCTCTTAAAACTTATGATGTCCCTGAGTGTGATTAATTGGCTAAAGATTTTTCTATCCTTCTTTTATATGGGTTAAGGTTACTGACACAGCCACTTGTTACAGTAGATTGTTCTAAGTGTTTTCATCTCATTCAGATTTTTTCATCACTGTTAAAAACATTTATTCAGTGATGGACTGTTAACCTGAACTGTGGCTGCAACAGCATGTTATCATTAAAAGACAGAATAACGCATTGTACAAGCCTCTCTTTAGTCACCTTGGAAACCCGGAGCAGGGCTCTGGTGGCAGATGACAGGGTTCTGGATGAAACGTCCGCCATTGGAGGTGATCATCACAGTTTGGGCTGCCTGGGTCTGGATGGGCAGGGGCGTCTGGCTGTGGGTTTGAACCAGAGTGTGGACTGGGAAGCTCTGGGTCTGCATAGGAATCCCCTGTGTGTGCATCTGCATTTAAGTAAAAAAAAAAAAGAAGTTCCATCTCAAGAGTTTTTTCCCCTCGGAGATGATAAAAGTTTGATACAGTATAAGACAGTTTATGTCTTTTTTGATGTACTGGTTTTGGAGAAAGGTATTTCACTCAGACAATAAACTATATCTGTCAGGCTGACTTCAGTTTTGCTGAGACATGCATTGTAGGTTGTAGAGATGCTGAGCTGCATATTGTATTTTACAGTCACTACTCTGAAATTTTTCTCCTATCAGCAGAAGCTTTTTTGGTATGGATGGCACAATAGTATAAGATGAATCTACACTGTCTCCACAACAGACAAGTGGAGAGGCAGGCACCTTGAAAACAGCCTCAGACTCAAAACTACAGCACTCGTCCGTCACTGCAGCAGTTAATACAGCCCTTTCTCGCCCACGCAGTGATGCAACACTTTAACAGCTTAACCCTGAATACAGCTTTCAATAACAGCACATCAGACGTATGTATCCTAGAAGAACAGGCAGCAGACTGAGTAACACTTGGATTATTTCCCACGTCAAACACTGGATTTGCATGTGTCAGACAGTTGATACCTGGATGGTGGGCTGGGCCGTCTGTTGAGGCTGAGGCTGGATGGGCTGGACCACCTGAGGCCGTGGCTGAAGGAGCGGAGGGCTGCGGGTCACCTGCTGCTGCCCTGAGGAGGCGGTGGTGGGGGACGGGGTCTGGGCAGGGGTGAGGGGAGGGGTGAGGGGTAGAGACTGGGGCGACAGTGTCTGGGAGGCGACGAGGCCGACATTTGAGCTCTGGTAGACAGCAGGGGATGGTGTCTGGGGTGTTTGGGGGGTTTGAATGGCAGGTCGTGGGGTGGTGCTGGCACCGCCACTCTGTATAGAGCCTGCAGAGGTCATCTGGTCCTCAAACAAGTCTGGAAAGTCCCCCACCTGGTTGCTGACAAACTGCAGCATCTCTGAGGAGGCAGAGAAACAGAACGGAAATAAATAAATAGAGAAAGAAAGAAGACTTATGGGGTATGTGTGTAACTACTTATTCTATAATTTAAAATGAAAGATTAATTTTACTTTAAATGTACAGTATCACTTAGCAAGAGTGTTATGTCACTAAGAGCAGAATGTGAATAAAAAAGTGAAGACACCTGTAGATCAACAAACTGCAACATAATCTAAATCCCATGACTGACAGTGACAATTACGTGACTACCGTTAAGCTCAGGCCTTGGCTACACCCAATATTACAGTAACAGGAGGTAATAATCTGTATATTTCCCAAGTGTCCTTGAGACAGGACTCTTTGACTGAAATTAAACACATGGTGGTAAGGTTGTCCCACTGCAGAACTGGCTCAGATGTGTTGGTGTGGTTATCTGATAAGAGATAAGACTGGAGAAGCCTGGAGAATTTCAAGGACTGGCCTTGAATTGGCACATGCACACACAGAAACAGCTACTGTTCTGGCCATAAATCAGTGCACAGATTGTTCAGGAAGCAAAAAGCCTTCAAACAGGCAAAAAAATGTTATCCTGATGAGAAGTATCTCTCAGTAGGTAGTGTAAGCAACATATTTCTATAAATAAATAAAAACAGTAAAAGACTAACGCCATATCACTATATAATCATATCCAAAATCTAAGAGAAATATCACAGTCTCAACAGAATACCAACATATCGCTCAGCCCTACCCTCACAGATAAAAACAAGGAAGATTTTTGTACCAATGTGATTTGGTACAAACCTTTTCCTCTGTTTATTTCGCAACACTGATCCCCAAAACATCAGGACACTATGTGAAATGTAAGCTGTATTCAACCGAATACAGTACAAAGACAAGATACGCTCTGTGCATGAGCGATACTACCAAAAATAAATTGAAATGTGGACTCGTCAGGCTACAGTACACTTTTCCTCTTAACATTAGTCCATCTCAGAGGAGCTCGGGCCCAAAGAAGTCGGTGGTGTTCTCTCGATGTTGTTGATAAATGGCTTTCTCTTTGCATGGCAGAGCCTTAACCTGCATTTGTAGATGCAGCAACAAACTGTGTTCACTGACAGCAGATTTCTAAAGTGTTCCCGAGTCCCTATACAGTAGTAATATCCCTCCTACAATCATGCCATTTTTAAATGCAGTGCACCTCGGGGGTTGAAGGTCACGAGCATTCACTGTTGCTTTTCAGCCTTGTCCCTTACGTGCAGAGATTTCTCCGGATTCTCTGAATTTGTGATTGAAATTATGGATCGTATATGGTGAAATCCCCAAATTCCTAAAAACTAAGCGTTAAGAAATCCTTGTTCTTATACTGTTGGACTATTTGCCCACACAGTTTTTCATTTCTTGTGAACAACTCAGCCTTTCAAGGATGCCCCTTTAAAAAAATCACAATATACTGAAAAAACTAGACAACTATCATAATAAAAAAACTCTGTATACTAAAATTGAGGTTTTTCTTTTATCCTTATCCCTGCTTAGTAACATCTCTTGTTCACTGTAATTTCTTGACAGATACAGGATGAGAGCAAAGCAGTTTGCCAAAGAACACAAGCTCTATTACTGTGAAAAACACCATGTCTTCAATGGTCCCACAGGACTTTGGAACTTCAAGACATCTGACAACTGCCAGACAGGGTCCATGCGGTGGAAGCTGCACTTGTTGATTGACAGTATATAGGCCTATCACTGATAGTACATGTAGGTTCAGCCATCAGGGACAATGAAGTGTCAATGAACACAGCCTGCAGCCTTGAACTTCGTCTTGGTGTGCAACAGGGTGAGAGCAGACAATCCAACAGACCACAGAACACGCTCATCGGCTGCGTCAGAGTGATGTGAAATCATTATGAACAGACCAACTGATGAGAGCAGTTATAATATTCTGAATGGGAAGATTGATTACAGATCAATGTTAGCAGTGAGAGTCAGAGACACTTGATATCATATAGCCAAGAGATCTAAACAGCCCTGTCTTGTTCTAATAATGTTACAGTGCAAGTTAACAATATGTTTGCCTTGTCTTACATGTCCAGTCATTACAAGTGCACTTTGAGGCATCATAATGACTGACTGCTTTTGTTATTTAATTGCCACTATGTAATTCAGTATAATAACTTGTCTACACAATATCAATCATTGAGCTTTCAAAAAGCTGAGAATAAAAAATAATTTGTCATCTCTTCTCCTTGTCTCTTATCTTTTATCTCTTTATATCTTATCTTTGCCTAATATTGACTAGAAATCTGAAATAATTTGTGTGTAAGTGGTAATTGTGTGTTTTTTTCTGTAATGAAAATAAAAAAATCTTTTTTAGCTATTTGGTTGTCAGACTTTTTCAATGATTCTGTCTTAGTTTGCAGCTAATACTTTGTTTTTGACATCACTGTGATATTAAATTTTATAATATAAGCACAACACAAAAGGGCTGGCATACCAGAACAGGTGTACGAAGCTAGGAGGTTGAGACTAGTAAAAGTAAAACAGTATCAGTTAAATTCATCTTTAACTATGTTTAGTGTGCCTTTTGTCCTTTTCTGGCAAATGAATTATAAATACGAGTGAAGAGAGGTGGAGAGAGTCTGTAACTATAACTTTACAATAAAATCATTCAATCAAAGAGGGAAACTACAACAAAATTTCATTTCCCAATCTTGTTGTAAATGATAAATAAATCCCCTTGTATCCTTGTAACTTATGACCATTTATGAGACTTCTGACACGGAGAAGTTATTACATCATCTTGTTAAGTGCAATAGTCATATTGGCAAAAACTAGAGCAATAAAGCTTCAGGTCTAAAATACGCAGAATCCTCCTTTAAAAGCATGCAGACACAGTTTCAGATAGACAACAGCACAGGAACATGAATCGGCCTTTCTGCTCCGGAGCTTTTATCAGCCAGTCCTTCACATGTCACAAATACATGCACTCATTGTGTTGGCAGACACATTAGACCATGCACTTGTACACCTCCATGGGGGGTCAGACTGTTCATGACAGACAGGACAATGCAGCTCTGAGCCCCCAGAGCTTCAGACAAGCTGACACAAAGGGTAAATCCATCAAAGGGGGACAGTTTCCTAGGCTTGCTCAGTGCAAAGAAAATAGGTTATATAACCAGATTCACAGTTGCTTAGAGAATAATTGGGAGAGGAAGAATGTTCTAGATGAATATAGGGTCAAGTGCATGAGCCCTTACAGAGGCCTCTAAGATCTTACAACACACATGGCTCCTCAGAAGAACAAAGGTATCTTTGAGAGTCTACAGTAAACCAGCTGCCGCTCAGAAAGAGCAATGAGACCTCTCAATGTCTCAGTTCATGAACTGAAAGAGACTGTGTGGTGAATTAAATACACATGATTAGAGATGGGTATCATTGGAATTTTACTGATACCAATGCTGATACTACTTATTGATAAAATCTCAATACTCTTATTGAAACTAATTAAAACTACTACTAAAGATGTGAAAAGAACAGTTATTTCATTATTACTTTTTGCAGAAATAAGTTGTTTGCTGAGTTATAGCATTCAGCTGCATTATATAGTAAAGTGAGCCCACACATGCATGAACACTGATGGCAGTATTGTTTGTCAAGGAGCTAGGGCTGGGTGACACGGCTCATGAATATAATGTCTTCTCTAAAATAACATACTATTAGGGTTGGTTGATATCCACAGCATGTGGCTCAAAGTTCAGGGAAGCATTTACGATAGTTCAGGCTAATGGATAGTATCAGATTATACTTTTTTTCTGCCAGATATCCGATCCAGTGATTCTGGCCAGGACCAGATGGATATTGATACTGAGTATCGACTCATCCCTAATATTTTTGACAAAATACCCGATATTTGATACCTGATATTTCTGCAACATTGTACTGGTGTTTGACTACTGGTGTTTTTGATAATAATCATCAGTAATGTGGATATAATGTGGGTAAAGACAAATAATAGAACAGCTAGAACAAATTATATTACCACATTACATTATTTTACTCTCATGCAGCTTTTAAAACCAGGAAAAGACAACACTTATGCCACATTACCATATAACAATATCCAAATTCTTAGACTGTATCTAGTAGGGCTGGGCCAATGGATGATACCATCGTCCATCATGATGACTGACATTCTTCAACCACTGATCCCTCTACCATTGTAACATCGTGATTTAAAAGCCTTCTGTATTTGAGGTAGTGTGTCCCCTCAGAATTGCCATGGAGTTGTTGCCTAAGTTCTGTTTTTGACAGGTGAGAGAGTAAATAAAAAGAAGCTGTTGCAGCTGTTCATTGCACTACTTCTCCATGTCAAGATTATTATTTTTCTTTTTAAACACAATACAAAAGTTACATATATGTGGTGCACATGTGGTGCAGAGACAAAGCTTTCTTTAAACTCAGCAACAATATCATCGTCCACTGTGATGTTTGATGTTGCCACATGCCAATTTTGTAAACATCGCTCAACCCTAGCATCTAGTCTCATAACATGACATCGATATATAATATCATTCTAGTGCCCATCCCTGCTGGTGCTCAAAACCCATCTCTACATATAATAACAAAAAAAAAACAAAAAAAAACAACACATCATTAGGGAGCTTGTGCCGACGATTTCTCGAACGGGCATCGATTTTCCTGGAGTTGGTTGCTCTGCCTGATGGGAAATTTTATTAATCTAATAGCTGTGGGCCAAACAGATACTGAGAGAAACAAAACTAATGTGTGGGCTGTCTTTGTTGCAGCCTGCATGTGAATTTATCAGTCAACCAAGTTGTCATTTCTCTCTCTATCTCACACACACGATCTGTGCATTCCTCTCTTTTGACACAATGATTAAGTGGGATTACATAACTGTGGCTGGGGGTGTGCTGTCTGCTCAGGGCCCCCTTTGAAAAGAGAATTAACACCAGACACTAGTGTTGTCACAAAACAGGAATTTCTAATTTAGCTGCAATATCTTGAAAAGATATTGATATTCCACGCCATTTTCAATATCACAGAGGAAAAACCGACTCAATATTGAGGACAACATTTTTTGAGTTTTATTAAAAGATTAATATAACGGGGCTATAACATGCCAATGGATATTCAAGTGGAGCAAATGAGATGAGTGAAGAGAAGAAGACAGCAGTGTGAGTAAGTGAGGTGGGACTGTGTGGGCACTGCAGCTGTCAGAGAGAAGAAAGAGCGACAAAGTGCAGCTGGTACTGGAGTATTGATACTAAGAAAAGTGAGAATTGAAAGCATTTCATATATTCAGTATGCATCAATATTTATTGATATACATTGCCAGACACCAAAGGCAGGTGGAGATTCAGCAGTTTTGTCAATGTTAGCCATTACTATTTATTACATTATCTTGTTAACTACAGTACTGTTGTAATTTGTGAGCAAAAAGAGTTCATCTCAAACTGTCTGACACCACACAAACACACATACGCCTCCATCAGTCCGGTCTGGTGACTTAGCATTCAGTAAAATTCCACCCTAATGGAAATCTGGTGACTCTGCGCTGGCCAGCGTTACACCAAAATCCTCGTCCTTTCACTGTGTGCCAACGGGTGAAACGTGTTTTGATAAGAGGGAGACTGGATCAGGGATGTTGTTCGTCCACTGAGTGCCTGCAGAATTTGATCTTTGCAGAGATGTTGTTCCACAAACTTTGCTCAATAATTCTGCAGAACACACTTGGAAAAGATGACGAGGAAGAAGGAAATATTTTCTTCCTTTAAAGCCACAAAAAACTTGAATCTTGACATGGGAGTCTAAAGCCTAATTATCTGTTTCTAAATGGGTGATATTGTGGCTTACAGTATAATGAAGTCAAGCCTGATGAGCAGGTTACACTCTAGTGTCTCCCTCACTGCCCACATGAACAGTTTCTAGATGAGTGGGACCCACCTCTGCTTCATGGAAAATAACACTCTGCTTACAAATTCTCTCAATTACTTTCCACTGAAGCCTGCCTCTTTATTGAGACACACAGCATTAGAATTACAGCTGAGCAATATTTAGATATTGTATTGATCGCATGATATGAGACAAGATATTGGCTTAGATTTTAGATATCATTATATCGTGATATGGCATAAGTGTTGCCTTTTCCTGGTTTTAAAGGCTGCATTACAGTGAAGTGATTTCATTTTATGAACTTACCAGACTGTTCTCTTATTTCCCTTTACCCACTTAGCTATTATATCCACATTACTGATGATTATTTATCAAAAATCTCCTGTTGTTAATATTTTGTGAAAGCACCAACAGACATCCACACAATATCAATATCAAAGTATTTAGTCAAAAATATTGTGATACTTCTTTTTTCCACGCCGCCAAACCCTACTTTTTATACTGCTGGGTAGTTTAATATACAGCAATGCATCATATTCTGTAAGATCATGACTATTTGAGAATTTACAGTCTGTTAGATTAGAGAAAATGTGTATATCAGGAAATATTTTGCATAACTATAGAGATCACAATAAAACTTGAAACCTAAAAAATGTACATGTTATGGATGGACTGACAGGGCTATGTGACAGCAGAGTCAAATATTAACTTTTCTAGCTAAGCAATGTTTTACCAGCCACTCAACAGATTACCATTAGGGTTTTTTTTGACTGGTGAGTGAAGTTTATGAATCAGTAACTTACATATTTTACCAGCATTTGGCCGGTGCCAACTTTAGTCTCTGCATGACAGCTTCCAAAAGTTAAGTATGCAAAATGATACGTGCATATTTGCAATGTGCAAATTTCTGACTTAAGAAGAAGATAAGAGACACATTAACATTTGCTAAAAAATTAGACTACATGTCTTTCCTTCTCAGCAGCAGCGGCTGTATCCTGAACACTCTGAATACTAAACTTCATGTCTCCTGCAGCCTTCTGATAAATCATAGGCAGACCCACTGAGCTCAGCAGGATCAGCATCTCCCGGAGCTGTCACACTGAGCCAACACAGGCCGACACTGACCAGGAAACCTGACGACACGGAGCACCGTTCACCGTGACACCACTACTCACCGTCTATGTCCCCCAAAGTGAATTCGTCCCCTAATTCCGCTAAAGTCGAGTCCATGGTGGGGATGTACTCTCCGGTGTCCATCCTGTCTGTCGGCACCTCGCCTCCCCGGCTGTCACCGGAGGGTCGCAGGAGGAAGGCGACAAGACCCGCAGAATTACCGTTCAACAACACGTACAAGGCGCTTATCTAATCGATAAGTGATTATTCCTTATGGAGCGACCGTAAAACAACACCGGAGCCTCGAGAGAGCCACACTTATACGTCGATAAACACATTCACATCGGTTTATGCTTAAGACGTCGCCATCTTGTTTTACGCTCATTACGTCATTCACAAACAGACTCTGTGGCCCAAAGCGGGCTCTGATTGGCCCAGAGGCAGCTGTTGTTGTCATGAGACCAGTCATCATCGTCCAATCACAGGGTCGTATTTACCGTGGTCTGATAGTACGTCAAGCATCAGAAGCTCCTGTGTTATTTGAATAAACCGCGCCCCCTACCTTCATGAATAAAAGTGGACCACCTCATTAGGCAAATTCAACATCTTGGAAAGACTGATATAAATAAATACATCAATAAATAAAATCTAACAACTACTGCTGACATATTAATTCAGATTATAGCGTTTTGCTGCTATTATGCAATACTCTTGACATTTTGTGGTAAGTGTCTTTCCCTACTGACAGATAAATGTTTTGTGCTCAGTAAAAATGCAAAAACAGATGTTCTCATTTTTTTTCTCAGCCCACACAAACCTCCCTGGCAGTGTCACAGACCCTTGCGGGTCCCCAGGCCCCTATTTGAGAGCCACTGCCCTATAACAAAAAATGACAATTCCTACTGTCTATTCAAATTGAGATGATTTTCACCAATTCTTGCACAAAAATAGTATACTTGAAAGTTGACGGATCTTTAATTAAAAAGCAGCAACTGTACAGTAAAAAAATACTAACTACTAAAATATACTTAAGCTTTAATAAATACAAATAATGATAGCAGAGTTTAATAGTTTAATAATAAATGCATTATGTGTACTTTAAAAAGTATTACATGGTAAGCACAAGCACATAAAAGTGTTTTTCAGAAAATAATGCTTGTGGTAATAACATTAGTGCCTCAGTTGAGGAACTAGCAGAAAAAAAACAAGTCAACAAGAGAAGACAAAAATGAGGCCAACATATTCGGCATATTTTTTTCTGTTGTTTATTTAACTGCAACAAAGTTAACACACGAACGGAAATGTTGATACATTTACAGCAGTTGAAAACAGGTGGTACTGGTTGGTTAAAACCAGTGTTGATACATTACATAACTGCAAAACTCGTGTCTGTTTTACATATAACAGGATGTGAAACAAGATGTGAAACACTGCAATGCAATAACCCCTGTCATCTGTCAGAGGTTTTTAATACTCAAGTCCATTTGTTCATGTTCAACATGCACTAATGTAAATAAGATTAACTACATCAACATTGAATCTCACCCAGCAAACATTTAATGTGGTGCTTAAGAGCATTTCTTCTTGTCTCTTTTAATTCTGTGATCCTTATTTAGAAAGAGCAAAAGAAAAAGAAAATTCAATTAGAAACTTTTATGAAATTCATGTCATTCATTCCGCTCAACTGTGACAACTCACATTTTCAGCAGCCCAACGTCTCCTTTTGTTTTCTCTTTATTTTATAAAAAATGTGTATGAAAATATCAGGTCTGGTTTCAAAACAACCAATTGCAAAATGACTCACAACCTTATAAAAAAAATATGTTTTATAAGGTGTATTTCTAGACTGTGTACCTGATCCTTTATTAGTCCTCCCACACAGCAATGCAAATGTCACTGAACTCATCACCTCACCAGCCTCAAACAGTTCGAGACAGAATTTAAAATGAAAATGTTCTGCTTTCTTTTATCTATTGTGATTACTTGTTTATATGTTGTATTGATATATACTGCTCTGGCTGCTAGCTATACATCTTGGAGGTGTTTTCCATGCTAATAGCAATATCTCTCACTGAGGAAAGCAACTGTGGAGTCTAGTGCTTCATCTGGAGGCTTGGAAAAAATATGAATATGGTCTCATTGGTCACAGTCGTAGCCTGTATTTATTTGTTCCAGTAGACCTCATATGACTTCTTCTCTGTGTAACTAGTGTCTGTTGTTCCTGTGCCACATCTTACTTTTTCCTTCACCACCTTCACTACCAGACCACCAGCCAGGGCGATGCCTGCTGCAGCTTTGCCTATCTCAGCCACTGCATTAAGGATCCGTGTTGCTGCTGCCACAGTACCCAAGGGCTCTGACATCCTGCTGACAACTGTTGCCACACTGGGCCCTGTTACCCCACACACAGCACCAGCAGCCACTGGGACATTCGCAGCCACCTCTGGAGCTACTGGCTGCTGCTCCCACTGCAGCACACTGAGGAGCCCCAGCTCCTGCAGCTACACCTCCTACAGTAGCCACTGCATGCTGCCCTGCTGCTGAAACTAAACTACTCTGAGCTACAGAGGCACTGGCTACACCTGTTGCTCCTATTGATGAAGCTTCAGCTCCAGTGAGGGCTGCTGTGCTAATAGCTGCTCCATCCACAGCTGCACCTAAAGCAGCCCCAGCTCCCATGGTGCCTCCCACACCTGCTGCCACCCCCACAGCAGAGGCTCCTATGATACTAACTTGTTTCAGGGCATCTCGGGCGCCCTCCCCAGGACAGCTAGCATCACCACCAGCAATGGCTCCAACAGAACCACCCAAAACTCCACCTGTTGCTGCCCCTAAAGCCACTGCAGTTTTCCCAGAGGCTGCTGCCACAATGGCCCCCACAGCTTTCCCAACGCCCGTGCCTCCCGCTACAGACATCCCAGCAAACTGACTTGCGGCAAAACCAACCGAGTTCCCCATAAGAGACGCCCCGGCTGCAGCTGCTAAAGGGGCAGCTGCCCCAAACACCGCCCCACCGCCAGGCCTGTGGCACCAGCAGCCACCAGGACCTTAACTCTTTCCAGGACCTTAGCGGAGAGTGCAGCCTCCCTCCTCATCCAGGATGAACTGAGAGACTGTTGCCTGGTCACGGCCCTGCTACTACCTCTGCGCCTGCCTCTGAACTGGTCCCTACATTGTTCAACTCTGTTTCTCAGGAGGCTGAAAGGGCTGCCTGTGCTCTCCTCTCTCCACCTCTCCACCCTGAAAGCCTCTTCATTACCTCTCTCCAACTCCCTCCTCCTGACCCCCTGTGGCCCTTGATCAGCGCTCTCTGCTCTGTCAGACTCCAGATCACACTTCCTTCGTTTTGCTAGTTTAACCTGTTCTTCCATGCTGCTGTTGTTTCCCCCTCGCTCTTCCCCCTCAGCTTGCCCTCGCTCCCTCAACATCCTTTTCTGCTCCTCCCTGATGGCAGCCTCTGCTTCTAAAAATACTGCATTTGTATAAAACCCTTGGTTCATCTGCTTCAACCATCTTGTCCACCTTCATTAAGAGCTGTTTAACCTGCACTGTGTTACTGTGGTCTTTGTTGTTGAGAACATGGTACCTGCCCCCACACTTGTCTAACAGAGCCTTCAGCCCTGCGGTGCAGTCGCTGTCAGGTACTCTTCAATCGGTATCCCCTCCAAGTCATCACCCCTGGTAAAGACAACCACTGTGTGGTTATGGAGTGCATCCTCCCCGAATATCTTGGTCAACTCGCAGGCAGCCTGGTTCTCATTGTCTGTGTATCGTCCTATTGGCACCACCAGGAGGAAAGCGTGTGGCCCAGGGGCAGAGAGAGACACACACTTGGCGATCTCAGCATGAATCTGCTCCACACTGAGGTGAGTGTCCCCAAAACCTGGCATGTCAACCACCATGACTCTCCTCATCCTCCTCTGTGTGACAGTCTGGCCATCCCCTTCAGCATCTTCTTCCTCTGTGAGCACAGTGCTCCCAAGCTGGCAAATCTGGGTGACAGAGCTGGCACTGATCTGTGATAGGAAGTGCCTTCGGCCCAAGATGGTGTTGCCAGATGCACTCTTCCCCGATCCGGTCTTTCCGATGAGGACCAGCCTGAGTTCCTCACTCCATTTGGTTTCAGAGTCCTCTCCTTCTTTCTCACCCTCCATGTCAACTGGCTCCTCCTTCTCTTCCTCAGCTCCTGGTGGAAAAAACTGCACAACAAAAACTGTCTGTAACTTTCTGAGACTATTGTTAAGTCATGTTGATAGATCCACTGCAATCACATAGGCTAATATAAACCATGGAATCAATTTCAATAGGCTTTGTTGGCATTGTCATGTGTTGCCACAGCACAATTACAATATAAAAGAATAAAATTAACAGTAATTATATAAATAGCAATAGATAATACATAAAATATAATAATCAGTATGTAATTTAACAATAAGAATGAGGATGAATAAAGAAATGTAAGTACTAGGGATAAGGCAACCATCGGTCTAATAACAACACAAAAGCAAACAAATAAATGGATATTGTGGTGGTTTTCACCCTAAATCAAAGAAACAAATTTTCCCCCAGAGGTGTAGTGCTATTTATCCATTTGGATTCTAAATGAATAAATAAATAAAATTTATTTGAAAAATGGAAAACCAGTGTCTCTTACCAAAAATCTTGACCTGGTTACTCAAGATAATCCACAGACCTTGTTGTGAGCAGTGTCATGTAGGAACTAGTTTCTCTCTGGGAAAAAGAAAGTATTTCAAGTAGCAGAAAGAAAGTAGTTCCTACATGAAACTGCGCAAAACAAGGTCTGTGGATTTTCTTGAGTAATCAGGCATGATTTTTGGACAGAGACACTGATTTTTATTTTTTTTACAAATGTATTTGTTGGTTCTTTAAGCAGCACAAGCTGGGCTCCATTAAGTCCCATTAAATGGGACAGAAGGCAGACATTTACGACCGATATCCCCAAAACTCTGCAGCTCACATTAAAAAATCTAGATGGACAAAGAGCACTACCAGCTGACAGTTTTTCAAAATGTGAGCATTCGTGTACTTGCATTTAGTCTCCAAATAACATGACTGGCAATGAATCTCCCATAAGCTTCAACAGAACTGAGACCAAAGCGAGGAACACAGAAAGTCAGGACGGTTCTCGACGGACACTGAACGTCACACCTGCTGAGGTTAGCTAATGCTACGTAACGTTACAGGTGAGCTAGAGGAAACAGCTAGCGTTTAGATGGTTTCAAGTTTGTAACTCAAACACTAATCAGTGACAACCAAGAAACTATAGAGCAATACATCAAATCCAGACATCAAGTTTTAATCCTAAACGTCATACTGTAACTCCATTAGCTAGCTAATTTTTAGCTATGTTGACCGCCGACAGCTACAGGTAACTAATTACGCATTAGCAAGCTAATTAGCTTTAGCATGTTGCTAACTTATGACGGAAAGAGCAACTATCACGCCGTGAAAAGATCATCTTACCAGAGTCGACGTTATAAGACATCTCGGTCGTGTCCTCTCTGCATTCAAGCTTTCGTTTTCATCTTCTGAACGTAGCGTGGCTAAAGCTGCATGTTGAGTTAAGCTCAAATTCTGTTGGGTACAAACCAAAACACTGGATTTTAGTTGTTCAAAGAGTGGCGGCTGCTGCCTGCCCTCTGTTGGCTGATCTGTACACACACACACACACACACACACCACACACACACACACACCACACACACACACACACACACACACACACACACACGCACACACACTCTGTGGGAATATAAAATCAGTTTCTTTTGTACATATCAGAGTCACTTTATTTCATTAAATTCGATAACAAAATGGCTTGTTCATTCTGCAGCAATGATATTCTTTCTCTGAATATACATATAGTTTTATAACAGTCTTAATACTATTTCAAAATTACATCAATCTCAATTCCATAGAATCCTAAACCATTAAAATATGTCAATTTCCAGCAAATATAAAAAGAAAAAGAAAAAAAAAACAACAACACAGAAACTGGTGCAGGGCTGCAGGGGGGAAGGTCATATACTGTATTTCTAGGTAACAGATTTTTCAAACAGAAACAGGCCATTAAAGTGAAACAACTTAAGAGATAGGTGTGAAAAGAATAACTAATGGTTTCCAAAATATGTGAAAGGAAAATTCATAGTGAGGGCATAATCCCCGCTGATGGTGATAAAATCATTTTCAAAAAGAACATAAAAATGAACAAATTAATATACACCATTATGTTATCCTTCGGGCAAACAAAACATCAGATGTGTCCTTTAAACTTTGAGCAGCAGTAGGAACATGAATCTGCTTATTCACGAACAAGTCTGAGTTTGAGTCAAACAAAATAAACAAAATTAAAACTGTATCCCATCATCAATTCAAGCTTAACCTAACCAGAAACAGGGCGAATTTAATGAGGTGAGGTCAAATTTATATTTGGCAACCACACATATTAGAAGCATATGGATTTTAGACACATTAAATCTAGACCAGACACAATACAGTGGGGTTCTGCAAAGGTTTGAAGCAAATTTATTATACTAAAATTAATTATATTCCAAAGTACGGTTATGTAATAGTCAAGTTATCAAAAACGTGTTTCCCTTATCAACTCCTGCTCCGGAGATGCCTTTTACCTCTCATGCGGTAGATTTTCCAATTACAAATCACTGTAGCTGTGCAGTGATTCAGGCCTTTGTCAGAAACTGACTAACTTCCACTTGACTTTTTTGTGTCACTTTGAGGTTTTCTCTCTTGTTTCCAACAGAGCACCTGGCTTTTTGTACGTCACTGCCATTGGAGTCTACAAGTCAAGCCACCCCTTGTGGACTGTGCGTATGCTCCATCCTCTTGGTCTCTGCTCTCCACAAGCGACGAGGTGCAGCAGCAGCAGCAGCAGCGCTATAGCTCGGTGCGGGAGCGTGAGATGCGAGGGCCTTTCCTGATTTCTTTCCTCTTCTCTTCTTTCCTCCTCCTCTTCTCCTCCTCCCTCAGGATCTTCTGGAAAGCCTCGGCTGTGTGAAGCACCTGAAGCCAAAGAGACGGGAGTCTATGTGAGGGATTATGCTATTTTAGAGACCTTTTTCCTGAGAACAGTATGATAAAACAAAGATCTGTCAGTGTTACTATTGTTACTGGTTATATAAACCTGTACTTAGGGGGTCCCTAGGGTGTTAGGAGGTTGCCCAGTGAGTGCTAGTGGCTTTTAAGCTAGGGGGTCACTAGGACATTAATGTTGATGGGGAAGTAATTAAGAGAGGCCGAGTGTGACCAACAAGTATACGTCTTACTCACATCGTCTCTCTCTGTGCGGTACGGGTTTGTAAAGTCTGGAGTTTTCTCTGTTATTCCCAGCTCCTGTGACATCTGAGAGATGAGAAGAAATCGACAGATGACAAAGACAAGACAAGAGAAAGAGGGGGCACATTATCGTTTCTTCCAAGCAGATAAGAAATGAAAATGAGATACTGTCACATCAGCTAAAAGGCACTTTGATGCAATTTGGCGAGCATTTGCAGACAAAATAGACATTTATTCGAAGTATTATATCTTATTTTCTCATTTCAGCTTTAGACTCTATGAGCTACATCAGCAACTAAGAGTGGGGTTACTGAGGTACAAGTGAGGGCTGGATGCACACTTTTCAGGGCACTAACTGCTGCTGCTTTGAGTCTCAGAATTAATCCACTATATAATCCTCTTGGCACATTGCTAAGGTCACAGATTAATCCTGCAAGAGTTTCATTCATTAACCTACACATTAAACAGGGAATGCCGTTTTATCTGCTTTGCTCTTTTAACTTTCAAAGGTCACAATACACCGTGGACAAATTTGATGGCAAATGGCACTTTTTGCAGTGATGACTGAGAGGTATTTGCTGACACTGAGGAAGATGTATAATACATTGACATGACAGCAGACTGCACTAAAATCTCCATATCTACTGTGAGACCCGGACTATGATTATGGATGGGAATTCATAAGATTTTATTGATACCAATGCCATTATCGTCTCTGCTCATTGGTCCGATTCTTTATCGACCCTGTTATTGATTCCTCAGTCGAGCTGGCTGTGGCCTGAGAGCTGGCTGTAGCAACAGTCTGTCATCAGAGGACATGAAATGAGAGAATATAAACGTAAAATCTGCTAAGCCAGCCCATGTGGCACTAATGTTATTATAACACAGGGTAGCGATTCTCAAAGTGGGGTCCAGGGACCCCCAGGGGTCCTTAAGGGGGTTCCAAGGGTCGGCAATAAGGGGAATTATTTATTTTCAAAGCAATTCCATCCATATATATATGGAAGCAGAGAACGCTACACTTGCAATTCTCGCAACTGCAAATTAATCATTTTGTTATTTCAAGATAATGACAAGATAACTAAATAAATTACCCCACAACAAAACCACTATCTTGAGATAACAAAGTAATTAATTTGTTATCATGAGAAAACAGGATTTATTATCCTGAGATGAAGAAATACTTTAACCTATTATCACAAGATTCATTAACAGGACTGAGAGTTACAATGCCTGAAGATTAAGCACTACACTTACCTGAGTGGGGCTGTTCACCCCACTCAGGTAAGTGTAGTGCTGAATCTTCATGTTATTATCACAAGAAAACAACCTTTGTTATCTTAGGATGACAAAATAATTAACTTGTGATCTTGAGATCATGGCAGTAAAAAAAGAATAATGGCCCTTCTTAGTTTCCGTACATAAGGTTTACGGGTTTCATACATGTTCTGTAATAACATTTGAATGAATAAAATCATACAAAAATCTTAATGGGGGGTCAGCAATCCATAAACACCAAGCATAAGATTCTGATGGATCGGACAATTCCGACCTGGTTCTCAATTTCCATTCCTAACTATGATGGTTCTGTCATGTCTATGCAGCATTTACACCACTGTGCACCATATTGCATGGAACTCTTTTATTGCATTGTTTTCTGTTATCACCACATTCTCCTGCAGAGAAAAGGATTCATTTCACCATGCGCTTAAACTGAACACTGCATCTCGACTTCACAATAGGGCTATAACCCTTTAATGCAACAATTACTCGGTTCATTTAATTTCTTTCAGCAAAAATTTGGAGCATCTTTATATCTAACGTTTTCACCAGATTCAATTGTACAGAAAATTGCAAAAAGAAATGAATCAGTCATTAGAATTAAAACCCGTGTATACCTTACAGACCAGCACGATTTGAAAGAACTAACAATTTTCACATTTTCAAGGATTTTACTTTTAGCCTGAAACCACATTACTTCTCAACAGCTTTTTTTCTAAGCTATAACACTGTCTTTGTGTTTGGCTCTGTGGAATGCAGATAACAAAGGTTTTCTGAGTACTTTTACAGTTGTCACTCAAAGTTAGAATCCTT
This sequence comes from Lutjanus argentimaculatus, assembly GCA_034769285.1. Classification (NCBI taxonomy): domain Eukaryota; kingdom Metazoa; phylum Chordata; class Actinopteri; order Lutjaniformes; family Lutjanidae; genus Lutjanus; species Lutjanus argentimaculatus. The sequence continues at coordinate 9,656,914 of JAWZSL010000024.1, read as the reverse complement.
TTTGTTCACAACCTTGATACAGTGGATTGTGCCAATACGGTTATCGACAGTTAACATGAGTTAAAATAAGTAGAGGATAGGTGATAGTCTGGTCTTACAAGTGTGAGGACATGTTGGTGGGCTCCTCCTGTGAAAACCCCTGTCTGGTTACAGAAATTCAGCCCCCAGCGCAGCAGGCCGCCCCAGTCCGAGTTCCGGTCGTAGTAGTGGTGTACGATACGCGGGAAACGCAACGCCACATCGCCAAAAAATGCTGTATTCTCCACCACATGGGAATAAGCTGCAGAGATTTATAAAGAGAGGAAAGAGAGAAACAGATAGGTCCATTAGAAGACAGATGAGGACAATTTTGATGATATATTTGTGCTGACAACACACACAGAACATGCTGATAAATAGAACAAAGGGAAAGGAGCAGCAAACAGACAGACTTTAAAGAGAAAGCTGATGTTATTGGCACCCACTGGCACCAAAAGAGAAAAGGGATGAGGAAAAAAAGAAAGACTGACAGAGGTGGAGCCTTTAGAAGTGGATAACAGAGCACAAGACAAACCAGAGGTGGTGGAGACAGAGTTAGAGTGTGAAAGACACACTGGAGATGCTGCTAAATAAAAAAGCTTATATAAGTAAGAGCAAGAGAAAGGGGAGGAAAAGTGAATCAGACCTTCTTTGATCTTATCGTCCATTGGGAAAGGGTCATCAGGCTGCATGTTGGCCGCAACCAGGATTTGTCTCGAGTCCTCCAACACCTGAAAAATGAGAAAAATAGCTCGACGGTTATTTACTTTATACCGTGGGTTGTGGATTAAAGTTGCTGCGGTAATGCAGGTGAAAAATACAGTTAAGATTTTAAAGATAAATGTATTCATATCATTTTGCACACAGCCTTCGCTGATGAGATCAGGGAATGCAGTGAATCTGCTGAACACGACTTCACAGTGGTTTCCATTACAACCAACAATGAGTGGTTCAAACCAGTCTGGGCTGTTGTGTTGCTTTTAAAGTTGTGTCAAGGAGAATCACTGCGTCATCCACCCACACACACATCTTTTTCACACTTAGGTCATATTATAGTTAAAATACAGACAAACTGAGCACAAAAAGACAAACCGAGATTTGAATCACTGCAGCATCTATGGGGATTGCATATTGATCAGATATGAGCAGCAGCACTTGGATAGTTCAGATTTTTTGAAGTGGGGTTGTGTGACTTATCCACAGTCAGTGTATTACCTACAGTAGATGGAGGTTGGCACGCCCCCAGTTTGCACAAGCACCTGGAGTACCAGTGTAGGAAGCTAAACAATGTAGTGCTGCGGACAGGGTGTACGCTGTTTTCATCACTTTATCTTGCTGTCAGACCGCCATTATATGAGCCCAATGTCGATCTCTCCCAACCAACCACACTCCTTTGACAAAAACAGTATTCGCAGAACACGAGAGTTTCTGGTCTCCCACTGCCTTGATCGGTGAGTTTGTTTGTGTTATTGTGTCGACTTGCGTGTTTTAAAAGATAAGTTCAGATTTACCAAAGTCACACAATGACGAATAACATAATAATCAAACTAACCAATCGAGGCGGCGATAGAAAAGCAACTCCTGTGTTCCCCGAGGTAAAATTATTGATTTGGTTGGTATGGAAGAATGATATTTCACTTATATGATGGCGGCTTCCCATCGGAAAAAAGCTTTTTAATGGCATTTCTGGAGGTAATACACTGACATGACAATGGATAAGTACCTCAAACAGCCCTACTTCAAACAATCTGAACTATACCTTTAAGAACTCTATCTCTCACACAGACAGCGCTACAGAAATGCTGACAATGCATTTCAGCCACTGAAGACTATGCTAGTTGTCCTTGAGAGGCACGCATAGATAACTATCCTCTGGGAAACACTGAGGCATACTGTACAACAAAGCTCCAAGCTTAGTGTCAGTGAATGGCACTCCAAGCAGCCGAGTCTGAATTAACATTCAAATGAATGCGAGGAAACATGCTGATGAATGTAATCATTGGATTTGAAGCTTTTTGATTCTCTTCTGGTCTACGAACCTTCTTATCCTTCAATCTGCTGAGAGCACAAGAAGTTTGAGCTCTTAGAAATAACTGTTGCTTTTCATGTTTTTTTTATATACTAGTGGCCTTGTCTGTGTGTGATTTTGCTGCTGCCCACAGACTATGTGAGCTCCAGTGCACACACACACCCTACCTTGAAGAGTCCTTTGAGCATGATGTCTATGATCTTGTACTGCTGATTGATGTCGTTCAGCTCCACCAGATTCTTGAGTGCGTTGAGCTGATCTTTCCTCTTGGTCTCAAACAGCCGCTTGTCTGATAAGAAGAGGTCAGGAGGACACATGCTCTCCACATGGGCATAACTCACATTAAAAACGCTCACTCATTCACCCATCTGTCACATTAAAAAGGCACACTCATGAGCATGCACAGGCTCGCACTCTAGTGACTTGTCGCCTGTGCATTTGGCAGCGGCTTTGCACGCTGACAGCCAAAGGATACAGATCTCCAGGTTGGAGTCATGTCTCGGTCTGTGCGTATCCGAGTCTGCGGAGCTGAGGGCGGCAGCAGCGAGTGCCAGGACCACGGCACACACACTCCGCATGGTCAGCAGGGGTCGGCAGAGAGGCACTCTCCTGAACACAGACACGACAAGCCATGAGGGGTACGTCACATTGTTAAACATCAAACTGCTGGCACAGAGTTGTGTGATTTCAGTTTGTTCAAGGCTACAGAAGACAGACAGCACAAAACATTCTCTGACTATGACTGTCACGTTGAACACATTTTCTTTTGATACAGAGATTTCATCTGAAAACGGCAAAATATGTTTTTTTTTATTCATGAAGCCATTTTTCTTTCTTCCAAAGTTGCTGGAAAGGCTCTCTATCCGGTGATACTTTTGAAATATGTGAAAGAGAGACATGCTGGGACTAAGTGGTCAATATGTAACACTAGTGGGGAGCCCACATTCGAAGAGAGGCTCCTTGTGTTCCTTTTAAAAAGACATATCTAATGTCTTTGGCACTTGTATAATTCCCAGAGGAACTTTTACAATCTCTGTACTAGAATTTCTCCTGGCTCTGTCTTCTCCTGCCCCCCTAGTCTCTCCATCCAAAGCACTGGCCTTCTAAAACTTTTTCATCCAGTTGCGAATTCCTTTCCCTTTGAGGCCTTTTATATCTTTGGAAGGGAGGAGGAGGGGAGGGTGAAAGTGAGAAGATAAATACAACAGCTAAAAATAGGGCTTCATCAAATGAAAATTTGATGAAAGCCAAATTTTTAAGAAAACATTAGCAGAAAACAGAAGTAACTGGAGGGCGGTAGAAGACAGTGTTGATGAAAAGCTACAAGACATAATTCACATAATTCATGCATAATTTAACAAGGGCTCCATCAATGATACTTGGATTGGGGGGGTGCAGGGCATGCAAGGAGAGTCAAATTGTGAGCAGGGGAGGAGGACGCAAGTGGAGGGGCGTCGAGGCTTTTGGATGCGGGCGGGGGTAGAGGACTGTGAAGGCGAGACCCTGCGGGAAACAACAGCTTTCCTGGTGAATATTTCATGTAACTTTGCTAAGACACAGCGGAAAAAACTGAAAGACGCGCAGATAGAGGAGTGTGTGCAAGACTGAGGAGGAGTACGAGGCTGTGCAAAAGGATAATGAGCACCAGGGACTTGATTTTGCACTGACAGAATTAATCTTTACAAGCCCGGCTCCCGATTTCTTGAATCTGAAGGACTAGGAAGAGAGCAAACGTCTTGGGATGTGAATGTTAATTTAGAGTGAATGAGCCCCCTAAAGCTCTCACTCATATCAGAAGGGGGAAGCATATGCTCCTAGACATACACTATCCTTCCTCAGAGTGCTGCTAACTGGACCAACAGCGATCATTTCATAAAAAGAGCTTCTTCCTGTTGTACAACAGCAAAACTATCCAACGACTCTCATCTTAAAGTTGATCTCAGGATATTATTCTGGATATGTCAGTAACTGAAAAACAAAGCCGACAAAACCCTTTATGTTGCGGGTACTTTTGGTTTAATTGGTGGTCTGTGTGGTCCAAAGCCTCTTATTTAAAAATAAAACTGTAAGACAACTTTTTTCTTACATAGTCAGCAGAAACAAGTGTTCCTGAGGACAGCTGAGTGAAGACAATGTTCGATTAAGGCCAATTTGTGCATTCTGAGAACATCTTTTGGGTGGCTTCCCAGCTTTCTGAGAAATGCTGCACTAAATATCCTTAAGTGCTGGTCGAAAGCCTCAATATTTCTAGATAACAGCCAAGGAACGGGGGCCTTGTCTCCCCCGTGGCAGCGGCTCGTCGGGTTATTTGATGTTCCTGTGTGCTTCTAAGCAGTCAGCCATGTAGCTCCGACAGATATTTATAACTAAAAAGGTTATCGCCACCGGCACAATTTAATGCAGTCAACACATATATATATCCAGCAGCTGTTAACGTTTCTGTGCAATGGGGCAAAGTGCTGAGACTTTAAGAAGTGGCGCAAGAAGGACATTAAGAGTGGATCAATCATCTCTAATGTGGCATGGGCAGCACAGGAATGAGAGTCTAAATGCATCCATTAACGGTAAGCAGGCAACCCTGATTACACAGGATGATCATTTCAGACAGTCGTAGGAAAAACTACTGGTAAAGCACCCATGTTTTCTCAGATCAGATTACACTTCGCTGGAACCAAACCAAATGAGAGTGATTGTGATACGCTAGAATGTTAACTGTGGGCTGGGCTGCTTAGGGAAATGAGATAAACCACTAACGTCCACCAGGCTGATTTCAGTCCTAACAGCAGCAAGGAGATCATTCCTCCGTCCTACAGGATTCTCTATACACATCAGCCCAGCACACGTATCGCAGGACCATTTAATACAAGACAGCTGTGCCTCCTTCACATTCTCCCCCTGCTGAATCCTGGACTGGCTGGATCTCCCTCCAGCTGACCCTACTGATCTTCAGCATCCAAGTCAGGAGGGCCTGCTTCAGATCTGCTGTGTCAATGTGGCACTCACGTTGGACGAGGTGTGTTCGCCGCGGGGAGGTCTGAAGGCAGAGCACTTCTTGCTGAAGCCGTGTAAACCCACGTAAATCTCTTGGCCGGAGGAGATTTTCCTCTCTGCCAACAACAATCTGCCGTGGCAGAGAGGCTGAAGTTTGATTTCCTGTGTGGGAGATCCACGTTCCAGCTCTGTCAGATAAATAGGCTACCACATCCAATCTACTACAGAGCCATGAAGATAGCTCCACTCTGCATTTGAATCCCCTGTGGGATGAAAACACACATCTGATATTCTACGATGCAATGCAATGCCAATCTGAAAATTCTCTGATCCTGCAGGACGAGAAAAATAAATCTTCAATCAACAGTGGGAAGCAGTCCACACTGTTGACCAACCAATTCTGTGACACTCATTTCAAGCGGCAAAACTGACCCTTGGGGTGAAATCGCTCACTCCTGTGAGGATGGAAGAAGCAAGATGCTTATCAGGCAGCTGGATGTGTGGCAGGAGTGGGTCCAGATTCCCCTCAGGCTGCCAGGCTGCTGCTGCTGCTGGGGGAGGTTTGAGGTTCAAGGACTGACACATCATCTCTCTCTCTGCGAGCATCTGTGAGGCTCTCCCTCGGTTATCATTCATGCAGAGGCAGAGCCGCGGACATGCGTAATGGTGATGATGATGGCAGAGTCTGGATAAAGACTGTCATGTGGACCATCAATTACAGATTGATGCTTAATTGATTGCACGTCCCCTACCTGACCCGCGTTTCCTTCAGCCGCGCCACTGTCTACAGGCAATAATGAGTAGAACTGTTTAATTAAATGCCGATAATTACGCGTTTATTATGAAGCTGTGATGTAAGACCACGTCTACTGGCCATATACAACAACTCCGCATTGATACATCACATTTATTTATATAAGGAGTCCTCAAGGGGTGCGCTTTTGGGAATTAACGAAGTATTTGAAGTCGCTCCTCGACAAATGGATCCCGCCTGTCATCGCAGCTGTATGCCCCGCTGGATCCATCAGCCAGCGGGCGGTCAGCACCGGAGATCCAGTCGATAAAGCGCTGGACATTTCGGCCACAAAACTCGCGGATCACTCACCGTGTTGAAGCGAGAAACGGCGGCACCACACGGCAGCGATTATCGGACAGGGTTTGCTCCAAAGTAGTGCAGTTCAACCTCGTTATCTCCACACGAGGCGTTTAAGGTCAGCTCGCCGATGAGAGGAGGACGAGACAGTCCGTCTGCCCTGCTCGATCCTCAGGTGACAACAGCCAGGCGAAGGTGGAGGTGTTCATTTACATGCGGCTCTCGCTGCTCCACTCCGCCAGCGCCACGATCGCACCGGCTGGCTCGCCTTGGACGAATGACAGCCAGCGGGCGCTAAACACGGAGGAGGCGGAGGCTGTTGTTTCCGCACGGAAGATTTAAAGAGAGACACACCACCAGAGCGTGGGGTGCGTTCCGTTTCCTTCATGTGTCGGTTTCGTTTGGAATAATGATGATTCAGTGCTGACATTTTGCCAGCCTCATAACAACAAAACAAAACAACAACGTCCCCCATATTTTATGTATGTATGTATGTATGTATGTTATATATATATTATAATATATATATATATATATATATATATATATATATATATTATATTATATATAGTATATACATACATACATACATACATACATATATATATACATGCTCCAGATTTCATACTATGGTTTTGGACATACTATAAAATCTTAGTACATGTACATGAAGTACATTCATTCAACTCATCATTTCAAATCAAAAGAATTCAAAAGAATTCAAGTTAGAAGAACTCATGTTTATAAGTTCTGAAGTGTTCTGAAAATAAATACTAGATATTTCAAGTTTACTTAACTTCAATAAATAAAAAAATGTATATTTACTTCATGTTAATGAGAGAATATTAGTTAATTCCAATGAAATCATGTATGATTTTTTTTACAGTGTAGGGGAATACAGAAATCTAATTTGGGATGTGCAGCTGTATCTGCAGCTGAGTCTGAAGTACAGAAGCTGAAATCTTAGAGAATATTATTTTGGTGTGCATATTTTAAAGAGAAAAAAAAGAAGAAAAAAAAAAGAAGAAAAGATCCTCCAGAGAAAAAGTTCATTTAAGATGTTCTGCACCCTTGCCTTGCCACCAACCTTGACATTTCCCAAGCACATCACCAACAGTTGCTCCCCACAGCAGCAAAGTTTTGACTAAAGCTGCAATGAATCATTATTTTCATTATCTATTAATCTACCATTTAATTTAATTTCACTACTAATAAATGAATCATTTACTCCACTTTCCCCAACCATGTGCAGCAGCACACTGGTGTGCCGTGTGATTTTGCAACAACCATACATTATGGAAATATTAAACTATATAGAAAGATAGGAATGAATTTTTAAAATTCAATTTCCTGATTCAGAAGCAAATTCTATACCCTATTAACATTCCTTTCAAAGCCCTCCAAAGTAAACCATAGTTTTCAGTGTTTGCACAGTTGCCAGACAGTGAGACTCTGATTGGCACCTTATTTTTTTCCACTCCGCACTCTGGGAACTCTTCCTTTGATTGGCTAATAGTAGTACTCATTGAAATCAGTTGAGAAATAAAAGTTAGTGCTTTTTATCCAGAAAAGCTGCAGCTCCCCTGTTTACATGCATTTGTTCACTGGTTCACTGAAAGTGACATTCTCAAATTGCTTCTTTTGTCCAACCAACAGTCCAAAATACAAAGACTCGATCATAAATGACAAAGAAAAGCAACAGATCCTCACATTTAAGAAGCTGGAACCTGCAAATATTTCACATTCTTGCTTGAATAATGTCTGAAACCATTAATCGATTGTCAATCAAATCATAATTGGCAATTTTCTTTTGATCAACTGATTGATCATTGCAGCACCTCACAGTCACGTCAAACACTCCAGTGGCCTGCCGGGTGCCACACACTCACAAGCTGACAGCTTTGTGAAGGTGCTGATGCTGAGGTGTGGGATGAAGATAATTGCCGTCCTGATCAGGTCAATTACTTTCATTTTATGTGTCACATGAATCACAGTGATTTGTACTTCTATTAAGTAACAAAAGTGTCCTTCACACCTTTGTTCCCAACGCCTGGCTGGGACCCAGAGAACCTCCAGAAAAACAAGCAGTATTTTAATTGAACAGTAGTTTTAATTTACTTGAAATGAGCTCTGTTACAGAATATATCACCACACTAATGATAGGTCTCACCTTGACCACTTCTATCGCTCCACAGTTGTAAATTTCAAAATATCAACACAAAAATGTCCCAGTGAGGCTTTACTCTATGTCTGATAATGTCCTTTAGGTGGTCTTGAAAATTCTGAGACAACCTGGTGTTGCTTTAAGAGCAGAACGGAAAACACATGTAGAATGTGGGAATTAAAGAGATGTAACAATGAACGAACAGAAACAAACTGACAAAATGATGGCGTAACAGCAGCCAAAATAATAACAGTTTGCTGGAACATTAGCCTGCTTTGATGGCAAAGTCAGGCAGGAAGATGGACACGTCTCCAACATGCCTGAAGATAATAGTTAAGGAGGGATGAAGCAAAGTGAGAAGGAAGGTAAGTGTGTGTGTGTGTGTGTCTGAGAGAGAGAGTTTACATTTGAAAGCACATGATGCTAAGAGGCTTCATTTGAATTTATTTATTGCGTTTACTGAACATAAAATATTTTTAGTTGGTATTTTTTATGTCAAGCTGCTGCTTTGATCACAGCTGACAGTGCTCCCCTTGTTAATGGGTGTATTTATTTACTATTAATGTGATATGACAATACTGTTTTTATGTAACATCATCCAATAAAGCTCATATCAAACTGAACAGACGTAGAGTGAGTATATGAAAGCGTGTGGGTGGGTGAAAGGAAGAAAGAGTGTGTGTGCATGCATGTGCGTGTGTGTGTGAGAGAGAGAGAGTCAATCAACACGACAGATGTACTGAGCCCTTAAGTACTAACTCTGACTGAGAAACAGTAATGACCCTGTGTTCTACAACACACTTTCAAAGAGATTAAGTGAAAGGCACAACACAGACATTCAATAAAATGCCAGAAAAAAATCAATGAAGATGCTTTGCTTTAACACAGTATGGGTATCTTTACTGGTCTGTGTGCGTGTGTGTATGTGTTGTAGCTTTTACAACGCTTCAGATACTTACAGAGGCATGTTTGTGGTTTTTGCAGAGTGTGAGCTGTAGTTCATATACAGGTGAGAGTGCATGTGCCTACATTTGTGCAGCTGAGAGGTGTTTCTGAGCGCGTTTCACTTCATATGAGGGATACAAGACGTTGCTGGGCAGGCGGGGGCTCCAGCTCTCGGCCGGCGGCTGTAGGCTGAGGGACTCCAACATACTCCTCACTCTCTTTTTGAGCTCCTCTGTGGGTGGCGGCGGCAGGACACCGCTCTGGATCTGAGTGAACGACAGAGCAGTGAGCATTTTATTTTGCAGAACTAAAAGAGAGACGAGGGACAGAGCAGGAGAGAGAATCTGAGTAATGAGGAAGTGATGACTACATAAAAAGAGTGAAGAAATGAAGAAACGGAGGAGAGAAAGAACACAGGAAATAATGCCAATATAGGAACCAAAGGTTAATTGGCACTGAAGAGGGAAATGAGAAGACAAAAGCTTAAGTAGGGAAAAATGTCTGAATCAGAGAATAGAAGCTTAAAGGGTAACTTCAGTATTTTTCAGCCTGGAGCCTTTTTCCCCCATGTTTTTGTGTCTAAGTGATTAATGGGGCCAACAGGTTTTGAAATTGGTCCATTATTGAGCGAGAACGCTGCAGCCGGCTGGAGTGAAACTGAGCTAATCGTAAGCGTGAGCGTAATCCTTATGGGCAACTGCGCACCATCAGCATCCAATCAAGGTTCTTATAAGTGTCTGACAACATAATGGAAAGAATCGCTACAGAGATAAATGTTTTTTTAAAGAGTAAAATTTGTTGTGTTTAACAAGGAACAGCTGTTTTATTGCTCTCACCAAACTCACCTAACTTCCTTTACAGAAACAGTTATTTTGTCATTGTAAAACGCACTTTTTTCTTGTCATTCTACTGCTCCAACAATCCCCAACTCTAGTTTGGTTAAAAAACAAAAAACAAAAAAACCTTAATTTACCAAGGAAGATGTGGAAATCTTTTGTCTGTACACTGTTTTTGCTGCCTCTCTGATGTCCGAACTCCCTTTCGCTCCTCTCCTGATATTTTCACATCTAAAATGGTAAATAAAGGGTCAAGATGTTTGGTGAGGTTTTTTTTGTTTGTTTGTTTCTGTTGAGCCTGAATGAAGATGACGATGATAAATTCATATGATAATATATATTTTTGGGAGGCTTTTTGTGCCTTTAATTGATAGAACAGGAAAGGCGTAGAGAGAGTGGTGGGATGACAGACAGCAAGGCCGAATTCAAATCCACTGCCAACGCAGAGGACTCAGCCTCAGCAGATGGGGCAAACGCTCTACCAACTGAGCTACTAAGCCACCCAGATTACCCTTTCTGCAAAATGAGTCGGGTGGGTTTGGCAAAGCAATAAAACAGCTGTTTCTAATTACATAAAACATAGCTTGCTGTTTAAAAAAGGTCTCTCTCTGTAGGGATGTTTTGTTAGAGTCCTACAATAACAATTTGAGCCTGTCCATGCCCAATACAAGCACTTTTAGTGGACTTACTTTATGTGCAGCTATAAGGATTATGTTTAGCTCATTTTGCTGACTGCAGCTGCAGTGGTCTTGCTCAATATTGGATAGGAAACAAAAAAACGTTAATCATGCAGATACAAGAAAACATAGGTAAATAGGGTCCATGTTGAAAAAATACCAAAGTTACACTTTAAGTTTTTGTTTGGCTGATGGCTGATAACATTTTCTGTAAATGACAGATCATGCATGTTTAAAAACTAAAAACAAAATATGTAGGCAAGCTGACAAACATAGTTACATCATACAGGAGGGAGCCAAGGGAAACACACACACACATACAGGAGGCACCTGGGATTTGCAGAGCGCTAAATAAGTCAGCGTGACAAGAGCCTCTTTTACCCCCCAAAACAAAACTATCTATGTCAGCTATCACAGACACGTGCAGGAGATACAAATGTGTACAAAGGCTGTGAGGCAGTAACTAGAGCTATACAGTAGATTTAACAGTAAACTTTAGGCAATAAAAACAAGAAAAAAAAACAAAAAACAAAAAAAAACAGTAAACACTTGCCATAACAGCAACAACAAAATGAAAGTCTTGTAGAAAATATTCACAATCAAGAGAAAACTTTTAGAAAAGTTAAAAGGTCACAGTGCATTTCCAGCAGCTTCGAGTGGTCCCGACAGAGATGCGGATTTTGAAAACAAAGATTTCTGTTCAAGTTTGTTCATGAGGAACGGCCAAGTACCAACACAGAGCTGCCACTGATCAGCTCCCCTGCAGGAATCAGAGGTTCAGAGACTAACTAAAGGTCACTTCAGAGTACGTGAGTGAGTCCAGAGTTACTTAATCACATCACTCACTTCCATCTTCACAACTTGTCTGCAGAGCTGAGCTGTGAGTGACTGCTCAATCTGCTTTACATACAAACGAGCAGACAATAATAAATGAGGTCTGAAAATACACTAAGGTCTTTTGCATCAAACAGCAAACAGCAACCATATTAACACAAGACTTCTGTGATCTGCAGGAGCACGAGTATTTTTATAAAAGCACAAAGGTCCCTTATATTGTCATTAAATTATCATGTTCTTCATGAGCACCATAATCATCATTCTCAGCACAGCTGCAGTAGGTAACTAAGCTGAAGACTGCAGGGATGAAAGACTTCGTGTACCTTTTTGTCTGGACTGGTGTGGATTACCTGAGCGAGTGCACAGGTAGGGATTAGAATAGATGGTGAAGACAGCAGGTTCAGACAGAATGGATAATGCCTACTGCAATACTTCAGGGCTGTGAAGATCAGTCAAGAGTGCTCAGCACACTACACTGACGAGAGCAGTGAGGCTGCACCAACAAATAAGTTAACAAGCTGATTATCTGTGGTTGGTAGCAACAAAAAAGTCTGTAATTCAAATAAGTTTCCAGAGAGACGCTGAACTATCGGATCTTTATACACAACAAGTGAATGTTGCACTTCAAGTTAATGCTGTTTTTATTTGGCAACAGTTCCCATCAAGTGACTCTGGAGGATGGTGTTTTGAGGAACAGGCGGGTGAGGGAAAGGGCAGGATAAAAAAAGAAACGTTCCAAAACTGTTCAGTAATTGAAAAGCGCAAAAGGGGAAGCAGAGGTGAATGAAGTGGAGTTAGCAGGGTGAGAACAATTTAGAGAGCAGAAGAAAAGGAGAGAGGAAGCCAAGAATTAGGAGGAGAGACAGAACAGACTGGCAAGTGAAAGGCATACGCAGGAAAGTAAAAAGAGTGATGGGTAACAGACTCTTGGGGGATGTTATAAAAAGTCTGCAAGCATTAGAAGTTATGACAAGGGACTCTCTCCTAAGACGAGCTCTGATCTGACAAGCGAACTAAGTATGCAGAGCACGCTGCAGCTTCACCCCTGCTAACCCTCAACACCACTGGATCATATGCACGTACACATCCAGTTAGATGTCCGGGCAAATGTAGTCTGAGTGAATGGGCTGAAGCTGCAAAAACACAACATGCATGTGTACTCACAGACTGTCATAAATGCATCAAAACACACACGCTCAGTTGCCAGTTATGTCAGGAATCAAGGGAAGAAAGCAAGACAGTGATATGATACCAGATCACTAACAAATGTGCAAAGAGAACTTTCTCACTCACATTTCACTTCAGTCCACAGGCAGATCAACGAAACCTATGAACATTGTGAAGATCAGTGTGAGTGTGAGTGTGTGTGACAGATTGGAGCAGAGGAGATGACAGGGGAGAAAACTCATACTGTCTTGAGACGGTTAAGAGTGTGTCTGTCACATTGAAATATCCTCTAAACTGCCTCGATGTAGAAACGCATACATACACACACATTATGCACTTACGCACGTCTGCACACACACACACACACACACCACACACACACACACACACACACACACACACACACACACACAAGCAAACAGACCGACACACGCACACACATTCGCAGTTCATGATTCCCTGGCACACACTGCACTGGGAGCTGCAGACTGTGCCATCATTCTGTCACTGCTCTGATTCTGAGCTACTTTCAGAATACTGAGTGTGTCTCTGGTCCTGTATATGATGCCAAATTCGAGCTAAGCAATCTGATGTGGCTGTTGTTCCTTCTGTGTTGTATAACGTCTAGAGGCAAACCGAGATGGGCTTCATGCATTTTGCTGCAAAGCTAACAAGGGTAACGTCAAGGACGTAGTTCATCATGTTTAACTTGATTTGTCGATTCCAAACTAAACATTCTCAGAGAATCCATGCATTTGAAGCCAGTTCATACAATACCACGTTTTATGGGAATAGACTGTCTGATTTGATGATACTGACAGTATAACAAGCTTGTGCCACAAAATTGCTGTGATCAACTGAGCAGAGCTGTTTTCATCAGTTATTCTGTTCGATTCAGCTTCATGATTTGTGAGGCAAAATTATCAATTTACATTTCTTACATCTCTCACCAACATCTTTTCTGTTTGCACTTTTGGTAGGGTGTAATATATTTCTAAATTCAATATTTCTGTTGTAACAGTATGACAATATTGCACCACTGAAGGTGAAAACTAAAAATGATTATACGCTTGTGAAGTGTAATGCCTCAGGTATTTTTGCCAAATTGTTTTTGTGCTATTCAAATGAACTTAACTCCACAATACTCATTTATGAGTTCACTACTGAGAATGTGTGAAGGGCTCGAAGGCTCTATTTTCATGTCAGTGGAAACATGAGCCCAATTGTCACTACCACATGATGCCATTTTGTTGATCTCAAAAGGCATTCTGCCTGAACTTTTGGTATGTTTGTGTCCTGTGCTGGAGAAGAGACACCCACAAACAAGGACCCTAATTTCAATGCCAATTTGTGAGATTTGTTGTTTACATCAGTAGGATCAAAGTTAATCCGTGATGGATATGCACAGAAACTAAAAATAGTTTTATTCATCATTCACCAACCAGTAGAGGCTGAAAACTACTTTTTTAAATCTCTGGCTAGTGGGGTTTAAATCCAATATCAGCAGTGAAAGGCTGAATAGAGCTCAGAAACTGGATGCACATAATTTGTATTTGCAGAAGACTGTGTGCAATCATCTTCAAACAAATGGCCAGCAGCAACAAAATGTCTACTGAGAGCAGAGCAGATATCGCTCTGACTTAAAGCTTTACAGCCATGAGCTTCAATACTAAACAGGGAAAGAGGTGGTGACTTTATTCGTGTAGTTTTTGACTGGTTGCCAGAATTTAAACAATGCGTTCAAACAGTATCCTCACTTTGCAGCTATGACTGCAGTTCAGCATTTATTCCTTGAATGCCTAAATGCAAACCAACCGCTTGAGTCCCCTGTGTGTCTCATTGCCTTAAATTTCCAAATGAGGAGCTTCTAGGAGTTGTGATTTATTCAGTTCTGCATTTCAAATGCAAACTATTAATTAATGATCACAGATACCAGAGTCCAAATTGAAAACCGAGGTTTTCTCATGCAAGTATTTCTCCACCTGTAAACGGTGGCTGTATCCCTTCTGCCCGCCATGTAACTGACAGATGCGACGGTGGTTTATGTACCCAAAACAGAGTGCAGTAATTGGTCCAGACACAACTGAAATGTGTGCCTGTGTCAACAGGAGTGTAAACGAGCATTTTAAATTCAGTTTCCAGTTTCTGTGACCATATTCAGATCATTAGTGCTGACATGAACAATGATGACCAGTGACACAGAAGGGTATTTACGACAAACAGCTGGGGTTGCTGAGTTAAAGCCAATGACAAGCCCTGCGAGACAGCAGTAAGTCTTCGCTTTGTTTTCGATTAATGTGCCCAGCCATTAATGACACAATTACAAGAGTAGAGGAGGGTTGTGGAGATCTGTCTCAGGCATCTACCAAACAGGTAAGACCATCAGTATGTGTTTGTAAAGCAGAGGTCATCAGCTCCAGATGACGGATCACAAGTCCCACGAGAGGCAAAGAGCAGGCCAAGACTCCTCAGCTGCACCACCTCTCAAAACTAACTGGTAACATCTGACCTTACACTTTGCTGATTACAACTGCAACGTTAAACTCAAGACCTCAGTCAACCATTTATATAAAGTATGATGAAGTCCCACACTGAGTCTACAGTTGCAAATTAGCATTTTGCAACTGCAGTACTGCTGTGCAAAATGCTGCTATTTTATTTTTTGCATCAACAAACTTGGTTCTTCCCAAATCACGTTTCCCCTGCTGTCTTTGTATTTTGCTGCCTGTGCTGTTTCTTCACAGCAAGTAAATAAAACTTTCAGAGTAATAGAAACACTATGTGAACCCAACTGATATTGAACTTTGTGAACTTGATTTTTTCCCCCTAATTCACTCAAATAATGTAGATATAGATATAGACAGATATGTAGATATACAGCATTTTATATAGACACAATGTTCTCAATGTGTCTACATTATTTTAACTGTGTGTGTATGTGTGTGCACACCATGAGCGGGTCTACCTGTGTGAGGAGCAGCCCGAGGGCCTGTGCTGCTTCCTTGTCGAGCTCCTTCAGCCCCCTCCTCTCCACCGCCTCCATCACCTGGAGCAGGTGAGGCTCCCACAGGACTGCCGCACTGCTGTGCTGCAGGAGCTGCGGAGGACACAAACACAGATAGACAGGTGCACACATACAGTCATGCACAACCATGTACAGGTGCGGTCATTAACAAACACAGGAGAATTAGAGTGAGGAGCATGAGGAAAGAAAAAAAGAAGAAGGGGGAGGTAGAAATTAGAAACACAGACAATAAACACATGATTCCTTTGGAATTATTTGATATTATGGTGAATGATGAAGTCAATTAAGTCGCTACAATTTTGTAAAAATTAGAAATTGTGGGAAAGGTGCAGAGCAAAGATGAAATGGAATGAAAATTTCTTATCAAGATTATAGCGACCATAATGATCACAGTTATCAGTGTTATAGCAGTATTACTAAAATGTGATGAAAATGTTACTTAATGTAAGTACTGATGCAGACACTGAAATTATTTTACCAAGTTTTACATTGAAAACTCAAAGAATTGAAATGGAATAATCTCCTCTGCAATGTCAACATTTTCACTGACACAAAACAAACCCATGTTGCTGCTGTGACTGTGTCTGGGAGACTGTTGCTAACTTTGGTTGATGCTGGACAGTATTAACCACGAGCTTTTCAAAGCGTGGTGATCAAACACAGTTATTACAATAATTAAAATTTTAAATGGAAATACTTATAATTTCATCCCTAGTGCACAGACCCACATCAATCCCAAAAATTCAGACAAAATCCCTTAAGTGGTGTCTGAAATTTTGGTCATGACATGTGACTGAATGAGCAGTAGCTCCTGCCCTCATTTCACTGAATAATAAATGAAAAGGTGTTAGAGTGTCAGTGCATAACACAGAATATAGTAATGAATGATGTTGCTTTAATTTCCATACATTGTACTAAGTCACCCTGCATAACACTGAACTCTATTAACTTTCATTATTCATGGTATCCAAATACTTCTACTACTTTTAGGTTTTTATTACCTCCATGTCTGATACTTTTAATATCAAATATTTATTACTGCTCAGAACCATGCCCAAGAAATTACACTTGATTTGATTTGCGTTTGTGTGTGTGTGTGTGTGTGTGTGTGTGTGTGTGTGTGTGTAAAACCTCTCACAAGTGTGATGACTCTGAGGATGGCAGGGTGCAGGAGGCAACTCTCTCCTGAGCTGAGCAGCCAGTGGAGAAGGAATCGACTCCATGGCTGACACACCACGTACTTAGCTAACATACACGCACGCACGCACGCACGCACGCACGCACCACGCACGACGCACGCACGCACACGCACGCACGCACGCACGCACACACACACACACACACACACACAGAGAAACAAACCCAGGGGAGAAAAAAAAAAAAGACAAGACAGGATGCCTAACTCAGATCGATTCTGTTTAATTTTGCTCTACTCCTCCTAGTGCAATTACTGAAAATGGTTCATGTCTGACAACTCGCCAAAAGCAACAATATCAAGACATACAGCAGGCATGGAAAAAACAAAACAAACACACACGCTACAGTGTTGACGATAATATGAGGAAGAGTAATGAGACAGTTACACAAGCACATACAGACACTAATTGACGTTCTCAAATAGTCTTTCCCCGTTTTTCACACATGAGCTGGCGAGCTCACAGATATTTTTTGCTTTCTCTCAAACATATACACATGCACATGCAGCCTATATACTCTTAATTCTCTTCACATGCACGCATTTTTTATATTTTTTGTGTCTCTGTGGTCGCATGTGCACACCCATATGGACAAGAAATAGAAAAATCTCCCCATAGTCTCCAACAAACTGCAGGTCTTCTAAGACTCATATGCCTCATATTATGATTCATTCATAAATGGCCACTTTTGGATTTTTCTCATATGACATAAGCATTATAACTTAGCATAAATAAAGTCAACATTATGTATGTTGTTTCTTTTTTTTATGTTTTCCTTATGTGGTCCATACAATGTAGTTTTTGTTTTTTTTTCTGTCTTGGTCTTCTGAAATGTGGACTCATCAGACCACAGCACTCTTTTCCACTTTGCATCAATCCATCTCAGATGAGCCTGGGCCCAGAAAAGTCTGCAGCATTTCTGAATTTTGTTGATATATGGCTTTTGCTTTGCATGGGTGAGTTTGCAGATGCAGCATCAAACTGTGTTTACATTTTTCCGAAGTGTTCCCAAACTCATGTAGTATCCTTTATACAATTATGGAGCTTTTTAATGCGGTGTCGCCAGAAGGGTCAAAGGTCCATGGGCATTCGATGTTGGTTTTCGTTCTTGCACGCTGCATGCAGAGATTTCTCTGGATTCTCTGATTCTTTTAATGACATTGTGGATTGTAGATGGTGAAATCTAAGTTCTCTAAATTTGCAGTTTTGTGTTGAGAAACGTTCTTAAACTGTTGAACTATTTGCCAACACAGTATTCCAGAAAGTGATAAATCTCAGCCAATCCTTGCTTGTGAATGACTGAGCCTGTGAGGATGTCCCTTTAAAACCCAATCATGACACTGTCACCTGCTCCCAGTTAACCTGTTTACCTGTGAAATGTTTAGTTTAGTTTATTAGTTTATTTATAAGGGACAGGTACAGAAAACACTGACAGCTGCATAAGCAGTGTCCACTGGACTGTACGCATGTTTATAGCAAAAGCGATTTTCCAACTCCAGTCCCTTGATGGGCACTGATGTTCCAAACAGGTGCTTTTTTAAACATTCCCGGTCATCTGATGCCTCTGTCCCAACTTTTTGGAAACGTACTGCTGACATCAAATTCAGAAGAAGTGACTATTTAAAAAAAAAAACAAAAAAACATAACATTTTTCAGTTTTAATATTAAATATGTTGTCTTTGTACTGTATTAAGTAAAACATATTCTGTTTTTATTCCTGTTTAATACAACATCCCAGTTTTTTTGGAATTAGGGTTAACGTGTGTGTGACTCATATTTGACGTCCTACACGTCTTGTAAGGTTTTATATAATACTTGTGCGATTGCAGTTTCAGTTTTCTATTCTGTGGATTTACTGTCCTAAGTTACTGAATGATATAAATTACACAAATTTAAGGATTTCATATCTGATTGACTGTCATATATATAACATACAAATTTCAGATAAAACATGTAAAACATATAAACATTTAGTGAATTGTATCTATATCTTTTCCCGATACCTGTAGTGGAACTCTTCCTCTGAAGGAAGCCCAGCAGGGAGCTCAGACAGTTGACTGAGGCCCTCAGCAACAGCTCGTGCTTCTGAGGAGAAAGAGAGATGGTGGGGTGAAAGATGAGAGAGAAGTCGAGTATATGATAAAAAGTGAAGAGGAAAAGAACACCTTCAAGCTCTAAAATGTCACTGTAAGTCAAGGGAGCCACTGGAATATCTGCCTATTTGCTCTGACTTTAGCAGCTATGGACACACAACACAGCAGATGCAAAGGAATGAGACACACAGACGCACACACACAGAGAACATGCTCAGCAGTGGACAGAGATGCAGCCAGAAACAAAAGGGAGAACAAGGGAACACCGGAGAGAGGGATGGAGTGAGGTTTTAATAATGCATGTCTCTCCCACAGAGGCGGTGCTGGCAGTGAGCACGATGTAGTGTCCAAAAATACTGAAGTAGGCCAGGCGGGTATATAGACGACAGTGGAGAGTTACACCCTAATCCTGAGGCAGAGAGGAGGCGATAGGAGAAGAAAGGAGTCAAGAGGATGAGTGGGAGGGGATGAGAGCGCGAGGGAGGTGAAGTGGGTTAGGGGTAAGAGAGAGGACAGATGAGAAGAGGGCAGACGAGGAGACAGAGATGAAAGGAGAGGTTAAAATGAGACCAAACAATACTGAGGGGACAGAAAGAGAGGACAAAGAGGAAAGAGGAGAGTCAAGAAGTGTGTGAGGAAGCAAAGAGAGTGGAGCAGGGACAGGAGAGGAGGGGAACTCTGGAGCTGCAGTGTCGCCTCCTGCCACCAAGCTGGAGCATCAAGGGGAGAAGAGAGCAACACATAGCAGAGAGGAGGGGAGTAGGAAAGTGTTACTCATATCAGCTGCTGAACAGCAGACTACAGAGCACTGAACCATAGAGCCGGAGCTCAGTTCAGCATAGTACAGTCTTTTACACCGAGAAGCAATGCCACTGGTGTGGAACCAAAGGCTGGCATGCTGCTGCATAGGCATTAGATAAAAAAGGCATACAGTGATACCCAATTATCCAACAGTTTGCACATTTCATCCACATTATCTTTAGATTGTCAGACTCAAAAATTTAGACATCTCTTTTGCAAATATGTTCATGTTTGTGTTTGCTTCTCATGATTGAACCATTACTAATTAACTTCAAAGCGGGTATCTGTGATGTTTCTAATTTATCATATCATTATTATAAACCAAATGGGGTATTAATGGCCAGTGTAGTGGAGAAGCTGTATTTTGCATGCAAATGAGCATCAAAATGAGCCCAGTGGTATTATACTTCATTAGCTGGTGCTTTTTTCCAGGTTATTTTATTAACCCATTCAAATACATCACAACACAGCCTCTCTCAACAACTTTAACAGCTTTCCTCTTGATCAAACATCATTTTGATTACCTATCACCGCCAGCAAGGGCGACAGCAGAGTAAAGGACATCTGTTTATGTTTTCTGTTTGTAGCACATTTGTGTCCGTCTTGGTTGTAAAATTGCCTGCTACTGTGATACTGTGGCAAAACAAATCGGTTAGCTGTTACTCAGATGCTTCTGGATGACCTCTACACATGATTCCCAACAAATTACTGGGGTAACCTTTCAGGCACTGGTACTGATTTTCATTATCACACATGCAAACTGTGATTAAGCCTAATCAGTTAATTGATTAATCGCTATTACAAAAAACATAAAAATGTTGCTTATACCAAACAATACCAAATGCGTGTTTTCCCTTTTCCTTGCATATTTTCTGACAGCATCACAAAGCCTTATATGAAACATATAAGGACGTAAAGGCCTACATATTACACACATGAATATGGATAACATGTGGAGCACGCTCATAAAATAATTTGACATATTTCAGATCTTTATTTGATGGGAGACTGATTAAACTTTTCTTGATCAACCTTGATTGAATTCTTAACAACTGCTTAATCCATCATTGCTTAATCATTTTCATCCCTATTCAGACACAAGATATCAGTGCCAGTATTTTCCATTTGACTGTATAATGATCATTATCATCCCTATTCAGGAACATTTCAGTCCTACGCATTTTCGTATATGTCACGGCCAATAGATGGGGGGCAAAGGGATAAACTGCATGCATGAAACAGGCTGAAGTACCTGTCGAGCAAGCGTTCCTTGTTGATCTAAATTTTATACTGATGTGAATACTGGTGGAAATTTATAGCATCCATTTCAAACTGTTTTCAAGTAGCTTATCCTTGTCAAGAGCCAAGATGAGCAGCTCCAGTGGAATAAAACACTGCTCTAAAAATAACAGATGATCTTAGGCATCAGTGTATGTAGGAACGTTTAACCTTGAAAGCAAGTGCAATTATCTAAAGACAAATTCAATGGTCAAAAATGTGTGTGGCTCGTTTACAAGATGTGCAAGCAATTTTTTATTTGTCTGCACTGCTTGCACTCCCACTGCTTCAACATCAGTGTCAACATGTTCATGTTTCAGTACAAAACTTTTGGCATTCTTTAGGGTATTGAATAGAGTTCTATTATTCATTTTTTCATCAGCTTATCTTATGAGAGTCTTAAAAATAATTTGAACTCGAGTCTATTTAAAGGACACTCAGTCTTTGATGTGAGCTGTATTCAAGATGCATCTTACTGCCATTTTATGGATACAGTCAAAATGCACAAACACCACTCATAGAGGAGCTGCTCATAGTTCCTGCAAGCCTTGTAATTCATTGATTCACAGTATCTCAGCTTCAGCCATACAGAAAAATTTCTCTCTTTATTGCGTGACTGTTCAGATTGGTCATTAACAGATGG
The DNA here is from genome assembly GCA_034769285.1 of Lutjanus argentimaculatus. Taxonomy (NCBI): domain Eukaryota; kingdom Metazoa; phylum Chordata; class Actinopteri; order Lutjaniformes; family Lutjanidae; genus Lutjanus; species Lutjanus argentimaculatus. The sequence continues at coordinate 9,635,121 of JAWZSL010000024.1, read as the reverse complement.
CAATAAAGGTAGTTGCCAATATACTTGACTGTGGTGATCGAGCGTTTTATTGCTTCATATTTATATACTGTAGTGCCTGTGTAGTGTGATGCTGCAGCCCTGCTTTGATCATAAAGAATTACCACGTTGAAACAACTGTAAAATCAAAGGCCTGTGTAAGTATCAACATATGTAGTAGTTCAGCGCACAGCAGACGTTTATAGATTCGATTCTTTATAATCTCTTTGATCAGGGCTCTATCTGCTGCCTTATTTGGTGCACTAGATGCTGCATCTTGCTCTGTCTGTGCTGGCTGCCACCCAGGAGAAGTAGCACTTTATCTATTTATTTTTAAATGAATGCTGATGGGACCCCAGTCTGCCTCTTTGGTCACATGCAACCAAAGTCAATATACCAGCTACATGTAATAACATTGTGGAGACACCTGAGATTGCTCTGGATATGTGTGCTGTTCCATTATGCCAACTGCTAAATCAATTGAAATCTCATTTTCTACACAAAGTTGTTTGTGAAAGGCAGGTTCAATGTCATGCTGTTAAGATTTTAAAGATTACTTTCGTATTATCTCTGCAGCAGAAATACAGGGTGGAGTGAAAAATAAAGCAAGAGAGGGTGAAGGCATCATCATATCTGCATTTGCCCACTGTTGTGCGAGCACATGGTTATGTATCTTGTTTGAGGATTGATGTGCACAATTCATATTTTTGTTTACATTTCTGTACATATTCTCATTCATATTTCATTTGTTAAGATCAATAAGTCAGTGTGTGCTTACAGAATCAGAAGCTTAAAGAATAAGAAGACGTATGAGTGTGCAGCTCTCTTCTCCTTTCTCTAATCTCTATTGTGTGTCTATAACGCCAGCACCTCACTAGAATATGTACACATTTTCCTTTATTTTTACATTATGTACCTCTGTTCATCAGCTAAAAAACTGATTTACTATGAAATGTAAACAATATGAATAACTGAAAGATTGTATGGAATTTAAGCAAATGTGGGATGCAAACAAACAGCTAACTTTCCAACCATCAATTGTTGAAAAACAACACATTTAGTAGCACTCCGCCTTTCATTACAACACAGAATTTAACTGTAGGTGTTCTCTGTTATTTCTGCCTTCCATAAACAAGAAATTAAATGATGCATTGGTCCCTGCAGTGAACTCAAATGAATCTCTTGAATTTAAGTTCATATTGTGCTTTTAACAGCATCAAGACACAAGATATCGGTCAGTATTTCTATTTGACTGTATAACGATTAGCTTAAAGGTGGGGTGTGCTATTCTAATCTGATAACGCTTTTTTATCAAATCTCTTCACAGTCCTCTAGCTCCCCGTTCTGTGTGTGCACTGAAAAAAAAATCTGATGTTCTTACACAGCCCTGGCTCTGCAAATGGGAAAGGAAAAAGTGTCTCGGACAGAGCGGTCCTGTTTGTGCCTGTGCACAGGACAAGGTGAAGGAGAGGGGGAGTGACAGCGACATCGCATCTTCTGATGGAGCACTGAAGGGGATTTGTTTGGTTGTTGAGTTCAAATATAAAAAATAGAGTACATATTTAACTAATTTTCAGGTTCATATTTTTATTTTGAGTTTTGTTTTATTAGACAGAGCAGGAATAACATTCTTAAATTTGGGCAATGAGCTTCCTGATGAATCACTCGATATTTGTAATAGCAAACCCTTTAATGTTCTTTATTGAAGAGAATTTCAGACAGCTGTACTAAAATGTTATTTTAAAATGAGATTGGAAATCTAGAAAATTGAATGTTGGGTGTCAAATTCACTCTGTCAAAGTCTATGTGCAGGTAACAGCCATTGATCTCTATCACAGTTTGATATGAAGTGTCCTAACTGAGTGTTAAGGGATATTTAACTGATTGTAGCTGCTGTTATGGCTGTGCATATTCCCTCTGCTGTTGTCCCTTTTCCTCCTCTGTCCTCTCTAGCTGTCCATCTCTGACTGCAGTGCACCTGGCCTGAGTGAAGTGCTTAAAAGCTCCTGTGCCAGCAGCAGAAGACAGAGGCTTCTGGCATGGGGACTGTTGGAGTAACTGTCTCTCAGCCTAGGATTGTTTTTTGTGTTGCTGTAAACTTAGTCTTTAAACCCTTTGTAAAACATGAACAAATACATGCAGAAAAGGAATACCATGATTTCACCATCTGGGGAAAAACAATAGTGCGCTGTATGGGACACTGCTGGGAAGCAGCAGGGTCCCGTTTTGGGATTAAGAAATTATGTAGTGTTGGACTGGTCCATAGACACATGCGCTTGCTGACACCAATTCTAATACCAGCATTTTAGGCAGTATCAGAGGTCGATTTTATGTGTATATAATTGCCTTTGTTTGAAGTGTAGTCATCACTTTTGTTAATCTGTGGTGGCCATAACAACTGCAAAGTAATGCATCACCTATTAGTGTTAAAAAAACACAGCTTTTGTCTTTCAGGGACCAACAGTTCTGGAACTTTGACTATGTTTAACATGGACAGCAAATACTGTAACAGTCTAAATGAGAAAAAGCACAATATGTCCCTTTTACCACAATCAGGAACATCTCTCCTCTGTCTCCAACAATTCACATTGTCCTAAATCTTCTTGTCAGTTTCTTTTTCATACCTGCACGTGCTTGCACACACCGCTACACACACTCACACACACAGACACACATCAACACTGAGACACATACATCAGTCTCTATCCAATGTACTACAACCTGCAAAAGAAGTCCTCTGAGAGCAGCTGAGAGGCACTGGGTCCCTCTGAAGCCAAGTGGGAACAAAGCACCATCTTCGACCCTTAGGGGTCTGGGCCCCACCAGGCCGGGACCACTGCTCACACACACTACTGCTGATGCCAGATCAACATCAAGTAGAGCCTGCAGCAACTTCAGTTCACTGACTGGAAAGAGAAAGTGAGAGAGAAACCAAAGGCAATTAGGAGGAGATGGAAAACCTAAATACACAGGAGAGCAGGTGGAGGAGCAAGCAAATGTGGAGGGTCAGGCCGCAGGAGAAACAGGTGCACAGCAGAAGAGAAAGAAGTGAGTGAGCGTACAGAGTGGGAAGTGAAAACTTGAAATAGAAAAAGATGGCAAAAGCAGGTGGCAACAGAGCAGAAGCAGAGAGGAGAGACAGATACTTTAAAAGAAGTGAGGGAAATTTTTTAATTGATATGTGACAGAAAGAGAGGGCAAAAAGTTAAAGATGTCACTGCCAAATGTCGACAGTGTGCGAGGCTGTGAGAGACAGGGTTGAAGGAAGGTCAGCAATACTGAGGGACTGAAGTAGTGATGGAGATAAAGAGAGAGGCACAGCCAAAATGATTGCTAAAACACAGTGGGGATCCAAACAGAGAGCAGGCAGACATTTGATTTGCACTTAATGCCATGTACACTGAGATTAGAGCTCTCTGAGGGAGGCAGGACTCAATTAGTAGCAGCAGAAAAGAGGGAGGAGAGACCTTGCTCTGAGACAGAGAGAGAGGGCAGAGATAGTTGGATGGAAAAAAGATGGGTAGAATGGGAAGCATAGGGGAAATTAAAAAAAAGAGATAGAAAGACAGAGAGGAGGCAGAGTGAGTGAAAGACTGAAGAGGGAGATAAAATGAAAGAGAGATAGGTGGGCAGGGGGAGGGAGCCGATACATCACAGCAACCCTGACAGGCCACTTATCCAGCTGACAGAGACACAGCAGCAGCAGGGATGATCTGTCTCAGAGTGGTGCAGCGGGATGTGGGCCACTTAATGTAATGAAAGCGTGCGAAATGTAAGCTCAGGGTTCGGTTACCGCCGCTGAGGACAAAACATTAACAACCAGTCACTTTACCTGTGCAGGAGGAGTACTTTTAAACCAAACAGGAGGTGAACTTCATTAGTCTGTCCTGAGGCTTACACAGTATAGGGAAAGGTTGCTGCAATAATTAGGAGTGCCTGACACTTTCCCAATACATGTTTTGATGTGCTTTGGTTTTACATGCCCTCTTGTGTGTCTGTAATTGCACTGGACTGTGTAAAATGCAGTAGCACAAAATGGACAGGATGAAGCTGAGAGGAGATTAAGAGAATGTACAAAACTGGGAGGACAAAAACAAATGGAAAAGAAGAGAAAAGCTCAGCACAAACACATACATGCAAGTTCATGGAAAATCACTTGAGCGTTTCTTAGACTACACACATGCTTGCATTGCTGACGAAAAGTTTTGGTATCTGCTGTCTGCAAGGATAGAAGTCTTTCAAGAATAATCATCAAACAAAACTGTGAGTTTAGTTACCCAGCAAGAGATTGTCTGTGTTTCTTTTCTGGACGAGGAGTCGCTGCACAGTTGTGTCCAGACTCCAACTGAGGCTCTTATGGACCTTAAATAATGGAGAAAGAGAGTGAGGAAGAACAAAAGGAGAGAGCGGAGAATCAGAATAACAAGATTAGGACCAAATATCTCAGCGCAAGTTAGAATGTATTATCCCTGCAGTTCGAGCAGGGAGCAGAGAAGAAAGTGCACTGTTATACCACAGCCTTACTGTGATATGTATCGAATGAAAACCAATTGGTGTTTTGTATTCTGTACCCACATCTGAATGTATGCTCCTTTTTACTGTATGTTCAGTGTCTTGCCCTTCACCCTGTTAAGTTCTATCCTGAAGTTGTGATAAGAGCAAAGCTGAGCTGCAGTGTGTACCTGTGTGGAGTGAACGCACTGCAAGGTAATGAGGGAGGACAGGAGTAGATGGCTGCAGCACAGCAGGGCTGAAGGAGGACAGGCTGATGAAGAAGAGGAGGAGGTGGAGGTGGAGGAGGAGGAGAGGACCGTCTGCAGCTGGTCCATCAGTCCACTGTTGGAGAGCATCATGGAGACAGCTGGAGAGGAGAAGGCACTATGTCATCACACTTTAATGGAATCTGCGCACGTACGTCAGTGTGTGTGTGTGTGTGTGTGTGTGTGTGTGTGTGTGTGAGTGTGTGTGTGTGTGTGTGTGAATAGCAGTTGGTCTGGATGACTGCAGGGTGATGTGCTGCAAGCACCCACCCACAGTTGTGTTTCTATTGCTTCAGAGGACATTACTTTGACTTGCATTAATGTCCTGGAGAATTACCTAATGACTACTTGCCTAACCCTAACCCTTACCCTAACCTTAACCTAAACCTGCCCCTACCCAACACACGCACATTCACTGTGCCACCTGTGAGGAATTTGGAACAATACAAACTGATAAACTTAATTCATATTCAGGCACAATTACAGACTATAATGCTGCAGAGATGCCCTAGACTAGAAAACTTGTTTTCCAGTTGTAAGAAAACATGTTTGTTTGGTCCAGACTTCAACAAATCTCACATCTTTATGAATATAATTTTTCAGTTAAAATCAAAATTGTGAAGCAAAAATGATCATCCCCACTAATCATGAATCATATTGCAATTGCATACACAGACACACAGACACACACACAGAGGCCTTGAGCAAGTACATCATGCAAATATATCTTCTGATTTTTCGCATCAGCAAAAATGAAGGTGAAATAATTTACATAACATCGGGGTTATATACAGTACACAGGCAGCCAACCAGCTTAATTGTAAGTACTAGAAAAAACTATAATTACAATTATTTAAAGGAATTTTTGCCATGAGATAGAGGAATGTGTTACTATTCCTGTCCTCCTCACCACCAGTTGAAATACCATCTAGCCTGAGGCTCAAGTAACTTGCGTCAGTAAATTCACCACTAGTGATGAAGAGACAGATGGTGGCTGCAGCAGTAGCTGTAAAGAAATGCTATGGGCATAATTAGTTTTGCTTCCCAACGGTATCCCTGCTGTCTGGCCACTAGCATCACCTTATTAACTACAAACCAGCTCAGTTCTGACCTCTGCTGAGGTTTTTGTTTCTTGTTCAGGTTAATTATTTAGCTTGTAATAAAATCAATGCTAACCCATACGTCATGTCAAATAAATGATGTCTTTAGTGAGATGCAGTGTGACATGTCTTGATTCCTCTAGCTGATGGCAGCTCACTGAAAACTATTCCATCATATAATGTTCCATAGTGGACTTACTTCTTCTATATTCTGGATCATTCTAATTTTGCATTGGCCTTGTAGGATTCAGGAGTGTTTTTTTGTTTCTTCTTGAACAGAAACGATTTCTTTTTATTTGTCTCTTAACTGCAAAAACAAGGAGACAGTCTGCTGACATTGGGCGTGTCTTTCTGTGCATGTGAACTTGGTCTATAGACCATGTTGCTGTGTGACTGTGTGCATGTGTGGTTTTGTCTTTGTCTTAAGGATACTTAAGTCAAGCAAGGTGACAACAAAACCCTGAGTGCTTGTCACGCTTCTGTGCAAATGTGTGAGAAGCTCACAGACTTTAAGCATAACTTTATGTGCAACACAGCCTGTGTACCATCATGTAAAGATGTACATGGGGTGTCAGCTTGTACACTTATTATTTCCTCTGTGTACTGATGCCACATTTTTGTCAAGGTCAGGGAAAGATGCAACATTGGAAGAGAATAAAAAACACATGTGGGGATAAAGAGACAGAAAGAGAGACTGGAAGAAAGTGTCTAACCTCTGTCGGTGCAGTGTGCAGGGCACAGACTCAGGCTGCAGTACAGGTAGCTGAGGGCAGGTAGCAGACTCTCTGTGTTGGTAGGCTTCAACCTTCCTGATATATTATTCACTGACAGACACACACATATATACACATTTAAGTCTGAGGGCTCCTTTATCCAATATTTTATCTGCAGCGTTCTAAAACACATTTGATAAACATTTCATTCAAGAGCGACACTCTGAGACACGATGACAGGCAGATAAAATGTAACACGATGGGCTTCACCATTTGCTGCCTGTCACATCATGTCCCTCACCGGTCGGTAAAAAACTGCATTAATCTGATCTGCCAATGAAAATGTCAAAGATGAGTGGCTGGAAATATAACTACTAACACAGAATGAGGTTTCACTAAGTGGTATAGAGGGATGGTCACAGAGGAAGGAGCGGTGTTGACATTGAAGCAAAAAGGAAAAACAAATTTGACTCTGATCGTAATACCCATAGAGTTGTAATTTGCCAGACATGTCTAGTAAATGTCGGAACAGCATTTTCATCAGCAAATCAGCAGCAAGCACTCCACTGAGTAGGTTTGTTGTTGATGATATTAAATCAAAGATGAGCAAAGCCTCCATTTGGAAAGGAATACAGGCGAATGCAGAATGAGGTGAGAAAGACTTAGTAACACAACAGGCAATGGGCTTCAGGCAAGAACCACTCACATAAACAGATTTGTGCTAAAGTGGTTTGTACAAGTGATTTAGAAGTGCAATTTTATTTTGAATTTTATCGTCAGTATGAACACATTTCATAAGTGGTCCAGACCTGCTGTAGGAGTAATGTGCAATTAGTCTGCTGTTATCCAAACGAAGGTTTTTCACTAATGACTGTGTGTTTCATTATGTTGAAGACAATTTGAGCTTGAAAAATAAATTACACTTTCTAAACATGCGAACATTATCCTGTGTGACAGCATTTCAAATGATAATATAAGTTAAACATAAAGTCTATAATCTTTAAATGTAATGATGTATTACTACCTACTGTTAGGTGTATTGGCTATATCTTCACATGCAGGTTTAAGCAAGTTGGCCACTTTCTGGCATATGGCGCAGGAAGCGTAACCTTTATCGGGGCATTAATTATGCCCATTTACAAGTCTCATGCATGTGCACTCAAATACGTGCAGACGGATAATTTACACAGCTGAAGTTTCGACCATTTGCTGAATCTGATGTGGCATATTCGTATGAGGCCACCAAAAAAGTTGAGATAGTTCTTGCATGAGACCCAAATAACAATTATTTTCATTATCGATTAATCTGTCGATCTTTTTCTTGATATTCAATTGACTGTCATAGAGGACTAAACAAACAAGAAAATATTCATTTGAGAAGCTGAAAACAGAAAGAAAGAAGAATCATTGCAGCTCTAATAGGGGGATATGTCTTTGTGTCATTTCTAGATGACTGTGTCTGTAATGTAGCACGTGCCTGTGTGTGTATGTCTCCCTAACTGTAGAAGTAAGTAATAGTACAGTAATGTAAACAATGTATAGGAACTGTGTGTTTGTGTTACATTTAGTACGATCTGCCAGCAGCAACTTCTGACCTCACCATGGTAGAGAAGCTTGAAGTGCACTCCGTCCATGTTACTGTAGGAGGAAGATGAAGGCGGGTCACTGGCCTGCGTCACACAGAGCAGCTTCAGCACCAGAGGGAGTGAGTTCACCGCTAAACAAAGAGAGGCAAACAACAAAGTACGACTGTAAACAGAAATGTAGAAAGGAGGCAAGGGAGGGAGACAGATATAAATAAATAAATATGATCAGAGTACAAGCGCTGTGAGGGAGAGAGAAATTAAAAAAAATAACACTGAAGTGTGTAAGTGTGTGTCTGTGTGTGTGAGAGAGATAGAAGAAAGGGATGATGAGGGAGTGGTGCAAGCAAGAGACAGCCTCATTTCAATCTGGAGAGACTTCTGAGTAAACGTAAGATAGTTAATTGACGCATGCACGACAGAATGAAGAATGAATAGTCTCTGGCAGTTAGACCCCATCATGGTGAATAAACATATGCACGTATCAATTAATAGGGGGTGATGAAACTGTAGTAGAGAACTGGGTATGAAGGGGAGTGGACAAGAGGTGGCGGGAGAATCAAGAGGAGGCAAAAGGAAAAATAAGTCAGCATATGTTATTCAGAAATATTAAAAACTGCACATTTTAAACAACAATATTCTCGATCTGAATCCAGAAAGGGTTAAAAGTGAAAGAAAAAGACAGAGAGATAGGAGCGAGGGAGTGTGAAGAGGGAGAGGAGTTAAAAGGAGAAAGAGCAGTGTACTCTAACTGGAAAAAGACTGGAGGAAGATCAGGCAGAAGAGATGCCAACATACTTCTTTCACCCCTGGAGTGCATAACATTAAAATGTCTCCCCTTAGAGGATGCTGCTGCATTAGAGGCTAATATGAAGTATATATTAATGCAAATTACAGTGGGCTGAACTGTAACACATGCACAGATAACAGTCTGTAATCCCCACAGGGCATGGGATGAGCAGAAAGCAGGCAGAGGCTAACCACAGCAACAGTTTGTGAATCCCCAGCTGGCACGATGGTGTTGTGCCCTTCAGCTGTGCTCATTAACCTGGTCAAGTACATAATAACACCAGCTGGTAGACGCCTCTACCAAAGGAACGCTACAGCACTAGGTATGCGTGCACGTAATGCACTGTATGTCTGGGAACAGAACTTTTAAAACTGTAAGTGTTCATGCCCTCTCGCTCTTCCTTGGACCAGACAACATTTGAGTTCACGTGAATCAAACCAACACTGAATACCAAAAACACTTGCGATGAAAAAAGCCAACACATACAATAATTCATCTCAGGATTTATTAAAGCATCTTCACTTACAGATTCATCAGTGTTTTTAAACATTTTAGAATTTTACATTTTACATTTTTTCTGTCACCGTTTCATCCTAGTAACGAACAGAAATGAACGTCAACACTAATTAACTTTCAGTGAACTTGTACTGCGGTGACATGATCATGTTGTATTAGGGTTTTACTAAATTGCTTAAACTGTTTTCAAATTGATGGTTTAAAGGAAACTGTAATTAAGTGTAAATTAGACAAATTCTGTGGCAAACAGTAAAATGAGAAGCAGAGCTGTTCTGTATATCTTCATGTATACTGACTCTCATATGAAGTGACAAATAACAAATACTGTACATTACCAAGTAAACACAATGGGTTGCAACTGAAGTCAATGTTGGATTTAACCTACCAGAGTCTTTGTTGAGTTTATCTCTCTCAAATGTACATGACAACAGAAAACCTGTGTATGACAGCAACCTAATGCACACTGATAGGACTGTCTGTTGAAACAAAATCGATATGCTGTATGCTCCATTCAGGAGAGTCATCTAGATAAACAAGGACCTTGCTTCCCACCGTCTGTACCGACAAAGGATGTAGGGAGGATTACTTTTAACGGAGGATTAATGGTTCTTCCTCTCCAACATTAATCAGAAGCGACAGTGTTCTGGGAACTGTTTTGCCATTTCAATCCAATTTAAAAACAACCAAGTTCGAGGAGAGACTTTGTGATTACACTTTAGTTAAAACTAAGTTTGCCTGACAGGACAGCGAAAAGAAACAGCATCACTACATGCCACATTTTTACTTTGTATATAGTGGTCGATTATAACTGTAATGCAGATATCAAAACAAAGACAAGTCATGTTTAATTCCATTTTCCACAATCTAATATACATGATTATCTTAGCCATAACATGTTGTTTTAGAGCCAACTTTTATTGATTCATTAATAGAACTGGGTGCTACAATCCCTGAAGATTCAGATCCCTGGGTCTTCAACCCCTTCGGGGTCCTCAGAGGTACTGCTCGGGGGGCTCAAATTATTGTTTAATAATTTTTGAAAAAGTTTTTGTTTTTCAAAAATTTAAATATACATGATCATTAATCCAACATATTAGTAACAAAGAAAAATTGGTGTATTCGGGAAAACACAAAACAAAAAACAAAACATTTACACAACATTGATGGCTATCTATGAATCCTCGTGCAATCATGTAACCGACTAAATGTGCAGCACCTATTCATAACAGTGAACTAGTTAGCAATGTATTATTGAAATTATGCTGGCCATTTAAGCCCTATTCGCATGGGACTGGTATTAGCAGAGGACTTCATGTGATTTAGAAATTACCCCCCTATTCACACGCGATAAGCAAAGTCAGCATTTTACTGGAATTTACTGACATTATCCCCCGGATATGTCATGGCTCTGTGGAACATCAGTGTTTCACAGGCCAAGCGTCTGTACTTCAGGAGCCACATTAATTGCAGAAAAGACCAGATTATCACTCACTCTCTCTGTCAAAACACCAATTAGTGTTGCTCTCCCTCTCTTGATACGTTTGACCAATCAGGGTCAAGTATCAGTGCACTGGGATCTCACGCTAATCACCTGCACAAAGAAAGCTGAATAGGAAGGACAGCAGCGGTGTCACTCACTCATTTTAAACATCACTACAGCCAATCTCACATCTGTTGACTGTAGTTCAACATATTATGAGCCGTGAACAAATACTTGCTCAGTTCTCTGACAACAGAAAACAGAAAATACAACCCCAGATTTCTCGGATGCTGATTCACATGGGACTAATACCATCATAGGTCTTTTTGGTGGAATTTTTACTTTATAAAGTACAGACATGGCAGATTCACATGGAATTAAGATCACAGACAACCTCTGCAATTATTAAAAATCACTGAATGTTCCCAAGTAATGTTAGTCCTGTTTGAATAGGGCTTTATTTAGTATCCCAAGTGTACAGACACTCTTGTGAAGCACAGTGGATCATTTTGTACTTTAACAAGCATGAGAATCTGACTTGCACTCCACCTCAGCCACCAGCAGTGAAAGTGCAGAGGGTCAAGCTAACAAAGGTTACACTATGCTGCTGACTAAGAGAAGACTTGAAAATATTAACTGCTGTAATGTGGTAAGAGTCCCTGCTCTGTTTCTCTATCTGCTAAGGGGTCCATGGCTTTAAAAACACTTAAGACCACTAATTTAATGAAATAGAAAAATATATTGGGTTACGCAGTTGATTAGTATTATTAGTAATCTATACATTATAACATAATATGTATTTAATACTAGTCAGTAACAGTTTCAGATTCTGATTTCCTGTCATTAAGGATGGGAGAAACGTGTAAACGTAGAAAACGTGACTGAGGACATAAACTGTGGGCAAATGTTTAGAGCAAGATACATGAGAGTTTTATTTTTCACTATCTTGCCAAAACTCACAAGGGGGCATGCTAGTGTCATTCCACAGCAACCACGCTGACAAGGTTTGCTGCAGATTCGTCTGCAGCGATTTTTTTGTTTGCCACATCAGCGCAAGCATTGGCAGATGCAAATCACCTCAAAATGCTAGATAATGGGTCTATCACTGTACATATTAGTGACATTTCTGTGCCCATGAAAACGAAAGTGAAAGCAGCTTCTCTCATCATTGAAGCAAATTGTTAAAGACTCAGACATCAATATAACACAAAGAATTAGCTGGAAAGCTTGTGCTGTTCGACATAATTTAAAAGGTTATATAGCCCACAAGTACTAGTAGTGTATGTGTGGGTCTGAGAAAATCATAGACAGTAATATGAGCAGGTCGGCGACATGTGGATAATTGATTTGTACATGCAGATTCAGATGAACTCAGAGTCCATCCAGCATCATTAATAACATACACACTAGTCATGATGTGCAACTGTTATCATGTCAAGTATTCTTACTTGGTGACTAATGAACTGTCCTTTAGCTCGGGTATGAGTTCAATCCACCGTGACCGTTGGCTGTGTTTGTCCTGTGAAAAGTGTCCTTGGGTAAGACAACGAACATTTGTAATGACTGAACATCTACTTACTGCAGTATATGTGCAGAACTCCGCTGTCTCCTAATGCCACCGTAATGAGCCAGCCTTTAATTCCGTCTTTATAATGAAGTGCAATTTGAACAGTTGTTAGAACTATCAGAGGAAAACGCTGCCAGGGCAAATGACTCCACAAACATAAATCGACGCAGGTATTCTTTCAAATGATCCAACATGTGAGAATAATTAAACAAAGTGCTTTCCATTATGTCGCAAAAGAGCACTGTGCCAAATGGAGCTATTAATCCATGCACATTACTTTATAGATGTTTTACTGCGGTGTATAGCAGTTGTTATTTTCATATCATTTTTTAAATTCCCTACATAATTTGTTGGCCCACTTAGATCAAGCTCTACAAGTTCATTCTAAGCATTTGTATACCCTTGGTAGCCCAATCAAACTAATTTTGAAGGTTTTAGTGGTGATTTTCAATCGCATTTTATTCATTGCAGGCATTTTCCTGTTGCTCGGATGAGCGTACACACACATGCGGTAATTCCAATATCCTTTCCCTCTTCTTTTCACCTTCCAGTCCTTGAGTCTGAACTATCAAGTAGCAACTAATACTAAATACTTATATTTCAAACATCTTTTCATCAAGTTTATATTGTATTTTATTTAATTAACTGACAAGTCTGCATTATTTAGCTAAATGAAAATTGGTATATTATTATCAATGAAAATGTGTTTCTTGCCTCCATAGAAATCTTGTGAGTTGAAGTTGAAGTGTTTTCTTGTAATGCCTTGGTTTCACTGAATTTTTTGTTGTGTGGTATGCGAGGTCCACTATGTAGTGGGAAATCTGTGGAGAGGAATTCTATCAAAGACTGATTTTCTTAAACAAAAATAACTCTTAAGTCAATATGAAGAGATGGGAGTCTGAGAACAGACAGCCAAGGTGGGACTGCTGCTGCTGTCTGTTTATAAAGCTGAGATTTAATTAAGTAAGAGTTTCAGTATTTGCTGTGTTGGGAAAAAAAAATACTGTCATGGTGCATTTGTTCTACTACATCTCACGGTGTACAAACCCATGGGCTAAGCCTGTGAGTGTATGTATGTGAGTGTGTTGTGTGTGTGTGTGTGTGTGTTGTGTGTGTGTTGTGTGTGTGTACTATGTGTATGAGGCTGTATTAAGCAGGGAAGAGACAATTTCATTAAAAGCTTTCATTTGCCACACAAATAATTAATATGTAAGACCGTGGCAGAAAAACACCCGAGAAGAAAACAAAACACTGTCAGCTGCATCATAAAATACAAACTCGGGGGAGTAAACAACCTCCATTTACCTCCATTGATTAATTGTATGTGACTGTATCTGTGTTTTAATGAGATATAACTGGTCGTCAAAATAAATCCGTTGGCATTAATCTTGATACGTGATTGTGAATGGTGACTGCTGTGGAAAATCTTTGCAAAAATCTGTGATTTTCTTGTGAGGAAGTCCATGTACGAATGCGGCGGTGGATTCTGTAGCCCCAAGGGTCATAAATTTATTAAGATATTAGGGAACGCTACTGTGTCTAAATTTGTCGTCTGTATATGGCTTAAATTTAAAAAGTGAAAACTACTGAGAACTGATGATATGTTATAGGTAGAATAAGGACGGTTCAGTCAAGAGTTATTATAGGTTTGCATTTTTCATTTTTCACTTTTAAGTTTTGCTTCCAATTCAGTTTACTTTCAATTAGTTTCCAGAGTGGGTTTATTCATTTTGATTTAGGTTTTATTGTTTTTTGTTTATTGTTAAGTTTTAGTTATTTTTTTATTAGTTGTGGCATAAGTTATGTTTTTTGGAATTATTATATGGGGGGCATTTTGTATTTGTCAGGGACAAGATTTAAGAAGTTCAGTGCAGGTATTAAAAAAAATAACACAATACTCCCATCTACCCCCAGTCTCAATAAAGACACTGCCCACTGCCTCCTTGTGCTTGTTGTGTTGACACATTTGACCAAACTGACAAGGACTAAAACTAAAGACATTCCCTGGGTATTTTTTTTTATTTTAGTGTAGCTAGTTTGGTAAGTTCACAATATTGTTTCAGTTTGTTTTCTTTTTTTTCCATTTTTATTTCAGTTAACTGAAATGTTTTTTTTCTGCATCTAATTTTAGTTTTTTGTTTAGTTTTAGCTGACTATGATAACCTTGGCTGAGTCCTTAAAGGGTGTGTATCAGCACAGCAGAGGCCAGTAAGCTTTCATAGACAACAGTGTAGGTTTCAACATCAACAGACAAAAAAAGGTCTTGAGTACAGTGTGAAGTTGTATGACTTTGGTCAATGTGATTTAGACACAACACGTCTGTGCGTGTGTGTCTGTGAGTCTGTGTTATTATGCATTTATGTGTGCATGCATTGGTAATGCAGTATTTGATTCTACACAGATGTGATCAGCTGCAACAATAGAGAGGAGGGTGTTCAGAGTGCAGTCTGCTTAATGTTCTGCTAACAAAAGTTGGCATCTCACATTATATATTCAAAACTCCCTGATTGAAGCACATTAATTTCGAATGAAAGAATCCATTACTTGCTTCATCACAGCGCTGCAGGTGCAAGAAGATGTCATAAAGCATTTATGTTGCGTGATTCATCTCTGCATTTCCTATGAATTGCTGGTTGAAGTGTAAATTAAATCCACTGTTCCAATTTTCATGAAGCGGATAAAAACATGACTGCTTTTGAAATTCAACAAATTCTTAAACTGCAACATTACAATCTACTTCCATTATTCTGTAGTACATGCCATCCATGTCCATGAACGGGCCACACAGCCGCTTTGGGGATGCAACAGGTATTTCTATAATACTTCTATGAATCTACAGTATATACTCTGTTTCTGTGAGTTTATGTCCCTTACCCTGTGCAGTGTGTCCCTGTCCAAATCCAGGGCCCATGTTCTCCACACTGAGCCTCTGTAATGCCTGGAGCAGGGCTGGCCAAAGACTGGCACACAAATCAGCCTGATAGTCTCTTTGACCACACAGAAGTACTTCCAGCACCCCCAGGGCTCGCCCTGCCAGGGGGGCCTCCCTGGTGCAAACCATGTCCTGTAGTCATATAGACAGTATCAACAATGCAGCACAGCAGACAGGATTTAAACTGTCTTCACTTTAATGTGGCCAACGTCTTGAAGGGGTAGTTCAGATTATTTGAAGTGGTGCTATATTAGGAACTTATCAATAGTCAGTGTATTACCTATAGAAGACAGTGGTTGACACCAGTATGCTATATTTAGAATATTTTCCCACTTTACCCTGCTGTCAGACAGCCTTTATGGGTGACTATAATACATTTTACTGCAGCTCCTGTCCACAGCTGTCCATTGCTTAGCTTCTTACATGGGGACTGTAGCTGCTTCTCCAAACTGGGGGCGTGTCAACTGCCATCTACTGAAGGTACTCTGTTGGTAAAACACTGACGTGAATAAGTGCCTTTTACAATCCCACATCAAAAAAAATCCAAACTATCCCCTTAAATCCAAGCTCCTGCTTGGGGTCTATATTTCTCACCAGAAGGGTCAGTATGACCGCTGGGTACTTCTCTATCAGATTCAGTAGCTCCATAGTCTCTGTGTCTGGCTCCTTGTCCTGCCTCTCGTCTGCACGGCTTTCTCTCTTCTCTCCCTTCTCATGTGTGTCTGCCTGCACCCATGAATGAGATCCAACTACCATAAATTCAGATTTTACTTTGTGAGAGTCCAAAGTGAATTACAAACACACTCAAATGCATCCTATCTCTAACTATGTTTGCAGGAAATCAATTAGTGAAATGTGTTGGAGTGGAGCGTGTTCAATCAAATCAGTAAAATTATATATTGGTCAATCCATGTGTCTGAGATAGTGAAATGACTGTCCCCTCACCATGGTCAGCTGTGCGTCTGTGTGCTGTGCTTGCCTGGTCAGCCAAAGTTCCAAGACCAAGGGTCCAAATTTCTCTGCTAGCTCTGGATAGCGACAGATGAAGTGGAGGAGTGAAGGATGGTGAATGTAGAGGGACGAGAAGCTTTGGCAGGAGGAGAGTGCCTTGCTGATGCAGTTGAAAGGAGCCTTGAGTAGGTTGGTAAAGAGAAATTGAAAAAGCCAAAGCACTTTCTTTGAGATAAGCATACACACACAAGGAAAAAAGTTTGCAGCTTTTAAAATAATTTTCTTCATAACAAAAATGTGAGACTGCTTTAAAACCCTACTAAGGCAGAGCCCTCAGTCACAGCAGGAAGTCTCCTGTAAGCAATTGCTTTTTTTGTATTCACAGTCAACACAAAGTATAAACTATTCAAGTACTTTCAGAGCAGCTTCAGGACAAAGTTTTGCCACATAATTTTCTTTGAACTGAAGAGAAGTATGTTATTCTGTGAAAATGTTATTAGTTCCGTGCAGCTTCAGGAAGAAGGGTGAGCTATAATTAATATTCTTTGCTGCTGAATCATCAACAGTAGAACATACATTTTGTATCAAAAGATGAATAAGAGCTGTCAACCTATGATTCTGAATATTCCTTGGCTTCCACATTGATGGTTTCCATATTAAACTGCACAGTACTCTAGGTTCAGTACAAGCTGTGCTCTTCCTCTGTGCACCGTAAAACTGATGGTTTTGCTGCGCACATTGAACACCTTCAACAACAAAATCTGGACACTTAAAATTACTTCGTCGTAAACCTGTCTCAGTGAATATGATTAGATTTTTTTTCATATCTCAAACAGAAAACAGAATATAATGTTTAAATGACCAGTGTGTAGGATTTAGTGGCATCAAACTGAGCTTGCAGATTGAAACCACATTGTTATAATTTCTCCTTTTAAGCTTACAGGAGAACCTACAGTGACCGCGAAACTCACGAAAGATGAAAAAGGCCCTCTCTAGAACCAATGATTGATTTCTAGAGACACATGTAACATGGCGGCCTCAATGGAGGAGGACCCGCACCCTCTGTAGATATAAACAGCGCATCCTAAGGTCACGAAAACACAACAATTCTTATCTTCAGGTAAAAACTAATGAATGTTAAATTCAATTTCTGCCATATTCTGCCAATAAATCCCTGTAAATCTTACACACTGGACCTTTAAAATTGAGGCAGACCAGCTGCCTCAGTTTTAAATATCACATTTCGGTAAGCAATGGAAAGGGGTAAAAGGTAAAACATTTAAAAATACACAATGAAGACAAATCTACTAAATGCTGATGTTCTAAAAGCTATGCTCTAAAAGATCTGTTCACAGTTTTTAGGTTTTCTTAAACCACAGCTTGATGCTGTTTCTTTTTTTTAAAGCAATATTCCACGCCAGAATGATAATCCACTCAATATGTACTCACCCCTATGCCGACACTTGGATTACACCACACAAACAGGATGGAGACATTTTGTGTTTGTTTTGTGTTCTTTTTTTTTTTACATTTTATCCGTGGTGTAATCCAAGTGTCTGTGAGCCGCGACATTAAAATTTAACCACAGAAGATACCGTTTACACCATGTTTTTAGCCGAAATGTCAACTGTATCGCGAGACTTCGTATATCTCGTGATTTTTTCACACGTGCATCCATTTTTTTATCCTGGGTCACCATTCACTGCCATTGTACTGGATTTGGCTGCAACCTGTTTTCTGCTGAAACTCGAGGATTGTTTTGTGAACTGAAGATCTTTACCCATCCTCACATCGGCATAGGGGTGAGTAGATATTGAGTGGATTATCATTCTGGGGTGGAATATCGCTTTAAGTTACCCCGTCGAGGTCGGGGCTCTTGTCCTGTGTCATTGCCAGCAGGTAGAGGGCAGAGCGGAGCACAGAGCGAGGTAGGGCACAGCCGCCGTGCTCCTGCACTGAATGCAACAGCCCTACCACACTGCAGAACACCGTCTGGTCTGGAAGGAGCCTGAATCAACACACACATGCACAATAATGATGATGATGACATTAATTACAGGCACACATAGTGGTCAAACATTTACATTTGAAGGTATATAAACACACAGATACACATATACTTCAGTGTCAAACACACCTCAGCAGACACACTTGGTGCAAGGTGAATAAAGTGGACAAACACACAGGGCCCTATCTTACACCCAACGCAATGCTGTTGCGCCACCAGCACAAGTGAATTTGCTATCTTACACCCAGCGCAAGTGCCATTTTTTCCATGTCTGCAAGACAGCAAATGCACTTGCGCCTGGTCTGTTCCGCTGTGGGCTGGAGGTTTAAACATGAAGGCAAAACGAAGGCTTGGCCTGGCGCGTTTGCTATCTTGTGCTCAGCGCACTGGAGTAAAAACCACTTGGGCCACAGAGCCCTATCTTACGCTGGTCTGAAGAGCAATGGATTTAATTTATTCAAGGTGTGTCCAAATCCTCCTTTGCCGTCTCCACCCGGGGTGCGAGTGATATTTTGCCCTGCCACGCCCCCTGCGCCACCAGCGCAAAGCGGCATACACCTGTCAGGTGTGCCCAAGTGCCCTCATTAATTCACCAGCGAGTTTAGGCCGAACATGCAATAAACCAATCAGAAAGTCAGCTCTCATCACCTGTAAGAGGCAGGTGCGCCAGCACCGCAAGCAGTGGCAGCATGACGGCGGATTTACAAACAAAGAGCAGTGTTTCCCCTATAGTGTATTTGGGAGGGCGCCCCGCCCCCCCAACAGACACCCCCGCCCTGCCAACAGGATCCCCACCCAGAAATTCAAGTCATAGATTTTAAAGAAAATTCCATAATTTAATTTTTATTTTAATCAAAAGGGCCTATAACAGGCGTTCTTTTTATCAAATAAAAAAGCTAACTCTAATTTGCGCAATTTCAGAGTCTAATGCGTCGCTATCGTTTCATTACATTCATTAAAATGCATTTCTTCTCTCCTCTGCGACGGGAGGGGCTCCCCCCTCGCTCCTCTCTCACAACATACACACGTGCACTCACACCGGTACAGACACACCCACCCACACTCAGAGAGCGGAGGAGAGAGTGTTGCTGACATTACCTACGGTAAAAAAAAAAAAAAAAATCAACAACAAACAAACACATTATTAATGGACGACCGGAGGTTCCCCAAACGTTTGCCCCCCAGGCAAAAATCTCTGCATTTTTTAAACGAACCGTACGTGGCGAGGCGGGGAGCACAGCTAACTCTACGTGGGTGCTAGCCTAAATGAGAGCATCTCTCCCAGCCCCGACCACAGCGCTTGCCAATCCCCTGACCCGGTTAATGTCGCCACAACTAGTACGAAACACACCTGTTCCAGCCCTCCCACCGAGACACGTAGTAAGAAGCTGCAGACGGGTCACCACCGTCAGTCTGGCTTTGATCCAGCATGGCTGTCAGACTTAAGATACTGTGCATGGCTGTACAAGACTGAACTTGGTGAGTGAATTAATGAGAATGGATGGATAGATGGATGTGGATGGATGGATGGATGGATGGGTGGATGGATAGATAGATGCATAAATAAATAAATGAATGAATAAATGAATTGCTAAAATAAAAAAAATGTAAAAATGTGACCCCACCCCGGCCCCATCTGCATGACATTTGCGGTTCATTTATTGTAATGGTTTTTGCAGGTGTTCATGTAAAATAAACTATTTACACATGAAGTTGCTTTGGAGACGTGTCTCCATATATTGCACGCTTTCACTTCTCGAACCAGGAGATCTATCTGCTCGCTTTGAAAATCTTTTCTCTTTGTTTCCTCCTTGTAAATCTGGTGAATTAATGAAGGCACTTGGGCACACCGGATAGGTGTATGCCGCTTTGCGCCGGTGGCGCAGGGGGCGGTGCAGGGCAAAATATCACTCGCACCCCAGGGGGGAGACGGCAAAGGAGGATTTGGACACACCTTGAATAAATTAAATCCATTGCACCTTGCGCTTTAGACCAGCGTAAGATAGGGCCCACAAACTGTGCGTGCAAAGCAGGGAAAACGCTCCAGGGGAATGTTGATGTCACAAACCTGCGACCTCTCTCTCTCACGCAAAATTACACACACACACAAACACAGTCTGTTACAATGTATACCAACACACATATTCACAGATCCTTTCTGAGTACAGATACACTACACACACTCAGCCCTCCCACGCTATGTAAATCTCTGGACACAGCTCCCATTAATCTTGATGAGACCACACCATGGCAAGGAGAGGCTTTAATCCCCTTCCCTGGGGGGTAATGCATGGCCGAGGTTCCACAGAAGGACAGATTAAACTTTCCACAGAAGCCAACGTATCTGTGAGGTCATAAAATATGTACTTAAAACACCCTCGATGGGCCATAGTAGTGCTGCTAAAGCAGGGCAAGAGCTAGAGCGACATGTAAAACCAGCTGGTGTCTTGGTACAGTGGGAAATATATTGATATATTGCCACAAGATATTGTCTGGGATTTCAATACTGTGATAAGGCTAATTTTTATTTCTCCTGCTCTCAAGGGCTGCGTTGCTTTGTGAAGATTTTTTTTAAATTATTATTAAACTGCAGTTGGGTATGAAAACAATAAATGTCTCTGTTTGGTCATTGAAGCCACATTACAAATATTAAGTTCCTCAAGATTACATTAAGTGCCAGTATTTATGAAGCACCAATAAACATTTATAAAATATTTTCAGGTTGTCAATATTAAGTACTTGTAACATTTGATCCTCTCAATAATGCTAAAACATACTCATACGTGTGGATCACATGGGTGCTGCGGTCCTGGAGCACCCACCAAAAAGGCTGAGAACTCATGGGGACTGTGGCATTTGGTGTGAAAAAAAGATGGTTGGTGTCATTTCACCCTCTGACAGGTGATACAGTGCTACCAGAACTACTGAGCAGCCACCAAGCCGGAAAATTCCTGTCCTGCTCAAAGACAATTTTTGCAGTGCAAATGGATGCTGCTATCATAGAACAAGGTCCGTACTTCTCAATCACACTATGCTCTTCCTCTCCCAAAATAGTACTACCAAAAACAAAAAAAAACCCACAATACTTGATAATTGATAATTCAGTACCAAAAATAAAAAAGTAATTGGCACTCAAAATAGAATTTTCTTTTCTTTTTTAAAATTACTAACCTGCACACAGTGCTGTTACAGAAAATTTCACTGCAGTGTCTTTTTTTGCTGCAAGCCAAATTTCAGGCAGATAAAGACCTGAACAGATGTGAGGTCTTGAATGAACACTTAGATCATTTTAATGACTTATGTACTCTCGATACCATAATGAACAGATATTGTATTGTTTTAAACGTGGTATTGAGACGGTGTTGATATTTTGACATTTTTTACGACCTTACTTCTTACAAAACCACTCTGCAGCAGTACCAGGCAGTGGTGTTTATAATTTGTATCAGCAAAATGCTTTTTATTGATGCTGAAATATTTAGTGGTTAATTTCATTTCCACAAAAAAAATGCCAGCTCAGAACACAAGACCTTTTCAGCACTCAATTTTAAACTGAACTTTTTTTTTCCTTTTTAATAAGCAAAACCAAATGTATTTCTCGTTTTTTATAAATATTAAATTCCCAGAGTGATTTGTGCATGTCTTAAATGTGAGAAATGGTGTTCTCTGTTACTTGATGCTGTTCTTCGACATCCAGTAGCCAGTGCAGACTGTATGTGTGTGCATTGTATTACCTGTCTCCTTGCTGCAGGGCAAGGTGTAGTATTATCAGCAGACAGTACTGAGCGGTCCTTGGTCCTTTATATTCACACAGCTGGAGTCCTGGGGCCTCACACAGCAGAGAGGGCCAGTCTGACAGACGAACACACAGAGAGGGAAGGTTGTGTAGTAGCAGATTCTCCACCTCCTCGACATCTGGGGGATGAGCAAGGAAGTGAAACAGAAAGGAGAACAGTATAATAATCAATGCTAGAACCAGGAACAGCAGAAGATATAGAGAGAGGCTGAAAGATAGAGAAGAAAGAGCAAAGAATGTGAGAGAAGGGGAGAAATGGATGGAATAAAGTAAAACACATCAGAAGAGGCCCTGAGGCCTCATTTATAAAAGAGCATTACTTGCCAACTAAAGCCAAGCCAAAGCTGAGTTTCATGAAAAAATCATCTGCGGCCAAAAATAAGCAGGGTTACACTGATTTAACACTTTTCCAATTATCTTTGTTGTATCCAAACATAAAGCAAATATCCATCATTAACCAAGCTACTGTATAGACGTCATGGGTGCTTAGATTCAATTTTTATAACAATCTTTGAAAAGCCATATTACGTAATATAGCAATTTTAAAGGTTTTTTTTTATTTTCTTAAATGAGGTCCCTGAAGAATAAGAAGACAAGATGAAATGAAACATGGAAAGATGGGTGTCTGAAAGAGAACAGTGAGAAGGAAAGTGAAGAGAGGCAGATGAATACGAAAAACAGAAGGGCCATGATAATATAGTGCCGAGGAGGGCTTCCACATCTTTGAAGGACCGGAGGACTGGAAGATGGGGGGCAAAGGAAAATGATATACAGTATGTTAATAAACAATACTGCATAAAATGCAAAGAGAGAAAAAAGACAGAGAAGAGACAAAGGGGAGGGGGCTGTGAAGCACAGCAGGGAATTCAGAATTATTTCTGAAACAGCTAAAAGAGTGGGACTATCTGCACTGTCTCCATCTCTGGGTTGTCTTTAGGGAACTTGAGCGAGAGAACAGGGGAGAGGGAGAAGAAAATGAGATGCGGCTTATGAAGAACGGAAAGAAAAGGGGAAACAGAAAAGAAGGCCATTGAAATATGGCATAGAGAAAATGGTGCTGTGCAGTGCAGCCTCTCATAGGTCTGGAGAAAAAGAGGTTACTTTAATCGAGGAGCAAGGAAGGAAACAACACCATATTTGGTGTACGAGGGAATCACAAGACAGCAGGCAGAGCAAAGAAAAGAATGACAAAGAAAGGCACAGGGAGATGGCAGACAAGGAGAGGGGTCACTGATGCATGACTACACAGAGGCTATAAAGCCACAGCAAAGGTCTGTAGGGAGAGAGACTACCAATCAGCCAGAGAGGAAAACAAAGTGAAGAAGGGAACGGGAGTTAGAGAAATACAGAAAGCAGAAGAGAGATAAATATAAACAGGCACCAAATGGGGGCAGTGGCCAACTTCAGAGCACTGTAGTCCAGAGGGGCCGATGTGGAGAAAGAGTAAGAAATAAATGGTATTGTTTGGAAATAAGAAGAAAATGAGGAGAAGGGGCAGTGATGCAGCCGTCATCTCCAGGGAACTGGTTGAGAAGAGAGGCAGGGAGAAGAATAGAAGCATGTCTCACACAGGGGTTGCTTGATGGAATATTTTCCAACTGAACACTGACAGAAAAATCTGAATACAGTCCATCATTTTGACAGATTACAACCCAAGGGTGATCTACCGTAATGTTAAAGGCATAATATCCAGTATTTTCCTATAAAGAAAAACAATGTATAGAATCACATAAACATGATCCCTTTCGATCATCACTTATGACCCACCAGAAGTGTGTTCTGGTGGGTACATTTTTAGTAAATCTATTTTGAGCATGTGGGCATCATCGCTGACCTCAACACTGCTCCCAACATTTCTTACCATCTGGGTGCTGACAGCATGTTGACTAGCTGCAGACTAGATGCCTTGGAGGTCGTCTGTGAACACTGCAGGTCACAGAGGGGTGCTTCACCACGCTGTAGCGAGTGCTTACAGGACCGGAAAATCCCAGTTCAGAGATTCGTTCATATTTACGTCTTTTCATATTTGATTACTTAGACACAATGGTTGCTGTGTTTTATTGCCCTCTGCTGTCACCGTGGGAAAAATTCATCTGTTTTGTGTGACGCTGACACGAAAAGAAACCGTATGGTCGGTGTCTCTGTTCATCTTTTCTCTCCGTGCCCTTATAAATGCATCATCTGCAAGTTTGTTCTGTTTATTATGTGCGATCAAGTTGTTTTTTTGATTAAATGCAATTAAATAGGCTACATCTCATTATCACCAGAATTAAAACTAGGGGTATTCATATGACAGAATTTTCACAACCTTGCTCATCAACGAAGAAGTCTAAGGAACCTCTAGTCTCACACTGTCTCAAAGGGAGGACTGGAAGAGACAGGAATTCAGCAAAGGACAGACAGATGAAGAAGATAAGAAGGGAAACAACAGATGGGAGAAAGACAACAGACAGACCTACAAAGCAGGCTGCTGTGACATGTTGCCTCCTGTTCAAGGTTTGAT
The DNA here is from genome assembly GCA_034769285.1 of Lutjanus argentimaculatus. Classification (NCBI taxonomy): domain Eukaryota; kingdom Metazoa; phylum Chordata; class Actinopteri; order Lutjaniformes; family Lutjanidae; genus Lutjanus; species Lutjanus argentimaculatus. Next base: position 9,610,425 of record JAWZSL010000024.1, on the reverse strand, counting down.
TCAACAGAAAATAATAGAGGATGGAGAAGAGAAACGGTTTCTTAAATATTCACACAGCTGTTACAGAATTATCGGACAGCTATACAAAAGTACAGATGATATACTTTGATATTAGAGATTAATTTAGTAAACAAAACACTGACAGAGAGTGTACACAGAACAAGACAGTGAGGAGACACAGCAAAAATATGTTCTGGTGAACAAAGTCTAAAATAAAGAAAACAAAGTAATGTAATAAATTATAAATAACTTTTTGAGCAAGAAAAATATCCAACATAAAATGGAATGGTAAAATTCAAGATGAGAGCAAAGAAAAATGAAAGAAAGTAAGAGCCTGAAAATGAAACTGAAACAGATAATGGTGATGAAAGGCAGGAAGATGTTGACAGACAGAAAAAGGAACAAACAGTAGTCTGACTCCAAAGAACTCATTATTCCCATCCACAAACACACATAAACAAATACACACACACACGCCATGCAGACAAACACACATACCTACACACTTTCTCGTACAACTCTTACATCTCATTACCTCAAAGAAAGATTTTACTCGCATCATGTCTCTTGGGAACAACCACAGTTTCCAACAAAATGCTTTTCTTTTCTTTCATAACATTTACTTCAGTCTCACAAAATCAGAAACAATGCCCCTTTAACTGCAAATGTTATCTGTGTTGTCACAATGTGCTTTGACATTTAAGAGACTTAGCATCAGCTTGTTCACACAAGAATTAGCAAGCAAACACTGTGTTCAATTCAAGGCCATTCAACATGTTTACAGTACACATGTCCTGCACTATAAGATGGAGCTATTATTTAGTGACTTTGCACACGCTTCATCAGTTTGTCTGTAAAAGGTGCCTTTGAGACCCCCTTCTGATCAGGGTTAACTTAACTTAAGAGAACCAGCGTCACTGAAAGGGACAAGAATCTTGTTTAATGTTACTGATGTTTCAAGCCAACATAAAGTGAAATGCAACTTTATTTACCTTTTTAGTATAATATGTCACATAAAGTCAACTAGATTTAGTTTGTTTAATACGACCTTGATCAATTCATTTAATGCAGCCACGTCTTAATAACTTTAAATTCAACTAGGAATATATTTTAATACACAATAATAAAAAATCTCTGGACCAAAATATTAACTATCGATGACAAACACGTAACACGTAAAGGTGTTCCCAGCGGAGTTAGGCAATTGGACGAATACATCAGCAATCTGTGATTGGCTGAGTCCTGACTGAGTGAGTTTTTTTCTCAATTTAAATAGTCTGCATGACTGAGAGGAAAACAGCTGGTAGACCCAGACTCTTTTCACATCTAATGTGGTGAATTAAGGATTTATTTCAACAGAGTGTAGGAACAGTGGAAAGACCAAAAAAGATTATTTTCATTTAGTAATTAAGCTAATTCAGTGTGTCTAAATTCAATAAAAGAAAGTACAGTTGCATTTTTCTTTTCAAAGTCTGATTAAAGAAACAATAAATGTGTTCTGGGTTTGTCACATCACAGAAATGTTTTAAGACTAAGGCAAATTTGAATGATTGAAAAAAATGTTCAAGTATATAAAATTAGGTCTCAAAATTATGAAAAAATTGGTTTTCTCTTCTCTAAAACACGGGGGGCCTGTCTGCTCTGCTGTCTCAATGTCCAACACCACTAGGACCTGAAAACAACCTGAAACATGGACGACTTGTCTCGCAGCTTTATTGGAGCCACAGGACAGTGACAGAATGGTATTTTTTATTTTTGAATTGGTTTGTTGCAACTGAAGTGAGCCGAAGTGAACTGTTGGGCTGATTTGGAGAGAGTCACTGAAGGTGCGTCCATAAGTGACTGTTAGAGAAGGAGAGGGGAGGAGAAAGCGGTTCATGGGACTTACTGTATATTGTGTTGGGGGACCATGGCTCTGGCATGTCACTGAGCCATGTTTTAGGTCTTCCCAAAAAATCCTGAACACAGAAATCTTGAACAACAGTTTAAGGTCTAACTCCACAATTCAGAACTACATAGTTCTCAGTCAGCAACTATTTTCTGACATGTGCAATGATTTCCTTTACACAGACATTAATAAGGAAAAAGGTGCAAGAATATTTCATATGTTGGCACTTTGTGTGTTTATTTTGTTTATTTCTTGGCCGTAGCATATGTAACATAGCGAATTTGCCTCTCATGCAAAAATGTAACATATCACCTGACCTTAATTCTCAGGGGTTAAGACTGGCACTTTTCAGTGGACATTAAAATGCATAATAAAACTCACTCGCTGAATTATATTTTAGCTATTGAAAGGAAGTGATTGGAACAACTGACCTGACCTTTCCTCAAAACAAACAGCTGAAGTGGTAAACAGTGTCAACAGTTCTGTTCAACACTTCAACAGACTCAGATAACTGGTAGCATGACATCATTGCTTGGAAGCTGACAGGAACAACAGGGTTTTGTACTGCATGTTGCTCTGTGTGTGGTGCAAGTGTGTGTGTGGTGTGTATTTGCATACCATGTTGATGGGCTCCAAAAACAGGGTCTGACTGGGAAAGCAGACACACACTGAGTTTCTGCAGAAAACCACAGACAGATGCATTCAAATTTGGGTTCCTGAAACAATTGGTAAGTGGGAGAAAGACACACAAGAGTCAGCAAAAATAAACATGAATACAAAGAAAAGAATCACAAAACAAAGCAGGAAACCTGCAGAAACAGAGCCTACACCCTCCACAATGCACAGTGAAAACAGTGAAAGTGAACAGTGAACAGTGAGACACAGGACAGGATGTGCCTCCACTTAGTCCTTTCAAATATGAAACACAGTCACTGCATGCTTCAGTTTCATTACAGCTCAGAGCAGGGGGGCGTTAAGGCTACCAAGTCGACCACATTTATGACCACACGAACACACGCAGAAGCAAAAACAGACACACTCTAACACACAGACATATACACCTGCAAAACAGAAAAATCCAAATAGACACACACACACTCTCACACAAACACACAGCATACTTTGAAGCTGCAGATCCGTTGCTCTGAGACAGACACACTGCTGAGAAGACTGGCTTATTGGAAAATGGTAGACAGAGTGACTCAGAAATGACAGATGCCTCAGTCGTGTTATCTGTCTCATTGTTGAATGTGCTCTGACAGGGACTGATAATAAGAACTCAACTTTCTGAGCCACCATGCTTTAACACACACACACACAGAGCCAAACTTCAGTGTTTAGGTAATTGCTGTGTATGTGCGTGTGTGTGTGTCCTCAGGTGATCCTGTTACACTGTACAGTACCTGTTTCCTGCACAGAGAAGCCCTTTGTGTTCCAGAGCCAGCCTGTAGAAACCAGAGGATGCTGGAGGGAAGAGGAGTTGAAGGGCAGAATAAAGGAAGGATGAGACAGTAAGAAATGAGGAGGACCAGAAGGATGATTAAAACACTATTTATATTACAGCTTTCAAAACAAAAGTTAGTAACATAGTAGTCACAGCCAGAGAAACAAAAACACATGATAATTAAAGTAAGAAAATTCAGTGGTTTAAAAGTGCTCAGTAAAATGAGAGGGAAAAAGAGAGAAGGGAGGAGGGTAAAGAGAGACACCTGTCATCATTATGCCAGGCAGCAGCCACATGATTCACTCGCAGTTCATGATCCCTAAAACCTTCATATTTTAATCTCACATTAGTTTTCAAGCTACGTTCTTTCCTGATACCTCAGGAGGGTGGAAGCTCATCATTTGGCTACATGTAGGTAATGGTAGAGCAGTCCTATTTTAATTCTGTTGGGGGGGGGGGCTTTATCATAAAGCTGTATTTAATGTCTTGGCTGTTCTCAGATATTAGAGGGAAGTATTAATTTCATAAAGCGACTATATTCACTCTCTTGTGGACCTATGCCAAAGTGCTCCTCAGCCATATCTGCAGACAACTGTTCTGCTTTGTTAACCGCTTGCAGCATAAATATAAAGCTTAAGTTTCTTTTTAATGCCACCAAGCTGTCTGCGGCTAGGTGCCCAAGGCAACAAGTTTCCCCTCAATAATTGAGGCTCATCACGTCGACTGCCAGCTTTGGACAGATTGCTTAGTTTTCCCCCTACAGTGATACGAAATTTCATCAAGTCAACATTCAGGCATTTAGTTCCATCTCTGAACAGAGAAGAATCAACTGCCTGCATTGCCGTTTCTGGCATCATTTTAAACTGTATACAATACGGATTTCATTTTAAAAACATTACCTAACTACAGAAACATAACTGTTCAGTGGTGCAGATGAGAACACCAAAAACACAATATGTGATAACGAAATGAAATCAAGTTTATTGCTCTTTAGTTCGGAAATGAACTTAACAGTTAAATTCCTTATGTTTGTGCTTATTTAATTCCATGAGACACTCAAGGCTTTAATTAAAAAATCATGTAAACTAAGGTACATAATTGCCAAATCAGTAGTAAAACAGCAGGCTTCTCTGGAAATATGTTTAGTTAGTATGGTTATGTTTTGTATTTCTATGTGGGCTAATGGGCTAGAGTTATATGTTGCCAGTAGGACCAGCACTAATACGCACAAAGCCAACAGTAACAAGACTTAAAAAGTCAAGCTAATATAAAAGACATGAGCTGTGTGGCCTGGCTCTGTCCCAGCCATGTCACTTATTAATCTCACAAATCTAATCACAATTTAACAAAACTTCATCTTATTATTTTCAGGTCAGCACTGACATAATCAACTCACAAAAATCTGAAGAGAAACACTTGGCCCATCATCCAACTTCACTATTAAGTCTTGGTTTATTGTTTCATTAGGCAGCTTGTTCACCAATTCTGTCATTTGTGCATGATTTTGTCAAATATATGTCATCACGACAGCAGGAGATTTGTTAGATTATTCAATCAGACTGAAAAAATAAAAACAAAACCAACTCATGAAACACTTTACCTACTTTATAATTTCAAGCCCTGTATACTATTTCCATATATAACATATTATACATCAATGCAATACCCCTATATTGTGCTTGTTTGTCTGTTGTCAGCAGGATTATGGAAAAACTACTGGCCTGATTTTCATGAAACTTGGAGGAAGGAACTTGGAATTCAGTAGTAGTGACAAACCTTATGGCAGTTCAATGACACCCTATCACAGTCCACATTCTGGGGTACCGGTAATCCTCTGGGGTAGCCGACACATGTAGTTTCTCAAACTTCATACAGAAAGCAGTCATTATGGCGCACTCTGGGACAGTGGTTTCATGGGCAACTAAATACACACTTAACATGCGGATAATAGTACTCTCACTCCCATCCAAATGTGAATTGTGTGCAATAAACTTTGTAGTCATAAGTTGGCGCTTATTAATTTGCATCATAGAAGAGTGGACTATTGGCCTTGGCAGAGGTCTGTGCTCTATGACTGCCCTTCTAGTTAGGACTGTATAACAGGACTAGCTCTGTTGTAGCTCATCAACAGTAAGTTCATAATATTTTTCACATACGCCATCACTGTAATATTACGGGGGCTGTCAGCCTGCCTTGTTTAGACAACCTCCAAAAGAGATTGTTCTGCTACAGCACTTGTCAAAGCTGACCTGTTTAGGCTGAATATTCATAAGATACCAACATCAGGGTAGCCACACCTAACCTGGCAATGTTCCAGTGCAAAAGGGAGAAACTACACACTGCCAGCTTGCTGCCATGAAGCTAGAAGACAGATTGTATGCTACTGAAATCAAAGCAAAACAAATCAAAATAAATCTAATAATGGGACTCTTGCTGTTGATTTGAGGTTATGCAGCATTATCCAACTCACCTAGCTTATTTGAAAAGACAGCCATGAGAGATGGAAGGAGGGTGAACTGGGAGGACAGGATGGCGTAGAAGTACTGCAGTATCTGAGGGTTGGGTGCACGCTCACACATCCTCTACATGTACATACAGGCACGTGCACACACACACACACACACATGCACGCGCACACGCACGCACACACACCCACACAAAGGAAAGCAGTGAAAAAAAATAACCATTGTTTCATTGATTTTGAGCCTGAATAGAACCAACTTTGGAAATATATAACACAGGCACTGATCGATAGGCTTAAAAGTTTACATGTACACAAAACTAATGACGATGGTGGCTGTGCTTATAAATAGAGTCATTTAGAGGAACTGCCAGACAGAGCACAGTAATCATTATGACCTATTTCTCAGAAAAGAGACGTGACGAAATGCAGCATCATTCTCTGAAGTGTCTGGTTACAAGCGAGCGTGACAGAGAGACACAAGTTTAAGACGAGATACATAATGAATCAGTTGTGTGCATTTGTGCATTTGTATGTGTGTGAGTGGTTCAAGCTCTCACAGTGACAGTGGGTATCCAGACAGAGTCACAGCAGCGCAGCAGACATTGACACACAGACTCCAGTGAGTCCTGAGCGTTGGTGTGTTTAGATGGAGCTGTGAACGTGTTCTCCTTCAGAAGAGGCTCTGATGCACACTCCTCAGCCAACCTTGGACACACAAATACCCACTAAATGCAAACACACCCACTCACATGCATACAAAAATCAGAGAACAGACACACAAGAAATACATGCAAAGATGCATCTCAGGATTTCACTAAACTCTCACATCTACATTTCAATTGAAAAACTCTGCTGGTGGGCTGAAATTTGTCATTTCAAGGATCTCCACAAGGTCACATTTGGCAGATCACAAATTAACAAGTGATTTAATACAATACTTGAATCAAGTCTTTCAGAAACAAGTCTTTTTTCTAATCGATATGATAAAACAAAGAGTAAAACATAAGGTAGAACTCATTTTTAAAAAAAGGATATTTTAAGTGTAGGAAAAAATCTAAGGCTGCCCCCTTACGGGGCACTTATGTTAGTGAGTCCATTTATTCACTTTTGCCCCAACTATCCTGTTTAATTCCCTGAACATGTGACTGGATAATGTACTGACCTGCAGGCAGCCTGAAAACAGACCAGGGCCTGGAGCAGAAATCCTTCAGACCTGGAAGCCTTGCTGCTGGAGCCTGACCTCTTCAGACTCCCCTGGAGCAAAACCAACAGAGACAGAGGTGGGCAGAAAAACAAATGTAACAGGATGAGAGAAAAGAGGAGTCAAGACAGTAGAATAGGGGTGGGAATTCATTAGGTTTTATCAATACAAATGTCATTATTGATTCTGCTTATTAATTCCCTTATAGATTCCAGATCAAATTTAGTCAAGCTGGCTGTAGCCTGAGAGCTAGCTGTAGCAACAGTCTGTCATCATCTAAAATGGATTAAATGAGCATTCAAACATCTGTAACACATGTGCAGCTTGGTCGGAAAGAAACAATGCGGAACTAGTTCTTAATGGTTCAGGATTCTCATCTCTAGTCTACACTGTTAAAAAAAAGTTGAGAAAACTCATAATTCCAAGGCAACTGCATTCACTAGATTTGAGTTTTGAATTAAAACTCTTATGTTTTGAAATTTACTAAAAAAAGTTTTGCCGACCTATAATTTTTTGTTGAGCTACTTTACTTTTCTTCTTTCTTCCTTCATATAAACTTGAATCTTTGAGTTTTAGAAGCCCAAATGAGTATTTCAAAAATGGATCACAATGAGCTGTGAACTGTGACTCACTTACTCAACAATTTAAAAAAAACCTTTTTTTTTTCTTTTGGTATGAATTGGGCTCAAAACTCAAAAATGTATTGAAGTTGAAGTTGTATTGAAGTTGCCTTTGCATTTTTTAAGCATTTTCGTTTTTACAGTGTAGATGAGGAGACAAACAAATCTGATCACTATCATATCCCATCACAAAAAAAATCATCTTATCAAAGCACATCTTTCAAACAGATTTCTTCAAGGGAATCATTAAAGATTTATAGAAAACAATGAAACTTCTCCGTTCAGACAAACACAGAGGAAAACCCTGAAGCCCTCCTGTGTTTCTTCAGTAGAAGTTCATGGGTCCTACTGAGACCTGTCATAAAGACGAATCTTAATCTTGTATCTGTTTTGTGCCTCGATGTGTTTGAAGTGAAATATGTTTAATGTTTAAATAGGAACATGAGCACACGCCAACCAGCCATATCCTCCTGACAGTCATATCAGTGTCCGTTACAGGCGCGACACTCCAGTTTTCAGACAGGAATCAGGATTCCTGTCTGAAACCTGTCTGAAACAGAAGGCAGAAGGAAAGAAAAAGGCTTCCTTCATGGAAGAATGAGTACATATGCGATTGACATGGTCGATCAAGGGGTAGTGTGTGACGTGTTGCTAGAGAGCACCAGGGGCAGATATGTCAGCGTTGTTTTTACAGTAATGGCACTGATACCTCACAGAAAGCACTCTCTGGAGTGTCACTACAAGAAGTCGTCTCAGTCAAACGGCACAGACAAGTCTCTTCACCACCAGTTCATGAACTGTGTATCTTATACCTTTTATTTCATATTTGTAGATGAAACAAAAAGCAAAACTGACTCACAGAGCTCTGATGGTGAGCATGAGAGGGCAGGGGCAGCTCAGAGAATCTGTTAGTGATGGCCTCGATCAGTCCCTTTATCTCCCTGTACTGGACTGGTCTGGACTGGTGGTTCAGTCTGGGGATTTCAGAGAGTGGCAGCAGATAAGACAAAGGAAACATCTGACGTTAGATTACACAACACTGTACAGCTGCAGCAGGGGGGCGGCATAATGTGCACTGTGTGTGTGTTTGAGTCTGAATGAGTGCTCATAGTATGGGTTTGCCAGAGGTTATTGAAGGGACACTTTACCCCAAAGTCCAAAATACATATATTTTCTTTGCGATATAGCTATAGATTGTTTTGGTCTGAGATGCAGAGTTTTGGAGATGTCAGCTATAGCAATGTCTGCCTCTGCTCAAATATAATGGAATTAGATGGCACTTGGCTTGTGGTGCTCAAAGCATCAAAAAATAAATTGGAAAAAACTCCACAACAATGTCTTGTTCCAGAAATCATAACCACCACATGCTGTGAGCAGTTTCATGTGGGAACTATTTTCTTTCCACCAAACTACATCCACCGACCATATCACCACACTAACTGGTGCTAATGGCACACCTCAGCCTAGGTGGACACCATTCATGTTTACATCCTGTGCTGTCATGAGCGCAAGCTTCTCGTCCATGAGTAGAAAGCAAATAGCTCCTTCATGAAACTGCTCACAACAAGGTCTGTGGATTATCTTGAGTAATCGGGTCGGCCAGATTTTTTGGGGGCTTTGAGCACCACAGGTCGAATACCATCTAGTTCTATTATATTTAAGAGAAGGCACACATCTCCCTAGCCAACATCTCTAAAACTCAGCAACAGAGGAAAATGATTTATGTTTAATTTTTGGTGAAATGTCCCTGCATGATGTCCCTTTAAGCTCACAAGGGTCCTTGAGAAAACACCTACCTCAATTCATTTAAGAGTAAATCTATGCGTCTCTGAGTCTGTGTGCTTTCTATTTACCTATAACATTATACAGGAGTACGTGCGTACACATGTGGGTTGTCTATGTGTGTACTGTAAATGTGCGTTCATTCATTGATGAATGTAAGTGACTGTGTGAGTAACTGACTTGATTGTGCCTTGTGCCTGTTTGCAAGTTCACCTTTATTTGTCTGCGAGAACTTAACTGAGAAACAGCCTTCACAGATTGGTTCTGTCATAGATTATTTTTCTAAATGGAGTTAAGGAGCTTTTTTGGAATTAAATGAGACAAAGACCAAGGACATGTGCATTGACTTTAGACATCATCACTCCAACCACGTCTACACTAAAATCAATGTAGATCAGGATGTAGAAATCACTGACTCATAAAACTACTTGGTAACTATAATTTATAATAAGCAGAGCTTTGATTGTAAGACCAATATGCTATGTAAAAAAGCCAGCAGTGCCTTTTTTGTCTGGGGAAGCTGGCTTAGTTCAGTTGTTGTCAAGTCCCTGATGGCTGTGTTCTACACATCTTTTATTGAGTCGATTATTTATTTTTCTTTTATCTGTTGGTACACTTCTCTCAATTTTAAACAGAAAAATGAAATAACAAAGATGATCAAGATCTGTAGCAGTGTCAGAGGTACTCAACTGAAAGGTCTGTCTGTTTTATAAAACTAACAGTTGTTAAAGAAAGCAGAATCTATCTTGTCTGACAGCACCCACCCCTGCACTATCTACCAGACCCTGCCTTCTGGTTCCTGCTTCAAGTATCCACTAACCAAAACCAACAGATAGTGCTAAACTCCAATATTAAAAGGTAACAATCTTGATCATTCAACCATGCTTGGTAAATATTTGTAATATTTTGCAATTTTAGTAGCAATTTAACATAGAGAACTTTGCCAGTCTGTTCATACTGCACAACCTATTGCCCCTCTGGGGACAAATAAAGTTCTAACTAACTTGTATTCAATAAAAAAATAATTGTAAGTTTGTCAATCACAAGACTGAATTAGGAATCCTCAGGACATGGCTGCACAAGTGTCCTTGACGATATGCAGCTTATTTACGTATCTACAGTATGTGTTTATGTATACCTGAGCAGGGCAGAAGCAGCACCGGCAGCCTGTGTGGCTACCAGCAGGCATGAGGAGGAGACTCCAGTTACCACAGCTTCTGAAACTGCCACAAATCCTGGAGCACTGGGGAAGAGACGCACGCTAGGAGGCTGCCTGCAAACGCACACACACACACACACTAAACAATTACAGTGCATTCTTTCAAAGATAAATAAGTGCCATTTTTAAATTGTAGCCTAGCAGCTAGAGGAATAGATGCTAGTCTAGATGGAGAAACAAACATCTATGATAAACTTGAAGTGGAATCCCAGATGTAAGCAAATAAATACTGTTGTAAGCAAATGGTACTGAGGATCTCCTATGTGAGTCAGTGAGAACTATGCCAAAAGTACTGCGAAAGAGAGCAGCCTATGAAGATTTTTTGCTGATATAGGGTTTTGACATGAATGTCAATAAAGGCCCATCAAAAAGCTCACAGTCTGTTCTTTCGCCTGATCTATCATTCTTTGGCTCACTGTGCCAACACCAGCAGTGATTGTTGTTGCTGAGTCGTGATGAACCTGTCTTCCCTCTGTCTCACTCACCAATACAAAGACACTTTAATTTCTTTTAGGGCAGGAGCACATAATAAACAAATAGTGCTGACATATTGGCATTACAAAGATCACCAGAGTGCGTCTTTTGTCCATGATGCAGCGCCACAACAGCTGTAGTCTGTCTCCTTGTTGCCACAACAGTAGTCACATAGAACATCTTAAATAACACATGCACATACATAAAAGTGCACACAAACACACACACAGTGGTGTTTAAAAATCTGTGGGAATAATACACATAAAAGCAGTTGCGCACATACACACACACAAAATGCACTCAACCCTGGGCATGCACTGCAAAATAGACATGTTACTGGCCAAAGAGACTCTCTTTGGTCCCTCTCTCTCTCTCTCTCTCTCTCTCTCTCTCTTCTCTCTCTCCCTCCTCTCTCTCTCTCTCTCTCTCTCTCTCTCTCTCTCTCTCTCTCTCTCTCTCTCTCTCTCTCTCTCCTCACTCACACACACACGCACATACATATACACTTAAGCTTGTTCAGCACTTTTAGGGCTCTGGTCTAGCTACTTTTTTACTGTTCCACTCAGCGTAAAGGACAAATTTCCCTCGCCATTTCAAATATCTTATCCCGTGTATCATTGCTATGTGACGGGTGGAACATTCAATTAAAATTATGTGAACCTTGCAGAAATATGACAGTGTTTTACTGGCTTGTGATATATTTTCATCCATGAGCCAGCAGACAGTTAATTCAAATATAATTAAACTTCCCAGTGCACAATATTTAACATGTTTTACAGGAGGCTGCCTAGCTGACAGTGTAGCTGAAGTTGTATGTGCTGTTCAGTTTGTGTACAAACATACAGTCACATAAAATCATTAGCATAGTCGTGAGTGTGGTTTTGAAGATATTTGAAGATACTGAAAACATTCATAAATAATGAAATGCATAATCATCAAATGTCAAGTTTTACAAACTGAAATAGATTTCAGGTAGTGATTAAGCCACTGGGTTAACAAACCCATATTGATATGAAATATTAAGGTAACCACATGTGTCACAAATGACAGGGAGCCTTTCCAGTGAGCCAACATGCACAACAGACACACCCCCGACTCTGTTTGACCTGAAAGGAACTAAACGTCAATTAGTATAAACGGTAACACCCGTGTTTATCCTACTATTTCAGGTCAAAATGTTTTTTTGATTCCCCCAAAGACTAAGCTGCAGTTAGAAACGCTCGCCTGTGATCACCTAAAGTGTAGTATTTTAGACACTGAAAGATGTGGCGCTCTGTAAGTTCAGCACATTGGAAATGGCTTATCACAACAGTGCAACTACTCTCCACAAACACTTGAAGTGAAAGCACCAGAGCACTTTGTTAGGACGGCAGCAACATCAAGACAGCACCATCCTGCTTACTTTTTGTCTCCACCCAAACATGATATATTAAGACTATCAACACTTGGCACATATTTCTGTTAGTTGTCATTTTCTGAATGTTTCTTAATCACCCCCATGCTAAAAGTAATTTCTGCGCCGCTGCTGTTATGGTAACATAACGAGACACCATGCATCATCAAATGTTATTTGGACATTTTATTTTTTCTGTTTACATTAACTGCCATGTATGAAAGAGAAAAAATTGGCTCCTCGGATGGTTCCATTATCGGAAATGGGATGTCGTTATTTCAACTCTGGTGTGTTAAAGTGCTTTCAAGTCATCAAGTGTAAACAATATGGATACTACTAAGGGTAGGGTGGGTTAGTAAATAGTTAGTAAATTGTAAATTAACAGTTCAGTGGGCTATAGTATGATGATACTGCGAGCAGTTTCCTCAGTTGACAATGTTTCCAAATGAAAATGACTTACTGTGAGGTCTACGGATTATCCAGAGAAATCAGGACAAAAGAAATGTTGCTGCTGAGAAACATGTCTTTCAATTCTTTTCAATGAGGCAGCAGATGTAAAACATCAATGAATACACTCTCACAGTGAGTTTTTTGTGATTTTGCTGAACTGACCCTTTAAAAGGATATTCCAGCTTTACATGATAACCCACTCAGTATGTACTCACCCCTATGCTGATGTGATGATGGGTGAAGATCTTCAGTTCACAAAACAATCCTGGAGTTTCAGCAGAAAACAGGGTTGCAGCCAAATCCGGTATAATGGCAGTGAATGGAGACCACGAATAAAATGTTAAAAAAAGAACACAAAACGAACACAAAATGTCTCCATCCTGCTTGTGTGGTGTAATCCAAGTGTCCGCGAGCTGCGACATTAAAATCAACCACAAAAGACGCCATTTACGCCATGTTTTTAGCCGAAATGTCAACTGTAGCATGTAGCAGGTAGCATGTAAACATGGCATCGATCTCGCGATATTTTCACACATCCATCCATTAAGAGATATACAAAGTCTCGCAAGATCAACGCCATGTTTACATGCTACCTGCTACATGCTACAGTTGACATTTCGGCTAAAAACATGGCGTAAATTGTGTCTTTTATGGTTGAATTTTAATGTCGCGGCTCGCGGACACTTGGATTACACCACACGAGCAGGATGGAGACATTTTGTGTTCGTTTTGTGTTCTTTTTTTAACATTTTATTCGTGGTCTCCATTCACTGCCATTATACCGGATTTGGCTGCAACCCTGTTTTCTGCTGAAACTCCAGGATTGTTTTGTGAACTGAAGCTCTTTGCCCATCCTCACATCAGCATAGGGGTGAGTACATACTGAGTGGGTTATCATGTAAAGGTGGAATATCCTTTTAACATTCATAGTCGTGACAATAATTGCGTTTGCAAGTAACAAGGACCTTTTGACGAAAATGTCAGCATGGAAGACAGCTGCAGCTAACTGGGACACCTTAATTAAACTATGATTATTTTTATTTGCTGCAGCTGTGTCTATCCTCCTGTGATGTGACAGTGCTATGTTGGAAGTGCAGAGAAGCTGAATGTACTGACACCACTTTTAGCTACTGAGGTAAGGAATTTTCAAGGGAGCTGCATGTGCAGTGCAGTGGAATAATTTTGGGCATTGGGACAGCTCAAATAAAAAACAAAAACATTACAGAACAGTCTCACCTTTCCAGTATCTCAGTAAGGAGCACCAGACCTTGTTTCGGCACCGCCAGGTTGGTCAGCCGCAGAGCCTCCTTCAGACTGCGCACCAGGGACCCAATACCTAACACACACACAAACACACACACCCACACACACCCACACACTCATTGTGTTAAAGAAATAAATGACTCAACTTTCCGTGTGATCAGACAAACAGGACACCCCCACCCCCTCACCTCACATACACACATTTACCTAATCTAGCTCAGTGCCAAAGTTATTACAGTGCTTTGACTGATGTCTACTGTGCTACAGGCTACAGCGACTGCCTGCATTAAAGTGACTGACATGCTCATAAATGTAATACATGCACAAAGCACGCACACACACCCCCTCACACACAATCATGCAAGTCAAACAAACAGTGGCAGTGGTACATCTTTCTAATTTACTACTACACAGAGTCTGTTGTACTGATCTCATGATTATAGGGAATTTAGCAAGAACTTAAAGGGAAACTCAGATCATTTTAAGTGGAGATGTATGAAGTGCTTATGTGGTGGCATATATGCTCCTAGTTTTGGAGAAGCAGAGGAGTACCACTGTGGACAGGGTCACCAGCAAAACACCTTAAAAAAGCCCTATCTAAAAAAATCAACATCAGTTTGGGTGTATGCTCTATTTAAAATATTATCACTCCTTTGCCTTGCTGTCAGACAGACATTTTTTTGACAGGAAACCACATTCATATAAGCTAAATCTGTCTCTCTCTCTCACTCTCTCTCTCTCCCCTCTCCCCTCTCTCTCTCAATCACTCTCTCTCAACCAGAATCCATTGGTAAAATTAATGATTTTACCTCACAGAAGACAAGAGTTGCTGATATACTACTGCAAACAGATTGAGGCAGGTACTCCTCTCTGCTTCTACAATCTGTGGGTGTGTCGACCGTCATGTCCTGTAGGTAACACGACTCTCAACAAGTAACTCATATAACCCTACTTCAAATAATCTGAACAATCCCTTCAACAGCACAAGGAGTGAGTGGTTACACCAGATATTGTGTGTACTGGTACATTCAGTTTGGGTTATGAAGTGCTGCAGAATTTTATAAAAAGCCAAAGACAGTGGAACCTCTAATACGTCATTTACAGTAACGGCAAACACCAAACGTATAAGAACACAAACACACATGTGCATCTATGTTTCAAAACAATATCATTACTATTTATTATGGATGCAAAATAAGGACATTTTTGCCAATGTGTTTTTACTACTAGTTTCGTGGCCATTTAGTCTGATATACATTACAAAAGTATCATCTGTCTAGTTGAACTAACACAGTGTACAGCAGCTACATCTACATCTTCTACTTTCCCCTGTGAAGTAATAAAACGACGATGCTCAGAGGAGATGCAAATACCTAAAAACTCAAACTGCAATGAATTACAAGGCAAGGGCAAAGTACTCCAATTCCCCTTTGGACGGTGTATTAAAATGTCTTGTCACTGTCAGAAAAAATACACAATGCAGACATTTGTGTATACAAGCAACCACACAACCTGTCTTTCCATCAGCAATTATTTTCAGATGTTAACTGATATACCATGAAACCCAAAATCCTACAGGGACACCATCACAAACAGACCAGACACACAAATAGGGAGGATGACATGATGGTGCCTCAGGAGTGTTTTTGATCTGTCTAAGGGCTCTTACCATAGACAGAGTGACACTGGGAGAAGAAGAGTGGGTCCTCAGTCAGTAACACCAAACAGCTGTAGATGGACCACAGCAGCACCTCACTACTACTACTGGCCAGACGGTCAAACAGAAACTCTTAAGGTCAATGAGAGGTGGAGAGAAAGAGAGAACTTGTGTGAGGGGTCAAATAAATAAAGTCAAGAAAGAAAGAGAGACCAGGCAATGATACTGACAGTATAATACTCCTCAGTAGCACCAGCAGACCACTTTCAAAACACAATATAGTGTTTTCATGCAAATTTAGAATTATACACAAAAAGGATGGTAATAAGATTTTTTGAAAAACCTATCACATTCTGTAATTCAGGGGCAAAAGAGAAACAAACAAACACACAGAGTCCCTACAGCAATGAAGAGATAGATACATAAGGAGAGGAGAAAACAACAAAGACACAAAAGAGGAAAGAAAGATACAGAGAGACAGCAGGAGAAATAACAAAAAGAGAGTGAGTCAAAAGGGAACGTCGAACAGGGGAGAAGAAATTATTTGTAGAGGACAAATCAAAAAAGGCAACAGCTTGTATAGTCAGCATATCCCAGCCACTGTGTTTGTGTGTCTGTGTGTGCATATCACCAGGTACGTCAGCCTTAATGAAGGGAGCACTGTACAGACAGTCAGAATGAACCAGGACTGCTGCAATACACTTAGCACTGGTCATCTGCAATGTCTCATCGCCACTCAGCAGCAACTGGAAAACACATTTTATGAGCTTAATTAGAATACACTAATCACTGAAGACACAGCATTAAAATAGCGTGCAGGGCTTCCACAGTTTTTAGACTGTTTGACATACATGAAGTATAGCTTCTACAACACTGCCAGACATTAGAGATGAAGCAATATTTTTCCAGCTGTCTGGCTCTCATCTTCAGTACACTGTCTATGCTCTGAGCTACACAGCTAGTTTATAAATGTGTCAGAAGCTGTCAAATATAGGCACCATGAGCCTGCACGTAAAGCATATCCATGCGAACTGGTACATGCAATTAGGGGCTTGGAAATGTTCTTTGAAAAATGATCAGAGTGAGTCTGTTTTTGTAAATATGTCACAGATTTTTATGATTGCTGGCTTCTGTGAACTCCTTTAGGAAATGTTTAGGCCATGAAGAAATGGTTTAGGTGGACACACTATATACAGGATGAGGTTTGGTCACAATAGTTTCACTGTCATACCAAAATCCCTAAACACGCTGAAAGTGCAAAAGTGCATTTTCTGTATCATCAGTCCACCGTAGCTTTATGTTTCAGTCTAAAGTCAAAACTTATTCATGGCCTGTCCAGCGCTGGGCGAGATGAAAATAACATCACAATTATGAGCCATTATATTACATTACATTATTATATTGTCATTACAATGTAATAACACAATATATTACATTGACTTAACTAATTACACTGACTCCTGAGTAATCCCTGAGCTGAATATGGATGAATTAGTTACATTTTACATAAACTTTAAATAGACTTAGTGCTCTATCTTAAACCTGGTGCAGCACAGCTGTCATTTCTATTCTTCTGAGCAATGCGTTCATTTTCACACTTAGTGCCCACGTTGTGTGGGAGGAAATGTACTTGCACGCATCTGTGCACCCGATGGTGTGTTGGTCTTGAGTTGTGGTCAGGCACATTGCGATCTTGAGGCAACAGAAAGCGATTGTGCCATTGACCAACAAAAACCTGATCCAAAATCAATAGCAGTGTTTTTCCGCTATCTAAAGGGCGCGTTATTCAGTAAGATGAGCCTACATAAGCAGGTTCACAACGAATGCCTCACTGTGTTTCTAGCGGACAGCAATTAATCCACAGGTCATAAAAATTTGCATTCTGATTAACAGCGGCTGGGTTGCGGGTGAGTGAAGTAGGGTGAAGATGTCTGCCACATTTACACAGAGCAGCTATAACTTCGTTGATTGTTTGAATCTGACAGAATCAGACAGGATCCGATGTTAATTCATATCCTGTGTTCTTGTACACATCCAAAAGGTCTCTCTCCACACACAGTCGCAGTTCATACAGTTAAATTGTGTGGAGTAGAGAAGCTGTATAAATCCTGTCTATCAGAGCTGTCTAAAAATGATTTCCTGTGTTTCCTCCGGAGAGTTTCCTCTGTCTTGTCTGTTTTACAAAAAATTTAAGTTTTTCTGATTAAACATTAATATTTAGAGCAGTGACATGACTGTGTGCATGAAAACGCTAAATGACTGAAAGCAGACTCTCTAATCATTAAATTATCTTTTAAATTATATCGAACAGCGTGAGCTTTCCAGGTGACTTCAGGTGAACAGCACCCAGATGCAATGATGTTTGAGGCAGAATGTGGAGTAGTCTGATCACTGACTTGCATGATGACCACAGCAGCATAACACTGGGTTGTATTGCACCAAAAGTTGACTCTTTTTCAACTTTTCTACCACATGTCACTGCCTTTTTTTTCAGCATTCGCTGGATCTCACTGCTACAGCCTAAACACACTACCCCCATTTAATAAATGAGATGACTGGTGCTTTCGCTGCAACACTTGAATCTGCCTGAACTACTACTGTCAAGATAGCAAAGTAAATTATTTATGGGACTCTACTGAAGTTTTAGCGCAGCATTGTTGCTGTTGTTTGTCTTTGTAGCTGCTTGACACTTGAGTTTGAGTCTTTTTGCCTTCCAAATCCTCTCTAGCATTCTTACAGCTGCGCGTGATTAAACAGTCAATTTCTTTGGTAGGATGGATCCTAAAAACAGCACGATAATTGTGTTTTGGGAGATAATTAAGATTTGGGTTATTATTTAGTGAAAAGTTAGATTTTATAAAAACCCAACACACAACGGTGATCTACAAAAAAAAACTACTAACGTCATGAGCTGTGCTGTACTGTGAGTCATAAAGTGAGAAAATCGAACTGGATGTAATCTACACATTGATTTCCCAGACATGTAGCACAAATATTTGTCCAGGGTAAACCCTCCCTGAATCCCTATTCAAAGGAACATTAATCCAGGATTAGAACCTCTTGTTATGATTATCGTCAGAGCCAGAATGCGGGTCTTGGGTGTTGGAGCAGGATGTTTGGACAGAGACCTTTTTCAGTATGAGAGGCAGAGGGCAGTGGTCAGAGGACTGTTGCTCTTGGTTTTGGCTCAGGCTCTGGCTGTTCTGGTTCTCATTGCACATGATCTGATTACTGGGGCTGCTCATCAGAACTGACACTGCCTCTCCCCGCTGCACCAGCAGCCACAGCAGACCTAACACATGGAGGAGAGTGTGTGATAACTGATACTGATTCAAAGCTAAACATTCTTCAGATATATACAAACACACAATATATATAAATCCTAACATGTTAAAACCAAGGTTTTAGACAAGATCAGACTAGAGTTGTCACAATACCAGAATTTCAACAAAATACTAGTATGAAATGCTAGTCTAAAAATGTTACTTGATACCTCTTTTGACACCATGGCAAAAAGGCAGAAAGTCCCAGGCACACAAAACATTTTTTTTTTCTTTTTTATGAACAACCTGCACACAGTGACTGTGCACCAAGGACTGTCTTGTCTGCCCGTTCTTCTGTTGCCTGTTTTCACAAAGTTTCATAGAGACAGAGACACCGAGTGCCCCCATAAGCATAGTAAAAGCTTACTCTACTGCTTGCTGCACAGTGTTAGGAGAGGGAGAGATGCTGCAAGAGAAGCAATGACTGATATTACAACATGTATGGGACAATGTATGATTCCAGTATATAATTTCCAGTGAGAAACATGCTGACTGCACCTATATATTATTTTTTACAGAGTACAGAGGACTGATAGAGAGCTTGAAGTGTTTTTGCAGACCATTATATTGTAGTGAAACTGACCTTGACCTTTTGGAATCTAGGGCTCTCTTCGCCATTTTATCCTATTAGACATTTGTGTGAAATTCTGTGATAATTACCTTGACCTCTGACTCCTGAAATATAATCAGTTCATCTTTGCGTCTGATTGGATTTTTGTACCAAATTTTAAGAAATTTTCTTCAGACGTTTGTGAGATATTACATTTATGAGAATGGAACAGACGTGAAGTCACAGTGACCTCTGACCACTAAAATCTAATCAGTTCATCCTTGAGTCAAAGTGGACAGCTGTACTAAATTTGAAGAAATTCTGTCAAAGCACTCTTAAGATATCATGCTCACAAGACTGGGATGGACAGACAGACGACAACTCCAAAACATAACTGCTCTGGCCACGACTGTCGCTGGTGCAGAGGCATAAAAACTGTGGTGTGGAGATTCCTCACAATCTGTGTTTGTAAAACACTCAACACAACATGCCAAAGCATAGAATAAATAACATAACATAACATAACAGATAAGACACATAACAGAACAAAAAACGTCAGGTCAGGTCACATTAAGTCCTAGTGATCAGGACACACCCCTAGTGCAGGAAAAAATGGGTAAGATTAGACAAGTGGCATGATAAGATACAGATAAATTAAACACATGTAATACAAATCACCAATAAGGCCCAGCCCAAATTTGAAGTGTCATACTACCGTATGATACATGAATCCACTGAGGTCCTGCATTATACCCTTTAACTGGAGCAAAACTGTTTCACAAAGGGATATTACTGTAGGACAAAAACATAGTGTGTACAAATGAAAACTCAAACACAAAATGCAATAAACAGTTACGTAATTAGCAATTAAATGTTGCCCAGCTGCATGGATTTTTATTTTCCATTCCGGCCATCTGGAGACAAAGTAATAAAACACAAGAAATCATTTTTAAACATTAGAAAAAGTACTTTTTTTCATGGAAGCACAGCACTGAAGGAAAAGAATAATAATCCTGTTTAATTCCTCCATCATGCTGTTCTCACCAGGGCTGCTGAAGGTAAGCTTATTAAGATTAAATCAATTCAAAATTACACAAACAACAACAACAAAAAGCTCAACTGCAGCGACTCTAAAAACTGGAGTAAACCAACCTCGCACCTTAATTCTATGCCCACAGTGCATCCTCCCACCTCTTCTGAGTTAATACAGTCATAAAACAACTTCTAATTTCTGGAAGATAATGACTGTTTCCTTTTTCAATAAATCCTCTCTGCACACAGAGTAGACGCCATTTTTGGTTATCACCAAAGCTTATTAGCTTTATAACTTAAGACTCCTACAAGAGAAGCTTTCATCTCAGTATAACCCCCCTTTCTCCATCCAGCTCTAATCTTAAGTAGATTCTGGATCTTCACTGAGAGAGATGATGATAGACATGTCATTCTATGAACTAGCTTTTATAAAGCTTTTCTAAAACAAAGCAAGAAAAAACAGCTTTTATTGACAATCAATAACTTGTACCAACTAAGTGAAGACCTCTTATGATGAGACAGTAGTTGGTGAATTCAGTTTGGTTCTGACAAATTTCATAAAGTGATATTTGAGCAAAAAGACAGATGCGAATCAATATTATTGTCACCCACACTACAAAGTCCTTTACTCCTCCTTTAAGTCCACACACTAATAGTCCTCAGTGTTATTCTCTCAGATGCAGTTGGGAGTGAGGCTATGTTTCATACATGACAACAGATGCATAATAGCCTTTCCCTCAGACTGACTGTCAGCAAACTAGTTGCTGTTGTGCTCAGCTCAAATTTTCATCCATTTTTAATAACACGCTCCCCTTATCTCAACTCGCAAATTGTATTTTTCATGCTTGCCTAAGCTAAGCATACTGTACTGATCTCAACAGCTTCAAACCTTTTGATGATAGCCACTCAATCTCACTTAGTCTATCTAGTGCTTAATACATCTAAATGAGGCCAATAGTTTTTGCATCATTTCATCCAGACAGCTAATGATGCTCTCTCAAGTATACTTTTATACAGGAGTTTTGGAAAGTATTCTTCTACAAAGTAAAAAACAGACCCAAAAGTTAAACAAAAAAAAAACCCTCACTCTGAGTGGTCATTAAAACTTTCAGTTCATTTAGAATATATCCTGGCTTTGCTCCAGAAAGCTGATTTGAAACTACTTTAACTACTGAAATGATTGAATATAATTAATATTATATTATATTATCAGTATAAAAAAATCTAAGAACTTTTTTAACTTACTGTCATCTTACTTACAACTTACTGTTTCTATTTTAGAAACACGGTTTATCTTAACCAACAGCGACTTAGTTTAGAGGTTTTAATCCATCTTGCTAAATGTATTGACACCCATGCATGTCATGATAGTGGTGGACTAAGGGGGGGAAAAAAACACATAAGCTACTAAAAATTAAATGCTAATAAGTCAATAACTAAATAAATAAATACATAAAGTGACAGATGTTTTTTCCTCACCAACGCAGTTGTTGATGAGTTGGGGGGAGCTGGCATTGGCCAAGGTCTGCAGCAGCAGGATACACACTCTGTCCCTGATTGCAATGGGCAAGGACTGGGCTGCTGAGCCCCCAGCTGTCCCGAACAGTTTGAGCCACACAAAAGGGCCGAAGCCTTCAGCGCCTCATCTGGGTAAAACAAGGCCGAGCACAGGTGGTCCAGCATGGGCACTGGTGGACAGAGATGGGAGACGGATGAGTGAACACATAAACAACAGATTTAGGTAGAATAAAAGCAGGGGGGATGCATACACACGATCATACGGGGAGACTGAGTCAGTGAAACCACAACAAGTCAGTGTTTTACAGACAATGAGAGGGGCAGCATTGGAGGTTAAGTTGCCATGAAGATCGGAAATTGGTGAGAGGTGCAGTAAAATGGCAGGTGGGAGAGAGAGTGAGAAAAACAAATAGATACAGGTAGTAGGGATGCCCAAATCATCAAAATGTTATCAAAATTGCAATGTGGTTAATTGCAATATCCAAATCACAGAAGCTGCAATTTTTTGATGGGGAGAAATATGTGTTGCCCTGGACATACAAATCTTGTCTTCAAGATGTAAGGAAATATGTCTGTTTGGTACAGACACCAACAAATGTCACGTCATCGTGATTACAATTTATAGTTTGTTTGTTTTTTTATGAAAATTGTGATGCAAAAACAATCAATACCACTATTTGTGAATCAAAACACACTCACAATATCTGTCAAAATAATCACAAAAACATTTTTATTTATTTATTTATTTATTTTTTACCATATCTTACAGTCCTAACAGGTAGAATAAAGGTCTCTTCTCTAAGCACAGCAGACAGGAGCTAGAGGCTCCCTGGTACACTGTCTGACAGAGAGAGCATGATTCAGATTCACAAGAAGTGAAAAAGAGATACACTGTCGGAGAGTGATGGGGAGACAAGACAAGAAGAGACAAGAAGTTTTTAGATATTGGAACTGTGTCTCTTCAAGTCTGTCAGAGATTTTTGAATGCCCTGTATACCGTGCTCCCTTTTTTTTTTTGTTGAATGATGATTCTTTTGTTCACTGAAATTTATACAACAGCAACAACGAGAAAAAAAATGTTCTCTCTACATTGGCAGGCCCCACAGTGGTTAGTTTTATGGATTTTCTCTCATAGCCATTCCCAAAATTCAGACTGCCACAGCCCTGTTTGAAACCTGCAAAGCTTCTGAGGCCCACCCAAACCTTTAATCACAACTCTGATCAACACGACACTAACTGTACCAATGACAAGATACAAGATACGTTCAGGTTTTAATGTGACTGGTCACAAAACACAGTGCAACACCTGTTACAGGGACTGATGAATGAAGAACAACACGTAATTTAAATCCCATAGCAAGTCTGACCCAGACCCCTATGAGGACCTAAGAGTTACTGCATGAGACCTGCCAAATTCTTGTTTTCATTTTTGAACGTCGATCTTTTTTTTTTTTTTTTAATATGTCTTAAGTACACATTAACATGAATCAAACATAGCAAATATAAATCAGACTAATTGTAGAGAAGAACCCAAAAAACATTTAATTTATAATACACAATACTGGAAAAACGCTACTCATGAATGCTCATGCAATCATGTGAACTAGCTAACCTACTAAATAACTGGGCGACTGCTATCCATAATTGCAAACTGTTCATTCATTCATTGTCCGCTTACCCTTGAAGGGTCACGGGGGGGCTGGAGCCTATCCCCGCTAATATTGGGTGAGAGGCAGGGTACACCCTGGACAATTCGCCAGTTCATCACAGGGCTGACACACAGAGACAGACAACTCACTCAATCACACAGGAATGAGTCACCATTTAACTATATGCACACGTCTTTGACTATGGGAGGAAGTCGGAGTACCTGGAGGACACGAGGAGAACATACAAACTCTGCACAGAAAGGCCCCACCCCAGCCACAAACTCCCCAGCGCCCCAGCTGGCTGGGAGATTAGAACTCAGGACCTTATTGCTGTGAGGCAGCAGTGCTAACCACTGTGCCACCTGCCACTGCAAACTCCTTAGCTATGTATTCTTGAAACATATTGCTCAATTAGCTGTAAAACCTGCAAATATTCAATGCAGTATATGAGGTTGGACGTCTCCTGCTCCATGTCTCTATTCAGCTAAGGGGTCCATGACCTGAAAAATGTAGAAGACCCCTGTTTAAGGTAATGCTGTTGGAAGGAAACAGGTACTGCTGTAGTTGTATGGTCTGTTGTACAGTTACTATGTCTGTATATTATATTATGTATTAGTATATGTCCTGTTAAGTTAGTTGTTTCTGTCTATATGCATGTTTTTTTCTTTCATCATGAATAAAAAATAGATCAGAAAAAAAAGACACATTTGGGGAGGGAGAGCCACACACAGATTAAGAGTCACAAAAACAGAGAAAAATAGAGACAGAAGGACCTTGATGTAATTTCTGTTATTTGCAGAATCAATATTAACATAAAATATGTTTCATTTGTGTATAAACATAAATAAATGACCAAATAAAAACATAAAAAGCATTAAAATCACAGCAATGTAGTGTTTACAAAATGATCAAGAATTGACTATAAATGATATACTGAATGAGAGCAGGAGTGGCAGTTCAGTGTGTACTGAAAGAATCACAGTCAGACACAGCACAGACTGTGGGCTGATTCTCAAACACCATCCATATGCCATAGCTCAATAAGCAAACGGCAACTTCTTCCCTATGGCCACATCAAAAAAATACGGATCAGGTCCAACAATTGACCAACTACAATTTTACACAAGGATGAATACAGCGGCACAGCGGGGGAAAATTAATGACAGCACTATCTGTCAAACTACTGCACTAATGTGGATATAATCACATTATTAGTGCAAAAGCCATGAAAACCAAGGATACATATGATGGAAGGTGAAACATAAGTGAGACAGCAGTGGCTAGAGAGAGGAAGGAGAAGCAAAAAAGTACAAAAGAGCAAATTTGAAAAAAGAGGGATGAACAATGTTTAAGTTCAGGGCAGCGCTGGAGGTGGAAGGAGACGGAGGAATAGAGAGAGAGAAGAGAGATGACAAAGTAGGAGAGCCAAGCCCAAGCCCAGCTGCTCTGTGAAGCAGATCAAAACCCATGTGCGCCAGGAGAGGCTCCCAGACATGTTTGATTAAACCAAAATATATGAGGTGGCCAAGATGAGAGGCAGGCATAAAGAGAGAAGGGGAGAGCGAAGAAGGGAGAGAGGCAGCAGGGAGATAAGACTTCCACAGAGGATGTAAATGGAAGGAACACAATATAAAAGTGGTAAAGGCATGGGTGGAAAATAAAAGCTGTACTGTTGTTTAACAACACATTTTATAATGTTTGCATACAAACACAAAGACAAACGCACAAAGAACTGGAACAAAAAAAGATTAAACATTGTTTTGTTTTTTTTCTTCCTTTGACAGAGAAAACCAAAGGTTAATTTCCATTTGCCTTGTTTACTGTTTGGTGCCCCCTGTGACTGCTGTGCACTCTGAACTACAGCGCTCTGTTCACTCTGTGATCTGCTTTCTACAATTTTTCTCTGTTATTTTGTACTGGCTGCTTCACTCTGCTTTAACTAAACCTTCTCTGGCTTGCTCTGGCTTTTTACACTTCCAGTGTTTCCCACATATAATATGCATTTGTTTGGCCCACAGCCCCCCACCCCCACCCCATATAAATACATTTTCTCTTTTCTATGCATGTATGTCTTTCTTTCAAATTTCTGCAGAGGAATAATGCTAAATGTTAAGTAAAGTGCAGACTGATGTGCCAAAATAGGGAATTAATGTGCAATTCTACTGGAGAAAATTTGTCCTTAATCACTGAACTGTCGCCTTTTAGAGCTCTGATCATTACAACCTGTGAGAAACACTGCAGCTTGTACCATTTTCCTTTCCTTCCCTTATCTTCCTTGTTATCTTTGTCTCCCTTCCCCTTTCAGTATCTCATTAATGCTTCATCTTCCCTCCCTGCTCCCTCATTTTGTCTGAATCCACTCCTCAGTTAGGACCTGAGGGAGTAGGACACCAGCAATGCATAAACGAGAGGGGAGGGGAGAAGACAGAGAGTAAAAGACAGATTCAGGCAGAGAAAAGCAAATGGGTGAGAAAAACAGAAGGGTTAATCAGTTAGATAGACAGGCAGACAGCAAGTCGGAGAGAGGGCAAAATGTGTCGGCTGCTATGGGCTTGTGTTGTCATTGCCGTGCAGTTGTCGTTAGTCCAAACAGCCCCACAGAGACTCGTTGAGTGACAGGCCACCAGACAGGCGCCCACAATCAATAGTGGCAGCCCGCATCTTACATCAGCATCGCAACAACTCACCATTACCTGCGGCTGCTCAGGGGAGCTTGTAAAACTCATGAAAACACATGGGAGGTGGACACACACATAGCATAGCAAAATACCTATGACGCCTGCTTAATTGGCAAAAGGCTCACATTCACTCCTGCCTGTGAAGACAAGCACTCAGGTGCCACACAAACACACAACAACACACACACTTGACGCTGATTAACAATGCCCAGTAAACCGAGTGGCGTAATGGTTCAGTGAGTAAACAGATATCATACAGGTGGTTGTAGCAAAGATTAAATCAGCACAGGTGCGCATGGGAGGGATGATGGAGTGCATCATCATTCTGCCTCACTACACTGCAGAATTTTGCGTACATATAAAATATAAATATATCCATATATGGGGGAATTTCAGGGGAAAGGTTGGATGAACATGTATTTGTAACTTTTGCAGCTTTTTTCCCTCTCAGTGAGAGCTGGCAAAGGATTGGCTATGCAGATAGAATTTTAAGCATGGTGGACACAGCACAGCTATCTCAATGCAGCTGGAGCGTAATTGAAAAGGTCATAACAGCTAGAGAGATTGAATTGAGAAAGTTCAGGGGAAAGGATATTAAAAAACACACTTTTTTTCCCATTTCTCAGACGTAGGAGTGGAATAGGCTTCAGCATGGGGAAGACTATTTCAAAAATGGACACAGTACAGCTATGTCTGTGCATTAGGGATATAAATGAAAAGGTCAAAATAGGCTGCCATGATTAAATTGTGGACAAGCCCGTACAGAAAGAACAAGGGATACTGATAATTAAATATTCTTTTATACCCCTCTCTTCCATTCTAAGCAAACTGCAATATTTCTAATATATTTCTGGATCTGAA
The DNA here is from genome assembly GCA_034769285.1 of Lutjanus argentimaculatus. Lineage (NCBI taxonomy): Eukaryota > Metazoa > Chordata > Actinopteri > Lutjaniformes > Lutjanidae > Lutjanus > Lutjanus argentimaculatus. Next base: position 9,582,959 of record JAWZSL010000024.1, on the reverse strand, counting down.
TTGTTACTGAGTTGCTTTATTTTCGTATCAAGTTTTGTGGAATGCACATTAAGTGACCCAAACCAACCTGAGTCAAACTGTATCTCTTTGCCTACCCACTGCACGAGGAGGTCAGAGATGAGGGTCTGCTACAAAGCAGCACACTTACAGTCGAACAGGATCTAGCTTCACATTGTAAACCCCCTTGAGAGAATTAGTGATCTGTGATTTTGGGCTATATAAATAAAACTGACTTGACTTGACATCTTGCTTAAGGACACTTGAGCAGGGTAACTGTCGCTAACATTTCCAAGTACAATAGCTGTTTATGACCTGCCACTGGCACCCATCAGCTTTTGGTGCACCTTTATTGATTTGGACTGTACATACTAGAAATAACCATAAAAATACACGGGAAAACACACTGCTGGTTCCCTTTGTACACCAGTGCCTATATAACTGTAAGCTGTGATTGGGTTGTCTGTTGCAGTGTCTCACCATACTGAGTCACCAGACGATGGGCCACGTCGGGGACTGCTTCCACCAGGCTCCCCAAGAAGTTAAATGTGTGCAGGGAACCCTTCACACTGAGCTGGTGAATCAGCTGGACAGGAAACAAACAAAATAGAAATCAATAACAAGAGATATACAACAATGTAAAGGGACAAAGGAACATGGCACATATTCATAGGCCACCCTGACACGTTTGCTTATGTTATGTAGGATTTTCAGGGCTCGTACAGATTTTTATAAGTAAAGTTCAAGTACTTTTCAAGCCTTTATCATCACACGTAAGTTGTGGACGAACTGAAGAGTGGCGTAACAGAAAAACACCCCCTTTTCATTTCATTTTCCACATCAGTCAGTCTAGCTCAGGTCCACTCCACATCTGGTGTGTGACGCCATCAGACAACAAACAAAATGACAACAGGATCATTTAATCTCAAATATTAGAATATTTGGTTTGCATGAGTGACTGTGTAGATGAAACATCAGATGCATTATTCAAGGAGTAAATTTGAGTTTGAGCATATTCCTAACTTAAACACAACGTTATGAATTTTCCCAGCTTTCAAGATTTTGTATAAACCCTGGATTTTCAAAGTTAATTCCTAGCTGCAGTTATAGCAGCACAGCAAGCATGGAGAAATGTGACTTCCACAATGATATTTATGATTTGCATTTTACATTATGTTGAAAACAAATCCAACTACAACACTTCAGTGTATACTCCAGATCCTCTTACATACCAATTTGATACACTTGCCTGTCATTCATCTTTTTCCGAACTCAGAAAGCAAACCTGCTTTTTTTTTTCCAGTACTCTTTCAGATTGCATCAAACATCTGTATTCTCAACAGAGGCTTCCCTAAATACATTTCCTCTGAAAAATTCTAATCAGGCTCCATTCTCATAACATAAATAAGACCTGTCTGCACCTCTACTTGGTGTTACACCTCTCTGTCATCATCACTATACAAGCTTTACTATCTTCTACCTGCAGCATCGGCTGCTGAATGAAGCTTTTCCACTCCTGCCTCCCCCAGAGGTGACAACAGCAGCACGCTGTCTGTTTACTAAACAACCCTGAGAGGATATGTTGTTGGTTACAGAAGTGCTGTTAAATATTCTAAGATGTTGAGCATGTTCCTGTGCCTGTATGTGTGGATGAGCAGGTGATCCTCTATATGTCTGTAAATGTGTATCTCACCTGTTTGTGTATCTCATCCAAAACAAAGCAAAGTGACAGCTCACTCTGTAGCTCTAAAAGCAGCTGAACCAGCACTGACACACATAAATGCACATGTACACAGACACACGTAAAACAAAAACACAGAGAAGCATTCCTTAAATAAATATCACAGTCAAGTGAAGTTCCCCTTTTCTGGGAAAATATCAGCAATTTTGTGAAAGAGAAAAACAGTGTAACAGTTCAATGCATTTATTAATTCAATATGGATGAGCTAGCTATACATGTTTATGTTCTTTGTTTCATTATAGGATTTTGTTTAAACAATGATTATCTTGTGACTGTTAATATGTACTGTACCTTAGGGACCAGCTTTGTTGTCATTATATGCAACCTACAGTACATACAGTTAATGTTTATTAACATAACATCTGATGTCACAGCCATAAATACAATATGCAGGTAAATCTCTCAGCTAAAACCAAAGCTGCCATTAAGCTGGCTGCTTTACATGTCTGCTTCGCTGATGTTACAAAAGTTCTGGTAGATTCTTGGCTTTCTTTCTCCTCCTGTTTCTCCTCACACACACAGATATTATGACTGCATTAATTATAGGGCTCAAATGAGTTTCAATAAGTGTTCATCATGCATTCTCTGTGCAAGGACCAAAAGCAGTGTCAAATTTTAAGCACCCTACTAACTATTACTGCAAAGTGGTCCCTAAGGCACTTTAAGACAGCTACCATAAAATCATTCTGTCATTTGCACTTAGCAAAACAATTTTTGCATTTTAAAAGACTTAGCTGCAGTGAAACAAATTTGACTGTGCACTAAAAACTGCTAGTTCGCTGACAGGCCAACATTCAGATGAGACAGAAAAATCTGCATATGCCGCCTAAACTGATCTCTAAATACAAAGAGACAAGGTACTGCACAGTGCAGCAGCAAAATAATATCAACATGAGAACATTAGGTCAAAAATATTAAATTTAGGACCTGGTATATGGAATCACTTTAGCAACCAGCAACCACCATTATCGCAATGTCACCATTATCACATAGCGACAGTTTAAGTGTCTTTGACAAAAAGAGTGGCTCATAGCCTGTGCGTGTGTGTGCGTGTGCACACTCACACTGTCTGCACTTTAACAACTACATAGAAAGTCTGTGTCCACGTTTGTGTGAGTGTAACGTAAGTAGGGTGTGTGAGTGTGTACAAACATGTGTGCATGTGCCCGCACAAACATACAAACACACACATATTATCCAAATCACATCTCTTCCTCACCTTGGTTAACCTTTTCCAAAGTGTCTGGGTCATCCAGGGTGTGAAGCATCCCTAGGGACAGAACAGTCACGACAGGATGGATTTAAAATGCATACTTCATAAACTCACTCCCATGCACAGAGGTCTCACAGAGATACAATAAGAAAAGGAAAGCTAGAAAATGAATACTCGTACATGAAAAAGGGACAAACTGGGTTAAGAAGATTGTTAACTTGCCAAAATAGAAGCTAAAAGGTAAAAAAAAAAAATTGAATGGGCATCCACATTGCTGCGTGGTGAGGTCTTTTTGATCACACTGTACAGTTTGTGCCTAAATGAACCAGTGTGACAGTCTATTGTATCTTAGATTAGTTTGGCTGGATTTCCGAAGCATGTAGCGACAAAAAAGCCACATCATGAGGCAAGTGTGTAAGAAATGTAGGGCTGGGTATCATTTAAAAAATTCCAATATCAGTACCAATACCAGTACCTATAAAATGATACAGATACCAATACAGTACTTCATTTTATACCTTTTTTCTACTTTATTTGATATCCATCTGTGAACAAAAGCATTGCTGAAATAATCCTTTTATGCATTTTATCAGATGACACAGGCGTGTAGTATAACTAATACTAGTATAACATACTTTTTAACATTTTTGTGGAATCTCAGCATGCTGAACTATCAACACCGTCACACACACCACACTCAATTTCACAACACCACAGAGTGTACGGGTTGTAGCACTACACTAGAGGGCCAATCACATGTTGCATTAACTCAAAGAATGCCCGCGGTGATTGTCTGCAAGCAAAACCATACAAATTTACAAATTTCAAGTCATTTTTCTAGATCTGGGTTCAAAAAGGATCACATGCAGGTTTCATTTGACTGGAATATTTTTGGTACTGGGTATTTCAGTCAATACCTTAAGGTACAGAGTGCCAACACCCAGCCCTCACAAAATATACCATTTCTATGGCTGCATCTATAAATATTATCCTACAAGCATGTTACAAAGGACAATGTGCAGTGCAAGAGATGATACAGTATATTCTGTACTGGATTATGCTCTCATTGGCACAGTTCAGCAGACCATCCCACAAGCACTGTAATGGCTCTTTTAATGTCTTGTCAAACTGGTCAAAGCTTTTACCAGCTTACCATTTGGCCACATAGCCTCTCATTGCACTAATTTGATTAGAGCTCAAATGGTGTAGGCCGAATACTTCATGCTGCAATAACCTTGTGAAATTCATATGGTGGGGAGGAAGAATCAGTAATATTCTCTGATGATGTGGTACCATAAAAACACACTGTGGTATAATTATAGCAGTGGCAAGCATATAAGAATTTTATACTCACCAGTGCTTTTTACCTGCCATCCTCACAAAATCTCCTACAGAAGACTTGTGATTCATAATGAAAGACTGGCCCTGGCAGTAAAGTATTAACCACAATACAGCGCTAATAAAGCTACTCTCCCTGTAGATGAGCATGATCTCACAGGCTTCATTAGGTGGTTGTCATACTATGATCACTTTATATACATCCAAGATAAACAGATAAGTGCTGTGCCATTCGTCCCCCACTCAAATATTCTCATCAATTATTGTATGTCTGATGTGTTGCTGACCATTCTGATTTTTACATGGTGAAGCTGTCTGACTAAGCTTTCAGCAGAGTACAAAACTGCATATAAAACAAGCACAATGAATGACATTCAGGTTACCTTCAGGTTTTCAGATTGTTTCCTTCATTCAGTTTTTAAGGGTGATTCCTGCATTATCTAGATGACAATAGCTGATATTTTGTGCCAATGTCTCACACAAATAAAGAGCATGGCCCCAGAAATTGGTTTTTGATAGGGTGGAAAAGAATTGAAAGAATTTCTAGAAAGTCAGAAACAAAACTGTCTGCATAAATATATAACCCATGCTAATGCTTTTCAGAGTGTCAATTAGTTAAATAACCACACTATGCAATGACAATACAATTTCACATTAGATTTAATCTAGCTGTCCTGAAAAATGAACATCATTTATATCAACAGGAACAAAATGTAACACCAAGTATTCAATGAAGGGCCAAATATCAGTCAAGTTCATCAGCAAATAAATGTATTGCTTTAATCCTCCCACACATGGTAAGTGTTTACTTTGATTAGGCCTATAATCAGATAGAAAAAAGCAGTGAACAGCAGGTCAACTCTATTATCTATAATGTCAATCTTTTTGTAATTTTAATATAACTGTATTATTATGTTGAATATTGTGAATATTTCTGTATCTTTCCGCTCAGGTAATGTGATAAGATCTATTGTCTCGGTCGTTCAGTCTGACCTTGCTGAAAAGCTGTGATGTGACTGCAGTACTAGCACGACTGTGAACTGACATAGTGGAGATTAGTTCTAAGGAGAGGGAAGGTCATACAAGCAAACTCAAGCTGAGAAAGTGAGATGTCTCAAAAAAAAAAAAAAAAACAACCAGTGCAAACCAGTGCAATGGTCAATCTTGAATCGAGGATCTGTGCACCGTTCAGTCACACTTACTGTTGATGTTTCTTGTTTTGTTACCAACCTACCTACATGCCTACATTATGACTAGGGATGCACAATAAATATCGGCCCAATGAATTATCTGCTGAAAATGGGAAATTTATTCCGAAAATGAAATTATAGCTGATAAATATCAGCTATTATAACATCTCATTTGACAGATAATGTCATCACTTAATTTGATTCCTGAGGCAAAATGATTCATAAAAGCCAAATATATTTGTGAAGTTTTTGACATATTTTACTAGAAAAATTAATGAACATCTGAAGAGTCAGAACTGTGCTTTGTTTTTGTTGTAATTGTGATGTCAGTTAGATTTGGTTCAGTCAGCACTGTGGAATATTAAATAATCCATTTATGCTTAGTACATCTTGATCTATCTTACCCTCATGTGTGCATAAACTCTTGGTTATACAGCTGATGATTTTTAAAATACAAAAATGCGTATTATTACATATGTACATTATTTATTACCTTATCAGTATTGGCCGTATAAAGCAGTTAGTAGACTTTTTTTTTTTACTGCAACCATAGTAATATAAAATAGGGTAAGCACATGTGTTACAAATTATACTCATTAATGAGATCCCATTGCTTTTAGTGTAGCAGAGCCTTTCTACTGAGCCAACATGCACAGTAGCAGCAGTCTGGCTGTCCTAAATGAACAGGACTTTAATTAGTATCATTGTTAACACCTGTGTTTACCCAATTATTTCATGTCAAAATGGCTGCTGTGAAAAAGGTCTATTACCAGTATCGTCTGAAAAAAAGGCTATATTGCGCATCCCTAATTTATAGATAAGAGCTTTAAATCCAGCGCTTCCTAATCATTCTTGCAAGTCTTTCCTTCACATCCTAATCTCATGCTGCATGTGCCACCATTTCTCACCCAGTAGAGAAGCTGTAAAACACAGAGAGACTCTGTGGTCCCGCTGGAGCAGCTCCCTCAAGGCCCCGGGCGAACACTTCAGCACCCCACTGATACCAGACAAGGCAAAAGACTTCCTCACTGACTGTACAACAGAGACAGAGGGTGAGAAATAAACACAGGAGGATAAATAGACCATTTTCAGCCATCTTGATATGAAATAGTAGGGTAAACACAGGTGTTACCAATGATACTAATTAAGGTCCCGTTTCATGATGTGTAGCAGGGCATCCTGACTCTGTTTAACTCTTAATTAAACAGAACCTTAATTAGTATCACTGGTAACACCTGTGTTTATACAACTATTTTATTACACGCGGGTGATTGCTGTGAAAAAGGTCAATAAAGCTGATACATGACACGGAATTAGTAGGACACTGAATTTTATACCTCACCCAACCAAAACAGTGGAAAGATTTATATTAAAAAAAAAGATAAAAACAAGTTTGTCTGATATTCCTTACCGCGACATCGTCACTCTCGATCATTTCAATGACACAGGCCACACAGAGGAGCAGGCCGCCGCCTTCCGCAGGCCCCAGGCGGCCGCTCCACTTCGGGTCGTGTCTGAAGTGGATCTTGTCATAAATAATATCCCCGCTCGTCATTTTGGTCATTCCACCTGTTGAAACAAACGAAAAAAAATGCATACAGGGCCTTAACAAATAGTTTGCAAGTCAGGCAGGTGGGTAAAAAAGCATGATAACGTCACTTATTACTCAGCATGACTAACTAATGCTACAACGGTAATGCTAACGTTAGCTTATTAGCACATTTCCCTTAGCTCATCAAAAACAGGCCATGTTACAGTCTACGTTCTGTATGTTTTTCTTTGTTAAAGTTTTTTTTTTTGTAAAAATGCCTAAAACGCTATCACATGGAGTCTATTCAATCGAGTAAACTAACCATTAAACTAAAACAAACTGTATCGCTTCAGCTGGCGGGTGGAGAGGCAATTTTTTACGCCCGCCTTTTTTTTAAATTAAAACTTTATTAACAATGTGATAAGTACAAAAACAAGTCCAGCCCAGTAGGTTTACAAAAATGAGAATAATAAATAATACTCTGCTGATAAAATTTTAACAACATGTTTAAAGGTATTCATAAGATAAGTAGTTGAAAAAATAAAAGTCAAATTAATGGTTGGTAAAATGGCAAATTATAATAGGTATACAGATATATAAGAAAGCAATTAATTTGTCTTTAATTTGTCCTCAGCTGCCCTCAAATGTATTTCTAAGAATCTTTTTATGAACTGCCTTTACAAGAAGGCAAGAAGTGAGATCAGCTTAGACAATAAATAAATAAATAAATAAATAAATAAAGAGGAACAATTAGAACATATTTTAAAAATTTGGTATTCATTATTCAGAGTACCAGATACTGTGAAGAGTAGTGAGCAATATCACTGGCACTGAAATCATCACATTTAAATCACACCAAAATTCCCAAATTGTAATTTTACATAAGAAAAACAGATGGATGTTTCTATTAGCATAAAACAAAAGAATGAGCAATCTACATTCAAATTTCTTGAGTGCAGAACATTTTATGTATGATTTTGAAATAAATTTCTTTGATCCTATGAGAAAACAGGAGTTAAAGGCCAGGTTATTTTCTTATTTATCTTACAAATGTGAATGGCAATACAATCTCCAAGAGCACTTTTGGTTTTCTGGAGGAATTGACATTTATTACTACATTTCTTATCATGTATGCTTGTGCCATTCATAAACAATTAAGATGGTGCATTTGGGACACCACCCCACCAAAACATAAGGTGTCTCGCTATCAGTTCAATTGGGTTAATGGGCTGGATTCTTTGAGGGCAATAGGGAAGTTGTGTCTAAAACTCAGCAAAAGTGAGAATAATAATCTATTTCTGTGGCATAGTAAAAGTTTGAGTAACACTGGGCTTGTAGCTATTTAAATGTCAAAATATAATAGACATTTTAGCAGTGCATAGAGTTATTGGCTTTCTTAGTTAGGTTACACTGATGGTGATGGTTGATGATGGTTCAGATAGGTGTAGTCACAAATATTATATTAACAATACATTAGATTAACAACTGTTGACAGTGATTGGGGCACAGGCTGCACAAACTTTAAAACTTTACTTTTTTAAAAACCTGAATTGCCTGAACAGCTACTCAGGTCCCAGTATCTTAAGGGTTTGTTGCTTCACCGTTATTTATGCAGTAGTGCTATCAAATGTCTAAGAGTGTCAAAAGTCTCTAAAGTTCAAGGGAAGGCTTATTCTTATTTTTTAGCACAAGGCATACGAGATTATCTTCAAAATTATGTATCAGCGTCAGTTTATCCTCCGAGGAATGTCATTGCTGAATAATATGCAGTGAGTGCATGGTGGGATGCCTGAGTTTGTTTTGCAGGATCATTTAGCAGTGAAGGCCACAATTTGGTTATCGCCATGACAACAAAAGCCTCTCGGCAACTGAGCAACTATCTGATGATAGGAGTGTGGGGGCGAGTATCAGCCACTAACAACATGTCAATCTATAATCTCTCTCTACTTCTCCTTAAACAGAGTTCAGTGCACATCAAAATAGTGCATGACACAAAGTGTAGCTGCCTCAGTGTGTGCGTGTGTGTTTATATCTGACGCTGTGCATCAGTTTACACAAGTATGTGCAGCAGGCTAATCTCTCATAGTTTTCAGTGTGCTGCAATATGTGCTGTCTTTGATAAATCCACTGTGTTTCAGCAAACACACTGAAGGCAAAGTGTACTGTGTTAGGACTGTGTTTGTACAGGAAGTGGTCGAAGACTTGGTCATCTGACTGAAAAGAGCAGCAGACTGTCAAGAAGCAATAAAATATTAGTTTCTTAAGTCTGCATTTGTGGTTGGACAGGAACTAAATCTATCAGCCTCAGAGGTTTATTTGCCCCTGAGAGAGACAGAAACCCACAGAGAAAGAGACAGAGAGCCCTTCTCCCTGCTCAGGTGGGAGCCGATTCATTATCTGTCAACTTTATTTGACAACTGTTTCACAGAGACAATTCTTCAGGGGCCAATAGAGCGCAGAGACAAATGGATTCAGGTTCTGTCCAAGTCTAAGTGGAGACTTAACATGCAAGCATTTTTCAAACCATTGCTGGGCCTTTGATTTTTTTGTTTCGCTGGGCTTGATTATGTTGAACCACTTCCTGTGTACAACCCCTCCACACACATACAAAGATCGGCGTGTAGTGTGAAACAATCAAGCAGTATTAAACCAAAGAACATTTTGCACTGGTTTTATTCCACCGTTCAGTTACATACTGTACACCAGCCATCACTGGAGGCGTTGAGCTACCCTAAATATAGCTTTATACCTTTTTCCAGTCACCAGCCCACACTTTGTCTCAACATCACTCTGCACACATTATTGTAACATAGTGTTTCCACTAGTAAGGACATTTACGGGTCATGTAGAGCTAAGGTTCTCCATTTTTTTCTCAGGCAAGGGTCCCATACAAAATAAAGGATATACTGGGGACCCACTCATGTATGTCCATTGGATTGCAGAGAGTCAGTTTCCAACATTAATGGGTGATGTGTGCTTGACTGTTGGGGGGAAGATTATATAAATATTTATTTATTAAGAGTTATAGCTTGTTAGATTAGAATGTAAACTGTTATGAAAATGTAAAAAAAAAACCTGACTTATGAAACCTTTTGTATAAATTAATAAGTATTTTTTTGATATATCATGATAATTTATAAATCTAAAAACTTTTTACTGACACCCTGGCAGAGTGCCATGGACCCCTGGATCCTGGGTCCTTGGATCCCTATTTGAAAACCGCTAATGAAGAATAACAGCATTATTTGGTAATGAAGATGCCATGAGGGCCAAACGATATGCCAAAAAAATCATAGACCAATTATTTTGACAAATATTGTGATTGAGATATAAATCATGATTTTAGTGATAATGGTTATTTTTGAACTTCTTTTCACTGAAAAAGTATAAAAATGATCATGTGATTTTTGTTGGGGTCTCTCCACTATACAATTATGTTCCCTTACGTCTGGAGAGTGTGATTTGTGATTTTGATTTGGGCCAGGGCATCTCTGTAGCACCAAAATGCTTCATTTATAATCCTATATTGTGACACATTTCACCTTAATCAGAAAATTGCAACGCCTTCAATTTGGATATTGCACTTGGCCATATTCTGATTTCAATAATATTTCAGTTAATTGTTCAGTCCTATATATTTAAGTGCAGTGGAGACTGAAACACATTTTGCAGGACTGTGTCTGCTTGGTAACATCAAGTTGTTTCACTGCTCAGAAACCATAGATAGTCCAGCATTCACAGCTAATACAACTCTAGAAAGACTTTAAAAATTCAATATTAGGGCCAGACTGGTACTGAATTTTTTTGGGCTGATACAGATACTAGGAAGTAAAAGAATTCTGATGACGATATATTGGACGACATTCTTTATAATATACAGAATACAGAATATATACACAAACACATATTTGCAATGATTCCTCAAAAGTGGTTGACACTTGTGACAAAAATGTCTGATGGAGGCAGGATATTATACAGTTCAACAATAAACTTTACTGTCCAAAATGATATCAGGGCACTGAAACAGTAAACTCTCACTGATATTTTTGATAATTATACTGTACATAACTACAAATAAAAATACACAAATGAAGCAAAAATATGTATATATATTAAACCTGAATTAATAAAAAGAATCAAATATACACAGAATATTGCCTATAAAGCTAACAAATAAAAACAATCCGCATTAGGTTCTGCTGTAAATAAAGGTTTTCATACTGGACAACATATATGCCAATACCAATATAGACCGATATAACAGTGACAGGACAATATGGGGCTGATAATATCGGTGGACCAATACATCAGTTGAGCTCTGCTAAATATTCTATGCATTTAAGAAGGACATATTGAATCATATGATTATTATTATTATTATTATTATTATTATTATTATCATCATTATTATTAATATTAGTGCATCCTCCACCGTACTGAAGCCTATCATGTTTCTAGAAAACACTGCCTTTATTTATTTGAAAAAGCAGTTTAGTTCTGAGAAGTTAAATGAGATAAAGTAGGAAGAGGGCGGAACAAGGAGGGCGTGTGTGTGTATGTGTGTGTCTGTGTGTGTTAATGTGTGCGTGTGTGGGAGAAGCGGCAGTCCCTCACTCGGGTGTAACGTTCAGGTGCTCTTCACCCTCAGAGGTGAAAACTCCTGACGTCGCTGCGATGGATTATTATGTCCGACCAACAAGCGGTCATTTATGACAGTTATCTAACAAAACATGTCGAAACACCACAACGCTGGAAGAAAGGCCGATTAAAGTCAAAGTGTCGACTTACGGTAAGAGATGAACAAAATTAACATAATATTGCATTATGTTCATACCGGGCTAACTTTTTTAACCTGTCATACAACATGTACTGAGCTCATCATGGCTCTATTCAGTGCTATACTATTAACGAGGTCGTGTAATAGGCACTTTATAGTATTTATTATATGTGGTGTCTGTCTACAGTGGCTATTTTCTGATAAACAGATCAATCCTACAGTGTAATAACGAGTATTTTCTGTATTCTAAACTTTAAAAAACTAAACTAATTTATAGCTGATTTAAATACTTCTTGGTGTTTTATTACTTGTAGAAACTTTAATATTGTGTACATCAACTTTTAATGTTGAGTTAGGCTGTTGCCTGCTGTGCTGCTGTTGTTCATTTAAGTATCATAATCTCTACGGCTTTTTATGTCGAATTTATTTTGCCTTTTGCAATTTGTTAACCTAATTAATCTAATGAGACGCTGCAGTGTACAAAATGCTAAGAAAGATTTTTAATATTGTTTTATAACCTTCGAAAGTGATGCCTTTGTGGTTTATTGACACAAATGAATGTACTGCATTACTTCCTGGGAGATTGGAGATATTAGTCATCAGATGTTTGTTTCCATGCACAGCTGAACTTGTGAGCCATGGCATTTAGCAGACTGACAAAAACAGAAAGCCTATTTGCAAATATGCAGCATACTCGATTCTCAGCATGCGGGCCACAATACTGAGATAAAACACCAACATCACCACAAGCTGAGGTACTGACATGCAGCAAAACCACAAGGACTCCATTGTGTATGTCAGTTCATGGGTCAGCAGCATAGATACCTTTTAAGTACAGAACACAAACCTGCTCACGTAACTGTTATTCTCTAGCATCTGCAGCACTTGCACTGTTGCACTGCAAACACTTTTATTTTACAGTGTACTAATAAGACATAACAAGCTGTATTTTGTATTAAGTTTGACAAAACCAGAATTAATATGTTCTGTTTGATGAAGTCCATGAAATTGCTTGAATCTGAAGCTGAAATTAGATTAGATTAGATAATTTGAACATGTTCTTTCAAAATGATCAGTCGATTAATTAATCCAGTCACAAGCTTGTCACTTGAAAAAATAGGTCCAAGGATATGGAGGTTATGTGCTTCACGTGTTTGGAACTATTTTTCAAGTCTTTCCTGTAACATTTATTTTCATGGTCGATTAATCTGTCGATTATTTTCTGGATTAATCAATTAGTTTTTTGGTCCAATAAAATGGTGAAAAATGTCCCTCAATCCAAAGATATTTAGTTTACAGTCAGAGAGGAGTAAAAGAAAGAAGCCGAAATCAATCTCTACTCTCTACTCTGACAGTTGTTTGTTCCTACTTACCCTCTAATAAAATCTAATAAGGGTCTAATAAAGGGTCTAACACTGTCTAGTAAAGAACATATTTCTCATTTTTGTCTAATTTGATTTTAAAAGAAAGTACAGCTCGTTACGTCCTGGTACTGTGCCGTAAAATAAAGCGGGACCCTTTTATCTTCTCCTTCTGGGTGTTTTGCCTTCTCAAAAAAAGGCGAACACTGAAGCTAATCTCCTCTCTCAACTCTTCCATCAGCACTTTCCACAACCGGTGTAAGACAAAATAAACAAACAGGGGAAAAGCCGTACCAATAACAATGGTTGGTATTACCCCTATACCCCTACACCACCCCCACATTTCAACATATAGACAGTGCAGGTACTGTACAAGCCTCACAGTTGAGGTAGCAGGTACAGTGTTAATGTGTGTACCGTCATTGTGGCCACAGCTCTCATATTGTGTCCTCAGCTGGCACCAGCCAGGGGAGTATTCCCTTTCACACAAGGACAGAGGACCACTCAGCACCCATGACTTGACTTAATAGAGGCAAATAAAAAAAAAACCACTGAAATTTGAGGCTGTCCTATAGACGGGAAAGTGGTGATGACAGAGAGAGATGATAGAGTTTGAAAATCCCCCTTTTTCCAAAGATGCATTTGAGATCTGACTGCTCGGGGCATGACGTCAAGTGAAGCGACGTGAAAGTCAATCCGAACTGTGGAAAAGACAAGGGAGAGAAAGGGGGAATGAGAAGAAAGACAAAGACAAATGAAAGAAAAGACTTGCTGAGTTGAAGAACAAGGAGAAAAAAAACTTTGCCAGACTGCATTTTGCTCTAAGTGTTGGGGGAAAAAAACTGATTTTCAGGCACGAAGTGACTGATTGTAAGGATGAAAAGGCAATGGAATTGATAATGAACCATCATTACTGTGGTGGCGATGATGGATTTTTATCTTCACGCTGATGATATGAGGAGATTCCTATTTATTATAAGGAAAGGATTGTGGCTCTTCTACATGAGATTGCTTTTCTTTAGTTAATTAGATTGATGTGTCCATTGCTTTGTGTGCTGAGGGACTTCATTCAGAGCGAATAAAGCCCCGTGTCACAAAATAGTGGGTAAAAGAAGAACAAAAGGGAGAATAGTAAGAGGCACAAAAATAAATGCTTCAAGGCATTTTTCATCGTCTGTGTAGAGGCATTGTAACTTTTATCCATTTATCCACCCACACAGCAGACCCACTCAGCTCAGCCTAGACTCACCCTTCAAATCGGCAGAAAATTGCCTTTACTGTAGAAGACTCTGTGTGAGCCTGACTGTTTACTCTGTTTTTTCCCCCCTCTTCTTATTTCTCACCCTACACTCCTCCAGGTTTCTAATGACTTTCACCTCCTCTCACACTCTCCTCATTCTCTCCAAGTTCTTGTTTTTTTCTGTTTCACATGTCACTTTTCTCATCCTCGCCATGGCTCTTGGGCCGTGGGTCCTAATCTTTCTTTCCATGAACTAACCGATCCCTCACACCACTTACTATTTCTTCATCCCTGTCAGCTGTCCTCTGTCTTCCTGTCCTGCTTCTCCTGCCATGTCTGTATCCATGAGGAACCCGCCCCAGCGCCGGCGCTCTCTGGGCCCTGTCTCGCCCAAGCGTATCTACAGAAACCTGTCCGTCAGACTGAGGGGCGGAGAGTCATCTGTTGGCGGGGAAATGGACACACCCAAGCACCTCAGCAAGTCTGCAGACACTGTAAGATATCTGGGTGTGATTTGGAGGGGAGGTCTGGTCACTTTTGCCCCTGGTTGGGTTTCTTTTAAAGTTATGAGACCTTATTTTGACATTACATGCTGACTCTGTGCCACTATGAATTCATTATCCCAGGCGAGACTGCTGCTCAGATTTATGATTTGATTTATGTGTCCTGTCTCGTCCACTGCCTCTTTCTTTGTACAGCAACTCCCTTCCCTCTACCTCATAAAATAAATCTCTTTTTCAGTATGAACTCTCCTCTTCTCTCTTTCTCTGGCCCTGCACCCTTTCCTTGCTCCCCCATTAGTACAAGACCCTGTGGGAGGCAGTGGAAAATGAGGACACTTTGGCCGTACAAAGCCTGCTGTCCAGAGACCACACCAGCTGTGGAGGAGGAGGAGGCAGCATGTGGGAAAGAGGAGAGAAGAAAGACAAGGACTGGGAGAGAGACAGGGAGAAAGGAGTGAACAGGGTCAGCGAACAGGGCCTGGTCCCCCTGGACGTGGCTGCCCTTACCCACAATTCCCCTCTGCTCCATGTGTTGACGAAGGCGGGAGCCAGACATAACCCTGTTTGTGAGTCTCATGTTTAAAAATATCACAAATAATATCAAAATTCTGTTGGGAGCAGGTGATTTTAAAATGCTGTTGTTAGGTTCGGCTTGGCTTCTCACTCACTTTGGCTCAATTCTTGAAGGAGAATTATTTTTTCAAAATAATAAGTGCAGATCTCTGAAAAATAGGTTTGTTGTTCACAACAGTGTTGAATTTCTTTTTCATTCACACAAATGTGTGCAGAAGAGCGTGCAAGCGAGGGAGTACAACTGTCTACAATTTGCATAATAACCACTTGACACATGACTTGCTGATCAAAACTGATGAGTTTATTCTCAGTGAAGTCATCATTTAGAGCTTCTATACAGTCTGTCATCATTTGAGCATGCACATGCAAAATGATCCATTCAATTAGTACAAAATCTGTCAGACATACTGTACATGTATATTCCATAAATACCTATGATATGGAATATGTATGATATCTGCTAATTTGGCAAATAACCTGCCAGGTGTCATTTTGTGGCAGAGGTTCTGTTCACTGTGTATGACTCTGTGTACTGTTCTGTTCACTGTGTACTCATGTAACACATTGCTTCACAAATACAGACTTTCTCAACCATTTTGGATGTTTTTTCCTGAAACGGTCTTCACATTCTATAAACTGTAGGTGCGATTGTCACAGCTGTTCAAGGACATCACAATTCTCGTGCGTGTCTGCAGAAGGTTGTAACTCAACCAAAACACTTCGTTCTTGCTTCAAAATCGAGTTATTGTGCAAAAGGAAAGGGAAAGTTGTTTTGTTAATGTGTGAGCCACAGTGCTCAAAATGTTAAGATATTTTAACCATGGCAGTCAACCCTGCAAGTGCTTCTTATATTTGCTCTACTTTTCTGTTGACAGTGACTGCTAACTTTACTATACAAGATTGTCAGTTTTATCTAGTTGAACTCTGTTGTGAATCACATTGAGCTTTTTAGATTCAGATTAGAAGAAAAGGAAAAAGTCGATGCTGTACAATGCTGTAATGTACAGAAAAAAGGATATGCACATTTGCATGTATGCAGTAAATGTATTTGTGTAGCAATGCATGCAGGGGTGTAGCAGGAAATACAGAGGTGGGTAGTTTCCCCACCTGGTTTCCCCTCATTGATTGATGATAAATGAGGAAACTCTCAGCCTCATCTCAAAGAGGTGATAAACTGAGTTTACTTGGGTTTACCCTGCACTAAACACCTGGTTACATGTACTGTAAAAACTCCATCTTCAATCTTTCCTGTAAAGTCGTATACAGACAATTTGTCACCAAATGACATCATTTGATTTCTAGTTAATTCGTGTCACCTGGCAATTTGTTTAACAGCTTATCAGACATCACAAACATCCCATGTCATAGATATTTATGGAATATACATGTATGTCTGACAGATTTTGATAATTGATACAAATGTGCTTATCCTTTTTCTGTGTACTACAGTATTGTACTGTGTTGCCTCTTCCCAGTAAACTCCTACCTGGTGCTAAAACCTGAACCGAAAAAGCTCAGTGCGATACACAACAGCATTCAGACAGACAAAACATTCTTGTACAATACAGTAAGCAGTCGGTGTCAATGCATGCAAAACAGAGATTTGTATATGCAGGAAGAAGCAGGGTTATCTGTCACGGTGAAAAAAACATCTACATTTTGTGCAATACGGTTAACACAATGACAAAACAACTTTTCATTTTGGTGACACTGGCTTATTTACTGACAATAACAAGGTTTTGAAGCATGAATGAAATGTTTTAGGTGAGTTACGACCTTCTGCAGAGATGCAATAGAGTTGTGATGTCACATGAAACTGTTGTGACCGTTGCACTTACAGTTTAGACAATGTTAAGACTGTCTCAGAAAATTAGCCAAAGCCATTTAAAACTGTAATATAATGCAAATCATATTCAGAATTCATCCTTTCTCCTGCTCTCTATGTCTCTCCCCGCTGTGTTTTTTTTTCCTCTCAGTGTGCCAACCAGCAGATTGGGCACTTAAGCTGGATGCTCTGGTGGCACTGGCAGGCAAACGGGTGGAGGAGAAGAAGAAGGAGTTGTTGAGGAAGGCAGGGGCAGGGCCTCAGGCACAGGCTGACGTCCACAGGCACATCCGCCTCTGGAGCCTCAGGCGCCAACTGTACTGCCGGATGAGAGAGAACTTTCAGAACACAGGTCAGTGGTCCTTGGGTCAGCTTGTGGCATTTTCTTCAAATGCAGCTTGGGACACAAACTAGATCACAGGTCTGATTCTTTTCAGTTCTCGCACAAAATCAATTTCAACTAAGGAAACTAAAAAAAAACAATTTTAGTTCCTTTTTAGTTTCCTTGAACTTTTGTACTTTTTTCCAAAACAAAGCCCTTCCATCACTGCTGGCAAGACCACAGTGATCAGGTATTCAGCCTGACTTCTTGCTTTAGTTTTACTGATTTGCTGTCTGGACTCGCTAACTTGTAGCTGGCCTCCTGAAAGTCTCCCTCCAGCCCCTTTCAACTCATCCAAAATTCAACAGACTGCCTTGTCATCAACCTTTCCAAATTCTCCTATGCCCTACACTCATGCTAGAGGCTCGCAGTGTCTACTTTTATCAAATTAAAAACTTTTGGTGCTGGTGGGTGATACATGCGTCGTAATCCACACCCCAAATACCTCCAGAGACTTCAGTGCAGCCTGTGTTCTGCTTTATCAGGCCTCTTAACTTTCCTATCCCTGCACCAACTTGCTCAAGTCCTCTTCGTCATGCCTCTCTATTGGTTCAAACTCTCATGTTTTTTTTTAGAATCATGAGACGATGTTCCCTCTGAGCTTTCTTCAATTGCTCTGTCTAAATTTCTCTCTTTAACTCTCATTTCATTTCTCTTTCAAGCACCTCCAGTTCTCTTCTCCAACCGTTTTATGATCACAGTGTTACTGTGAAGGCAAGCTTACTCTGGTTACAAATCTCTCTGGATACGAGGGTCAACTAAATATTTAAAATGTAAAAGAGAAATACGTTTTGTCTGGAGCATATGACTTATATCTATTCTCTGCAGGTCATGGCTTAGGTCACAATTCCATTTAATCACAATACAGAAATTCATCTTTGACTTGGCTAGTGAAGAGATTACAGTTTGAATAGTAATATTGTGATAGTGTAGGGGAACTTTTTTCACTGGCTCTACTCATATGCGGGCAGGTCAGAGTGCGGGATCAGCTACAGAATTGCTCCTGCAGAGCCGTTAAAGATTCAGTGTCTAGGAGCAACGCAGAGCTTCAAGGGGGAGAACCTCTGAATTTGACTAGCAACCCCAGTTCGTTAGTTTGAGGGCCAGGATACAGGATAAAGAGATTCTTGTCGAAATACTTGGCATATATAAAGATGGATGACATGAGAGCTCCCCAAAAGTGAAGCCAAAATATCTCCCTCTGGTGGCTGGCTGCAGTATAGATCATAAACCCCACCACTTTCATTTTAGCAGATGGGACATGGGCCAAACTAAAAACTACAAGTACATGACAAATGAAATTTCCCCAAAGACTGTTTCTGTCATTGTAGGTAATTCTTATCACTCTGCCCTGTTTTCCAGTGTTAATTTTTCTGATAGAGTTGGTTTTAATTAGTTATTTATTTCTATAAAAAGGGGGTTTCACAACATGATTGACAACTAAGCACTGCACGTGATACCAGAATATTGTTAGTGTTAGCCAGGCCTTCCTTTCATGCCTGCATTTGGTCCAGAATACTGCAGCTTGTCTTTTAACAGGTAAACGCAGGCGAGAGCACATTTCCCCATACTAGCCTGCCTTTACCGATTCCCGGTATATTTTAGGATTGATTTTAAAATTTTATTGTCTACTGACTAATCATTACACGGGCTGCCTCCAACATATCTCTCTGTCCTTTTACAACTGTACACCCCACTAAGTTCACTCAGGCCAGCAGATCAGTCGCTCCTTATGGTTATGGCTCTTTAGACTGAAGCCTAGTGCCTTTATAGTTGCAGGCCCCAAACTCTGGAATGAGCTTCTTGTGCATGTTAGGCTGACCTCTACGCTGCCTGTTTTTAAACCACGTCTTAAAACACATATTCATTCTTTGGCTTTTAACTCACCATCAGAGTTGCACCGTTCTTATGCTTTGCTTTTAGGGTGTTATGTTCCTGTTGTTTTTATTGTGTTGTTTTATATTTTGCTTTTATAGTTTTTATTTTTATTGTGTAATTTTTACTGTGCTGTTTTTATGGTTTCTGTTATATTTTTTACAGCACTTTGGTCAGCTGTTGTTTTGCTATGTTATTTGCTCTACAAATAAATTTGGACTGGATTGGATTGGCCCCGAATTTTAAACTTCAATACAGTACAAAAAATGATATTCGATATCCCTTTTGATACCACAGTAAAAAGAGAAGAAGTTGTAGGCAGACAAAATATAAAGATTCCAGGCAGGAAAAAAAAAGACTGAACAGAATTGAGCTCTTGAATGAGCACAATGATCTTTTGTTTTTCCAGCCTCTGTGCTTTCGATATTATAAGTGACTGACATTGTATCATTTAAAGCACGTTATTGAAAATGCATTAATGTTTTGATACTTTTGATAATCTTATTGTACAGTCGTGCAAGGAAATGGAGACACATTGTCCTTCTCAATGATTGAAATACAATACAAACTAACTTATTAATCTATGGTGGTCCACAGAGAGTTGGCTGAGCATAATAGCTTTAACTCTAACAACAAACATGAAATTGTCATGAGTCAAAAGTGTGTGACGGTTATTAGTTGTATAATCCGGAAATAAAAAGATATATTTTAAAAAGATATATTTCACTGAGTTCTGATGAGAGCATATACAGTGCAATCCTTCTATTCTATCTATTTGTTGTTGTATTCTGTATCTTTTATTCTCAGAACAACATAGTGTTCACTTGATCATTGGTCTGTCTAAATGTTTCTCCCAGAGCTCCCTGGGCCTCCCAGTCAAGTGTCCATACTGGTGACCAGCACATCCTCTCTGTTTGTGGCAATCAAAGAGCCAGAGGGTGACACCATGGGGCTCATCACTCGCTACAGAGGTAGGTGAATAACAAGACTTGTAGGAATGGATAGATGAGTGGAGGGACAAATTAAGAAAGCAGGATGTGTGATCAAGACATGAACAGAGACATGATGGATGGATGAATAAAAGAAAAAATATAATCAAGGTCTCACACATCATTTAGACAAACAGGCCCAAAAGCCTGGATGCAACAAATGGATGTAGTTTGGCTCCTCTGTTTTTGTTACTTAGTTTTACAGCTGCATAAATGTCATACTTCACAGCCAAGGGTAGATTAAGCCCAGGTACAGCAAGTTCCACACAACTGTAAACACTCAAATCCTTAGTTCTCCCCTATGGGGGCTTTGAGTAAAGCCAGAGAATACTCTGTCAGTGTGGTTGTTTTGTGTTCACAGTGGAATGGAGCACCTCAGCCAGCTTCAAACGCATCCTTGGCTCAGCCCAAGTTACAGAGACCAAGAACCCATCGCATAATATCAAGGGACTCACAGCAGTAAGTGTGCAGTACGTTTGTGCAGTAATGCTCGTGCCCAGCAGGATAACCACAGAATCTAACTGCGAGCACACACACACACAGTAGGTGTGCATGCAAGCACACATAGTTAAAGGGATAGTTCAGATTATTTATAGTGGGGTTGTATGAGGTACTTATTGGTGGTCTGCACACCACCAATTTGGAGAAGCAGAGAGGGGCACCAGCACAGAAGCTAAGCAATGCACTGCAGTGGACAGGGTCAGTAACTAAACTAATTTTAGTTACTTAAAAAGGTCCCTCAAAAAGAAACCAACATCGGTTCATGTGTATGCCATATTTAGAATATTTTCATCGCTTTACCTTGCCAGTGGACACCCTTTCCTACAGGAGACCAATGTTAGATGTTGCTCTCTCCAAAGCAACCAAACTCCACAGGCGAAAACAGTAATTTTACCTCACAGAACACAGGTCTACTTGTCTGATTTGGAGAGATTTGGAGAGATAGATATTTGGCTTATATAACAGCGGGTTCCCATCAGAAAAGGCTGTCTGATGGTAATGTAAATCAGTGAAAATATTCTAAATATAGGGTACACTTAAACTGATACTGAGTGGCTATTGAGTTGCTATTAAGTGGCTAAGAAGGTTTGTGCTGCTGACTCTGTTCGCAGAAGTACATTGCTTAGCTTATGTGCTGGTGCTCCACTCTGCTTCTCTGGGAGCGCGCTGACTGGCATCTACGGTAGGCAATATACTGAGTATGGATAAGTACCTCATACAAGCCCACTTCAAATAATTTGAACTATCCCTTTAAAGGGCTTCGGGACATGCAATAATGTGCACACTTGCAATACACACACGTTAGCTACACCTAAACCTAACCTAAACGTACTCACAGACTGTATGTAATGCTCCAGAATCGTCTATTATGTTTTAGCTCTTCATACAAGATAACAGTTATCACCCTTGACTGCCTTACCTAACCAGATGAATTAATAATTAGAGCAGTATGTCACTTCTTTGCCTGGAACGGATGATTCATAAGATTAATGCATGGTGATAATTTGGCATTCTGGTGCTTCTCCAAATGCAGGGAGTGCATTACTTTGTGAGAGTGAGTGCCTTCAATGTGAAAGGATGGGGCCCGCCTCAGTGCTCTACTCCAGCCAGCGCTGCCCTCTCCAGTGAGTATACTGAACTGCAAAAACTTTGATGAACGTGGACTTGCTGCTTTGAAAGGGCTCCAGTCTTTTTCACTCTGTCCCCAAGTAATGAAATTACTTGGCTGACATGAAGCTTGATGTGAAAGAAGTGGAATCCACTCACAGCTGGTAGATTAATGAATTATTAAAACTTGGAGAATTAAAGATGTCACTGTGAGTCAATGGTCCTTGTACCCGTGCTGCTTTGAGTTTGAATTCGGCTCCTAATCTTTCTTGCATGCCTTCCTCTCTCTTTCTCTCACTGCATAAGTTGCTGTTCCTTTCCACTGTATTATACTCTGGAATGGTGCAGAAATTGCCACCCAATGATTTGAAATGGAGAACAAATGCAAAAAATATGAATATAAATCCAAATATAAGTTAGAATACAAGCCAAGCAGTGATATGAGTCATATCCAGCATGTTACAGTGTCTGTTAGGTAGCACAATTTAACTTGTAAACCCATTTACATCTATCTTGAAAGGAGAAATACTTTCAGTAGCACGGAATGAATCAGCATGGAAACTTTTGGAGTCATGACACACAGATGGTCTCTCATGCAATCGCTCTCGCCTCCTAATCACCAAGATAGGGGAAAGCAGCACTCAGGACTCGCCTGCAAATGAGTTCTTGATGTCTTGAATGATTCTCCCTAATTGCATAAAAATGACAGTGATGATTCGTTTCTCTCTTTTCTTCCCGTGTAGGTTGGAGAGAGTGCATCGGTGTGAAGTCACAGTTCAGAAATCATGAGGGCCTCGTGAGAAAAGTGCTGGAAGACGCCAGAGAGCCGCATTACAGAGGATTCTGCATAGGTAACTCCAGCTCTTTATATAACAGTTGTTGCAATTGCATATGCATTTGCTGTGAAGCAGGCCATTTCGAGTCCATAAAACCACACCACACTATCAATATATTTTCTGTCACAGTGTTGAAGTCACAATGAAAAGAGAACAAAAAACATATTAACCTTGTTTGCCAATTTTTATGTCTCTACAGTCCCAATTTTCTTCTATTACTTTTCTATTAAAAGCACATTCTTTTAACTCCCAGAAAACACTGTACCCTTGGTGGTTACTTGATGTACCAAAAATAGTAAAGCAAGAAATTCCTTCTTTCAGTATAACAGCACTGTGTGTTTTTTCCAACCTCAGATTTGTTATCAAAAATTTGGAAGTACTGTAGGTGTACAATATTTTTGACCTTGTTTTCTGTTGTCTGAAGTCAGCGAACATAATTTTCATGATGTTTGTATGCACCCAATATGCTCACTTTACACAATATTTTATTCCTACTTTACAACATTTTATATCCAAAGCATGTGTTGCGTGTATGAACTCTTTTCACTACAGAGAGAACTGTTTCCCCAGCCATTCAAATGCGCGTGCACAGTGAATGTACTTTGGCAGTAAAGTGATTCTCATCCTGTCTGATCTTCCTCTCCTCCACTCCACAGAGAGCTCTAAGCCCCAGAGTCCCAGCAAGCGTCTGTCTGTGTCTCGAGGCATCAAACAACTGTTCCAGTCCGCCACCAAGTTTGTTCGTCTCCTACAGAGGTAGCACTCCATCTGTCTTACCTGTCCCACTGTGCCTTGAGGCTGTGGGGAGTAACGGATTAAATGTGATGTGATTACAGCGGTGTAGACTACAAAGCCAAGTCCAAACTCGTATCTGTTATGGTTATTGAAAAAGAACAGTAGTTGCATTAAAGCTACTGAAGTCTCAAGATTAGTGAAGAGGTCTTCTGAACAGGATGATGTGTGAAATCAGCTCAACTGCGGCACATGACTGATCAAGGCTTCTGCTGCCACAAGTGTTCAGTGGACCACACTCACCACATGAGCAAACAGTAGATAATAAATGGGGCAGCTTCTAAGTAGGTAAGGGAGCAACTGCATGAATAGGAACCACATCATTGCATTAAAAAAGTAGTTTAACATTGCATAGATGAATCAAAACAAAGTGGTTTGAAGGAAAGTGCTGAACATATTTTGCACAACTTGCAAAAAGCAGGGTTGCCATGAGTCTGGAAAACACTTGTGCTTGGATTAATTTAAAAAAAAACAAGAATCAAGACCTTGGATACAAAGCAATAAAGATGTCCTTCAAAGTGTCCTCGGATTTTGCCTACTGAAATCTGAGTTTGAACCTCCTGTGCTCTGTCATCTTAAAATTCACCTATGATACAATTTTTATAGGTCTTGAGCACTTGCCCATATTTGATATACTTTAATCCTAGACTATCTATCATTCTTTATGTAGGCTCCAAGCATACAGCGATTGGTTGATCACTGTGCTGTGTCAGTGGCTGTTGTGGTCTCTCGTAGGTTGGTCACATTTTGAAATCTGTACTTAATTTCTACGAGCCATTTTATGTGAAAAAAAATGAACAAAAATTGTGTTTTTCAGCACATTGTGACATATTTCCCAATATAAAAACGTTTTAAAACAATATTTTCATAAAAGCATCAGACCTTTAGAAGCTGTTATATAAAGCAAGAAAAAAAGTTCACATTTTATTTGTTGGGCCTAAAAATGGTTTTAACTGATATTGTTGAATATTTAATTATATAAATTGCATAATTTACTAATTAAAGTCTTTTATATGGGTCTATTACCATGTTCATTCTGATTAAATAAAATGATTTTTTGGTGCCTGACCTCAAATTTCTACTGCTATCTAATTAAGTTAAATCATTCAAGACTTTATAGAGTACTGTGCTCAGTTAGACTCGTATATATGAACTTCTGTATGAATTATTACCCTTAATTATGGAATAATTTGTTCTTGAAAAATCCTTGAAATGTATTATTACAAAAGAGTGGCAATCCAGAGCAAGGTTAAGTCTTATTTTTCACAGACAGTGATAACAGCACCATCATAAAATTAATGCATTGGACAGGACTATAACTTTGGTCCATGAAAATTAATTTTCTTGCTTTTACTTTATGGGCTGTTTTGTGAGTTGATAAAATTCTCTGATCTCTCTCAGATTTTCATCTGATGAAACAGTTTGATGTGAAAAAATGAATTACAATGAAGCCTCAAAGTTGATGTCAGATGCAAAGAGATTTAAACGTTTTATTATTTTTTTTATGCTCAAACGCAGTAAAAGTGTTTAATTCAATTGATGCTATGGTGCAGTGCAGGCATCAGACTTCAATGCTAACACCACAGAACCAGCAGTATTTTAGGAAAAGGTTGCTATGTATGCAAAGGTTTTGCATATTACAGATAAGCCCCATTTATTTTTTGTGCACTTCTGTTTGAGTAATGTTATATGAAATGCCAACACCACAAAATACCTGTTTAGACTTACCATTATTTATACTTTTTTAAATATTTGTTAAATAAAATATTGTCTTCTGGGGACCTTTTTATTCTTAGTAAATCTCTGCAAACAGGTACTGCAGCTGGATCCTCATTTGATGCTCCATCATTGAAACAAGGTTAGCGTAGGGGTGTCGAGGCAATTTGATGTGCCTCATAAAACTTCTGGTGTGCGTTCGGCCATTTCAAACAATAGGTGTACTTCAAAACTTGTGCGTCAGACACTTTCAGTGCTGTAAGTGAGAGTAGTCTGACTGTAATGCAGTTTTTTTTCAATTTCTGATGTTTCTCTGTATTCTGTCTTTGTTTGGTCTGTCTCATATTGATCGGATTAGGGGTGTGTACTTGGCTACTGTGTTCTATCACAAAGAAAACATCCTGGTCACAGCTGAAGATCAAATCCCACTAGTGGAGATTCAGTGCTGCTCCACCTCCATCACCCATGACTTTCTTTGGTTTGCCAAGGTGAACTGTCAGTCGAATACATGCATATGATAATTCAACATATATGTGGTTGCTAACTTGTTAATCTATTTAAAACGCAGTCGATACACGTGAACTCTTTTCATAATCAAACACAGTCTTCTATTGTTTTAGTTATTGAATCTACAGGTGTAATTATTCAGAATGAAAAGGTGGAACTTTCTGTGTGAAATATTATTTAAAATTGAATAGATTTCTTTCTTCTAGCTGTCCTGTGCGTGGCAACAAGTGCCCTGGCTCCAGCAGGCCCTCTCCTCTGCTCATTCATCCCCCTCCTCCCTCCTGCAGAACAGGCACAACATTTTAAGAGCTGTTTCCCAGCTGCAGGTAGGAAGTTAAGCAGCTTACTCTGCGTGATAAGAAGTATCAAAATGGGTTAATTGCTATTTTAATTACCTCTTACTCCTCCTACTCTTCTTATTCGTGCCTTGCCTCCCTATCTCTGGCTACATGCCTGTACCCCAGAACCTTTGTGTTTACTGCTTTAGTCCCTAATATCCTCATATTTATTCATCCTCATGTTTCTGTTTAACCACTGTACCGTTGTCTGCCTTCAGTCTTCCCTTGGAACAGTGGACCTGGGCCAGGTCTACTACGAGCCTCTGAAAGACCGGCAGGGAAACGTCTTACTGGTGACTCTGAAGGAGTTCCCAAGCCCTCCAAGGTGAGAAAGAAACCTTTTGTTACATTTTGTTACTCCCTGTCAGACATTTTTTTGCGGCCACCAAGAGCACATGGTGTCAATGGAAGATTGAAGGGGATGGTTTGGATTATTTGTGGGGTTGTATGAGGTACTTACCGATAGTCAGTGTACCGACAGTAGATAGTAGACAGTAGGTATTTGGAGAAGCAGACAGCAGCACAGAAACTAAGCAATGAACTGCTGTGCACATGGTCAGCAGCAAGATGTATCTTAAAAACATCCAAAAAAATCCATAAAGTTTAAGTGTATGCTATATTTACAATATTTTCACTACTTTATCTTTCGGTCAGAGAGGCTTTTCAGATGGGAAACCACTGCTACATAAAACAAGTATTGCTCTCTCTCAACCAGACTCCACTGGCGAAAACAGTCTTTTTAGCCACTCGCAGAACACTGGGGTTGTTGGTCTACCTCTGCCTCAATTATTATCTTGTGCTATTGTGTGATTTTGGTGAATCCGAACTAAACTGTTAAAACACAGAAATCGCAAAATAACACCAACAAACTAACTGATCGAGGTAGGCAGTGGTAGACACGCAACTTCCGTGTTCTGT
This sequence comes from Lutjanus argentimaculatus, assembly GCA_034769285.1. Lineage (NCBI taxonomy): Eukaryota > Metazoa > Chordata > Actinopteri > Lutjaniformes > Lutjanidae > Lutjanus > Lutjanus argentimaculatus. The sequence continues at coordinate 9,555,709 of JAWZSL010000024.1, read as the reverse complement.
GTAGTAAAATGACTGATTTTGCCAATTTAGTCTGGTTGAGCAAGAGACAGCAATATTCTAGATATAGTGTACATATAAACTGATATTAATTTTCAGATGGGTCTTAGGGGGCTTATCGTGCTCGTACTTGTACTAAAGTAGCTACTGTAGTTTAATATGCTGACTATTGATAAGTACCTCACACAACCCCACTTCTAATGATCCAAACTATCTGATTAATATCTATCTTATGTTCAAAGGACAGTCTCCAAGTCAGCTGCTCTCAGTCAGTCTCAAACATTTTCATTGAAACAAACATTTTCAGAATCTTAAAAACTGAATTTTCAATGCTGGGCTTGCTTAGCACATATGCAGAATGATGTTTTCGGCATATCCAGCCTCTGTGTTGGTTGTTGGTGTTACACTAATATGAATTAATCAAACTGTTCACTGGTGGTTCCATATGGTTGCATTTAATTTTTAAACTGACTTGCCTGCACTCTTCAAGCCCTCCTGACCCTCCGCTTCACTGGATGCCCCTGGCTCGCCTGGAAAAGAACCGCAGTAGAACTCCTCTGCTGCCTGAGCCCACTGCCATGGACATGCTCTATGAACAGCTCAAGGTGAACATGGGGTTGTGTTTGTGTAAGAGAGACACACAGAGAAAAATCAGTAAGCAGCAGAATGTATTTAGCAGTGAGTGCATAATGATTGAGTGTATTGACTTTCCTGACTTGATTATTGAGCCTTGTTTTTCTCTTCCGCGCAACTCAAATTACCCTGAAGACGCAATGGAATTAATTTAACAAGACTTAACCAAATTATCTTACCAAAAAGGAGACACAGTGAATAAAACATCCTATTAACATATCTCAAAGTCCCCAACATTGTACCTGTTTTCTCTCTCTTCCCCAGGAGAAACTGTCCTTCCACAGGCACAGCATTCAGTGGGCCCAGCCGGGTCTGTACGTGGGCATCCTGAAACTGTGCAGCTCAGTAGAACAGATCAGGGTCCTGGTTCCACAGAGGCTGCCCAATCTGCTCTGCCACACACGGGTCCGACACAATGCCCACGTTTCCAAGTAAGACTGTTATATTCGTTTTGTTTTATTTTTCCAAAGCTTGTCACACCATACCTGCTGTGCTCTGGTGTTGTAGAAATGCCAAATGCTTCAAAAAGGGTATTTAGAAAGGACAAATGTCTTTTGAATGAATGAGCTTTCCAAATGTCTTCACCAGCAAGGCAGCAGCCCCTGCTTGCAAAATAAATCAATCAAAAAAAACACAAGATATGCTTCAAAAAATGGTCTGGACGAACATCAAGTATATGCAATTAGTAGTTAATGGGCCACAACATACAAAGCTACTGATATGAACAGTTTTTGCATCTTTCCTGTCTCTCCTTTTTATGCCTTTTATAGAAGTGTTTTATTAACTGCATCGTCGTTGTTTGACAGAGAGGAGTGGGCATGGCTTCAGAGTCATGTTTACACCACAACCAATGGCAGTGTTCAGAACCTGTTCAGCGGCGAGGACGAGAGCTTGATGGAGAGCAGCGGACTGGTGGAGTTCATCAGGTCTCTGAGAGCAGCAGTCACACATCTCCTAACGAAGCTCAACATCCCCCTCTACAGGGTAAAACTGGTTCCAAACAGCCACCTCGGACTTCTCATTTCTGAACTCTTGTGTTATGATTTTTTAGAAAATAAAGACATAATGAAAGTCAGTTCCACAATGAACCTTTAGCAGATTTTCATAACATTTGGAGATAATTTTTGTATCTGTTGCAGGCATATCAGTATGGTGTGTACACCCGTGAGCTGGTGCAGTTTGGAGATAAACTGTCCATGTTGCTGCTGCTGCCTCCCAGTGAGGACTTCAGCTCCAGCTACTGGCCTCTGGTGGGGACCAAGGAGCCTGGGCTCACCATGCCCCTGCAGATCTTTGAGCTGGGTAGGTGAAGAACTATATTAGCACCATAGATACAGGATATAATAACACCACTGCGTTTTTCGAGCAATGCTGAGTGTAATGGCCCACAAAAGGGGGGACTAAGCAGTATCACTAGCAGTTAAAATGCTAAACAATGTAAAAAACAAACAAACAAAGCAATTCTTATAGTGACAAGTTCATCTACAGTAGATGGCAGTTGACACACCCCAAGAAGCAGAGAGGAGAAGCAGCATGGAAGCTACACATGTACAGCTGTGGACAGAGTCGGCAGCAAAACATATTTCATTTCAGACGCCTTTTGCAAAATCAGTCATTTTACCTTGCAAAACACTGCAGTGTTTTGATCTGCTAGTTTGTAGTTCCTTGATCTGCTAGTTAGTTGCATCACTGTGTGACTTTGTGAATCTGAAAACTAAGCTTTGAGCACACAAAAGGCACACAATATCATAAACATACTAACCGTTTGAGACAGTGTTAGATCAGCAACTCCTGTGTTCTGCAAGGCAAAATTATTGATTTCACCAGTGTGGTTGTGGTTGGTTAAGAGAGTGATATTTGGCTTATATAAAGGCAGTTTCCCATGTATAGTGTACACTTAAAATGATTGACTTTTATACGTGAACTTTTTATGCCTTTATTCAGATGAGAAGTGGAAACGGGAGAAAGAGTGTGGGACTGACACACAGCAAAGGGCCATAGGTGGTAATTGAACCTGTGGCTGCTGCTTTTTATAAGTGGCTAAAATCCATTTTGCAGACTCTGTCCACAGCAGTACATTGCTCAGCTTCCTACACTGGTACTCCTGCTGCTTCTCTAAACTGGGGTCGTGCTGACCACCATCTACTGTAGGTAATACACTAATTCTCAATAAATACCTTATAAGAAACCATTTCAAGTAATCGGATCTATCTCTTTAAGATAAAAGAACTGCATGGTGTCCTGAAGACCTTTTAATTAGGAAAAACACCGAGTAGCATTATATAAGAACAAAGTAACAGAAGTCATTTCATATAGCATACATCTTATTAACATCAATAAATGTGTCTCAGCTTCAAAGGAACCAAAGAATTTTAAATAATCCCCAAAATAACCATTGAGATGCATTTCAACCCTTACCAGTTTGATTGGAAAAGTGTAGTATGTGCAAAGCACACTGAGGTGCGGTATCTGATCTTTTACTCTTTTGAAGATGAGTTACTTTTATTGTTTTTTCTTATCTAATTAGTCCTTTGATCCAACTTTTCATCCACACTTTAGGATTTGTATTGACTCTAATTTAAATCCATCGTTCCTGTTGACCCCTCTTGAAAATTCCCACGCTAAATGTGTGATGAAGTGTGCTAATGAGTTCTCAGGCTTTTTCTCTCAGCTTTGATGTAGTAATTTCTCTTTTTCTCTTAACTCTGACTCATCACCAGTTCACTTCTGGACGTATGATCGGGGCTTTCTGTCCCAGTACTGCCAGGCCTGGGTGAGGCTGGAGCTGGACACTCATCTGGCCCAGCAGGCTCTGCGGGAGGCGCTGGACACCAAGGAGGTGCAGGAAGCCCGAGAACGCCTGAACCACATCACTGAACTTTCCCGTGTAAGATCATGACACTAGAAACAAAAGAAAGGTGCATATTTGAAAGAAGAGCTGTGAAACATGTAGCGCAGAACAGCACAACATACTCATCCACCTCTGTTGCACCTGCTGCTGCAAAATCTCAATAGTCTGAAAGCTAGAAAATTGTCTGCTTTTCTTTTAAACATCTCTTTTTCTCTGATGAATACGGGTTTAATGAGGGAAATGAATAAGAAATAAAGGCTGTTGCTTGGATTCACCCATCAGTGAATTTGATTAAGTCTAGAAAAGGGCTGATCGAATGTGATTTCGGTTTAACTAATTTAGCAGTTTCAGTATCATTTAATTTCCTGTGTCTTCAGCGTCTGGATGTGGTGTGGAGGGATGCCCGCTGGATTATGGACTGTCTGCAGTGCGTTCGGTCCAAGCAGTGGGTGGGGGCGGTGCCTCTCGGCCTGGTGATGGGAGGAGACCCACCAGCACGTCCCGATGGCGAGGAAGAGGAAGAGAGTTTGACTGCCAGACTGACGTGGCCCCATCGGATACAAGCACAGAGACAAGCCATTGCAGGTACAGTGATGATGTGGATGTAGATAAGTATGTGACAGAGTATACTGTAGTACCATTGTCAGGGTTGAGACAGCCAAGTTAATAATTGATCATTAATTAATTAATAGTTAAGAATTCTTTGGTTAACATCATAGTTGAATAATACGCATAGTATAGGTGCATTTTCACACAGGAACTTTTCCCCAAAAACCCTTTTTGGTGTGTTTCATGAGACTGTGTCTCAAGGTGGGTCACCTAAAAGTCCAACAGCAGCACCATCGACTGAGAAACTAAAGGCGCTGGTGTTTCCAACAGAGCCCCAAAGTCCCACCAAAAGGTTGAGAACCACTGGTTCACCCTGTTAGCCGCAATGCTGAATTACTGTAACTACCTTAATCTTGAATGAATGAAGTTCTTTCTGTCTTCCAACTTCCTTTTCAGATTGTTTAGTCAGCGGGACCCCAACAAATGTCGTCACCGCCGAGGTCTCTGCTCCAGCAGGAATCATGGTTGCTCCTGAAGAGGCTGCACTGGTGTTGAGGGAGGGCGTCGCGAAGGGAGGTTACCCTGTAGACATCGCCGCCCAATCAACCCTAGACTTGACAAGCATTGGTCAGGCAGAATTAGGATGCACAAGTGTTTTAATTGAGTCTGGCCTAGAGCCTGCGGCTGTCGCACAGTTAGAAATGGGGTACACAGTTTTGGACACACAGGAGTCCTACACCGAGGAAAATGAATTTCCTCCCAGCATCAGTGAGGTAATCCAGCCAATGGAGATGGCAGAATTGGTGGACATCTTGCCCACGCTCAGCCTTATTGAGGAAGAGACCCCCAGTGACCCATCCACACCATCAGTAATAGATATGCTAGAAAGCTTTGGGCTGGGGATTTGCGAAAACAACACCTTCTTTCACCTAGAGAATTCAAACTTGACCAATGGAGTCGGATGTCTGTCACAGCCCAACTCGGAACATAACAGCAGCAGTGTGAGAGAGACGCACCCTGAAAATACTGGTTACGAGGACAAGACATGTCTGCGTGTCACGCCGTGGTGAACGCCACAGGTAGCGACGTGTCTGTCTTGAGCTGGGATTTTGTTTCAGAGGATACAGAGGCTCAGGATGTTCCCAGCATTCCCAGCAAGGCAACGTGCCTTCCAGTGAGAAACCAGGTGGAGTGGGACAGACATGCTAACAGCTCATCCTGATATCGACTCAAGTACGAGCCTGCTTCTAACATCTGCCAATTTAAAACGAAACAGTAGGCTGCAACACTGTTCATTGAGACCTTTTTGGCTTGGAAATGACTTTTTCCTTGATCACCGACTGTCCACCTGCCCAGTTAAGTTGTGGACAGAAGATCTAAGCGATACACTTCATCTAATACATATCATTACAGCTGATCAAATGGATGTGGGAAATGAAGATGCCATAACTACACTGTTTATTTATGACACGTCTGGGTCAGCAGTTTATCTTTTATTTTTTATGTTCAGTCCATTAGAGCGTCTTGTGTGGAGAAACTAAGCTATAGTGTCAGTTTTTATGACTTGAAAATCCATCAATCACTACACTCTTAAATGCACAGTTCAGTAAAATGGAAATGTTTGCTTTGTAGTCTTTGAAAAGCTGTCAAACTGTATGTGTAATTGAATAGTTGTGATTATCTTTGGTTTACGTTTGTGCACTTTTGGCATTCCACAACAAAACTGTAGTAAGACTTTTATATATTTACTGCTGTCAGTTCTGCGATTTCTTGCATCCAAGTTCTGATAATTAGAAAGAAGAAATGAAGACGGAATGTGGGTGCTGCATGAAAACCAAACTCAAGATGTCAAAACAGTTCTAAGAAGGACATTGAAGATGATTTGTTCTTCATTTCCTTCAGTTATTTTCATAAACGATCCTTTACTCTATAAAGACCTATTCAAAAGCAGGTTTTCAAAAAAATACTCAGACATTTCAGTTATTTGCCTGCATTTATCTTTCTTAGTACCACACAGTGCAAAAAAAACCCTGGGTTTTTGTTTAAAGTAGAATAAGTAGGATTTGTCCAAGTTGTTCGTAAACACACCAGAAAGATGGTTTATTGTTGAGTCTCCATCCGACATTTTGGGTTGATAAAGTGCCCTGAAAGCAGCAAAATAATGAGAAAATCAAGAAATACTGGCAAAGGTCACAAGTCTCCGCAGATGCAACCACCACACACTTCTAGGGGATTATAACTGATGATTAAAGGGATTATGCTCATATATGTCTATACTTGTTTAAAGGAAAATGTTGCATATTATGCCTTTAAGTTAAGGAACATGCAGGCTTTTCAAATTCATGCATTCATGTCAGTTCATTTTGAGATTTGGCCTGGCATTGTGTCTTGTACTTTATCTTAACTTCATTCATAGCATGCAGTGAGAGTTAATCGGAGATTGAGCTACAGCCAGTGAAACTTGGTAAATGTTTTGGCAGTAACCGGAGAGAGAGAGATGGAAATGTATGAGTTTGGGAGAGGCATGGCTTAAAGGGATTTACCAGAGGAACAATGCAGACTAAACCAACTATAGAGAAATTTTAGGCGTGTGTGATGAGTGAAGTGGTTCTGGTTGAACTTCTTCAATGGTTTCTTTAAAACAGAACTTCAAAAAGATGTACTCGGTTGAATAGAAGAGAATAGAATGAAATAGCTTTTCCTTGCACTTCAGTGCCTTTCAATTAAAGTCAAGTTGTGGCTACTTTCACTGGGCTTTTTTTTTCTTAAATTAACTTTGGATTTAATCTTGCATTGCCATAGTTCATATTATTGTGGAGGTATTATATCTGGTAAAGTAAATACTTAAGTGGGTTAAGTTATAACATTTAAACAACATAAACATGTGGATAAACCACATTTTGAGGTCATTATGTATTAAACTGTTAAATGTGTTGAAACATCCCAAACTAATGTTGTTAAAATCCCAATAAATACGGCCTTTAATAGTGCTTTCTTGGTTTCATTCTTGAGATGGTTTGCAATTGTATGCTTGCACAAAAAATATCGGAGCCAGAAAATTACCATCTGATATAAGAATTTTATATTATTATTAATTATTCTGATAATGATAGCTTTTATTTAATTTTTAGACAACATGCTCTATCTAAGCCAAAAGTGTATTTGTGGAGTGTTTTTTATTACTTTAGTAGAAAGAAAGAAATGAACACTTGAAGAGTCAGAGCTGTTTTTTATTTTTGATGTCACCTTGATGTCACACTATAAATATCTATCTTTGCTGAATATATTTTAGTTTTTCTTATCCTTTAGCTGTGCATAAACTACAGGTTATATCAACTTCTTTTTAAAATACAAAAAATTGAAATTATCAGTTATCAGATTAGTATGAGCATTGATAAGCAGGTAATTATCAGTATTGGCTGAAAAAAAAAATCCATATTGTGCATCCCTACTAAAATTCTTGTGCTTGTTGTGCAGAAAGAGGCACAAGTATAAGTCTGTAACATTTCATTTAACATTTTAACCCTGCAATGCACACCGGTGGTACACTCCAACAAGTGTGTCTACTTATTTTGTCCACCTTATCAGACCTGTTCTCAGGACTGCATGGCTGTGCACTGACCAGTGGTGGAAAGAGTACTGAAAATCTGTACTCAATTACAAGTACTGTTACATTGCTAAAATATTACTCATTTACACGTAAAAGTACTGGTGTTAGAAATATACTTCAGTAAAAACCTTAAAACTAAGGTTGCAAATTTTGTGCATTGATACACGTTATCAATGCATTTTTTAATCACACTTGATTGATAAACGAGTACTAAGTGTAACATAGGAAATTTCTAATCAGCTTATTGCCAACTCCCTCCAAACATCAAATAGTCACTGATTAGCAGATCAAAGCAAAACGTTATCAAATTACTCTTAAATTAACAGTCACAACTTCAGTTTTCCCATCCTAATTATTACAGTCACCACTGATGAGTGTGCCTCAGTGGTTCACTATAGATAAGTGGTAGATAAGTGGCTTATTAGTTTTATTCTGATGGAACAACCTCTGTGGCAGTGATACTCAAATGCAGCCTGTGGGCCAAATCTTGGTCCCAGTTGGGTGCTGGGTGGCCCTCAGACCATTTTCACTATGAAAATAAACTGATTCACACCGTTTTTTTTCCAGGAAGGAGGGACAGATATGTCAGTTTTGTATGATGGGACAAACTAGGCTGTTAGCAACAGAGAGAAACATCTTTGTGTGATGGCCTTTCAGACTGTGCAAAGTGGAGCCAGTAGTGCAACTATTAACTGAAGAGGAGCACAAGTTACACAAAAACAAGGATAATTCTGATCCCATTTCACACTAAAAGAGCTTAAATATGCAGTTCATTCTGTCCCTGATTGTGTTTATGTTGTATGTTCATGAATCATTCCAACATTTCAGTGAATTCATGAAGGAGGAGGCTGCAGACATGTTTAATCTTGTTTGAGCTCTTTCAAATGTTACCAAAGCATCTACAGCTAAAATGCAGCCGCAGTTACTGAATGCAGTAAAATATCTGATTTATCTGCCAATCCTTGCACCAAGTTCATTTGGTTAATGTTAAATTAATAAGTCAGTTAATTTGAAAATAAAGAATCTCAAATAAAAATGAGTTATAGTCCCTCTGATTTTTATTCGTTTTATCTTATAAATTGCATTATTATGTTTGTTTATTAACTGGCCCCTAGACTGCTGCCATTTTGTGAAAGTGGCCTGAATTGAACTGGTACCTCTCTAATACCAGTTCACCAGTTTATACCAGTGAGCTGCTGCCGCCCCAGATAATAAACACTTGTGAAAATATTTTGAGGTGTTGTATTCAGGCACCAAAACTGACAACTCCATCTAATAAGAAAGTTGAAAATCCATAAGATATTTAATATTTTTATAATTAATTTTAATTTGGACTTTTACTTTTAAAAAATGTCCTGATAACTCTGGACTCTGGACACCTTTGGCAGCAACTTGCCTCCTCTCTTCCACCTGTAGATTCTGCAAAATAATAATAATAATAATAATAATAAAAACAAAAAACAAAAAAAATAAACTGCAACCTAAACATGCACATGAAGATTATTTTTATGTTTGGAACAACACTTGACTTTGCTCATTAAACTGTCAGCTATTTATGAGAGGAGCTGCTGTGAGGAGGAGCTTCCTTCAACTCCACCTGCTGTTGGTAGCAATATTTCATCATTACTAATCAAATCGAATTGGATTTGTCTGGATTTAATTAATTGATTTGACTCACCCACCAACCCAAGGGCTTTTTTTACTGGGTACTGGAGTAGAAAAAATAAAACTATCCAATCTGCAGTTACCCATATAAAAAGCACAATAAAATATTGCATGTAAGTGTTGGGATCTCTTGGTAGGATTATTTACTGTGTGGAGCTCCTTGCCACCTAGTGTCTCATTTGGCTTTTGCACTAAGAGGCAGGAAAGACAGATTCCTCAAAAAACATGTTCTAACAGACTCAGAAGAAAAAATTGACTGATGACCTGACTTTTAATGTTGCTTGTGTAAACTGATGGCCAAAACCAGTCAGTTAAGAGCAGAAGAAAACAAAAACCAAAAAAAAAAACTAAAGAGTGACTGGTGAAGGATCTAAACCACATGTGAGAGGGATAAGACATTTTAAGGCCCTTCATTAGTTTTGTTTTGTATTATCACAGAGAAACCTCAGCTGGTGAATAAATGTTCACAAAGGCATCATCAAACTGTCCCTGGCTCAGATGCCAATCGTGATGAAGTCTATGACTGGTATCTGAGCCAGGAACATTATTAATAAACTGAGGTCAGCCCTTCATACATTTAGCATCTATTAATGAATTTTAACCAACTAAATAACTTACTTTTTTTTTTACTGTTTAGCTGTCTTGGATTTTGGAAAATCTTAAGCCTAATTGAGGCCAAATGTGTATATTATCTCTTCCTCCTGCAGGAAAGTGTACTCGAAGCTATATGGAGGTATTAAGGATTTGACCAGTTTTGTTTCTCTTGAGAAAAAAAAACATGCTGTGTGAGAGTATCATACAAGCCCCTACAGCACCTTTCGCCCCAGATCCTCCATTTGTTAAGAACTGCATAAATGTTTTTTTTTTTATTTCTGTTTAATGAACAGTAAGACTGTCATTGTAAAGTGTAGTCAGCAAGTGTATTGATTATCTTTGTGAACTGTTGAAATAAAAGTGGACTAGACTGCACAAGAAAAACAATATGTTACATTTGAGTTTTAGCGTTCTGTATAGTTTTTTTTTGTAAACAAAACTATCAAGTTCAAATTTGCTTAATGAATTTTGCTCAGTGGAAAAATATGTAGAGGTTTTCAAACTTATTACTCAGACTTATTTCTAGTGGAGTGCGGTTGTACTCCATGTAACCATTAGAGGGCACAAAACTTGCGTCAAGTCAGACCACTGCACCACCACTTATACACACAAAATAAAACACTTGGTCATAAACATAAAATCAGCGGAGATGTAAAATACTAATAACTTTTTATGCTAAAAAAAAAAAAAAGAAAAAAAAAAAGGAGGATCGCTCCCAACTCTGTTATGATGACGTCAAATTAGTCCGTTCCGGTCGGTCGTGTCTAGAAGGGAACCCCAGACCCGCGAAAGATTTCACGATAGTGATTATTTCACCATAACTATGAGCTTTCTCTAACCTTAACCAAGTGTTTTATGTCCCTAAACGTATCAAGAGTTTAACCACAGCGCTGCAACACTATAAACCATAATTAGTTTGTAAAGATGCAGAATTAAGAACAGACGCAGAGAAATCTCGCGAGAGTTTTGCAAATCGAGGGTTCCCTCGTAGACACGAACCTTCCGCTCTTGCCCGCAGCAGTAAACATGGCGAACGGCTAGCGAAGTCGTTGAATGCCTCCAGTCTTGGATAATTTCTCTTTCACAGCTTAAACAATACGTTTTACTTCACTTTTAGTACCAAGGGGTGCGTGTGTAGGGCGTTGCGCCCTACAGGTTTTACTTGAATAAAAGGTAATGTGACGTTTTGCCTCCTGTGCTGCTCTCTATGCTAACGCGGCCCGAGCTAGAAGTGCAAGCTAACGTTAACCCGGCTAACTTAGCAGCCAAATGCTGCATGACTGCATGGGATTTAGACAGCTATCACAAGAAACTTTACGGGCTTTATAATAATGTTTTGTCGCCACGTAAAACATCCACTGCGTTTGACTCCGCTGTGTCTTACAGAGAGAGATAACACATTGACTTGCCTGTTCATTAGTCACGCGTTGATTATCACCTTTATGTTAACTTGTTAGCTAACAGTAGCTAACTTAACCGTCATACTCGTACAGGCGTTTATTCGTTTAAATAAGCGTCATATCAGCCTTTACTAATTGTGCAACCAAATCGTCAGGTCTATGTATCAACACTTATTGTTATGACTGACATAACTAGTTATCTAAATTAAATGGAACTGACCAGTCTCTCAGAGATGCACCATCTACTAGTGGCACCCTTGATTTTGAATTGCATATACAGTAGATTCAAGATTTTGTTTACTGACATTTACTTGTGTACTGTCGTACATAAAAAAAAATGACATGCTGCTTCTCCCATCCTAAAGCAGTGTTAACACAACACATATTTATATGCACACACTCATGCATACATTCATTCATTCAAAGAAGTGGATGTTGCAGTTTAAAAAGTGCATGTTTCAGTTAAAAAAAATAAATAAATAAAGTGCATGTTTGAGTTAAAAAGGTGCATGTTCCAGATTAAAAAATCAGTGTGGCAGGTGAAGAAATTTGCTTTACAGTTTAAGAACGTGCATGTTTCAGTATATGGGGAAGCTGTGCATTTCAGGGCACAAAATAAGCTCCATCAAATTTGAGCATTCCTAGCCATTGGGCTGGTGTACAAAAACATAAATTTTGCACCCTGGTGCTAGGCAGTATGCATAGCTTTTCAGTGGACACCAGTGGTTTCATGTCATCTGTCCTCATTGCTGGGATTTTCATACTTTGCAGGGTGAAGGAGACACACCGACACAATGGGGCGACGTTCAACCTCCTCCACCAAGAGTGGGAAGTTCATGAACCCCACCGACCAGGCCAGTAAGTACCAGTCGATCATAACCATGAGCTGGTTCCGCTGGCACCGATCTGCAGGATAACACCTGTTAATTATGAACCTCTTGTTGTCAGAATGATAACTAGTTTATACTTGCTCTCTACCTTCATTACAGGAAAGGAGGCCAGGAAAAGGGAGTTAAAAAAGGTACTCCTGACTTTAAAAGATTCACTTTTTTACTATACTATCTCATTTGAAATGCAACAGTAATGTTATTGTGTTGATAACATTTTGCTTCATTTGAAAATACTTCTGCTAGAACAAGAAACAAAGAATGATGGTGAGAGCGGCGGTGCTGAAGATGAAGGACCCCAGACAGATCATCAGAGACATGGAGAAGCTGGATGAGATGGGTGAGGGGGCTGAATGTTTGTTACTGTTGAACTCACCTTTGTGCAATAGTTACAGCCTTTTGGACTATTATAGCGCTTAATTATCTCGAGCTAAAATTCATAATTTCTCTGTAACACTTTCATCAGAGTTCAACCCAGTTCAGCAGCCCTTGTTGAATGAGAAAGTATTGAGGGACAAAAGGAAGAAGCTACGTGAGACCTTTGAGCGAATTGTCCGTCTGTATGAGAGAGAGAATCCTGACACCTACAAGGAGCTACGTAAACTGGAATTGGACTATGAGACCAAACGGGGGCAGCTGGCTCTCTATTTTGACTCAGTCAAGGTGTGTTTTGTGTAGTGTGTTTGTATTTTTTTTATGCATATGTTTTTTTTTTCCAATTTGTCTAATTTTATGCTAATAAGAGGAAGCTTGAGCTTACTTGGTGACTCGATTTACTATTGTGTGTGCTATGTCCTCTGTTTCAGAATGCGGAGTCGGTGGAGGTTGACAGCATCCCTTTGCCAGATATGCCTCATGCCCCCTCCAATATCCACATCCAGGACATCCCACTACCAGGAGCTCAACCCCCCTCCATACTGAAGAAGAGCACCTCTTTTGGGTAGGCATTGATCTGTGAATGTTAAAGTTTCCCTCCAGGCACATTAAAGTATGCAAACTCTGTAAACTTAATCCGATAGTCTGAGATCAACCGCTTCAGTCTGTACCCACACAGTTCATTAACGTATTAGCCTGTAACTGGCAGGGGCTGAACAGAACTAATGCTAACCCTCTCTGCCTGCACTGATAAATCTGATCTGCACTGGAGATTTTGGGTTTCTTTGCTGGCATTACAGTGCACATTACAGAAGAGTTCCACTCCCTCTTCAGTAGAGCAAAGTCAGTGTAGTCAAAGTCAGACATTTTAGGAGACATAAACATAAGTAAAAAACATTTTTGAGTTGAGGGGATCTTTAAAGATTTCTGGAAGTCACGTCATAATTTGATGCCTCTGATTATCACAGTGCAACTATAGTAATTCTGTTCTTAACTCATCTTTCAGTAAGGGCCTCTGTCATCCTCTGGACCGATTTTGCCAACTGCACCAAGTGTGCCTCGTTTACCTCCAGGGAAGAAGCCCCCTGGGCCCCCACCTGGACCCCCACCTCCACAGGTTCTGGCTCTGTATGGCATTCCTGCTCGACGAGTTTACGGCACAGACATCGGTAATGCACCGTCTGCTTCCTTAATTATGACATTTCTGAATGCTTTTAGTAATAATATTAAAAATTCGTTAAAAATGATTTTACAGTTGTGTTGCTGCTTACCTGTCTGCTTCCTGCCCTGGCTCTTTTTGTTGTCAACAGACTCTTCATTCCTGGTTTGGAAAAGGACACTGCCATGGAGTTTGGGAAGAGATCGGGACAGTGGCAGTGAGAGCGACAGAGATCGGGATGATGTGGATGATGACGAAAGCGACTCTGAGGAGGACAGCGAAGAAGAGCGAGATGAAGGCGGAGATGGTGACCAGAGAATGAGTGTTGACAGGCAGGATGATGATAGGGAAAGAGAGGAGGACAGAGACAGAAATGAAAGACATGCTGGTAAGTGTTTCAGCAAACATTTGCAAGGTCTCAATATTAAACCAGTTTATTTAATTTTGTATATATACTAGTGGTTTCTCTGTTTGCTTTTTGTTTTGTTTTATAGAAATATAATGGATTTACAACATATTATAGTTGCAGTTGTATTATTACAGAGAATTGTGCTATTGACAAAAGAACCAAAGGTGATAAAGGACATATTTTGTGGCAGATGGGATGGTACTCTGCAATACACATTGAAATATTTGCACAGATTTACACATTTAACTTTTCATGGACCAAAAACATTTTACCATGTATTCAACAAACCTTGATGAAGGAGCATGACTCAGGAAATGAGTTACATCTTATTAACAACAAACTGGTTGCAGCTCAAGTTAAAAAAGACCACTGGAGGAGATAAGCAGTTTAGAAGGCCTGCTTTGGTCACACTTAGGGAAGTTCTGGTGCAATTCCTGCAATTCAGTTTGTTTTGGTGCCCAGGAGCTTCATTTGGGTATCTGATATAGCAATTTTGATTCAGAAAAAAATCAAAACATGCCTCCAACTAAGCAAAAACCTCCCTCAGATGGTTTTAATATATATTTTATTTTTATTATTATGGACCTTTTTATGCCTTTATTTGGAAAGGACAGTGACATTGACTGCTTCAGGGTAACATCATTTAATAATTTTCTACATGTCTCATAACTTCTTGTGCAATGTAAAAGAAGCAGCAATATGCCATTACTTTTTTCTCTTACTGAAAATGGGAAACTTTTGTCACTGTATATCCAAGGAAAATTCAGATTTTGAGCCTCAGGTGTGGTTGGACGTCTTGTTCTGCGTTACTAAGTTAAATTTGTGCATCTCAAGATGGCAGAACATAACCTGTTAACACGTCCATTTTCTTTTGTCTCAAGATGTTCAAAATGGATGTGTCAACAAGGTATTTTCTCTCATCATAAGATGTACAAATCTGACTTACTAATGCGGACGCAGAATTTGTGTTCTTATGCTAATACATTGTTTTGATGAATGTCTGACCATTTTAGGTCGCATTGTACGTTTTGCGGACATGCCTGCAGAGGCACCCCGTGAAGGGAAGCGGAAGAAAAAGAGGGTGGTGAAGAGGACAAAGGCTATTACCCCCCTTCAGGCCATGATGTTAAGGATGGCAGGTACTGTAGAATATGAGTGTCTTTGCTATATACTTACTAAGCTAGTACACCTTTCTGATGACATGGCACATGGTATTTTTTATCTTCAGGTCAGTCAGTTCCTGAAGAGGAGGAAGAAGAGGAGGTAGAGGAGGAATACACAGATGAATCAGACACCTCAGACATTGAGGACAGGGGACCACCAGGGGACAACCAGTCCCACCTTATGGCCAATCAGCGTCTCCCCCCTCCTGCTGTGCCGGCAGGACAGCAGGGGCCTCCGCACTTGCAGGGTCCACCAATGGCTGGGCCTCCACCCCTGGGTCCACCCCCAGCTCCTCCAATGAGGCCTCCTGGTCCACCCTCTGGCCCGCCACCCGGCCCACCACCAGGTCAGTTAAAACATTTATTCACACACTAGGGCTGCCCCCAACTAAAGATTTTCCTTGTCGACATGTAGTCATCAGTTCAAGCCATTGGTCGACTAGTCAACACATTTTTTGATTTGAATTTAATTATTTAGACATATATTTGGGGCACAAAGCGAGCTGCTGTTAAACACTAATGGCAAAAAAGTAATGAGAAAAAAATGTGTCAGGAGCAAGGAGCTTAACATTTTACTTAACTTTAATTTATTTCAAAGAGCTGTTGTTCAAAAACAGAAATAAATAACTTCACAAAAGCAAATACTCAACATGATGGATGATGCATACTTACAAACTGACTCGCTAAGTTAAAAAGTCGCTCTTCAACTGCTTTACACCTCTCGTCCCTGCCTGAACCTGCTGTGTCTTCATTGTTCCTGGAGTCTGGTGGAGCTGATTTAACATTAAATCAACTCAGGTGCTGTATTCCTGGCAGTGTTGTCGAGAATATTGATAAGTATTGCTACTGAAAGATTTTATGTCCTCAATGTTGAGTCAATTTTTACCTGTGGATATCACAAATGATATTGAATATCAGTATTTTTCAAGGCATTGTATCAAAAAGAGAAATTCCAGTGTTGTTGTCAAACCAGCTTTCCGTTGGTCTTGGAGGCTGTATCCTCGTCTAATAGGACAGCTAACTGAGCTAACCAGCTGAAGGCAGCTACAACATAGTTGGCAGCAGTGCACTGGTGACGACTGTCATAAGAGAAAAGCTCTGTGTTGTTGTGGGTGCAGCTCAAAAATGGAGCTTGAGGGTTGTGTTTTTTTTTTTGTTTGTTTTTGCAACTTGAATAAATAAAAACATGGGCGACTAATAGCCTACTATCAGGGGCAGCTTTACTGGATACAAGAATAAATCCATGGACCTGTTGTTTTAAGGATGTGCTGATTGTACGCAATATCCATATGCATTCTTTGCATCATTTAGATTATGTGTCTATTTTCTGTAGGTGCTCCTCCATTCTTGAGGCCTCCTGGTATGCCTGCTGGCATGAGGGGCCCAATGCCTCGTCTTCTGCCTCCCGGGCCTCCACCAGGTCGGCCCCCAGGCCCTCCGCCAGGCCCCCCTCCTGGCCTCCCACCAGGCCCCCCACCACGAGGACCCCCTCCAAGACTACCACCACCAGCACCACCAGGTGGGCATATGTGTGCATACAGTCTCTGAGGGCACACAGGAGCATGAACATGCGTGTAGTACTTTGAATCAAAACATAAACTCTGTATATTCTTGTGTGTGTTTTAACACATGCTGAGCAAACATGACATTGGTTATTGTCAAACAGCATTGTTAAGAAATATATATTTATTTTAAATGCTGCTCAGCTGCAGTGAATCCAAAGGCAGTAAAAATAGACTTTTAACACATCCATTAATATGTTGGCATATTTTGTGTTCAAATCTATGGAGGGTTGAAGAGGAATGTCTCATAAATTTCTCATCAAAATCCATTTGTCTTTTTTCTTTACAGGTATCCCACCTCCTCCCCCAAGAGCAGGAGGGCCCCCACGTCCACTTGCCCCACCCCTGTCCCTCTTCCCTCCACCTCTCAACTCCAACGTGCTCAGTGCTCCTCCCAACATTGTCCAGCGGCAAAAAGGCCCAGGACCCAACCAGGATGGTTCACAGAGCAACCTGCCGCCTCCCCTCCATGCCAATGCGACCGGGTGTCATGCAGATGCCTCCTCCCCCAGGGACAGCTGCCGCTTCCACGGGCACCAATCCTGGCAACAACCCCCCCAGCCACCACCATGCAGCCACCATCGAAAAGCGAGCCAACATCACCTCTGTTGCAGCAGCTGGAGGCGGCCTGGCAGCGGGTGCCGGCTCTGGCGGAGCTACCATCTCTGCCAAACCTCAGATCATCAATCCAAAGGCGGAGGTCACCCGCTTTGTACCCACAACACTGAGGGTGCGTAGGGACAAGAGTGGAGCAATGCCTGGGGCAGCAGCTGGACCTCTTGAGAAAGCAGGGGGTAGTGTTGGAGGAAGGAGAGATGAAGGCATGGGAGGCGGACAGGGGCAGAAACAGCAGGCAACAGCTGCTCAGATGGGCTTGGTCAACCCCGCCCAGATGGGTGCTGTGTCTCAGCCCAGCATGAAGACTAAGGACCAGGTGTATGAAGCCTTTATGAGGGAGATGGAGGGACTCCTCTGAGACTCAAGAGGGCACTGGGGCGGATGTTAACTGAGGCGCTCTGAACGACTGGCGTGTATTTGTTTTCTGTGTTTCTGTGCAGAGTTATAGAGGTAGCTGTTTTGAAGGCAGTCAGCTAGATTAGTTTCTCCTACGTTAACCCAGGAAAGGCTGCCACACTGTCAGCATTGGTCTCAGCAGGCTCAAGTTCATTTGATCTATCATTTGTCATGTCAAAGAGAATGTGAATTAGATGTACATAAGACATCTCATATGTAATTGGAAACATTTAGATTGGTTACTATCCTCCTAGGTGACTTCTATAAAGAACACTATTCTCTGCACTGAAAATCACCAGAGACTACCAAGTGCTCTTTGTCTCCAGCATGTTGTAATTTTTTTCCTACAACTGTGTTTTTCCTCCGGCCAGCTATTTGTGATTTACCATGACAAGAAAAGGCATTTTTGTATGATTTTATGACTGACTGTTTATTGTTGTCCTCCAAACATGTTGGAAGTCAGATTAAAGGTGTGGAATGTTTGTCAACAACTGACAAATTACATGTCTGAAACTGTTTTCTTCAGCTGAATAAATGCGTTATAAACTTTTTCACCTCATGTTTCAGTGTGATGTATTGAAGGAGCGAAATAAGCAACACATGGACACATTTTATATACATATTAGAATAATTATTTTCTGAAATTTAAATTTAATTGTAATAATCTACAGACCTTGTTGTGAGAAGGTACACTACTTTCTTTTCACCGATAAAAATAAAGTAGTAGCTGTGACCAAAACTCAGCATCTCACACCAAACCTATCTAGATTAATAAATAGCACCTAAGAAAAATATATGTATTTTTGATTTCAAGGACAACTGTTCCTTTCAGTTTAAGATAAAGTAAGATAATCCTTTGTAAGTCCCACAACAGGGAAATTTGTGTTACAGCAGCAAAGTAGATTGCGAAATAGAAGCAAAGGCCATTTGGCCCTTGGTGTTGTCAATTTTTTAAGGGCACAAGTCCAAATGCCAGTGAATACTTAAGGGTAATGAGAAATTTTATTAATATTTTTTTTTTTCCTAATTTGTAAATGCTAATTACAGGGACACTAGAAGTCAGAGGACAGTTTAAATAATGATATATTTAATAGTGTGTGATAAATAAGTTACTATGGCTTAATAATTAGTTATTACCTTAAATTAATGAGAGTTTCTCAACATAGTCATTAAATGATGACAAATAATTATAAAGTTTGTCATTATTTTTGAAATACTAAGTCATTTTGTGATAAATCTATTTTGAGATCCCAACTTATCATTTTGAGATAATCAGTAATTTAAGTGACTAAAATTTAGTGACTCTTATTTTTTTAAGTAGGTGTTAAAGTGAGTGAGCTTTATGTAGCGGATATCACGTGGGGTATGTTTAAACTGTCACGGTTTACAGTAGACCATGCGAGAACGAGGATGTATGAGGAACAACAATTTCCGTCATCCTTTGCGGTTCAAACTTTCTTCCGCATCTGCGCAATGCGGAAGCTGACGACACGTTGGGGCGAGCAGCATGGCGGACGTAGAGGAAAGCGTGAAGGCAAACACAGATGAAACACTCGAAGGTTCGAGTACTGATGATGATAACAGTCACATTAATAGCGGCGAAAACGATGAGCCAGTGAAGAGCTTCAAGGATTTGGTAAGTTTATCCCACAGAGTGAAGGGGAGGCGTCATTTTAGCAACATAAACAAGCAACAGCACAGCGGTTAAGGCTCGCTTCACTGAGCCAGTTTCATCTGTAGGTTTATCGTATGAAATATTATACCTGGAATCTGATGGTGGTTAAAGAATGGCTGTAACTTGGTTTGTAAACGTTATTAGCACCTGTCTAAGGTCTCTACCTGGTGTCTTTCCCGTCCGCAGGGCGTTACTGAAGTTCTCTGTGAGGCTTGTGATCAGCTGGGATGGAAGAGTCCAACAAAGATTCAGATAGAAGCCATACCAGTAGCCCTACAAGGTGAGTGATGATCACAGTAAGAACTTCTGCCTGTCATCAAGTGTTTGCTAAGTCCACTAGCTTCCAGTGGAATAAAGTGTTCATCATGCATTCAAAATGTTACTTAAGTGAACATAGAGATATATGATCAGCCATGGGTGCTTAAAGTCATTATGCAGCAGAATAAGCCCTGTTGGTATTGCATTGCAATATAATACATTATTGTATTGTTATTACTGATGCATTTGGCATTTAAGCAGCATTTTAATGTCAGTGGTTGTTGTGGACATAATTCTATCTATTTATATGCTTTTGGTTTAATTTTAGGGCTGGCTAATACGGTCAAAATCAAAATATCAAATATGTTTCTGGTGTGTCAAGAAAGAAAAATATTATAGTGTTTTTAGACTCAGAATAAACAAAATAACTTTTAATTATATCTGACAAATAAATGTGTGAGTAAAAAGTGCAGCATATCTCTCTGAATAGTAATGGAGTTCAACTACAAAGTTAAACCTACTGCAAGGAGTTTTTAAGCAGGTATGAAGTACCTATACATTAACATTTCTGCTTAAAGTATCTAAAAACTGCATTAAAATATCTAAAAACTCTAGACCCTGTGCTATAAATTTTGTTGAGGTCTGTACTTACATTATACCAAATGTGTCCAATAATGTTCAAAGCAAGAGAAGTCCATTATTTATTCAGATTAACAGTTCATTTTGGACACATGGACACTTAATGTGAATAAAACTTTAATATTACCTTGTGTATGTCTGATGGATTTTTATCAGCTATGGCGATTGCTTAAAAGTGAAAATAACAATTCCCATGATCCCATACTACTTCAGGACAGAATCCATCTACATTTGTTGTCATTGTTTTAATGTGAGAGAAATCCTTAGTGGCAGAAGTTGCACATTGTACATTTAATACTGATGCCTCTGATGATCTACATAAGCAAACAAAACCATAGACTTATTCTTAATTCCTGTCACCAGCTCAGATTCTCCTTGAAATCAGATGAGATTTTTCTTCAACCACTTTTATTTTTGATGTTATTTTTGTGGGTCTTGGAGTTGAATCATTACCACTTTTGTCCACAAGGCCTCCAAAATCAACCCAATATGAAAATTCTGTGTAGCTAGTTTAAATAAAATGAAAGTTGTCATTTAAAGTGCAGTTACTTGTAATTGAAAGCTTATGTAGTGAAGCACAATATACACATGCTAGTACGTAGTTACTTTCCTCATTTGCTCAATACATTTAACTTCATTAATGTCCGTCTGTACCTTCTTCTCAAACTGCAGGGAAGGATGTTATTGGCCTGGCAGAGACCGGTTCAGGAAAGACGGGTGCCTTCGCTCTGCCCATCCTGCAGTCGCTGCTGGCCTCACCCCAGAGGCTTCACACCCTCGTCCTCACCCCTACCAGGGAATTGGCGTTTCAGATCTCTGAGCAGTTTGAGGCCCTGGGCTCCAGCATCGGTGTTAAGTGTGGTACGATTCCATTAAAGGTTAACTAATCTAATGACACAGATGACTTTCTCTGGTTCTGTGCCTGAAGCTCGTCTCATTTCTGTTGCAGCTGTCATAGTTGGAGGAATCGATATGATGTCTCAGTCTTTGGTGCTGGCTAAGAAACCACACATTGTTATTGGTAAGTGAAATATTAATATCTACACAAACTTCCAGTGGTTTCAATATTCAACAGTTTAAACAACTGATAATTTCAGCAGAAATGTGAAAAGTAAATCAAAATGTGTTTACAGCCACACCTGGTCGGTTGATAGACCACATGGAGAACACAAAGGGCTTCTCCCTACGAGCTCTGAAGTACCTGGTCATGGACGAAGCAGACAGAATCCTCAACATGGACTTTGAGACTGAGGTGGGTAGTTACAAACTCTGGAGGTACTGATGTCATTGCTTTTATGCAGTTTCCCCCCTACATTTTGCCTTCATTTTATAATATTTTTAGTAGTGAATGTGAAGAAACACAATCACTTGAGTGGAAGTATTCCTTCATTTTACTGAGAATGTTTTAAACAAGAATAATGACACTATGAGTTTGTTTGCTTTCTTTTGCTGCCAGGTGGATAAAATCTTGAAGGTGATTCCCAGAGAGAGACGCACCTTCTTGTTCTCTGCCACCATGACCAAAAAGGTAGACAACAGTCCTGCTTTGTTCTGTTACTGGTCACTGGAAACCAGTAACCAGGAAAACTAATAAGTTAACACCAGGGGGATTATACCACAGCCTGGAAGGTTTTCCTCTTCCTCTGACATCCTTTTGTTTGGTTTACAGGTCCAGAAACTCCAGAGGGCAGCTCTGAAAGATCCCGTAAAGTGTGCAGTATCCACCAAATACTCTACAGTAGACAAACTGCAGCAATACTACATATTCATACCATCGAAGTACAAGGTAGGGCACAGAGAAATGAACATTCTCATTTCATGTTTTAATATATAGCAGCAAAATACCACAATAACTTTGTAATGGTATTCATAAGTATATTGGAGTGTATAACACTGTTTTGTGCTGGTTTTTGTTTAATGACAGGACTGTTACCTGGTGTCCATCCTGAATGAGCTGGCCGGCAACTCATTTATCATTTTCTGCAGCACGTGTAACAATGCCCAGCGGGTGGCGCTGTTGTTAAGGAACCTTGGCATCACTGCTATCCCTCTTCATGGCCAGATGAGTCAGGTAAACCCTCAGAGGAACACACACAAACACACTGTTGTCACCTCAGAGGCCCTCTGTGACACACACAAACACACACACACGCTTCCTGGAATCACTTCGTCCTAAAAAGGACAAACATTTGTCCTCTGAGCTCGGCTCAGGTTGACACATTTTTCATAGAAATGTTGCTGATACTGAATCCTCTGTAGAGCATCATTAATAAGGCCTGTCATTATGGTACAGTACCCAACTCTGGTGCAGAGCTGTCCACAGCATCTCCTGCAGCTTACAGTAAACATCATGAAAAGAGATGTTCCATTTTTTTAGATTTGTATTGATTAGTCAGTTAGCCAAACAACAGAAAATTCAACTATTTTGATCGTTTTATTTATCATAAATAATGATCTTTTAACCAAAAAAAGTTATTGTCTGTTAAACTAAACATCTTTGGGTCTTGGACTGTTGATCACACCCAACATTTTTAAGATGTCACACTTAACTTACTTTTATTATTGTTATTTCATGTGAGTTTTTTATGTTGCACTTGACTGAAATTGCCTTTCAGGGACAAATAAATTTCAATTTCAACTTGAACTTACTTTAAATGTTAAGTGTTCAACATTTAGAAGGATCTATCAACAGAAATGGAATATAATATTCATCAGTATGTGTTTGTTTGTGTATAATTACCTTTAATTTTAATGAATAAGAACTGCTAAGTCTGTATGGTAGAAACACAGAGTGTAATTTGTAGGGTTTTGCAATTAAATGGTGTGTTGTAACATTTAGTAAATAACAATTGATCATTCGCAAGTATGTTTACCATACAAAGGTAAATTGATGTTTAAAGCATTCACATTATCTGCCACAATAGAGATCTTTCCATCTTCAGTCAGACGTTTTCACTGTCAAGTGAACTGATGAGGATAAACACCAGTCTTTTACTTCATCCTGTGCAGCCATTGTGTGAATGTCAAACAGCTTTGGTGCCATTTTTTGGAAGAACGGCACCCTCGTCTGGTTTTGTGTCATACTGCAATGAAATTTTAAAGACTGCATAGGTTTTATTTGTTTACTGTTATTATAAACACTATCTTAATTTATGATATACTGTAAATGTATAGACTGACAACAAAAAACACTGTAAATAAGCTTTTAATTAGCACTGATGAAAACTCTTCCACAAAAGGTTAAAAAATGATGTGATTATTTGACGTCTTATTCACTCTCTAAATCCCTGTCCCTTTGTTGGTCAGAATAAACGTCTTGGGGCGCTAAACAAGTTCAAGTCCAAGTCTCGATCGGTGCTGCTGGCGACTGATGTGGCATCCAGAGGACTGGACATCCCTCATGTTGACTGCGTCATCAACTATGATATCCCTACTCACTCCAAGGTACCTTGGTGTTGACATTCACATTCTCGGTTTACTTGGTGACATTGTTACTTGGATTTATTTGAACGGATCTTTGGATCTGTCTGCCTGACAGGACTACATCCATAGAGTCGGAAGAACAGCCAGAGCAGGACGGTCCGGGAAGTCCATCACTTTTGTTACTCAGTAAGAACTGCCTGCTTCTCACCAGTAACCACACTTCCTCTTTAATCTCTTGGTTATTTGATTAGATTTTTCATTATTAAAGTGGTGACAAGTGTTAAAGTCAGTGTACTTGTCTGTCACCTTCTTAAAATGTGGAGCTGTTTATGCTCTAATTAAAGAAGTGAAAACGAGCCGACTGAAGTGTGTTGATATATTCTCTTATCTTAGATATGACGTGGAGCTTTTCCAGCGAATCGAAAGCCTGATTGGGAAGAAACTTCCTGCCTTCCCCACCCAGGAAGAGGAGGTGATGATGCTGGTGGAGAGGGTGAGCGAGGCCCAGAGATTTGCCAGGCTGGTAAGTCATCTTTACTATACTGAGTCAAACAGACACGTTGAATACTTTGCAGGAATAGACTGAAAACAGTCATATAATGACCTGTTTACAAGTTTAAAAAATAAGAGGTCTACAGGTGGAAAAGGAGATATGTGACATGCTGAACAATGAGGTGATGGATTGTGGGGAGTGTGAACAGTTGGAGGATAATGTAATATGAGTGTGAGAGAAGTTTCCATCTCTATGCTTATTCTTTGTTTTAAAACAGAGACTTCTTCTGAACATAGCAATGTCCAATTTAGACGTGTAATATGCTGATATTATTTGGGGTTTTTAGGGGCGGTCTGTTTGACACATAAACAGTACATTTTATCTGTCTCAATTGAAGTTTTTACTGTAGTTTGTGACACCCAGACTCTTGTCTGTTTGTGGTCAGCTCGGTGCTGTAAACAAACCATCTAACCATCAGTTTGCAAGTCTGGGGTATGCGATAGTCTTGCATAGCCAGACCTCTCTCCACAGCGCCCAGCTGGAGAAAGGTCTGGCTCCACACATACACATTCTGCTATGGGGGAAAAAACGACCTGTCTGTTTGCATTTCTTTAAACCAATCACAGACATCTTGTAGTGGGCACCATGCCCAGGATGCAGCGACGGTGCTGCTGAAAAATAATGTTGTGGGGGAACTTGTTTTGGTGGAACATTTGTACTTCGGGAGGTGAGCTCTATCATTAAAATGACCGCATCACTGCAAAAGAAAAGGTAACAGCTGTTAGCTTGTTTACGTTCATACCATTAGCGCCCCAGGTGCTGATGTGCCATTTGCACTGTGTTGGTTGCAGCTTCGAGGTTGTTCTTGTTTCCTGGGGACTTTGAAAACATAAATAGCAAATGCTGCTTGAAGCAAGTGACCAGTGACAGACTTAGACCTGCAGTGTGCATCCGGTGAGTGAGACTAGGGTACGGATGTTAAAGAGGGTGTAGGGTACGCACATCCAAGAAAAACTTAAACAGGCGCTTTATCAAAAAAAACAAGCTGAAGGCAAAAATCAGACAAAAGATGCACATACTGCACTGATATTTCTGAGTAATTTTAATTGAGCAATGTTTCGGTCTATCAGGGATCTTCACCAGGCACTGGGGTAGAGATGCACAAAAGAAACCCACGTTACTGGTCAGACAGAACCTCACCTACCTTTAAGCATTATTAAAGGCTTAACAGGTTATGATTTGCAAATATCGCAAAGCCAACCTTCTCAAAGAGGTGGTTGAACGAATTTGCACAATCCGACAAGTCAGCCACCACTGGAAGACTTTGAAAAAATCCTATTTTAAAGTAAAAAAGAAAAATGGCTCAAGCAGCTCCAGCCATGCCACTTTTACAATTGGAGTATACACAACTGCATGTAAACAGGAATGTTAGTGGAATATTAATTTTCATTAGTCATGAAAATAGCTTGGTAAGAATATTGTGTTTTGGCGATAAGGATTCTCAAGTAGCTCACCTTATTTGTTGGCTAGAAATAATACATATGGTGATGTTGATGAAGGGCTACTTGAGTCCATCTGAATACAGGGCTGCAAGAGTGAATCTGGAAAGAAAAAAGGTTAGGAACCATTGTTTGAAAGAAAGATGGATGTCATATCTGGATTGTCAACATTAGGTTGAGAAAAAAAAATGTCCTTTCTTCCTCAGGAAATGAAGGAGCAAGGCGAGAAAAGGAAACGGCCCAAAGGAGGAGATGGAGACGAGGATGACACAGAACAAGCAAGCGGAGTGAGGAAAAAAGTGAAAGGAGGACCAGGAGGTGGTGGAGGAGGGCGAGGAGGGATGAAGAAGAAGGGTGGAGGAGCCTGGAGGGGAGGACGCTGAAACCTCTCTGACATTAACAGACTGTACATAACCACAACATATAATGCCTCTCTCTGTTTTTGATGTACAACTTAATTTTGACAACAGCATATTTTCCACCATTTAGTATGGAAGCAAACTATTTAATTACAGAAAACATGCTTTTTTTTCCCTCCTCCTCTTTGAGATTTTTCCATTTGTAATAAAAATGCCACAGTAAAACCCAAAGCTTGTGTTTGTGGTTGGGTGATGTATGATTGCGTGAGTTTTGATGAGCATGAAGTGCTGCTGTTGTTGCTTTCGGACACAAGAGGGGGGTGTTTCAGTGTACAGCCGGGGAATGGGAACGATGACTTAATATGTGACATTTAAATGGCACAAAGCTACATATGTCTTCCTTCACTTTTTGATTTTTTTTTGTCTTAAAGGATGTTTTGATAAGAAGACCTGAGAGATCAGCTGATCAAAAGGTGCCAGAATCGGTTACACGTTACAGTACACTAAGTAGACGTCACAAGCTGTCCTTTGTATTAAGTTAGACAAAAACTAGATTTATTAACTTTATTAAAGGATAATTTGCGACACATTACAACACACCTGTACTGTGGACTAAGGTGTATTATTTCTTACCGTCAGACCCATATTGCACTTCATTAGATGGTGATTTGGGACCCATTGCCACTGAACTGTACTTCAAACAAAAGTGAAACCACGTATTGGCTAATTCCCCTTTTCAAAACAATATGTGAACCAGATTTATCCAAAGGTCAAAAATTATTGGCCAAAAATCACAGAGGTAGAGGAAAATTGCATCTATGGGTGACTGCACAGACTTATTGTAATACTTAAAGGCAGATAATGTGGTTTGTTCAAAGTAGTATGAATTCATCTTGGCTACTCTGCCAATTGTATGGGACCAGTCAAAGAAGGTGTGTCTCATGTAGCATATTTGTGATTTCACTTTAGTTTACAGTGCAGGTCTGTTGTCGTGTGTCCCTAAATACCCTCTAATAAAGTCTATTACAGGCTAATAAAGAACATATAATTTCTAGTTTTTGTCTAATTTGATACCAAAGTATGGCTTGTTACTTCTTTTTAATTACAGTTAAATAAAGTGCGACCTAATAAAGTTCAGCAGTGATAATGAAAGTTATTTTGGAAGGTATTTGTAATGTGGGCAAGCAACATTTGCATTTTTTCATGCATGTTATTCATTTGCAGCAAATTGGGGGGTTGGTTCATTCCAGCCAATCATGGGGAGGAAGAGAGAAAGACCGCAAAGTCAGAGCCCAATTATCTCTGGGCTGCATCTGGTGGGTGTGTGCAATGCATAGATATTTGGGGGATAGATCTTATAAAGAGTTCACCGCAGGATAATGTCCTGATGAAACGCTTATAAATGTGTTATCCGGTGAGTTAAAACGGATTATGACAGGCGGCAGCGCACACGGCGCTTATTTGTGCTCAGGTGAATCATCCGGCACAGTGTCACACGGTGTGCTGTATTGATCTGCATGGTCACTCTCTATGTGAGCACAGTCCATCGTAGGCGGGAGCAGCGGCAGCAGCGGTCAAGTCTGCTCGGTTTAGGAGGGGCCCCAGTGTAGAGGCAGCACTGTGCCCGTGGTGGTGCATACCAAAGCCCAAATACATGCCTGCATTTCAATTGTGTGGAGCTGCTAGTTGCGTACAGCCAGGGTCGCGTCAGGGGGACATCAGACTGCTTGGTGAACAGGATCTGACTGCTGCTTCGCTCACTACGCCAGGTGAGTTAGTTATTGTTCAGTGCGAGCACAGGGAGGACATGAAAGAGAGATGAGCGAGGGAATATCACACCATCAGTGTGGGTGCACGGATCCGCGTCGAGGATGGAGGATGGACGTTTGGAAAGTTGGACTGTAGTCATTACTCTATTTTCTTAACCTCAAGGAAACTTACAAAGAACATTACATCACTGTAGAACATTCTATGCTGCAGACTTTTTGTGTCAGTTCTACTGAAACAAACATACCCTTGATCTAAAAATGCCTCTAAAAATTAAAAGAAACAATCAGTAGAGGAACAGATTCATAATTTCCCAGAACGTGAGCATTCATTTATTTGCTTTTGGTCTCCAAATAGCATGATTGACTCTGCATCTCCCATAAGCCTCAATAGAACTGACACCAAAGTCTTGAACATAGAATGTTCTATAATGATGTAAGGTTCCCTTTTTCTTTTTTTCTTTTTAGTTTCCTCGGCTAAGAACCTACCTTTGAATGTGAGGTAATTTGGCCTACCTTGCCACTCCCTTTATCACCTTAAAGCTGCTACAAGGAAATTTGATATTTTGTTGATTTTTGGAGGCCATCAAACATCAAAACATAAAAAAAAAAAAAATTATCTAAATCAAAGTCCTTTGAACTGGCTAATGTACTCCTCACTACTTTTAACTTTTGCTGGGAAAATGTAAACAGGCTTGTTCATCTGATTTAACAGAGAATCCGACCCGGTGGCAGGCATTAAGAATAAATGTTGAAACATACTCAGTCTTCTAGGTGATGGTCTCGTCAGCTTATGTGGGTCATACAGAAGTATCAGTATTAAATTAAGACTGTTTCATAACCAGTTAAAAAAATTCCTTGTGGTAGCTTTAATGTTAATGGGGTAACACTGAAACTCATAATAGACATCAGAGTAAGTGCTATCTGTTAGTTGCGTTGAGCGTTAGCGTCACATTCATTGGCGATGCCTATTGCGCAGATTAATTACCGCAGATAGTAGCTGAACTAATATTTGTAAACAGGACTTAAGCTGCTGCCTTTCGTTGATTCTGTGCTTTTTGGGGACTTGCCAATGCACCGTCATCGTATGTGTTGTACAAGCTCCATCTGAACAGGCAGTTGCATGTTGTAGATATTATCTGAACGACAGACATGTGTGTCAGCGGATCGATTTATACACTGCAAGGTTTCCAGACGAACAACGGGGACGTCCAGTTTGATGTGCTGTGAGAGAGCGGTGCAGCCTACGCAGTATGCGCATTAGTGTTGTGCAGACCCATTCAGCGACAAGTCGTGCAGGCTATCAAAACCTGGTTTTAAAATGTGGTCCAACTTTAGCACGTGACATATGGTATCTCCTCCTCACTGTGTCCTCCTGTGTGTTGCATCGTCATATCACATGTGAGCGCAGGAGATTTTCATTCATGCCTTCTGTCACACAGAATAATCTGACTGCTTGTAATGTCATTTGTCATACAGTTATTAGGCCTACATATGTATAGTTACAAAAGAAAACAAAACATTAGTGAAGAGTAATTATGATAAAGTCAATGTAAAGACCATTATCCCTTCTTGAGTCTGTACTGATCACAGATATTGGGTAGTAGAGGGCTATTATAAAGATGTAAAGAACACATGAGGTGTGGATTCAGTTCTGATATTTTGAGTGATGTGGACAAAAGCAAATATCACAATAGTTTTTGACCAAATACCTTGATATAGATAGTGTGACAATATTGAAGGGAAAATATTGGTGCTTTTACAAAATATTAAGACTCTGAGATTTTGATAAATAAACATCAGCAATGTGCACATAATAGAACAGCTAGAGCATCTGGTAAATTAAGAAAATGACATCACTTTTCTGTAATTCAGCCTTTAAGTCAGAAAAGACAAAACTTATGCTGTATCATGATATAACAGTTAGGACTACAACTAACTTAATTTGTCGATTATTTTCTTGATCAGTCGATTAGCTGTTTGGTCTATAAATTGTCAGAAAATGGTGAAAAAAAGATGACGTCCTCAAAAATGTTGCCCACAACCCAAAGGTATTCAGTTTACTGTCTGAAAGGAGGAAAGAAAATATCCACATTTAAGAAGCTGGAATTAGAGAAATTTGACTTTATTCCTTTAAAAATAGTCAGACTGCTTAATCAGTTATCAAAATTGTTGGTGATTCATGAAATAATCAATTCATAATCCTCATAATTAACTGTCCTATCGTCCAACATTTAAGACAATATCTAGTCTCATATCACGATATTGATGTAATATTGAGGTATTGCCTAAGTACCAATCCCTGCTCCCCTGTCTATTCTAGGTGGCCACGTTGCTCTGGTAAACCCCAGATAAGATGTCTCATCGGAGTGGGCAAGAGGACCCAGAGCGGTACCTGTTCGTGGACCGGGCTGTGGTTTACAACCCAGCCACACAGGCTGACTGGACGGCCAAGAAGCTGGTGTGGGTCCCCTCAGAGCGCCATGGCTTTGAGGCGGCCAGCATCCGGGAGGAGCGCGGCGAGGAGGTGCTGGTGGAGCTGGCCGAGAACGGTAAGAAGGTGGCGATCAACAAGGACGACATCCAGAAGATGAACCCTCCCAAGTTTAGCAAGGTGGAAGACATGGCCGAGCTCACCTGCCTGAATGAGGCATCTGTGCTGCACAACCTGAAGGACCGCTACTACTCTGGACTCATATACGTGAGTGACTCAGACCTGGACCCTTCAAAGATTGTCTGTGTTGTTATATACTTTCCACAGTGGGAAATGATTTAGCCTTAAAACTCACAGATCCCCAGCGTCTCACAGCTGTAGAATGGATTTCACCTCTAGCTCTTATAATTGCAAAATGATGGATAGTATTACTTCTTGAATGCACGCTAGTCTTTTTGCACTCTAATGTGAAAGTAAGAGCTGATTTCTATCAGTCTTTGTTTGGGTGCAGAGAAGACATTGATCTTTGTCCTCTTCTGAATGAATCCTGACCACACACACACACGTATTTGCACACAGTATGATTGACGGATCTCACTAGTCTTTAAACATTGCCAGACTTTCCCCTTCACTGGATCTTCTCTCCTTAGTGCCTCCAGGTTAGAGATTGTTACCTCCCCCCGTGGCTTCCCTCTCACCTCAACCGAAGGCAGCCCTCTTCCATAAACACTACTGGTTTCAGTTTGTTTGTACTGCTCTGTGCTCCCACTGGTGGGGCCTTGTTTGATCACAGAGATGGTCTGACCTCTCAGTCTCTTCTGTGGCAGTCCCACTGTGTAAAACTAAACACATTTGGCCCAAAATGTAGGGTACAGGGAATGATCTTGTCACCTAGTTCATATGGCAGCACAAGACCAACGTTTTTAAACGCAATGAGCTCCTGAGCAGTTTGGAAAAATATCTGTGGTCAAAAATGTAATCCAAAACAAACACATGCTTAACTTTACCTGAGTCACTGTGGCCAGTTATTATAATAATATGTCACATGCTGAATTTATCACTGTCGGTGTCTGTATCACTGCCTTGCCACTGTCCTCAAAATCCACTTTCACTTCAGATGGAGCTGCTCTGTGATGTTCTACTTGTGATCTTGACCCATTTAGTGACATGTTTTCCAGGAATAGAATGTGGGTTGGTTATCACCTGAGAGACTCTGGTTCAGGGACTGCAGTCGCAATTGTTGCACTTATAATTTATCCTCCTAATCACACATCATAACATCACCACTGACTCTCAGTGCTCAGACGCTTCAATGAAAGTGCTATCATCAATTTCCCATATGTTTTGAATTGACGTGCCAGTCCCCCAGTTCCCTCTTGGGTTCTTCTTCATTTTCTCTGTCATACCATAGTGTCATGGGTTCTACTTTTTCGTGGCTCAGAATTGGCTTTGGAGCTTGTTAATTTGCCCCGTGGCCAAGAGAAATTGAAAACATGTGTCTGACTGTGTTGGTTTTCTATCAGGAATAGAATTTTTCCTTAGAAGAAGAAACCCCCTGTGTTCCAAACGTTTTCCAGTGTGTTTGACTTACCCCCCAAAGCTCAGCTACATCTACTGCAGACATAATATAATGTCTCCCCCAAGGCTGCGTTCTTGGTTGAGGTCGGAAGATGTTCCTATCTGAATCATAGTGTGATCAGCAAAGATCTGCTAGAGTCTGCTAAAAGTTGAGCCAGGCTACACTTTGTGTAAATCTTTACCTTTCTACAGCTCCAGTTTTACTGCATGCTGTAGTCCATAGCTCACTTCACTTCTGTTTGTAATTAGGCACATTTTTTGAGTAATTTGAACCAAGATCTAAAAATGAAAAACTATAATGAAGAGATATGCCACCATGCACAATACAGGTTTATTATTGCTTGTTTATTTGCCCTTAAATTGAACTTTCAAAGTCAGACTCTGCACCTGCTGAACTAGATGAGTCAGTGATACTGAGCAACTACTCCTCCAACCACTCATATTGGATTTTCTGCAATTCCATGCAGTTTAGAGACCCCGGTATGCAGGAATATTCAAATACACTATTTTTAGAATAGGTAAAAATAACACTGCATGCAAACAACTGCATGTTTTTTACCCCAAACTGCATGGATTAGCAAAAAGTGGGCATGTCTGTAAAGGGGACACTCTCGAGTATCCACAGCACCCATTTTCATTTTGATATCTGGAGGTCAAAGGTCAGGGGACCCCTTTGAAAATGGCCATGCCAGTTTTTCCCATGCCAGAATTTAGCCTAACTTTGGAGCAATTTTGAGCCCCATTCTTAACAAGCTATTATGGCATGGTTGGTACCAATGGATGCTTTAGGTCATCTAGTTTTGTATGATAGCTTGCAGCTTTAAAACTAAGCTCGCTGCAGCTTATGAAAGACAGACAGATGTAACACACACACACAGCCAAATGCTTGATCCCCTCCAGGTTTATGCGTGGCAGAGATAAAAATCCTACTTATTGGCACTAAAACAACCAGCAACATCTCAGCAATGTTGATAAAACTGTGATAATGCTCTCCCTCTCTACCTATACTTTCTCTGTGGGTTGCAGTCACATATTTTTACCGGACAGCAACTGAAACCCGAAGGGTACCGCTGCATTTTTAGGCCCTCGGGGTATGAGTGATTCGTCTATCCTTTGCTGGCTCCTTCTGTGGCCCTTTGCCCATCTGACGACTCCATCCGTGTGAAGTCAGTCAGCCTGTTTAGCCAACTCATTTACTGTAGCAGCTTGCTATCTGTGAGGTGGTGAGTCAGAGGCTAACCACAGTGCTACACACTAGGCCACACCACACTAGCGGGGCTACAAGCAGGCCTTTGTGTCGTTAGATAAGCCTCAGCTGTCAGAAAGCCTCAGCATTCTTCCATGTCAAAAAGATCGTCCTCTGTCTGTCTCCTGCCGCCCACTTCAGTTCTGCTGCTGTTCAGTGTCCGTCCTGTCTTCACCAACTCTGCTCCCTTTCCCACACTCTGTCTCTCTGCTTCTCTCCTTGTTCCTGCCTCATTGGTACTGAAGAACAGTGACATGCACTTTGTGTCTTTCCTTCTTGCATCTTGACCTCGTTTCTGACATCTGCCCTTTTTATGACATTTTGAACATATCTTTGATTCAAATGCGAGATGTGTGCAAGCTAAAACCTTTTTTCCCATGTTCCTGCTCCAACCTTGTTCAGTTTTCTAATCTCGAACCTGCAGCAGGGTAACAGGTAAAGCAGCATAGACAACAAATGAAAACAAAAATGCACAGTCATGTTTCTTCTCATATCCCTGTGGAGATGTTTGAGTTGAAGTTACATGTGGTCCATCTTTCTGCAGGACATTAACAGGGTCCCGATGTAACCTTTGATATTCTGTTTGCTTTTATGTCACCTTGATTACAAACAGAATTTGTGAGTATGAATTTAATATAGAACACCACTGATTCATACTTTAAAAAGACTGCAGTATAATAGCCACCCTGCCCTAAAAGTCAGTGAACAAGAATCTCCAGCTTACAACCCCAATTCCCAAAAAGGTGGGATGCTGTGTAAAACAAATAAAAACAGAACAATGATTTTCAAATCCTTTTGACCTATATTCAATTTAATCCAGTACAAAGATAAGATATTTAATATTCGAACTGATAAACATTATTGTTTTATGTAAGTATACACTCATTCTGAATTTGACACCTGCAACATGTTTAAAAAAAAGTTGGAAAACAAAACATGAGGAAAGTTGTGGAATGTTAAAAAACACCCACATACAGGTTTCGGAGCAACATATGTTGCCATCCAGATGATGTCTTTTTCAGGGACATCCCTGCTTATTTCAGAAAGACAATGCCAAGACACATTCTGCATGTATTATAACAAGGGCTGCACAATATGGTCAAAGAGTCATTTTGCAATTATTTTGACAGAAATTACAATGGTGATATGCAACACATTTAGTGGGAATGATAATTTTTGCACCACAATTTTCACTAGAAAAACTAGAAAAATTGTGATGTGATATTTTTTGGGGTCTGTACTAAACAAACATGTTTTTTCACATATCAGAACAAAATTTTTAGGCTGGGGCTTCTTTGCAGCAATACAGTACCACATTAAAATGCTGTTTTCTCACACATTTTTCTTTTTCAAAAAAGAAAAATGGGGGCCATATTGCAATTTCGATAATATTGTGATTAATTGTACAGTCCTAGTTATAACAGCATAGATTTGAAGTAATAGAGCATACAGAGAGTACTAGACTGGCCTTCCTGCAGTCCAGACATGTCTCCCATTAAAAATGAGTGAATGAATATGAAGTCCCAAATGACCCCGGACTGTTGAGCACTTGAAGTCATATATCGAGAATGTGAAAGAGTGTTGTTAAAAGAAAAGCTGATGTCATACAGTGGCAAACATGCCCCTGTCCTCACTTCATAGGAATATGGTGCAGGCATCAAACTCAGAATGAGAGTATATTTACAAAAAAAAAAATAGTTTGAACATTAAATATCTTGTCTTTGTGCTGTATTCAATTGAATATATCAAAAAGTTCGATTTAATTTACATTTTACACAACATCCCAACTTGTTTGGACTCGGGGTTGTATTAAAGCTGCACGAAAGCAGGAAGGTGTCCTGCTGCTGCTGTCGATGTTATTTGAAACCATGCATCTCGGTGTATTGATCATATTTCAAAAGCCTAGTCTGAAGTATTCGCAAGCTTTGTTATGAAATCACCAGAGCGAAGCACTGTCAAGGAATGGTCAAGGTCTTTTCTACTCAACACAGATCAATGACACCAAGGCTGCCTCTGCACCCAGAGTGCTCTCTCCAGCCTCTGCAATGGAGAAGGGCCGATCCACGTAGGCCTGCTGCCTGACTGATCAGAGATGGCAGATGGGGTCGGCTGTTGTGTCTGCTGTTGGCTGTATGTTGCTCAGCTGTTACTAGGCCACGGCATCCCCTCCCCTGGATCTGATTTCACAGTGGAAATATCACCTTCTCTTTCCTGGACTGGGCCAGACATGTTGGTTTGGCATGCGGTGTTGAGTTAGCCCTGTGCTCTGCTAGCTGGCAACAGTAGTGTGCTCTTTATACTGCAATGATCCTGCAAGATCTTTCACAATAATTCCTGGAGTACAACAGCAAGCATGCAAAGTAAAGTACGCCTTGCTTCTTTTTGATTCAGAGGCATTTTTGTTTAATTGGTAACAGTCACAGTCAAATTCAACCACTGTTATTTTTAGAGATCAGATTATGTTTCCCAAGCAAACACTTATGTACCATTTCCACTCTGTTCAAGAAGAGACTGCATACTAAGTGCTCTGTGCAATTTTCACCAAATAAAACATGCATGTGGAGAGGTGATAAAATTACGATCCCCCATTAACCCTTCAGCTCCCTGGGACTGTACACATTGACCCCCCCAGTCCAGGTATCTCTGTGCAGCCTCGCCAGCTGCCTCAGTGCTGCAGAACTAGAGAGAACACAACAGAACCCCTATTTATAGCAGCTCCAGTTTTCAGAAAAGGGGGGATTAATTTTTCATTAGCACTGAAAAGGAGAGTGGAGAGTTAGAATTTCATTCTGCCCTCTGAGCTCTTTCCTCCCCTCAGGTTGGGAGCAATTTATAGGAACACAGTTCACTGTTTGTTACACCTCTGCTTCTCTACTGGATTGGACCTGAGGGAGTCTTGTCAGCTGGATCCTTGCACCGCGCTTCATTTCTGTCTGCTTGTCTCTCCTTCCCCATCTTCTTTTTCCTAACCCTTACTGATTTTTTTGTTCTGTATCAGCATCCGTTGCTCAGTGCTGACTGAGGCCCCTAACTGAACCCTTATGTAATGGCTACAGTCTGCTCTCTGGGGCCCCTTTGTGGATCTACAGTATGTCTGCTGAGTCACTCACAGCTTGGTGGCTCACTCAGCCTTGGATGTAGTTTTAATTATGAAGCGGATGTCATGATTTTCGATGCATGATATGAAGAGATGACTGTAGGACATAGTTTGTAAAATATTACATCTTTTGTTGTTGGCTGTACTGCAGGATACTGAACTTGTGACCTGCAGGCCAACCATTTTTAGAATTAACAATGAAAATAAATTGATTCATACCGTTTATCCCAGAAAAGCGAGTCCAGCGCCTGTGGTCCCTCGTAACTTCTGCTAAGGGTGACACTTATTGCTGCGTTCAGCTGACCTGCGCAGGGCTGCTGTGGTCAGATGCGCTGCTTGGTAAAGATGAATGAGGACCGCAAACGTAGACAGGAAAAAAATGGACAACTTAATTTGCCTTTATTTTGCCATCTCATATTAATCTCAGACCACTGTGTTTAATTTGCAAAATGACAATGCTGTATGCAAAGTTGCAAATATCAGGAACCATCATGAGTCAAAACATGCAGCATCCCTGCTGTATTATATTATGATATGATCCCATTTATTGAGAGGAGGGGCAACGGCAGAGGATAACAGAATAAATAACTCTTAGAACATTTGAAACTCTTTAAAACAGAGGCTCAGTCATTTGTTACAGAATGCAGTCTGTAGAGAACATGCCTTTTTTTATAAACTCCGAGGGCCACATTGAGAGTACTTCTGACTGTAATTTAAACTTCATGACAAAACATGTTACAGATCGGGCTTCTGATTTTTCCAACTCTCCTGATTTTTTAGTTTAGTAATGCGAGTGGTCCTTGTAAACAAAATGTCACTGCTGGGTGTACATGTGGTCCCATAAGGAGACAGAACAAACAAACACGTCTGTCACTCTGACCTTGAAGCCAGCAGGGAGCCAGCTGCCTCTGAACACCAGATCCTCCAACCAGATAGACCTGACTGCTTCATAACGTGCAATCAAGCATGTGTGTGGATGTGATCTGTCTTTTTTTCTTTTTGGTGATTAAATTGCAATGATTAATCGATTAAGCGATAATGAATCAATTATTAAATTAATCACCAACTATTTTGATTATTGGTTAATTTTTTACAAAGCCAGCCTCTTAAATATGAATATTTTCTGGTTACTTTTCTTTGGTTTGTGGCAAAATCAGACATTTAAGGACATCATCTTGGTCTTTGGGAAACACTGACATTTTTCACCATTTTCTAAGATTTTATAGACCAAACAACAAAATAGACAGGTTTTGTGATTGATTGTACAGCTCTACACTACTTTGCCTTACAGTAGCGTGTGACTCGCTTTCTCTCCTCTTTAAGATTTAAGGTCCATATATTTGGATACATTTACATTTAACTGTATGTAAGGTTCATGTTCGCTAAGTACATATTGTATGTGGGTAGCTTCTACCCAGTGAGGTATGTGGCAGTGTACATTTGTGTAGAACGCTAGGAATAGTCTAACATGCCAGTGATGGAAGTCATGCTGCTGGTAAGCAGCTCTTTCTCTGTGTTGTCTATAGGGGAAATCAAAGCCCCTGTAACATCTGCAGAAAGAGAAAGGGCCCTGGCCCCACCAGGGCCTCTCACTCACTCCTGGCTGCCCTGCTGCCTGGTCGTTTCAGCCTACAGCATAGCTGAGAAGCATTCATACCACACACACTCTCTGGGGAGACATCTTCAGGCTAATTACACAGCCAAATGCAACACCACAAGTCAGAAAGTAGGCTAAACGTTTGCAGTGCAAGCTACTTGCTCCAACATGAGTCTTTAGAACATTCATACACTCTTTGTTCACATAGTGTAGTGCTATGTTTGATTTAATGACTCTTTTTAGGACTCTTAGGGCCTTTCGTTGCTTCACAAGAGACAAGAGTCTGTTCAGTGTTTTATTAAGTCAGTCTGGCCTGTGTCTATCACTGTGTTGCATGCCCGCTATGATGATGTAAGCTCCTAAAAAGTGGGTAATGACAGGTCTTGGTGCACTGATAGAATGCAGGCTTGATGATTTAAAACACTATAAACTTGCATGCTGCATTTTAATGTGAAAAACACTGATGTTTTATATCTCTTGAAAATGTAGTGGTTCTGATGTTGAGCTGCAGCCTCTTTGTTCCATGCTGTTACTGTTCCATATTAATTACCCCCTGTTTGTCTGTTTTGTATGTTTAATTACAGACATATTCTGGCCTGTTCTGTGTGGTAATCAACCCCTACAAGAACCTGCCCATCTATTCAGAGAACATCATTGAGATGTACAGAGGGAAGAAGAGGCACGAGATGCCTCCACACATCTATGCCATCTCTGAGTCAGCATACCGCTGCATGCTTCAAGGTATGACAGACCATTGTTTTCCTCAAAGGGACCTTTATATCTTGCTTTTATTAAGCTGCTTCCTATCATTATTTGTCTTCATTCACAGGTTAATGTCATGATCATCGTCCACACTTAGTATCTTAGTGTGTCACAAATGGCAAACGTCTGGAAAAAGACGTTTGCCATCAGCCGGTCACAAAGTCTGATTGCCAAGGTGAAGGTCCCATATTTTCCAATTAAGTGTCTTTGTTGCTCCTAATGCTACGCCCTGACACATATACCTTTGGAATAGTCAAAGTTGTAATGAGTACACCTAAGTACATGCACATGCGCATTACGCTACATCAAGAACCACAGTTTCTTTATTTTACATTAAGAACTTCTCCCATTACAATGTCCTGGAAGCTTCTTGTTGGCAACACAAAGCCTGCATATTTCATATTTATGACATTTTATATGAAACTTTAAATGCATTGAAATTATGACTTTTGTGGACCAGATTTCACCCTCCAGAGAAATATGACTTTGGAACCTTCACACTAATCAATGTCATCTCTCCTTCAACATAAATGGAACAAATTATAAAACAAATTTGTGTTTTCTGACAAATTGATATTCTAACCGGATTTTAACCTGGTTGAAAATTGGGTGAAAAGAGGTCTTGACATTCAGACAAATATCGACCAATTTTCAACTAGAAAACAACCTTGAAATCCCAGTTGGTGCTCACTGGGATCAATTATCATCATCTTCAGGGATATAGAAACAACGTTCAATTGGCAAGCAGCATTGTGGGTACTGGTATGGCTAGGTGGGTTGTTTTTTCAATACAAGTGTGAGCTCTTTTGGCACAGAGTTTAGCTCACTTGCAGGCAGCATGGGGTTTGGCTACATAGCCCAGGAGATTAGTGTGTGAAGAAAGTGTGTGAAGTGTGTGAAAGGTCACAAGGTCAGAGAGGATGTGACATCACTGATTATGTCTGACAGGTCTGCTGTCATTAGGGGAAGGGTGGGGGTTCTGGCAGGTTTTCCAGCTGTATCACCAGTATCATGTGGTTAATAGGTAATTGCAAGGTAATACGAGGCTGCTGAACACCATCATCAACACTGTAAACACTGGGAGAAGGATTTAGGATTGTGAAGTGTTAAGTTGCATTGTTCACACTAGGCTTGTTTTCAATATTATTGGCAAGTGGTACGCCATGCTTATGTAACTCTCTGGCTCCGTTTGTCGTTCTTTCTCCAAACCATGAACTGGTTTCTTTTTTGAACCACTCTAACTTTTTCCAAGCCCACGAGTTCAGTTCACAGTGACGTCATGATTTAAGTAGGATAGATTTGTGCAGCCAAAATGACATATTTTGCTTTTTGTCTCAAAGCTTTTAAAGGATAATAATGATGTTTTATTGTCAGAGCAAGTCTGAAATTTTTCTTAGTCCATCTGGAACATCACAGAGAAGACAGAAATTAACAAAAAAAGAACAACATACATTTAACATTACAATCACAGATCCAGGATTAAACTCCATATCTAGTTTTAGAATTGATTGATGTACAAAAGAGTTCTTGAGTCTAACCTTATTAAATCTCGGGGCCCTGTATCTCCGGTTTGATGGTAACAATCTGGATTCACTGTTCAAAAGAAATGGCTCTTTTGTGGGGTATCACAGGGGTCCACGCTAGGACCTATAGCATGACTGTTGTTATTTATATAGGAGAAATATCTTCATAAGCCTTTTTTGGTGTCTAATGCCTCCTGTGCCAGTGTTCTAACTTTTGATTTTTCTTATGTCCTTTTATATACATATTATGTGCAAATAAACTAAACTAATTTAAGGAAATGTTTGGGATCAGAAACAACATTGTTGGCCAGCCTTAATATGTTATTATGGCAGGCTGGTCCATAAAGTTTCTCCAGAGTTTAGTCTACAATCTTTGAGCAGATTTTCAGTTTTGACTTCAAAGTAGTGGACAACACTTGTACCATGTAGTATTACAGCACTGTAGAAACCGTTCTTTTGCAGACAAATTCAGTGTGGTCTTTTGATACATAATACTGAGATATACTCTTATTATTTCATTCTGAAAATCAAATGTCTGTTTTTGAATTATTCGACAGCTCAACTGAAACGATTTATGGATTTGTTATAATTTATTGTGGTCTCCATTATGTGGTTTCCACAGTGTATCAGCTCAGACTGCCAGCAGAGATGGACAACATCCTCTGTCTGTTTCAGACAGCAGTAACATGCTGCAAGCGGTGAGGGTTAGAGATGTCTAAGCTCCTAATAGCATGGGTGGTGAGAGGCTGGGCTGCTAGAGCTGTTGTGACAAAGAGATTTATGGAGAAAGAGAGGAAGAGAGCAGGTTCGACCAGCTTCAGGTTGTCATTAACTGGACCTGCTGCACTGATCCTGTAGAGTTGTCTTCATCCTGCACACACACACACTGCTAAGCTGGTCCATGCCACGAACTGCAGCTGCTGCATACTCAAAATTTTAACTTGTTTACAGTTTATATTTGAAACCTATGCCAAGTCATCCACCCTCATGACGGCGAGATAGCCCCAAGTGTTCGAGGGGATGAAGTGTATTGGAGACAGTTGTGCAACTGTGCACCTCGCTGTTTGTGACCTTGTGAGCATGTTGACAATATAAAGACCCACAAGACACAGGACTGTGACCCACTTTGGGTCTGACTAATTGTTTTTGAATCTGTGATGTAGAAGAACCGCTGTGATAAGCAGAACCTTTATCACACAGTCTATCAGTGTTTAGACAGCCTTAGCCTCTCTGCTGTGTGCCATCAGAGTCGAACCGTGAAACAACAGCATTACTTTCTCCCCTTTGTTTCTCTCATCTAAAGGATTTAATTCTTTAAATAACTTGTTTGCCGGTGTTTCACTTGCCTTTTATTTTTTATTTGTCCCAACATAGAGTACATTATCCTTGATGTCATATTGTCACTGATGGTCTGGTTGACCTCCGCAGCTGCAGCTGTCAAGCTCAGGGGTTTTTCTGTCTGACTGATGTGCAGAGGGCTCCCTGTCATTACATGCCCTCAGGCTGTGTTCTGGGCTCTGGTCTCAGCGGGCTGGATCTCTACACAGCTGAGACTTTGACTGGTGTTCTGGGCTGAGCAGAGCCAGAATGTGGGCCATCAATTTTCAATGTTTGGTTCAGGATCTTAAAGTTTGTCTCATGTGAAGATTAGAGCCCTAAGCCTATAGAATACTATATTTGTAATCTCTACCAGGAGATCATGCAATTTCTTTCGTGTGTGTGTGTGCGCATGATCAATGGAACTGCAGCTTGTCCGCAGCTAATCTTGCATTTGCAGCCTAATTTGTTTTACATTTTTTGTGCACATGCGTGAATGTATGCTGAAGGACCTCTGTGATTAATGATTTTTGAAAAACCCTGAAAAACCTTTTTTTATGCCTCCATGCGGACAGCAACTGTGCCCACAGGCATTATGTTTTCAGGTCATGCCATTCGTGTGAACGCAATATTTCAAGAATCCCTTGAGGGAACTTCTTCAAACTTGGTACAAACCTCCACTTGGACTTAAAAATTAACTTAGATTTAGGAGGAAAAAGGTCAAAGGTCACTGCAACCTCACATCCATCCCATTCTCCCGAGAAGCGATATCTCAGGAATGCTTGTAGGCAATTTCTTCAAATTTGGTAGAAACATCCACTTGGACTCAAGGATGAACTAATTTGATTTTGGACATCAAAGGTCAAGGTCATGGTGACCTCATAACTCTACAGTTAATTTGAAAATTACAACAAAATTTCAAGCAAATGTCCAATAGGATACTAGCAGTGCTGGAGTAACTAGTTACATGTAATTGAACGACAAAAATTAATCTGTTGCTTTTGTTTCTAATCAA
This sequence comes from Lutjanus argentimaculatus, assembly GCA_034769285.1. Lineage (NCBI taxonomy): Eukaryota > Metazoa > Chordata > Actinopteri > Lutjaniformes > Lutjanidae > Lutjanus > Lutjanus argentimaculatus. Next base: position 9,513,160 of record JAWZSL010000024.1, on the reverse strand, counting down.
AATGTTGGTGATTACAAAGGGGTTACACAATGCAAATATTACAAATATTCATTTTTGTGTTGCCTGCACTCTTCTTGTTAAACATTATAGAGGGCTAATGTTGCCCAGACCTTCTTAAATCACTTTATTTCTGTTTTCATCGCTTTTGTGGCTCTTACCATATGTTTCACCCACTAAATATAGGTTTACTGAGAACCACAAACACAGAAAGAATCACACACACACTCCACCCAACCTATTATCGCAATGCGAGATGTTTGTCTGCATATGGGACACCTCTCTTGTGCCACCATTCTTTTCTCTGGCCCCCCTTCTCCCTGTCAGCGGCGTTCATTCTTTCGGACCACTGTCCCTCACAAGGGAGGGGGGACGGGGGCAAAGCAGCCAGTGGAATGAGGTCATCACTGACCCAGCTTTCCATACCATGCTGTGCTAAATTCTACAAGCTGAGTCATCGTCAAGTTGTCACAGTCGTCCGAGCGGCTCTTTACCCGCTGCTGGGCTCCTGAGCAGGGGTGCGTCACCATGGATACCTGTGTGTATCTGTGTGTGCGACCAAAATAACCTTCCCCTGGGATCTCAAATAGAGGTGTCACTTGGTGAGTGACAGTATTTGAGCTGGCAGCAGTGAGGGACTTTTGTGTGCGTTAATGACTGAATCTCCTTCACTCTGTTTCATATGGCTAATTTCCTGTTCAGGGCAAGAAAAGCTGAGTCTTTTAACACTCCAAAGCTATTGCAAACTATTTAGGATCTCCTACTGTTTTATAATTGCTTTCTTTCTTCTCTCAGTGACTACCTTTTTCTCTGCTTCTTTCTCTAGTTTGTTCAGTCTTCTTCTGTCTTTTTTTCTTTTCTTTCAACCAGAATGTTCTGGCTTGGAATAAGCTGAAGAGGAAAATTCCCCACATCCTTGAAGGCATTTTGGTCGCCTTTCACTTAACATGAAAAATACAAACCACAGCCCTGCTGGAAGCTTTGTGGTGGCTCAGTTTGCTTTGTTCCTTCCTTCTCCTCCTTTGATCAGGAAACACAGGAGGACAAGTGTGTGGAATGTCCACCTTCTCATTGCTCGTCCACGTCAGGGTATAGCCAAGGGTTGCCATGGTTAGGCCTCTGTTTAACTGACAACGTTGTGTCCCCATTTTCTCTTATTTCATCCTTTAACCAGTCAGACCACAAGGCTCAGTTTCTGGCACATTTCCAGATTCTCAGTGACTGTGTGTATGCATTTGTGTTTGTATGTTTAGCAGTTTTCATTTTTTTTCCTCTGATTTCATTAGTTAGTTTTCAGTTTCTGGCTCATGCTGCTGTTTCTCAGGAAGACAGATTAGACAGACTTACACCCAGGTACCAACTGCATTATACAGTAGTGTTACTGCAGCTCAGCTTACTCAAGAAACCGCAGCGCCTTAACAGGGCTGGTCATTATTTTCTGAGGTGAATGCCACAGATAGCTTTGTGTATACCGCATATACTGTATAGCAGTAGACCTCTGTTCAACAAAATGTCAAACGTGAAGCAATATGCATACATGCATGTGTATATGTTTTTCCAACAGGCAACATTTTGACAGAATTTGCTTTGCAGCTTGGCAAAGAGATATTGGAAAACCACATACATACAGTGGGATTTCTTTACATCAGTGCCAGTCTTGCAACTCCACCCCATGGTAAAAAAGTTATAGCTGCTTCTTTCACTTTGAAACAAATGGGATCTGGTGGAATCACTTACAAAGATGTGCATTCCCGAAATTTTGAGCAACACAGATGGCACTCTAGGGCACAACATGTTCAAAAATAGCTGAACAGAGAGAAAACAAAACCAGTGCCTGTTTCACCTGTTTTTATTTCTCACATAAGGGTTTGGATAGCAGACTTTTCTGACATCGCTGCTTAAGCAGTGCACATTTCAGGCATGTGGTTGCTAGAAGTATGAGAAGGATGAGAAATGATGAAATGTTTTGCAGGTGGCACTTTAAGTCTACATTCATACACAACTTGACAGCCAACATCTAGTCCCACAGAAAACATGAACTTCTGCATGTTTCAGGTGTAAAGCATAAAACTGAGCTCTCACCAACATATTCATGCTGCAGCACTGCTTATTTGTACTTAATACCCCATTTACAACTGGCATCAACATGCAATCTGTATTGGATTTCCTATCTGGACAAGGAAAATGTAAATGAAAAGTGTAAATGCATAAAAGAACTGTGATTGGAATGCGATTGAATCAGCCAGACCACATCTGGAGGTGGTCTTGGCAGTCGGGTATAAATGAAGTCTGTCTACTGTGGCCACATTTTTTAAGAAAAATGAAATAGAAAAGTAGTTTAACTCTGCCTCTGCTTGCCTGCTTAGTCAAGTCCTGAAAATCCCCAGGTAGTAGCATTAGCTAGCACAGGGGTTCCCAAACTTTTTCGTGTCAAGGACCCCCTCAGTAAATGCTAATTAGACCACAGACTTTAAATTGGAGAGGATTTTGTCTTAAATAATTCCCTCTGAGTATTTTTTTTAATCTTTAGAGTTGAGGAAAATAAAATCTTCATAGTAAATCAATGATCAAAATAGGGATCACTATAAGTCAAATCAATCAAAATGGCCAGCCTTTTTTCCCTTGCTGCTCCAACTTAAACAAATTTCGATAAAAGTTAAAATATTCTTATTTTCTTATCATATCATATCACACTTCAGACTTTGTCCTCTTAGACAAAAAAAATCCAGAGTGCTGTCACTGCTCTCTGATATGTTTTCATTTCCTCAAACAAACCCATGTTGCGTATTGTGCATGTGTGCCTGTGTTGCGGAAACTGTTGCTGACTCTGGTGCTGCTACGCAGTTTTTTCTGTATTTTTTTTCATAGCACAGTAACCCAACACGGTGTTAATGGTAATTACAATCTGAAACAGTAATACTGACCATTGCAAATTTCACCGTGGTTTATCATTAAACCAGTAATTGTTTCATCCGTAGCAGGCAGAGAAAAGGTATAATTTTAAAGGGTGATTGATTGGTGAAAATCAGTTCCAGGTGAAAATGCAGCTGAGGACATTGTGCAGAACCTGCAAAAAATCGATATCAAGGCTGGCAGTGTCCTACAAACCAAACAAAAATCAGTACACTCACATAGTGGCTTTATAACCACGAAGAGAAGCCACATTTGACTGGATTGCTGCAGTGTGTGCAGGCTGGCGTCCCCTCAATTCATTGGCATCTTTAACTGATGAACAGGGTCGTGTCATTTGTTTCTTGCTGTATATGTCGGGTTTGGATATCATTAAATGAGACCTGTTCATGCACTAAATAGAGTATTTTCTTGCAGTGCCATATCTGACAACAGTCTGAGAGCAAAATTGTTTTCTTACTTGTGGAGAGACATAAGCAGTGCTGCAGTGTTAGGAGCTATTTCACTAACCTTTTTTTTAGAGAGAGACAGACACTGTCAGACAAACTATGGAAAGTGTGTCACAGAGCAGACAAAAACACCTGCAGCAAAAGTAGTGTTTAATGGTTGTTAATGATCAGAATTTTGCTGCATGAACAGCACTGCAGAGAGTCACAGCCCAGTAAGATTCATCCTGCCATGCAGCTACAGATACTATGAAATGATAAGAAATGTCTCTTATCCAGCAGAGCACAGGAGGGGATATAGGAGGTGAAACAACAGTCAGAGAAGTGGAAAATGTCTTGGAACACAGAGGCAAGAGGGAGGGAAATGGATGGGGGAGAGAGGAGGGTATGAGGAAGGCCTTAATATTGAAAGGGATGGTGGGGGAAAGGGCTGAGCTAGGATAAAAGAGGGCAGACCCCTACAGACACAATCAACAGGATTGGTAGTGGAGATTTAAGAATAAAGAGGAGAGAGTAGAGAGGAGAGACAGCAAAAAAGACAGAAAAACAGAATGAAGGAGTCAGGCAAAAGCAAGAGCGGGCAGAGGGGACAGAGTTATGGGGGGAAACAGAGCAGAGGGTACAGGGGAAAGGCAGAGGGGGCGGCCAGCATTGTGCCTCACAATGGGGGCTTTGTGCAGCCTGAAGGGGGCTGGGACCAGGGTGCTGTGTGTGTGTGTGTGTGCATGTGTGTGTGTGTGTGTGTGTGGTGTGTGTGTGTGTGTGTGTGTGTGTGGGTGCAGACAGGGAGGCCTAGAGCTGCAGAGCTCTTCCCTCCCTGGGAAATGAGGCCTCTTGTTGGGGCAGTGAGGGCTGGAGAGAAGGACTGGTGGAGGGCACACCCAGGGCCTGAGTGACAAGACAGGTGTGTGTGTGTGTGTGTGTGTGTGTGTGGTGTGTCAGGGACTTTTTTCATGTTCTTCAAAAGGACTGTCTGTACTCGATACATGTTCAAGAGATGACTTTCAGACAAATGGGGAAGCCTGCTTAAACAGCATGTTTGCATGCTTGTACTGCAAACTGGTGTGCCTTACACACACACACACACACACACACACACACATGCGCGCGCATACACAAATACACATGGGAAGATGTGTCTACTGGCAGACATCTGCTGAGTTCATACAGGATAAAATCATAATTCTGTTGGGGGGCGTCATACATCATTTCTGATTTATGGTTTCGTTCCTCCACTGACTTCACTCACCAAACCTGGCCGGGCCGATGATCAGGAAAGCTGTAGTGTGTCAGTTGTCATGCATATGTACAGTATGTGACTGTTTTATGTGAAGAAACCTGAATCTTGTGTTTTTTTTAATGTTTTTTTGTCCTCAGTTGACACATTTTTTATATATTACATGTTGATGGATTACAGAGGCTTGGCTGAAATCACAGAATAAGTATGAATGTTAAGAAGACTCGATCTATTTCACTCCCCCTCTTTTTGCATCAGTTATTTAGAGTGTTGTATTAATTTCAAGACATGAAGATGAAACTTCTGACTATCCAGGTTAGCCACAGTCCACCTATATGGACTTTTTTTTTGGCCATATAGAACTGCAGGACATATTTTTTAAATAGCCCTAAAACAGCACAGGTGTAGTTCTGTTTGTTTAAGTACAAGACCACACCTGTTATGCTTCAAGTTTACATACATTTGTCAATCATAACTGACCACACAATCAAATGTTCAACTGATTTTTTGAATAGTTCAATCATGTTGAGAATTTGACACTGTAGTCAGTCCACATGAGTGCTCTCTCTCTCTCTCTCTCTCTCCCCTTTCTTGTTCTCTGCTGTGATTGCAAATCTGCGAGTCTGCATCACACTTTTCTCATCAACAGCAAAACAACTGGAAAAAGACGACTCTCACTGCAAAAACTGTGCTCTGTTGTCTGTCTGACCGGGGCCATATGCTTTAGTGATGATTGTATCTTCAAGTACAAACAAACTGATTATGCAGACTGCAAATATTCTATTTCCTCACTTGGAGAAAAAAAAACAAAAAACGTGGCAGAGCATTGTTAAGGTGTGCTCCAGCAGCACTACACCTTTGATGTACTGTAAGTACTGTGGATAGCGCCACTCAGCCGGAAGTTCCAATTAATATCATTCTTGGAAGTCATTGTTTATTTCAGCTCTGTGCACAGATAACAGCAGACTTCAATACTGAATAGAAAATAACCACAAGAAGGTCTAATTTAGTCAGGTTTTTTAAATTGTGTTATTTTTATTTTAGATTAATATTTTGTGTGGTAATGGATGTTGACATTGTCATCTGCTGGATAACTACACTACTATACTTGCAAAAAGCCTTAAACCCTGATATAAGCTAATCAGTTTGATTTTGTGCGTGTTTACACGTGTAGTCAGTAGTCGACAGCTGCCATGAAGCCAGGACCTGACCCGCAGTGGTCTGTGTGACTGTCGGAGGGAGTCATACAACCGAGAGATTATGATTTAAGGTTTCTGTCATGTATTGCCCTCATTCTTGGATAGTGTTGTCATGAGAGACACATAGCATTGATACCAGAAGCCTCGCCTTGACAGATAGGGTTACCTGCCCTCTCAATGACATACTCAACCTTACAACCCATAGCAGGCCAGAGAGGACGGCTGGTTGCTTGATCAACTCCATCACTCTGTTTAATGAGCAACTGATGACACATGAATATTTATTAATCTGAAAATGAACACATTCACAAAAGTCTGGCGCTTATCCAGGACTGAAAACACTTCTTTATTTATTCCAGGCAGTTTTACTCTATAGTTTCACCTCTACTTGTCATTGTAGTTGTGACCCAGTGATACTTGTATTTGTCACACAAACTTAACCCTCTTGTAACCTCTCATCTCTTTTCCGATTTAGTGTATTATTTCATATCCTTTCACTGACTCCATTAGATTCAGTCGTACACTGCCACACAGTCTCACACTGATACCGTTTCCCCACTGTGACTGCACCCCTGCTCCCCCTTGTGTGTCTGGATTCCTGTGGGGCTGCAGAGCTTAGCACTGCGATATTAGAGGTGCCAGCATAAACACACACGAAAACAGCCTTGTCCTGCTGGATTATGGCAGGCCTAGCCATCACAAAGAACCACTGTGGACCAAACAAGCCACCCGACGGCTGCCATCTGCAATCGATTACATTGCCAAATACGCTCTGCCATACCTCCCGCAACTGCTTTCTCTCCCCTTTCATTGGCCTAAAGGCAACACCCAACAGCACAAGGCTAATTTTACCCTCTTGGTAAGCGTGCTGTTGTGCAGCACTTACGCTCTGTGAGTATAAACAAAACAGTGCATGTGTAAGACTCAGTTCATGATATCCACTGTCTAAAGGGATAACGCCAAGAGCCACAGAGAAGTGTGTAAAATCTATCACTGACCTTTGAGCAGCGGTAGTGATAATGTGTATTATATTTGCACAGGACACTTAACAGGTAATTCTTGTTGGACAATGGACACGCATGATGAGGTGTGACAGCAGCAAGAGATCTGGGAGTCATCCATGGAGCTTCACGGGAGTTGTTTCCCGGCAGATGTGATAAAAAAGTAGAAAGACTTGAGTCCTGCTGCTCTCTCTTATACAGTGCTTTCATTGAATATTTCAACAGCACCTAAATTCTGCCAAGAGGTGGAGATCATACATTTTAAAAAGTTGATGACATACTTACACAAATCTTCTTCCTGCCATTTTTGGCTGCACATAGGCATGCAGTCTGGATCACAGCATGTCACAGACCCTGTGCTGTAGCGAAATATTTTCTCTGCTCACATGCAGGAAGAGACGGCTTATTTCATTACATTATGTCTTTTGACAGAATCCTCATTTGGATCCTCGGCTGGAAAACTGAAAGACCTGCAATGAACTAAGATGAGCCTAAACCACAGAGAAAGTAGTAGCATTGTAACAACAATAAAACTGAAATAATTTAAGCGTGATGAACTTCAGACTCACTATTAAAGGACCAGTGATTTAGTGGCATCTAGTGGTGATCCCAGCCTGTAGGGGAGAACCAATGGTGGCCGCAAAACCCAGAAAGAGGCAATGTTTGGTTTGTCTCTTCTCTTTCGGCCCACTGTAGAAACATGGCAGTGCAACATGACGGCATCCTTGAAAGAGGACTCACACTCTCTGTCGATGTCATCTCATCGTATGCCAATTGGTAGACATCAGCCAACCCTAATGGGAGTGTGACTTAAGTTTGTTTGGCCAGGCAAAAGAACAATGGACTGAATAGTGACAGAGTATATCAGAAGCAGAGAATAGACTGCACACTTCATCCCTATTGTGGGAAGTGAGAACATGAGTGGGTCTGTGTGTTTTTGTCTTCTGCTATTTTGAAGCTGTTGGTCTGTTGTTGCTGGTTTGGCCATTGTGCTCAGAGGTCCAGAAGGTACATTACGCCTCACTGTTGCCATGTCTCTCTCTCTTCTCCGTGTGGAACTGTGTGTGCTTGTATGTAGTCTATTCTCTGTCTTGCTCCTATGAGCATTAATCTTCCTCTACAGCAGTCACAAGTCACAGGTTAGTACAACTAGTGTCTTGCTCCCACCCTGATCATGTGTGATAGTACCACTCATTGACTCCTGACTGGGAATTTGAGCCATGGATATCCATACCACTGTCGACACTCATATGTTGTCTCTCTGCTGGCACATATCTTCAGGCTAACAGACATGAACTACGGTTAATGCAGGGGAATAGACATATTAGGTTTCAAAGATTCTTCTAATTATCCCAAGAATGTTTGCCACAGCAGCCCAGCACCTTTCCATGAGAAACATGTGGGACCTGGTCCTCCACACCTCTCTCCTGCTCTCTCAATCGCTTGTTCTATCTCGATACCTCTCTTTTTCCCTCCCAGACTTTTCCCATTTCACCCCTGCGTCAGAAGCATTTGAAAAATGTGCTTTGTGGGACTTGAAAAAGGGAAAGACTCCAAAAGCCTGTCTGAATGCTCTCTGTGGAGTACAGCTCAGACAGTATAACACGAGCCTTACGAGCCAAACACAAGCCCACAGGACGTGCGTCTGAGAAGCTGAATTTATCACATTTCTAATGTCCATATGTGTTCCTCGCTGTTCTTAAATTTATCATTTAAACTGCTAAATTTCATTGCTCCTACAAAAGTTAGCCGTCATCAACTTGCGATTTACACATCAAACACTTGACATGAAGCAGACAAATTCACATATTGCATATTTGTTCTAATTGTTTTTTTTGAATGTTATTAGCTTGTGATATAGACTGTTGAAATATATGGTCTTCTGTTTTGTCTCTTAACTTTTGTCTCTTGTCTTTTTCAGTCTGTGTACAAATAAAAGGATTAGTTCATCTCTATTGGGGAAAAACAAATGCTTATTTTTGGGAGAGAGCTAGATGAGAAGATCAATGCCACTCTCATGTCATGTATGACATGTATGTACAGTATCATGTCAGGTCATGTATGAATCTATTAGCTTAGCTTAGTACAAAAACTACCAGCACTTCCACTCCATTTTACCTGGAGTGACTGTATCATGGCTGAGAGCAGTTGCCATGCAACCAGTGACTCCAGGAAGTTAATGCCACCAGCTAAAAAAACAGTCACACATAAGACATAACACAAATATTATTGATTGCAAATATGGAGAGTTTTTCATAGCTATTAAGCTGCATTAAGTTGATATGGTTACCTAGACTCCCTCCCTTTTAGTTGATGACATCCCTGTAGTAACACCACAGTAGGAATGAGCTATATTTCACCCCTGTAGTCTCTAATCTATATCCAAACAAGTTTGTCTCTCAGTCAATCAATAGTAAAATAAATACATTAATTGACAAAGAATATAACTGTTAGTAGCGTTTGGATTGACACATTTACAGAATTTAATTCTACTGTATTAGTGTTATTAAAGAAATATTTTGAGTTTATATCAAGTGTCAGGATAAAGTATTTTGTGATTCTTTTAAGTGTGACGCTAACATTGTAGGCTCTGGTGTGATTGTGACCCTTTCAGAAGCTTTGTAATCCAACCATAAACAGCAGTGGGTTTTTTTTGTTGTTGTTCTGGGATAATTTATCAGTTTTTTCCGTGTTGAAAACAAATGGTTTTAGCTGTTGACTGGCAATTTCATGATGCCTTTGGTTGAGCTGTCGACCAATCAAAGACTTTGTGCCTGACTTGTCAACCAAATAGAGGTTGTGCACCTGACTTTTTGCGTGTGACAGTGCTGATACATGAGCTTGACCCTTCAAAATAAGATTTGCAGTTATGACGTTAATGAGCTCAACCCCGGGTTGGGCATCAAATGGTCCCGATATTGCAGTGATGTGGTTATCATCACAGCCCTTGTTCGTACGGTGAAGATCTCATCCTGTTGCGCTTCTGATCATAATCCTATAGTTGTTTTCAATGTGGAGATTCACACTTTGATATCAGAGCGGAGGAGTGGTGACATTAAACAGCCCAACATGCTTCGGCAAAGGAAGCTCAAGGTGTAAATGATGAGAATAGCTTCTCCTCTGCCACTGTGTGTGTGTGTGTGTGATGTCTTTCTGCCCTCACACACTCACCCAGGTGGTCCCTCACTCACTGCTGTAATTTCCGAGAGGGTGGGGACATTCACTAACCCATGATGACAATCTATTTCTGTCTGTGATCTCAGCTGTCAACTGTCATCACTATCCCTAAACTGAATCAGAAGTACTGAAACACACTTAGGATTTCATCTGCAAGTATGTCAGTGGGCAACACAGTGTTATTTATAGCTTTTTCTGACTCCCATGTGCCACTATCATCATTTTCCTTTGTTAATTCTCCTATCTGGTCCCTTCCCACCACACCCTTCTCGCCTCGGCTGACCAGCCAGGATAGTACTCACTTGTTCCAGATGCACAGGGGAACATCCCATGACTTCAGTGGGATTTAGGGTGGTCTCTCCACCCATTTGTTAATTTCCTGATAATGTGAAAATAATGCATCTCCCTTGGAGTAATTTATAACTTTGTTTGTTACTTTAATATCTACTTTGATATCTTTGTGACTGATTGGCACCAGAGGGGGGCTGTATTAAATATGGCTGATGATGAAACACACAAACTAATAACCATAGAAACATAATTTCCATATTTTGACCCCACCACACTTGCCCCTCATTTCCCCTCAATGTCACTTCTGTTCTGCCACCACCAGCCTGCTGAAAACAACGCCTGCTCCACACCCAAGAGGCCCCAGGGCTGGTAGGGAGGGAACAGGGGCATCCGAATTCCAGCACACAAACACATACACACACACACACATACACACATATTGGTACACGCAAATGGCCAGTCAGCTCAGTGGGGCTGTCTGCCCTTCTGTTCGTAGGCTCATGAATGCCTATGAATGCCTAACTGGCAGCTGGTTCAACAGCAATACAGTGAATAACGCAGTTGAGCTGTTGAGTCACTCAGCGGTTGCAAATGGCCATATGTACAGAGAGGTACATTGTAGTGACTCAAAATAGTTTGATCTATGAGACAAAATACGTATAAATACGGTGGTTCTTTTTCTCTGCTGATATTATTAATGGGCCTAACTATTAAACTGCTGACACTTTTTTGACACAGTTTGGTAGACATTTCATTTTTTTTTTTGCCTATTATTAGAGGAGTGTCTGCTGTAATGAGAGATTTTACAGCTCTTGTATATCTTTTAGCTTTACTTTTAAAACTGTTTTAAAACTCACTCAGCCCTGTAAAACACTGTGGTCTGCAATGTCAGACTGGAACTTAGGTATTCTTCCAGTAATGACAAGAGCCTGACTGAAATATCAGTCAGCCAATAGAATTGCCCCGATATTGGCCTGGCACAGTTATATTGATCTATATCAGTATTGGCATGTATGTTGTCTGGTATATGAAATATTTATGAAAACTTTTTTTAGCAGAACATAATGCAGATTGTTTTATTTGTTAGCTTTATAGGCAGCATTTTATGTATTTTTGATCCTCTTTCTTGTTTCAGGTTTAACATGTACATATGATTCACTCTATTTGTGTTTTTTATTTACAGTTATTTATAATTATTTAAAATAGTGGTTAAATTTTTACTGTTTCAGTTCTTGGACAATAAAGTTTATTGTTAAACTGTAAAATATCCTGCCTTCATTACATATCTTTGTCACAAATTTTAACCACTTTTGAGAGATCCTTGCAAAAAATGTGTGTTCGTTGTAATCAAATAACCAGACGCTGAAGCTGAGTGCTGGAGGCAATCAGAGGGAAAACCAGAAAATATTTTGTCTCCATAAAATATGTTTCAATTTCACCCAAATCAGTGAATAAAGTTATAAAGCTATGCTTTTGTAACAGTGAGGCCCGGACCCCAGAAACACCCCAGAACACTCCAGTGATTTATTCTCTGTCCATGCTCTAGCGTATCATTAGTGAAAAATGTTTGATTGGATACAAATTAAGCGTACGTCCCCAAGTGCAAGATGAGTCATCAGCTGTTTCAAATTGTTTTCAAGAAAAAAGACAAAGAATATCTACAAAGCGAGTTTTATGTCATTGTAGGGCTAGATACTGGCTTATCAGTGATGTATTGATCAATATATATGTGATAAAAACACGCAGACAGAGATTTTGCCTTAATGGGAACTTAAAAATGTTTAACTGAATGCCTGCCTTACAAACTTTACGTGAGTTTGGTAATATGGGGGAATTTAGTAGGCAGAGGGTCTTATGAAAGCCCCAATTGAGTTATGTTTGGAAAATGTAGGATCCAGCATTTTTAATAGCCTTTGATCAGATTTTTTTATTTATATATTAACATGTCTTTTTTTATTAACATTTCTTTGAGCTAAAGATTTTTTATTTTTTTTTTACAAATTTGGGACACTTAGTTCTGTCATTTAGTACCGTCCATACAAATGAGTCTATCCTGCGTTTTTTCAGGATACTTCTCCTTTACTCACTTCCACACGGTAGATGAAGTGAATGTTAGTATTACTTTAGTCACTATTAGAGAATTTATGGCCTCTAAGTCTGTTTATCCTGTCAAACCGCTGTTGGAGGACGAAGCTTATTACTCTTCTTCAACCCGCTACTTAACTGTGTTTAACTTGCGTCTTATCGTAATTGTCCGGAAGCTTCAAAGTGACAGTTAAACACTGCAGGTACCCACAGACCAGAACACTTCCCAGATCACACTGACTGTTTGCTACTTCCACTGTCTGGGAATGTGAATGAGCTCTGTCTCTCTCACACATGCACACACATACATACACACACACGTACACACTAAGGCTTTGTTCCTCTAGTTTTAAGTAGCTCTGGACTGTGTTCTGCCTCTGCTTTAGCCTTTATGAGTAAGCAGGCAGCCATTTTATATTACCTTTGCAAAAATACAATCACCATACTCTACTGTCATGAGAGAGTTGTGCATGCATGAGTGTGTGTGTAACTGTGGGTAAATCTCACCACATGTAACAGCAGTTTATGAGAGAGGAGCTCACTGGCTATCACTCAGGATTTCTTATGTGTGTGAAGTGGTTGCCATGGCGCTTGAATTTTCACTGTGTGCAGTTGTGTTTTACGACTTCTTTTATGAAGCAAACTGTGAGAGCTTGAGCTGCAGCATGGAAAAAATGTGTTACATCCAGTTGCAAAGACCCCCAAAAGGTTGAAAATCCTGTTTTCAAGCCAGTTTCCATTTTTGTTACGCAGTTTTTAAAGCTGAATGTTCCTCATCAGAACATTGTGTTTTTTCTTCTTTAATTGGAAAAAACTAAGTGTTTTGAAAAGTGTGTGCATGAGCATGAAGTGGTCAGTGAGCTCCTCTGTACATAAATAAGTCAAGGGGGCCAAGAGCTGGTGTCAAGTTTGCCTTTTAGTTATCTTGTTATCACAAGTATGAGCCAGTATTATCACAAGTGAGATTAATGAGAATACGTGTGAGTGTAATCACAGATTGTTTGACAGCTGGCTGATCCACATGCACAGTTAGCATTAAAACAACAGTTTGCAAGAATTAGAAGCGCAATTTGTGGGTTAGACTTCGGGTTGAATTGCACTGAACTGGAGCCATAATACTGAGGACCATCGACAATAAATGGACGTAATTATGATCTTTGCGCTAAGAATGTTTTTGTACACTAAGGTCTGGTTTGAGCAGGGGATGTGGAGAATGGTTTTGGTGGTTGTGGTCAGGAGTCCCCAGACCTTTTCAGCTTTGAGCTGAAATGAGAAATTTTGCTCCACACTCAGACTCTGGTACATTGAAAACTGAAAAAAAAAAAAAAGAAAGAAATTACTGTTGGTGACTAGGGTTGGATATCGTTTGGGATCATTTTTCCAATACTGATGCTAAAACAATGTTTTTAAAACAGTACCGGTCCCTAAATGGTGTCTGAACCAATACTTTAAAAAAAGAAGAAGCACAAAATGACGCTCAACTACATTAAAGAACAGCTTTTTTCATTGCTAAGGTAAATTTGGACTTGAAACTGAACAATATATTAACTGTTAACAGTTTAAAGTATTTTAAAACACTTGACCAATTTACAAACAAATTTACAGATCCACGTAATGGATAAAACCTAAGCCAAATACAATAACTTAGCACAAAATAACAGCCAGAATACAGCAAAATAAAATACTTTAGACCATTTAGCTTGGCATTTTAACTTTGATTGCGGTTGCTACAAGCTAACAGTAGGCTACCTACTGCTAGAGTGTAGAGTGAGTGCTGCCATACTGTTAACTAGTGGTTTTGTGATGTGTTTATAACATTCCCACCAGCAACTAATTCAACAGCTCAGGCATGTGGCACCGAAATGAGGCATTGCAGTCTGCGTTGTGATGTGGTTCTGTAGGCACTGGTCGTACAGGAACTGCTGCCATATTGGCACCACGTTTTAGTACCCAACCCTACTGGTGACGCCCATAATTTCAAGGCTAAACCATTTTGATCCACATTTTTGGCCATTAATTACAAGCTACTTATAGTTAACATTACTGCTGACCATTTTCTAAGGCATACTGTTGTGTTTTAGATTGTTTTCCCCTACCTTCCAGCTGGAGCTTTGAGAATACAGTACACTGTCCTAATCTCTTGGCCTCTAGCTAATCAGAATCACTATATTTACTAAGAACGAGGAACAAGAAACAGATTTACAGTCAGGAGGGGCGTACGGAGACTACACAAGGTTAAATGAGGTCAATAATGAGGGGTTATGATAATGATTGGGGCTTTAGTTGAGACGGAGGGAGAGGGGGAATGCTCTGGAATGTGAAGAATGAGGGTTTGTTTAATCCTCGTGGGGGATAAATTATTAGCAGCAAAAGGGAACCCTGCTGTGCAAGACCGGCCCGTCTCCTACCATGGGAGTCTGGGGTGAGATCTGTGCATGCGAGTACCGGTTTTGTACCCATGAGACAGACTGATTGGAATGATAAAGTGAAATTTACAACAACCTCAGAAAATAGGTGTCGCTTTTGAGCAGCTGGAAATGGCTGCCACAGCAGTTGAACGTGTCGTTTTTTTAGATCTGCCTGCTCTCTATCATGAACATGAAGTGGAGGTGAAGTATTTCACCCTTCGGTGAACCGTGGTATGACACTGCAGCAATATTCATTGGTCTGAAGTCTGCCTTTTCCTGTGCTGTCACTTAGATTTGCTTTTAGCTTGTATCCAAACAGAGACTGAACTGTGGTCTACCCTAAAACTTGATGAATGGCATGGGCGAACTTATTTCCATCCCCCCTTAACATTACCTAAATGATTGGCTGTGAGTTGTTGTGGTGGAAATAACAGTGCAGCTAAGAGCTCTGATGAGGTGTTCAAATTAAAAACATCTGTTGGTGTGGAAAAGTAATTTTGTCTTCAGTACTCTTTAGTGGTCTGAGTAATCTGGCTTTGCACTATTCATGAGGGAAAAGGGGGAAATGAGAGCAACAGAGAGAAAGGGGAAGCACAAAGCGGGTAAAGATTTAGTGAGGCAGTAATGAGCTACTGGAAGGGAAGCGCACATGCAGTTTGATTGGTCCACCTACGCCAAGCCAGCATGGCATCCTGGGTAAATATGACCCAGCAGTTAGTTGCCGTGGTAATCTAGGAAGCAGCAGCTGCCAAGAGGGCCAAGGTGGGAGCAGGGACCAGATGGATGCACGCACTCACGAACTCAAACAGCACAGGTCACAAAATGTATCCATCACAAAAAGATTAAAGGAGCAACAACAACAAGTTAGAGCCAAAGATTGTCTATTAAATAGGTTGAAAGCCCATTTAATATACGGTCTTTCATTGAAGAGAGTTGTTTGCCCCCACCTCCTCCTCCACAGACTCAAGGAAGCTCAGGCAGGCTGCAGAAAGACTGCAGTTAAGTGCAACATTATAAGTTGACAACAACAAGTGAAGACAAATCTTACACTGTAAGTTATACAGCTGTTCATAACTGTCAGCTGTCTGTCAATGTAAAGCTAAGCCTGTTATCCTGAAAACAAAAGCTCCTGCTCCAAAATGACACATTCTGGAGTTGGAGTGCAGTGACAGCCTGCCTACAGCCTGACAGACCTATTAACATATTGCTCAATTTAACTGTTATAATCATCCACCCCTTCTAAAAGATTATTAATGATTTCTTATGACTCATAGACACTTACTGATTCTGCTACCACTAAGCATTAATTTTAGCTCTAATAAAAGTGAAACAGACAACAGTACAGGAGTTACAGGCCAAGTAGAAATTTTAAAGGGCACCGTGGCTGTATAGCATTATGTCAGAGAAGCAAGCATTTGAGTTATTATGCTTGTTTACTCTCTGATGACATATCATGGTCATTTTATGATTTATTATTGCTGTACTTAAATGCTGTTTGTATAAATGCAAAAAGATGAAGAGGTGCTGAAGAGAGAGTAAAGGAGGATTGTATTATTCTTCGCAATGAAGAGCAACAGCAGTTGTCTACTGTGACTTTGATTGCTCTCTACTTGACGGATCAGTATGTGTTTGATAGAAGAGGATGCTTTTTACAAAACTTCCCATTGGTTCTGACAAGTAAAGCCAGTACTGACTCTACTGTATGTTGCCTGCCTGACCTTACGGAGCAATAGGCTCATAAAGGGAATGGTAGAATAAAGGAATGATTGTCTATCATGGAAAGAACTGGGGGTTTATATGTGGAGGTGATGGATGTCCACAGAGTAATATAAGGTCAAATGAAAAGTATAAAGAGGGCATCAGGGCATCAGAGCTGGATAAATAGATGTCTGATGGGCAGACAATGAAGTGAGTGTAGCTCTAATGGATGTCCAAAGGTGTGTGTGTGTGTGCATGTGTGTGTGTGTGTGTGTGTGTGTGTGTGTGTGTGTACAGACGGGTTTATTTTTCTTGTACAAGCTTTTGCAAGATTCCTTTACCGTTCTCCTCCCCTCAGCCAGGACTGATAGGTGGCCTGAGTGCGTGTCACTTGTCTGCATACGCGTTCAAACACAGCACAGCCTCACTTTCACAGCTCCGTCTGTTTCTTCATTTACTTTACAAGGACACTTGCCAATCTGCTGTTTCATGTCAGCGATCAGATCAGTTAACAGGTCAGCTGAGGTCATCTTCTCTCCCACACTGACCAGAGATTTCTTTATTATGATTCACAAACTCTAAAAACAAATGTTTTCTAAGGAAATTAAGTTCAGCCAGCAAACTACTTTAAGTTCTGGGAATTAACTTTTCCTTTATAATCAAAGGTATGTTTAATTATTGCCACTTTCTTAATTATTGGCATTTCACATGTTTTTAAGTTGATTACTCATAAAAAAATAAGTGGTTGCAACTATTTTTTTCCCATATTATTTAAAGGTTTTAAAGTGTTATGTACTGACCGTAATTATGACCACAAGGTTTTTAGCTGACAACAGATTTTCTTGAGTCTGAGATGACACAATTACCTACATTATTAAGTCAACACAACTCATCAAAAAACTGTTTGCCACTTTAAATGTTTATTTAAATCAGTAAATCGGGTCCACACAGGGATATCCAAAATGTGAAAGGCTATATAGTGGTGATTCATTATTTTGAATTTTGTAGTTTTTGGTGTATATGCATGGTATCTGTTACTGCTCACACTGCAACAATTCCAAACAAATGCTGCTGCTGCCAGAGGGACAAAGCACAGTTCCTGTACACCAGAGGAAAGACTTATCTGTCACATGGTGTTTATTAAGGCACGAGAGCAACACTTGAGGTAACTGTATGGGAATTCGGGCTCATTGCAGTTGTGGAACACTTGGCAGGAAGTGCCGCTTAGCGTGAACCTTTTGAATACAATTACAAACTCACAATTTGTAACAGATTTTTTTCGCATTTGTGGTAGTTTGCAATCAAGTGCTAACTTCAGAGGCATGATGTCACGCAGGCAAACTGGTTCTCCCTGTAATCATGTAAAGCTGGGGCTGTTTAGTGACTGTGTATTTGTATTTCTTATTCGTGATAGCTTACGCAGTGTTGCGTGCCTCAGTCCAGCGAGGCTGGAGGCACGAGGTCTTGTGAAAATCAACATTAGGTGCATCTGATAAGGCTCAGGTTTTTGGAGATGTGGCTGTGAAACACAGACAGGAAGAGTAATCAGACTTTGACCTGCGTTCTAAAGGCTGCCTCATCATCGAGGGAGATGGGGCCAGTTAAAATGAGCAGCTCATTTATCATTCCCACTGTTACAGTAACTCTCATTCAGCACAAGTGTGCTTACATTATCTTGCCTGCAATGCAAAATTCATCTTTTTTTAATGAGATAAAACAGACTTTTATTGGAAATAGAAAAAGAGAGCCCCTTTTAATTACATAAGGTCTCCAGGTGCAAACATAAACACATACACACTCACACATGTACAGTCAAACTCATTTGTCACCAGCTTTTGTCACCTGAGGGAAGTTCACACTTAAGTGCAAGAACAAAAGGTCATTCCTTTGCTGAAAGATAACACCTTAAAGACTGTCCGAGCTGTCTGACCCACAACAACAAGTTGTCAGTTAATGGATTATAGGTGGCAATCATCTCTCCAGTGGTTGGCTATCAGAGAGACCACTAATATTATCCATTAGAGGAGCTAGCTAATCATGGTCTTTTGCTGCACTGGCTTTACTCATATTTATTCAGTAGAAGAAAAGCTCGAAGGAAAATATACAGGATAATTGTTGAACAACATCTGAAAACCTTTAACAAAATTCCTTTCACCAAGCATGACTTCACTTGTTTAATGTCCCGACTACAAGAAAGACACAGTGTAAAGTCTAACTGTGTATGATCTGCTCCCATTCCCTCTGAAATGCAGCTTGTAGTCGTGTGGGATCTGAGCGCATATGGGGTGGCCCCATTCCTTTCAGTTTTATTGAGTTTAGGAATGTGGAGGTGTTCCCAAATTTGTCTTTTTCAGGAAATGAAAAATCTCCTCACTTCCTGCCACAAGAATGTCAGCAACGGTTGAAGGGCAGCAGGAGGACTCACTTTGTGACTGGCACAAGAAGCATTACTTTAAAATCACAATCATACCTGTTGTTATCTCTGTTCCTCAATAATGTCTTACATGGAACTAGAGCTGCAATGATTAACCATTTAATTGATTGTTAATCAACTGTTAAATTAATCGCCAACTATTTTGATAATCAAAATGTACAAATTGTCTGATTACAGCTTCTCAAATGTGAATATTTTCTGGTTTCTTTAATCCTCTGTGACATTAAACTTAATATCTTTGGGTTGTGATCAAAACAAGACATTTGGGAACGTAACCTTGAGCTTTGGGAAGCAGTGATCATCATCATTTTTCACCATTTTCTGACATTTTTGTGGACCAAACAACAACAAAATAATCGACAGCTCAATCGATTATGAAAACAATCATTAGTTGCAGCCCTGCATCAAACTCAAAAATACTTAACCAAAACACTTGTGTGTGTTGTGTGTGATGAGAGACGTGGTGTGTCACCTGGAGGGCGTCCGCAGTGCTGCTCTTCTTGTATGCTGATCACCTCAGATGGTTTAGCCTCTGGCCTGCGTTGCTGACCCATGAGACGAGGTCATTTCAGCTATTTCACGTGTCCACTAAGGAGTGATGTGATGTCAGGGTTCATTCCTCACGCAGTGCACAACCAGGCAGTTTTAGGATTTGAAGTCATGTCTGTTGGTTTCTGCCACAGTAAACAGTTACTACACTACATGTGTTTTTTATCAGATGTCTCCTTTCATGTGAAATGAGTGCTTACAGGCCCAGCCCGTCCTCTCTGAATATGAAAGAAATATGTGATATACATGTCATTCACCAGTGGGTGTATGAAATTAGGGCATGCTCTGATTGTGACAGTTTCTGTTAGCTGATAAAAAGGTCAGTTCCCTCTTGGTTCTGGTCTCTGAAGTTCTTTGTAGTGCGCAGCAGGACCTTCAAAGTTGAGGGGTCACACACTTCAGTGGGCATAGCTAATCCTGTCATCTGGACTTGGGTCTGAATTCCTCAGTGATGAAAGCTGTTAGAGCTTCGGTTACTAGTCTGGGTGTCAGTTTATTGCCATTACACAGCATGGCTCTGCAGGGTCGTCTGGATGAGGGAAGCTGAGGAATGGGCTCTTGGCTGTAAAATGTACTCTTTGACACACACACACTGGATTAATGTAACAGAGGCATCCTGCAGCAATATTTGCAGAGTTACTCTTTTCTTTGGAAAAGTCATCATCAGTGCAGTTCATTCAGAAGCACTTGTACCACCCAGTCTTACACCACAGCATACTGTAGCTCCTGTATTCGCATGTTGACAAATAAAACTGGTTACACTGCATTTTAGTGTGTTGTAGTCCAGCAGCCTGACCCCAAAAGGCCGTCTTTGTAATTATTCTAGTTTTAATGAAGGGTAAAACCAGGGAGAGGTTGTAAAAATGCTGACTGTCTTTTTTCTGTTTTTTTCTGAACAGATCGTGAGGACCAATCAATCCTTTGCACGTAAGTCCTGCAGCTCTTGCTCTCTACTAACTGTCCTCCTTTCCTCTCCTCTCCTGAGGTCATTTCTCTGTTGGTTCTGGTGTTAAAGCAGCGTGATGGTCTGGAAAATGAAACTGTCTCAAGATGAAGATTATAGCTGCAAGCTTAATGGAGTTATTATCTCATATAAAGGCAGGGTCTCACTTATTGCCCTTGAAATGTTTATATGTGTACCTTACAGTGAAGAGGATGAAAAATAAGCTTTGCAATTGTACATAACATACAGATAATCCCTTCTGAATTATCTGATTGTTTTGTCTCTGTGAAGTCACCCTTTCTCCATCTCCCTTCATGTTTCTCTCGCCCTGAGTCAGTTGGCTGTCTCCCATCTTCCTGCTGTTTTATTTAAAGACTGGTTTCAAATAGCTTTTTTTTGCATATTCTGGGTTGTGCAGCAGCTCTGCCCAATACTAAGGGAGTTACGAGAGTGGTTTGATGCCCTGCCTTCATCTTCTTTGGCAGAGAGTAATTAAGTGCCACAAGGTTTCAATGTGGCTTAAGTTGACGCTGCCAGTGGCCGAACAAGAACTGTTGCATAATCTGTCCTAAATTCAGAAAACGACGCCCCCTGTTGGTGACAGTGGAGCCAGTTTGGCAGAGGTACCTCACTGTTTAATTAGTAGGGTGGTCACCCAGTTTAGAGAAGCTGCTTCATCACTGTGACAACATCTATATGGATTTAAGCATAAAAGACATCAGCTGGAAGTGTATAATAATATTTATGGAACCACCAACAGAGAAAGATATTTGTTACTTATACTCCATCAACATACGGTAAAGCATGTTCAAAAGTAAATGTAGGCTCATGAAAATGGAAGAGGTGGTAGGAGGCCAAGAAGTAGAGAAGGCCCAGTATGTGGAAAAATCAATCCTCTCAGTTGAATGTAACATCACATGGTCTTAATATTGTTTCAGATTCTACTCTTCCTCCAAGGGAAATTAATCCTGGAGAAACACTGATTTAAAAAAAATCACTGGCTATCTGACTGGGTTGTGCAGGCCAGTTCACAACCTGTGTTTACAGGTCTGACTCTGCTCAGTCTTAGAAGAAGAAAAGGCTGCTTGAACTTTGCAACAACCACTTTTAATCCAGTTAAAATGCCACAAGCCTATTTAGCATAACATAGAATTATAGAAGGTCTTGTGGAGTTATGTGGTTTAGCAGTGATGTGTTTGGAATCACAATCGCAAACCCGGGTCTGTCATACACGGGATACTTACAGTCTGTATAAAGGACATTCATTGTTTTTCTTTGAAGCATATTAAACATGTCTGAAAATAGTTGCTGGAAACATGTGACAAGAACTATGTACTACTGAATTGTGGCGTTGGACTGTTAAACTGTTGTTCACGGTTTCTGTGTTCAGGATGTTTTGGGTATACCTGAAACAGGGTTGGGCCAATAGATGATGCCGTTGTACATTGTGACGCCTGACAGTCATCATCCACTGCGCCCTCTACCATTGTAATATTGTAATTTAAAAGTGCCTTGGACCTGATAAATGTATCTATTTTAAAGAGTGTCACCCAAAGAGTGCAAAAATGAAGGATGGCTTTATTATAATAGCACCTTGCGTCTGATTTACTAAATGTAAAACAGCATGAAGTACTGCCCAATTTGTAATTAATATCCAGCATGCATAAATTTAAAAAAAAAGTGTTAAAGAAAGTATATAAAAACGATATTGGCAATGTTTCACCATGGACATCGCCATATGCCAATTCGTAGACATTGCCCAACCCTTACCTGAAACATGGCTTGGGAACACAACGGAGCCATGGCCCCCCAACACTATGTAAGCCTCACAAACTGACTCATGAACGTCGCCGCCTACCCACCACCACCATCTCCAATAGGCAGTTATAAACGTACCGTACCGTCTGACTCTCTTAGTTCAAATCAGCCTGGTAGTTACTGTTCACTTTAGTTCCAACAACCCAGCGCTGATGAAAAAAGTACCGTCCTGTTGTAGATTAAGTTGATAGGTCACCGTCCTCTGGCTCTGATGGCTCAAACAGGTCCAATAAAGCTGCTAGATGGAGTATCCATGTTTCAGCTTTTTCATGATTTTGATACCTAATTTTATATACTTGGTGATTTTTTTAATCATTCAGATTTGGCTGGGTGGTTGATAACCCATGTTCCTGTGGTGAGACAAACCCAGAACACATATTTGTCTTTGCTTTACACAGACTTTGTCTAACTTCAACCCCAGGTCTGAGCCTAACTCCACCCACTGCATCATTTTGAAAAATGCTAAAAAAGTGGCAAGAGACCGAGGAGGGGTGTGGGTGGGCATGCACATGTGGCCATGTAATGTGCAAGGCGAGATAGCTGGTTGTTAGAGCTAGCTAAACATGAGCCGCTGCTATTAGAGTGTCTGTACCAGACACACAGAGAATCCACCGGAGCTTTGACAGTCACAAAAAAAACACATTTATGGCCCTTTGCTAAAGTTTTTGTGTGGCAGACTAACTGTTAGCAGCTCAGAGAGGCTGAGAGCAAGGTTTAGTTACTATGTAACACAGGTTCATGAAGGAAATCACTGCAAGGCAATGTCTATATGCTCTATCCCAAAAACAGAACAGGGAGCGGCCCAGGAGACTGAGAACTTGTAGAATCTCACACTTAAGAGTTGAGAATACTGTGGACCCTGTGATGTATGAGAGTTGTGAGAGTGATCGCCAGAAGATGGCAGGGGATACAGACTGTTCACAAAGTCAGGGGTCCTGCCACAAGTGACCCTGTAACCCTGCATGTTCACAGCCTGTCTATTGGGAAAAAGGATAAACTGTGGGAAATTCAGTAAGAAAAATTACTCCTGTGAAACTATGAAGACATCAAGCCAAACTGGGATGTGTAGCTAACTTGACCTATATTGCTATGCCTGTATCCTGAGTTAGAAGACTCGCCCACTGAATGCTAAAACGGCAGTGCTCTATGTGCAGGGGAGCTAATAGCCAGCTAGACTAAAGCCACTGGTATGCAGCTAGATGTAGTGTTGCTGGCCTGGTTTTGGTGTTGGCCCTGGATTTCTGGGCTCTTGGTCCTGACTGTGGGAGCTGTGGATGGCTCTGCCTGAACATAGCTATCATTAAAGACGGACCAAAAGCCTGGAAACTTTGGAAACTGGCCCACCCAACCACAGGGCTCTCCAGTAAAACAGACTGACCGACGAACGGATGGATTTAGAAAACAACAGATAGCCTGACAGTCGTTCATTCTCTCCTTCTCTCCTTGTTTGGTCTTGTCTTCGGGTTCACCCAATCACTCCTGACCACCATAATGATAAGCAAGAGTGATTTTGGTTACGTTTTTACGGTTTGTTTTGTCTGTACCTTGCAAAATTGTGGACAACTTACATAGGTTATTCACTATAATGTGGCTATGCCTCACAACTGAAAGCCTATAATTCATGACTGCAAGCTAAGGGTGTTGTGATTATTTGTTGGAAGTGATTAGAAAAGCAGCAGGTAAAGTGAAAACAGAGTGTTTATTGTCTTTTACTCCCCCTTCATTCACTCACACTTCTGCTCCCTCTGTTTGTCCATGTGTACCTCCATTGCTGTCTATCCCATTTGTTTTCAGAGGTGAATCAGGCGCTGGCAAGACCGAGAACACGAAGAAGGTCATCCAGTACCTGGCCCACGTCGCCTCCTCACACAAAGGACGCAAAGACCACAACATTCCTGTGAGAGCCCCACTGCCTACATTTGCTTTCTCTATCCTTGGCCAAACATGGCCACCAATTTTTCTTTTTCTCCACTTCTCTCCTCTCAAATACACCCCATTTGAACTATTCTTGCTGATGGTTCATTTCACCTCTTAAATTAAGTACCATGTTGGAATAGTTCAACATTTTGGAAACATATTTATTCACTTTCCAGTGTGTAGTGGATCAGTACCATCCTCATATCTGTCAGCTAGGTATATATCTACAGACAGCAGCTGATTAGCTAGCCAAGTACAAAGACTGTGTCTGCCCCTCAGTAACAAAATCTGCCCACCATCACCTCTACAGTTGCCCTGTGAGGCAGCTGGATTCACGATATCACACAATCATATGAGAATCTTTCTTTACAGGCTTCAAGTTATGCACTTGTGGCAGAACCACAGGTGTTCAGACCAATCAGTATCCTATAAGGAACTACTGGTTCAGGTGTGACAACAGCCGTTTTCCTCTGTTTCCAGTCACTGTGCTGAGCTAAGCTAAGCTTACAGCTATCAGTCAGTACACAAGAGTGGTATCAATCTTCTCTACACCAAAAAGTGAATAAGTGTCTTTCCCAAAATGTCAAACTATTCAAATAATGAATTGTATGGTTACTGTGTTCTTGCCCAAATTAAAGTGCATAGCTTAGTTTTAGCTTATAACAAGTTGTGTATTAATCCGCAGCTAACCTAATAGACTTTAATATAGCCTGACTGGTCACTGCTCCTGCATCATGTCATCCAGTGCCATTCTGCGATGCTGGGCTAAGTGTGTACTGGTGTTCTGTTTCCTGTGGCTTGTGTCTGACATGAGCGCTTCAGGTTTTAACACTTACATTTGTCTATCCATAACAAACAGCCCGAATCTCCCAAAGCATTCAAGCTCCAGGCAAGTGTATCTCCCGCTTTCTTGAAAAGAGTGTGTGGTCCGTTTTTGATGTTTGTGTGAACATGCATGCCCCCCCTCTCTCTAAAT
Organism: Lutjanus argentimaculatus; assembly: GCA_034769285.1. Lineage (NCBI taxonomy): Eukaryota > Metazoa > Chordata > Actinopteri > Lutjaniformes > Lutjanidae > Lutjanus > Lutjanus argentimaculatus. The sequence continues at coordinate 9,488,074 of JAWZSL010000024.1, read as the reverse complement.
CTCTGCTGCTTCAATAATGATGTTGACAGACTAATCTAAGCTTCTCTCTTTATGAGGTATTTGTTTGTGCTGGCTTAGTCTTCTCACTTGATTATTTTGAAGCCTGGTGAATCTGCCATTAAACCAGCAGGCTTGTGATACTGCAACACTTTGTTTTATCAGTTGGTTGGGATTTATTAGAACAGTTGAAAATTGAGATGTTTTATTAGAAGCATAATCCGTCAAATGCCAAAAAAAAGCAGTATTCACATTAAGTGCTAGTCGGGCATTAACTGACTCTGTGTAGCCTGTCTGTGTAGGTTCATCAGTTTCTGGGGTTTACATGGTGTTTAGGAAGAACGCATGAGCTATTAAGTGTGAAAATCAGACCACAGCCGCACTAAACATCTCTCCTCAGAGCTTCACCTTTTACATTTTAGTGAAGTAAATATACAAACCTCAATTCCAACGAAGGTGGAATGTTGTATAAAACCCAAATAAAAATGGAATACAATGATTTGCAAATCCTTTTCGACCTCTTCTCAGTTGAAAACAGTACAAAGAAAAGATACTTAATGTTCAAACTGTAAATATAAGCTCATTCTGAACTTGGTGCCAGCAACACATTTCAAAAAAGTTGGGGTAGCAACAACAAAAGACTAGGAAAGTTGTGGGAAACATTCCACAGGTTAATTGGTACCAGGTAAGAGAATAAGGATTGGGTTTTAAAGGGGCGTCTTCAAAAGGCTCAGCATGGATGAGGTGAGGTTTATCACTTTGTAAAAAACTGCAAATAGCTGAGTCCATGTTTCAAATTGTTTTTATGAAATCATGGACGTTGAGTCCTCCAGGTTAATGAGACGGACCATCCAGATTTTTACCCATGCAAAGTTCAAAAGCCAGAATCTGTGATGGTATGGGGGTGTGTTAGTGCCTGTGGCATCATGGGTAACAGCATAAAGGTTTAGGAGCAACGTATGCTGCCATCCAGACATCTTCTCTAAGGACGTCCTTGTGCATTTCAGCAAGACAATGCCAAGACACATTCTGCATTTGTTACAACAGAGTAACTTCATAGTAAAAGAGTTCAGGCACTACACTAACCTGCCTGCAGTCCAGACCTGTCTCCTCTTAAAAATGTGTGTCGTATTATGAAGTGAAAAATATAACAACTTTCTGTTGAACACTTGAAGAATGGGACAGAATCTCACTTTCAAAACTCAAGCAATTAGTTTCCCCAGTTCCCAAATGCTTACTGAGTGTTGTTAAAAGAAAAGGTGATGTAACACAGTGGTAAACATGCTCCTGTTCCAACTTTTTTGAAACATGTTGCAGGCGTCAAATTCAGAATGAGTGTATATTTACAAGAAACAATAAAACTAATCAGTTTAAACATTAAATATCTTGTCTTTGTACTCTATTCAGTCAAATATAAGTTGAAATGTTTTTGCAAGTCATTGCATTCTGATACTATTCCTGTTTTACATTATGTCCCACCTCTGTTGAAATTGTTGTATGTGATACATGCCCAGGTGTAAAGTGAAGGTATCAAAAATGACGTAATCTTTCTAATGTTCATGCATGTTTTCCATTGGTGATATACTCTAGATGCATGTGTGTAGTTTGTAGAGCATTTCAGTTAATAATTCATCTGCCTCTTTTTTAGCCTTGGCTGTGATAATATTATTCCAGTAACCAACTGTGTGGCCAGTCAGTAACCAAACACAGGGGATGTTCCTATTGTTGCAGCCTCACCTGGATTTATAGATTTTAATCCACAGTGTTTTTTCCCAGAAGTAACACAAATGAGATTCTGCTGACACAGTACTGAAATTGCCCCAACTCCATCATCTGTCTCTTGTGCTCTCAACAAAACTCGATATTTTCTGGCTCACCTCTTCCCAGCTTGATTTATCCAGCAGCTATTTTTCTGTCTCCCCCAAACCACCGCCTGATGTTTCTGTGTCCTCACTAAATCTAATAACTATCGTCTTAACTGAAACCTCTAACCTGCAGCTTTGAGCACACACAATCCGGGCGAATGCCTGCTTAATATGCTGCGTTTCAGTAGCTGAGAGTGAGAAGCTGTATCTCGGGGCCTCAGTGCTCCCCTGCCAGAGTACACCATCCACGCTGACCTCCTTAATGCTGCTTCCCTTCTGCGTTGCATTACGGCTGCCTCTGAGCGCAGGCCAGAGGAATGTAGAACCAGGGATCGAGGGCGGGTGAAGATATGGTGGAGGAGAGAGGTTTGAGGGGGGAGATGAAAATGTGGAGAAGAGGTACAGCAGACCAGAAGACCAGACTTTTATGTTTCTCTCAATCATAAAGACAGGGGAATGTCTGTTTATTCTTTACTTGAACAGGGATGTATGCACTGTTATTCTGTATAAGTCAGAGCCTGAAAAGTTTTTTCTACCCTCTGTCCTTGCTCTGTCTTTGCTACGGGTCAAAGAATTTGAATTTTCTCAATTGCTTTCTGTCGGTCTCTATCTCCTTGCTTTCAGCACATCTAAGTAGGGCTATAGGTGGTCCCATGTTTTTCTCTAAGGCCGTTTCTGGCTGTCCTTGTAGCATCATCCAGCCAAACTGCACGTCAGGCCTCATGCAAAACTTACTCTGTTCCCGCCGGGCAGTCAGAGTCCAGAGGAGTATCCTGGAGTCAGATCAAGGCACGATCTGATCTGCTGTAGGGGCTATTTCTGTACCGCCGGTGCCCTGGATAGAGGAGATTGTGTCATGTGTAGAGGGCTGTAGGGAATGTCCCAACCGCTTATCAACCCAGGTTTTGAGATTTGAGAGGAAGCCATCATTACCATCGTGGTGGTACAGTCGTGGTGGATATATAGGGTATATCATCACAACCAGAGGAATGTGCAGGCCGGAAGAAGGCTCTCACTCATCAGCCGCAAGTACCCGCACAGTGTAGGGCATATGTTGAAACACACTCGCTATATTGCCTTTGTGGTTTCACGAGTTCCATCAAACTGTTTGGTTGTCTTGGCCCCGTTAACGTGTCGAGTTCCCCTGACAAAAATCACATTGTGCTGCAGCTGAGTAAAGTAAAGCCAGCAGAGCCATGATGAACTGCTGACTGCCTGAAAGATTGGTTTAGCGTATTACCTTCGCTTTTTTTTCTTTAGCTGCTCTGTTACGAAGACTTGATTTTGCCTCGCCAGCTTGTGTAGTTTTGGCAGCCACATAAAAATGTGATAAATAGTGATAAAAGATTTGTTACCTGGTGCCAGGCCTTACGGTGTTTTGACAGCCAGTAGGCTTCTTACCTCTCTGTCTTTCTCCACAGGGTGAGTTGGAACGCCAGCTCCTGCAAGCCAACCCCATCCTCGAATCTTTTGGCAACGCCAAGACAGTGAAAAATGATAACTCATCTCGATTTGTAAGTTTACGGTTCCTGTTTAAATGATCATTCTCTTGATTTAAGCATATGCAGATAGTGTCCTGAAGGGAAACAGATTTATGTAAGCCCCACGCTGACTATCAGTGCAGTTTACATTTGCCTCAACATGTATGGACAAAGAAATTTACGTAATCTAAACAACCAAACCAACTAAGCTGAAACACAGATGTTTCTATTCCCAACTTACTATATAAATATAACAGTGTTTCACATTTTGAACATCTTAAATAGATGTTTTTCCTAAATATTTTCAGTCTGTGGAGGGATTCTTAAGGTTAGCTATAAAGCTGTGTAAAAGATTCATCTTATGTATTATTAGAAGTTTGGGTTCACGTAGCTTTTTATGTTTTACTTTTTATCTCTTCATTTTTTCCCTGTATTTTACCTTGAACTAGACTGATTTGCTTTTGTTTGGGATAAAAAACAAACTGTAAAATTGTATGAAACCTATGAGAAACACAGATGAGAAGACGATCATTTGCAGTGAATATGAAGCAACAGCCAACAGTCATTTTTTTTATTTTAGTCATGTAACTTTAGAATATTTGATAAAAAATGTATTATAAAGTGGACCGATGTGGTGTCTTTATTTTGTTATGTCTAATCTTGTAGTGATGAGTTGCAGGAATCACAACAATTCTCGCTCTAAGCATTTTAAATTGTTGTATGACTAAGTAAACCATGTGGCCCAGATTAACCACCATGGTGTTCAGACCTCATGAATCACCAGCTGTGTCAGATGAGAAGTGATGAAGACCAGTAGACAGATGGGCACACATATTCACACACGCTTACACACACACACACACATTCACTGTCCGGAAAACCACAGACATGCTTGAGATTCTTTCTGACCTGTTAACCTGGCTTTTCCTAATATAGACATTCTGTTTCCACTGTGTCTCTGTCGTGTGCAAAGTGGTATTTAAAATGCAATGCTGCCCAAAGGGAGGATAAATATATGACAAATACACACACAAACGCATACGGTACCGTACAGTACGCACTGACATCATCTGGTTTAATGCCTCTCTGCCAGCGTCAGCTGTGGCTGGAGGCATTACGTTTTTGGGCTGTCCAGTTATCCATCCCAATCTTGTGAATGCAATATCTCGCCTTGATGGAGTTCTTCAAACTTGGCACAAATTACCACTTAAACTCAAGGATGACCAGATTAGAGTTTGATGATCAAAAGTCAAGGTCACGAACTCCGCCAAAAAATACATTTCATACACTAAATACATTTCATTAAATTCCTTCAGAGTCTTCACTACATATATTATATGAGTCTGGACAGACATGGATGTAAACTGCAACTTGACTGGTTGGCAGAGGCGTGTAACCGCACAGCAGTAATTCTAGTTTTAATTAACCTGTCAAGTTTCACCAAGTTCGACAACTGTTTTTCTTACATAAATATGTGTGTTGTTTCCCTGCAGGGGAAGTTCATCAGAATCAACTTTGACGTCACAGGCTACATCGTTGGGGCCAATATCGAGACTTGTATCCTCATCTATCAGACGGGCTGAAGGAGCAGAAGGTCAAAGGATTGTTTCAAACACAACAAAGGGAGCTAAAACACAGGGTACACATTAAGTTTAGAGTTGAGACCAGCGGTTAGGCTACACAACTCACCACAGCTTATGCTTAACCACAAGCATGCCATTCCCATTCTGCATATTCCCCAGACAGCTAGAGGGTACAGAGAAGGAAAAAGAAACCATGCTATTATTGTTATTCCTCATTTTTTATTGAAGTTTATTTATGCCTGGTGAGGAAAATAATGGATTAGACTCCGCAGGATTATATTTATATGTTGTAACACTTCTAGAAATCATAAAGATTTGGTCCCACAGTGATTTCTTGGAAGATGTGAGATTTGGAGGAAGATTTATTCCTTTTGTGCTTTATAAGAATTCTCGTAATAAAATAACAATTGCTAAGGTGCCTGAATGCTTACCAAAAAGTGAGTGCATGCTCCTATTAAAACTGTCTAAGTCTTAGTGTATGTGGCTAACTTTACCTGTAGTTCCTCATGAATAGAAATTTTACAACATGGTCATTTTTTTCTAATTTTTACTACAACGTGGCAGTATCAATGTCCCGATTTTCATGCTGTAATTACCTGGTCAGTCCTTAACCTTCGCTCTCAGACCTTCTGGAGAAGTCAAGGGCCATTAGACAGGCCAAAGATGAGAGGACCTTCCACATTTTCTACCGCCTGCTGGCAGGGGCTGGAGAGCATCTCCGAAGTGAGTGTCTAACAACTGCTATAAGGAGCAAAAGTATCAGGGCAATGATGGTGAGGTTTCACGTTTATGCCAATTTGCCTCAGGCAAAAAGACAGCTGGTTTGAATTAGCACCGGCCAACTAATCTTTGTCTCTCGTTAACTTTTAATTTAGCTTGTTAGTACATTGTTTCCTGATGATGCAAAACGTGTTTATACATTTGAAGTCAACACTTTACAGCATATTTTTCTTATGAAATAGTGGATTTAAACTCTCACTTTCTCCCTGAGTCTAGACTGAATTGTCTTTAATGAGGATTGATGCAAATGAAACACATACCTCATTGCGGTCTGAAAATTTTCTGACCATCAAACGTGATTTCAAATTGTTAGTTTTGAGGCCAAATCAACACGCAATACTGTTCTAATATATTTTACAAAAAGAAAGCTTTGCTGAAAAAAAGATCTTAAAAATCTCTCCTTCCTCCCCCAGCGGACTTGCTCCTCGAAGGCTTTAACAACTACCGTTTCTTGTCAAATGGTAACATTCCCATCCCTGGCCAGCAGGACAAGGATAATTTCCAGGAGACATTGGATGCCATGCACATCATGAGCTTCTCCCATGACGAGATTGTCTGTGAGTAGTACAGTACTTCCAGATTCCACATTCTTATTCTCATCTCATCTTATTAAAATACATTCCTCGGCTTCCTCTCTTTGCCATTACCGAATTTCCCACCCTGGAGATCAATAAAGTGTTATCTTATCCCTGCCAGGCATGCTGAAGGTGGTCTCTGCTGTGCTGCAGTTTGGCAACATTGTCTTCAAGAAAGAGAGAAACACTGACCAGGCCTCCATGCCTGAGAACACAGGTAAACATCCAAACATCCACCAATGCTCACTCCCCCACACTAAGGTCAGTCATGATTCATCAATCCAGAAAATGAGATGACCGCTACACTTCACCTTCCACCACAGCAGCTGGTGGAAAAAAGATGTTTTATTAGAAACATGATTATACTGAGAGTTACATCACATGTCACATGTCTGTCAGTATAAGAGAGAAGAAAGTCTAATGAATATATATTTAATGAAGACTTTTGTCTTGGTGTCAGATTATCCTATGGATTGTTAAAACAGATTTAAAACAGACTTATTTGATTTTTTATTTAATTATTGTAACCTAACATCAAACGTATCTGATTCTGAGGATATTAAAAAAACACAAATCTGTCTTCTATGAAATCTGAATCCATTCTGTATGTGAACCAGTGTACATTTATATCTGGCATATATATATAAGTTTACCCATTTCCTGCTTTCTCACACTCCCAGCGGCACAGAAGCTCTGCCATCTGCTTGGAATGAATGTTATGGAGTTCACCAGAGCTATCCTCACCCCGAGGATCAAAGTGGGACGAGACTATGTACAGAAGGCACAGACCAAAGAACAGGTAAGGTGCCAACTTGCTCTATCCATGGATCATGTTTGCATTCCATGTGTGTAGTGGAAATTCTGAAGAATGGTTCAACTCAGACAACGAAGAAGAGTTCGGGAGTCCCGGATGACTTACACAGGAGCATTTAATGGAGCTCGATCGAGGAGAATTCAAGATTAGCAATACACATGAAGTGTTGTGACTGCCAGCCCAGTTCTGAAGGTTACTTCCTGGGGGAGATATTTAACTATTTCCTGACATGCCCTGGAGTCCAGCTTACTACCATAGATGGATGTAGTGTGCTTATCCATATGCGTGCACAAATTCTATTGTACATAAGGTAAAAACAAGGAACTATGCTTACCTTGTTACTCTAAATCATAGTGTCTGTCACCTTTGGTCACGTACTGTGCCCTCCTTTAGAATGAAGAGACAGTCTGTCTACTAAATAGGCTATGACCTTGATTGCCTACGTCAGAGGATCTGGGGGATGCAAGGATACTCTATCACCCTTCTCTTAGTGCAAGGAAGGCAAATTCCTTAACAATGTGTATATACTATTTTTTAACTGTTAGATAAGTGAAAGCATCCATTCCAGTTTCTATAGCTGTGCTTTTCCACCTCATTTTTACAAACTCATCAGCCATAAGATAGGTTTAAACATCTTCCCTTGGGTTTGTCTTGTATTTACTCTCATGGCTCAGTGGGCAATGCATTATTAATAGTGTTTTTCATAGTAGTTCTTCCTGGTCCTGCGCTTTTTTATTTTACCTCAGGCTGACTTCGCTGTTGAAGCCCTGGCCAAGGCAACATATGAGCGGCTGTTCCGCTGGCTGGTCCACCGCATCAACAAGGCTCTGGACAGGACCAAACGCCAGGGGGCGTCTTTCATCGGTATCCTGGATATTGCTGGCTTTGAGATCTTTGAGGTGCGGACTGTGGTGCTTTAATACTAACAAACCCATTTCCACACAACACAGTCTTCTTTCTACACATTGTAGTTGTTTTCTTTGCATGTCACCATAACTTGCAAACTTCTGCTTCCTTTCAGCTGAACTCATTTGAGCAGCTGTGTATCAACTACACCAACGAGAAGCTGCAGCAGCTCTTCAACCACACCATGTTCATCCTGGAGCAGGAGGAGTACCAGAGGGAGGGCATTGAGTGGAGCTTCATCGACTTCGGCCTGGACCTGCAGCCCTGCATCGACCTCATTGAGAGGCCGGTCAGTGTTCTCCATCTGTGTGTGTGATTGTGTGTGTCTGCTTATGAATATATGTGCTAAATGAATTCTGTCTCCTCAGAATAACCCCCCTGGTATCCTCGCTCTGCTGGATGAGGAGTGCTGGTTTCCCAAGGCCACTGACAAGACCTTTATAGACAAGGTCCTCCAGGAGCAGGGCACACACACCAAGTTTCAGAAGCCGCGTCAGCTCAAGGACAAGGCTGACTTCTGCATCATTCACTACGCTGGCAGGGTATGTATTTCAGGCAGTTATGGTGTCTTAAATTCTGACTGCTCTCCTGAGAGTGGTAGCTGTTTGGACCTACTATATAAGTATGGTACTGCTCTTAGAGGACAGCTCTTAAAACCTACAAAAATGCAGATGCAAACCATTACTCATGTCCCCTTTATGGCCTCAGATTCATCCATGTCTGTGTTTTCCTTATGCAACATGTGAGTGTGTTTTCCGACCTGTTTTGAAGCCTTTCTCAGAGGCACAGACTTTGCTCCTCCAAAGGCGCCGTTAACCAGGCCATTGCCTGAAAACAATAGCCCAGTTGTCGCGCTGCTGCTTTAGGAAACCCACATCTGGTTCACATTGGTATGAGATTGACTCTTTTGTGCCTGGTGGTTACATAACAGAGGTTTTCAACTTTCACCTTTGTGTGGTGGTCTGCCATCTGGAAAGAGAAAACGATACTCTTCAGCATTCCAGAGAGGATGCTTGTCAGTCGCAGCATGAAAGCCGATATCATCCCCAGAGTAACAGTTTAATTAGGTTTACCTGTCTCTTTTTCCTCTCCTTCACAATGTGTATACGAACACAGTGAAGCGCATCTGTCAGTTGTGTCTAAACATCAGTCCTGGACAGGAGCCTAACCGTGACAAACAGGTGGAAACCTCGGATTCATCCAGTATTTGATTCTGGAGCCAGCAATAAATTTGAACTTCATCAAATAAATCTTGCATGACAGAGTGATACTGAAGAGGAAAATAAGTGCAAACACTGCGAGTTTGCTTTTCCAAGATTCTGATGAACCCCATATGGAGATCTTACATTCCTCATCTCAGGTTGCGGACCGTGTCAATTACTTATTATGTTCTGCTCTGATCCAAACTCTTCATTGTGCGTTAGACATTTGGAAAACACATAAAAGTAAAAGTCATCATCATGTTACCGAGACTAATCCTGTCAACACCCAATGGTGGTTAAGAGCTGACTGTGCCGTCAGTCAAGTATTATATATCAGTTCCTCCAGGATTTAGCAGGCTTTTTCTGGGATTGTTGTGGTCTAAAATGCCTGATTTCACAGCAGCTTTTCTAAGAAAAATTGTGACCTATGAGGTGATGTATTTAGGCATTTTTTGCAATTAAATTCGGGAGCAAGTGAAAATTGCAAAAGAAAATAAATTTAGTTGTTTTTTTTTTTTTTTGTTTTTGTATAATTAAAAAATCAGGCAGCTTGTTCCGGTGAGAATAACTCTCACCTAGAATACTCTGTTCTGAGTGTTCTAAGTAATCTTACCCAGAAAGGTTCGGGATTGCAAAAACAAAATATGCCTTATTTGCAAATGAAGAAGTGCACCTGGGTGTATATGTCACGGAGAAGTCTTTTTGGAGCTCAAACTCAGTAAAAACAACACAAAAATTATAAAATATAAAAGTGCACAAAGCATTGCTAAATGTCAGTAACAGTGACAAACGTGTTCTTTTCAGTACCTGTGACAAAATAAGTTAAAAAAAAAAAAAAAAAAAATACAAAAAATTTCATGGAGATTCCATGGAGATTGGTAAAATTTGTGTTAACTGTTATGATCACAACATTGCAACTTCCTGGAGGGACTGATATATCCTTTATTTAACCAGGTAGAAGCCTCATTGAGATTAAAATCTCTTTTTCAATAGTGACCTGGCCAAGAAGGCATTATAAACATTGTTACAACAATAAACACAAATAATACAAACAGACTAATACAACTGTGACACACTACAAATGAGTGAATACAATATTAATTTATAATGTATTACAAGGTCGCAGACAAAAAAAATAACATGAAGCAGGTACAATTGTCTAAAATGATTTTGGACAAGATTCAGGAGCAGTTGCATTGACCAGGAGCATCACTTTCTCAATCCTTAAAAATTAACTTAAATTTCCCCAAAGTAATCTGCTCTGAAAATGTTTTTGTCTTTCTGTAAGTTATTCCATGAATACAGGGCAATGTATTTAAAAATCTTGTTTTCCTAGTTCTGTTCCAGCTCTGAGCCAACAGGTTTTTTTTGCACATGTATGTACACAGATAAAAAAGGAATCAGCCTGAGGAGAGATTTATCTATGAAAGCAAAACAGTTTGAAAGTCTGTGGACATGCACAAGTATAATGAGCAACTAAAATAAACTTTATTTCAGCCTTAGTGCAAGTACCAGATGGATAAGGTACAAACCAACAGTGATGCTTATTATGTCAGTATTGTGTATCATTGTTTGATGTTCAGCTTTCTACTACTCATTGTGTGATCCAGCAGACTGCATGCAGCTCATCTGGTGCTGCCTGTAAGATAAAGTAACTGCGTGGTATTTGGACACACTATTAGAGCCAGATCTCGCTGTCAGTTAAGACAAACTACACAGACTGTTACAGACAGGTGAAGCAACAGACCAGCAGCACTTAATCAGAGACTGGAAGACAGTCCTCGCAAAGTGTGTTTTTAAAGCATTTTTCACACACTGGTGTATGACAGTAATGGAAGGAAAAGGATTGGATTGACATTTGGCAAAGTTAATGAATGAAATCTGATTTGATGCTGATTTGTTTTGCTTTTTTGCTGTCAGGATGCCAAACCTTGTGTAACCACATTGTAACAGAGGTGTGTGGTCATTGTTGGTGTATCCAGTACAGTTCATTATACCTTAACCTTTTTTTAAGAGCAGGATGTCACTGCCTTGGAAGAATTTTTATTTTTCTAATATTTTATAATAAAACAAAGATAATTTCTTGATGTTGAGCCTGTATATGTTTTGAGATTTTTGAGGGAAATGCAGTTGAAAGTTCAGAACGTGTACGTCAAGAAGGGCTGAAAAGGGATAAATATCTATTAAATATATTGCTGGTAGCTGCTAAAAAGGCCCTAATGAGGGAGTCATTATCACAGGAGAGTGCAACTTTAAATGCATGGATTAACATTTCAGAGTGGAGAAGATAATGGCATATGTTAACTGCAAATTGGATTTATTTGTGTCTCGCTGGGAAAATGGGTTAACTATGTAATACCCTGTATGCCCAACTTTAATTTTACAAATCTGTGATTTCATTGTATAGTCAGGAAAAGATCACTCCCTAACTGTACAAGTGTGATATTTCAGACAAATGGATGATGTATATGTATATATACATATAATATTTATACAATATTTATTAAAGTGTTAATTTTGCTATAAGTGTTAAATTTATTAGAAAAATAATAATCATGAGGAATCACTGTGTCTTCAGGTGGATTATAAAGCTGATGAGTGGCTTATGAAGAACATGGATCCCCTGAATGACAATGTGGCCACGCTGCTGCACCAGTCAACTGACAAGTTTGTGGCTGAGCTCTGGAAAGACGGTGAGTCGCTTAACATTTTTGTAGGAGCTCATCAAGCTTTTAAGCGTACAAAGGTACATTGAGAAATAATTTAATGCGTAAATAAACCTGCAATTATCCTTATCATTTCAGAAGGCTGTTACACACCATACTTATCGTCAAGTGAATAAATGAGAAAGGAAAAGAAGAGTATTTAATGGCAGTTTGTCCTGTCTTTTGAGTTTCTAGCCATGCAAGCAGCATGACTCTGTAGATGGTAGTGTCCGTTGACTGGTCCAGGCTGAAATATCTCAAGAAGTATTGGATGGATTACAGTGAAATTCTGGTCTATAGATGATGTGTCTTAATGACTCTGGTGATCCTTGATTTTTCCTCTGCTGCCACTATCAGATCAAAATTTTAATTTGTCCAGTAGTTTGGTTTATGACCAAATTCCTGCAAAACTGATGCCATTCCCATTAGCCTCAGCTGTACTTTGTTGGCACTGTAACGTGAAACTAAGGCGGTGAACATGGTGAACATAATACCTGCTAAACATCAGCATGTTAGCATTGGCACTGTGAGCATGTTAGCATGCTGAAGTTAGTATTTAGCTCAAAACACAGTGGCGTCTAAATGCAGCCTTTCAGAGGCTTTAGCGTGACTGTAGACTCTGCAGAACATATTATAAACACCTGAACCTGTCTGAGTGTCATTCAGCACTATGTTCTATGGTTTCTCTAATGAGGTTTGAGTTTTTCCCAGCAAAAACATGAAGTGTAAATGAGGTAAACCACAATCACTCCTCTCTCAGGCTGAATGACAGATTTATTGCTAATCCTGTGTTTTCTTCCCCAGAGAGTACACGATTAATATTTCAAACAGACATCACCACGGCCTTCATAATTATTATTTTAATTTGACATTGTTTTTTATGAAATCACAGACAGATGGGAAACAACATGGTTATATAACACGTTCTGAACTAATATTTCTCCTGATGAATGTTCAGATATGATAACCCTGCTCTTTGAGTAGTATTACAGTGCATGAACTGACACTTACTCTTCAGTCCTGTTTATTAACGGCTAATCAATGCTTGTGAAAGTTTTGTGTGTTTGTGGGTGTATGAATGATGGGTGTGTGTGTGTGTGTGTTTGCACGCCTGCTTTTTTTTTCTCTCTCTCACTCTCCTGTCTTCTTTCTTTGTCCGTGTCTCTGTTGCTGTAGACATACAGACGTTTCAGAGAGCTTCTTTCTATGACAATGTGTCTGGGCTCCATGAAGCTCCAGGTGAATGATAGTAGCACTTAACCTTCGTGTACCTCTGACTTCTCTTCATAAGGTTGTCAAAATGATCTGTGCTTTGATACGTTTTCAATACCACGTCTTAATATTCTACAATCTCAGTTAATTATTCATATGATAGTATCGAAAGTACCAGTGCTATAAAAAAAAAAGATGTAAGTGCTCATTCAAGACCTCAGCTCAGTTTAGTCTTTATTGACCTGCCTAATATTTGGCTTCCAGTAAAACCAGATAGTGCTCACTGACTTTTTCTGTACCAGCATGTATGCAGGTTGTTAATTTAAGAAAAAAAGAAAGATGTTCTGTCTTCGTAGGACTTTTTTCTCTGTGCCGTGGTATAGAAAGACGTATCGAGTATTTTCTACCAATATTGTATTGAGTTTAAAATTCTGGGCTCATGACAACATTACTCTTCACCCTCTGCAGTGGGGGGGGGATCATTGGTTCCCTGTCCTGTGCTGGCTGCACTGTGCACCCCTCTAAAAACTCCCCTCTGGCTTTGCATGGCTACACTCCTATTGTACTCAAAACCTCTGATAGAACATTTCATTCCCCCATGACTGCTGGTGGCTTACTGCCACTATAATTATTTCAACAACTATTGTTTGATTGATAAGCCAGGTAAGGCATGTCTTTTTAGAATCATGCAAAAAATAAAGTGTTATTTTCTGGTACAAAGTGAATTCGCACAATACAATCATTGTCTCTGTTGTTTGAAAATCTGAGACAGAAAATGTTTAACTTGTTGTCATTTTAAAACTGCTTTGAGGCCCATGTACATTTTTGTTGACTAAAAGAGGTACAATAAGGAGACTGGATTAGCGGGACCTGTGCTTAGAGAAGGCATCACCACACCTAAAAAGTGCACATACTCCCTATCCACCCAGTAAATATTTATTCTATGCTAAGCTGCCATGATTAGCTGTCTGCTGAGTCCACTAAAACTGTTATATTAAAAATCCTAGTGACTATACAATCTTTTTTGCAGTCAGCAGGCTAAACTCAGAGTATGAGTGTCAAACTAACAGTGGTTGAAAAGAAATAACATTTTTAATTTTGAGGAAGAAGAGAAAATGGTCCCAAAATTGATTTAAGTTTCTTCTTACTTAGTGCTGCCATTTATGTGTAACAGGAACATTTGGACAACCTGCATGTCAGACATCTGTGCCATTAATCTCTTTTATGATACAAGTAAGCTAAGAGATATAGTGTTGCTGAACTGTTATGCATATGTAGGTTTATCTTAATGGGGTCACATCCTTGAAATGAGCACAGGTCCACTGATCAGCAGGTGGTGGTAACACACCAAGATGTGCAGCAATGCACCAAAGGCAGGAACGAAGAAGGCTGCAAGTTATTAAACATGGATGCAAACAATGCAGGATGTAAAATGCTTAAAATATATTTATGAGAACTGTGATGCATTCAGCAGTTTTCATTATTCTTTTAATCATTGGTTAATTGGTTGGATTCAGACCCCAACAAATAACTTAGGGTAATTTTGTTGGCTTTTCTCTTTTCTAAATTCATGTAAAGAGCACAGAACTTAAGATGCCTTTTCATGTACATTTATCAGTTAAACCAGCATCACAAAAACCACTGAAGCATCCCTGCATTGATACAGGAATCTCCCTTTTTGTCCTCATCTCATTCTTCATCACCAGTCGACAGAATCGTGGGTCTGGACCAGGTCGCGGGCATGAATGAGACAGCGTTTGGTGCTGCCTACAAGACGAAGAAGGGCATGTTCCGCACCGTGGGGCAGCTGTACAAGGAGCAGTTATCTAAATTGATGGCCACGCTGAGGAACACCAATCCCAATTTTGTCCGCTGCATCATCCCGAACCACGAGAAGAGAGTAAGTTTAAAGATGGACACAGTTACCCTGTCAACCCTAAGCTGGGGATAGATTTTGATGAGATGTACTTGTGCTGTATGCAGTGACCACAAATTATGCTAAAAAGCAGGACAGACACACTGCAGTCTGTACACATCTTATGAAAATACAGCCTAGTTCAAGTTCAAGTTCAGTTTATTTATACAGAACCTTTATCCATACATCAAAATATTTCCCTTCTTCATCTCTTTTCTTCCTTGTTCTCCTGCAGGCTGGTAAACTGGACCCCCACCTGGTTCTCGACCAGCTGAGGTGTAATGGCGTGCTTGAGGGGATTCGTATCTGCAGACAAGGCTTCCCCAATCGCATCGTCTTCCAGGAGTTCAGACAGAGGTAATCAACTAGTATGATATGAAACTATATGATACTATATAGATTTTATGAATATTAGTCTAAGATAATCATCACAGAGATAGTTTATAAAAGTGTTTTAAAGGGTCAAAAATCTCACCCACTTTCTACTTTATCTGACATGATATATGGCCGGAGCCTACCAGTATACCTGTGCACTTAATAAAAGAAAGATGATGGACCTGCTGTCATCTTAGTCTTTGATAATCTGTCTTGTTCTTGAATTCGTTTGATCTCTGAAGTCTCCAAGTGATATTCAGGAGACAGAAGCCTCTGGCACCTCTTTCTCTCTCGCTCTCTCTTTCTGTTTCTTATATTTTAACAATTATGGCGCTGTGATTTAACACTATTCTAGTGTCTCTCTGTCCTCATAATACACTTCTCTCTCTGCTTCGTGTCCAGGTATGAGATCCTCACTCCTAACGCCATCCCCAAGGGCTTCATGGATGGCAAGCAGGCCTGTGAGAGAATGGTAAGACTTGGGTCTCAAGTTTAGGACAATTTAAATCGTCTGAACTGCTGCCTCAGACCTCGCAAGTCTTACAGGGTTCTCACAGGTGCTGGAAATCCTGAAAACATTTGCATTTTGATGTAATGTTTTCAAGGTTTGAAAAGACCTTGAAATTTTGCATGAAACCTGTGTTTTCCTTTAATTTGTCACGCCTCTGTAGAATGCTATCAGGAAACAATTTTGGTTGTTTATATAACAATAACATCTGATTTAATGAAGAAATGAAATGGGTCCTAATCATTTTGAGCATACTATAACCTCTATAATGCATGTATAAATATGTATAAAGTGTGTATAATTATGTCATTTAAGAGTCTTTAGTAATATTATTATTATTTCACATTTCTTATGATAAGAAAATTACACAGCATAATCAAAATATCATTAATCAGAGACAGTCTAAATAAGTAAGAAGACAGAATTTCTAAAAAGAAACCATTCAGGTTTTTTTGTAGCCTTTCCCCTTCAATATCTGTCCCTGTCTTTGGTAGATTCAAGCCCTAGAGCTGGACGGCAACCTGTTCCGTATTGGCCAGAGTAAGATCTTCTTCAGGGCTGGAGTCCTGGCCCATCTGGAGGAAGAGAGGGACCTGAAGATCACTGACATCATCATTTACTTCCAGGCTGTCTGTCGCGGATATCTGGCCCGCAAGTAAGGGTTGCTCTACTGCTGCCGTCTGCATTTGAGATCCACTGAAACAGAGTAATTTCTACATGTTTGATCACAAAAAGTAGTTTTCACTGTTGTCTCACGCTGTCTCTGTTCTCTTCCTCTCTCGCTGCAATGCTTCAGGGCCTTTGCTAAGAAGCAGCAGCAGCTCAGTGCTCTGAAGGTTCTCCAGAGGAACTGCGCTGCCTACCTGAAGCTGCGTCACTGGCAGTGGTGGAGACTCTTCACCAAGGTGTGTGCTGGTGAAAACTTTTGCTTGCATGCTGTCACAGGTGGTCACTACTGTCCTTGTAACTGCTCAGATTTATCATCAGAGATCATCCTCTGAGGCTTCTTCTGTACCTGCAGGTGAAGCCGCTGCTGCAGGTGACCCGGCAGGAGGAGGAGATGCAGGCTAAAGACGAGGAACTGGTCAAGGTGAAGGAGAAGCAGACCAAGGTGGAGGGAGAGCTGGTGGAGATGGAGAGAAAACACCAGCAGGTAACAATATAATCTAAAATTATATGACAGTTTTTAGGAAGAACGGTCGAAGGTTGTAATGTATTAATGTATTTATAGTTAATGGAGGAGAAGAACATCCTAGCAGAGCAGCTGCAGGCAGAGACGGAGCTGTTTGCAGAGGCCGAGGAGATGAGAGCTCGCCTGGCTTCCAAAAAGCAAGAGCTGGAGGAGATCCTTCATGACCTGGAGTCGAGGCTGGAGGAGGAAGAAGAGAGGAGCCAGAGCCTGCAGAACGAGAAGAAGAAGATGCAGTCCCATATCCAGGTGTGTCTGAGGGGATGTGGACTTACTCATGCAACATCAGAGTACTGGTTACTTGTTATTATATGTCAAAACATTATTAATGAAAATATGTTGTTTGCTGCTATGTTTAAATAATTATGTACGTAGGATCTGGAAGAACAGTTGGACGAGGAGGAGGCTGGCAGACAGAAGCTGCAGCTGGAGAAAGTGACAGCTGAGGCCAAAATGAAGAAATATGAAGAGGACATTTTGCTACTAGAAGACCAGAACTCCAAGTTACTCAAGGTATGAGAGAGAAGATTGTGAAAGTCAATGTTCAAGCTAAGAGTTTTTAGATGGCCAGAGGTATGGATGAGAGCAGCCACACGTCACGTCCCAGTTAATGATGTTACTGGGTAAATGGAATGTGTGCCGATTGTGTCTGTAGATCAAAGTGAGTCAGAAAAGAGTCTCAGTGATGGAGTAACTGAAGTTTTTACTGTGGCAAATATGCTCCGATCATGAAACACGTACTTTTAGAATGGAGTTTGGTTTAAAGTGTCTTAACAGTATAAAAAGTTACAGATGTCTGAAATACTTTACCTGTAGATTCAGTAAGAAAGTTGTATCAGGCTCGTCCACTGTGATGGAGGCAGACTGAAAGGACCCCTGTATCTTTCATTTTATTTATGTAACACAACATAGCACAATTGCTCATCTGACTGGCCAGAGAATATGGCCTCCCAATAGCTAAACAGCAATACTTTTTTTTAAATTTAATTTGTTTAAACTGGCAAACACCTAGGAATTTGTACCGAACACCAGTCAAATCAGAGTGGTTGTTTTCACCCAAAAACGGGTGGGGGGATGACACAGGAGTGAAGTACCCAGATGGGCTGCTCTCATCCATAGTGTCAAAATATGGGGTTTGGATTTAAATTAGAGATGAAAGGTCTCACGGTCTCGAAGAAGCTCTTCTCCTTTCCTGCACTGTGTAATAAAAATAATAATTATATAGAGCCAAAAGGTTCAGATCATTCAAATGTGTAGATGCTGAGTTGAGATGCTGTGCGCTAACCATCCTGAATCTCTTTCCTTTAGGAAAAGAAGCTGACGGAGGACCGAATCAATGAGATGACCTCAGTGCTAGCTGAAGAGGAAGAAAAGGCCAAGAACCTGGGCAAGGTCAAGAACAAGCAGGAGATGATGATGGTCGACCTGGAGGGTAAAGGAGTAAAATGAATGCAGAATGCGTAGAATAGTAAAGTGAAGCAATTAACCTGTAGAATGTTTAGAATTGACCTACAATAAAAAGATGTTTCTTGGTGTTTTATTAACCTTTGTATCCTCTTCTACTCTAATTCAGAGAGACTGAAGAAGGAAGAGAAGACCCGTCAGGAGCTAGAGAAGGCTAAGAGGAAGCTGGACGGGGAATTGTCGGACTTACAGGACCAGATAAGTGAGCTGCAGGCCCAGACAGATGAGCTGAAAGGTCAGCTGGTCAAGAAGGAAGAGGAGCAGCAGATGATGCAGTCTAGGTAGGAGAAACTGGGACCACCATAGAGGAGAGTGCTCTGTACTGGTGAAACCAGTTCACCAACAAAGTATTACAGGATTTTTGTGTGAGCTAAATGTGGCTGTTAGAGCTTTAATATTGAGTCATTGAGGCTCTACTTCATGATGTGAGTCAGTCTGAGCTAAGTGCTACATAGCTATTCAGATCGGTCATTGCACTAAACACTGTACATTCACACCTGACATTTTATATGCTGCATTTTATTGGACTGATTAGACTCCAGACATGTGTACAGCACTGATCTTATCATGTTGTAAAAACACAAAAATAGCCTCTGAGCTTTTACCTTTTTTTTTGTGCTCCGCTCTGACCTGCTGTCTGTGTTTACTGACTGATTCTCACTGCATTGGAATGTGTTTGCGTTGTGTGACTGTGTCACTGATGTGCCTGTAATTTGTGCGGCATTAATCGGCCTTTACAGCACACAGCTCCTTTAAGAGGGGCGGGTTAAAAGAGGAAAACTGCAGTCAAAAGGAAACTGCTCTATGAAACAGTGACTCTGCTGCCACCCAGTGGAGTTTTTACACAACAGACGAGTTCAGTCTGGAGACTAAATGTGCTCTTTATGTTTTAAACAATACTTTATTAATAAACAAAGCAAAACAATTGTGTATTTCCAGTGGAATAGAGCAAAATACATTTACTCAAGTACTGTACTTAAGTACAGTTTTGAGGTACTTGTTCTTTACTTGAGTATTTACTAGGGATGTAACAATACCAAATACTGCGATAGTACCACAGTAAAAAATCCACAGTGTGATATTTATTGTCATATTAAAAACCAAAGAAAAACGGCAACTTGAAAATCTGTCTTTTATTAATATGTACAGCATTTTTCATCTATATAAATTTGTTTTTCTTTTTAACTTAAAGTGCTTTTGCTTTCCTTCTGTAATAAAAAATATTAAATTAGTTAATTAATTGATTAATTTATTAATTTAAAAAATGTATAAAATAAAAGTAGCAGCAATGAATAAAGCATGTGCAACAAACAACAAAACAACTCCCATAATCCCATGCTACTTCACAACATCATCAAACTATGTCTTTTGTTATTGTCTAGTGGTTGAGAGATCCCTTGCAGAAATTACATACTTTGCATTTATAGTTTTAGTTTTCAGTTATGTAACAGATTTTTACTATTAATACAAAATATAAATCAACTCATAAATAGTGATATATTATAATAAGTTAAGATAACCAGCAGGAAATAAAAAACAATTATAATCCAGTAAAATAATATAATCTGAAATTGGCCATTCTGCATAATAAGTACTTTTACTTTTGGTACATTATTAACTATTTTGATGCTCATATCTTTGTACTTTTACATGCGTAATATTATATACTTGAGTACTTTTATACTGTAGTGTTGTTACTTTTACTTAAATACTTATTCCACCACTGGGTATTTCTGAAAAGTGTAAAATGAATGACTAGCTAAAAGAAAATATTTTTCTAGTACTGATAAAATAATTCTATGTCTTGTTTTTTGACTTTCCTGGTTTTATTTAATATTTTTCCAGTATCATACCATCTCAATATTGTGCCCACTTTCCACCTGAGACTTTGCATGTTTGTCATTGTTCTTGATGGCTCGCAGGGGTGAAGACGAGGTCAGCCAGAAGAACAACGCTCTGAAACAGGTGAGGGAGCTGCAGGCTCAGCTGGCGGAGCTGCAGGAGGACCTGGATTCAGAGAAACTGGCCAGAAACAAGGCTGAGAAACTCAAGAGGGATTTGAGTGAAGAGCTTGAGGCCCTGAAGACCGAACTGGAGGACACTCTTGATACAACCGCTGCCCAGCAGGAACTTAGGTACTGTACTCTGCAGTTTACATTTGTATCATAGACAGCAGGACATTTAACCAACTGTATTATTATTATTATTATTAGGTTACCTGTAAAGTTAAGACTTTTCTGTGTCCCTGTTCTCTGTAGGACCAAGCGAGAACAGGAGGTTGCAGAGCTGAAGAAGACCATCGATGAGGAGACTAAAAACCATGAAGCTCAGATCCAGGATATGAGACAGAGGCATGGCACTGCCTTGGAAGAGCTGTCTGAACAGCTGGAGCAGGCCAAGAGGGTAAGGCACCTTTCCACTATCTACAATCTAATATCACAAGATGATCAAATCCAGCAAAGAGAAAGTGACATCACTTCATCGTCTGACCACACCAATGTTTGTCTAGTTTAAGGCCAACCTGGAGAAGACCAAGCAGAGCCAGGAGAGTGCCAACAAGGAGCTGGCCAACGAGGTCAAGAGCCTGCAGCAGGCAAAGATGGAGTCTGAACACAAGAGGAAAAAACTGGAGGCTCAGCTGCAGGAGATAATGGCCAGAGTCACTGAGGGAGAGAGGGCCAAAGGAGAATTGTCTGAGCGCTCACACAAACTGCAGGTGAGAGATGCAAACATATTTGACTATGGGAGAAAACAGACAACATTATAACTACTGACCATTAAAAAATTAATGATAAACTTCAGCTTCAGCTCAACTTCTTTGTTTTTTAAAGTTACATGCAAAATTGACTTCTTATGCTTCCAGATGTGAAAAGAATATCTTTTTTTTTTTTTTTTTATCACATCTCATTGTCAAAATTGGCTGTTGTATCAGATCAAAGTAAAAATAGTTTGTGAATTGGACCACTTATGTCAGCAAACATGATGATCAAATTACAAACCCCAATTCCAGAAACGTTGGGATGTTGTGTAAAACATCAATAAAAACAGAATGCAATGATTTGCAAAAACGTTTCAACTTTAACCTTTCCTATATCCAACTGAATACAGAACAGAGACAGGATATTCAGTGTTCAAACTGACAAACTTTATTGTTTATTTGTCCAAAAATCTGGGACGGGCATGTTTACCACAGCGATACATCACGTTTTCTTTTGACAACACTCAGTAGGCGTTTGGGAACTGAGGACACTAATTGTTTTAAAGTTTTAAAGTGAAATTCTTTCCCATTCTTGCTTGATATACAATTTCAAGTCCAGGGTCAGGTTGCGCTTCATATTGTGCTATGCATTTTCAGTGGAAAACAGGTCTGGACTACAGGCAGGCCAGTCCAAATACCTGCACTCTTTCACAATGAAGCTATGCTACTGTAACGCGAACAGAATGCGTCTTGTTACTGTCATTGTCAGGGACGTCTTTGACAAAGACGTCATCAGGGTGGCAGCATATGCTGCAAATCCTGTATGTACCTTTCAGCGTTAATGAGACCCTCCCAGATGTGACAGTTAGCCATGCCATGATGCCAGATGCTGACTCTTTAAGTTAACATTGTAACAATCTGGATCTGTCTGCTCTTGGAAAGTATTTTCAAATCACTGCATTCTGTTTTTATGTACGTTTTACACAGCATCCAACATTTTTGGATTTGGTTTGTACAACAAGCATTCTGTTAATTTGAATTATGCAGATTGTAGTTATTGTAATTTTGTGAGTAATTTGTGTGAGTTTACATAAGTTATTATGATTGTTTAATAATTGATTCTTGATGAAATTACAAGCACACAAGATTTTATTCTTCTTTGTTTGTGATTTCTGAACTGATTTGCCTGTTTTTTTTATTAAAATGGTAAATAAATGCACATTTCCTTCCTTGATAACCATATTTTTACCTTGGTACATCTGTGTACAGACTGAGTTGGACAATGTGTCTGCCATACTGGAAGATGCAGAGAGAAAGGGTATCAAGATGGCCAAAGATGTCTCTGGACTAGAGAGTCAGCTACAGGACACACAGGTGACATACAGTATCTCTGAGCATCAATCATAAATCCACACTTCATGCATCCTTTCTATTTATCAAACTAGACATTTGTGAATTTTCCTGTAGGAGCTGCTCCAGGAGGAGACTCGTCAGAAACTAAACCTCAGCAGTCGTATACGCCAGCTGGAGGAGGAGAAGAACACTCTGCAGGAGCAGCAGGAGGAGGATGAGGAGGCGCGCAAGAATCTGGAGAAACAGATGTTGACCTTACAGGCTCAGGTACAACATGTAGTCTCTGGTGTAGGAATGTCTAGATTTTTGTATTTGTTTTTTATTTGTATGTTTGTTGATTTGTATTCTGAATTTTGCTTTTTTTTGTTGTTGTTTGTAGCTGTCAGACAGCAAGAAAAAGCTGGAGGATGATGTTGGAACAATAGACAGCCTGGAGGAGATGAAGAAGAAGCTGCAAAAGGACCTGGAGCTGACCAGCCAGCGTCTGGAAGAGAAGACCATCGGCTTTGAAAAGATGGAGAAGACAAAGACCCGTCTGCAGCAGGAGCTGGATGATCTGACTGTAGACCTGGATCACCAGAGACAGATTGTCTCCAACCTTGAGAAGAAACAGAAGAAATTTGACCAGGTGAGGAAGTATTTTATTGGGGATATTCTGCTGTTTGCAAGTTTGTCTTGGGATTTGTTTTTAATTAAATACAAATACAATTTAAAGCTACTACAAGGAGTTTTTAACTGTTTATGGAAAAGTCTCAATTGAATACTGATGCCCCTTTATGACCTACATAAGCAAACAAGATCATCTGCAAGAAGAACAACTATTTCTATATAGTCATTCTTAATGTCTGTTACTGGGTGGGATTCTTGAAATCATCTTGAAACGAGCCTGTTTACATTTACCGAGCCAAAGTTACAGTGACTCATATGTTTGCCAGTTAAACATGAGCAGGAGGAGATTTTTATTTCAATTATTTCAATTTTGACGTTGTATGTTGTGGTTATGCTGAAGAAAACACTACCACTTTTGTCCACAGGGGCCTCCAAAGTCAACACAATATGAAAGTTCTTTGTAGTAGCTTTAATTATTTTGCTTTACAGTTAAGATACATTTCAAGATTTCATCATTTGTTGAAATACGTTCTTAGAAATTACTAATATCATTTTATGAAATGTTGAATTGTCCTCCTCTGTAGATGCTGGCTGAGGAGAAGAGCATCTCGGCTCGATACGCTGAAGAACGTGACCGTGCCGAAGCTGAGGCCCGGGAGAAGGAGACCAAAGCTCTGTCCCTGACCAGAGCTCTGGACGAGGCACTTGAGGCCAAAGAGGAGCTGGAGAGGATTAATAAGCAGCTTCGTGCTGAAATGGAAGACCTGATGAGCTCCAAGGACGATGTGGGCAAGAACGTGAGTGATAGGATCAGTAGAGCACATATGATTTGCTATTACTGTTGAGCAGTGGTCTCACCAATTGTCCTCTGTTTACCTCCTCCCCGCCAGGTCCACGAGCTGGAGAAGTCCAAGCGTACTCTGGAGCAGCAGCTGGAGGAGATGAAGACACAGCTGGAGGAGCTGGAGGACGAGCTGCAGGCCACAGAGGACGCCAAGCTGCGTCTGGAGGTCAACATGCAGGCCATGAAGGCCCAGTATGAGAGAGACCTTCAGGGCCGGGACGACCAGAACGACGAGAAGAAGAGAGCGCTGGTCAAGCAGGTGCAGAATAAGATGTAACATTACGTGACAACATTTTAACAACACTTTAATCCCTCCGCACTAACAACTTGCCGGCTCCTTCTCAGGTGCGAGAGATGGAGGCGGAGTTGGAGGATGAGAGGAAGCAGAGAGCTTTGGCGGTAGCTGCTAAAAAGAAGCTGGAGATGGATTTGAAGGATATAGAGGGTCACATAGAGGGAGCCAACAAGGCTCGAGATGAAGCCATCAAACAGCTGCGCAAGTTACAGGTATGAATGTTTGAACCAGTTACAGTTCACCCCGACTCTAAAAACTTCAGTATGCAGCAATATGTCTTCTTCTTCAGGCTCAAATGAAGGACTACCAGCGGGAGTTGGAAGACGCCCGAGCCTCTAGAGATGATATTTTCGCCATATCCAAGGAAAATGAGAAGAAACTCAAGAGTCTGGAGGCTGAGATTGTACAGCTACATGAGGTACAGGACAGTTGGATGGTTGATTTTCTGATTGTTGTTGTGTTACATGGTAGACAATGTGTATAAATAGGGTTGGAGGGTATTAATTTATGGTTGCTAGGTTATTGTATTTAACATTGAGTGGTCCCTCTCAACATTAGAAGTGCTGATAACCTGCGTTTCACCTTTGACCCTTCTCTGCAGGACCTGGCCGCATCTGAGAGAGGCCGGCGCCATGCGGAGCAGGAGCGTGATGAGCTGCAAGATGAAATCTCAAACAGCACCTCTGGAAAGTAAGTTTACAAATATTAAATAAAGAACTTTTCACTTCCTGGGGTCACCAGGCTCTCAGAATAAACATTTTGAAGTTGGAGGCTAAAAACAACCATTTTACCAACAATACAACTAATCAAATCAAGAATCTGCTTCCAATTATATCAGAAGTCTCCTACATGCATTGAAGCAAACCATTTACATTTAATTGTCTGTGCAGTTTTAGTCAGCGCATGAAATATTTGTTTGGTCTTCTTCAACAACACAGAGGTGCTGAACGTAGTCACATGTTTAACTTAACTATTCCTCTGTGTGTGTCAGGTCTGCTCTGATGGATGAGAAGAGGAGGCTGGAGGCTCGCATTGCTCAGCTGGAGGAGGAGCTGGAGGAGGAGCAGGGGAACATGGAGCTGCTCAACGACCGCTTCAGAAAGACAACTATGCAGGTGTGGTGTAATCTTGGAATAGTACTGTGAACTAGCAAAATTAGCGAACATCGTCCGTCTCTTGCACTTTTCACTCCACCTCCCACCATTCCTCTTTCCGTTACCTTGTCCCCTGTCTCTGTCCATCAGGTGGACACTCTGACTACAGAGCTGAGTGCGGAGCGCAGCACAGCCCAGAAGAGCGAAAACGCTCGCCAGCAATTGGAGCGTCAAAACAAGGAGCTGCGGGCCAAGCTGGGCGAGCTGGAGGGTTCTGTGAAGAGCAGGTTCAAGGCGTCTATCACTGCCCTGGAAGCCAAGATAGCACAGCTGGAGGAACAGCTGGAGCAGGAGGCCAAGTGAGAATTCAATACACTGTTCTCCTTGCTTTGACAAATGAGCGTTATTTATAGAGCTCTTCAAACATTTCAAAAAGTATGAACAAGGCTAAAATATGATGTAAAAAATATGATAAATCTTGCTTTGTTTCTCTGAACTGCACTTGTTCTCTGTTAAAGGGAGCGAGCAGCAGCCAACAAGATGGTGAGAAGGACCGAGAAGAAGCTGAAAGAGATCTGCATGCAAGTGGAGGATGAGCGTCGCCATGCTGACCAGTTTAAGGAACAAGTATGTCTGACACTGTTGACATTAACACTGCTGTGACTAGCTGTCTTCAAACATTCAACACCCATCTCCCATGAACAGTGCAGCCCCACATGGATTTTAAAAGAGATCAATAACCGCAAGTGTGTTGAGCTTAAAGAATTTGGACATTTAAGCTAATCCAGATCATTTTTAAAACGTTTTGTATTTCTTAGTTATGTATTTTTGTCTCTGTTTGTGTGTGTGTGCGCAGGTGGAAAAGGCAAACTCCGTATGAAGCAGCTGAAGCGTCAACTGGAGGAGGCCGAGGAGGAGGCACGAGGCCAACGCCTCACGCAGGAAACTGCAGAGAGAGCTGGATGACGCCACCGAGGCCACGAGGGTCTGTGGTTCACACACTCAAGAACCGCCTCAGGTAAACATCTACTATCTGACACTCACTCATTTTATTTGATGACTTTTATAAACTGTATGTCTATTTTTTAACAACTTGGTGCTGATATTGACACTAATGTTTAGCCTAAAAGCAATACGGGTATCAGTCCTAAAGGCCTCAATGGGAATAGGTTCGGTTTAAAGTGTTGTGTTGACACGTAGAAACCTCTCTATGTTTGATTTATGAAATGTTTACACAGCGTCTGTCAGTCCTTTATTCTCTCTACATTTGCTGACTCATGGCTCATTAAACAGCTGGCTTGATGCAGCAGAATTCAGCAAAGCATGGAGAAAAGGAAAGGATCTACCATTGGTGACCTGACATCACCAAGAATATTTGTCTAAATGAAACACACAGTGGCCAAACAGCCAAGTATTACTAGTGACTCATTAAAGTGTCTTAAATGAGATTTTACAGCTGATTTATCAACCTAACATCAGTATTGGCCGACATTCACCTTGTTGACTGATACTGGCCCATCCGCCCTCTTTATCTGATGTATCACATCAATTTTGTGCTCAGTAAATGTTGTGTTGTAAGGTTGAGTTTGGTAAGAAATGAGCAGCAGCATTTTATCTTTGAACATATTTTAGCTTGATCAATGATGGACGACGAGCAGTTACTCCTCTTTTCCATCTGTAGATTTTGCTTTCTTGCTGCTTTCTTGCTTTTGCCTCTGATCAAATGCCTTCACTCCTCCTCCAGGCGCGGTGGCCCCATCAGCTTCTCCTCCAGTCGCTCAGGCAGACGTCAGCTTCAGGTGGAGGGAACATCATCCTTGGACCTCCTGTCCGACGATGAGCTGGAAAACAAGATCACGGACAACAATGCCAATGAGACGCCAGCGCCCCAGCCGGAGTAGAAGAGAAAAAGCCTTAACTTTTGCTCTCCCATCTACATATCACCTCTCAGCCCCAACAAGAAATACTTACACCCTCCAAGCTTGAATAGGGACCCTCTTCTTGCCCCTCTAGCCCATGTGTGGATAGATCAGTTCTCTCCAAACACATAACGCAGCATGATTTTGATCTTACTTCTGAAGCCTAAACCTTAGCAGACACCAGCAGTTGGATGCCCCTAATTAAGGCTGTAAGAAGCACTACTCTGCCTTACCCCTCCTTGTGAAGCTGCAGGGCTGTTTAATAGCAACTTCCATCATGTGTTGAGTATAGACTACTTCAGTAACCTCAGTGGGAGATAAGCTGCATCACAAATAGAAGTGCTTTTCTTCAAAAATGCACACAAACTGCATTTATGTGTGCAAATTGTCAACTAAAAAGCCCCCTAATCCATTCCTGCACACATTATAAATACGTAACCCTTCTGATTGAGTTCTGCTCAAAATCCAGTGAGTACAAATGTGACTGTATGATCATTATCCTCTGTTGGACCAGTATTTAGTTGTTTAAAATGCTTCCAAATGCTAAAAATAGCATTGCAATATTTGAAAAGAACAGAACATGATGAGAGAAACAACCCTCTGACTTTATTTTTTCATCAGCCTACAATATACAGTATGTCCATCATATGAATCAGTTTAGTTATATTAGTTGAACTGTAACTAAATAGTATTTTTCCGATCCTATGTGAGGATTGTTTGCTTGCATATGAATATAGAAATGTGACTGTAAGCTGCCTTGTTGCCTCAGTGCTACAAAACGTTGCTCTTTTGACAGTATTGGTTTCTCAAATGTTTGACAGTAGGTCAGTGTTGACTTGTAATTATTTGGTGTGAGTGCTGAAAGCAGCATTCACACGCATGTTCTTTTGCTTACTTCTTCTTCTTCTTCTTCTTCTTCTCCTTCTTCTTCTTCTTCTTCTTCTGTGCCTTCTTTCGCTCTCCAAACTCAAAGCCCATTTATGCCACATATACTGTTCATATATTGAACCATGCCTAATTTCATGAAGGTATTTTCATAAAATATTCATAAATTTGCATATATAATAAGATTTTAGTGGGAAACGGATTTTCTTTGATTTGTATGTCCTGCTACAGCTTTTATGTTACCACAATGATTGATACGTCAGACCGCGCGGGATTCTTTGTAGATGGGTGCTATGACTTTTCTTATTGATAACTTTTATACTTTTTGAGTTATTAAGATTTAAAAACAATCCAATAGACATCAACTGTATTTATATATCTGCTATTGTATACAGCACAAACTCCATTCATATCTCAAAATGCTCAGTATTGCACATCGATCAACTGTACCAATGCTCATTATCAAGACATGTACAGTTTATGCGTTATTAGGAGCTATATAATACATTAAAGTCTATGGAGCCCAATCCACTCACCTTGTATTTATAATTCACCTGTTTACAGTACAACAACAACAACAACAACATTCAAAATACTCGGGATTGTACAATGAGTAATCAGTCATCACATTAGTAATGTCATCCATTTTCAAACTTTGGCAGAAAAATAATGCCAATCAGCATGACAGCATTCACACACATTTTCTTTCAGACATTATTTTAGGCATTTTGTCAAAAACTGAAGGGGACTGGAAGATTTGAACCGGGGACACTGGACTTCACAGTATTTTATGAGGAGTCTTGTTGCTGCATTCTGCACAAAATGGAGTCTATGAATTGATTTCAGATTTATACCTTAAAAGACTGTTACAATAGTCCAACCATTAGGAGATAAAAGCATGAATAATAGTTTGGGTGTCATTAAAAGTCAGCATTGGTGGTGTCCTAGCAATATTTCTCAAATGTTAGTAGCATGACTGGATGACCTTATTAGTGTGCGCCTCAAAAGTGAGGATTGTGTGAAAGATCACAACCAAAAACACATTTTCATCATTTTGGACATTTTTCCAAAGAGTGGGGACTGAAGAATCGAACAGGAGACACTGCGGTTTTAAGGTATGCTTCTTGGATGAATCTACAAGGACCCCCAAGCTTCAGGAAAAGTTTCTCAAGAAATGCCTCTTCAATTCTCAGATTCTCCTCTTCTTCTTGCATCTGCCCCTCCTGATGTCACTCTGTTCAGAAGCTGATAGATCAGAAGATAATTTGATCAAATAGTTATTCCACAGTGCTGACAGAGAGATTTGACTGTGTGGAGGCTCAGAAAACAAGGATTGAACCCAAATGCAGATGAAGCAGGCAGCAGGATGAGTTGAGAGATTTATTAACGTTAAAGCTTGCAGACAGGCACAGGAGGGCAGACAGGTAACAGGTCCAAGTGATGGAAACTTGAGTACCAAAACACTAGAACGAAGACAAAGGACAAAGGATCTGGGCTGGTGTATGTATTGAGTGGCTGACAAGAGAAAGAGGTGCAGGTGTGAAGACGGCAGGGAAACTCAGGTAAGGAGAATGAGGTGATAGCAGGTTAGATGGGAATGGCAGGAGCTGGATGAAAGTCTGAGGGCATCTGGTGGGCAAACGGAGGATAGCAGTGAATATAGAGGGACACTGATTATGACAGATGTGTGTGACAGAGTGATTCAGAAAAAGGAAAAATACCAGACAATTCCAATGAATTAAATATAGATTATGGATGCCACTGGTAGAAAGTAACTAATTTTGTTTATCTAAGCACTGTACTTGAGTACAGTCCATTTTCTGCTACTTTATACTTTATTTCACATGGAAACATTGTAGTTTTTATTCCTACCTTTAACAACTATAATTATTACCACTACTAACCAGTGATTCCCAGCCTTTTTGGATTGTGATACCGCACAAAGTCCAGTGTCTAAATGGGGCCCTTTAGACACATTTCAGATGTGAGTTGTTAGCAGTTCCACTATTTAATTTCACTTCATTTAGATCCCCATTTGCTGCAGCCAGAGCAACAGCTATTTCCCAGAGAGACCAAAGAGACATATATCTCAAGATAGTACAACGAACTTTCATATTTTGTTGATTTCAGAGGCCCCTGTGAACAAAGTGGTAGCATTTCCACAGTAATAAATAATAAGTACAACATTAAAAAAATAAATAAAAATTATCTAAATAAAAATCTCCTCCTGCAACTGTCTAATGTACTACTCACTGCTAACTTTGTTTGGAAAATGTAAATACAGGCTTGTTTTGAGGAGAATTATGGTGGCAGCCATGAAGAACAACTATACAGAAACAAGACTGGCTCGTTTGCTTATGTATGTCATGTGGCAGCATCAGTATTAAATTGAAACTGTTTAATAGCCAGTTATAAACTCCTGATACAGGATGTGTCTCATACTGTATTTTCAGACAGCTTTAAAATATTTTTCCTCTCCCTCTCCTCTCTAATTTATTTTTTAAAAGAAGTGTAATTTTTTCACCATCATAACATTTTACTTGATAACTCAATATACTTTATTTTTGACAAAACATCCCATGTTTCGGATGTGATTGCTCTGGAAATGACAATTTTAGAAGGAGAAGTGAACATCACACTCTATAATGCAGGACAGCGTTTTTTACGTAAGGCTTCACAATATAATAAGAATAATAATAGGAAAATAAGAAAATAAATGTATGTTTAAGAAACCTCACTTTCAAAAACATCATAAAGAAAATGTGTAAAAATCCTTTTTTCAGAAGCTGAAATTTAGGAATTAGGGTTCGGGACAGCCACTATTTTAATTTGGGTATTTTGAAAGATAATAGAAGGATCTTCGTAAACATCTTAGAATTGCGCACTTAAATACTTTTTAAATTTCTGTTTGGTTGTTTGGTTGCAGTTCGCCCCCTGCGATGAACTGGCAACTTTTCCAGGGTGTACCCCACCTCGCCCAGTGTCAGCTGGTATAGGCTCCAGCCCACACAAATCACACAAATCAGTCACAGGGGCCATTTTCCTGCAAAGCAAGTAGGCCTACTTCTATTTTTTTACATTTATTTATTTATTTTTTATACTATTAAGCAGGTTTTGTGGTCATCTGTACTTTCACTCAAGTAGGATTTCAAATGGGTTTTACTCGGAGTGGAGTATTTTATATTGGTCCTTTTATTTAAGTTTCTTTCACCACTGCTGCACACATAAAATCGCTGTAACCAAAAATGCTGAAAATCAGAATCTTGTGCTCATTTATTGGTCACTTTCTCCAAAAACACACCGTGAAATGAACGCAGTTAAAGAGGAGATAAAGTGTCGGTAATGCGCCGAGTTGTGGAAACAACTTCTGTAATCCTTCATCATGTGACTCATAGTAATAATCACTTCATAATGAAGAGAGACGTCTGTCGTGGTATTGAGACAGAAGCAGAGGAGGAGAGCTGCTCAGTGTACAAAACCTCACTCACACACACCTGAACATCCCCAGGTAAGTGACGCTACAGTCTTGTTAATGTGCTGGAAAAGTTTCATTACAGTGTGGGAAGTTTGTTCTCATTGTTTATTAAACTTGTTGGTTTTTGCTTAATTGTTTTATTCGTTAAATTGGACAGCAATGAACATTAATCTATGAGCTGTGCCATTTACAACAGACGCACATTTAATTGACCATTACATTAAATATGAACCCTTTTCGTGGCACTTTCCTAAATAAAACTTTTATAATCTGTTGCTGTCACAGACCTGCTATAAATAGGTGGGAGGTGGTGGTCAAATCAGTTGTTATTATCTGTCAATTCGTTTTAGAGACAAAAACCAAACGGCAACAATGGACACAGTTAATTGTAGGGTTCATTTTAATGGACGTACACAGTTGTGACCTTCGCTCATTCACTGACATCAAATATTCAAATGCAAATGAGATGATGAATCACAGTCGCCAAAGCCGTCCTATAAATACGGACACAAACCACCGTGTTTGTCCTCGCAGGGCCCGACAGAGGTGATCCTGCTGAGCGGGACAGGACAGAGGACAAGACAAGACGTTTTTTGGAGGAGGAGAGAGTATAACATCGTATGATGTCCGTTGTTGGCGCGCAGCCTTTCATCAAACCAATGCAGCCATCACCGTCTGTTTCCCCTGGTATCCAGAGGAGACACACGCTCCCCGCCAGCGAAGTCCGACCGCTCAACACGCAAGATGCCATAAGCGTGTTTGAGATCGAGCGAGAAGGTGAGTGACCCATCTTATTATACAGTACAGCGGTATATGATGCTCGGCTGGAGGGCAAATCCGCGCTGAAGTTCTGCTGAGTGGGAAAAAAAAAGCGCTACGTCCATTGAGGGCTATGCGTAAAACCGTTTGTGGCATCGACAGATGCAATTCCCCCTTCTCGCACTGAATGTAGTCACTGATCAGAGAGTTCTTTTATTCAGCCCTTTAAAAGACAGTGTTCAATCTACATGTACACTCAGCGCAAAGTTTATTGGTGTGCGTAAAAGTAGTGCCAAACCATTTTTGCGCACAGCCATTCTCATTCTCTCTGAGAGCTCTGTCGTTCATTTTACAATTTCATTGGCTTTACTGGCATGGTGTTTTGGATCAAACATTTTGCTAAAGCAAAAGTCAGATTAGACATAATATACACAATATAATATATAGTAAATTATAAATAATACGTTTTTCAAAGGAGAAATGAACTTTACATAGAAATATGTCTTGGTTTGTGACATGCTGTTATATATATTCTCCTAGAAGGGTTTGAATGATTCTGTCTTTTGGGAGAGTAAGAAAGTGATTTTACTGATGAATTTTGGGAGGAAAGTTTCTCTAGTTTCTTTGTATTTGGAGCAACTTAAAGAAAACAAATTCTCTTTTATTTTCTGCTTTCTCTCAGCATTTATTTCAGTGTCAGGTGAGTGTCCCCTCCACCTGGATGAGGTGCGTCACTTTCTCACACTGTGTCCTGAACTGTCCATGGGCTGGTTTGAGGAGGGCCGGCTTGTGGCTTTTATCATCGGCTCTCTGTGGGACCAGGACAGACTCACCACAGTAAGACATCCTGCAGATTTAAGATTCATCATTTACAGATTCAGATATAACTGGTTTACTCTTGGCACTGGGGGGTTGGGGATGAGGGTTGCTAGAAATAAACCTCGACAGGGTGATGCAGGACCCTACCACCAGACCTTAGAATGTTGTGATTGACCAATCATAATTGAGTATATAACAAAGCCATGTAATAATTATCTTTTAACATATGATCAGTAATTATGATATCCTCTGACTTTGCTCCAGGAAGCACTGACTCTCCACAAGCCCTGTGGCTCCACCGTCCACATCCACGTCCTCGCTGTCCATCGCACCTTCCGGCAGCAGGGCAAAGGTCCAATCCTGATGTGGCGTTACCTGCAGTATCTCCGCTGCCTGCCCAACGTGCGCCGAGCAGTGCTGATGTGCGAGGACTTCCTCATTCCCTTCTACCGCAAGTCAGGCTTCAAGGTGCTGGGCCGCTGTGCCATCACCGTGGCCAACCTGACCTTCACAGAGATGTGGTACCCCATCAGCGGCCACGCGTACATGCGACGCAACAGTGAAGCCATCCGCTTCCCCCAGCATCCCCTGACTCTGCCGCTGGCAAAGACTGATGAACATGTTGATGTATGACATGTCAGTGAGGTGAGGTTGTCTGTAACTTAAAATCAGTGTTGTACTCTTTGTAGGACATGTCAGAGTTTTCTGTCTTTGTTTTGTTGGACTTTTTTCCTCTAATCTCAAACTGAAGCTCGTCAATCTATCTTGTGTGAAATTCTCTTATTGTGTACAATAAAAACAAGAATGTACAATAATGTAATGTGTTGCATTAATTGTAATCAAGGTGACTTTGTTAGACTTGTGAGAGAAGTAGAGTAGTGTGTTGAACTATTACAACAACTATCTTGCTGGAGAGTTGTATTTGTGGTAGACATTTTCATTTGTTGCTGTACAGTAAGATGTGTCCTGCTTAGCACGTCTCTGGGCTTCCCACAACTATGGACTGACGTCAGCGAGCAGCTTTAGCCGCTCAACCGCAGCTCCTCCAGCAGCTCTATTAGGGGGCTTTAGCTGTGGTAAACGTTGGAGGATTTAGAAGGGGATCCACTCATCAGGTAGTCTGCAGGTCCAATGACCTTACTTAATCCAACAGGCATGCTGTAGATTTTGGTTAGATGGGACTTTGTATTGTGATGTTTTGTTTCATATTTGTGTCTGTTTCAGTATCACATTTGAATAAAATGTTTTATACTGTTTTTTAAGATGGAAAATTAATTTTTTTTATTTGATTTGCCATCACCAAGACATGTTTCATTTCTACCACAGGCCAACACAAGTCTTGTTGACAACTTTAATCAAATCAAACTCTAATCAAACACTCCATTTAACATCTCATTATCAGCCAGTTGGAAGCCCTGTGCTCTTGAATGGAGCTTTAATCCATGACACAGTGTCAGACTCGCATCTAATCCACTAACGTGCCAGGGTGAGCGGCTCCTGCTCCTCTGAAGGACAAACTCGGCACTCAGTGGTCAGCTCAAAAATGACCCATAACTCCAATTAGTATCAGCACACAGTGAGCAGAGTGAAGATGTATGAAGTCCGATGCAAATGCTTCAACATTCCCAGCAGTGGATATATTGTGCCTCTGTCACAGGGCTCTATGTGGTCTACCAAGTGAGAGTGAAAGTCTCCTTTGAACCCAGATTAAGTCAAGACACTATGATGCAGTGGCCAATTTTAAGAATTTGGTCTATTTTGTTGCCATAATATGTCTTCTTTCAGACTAGCAGAAAGAAAACAACCCTTATTTTTACAAAACTTTGTCTGTTTGCATGTGTAGATTTCTCCCAAATTCACCAAAAGCTTGCATTACATAATGCATCATTTGCGTATTTAAAGCTAAATTTTCTGGAAACTAAATGATAAAGTGACCATGATGTCATCAGAGATTGATGTTGAAATACTCGCTTCTCTGACAACAACACTACAGCCATCATGTCCTTTGAAATATCCATTCTGGTCTGTAACTTGTGTTATTGTTTGCCTGTTTCATATTAATTAGAGTTCAAATTAAAGCCGAATGCTCACCGAATTTGTAAGTGTCTGTTTATGAGTCATGAGAAATCATTTAAAATCTTTTTGAAGGAGTAGATGTTTATAATGATTAAACTGAGCAATATGTTAATGGAGTCTGGCAGGCAATAAGTCAGCAGTCACTGAAGTCCAGCTCCAGAGCAGTGGGCTTTTGTTTTCAGAATAACAGACTTAACTTTACATTGAAAGACAAATGACAGTTATAAACAGCTGATCAACTTACAGTGTAGGACTCCTCCTCACTTGTTATTGTCAAATTACAGTGTTGCGCTGGTCTTGCACTCCTGCAGTGTTGCTGTAGCCTGCCTGAGATTTATGAAGTCTGGGGAGAAGGGGAAACAACTCACATCAACCATAGACTGTATATTAAATATTTCAACCCATAATATATACAGTCAGTGGGTCCAACTCACTCTTTGGACTGCTGTATTCATGTTTGAACATGCAATTATTACATATTGCTCCTTGATATAAGTAATCAACTGGGGAACATTCATGGTAACATCTCTTTGTTAAGATCTTTTGCCCTGTTCACCTTTAGTGTCTTGCAAAATGGATGGAATTTTTACTTTGAAGAATTCCTACTATAATGGCCATAACCCATTACTTTGACCTTTATCTTCCAAACTCTATTGTCTGTCCTTGTAGTTTAACTTTTCACAAATGAAATGACACCAAAATTATAATTTTGCAAATGCATTTATATATTTATCAATATGCATGCTATCATATGTAGTAAAGTGTAATGATTGCATATATTCACAGCAGTAATTTTCTGTAGGATAATAACCATCAGTGATCTGATTCAAATGTTTATCTTTATCTTGAATTACTACAAGCAAGAAACAAAACAACACTTGTCAACTAAATGAAACAAGAATTTTGAACCTGGCTTTATCCAATGTTCAGATTTCTCTTCAGTAAATGTATGACAATGAGTGCATATTTAATTGGACAATGCCTCATTTGCATATTTCAACATACAATTTCAGAAAACATGTAATACAAAAAATATGTCCTAATGTAAGTAATCACCTGGGGAAGTTTCACGATGATATCTATTTGTTAAATTTTTTATCCTATTTACCTGTGGTTAGAAGTCAAAAGTGAAAAATTAACTGAGCACATTTCACCACATTATCAACACATTTTACTCCACTGCAGATGCCACCAGGGTGGTATCATGACGTATGAGGACCTCATGAGCAGGCATCCACTGTCAGATGAGGATCAGATTGCAGGATATTGATCAGACGTGTTTGGGCTCTGAAAACAAGCTGGCATTTGACCAGAACACCTCTGTAATATGCAGAAAGAAGCGCACATCAGCTCTGTTTTCTCTCAGGAATCTAAACTCTTTCAGGGCGAGACTCTTTTTGTAGATCTCACTGGTCAGGTGGACTTTGTGAAGGTTAAATTTGCGGATAGACTGACATCACATTTTCTCCTACAGACAGGAATCTGCAGAATGAAGATGGCTTGAAGCATGATTGGTTTCAAGCTGATGCAGCCAGCTGGCATCTTTGCACAGTCTGAGTTTATTTCCTCTGGCAGAGACTCTCAACCAATGAAGAGCAATGAGGAACTTTTTTTAGTCTACACTCTTAGAAATGAGGTCATAACTAGAACCATAAAGGGTTCTTCAGCTTGTCACCATAGGAGAACCCTTATGAACCCTAATTTCTCTGCTAATTTCTTCTTTAGTAACTGCATTTTGCTGAAGCATTGTCAGGAGTTGGTCGGTGCATGGATGACTTATGACTCGTGTCCTGTGCTGGTTATCATGGTTGTACTTTTTGTTCTTACGTTTACGTGCTTTTATATTTTGTACTGATAATTACTTTCTAACAGCAATAATAAAGTGCCTGCATGACTCATTTAATCACTGAAAATGGTCACTGCTCCTGATATTGTCATATGAAGAGGGAAAATACAGCGTAGTGCTCACTGAATAAGAGTGCTTTAAATACCAGTTGATATAGTATTGGCATGATTGCAGGGCAGGCGTACGGGAGGCTTCGTTATGGTCATTTATTGAGAAAGTGAATGAGAGACAAATGGGCAAATGCTCATTGTCAAGGCTTTAACCATCAGTGTTGCAGTCTAGTATTATGACAATAATAATCGTGCAAAACAAAACGGAGCTGCTAATTACCATGTGCATCACTCAGGCAATGGTCCAGTCAGTGCAAATGTGCTATTTGTGTTTCCACATAGGTTACTGTATGTGATGCTGTCATTCTGGGTTATTAAGCAGGCATTTTATCGGGGAGGCAGCCACCACACACTTAGCAGCCCCACCAGGAAGATGCAATTTTGTAGTTAACACAAATTCAACCAATCACTGTGAATTCTGCACAGCTTAACAATTTTGTCCAGTTACCACACCTTTCCCATAAATCTGACCAATCACCATATCTTCCCACAATTTCCACCAATCTAAACAGTCCAAACAAGTCATTGTTTTATTTGTATTTTTTTTTAAATTTTGTGATGGGCACTGAAAATAACAAGTTTGTCACTGTTATTGATATTTACCATTGCTCTGTGCACTTCTATATTTTATAATTTTAATCTGCTTCTTTGTGGAATACGCCCTTATTCTAAAAATGTGGAGTGAGGGGCAATGAACTTTGGAAGTTCATTTTGCAAGTTCACTGCAAAAAATCAGAACATGGACTTACCATGGATCAACACTGACAGAAACTGGAGAAATAAGACATGTCCCACAATCTAGAATTTGATTCAAGCCAACAGGTTGTTCATTTTGCTGCCAAATTTTGTACGTTTGTTTTATAAAATAAAAAAGAAATAAAAAGAAAAGACAGAAATGTGAGGCAAGCTGTACAGACAGTAAGCTGGTTTGTCATTAGAGCATCATGCTTTCTAACTACTTTAAGTGAGATGACACCACCATCAGGGAACATCCTTTACCCTCCCAACCCCCTCTAGACACAGAGTGGGGCCACTTCAGCCTCCAGACAGGCTCATGTGCAGTAATCCCACAAAGTCCTTTCAGTCACCAGGTAATCTGGCATGCAGACATGCCAGCAGAGAGGCCACATCATCAACACCATTTAGTGTAACCTCCACCCAGAAGGGGGTCTTTCAGATAATCCCCCAACCAATATCACCTTTTTGTGAGATGCACTTTAACAAACCAGTTTGTACTGCGTTCATTTGCTGATATGTACATCTGCTGATAAGGTAGTGAACTCTGGCACTATATGAAGACCAGTGGGTCCCGGTCCTAATGTTTTAGTTGTGTGCATTTGATCGGCCAGTTTGCATTAGACACGTGACGCATCTGTGTAGGCCCGTGAGTTCGACCTTGTTAACCCTAACACACTACATGCTTGTATATGAGTCATATTTAATCTGTATCCTTAATCCATCATTTCCAAGCTTATGACTTGTCAGGGTTTACAAGCATTCTATATGAAGCACAGCTATGTTGCCTGAGATAAAGTATTAGTTAGAGTAGATGATTCACTGTCTTGTGGGGAAAGTTATTTCTGGAAATAAATTGCACAACCTCATATTAATATTAATAGTGAAATTAAGGGTCAAGAGGTTGTACGGCACAGCAGTGCTTTGAGCTAAATGCTAACATTAACACATTAACATGCAGAAACTTAGTGGGTACAATTATTGCCATCTTTAACATTTTAGTTATGCGTGCTCGTAAGGTTACATCTGTTAGTTATCACGACTGAAAATCAAGTACAGCCAGTGGTGAGTCGAGAACTGAAAATCTATAGTCAAGTAAAATTCTCCCATAAAATGACTCAAGTGAAAGTGAAAATTATCTTTTGAGAATCCTACTGGAGTAAAAGTTACAAAAAAGTAACTGGTTAATAAATTACTCCAAGTACAAATTATTTTCCAGTTTAATATTTTTTAGGGTGTACTGCAATTATGAAAGTAACATTATCATTTAATTTTCCAATGTTCCAATGCTTTTATTTTGATACCTGTGCTTTCAGCTATTGCCTGCTCAGGGACTACAGATAAAAATTTGCCTGTCTGGCAAACTCTGGCATATTTTTTAGAAATGTTATTAATATGTGCTGTCTCTGCCAAATAAAGTAATAAACTGAAGCACACCAATTTAAAAGACCAAGTGAACACTTGCTACAAGATAAGCTAATGTCAATAACATCAAAGATTATGTTACACATGAAAAATTAACATATGCTGGCTAACTAAATCTCCACTTACAGTGTAACTTACTTCAATGTACTTACAGACATTAGAAGAGGAGTTTTTTGAAAGTGAAGAGTATTTTTTCAGGGGCACAGCACCACTTCATCATGTAACTGTTGTCTTTTTCATAAAGTGTGGCCACATGAGGCCAGGGATTGTGCTCAAAGCTTTCTTTTGTTCAGGGTTTTGCTCCGACATGATTGCATCACAGCCAAAAGACAGGTGATGCTTTTTTTTCAAGGCAGTTAGCAACACACACACACACACACTCCACACACACACACACACACACACACACACACACACACACACACACACACACACAATGCCTGCATTTAGAGCAGACTAGTTGTGACAAAGGTATAAATGTCAAATGTAGCAAAGTAAAAAGTAGATTACTGGCAAAAAAAATATACTTGAGTAAAGCGTACCACTGAGGCTGATGGGAATATCATTAATTTTGCAGGTATTTGGTCACGACTGAAAGTACTGGACAAATTGAAATTTGGACCTGACAATGATACATGAAGACACCGTAATAACGTTACATAAAAATTGACTTTTATTTCTCTTCTGTGGCAGCAAACACAACACATAGCCTTTCAGTAACTTATAGTATATATTATATGCAACCTGCGCCAATCTACACACTTTATGGCTTACCAAAGTAATGTAACTGATGTAACTATATATTCAAGTATTTATTTCTCTGATTTCAACAGAGATTTGCTGTTCACAGTATAGCATCATCAGGGAAAGAATAGGGTTCATCCCCTGGATGCATCAACGGGAGTTTTCCTGCGCCCTTTTGGATTTATGTGTACCTATCAACATCACTGTCTTCTGGGCTCCATAAATGTATGTATCAATTTTCATGGAAATCCATACATCATTTGTTTAGATATATTAGTCTGGACCAAAGCAGTGGACCAACTGACTGACAGACAGACAGTGAAACAGTGACATGGCCATCTCTTGAGCCTGAGCTGTTACCATGGCGAAAAAGCTGAGGTCAGAATACCTGAAACTTCACCTAGTTCATGAATTAATTTGGCTAAATTTACTTATAAATGTTCTTGTGATTCACCTCTTAATATTTTAAATAAAAGGACAGAAACATGAGACTTGTGGAGTTTAATAAGCACTTATGAAGGGTTTAGCTTTACAGTGCTGAAAAACTGTTTACCATATAAAACAAGCATTAATTTTTACAGGAAACCCCAAGATGCCACTGAAAAAAGATTCACATGTAAAATTTCACCAAAAATGTTTTTTTTCCCCTGTGTTTTCCAAAAGTGTACAGACATATCAATTCATATCTCTACATGTATCAGTTAGCATTATCGTATGCTCTCTAGCACCAGTGGCTGCTGTAAATAACATGTTACATCCTAACTTCAGATCTAGATTCTGCCGTAGGGGGAACTGAACCGATAGTTTGAGTACGACGGGGCATTTGAGGCATCAGTAGAGACCACAGGAAGCAGCAGCAGCCCTGTGCTGATGTCTCTCTTACAACGATCCATTGCCTGCTTATATGTTATCTTCTCTTTAGTGATGGGGTCTACCAGCTCTTTTGTGTGAGAAGCCTCATCTTGCAGCTGATCAGCAGTTGTATTGTCAATCAGGTTGGCAGCAAGAGCTTGTTGGACAGTGAGACGACCTGCTTTAGACGGATTCACCAACCCACCAGTCAGGTACTGCGCCTCCATGTACCTTCTGGCATTTTCTTGGGGTATGTACCCTTTTTGTGCTGCCTGTCCAACTGCGAGTCGCTCTTTGGTCACTGGATCCTCGACTCCAGTGAAGGCCTTCTGGGCGTTCAGAAGCTTGTACATGTGACTCGAGTCAATTAAACCCTGTTCAGCTGCCTTGTGGACAGACAGTTTGTCCTTTTTGGTGAGATCAACGATTCCACCGGAGGCTGCTTGTGCCTCCAGCAGCTTCAGAGCTGTGTCGGTATCAATGAGTTTGCGGGTCAGGGCACTTCTCACAGACATGCGGCTTTCAGTGGTTTTGTCAAAAATACCGGAAATGGGGAAATACTCATCACCAGGTGAGGCACTGTAGTTGGTCCCACTGCCACTATGGTTAGTGTTGAGGTTGGTTGCACTGCCACTATGGAGAGTGTTGAGGTTGGTCAAGCTGCTACTTTGGTGAGTGTTTAGGCTGGTCAAGCTGCCACTGAGGTGAGTGTTGAGGTTGGTTGCACTGCCACTAAGGTGAGTGTTAAGGCCGGTCAAGCTGCTACTTGGGAGAGTGCTGAGGCTGGTGTAGGAGGACCTTAGAGAGGTGTTCATG
Source organism: Lutjanus argentimaculatus (assembly GCA_034769285.1). Lineage (NCBI taxonomy): Eukaryota > Metazoa > Chordata > Actinopteri > Lutjaniformes > Lutjanidae > Lutjanus > Lutjanus argentimaculatus. Next base: position 9,446,149 of record JAWZSL010000024.1, on the reverse strand, counting down.
GAGTTCAAAGTAGAGGTCGGGGTGGCGGGTTTGGTGGGTGATCTTGGGGTCACTGGAGGAAGTGGAGGAATTTGGGGCTTCCTGGCTTCCCCTACAACAAGGAGGGCAAATTCAGAAATAGGCATTTTCCCTTCCTTGTAGCGCATCACATCGTACTGGGTCAAGCGGCCATCCCTTATAGCATCCTTGACAGAGTACTGCTGCCCACTTTTGCGATCCTGCAGAATTGTTGTGTCCCCGTCTGGACCAGTTGAAGTGATTTCCTCCCAGTCACACTCCAGCTCCGACAGATGAATGTAGTGGTTGCGATCAATTAGCCCTTGCAAGTAGGCTTCATAGGGAGACATGTCTTTACCCGTCTCTGGATCCATGATGGTGATCTTAGTGGAAAGATTTGTCTCTCTGGTGTGAGTTTCAGACTGGTCCTCTTTTTGAATGTTGTTCTGCAGCTCAATGATGAGTGCATCTTTCTTGTGTATTTTGTCTTTTTCGTCAAGGATTTGTTTCTCCAGCCGCTGCACTTCAGCAGATGATTTAAGACTCCTCTGCCGGGCCATTTGGTTTCTCTCACTCATCAGCTTGGACTGTTGCTGGAAGGTTATACTGATTTGCTGTCTTTGAGAATCAAGCATTTTGAGCTGTCTGAGGAGCTCCTCCTTCTCTCTCTGCAGAGTATCTCTGTTAGCGATGAGAGTGCTCTCCTCTTTAGAGGTCACAGACTTCGATGTCTGCAGATGGGTAATTTTGATGTTGATGTTCTGAGTGTTTTCCTCTTGGTCACGCCTGAGATTTCTTTCCTGTGTTACTAGCTCTCTCAGATGTTCCCTTTCAGCCTCCACTGCTGGGTCTTTCTCTACACGAACAACTTCTCTGTAAACAACCTTCTCGGCTGACTTTTCCTTTTGGAGAATTTCCAACTTGAGCTTCAGGTTGCGGATTTCTCTCTCCAGACGACTGATATTGGTGCCCTCGGTCTCCAAATTGGCACGTATACCATCAGTAACTTTTTCCAGATTAGGATCCCTCTCCACTTTCAGGACCTCCTCGATGACAATCTTTTCCTCGACGGGTGGAGGAGTGCTTTCAAATTCAAGAATGCGAGCTTTGATCTGCCTGAGCTCTGACTCTACTTGAATCTTCTTATGCCGATCATCCATCTGGGCCAGGGTACTCTCTTTTTCTTGGACCAGGGCTCTGAGCTGTCTGACCTCTAATTCAAGCTTTCTACGGGCTTTCATTTCATCGTCCAGGTTCTTGTTCAGCTTCTCATGCTCCAGGATCTGCTTGGGGTCCTTCTGAAGACGCACCACTTCCTGCATCACGATCTTCTCCTCTGGCTTCTGCCTTTCAAGGACAATGTATTGGTTCTGGAGGTCAAAGAGGCACTCTTCCATGTTACGACGTTGTTGAATCTCTTCTCTCACATTCTTCCGAAGTCTGTCAAGCTCTTTCTCAAGAAGAGGATCATTCTCGTATTTAATGACCTCTTTATTGACAAGCTTGGTCTCCACCTTAGATTTCTCAGCTTTCAGTTCGTCTCTTTCTTTACGCAGGCGGGTCAGCAGCTCTAGAGTGGTGTCACAGTTGAGTTGCAGACGAGAAACTTGGTTGTTTAGTCTTTGTAATTCCCTGATGACTTCTGGGCTTTTCTCTTGTTTGACCACCTCCTGGGTCACCTCCTTGTACTCCACTTTGGGTTTCTGAGCACGTAGAGTAGTCAGAGTTGCTATCACTGTGGTGATTTCTTTCTCCAGATCTGTGCGGTTACGGCTTGATTCCTGCAGCTCTTTCCTCAGACGCACCAGCTCAACTTCAGTCTCAGGATCAACTCTAAAGACCTCATTGATGATCTCTTTGACCTCAACTTTAGGCCTGAGCTTCTCCACTTCACCATAACGTAGCTGAAGGGTGGTCAGGTCCTTCATCAAGACAGCGTTCTCATCTTTCTCCTCTTCTAAAGCGATTTGCAGTTTTTTCAACTCTTCAAGCGTTTCTGGATCTTGCTGTACTTGTTTCACCACCTTGGTGACTATCTTGGGTTGGATAGTGGCAATGACCCTCTCTAGTGTGTTTATCTGGCTTCTTGTGCTGAAAATGGCATCATTTATTGACTTGCGCTGGGTCTCCTCCGCAGCGATATCATTCTGGAATGTGAGAACAGCTCTCAGCATTTCTGGATCCTTCTCAACCCTCACCACTTCTTTTTTAACAACCTTCTCCCTGATTTTGGGTTTCTGCTGAGCTAGAACCGTGAGCTCAGTCTTCACTTGAACTGCCTCAGTATCTCTCGTTTGGAGCTCCAGTCGTATCCTCTCCATCTCTTCTCTAATCTTGGCGGCTTCCTTGTCAAGCTGCGGGTCTCTCTCATATTCAGTCAGTACCTTGGTCAGCAGTTTAGGTTCGATTTTGCTCAGCTCCAGCTCCAGTTTGATAATCCTCTCGTTGAAAATTTCTATCTCTGAATTGGTTCTTGACCTCTTCACAGCTTCATCCTGGATCCGATTTTTCAGGGCCTGTAGTTCCACCTCCAGCTTGGGGTCACGGTAGTACTGCACCACCTCTTTCTCCTCCAACCTCTCCACTCCTCTCCTACTCCTCAGAGACACATATCTCTTGCGGTATTCTTCAAGGTCTTTTTCAGCATGTAAGCGCCTGGCAACCTCCTCACTTAATTCATTTTTCAGACTACCACTCTCCTCCAGGTCCTTCATCTGGCTCTGTAGCTGCAGCTGCTGACTGACGACTACCTGATTCGCTTTCTCTTCATTCTGGGCATGAGTAAAAGGAAAAGGGAGAAAGAGGGTCACTTCAAAACACCTGACAATGATAATTTTGGGCAGGAATGATTCTATCTACTATTACTAATAATTATCAGTTGTTAATGTTATTTTGATTACAAAATATCATACCCTGGCCATGAATATTTTTTGCTGTTCTCAACTGGTTGAGTAGCTGGTCGCTTTCAGCAGACACCTCAGAATAAAGGTTCATGAGATTTTTCTCCTGTGGTAGAAGCAGAAGCCAAAATAAGTTTGGGAACTGAAAGCAAAAGCCTGTAGAAACTGTAGAGAAAAATTAGAGTGTGACGTGAGTGTCATGAGTTCTTGGTTATATTTATGCAGTTGTCTGTAACTGTACCTTTCTCTGAATAGCCTGAGCCATAGTTGAAGTTTGACGTTTCTTTGGGATTGGTTCATCATCGTCATCATCATCATCGTCCTCGTCATCATTCAGAGTGCCACGGTAAGTGTTTGACTTAACCTCATACTCCTACAAGGAAATATATTTTAACATGAAGGATTAACTATGTGGAAGTGCATAGCTAATCAACTGTATTTAGTAAGTAAGTTGTAAATGAGAGTGATCATATTCTCTGAACTCACATTTAAGACACCTTGCAGATCACGGGAAAGACCCTTGACACGGTTTAAATCATCTGATTTCCTCTTGATATCCTCCATCGCTCTCTAGAGAAGACATGACGAGAACACAAATCAGTGTTATGTCATTGCTGAGACAGAGTTGAGTTGGTTTGTATACAGAGGTTGGAGACAGGCTGATGTATGTAAAGAAATATTTCCACTCACCTGCTGAGAGTTCTGCTTGGCTGTTATCGACGCCACATCATCAGTAGGTTTGATCTTATTATTGGGCATATTGACCAAGAAGAAATCCAGTGACTGAATGGCATTCTGGAAATCTTGATTTTTATTGGTTGCTTCCTTTACGAGAGCAGACCTAAAGCAAAATAAAAAAAAAGAAACAACACTCTTCATTCATGAAAACATTTAGGTAAAAAAGACACAGCCATATATAGTTACAACAAGGCTTGAATCTTTTTTTTACTCACCTGTCCTGGAGCTGAGTGTTGACAGTCGTGTAACGGTTCTTCAGGTTTTTCACCTCATTCTCTTGGCGGCGTAAGTCAGGACAATATTCATTGAATCTCTGCTGCAGGGGGCTGCATGCTTGCTCTGTCAGGTCCAAGTCTCTACCCAATTTATTCAACTCATCCTTTTTTGAGGCGACATCCTTACGTATAGCCTGTTTGGAAGATAAACAAAAAGGCACTATAGGCTTGGATCTCTCTAGGACATCTCTTGCTTAAGCCCCTAATATTTGCATGAGCCTATCCTGAAATTGTTAAATATTTGACTTTTTTGGTTGCATTATAAAGTACAACACCTGCAGCTGCTGGTTGCGACTCTGGAGGGCATTAGGTTGATCAAGAATGGCACCATCTTTAACTAGCTGCTCCTCAAACCCAGAGACGATACCGTCCACCTTCTTAATTTGCTTCTCTAGGAACATGGAAGCTGTAGCTCTGGTCGAGGGGAGAGAAGCACATGGTAATTAAAAAAGAACTCTGTATATAATTTTTCAAACATAATAAAAATGTGTATGCATAGATATGCTGCTTGACTTTAATGAAAAATAGATGAACTTTGTAACTTTTGATGAAAAGCAGGAACTCTGGCTACAAATGTCAATTATGGGACAATGCTAAATGCTAAACTAATGCCAATGAAGGTCCTGAACTGACGTTATAAAGCGATATTTACCTATTGCATATATGATGACAACCATTCATTTGTAAGAAGTTTCATGTGTAAGAACAATGTGTTATTTCTTCTTTTAAAGACAGACAGTTTTGTTTTAAATGTTTTTATGTTTTCAGCCTGATGTCAGACTAACATCAGTGTGAATTGTCAACTTGTTAGACTTCATTTCCATATCAAAATACATATACAGAGAATCACTCAGCTGTGTGGAGTGGGCAGATTTGAAGGTCTAGACCTAGGTAATTACAGTATGTATTGAGAATGGTCTTGAAAAAAAATACTGCACTGTGCCATGACTTTATTCTGATCTTCTTACTTTTTCTTATAAAGATCGATAAGGGTGTTGATGTCATCAATCTTGTTGTTGGTATCACTGAGTTTTGGGGGCAGGGTTGAGGTGATAGGTCCCAGTGGCTTCTTGGCCAGAATAGGCTCCATCTCTCTCTGGACTGCAGACTTCTCAGACTCCAGTTTTTTTACAGTCTGAGCAGATTTCTGGAGGGCAAGTCAGTCAAATCAGTGTTACTAATCACAACAAGACAGATATGTGCGAACATGCCGAGGACAACGTTTGGAATATAAATTAAGTTATGAAATTGTAACCTTGGTCATATAATTAAAGCATGATGGCATTCATGTTCACCTCGTGCTCCTGCAGCCTGTTGGCGAGGTCTTCTGTGGGGTTGCGGTTGTCCAGCGGGGCTCTGAGTCGACTCAAGATTTGTTTTTCACTCTGATCAAGGGCTCTGTTGATCTTGTCTAGTTCACTAGCAAGCTCTGCAGCTTTGGGATCCTCTGGAGCACTTTGTACAGCAACTGAGGAGCAGAAAAAGAAAATAATTCTACAGTGAAAAGTGAGATAAACCCAAATTTTCCATCAAAGACTCTTTTGTGGTCTTATAGGCAGGGAAAGTGTGTTTTTCTTCTCACCTGCCTTCTGAGGGCGAACCACCTCCACAGTGGGGTTCTTCAAGGAGGTCATGAGTGCAGATCTACGGCTCTTCAGGTCCCTCAGTGCTCTGTCTAGACTGAACAAACACACCACAGACACACGGTGTTTCATTAAAATCCATCACTGGCTATGCTGTGATCACATAAAACACTGGTAGTAAAACATGCTGTAGTGGTGAATTTGTACTCTCTACCTGTTTACTTTCTCCAGGGCCTCAGCATCAGGTGGTGGCACCATGAAACACACCCCAGGGAGGGTTTTGGTCTTGCCACTGCTGGTCTGAAGCTCCCAGTTCTTGATATCAGAGTTGGACTTTAGGTTTAGTGTCTCACCACGTTTCACTGTGTCCTGGAACATACAGAGACAATGATCAAATAAAGACGATAACAACAAGAGTATTTAGTCTTTTCCGTCAGACATCTGTCTCAATCATGTTTTTATATCAAAGCCTGTAAATGTCTGCTGATCACATCCTACCTCCCCATCATCCCAGTCACACAGGGACAATGCTGTGGTGGGTTTGGTGGGCTGGATTCGGCGTAACTTCAGTGGCACAACGTTGTTGCTGAGCTCCTTGAGGGCAGCCAGGCGTTGCTCATTCCTCTTTACTGCTGGCTCATCTCCCTGAACGTATAATTGAGATAAAACAGAAGCAACACAAACAAAAAAGGATATAATCATCAGAACACATCTTCAGTACCAGAGGCATGTTCACATTTCACCCATGACAAAGTTAAGTAATGGTGTAAAAAGATCAGAGTAAAATTAGTTAAAGGTGAATAGATATTCTAAGAGCAATGTCATTTTGCTTTATTTTTACAATTAACAGTGAATGTGACACATGATTCAGACTTCAGCTCCACATGTCTCATAAGTCAGTTAGGAGTGACCAGCAGAGGCAGCAGCTCCCTGCCACTGACATATCTTAGAAAAATAGATGAGGTTGATGAAAGATACCAGGTCTCTCCCAAACCCCACACAAGAAAAGTTAATGACCTGATGAGTTCAACTTTAATACAAGCTAATGTCCACATTTGAATGTGATTCCTCCAAGTGTTCACATTGAAAACATCTACTGTATATGAATGATTTTAACATTTTAAAATTGTCAGTATTTTCAAACTAAATGTTTCATTTTAGGTTGCATGTTCTGTTTTAGAACTGCTGCTCTATAGATGATTATGAGTAGGGTTGGGTAATCTCAGTCTATTTAACAACAATCATAATCCACAATGTAAATTGCTATTTTTTCTCAATTTTGAAATGCCCTGTAGACTTTAGTCAGACTTGCAATAGCCTGTGAATTTCTCCATTTGCACAATAAAAACACAATACTGCCTCAAAGATAGTACACACTGATTTCAAAATGGTGAAAAAAAATTGAGTTTAATTTGAAGTTGTCATAAAATAACAAGTCATAATTTCAAGGCCCACATCTCAACTGCATAGTTTAAAAATATGTAACCAAGAAAGTCATGGAACAATTTGTCCAATCACCAGCCATCTAGCTGGCACTCCTGGTTTGTTCACATATCAAGGATCAGCTAGTCAGTGAGGCGATGTTAAGTTTGAAAACAAAAGTAAGAGAACAGTAAATACGGCAATCTCTACAATACACCTGAAAACTAAATTGTGAATTGTGGAAGCCTTAGATCACAATGTTGATCTAAAATTGTCAGATTGACTATACCTAATTATGCATTTGATGTGACACACACCTGTAATGTTACATTTGGAGGCCCGCTATTAGCTGATGGGGTTGCAACAGGGCATTGTGGGTAGACATAATTGTAGTTTTTATATTCTTACACTTAGCAGACTGCACTACAGCTTCACACTTAGACTTTCTAAAGTCACTCTGACCTTTACATACATACCAGTTGTGTTCTGGGTTTGACCAGAAAAGTTCCCAATAACTCAACCTAACTAAACCTGCTTCTTGGAACAGACTCCTGCAAACTGTGCAAAGACTAAACAAATACAGTGAGTCAACACAGGATGTGACCTGAACATTGTGAGTAAGACTTGTAGAACTGAACAGGACAAATCACCTGACCTTTTGAGTCGTCATGTTTTCAGGTTTTAGACTCTCCTACCTTCCTTAGAAATTGGAACTCTTGTTAGAAACATTTTTTGGTTAGCAGCAGACAGGCACACAATACACATGGTATTGGTTTACCTCCAGCGCCAGCAGGACTTCAGGGTTGCTCTTGTTGGCCAGAGACTTTGGGTCCAGAGTGGAACTGAGTCTCTCCAGGGACTCGGACAACGTTTCTGCTTCCACCTGGAACTGCATTGAACAAATAATTGCTTCTTAACAATGAGCTGTCGTGACCTGGTGGATTTACTAACAGAAATGTGATCACAGTGGGTCGCAGTGTGGTGCGTTCAGAGGCACTTTACCTTCTTGTAGTCTTCAATGTTATCCAGGTGTACTTCCTGTGCTAGGCACAAGTTGAGGAAGGCTTGCCACTCAGACTGCATGGCATCTCTGTGTGCCTGATGAAAAACAATACTGATTATAATCTGTTCAGTTTGACTTGTTTCAGTGTGTTTGACTATAAAAAAATGTAGTCATACCACTACTGTATGTGGGAACTATGATGATTTATTACAGTTATCACACAGTCTCTAATGTCTGACGTAGCTGACAGACGTACCTGTATTGTCGGGCTGCCCGGGTGTTTCGTTTGAACAAGACGATCTCCTTCCTCCTGCAGCTTGTTGATCTCACTCTCATGTGCTAGCAGTGCATTAGTTTTGAATTTCTGTGTGTAAACAGAAACAACTTACAGTGAGACGTAGAAAATATTAAAATATTTCAAGCACTCAAATAAGTTTCTCCCAGCTACTATCTACCGTACTGGTTACACCAGTTGGGTCCCAAGCTGGTACAACCGGCCCCTGGAGGATTATTTCTTGAGGCATGCTGACAAACAGAGTTTTACTGTAATATTCTTCATTCCAAAAATCTCTCCACCCAGCACCTCCCTCTGATCACAAGACGACACAATAAGCTGAAAAAAAATGAGTAGCAATGTCTGTCTGCTTTTGTTGCCCTTCACGTCACATCAACGTCTCCTTTGTAACACATGATTAATTGTTTTAACCCATCTTAACCCACACCAGGATCTTTTCCTGAATCTTACCAAGTAGTTTTGTTGTTTAAACTTATAACCAAATGAAATGAAAATATCTATTTTCTAAACTGAAGATATTAGGTCAACCAGGTCTAAAAGTAATAAGTCAACAATAAGCTTCACATAGGTGGAGAACTACTGTCTGTTTGTCCACCACCACCTGCTCCTGTTGTGCATTTTGTTGCACTTTAAACTTCACTTTAGACATCCTCAAAAATTCTGGACAGTCCCAAATTTTGAGGAATTGTCCCAAATCCTGTCTTTGTCCTGTTTGTCCTGAAAATTAACTGTTATGCAATAAATACTGTGAATAAGCTAAAACGAGAGCTGTCTGTATGCTGTGAGAAAAAACACTGAGGAGCCCTGACATGGTGACACAGAAATATTGGAAAATGCAGCACTGACTGTATTGTGTATTTTGGAACGTTGCCAAATTGCCATGAATAGTTAATAAAACATCGGAAACACAGGCAACAAGCTGCTGCTGTACAAAAGACTCTCGACATGAGAGAACCTTTTCATTCAATTATAAATAAAGCCACATGAATTAGTAGATGAATAGTTTTTTCACTCTGAATCTGTGAAAATACTCTGATCAAATCACTTATGTATTCCTGCTTTCTGTTATTAAAAATATGTCAAAGTTGTATTTATTAATAACTGGTAACGTTTAAAATGGCAGTAACACATCTGTCACCTGTGTTCATGTGTCTCATAAACAGACACTGTGCTCCATATCATCCTCAGAATCTGTAAGTGATCTTCATAATATTAATAAATTAATATTAATAAAGAGTTACAGTCTGGTGTTACTCTAAATTATTCTAGACATTTCAATCCTTCTGACATGACATGCTCACCCCCTATTTCCCTGTTATTTCACCCATTCTTATCTGGTCACCCTAATGACTTTCTGGCTTTTCTTTTCTGAAAGCTTTCTTGGCAGATAGATTTCAGCCATAAAGAGCTTTCTGGCAGAAAGTCCTGAAGGCTAACTTCTCCAATGTGCTGTCCCCTAACCTCGTACTCCATGCGGACGCCTGAGGGGTCGCCATGCGATCGCTCCAGTCTCTCTGGAGGATCCTCTCCTGCTGGCCTGACAGGTAGACCAGCTCCTTGCTGCAGCTCTGCATGTACTCGTACAGAGAAGCCAGGTGGTTGCGTCTCTGCTGGGAGCTCTCCTGCATGACACAGAACATGCATGCAAGACATATGAACTTAATTGAACTCCAAACAACACATATCGGAGCCTTAAAGTCAATATGTGCAAAAAAAACCCCACTTACATAAAGTTTGGCATATTTCTCTTTGAATGCAGCATACTGCTCCTATGAACAAAGAAGAAGATTAGATTCACACTGCTTGTACTCCTGCAGAGTGCATGCATGTGTTGATGTACCGTTACATGTACCTGTGACGTGGTGGTACTCGGCTGCAGCTGGTCGCTGTAGGCCTCAATCGCCTGGTGCAGAATGTTATGTGCTGCAATCTGCTTCTCTACATCAATCAGGTTTGGGCCGTATGCCTCTGCATTTAAATGTTTCTGTAAAACACAGCATTATAAACCTGTGACACTTAATGATCTCAAAGATGTTTAGCTAAGAATTTACTTAAAGCTTGAACTGACCTGTTTTTCATCCAGTAGGGGACCCCAGTCGATCTTCTGCGTCAGGTCCAAATCTTGCTTCTGGTTGTACACTTCCCTGTAGGTGGAGCAGTCCTTTGCCCAGCGATCATGCAGATTTTTCACACTGACAAAGGAGACACAGAAGTATTTAATTCACCGGAAAGTAGACAGTGGAGAGCAGTAAAAATGTCTAAATGACACTTTCGTTTGCCAGTGTACCTTGATGGTATGTAACGGATCGAGTTTTAGGCGTGTCTGTTGACATGCATGCCTGCGTTTGTGCGTGTGTTAGTTCGTCTGTGACGCTCAAGAATAAACTCACTCTCTCTCAATCTCATTTGCCTGTGGGTGCTGCAGCTTTCTGGCCTTGTCCACGTCCATGAAGAGGTCCTTCAGCAGCCCCTCAGCCTGGCCAGGTTGTCTGAGTTCACCTTCTGGTGGAGCAGGGGCTGATTCTTCCCCTTGCGCTCTGAGTCCTACACAGGAGCCAAAGGAGCAGCAGCAGTTTGTTTGTCAGATTCAAAGAAAAAGCTTCGCCTGGACTGCATCAACAAGGATTCATTTTTAAACCTGATTAAATCATGGTTTAACTTTAAATTATGCTGCAGCAAACTTTGAAACTTTAAGTTTTTACTCTAAACCTAGATTAGACTTTAAAATCCAACATAAACTGTGATCCAGTACTAAAATTAAACTTACACTTGAGGTTTAACTTAGCTCACTGACTTTTTTGCTAGCTAACAAACAATGCATTTTGTTTAATTTTTTAGCTAGCTAGTGTAACAATTTGTTATTGAATACATAGCAGCTAAAGGTTAACAGCATTAATAAATGTGGATTTCCTTAATTGAGATTAGTTTTCAACTGTGCAACAGCTCCTCTTAATTTTTAATCTGGATTCATTTTAAACCTAGTTTAGCTAAACTCTGATTAGAACTAATCTTAGATCAAATTAATCTTTGTTGGTGCAACCCAGTCTCAAAGTTTTGTTGAATAATGCCTTATTTAGGTTTGTGTTTTTGAGTTCATTTACAGCATCACAAACTGGAACTCATATTACAATTGTTCCAGGTTAGGGTTAGTGAAATAGGTTTTGGTGGTTTTTCTTGTTTCAAAGTTTTAATACCGTTTTATTTAAAACAAAAGAAAAAACCTGGTCAAACTTCTTTACTTAGGATGACTTCCTGTATTTCCACAACAGCAGCATGTTAGTCAGAGAAACTTGTGAACTTTATTGCTGTGATTTTATGGTTTGATCAAGTAACGCTTTCAAGTATCAAACTATCAAACTGAACATCTATGTTTTCGTCTCAAAGCCTGGTGTATGTAGACTTCTTACCACAGCCAGCAGCCCCTCTGATTGTAGGATATTTTTCTCGACTTGATCTGCATTTGTCTGCATGCGAGAAATCACTACAGCCAGGTCATTGGCCTGACTCCTAGGAAAAAACAAAGACAGAGGACGGTCAAAATCCTCCAAATGACAATGACATGATTGTGTGCAGAAGCTCCAGATGTTTCTGGGCATAATTTGAAGACAACAGACATACTCTTGTTATTGTGATTTAATAGCTTGTTTTTGTACTTGAACTCCAAAATCAGCAAATCTGCTTTCAGTAAAGCAGATTTTTGATTGGAAAAGTTAGGTTTTAGGACAATATCACTGGTTTATAAAGTGGTGGGGACGTATTGAGATCTTTTACTTCAGTACACTGTAAAAAACAGAAAAGTTATGAAAACACAAAATTTCAAGGCAACTTACTTCAATAGATTTTTAAGTTGTGAGCCCAACTCAACTCAAGTTTTGAAAAAGTTTTACCAACTAATGTTTTGTTGAGATAATTTACTTTTCTTCTTTAGATAAACCCCAAACTCATTTTATTTGAGCATAACGGAAAAAAGTATTAGCCGCTAAATGCACATAAAAATAAAACAACCCCTGTAAGGCAGGTATACTATTATTATCATTATTATTATTAAATTTTAATATAATTATTATTGCTAATGCTGGTGGAGGTGGAGATAATTCTAACTAGTTTATATACTGTTAGGTAGTTTAGTCTATAAATGCATCATATTTTAAAACTTGATCAGATTTTGTGTGTAATCTTGATCTTCAAAGAAACTAGCAACCATAGCTGTCTAATAAATGTATTGGAGTAAAAAATATAGTATTTCCATCTGAAATGAGTGAAATAGAAGTATGAAGTGGCATAATGTACCTAAAAAGTATCTCAAAATTGTACTTAGGTACAGTACTTGACTAAATGTAGTTAGTCACTTCCTGCCACAGGGTTTGAAATGTATATTTATATTAAAAGAGCTACTTTTGTACTTCAGATTGGTGATGATACTTTTGCCTCTTCATGTCATGAAACAACACTAATGTTAATGTCTTAGACGTGACAGTGCGAACAAAGAAGATTCCTTCGCTGCCATGTGTCACTCATCAACACTATCTGCAGACCTGTTTGTGCTCTCTGCGTGTTTGTTCTGCCATTCCTCCTACACTGTGATATGAAAGCCAACTATTTATCCTGACACACCCGGATCAGGACCCAGGGGACATATTGTAGAGGGGGTGGGAGCAGTCAGGAATGTTGTCAGTCTGTGTGTGACACTGCTGAGACGAACATGTCACGCTGCTCCATTCAGGTCTTATCAAATGTACGGCGTCATTAATCTCCAGTGGTGCTGTGACGGCCGTAGTTAGACATTATGGCTCGTAGTGGGCGGAGTACTGGAGGATAATTACCTGTTTTTATTGCTCTCACAGTTAGTGGAATGTGACCAAGTACATTAACTCAAGCATAACTTCATACCTTGACTTCACCACTTTTCAGGGGGAAATGTTCTTCTTTTTACTCCACTACATTTTTAAGATAAGATAAGATAAGATAAGATAAGATGGACTTTATTGATCCCATACCGGGGAAATTCACTTGTCACAGTAGCTCAAATAGTACAGATAGGAAAATAACAATAAAGTACTTATAAAATTAAGATAAAAAATAGAAAATATACATATACCTATCAGATTTAAAATATAGAGTCTAAGAGTATAAGAGTATAAAATGTTCAGATACTAAGTACAGGGCTGTACACACAAGACTATTTACAATATATACACCTTTCACTTGTACATATATGGAAAAACAATAGGGATATGTGGATATGAGTATATACCTAGGCATGTACTGGAAACTGTGCAGGAGTTAAAACAGTTAAACAGCTTTAGTTACCAGTTATACCGAATTTCCTCACTGCGTATCAGTTAAGGTTTATCTTATCTTGTCTTTTGTGTACAACACATATGAAAGTGTTGATGGTTTGTTATAGATTAAACTACCCTTGACTAACTGGTCAATCAATAAAGTCAAATTACAGAAAATTAATTATTTGCTGGTCATTTGAGTTATTTTTCATGCACAAATATTTCAAGGTTCCAGCAACTCAAATGTGTTTCTGCTTTTCTATTAAATTGTTTTGATCATTTAAATGGAGCTTAAATAGAGCTTAGATTATCAATTCATTGTTTGTCATGTTTTATGCAAAAATGTCATGTTTGCAAACATTTGCTGGCTCCAGCCTGTTAAATGTAGAAAGTTCCTACTTTTGTTTGTCAAATATGACAGTAAATGAAGAGTCTTTGGGTTTTGTACTGCTGGTCAGACAAATGACATTAAAGCTAGTACATGAAACTTTTATACTGTGTTGATTTTGCAGGCCCCCACAGAAGCAGTAGTGTTTCCACCGTAATAACCACAAAATATGACGTCAAAAATAAAGTTAGCTGAGGAAAAGTCTCCTCCTCTCCTCCTTCTTTTTAACTGGCTAGTGTACTACTCACTGTAACTTTGGGAAAATATAAACACATCGTTTCATCTAATTTCAAGGAGAATCCAACCCGGTGGGAGGCACTGAGAATAACTAGATAGAAATAACCGATCTTCTTGCTGATGATCTTGTTTGCTTATTTAGGTCATATAGAGGCACCAGTATTAGTCACAGAGGATATGTTCTGCTCACTTTTGATACTTTAAGTACAGTTTCCTGATTATACTTAAATACATTTACCTAAGTAACATTGTCAATGTTTTCTACTTGTAACAGAGTATTTCTACAGTACAGTTCCTCTTCCACTGATTGCTCTTGTGCTCAATCAGGCTCTTATCTCTGCTGCAAAGGTCCAACATGTGGCTGACTTCATTCATCACTGACAGCTGTGCAGCTGTGTTACAACCACACACAGCACTGCTGAAGCACATAAATTTCTTGCCATAAGCATTAATTATCAACCCCGTGTATCAGAAGCAATGTGAATGCATGCAGGCCGCGTATTACCCACTCACTAACTGACTCATTTGCTTCCATTCAAGCTCAAGTGTCACCGTAACGATTAAGACAAACAAGACCTAGCAGTAGAGTCCCTGCCCTGCCACTCCCTCAGCCTTTCCTGTCTTCTATCTGTAACAATCTCCAGCCTTCAGCTGCAAGGCACACCCCGCTGTGAACGAGCGCTAATGTTCAACAGTGTGTGTGTGTGTGTGGTGTCTCCTCATGGGTGACATGTTGCACCCAGAGGAGATAAACACCTGAGAGGGAAGAGGTTGCACAATCTCCAACCTCTGACAGTCCACTCATTTATTGCCATGTGTAACTTCATAAAACATGACTGATGGCGGCATCTCCACTCAGACATCAGGTTCCACAGCATAGCAATGACAACAAGCCACACACTCTATTATATATTGTCTTATTTGGATTAGATCATTAAAAGCACAGTGTTGATCTATCAGCTTAATGAGTCAGAGCACTGGCCTATTGAGTGGCACCAGATACAGTTTAAGTGAGTCAGTAAACTTTGATGATACACCCTTTGGTTAAAGCCACAAATAAAAGTGCTGTGGTTAAATAAGGGAGTCAGGTGAGGTGACAAGAAGACACTCAACATGTAAAGTTGTACAGGACAAGTCTGACACATGTCAAAGGCACAGTTCACCCCCCCAAAAAAAAACCCTCTCATGTGTAGTGCTGTTTATCCATCTATATTGTTTTGGTGTGAATTACAGAATTTTGGAGATATCAATGTCTGCCTTCTCTCCAATATAATGGAAGTAAATGGCACTTGGCTCGTGGTGCTCAAAGCGCCAAAAATTCGGCTAAAAACTCATAACCCACAAACCTTGTTCTGAGCAGTTTCATGTAGGAACTACTTTCTTTGTGGTAAAAATAAAGTAGTTCTGGTGATTCTACAGCAGAAAGAAAGTAGTTTCTACAAATATCTTCTCACAACAAGGTTTGTGGATTATCTTGAGTAACTGGGGCATGATTTCTGGAAAGAGACACTGTTGGTGTTGAATTTTTAAAATGTATTTTTTGGCACATTGAGCACCACAAACCGAGTGTCATCTAGTCCCATTATATTAGAGAGAAGACAGACAAGTTTATGGCTGATACCTCCAAAACTTTGCAACTCACACTAAAATCTAGATGGATAAATAGCATGACAGGCCAAAGGAAAAATATGTATTTTTGATTTGGGTTCAACTATCCCTTTAAGGGAGGGTTCATTCACTTTTCAGAGCTGCGCATGCTCCTTTAGTTTTGTAAGAATGAATGAAAGACAGACATTTGTATTTAAATCACTGACTACATGTTAACAGGCAGACTATTGTTGCTTTTATATGGCACCTGTCTGCTGTGGTAGCTGCATTTTATTGTCCAGGGGAATAAAACAACCCTCCCATGTGCAAACACAAACAGGATCATGGTACAAAAACGCCTGCATTCAGCATGAAACAGATTTCAGTTCAGCCCTTCAGGAAAAAAAAAAAGACTGTGTGAGGGAAGCAGTGAGAGAGAGGAGACAAGACAAGGGACAGTCACACTAGACCAGAAACCTGACACACACACTCACACACATAGAGGAAGGTGACAGAACTCACTTGGAGATCTTTACAGCAGCGTTTTCCTTTTTCTTCGACATCTTGGGAGACCGTTGGAGCCTGTTTCTGTAATTAGACTCCGAGTGTGTTTCTTCCAACTCCTCACTCTCCTCGTTCCTCTAACTCCTTCTTGTCTCCTGTGGCGTTCCCCCCACCTCCACAGTTAAGGAGCGTCCACCTGTCTCAGCTCCTCCCAAGCCAGCAGGTGTGTCGTCAGTAAAAGCAGCGGAGGAGCAGACTGGGCAGACCTGTTCCACGATCCTGCCGCTTCACAGCCCTTGCTCTGACTTTATACTTTTAGAGATCAGAAATCAGAAAAGCATGATCAGGAAACAGGTGATGAACCATGACAGAGACACTTTAAGATCTGTAATCTTTGATGATTTGTTTCCATATATTTGATTGTGGTGGAATGAAGAATAATTAGTCACTTGATGGCTGGATATCATCATCATAATTAACACTTTAGTCTTATTGTTCATTTAGATATGACAAGTGAAGGTTGCACTTTAAAGTAACAAGCTGCACTGTGTATTAAATTAGACAAAAACTAGAAATAATAGGTTCTCTATTAGTCAGTAAACAAACTCAGCTATACCATAATTAGACACCATACACCCAATAGTACACTTATGAGGTGTAAAAAAAAGGAGTTTTCGTTAAATTAGACAAAAATTAGAATATGTTCTGTATTAGACAGTGTTAGAACCTTTATTAGACTTTCGTAGAGGGTAATTAGGACACATTACAACAGAACTGTGCAATAAACTAAAGTGCATTATTTTCCATCGTTAGACCGACATTAGACTTTTAAGTTTACAATGTAGTTCTGTTGTAAAGTGTCCCTAATTACCCTCAAGGACAGTCTAATGATGGTCTAATAGTGGGAAATTATACACTGTAATTTATAGTACAGTTCTGTTGTAAAGTTTCCCTAATTATTCTCTAATAAAGTCTAATAAGGGTCTAGTAAAGGGTCTAATACTAGCAAAGAACATATTATTTCTATTTTTTGTCTAATTTAATACAAAGTACAGCTTGTTATGCCTTATTATTGTAGTGTAGTGTCTAATTAGGGTATAGTTGTGTTTGTTTAATGTCAAATAAAAAACATATTTCTAGTTTTCTGTAAAATAAAGTGCGGCCTGAGTAAATGTCTCATTTAGATTTTTATGTCGTGTATTATTTGTTAGTGTACACTACACAATAAAAGGTCAATCACAGAAGAAAAGGAAGCATGAAATCTAAAATATATCCATATCTGTCCCTAACAAAAACAAGGAAAACTGATCACATCAGCGCTTAAGACAATGCACAGGTTACCTGTATTTTTTAGAACTGATTTTCATGTTCATTTACTTTTTTATATAAAGCTTTAAATGACTTGCTCTTCCCTGCATTAAAGATTTTCTTTCATTTTATGCTCCAGCCAAAATCACTAAGGTCCTCCACCGCTTTTCTTTCAAATGTTCCTTCTGTGTCCCATGAACGTACGCCATCAGAATGGCAAGCTCTCTCTGTATTTTTAAACACCTATCTTTTTAATCTGGCAGTTTTCATCTTTGGTTTTTACATTGATCTTATCCCTGGTGTTTATTTTATTTTATTCTACTAACTAAGTTTTTGTCATCTTAATTTTATTTATAGTTGCTTATTTTTTGTTTTTAATCAGTCAGTTTTGCTATGTGGCACACTTTAGGCTCCGTGTGTGTATGAAAAGTGCTTAATACCATGAGTTATTAAAACAACAAAATAGTAAAGTACTGTAGCTGTTCAGGATGTTAAAACACACGTTAACAGTGTTATTCGAAACACTGCAGAAAAAGACTGAACTTGTTTTTCAAAACCAGGTCATCAGTTTTGGCAAATGCAGCCAAACCCTGTAGTGTCGGATTAATTGGTGGAATTTTTTAATTAGTCTGCAACCTCATGGACTTGTATGCCATTCATTTCCTACTATGCGTTATCAGTGTGGTTATCAGAAACACACCCTGTGAAATAACCTGTGACATATGAAGAGTTAAGGTCTAGTGTGAAACATGCAAACTTCACCTGCTTCCAAAATAAAAAAGCTGATAAGAAAAGATAATTCAGTGTGTATATTGTAGTGTATAGTACAGTATTTCATGTTTGTGAGCACAAAACACACATAAACTATGCATGATGCATTTGGGGTTGGAGTTGGAGGCACCTCTCCTCTGGAGTCAAACAATGACTTCTTCATGCCTCAGTAGGAAGAAGTTGGTGCAGCACGCTGCTCAGTCTCATGCTTGCAGTGGGTGTGTCTGACACACACCCTGAACAGTTACTCCTCAGACCAACACCCACATACCTGCAGGGAGAGAGAGAGAGGGAGGGATCAAGGACAAGGAACAAAAAGGTAAAGGGGCCAAGATCACACAGTGAGTAACAGGACAAGACAGTGGTGATGATTGAGCCTTGACCTTTGTCTTTAGCAGTACTTAAAATGGATATAATTCATATTTTTGCAATATTAATGTATCAGATGACAATGTGAAAACCATGTGACAATGTGAACTGATTAAACAACCAAGAATTATCACCCAAATTTGCAGCTGACCAGCTTTAAGGAGCTTAATTTTCATTGCCTGTAACTTAACTGTTTTTGCTCACTCACAGATCTCATGACATTTTTTTCCTTTCGCATCAGGCAGTAGTTTTCAGAGAAAAAGCTCTAAAAATACACTGCACACTTCCTGATCAGCAGCAAATTGGTAACAGACAGTTAGTGATGAACAAAGTTGAGCCTGTAGCAGCTAAAAAGTCAGGTATTTCCCTAAAAAACGAGCTAAAAGAAGAAGAAACTTTGGACTTACTTTCACCAGGTGGACACAAACACAACTCCAGGTGGATGATAATGTTCCGTATGTGCTGGATGTGTAAATAAGTTCACTCTATTAACTTCAAAGGTGTTACGTCAATATTCATTTATAATTGCTATTTAAAGAAACAGTTCACCCCCAAATCAAAACGCCATATTTTTCCTCTTACCTGTTGTGCTATTTATCCATGTAGACTATTTTGGTGTGAGTTTCTGAGTTGTGGAGATGTCTGCCCTCTCTTGAATGTAACAGAACAGGATGCCACTCAGCTTGTGCCCGGAACTATTTTCTGTCTACCAACTACAACATAGTTCCATTATATTCAGAGAGCAGACATCTCCATGGCCGACATCTCCAAGACTTGACAATTTATACCGAAACTATCTAGATGGATAAATAGCACTAGAGACAAGAGGAGAAATATGTATTTTTGATTTTGGGGTGAAGTGTCACTTTAATATAATGTAGAGCAGAAGTAGAGGTTCAGAAACAGTAAGTACCTACTAGTTAATATTTATAAAATCACAGAAAGTCAAGGCTAGGTCTTGTATGTTGATGAGGTGCAGTGAAAAACAGTAACATGAACGCTCATGCAATGCAACAGCTCTCTCTGATGAACAAACCAAATCAAAAATGACTACAGCTGACTCTTTGACGCCTTATGAGCTTTACAAAGGTGGTATTAAATGCAAGGTTTACATCATACTGTACAGGTGTTCATGTTATTGCACCCAACCCGTATTTATCCAACCTGTTTAAATTCCACATTGAGATAAGCATGGTATGTTCACCTCAGATCAAATTTAGACACAGAATAACCAGGACGGACATTGGTTCCTTTGTTTCACAGAAGAGAAGAGTTTTCCCTGAAAACAGAAAAAAATCATACAAGTCTAACATGTTTTATGCAAATAGTTCTGTCAACAGCAGGGCGTGACGGTCACATATCAGGAAGACAAAAAAAGCAATTCTCTGACTCATACAACAGGAACACTCAATAGTATTTACACAGAGAGCGTTCCACTCATACTTCCAGGCTACGGTTCTGTAAATATGTAGAAAGCAATTTAAATCAGCCGCGCCCACAGCACTCCCGTTCACTCTAATCTATAATCAGCAGGTGCTGACCTCTGACCAGTTTTCACCAGGTCTTTGATTATACTGTATACTGTACATTGTTGAGGTGGAACAGCAGTTCTACTGTGACACATGTGGGCCCAGATCCTCTTACAACAAAAAGACAACACTTTATATCAAGTACATGACTGCTGTAGGCCCAGAGGGGCCTCAAAACAGTGCCTGCATTTTAAGTGACTATTTTGTGTTGTTGTCTTAAAGCTCAGTCAAATGTAGAGATGTCCTGATAATTTTTTTGTGCTGGTCATGACAGTCCAAAATTAATATTGAATGTCTGCCAATACTTACATCATACTTCAAATTTATGCGGAAAAAGCACTTTAACTAAATCTTATCACAGGTTTTCTATAATGTTGTGTATAATGTCCTATTGTTTGTACCAGCCCTGGGGGCCAGGACCCCCAAGAGGGGTTGCAAGATAAATTTGATTGCCCATAAGACAAGTCACTACTGGGTGATTGTGTTCTCGTCATTCTTAAAATCCTTCCACTATTGATTATGGTACACTCTGCATTGATAAAGCATCAATAAAGCATTGGACCAAACCCTAATTAATTTTACTGGCACCTGGTCTAATGAATTTGTAGATTTAGATGTGACTGGGATACAAATGTTTTTGTCCTTTTTGTTTTGACTAGGATGTTTGTTTTGTCCACAGTTGTAACTTTATTGAATGGCTACATGCATCCTGAGTTAATTTGAGGGGAAAAATGTCTGCTGATTTGTTAAGGTTTTGGAATATCTGTTCTCTTGTCCTGTCTCTTAACACCTAACACCAGAAACTCATTAGATGTATAAACTGTTAGTGCCAAGACATCTTTAAGACTACCAGCAGGTGGAGACATTACTTCACCTCTCCTTCAACTACACAGAGCATTTGAAGGCTCGGTGTAACTGGAAGATTAATTTAATTTTGACCAATGGGACATCAAAACATTTAAAGAGCTAATGTGTCATCAAAACACTTGTGTTGCCAAGATGCCACCCTTACAGATCATCTTTGCCAGCACGCAATGAGCACAAGACAGACAGGGAAGACAAGTTTCCACTGCTGCAACAAAGGCACTAAGACTGTATGATGAAGGAAGCGATAAAATTCAGATTGCCATTTTGCTTGCCTCAAGTGTTATGAAGTATGAACACCAAGTGTTTACAACTGGCAGATGCCCACTACTGTTAGAACTGTAATATTATACACATCTAGTGGTATGTGCTGGTTCAAAAGGTTACCATTACTAGGCACTGAACAGGTTGCATGACTAGTAGGTTTTCAAAACATGACACCTGCTGGACAGGAAAGGTAGTACCAGTGTTCAACAATTTTCCTCAATACTTCAGAGTTTAGGAAAGACAAAACCCATTGTTTTTTGTTTTTTTGTTTTATTTGAAAGATCATGCAGTGCACTTCCAGGTAGGAGCTTAACATCACTTTCAATGATACACATGAAAAACCAATACAGTTGTAATTACCTAGTACAAAACAAAACTAAACATTACTGAGGAATGTAACAAATTAAATAGTAAGGGAAAAAACGTGTGCAACACCACTATTGCTGCACTGCAGATCTTAAAAGGCTTGATAGAGGTTCTTGTTGTTTGTAACCCTGTTGTGTAAATACAAAAAATCTGGATTAAGTGTAGAACTTAAACAAGACAAAAAAGCAATAAATTACTTCTTTCAAGTGTACGGTGTGTTTACTGAGAGAACTGAGGAGGCATGGGGTAGGGCACCAGCGGTGGTGGGTGCTGCTGCGGAGCCTGTGCCTGGGGGAAGGGGAATGGAGGGTGACTCGCACCAGTCTGTGCGGCACCCTTACCAGGAGCAAACTGCGGGGCCTGGAAGTTGTTCTGGCCGCTGAAGGATCCTGTTTGG
Source organism: Lutjanus argentimaculatus (assembly GCA_034769285.1). Lineage (NCBI taxonomy): Eukaryota > Metazoa > Chordata > Actinopteri > Lutjaniformes > Lutjanidae > Lutjanus > Lutjanus argentimaculatus. The sequence goes on along the minus strand of JAWZSL010000024.1, from coordinate 9,424,067 downwards.
TTGTTAAAGTTGGACTGTCCATTACCATTGTAGCTGCCTCCGCCGAAGCCATTGCTGGTGCCATTGCTGCCCCCATATCCTCCGTTCTGTGTATTTGTGCCAAAAGCTTTGTTTGGTCCGTTGTCATACCCTCTACCATTATCCCTGTCCCTAAAACCGCCGAAGTCACGCCTTCCAGAGGAGTATCTATCTCGACGGTCATCTCTATAGTCGCCACCTCTGCCTCCCCTTGAACGACCTGGAAAAGAAAACAAACTCAGGAAAAGTGGTATGGCTATAGTCATGTTTTTAAAAGAAAAAGTTTAGCCAGAAACTGGTGTGAGATACCAATAACCCTGTTACAATGAATCCATTGACTTGTCAGAACAAACAAAGGAGAGCAGCAGATTAAAAAGTGACTGCAGTTCACAGCACAGTTTCTGTATCTCACCAATTAGATTTACCTCCTCTGTCTTCCGCCATTTGGAGGAGCTTGGGGTTGATCGCCTGGTTGGCCTCGCGGAGCACAGAGATTAGGTCACTGGCCTGCCTCATGTTGTTGGGAGTGAAGAAAGTGTAGGCTGTGCCTGTCTTTTGGCTACGAGCAGTTCTGCCAATGCGGTGGATATAGTCCTCAGAGTTGTTGGGGTAGTCAAAGTTGATGACAAATTTCACGTCTTCAACATCTGTAAGATTGTGGTGCAGTGTGGCATAAAGGAAAAGGAGGACAGCACACAAAGGACGTGCGCCAACGCCACCACAACAACCAGATCAAAAAGAAAGTTAGTACCATAGTGCGGTAGGGATGGCTAGTAAATCCAAAAGGCTGCAAAAGACTAGCATTAGACAACACAAACATTTACTCCATGGGGAGACTACGGTGGGAAAAGAGAAACGATGCACACTCCATTGGCTTCCAATCCAGTGGGATAAAATAAAAACCCTCCCCTCTTGAATCACTACTAAACCACCCTCATAAAGAAATGGATCAGAAGTCTTACCATTTCTTGGAGTATGCATTCACTAGTCCATTCCCATTGCAGCACACTCCCCACATCAATAGTCAAGTGACCCACAGGTGTCCCCACACAGTAGGGCCGTAATGCACACTACTGCCTCCTAGTGTGCTTGAACTAGCACTAACCATGGTCCCCTTGTCACACGCTCACGAGATTCTTGCTATAAAGCTCACACTGCAGTGTCTCTTGCCAAGAAACTGTAGATCTGAACCAATTTGCAGGATGCCTACAAACAGTACATCCTCACTCTCGGCATGGCAAGTTTTTTTTCCAGACCCAGTGTTCACTTGATCATAATGTCTCTCGTTGGCAGGTCTCGACATGACTTTGAAACGCAGGCGAGGGAGGAGTGTGAGCTTGGATTTTGTCCAAGTGTGTCCAACTAGCATGTCCCACTGTCACCAAAAGCGCCAGTAGCCATGTCTTTATAGAGGTGAAGGTATGATCGATCTGACAGACTGCTCTTCCGACAGAAGTTTAGGAAACTGCAACATTAACGCCACCCATGCTTTACAACAAGTCTACACAACAAAAAGCACCCCCCAAATGACTCTAATGGCTTGCAATGCAGTGCCCAAACATACATGCAAGACAATAGGAGACAGTGTAGCTGGGCTTTGAGCTGGGACAGTTACAGAGCCTGGGTGTGTGAAGCAGTCCAAACCATTGCCAGAGAACAGACGGGCATTTGGGGGAGGAACTGTGGCCAGCCCTCAACTCGCCCCCCTTTTTAGGCAGGCCAGCACGTTATGCTGCACTTGGGCCTGGTCACCTCTATATCTGCTCGACTGGGAGACCCGTGCCTCGCCAGTCAGGACACCTCCAAGAATCCTCCTTCCCCCTCTGGAGACCTGGGCTTGTCATGCCAAGGCCCTGCCACACAGACTGCTCCTTCAGGCCAGGGGGAGAAACTCAGAAAGAAGCAGAAGAGTTAAAGAAAGCAAATACACTTTCTTTGTGAAATACATTAAAAGTAAATTAACAGATCAGGGAGGATACTGACCTAGACCCCTGGAGGCAACATCTGTAGCAATGAGTATTGGAGCCTTTCCATATTTGAACTCTGGGAAAAAATAAATAAATAAAAAGACACTTGAGAAAAATGTTTTACAGCTCTTGTTAACTAGTGATTTAAATGTACTGGTGGAGCAAGCTTACCATTGAGAACCCAGTCTCTTTCCTGCTGGCTTTTATCTCCATGGATTCCCATTGCTGGCCATCTAATAGGAGAGAAAATTAAACATCAATATAAGTATTTCATGACTATAAGATCAGTACAACAGAGGGCATTATGCTGTGACTTTGTATTAAATTTCAACACTTACCCATCCCTCCTCATCCTCCTGGTCAGATCATCACAGCGCCTCTTTGTTTCTACAAAGATGATGGTCTTGTTTTCTTTCTCACTCATGATTTCCTCAAGCAGACGGATGAGTCTAAAAGGACATGGTAAAATTTTAGTTTAGTCTGATGATTACTGCCATTATGAAACAGCTTCACTTTGTTACAGCCACATAGATGCATCACTCACTTGTTTTCCTTCTCTCCATCATTGCAGACATCAACTATCTGCAGAATGTTGTGGTTGGCACTGAGCTGCAGCGCCCCAATGTTGATCTGGACATATTCCTTCAGGAAGTCCTCAGCCAGCTGGCGAACCTCCTTAGGCCAAGTGGCACTCCACATCAGAGTCTGACGATCAGGCTGTAAAAACAGTACAAAAATTAGCAACACAGTCACTTAAAGGATATACAACTAGGGACAAGGCTTTCCTTCAGCAGCTGTATTAAGTTTAAGTTAAATACTCACTCTGATTTGGTCAACAATTTTCCTAATCTGAGGCTCAAAGCCCATGTCCAGCATTCTGTCAGCCTCATCCAACACAAGGTAAGTGCACCTGCGAAGGTTCGTCTTTCCTGCCTCAAGGAAGTCGATGAGCCTTCCTGGAGTGGCGATGCAGATCTCCACACCTTTAAATGGAAGAGTCCACTGTGAGAACTAAACTCTTGAAATGACAAAGTGTTTGTCAAAAAACAAAACAAAACCCCAAAGCAGCTACAATACCTCTTTCAAGGTCACGGATCTGAGGTCCCTTGGGTGCTCCTCCATAGATACAGGTGGACTTGAGGCGAGAAGCTCTGCCATATTCTGCAGCCACCTGTTGCACCTGTTGTGCCAGCTCACGGGTTGGGGCAAGCACCAAGCACTATCAAGGGGGGAATAAAAAACATGTTGTTAACTTCACTCTTATGCAGCTCCTAGTGTTGAAATACAATTTCTGGCCCACATTTCATCATACTTTTCAGTCATTGCTTATAAAACCTCTGAATTTATGGCCAGTAATTTCATTGAAAGAGTGCTAAAGAGTTTGAGATTACAAAGCATGTAAATCAATGTGACATTACGTTATGACTACTTACAATGGGACCATCTCCGCGTTCCAGGAAAGGCTGGTGGTTGATGTGCACAATTGCAGGCAACAAATACTGCAAAGCAAAAACATATCAGTTACTTCCATGAGCTGAACACTACTGATTATATAAATTATATCATTGCTTAGATGACTTGTCAGCACGGGTTACTGCAGTGTTTGAACAGCAAAACTCATGCCACAGGTCAGAGGGCACCTGAAACTTACAGAAAGTGTTTTGCCAGAGCCAGTCTGTGCAATGCCAACCATATCCTTGCCACTAAGAGCCAGAGGCCAGCCCTGAGCCTGGATGGGTGTTGGTTCAGTCCAATTCTGTTTGTTGATCACATCCATCACATAGGCTGAAGAAAAAAAAAGGGGGCAACAATTAATTCAAATAACCACATATCCTTCATGATACTGTTCAACCACTTGTTTTGAACTTACATGGGAAGCTGGCCTCATGGAACTTTTGCATTGGATTTGGGCAGTCTCTCCCCTTGACGGTGATAGTTTTGGCCCTTCTGTACTGTTCAACCTCTTGCTGCAAGATAAAAATGAGTGGAGCAAATTCAGCAGTCATAACGGATTGCATAACTGCAACACGTGCAGGAGGAAGCACATTTCCAGTGTTGCATAACACTTCAAGGACCATGCTGACTACATACCGGAGATCTCCGGGAAACGTCGGGATGCTGTTGATAGAAGTTTTTTCTCAAACTTTGGCAGTTCGTCCAGGTTCCATTGTTTCTTCCGCAGCCGATCACCGGGGTTTCCGAACTTTCCTCCACCTCCACCACGGTTACCACCAAAGCGAGGAGGACCACCGCCATAGCTGAAATTAAATTCACCGTAACGTCGGTTAACAAAGTCAGGTTGGCCTCAATCACGTCGGTTACTACGGCGACAACAGCAGAACAAAGCACACCCTAACTGCGTCATTCTGAGAAATTATATAGCTGCCATATACTTTCCAGCCAGCAGAGGAACAATGGAAAACAGCCGGCATTTTGTATCCGCATCCAAGCTGCCACATGGCGAAAAGCCGACTAGCCAGCTGTATTAGCAACACTAGCTACTTAGCGCTAGGATAATACACATTACATGTTACGGTTAACATCATGTACAAATAAACTTTATTGTGAGAAATGTGAATTTGACGATTTACATTGAAAAACTAGCTTAATGTGATGGCGAAATGTAACGTTAAGGCCGGCTTTCCGTTAGCTAACCATTACCCTGAAGCTAACGAAAAGCCGCTGAGCCGGGGCACGAGGCCAAACTAGGCCTCGAGCCAAAGACAACGGCCTGGGCCTTGTGTGGACAAATAAAGCCGAGCAACTGCCCCGTTTTCTAATTATTATCTTCCTGATTCAAAGCAAAAAGCAATTTCGGTGGTTTCCTTTCGCCGTACGTTAAAATATTTGTTTGATAATTTTCTTGGTTTTAAGTCTGGTCAGCCATTTCTCCGAATCACACGAGTGGGAAAACTCGTCTAAAACAAGAGGAAAAAGTACTTACCCTCTGTCTCTATCTCTGTCCCTGTCTCTGCCGCCGCGGTCTCTGTCGGAATATCCAGGCATCTTGTAAACAATCTGTATAAATAAAAAAAGATAAATATCCTACTATGTGGCTTAACTGCCGTCTAAAAACCCGACCGGCCGGCAGTGGTGCTGAAATGCCGGTAAAGGAAAAATGAGGCCCGGTTATATGGCGAGAGGAAGTCCCTCTTCCGATGTATTCATCCGCCATATGGTTTTCAACCTTTCAACTTCAGTTACGACCGACAACATAGTACACATATTAAAACAACGAACTGTTTTTTGTTAATTTACTGTAACTTTCGTTGTAAACAACACACCTGAATCCCCTATCCTTCCACTCAACATACTCTCTAAACTAAGTTAGAGCAGACATGCTTATAAAAGTACTTTTCCAGGATTTTTTTTTTTAAATCATAAGCAAACATTTTGTATAAAGCCTAAACAAATCAGACACTGTTTGACATTTAGTCTGACACTTAGAAAAGGGTAACCTGAAAAGCTCACAACTGTTTTTTTTTAATGCGTTTTCTTTTCATACATTGTATAGGCCTAACAGAGTTGGCGGATGGATATGTACGAGACAGAAACTGGTAATCTGGCTCTGACTTGTGCTTCCGATGTGTTACGGTAAATTACGTCATCAGGACCAACCCAAACATGAAAGAAACCGGCTTTTTTTTTTCTCCACTCACACCCAGTATGTCCCGTGTGATGGATTTTGACTGAACTTGTCTTTGAAGAAGTTGGCAAGCAATTGTTTTAAAGAATTACATTTTTACTGATACAAATCTAATATATGACGCTCAAAGTGTGGCAGAAAACAGTTTTCTAAATGTCATGAAGGCCATGTTGTGAGCCAAGAGATGAACCAAAAATACTATTTACTATAAACTGTGTGTATTTTAAGTATTTACTCTTTCATGTTTATAAAAGTGCACCTTTATTTATATTAGGCATTGCACCATGAAAACATAAAACTAATTTTGTACCATTTGTCTATGAAAAGTGACAAAAACAAAGCAAGATAAAATACACTTAACTTTGCATGTTTATGTGTATTTTTTTTTTTTTTTAGCTTTGACCAGTCTGTGTAGAAAGACAGTTTTCAAGACTTCTCTGTAGTATGATGCAGTTGCATCACAAAAAAACTGTACTTGGCACCCTTTTACCAGCAAGACTATTGTTATCTGACCCCCTTTCCCCACCCCCCTCTGAGCCATCTGCCAGACGCTTTAATCCACAGTGGTATCAGTGGTACCGTGGTGTACACAGTACACAGTGGGTGGTCTGGGACATGTGCCATTCAGATGCAAAGTCTTCGCATCCCATACTTGACACTTATTCTCAGCCAGTGTGGTATTAACAAGCCCCTGAAAAATTGATTTTATGTAAATAATTGCTGCATCAAAGGACCCGTTTAATGCCTCTATTCAAAGTAGCCTGATAATAATTCAGATGAAAAAGCTTCCTTCTTTATGACACTTGAAACAAACACTGAAACAGAAAAAAGACAGGACATATCTTTGTACAAGGCCTTACATTGTTAGACAAAGGCAAGTTTAATTAGAACTAATTACACACAAAAATAAAATACTCTTACAAAATGATAGTGTTAACATACATCAAATTGCATCAGTCAGCTATGAGAGATATAGTCCTGCTAGTGGATCATGCTATTAAAAAAAAAAAAAAAAAATACAAGAGCGGCATCTCTCAACTTGTTGAATAAAAAGTTCAGTTCTTCGATGAGAGGCAGCTACAGGGCAACGCTGAGCGATGTAGTGTAGGAACAGACAGTAGGGCGATCAGCTTGTGCACTGGACTTAAAGGCGAATGAATATCTGTTACAGAAGTCACCATTAAATACACATGGCAACCTCGTTCTGTTTGTGTGCAATTCCTCTTTTCATTTCAAGAAAATCTTCTTCTACTTAAGTTAAAGATAAATTACAGGTTGTTTGATCCACATATATGAACAATATCTTATTACTGTACAAAGCACCATCTGAGGACACTTTTCACTTTGCATACACATTAGTCCACATAAAAAGAATGAAAATGAACAGTTCATTTTTTTTTAGTGTATGCAAACGTTAAGAACAGTCCACGGTCATAGAGATTGCTAGACAGGCAGCATCTTTTGAAAACATTCAAGAATTTCATTTTTAATCGTAGAAAACAACCCCCCCCCACCCCTTTTCTCTAAATAAAAACATCACCAGTGGGACTGTGTAGCAGGCTAAAAATTCATCTCATTCAGTTCCCTTTCAACCAAAAGCACATATGGACACATGCAACAATTACTTAACGGTCTGCTGTGGGCAAAACAATTTAAAAGACGAGACTTTTTAACCCCTTAACATTCAGGAAATCAAGACAAATGGTCAGAATCAGCGTCCCGTCAGTCGTCAAATTAAAGGACATTACAAACTACATATGACATTGTCTCCTGAGAATGTGGCTAGGTAGAGCTCTTGATTTCTTGGACATGTTTTGTGGCCACAAACAGGTATGAGCACGAGTAGTGTCTTGTGCACTTTAAGCAGTAGTATGTCAATGAGTAAGTTGCCAATATAAGACAAACGTTAATGCTATTTAGCACCACATGGCTCGAAGGTAGTAGAGGTTTCTTCTTTTTTTCCGACAACAACAATGTGGAGGCAGCACAAAATAGATTGTGATGGACTTTGGACTCCTCTGAACAGAATACCATTAGAAATTAATGGTAGGTTTCATGCTAGTGACATTAATATAGCCCAGCTACAAATGACTAACTGTTTAAAAAAAAAAAAAGGTAATAAAAAAGAAACATCACACTATCATATGTAGCTCCAGGATGAAATCAGTAGAATTTAAAGGGTCCGCTCAATATTTGCAAAGATTCATTCATTCAAAATGATTATGGCACTCAGAGGACATTTGTGTGTTTAGGATTTTTTGCTCTTTAAGACATACCTCTCCTTGTACAGTGTGAGAGATTATGTCGAGAAATAAACCACAGCATTCTTAAGTGAAATTCAGTCAAGCTCAGTTCTGTTTTCACAAATTGTCGTCTATAATTTAAACAGTAACACTTAACATTTAAAAGATTTTATTTTTCTGGAACAATGGAAAGGGGTTTCTGAAATATAACAGCAATAAATTATATATATTATATAGAATTTTATTGTTTCTTTTTCAATTTTCCCTGTTATATAAAAATAACACATTTCAAGCTATTCATTCATTTATTCATTTTCAAACAAAAACTAGCTGTCGAACATGTGAAATAGGTTTCTGGGAATGCAGCTCTAGTTGTTGGGCAGCGACTCAGGAGCAGAGGTCCCTGCTGCCGTCTTTGGAGAGGGTTGTAAACAGTCGGGCTCTGCCTAATTCAGTCTCTAGTCTTGCCTTCTCATCCGCACACATCCCTGTTTTTCCAGCCTTGGCATTGCTGATAGCCCCAGTGTGATCACTCCGAGGCACCAAAACAGCTTGAGTCACGCACACTCTGCATCCAAATTTAGTGTTTCCAAGTGGTTGTGGTAACCATTAATAACCCTGTACTGTTAATGTCTTTTTCAGAGTGGACTGACCTTGTGTTCTGCTTGGTAAGATGGAGCATTGCTACATGGAATACAGTTTATTTTTAAATGCTAAAATGAACTTAGAAAAAGGGAAGAGCCAGCAAATTTTGCAGGTTCCACGAGTTAGTAAATAGTCTTGAGTTATTAGCAGCTGAAGAGATCCTTTTCAATGATAAAAAAGACATAAAGGAGGGCTGGAGGCTCTAAAAAAAAAACAGTCAGATGACATGTTGCGGTCTTCTCTGCCCACCCTCCCTTAGCTTGGCCACATGTCCCTGGGAAGTATGGGCGTCCCTGGGTGAAGCAACCATGGATGACCCCTGTCTGAGTGGACTGATTTGCAGGGGGAGGCTCGTCACGGCCAAACCATGTTGCTTCTGGTTGTTGCTGAGCTCTGCCTGCGTCAGTGATTCACTCTACAGCAAAGCCGCACGTCTCCTCAATGGCAGTGAGCAACTTGTCGTACAGTTTGTCATAGTGCTCGTAGGGAGGAATGTCGATCCGATTAAAACTGGGAAAACAGAAGGAAAGAACATTGTAAAATCATGTTTTAAAACAGAAGGACCATCTGAATGACTGCAGTCCTGCATAACTCCAGACCACAGTAAACGAAACGAGAGCTGATAGTATTCAAACCCCTTTTATACTGGACAAAAAACCCCCTAACTCCCACACACATCTGGCTTTTGTGTTCAGTGGGAAAGGGTACAATTGCCATTCATTCCCGGGTCAAATGACTAGTCACGGGTATTTCAGTCCCTCCAGGATTTCATGGGCTTTTTTGGGGACTGTTGCAGCCTAAAATGCTTGATTTCATAGCAGCATTTCTAAAAATTGTGATGCATGTTGCAATGTTTTTAGGTCTATTTTTTTGCAAATAAATGGTGAGAACAAGTAAAAATTGCAACTTTTTTATTCATTAATTTCATTTTTTTTTTATAATTCATTAAAAATGAAAGGCAACTTGTTCCAGGGAGAATTAAACTGTGTTCTGTTCTCTGTGTCCTTAATAACTTTACCAAAAAAGGCTCAAAATTAAATGTAAATAAAGAAGGTCAATTGGTGGCGGTGGTGGGGGGCATTGATAAATGTCAAAAACAATGATGAACCTTGTGTTCTTTTCAGTACCCTTGACAAAAAAAAAAAAAAAAAAAAACATGACTATGACATTTATGTCGGAGACTGCTATCAGTAGTGGAACCCACCAGAAGCTACGATGATTGGTCAAATTTGAGGAAAAGTTGCGGTGATTGGACAAAATTGCAGGGAACGCACAGGGACCAACTGAATTTGTGTTAATTGTTGAGATCACAACATCGCTACTTCCTGGAGGGACTGATATTTATCGGCTCCAGCTCCAATCGGCAGTGATGTACAGTAAACATGACACCCTGGTGGGCACGCCAATTTTTTCAATGAAGGCTTGTTGCCTGTCAGTAACTTCTGCAAGTCTTTTTCTCCTTTTCCATACACCTGCTGCTTGGCTTGTGTCAGTGTGTCAGCCCAGTACAGCAGAGTGTGCCTCCACTTGAAGGTGTGTGTGTTAGTAATGAAGCGCTTGTATTTAGTCAAGCGGCTGAAGGGTGTATGAATATTTTATTTCCTATAAATTCTTCACAATTAATGTTGTTATGTAAAAGCTGTTATTTTGAAGCCCCAAATCAGGAAATGTTAGTTTTCCTGCAACAGCAACTTAAAACAACTTCTATACAGCTGAAAACAAATAAACAATAAAATAAAGGAGATACCTCAAAATATACGACGCAGGAGAGAAACTAAACTTCAATCCAAAGAGTTTCAGTTAGAGGCTACAAAAGTAAAGTAAAAAAAAGCTAAACACACAGGCAGTTTTAAAAAGGTCTTTTTCTCCTCTGTTCTGCACAAACGTGGTATAACTGTTTAACTGGCTTGACTGTAAAGTGAAATGAACTGAATAAAATCTAAATCAAGAACTATGTCAAAGCCTCAAAGGCTAAAACCATGTCAAACAAGCTGAAATATGTTACAGTGCTGACAGTTTCCTCACCAGGTGTGGGCTTTGGGCAGGTTGTTGGTGCTGGCATCAATCTGGTGGATGGTAAAGAGCCGTGGGCCGGCAGCACCTGTGTAAACACAATTAGTTTAGCAAAAATGGACCTTTACACACCTGCTCTGCACTGTGATGAATCGTCTGGATTCTCTCTTTGAAATTTCCAGTTTTGATTTTTGTTTTCACTCCAGGTTCACATAACCACACTCAAAAATGTTTCAAGCTCAGGTTCAGTCATTTTTGGATCTAAAAAGTCAACAACAGCACCAAAAAAAAAAAAAAGATGCTAGATTGGTGAAATTCAGATGCTAAAATTCAATAGGAAAAGGCTGAGCATGAACATACACAAGAATAATCAGTCAAGCCTGACGAGTGATCAATCAGATCACTGCCCTCTCCCTGGAGCGGACCGGAGAGAAAGAAACATTCAGGTAAGTCAGTGGAAAACCGCAAATACCTGAATTCTGAAACGACACTCAGGAAAACTCAAAAACAGGACTTTAAACAACACACATTGAGGCAGATGGTTTTCAAAGTAAAATATTTTGGTGTTAAAACTTAAGCAGGATCTAAATATCTGCTGAGTATGAGACAAAAAAGACAAAATGTGGAGAGCGTATAGACCTGTCATTTGTTTAATTAAAGAGGACTAAATACTCGTCTCCATGCCTTAGACTTGACAGTGCTGAAAATAATGAGTTTGTGTTTAAAGCCAAATGATAAAGAAACAAAAAAAAAAAAAAATTATTGTCATTAGTGACATTTGAATCACTCATTATGATATAGTTTATAATCTTTATCTTTTTTGCTACTGAAGACGAATCAATCAATATTAAAAATTAATCTGAGAAGGGTCCAACAATAATACTGCACAGTATTTAGATACCAACAGTACTTAATGAGTTGACTTTGACCCTGGACTCCCATGAATCAAAACGATGCCACAGACACTGTTAAGTCCTGGGGGTGAGTGTGTGTGTTGTTTTTAGGTGTGCTGGCCTGAGCTGATGTTTTGACCAAGAAAGGATGGTCGTGTTACATAAGGTGTGTAAGGGCGCTGTCTGCCTGTGGATCACTGTGTACTCCTCCTCATGCCTGGGTGCTCTGTCTCTGGGCAGCTGTGTCTGCCAGGACGGACCCACTGAACCACTGTACTACGCTCACACTCAGGGTTCGTCTCAGGTCGGAGAAACCCAGAGACACAGACACACACACGGAGAGAAGCCAAGAATCCCAAACACACATACACACACATACACCCTGGATTGTGTTGACAGAGCCGGTGAATGTAGAACACACTGTGTGTGCAACAAAGGAACAGAACAGACAACACTACCACACCTTTTGTACATTATGGATGCAACATCACATTAGCATTTTGTACCTAATGCTCACTCTAGTTTGAGTCAGTCTCACAAAGAAGGGTAGTTCAGGAGCACTTCTGCACATAGGACAATTCTAATGTAAAAGCAGGATTTACATAACAAACCATTAAGTATGCTCAGTTTTCACCCTGGGTGTTTTTACCTTGGAGGGCCTTGAAGCCTTGCAGGGGAACTCTGGAGGAGCCGGTGACAAACTGCAGCAGCCGGGCTCTGCGTTCCTCGTCGAAGGACTCCACAGCCTTCCAGAACCACTTCACAATGTTGCTGTCTGGAGTGCAGTGTTTGAGCCGCGTGTTGGACTTCCAGTCATTGATGTCGATTTTGCCCAGACCGCATACAATCAGCTGCAGGTAGAGGAAAGAAGCCAATTCAGCATGTTGTACTAAATGTAAATTGAGGTAAAATCAAGCTCATCTAGATGTGTGCACACAACAAAGTACCTCTAGCTCCTTCTCATCGAAAGCCTTCAGCAGGTGTTGGGGATGACCTCATTGAAGCCCTTCTGAAGAGCCAGGAACTGGGCCTCTATGCCTCGCAGGAAACGCCAGTTGACATAGAGCCGGACATACTCTTTCTTGGTGTCCTGGGTGACGGGGATGCTCTTACCATTGGGCTTGAGCTCATGCTGGATGATCTCTCCGTAGGCATTGTGTTCTACACAGAAGGTGTGGTCCAGCACACCTGTGATGTCGTTGTCCCTGAGGAGAGATAAACGTGAATTATTGCTTGAGGGATTTTGCACAATCATGAACGGTAAAAACTTGCTTTTTAATTTCACTTTCAAAACTTCAACAATTAGAGTCCACAGTCCCAAACGCTTACTGAGTGTTCATAAAAGAAAAGGTGATGTAACACAGTGGTAAATGTGCTCCTGTCCCAGCTTTTGTTGCATCACAACGGTTGTGTACTTAGAGGAATAGTAAAGTTGATCAGTTTGAACATTGTGTGCCTTGTCTTTGTGCTATGTTTGGTTTAGGTTGAAGGTTTTTTTTTTGCAGTTTACTACATTCTGGTTTTGTTTGAGCTTTGCAGTGTCCCAACCTTTTTGGAACTGGGATTTGTATATCTTGCATGCTGCTTGACCTACGTTACTGCTTCTGTTGTCTGGTTGCTCTGCATTTGCTCTTATCCATCTTTGTCAATGTCTTCCTTGCAAAATTGTTCCTGCTTTTTTTTCTCATGTCTGTCCTTGTATTTTTGTTTTGTTTGTTGTTGTTGACCTTGCTTGTGTTGTCATGCTGTTCATTTGTTTATTTTTGCCTTTTTGAACTGTGATTTGCTCTGCTTTTTTGCTGCTCATCTCCTTGTTCTAGTTAAATCTGTCTGTGTTCTGTCTTTACTGTAATTGCATACTACTGTATCATGATTATTGTTATAATTTGTTTTCATATTTATTTTAGGTTGCCAATTTTACCACTAGCAAGGGACTAAGGATGAAAACTAGCCTTTTGGCTAATTCTGGAAAATTTACAGCAATCTTTATTAATATGAACCCTGACCCTGAGAAATAAATAAACTCAACTGCTGATCAATGAAACCAGCAGATGTTTAGCTGCAGTGAAAACATGCATATGCAAATGGTCTGAAAACATGTGCTTTACAGACTTCTGATGTAAGAAATATTTAAAAACCCTGGAGGGCGCTGTCATCAAAGTACTCTACTACTTTGTTTTATTACACTTTCAGCACACACAGACTGTAGACAGAAAGGCATGATATTGTGTGTAATGTGTCGCAACTCTTGAAACAGACATCCTCTTTCACTTTTCATTTACACAGAAAAGTCAATGCTGTTATTGGCTTCTATAAAAATGTGTTGTGTTGTACGTACAGGATCCATACGAGGCTGTTGTGCAGGTCAGGGTCAACAGACTCCATGTCGTCCAGGGTGATGGGTTTACCCAGCAGCTGTTTGTAGAAGGGTAGAGTGAAACCCCCGTCTATATAGTGGCCATGGAACACCGCCATCCCCATGATACGACCCACGAAGTGAAAGTATGACAAGTGCTCCTGAGGGGAGACAAAACATCTTGAGTTTCCAAATGAGTTAACAGCAAGACTCGCAACATTAAACCACCAAATTCCCCTTTGACAGGCCAACAAAATCTAAAGAGATCCAAGCTGTAAACAACTCAACAGCAGAGTTTCGACACAACAGTTACACCATTCAAACATTTATAGTTAAATGGGCCGAGACTAGCCCAAAAACACACACAGAGTGTTGAGGTTAAGATGAAATAACCTAAACCATTCGTGTCTGAACTGAAACTCATGCCTGGTCAGGAGCCTGGTTGTATAATTTGCATCAGTGTAACATGTGCCATTGGCAGCCATTAAGAATAACTGCACAGAAGTGGCTGATCTTCTCATGAATGGCCTTATGCCTGTCATATAGAGGCATCAGTAATAAATTGAGACCATTTCATAATCAGTTAAAACTACTTGTAGTAGCTTTAAGGAAATTGATTTACTGACATTCATATCATCTTTATTGGGGAAGTATGTGCTATCACATTTATATCAGTCCTCTACAGCTGTATATGACAATAATCCCTGGAAACAATTCAACAATTAATGTTACCTGGACCCAATGGATTAACCCATTAAATAAATAAGTTCATTTAAGTTTTTGATAAAACTGACAGTTGAGTCGATGAGCTTTATGGCTACTGTGGCACAGTAGTTGCTGGGCTTGCTACAGATCTGCTGACTGAAAGACCATCAACACCCTCATGCAGCACAGTCCACTGTCACATCAGTCTCGCTTGTCTTTTCCAGATGCATAACGTCTCACGACAGCTCACAAGCACATACAACACAAAGATATAACTAATGTTATCGTCTACAGAAGGACAGAAACAATATTCAACACCTTTAGGACTTTTAGAGCATATTCCCAAAAAATGAAAAGCTAACACATCTCATCTCAACTCACTAGATTCTGGGTCCTGTGGTCATGGTGCATTCATTTTTACAGTACAATTTGAATTTTTTGCATGTTGTCAGTTACAACTGTGACTCACAGGGTTGACAGCAGAGTCGGGGTTTATCTGCAGTGTGTAAATGTCATCACGGGAGTACTGGAACAGGCCGTAGTATGGGTTCAGCATCTCATGCGACAGCAGATAAAGCCACCCCTGCACAGAGAACATCACACGGATGCACAGAGGTCAGGCAGGGGACGGAGAGGGAGAAAAAAAAAAAAGATAGATACCAGTTACATCCCAGTTCAGATCATTCTAACTTAAACTGATTAAGAAATTACTACTTCATCAGCAAGCAAAACGAGAGTGAGTGTGTGGTGTGCTTTGGCTCCTCCACTAGGAGGCAGGCTGCTGTGTAAAAAGTGACTGTTTACAGAACCAAAGTCTATGGCTGTGTTCGGAATCCACACCAACATACTGCCTACCACATACTCTAGTATATACAGCATACTGCCTACTAAATGAATGATTCAGTATGCCTTACCACAGACTGTTCACACTTAAGTATAGTCAAGCAATTTGTCTTCTCTGCATCACATGACTGTCACAACATTACAGGTCCGAGCTGTTGTTATATGAAAATTGTTTATACAAATAAACATCATTATTATTCCACTCAATGTCATATTTTCCGGTGTTATTTTGGCAGATTTAATCACATACCATCCTAAACAAGGATGTCAGACATACGAAACACATATGAAGATAGGAAGCGTAGTTTTCCCTATAATCATCAGATGAAAATTGTAGATGAAACAACTGTGTGGCGCTAAAGCCTTTACCTCACAGTGCGCCATTGGGACGGTCTGAAGAGACACCACGCACTGTGGGGCGCGGTTGAGTATTTGTACTAAGCTCATGGCTCATACTGAGGAACTCTTGCTGATCTAGTATACATCCAGGCATTTCTCATGAACTCACATAGTGTGCAGCTGGAACACACTATACTCAATTTTAACTTCATACATAGAATGACTAGTACCTTAGTATGTGATTCCAAACACAGCCTATGTTCCGTGTACCACGCTCTTCTTGTGCTACGACTTCTTACCTAGCCACTCCTCCGTAGTCAAGCCCCTCCTCTCCTCTAAACTTCACCATTAGCCTTTTCCATAGGTCTTTCGGCCTCATCTTCATCACCTGTCGATATGATTCCTGCAACACAGATGCACACAAACACACAAAGACATCAAAGACAGTAAAGCATGCTGATGCAGAGCCATCTGGTTCTACGTGGTAGTCAGCAGCAGAAGAAGAGTTGCAGGAGACATCGCAAGTCGATTTACTGCACTAAATCATAAAATGACCATGATATGTCATCAGATATCAAGGAAACAGAGTGGAAATACTCGCTTCTCTGACAACAACACTGCAGATGCTGGTCTTCCTTTGAAGTTTGTATTCTGCTCCGTAACTTGTGTTGTTTGCCCGTTTCACGTTAATTACAGTTCAAATTAATGCGATTAAGTGTCTGTTTATGAGTCGTAAGAAATCATTAATCATCTTTTAGAGGGAGTAGATGTTTATACCAGCTAAACTGAGCAATATGTTAATGGAGTCTGGCAGGCAGTTACTAAACTTCAACTCCAGAGTGTGTATTTTCAGAGCAGTGGGCTTTTGTTTTCGGTGATCTTGCACTCACTGCAGTGATCCTGCAGCCTGGTCTGAGGGCCAAACAACTAGCTTTGACTACTGACGGTATATTAAAAAGGATTTCAACCC
Organism: Lutjanus argentimaculatus; assembly: GCA_034769285.1. NCBI lineage: Eukaryota > Metazoa > Chordata > Actinopteri > Lutjaniformes > Lutjanidae > Lutjanus > Lutjanus argentimaculatus. Next base: position 9,407,429 of record JAWZSL010000024.1, on the reverse strand, counting down.
ATTTAATATACATCTATGGCTCAAATTCTGTACAGACCATAGTGGTCATTTTTGGAAGTGCAATTGTTACAAACTCCTTTAAGCCATTTATCAGTTTGCAATATCCATGTGAGGGGCCCTCTCTCTGGGGAAACATCCAAAAATCACATGACCAGTTTTAGGGACTCTTCAAGCTCCAGCAAGCAAGCATTATGGTGCATGTTAAACATGGCAACTGCTAGACCAAGGCTTGAGACTCAAAGGACTGACGTTAAGAGCTAGAAAACGAAAGTATTGCTCTGAACAAACATTTGCTCTACGGTAGCAGCGAGGCAGATGCAGTGTGGTGTTACAACAGTCATTTCCAATTGGTTCTCTGTTGTGAGGCTGAGATCTCTCCGCCTCGATCAGTGTTCATCCCACGTGCAGACGGCTCACAGCGTCAGGGGGAGGGTTCATTTAAAGTGGATTAGGGGCAGTTCATAATAAACACAGGCATAAGACTATAATAACACAGTCAGGTTCCACAGTGCCCTCCAGACAGAGCAGACAACAGAGAGGTGCTGTAGGAGAAATGGGAATGTCTTATCTACACTGAAAAGTACACATAAAGACAGGCCTGACAGCCCACCAGCTAACACGTGCCTGTTCAGTCATAATGTAATGCTTCAGCTGGTCTGGAGACGCTTTGCAGTTATGTCTCAACCTCAAGACGTCCTCTGCCCCCCACCCCCCTCTCCCTCTCTCACATTGAGATCAGCCAACAAAAATGTCTTCGTTCAGATTAACAGACACGGCTGTTCCAGCACATTCCAGTGCATATTTTATGAGGGTCACGCAGTCTGTTGCAGGTGTTGTTGCTCTGATGAAGGCCCCGCACCTCCTCGATGCACAAAGAGAAACTCCCCAGCTGAGAGAATGTACTTGAGAAAAATCCTCATCCCAAACAAGAGGTCTGCTTTAGATTTTGAACAGACGAGGTTCACACATCATAGATAACCGGGTGTGTGAGAGAAATCATTCTCACAGCCAAATTGCTATGGGCAATGACCTTTATGGGAGTAGACAAGAAGGAGGAGAAAACCTTGAGAGAATGTTTAACATGACTTGTGTGTGTCTATAAATAACTTGTACAATTACAAGCAGGTACAAAAACAATGAGATATTGTGCTGTTTTGCTTTTCTTGGGTTGTGCAATAGAGAAAGTTACAACCCCAAAAACGTTGGGCGGTTGTGTAAAACGTGAATAAAAACAGAATGCAATGATTTGCAAAAACTTTTGGACCTATATTCAACTGAATATAGCACAAAACCAAGATATTTAATCTTCAAACTGATTAACTTTAATGTTTTTTTTTGCAAATATACACTCATTCTGAATATGATTCCTACAACATGTTCCAAAAAAAGTTGGGACGAGGCATGTTAACTACTGTGATACATCAACTTTTCTTTTAACAACAATCTGTAAACGTTGAGGAACTGATGATACCAAATCTTGAAGTTTGGGTCTTTACTCGCATTTTGCGATTCATAACACACCACACATTGTTAATGGGAGACAGGTCTGGACTGATGGCAGGCGAGTCTAGTACCTAAACTCACACTGTTGCCACACTGCTGTAACACATGCAGAATATGTCTTTGCATTGTCTTGCTGAAATAACCCGGGCCGTCTCTGAAAAAGACGTGTCAGGATGGCAGCATATGTTGCTCCAAATCCTGTATGCACATTTCAGCATTAATGGGGCCTTCACATGTGACAGTTACCCATGATGCCATGGGCACTAACACACCCATGTACCAGGTCACGACGTCCATGATTTCGAAAACAATTTGAAATGTGGACAAATCCACATGAACAGTCCATTTCAGATGTCGGCAGCATTTCTGGATTTTGTTGATATATAGCTTTATATAGCTTGCATGGTTAAGTGTTCCTCAGCCCATGGAGTATCCTTTTTACAATTATATGGGGTTCTAGGCATTAAGAGTTGGTTTTTGCCCTTGCCCCTTTTTGCATACATTTCTTTGGATTCTCTGAATCTTTCAATGTAAATGGTGAAACCAAGCAATTCATTAAAAATGTATATTGATTGATATATTGAGAAATGTTATTCTTAAACTGTCGACTATTGGCCCACACAGTTTTTCACAAAGTGATGAACTTTCGAGGATGCCCCTTTAAAACAAAATCATGAAACTTTTACGTTAACAGTTAACCTGTTTACCTGTCGAATGTTTCAAACAGGTTTTTTTTTTTTTTTGAACATTCCACAACTGTCCCAGTCTTTTGTTGCCCCTCTTTCCAAATTTTCTGGGAATGTGTTACAGGCATCAAACTCAGAATGAGTGAATATTCACAAAATTCAATGAAGTTTATCAGTGTTGGCCATTAAATATTTTGCCTTTGTACAGTATTCAACTGAATACAGGTTGCAAATCATCAGCATTCTGTTTTCATTTATGTTTACATAGCGTCTCAACTTTTTTGGCACTGGGGTTGTAAAAGCAGGTACAAGAAGAATGACATATTGTTTTTGCTTTTCTTGGGTTGGGCAATGGAGCAAGTCCATGTTATCGTGTTTTTCTACCATTTTGTTATGCATTTTAATCTGTTTCACACATGCTCTGGCTGTGACAACTGAATTTCCCTGTAGGTTAAATTATGTACTCATTTCTGAGTATCTTTAATAACAGGCGCCCCTTGTGAGCTTCAGATGATGTGCAGACATGACTGAGCTTGTTTCTCACCTCAAAGATCTCCTCACGGGACACCTCGATGCGACAGTGGCCAGCCTGAGGCTGCTGCTGGGACAGTTCCTGCCGGAGGATCTTGAGCTTCTGAACAAGATCTCTCTTGTACTTGGGCACCGTGAGGCACTCCGCCTCCTCTGGGAGCTGACCAGGGGACACCAGAGCCTGCTGGGCCTGATCCTTTAACTGGTTCTGACGACTGGAGGGCAGATGGCAGGGAGGGGGAGAGGGGCAAAAAAGAGGGAGAAACGGGCCAAGAGAAAGAGACAGTAAGACACAGAGGGACAAGATGAAAGACAAAAATTGTAAGTCTTAGATGTACCAATACCATAAACAAACAAGCTTATTCAAGAGAAAAAAGTAAGCAAGCACTTGCACAAAATCAACAAGAGGAATGCCAAAAAACTCAAACTGCAGCTTTCTGAGAGTGAGAGTTCTTTCTGTGTCCTTTGCTGACTGCAGAGTACGAGGAGTAAACACACTGAGGTCATCTGGGAAGCACATCAAGTCAAACAGCTGCCTCAGCCCCTCACAGACACACACAGACAGACAGAGGTGGAGGTAAGACATTTCTCTCTCACACACACACAACGCACGCACACCTTCTTCTCTCCACCTCTCCACCTGGCAGAGGCCTGGTGGTCTCACACAGAGAGACGGCTGGACTAAAATAAGACTACGGGGGAGCAGCAGAAAATGACTGAGGGAAATAAAGTTCTGCAAATAGATCTCTGTTGCCTTTGACTCATCATGTACACTTGTGGTAAACTGGGGTCATCAAGGCCACTTTGCAGAGGCACACTGGTGCAAAGTCCAAAACTTTGTCGTAAAGGGATAGTTCAAATTATTTAATGTGGGGTCGCATGAGATACTTATCCATTGTCACCTGTATTACCTACAGTAGATGGCAGTCAGCATGCCACCAGTTAGCAGAAGTAGAGAAGAGTAGCAGCACAGAAGCTAAGCAATGTAACTGCTGTGGACAGGGTCCACCTAAAAAATATAAAATATCAATTTAAGTGTGTGGTATATTTTGAATATTTTCACCACTTTACTTTGCCATTAGACAGCCTTTTGTGATAGGAAAACTGCTGTTAAACAACCTAAATATTGCTCTTCCAAACAAACCAGACTCCTTTGACAAAATCAGCAATTCTACCTCACAGAACACAGGAGCTGCTGGTCCATTGTGGACAATGTAATAGGAACTCACAACATGTGCTGACCTACAAAACCAAAATTCAGTAACCACATATGTGGTCAAAACTGAGTCATGATGGGATTCTGATTTAAAATACTCACAGGGAGACAACAACTATACAGAAAGCAGCAATTATAAATGATCAATTCTGATGAAACATCTTTGTAATTCAGTTTGCTGTTCCATATTTAAAAAAAGACTCCTGCCAAAGGTAACTAGCTTAGCAGATCAGCAGTGGCTGTCATGCCAGCTTTTGACTGTTGTGCAATTCATGTGATTGTAGTGGTTGATGTGAAATTAAGATAAATATTTAAATGAATGCAATGACTGATTTTTTTTGGCAGCTTGAGGGCAGTAGTAACAAGTTGTGAACAGACTGCCATATCAACTTTTAATCTGATCTAGTGAATTGGTTGCAAAAATTTGCTTATATCCACATCCAGAAGTTAGAAACCAACATTAGCAGTCACTTGGATTTGTGTTTTCAACTACCCGATGAATGCAAGTCCAAATACTGTCCATTTAGCAGTGTCATATCTTCTTTTTTTAGATCTTGTGTAGTTTGGCTAGCCTGAAAACTCTGGGTGAAAACTTTGTCTTTGCTATCTCTGCTTCTGTAGATGCTGCTCTCTGCCTTTGTTGCACAGTCTAGTTTGAATGTACAAGAATGTAAAATTCTCTCAATTCTCTCAGACTCCAGTACATGCAAAAAACAACACAATTTCAAGAAAGCGGCATTTGCCGAAACATTTCAAACACTGACAAAAGAAGCAGTTAACCGCAGTATCAATAGTGCGGCTGTGAACATCATCTGCGGTTAATGATGGCAGAGGTCTTGAGAATACAACTTTTGAACCAGGCGCTGTGTTTAGGAAGACAGCCTCAGAGGGTGGCACAGTGGGGAGGCACACAACACACACACACACACACACACACACACACACACACACACACACACACACACACACACAGAATCAAAAGAGCCTTTAATGGGCCGGCACTAAAGGATATTTGCACAATGGCCTTTTGCACTCCAGTGGGGGGTAGCAGGCATGCTCGGCCCTGAGCAGGGTCATAAACACCAGACTCTAGAGCCGACACAGAGGGTGGTGGAAGAATACACACGTCAGTCTGTGTGCGTGCAGTATGGATATGTAGGCAATGACTCTCAAAGTGATGCCAAGGTTACCGTGAACATTCCCACACAGGTAATTTGATCAAACCACTGAGTTTCAATACCACTAACAAATAATTAAAAGGATAGTTCAGATTATCTGATGTGGGGTTGTATGAGGTACTTGTGGATATTCAGAAGCAAAGAGTAGTATCAGAACAGTAACTAAGCAACGAAGCGCTATGGACGGGGTCAGCAACAAATGGTATTTTCAGCCACTTAAAAAGGTCCACTTAGTATCAATGTCAGTTGAAGTGTACACTATATTTAGAACATTTTCACAGCTTTACTTTACTGTCAAACAGCCCTCTCTGATGGGAAATTGTCATTATATTAGCTAAATGTCACTCTGTCCAAAGCAGAGCATGTGCGCGGAGCGGGGCGGGAGCGAGCAGGGGAGGGTTGGATGGGGCGGGTTCTTTAAAAGGACGGATCATCGCCTAATCTCCCACTCCGTCCCGCTCCAATTTCGCTCAGGTACCGCTCACATCATGAGTCTGACGTGTGCCCACTGCACAGACACCCACACTATTTTGAACAGTCCTGTTGATGAACTGTCCAGAGATGTCTCTCCCTCTTCATCTTCTCGGTGTGTGTCGGTGGTCAGCATGCTGTTGTCTAAAACGTCCTCGCTGATATAAACTGAGTGAAACTGATGTAAATGATCCTGCTGCCTTAATACAAAAACATGAATATCATGCACCATATAGACTGAACTGAAAAACAGTGAGGATTTCCCCCTAGAGGACAATATTTTATGAATGAAATAAACTACTATTAACAATAATAATAGTGAAGAAATAAATAGATACATATGAATAGCGACCTTTTCCTAAAATACTGCTGGTTCTGTGGCGTTGAAATTTTAAATCTGAAGCCTGCAGTGCGCCACAGAAGCTTCAATTGATGTGCGTATATTGAAGCTTTTAGTGCGTTTTGGCCAATAGGCAACAGTTTACGCTAAAGCTGAGTTACAATGCAGATTTTTCTTTTTTGGAGTGTGCGATTTGAGGGCTATCTGATGGCAATGTAGAGTGGTGAAATTATTCTACACATACTGTACACTTAAACTGATTTGATTTTTTTTATGATGGGCCCTTTTTTGAGTGGATAAAATACCTTTTGTTGCCAAATTCGTCCACAGCTGTTCATTACTTAGCTTCCATGCTGGTACTGCTCTCTTCTTCTCCAAACTAGGGGCATGTTGACTGTCATCTGCTGTAGGTAGTATGCTGAATAAGTACCTCACACAACCCCACTTGCAGGTCACTTCATGACAGCGTACCATTGTCAGGTTATTTAGCAAAAAAAACGTGTACTCTCACATATTCGCCCTATGGCTCTCGCATTCTCCTCTACCACAATGACAATTTCTGACTCAGTGACTGAGTTTGGTTTCTGGTGTCTGCCCAGCAGAATCCAGTTCAATCGCTTCCTCCTATCCCAGAAAGCCACAGGGCCCCATAGGACACTCGAGACCTCCTCATGAATCCCTTTATTTCCTGCAGACTAGACTCAGAGGGAGGGAAGACAAGGCAGGGGAGGGCACTCTCCTGACAGCACCCAAACCCAGCAGACAACTCAGAGGGTGGGAGAGGAGTGAAGAGAGAGAAGGCATGGAGCATCTCTTCCTGCACTTTGACCCATAAATCAAAAATTCCTGCACTGTTGCTTTTTCTCAGGAGAGTTTTTCTCTTCTCTTTCCAAATCCTTGCTAATGAGCACGACTCTGGTGCATGTTACCTGAAGATGCTTACGGCGGAGATAGGGTTGCTGTAATAAAAAGCAATGTTTTGGCCACGTGACAAATCACTAGCATCTGGGAAATGACACAGTTATTCTTCGTGCAGTTGTACAGAGGGCAGCCTTGTAGCCAGGTCTTAAAACCAGACAAGGATTCAGTTACCTATTGAATGGCAATCTCGACCAGTCAGGCGCCTTTAATTCAGAGGGAGATTGCAACATCATAGACATAGAACCCAAACCATGGTCTGGATGCTCAGGCAGTGTCTTTATCAAATAAAAAAGGCAATAAAATATAACTTTGACGGACACATATATATCTCAAACATTTTTGTGGGATGACGGCACATGAAGGGTGAAAATTTCTAAAATCCCTGACTTGATAAAAGGCAGATGTCTTGATGAAAATCCATGACGACTGATATCTTTTCCAGAGTTTTGTCACAAGCGAGAAAGTCACTCCAAAGTCCATCTGCAGTAATAGAGCAGCTTCAGTCAGGACAGAAACTGCACTGAAAAAGGCAATAGATCATCCATTACTACAGGGTTAACATAATTAGAATGAATTTAGGCTAGCTCAGGTTAAACCTTAGTCATGCTGTCATTTAAAAACAAGTTATTTCACTAATCTCAGGCCAAGGTTCATGTGCCCTTGAGTAAACAGGAGATGTATGGCCCAAATCTGAATTTATATTATTCAGCTTTACTACACCAAAAAATCAAACACCAGAAATGTGCAAATGTACTTAATGACAACGGTACAACACTAATAGCTATAGAGAGACTTTTTTCTGTGTGTATAAAAGGAGTCCTGTGATACTGCATAAAAAAAAAACCATGCCCTCGTCCTGGCTTTGATGTGAACTAATCATCCTACCAGAAATTCTATGCATGAAGTTTTCACACATCTGGGCGTAGTCATGCTCATGACAAAATTCCGACATTAAAAACAAATGTGGCGTGCCAGGCTACATTTTTATAAGACTTTTCAGAGGGCCTGGATGCGAATACAAAATCCCAAACACGTTCTTTGATCCACCAGAACAGGAAAAAAGAAACCTGATCTCTCCATCGATGCATTCCGTCTCTCTCTGCACAGAGAAGGAATGATATCAGGCGGAGGAGGCCCACCAAGGCACCCATAACGCTGCTCCACCTTTGCGGAGCAAGAACCTACGGGTAATTCTACAGCTATCGCGGCGCATTATGTGTTTGAACAGCTGCACAGGGGAAGAGACTCTGAACACGTGCATCCATGCACACAGGCATGTACCAAACACAGAAGCATGAAGTAACACACATGAACCTACACAGATGGACACACACACATACACACGCGCACACCCACACCCACATCCACCCACACACACACACAGTTCATTCATTGACTTGGGCATCAAATTTATGCTCCGTTTCCTGGACGTAAGACGCTCCTCAGCCACAGACACTGCAGCCTCGGTTTCCACTCAGATATCTGATGTCTGGCCAAAGCCAGCTTTGTGACGGATTGTGTGCTAAAACGCCTTTATGATCAAAACCTCTGCGGGCCTGAGGAATTTGAATTTTTGTGTGGAAAGAGAGACTGTGGGGGAGTGCACCATGTATGTATTTCTGTGCGCGCACACAACCGTCTGCTCAGCAGAAGGACCACTCTGAACGCTGCTGAACCTCTACAGGTGGTGAACACACCTTGGCACAGGATCCCACAGTAAAACACTGACTGAGGGGGAGGCAAAGTGAGTAAGTCTGTGAATGTCTGGGGGAATGTGTGCTTGTGTATGTTCTTGTCTGTGTGCAAGTGAGGACTTCTGGCACAAGGCCCAAACCTTACCTGACATTCTGACTTTCGATGCCTCCTCGAGAACCATTGGGGCTTGGACTACAGATGCAAAACAAAGACAAAATGAAGACAGAAAATAAACCTCTCTGCTTTTACACACTGTTTTTTATGTGCCGTCTAATCTGTTTCACTATTGTATTGTTCTGGCTCAAGGGTACTGTAGTACTCACTTTAGGACTAGATGCAGGTTGGCGGAGAGGCGAGGGTCCGTGAACTGCGTGGTTCGGTTGTTGTGGTCGACAAAGTAAACCCTCCCGGTAGCAGTGTTCCGTATCTCCCATCCAGGAGGTAGAGGACCCAGTTCCTCACAGTTCACATTACTCAGATCTCTGAAATGCAACAGAGGAACACACAACACACAATGAAGCCCTAGCATGCACTAATTTAAGAAAAACAGAGGCAATGTAGGGTGGAACGGAGGAAAAGAGAGACAAAGCACACACACATCAAATTCTAGGTATAAAACATACCAAAGCACTGACTAACTGGACTCAAGCGGACAGCAAGATTCCGAGATGTCTGAGAAATCACTTTTATTCTATTTTTCTTCTTCCTCCCATCTAAATTATTTACTGCTGCCCTGCAACCCCTTTCAGCTGGACTCCATGGAGACAAAAAGGTTCAGAAATTACAGCAGGCTCGCTACGCTGGCGCTGACTTGTCTGTTTTGCAGGATTAAAGCCAAGAGGGACCAGAGCCTCACAAGCGATGAGAGCTTGGCAGCTGAACCATCTGCTAATGCTGGAGCTGTCTGAGGAGCACCCGGCGAGGTGTGGCGTGACCAATGGCCTCCTATCAAGAGCGATAAAAATATCATCTATCACTCACATGCTGATAGAATGCAAGTGAGCAGAGGCCAGGTATTATAACATCAGTCATGTTTTATTGATAGCGTCTGGAGAGCGCTGGAGCCCGTCTTTGCACATGCACATGCAGATCTGTGTGCGTGTGCATTTCTTTTGGAATATAGTAATCAATAGGACACACATGCCTGACCAAGTATTGCCCAAGAGCCTCTGGTAAGGACGATTGAGACCTGTGTGCTGCTGGACATGTGTCCCACAGTGAGGCTGCTCGTGCCAGAGGACCGAATTGCTCTAAGAGCTCCGTGACATGGGTCTTCTCACAGCATGTCAGACTTATAATTAGCTGCAGGTTTACGGCACACTACAAGGAGACCAGGACCAAAAGACTGCCATGACACAAGCTTGGGTAATGTCAGTTATGTCAGTGATGGTTGGTTCAGGGGGGATGCAAAGTCTGACAAAGAAGGATAACGGTTTTAGCATCTGTGGACAGCCCAGTTTTGCACTTTTTGTATTAAATTATTCTAGTGTTTTAAATGTGTTACAGTATATATGAGGATAGCAAAAAAGAGCCGTTGTGTTGTCTCCCTAGTCAGGCTGTTAGCACCTCACATAAACATGCATCTTGGGTGATCTGATCACAAGCACACAGCTCTAAGTAAATGTGTGAATGCACCCAAGGCGCATTAAGGACACATTAAGATCAATCACTCAGACCACATTCAGAGGTGGTCTAGGTTGAATCTGACCACAACTTTCAGCAGTGTGTACGCAGTGTATCCTTGGCCACATCGCAGGACCGCCTACTTAACTGACATCCTGTAAGTACTTCATTTGGTTCATTGTAACGCAAATTACATGTTTGGGCTTTCTTATCCCTGACAGGATAAGCAGTGGACGTTTGTGAACACACCAGTAACCGCAATATCCCCAGACTCCCTTAAAAATCACACAATTTTGAGAGTTGTTCTGAGAGGAAAAACTTGATAAACTTTGCAAACTGCTATAACCAGGACAGAAATTTCATGGAGACGGCCTTGACTCCGTGCCTGCACTGTCCCAGCTGATTTTTTGCTTTTTTGATTCTCCTATGCCTCCTTTCTGTCAATATGGTTTTTAGACATCAGTGTCTTTTGTAGAGATTCAGAATTCTTATTGGGCAACATGAAATGAAACACTGTGCACATAAGCATATAAGACAAGAAACCCAGCCTATAATTTTAAATATTTCTCTCTCAGTCCAGGACAAAGCCTGCACGAACTTCTGATTCAGGAGTTTGTTAAAATATTGTTAATTTGTACATCATAAAAAATTCGTTTTTGAAATTATTATTATTATTATTAAGACCAATTTTTTAAAAATCGGTTGCATTCTTCAATTTAAAATAAAATCATCCTTAACCCATAAGTTAAATTTGTGGATTTAAAATCGTTGTTTTATTTGGTGGCCTTGCTGCCCTGGCATTTGGCCTTTGAGCCCTAAAAAAAATGCTGAAATTCAAGGCCTGGTTAAATCAAATACTTAATCAGATGTGGTGTCTTGTAAAGTTGGCATTCAACGGAATACATTAAGTTGTTTCTTTCCTTGTAAAAAACAGTCACATGTCACTGTACTAGTGGCTACTCCGGTCTGAAGTGCGTCTACCTGCCAACACTGAGCAGCACACAACACACAGTTTCAACTTCTCCATTTACACTAAATGTATGAAAGAAGACGGCATTTTATTGATGGTAAACAAGGCAAATTTTACAAATACAGTGAACAGTAACCAGGGAGAGAGCACCCAGACTTCCTTTAAAAAATGTTAGAAGTTCTTTCTTTCTTTGTCTAAAAAAAATCAGTGGGCCTCATGCAAGAACCACTTGCACAAACAGATTTGTTCTTAAGCGGTTTATACGAGGGTTTTAGGAGAATTTATCAAATTCACTAATTTTCTCATATTTGGGATTTTCTTCCAGGTACAAACACAATTTACAAGTGGTCCAGACCTGTCACTGGAGTCATGTGCAGTGAGTCTGGTGTTATCCAAACTGAAGTTTTTCACTAATGATATGATTTGTACGAAAAAAAGAGTAAACGAAAAGGAGAAATTTAAGATAAGAATACGTAAATATTCTTGCATGAGGTTCATTGTGCACATTCGTCCCAGTGTGTTGGCTACTACTTTTGGGCTGCCAGTTAAAAACAACACCACATCTCGTCTTTGCAAATGGAAATAATGTGGTTTAGCATTGTATTTGCATACACAGTGGGGAGGTGAGATCTAATCACAAGTGGTCAATCGAAATGCATTCAAATGCCATATATGAACTGATGTAATTAGATCTGTCCACATGTGATCAGATCACCCAAGATGTGTGTAATACAATGTATAACCAGGCTAATAGATCGTGTGGTGGACGTACCTTGGTACTCTGGGGTCATGCCACGTGCTGACACCTGTCTGAGTGTGGAGAAAGTACACTTGGCCTTGCTGCGTGGTCCTTTGCTCTGTAGCAAGACATAAAAAAAGGATTATTCAGTGCAAGATTTGGAGATCCTTGGTCAGACAATGATGTGAATCAAATTAAAGGGGAAGAACTTAAAGAGTTTGCATCAACCTTGGCATCAAGTGTATGTCAAAATGTATGGAAAATAAAATTGAGTTTAATGCATGTGCCACATGTAGACAGATTGTGCCTATAATCTGTCTGCATAAGAGAGAGATCACACAGATGGAGATAAAAGGACTGCCTGAGTCAGTGGAGATCCCAGAAGGCAGCCAAGGAGAGGCGGAGGAGGGGGAGGTGAGAGACAGGGTGAAGAACATTGGAGAGGAAAGGAGAGGAGAGATGGGGTTGTCTGACTTTCGAGTTGGTGAGCTCATTCATCATCACAGCCTGACAGAGATATTTCCACGGAGCGGCCTGCCAGCGAGCTCTTCTCTGGCATCCCTTTGGAACTACCGCCTGTCTTTAACATGCATGTACATGTAACCTTCCAAACCCGCGCCGCCTGACGAGTGCACGATATATGTTTGATGCACAGGGTGACATCTCTGGGATAGTGTGTGCTCACATGAGGTGCTGACAGGTTTTATAGGGAATAGTCCAAGAATTATTAAAGTAAGGACAAAGATAGAGAGACAGGCGCAGTGAGCCTCCTGATCTGAAGACCTGAGAGCAAAGTGGTGATATGTTTCTGTAGCTCTGGCTCCTGAATCCTACAGAAGATTATACTGTGAGGATAAACAAAATTCCCTTGGGCTGTGTGGGGGATCGCAGCTTGTGTGTGTGTGTGTTTGCTTTTACATGAATGCATCTGATTGTGTGCAGAAAGGAGAACAGAGGGGGGAGTGAATGGCTGCCGCCAGCCTTTAACAGCTAGATCAATTCAATTAGATTGTCTAAAATGGAGCCAGTATTTCAGGCTCCTTGTGTGGAGCTGCAGCGTCATCAGAGCGGCGCTGGACTGAATGAGGCTACAGATTAGCCGGGTTACTGAGCCCAGTGTTGAGCAGGGAGGAGGGCAGAGGCGAAGCAATTAACACAACAGCATTACAATCATGACACGATTCATGGTGGTGCTTTCACAGAGGATTTTAAAAAAAAGACAGAATACTCTAGTGTAATCAGGATATTAAATATTTACGTCTCAGGATAGGACAGCTGGATGTACAGCATAGTGCCGCTGTTTTCAAACTTTTTTTAGACATACTCTACAGGCCTGTGAGATGACCACCCCTTCATCGACATCACTCCTGTTCCAATTGTCCATTTTGAATTGATTTTAAAATGGATGTTAACCCTATTAAACAGTCCCTCCAGGAAGTTGCCATGTTGTGATTGCTGCAATTAAAGCAAATTCAACCAATCCTTGTGAATTCTCCACACCCTTGCAATTTTGTCCAGTCACCGCAACCTTTCTGCAAATTTCACCAATCATCGTGGCTTCCCGCGAGTTCAACCACTCTGAGCAGTCCCCCACGTAAACAACATGCATGGATGTCTCAATGAACCATCTTCATGTTTTATTATTTACAATTTTTTATTTTGTCACATTAATTTTCTAATCAGTGTTCTGAGCTGCAATATCAGCAATGCAACACGGACAATGGTAAAAAGTATTCAAAGTGCCTGTAGTTGTTTCTTCATTATTTTAGTGTGTGGATTATATACGATGTAAATTTAAAGTGTTGATATGACCTGGAGCAAACAGGAAAAATGACTCTGCATCACCAAACGGAGGTTACCATGACAGCGCGATGCACAGTTCGTGGTGCTGTGACACTGTTAGATTTCTACATTATACGGATTCGTTTGGTGATGTTACGAACATACAGCTCAGCAACTTTTCATTTTTAATGTCTTCCCTCAGTTTATAATCTGTATCGATCATTAACAACCTCGTTAGGAAAATAATTAGATAAAGAGCGGCGCTTTTTACAAACGATTTAATCTGAAACACAGAACATAACCTGCTCCTGACCAGGTTATGAGTTTAGCATAAGTTACCATGGTGATCTAGCCAGGTTAAAAGAGAGCCACCTTCATGAGACTGAAAATCCTGGCTTTAGACTCAACATAGCTCGCTAACCCATTAATCTCGCTTCGTAGTACACCCCTCAGACCTCTCTCTAAACCAATCACAATCGTCTTGGGTGGTGCTCAGCTAAAAATGGTCTAAGCTCGTATTTGTCAATTTATGAGTACATTCACTGCACAAACCTTGGACAACTGTAATTATTATACAGAGGGATTAGCATCAAGACCAAATGATAAATGTTCATTCATATATACAGTATACACATCCACCCTGTGGTTCTGGCTGCCTACTAACCATATCCCTCAGGGAGGTCCGGGGGCGTGTGCAGGTGGGTTCTGCTCATGTAGTTGCGGTGCCTTTGGGAGCGAACCCGTCTCTCCTGGGCCCGCTGGTCACCCCCACTGGGCGGCAATGCCGTGGTGGGTGTGGCCCCGTTCGTGCTGATCGGCGTGTTCTCATCCACGATGCAGCTGAGAGGCCGGCCGGGGCTGGAGTACTCTGATGCAGGCCTGAGGGGGACAGGGGGAATATGAGAAGGGTAAGACCAAAAGTTAAGGTAAGGGTAAATCAGTGAACAAAAGAAAAACCGAGCCTAAGAAAGTACAAATAGGATTAGGGCTTCCCACTGACAGTCAAAGATTCAAATCATCAGTCGACTGAGATTCTTTCAGTCGAGCAGTCATTTCTTTTCTCTTTGTCAGTCAGTGTGCATAACAGTTACAGGATAAAGCAGATAACTTACAAAAAAGCATGGAGAGAACATTTCAACGCAGATTTACAAATAAGGGGACTCATAAATATATTTTTATATTAGCTGGTGTCCGTATTAAAAAAATCCTTTTGGACAACAGGAGCTGGTGGTTAACTCATAAAAGAAGGGGAAACAAGTGGTTGGTAAACAAGTTTCAGCTCTTGTTCTTGAGCTGCGTCATTGCACGCAGAGCAATGCAACAGAGCAGAGATGAGTGACAGAGGTCAGGCACTTCACCAGAGAGCACCGGCGGCGCGTGCAGGGTAAGTGACGCTTGCTTGTGCTTGTTGGCTCAGATTATTGCTTTAAGTGTCTGACAACATTATGGAAAAGGCTGAGAAGTAAGATTTTTGTTTAACCAAAAACAGCTGTTTTAAGGTTCTCGCCACACTAATCTAGACTCCCTTTGAAAATAGGAATAGAAAGGGAGGAAGTCGTCTCCACAAACAGCAGCAAATCAATAGGCAGCATTTAGGAAGTCTTCAGGTTCTAACTAGGAAATCTATACAAGGCAGCACACAGCCAGCCAGACAGACAGACAGACAGAACTGAGACTGCCTGAGGTCGAGCTTAGTAAGAACTGAGTGATAAAGACATTAAAAAGAAAATACAAAAGACGGAGACAGAGCCAGGAGGAGATGCTTCTCCTTCCTCTCCTGTCAACACCGTAACTTCCCTGGCTCCTCCACATCATTAAACACCACTGTCTGGAACGTTCCGTCTGACACCTTTTTTTGAGGAGCCCACTCCAGTGTTGAACAGACCCCC
The DNA here is from genome assembly GCA_034769285.1 of Lutjanus argentimaculatus. Classification (NCBI taxonomy): domain Eukaryota; kingdom Metazoa; phylum Chordata; class Actinopteri; order Lutjaniformes; family Lutjanidae; genus Lutjanus; species Lutjanus argentimaculatus. Next base: position 9,391,885 of record JAWZSL010000024.1, on the reverse strand, counting down.
CTCCTCCCCCCTCCCAGTTTGGGAGCACTGAGGTCAGAGATGAGGTCGTCCCCCGGCCTGTGTGTTGAGTTAAGAGGTCTGGGTTTGAGTTTCTGTGGGCTGCACAGTGTACTCACCTGGTAGGCCTCTCCCACTGTGTGGTGCGTGTGATGTGGTTCAAGTACTGGATTCGTCCAGACGCTGTCCTCCTCTCCTCCCAGCTGGCAGCAGAAACATACACAGACACAGCAGTGAGCGGACATGGTTAAGCAGCCACAGAGCCATCTAGTAGTGTTTTGTCTCGCTGTTCTGTCTCACCACATGCAAATATCATATTCCGTATATCGTTACCGCCACACTTGAAGGCAGCTTTTAATGTTTTCAGATTTGCAACAGCCTCTAAAAAAAGCTCCCTCTGAGATGATAAGAGATTTCCCCCAAACTCACTCACCCATCTGGAAGATCATTGTCAAACAGGCGACTGCAGTCCACCACAGGGCCTCCTGTGCCTATCCGGTCCCTAGACTGCAGGCTCACTGCAGCAACACATGGCAGACAGATGCACAGCCAGAATTACTAGACAGCAGATTACAGTGCAGGCAAAGATATCTTATCGAAGCACAAAATGGAGCTATATATCTTTATGAGTAACAGGGATAGGGTGCAGTTTTATCAGTGGTATCCTGGAGGGTCTGGTTAAGGGGAGTTTATTTTTTCCTTCTGCAGGGAGGGTCTGGTATTATGAAATCTAATCCTACATTTTACATGAAGACTGATATATGTTACAGATTTTTGAGCTACAAGAGTGGGCAACATTTACCAGACCAGAGCTTAACATATTTCACATTTATATACTTATAATGACATTGAAGAATATCCTCAGGAGTATTTAGGACTTTGACATCGAGTTCAATTGTTCTTACAATGTTTAGAATTTATTTTTTGGTGTGCAAATAAAAATTAGTTCACTAAGTATAAGTGTACAAATTCATATACATAAATACATAGCCTCTCACAAAAATGAGCAGATACTTAAATATAACACAGTCATAAAACATCACAACAAAGTAATATAACTTAACATAACCTGGACACTTCTACAGTCCAAGAAGGTGTAGGCTGAAGCTACAGCTTTTAACGCCTACCCATTTAACAACACATCATATTTAACAGGATCAGACAATTAAACACAAAAGCCAAGAAACATGTAAAGAAACAAGAGACTACCAACATAATAAAAACTAATAAGAAAACAATACAACACCAAAAATATCCTGTAAGTTCCTGTACCCTGTCCTTCTATAACAGTGTTACCATCTTATCACTCATCCTCAGGATGTTATTTTTAAACTTTTGTTTAAACCAACTTAATGTCCTGCGTGTTTTCAGTTCCTCGTTACAGCTGTTCCATAAATTCACTCCCTTAGCTGAAATACACTGTAATTTTATTTAAGTTCTCACTAAGGGTTTTCTGAACATAAAAATGCATCACATTTCATGTTGACTTTCTCTCTTTTTAAACAACTTTTGGATACTTTCAGGTAATAACTGTTTTTTGCTTTGTAGATGACAACAGTTTTAAAGTCAACAAAGGCTTTAAATTTCAGAGCTTTTCAATAGCGAGATGTTGAGGTCAGTCTTGCTCTCACCTTGGGATTTGGCCAAAAACGCTGTGCCTCTGGGCGCAGAGAATGCTGTGACAGGACCACAGTGTTTTTGCTCTTGCATATGGCTTAAAATTGCTGCCTTCCCCAATTTTAGACAGATTTGCATTTAGTTTTCTCTTCCCATTGTCCTTAGTTAACCAGGCTTCATATCTGGGATTGTAAAGCCAGCCCTTGGAAAACTTGCATTTACCCACTGTGGACGTTCAGTCCACACCCTACACAGAAAGTTGGACGACATTCCACTGTCAAATATCTCTGCCCGAAGAGGAAGTAATCTAACCACTACTCACATTATTTTCCTTTAACATACTGAACAATATTACCTTGTTTTATTCTCTTTAATAGAACTAAAAATTATTGAGAAAAGTGATGATTGATGATTATTATTATTATTAATGATTAATGCATATAGGTATGGTTTCTTTATGCAGAAAAGATCTGTTTACTTTTCTGATAAAAGTATCACTGCACGACTCACAAATGTGAAGCTTAATATTTAGTTATTTGTGATGCTATGCATATGTTCAGTACAAAGATATTGGTGCATTTTCTTTCAAACTAATTCGGTTGCAGGTGTCTGAATTTGGTACAGTTATAAGGCCCTTGGGGCGGAGGTGTTTGAGGTGTTTGGAGTGCAGGCCTTTGGTACTCTTACACAGTGGTAAACATTTTGGCTGTGCTGGCTGCCAGCTCCAAGCACGATGAAAAACTCTGTTCAGATGATCAGTTTATTTTTAGTTTAGTTAATCCATGCTCAAATTTCAGTTTCAATTTTAGTAGGTTTTACTGGCATTACTGACATTTACATGTGTTGTCAAAGCACTGTTGCAATATTAAAGACAATTAATGAATGAAACCAACAAAAATGATAAAAAAGCAAAAGTTAATTTAAAAAAACTAGGTAATGAAAGAGATAAAATATAAAATATAGAATTAATATAAGCAAGGTCTGCTTCTGTCTGCCCTTCAATATTGCCATGCTGTGATCGCTCAGCAATGTTATCAATAGTTGTCAATGCACAGACTAACATATAACAATACTCACCCACTATCTGGCCTCTGACTGTGTCACTGTCATTGGGACTCAGCTTGTTCAAGTCTAGTCTCTGGTCTGTAGAGAGACAGGACAGGGAAAGAAGAAGATGTGAGAGCAGAAGTGATGGCAGGGACAAAGAAAAAGAGAACAGCATGAGACAAACAGGAAATGAGAATAAAGATGAAAGCCGGAGAAGAAAAGAGAGAGAGAGGAGAGGATTCATCAGTGTCATAGAGATGTATGTAAACCAGCATGTGTTGGGATGCTTTTTTTCCTCCTAGTCCCATTGCTCTGTATCATTTACATCACTCAGAGTCAATTCCTCTCTCCCTCATTATCCGTCTCTCATTCTTCTGTCTGTAGACCACAGCTTGGCTGTGCCCTGGAACAGATGGTCTGGTCTGTGGAACAGCCATGGGCTGTAAAAATCTCACTGAGCATCGGTACAGAGCAGGCTTCAGTTCAAATGCAGAGGTCAAACATTTGACAAATTTCAGTACAAAGCCTGCACTATTCCACTCAGTCTTAGCATGGACATGAACTTCTGCCAAAGTCTGGAAACTCTTTGTCTGAACTTCTTAAAGTCTGCGGAATTTGAGAGTGAGGGAGAAAGAGAGATCAGGCGGAAAAAAAAGAACAGACCAAAAAAAAAATGTCCAAGTTGCCTGCAGACATGAGAAATGCCACTATCTGCTCTCTGTTGTCTGGGTGTCATGCAGATCAGCGCAGGATGTCTGTCTAGACTAAACAGGGACCAAAACAGGCAATGGTCAAACCGTTACAAGGCTCGCCTGAGGTCAGCAGCCACAGAGAAAACAGAAAACACACAAACAGACAGTAAACCGTATGCTGAGAAGTGCACTCTCAAGTGTATACGTTTTAAATACGTATGCAGCCATATACACAAAGACAAGAAGCACAGACACTCTGCAATTAGACATAAATGTTACATTCAACCGAAGATACTCTGCAATTATACACAAATATTTTAGTCAACCAAATGGCCTCTGCAAGGCCTGCGGAGGGGACAAAACTGCAACTGCTGGTAAATTCCACACAAAAAACAAAAGAATGACAAATACTCACAGGGGAGTGAGCGACCACAACAGAGAGAACACAACAAATCTACGCTTACACTTAAATAGCTGTACAATTATGCATGTCTGCGTGAAATGACCGGTTGTCTAGATCGGCAGACGGAGATAGTGGGAGGTTAGTCACAATGGCATTTTGTGTGTGTGTGTGTGTGTGTGTCTGTGTGTAGATATGCTGCCAGTCTATGGAGGAGACTGAAGGGGTGACGAGGAGGCCAGGAGAGAAAGGAAATGCAGAGGCAAACCACTCACAGCTGTGGCACAAGGCTCAGGTTTCCTGTGTCGCTCCAGGAAAACAACAGTGTCAGGGGCTTCTAGGAAAAGCGGTGGGATTCTTTCCCGCTTCTGCCTGCAAGGCCTCAGGCCCACTGAACAGGTACCAGCACACTCACTATGCAGGAAAATCACTCCAGACTGCTACAACTGTCTGGCACTGCTTTTACTAGCAGCCACTTACTAAAGCCTCCATCTCATTTATCCAGTTAGCTTCTGACATGAGACTTTTTTTTTTACAGTAATTGCAGGGTGATGCTGATTGGCTCTTCCTGTTCTGGCAGTGGGGGTGGGGCAGAGTGTTGACCCCTCTCGCACACAGGTCTGGCCTCTGTCAGGCCTAGTGAAGGAAAAAGAACACTATCACGTAGCCCTGACAGCAGCGTTGTGTTATCAAATGGTAAAATATTGCTCATCCTTGAGTCCCAAATAATGCACGGTGTTGCATTGATATACAGTAAACTAACTAACGATACCCAAATGTTTTGAGTGAGCACATCTTTAGTTGAGTCTCTGAAAGTTATGACAAGTACAGAAGTCGTCTCACTGGAGCGACTGAGCAACTCTGCCCTCTGCACGACAACCTGCTGCTCCAGGACTGAGACTATGCACTGACAGACTCTGAGAGAAGGACTCAAATTTCAATACAAATTTGACTAGTTTTATTTATTTTTACTTTACAAAAAGTGCACAGAGCTGCAGAACTTTGTGTTGTTAACCGAAAATTAATGAAATAATTAAACAAAATTTCTGAGTTTGTTTATAATTTGCTAAAAACAGTTAAGTTCAGACTTAAAATAGATTTACAGTCCAGTGCGGTTTGGGTGTCTGCATTTTGCATTTGAGGAGAGAGAAAGCGAGTAAGCATGTCGTGAGGGAAAGAGAGACAATTAAAAATAAGTAACCATAAATGAATGAATATTAATGTTTAATTAATACTTTTTATGAGAAAAATATGTAGAATTTAGAATTCAACAGCCACTTTGGTTGGTGGAGGAAAATGTTAATTTCCAACACTGCATTGGTCGTACATTTTATAGAGTCCCAACCTCAAAATCTATGCACTGTTACTGGCTGGGGGGACTAAATACCATTTCCCAAAGGCCGAAGGCTACAGAACCACCACCCACTTCCAGTGGGTCATAAGTGATGATTTAGAGGGATTATTTTCATATAAGCCCATACATTGTTTTTTAAGGAAAATCCTGCATAGTATCCCTTTAAATTCTACTTCTTGGGCACATGACGCACACAGCCTCATTTTACTAATAGGGCCATGGCAACCAGGTGACTGACGTCCCATGAATAACGGCAATTAATAATTTAAAAGTTATTCTCAACTCAGGAGACAGGAATGAACTGAGTAAACTTTTGCGGGCCACAATCCCACACAGGATGACCTGAGACAAACAGTATGTTTGTGTGGGACAATGTGGGACACCTTATCAATGCTGGAATGTCTAAAATTTTCATATTATGTTTATCTAACTTAACAAAATAAACATTTCTATTCTACTGCTTAGCTTGTATCATCTCTACGTTTTGCCCCGTGGCTGATTCAGTGGCAAACAGTAGACTATGGAGCTTACAGGTTAGGCATAGACACATGTGTGCGCTGCTTTCTTCACAGTTGAGGATAAACACTTATCTAAAGAAAAGTGTCTGTCCTGCTGTGGTTTGACTTTTGACAACCAATCAAAATGCAGGACTCGGGACAATGGATAAAAATTCTGTGCAGTCCAGCATAAAGCGAGCCAACTGATCACCATCTTCTCACACGGCTTAGAGATTTCAAAACATAACAAGAAATAACATTAACAGCTTTATACTGTACATTAAAGTAATACTGACACTTACAGCCTGTGTCTTTAAGGCGGTTAATAGCGTTGGACAGAAGGCGGACACAGCCCAGGAAACCAGCCCCTTGCTTCTTGTGAATCTTCTTGTGATTCCACACGCTGATGGTGATAGAATCTGATTTCCCGATGTATCTGAGGGGAAGGAGAGAAGAAGGAGATGCAATTAATATTCAACAGTGATGGGTTCTCTCTCATAGACACGATGAGAATCACTGTGTGACTGTGTGAAACGTGATGTCTGTGTAATAATTGCGTAATAGTACAGCAGTTTAGCTGTTAGACCTCATAAGAGAAGTACTGGTAATTTCAACATTTAACAGCTAATGTGCTGACAAGAGTCTTGCTCAGGATGTCCCCAGCAATGCAAGGGAGACACACATCCGCCACCGAGGCTACTGCTGCTCAGTCTCCTCGTCAAGGACACATTACTAGACACAGTCAGGACACGGAGACAGAAGAGGAAGAGGAAGGTGGGGTGGCTGTGAGGGATTTTCCAGCCTGTGGATGCGGATGTGTAAATCTGACCCTGAGCGTCTGAGTGTGAGACAGAACACCACAAGCAGACTGTAACTCTGTGAATCATTTATAATATTAACAGCAGTACCTCCCCACATATCGGGGGGGGGGGGCAGACAACTGAGGGAGCAGTGATGATAGTGACGTGATGAGTCAAAACAAAACTGCAGCAGCTACTATGAAAATACTCTAAAACATGACAATATTTCTGAGAATCTGGAAGACTGCGCAGAAAGAGTCTACTTTGTTCTACAAAATGGATTCTTAAATGAGGCTGCCATCAAACTTTCTGCTCTCTGGTCCCTTTTGGTTTATATGAAAAATCTAAATGACCAGCTTGATTGAACAAGTTTAATTTAAAATGTAATTGGGTTTAAACAGTCATCAATCATGCTGTCAAATGTGTTGCAAGATCAGTTGTACAATTCAAGGGTTGTTTGCCTCCAAGTAAACCATTTGAAGCAGAGACAAGTTAATAAACTGTAATGTAAACATATGAGACATACTACATGCATGTCTGCTGCAAAATCACATTATTTGGAACATGCTGCCCTAATCTTAATTGATGACGTTGTGGATAGCAGTTTTGTGAGGCTGTACTATGGCAGAGCGGTGCTTTGAGCTAAATGCTAATATGCTCACATTGACATTGCTAGCATGCTGATATTAAAGCTGTGGTAGGCAGTTTATTTTTGGCATTCGTTCTATAAATGCAGATGCGTGTGCACGTCCCCTCAGACTGTGAATTCCTGATTATATGGCGGAAAATTCTGCAGAAAATCCTGCAAACTTGCGTTAAATTTCCAAAACCCCCTTTTAGGCCTGCAGCGATAATGACATTACTGCAATACCACTGTCATGTGATGCCTACCACGGGGTTGAACTCATTACCATAATCACCGCAAATTTTATTTTAAAGGTTCAATCTCATGTTTAGATCAGCACATCAATATATAAATAACTACAGACATTCTGTGTTGGATTTATGATTATGGATTTATTTTACCACCACGTCTCCAAAAAAGAAGCTCCTGTCCAAGGCTGGATTACAAAGCTTCTTAAAGGGATATGATTGCACCAGAGATGACATTGTAAAGGTACAACACTATTGCTGGCATTAGCTTAAAGTTAGACTTTGATTTTCCAGCAGTTGGTAAATAACACAGCAGACAAGACTTTTTTTGGTCTTGAGATGCTGCAGCGTTTGTTAACTGATGCACTGTATCATATACTGTACATTTCCTGCCAGGTTGACAGGCTCCTGCTCCTCTCTGGGCATCACATCAATCTCAGTCTGCTGTTCGCTTTCACTCACTTATATGTCAGAGTCGCAGTAAGAGGGACCAGGATCAGTGTGAGCCCTATGAGGTATAAGGTTTCGAAGGGTTAACGGACTCCTTCTGCTGCTGTTCAAGCTTGTGGGTTTGGTGGGAGGGACTTGGCAAAGAGATAACAAGGTAATATCAGGCTTAACTTTACATTGAAAGACAACTGACAGCTTTAAATAGCTGATCAACTAACAGTGTAGGACTCATCGTCGCTTGTTATTGTCAAATTACAATGTTGCGCTTGTGTTCCTGCAGTCTGCTTGTGCTTCCTCAAGTCTGAGGAGAAGAGGGAAACAACTCGCTTCAACCACAGACTGTATATCAAACAGAATTTCAACCTATTTAATAAACAGTCCATCTTTCCAACTCGCTATCTGGACTATAGTATTCATTTTTGGATGCGCAATTGTTACATACTGCTCCTTTAAAGGAACAAGTATTTGTCTGCTATGCAGGTGAAGAACATCATGGTGCAAAATTACCTTTTTCGTCCACCAAATTGCCAAAGCAAAACACAAAAAGACCAGCAACTTGCAAATTTCACCAGCATTTGGCTGGTGGCTGGTGTTAATTTTGTGCCTTGCAGGTAATTACAATGTATATAAACAGCCAAAAATGTGTAAGTGGATGAAAAAGACAGATCAGTTCATGACTACTTGTATCTGTCTCTGTCAGAGCATTGGTGCTGCTCTCTTCTCTCCCTCTCCTTGTTTGTAAGAAAGGCCAAGGGTGTGATGAAATCTCACCGTGTGAACCTGTTGTGGCACATCTGCTCGGGTGGGCTCCCTCCTTCACTCGAAAACTAATCATCTGTGCGATTCGCAGAACTACATCCCACTGTAATTATCATGCTGCTTACCAAAAGGGATATGAAACAATGGGGCTGTGAGTAAGACGTCTGGACATTTTGAGTCGATGCCAAATGCCTGTCTGGGGTGCGATGTGAGAGAGCTGCTTATGTCAGACAGACGTGACGGGAGGGAAGTATTACAACCAAACCCCAGTCATCTGGATCACCCTCCATGTAATAAAATTCATTAGTCTGGCTACGATTTTTAATACCATCAGCAATAACACACACACAGACACACACGCACACACAGACACAAACACACACGAGACAATGGGGAAAACTGCAATAAAAGGAAAAAACAGCACATTTAAAGAGTCAGATGTGCTTTCTAAATACATTGTTTTATTTGGCAGACTATATTCATAGAAGAGGCATCGTTGGCATTGTTTTAGTATCTTTTTTCTTTGAGTTACTGCCAAGAACATTTGGTCAAAGTGAAAGAAACCGCAACACTAAAGTTGCACTCTGAGATACAAACAGAAATAAAAAGGGAAAGCTCACTAAACTAACATTCACCACTTGAGACTGGAACCTGCTGACACTCTCTTATTGATTGACAGATTTTCTTTAATATATGGACGTTTATTAGTGAACAGCTGACTCTGCTCTCTGAAAATGTAACACTGTAGAACAGCAATTCACAACCACAGGTACTTACACCTGTGGTTGTGTACATCTGCACTAGCAAGCAGGTACACGGACAGATGCTGGAGTAGTTCATGTATTTTTATTTTTTTTAAACAGAGAAGAATATGATTTAAATCCATATAGTGAGTCAGCTGAAACACCTAGCATTCAGCAATTGAGACCACATGAATAAAACAATATCACACCAGAGGGAGTGCTGTGTTACTGAATATTGATAATATGGTTAAATTAACATCTACATACTACAGTCTATTAGTGAGATGAAGTTAGAAAGCAACTGCTAGCTGGTACTGGCAAAATAAATGCAGATGGGTGATCATCAGGGAGTTAACTTTAAGCTCTGATCAATCTTATTTTCTTTTTTTTTGTCATTTAGTGTGCCATTTCAATCTCTCTTATCAGCTATTTTCAAAGAACGCAGGTGACAGGAAACAACAGACTAAAGAATATTTGAAAACTAAACTGCCAATATTTACTGTATTCCTGTAGTCTAATTGACACTGAGCCATTTCTTTATAAAAGGGCCATGCAAACCTCACATAAAAAATATAAATAAATCTACTCACAAAATAAACGGAAAACCAAGGCTGAACAATTAATTGAAACCGCAATATGGTCTACTGCAATTTTCAAATCGCAGGAGGCGCAATATTCGTTAACAGCAAAAAGTGTGCCCAAATACCATTTTAAACTACATATTGTCATGCTGCACAGATGTTATGTTTTTCAGTGAAAATGAGCATAATTATATAAAAATGATAATTCCCTCTTATATTGCAAATCATATCGCAATTGCAATATCAGTCAAAATAATCCCAATTAGATATTTTTCCAAAATGGTCCAGACCTATGGACAACTGGCCTGTTGTTACATCTGTAGAGCAGATCTCTGTGGCACATTTGCACCAATAACACTCTGCTCTCTTGCCTGATTACACCAGTTTCATTGATGAAAATGGATTAATAGTTTTGCAGCAGTCACTCTACCAACAGCCCGCATCTGTTATGTGTTCTGAGTAGCCAGCTAGTTAATGTGATGTTGATTCAATGGTTATTAGAACATCTGTAAAGCCATAAGGTCCCACTGCTGTTATACTATACTATACATCAGCACTCATGAAATGCCTCTTGTCCAATCAAATTAAGGGCCTAATAGTTAACTAAACCTACAGTCGTTGACAAGAGTCTTGTTTTTATTTATTCATTAGTCGCTCACCTCAAAGTCCATTTGGGAACTTTGCCTTGCTGTTAGGCCTGGGGGAACGTTGCAGCATGGACCTTTTCTCTTGTAACACTGTAGTCACTGGTCCACCGCTGCTAACTATTGCCATAAGCCAGTTAGCTTAGTTATTTTGTTTTTTTTCCTATTGCTCGTCCCTAATTACACTACATAGTAACAATAAGGAGCTAATGAACTTGTCAATGGTGATTTAACTGGGTACGTTCATAGACATTCAGCTTGGATGGCGGGAGGAAAAATGGATGAGTGGGCGTAAATAATTTGAGTCTAGACTGGGCACTTAAAATTGCAGATGTATTATTTAATGATGCCATACAGCACTTGAACAACTCCTAATTAACCAAATGTGACTAAGTGCACACTGGAGGGAGACTCAAAAACGTTTGAAAACACTTCATGACACTCACTGTGAATATGAAAGTCCTCTGAAAAAATGAATCATTATATTACTGATAATCAGTGTCCTCAGGAGTGCTTCCCCTCCCTGTAGTTTTTAGCGATTGTCTGTTTTAGAGACGCAGTTCAGGCAGAGTGAGTGTGAGAGGCAGGCAGCCAGATAGACTGTGTCTGCTATCGTTGGCATGCCGGCCACATTCTCAAACAATGCTGAGGGGGTCACAGTTCACAGGCCAGTTTTCTGGCTAAGGCTGACCAGTGAAACCAAAGCCCTGGACACAAACACAAACACACACACAGGGACACTTACTTACACAGGATTTCTACACTCTCACATGAGCAACAAATGGAAAAAAAGAGTCACTGCCAACAGCTTTAATGCACTAGGCTGTATTCGGAACACCAGGTGTTGCAGGCCCTATTTTAATAAGTGCGAGACAGCCTGACGGCTTTTTACACTGCTCTCAGTCAATTAAAACCCGTCTCCTCCAACACACCACTTGAGAGGCTGTGTTTCTTCTGCAGGCCACAAGGATAAACACTGACAGACAGCACAGGGGGCACACTGATGTTGAACTTATCGCAGGCACAGAAATGCAAGTAATTTTCACAGAAACTCCAGTCAGCTACGTCTGCAGGCTCTCGGGACAAATTAGCTCTCCATCAATCCATCTTTTAAAGGTGCGCGCGTGACTTTTTCCCCCTCTTGTCAAATGTGACACAAGCAGCTAATTTAACAGCCATGTAGAGAGAGGGGTCCTGTATCCCCAGCAACCAAACAAACGGAGACATGTGCTTCCTCTCGCTGTTGGCTACGCATGACGGTTGGATAAACACCGGAGCGAATACTGGAAACTTTCACTCTCACATTTTCACTCACGCGCTCCGGCTCCATTTTTTTTCCAGGTTGCTTTCACGGGACAAACCATCTTTGGGAAGAGCAATCAGGGTACAACAAGACATGCACGTGTTTCAGTCAATGGAAGAAAATACTATTGGAGACGCCCCTCCTTTCTGTTTCTTTAAATACTGCTCCAAGGGACATTTTTAGACTCTTGCATTATGTCATTACAGAGCATCTAGATAAGTGAGAGAGCAGATGCAAGAGCTGTTTACATCTGTTACTGTTTAGGTCCTGTTAATGGCACAGGCTGATACTTATTGAGGCTAAAGAAAAAAAAGACATAAAAAGTGCAAGGTATTGTAACAGCCTGAGCAGGGCCTCAAACTGCTGTTTATAATCAGATTAAGTCTTTAAAAAGGTGGGAGGCATTCAAATAAACAAAGAAGGAATCAGATTTTTTTTCCCTCTTTGAAAACAGATGTCAGAAATGACTGTGTGAGAGGTGTCGGTGTCTCTGGGACTCACAGGTCATAGTGTTGATTCCACTTGGGGTCAAGTGTGTTCCTCACAGTGTCTGTAGAGTGGCATTGCCCTGAACCGTCCACAACAACCTTGGCAAAGGGATCAGGTAGGCCTGAGGGGAGAGAAGGAAAAAAAAAAACAACGACACCACACTCAGCCACATTCACCAAGAATAAATAACAGATAATAAAACAAGGTAACAAGACACAAATGACAACATTACACAGCAGTGTTAGCTTGTTACACAGCAGATGGTGTTAAATACAACTGCCACAGATGCTGCGGTGTTTACAACACTGTTGTTGTGCTATGGGACCAGTCTAGACCAGTCACAGATTACTCATTGTTTACTTACACAAATTTTCTATGTTTTGATTCCAAAATGAGGTCCCCTTGGACTTGTGGACAACTAAACATGTACTAAGTTTGTTGCTTTCAATATATTAACCTCTTCCAAGTCCACAGGGATACTCATATCCTCTGCTGACATTACTGTCTTCTGGAGGCTGTAGCAGGCTCAGTATTTAAGTTAGAGTTAATGGCATCATGTTAAACTACATGACCGAAGGAATCCACTGGTATCAACCATGTCATGTCAGTATGTGGGAAGGAGGCTGAAAAACACTCCAAAGTCCTAACCCCAAATTTTGGTAAGGGAAAAATTGGTGCAGATATATCTGCATTGGCCTATATCTGCCCGTATAATCACATATATATCGGTCAGGCTCTAATGACAATGGGTTTGTACTGCATGCAGTATAAATGTGTTATTTTTGCATACTCCCTTTGAATATTCCTTCATATTGGGTCCCTTAGCAGAACTGGAATAACTGAGACTCTTGTGGATTCAATTTTGAAACTTGACCTCACTGTATAATATGACCTATTGTTACCATTAGGAAAATCCCGGCTTCATGAAACTTCACAGCCACAAACTCGAGACCTGGAGCATTCAGAAGATGGATGGCTATATCCCCAGAACAGAAATGCTCGCCAACCAATAACCAAAAAATGCAATACTAACAGATATCTCCAAATGTCGAAAGTGTTGGATCCTAAATCACAGCATGAAATTTGTGGTGTGGTGTTCTGTGGTGTTCATGAAGGCCTTAGTGTCTTAATGTGGTGTTTTGGAGGGTTTATTGACCATTTTTTTTTATTTCTTCAGTGGTCAAAAATGGTTAAAATCTGCATCAAATCTGTGTAATGAATGGAAACAACTAAAAAACTGCTGCAACAACTCATGAGACATGATAGAGCATGGGAATGGCCATTATATACTTCAGATCATAATGTTCTCAGCCCTTATACATTAAGTTTTCAACATTTGAATATATGCCTGACCAAAACATGTTTATTACAGATTTATGACAAGAAAAACCTGACACACAGTGCTGAGCTGCATCTCAAATTAATCTTAAGGGTCCCAGCTTTTAGATTGATTATTGCTGAATTTATTAGCTGATTAATTGATTAGTCACAAAAATCAATCAGTTCTATGTTCTTAGTTCACTTAAGTTTCTATTTAAGTAATTTACATAAAAAAGACACAATAAGGCTTACCCACTTACACAGGGAAAATAAAATGCCATGTCGGGGAAATACAGCTAGCAACTCATTTGCCCAACTGGGCAAAGGTTAAAAAAATTTAACTATTAAACTATTTTGATAATTGATAAATGTTATTGATTAATGGAGATTTCCTCCTTTTCTCTTTTTATTATCATATTAAACTGAATATCTTTGGGTTCTGGACTGACAAAGAAAATATCACCTTGGACTTTTAAAAACGGAGATGGACGTTTTTCACTATTTTTTGATAACACTTTTTACAGGGGCAAGTAAAAATTGACATCGGGCAAGTAGATTTCTGACCCTCTTGCCCGGCCGAGTAAGTGAAAAAAACTTTAGTGTTGAACCCTGTAGACACTTAAGAGATTAACTGATAATTCAAATGATAGGTGGGACCTGTGAGTGACACTCAACTGACGCTGCAAATAGCTTAGATGTGACTGAAGCAAGCACAATAACTGACACACACTCATACTGACAAGCAGATTGTGGATTTAGTACACAAATAAGGACCCACACACACAGACATTTTTATCTATGGTTTCAGTGCTGCTCTCCACCAACTCTCTAACTGAATGTTTGCTCAGCTCCTGGGCGTTGGAATGGCAGGAATGGGCACCACAGAAACCACCTGAGTGAGCAGAAGACCTTTACATGCTCATTCACCATGACAGCCTGACCCAAACACACCCAAACACTCGCAACACTAAAGTCACCTACACGTGAGTGATTAAGTCTTAAGTGGAGAGAATGAGCTGGGGTGTTTTATGCAAAGTGGTGACAGAAATTTAGCCAAAATGGAAATATGTGACAGAACATTATCATTAACCCAATATGTCAGGAATTACACTTGACTGTTAGTCTGTGTTCCAGTGTTTAAGGTAGAGGAAAACAACGCTCTACTACTTTCAAGGACATAGGTAGTAAACCATCCGCATCTGGTGAAATGGCTACATTTCAACACTAGTGTGCTGACATCAGGCGCTCTATCAGCCCAAAGTGACCCACGTTTTACAGTGCATGCATCATATACCCACAAAACCAAAACTGAAAGCCAAACAGGGTGTGAAAAGCAAACATAAGGCTTATCATAAACAGCTGTGATTGGCAGATACTTACGGAAGAAGTCTTTCTTCACCAGATTTTTGGCGCAGAGGACTGAAAAAAAAGAAAAAAGAAAAGACGAGTTAAGTGTTAACTGAACACAAACAGTAAAGTCACAAACCGTAAAGCAGGGTTTTAAAGTGGCAGGAATGTGCATGGGTAGACATCAGGAAATGGTTTGTCTAGTTCAAGATTCATGTTGGAAAACACTGCTGAGAACAACAAGTTGTACACAGACCAGCTTTGGTACAGAATACCATCTCTGTTAATAGCCAGTGAGAGGTCAGACGGGACAAATTTGTTTTCCAAACGATTTCAAACTTTAAGGAGAAACCTGTAATACATTTTTGGACGCTATTATTAATTACTGCTTCTTTAAGATAGACTTTTAATAGCACAAAATGACAATATTTGCATCAAGACACCCCAGCAATAATAGCAGAAGAAGCTCCTCGTTTGCTTTCGGTTTAAAGTTAAAACCGAACAGCTGTTTTGTAGTATTGTATCGCTAGAATATAAACACTTGCACATAAATAACATGTCACTGTGTATTCTTCATTACAAAATTCAGCCTTTAAACTAGAGGAGAGGATGTTTTGTCCCAAACAAGCCTGTCTGCAGCAGAGAGACTGATCCTGTTGATCTACTCTGAGAGCCATGGAGGCGGTTGCTGAGGTGATGAGGCCGATGAGCTGGATGGATGAGGAAGCTCGGTCACCACCTGGGCGTCTGGAGTTACAGTTACAGCCTGTGAGTCAGGCACTTGGAAACACAGTTTTGGTTTGGCTCATTTCTCTGATAAAAGTTTTCTGAGGAACAGTGGTTTGAACAGAGATGAGAATATAATTAATATGATTTTCCAGCTCTAACGATATTTACGATAGTTTTATATGTTATAGAAAGCTATACTGACATTCCCCATTCAAAGGGGAAAGTTTCTTTGCGCTCACCACAGTTAAGGACGCATATACATGAGCTTGATTTTGAGACATCAGATCCAGTTTGGAAGCCAATTACAGTCCAATATGCAGATTACAAAGTGTGATGTGGACACTTGAAACCTGAATGCATACAAAGTGAGACTTTCCTGTAAAGCAGGAGACATCTCGTGTCAATAAGTTTAACTCCTGAAATGAAGGAGTAGACATAATCTTTAGAATTTTTAACTAGTTAATTAAATTAACGCAGAAAAAAAACAGTGTTTTATGAGATATTAGCATTTTTATGCATTTTCAAAACAAGCATGGATCGAATCTCAACTAATAGTTAAAAATCCTTTCAATTTCATAAAAAGTCCTAGTTTTGTTCATATAATAGCAGACGGTCTCAAAGTGACAGCTGCAATGTACTGCTCATCATGCTCCATATGAGCACATTTCACACCTTTCATGGGTGACATTTGCCTGACGTCACGGCCAACTCCAGGGTTGGTCGTAGAGCCAAAATGATCTGTCAATTGATCAACTTGATCAACAATTTTCACCACTTTTTTCCATTAAAAAGACCAAAAAACTTAGTAATTAATCAAGAAAACAGTGAGCAGATTAATCAATGAAAACAGTTGTTAGTTGCAGCCCGTGATGGTTGGATGTGCTTTTTTCTGGCTTGGTTTGCCCACTCCCCTCATGTGCAGGTGAGTGTGCTCAGCCTTTACTTTGCTAACATAAACAGACAAACCTATAGTGGCAGCCCGCAGCTTAAGCCATCCAATCTGCAGCCACAGCCAATTCATCTGCCCCCTCCATCTCATGCCACACATACTCAGACACACACACACGTGTCAAATATCACCCTGAATCACTTTAGGTCTTAGCTGAAACAGTTTTGCCCACCAGGAAACTGAGGGAGTAGGACGTAACTTCTGAGTGCCGTGTCGGCACAATTACACACAAATCACCACCTTCACACCAACATCTGCATAAGCATGGTGTTTGCAAATGCACAAGGGACACACAAACACAAGGTTGTGGGTTTAATGACAAGAACACTATTAAAAAAAGGCTGAGGGAGGAGCGAAAAACAGACGAGTAAAGTGGATGCATACCCTCCGGGGGGGGGGACGAGGGGGGTGCAGAACATGCTCGACAGATGAGGAAGAATTTCTTTCCGCAAACATCTCTGGGAATGTGTTACGTTCCAGTGAAACCCACCTCATTTCTAAAACATCTGGTATGCATCGCTTTTGGTCGCGCTCTTCGTGAACACACAGACGAGCATGCATGCGTGTGTACACGTACACACACACAAGCCCCAGAGACAACTCGCTCTCCACTCCAGCTCCAGTGATCTAATTAATTATTAACAGGCATAGAGGACTAGGTGTCTGTGTGTGTATGTGCACACTTAGAGGCTTTAAAAGAGGTGAAAAGGGTGGAGTAAGGCAACAGGTGACCGTTTGCTTTGTGTTTGCACAATGCGTCTGCCCACATGCCACAGACAACATGTGCATTATGTGAAAAAGAGCCTGACAGTGATTTGATGGTGTTTCCAGAGGGGGAAAAACATCAAGCGCTGTGTTACCCAGTCTAGAAGTCACAATGCAATAAATCCACTGAGGTAAAGAGAAAGAATAGTGAACCACTGGGAAATATGACTCTAAAGCAAGGTAAGGCAGTGGCAACAAACCCTGCATTCAAAATCCAGACAGGAACAAAGAAATGACAATAAAGACCAACTGCAGCGTAAGGCAAGACATGACATGGCCCACACAATGGGCAGCTCAGCTTAAAACCAAACTGAAGTTGAGCAAAACCTGCAGAGCAGACCCTCCTGTGAGTGCATAAGCAGCCCTCGGCCAGCCACACAGCAGGAAGGCAACACTACAATTACACCTATATAGGCTCCTTATGGAAACATACAAGGGGCCGAATTACAGTTAAAAACATAAGAGAAAACCACTGGTATGGTACACACAAGGAGACAATAGTAGCACGGAAGCCAATTAGGAGTCTGAGGCGAGAAAGAGAGTGTGAGGACAGCAATCAGGACGCAGAAGAATCCAACCATCAGAATACAGCTCTCATTACACACTGACAAAACACCGTCATTATAAAATGTTATCATACACTTAAAGCTTCTACAAGGAACTTTCATATTGTGTTGATTTTGGAGGCCCCTGTGGACAACAGTGGAAGTGTTTCCACTGTAATCACAACAAAATTTGATGCCCAAAAAAAATAAAAATAACTATATAAAAGTCTCTCATTCTCCCTTTTAACTAGCTAACATAAAAAAAAATGGAAAAATGTAAACACTTGTTTCATCTCATTTCATGGGGAATCTGACCCAGTGGCAGGCATTTAGAATAACTATGATCTACATAAGTTCATCCGCGAGAAGACTGACTGTTTCTATATAAAGAGGCATCAGTATTAAAATGAAACGGAACGAAACGTATTTGGAAGATCTCTCGTTTTACGCTATTTTAACTGTCTTTAGCCTGACTCGCAGCTGCCAACAAGCTAACGTTTCACAGTGTGGACCAACTCTGCTGTGAAGAGCACATGATGACGCCGTAGTAAAATGACATCTTATTTCTTTTCTGTGGCAGCAAACACAACAGACAGACAGCCGATCTACACTCTTTATGGATGGCTACTGTAACCACCCCTCACACACCCTCTCACAAAACCAAAGGCTGTGGGGACAAAAACAAAGTATGCTGGCATGACAACGCACCAGTGTCGACTTAACATGAAGTTGGTCTTCAGTGATTGATTAGAGAAAATAAACCAACAGACAGATTACATTCCCTTTATATTGACATTAACACATTACATGCTCACTCAGAGACTGTTGACATTTTTTTATTACTTAAAACTATATTTTTGTGATACAACCACTGCCTCCTTAGCAAAAAACATCAAAGTACAACATGCGCAATCAATAAACAATCACTGAATTATTAATGAGGTAATGGACAGAGGCCTTGTGACATATTAGCTAGTTCAGACATGAAAGTACACCTTACTTATCAATGAAAACAGACTATTCTCGTTGGTCTCTTTCTCTTCAATCCATAGCAATATAGTCTTCTAGTATTGCCAAGCCAAATAACATTTCATATCTCTAAAAGGCCTTCTAATCAACTCCTTGTATGTGGGCCTCACATCCAGAAAGGGGAAGGGGGAACACTATCAGTAAAGTCCCTCGTTCTGTGACTGATGCTGCGATTGCCAAGGACTCAAAGCACTCAGATCTGTGACATGAAGGGTGGGGGCTGGGTTTTTGGGACCCTTGGAGCTGTCGTGTCACCCTCTGTGGAAGGATTGGCCTCATTTATGTTTGATGGAGCATCTCTGGGGTTTCTGCTTCCTTCTCTCTGACGATTCGCTTCGCCCTTTGTGTGCATAAATCTGAATTTCTAACACACCTCCAGCATGCAAAAAGTCTCTTTAATGATGTTGTTTTTTAATTTTAACTGTGATGCTCTGAATTTACAAAGCCGCTTTTGAGAAGAAACCAAATAAATAAAAAGAAAAAGGAGCAGCAAGGGGGATTCTGAATGTAGGGCATGAAGGCAGGAGAGTGGAGAGTGTAAGAAGGGAAACAATGAAAGAAGAAGCTTAAGGTTTTGATCCGATGATGAAAAAAATGATTCAGTGGCACCAAAATACTTAAAACTCAGGAATGGCCTTCAGATTTCAGGGTAGAACCTCAGTGATGTTGAAGCCCTTGCAGAGATTTATCATCAGCAGCTAAATGACCCAACAAACACAAAAAAGCATTACCTTTTCTTTCATGATGCCAAAGCTTTATATAATGACATCAATAGAAATGGCGGGGCCTCTTTACCCGTCAGTGCACAGAAATACCCCAAAAATGTGTGCCGTTATGGGAAATGGGGTCCTGATGACAAGAAAAGGAAGTGGGCGAGCTTGCACCTACAGGGCAGCGTCGTAAATCTGTTGTTTTATTGGTCACCCTGGATGGGCTTTCTCATACTCACAAACCGACAAATATAATTATGTGCTCTCTCTTTCTTTCCTCGTACATAAAAATGGAAGGAGGACACATACGTCAGCACACACACAGTCAACCCAATAATATGAGGGACACACACACGGCCCTGAGATTTAAGAAATGATGGGAAAAGTACAAACATTAAAAGCTTATTTCAGACGCCAGCTAGAATCACATAATTTCTGTTCCATGGCAACACTGTATAGAACACTGTTTTCAGGGAGGGGCAATTTCTTGCCAGTGTTAATATGGGATGAGGGGTCAGAAGGGACAAATACAAGGCTTGAATCAGATCTGCACAGAATCTACCTCTTCATTATTCCTTAAAAGTGTGTTTGTGATGTAGCGGATATTATGTGTAACAAGCACAAACTCTTTTCCAAACAACTTCACACTTTAAGGAGAAATCTCTAATATATTTACTATAATAAATATATCTGTAGTATGTTTACTGTAATAAATCATAATACATATTTACCATAATAAATCATAAAATTATATTTTATGTTAATTAGAGTTCTAATTAATGCTGAATGTTTGCAGAAGTGTCTGTTTGTGAGTCATGAGAAATCATTAATAATCTTTTAGAAGCCATAGACTGTATAATAAATTGGAGCTATTTAATATACCATCTACAGCTCCAACTCTCCATTATGACTGCAGCGCATTTTGGATGTACAATTATTACATATTGCTCCTTTACTATTATGGCACAAACTTTTCACGATACAAAAGTGACACAATATACATAACTGTCTTGAAAATAAGATTAAGTTGCTATATCAACTAAATCTTGTGGATATTTGGCACTCATGTTCTGGTCCTTGGTGTTAACATAAAGGCAGTTTCTCGGAACGTATTTTGGTTTTGGTCTGGCCAACTAAGGTGTTTGGACACAAGTTCTCACATCTCGTCAGTATGTTAACAGTGACATTCTTACTTAGTATAAAGTAAGAATGTCACTGTTCTTTTTTTTTTTGATCAACTGATTAACTGTTTTGTCTATAAAATGTCAAAAAAATTGCCATTATAATTAACCACAGTGGAATATGATGTCTTCAATAAATTGTTTTATCTGACAATCTGTTCAGAAAACAAAGATATTCAAATCATCACCACACAATAATCACATTTAAGAAGCTAAACCCAGAGAAAGGTCTGGCTTTTTGGCTTGAAAAGCTGTAATTCATCACATTACAGCCCATATCCAGGAAATTTTGCAGTTGACTTTGCTTGATGTGTATTTTCATTTGAGTGACTAATTATTTGCACTTTTCACAAAGATTAGTTAGTTTCATTAGGAGTGTATCAAACAGCAGCAGCACAAGTCTGTACTAAACTGTATCATCACACTCTTTGATGGTTTCCAACTTTCCTTCTCTGTCAGAAAAACACACACAGACACACACACACTCCGGAAAAGCATCACATAACCGTGCATCCCGGCCCATCTAAAATCCTCTGTCGTCATAGCGACGGCAAGTAACGAGGCAGAGCTGAGAGAAGGGTTTCTCTGTGTCGCCTGTGTTTCTCATTCTAGTCGCACTGCCTCACACAGCCAGGGACTGCAGCGTGGACCGATTCACAGCAAGAGGCGGCTATTAGACATTTTAAAAGACAATAAACAAAGACAGCCACATCAGAGGACTTTTCCATTTGCAGCCATTATTTAGACCAGGACTGACTTTTGAGAGGGATGACAAGTCCGCATACAGTTTTTCACAGTTAGCTGGTTTTGTACCATTCAAATGCACAGGTATCAAATTTATCATTGTGAGTAATGCGTTCATCTTCTTTCCATCATTGCTTCATCCGCACCACACTTTTGAGTGGGAACAGGGATCACATACTATTCCCCCCATCTAATAAATGACCAAAACCTTTTAGGCTGACATCACATTTCTCTTTCACTGAGTATTGTTAGTTTAAACAGACCACAGAAGAAGGAATTTAAAGATGTAATGGCAGACAGATAGGCTCACCCCACAAGAGGTTAAAACACATGAAAACGCTGTTTTAAAAAAATGCAGCATCATCAAACAACCACCTACAGTCTCACACTGGAAGAAGCAAATACTTTAAATTTGTCAGGGACTAAGGCAAGGGTGTCGCGTGTATGTTGTCTGCAGCTTATTAGTCACATAATGGCTTTCCACATTACAGCCCAAACAGGGCTGCCTCCCCCGAGGACAGCAGGGGAAGCTAAACAAACACCACACATGGCTGAATATCAGCTCGGATTTGCTAAGCTCCATTCTTTGCCAGCCTGTCTCTTAATAAAAATCAATTCCTTTGAGTGGCAACAGCAGCCCCATGCAGGCAGGCAGAGACTGAGACCTTGGGGTGAAGTTAAAGTTCCACCTGTGGGGAGAGGATGGGTCCAGTTTCTCACAGGCTGGCATACAAAGAGCCCTACTGTGCAGGCGAATCAATGAAGTCCGCCAGACGCAAGCCAAACACCTGGGGAGGGAGAGGGTCACGTGACGTCTTGGGGGATAGAGGGTAAGGGGGCGTCGCCATGGTAGCAATCACTGGTCTGCTCTCGTTTGTTGTGGACCGACATATAAGGCTACTTTAACAGTTACTATCACACAATGAAGCATGGGAAAAGAACAGAGCATGTGGGGAAAAGAGGGTTCACACTGCCTGTAGTCTGTTGCTCTGCGGTCAACCACTACACTGGAGCCTATGAGGTGGAGGAAGTGGGGGTGTGGGAACAGAGACAACCGCCTGGTAATATTCCACCATTACCATCCCTGTCCCAAGTCAAAACTGTCTGGAAACACAGTCTAATAGGAGGGAGCGGGAGAGGGAGTGGAGGAGGCATTTCAAAACATCAGCCGATCTGATCTTCTCCTTGCGTGGAGTCGTAACCGTGTGTGAACCTAAACACATCTCTTCAGGCCCACTGGCTCAGGTTGACCCCATTCTGAACCTCCCTTCCTGTCCACCTGGTTCCTCCAGTCCAGTGCACTGACCCAGCCCGCCAGACAGTCTGACACATCTTCAGGGAACAGTACTCCCCCCCACCCATATACATACACACACACTCCTCCAGCCCCCGACCTTTCCTCTGCCTGTCTGCCTGTTTGTCTGTCTGCCCTGTTTTGACTCCAGGCTCAGGACCGTGCACTCTCATGTGCAGCATTGTTCTTCTACAAACAAAAAGGCTTCCTCTTCCCCTCGCCACTCCTCCCTGAAACCCAAAGGGAGGGAGCAAAAGGGAGATGCAGACGGCTGAGTCGTGACTGACAAGCGTTGATGGTCGTGCTGGGGAACCTGTTCTTTATCTGTCTCCTGCTAATCTCTGAGTTGACTCCTAATCAATCTCCTATGACAGTATGCGGGGTAATGTTTGGTCTTGAACACTGCCTCGTCACTGGTGCCACAGCGGTGCAAGGCTGATACTAGCTGGGTGCATGGCAACCTCAGACATGAAGGCATTCAGTCAGACACAGGAAGGAAATTAGGCGCAACTCACAGGAAGTAAGTCCAAGTTCATTTTGAATTGAACCAACTCAGTGATCAACTGACCAATGGCCCTTTTTGACTAAAAAGGTCCAGGAACTATGGAGCCAGACGAACTAAACGTCTCCTTTACACAGTCCTGTTTCTACTGCATCTAGAATCATTAACAAAGAACCATGAAGATTTGAAACGCAACCAAAAAACACCACAAGGTTGTCATGTTGTTGTTAGAACCCATTGTTGTGTGACTATGACTGTGCGAAAATAATTAAATGACATGCCTTAAAGCACTTCCCTGTTTTGTAAATGAAGCTGTATACAAATTGTAATTGTAGTTGTGTTTGACTGTATATAAAGATGGATGGGACTGCCCCCTGCTAGTGTCAATTTGAATCATTAGTTGAAGACGCCTCAGTCGATTGTGATTCTTCCAGTCAAGCATTCAGGGTTTTTATTTTCTTTCCTTTCCACAGGTCAAAGCTTACAAAAACGTACAGGCAGCGCATTTCAATGAGAAGTTAACTGGAATCATAAATATAGTTTTATATTAGCTGTTATACAACATGCACCGATGGTCAGTAAACAAGCTCAGCTCTTGTTTTTTAGCTGCATCATTGTACACAGAGCAGGGCAACAGCACGATAGGCTGTGATCTCTAAATCACCACAAACCACAAAATTAACGGTGATGGAAGCGGAGAAGATTGATCATAAAGAGTTTTTAGCAATGACAGGCTCAGATTGTTAGGGAAAGGTCACTACAGTGAGTTTTTAAAAGAGTAAGATACATTTTGTTTGACCAGAAACAGCTAATCTGTTGCTCTCACTAAACTCCTTTTGCAAAACATCATTGTCAGCTTTATTTAAACGCTGATTTTATACATGCGCTTTTACTCAATCTGACTGTGTGGAAATCTGATATTTTCACATACTAGACTGTAAAAAAAAAATAGAAGGAAGCATCGTTGAACATTCATATTGCACGGCCAAATCTGAATTGACAAAAAAATCTTAATCAGGGACAGCCCTAATGACGTTTTCCCATTTCCTCCCACTGTACAAAAATATAGCCAAAACATCCCGGATACAACTGCTGCCATATTGCACTGGTAATGTCATTTGGAGCCAGCGTGTGCGCAGTAGTAATCAGCGTTGGAGCCACTGTACTGAGGTCTCACCCATAGACCCAGCCAACTCAATCCCAAGTGGAGCTTGGCCGTCAATCATGCTGTGAAACTCCCTTTTTTAATAGCATCAAATAACTGATTACAACCTAACTGATCAGAAAAATGAACCCTTGCATGAACATCAGTGTGATTAGAACCAAATGAAATGACCATGAAAGCGTCTTTGGGAAGAATTTATTTGGCATGTACGTTGTTTTTTGAGTTTGGCTGTTCTGCTATCATGGACGGGGCAGGATTTATGACTTATACTGCAGCCAGCCTCCAAGATCATCAAAATGCTTCTGGGGAGCTGTGATGTTGTCCATCTTAATATACAGTCAATGGTTTAACCCATGATTGTCATTATTTTACACCTGGGTTTCTGAGTTCCTTAAAAGGTTCTTAGTGCCCCGGGAAACACCCTACAAGAGACGGAGACCAGACTGCCATTGTGAAGATCCCACCCCCTCACTAACAAGCCTAAATATGATTGATCAGACAGAACTTTTAAATAATTTCATATCTACTTGTATGATGCACGTGAGATGTAATGTAAGCAAGTGGAAGTGCAGCTAAATCCTCATTATCTCTCAAAAGCAGATAGCAGACAATCAACCTCCAAAACGGCCCTGCTTTCTGAAGTAGTCTAGTGCATTTGCCACAGAGGCAACCACAGCACCCATTCACAGAGTACATATAACGCTGCCCTATTCATGACAAAAGTGGGTTACTTTTTAAAGACCTGGCTACACCACTTAACTTTAGCCCTTAACTGCAGTCAGGCAGAATAGAGTGAGGAAGCAGGGTAGAGTTTCAAGAACTCAGTCCAACTCTTCACGGGGTGCAGGCTAACTGTGGAAATGTGGTTAAGGCAGAGTGACTTGTAGGCACTGGGAAATATCCCAGCTTTGGCAGGTTTTTATATCTTAGCAAATCCACTTATGTAATATGCAAATCTGATAAGACTCCTCCTGGTCACATAGTATAGATATTAGAGTCATTGGTGGCACAGTGATCATGGAACTACTAACTGCCAGGAAAATCTCCTAATACCTCTAAACAGACCTGCAATTTCCAAGATTTAGAAAATTAGAAAGGAAAAAGTAACAAAATCTCCTCGTGCATCATTTTATACTGAGAGGAAAACAGAAAGGAAACACTTAAAAAAAGTGGGGGAAAAAACCTTGATTCTTCAAAAAATTATAGGAGGCATTCAAAGACATGCTCCATCTCCTTCTCACACGTGTAGAGTGAGGAGGGGAAAGAACAATCTTGTCAACAATTGAAGAGTGGAGAGGAAACCAGAAGTGAAATGTCTCAAGAAACTCATAGTCCTGGTAACGTGCATTAAATACTGCAAAGCAAACAAAGGCGATGTAGATTCCCAGGACTCCTGTTTCACATTGGAGTAAAAGGACATCTGGGGACATCTGTTGCACCAAATCACTGCAACCAGAAGCATGAAACAACAGTGGAATTAGGGGAAAGAAAAGACAGGAGACATAATATATCCCCCATAGCTTCTCTTAATAAAAGGATAAAAGGCCATGACTAAGAGAAGCCATATATCATTATATGTCACACTCAACACCTGCTGAAGAATGATGAGAGAGCTCATGAAACACATTGAGACGCTCAGAGGGAGGACAGATTTGCTCAGCGAGGTGGTATTATATAGAAATGATGCTCTGCGGTTAGAGAGGGACGCAGCATCAAAGTCCAGTGATTATGAGACATTGTTAATATCTGGGCAACCAGCCAAGATAAATAAATGGCCAGGAAGTCAAGTTTTGTTTGGGATTCAATTTAGGTGCCATGATGTGCACGGCTGGCAGCTGTGATGGAGGACTGTAACTACAGTGACAATAACTGTCCAATAATAACAAACACTGAATGTCTAGACAGCCGGGTCAGGATGACTGAGAATATTCAGATGCAAACATAATTAGAGCTGCAAAGATGAGACGGTTAAACAGTCCCTCCAAGTTTTTGCTGGCCTTTTCGGGATTGTTGCAGCCTAAAATGCCTGATTTTATGGCAGCTTCTCTAAGAAATTGTAATGCATGATGATGATTTTTTGGGGGGCATTTTTTACAATGAAATAACGGGAGCAAGTGAAAATTGCAAAAGAAATTTGTAATTGTTTTTGTATAATGCATTAAAAATTGAGGGCAGCTTGTAACAGAGAGAACAACCAACAACTAACTATGAATAATATTATAAAAATCATTCTAACCCAAGTGGATGGCAGAGTCCACAGCTCAAACATAACGTGAGTGACTAATGATATCATTGGGGCCACTTTCAAAGCAATTTGATGAACAATAAAAACACTGACAGCCAATCAAAATCTGTCCGTATTTACAGAGTATAGCCAACAACTTATTCAATGCTAATACAACATAATACTAAGCTCTGATGGGGTCTCTGGAGTTTGTTCGGTCCTTACTGATGTCATCTCTGACAATCGCCAGGATACCATCAAACTGACGCTGGCACGTACGCAAGTCTGAATAAAATTTGTCTTCAAAAGATGAAAACTCCAACAGTGATGGATTCTCCTCACTCCTCGAATGTTTGAAGAATTCCGTGATCCCATATCTTTCTGGTTTTCATATTATTCCTGCAATGTACAGCACTAAGAAGGCATCAAAATCCATTTTCCTAAGCTGCCGATTCAGCTGGAGTGTGCAGCGCATGCTTGGTAAGAACATTCTCATTCATCAGTGTGGATGCTCATATTGTTACAGTTACAGATCTTGGTGTTGATGCCCTTTAATAGGCAATTATTTTGATAATCAACTGTCATATTTTGAGAAACTAGAATTACCGCCTTGCACTCATTTGCCTCCACCAACCAGTTAGATTGCAGTTAACATCCATTCTGTCCAAACACATATAATATATGTAGTGAAGACTTTGGAATTTAATAAAAGGTATTAAGAGTGTATTCTTTGGCAAAATGTAAGTTAGCAAATGGTTGTGTAGGATTCCAGTGAGAAACAAGCTGTCTTAGAGACTATTTTTACAGAAGAGTACAGCGAATTGATCAAGTGTTTTTGCAGAACATTATGTCACAGTGACCTTGACCTTTGGCTCCCAAATTATAAATTAATCTTTGAGTCCAAGTGGACGTTTGTGCCAAATTTGAAGAAATTCCGTCAAGGCATTCTTGAGATATTGCATTCACAAGAATGGGAAAGACATGAAGTCGCCCTAACCTTGATCTCTGCCCACCACAATCAATTCAACCTCGAGTTCAAGTGGATGTTTGTGCCGAGTTTGAAGAAATTCTGTCAAGGCATTCTTGGGATATTGCTATGGCTGTTGCCAGTGGAACCATAAAAATACCAAAATGATCTTGTACCAGCTTATTTAACTCTAACATATAATAGTGTCCTTAGTCTTCTCTGATTGGAAATTGATTACATTTTGGTTTTGGACAGCTGGACAAACAAAACAAGGAATCTGAAGATGTCACCTTGGGATGTGGGGAAACTACCATTTTCTGGCGTTTTATAAACAAAACAATTAATTAGCAGATTAACTGATAATGAAATAATTGTTACGTGCAGCCCTAAGCATAACAGTCTATCAAGCCTGAAAAAAAGATAACAGAATGTAAGTTACTGGTCTCACCATCAGAGTAAATAACCTGTGGGAGACGCTAATGTTGAACCATTTGCTTTCTAACCAAACCAGTCTTTAAACAAAGACAAAAGGTGCAGATACAAAGATGCACAGTTGTAACAAATCCACCAACTAGGACAAGTGAAGAGCTTATCTTCCTGTGTGAAAACCTGTTTGACTACATGGGGAAACTCACCACACACATCCACACGTGAGAGGAAAGAGGCTGGCAACATTCTTAGTGTGAGAACATTTCATCCATCTCACGTCACCTTTTCCCTCCGTGATACAGTCCACTGTAATTGCATAATAGAGAGTCCACCCCGACTATTTTGGGCTCCAAATAGTGGGAAACCATGCCACAATGGCAATTTTTAGTGGCATTCCTGTTACCCCTGCATAGTACATCACTCTGTCTTTCCACTCTGTGTGATACAATGTGCCTAACAGAGAGTCATCCAGGCGAGTAAAGTCTTCCACAGTACCTTCACTGCTGCCGCTAAGTGAGAAGTCAAAACAGCGAGCAAATCAGAGCGCGGCGCAGCTTGGGCTTCTGCAAGCTTGCACTACTGTTGGCCGGGGCCCCGAGTTGAATTCAGTGGCTGCACGGCTCTCCGAGCTTCTTGGCTCCTTTGCTCACTCTGATGTAATGGAGGAGAGTAGAGGAGAGGCCTGGACTGAGCTGCAGTGGAGAGGGTGGATAGCACCAACCTGTTTAACAGAAGTTGAGGACCACCACACTGCAGTGTTAAATGCCAGAAATGCTGCTTTGCTTCTCTACTTTTTCCTCCCTCCTACCCCCCTACCCCCCAAATCCTGGGGAGTTTTAGTTTCTAAGAATGATTTCACAACTTCAGCTGGGAGCAGTGTTACATCATTACCACCCAGCCATATTTTTCTTTTTATATCGTGTATTATGCCAATGAATGAGTTGGAGTGAGAGGACCCTCGGCCACAGTAATCATGTCGTAATCATAGATGAAAGCACTGCATAGCCATCTACAACTAAAGCCCCTTTTAACACTGGACAAATAAAAAACACTAACACCCACTCACATCTGGCTTTTGTCTTCAATGGGAAAGGGTACAATCGGCATTCAGTCCCGGGTCACATGACTCTGCAGGGCCACTGATATTTATTGGCTTCAGCTCCGATTGGCACTGATGTATGACATGACACCAGGGCGGACAAGCTAATTTTCGTTTTTGTTTTCAGCAGAGGTAATGAAGGCTTGTTGCCTCTGTCACTCATGTCTGCGACTATTTGGCTCCTTTTTCATAAACATGTGCTGCTTGGCTTGACTCCATTTGACTGGTCATCACAGCACAGCGGAGTATGGACCCACTGGCCATATCACGATAGAACGTTATCTATCACGATATCTAGTCTCATATCGAGGTACAATATCATATTGATATATTGCCCAGCCCTTGTTAGAGGCCACAAATGTACTGAAAGCTGAACACAAAGAGACTTGTAAATACACCTTTCTCGCTGTTATCCTGTACAGACATGAGTTGAGTCTCTGCTTTCCAGCACACATCAGAAAAAAAAAAACAAAGGCAAACAGGAGTACTGGTGATGGGAAAAGGGTCGATCCACATTTAAAAACCCCACATATATGGGCTAATTTGGGTGTAAAAACAGTACAAGTCTTGAGATTAAGGCTGATTTTTTTTTTTTTTGATTAATCATTTAGTCTATGAAATAGTGAAAAAAAAGGCTATCACAACTTAACAGACCCTAGGGTGATGTCTTCAAATTTCCTGTTTAGTTCGACCACTAGTT
Source organism: Lutjanus argentimaculatus (assembly GCA_034769285.1). Lineage (NCBI taxonomy): Eukaryota > Metazoa > Chordata > Actinopteri > Lutjaniformes > Lutjanidae > Lutjanus > Lutjanus argentimaculatus. The sequence continues at coordinate 9,361,940 of JAWZSL010000024.1, read as the reverse complement.
CAAACTATAAATATTCATTTAGCAATTATATATATTTCACCTCTCATTTTGAAGTAATTCGATGGAAATGTGAAGGACATAAGCAAATGTTGTTCTCAACTGAGCATAGAATGAGTGGTGGCTGTCCAGATATATACAGGATGAAGCTACTTTATCCACAACACATGTGATGTGCTTATCCCTAGTAATCGTCAACATGAACTCACTGAGATGCAATGGTGGTCTCTGGATAAAAAGCCATAACCAAATGCCACTGAGTGCAGGTGCATACCATAAACAGCTTTTACTATGTGCTGCAAGTCATGTTTAAATTAGATGACGCGTGTCTACAGGACACGTGTCGTCATGTCTGACCCACATTTAGCGATGCTCTGATGAAATCATCTCTCAGAAGTCATATTTTAAAGCTACTACAAAAACTAAAATAGCTACTTTGAACTGGTCATGAACCAGTCTCAGATCAATATTTATGCCTCTATCTGATCTACATAAGCACATAAGTGTGCCACCAGGTTGGATTTGTAGGATTTAGTGGCATGTAGCGGTGACTTCGCAGATTGCAAACATCTCACCTCACCCTCCCTTTCCAAGCATGGAGGAGAACCTATAGTGGCCATGAAACTTAAAAAATGTGAAAGGCCCTATCTAGAGTCAGTGCTTGATTTGTCCATTCTGGGCTATTGTAGAAACAGAGCAGTTCAACATGGTGATATCCATGAAAGAGAACCCATGCCCTCTGCACATATAAATGGCTCATTCTAAAGTAACAAAAGTCCAACAATTCTTATCTTCAGGTGATTAGATACTCATGAAAACATACTTATGGATATTATAGTCCATTTCTGCCAATAAAGCCCTGTAAATCTTACACACTAATAATATGTTGATTCTCCAAAGGAGAGACATGATGTTCTCTGCTACTAGGTGGAAAGAAATGTGTACATACATCGCTATTGGTAAAAATGAGTTTGAAAATATCGGAACATCAGCAAATATCCAATTTCGTGCACCCCTCGATATTTTTTATCAGCGTAGTTTGACAAATGTTAGCAAACTTGTGGAATTCAACAAATGCCGTATTAACATGTAAAGTAAAGAGATGTGCTCATGTGTGGAGAATTCTTCATTTGACCGTCACAAGCCTTTAAGAGTTTCTTAATTTATCCAAAATGCACATGATAATTTGATTCAGTCGTGGAAAACCAAGTAACATCCGGTTTAAATATTGAGCTACATTTGGGAACATTCCCAACATGACTGATGCAGTTTATGTAGCATCTGCCTTAGAGCTGAATCATCAGGCATTTGGCACTCCCGGTTTTGGTTTTGACAGTTAGTTTCATAATGAATTTCCTGTGAAGCAAGCCGCGACTCTTATCAAGCAGAGCCAATCTTAAGAGTCATCAAGAACAAAGGAAGGATAAAGACTACTTATGAACCTCAGAACATTTTTAGAATTCTTCTAGGCCAAGAGCATCAGAAAACACAGTGTTGAAATATCACATTTGCTTCTCTGTGCATGTGCAGTCTGACTTTTTTTTTTTTTTTACTACACAGGAATCCTGCGGTGTATTTGTTCAACTTTGGCAGAGGTGCCATTTGAAAGGTGATCCAGTGTGAATATAAACATCTCCTTTCTGATCCTGTCTCCTCAGAGGACTGAAGGGGCTCAAACGTCAGGCCGAAGCACGGAGAGACGCCTCCAGTCAGCTGTTGGCGTCTTGCAGCTTTTCAGCAGCCAACCCCCCCCCACCCACACTTCCCCCTCCAACCCTCTAGCCAGTAACACTGGAGACTTGAGAGGACCCCCCCCCCCCATCTGCTTGGGGTTAGTCAGAGTTAATCGTATCAACCCGTGTCCATCCAGGTTTAAAACAGAGCCGGCACATCTAAGAATTATTCTCAGGTTACGTTCCTCCATCAGACAGCTGGACAGGAACGCTCTGACCACCCTGCCTCCACTACTGCTTCTAGGGATAATGAAACGGCCATTGCATGTGTGGATGTTTATCAGGGCTAATGAGACTTTGTGAAAACCTGCTGAGTGATCTCACCTGGGCACGCTGCTGAGAGACGATAATAATCACAGACATCCCTACAAACAAATGAAGGAGGAAACAAGCTTAATGGCGCAGCTTCAATCACAGATCAGAAGTAGAATGTGACAGGAGAGGCCTTTCACAACCACAAGACTGTAACCTTCAAAAGAGGTGTGTAAACCAGTATAAATGGCGCTGTTGTGTCAGCACCACTGTTAACTAGGAATTCATGTGATAGGGGACCACCACACTTTTCTCTCTTACCAACACAAAAGCCAGAGACGTAATGAGATAGTTAATTAATGTGAGACAGTGATGCTTTACCAGGGCAGCAGATGTATTGCATTTATCACCACCACAGTAGACAGTAAAACTAGGGATGCCCATGATTAGCCAATTAAACGTTGCCTTCGCTAGCTGGCACCAAAAATACTATTGGATTGAACTATTTATTAATATCTTTTTAATGTACAACGCTGGTTGGCTCTAAGATGTTACTGAGCCGCCTGCCACTATCTGTAGCTGAAGCTCCATCAGATGGCAGCCATCATCTCCTCTTGCTAATGCTCTGTTGGCCTGGATGTTGTTATCAGCAAAGTGGGACAGATGACAGATCATAAAACTAGCGCGTTTTTTCAGCATTTTAATCTAGAAAATTAAACAAAATTGTATGTAGGCCGATGTCAGAATAAACTAGCATATAATATCTTGACCAGAGCAATGTGTAACCACATTCAGCACAGGCATGTGGACGTTAACCTGCAAGGAGAGTGGCCTGCAGGTGCTAATGTGCTAATGCACTGCTAATGTTAGCCACACTGTGTAGCAGCTAATGTCAGCTCTGGGTAAACAGTGTTGTTTACAAGATTTAGTTTATTTGTTTACAAGAAGATCATTTTGTGAGTTGTTGTCAAGTTGACTGGTCTAAATTAAATTTTCCATTTAATAGAAAGGGAAATTAGTCTCCAGGAACACCAATAAATAAAACACATTGCAAAGGGCTCCTCTGTTCCTTTCAGGAACTAAAAGGCCTCTCAGCTGAGGAGCTGCCTGCAAAGCAAAACACTTTGCTGTGGATTGTTAGAGCTGTGACAAAGTCCATCTGTCCAATGTAGTTTCGTTAACTGTGACAGAAACTGCTAAACAGCCATGGGAATCTGATAAAATCAACACACACTGCTGATTTACTATTGCACTTCTATAACATTTTTGGTCAATTCTTTTTAAAAAGTGTCAAAATTGATGCAGCTGAACCAGAAATAATAATTGGGGTGATTTAGATTGAGCACAACAGGGAAAATTTATGAGGACAAAAGGAGCTTCCTGGCTGGTGTAAATACTGAGAGGCTATGCTTCACAATCTGTCCAAAATTGACTTAGAGTATTAAAATAATAAACAACTGACTAATACTGAACAATTCTAATGTTTATTTAGTTATTGATTTTATTTGTATTTCTTCTTTGTCTTCTCAGTGTTCCTGCACTACAGTTGGTTAGGATGTATATAGCCTATATATTAAATTATCCAAGATGTTAAATAAAAGGCATAATATTCTTTAATAAAATAGTCATATCGGTGCAAAATTGGTGCACAATCCACATACAGAAGGTGCATTTTTATTCCAGCTCAAAAACATCAGCCACCATATCGGTAATCTGTAAATGTTTTCCTTCTAAAATCAGTATCAGCATCAGTCTCAAAAATCCCATATTGGTTGAGCTCTATTGGTAACCTCACTTCTTTAAACTCCACACTCAAACCAACAGTCACTGTCTCAAGTGACATCAAATTTCACACAGCTCACCTTGAACGCACAACAAACTTTATACAACTTTTTTCACATAATATGCAGTAGTACTCCCCAAGAAGTGGGAGACTGATGTGTAAAATCTGTGGCATTCCCCTTTAAATCTGCTTTATTGCATCTCATATGGCCATCACAATATCCAACACATTATTGCAAATTCTTCATATTTTTCTAGGCCTGACATAAGTTAATTGTCAATGTGATACATTAATGGTCCGCACTCGTCCCTTTTTCTGTTTTCCAGACGATGCCATGAAGCTAAGCTATATATATAATAAATAAATATAAAAATAAAAAAATGTAAAAAATAAATATATAAGCAATAAATCAAGCAATACTGAACAAATTCTGAGGCCAAGTATATTCCTCTTCAGTATAGACTGTTGCAGAAAACTAAGGGCAGCTCAAGTCAAACAGGGTTACAGTCAGATATTGGATATGCATGAAGCCCCCTATGATAAAAAAAAAAAAAAAAAAATACCCGCAAGTGAGGTTTCTAACTTCAAAGGGAGCACTAGTTTGGGAAATAGGCAAGAAATCGAGGGGTGAGGGCGGTGGGAGGGACAGCATGGAGAGCAGCCAGGCAGGAATGATAGGAGAAGAGCCTGCGGACAAGAATCAGTTGAGTTCTCACTGGAGTGCCCCTCCCTCACATTCAACACTAATCCAGTTCTGACCCATTAACCACTACAGCCAGGTTAACAGAGCAGGCCTTTGAAGAAACCACCCAGGATTAGCACTTCTTCTCCAAGGCCAGAGAGACACTCTCACTCTCTGCACTCCTTCCCTCAGTAGCACAAGAAGCACGCGACCAGTGCAAGCCTGCAATGTGGCATAGATCCTAAACTGAGATGTAAAGTAATATGACTCATCCAGGATGAATTCACCGTGCTAATTTAAATTCTTCATGAACTGCAATTAACCATAGCTTCCAGCATACTGACTGCATAAATCACAAAAATGGAAATAAAAGAGGACACGCTCAGGTGCACTTACAGAGCAGAGACAGTCTTAGTTCTCTAACAGGAGGGTGGAAAGGCACAGAATTATATACCATGAGAGTATTAAATAAGCCAGAGAGTGAGTTGTGGCTTAGTCAGTGCAACTTATATGTGTAGGATACTGCACAGGCTTGAAAATGGTGCTGTAGATTTTCTTGTGTGTGCAGCTAACTGTAAGCATCAGTTCTCAAATGGATCCACTCTCAGGGGATAAATATAGTGTGTGTGATGAGGCACATCCCATGAACTTGCAATGCAACTGGATGTTATTTAACACTATTAACAGGGATATCCCAAATACCACTTTGGGGCTTTGAAGTTTCAGTGAGAATTACCTGCAAATATTCAAAGCAAAACGAACTATAATACTTTCCTCAAACTTATTTACTTACTAATATTGTAATTATGAGTCTAATGATAGATGAGGCCAGGAGGGGAGACCAGCCAAAGCACTTAAGGAGGGTTGGGCTTGCACATTTGTGCACATGAAGGAGAAATGCTCCCTCGTGAGGATACCTTTCTGTTTGTAGATACTGTCGGATGCGCTCTTACTCACACAAACCTGGTTTTTATGTGTGTCAATTTTGAGAAGAAGTAGAACATTAAAGGCAGAGTCAGTCGGATTTGTCCGAGCAGTTCCTAAATGCTCCATGATATATCAACAGTTTGGGTTGGTGAAATGGCCCGAGCACAGCAAACTAATGAGAAAAAGTAAGGAAATACAGGCAGAGGGCAGGGTCTCTATTGACCTATTAACAATATAAAAGTGGATATTCTTTCAGTACTTTTTCATCCAAAACCATTTATTCATTACTTTTAGCTATTTCTAACATTTATCAATGGATTTTAACTATCTAACTGAACCATTAATTAGGGGTGTGACAATAACCGCATTACCACAATACGGTGGTCATGTGATGCCTACAGCAGGGTTGAGCTCATCATTGTCATCACCAATGACAAATTTATTTTGAAGGGTCAATCTCACAATGAGTTTTAGATGCATACACTGATCTATTAACACAGCGATGGATCAGTGCTGCCACACACGACAAGTCAGGAACACCGCCTCTAACTGGTGGACAGACTCAACCCAAGATATCATAGGATTGCCAGTGGACGGCCAACAACATGCTAACAACTGTTTTCAACACGGAAAAATGTATAAACAACCGCAGAAGACATTCACTGTTGGATTTATCATTATTATTACTATTTTACCATGTCTTCAAAAAAGGCACTGCAGCTCAAGGGTGGATTATGAAGCTTACGAAGGGATATGATCACACCAGAGGCAATGTTATAGATACTAAAGGTTCTGCAAAAAAAAATCACCATCCTGCAGGAATATATGGCCATTTCACTGCAGTAAGAAAAAAAATACATACCATCACAGTTCTACCATTAATCATTACTTTTAGCTAACTAGACTTCTCTGCTCGCTTTCCAACTAGTTCGTAGGCACTCTCACCTGCGACATGTAATGTTGAGGTGTTACACCTGACACAATATGAGAATAAATCAAATTATAATTTCTGTTTTCAAATGAATTGAGTTCTAATCATTGAACTGCAGAGATACCCCCTGGGGTACAAGTAGCCCTGGTTGGTAGGACAGTTGAGTATAAACAGAGAACATAGTGGGTCATTTTCTCTGTTCTCTCAGCCTCCAAATGAAACAGGGTGTGTGGATACAGGAAAATATTATCTGTTGTTAATGTTACAAAGCCGTCATTCTTAAGTGCTGATGCTCTGCTCAGCAGGAAGAGCCAGTCTCCCCAAACCACACACGCCGCCCACTAATCAAACCCATGGCACTCTGTTATAATGCAGTGACGGAACAGAGCTGTGAGCCACCCAGCGATATAACCAACACATGAGACGCCTGACCGCCTGCTGACTAATAGCAATTCTTCACTTTATTATTACAGGGGAACCTCAAAAGGGGGTTTCTGGACTGTCTGCTCCCCACCTGTCAGGGGTGACGTTTGGACAAGTGTTCGGGTCTGGGGAGCACTTCCTCTCTGAGAAGCTGCCCACACTCTCTCTCCCCCTGCTACATCTGGTCTCCTCCGGGCCGTTGCTGGCGGCGGTTGAGGGTAGAGCAACCGCAGAAGGCTTTGTCCTCATTGAAGAGCAGCTGAACCAACAGGAAAGCCAACCCCAGCCAGTCAATTAATTGATGGAACAATTTAAAATTATGGGAGGCTCTCAGCAGGGGGAAGAAAAATGTTTACAAATGATGTGCAATAATTGCTCGTTACGTTCCCGTTTTGAACCCCCCACCCCTACCGTATTCTCCTGGTCTTTTGCAACCATCATATTTGTTTTCTTTCACATCTCATTAAAAGCAAAACGTGGAAATGTTTGCTCAAAATGCACATTCATGATGGGCCAATAGAGCCAACAGTTCACCACATGCAGCTAATCACTGTGTATTTACAATGTATCCTGTCTGAACACCCAGATGAATCCAAATCACTTCCATACAGCCACTCTGTAAAAATGGCTCTGACTGAGACCACATGAATGCACCGAGCGCCAGCTCAGACCACATTAAAACGGTCTTGATCATCAGGTCCTGTGGCTCCACAGCCCCATCTGTGCCCAGCTGTGGGGGTTTCTTCTTCAATTATGCGACATCCAAAGACCCCCGTCTGTAGACTACAGTCAGACCATGCTGCACTGAAAAAGCGGGGACCTAAGCCTTTCACTTGAAGCCACACAGTGGGCCAGTGTGAAACTCAAAATAAGTCTGTTCTATTCTCAAGCAGCATCTGTGTCCATTCAGCCGTCAGTCATCTTACAAGGGAAAGGAGCAGAGAGAATTTACAACTATTTAATCAAGCAACAACAGCGCTGGCCCGTCTATTTGGGCCATCAAATCCTGTTAATTTGCAACAGCAGCTAATTAAATGGAAAGAAAGACACACGGCGACATACAGAGAATGCATCAGACAGAAAGAGGATCAGCGAGTGCGGAGGAAGCTCAGTTAGTGAGGGTGGGAGTGAAATATGCTTTGGACTCAGTCTAAGGGGGAAGAGGCTTACAGTCGGAAAGAACAGGAGTGACTCAGAGAGGAAGAGGTGGGAATGTGAATGGAGAATTCTAGGGAATCCCACTGAGATAGCTCTCTTCGCTTAGTCTGCGCCGCGCCAAAGAATTCAGATGAGCAAACCATATGCTTAACAAGTCACATGTAAACTCTTAGCTAAGACAAAAACAGCAATAAACGTCAAGAATCTGAGTCAGACCAGAAAATCAAACAAACGTCAGTTCATTTATTATTCTGCTGCACATCTCTCTAGGCAGAAGATTTATTCAAAGGGCAAAGACAGAACATCTCTGACTCTTACATAGTCTTATGAGTCTGATTTCGCTTCTGCATGATAGACAGCTTGTGATTCACAGTTTGTGACGGATTGTGGGGTGCGTTCTATTTTCTGCAAAGTCTCAATCATACTGGAGGGAACTCGGCGACTTGGCATTCAGTAGTGTGTCATCAAATTTATGGTTGCATGGAACGTAGTGCAAATTACACCATGAGCTATGTCTGCATGACAGAATTTAAGAATGATCAGACAAAGCAATGAGCCGTGCCTTAATGATGTAATTTATGACTCGGTGGATCGTGCGTGTTGTGCCATTAGCTGTGTTTGCGTGTCACATAATTTAGGAGTGATCAGCTGTAGAGTATAATGGAAACCTGTCCCGTGTAGTCAAGGGGCAATTCTCACCCCAAGTGTTAGTTTTAGCAGCTTGCTTGCCATATTTTTCCAGTTTAATAGCTGGCAAACATCTGCAACATCTGGTTCAAATGGACAGGGGGGTTGTCAGTGAGGAGAGACGCCTAGAGCACAAACAGCTACGGGCCTGTTTAAATGTAGCAACTCATCACTCACGACCTGCCTGGAAACAAATTCATCGGCAGCTATGTGTCTAAAAATCAACTCGACTGCAGATGACAACATGCAGCTACAATGTTGCAGTGACGATCTCTGGGCTCATTCCTCCCTATGCAACAATCTAATCAGCGTAGTATACACAGCTGTGCAGTGCTAAACAAAGAAACACATAATGACAGTGTGTAGCGTAGCCTCTCTGCTCAGGCTTTACCGCCAGACGACTGCCTTCCTATAGAGCCTCCTCTCCTGCTCTGAGCCCTGCTTGGCGCGCTCTCCATGCTGGAGAGGGAAGGCAGTGAGCTCAGCTACGGGACAGAGCTGACCATGTGGATGACATGGCACAATATTACATAATTCGGAAAGAAATTCACCCTGAGGAGTGATTGTTAGTGGTACTGAAAAAAATAACAAGTGAAAGATATGCAGACATGGGCTCATGGTGCAGTTGTTAGATGAGCACATGGTTAGAGTGCTGTTAATGTTCTGGGATGATTTTTTAGTCTGGAGGGGTGTACAGTGTCACTCAGCATCAAGAGGAGAGGTGGTCTGTCTGTGAGGTTCTGCTCTCGCTCTTTTTTTCCCTTTTCACAGTGGACTCACATTCTTAGCATTCCACCAGGAGACCACTGCATCTCAAACTGCAGTGACAAACTAACGCACTCTAGATTTCAGCATTAAAGTTGTTTTTTCTGGTCACATGTCTCTGACGGGAATAATAAAGCAATAACCAAATAAGGCCAGCGGGTGGAAAATTTCATGCAACATTGAAACGATAAGCAGATTTGTGATAAGCTGTGATAAAATCCCTGACGATTCATTTTACCAAATTTTACTTTGTGTAACAACTGCGTAAGGTTCTACTGGACAGTTTTTCAATATAAAACTTGATGAAATTACTTCAGTGCACGTCTCAGTACTTTTTCAGGATTTTTAGCACATTTAAAAAATACAATAACAATGTTAACCATGACAATTTTGGTCACTATAAACATGATATGAAATTTTGACACCGTTTCATCTCTACTAGCAAGCTTATGCCTGCTACCGGATGAGGAAAAGACCAATAACTTTGTCTGTTTGTTATATACATATTCATTGAAAAATACTCAGAATCTAATTGTTGTCAACATTGTTAGTTTTTTTCAAACTTAAGTAGTTTAATAAGAACATAGATGTTTTGTAAGCAAAGAAATGGGGAAGGAAAAAAAAAAACTTCGTTCTCAACGTTTTGGAGCTGCGAGCTGCCAGAAAAATCAGGTTGGTATTTGCAACCCCCACCCCCTGTCTGCTCAAGATTGTTCAGGAATTACTTTGTAACACATGAAAGCTACCAAACTCACATTATATCACTGGCGCAGGTGATGTAATGTTAAAACCATAGCCCAGTCTAAAATACAGCCCCCATTTCCCAACATACTGGACTGAATAGTTGAAGTTTGCTATTTTATATTACAAAATGCCTTTTTGGTTTGGGTCTGTTCAGAACATGCTGGTTTATATTGGTAATTGTAATTTTTGTGCTTGTTTATAGTTTTGACTGTTAGTGAGGTGGCTCTTGAAGCCAGCTGTAATTTGCCTATTTTGAGTGCTTGTTAAGATGAATATCTTTAAGGAGCTGATGTAGCCGAGAGATATGACTCCATGTTACATGCAACAAAATGTTATTCGATTTTATTTTCAACAACAATCTGGTGACTCCTGGGAATTGTCTTGCCTTGGGTGTCCCCACCCTCAGGTTGAGAACCTCTGCTTATAAAGCATATATAATTTTATGGATGCTTGGTACCCAATTTTTGTATAAAACTCCTCTCTGTATAGTGAATGATTTCTGACAACTCTAAAAATGTTGCTCAGAGCTTGATGTCCTTGGCCATCTTGCAGCTCCAGCTCATTAAACCCATCTCATTCAGATCCCTGACTGTTGTCTGCACTTATTCCTATCAGAAACAGCACCAGCCTAAATATTTAATTTGGCTCCTTCCTGGTAGAAAAGGCCGCCGTGGAACTTGATTCAGGTCAGATGCTGGACGTGCATCAAAAGGGGGGGCAGCTGTCTCCCAGTCAAAACACTGTGCTCTCATGTAAACCTTTTTGCTGTTTGTGTTGAAAAGGCACAAACCAAACAGCTGAGGGAGAGAAGGAGGGAGATGACCCAGCAACAAATTACTCTGTCTGATAGTAAGACCCAGGTTTAAGCGAAAAAGTATGGACTTGAAAAGGATGCAGTTAAGAGTGCGGGACTACAACTTAAAGTGAACTGTTTTAGCAACAATAACAATCAAAGAAGGCAGCTGTCTGTCAGTGGGCAGTTGTGGGACACTGCTCACTGTTCAGTTGCGGACTCTTGTGACCTGTGGAGCTGCCTGTCATCTCAGCCGAGGCTTGTTCTACAATAAAGGCTTGATTATAGCTAGCTGGCAGCAGGCTGTGCGGCTAGGCTAACAACAGCTAGCCAACTTTATGTGAGCACGAGCATGTCTGTCAGCAGGACAGTGAGATACAGTTAGGCAGCACCCTTACACTGCAAATACCTATAAATATGAAGTAGAAATGTGACACACTGTCGCATTTTTACGTTTCACCAAGCGACAACCTACTCAATGGCAAAGGAACACCAGTTCATAGCTATGATACTCGGGAGAAGAAGGGAACCCCAAACCCGCGAAAGATCTCGCGAGAATTATCAATTAAACCCAAACCTTGATCTTCTCTAACCTTAGCCAAAATATTTTTCTGCCTAAACCTAAATAAATCTTAACCAAAAGTTATGATATTACAAAACACAATTAGTTTGTGCAAGGTGCACGATGACGAAACAACACGTGCAAATCTCACGAGAGTTTCGCAAATCAAGGGTTCCTTTCCAGACACGATTTATGTTATGGCTGGTGGTGGTTACTGGCGACAATCACAAGGTTTAGACTATTTCCAAGAACAATAATATCCATATACAGCGCTATTTGCAGGTCCATCCGGTCAGTTTTCAAATATTAACTAACACCGTTAAAATAACTAATATATAACATGCATTGTAGCTGTAAGGAAAATCGTGGAAATCACGGGTGAAAGAACAGGCGCTAAGCCAACTCCATGGCCCATGGGAACTGTTCCCATCCAGCAAATACACCGAGCCTTTCTTGCTAGTGTGTGTGTGTGGGAATATAGTTGGGGATTTAAAAGCATCGCTAGCTACCTGTTAATCGCAGCTTCACGGGGCCATTCCGCCGGACTCCTTGGTTAGACATCTCCTCTCGGTCCCAGCCTTCACTGCTCGTAGTAAAAACGTGTGGTTAATTGTAGAAAATAACAAGGTTTATCAACCTCTCCGCCAGTTTTAGACAATAATGGAGTCAAGGCATTGTGGCCCGGATGTGAACTGAACTGCCATAGCGAAAAAATTAAAAAAAAAAAAGGGAAAAAAAGAAAATCGCGAGTGTAGCACTGCTGCAAAGTGCATTTACTAGAAACGTCTTCTCCCCGGTGAGACGTGTAAACGAGCCACTGCAAGCCGGTGTTTGATCTTCACATCTTCGGAAGGAGCCCGTGAGTGAGTGCGTCCTCTTCTGCGCCGCTCGTCGGGAGTTGAACTGTTGAGCCCTCCGGTCGGTGTGTGTGTGTGTGTGTGTGTGTGTGTGTGTGTGTGTGGATCCACTTCAGGAGGCTGCTGGTAGGAGCTGACCAGTGACGACAGCACACACTTTGGGGGAGTGAAACACTTCTCTCTAACATGTGGCAGCTCACTGTAATTCACACACAGCTCTCAGTGTGTCCTCCAGGTGGTGATGAGCTGCACGGATCTTACTTTGATGGCACAAACAAACACAGCTACCCTGCGTTTATGACTATTTATGACTTTTTTTTTTAAACAGGGGCGTAGCCACAACGTGTACAACTCAAGCCCCCCATTTATCCACCAGAATTATTTCATTTATGTCATCTGTCAAAATAGTGTCCTTATGATAGTTTTAATATAAAGAAATACTCAGAATAGACCTTTTTCACTGCGATGTATTGTAATAGTTGGAAAAACACAGGTGCCACTATTAACATTAACAATTAGGGCCCAGCCGATGCTGGATTCCTGGGACCAATGCCAATACCTATGTAATGAGTAAAAAACAATCAGATATCAATATATCGGCTGATATTCTTTATGCAGAATATAATATACAGAATATATACATAAAGACCAGTTTTTTTGCAATCCTCAAAAAACACTTGTGACATAGATATGTAATGGAAGCAGGATATTTTACAGATTAACAATAAACTTTACTGTCCAAAATTATATCAGGGCACTGAAACAGTAAACTTTCACCTGTATTTGATATGATTTCATGAGCTTTTACTTAACGCACGAAACATTTTCAGCCATCCAGCCTTCTTTAGTGTGTGGCGGTCGGATGGTCGAGAACATTTTGCATGTTAAGTAAACGCTCATGAAATCATATCACCTCTGAGTGCAACCCTCTTTTCTTGATTCATGGATATATACAACTAGGATAACACACAGGAGGGACAGAGTGCAGTGGTAACTCTGCAAATAAGACAAAAGGTCAAATATACACAGAATGCTTATAAAGCTAACAAATAAAAACAATCTGCATTATGTCCTGTTAAAAAAGGGTTTCATATAGACACATATCAGACAACATGCTGATATTGATATAGAGAGATTATCTGCAATAGGCCATTATCGGGCTAATGAATATTGGTCTATAGATATATATGGGTTGGAGTCTTAATGATGGCCTCATTCAACTGAAGTGTCCCACTAAGATATGACAGTGGTGGTTCTGTCCACATGTATTGCAATTTTTAACATTTCATGGACATTTGCAAAAGAAAATGCAAATTATGCGATTTTTAGGAGTTGGTTCATCAGGATAAGCAGTGGGTGGCGGCAATTCTTCGTTTGGAAAATCATCATACCCCTGCAGAAGAAGAGGGCATGATTAAAAGAGCGCCACTTCGAACCTCAAGTGGTGAAAACAATGTGAAAGTATGACAGAAGTCAGACATTTAAGCTTGTTTCATGTATTAAGCTACTGTCAACTTTTTGGGCACAGAAATATATTGATGGAAACAAGTGTGAGAGTGAGCCACCATGCACGATACCAAGGACACTACAAAAGAAGGAAGGCTCATCACATCATTAATGAACATGCTGTACTCTGATTGGTGCCAGTCTATTGAAGCCTATGGGAGAGGCACACTAAATCCCAACATATCAACATGAATAGAGTGAATGTCTCCACTCCATTTTTTCAGTGTCTTGATTTTGTGCATGCACACAGGTCATAGTTTTAGAAGCAAAACACCAGAGCAGGGTAGAGCTTATCAGTAATATCTCTATATTATCTATAATGTCTCTAAAGTAACTGTATGCAACCTTTATGACAAGGGAAAGACAACACTTATACCATATGATAAAATCATATTCAAAAGTTAAGACAGTATGTATTGTCATATCACAATATATTGATATATTTCCCAGCCTTACAAAATATTGCATGGCTACTTCATTTAATCAGTTTTCACTCTTCAAATAACAGTATATTACAGTTTGTTCATCTAGGGGAAAAAAAGGTCTATTTCCTAATCCCTGTCAGGTTAGTATATCTCCAATAAATCACAGACTAAAAATATATGGATCTAGTGTGTGACCTCATGATTTATTGCTTTCAACCTTACTGACAGTTACTGGAGTCATAAAATACCAATTTGGCACAACAGCTTACTGTGACATGTCTTGAAATAGTGATTTTCTTCCCTCACAAGAACTGAAGTCTCCATAGTTACTTTTTTGTGTTGAGTGAAAGCCAAAGTTGGCATTTAGAAATGAGCCACTGTAACCAACTCCTAATTACTATAAATGTACTTGTACCATCTAGAATATTACTGTGCAAGTCTACACTGACTGATTTAAAACAAAGTAAATACATGAAAAAAATAACCCCACACATGATCCAAGAACTTTATTTACAATCATGTTTTATCAATTACATTAAAACAGTATGTACAATACATACAAACACCAAAACGCCACAATTATATGAACAAGGGACAAACAGTAGCAGTGAGGGTACAGTACAGGTGAGAGAAGAGGTATCAGAAAGTTATTTAGAAGTTGAAAGTGCTCTGGTTTTCACTGATCTGGAACGCATAACCGTCATTGGTTGCTTCTGGGGCCACAGACTGCACCTCCTCCTCCTTCAGAAATCAAAAACAAAACATGGTAAGACCATTCATGGGCATAAAAACTTAATTTAAAAATCTGAAACCATCTGAGAGACACTTACCTCTTCAGAGAAGTACTTCTCAATCAGGTTGAGGGCCGCTTTGTAGACCATCTCGTTCTCATGAGACTGCAGAGCCTCGATCTTGTCCAGTCCACCGCATTCTTCAACCATTAGACACAGCTTGTCTGACTCTCCAATTTTGTCCCCGGCCTGAAAGGAAAATACATCAACATTCAGCCATCTTCAAAACCTCCAACTGATAAACAACTAGACTTATCAGATCCAGCAAAACTGATGGCACATACTTCTTTCTACTGTGACCATGCACTCACCATGAAGATGTTGGTAATGGCATCCAAGATGACGAGGACAGTTTTGCTGTCCTTAGAGGAGAGCAGATTCAGAAGAGGTTCAATCACATTGGCTTGAACAAGGTAAACCACCTGCTGAATAGTGCCCCCGCTGGTGAAGTTTGTAACAGCCCACACAGCCTCTTTCTGCGTTTTGTAGTCACCCTGCAGAGACGAGACCAGAAAAGTTAAAGGGACGTCCAATATAGGAGTCTGCTTGAGAGCAGAATAATGGTGAAGCTGGGAAAAAACAAAAATGAACATACCCGCACAAGCATATCGACCATGTAGGGAACAAGGCCTGCGTTGATGACCTCCTGGATTTGGGTGTCCCTCCCTGCTGTGATGTTGGACAGAGTCCAGGCTGCCTCCTTCTGAATGTTGGCCTTTTTGTGGCGCAGCAGGTTGGGGAACATGCCCAGGGCTCCGGCATTCAGAACCGCCTGAGTCTGCTCATCTGTACCTGTCACAATGTTTGCCGATGGCACGCAGTGCAGGGGTCTGCAGAACGAAAGAGGGGCATTTTATTTAAAAAATAAAATAAGAAAGACACGCACATCTATAAACTCAATGGGAGCACAAAAAATTACCTGAATAGACCAAGATCCACACACCAAAAGAGCTGTTTTACAGTATTTATTTGCTTGATGTTTCGAGCTCCAGACTCCCAAGACTGATTCTAGCATGTCAGAGAGTCACCATCTTAAATACCCATAAGTCATCACACACCTAATCTCAGGAAAAGATTAAATCGAAAGCAACTGGACTTGTTTAAAAGTCTTATTGAAGACGTTTCGCTTCTCATCCAAGAAGCTTCATCAGTTCATGCCTGTCAGACTAGTCAGAGCTAGTCTAACTAAATGGTGGGAACCCCGGGCACTTCCACAGAGGTTAAATACCTGGGGTTCCCACCATTTAGTTAGACTAGCTCTGACTAGTCTGACAGGCATGAACTGATGAAGCTTCTTGGATGAGAAGCGAAACGTCTTCAATAAGACTTTTAAACAAGTCCAGTTGCTTTCGATTTAATCTTTTCCTGAGATTACAATGACCTGGACGAATGAGAACATTCACGGACATCATACACCTACCACATGGCACATATCAAGCAGGTTTAACAAACCTTACAAATTACATTATAACATTTTTTTTTAAAAACTGCTTGAGGTGCGTCATGTAGTGGATGTATGATGAATTATGGGTATTTAAGATTGCAGCTCTCTGTACATACCAGATGCAGTCTGAGGAAGAGCCTGAAGAAATAAACACTTTAAACAGGAGCTCTTAAGTGTGTGGATCTCTCTCTATATTCAGGGGTTATTTTATAACCTGTGGTAATCTGAGAAGTTACCTCAGTGTGATGGCACAAAGTACCAGACCACATGTACCACACACAAGCTTGACTAACATAAAAACAAACAAGTGAGACTTTATACGTACAATGACAGACAGCTCATTAAAGCCAAGCAGCTTCACCAGGCGAGGAATCAAGCCAGTCTGGACCACCACCTCAATGCGTTCATTAGCGCCGTCTGTCAGGTATGAAACAGCCCAACACGCATCAGCCAGCACCTCCAGGTCATCATAGTGTAGCAGACGAATGAGAGTGGGTAAGATCTGTTGGATGGCAGCCATAGGAGGGGAGGGGTTCTTGTTGCGGCAGAGGTTTGACAGTGTCCATGTCACATTTCTCAGGTAACTTGTCTGCAAAGACATCAAGTAGAAGAGGAGGCTAGGCATTAGTTTGAGTTAGGGCACACCCTAGTGGGCAATAAGGAGAATAAGTTATTTTTTTTCTTGATCATGTTAAGAAAATTGCTTTCTGGTATTACAGGATTAAAAGAACAACTTTGCTTTATAAAAAAAAATAAAACTTACATTAAATACAGACAGGTCAGGGACTGCGAGAAGACTGAGCAGAGGAGCCACAGCTCCATGTTTGATGACCCTGTCTCTAAGAGCTGATCCATCACCTGAACAGAAAGGGAAAAGTGATAAATATAATAAATGGGTTTCTAAGGTATACCTTAGCAAACTTCTTTTCCTATGAGTGTTTTCCAGACTGTCCCTTAGTAGGTACTCTTAAGGAAGAGCTGCTAAGGGACAGCGTCAGTTGTAAGCTGTCTTTCGCTGCAGTGCACGCATCAATTGATCACTTGTAAAAGCTCATAAGTGACATTTTAACATAAGTGTTGCCATAATCATTTTATCTCAATCTCATATCACAGCAAAGGAAGCTATGCCTACTAAAGATCATCTGCTAATCAATTTAAGGGTCCAGATGAGACCTTGTTCCAATAAATACGCAGCCTATAGCCTACAACACATGAAACAGAATATGAATCAGGACATAAGCAATAGGCTGGGACTTCTTGAAAGGTCAGGAAAAATTATATTGCTAAGTGGGTGAGCGATTTTGTTCTCATGCAAACAAAAAGTCTAATACAAATTCGATTGTTGTCACACAATAGGCACCTGCATATCCATGTTGTGTGTGCATATGTGGCAGTGTTGAGCACTTAAAGTCAGTCTGGGGCATAAGCTACTATAGTCTAACCAGACAGTCAAAAAAGCCATATCCTCATTTAGCTCCATTACATTAAAAAAAAATCCACAATGCACATAGCGATAAGGAGGCTCTGGGAAACAGGGCCCTGGTCTGTGCCAAAGAATCATGATTTCTTACATCTAGAGAACAAGATTTGTAGGCCAGAGCATCTCTACAGCACATCTGCTCTGCTGTTTTGTCACACATTTTTGCTTTAAAAAAAAAAAGCAGCTTCTGTGATTTCGATAGTGCGATTTTGTAAATGTTTCAAAGAATTGTGTAGCCCTACTTATAATAAAATAGCCATGGTCCTACTTAAAACAAAAAGATTGTCAGTTACCAGCAATGTTTCCAATGGCCCAGACTGCCTGCTCGCTGATGTGCTGGTGGGGGGACGTGACCAGAGCAATGAAGGCAGGAATGGCCCCGCCCTCAACGACAGCAGCTGTCTGATCGCTGGTCCCAGAGGCAATGTTGGTCAGAGCCCAGGAAGCCTCAAACTGGATTGGAGGACAGTCCGTCTGCTCCAGGAAGGCAACAAACTTGGGGATCAGACCAGCGCTGATCATCTGGTCAATTGGAGGGTTCTTGTCACGGGACAGCAGTTTCCTGCGATCAGGACAGTAAAGGAAAAGTGAGTTATAATGGTCATAATTGGTCATTTGTGCTTGTGTAGTAAAGCTTAAATGTACATTGTTCTTTAATAAATTTATATTACCGAGCAGCCTGTGTTGCCTGGACCTGGGTCTCAGGATTACCGCTGTTCACTCCAGCGAGAATCTCTTCAACTGTCCACTGTCGGGCAGACTGCCAAGAGTCACAAAAACATCACCATAAGGCTGAATCATTTTTGTACAAGTTTCAACCATATGCAGGATTGTATTTGTGACTGTAGTGTTTATCCTCTGGATATGAATACCATTTAATGCATGCAACACCACATTTAACACTGGAGAAAACACTTCTACAATTTATATTAGGGCCTGACTAATACAGAATTTTAGGGGCTGATGCCCATAAATATTTTTTAAAGACAATAGAGTTTAACTGGAACTTTAAAATAATTATAAGTAACTTCTTCTTAGTCTTTTGACTGCTCCGGTTAGGGGCCACCAAAGCCGATCACCTACTCACTAGCAGGACCCCGCCCAGCCTGGTATGGATCCGCAGATTTGATTTGGCCTAGGGTTTTTAGCAAGATGCCCTTCCTGACATCCCCATCCCCCTTTATCCTTTCTTCCAAAATTTCAAAATAACAAAAACAAATCCACACAAATCAAGAAAAATAGCTATATATTAAAACTGAATAAGGAATTAAGTCAAATATCGAAAGATTGCTGCCTATAAAGCTAAAAAAACTGCTTTATATTCGTTAAAAAAAGAAAAAAGTGGTCATATTAATGATATCAGTGCACATATACGCAGATACCGATATGGACCGATAAAGCTGTGATAGGCCAATACATTGATATATTGATCAGGCTCCAATTTAAATAATGGATTTAAAGGCTTACCTGGCAGTTTTGGCTCCTTTCCTGAAGAGGAGAAGTCGCCTCATCAGGAAGTGCAGACACATTTCTTCTCTTGAAGATCTGGTCATCTTTCTTCGCCTTGCGCAGCTCGACGTTCACCTCCACTCTCCTGCGTCGAAGCTCCTGCATTTATTGATTTAAAATAAAAACCCAAGTCACACATTTATGACTCGTGGATGAAGATAACAGACGTGAAACTGAAACTTCTCGGGAGTAAACTCACATTGGCGTCTTTGCCTTTGTTCTTGAACTTGTTCAGACGTGCGACGTTCTCAGACATTTTCAAGTGTCAGGGAAGTTTAGCAGCGACGAAATGAAGCGTTGAGGTTTTATTTCTGCACACAAAGTTTAAAGAAAAAGTTAGTAAATGAAACTTTCTTTAAACTGCCTCGTGACAGCAAGACGAAATGTCAAACATGTCAAGCCAAGCATAAAAACAGAGCTACTGCCAGTTAGCTTAGGTTGGAAAATATAATAAAAACCACACAGAAAACCATGAAAGTTATAATTTTTCAAAAACGAAAATTACATTCATTTTAATAAAAAAAAATATAAGCAGTCAACACATGCTCACCTGCTACGTCTCACAAAGGCTGTAGTACACAGAAAAGCGCCGCACAGACCTTTAAATTCCTGCAACAAAGCCTCCTGATTGGGCTGTTCGAGCAAAAGCATCCAGCCGCCTCCGTTCATTGGCCTGTTCAAAAAAAAATCACGGAGCACACGGGAAATTACGTCAACGCGCCGTAACATCGCGAGATCTCCGAGCGCGTTACGTTGAGTTGGGCAGTTTTCTGCTGTCTTTATTTGTTTTCACTGGGCGTTTGTGAGAGATTAACTGTCCTGTGTCGGTGGATTTGGGTTTTAGTGTCATGATCGACCAAATATCCACGTCCCAAATAAATATCCGGGTAATAAATTTCTAAGTTAGAGGTTTTCAAAGTGGGAGACTGGCCTCCCCAGTGCTCCAATCTGTTTGAAGGGAGGATTAGCGAATGGAAGTCAAAAATATCACATTAGTACATTAGTCATCAAAAGGATATCACACATACTAATATCTTGATTTTATTAAAGAGAATTCACATACATACAGTTGTTTTGGGGAATTTTACTTTTTTCCCCCATTTTCCCAGAGTTGAAACTAAGCAGGTAAACTAAGGGGCAGGAGGGTGGGGACGTGTTCTCAGTAAATGTAAAGGTATTTCTCTTTCATGCCTTTTTTGTAAATTTGAAATGATTTTTTCCCCTCATTATTTCTTATATCTAAACAACCTACATGCACAAAAACATGTACAAAAGGGAGCATATGAAAGAAAAACATATATAGAAGAACAAAAAAACACTCTAATTATTAAAAGTAGTTTTTGTTAATATTTAGTTGCTTTGGCAAATAATCTATAGGTGAGTTTCCACCATTTGTTCCCAGAACTTTTATTCCCAGGGACTATTTGCAAGAAACTTCATATCAGCAATCGAACTCTGATTTCATACTGGTAATGTTGCTCTGTAGCTAAAATCACCCGTATTATCACCTACAAAACCTGCTTTGAATTTTATAAAAAATGCTCGTCCAATCATAAATGTTCAACGATGCAAGCCCCACTCCAATGTCCCTGTACTTTTGGAGGGGAGATGTTGTCCCCACAATTAAATTTAGACCTTGTCCCTGCGATGTGGAGTTCCTCCCAAGGTTCCTAGTCCCTGGAAAGTTCCTGTGGTGGAAACACTACTTTTCTGAATGCATGGTTTTATTTGAATAAGCTCATATTGATAACACAAAGGCTGTTGAGTAAAACGCCTTTATTTAATAAGAAAATAGAACAATTTCAGATGTTTCAATCAATATGTAAGTTTTTATGCATCCTTAAGGAGTCCGTAAGCAAAAAACAAACTGCCGCTGAACTGGAAGACATAAAAGCACAAGATGTAAAGCACATTTAATGCTTTGTCAATTCTTGATCTTTTATTATAATTAATGTTTTATACAGCCCCTTCTATATATTGAAGTTCTTGAGCTGCTGTTTGTGCACAATCATTGTCTTATACTAAAACATTTTTAAAGTTTGACAGTAATGACATAAACACTCATGTATCAATGCCACAAAATCACACAAGCGGGGAATCAGTCTTTTGCATTTTATTAAGTTCCATATACATCAATATTTCTTAAGATGTAATACAAAAAAAGAAAAAGAAATCCAGTCAAAATCTGACAATTTTTTACAAACAGGGCAGGAACCTTCAAATTACACTGTTTCATCCTTCTCATCAGTCACTACTGCAGAGCAATTCATTTACAATAGCTTATTACCATACTTTCAGTAGGTTATAGAAGTTTAACCAAGCAGACTACTGATGTCCAGATATTTAGTACAACTGTCTTTCATGCCACTTCAGACTAAACGATGAGTGGAAATGGGAGAAAAAAAGTTGTTCCACTGTGATATCTGAATTTAGACACAAAACTCATACGTTATGCTCAGTAAAACTCAGCCATTGTATGTCAGTATTCAATTTCCTATTTCTCATTGGACATGATGACCACAGGGATGGCCTGAGGGATTTTTAACAAGAAAGAAAAATAGAGAGTGAGATAAAAAAAAAAGAAACATGGAAATATGAGGGCTCCTTAAGAGTCTTTTCTCCGAGGTAAACTTTCTTCTGAAATGCCTCAGTTGTTCATGCTCCTCAGTACAGTCCCACCGATGAAGACCAGGTCCAAAAAAGGTCCCTTAGAGCTCAAACAGGCAGCTCTGCCTGAACAGTTCTGTGAAAGCAGCAGTGCTGGTTGCACCAACAGTCAGAGGAGCAGATCCCAAACACAGGATGAGGCAGAGGAGTCTGTCACAGAGTTACAGTTCAGAAAAGCCATATTCTTGGCAAGTGCATTTTGTCTGAGCAATGTGCGATGCTTTCTAAGAGGCTGAAGAACACTGTAGCTTGTTGTTATGAGACCTACAGAATACGGAGAGAGGGGAAAGTTGAGAGCCCTTCGCATTTTGTTTATTGTGGTGACGTCTCAGCAGACAGACACAAGAGGATGCAAAGGGGTCGGCAGAAGATGCTGCAGCCATGTTGGTGTAATTTATAGGGAATGCCTTTATTACTAAAGCAGTCCTCCACAACTACGAACTGAGGTTACTTTGTTAAGTGAGGAACAGGATGAGGTCAGATTCCTCACTCTTTGTAGTACATTTCAGTTTCATAAAATAATACTATCTAAAAATGATTTGTTTCATATTTATTTAAAACATTCAATTACAGAGTCAGATATATCTTACAACCGCTATACACGATAAAAAGTATGTACATTCAAGACAACCACCTTTAACAACCAGTTAAATCAAACTCAAAGGGACGTAACATACAAAACCTCTCATAAATATCTCTTTATAATAAAATATGCAGCTTTATATATTTTTTAATCTGGTAAGGTCAACACATTATCCAATCAAACTCAAGATGTACAACAGAAAAAAGTCTAAGTTAGGAACTAAAATGCATTTAAAATCCTACTGAAAACATCTTAGCTACTGCGATTGATTGTTAGAAAAGGCCAGATTTAGGGAAGTGATGAGAAGCGAGCATGTCCCTCAATTAAATGATCAACACATGACAACATGGCTGCTATTTCAGGGCTAAACTGAATAATATAATTATGGAAAAAGTTGAATTGGTGGCATTTTCATGAAAGCACATTTTGGTGTTTGTGTGTGTGTTTTTTTTTTTTCCTTTAGTCATGGGTATTTTTTGCTGTTCTGGAAATAAAAAGTTTCCATGTCATTATTACTAGAGACCCCAGCATCCAGTCCATCCAGACTGGCCCCCTTAAGAATCTGACAATCTGTAAGAAAAGAAGAGAATGGGATGGCATAAATCAAAAGCATGCAGCAAAGGTGAACAACAGACACAAATGCAAGATGAAACACCATACAGATGTAACATGGCAGAAAGTTCTGTTAAGACATCGGACATAATGTCTTAAAGTTGGTCAGCTCCGTTGGATTTAGTACAGCCAAGCAAACCTTCAAAGCCAAGTCTAGTCTACAAGTAAAGCGCAGTCTACTGCAAAATAACACTACTACACATGCTGGTGGTAGAAACCAAAGTAAAAAAGTGCATAAATTAAGAAAAGAACAAATGAAACTGACAGTCAAAGCTTTACAGCACACAAGACATAAGCATGGAAAAAGAAAGAGAAACTTGGGAACCTTGGGAGTTAGCAGTAGAAGGAGCACCTTAATCTTACCTGCTCGCTTTGAAACCTTTAAGCTTCTGTACAAAGAAGGCTTCAAGCACCTCGGCACACTGAAAGAAGGGCGTGTCGTTGGGGTTGTAATAGCGGCAGTTGTCGAAGATTTTGGTCACGTCGGCCACAAACTCAGTGAGCTTGTGATAATGTCGCTTTTGCAAACGGGTTTCCATTGTGGAAAAGTCTACAAGGGACAGAGAAATGTGTGAAATAGATGCGCAACATTCCTACATTAGTAAATATGGAATAAACACTACGGAAGGCAGTTTTCAATCTTTTCATCTGGATCATTTCATCAGTTTTGGGAACTTCACAACTAATAAACCACAATGGGAGGCAGAAACTTTGGATGTTTTCTAACGTTGAAGAAAAAGCCAGTCATCAACAAATTGCTGTCATTTGTTCTTACCCATTGGCTCCTTGATTACGCGGTAATAATCAGGTGCGTCATGGGGATCCACTGGTTCGAGGAAAGGCCATGCCATTTTGTGAGACTGTTGAAGTAAAACGAAAAGATTAACACAATAAATTTTAAAAATGAGTACAGATAATAGTAATTCCAGGAAAGACTAAATTATTTGCAAAGGTTCTCGCAGTGTACTTGATTATGAGAAATTAATAGTAGTGTCAATGCCGATGTTGAAAGGGAAGAGGGGCCATGTTGGTTTAATGTTTAATCTAAAATATGGCTCTGGCACGGTCATTGTGAAGTGAATTAAAGCACCATATCACAAACCAGTAGAGTGAGTTTGATAATATTATAATATTATAACATAAAACTAAACTTTAGTGTCTTTAGTTTAATGTCAGGTTGTCATAAAGAAAACCAAAACAGGTTGTCTTGGTTAATGTCAAGTTGTCATAATATGACACTTGGTGACAACAGTCATTAAACTCCTTCATGTTCATGACACGTCATTACGTAGTCAGGACAGTGTAATGACCATTACCATTGCTTCTTGTTTTTCAGCCTTCTTGTAAAGAACTTTTTACTTTGCTTTCATCTAATGTTCTAATGTTAATATTATTGTATATGTGCAGATAGTCGACATAAGTCAGGTTCCATACCTGTAACGAGCGTAATATTCTTTTCAACCCCTCATAGTCTTTGTCAGTGAGCGGCGTGAGGACTGTCATGGCGTCTTCTGTTGACTGACACTGTGGGCAGACGTACACATCGATGTGATTGGCCTCACTCTGTAGGATGCCCACACAGCGCCCATGGTACCAGTTTTGGCAGCGGTCGCAGCCGATGTAAAACCTGTGGGTAAAGATTAGGTACACTGTGGTGAGCACACTGAGGAAAGGTTTCATGTGTAGAAGAAACTGGAGACAATGGTACTATGCAAGATGTCAGGTTTTGCTGATTTTTACACTTGAAGCTGATGACCGTTAAGTATAAGGAGCCATACTGTGATTCGTCATATGGTGTCCGGCAGATGCAGTACAACTCCTCGTTGCTTCCTGCCTCCTGACCACGTTTGCAGTCATTACATACGAAGTCCTCCAACTTCTTGGCCTCTTTTTCGGTGATGCCAACACAAGCACCGTGGAACCAGTTAGAGCACAGGTCGCACCCGATGTAAAACCTGAGGGAAATAGATCATTTTAATTTTTGTGTCTGATGATTCAATTTAGTGTGCATCACATGTGTTACCAGTGGCAAGGTTTTTTTTTTTTCCTGAGAGCTTACTTTGACTCATCGTAGGGCGTTTTGCAGATACAGTACAATTTGCTGTCCTTCTTGTGATCCTTTGAGGTAGAAGAGAGCTTCTTCTTCTTCTTGTGTTTTGATGAGCTGGAATCTCTGTCCCTGTCTCTGTCCCGGTCTCTATCTCTGTCCTTGTCCCGGTCCCGATGTCTGTCCCGGTCTCGGTCTCTCTCCCTCTCTCGATCCCCATCTCTGTCTCTGTCTCGGTCTCTATATCGGTCTCTGTCCTTATCCCTGTCCCGTTTCTTGTCCTTTTCGTGATGCCTGTCCCTATCTCTGTTTCCTGTCTCTGTCTCTGTCTCTCTCCTCTTCCCTCTTACGTTTATGGGATGAGGAGGGTGAGTTTGTTGTGTGTGCACTGTGAGAGGAATGTGTAGAGTGAGAAGAATGGGAGGAGTGGGAAGCGGCTGCTTTGACTGTTGCTGCAGCAGCCTGGGTGATAGCAGCTCTTGCTTTCTCCTTTTCTTTTTGTAGCCTGGCTATGTCCCGCCTCAGCTCCTCCTGAGAAGGAAAAAAGACATGTAATGTAATGTTTAGTATCTCCGCTTAATACATTTTAAACTTCCCTCTAAATTTCATCCCTGACAAAGAATGATTCCTGGATATATTGACTCTTACAGCCTGTTTAGACCTGTTATTAATATGCGTTCTGGGTGATTTGATTACAGGTGGAAAGCTGCTAGCAGCTCCAAGTAGCCTCATGTTGTGAGTGCAGGAGAAACGCTATGTGGTGCACTGAAATTTCACAACTTAACAAGGGCAGGACACACTCAAGCTTTTTCTGACTGTCTGGAAATTTGATGTTTTCACATCAGATGAGAAAGAAAGACATTAATGATAAGAGTCAAAAAAGTAGAGGTGTGTCCCAGAGCACCAGTGTCTCTTCTGCAACACAATGTTTTTACAAGGAAACAAACAAGGTAATGTATTGCATTTAATGCTGAATTTCCAAGAAGGCACGAAGGATTAAAAATTCACTGTTGCAGTTTCACTTCCCTGCTCTACATCCAAATAAACATGTTTGTAAAATGTGCTGTTGTCTTTAACCAGCAGCCCAGCAGTAGAATCCATTAACAAGCTGGGACAAACAGACACAATCCTTTTTCCACAAAGAAAGAAATAACATTTTCTGTTTTTACAAGAAGACCAAAATAATTAAGAATTTGTTGTAGACAGCATTTCAAAGTTTATCAAGTTTCTCCTCACTTTACTATTCTCAAAATTATGTAATTTTTTTAAAGGAAGGCTGGGGTAACTAGTCTGCTCAGAAATCTAACCCATGTACAATATTACAGTCCAATGTAATGAATAAAAAGTAAAGATCCTTTAAGTCATCACAATGAGAAACTTATCAAAATAATGACTTACTATTGCAGAATAAGGAGACACTTTATTGAAATAATGAGATAGTGTCTCAGTATAATAACATTAGCAGAAATGGGTTTCCACACTAACCTGTACTTGCAGCTGCAGCTCCTTGTCCAGCAGGGCCCTCTTCTTCAGGATCTCAGCCTTCAGCTGTTCCTTGTGCTTGTACAGCAGCGCAGTCAGCTTGGTGGCATTCTGTTTGGAGCGTTTCTGCTCCACCACCTCCTCCTTCTTTCTCTTCTTAGCTGCCTGCTTCTCGTCCTTTTCAATCTTGTCAAGGATAAACTTCATCACCTGATTGCACACAATCATTCTGAAAATGGAGGACAGCTCACTGTTAAAGAGTAATTTTCAGAAATTCAGTAAACATTTGTATCAAGATACATGGGAAACGAGTGGAAGGAGATGCAGCGAACACTGGGCTGTACAACCTTCTGGTTGGTTGGTCGGTATGGTCAATTGCTGGTGTTACTTTCATAAGGAGAAAATCATTTTCAAGGGTGGAAGGGACCTGATGTATTTTATTTTTGAGTGTTAGGCTATTAACTGAACATTTACTGAGCTCCAATTTAACTGACACCATGTCAAAGAACAAGCACAAATAACTACATTGTCCCTAGCCTCAGAGGATGGAGAGTTAAGTGGATAAAATTTTCTGTTTGATGACAACGTGTGTGGATTTCACTCCACCAGGCTACTTTATCTACAAACGCCAGCCGGTAACAGTTCAAGCTTAATGATGGATTGATAACGTTATCAGCTATCTGTGACTCAACATCAAAAAACTTGAAAGCTGTAAATTTTATTATGTTTTATGTTCTTTTAGTGTTTATTTTGCAGGTTAGCCTGTTGAACTTGGTGGGGCGATGCTGGACTAATACTGTAATATCAAGGGGCAGCTACAAGAAACTGTGTAAACGTTAAGCCTCAGTTGAAGAAACTAAGTAGTAGTAGGCTGAATGCCAGTAACCTGCGGTGCATTAGCTTTGTTGTTATATGGAAATCCTGCACTGTGATGGTCGTTTTGCTTGATAGACATGCCCTGAAGGTAACAATATAGCTATGTGTGAAAACGAAACAGTCAAACTGCGGAAATGTATTTGTTTGACAACATTGTGTGTTCAGTGCACTCACTGCTCTGTGGCAGATTTATTTTATCTAGAGGAAACATCCAGATTTTTTCCCCATTAACTAACTGGCTGGTTGAAGAGTAGGAAGAATTTCAGTTGACCTTGATTTTCTTTGGTATTATCAACTATTATCAACAGGATAGATTAACATTCATCATAGGGCTTCACAATTCTGTGATTATTAAGAGCCAAACCTCTGGTTCTCCTCTCGCTCAGCTGCAGCCAGCGTTTTCCTCTGTTTCAGCTGTTCTGCCGTAGCATTCTGCTTCACTACCACCTGACAACAAAAAAACTTTCCATTAATTTAAACAGTGTCTAGACACAAGAAGAAATCATGTCGAATTTTTCTTTTTGAGTCACACCTGTTTTTGAATACCATCCCCAGGGCTAACAGCCTGCAGGTTTGGCTCCTTCTGTTCCCTTTTAGCCTCATGGTGTTTCTTCTTCTTTGGTTTTTGTTGTTGTTGTTGTGTGTTGTTGTTGTTGTTGTTGTTGTTGTTGTTGTTGTTGTTGTTGCTGCTGCTGTTGCTGTTGCTGCTGCTGCTGTGTTGCTGCTGCTGCTGCTGCTGCTGCATCCTCTGGAGCTGCTCCTGGACACTTGTTGGTGCCTGTATGGTCACCATGTTCTGGATCTGGTGGGCCTGGATTTGCCCCCCTGTCTGCTGGATCTGGATGGGCAGCTGTAGTTTGATCTGCTGGGGAACTGTGCCCCCCTGCTGCTGCGCCTGTGCCTGGATCTGAGCTTGGATCTGGGCGGCGACATGTGGTGGCAGAGCTGAGAGTAGCTGGACTGGCTGCTGGAGGCCTGGAACTGTGATGAGCTGATGTCTGATGGGAGACTGGACCTGAAGCTGAGGCTGCCCTTGAAGTTGAGTTTGGTTCTGAGGCTGGAACTGGACTTGGAGCTTAGCTTGGACTTGAGGTTGGGCTTGGACCTGAAGCTGTTGCTGAACCTGCTGAGGTGACTGTACTTGAAACTGGGGCTGGGAGGTCTGGACTTGAGTTTGGACCTGTGATTGGGCGTGGACCTGGGGCTGCTGTGGGGCCTGAGGTTGTGACTGAACCTGGACCTGAACCTGGGGATGGAGTTGGGTTTGGATCTGGGGCTGTAGCTGAGTTTGGGCCTGAGACTGGACCTGGGCTTGAGGTTGGACTTGAGGCTGTTGCTGGGTCTGGGGTTGGGTCTGAGCCTGTGTTTGAAATGGAGCTTGTACCTGAGGGTGGTACTGATGTTGGACCCTTGGCTGGAGCTGGGCCTGGGCTGGGGCCTGGACCTGGGGCAAGGTTTGGTTTGGAGTTTGAGATTGAAACTGCACCTGAGGTTGAGTTTGAGTGAGCGGCTGCACTTGGGCTTGTGGTGGTTGCTGAGTTGCAGGCTGGAACTGAACTCGGACCTGGGGGTGGTTTTGGGCTTGTGCTTGGAGATGAGCCTGAATGTGGGGCATCTGTTGGACCTGAATCTGTGCACAGATCTGGGCTTGACGCTGGGGTTGGAGTTGAGGATGTGTTTGGGGCTGGAGCTGAGGCTGTGTAGGTCTCACAGTAGTAACAACAGAAGAGACCGGTAGTCCCTTCATATGAACCTGGACTGCTGAGACTGGAATCTGAGATACTTGCTGCATGGACACAACGGTGGGGTGCTGAACTTGTACTTGAGCTTGAGGAGGAAGAGATGCTTGAGGCAGAGGGGTGATGGATGACTGTGTGAAGACTGATGCAGGGGCAGAGGCGGGGGCAGGTACAGTTGCCAGGGCAGATGACTGAACGGGAGCCGCAGCCAGTTGAGCTGGCTGAACTGGAGTCTGAGCTTGAGATGAGGCTGGAGTCCAGACCTGAGGCTGAGCTGCCCTCTGCTCTATCAGAGCTACAACAGGAGGGAGAAGTAAAGACAAGCAACGTATTATAAAGAGTTAACCACTGTACAGATAGGTGACTAAAACAGGATGGTGTTGATGTGTTTTTGTTATCTCCGCCAGGTGTGAGTGTGGAGGGGATTCATGAGATTGCCTGTGTGTGAAGTGTGAGATGTTACATCGTTACATCCCTAGTGTTTGTGGAATTTGCTATAAGTTCTTTACCTGGCACTGAAGGTGTTGTAGAGGTGGCTGTGACTGGTGTGACAACAGCATTGGCCACAGCCGCATGACGGGGAACGGGAGCTGTGGCTTGGATTTGGGTTAGAGCTTTGGCCGGGGACGGGACAGCAACTTGGGTGGGCACAACAGCCATGACAGGAGAAGAGACTGGAGCAAGAGCAGGGGTTGGAACTTGGACAGGTGAGGGAAGAGAAGCAGAAACAGGCATTTGGGCCAAGTTAGAGGGGCCCGAGACAGGGGCTAAAGCAGGTGCAGGAGCAGTAACATGCATTTGGACAGGGGCTGAGGTTAAGGCTGGGGTAGGGCTGAAGGCATGTGTCTGTAGCTGGGATTGAGGTGCAATTTGTCTTGGGACAGGTAGCGACACTGTAGTTTGTGTAGGGAATGACCCTGGGGGAAGGGTGGAGACTTGGTTTTGCATCATGGCTGAGACTGCATTCTGTGCTGGGGCAAGCACAGGTCTTACCACTTGGGGTTGTGCGGCAGGGAGAGAGGCTGGTGTGGAGGATAAAACCTGTGTTGAGGCCTGGGCTGGCAGGGCAGGGACAGGGGAGGATATCTGAGATTGTGCAGGGATTGATAATGGAGTAGCGGCTGAAACTTGAGTTTGCACAGGGACTGAGGCTGGGGCCGGGGCCAAACGTGGCATTTGTGTGGCAACTGGGGCAGAAACATGTGTTTGAACAGGTACAGGGGCAGCCATTTGGGTTTGGGCTAGGGCTGAGGGAGTCGTGTGGACTTGGGCTGGACCTTGGGCTGAGGGAGTTGTGTGCACTTGGGTTGGACCTTGGGCTGAGGGAATGGTCCTGACTTGGGCAGGACCTTGGACTGAGGGAGATGTCTGGACTTGGGTTGGACCTTGGCTTTGAGGGGTCTGAGCTACAGCAGGCTTCGTAGGGGTAGCAGCAGTGGCTGCTGAAGTTGAAGCTGATGAAGATGGGGGCATTGGAGTGAAGAGGAAGCGCTGGACCTGGCCGTTGGGCATGGCCGCCTGCATCAGCTGCTGACCAGGACCAGGGATAACTGTTACACCCTGCGGGATGATTTGCAGTTGTCCCTGGGTCTGGCCCTGACCCTGGATCACCACCGTCAGACCTGGGTTTCCGCCCTGCAGGGGTGTAAACCAAAGAAATCTCACCTTCAGCAGACAGTGAAACAATTATAAACCTTCTTTATGCAGCACCATTCAAACAAAGTTATGATGGCTTTTGAAGACTTCAAGAAGAGATTAAAACAAAGACAAATGTAAAAATAAAAATACTGTTGAAGTGGATGCATGGAGGAAAAGACACTAGAAAATGTGCCCTCACCTGAGCACCCTGTGTTAGCTGTGTGAGCTGTGCCATGGTGAGTTTCACTTGACCCTGCTGCGGTCTGTTAGCCTGGGAGGAAGCTACAGGTGGCTGTCCAGGTGCTGTGGTGGCTGCATGAGGTGACGGTGTAGCACCCGCTGCTCTTTGAGCTGCAGTTGTCTGCACTGGTGTCGAACCAGGCACAGCTGTGGATACAGACTGCACACGGCCCGTCGGGGTCACAGCCTGCTGAGGTTGGCCTAGAGGGGATGAAGAGGGCGTAAGATTTTTTTTATTTGTAAGGCTTGAACCACAAAAGACATTGATTTGCAAACTGGAAACAGTCAGTTGGACAGAGCACCTTGTTGAGCCAACGCTGGTCCTCTGACCATTGCTGTGCCCACAGAGGTAGACGGGGTAGATGACTGGCTCATTGTTGCGCCAGGCTGTGTTTGGCCTCCTGCTGTAACGACCTGGAGTACAAAGCCAAAGGTAAAATCATCAGTCATCATGCTTAAAAGGGACAGTTCGAAATCAAAAGTAGATGTTTTCTTCTTACCTGTAGTGTATTTTAGCATCTAGATAGTTTTGGTGAGAGTTACTGAGTTTTAGTGGTTATTAGTTTGGTAAAAATAAATGTGATTACTGCAAAGAGACACTGCTGTTGAGTTTGTCAGTACTTTTTGGTGCTTTGAGCACCACAAGCTGAGTGTCATCTATTTTCTTTATATTGGAGAGAAGGAAGACATCTCTACGGTCAATATTCCCAAAACTCTGCATCTCACATGAAAACAATCTAGTTTGATAAATAGCACTAAAGATAAGTTGAAAAATAAGTATTTATGATTCAGAGGTTAACTTAAAAGTAAAAAGCTAAAAAGAACAGAGTGAAAGACAAAAGACCTGTTGCTGGGTAGTTGAGGCAGAGGTGGTGGCTCTGAGGTTGATGTTGCCAGTCGTAGGATGTAGTGTGCTATATGTCCTCAGGTTCGCAGGGGGCCCAGAGGGAAATATGCTCAGGACTTTCTGCTGGACTACGCCTGTTGATAAGAACAATTACGTAAGGAAAGAAGCAAGAAGTGAACATGCATTGGGTACACATGGTAAAACATGACAAGGATGCACAAAAATGGCGAGGCATGCGCTGTGCATGAGGAAGATCTTTGCAAAGTCTTGTTTGTTTAAAAAAAATTCTCTAGTATCTCTAAGGCAGCTGAAAAAGCTTCAGTTCACGGGATAACAGTCGTTTATTCACAACTCAGAGAAAAGCTCAGACAACAAAAAATCTTTTCAACTTTTGGCCACAGAAGCTCTTCCATCTAATGTAAAAAAAAAAAAAAAAAAAGAAACACTGGTGGCATCTTCTATGCTCACCACCAATATTACAGGCAGATTTTGCCTCTCACATGACACTCCTCCATCCATTTTGGCAAGTGTGAACACAAACCAGCGGAAATGGATGACACTCATGCTCCCTACCTCCTTGCGTGGTGGGCATGTTGAGCGTGACAATCTTGCTGTTTGCGGGCAGCGGGAGTTTGGCAGCGAGGACTTGGCCAGCCACAGTCACTGGGCTGCCAGCGATCTGGAAGGTTTGCTCTGAGGGGGTGATGCTGCTAGCCCCGGTGGCCACCGAGCCGGTGGAGGCTGCAAGACACACCATGCCACCTGCTGTCACGCACTACCCGTAAGGGCCACCACGACAGCCAGTGTACGGCTGCGGTGTCCACTGGATGGTTTGAGTCAACACAGGGCTGATATCTTGAAAATTTGGGATTATGGCTTCGCTGTGTGTTTAAATTCTGATGATATACAGGCTCTTCTGTAGCCCTGTAATATATCATGAACTCAAAAAATTTGGAAATCTAGTTTTAACAGGATTCTAAGTGGACACCACGCGCCAGAAGCCAGTCACATTCATCAATGTAGAAAACTGACATAGAAAGATAACTGTTGTGGAAAGTCATGCCAGTGATTGACTTCTAACAAACTGATGGTGGTCAAACAAAATAAAAAAAATAAGGAAAAATGAAAAAATAAGGGAAAACCGAAAACCACTTGTGACAAACATAATTTTGACCGTCTGTCTCTAACAGAATATGACTGACGAGAAGGTAAACAACTCCATTCAGTATAGGTATACACGTTCAGATAAGCTGAATTCAAATCACCCTCGTCTTCGACTGGCTTACCTGAGCTGTTGTTGGTCTGACCCTGCTTGACCCAGGAAGCAAAAGACTGATGGAAGTTTTTGTCTTGCTGGAAGGGAACTGGAGAGCCCAGTTTGGAGGCCAGGACCATCTTGGTTCCAGGTGTGACCTGACCTGTCCTCTGGCCCATGGACGCTGGGGTGCTGGGAGTGCTGGGCGCGCTGGCTGAGGTGGTGGTCGTTGTTGTGGAGGTGGTGGCAGTTGTACTCGGTCTCTGCTGCTCCAAACGTTTCTAAAACAATTATGTTGAGACATTTTAGACACGTACACTGTTAACAAAATTAGTGTGTATATGCAGGTTTTTAGCAGCTAAACTCGCTAAAAGTAAGCGATTAACCCTGTCCCATTTGTCTTTCTGTTTCTTTCTGATGTGCGCTGGAAAGCTGAGACTCAAATCGTGTGTGCAGACCAGAGACAAAGACTATTTAAAAAGGTCGCTGTGTGTTCAGCTCTCAGTATATTTGTAGGTTCTAACTGAATCTCTGTGGTGCGTGCGTTGCCATTTCTACATTCAGGTTTCTGCTTAATTTTGCTGTTTCATGTTTGCTTTCAGCTACATAAGTGTTGTGTTGCTCATGAAAACTCAACATTTCCCCATTTTACCATTTCATAAGAAAAGCTTTTAGTTTTATAGCAGGGAACTTTTATTGTACAGTAATGAAATGGAATGAAATGTGCCACTGTTGCACATTGTGTTGGGCTGACGCACAGAGTCAAACTGAGTCAAGCCAAGCAGCACATTTGTTTGAAAAAGAGCAAAAGAGTCACAGAAATTACAGACAAAGGCATCAAGCCTTCATTGCCTCCACTGAAACAGTTTCCATCACTGCCAGTCAGAGTCATTTGACCTGGTAATGAATGGTGAGTGACAAAAACATGATGTTAGTGGGTGTTTTGTACAGTGTAATAGGGGCTTCAGAGAGTTTATTGACTTCCCAGCATAGAGTGGTCCTACATAAACCTAAATAAGGGCTTACTAAACAGAGAAGCTAATAACACCTTTGTGTGTGTGTGTGTGTGTGTGTGTGTGTGTGTGTGGTGTGTGTGTAGTGTACAGTGTTCCCACCTGCTGGGCAGCCAATCTGGCCTGTTTCAGCTGATTCTCCAAATGGGCCTTGACATCCTCTGCTGTCTTCAGAGTGCTGCCAGTCTTGGAGGGATCAAGACCCTGTGACTTCTCCCTCTCCACTCTGTAACACCACAGTAAAAAAAGGTGACAATATGGTGAATCAGAAGTATTTAGTATTTCCCAAAACAATAATATTTTGCCAGAGGAGGCTCAGTGTGTGTTTCTCACCTTTCTGCAAAGGCTCTGATTTCCCAGAGCTCCAGCTCCTCTTCAGGCACCCATGTCTCCACAGCAATAGGCCCCGTCAGCTTGGCTGGCTCCTGCTTCTTGGGCCTCAAGGCGCTTGATCGCAGGCCTTTCCTCTGTGGAGTGGGGGTTTCTACATATGGGAGAAGAGAAACAAACTATTTATTATTCTTGTGAAACACTGCCAAGGACACTTCTAGCAATGGATCATGATCATATTTCAAATTTGCAACTACACTGTTTGTGTATAAATGTTTAGCAATTACCTTTGGGAGTGTCTCTGTTTCCGAGGGGACAGATGATCTTCCTGATGCAGTATTCAGAGCGAATGCCGTAAGGCCCCACATCTCTTCGCTTTATAATCTCCGTTGTAGTGATGTCTGTCTCTGTGGTTTCTGTAGTGACAATCAAACATATTAGCACAATTATTTAAAATGGAAACTGTTATTATTCATCACCATCTACGCAATGGTAGGTGGAAACACCAATGTTGTCAGCAACAGAAGATGAGACAATTAGGAGCTAATGTAAGATTGCAAACAGAGAAGATGCCCAAAGGAAGTGAAAGATAAGTGCAAGTGAAGATGAAGTGTGCAGCATCTTCTCACCTTTCCGAGTAGTCCCGACACTAGCAGAGGGCTTAACAGCCATGTCGTCCCATCTCAGGCAGGCCCACAGCAGCCTCAGCATCAGGCTGACCCCAGCAAGCGACTTCACAGTCTGGAGACGGTACCTGAATGGGACACAGGTATAAAAAAAGCATGAGCTACTTGCTTCAACAACAGTAAGTGTGTTTACGTACTCACTCTGGTTTACACTGGTTCAATTCTAAATGTAACTTTTAAGAATCCTAAACATTGTGTTAAAAGGATCTAAATGTGTGACAAACCTCCATGTAATCCCAAAAGTGGGCCGAGGGGAAGGGTAGGGCCATATATCCAGGGCAGGCTTGGCGTTGTAGTTGAAGATGGGCACCTCTCTGATGCTTGCCCTCCTCGCCAGCCTCTTCAGGTCATCATTTGGCAGGATAAAGATGCTCTTCTTACTGCTCTTGGTGACAAACTTGCGATAGGATGGCAGGGCTGTCCCCGAGCGTGCCTTCTTGGATTTGGAGAACCTGAGAAGGCTGACTCGGTCTCTGGTGGAATATTCTTTACTAATTGTCATGGAGCTGGTTGTCGTTGCACCAGAAGGTCCCGTCTTGGCATCAGCGACTGGAATTTTGTTCTTCTGAGGACGACCGCCCTGGAGCTGGGCTGGGTGGAGGTGGTGGTGGTAAGAGAGGAGACTGTGCTACTTGCTGCTTGAGATGTCACATCTGACTGCAGGGCATTCTGAGAGTCTGCAGTGGTGGTCTTCAAACCTTCACTACTACTGTTATTGCCCATGCTATTACTATTCAGGCAAGAAGGGTTTGAGGATGGAAGCTTTGCTGGAACTGTCCCCTCATTCTTCATGGCCACATTCTCATTCTGACTGAGAGAGTCTCCTTTTTCTGCCACATGATTCTCCAATTTTGGGACTTTCAGGGGAGGTGGATGACATAAGTCGGACACATCGTTTTGCGAGATGTTTCCATTCATTAGAGACTTGACAGGCTCTTTCATATCACATTGGACTCGACTGTCTGGATCTGAGTTTGCGTTTGAGCCTGCAGGGGCGGTGATGCCGTCGTTCCCATTCACCTGCACTGGACTAGTCTTGCTCTGGTCGACCTCCATGTTCTCTGTGTCGCTCTGTCTGCTGCCTTGTTCCATTTCCTCATATGGACGTTTCTTGGCGTTCTCTCCCACACGAGACACCTCCGGTTTCTGTGTTTTTTCTTTGCTTTCTTTTGCATCTGATATACAGTTACTTTTGAGCTCGGGGCTAGCTATGGGTCCTCCATTTACTTCTTTGTGAGCTAAGGCCTCTCCACCCTTCCCCTGCACAACATTTACATCTGTCTCTTTGCTGTGGTTGGGCGTTGTGGTCTCTGATTTGACATCCAAGTTGTCTGCCTTTATCTCCGTCTGCTCCTGTTCAAAGTTGAGCTTTTTAACCACATGGTCTTTCACTTGAAGGCTCTCCTCCTTCTCCTCTTTTAGACACGGGGTTACAGCAGGCTGCTGTTTGCCTAACGTGGATCCTTCAGTCTTAACACCAGAAGCAGGCCTTGTGGCAGCCATTTTGGCCAGCAAGGCGGCCTGTCTCATCCGCTCTAGTCTCTGCTTCTCCTCTAAGGTGAACTGTTTTACCCGGCGCTCCAAGAGCCCATCCAGTTTGGAGGGCTTGACCTTCTTCTTATAAGCTGTGCGCAGCTGGAAGCCCTCGCTGACATTCACAACATCGTAGTAGGGCTTTGATGCAGTGGTCTCCTCCTTCTTGGGTTGTTCAACTTTCTGGACGGGTTCTTCAGTCACAGGCTGCGCAGAAGGGTAGGAAGGGGGTTTGTTTTCAGCTTTATCTGTAACAAAAAGTCACAGACGTCAGTGGATGGTAGAAATATACCGCTCACAAACAGCATCAAGCAAAAGATAAAGGAGAGAGAGAGAGAGATTTTAATTTCAAACATTTACCTTTCTCGTCACTTGAAGCAGCAGTGTCTGGGTGGGGGTCAACCTCCATTTTTTCATCTTCTCTCTTCTCTTCCTCTTTTGTTCCCTGCTGCTCCTCCGTGGGTTTTTCTTCTTCTTTAGAAGTCTGAGGTTTGCAGTCCTCCTCTGATGAAGCGCTCTGAGATGATGCAGTGATGGATGCTTGTTCATCGTCCTCGTCCGCTGTGTTTTGGGTAGTCTGATTCTCAGTTTCCGTCGACTGCTTATTTGTGCAAGCTGCTGCATTTTCCTTGTTCATTTTAGCTGCTATGAAGACAGTGAAAAAAAACCCAAAACAAAATCAGGACATGAGCCAAAAGTGCCAGCAGCAGGAGAATATACTGAGGGAATAAAGCCAGTTTAACTCTTACCCTCCAGTTCTTTGCGGTAGTTTACGTTTGTGTTCCCTGGTAGCTTTGGAACAAACCGTGGGACTCGAGTCTTACTGACCCAGCTCCAGCCACCGTACCCTGTCACTCTGTACTCCTCCCCCTTCTGCTTCCACACCTTGATAGAAAAACACACAAGTAAGCCACCAAACAATGAAGTATTCAGATGAAGAACCACAATCATTTAAGAGAACATGTACAAACTGTACATTAAAACTGAGAAACAAGTTCAACCGTAAAGCGGCCTTACAGACACAGTAAAGCTCTGTAACAATATTAAGATCAAAACCTCAAACAGGCTCTGTGGAAATATCAGCACTGCACCAGTATACCACTGTTTTGACACTTAAGTGCACTAGGTCAGGCATTCCCTACCAGGGAATGCAGGGGTAGCCTACTTGTAACCCAGAGGGAATTTCTGGAGCTGCCCGGGGGTACATGGAGAGATTGTGGATTAGCTCAACTAATTTGATGATTTTTATGGTGGTATGATTGAGATACATGATTATGTTGAGCAGCCTGGGAGGCAACTGACAGTGTTTGAAAACTAGTTCTTAAACAGGTCTAAAAGGTTAGCTAAAATGGAGAAACAGTGTAAGTAATCAGCCAAAAGTCATGGCTAAACAGTTGAAATAATTTGTTACAAGTAATGGCTAAACAGTTAAAATTGTTAGCTAAAAGTAACGGATACACAGCTGACGTTTCTGACATTAATAGAAGCCTGACCTAACCAATCTAAACACTGACAGTTCAATCGTGTAAGATAAAATATTGTCCACTTTTATTTTGTTAACAGTGTTAAATAAGATCTAGTTTATAATCAGTTCAAATGAACGCATTTGTAACATCAACATGGTGCTAATGAAGGTGTACTTGAGTTCATCTGACAGGGCTGTTGGGCCGTGTCTGAAAAGAAAAAGTTGTTAAGATCAGATCTAAGATGGAAAACCTCTGTGTTCACAAAAGGAACTGAATGACAGATGAAAGACGCTGCTGATTTACCTGGTGCTTGATAGGGATGGTGTACTTCACCCAAGTGGCCTGCTGCAGTGTCTCCTCATCCTCCAGTTTTTTCTCTCGCTTTTTCACCTTCTCTTTCTCCTCCCGCTCCATGGAGGTCATGCGATGTAGCCTGAAGCAGGAAAGTGCAGTATATAACCAAGATGTAAAGTGCATGGGCAGTACTGAACCAGAAGTCTACCACGTGTTTGGTCCAAGTGTACTGGTATAGTAGAGGAGTACCTTGAATCTTTTCAGTCGTTTGGAAAGCTCTCTAAATGCTAAGGTGCTATCAGTGTGTATAGCCAACAGTTGTTCCGACTGCCATACAGTTCATGAATCTAATTTTTCCTTTACCTTGTGTGTCCAAGAGAATCTTTCCATACTGGCAGCATGACCACTGGTTTGATGGCACACTCCAGGATGGCCAAGGCCAAAGCAAATTCCCTGGCCTTGCTGCACATCTGCACTGCTTTGTTCCAGTTGGTCCTAGAGAAACAAAGACAAACTGTATAAAACAAACAATAAAACAGCACAGCTGCATATCTGATTTGCACATTTATTTCTTACACCAAGTAAAAATTCATCATCATATTTTGCAAGAACGAAAATGAATTATATTTGTTAGCTTAAAAGAATAGTTGGGAAATACACTTGTTCAATTTCTTGCCAAGAGTTAGATGAGGAGATTAATACTACCAGACCATACTGTTTAGCTTAGCACCAAAGCTGGAAATAGGGGAAAACAGCTAGCCTGGCTCTGTCCAAGAAGTGCTCTGGCACATAAAATGCCAAATTGTGTTTTTTATCAGGGTTTAACACTTTAACACACAGTTTTTGTACTGATTTTAAAAATGACATGCTAATCAGTGAGCTTTAAAGGTGCTGGTAGCCAGAATTTGTCACCTTTGGACAGAGCCAGGCCTCTCGTCGAACTCTCTGTAGGAAACCGACTAAACATATTTCCTGAATGTCAAACTATTCCTGTAATTAATTAGTTTGACAGCACTTGGTAAGTCACCAAAAATTTTGTATCAGTCCCTGCTTAACAGCTATTTCAAATTAAGCTGATCTGAGTGGTACCTGTGCGATGCCCAGTTAGGATGCATAAATGGTCCGGGTACGTTGGTCTCCAGCTGGATGATGGTGAGACGCAGGGTGGAGACAGTCAGGCTCCGTGAACCGTAGATGGAGCCATTCCACTTGAACTCTGACGCGGTGGTCAGGCTGAACTTGTGGGAGAGATGGCGTCTCTTGTCGTGGTCCTCGCGGTGCTGATGCTTGTTCAGGGCCAGGACATTGGTGCTGTACTGGTTGTGGTAGACCCTGTATTTACCCTCCTGACCAAGTTTGAATAGGTTGTTCAGATTCACTGCCAGGTCCCGTTTGAAGAAGCTGAGACGTGAAGATTCACCATCAAAGCGTACAGGAGATGACTGAAACAGAGCAGGAACACTGCATTCAACTAAAATATTGAACATAAAAATAAAAGGATGCTAATACTTTTCTGAGTACATACATGAGTGAAATGCCTAGACAAAGCCATTTTTTATTTAATCAATAACTAAAGCTACCACAACAGGTTTTCAACTGGTTATATAACAGTCTCAATTTATTACTGATGCCTCTATATGATCTACGTAATTTAACACAACCATCAATGAGAAGACTGGAGATTTCTATATAGTTATTCTTAATGCCTGCCATTGGGTCAGATTCTCCTTCAGATCATTTTCCCAGGCAAAGTTACAGTGATTTATACATTAGCTGGTTAAAAAAGAAGCAGGAGAAGCTTTTTCTTTTGGTAATTCTATTTTTGACATTATATTTTGTGGTTATGACAGTGAAAAGATGTCTGCTTTTGTCCACAGGGGTCTCCAAAATCAACAAAATATGAAAGTTCCTTCTAGTAGCTTTAAGCCAAGTCAAAGCAGTGTTTACACTCACTTAAAGAACTTTTCCTAAGGATCACAGATGATCCTAGTACTCATTTTTTAAAACTATCAGCACTCACTCAGTATTTTTCTTTATTTTTAAACTGATTTCTCTCAAAAACAATTAAAATAACTGCAGCACTAAACAATGATTTTGTTGTAGACACACACAAGCCTCACCTCTTTGCTTCCACGAGGTGTTTGGTTATTCGATTCCCGTCCTGCTGCTCGCCCTCTATCGCTCTTGATTCTTTCGTTGTACTCCTCTGTCATTCAGAAAGCAGATGACACCATCAGTGCAACAACCAGCTCCACACTAATTCAAACAGAGACACTCACAGACAATTTAATGCAACCGAACTTTTAAAGTACATGTTGGTGTGTGCTTTTTGAGCATCGACGAGCTTCGCTTATGTTTACCTGTCCCATCCTGGCTGGTAAAAGAAGACTGAGACGACCGATCAGCCAGGTCAGGCTGTTCTGGTTTCCTGAGGCTCCCACTTGCAGGAACCTGGCTGCTGCCACTGCTCGCTTCGGGCTGTGAAGACTGCTGCTGAGGCCGATCTTGGATTTGTGCCTGAGACACGTCGGGTTGCTTGTCTTCACTGGTAGATTCTGCTTTTCCATCCTCATCTGAAAAAAACGTAAGAAAGACTAAGCACAAGCATAAAAGCAAGTACCGGGGATGGATGGAGCGAAACTGACAAACACTAATTACAAGCATCACGGTCTAAGCGAAGATGGCAGCTGTGTAAACAAAACAAATTACAATGATTTGAATAAAATACAACCTCTGCATTTAGGAATTTCCTAATATAGCACAGCCGGACTTTGCTCAATGGTCTTAAGACCTGAAATTTGCATATGACCAACAAACTGTTCAAAAAAAAAAACTTCAGTGGACCATTAAGCGCTTCATCAGTCAAGCGATGCAGGAAAGGCTACACAAATCCAGAACAAGCTGTGCACTTGCTGCAACGCCAAATTAAGACACCAGCTCTGCCTCTGAGTTGTTAGGGGAGAGAGTCCTGCATATATATGCGGCTCTTTGTTGACGAGGTAGCAGGTGGGGCTTCCAGGCAGAGAGCCTTTTGTCTGAGCAACAGGAACCCACCCAAATGCCCATAAATTGGAATGAGAATAAGGAGCTGGTTGTGACAGACGTGGCGTGCTATCTGCTGCCAGGGGACGCCGACCGTCTAACACAGTGCCAAAAGTGTGCTTTTCAAGACCGCGAGCACAAGAGTAAACATAAAACACAAGACATGAAATGAATGCACCAAAAAATAAATGGAACATTAAGATTGCAACAGCTAAGTGTCATGCTTAGAGTCGGTCAAGACAAGACAAAGGGCAGAAAATGGTCTGCAACAGTTTGGGTCTCTCAGGATAAATTAAATGAGAGGAGAAAATATCTTCTCACCATCTAATTCTATGTTTATTGAAGATAATGAAGAGATGCTGTCTGAAAAGGATCAGGCTGATTATGGTCACTCCAGTGTTGCATGATTGGTGGGAGCGACCATGTTTTGGTTGAACTACTCAAAGAAAGGAGGACTTAATGGCCACAGCTAGAAGTGTGTTTGTCTGAAATATTATTTATGTCCAGGTACAAAGTCCTTGTTCACAGTGGGTGCCATCGCTAGAAGCTGAATTAGAAATTCAGCTGAGGAGACACAATTTTCCGCTGGGGACTGTGTAATATAAGATGGTCAGAGACCCACTGTACGCTGTTTGAAGCCATGTAAAAAATAGAAGCAGAAAACACAGGTGCTCCATAAAACAGCAGCCAGCCAACACAATAAGCAGAAGCTGTCTGAATGAAAGCAAACTGACACCAGCAATGCAGTATTTGACAGACCAATGGGGCCATTTGCTTGGGGTTTTAGCATCATATGTTTACTGTGCAAGTCACAGACAGAATTTTGGAGAGAAATCCAAAACCTTGCAGACAAAGCAGAGGTATAAGAAAAGAGAAAATAAATTCAAAGCACTGGAGCACCTACAATCACCTACATATTTTGCCAGGTTTGCCAGGGATGGCGAACACTGTGTTCATTATAATTTATCCAAAAACAAACCCAGGAACAGCTCCCCAAGTCCAATTAGCAAGAACAATGACTGGCTTTCAAAACTACTTTAAAACAGATTTAGTTTTATGTCTCTGAAACAAATGGAGACCAGACCGTAATATTGCAAATGTACAGAGACAAGAGAGAAATGAAAGTAGCCTGCCACCCTTGCACCCAGTGAGGCAAATGGTCAGGGCAAAATGGCAGGGTATGGTTAGCGGCAACCAGCAGAGACAAGCAGACACATGAAGATCGATGTGCAGCCCAGCAGGAGGGTATGACGAGGAAGGATGAGTTGAATGGCTGTCCGGTAGCTGGACACCAGAGTAAACATGAGTCAATCTTGTTGTCCGAGTACCTGTCCTTTCCTGCTTTGGCAACGCAGGGGACTCTCCACTCTCCTGACTCCCAGAGTGAGCAGGCTGCGTTTCAGTGTTGGGGTCAAGAGACTCAGTTTTAGGTGCGGCTGCTTCCCGGGTGGCCGAGCCGGGGTTAGGATCGGACACAGAGCTCTCATCTGCAGCAGGGGCAACAGCGGTTGCTGTGGTGTGACATACATACACAGGGTCGAAAAGCACCAGCAAAGTCATAATACTGTTTAAAAGCAAGTCAAGTAGAACTCAACTTCTTGATAGTGAGAGCTTCACTTTGCACATGTGGGAAAACTACACTTGCTGCTAATGGGTCTTCTGTTTAGGAGAGAATTAGAAGAGAGTATACTGGATATAAAGTTAACCTTTACCTTGTGAATTAGCACCCTCCTTCAGCTCGGTGTCTTTGTGCTCTCCATTGTCGAGCTGCGAGTTGAGCTCATCCTCTGCCATCTTTACAGAGCCTGGTTCGCTTCCTGCTTTGCCTCTGCTGCTCGCCTCTTTGCTTCCTGTCCCTCCCGCCTGATCTTCAAACGCTCCATGACCACATCTACAAACAAAAGAAAACGTATTCATTTTTTAAAAACAAAAAGGCAGCGATTCTGCATTACATGGCAACATCTAAACAAATATAAATGCTTTGTCTTGAGCAAAATACAGTCCATCATTCCTTAAGTTTCCACATGAGCTCACTTTCTTCAATTTAAAAGAATTGGGCTGCAACTAACAATTCTTTTCAGTGTTCTTTAATCTTTCTAATAATTGTTAATCCTTTTGTGTATAAAATGTCAAAAATAATGAAAAATGTCTGTTATAATTTTTCAGAGCCCATGGTGAGGTCTTCACATTCCTTGTTCTTATCTGACATCAGTCCCAAACCCAAAGATGTTCAGTCTACTATATAGACATGTGATCAAAAGAGCTGCGAATCCTCACATTTAATAAGATATTTTTAATTGAAGAAGGAATAAAGTGACTAGTACTTATCATAATAGTTGCTGCTAAAATTACTTCAGCTCTACAAAAACTATTTGAAGGAAGCATCCTAATCAGGCAACTGGAGCATAACACTCTATGATAAAAATATTACCTCTGACTGGTTAATCTAACAAGTTATATATAACTTAAGAGATATAACATAGTGATACTATGAACTTAGATGCTAGCATATGTAGAGTCTATAACTCCTGCTCCTATCCACACAGATCCAAGATCCTCAAGCAGCCAAAATCTCCAGAGAACCATGTTTCATAACTACAGTCTTCACTAGTACAAAAACAGTTGTGTCACAGCGAGCTTAAAGGAAGAAACACACAGTGCTGCAGAAGTGGGCTTTCAACGGATGAATACACCAGCAACACCCATAAATCACTTATTATAAAATTATTAAAATTATAAAAAAGACACCACAAACACTGCAATGGCTTTACTAAACAATTTTAGTC
Organism: Lutjanus argentimaculatus; assembly: GCA_034769285.1. Classification (NCBI taxonomy): domain Eukaryota; kingdom Metazoa; phylum Chordata; class Actinopteri; order Lutjaniformes; family Lutjanidae; genus Lutjanus; species Lutjanus argentimaculatus. The sequence continues at coordinate 9,317,355 of JAWZSL010000024.1, read as the reverse complement.
TGCAGAATACCCTTTCACATATCTAGTTTTTGACATAATATCAGAGGCACATTCCCCAAAACACAGTGCAGCAATGGGCAGTTTAGTGACAAACACAGGAAAACTGTTGCATATGTCAGCCTGTCAAACAGAAACGGAAACCGCTGGCGTACTAATCAAAGGTCCTCGAAACACTCAGGGAGGTAGAGGAGGGGGCAAACAGTTACTTGTCTGACAAAGTGTGGAGGAGCAGGAAGAAAAGGCAGCACCTAACATATCTGAGTCAACTGTCATTATAGCAGAACACTGCTGCCTGAGGGGAAGAACTGTTACCTGAAGCTTACATAGACTGTGTGAATGTGAGCCTGCAGGACACAATTGGATACGTACGTTTACTTCACAGCTCAAGTCACACATTAACTGTCAGATCAATGATTTCCCCAAACGCTGCTCAAATGAAAATCCTACGCACAAGTACTAAAACAAGACTACACTACTACCACGTTCAAATGTGTCTCTATTTTAGGGAGTGAAGACTGTACCGTTGACAGCAGTGAGGTAGGCTTTATTGTTTCCTCTGGCTTTGTTGGTGAGGTCCTCTGTGATGTCCATGTGAGCTTGCACTTCCTCCTTCATCTCCTCCAGGGTGGCATAGAGGTCCATCTCCCAGTACTCCTTATCCAGGCACTCCATGAGCTCTTCCAGCTGAGCCTTGGTGCTGTAGTACCAAATATTTTTATTCTCATGCTCCCCATCCTCCTCGCTGAGGGGAAAAGAGGAGAATAAGTGATTAGACAGACTGTTCAATAACAGAACAAAACTTCTGCCTGCAAGGTACTGTTACTATATAAATTAAAGCTACTACAAGGAGTTAACAGGTTATGAAACAGTCTCAATTTATTACTGATGACTCTATATGACCTACATAAGTTAACAAGACCAAAGGCAAGAAGATTGGCTATGTCTATATTGTTGTTGTTCTTAATGCCTGCCATTGGGTTGGATTCACCTTGAAATCAGATAAAAATGAGCCTGTGTTTACATTTTCTCAGGCAGAATTACAGTCAGTTATACATTAACTACTTAAAAACAAGCAGGAGGAGTTTTTTATTCAGATTATTTGATTTCTGACGTTATCCTTAAGGGTTATTACGGTGGAAACGCTACTGCTTTTGTTCATACGGGTCTCCAAAATCAATACAACATTGAAGTTCCTTGAAGTAGCTTTAATTGACATATTACAATCTTATTTACTGTATGAAACAAGGAATTATGACACTAATAACCTACTTAAGTCATTTATGTTACCTAATAAAAAACATCACAGATGTTGGGTAAATACCTCCTCGACGGATGAATTTTAACTTTTGTTAAAGAAACATTATCCTCTATTCTTTGGGGCTCTTTGGGTTGGATTTAATAAACTTAAAAGTACAGAGACCCTGTACAAGCCAGCTGCAAAAAGAAAATCAATTTCCATACCAGGATTCAAATGCAATAGCAAGCTCATACAAAATGATAGCAGCCATTTTTGAAGAGCTATAATGAGATTTGAGATAACACTGAGTGTCAAGGGCAGGTTAAACTGTGACTCTGGCAGACTGCTCACCTACTCATTGATATTCTGTAGGTGCACAACAGTTTTGGCTCAAACATCAAGTGCCTATTTTCACTCAAATCAAAAACATTAAAAAGATGTGTCAGATACCATCTGACAGTAGAATGACAGCCTTTATGTGTAACGTCTCTGCTCAGACAGAGCATACTGTAGGTTTGGGGTGGGGGGTTAGAAGGCAATTAGGAAAAGTATCACTGCCAGTAAAGAAAAAGGAGCTTGGATCGCAGCTTTCTTCTATAATCTCTCATCAAACAAATGTTGTAATGTAATTCATCTAGCGTGTTGCATGTATGTGCCAAGTGATTTTCCCAGTAACTTTCAGTTTCACTCTCCAGCTGTTTCAAATTTTAGCTTGGAGCACACACACAGTGTAGAGACGGGCCTGGTAATGTGAGACTACCTTTAAGGAAACTTTATTCAACTGGCTGCAGTTTTTTTTTTTTTTTTAATCCAAATTTTAGGTCTGTGTTTGTCATCATTTCAGGTAAATTTGCATTTGGTTTCACAGCAACCTTTGAGATCAAGTTGTTTCATGAGGCTCTTATTGAATATCTACATGGGTCAAGGGTTACTACATAACTGCTAGTTTTTCAAGGCTTCATGACTATAGTAACATGTTTTACATGCTTCAGCTCAGCACCTCAGATCTTAACAGTGCAGTGCACTGAGGTATATAACGAAAGTACTAAATATCTGACCCATAATATAGCTAGTGAGCTCTCTTTATACAAGTAGATCTAACTGAATTTGTTATAAACCAACTGTATGGCTAAAAATGGCTAAAAAGCATACTTGTGTCAATATGTAAGTCAAAACGTCATTTTAACCTTCAGAACATAGAACACAGTGTTCTACCACTGCCTTGATCTGATAATGTTATCTGTGTTATTGTGTGACTTTGGTGAATTAGATGCTTTCAAAACAACGGAGTCGCACAATAACACAATGAAAGTTACAGTATACAGCAGCGGTACACCAGCAGCTCCTGTGTTCTTCCAGGTAAAATGACTGTTTTTGAGTTTGTAGTTTGGTTGGTTTGGAGAGAGTGATATATGGCTTCTATAACGATGGTTTCTTGTCAGAAAAAGCAGTGAAAGTATTCTAAATATAGTACACTTAAACTGATATTGATTTTTTTAGGGGCACAGTTTTAAGTGGCTAAAATACATTTTGATGCTGTCACCGATCCACGGGCAGTTCATTGCTGAGCTTCCGTGCTGGTGCCGTTGTCTGCTTTTCCAAACTGGGGGTGTGCTGACCAGCATTTTCTGTAGGTAATAAACTGACTATCAACAGGTGTCTCACACAACCCGACATGAAATAACCCAAACTATCCCTTTAAAGTTGTTGTATGATAATAGTGAGTTGTTCCCCAGCACTACCTAATAGCACCCTCTGCAAAAAGTGTTGTAACATGTCAGTGTGTTTAACCAAGTTACCAGCTGGACACCACAGCTGGTAACATCTGTATCAGGTTGATACATTTACTGTTAATGGTGAAGTCACACTTGAAAATGAGGATTTGGATGTTTTCACCTGATGAAAAAAAAATGATCTATGAAATATTTCCTGTTTGTTTCCATTTGCGGTGCTACGTTAAGGGGCAAATGTGCTATTTTTCAACCTGGGCTCTATTTTCCCATGTTTTCGTGCGAACATTTTCTGGCTCTACATGTCGTTTCTTCCTGCTGCTTCTCTGTTTGCCTTCCTCTTCCTCCTCTTCAACTATTTTCACATCTGACATGGTGTATTAAGGCTTAAGGGTTATTAACCAGAGTTGGTGATTGGTGGAGCAGTGACAAACCAAGACAGAGTTTTATTTTGTGTCTGTCAAGTTAGAACGAAGCATGTTTTACAATGATAAGATTATTGTTTCTGTAAATGAAGTCTGGCGGGTTTAGCCAGTGCATAAGATGGCTATTTCTGGTTAAAGAGAAGTGATCTCACACCTTAACAAAAAGGTCTCTCTCTATAGGGACCCTTTCCACAATGTTGCCAGATACTTAGCATAATGATCTGAGCCTGTCAGTGGCAAAACAAGCACTTTTAGAGGATGTACCTAGATGGGCACAATTGCCCCCAGAATTGGACTGAAGTCTGTTTCGCAGCTGCAGTGCTCTCCCTCAATACTGAACCAATTTGAAAAATGTGTTTCCATTAGTCATTCAAATAAAAAAAAAAACATGGGAAAATAGAGTCCAGGTTGAAAAATACCAAAGTTACCTTTTAATGCACACTGATTGTGACCTGATTTAGTAAATAAAGTTGTTGGCACAGAATGAAAAGTTATTCTAGTGGAACAGAAAGGCATTGAGGGTCCTAACTTACACAATAATCCTTCTGTTTAGGACCCAGTATTTTCTCTGGTGGCGGTCATATCCGATGGGCTCTTGGCGGATATAGGGCTTGTTCTTCTGTGCATCCGTCACACAGTCTGTGACACCAGGCACCTTGTGTGCTACACAAATCTCACACTGCCACTCGTCCTCTGGAACCGCCTCCAGCGGCGGTTTCACACACTCCAGGTGGTAGACCGCTGAGCAGGTCTCACAGCACAGCAGGTCACCCAGGCGGTGACACACACGGCAGTGGTCGTCATACTGCATACTGCCGTCTGACATCAGCTCCTCACGGGCGATGTTGGTGGCGAGAAACTGGTCCACCAAAAACTGTAGCACCTTGATCTTACTTCCAAGTGGACCGTAGGGATACTCGTCCACCTCTTGAAATGGCAGGACATGATGGTACTCCCGATCGCTCTCACAGTACGCCCGCAACACCTCAGGCCACGTCATGCCATCAATAAAGTACAGAGTGGAGTTGACACTGTCCTTGAGGTCAGCAGGGCCAAAGGTAGTGTTGGAGGTGTCCTCCTCACGCAGGATAGCCTTCAAGAGGGAAATATGGGTCTCTGCTATTAAAGTGCACTGCTCCTGGCCAACCAGTGCTGCACAGAAGTCCTCAAAGCGGAAGGGGGAGAGACGCAGCACTGTGCTGAAGTTCCGTAGCACCTCGTAGATGGAGGTGGCATTGAGCAGCTCCTCATTAGGCACCAGGAGGTCCTCAGAGGTGTCTGGAAGCACAAGAGGAGGAATCTCCTTCTCCTCGAGAATGGGAGTGCGGGGTCGAGGGGGCCGTGCTTTTTTCTTCCCTGTTGGACACACAAATGTCATGAGTAAACCATAATTACATCAATTTGACTACAGCAGAGAAATAACTTCTAAAAATTATTTTTTATGGTTGTATGGAACAGCAATACTTTATCTGCATTAGGGCTGAACAATTAATCAAAATTTTATCGAAATTGGCCGAGGCAATTTTGAAATGCAGGAGGTGCAATATGTTTTAAATGCGAATTGTGTGTCAATTTACCGTTTTAATTTTTTTAATTAATTATCACTGTGCTGGCGTATACATCATATTTTTACAGACTTAAGAAAACATCTTTGGTACAGATCCTTGCAAAACGTTACACTAGTCTAAATTAGTCTACTATTAATCTAAATAAATGCAATCAGATATTTTTTCAGAATTGTTCAGGCCTGGTCTGTATTGAGGTACTGAGTCAACACACTGTGGTATTTGATCTTATAAATATCACCCAGCTCTTCTCTAGACTTCTATAGCAATAATCATCTTTTATATACCAATATCTTCAACATTCAGCTGGGTATGTAGTGCATCATTTCTAAATGTAGTTGTAATCAGCGTTATTCTGTTTTATTTTAGCTTGCCAGAAGCATTCAAAGAGACGAAATTCAACATATAATATCCCACAATGTGTAAAAGATAGATTGTGAAGTCTGGTTTCAAACTGGTGGTGAACTGTGGCTGAGCCGGCTCAACACATGGCCGCTGTCATTAGCTCAATTAGGCTGCCTCGTCCTCCTGCGTGTAGGAAAACATCGGTTGTCCATTTGCTAAAAACACTGTAACCCCTCTTTCTATGTGTTGCAGCGTGAAAGGCGTCTTCTGTCCTTCTGAGATGAGATTTGGAGCGATGAAGCGTGGTTTAGTGAGCTGAAAGCTGTCAGTGATGAAAAATGACAGGCATGCTAGCCCGGCTAGCTTAATTAGCTAGCCCATTCCTTTCGTTTCACTATCTTCAACCAGAAACTAACGTTACTATTTCTTACTGAATCAAAAAACGTGTCTTGAGGGTAGTTATAAATAAGTAAAGTAATCTAACAGACTTCAGGATGACAGTTGCCAGCACGAGCTAATTTACGTGCTACCTTAGCACGCTAGCAGCTAGCTAAGTTAAATGTAACTATTCAAATCAAAGGCGCTCGCAATCATTTTTTAAAACGTGTGTGAATTATCTGAAAGGTGTGCTTTGAGGTGTGTTAGCAGACGGTGGTGTCAACAGGGTGAGCTGGTGATCCAGCTGCCGTCTGGATCCACCTGCAGTAGCATTGATGACCGCGGCCTGTGTTCACACAGTGTGCATTCTCCATTTTGAACAATAACCTTTACTGCTTCCTGCACTCATCAAAACATTCAGCTGCAGCTGCTGCAGCATTTCGGGGTGTATTTTCAGACCCCTGCGGTGCATCATGAGACACGGTACTAACACCAGATCAAGCTGTTTATTTACCCGGAGTGCTGGCGTGTGTGCTCTGACTCCTAAAGCTACTCTCTGTACAGTAGCTGGCATCATCCTCCTCCTCCTCCTCCTCCTCCTCCTCCTCCTCCTCGTCCAGCACATCATCTTCAAGGCAATCGGAGTCCTCTTTGAGGGCCTCGTCCTCCTCAGACTGAGGCTCATCCTCGATAAACTCGTCCTCCTCCGACCTCAGGCTGACAGCATCGTCCTCCTCCTCGTCGCTCTCGTGGTCGTCGTACACCACTGTTTTGGACGCAGCCGTCCGCCTTCCTCCACGACCCCCTCTGCCTCCTCTTCCACCGCCGCCGCCGCCTCTGCCTCGTCCCCTGCCCCGTGTTGACGTGCCGGATCCCGCTTTCCTCTTCCTAGCCGACTTGCTGGTCTCCCTGGCGGGGCTCTCGGCGTCCTCATCCCCGCTGTCTCTCAGCCTGGGCTTCAGATTCCGCCTCGGTCGCAAGCCTCGGGCCGCAACTGGGGACGGCTCCTCGGCTTGTAGCGGTTTGGGCGGCCTGCCCCTCTTCCCTCTCATGATACGCGAAAGCTCTTATTTTACTATCCCAATTTTTGCGTTTGTTTAGCCTACACGGCCCAAGCGAAAACTGCACCCCTGCGAAGCTGGACCCCGCGGGATTCAGACGGCGCAGCAACCCCGAGAAGCCCCTGTGTCTTTTCGGGTGTGAAAGCTCAAAATGTTAGCCCGGCGTCCCGTTTCGGTTCGCCTAGAGCCGCCATTTTTCTTCTTCTCTGCCTCTCTGGCTGAACAAACAGCAGGCTCTCGGCACAGCAGTCACGTGAGCAGCTTCCAGCTCAGTGGCAACAATGACCGATATGACTATTACTCCCGATCACTGTCATAGTTTAAGTCACATTTCACTGTTTCGGTTTTGTTTTCTTACAGTGCGGTTCAGGTTTAATGAGCATTGTGCGTGATATCTTTGCTGAAACACCGCAGTTCATAACAGCTTCTAGAGCAACACCAATGCAGTTAATACAATTAAAATTCAAACAAGACAAAACGTGGGGGATATCTTATGTTTTATATCTTATAGAAAATAAAATAAATTCAATCAAATTAATAAAATTAGAGGGACTTTTTTATTTGTCGTTACTTAAAATAACTTTAAGTGCTTTGGTGATATAAGAGAGAAACTCATCATCACTCATCGATTATATATTTGGATTTGTGAATGTAAAAATTTGCCATGGATCAGAATATTATTGACCTGGAAGTCATCTTTGCAACTGTACATGACAACTTCATAAATAATGTCCTTTTGGCAGATCTTCAATATACATTATACATACATACAGTATATACATACATACATACATATACAGATATTTGACTAATAAATGATCAGTAGTTTCAGTATCATCAGTGGTATGTTGAGGATATTATCTTCAATTGCACGTTATGATTGCAATTATGCAATACATACATACATACATATATGTCTACAATTTTTGATTTTATTTTAAGCCATTTTCATATTCTTTTGTATTTATACATGTATTACCGAGGACAAACCCAATTTCATCTGTTTGTGTACATTTTTTTTGTCACTTACTTTGGTTATGTACTTTTTGTTGTTGTAGTCATTAATTGTTTTTGTCTCACACTTGCTTTGCAAATTTATGTAAACTGAGGTCCTAGTTTTCTCTCAGCCAGTGCAGTTGTTATGGCTGTACTTTTTACATTGAATTTTCTGGCTTTTTTTCCACGTTATAATATCAATTTAAGTATGAATGACTTTTGCTCATATATTATGCTGTCGGTTGTCGTGGCCGAGTGGTTAAGGCGATGGACTAGAAATCCATTGGGGTCTCCCCGCGCAGGTTCGAATCCTGCCGACAACGATTTATTCTTTTTTCTCCATCATTTCATTCACATGACGGCGTTGAACCATAAAATTACTTATATCGTGTTAGGAAAGCTGTACATTCCCACAAACCGATGAAATCTGCGGGTAAAACGTCGTATCCGCTTGTAACAAAGCAGCACTGGAAGTAGCAGACACTCAGCTCAGTGACTAGAATCACTACTCTAACGGTTTAAAGTAATGAAACAGTGCCCCCCAGTGCTCAACTGCCCGGCGTTGCAAGAGACATTCTTGTATAGTACAATAAGCAGTCAGTGTCAACAAAAAGTTGTGCAAATATAATATATATTTGCAGGGTTGACTGCCATGGTGAAAATACATCTAAACATTTCGAGCAGTCCAGCACACACGATGACAAAACAACTTCTCCTTTTGGTGGCATCAGGCAGTTTACTGACACAATAACTGGGTTTTGAAACATGAATGAAATGGTTTAGTTTGAGTTCCCACCTTCTGCAGACTGTTTCAATAAATAAATAAATAAATACAAATAAAATAAAAATTGCCACATCAGATGATAAATCTGTAATCATACAGTCCATATCCAAAACTTATACTAAGCTTCCCTTACAGGCAACTGTCTTTTAAAAGGCCAAGACTGTATGAACTGTGCCACTCACGGGCTCACTTCAGTAATACTGAAATATGTGTAATGCACTAAAGAAATGGTCTGTATATCAGACTAATTTATACCCCAAAAAAGTAATTTAGAGGCATGTATTGTCAGGATTTGGTATATATGATGTCTAGCAGATCGTATTGTGTGTGTAAAATCATCTTTATTGTCTGTACCTTAACATCTATTGCCACCTCATTGCCATTTCTCTGAGGAGAGAGCCTCCGAAAGAATAATCAGAATTATCCATATAGGATTAAATATCAGAATTGCATATTTCAAAACCCAGAGATGTAATCCTGATCCAACAAAAGTGGCATATGGATTAGGTGAATCAATCCTGCCAAGAATCCAGATCAAAAGTCATCTTGGGGTACTTCAAAAGTCTAAGGTGCAGATTAGGATAGTTTTGGTATTAAAAAAAAAAATCAGGATAGTCTTTGGAAGAGTGGACTCAGCATAGATTCAAGGTAGATGTGGAGAAAATCTACAAGATCACCTAGAGATTTTATCTAGGACAGCAAAAACAGTGATTACAAAATCTGGATAATTCTGATCTAGACTGAAGGCTTTCAAATACTGGCACCAGAGGGTGCTGTTCATCTCACACCCCCCATGTAAACCAAAAAACATGACCATTGAATTGTTATGTAATATTTTCCCACATATTAGGTCTCTCATTCAGCATGTTAATTTGTGATTATTCTAACTGAAAATTACAGAAAGTTTTCAGAACAAATCTATCCTGTTTTTTTCCAGGTAGTGTCGAGATCAGCCAGTAGGTGTCAGTAATGCACCATAAATGACTGAACAGGCAGCGAGCTTCAGTTTCAGTGAACCAAGTCACCTCGAATAAACTTGGATTGATGTATGAAAAAAAAACGTTTTGAGGAGGTGTCTGCCACGTAAATTATTTCCAATATTTGGAGGATTTCAGCAGTTGTCTGTAGGGTGTTTTAAATGCTAGAGAATGAAATGACTCAACAGGATAGATTCTCCTCCCACACGTCACTTCTCTGTGCTGTGTAGGCTACTGGTCTGTACCTCAAAAGACTGCAAGGTATCTGTGAGACGTTTGGCTGCAGCAGTAACGAGCTGGCAGGCATACAAAGAATCCAATGTGTGCAATAAACAGGCTATTTACATGAAGAGTAGTTAAACCAGTTGAATTGCCCTGCTACACTCTTATATGATGGATAGTTCCGGAGGCTTGGGGAAAGTTTAGGCCTTGAATGCAGCTTCTGAAATGCAGATTGGCAGCCGGCGTGACCCTGAAAGCAACAACACGGCCACAAAGGTCAACATGGGAAGAGTGGGTTTACAGTTCACCTCATCTACCTGTGTCTGCTAGAGGGGAGAGGAGTGGAAAGTGTCAACCTTTGCATGCCAGATAAATGCATGTGCTCAAACATTGAAACGAGTGATCTGATAACTCTATCACATTATCGGACACCTACACAGGGACACAGATTGTTTCCATGGGCTCATAATTCAATTTGATTTATGATGGGAGGGAATGAGAGTTAACCTTCACTTCAGTGCAGACCGCTGCCCACTCATGATGTCAGTGACAACAATAAATATGAGCAGAGATAGACTCTGAAGAGCTCACGCTGAGGGAAGCAGCATAATAAATGAATATATGCATAATAAAGAGAATAGAATAGAAAGAAAAATAATATCCTAATATGAGATAGCCAACAGCCTCTCAAAGGGACACAAAATGACTACACATGAGCCCCTTAATGACCAATTTGCATCTCTTTGTAGTCGTTTTGCTTTTCTTTGTGGTTGTTTTGCATCTACTGTGGATGTTTTGTGTCTCCTTGTTCTTGTTTTGCATCTCTTTGTAGTTGCTTTGTATCCCCCCCCATGGCCATTTTGCTCCTCTTTATAGTGCTTTTGCATTTTTGGTCATCATTTTGCATGTCTTTGTAGTTGTTTTACATCTCTTTGTGGTTGTTCTTCATCTCTTTATGGTCATTTTTCTTCTCTCTGTGGTTGTTTTGCATCTTTTTGTAGTAACTGTGCATGTCTTTATGACCATTTTGCATCTCTTTGTGGTCACTTTGTATGTCTTAGTAGTAGTAGTTTTGTATCTCCTTGTACTTATTTTGCATCTATTTGTAGTTGTTTTGTGTCTCTTAATGGCAATTTTGCACCTCTTTATAGTGTGATGTCTTTTTTTGTGAGGTCATGCATCATGCAGTGTTTTGCATCACTATAGCGTTAACTTTCCAGCATTCCAACAATCACTTCATACAGAGGCTGTGGTCCAGGGGCTCCTGGGCTTCCCCCCGGTAGGCCTGTTTAGTAATCCATCCATAATATTAACAAGCCAACTAACTCCAGTATTACTGTCTGACTCTGATTATGAGGGCACCAGTCGTAGCCTATCAGATCGCAGAGGGTTGCCGGTGCCTCTCCCAGGCTGTCATTGGTCTTTGCTGTTTTCATGCTGTTAGATGTAGTTGGATGTCCCATGATGCACAGCAGACAAAAAGCCCTTCTTCTTTTATCTTAATGCCTTTACCCTAGGCTACAACAAATGCATTTGCCCCCTGCAAATCCTGACATCCTACTTATTTATCTACTATACCTCAAATAGCATCTGTCCCCGAACAACCGTGCCAGTGCATGTGTTTCTACGCTGAACAGAAAACACTCACTATGATAATGACACTGAGGGCCTGCCACAATCAGGTCACTAGTTCACATGCTGATAATAATCTTCTCAACTCAGCACGAAATGTCCTCCTCACTTGCAAATCCTCAAATCATCTTAAAATGTCCACACACACAGTGGACAGCAGTGGGCTTTTGATGCTGGCGCTGCTGTTGTTGACTACTATAGCAGCAGCAGCAGCAGCAGCACCATATGGCAAACAGCCTAGTCAAGCTTGAGAGGCCAAACCCCTGAGGCAGAGATGGTCATTAGGCCTTAGCCTTTAGAAAAGCCCACAATTATGAGAAATCTATCAATTTGCATTGTTTTATAATCACATTGCACATCAGAGTACTTGTATTAATTTGATTTGAATAACTGCTGGTGCCACCAGGTCAACAGAGACCACAGTGCAAATGTCTCACTTGGTGACATTACTGGTAAATGTCATAGAGATGAATAGAAGCACTGGAGCAGCCTGATATTGCTTCATAACTAGAATACATTCCAGATGAGAGGGCTAGAAAGAGGACAGCAACACTGATGTCACAGTGTCTGCTTAAGGCCGGTGGTGACAAAAATGAAGGCAGAGAGGAGCCAGACTGAAGAGGGGAGCTAAAGTGGTCCTCTCAGTGCTAAAAGTCAAAATGTGGAGCAGACAGTGCACCAGACCGTGGCTAACGTGATGTTAAAGATCTCACTTGGCTGCGGCAGAGTGCTGCATGCGGAGCACCCTGGGCTTCCCTTCGAGAAAAGAAATCATCAGCTTCCTCTTCACCGCTTCTTCAGATCAACTGACACATGCACATCATCTGCACCTTGAGAGAAAGACAAGTCACTTTGGACGGGATTTATAGAGAAATGTGACCTGATGCAGTGAGTTGGCGTTTCACTAAACCCACTGACTGACTCATCACCACTGCTCTGGTGTCTGGACGAATGTCCGTGAAGATGCTAATTCTGTGGTCTACATATTTCATTATACATTATAATACAGATGATGGTCACACTTTATTTTACAATTCACTGATTAGATGTAACAAGCCGTACTTTGTATCAAATTAGATTTTCATTTTTATTATATTTTGTAAACTTTCATTTACTTTATAGTTCTGTTATCCCCAAATTACCCTTCATTTTACAGTACAGTTCTGTTGTAATGTGTCCCTAATTAGCCTATAATTAAGTCTAATATGGGAATAACTTCGGGACATAATACACTTTAGTTTACAGTAGAACTATGTTGTAATGTGGTTGTAATTACCCTCTAATAAAGTCTATACAGAACATATCTCTAGTTTTTGTCTAATTTGGTACAAAGTACAACTTGTTATGCCTTAATAGTGTTTTGTAAAATAAAGTGCGACCAAGATGATTTAACACAAAGCCATTATAACACAGGCAACATCATTAAATTGTTTGGATGGAAAGATCATCTAAGGTTAGGATGTCAAAAAGGACTGAAACTCTCATATGACTGTTGGTGTTGTTGCATGTTTTAATCCATTTATTACAGGGTAAATAAGCATAAGCTAGTTTTCAGTATTTTCAATGTATTTTTTCAGCTCATGTAAACCTGCAGCCTTCTAACTAATGATTATTATGGTTGCATGCAGTTATTAATTTGAAGACATGCTGGTGTAAAAGCTCTGTTCTCTTTGTGACACTCGCTTTCTTTTTGCTTCCAGGTTCGAGCCTTCAAACGCATCTCTCATCCTGGTGTTCTGAGGAGCGCACAAAACACAGCACTGCCATCCACAGATGAGAAAAACAATCTGTGCTTTCAACTGTCTTAACAAGCAACAGCATTTCAGACAAAAATCAATGCTTGTCTGATTGTCACTGTGATGGGTTACTCATCACAAGCACGCTCAGTCTGCGAGCTCATTATCTTATTGCACCGACGCGTATAGAAACCGCCGGCCGCCTCGAGGTTCAACAGTAATGTGAGTGCCAGACTAACATTTGAAAGAAGTAACACATTTTTTCAATTACAAATGAATAGGCGTAAACACAGTCTTACACTCGCCTAGGGGATTTTTTTTAATTCATAATTTTTTTTTTACAGAACATAATGCAGAAAAAGATGCCTGGGTTAATTTAGAAATATTAATTATGCTCTATTTACATTTTTTAAAATTTATAGTTCTGTATAATTATCAATTATTAATTTCCCAGTGAAAGCTTATATAAACTATAAAAATATCCTGCCTCATTTTCCACAAGTGACAACTACATTTAAGGGATGATTACAAAAAATATATACTATACAGTATATAAAAAGAATATCAGTCAATAAATCTATTGGATTTTTTCACTCCCTACTGGCCCAAAAAGTCCAGTATTATTCGGGCTTTACTTTATATACATACAGTATATACATTATGTTGTGTACCAGACGAAAACTGAGCCTGTTCCTATCTATTCTTGCTATTATTTTATTTTAGCATGTCACAAGCAAACATTTTGATGGTTTAATCATAAAAGTCAAATGAGAAATAAACAGCGTAGATCACCAGAGATGAAGGAAAATTCAGTGACATCGTCCTTCAACTACTACTTGTGCCCACAGTGCAAAAGTTATAAAGCCTCCCTTTGACTATCTTTGACTTGTAGTAAAAAACACTAATATACTCCTGTTGACAGTATGTTAGACACTTAATCTCCTCAGCCAACTCACAGCAAGACAGCAAATAAGCATATTCCCAAAATTTCAAATTATTCCTTTCAAGGATGCACATTAATGGGCACTTCAGTGGTCTTGGCTTATAAAGGCTTTAACGTGCAAACAGACAACTTCTCAACTTTCTCAGTAGTGTTTCCAAGTGGTATTATTGGTTGTGGCACCGCAGCAAAGACAACACCGTTTCCTCAGAGCCTATTAAGTGGGGAAATGATCAAAACCACTTTGGAAATAAGAGAAAAGAAAGAAGCACGTTCACAGAAGAGGTACATTGAAGGCCATTGTAATGATGTGCATTAAACAGTAGTAAAAATAGGTTTAGTAACACTGACCTCTTCCTTTGCACAAACAAGTAACTACAGCAGGGGTTTGGGTTGAGGGGGAAAGGGGAGTTAGCATTAGATGAAAAAGTGACAGTTTGTACATTGAAAGTAGGTGGGAAAACATATTTGCATACACAGGTATTTGCCCAAATGATTTAGAAAATATCTGCAAAAATCCAATATTAGGCATCTGGAAAACCTTAAATACAGCAGTTATCCTTAGAGATAGTACAGGTTGGCATGTGAAGAACCATTTTAACAATGACTGAACAGCTCTCTCTTGTGGACAGTCTGCAGCCTGGTAGTGAGCCATCACACTCAGGTCCATGAGGTATGTATCCTCTAAAACATACACCACAAAAAAAGATTCTCATTTTTTAATAATTGCATTTTATTAATTGAAAAAAACAAACAAAAAAACAAACAAAACAAATGCAAATAAAAAAAGAGCAAAAACAAAACAGTATCATTAGGTAAGACAAGGCGAGAGACACTTAAATAAGAAGAGTTCCATGTTGGTGAGGATAAAGGTGAAGGCGGGTTGATGTAGGAGGGGAGGAGGGAGGCGGGGGGGCATTGTTGGATGGGACAGGTTGGATTATGTACACTGTTTCTCACTGCAGGACTGGCAGGCCCCGTAAAGGGAGGGGGCTCAAAGTAGCAGGTCGGAGACACTGAAACACCAGAGAGAAAGGCACTATCCAGAGAGAACAAGAAAACAGAAAACATTAACACAAACACAGTAAACAAGCACACACGCGCACACGCACAGACTGACTGGACCAGAAATCAAAATGTTTGACAAAAAAGTGCTTGACCACACGCCACATTGGACAAAAGAAAAACAAAGGACAAAAAAAAAAACTTTTACATCATTTACACTGATCTCTCAACTTTTAGCATAAAAGACAATCTCTCAGTTTTCTGAACTGTTAATCTGTGCCAGCTGCAGATCTGCACTGGTGATTACACAATGTGATTATCCAAACTCAGCCTCTTTGCTACGTGCAGGTATAACAAGGAGGAGAGCGTCTGCCGATGCATGCATGTAATGAATGTTTGTGAATATGCATGTTAACTACCTGTACATATCCTCATACATCATTCTCTTTATAAATGAATATCGACAACATTACTATTTCAGCATGTCTTTTAAAATCCCTTGCATGGTTGTGTAGTTCAGTTCTCCGACCTTGCTTCCCTCATGTTAATGTCTGTGGACTCAGTCAGCTACATTCACTGCCCAAGTAAAATGGCTGCAATAAATACATTGGCTTTGAAAAGGTGGCTGACCTTTATACAGGGCTTTGTAATACAACAGCTCTTTGCAGCATTCATGGCTCTACTTGCTGGTCAACATTAGCTTCCTGGACACGATTAGTTTCTTCTTAGAGAACTAACTTTACTTTCCTTGCATTAAAAACAAGAGAAACCTCTTCAAATGGAATTTATGACTCCTTAAATATCATGCTGTATTATCTGAGATCCCTCAGATAGATTCAGAAAAACAAAACAAAACCTTGACTGACAAATTCAGCACATTCTAGAGCTACTAGGTCTTATCCAGACTAACAAAAGATTGAACATAATTTACAAATGGAAAAAAAATACAATTTGTGATGAGAGGTAAAACAGACAAAACACATACAAATATATAATATATATTCTTAAAAAATGGATTCTCTCTATACTTGATTTATTTATACAGCCAATGGCTGATGTACAATGCTCACGTGCCAATGATCTCAGACATGGAAACTTGCTGTACTGTAGATTGCATCATTTTTTTTCTCTCTCCTCTTTTTTGTACATTTTTTTAAAACCATTTCTTCTTTTTTATATTTTTAAACTTTTTTTCTTTAAAACAGAGTTAGGATTTATTGGTAGGCATTTCATTTAGGTGATTAAAACAACATGCGGCAAAAAAAAAAACAAAACAAAAAAACAAAAAAACAAAAACAACACAAAAGAAAGGCAGAATGTTAAGAAGTTAAGGAGAAGACAGAAGCAGCTGTGGGAGCGGTAGAATCATTTGGTTATCTTCACGGTTGGTGCACTACTCTTTAGTTTCTCTGCATTTAGATTTCCCTCAAAGACAGTTCACTCCTCACCGAGGCGTTCACTAGGGAGGTGAACATTCTCAGCACAAGTAAAAGTTGATTTTGCTCAGCTGCCACCCACACAGCGACGCCTACGACAGCACTACTCCTGTTTTATCTCTCTCTCTGTCTTTCGGTTGTTTGCGTTCTTCCTGTCTGCTCCTGTTATCGTGGGATGGCGAAGAGGGGTGGAGGGGTGGTTGGGGGGTTGGATGGGGGCTGATGAGATCAAGAACGATAATGATGATGGTGATGGTTGCTGTTGTGGTGGTGGTTGTTTGTTGTTGTTGTTGTTGTTGTATACATGGTCTGACTGTTTACATGTTCCGATTGACAGGCGTGACGTAGTTGCGGGGGAACATGCCCGTTTGGCCGTGGCAGCCTCCTTTCCACCAGTTGGGGTCAGAGTTGTCCAGGACTTGGATGAAGTCGCCGCGTCGGAAACCCAGCTCTCCTTCCTCCTGGGGGTCAAAGTCAAAGAGCGCCTGCACATATGTGGGATGCTGTGTGATCAGAAGGAAAAGGAGGTTGAAAGACAGGTTAGCAAGAGAGTATTTCAGTACTTTTATTCTGCATCTCTGTTATTTTTTTTAAATAATCAAATCACAAAGAAAAACATTCATTAATTCAGTGACTAACTTTCATGTGAACAATTCTCCACCATGAATACTTCTGAGTATGGCAATGGGGCTATAAGGGTTGTACATTAAATGACGGACAATATCCAACAAGTTGCGTGTTTCATGATTGTAATTACTAATGTGTGGGAAAGAAACTGCGGCCTGATTTTCAAATCCTGAGGAAAAAAGATTTCAGTGGTTTCTCTCAAGTCTTAAACATACAGATCCTACGAGAATAAAGGAAAATGCTGCAGTCTGTGACCTGTATAATTTAACTGTTTTATCTGTTACTGCCTTTCTTTGCTTGCTCTTGCTATCTGTCACAAACACAGTTCTCTTCACTGTATATCGTTGTCTTTCTCTAACTGTCTTGCCTGCAGCTTCTTCTCATCTCTTTATTTTTTGTGTAGTTTTGGTCACACTGTTTATTTTTGACAGGATATTACACAAATAACACTAGCACCAAGCTCTTTAGCCAAGCCTCACTATCGCTGTCTTTACTTACAGTTTAATAGTGGTGCACTACTTAAAAACGAAGACTGTCCCAGATACCTAGTCTAATGAGAGACGAGGACAGAGAAGAGACGTAAGCCACAGAGTGTAGGTAAAGTTTGAGCTCACACATTTGTGCACATGCAGTACAAATGCAGAAATGCTCCTTCGTGAGGATGCTTTTCTGTGCACTTGTATCTCGTGCATGCATGTGGTTTTTATGTGCAGAAGTTTTGAAACTTAAGCTATGTTCACACGGCAAGCCTTAGTGCTCAATTCAGATTTATTGCTCAGATCTGATTTTTTTTTTTTTTTTGTTTGGCCATTCACAAAAATCAGATTCCACTGTGAACTGGTCTTGGCCCTGAACTGACCCACATGTGCAAAAGGACAACAGCAAAAGATTTCACATACAACCTGCTGTTGTACAAAAGTAAATATGGAGGCCACTTTAGTCAGCATTTACCATTTCATTTTGAAGCTGATGTGTAGTGGAAGAAACAGAAACGGATTTCATTCAAAATTTCATCTGTCAGCTCCCATCCTCAACAGTCTGTTGGCAAGACACTTCAGGCAAAAAGTCACATGAATTCTGATATGACTGTTGTTACTGTGACACTGAGGTCACATTGCAAGTGTCTCAAATCAGAACTGTTCTGTTCACACTGCCATGAAAAACACAGATCTGAGTCACATACAAGCAAAAAAAGAAATCAGATTTGGGGCATTTTTGCCTGCAGTGTAAATGTAGCCTAATTAAATGCCATGGAGGAGCTGCACTTCTCTCTCCGCCCCCTCCAAGTCTGAATTCAATGCCAAAGAAATCATTATCACAATCAGCAACCTAATGGCTAACAGTGTCAGTATGAACTGATGTATGAAAAACACAGCGCATCATAGTCACTCAGAAAATACTGCTGATTTTGTTACCGACATCAGTTTAAGTTGAGGTAAGATGATAACTCACGGAGTCAGCTGACCAGGCACCTGATCATGAATACAATAAATTACATCTATATTTTCATCTGTTCACCTATTTTGTTTTTTTCCTGACAGGTTAAAGTAATTAAGTATTTAGTAAAACAACAAGAACAAGTTGTTTGTGGTTGCTGTGCATTTTGAATAAGCACTCTCAAGCGTGATTCAATCTATTAATTGCAGTGCAAATACGATACAACATTTTGTATATTCAAATCAATTCCCAGCAGAATACAGATGTTTTCACGTGTCATTGCCCCATCGTAACCCACAATACCACAGCCACCGGAATGTAATTCACTTTGAAATAAGGTTTGCATTTAACATATTGTGCTTTTCCGGAGAACTGAGCCAAGAAATAGTTATGTAAATGACTTTTTATAGCAAATTTTAGAAAGGCAAACAGGATGTTAAGTTATTAAATGATGACTAAGTGAGGATGTCATGGCAGAGTGAATTAAGTGAAGTCTTTTCACTCCTGTTTCCTCAGGTTATTCTGAGTTTTAACTCCAAAGCAAAATATCTATTTTTTATCCATTTGAAAACCTCAGTAATTCCCTGATAATATTTTTGTTTTACTTTTCTTGAACATAGTAGCTAATCAGACTATGTGAATGAATAATGAATGAGAGCACTTTTAAGAGACATTTCTGCTGAGAACATTGCTGCAGTTTGTTCATATTAGGGAGATAAGGACTTAGCTTCCCCACATGTGATAAAGATTAGAGGGAGGGGCAAATATCTTTATATGAGTATGTATGGTGTTAGTAAGTTCACTCAGTTATATCATCAAATAAAACACGTCATCTCTATAAAGTTTATGTGCCCTATCATTCTGTGAAAAAACATATTGCCATTTTTATGGATTTTCTGCCCTGGGCATCACTGTGATTGTAGTTTTAGGAAAACAAGCCTGTATTTCCAAGTGTGTTCACTCTTAGGGATGCCAGTTCTTACCTGGTGGACCTGCTCTATGTCTCGCAGAAAGATTTGCTGATTGCGAGAGACTGAGGTGGAGCGGTGGTAGTCTACCAGCTCATTGAGGGAGTTAAACTTCACCACCCATAGGAAATACTTTCCAGCCCCGTCACGAAGAACCTTGAAGTGTTGGACGTCATTTCCATACCTGCATAAGGTCACAGAGGGGATAACTATGAGGAGGGGATCTTTATTTAGTACAGAGTACAAAGGTATAATTTCTGACAGCGATCAAAGCACAGATTTAAATAAATCTAGTGGACCACTCAGGCATTAAAAACACTTATCAGATGGATTTAGTGTGCCTGTGACAGACTGGTAAGTATTAGTTAAATGAACCATGAGTCATGCCGGTTACAGTGACATTCAATAATAGCTGACTAAGTGGAATCAGGACAGTCCAGACAGTAATTAAGATCCATATCTTAGCATCAACTTTACATGTAGCCTGCTCTGAACTGAACAGATTCTTTTGGGAAGGTCAGAATGGAGACAGGCAGATAAGAGGAAATGAGCTCTGTATGTGTCAGCTAAAACAGTAAGTACTCATAGGGCTGACGTCCAACAGAGAATAATAACTGACAAACACTGGCCACCAGAGGACAGCACTGAGACTTCACAAGAATAAGGAAGAGGCTGCGCCGATGACTCAGACATACCAAGTATGGAAATTTATGAACCTGATCAGCTGTGGCCAAACTGTACACTGATGTAAGGATAATGTGAAATTGTATTTATAGAAAAATGTGAGTGTGAATCATGTTTTTTTCCCCGAAGTGGTGACTGTGTGGTGCTACTTACTTCACAGAGAGGGAGAAATCTCCTGGTGCACTCTCGCTCTCTCTGATGAGGAAGGCCCCATCGTGCCTCTGTTTGTTTAGCATCTCCTCTGCTTTGGCCCGAGGAATCTTCCCAAAGAACCACCTGGAGGAGGTAGAAAACAGGTACGTGTGAGCACTGACTTCTTTCTGCATCAACTGGATCCATGGAGTCTATAAGAACGTGAAAAAACTGAACACACTTCCTTTGATGTGTGGTGAATTATCAGGCAGTGTTTTGTCATCATTATATTCACAAAGGAATGTTAAGGCAGCACTAGGACAGTCCATTCCTCTTTTAGATGTTTACTGTGCTGAGGGTAACAGGGAGAGTCCTACCCAACAAGCACTGAGCAAAGGTTTGGGGTACAGATTCCAATTTTATCAGTCTGTCACAGAGTTAACACCCAAGCAAACAGCAAAACACACAATCACACCCAAGAGTATCACAATGTCAACATTAAAATTGAAAATAAATCGAAATGAACGTTCGATTTCAATAATTGAAATCAAAGGCAGGATCTGTGATTCTCCCAGTATCACTTAAAGGGTGACCCAGCTTAGCTTACTAGTGGTTATATTACACTTGATACCACATTAACTAACTTTTAAAAGAATTTTAAAATGTTTGAAAATGTAAATAACAGCTTTCAGGGCCTAAATCATCTGTTGATCTTTACAAGTCAATACTTGATAGTTTAACAATGGTATAAAGGTCTGCTAAAAAAGAAATAAACAAAACAAAACATCAAATTGAACTAAAATCAAAAGTCAAACTGAATCATTGAATTGTGGATTTGGAGAATTGAGACACGCCTAATCACACCTACAAGTAATATAGAGTTTCAGATCAGCTGAACTGCAGTTTCCTCACTCTGTCCGCAGACTTGCAGAGGACACAGTGAGACGCAGAGAGCACACAAACACACAAACACCACACAAAGAAACTTCACACCTCCTGCTGGTTGACAGGTCTGAACTGAGGAGACAATAGTGTGGACACCGTGTTAACCACCAAGCTGCCCAGTTGTCAATGAAGGACGTATAATTCAGCACTTACTGAGTAGTAAGGATGTACGATAATATCAGCGGGTCATTGTTATTGGCCGATAAAGGCTTTAAAACAAATTTCTGGCAATATGACAGGTCGCTAAGATGACAATCTAATTATGCACACAAGACCCAAGTATGTCTGCAGCATGGAGGTTTTTTATAAGTGTCCAAAACGGATAGCAAAGTTGTTATTTTCAATGTCTGCTCAGCATTGGTCACGCGAAGAGGAGCCAAATCACATTCTTTGAACACTACATATTTAATGGCCCATATTCAGAGCTGTCATCCTGATAATTATGACGAATTTGTGAAGAACAAAGAGAAACAGGCAACAGTGAAAGTGTCAGCAGTAGTTTTCTTATTTTGCCCAGTAAGAGTGTAGATTTGGAAAAGAACTGTATTTTATGCCTGCATTTGACAGTGGGCCACAGTGATGAGAGTAGACATAATATAATGTTAATTCACTAGGAGAGAACTGATGTTTAAACATCAGATTTCTGTACAATCAGACAAAGTGCAAGTGTGCATCCTCCTGTAGTTCAATTATAAAATCAGCAGACCTGAGAAGTTTCTCTCCCCATGCTGCTGACAGCGCTGCAGCCGCTGTCTGATGTCACCTGCCCTGCACGCGCCACACTCCTTCATGCTGTGAACTAAGGATTTATTTCAACCAAACCAGAGTTGGTGATTGTCAGAACAGAGGGAAGACGAAGAAAGGAGATGTTTTGTAAAACAAGTCTGGTGAGTTTGGCAAGAGCGATAAAAGAGCGGTTTCTGGTTAAATAAAACATATCTTACTCTTTAAAAAAAGGTCTCTCACAAGCTTTTCCATAAAGTTGTCAGACACTTAGAATAACAATCTGAGCCTGTCAATGACAAAAAAAAAGCACAAGTAAACAAGCAAGCATCACCTGCCCTGAACCTCACCAGAGCGTAGATTGTTTGCTCTGGCTGACGGCAGAAGTCAAATTTGCTCTGCTTCTATCAGTCTTCTCTGCTTCTATCAGAGTTAGTTTTGTGGTAATTTAGAGATTTGGTTTGTACATTTTACAGCCTACCATGCTGTTACATGGCTCTGTGTACAATAATGAAACTAAAAAAAAAAAAAACTTGTTTACCAACTACTAGTTTCACCTTTTCTCATCAGTTAACCACCAGTTAACATTACCCTCAATTCCTATTTGTTTTGTAAGCCTCTATCTGTTTTATCCTGTTATTGTAATGCACACTGACTGGCAAAGGGAAAAAGAAAAGAATCCTTGATTGAAAGAATCTCACTGACTGATGATTCAAATCTTCAGCTATCAGTGAGCAGCCTTTGCCAAAATGGGTTGGAGTACTGCATGAACACACGAGGAAGTAAGAAAAGTTACAGAAGCACTGGCTGGTCTTATGAAGCTGGCCTGTCCATCTATATACACGGAAGTAGATTAGTCATTATCTAATTATAGTGGCAGTGCCAACACAAAAATAAATATTTTGTTCCGTAAAATGTCCTAATATGTACTCACAAGCATCGGTGTTTTTAAATCTCTAAACTGAGAAGCAGTAAAAGGAACAGATTCAACTTGAGATTTAAAGTCAGTGAGTTTTCATTACTATTAAATTATATAAATGCATTTAGGCGCACACACACACACACACACACACACACCACACACACACACACACACACACACACACACACACACACACCACACACACACACACACACACACACACACCACACACACACACACACACACACACACACACACACACACCTAATATATCACTGTGAGAAAGCCCTGACAGAGGGAATAAGTGAGAGCGACAAAGATGGATGGAGAGAGGGAGAGACAAATGGCAGACAAAGCCGGTGAAAAGCTCTTTACTTGTGTAAATAATTAAAAAGTACAGTCAGCCAAAAGATGACATCTTGGCTCCTTTACACGTAGGTGAAAATCAATAATGAAATGGCCAACTCTTGATCCGCTTTGTATCTGTGCCTGGCAGCAAAACCAGCGTGCAGACTGAGTCTCTTTCCCTGTTTGATAGAAGTGATAGCAGAGCAATTAATGGAGCCAAGGAAACAACAGGAGAACGACCAGCAGCACTATCAGCAACATACACACCTACACCTCTACCCTTGTGAGGATGGAACGCTGGAAAACATTCATAGCTGCTTTTGTCAGTCTTATTCTTCATAGACGGTCTCACAAACACATGTATTAGCCACAGAAACACAATAACTGGTGGGCAGGGAAAAAGACCCACAAACAGAAGGACTCTGAGTTAGAGTGGAGCCATACTCTATTGTACTCTGCTGTATAGCACAGTTGTGTGAGCGTGTCTGCTGGGCTGTGTGGGTCCCTGGTGCTTTTGGATGGCACTTCATTGTCACCACAATGGGAGACAAAGCAAACTCCAGCCACTTCATTTCCCCGACCATTGCTGTTGCTACCCCATTACTGTACTGGGTAGTATTCTTCAAACCATAAATTTACAGCAAATCTACATCTTAGACATTTTATTTCACTAAAATCAGTTTCCCACGGGTTGCACTATACTGAGTCATACTGTAGTGCAACATATTCTACTGCAACAAGATATGTCTGACTCAAATTGTACTAAAGAGTGGGCTGATTTAAAAAAATAAAAATAAATCAAAAGAATATATAAAATAAAAATGTCAAATGATATCACAGGATGTGGCAATACATTACAATGCAGCCTATTAAAGCAAGCAACATGAGACATTAAAACAAGCTCTGACAATCATTGTAGCTTTATAATTTGGGTTTCATCTGAGATTTAACCATAATGCAAATCTGGCCTGCTAGCAATTTCGCAATAAAAGCTGTAACAAATTAACTTCACTTTGAAAAATAAATACTGAAATGTCAAGTTTCCATTAACTTTATGAAGTTTAAACCTAAAAAATAATTTGTTCAAAATCTTAAACTGTTACCCTGCTGTGGAACAAAGTGTTTGCTATACAATGCCCTACTTCACCATGTGAGTGCCATGTCAGATCTTCTTGTGTGTAGAAAAGTCAGGTTGAGAACATGCACAGCCTGTTAAATGGCACAGCATTTCCTGTTCTTTCTGTGGTTGGGGGAGTGGCAGGAGTAAAATTAATCTTAAACCCCTGATGAGAAACCAATAATAAAGTAATGACGATTTTGAGGGGTGAAATTGACGTCACAAGTGTAAGAGGAAGTGATACAAGCTTGCACAAATCTCTCATGGAGTCTGATGACAATATTGGCTGGGATGTGCTAATGTGCAGTGTTTCCCCTAGCTTTTTTGCTTTGGGGGGGCTGTTCACTTTTTTTTTAATTTTAGCAATTCATTTTTTCATTCATTTATTGATTTGATCTATCCATCTATCCATCCATCCTCATTAATTCACTCATCAAGTTCAGTATTGTACAGCCATGCGCAGTATCTTAAGTCTGACAGCCATGCTGGATCAAAGCCAGACTGACGGTGGTGACCCGTCTGCAGCTTCTTATTACGTGTCTCGGTGGGAGGGCTGGAACAGGTGTGTTTAGTACTAGTTGTGGCAACGTTAACCGGGGCAGGGGATTGGCAAGCGCTGTGGTCGGGGCTGGGAGAGATGCTCTCATTTAGGCTAGCACCCACCGTAGAGTTAGCTGTGCTCCCTGCCTCGCCACGTACGGTTCGTTTAAAAAAATGCAGAGATCTTTGCCTGGGGGGCGAACGTTTGGGGAACCTCCGGTCGTCCATTAATAATTTGTTTGTTTCTTGTTGTTTTTTTTTTTTTACCGTAATTCGGCAACACTCTCTCTCTTCCGCTCTCTGAGTGTGGGTGGGTGTGTCTGTACTGGTGTGAGTGCACGTGTGTATGTTGTGAGAGAGGAGCGAGGGGGGAGCCCCTCCCGTCGCAGAGGAGAGAAGAAATGCATTTTAATGAATGTAATGAAACGATAGCGACGCATTAGACTCTGAAATTGCGCAAATTAGAGTTAGCTTTTTTTATTTGATAAAAAGAACGCCTGTTATAGGCCCTTTTGATTAAAATAAAAATTAAATGATGGAATTTTCTTTAAAATCTCTGACTTGAATTTCTGGGTGGGGATCCTGTTGGCAGGGCGGGGGTGTCTGTTGGGAGGGCGGGGTGCCCTCCCAAATAAACTATAGGGGAAACACTGATGTGTAAATAGACCAACACTGTTACAGGTCACATGGTCTGCTAATCAAATCTGTAGATTAAAAAATGACAATTTTTTACATATTTTTCATTTGACAGGCTTTAAAAAAGGCCAATAATGATCTAAATACAGCACTGAGTGGAAGATTTGTGTATTGCCATGTTCGGACAGTAGGCCTAAATACTGGCTTTTTCCAGATATTTATTTTCTAAATATGTATGTGTATATCTATATATAATGACTTTGAGAGGTTCGGTGTTACAGATGTATGAGGCATAGCTAAATATAGATTCCCCAGAACCATAATTAAGTCTGTAAACATCTGAGCATTATTGTTACTAATACAATGACTCCCTGGCAATGGCACCCCTGCTGCAAAAAAAAACCCAAAACAAAACAAAAAAACAATAACAAAAAAAAAAAAGAAAAGAAGAAAAAACAAACAGTACATCTGATGGCAACCCAGCAATGATGCAATAAGGTCAATATTCAATTAAGCGCAAGAGGCCTCGAGCACATTAATAAAGAGAGAGCTAATCTGGCACTGAACGTAGGTCCAGAGGTAATGTCCTCTAAGGATCCTGCCAGGCGTTCTCTGAAGTGGTTCAATACACACAAACACACACTTGGCCAAGGCATCGCATACAATCAAGTCTCATAAGAGTGAACAGGGCAGTTGTAGTTCAAGCCTGCTCAACCTGAACAACTGACAGTTAATTTGGCCAATTAAATTTTCAGTAGAGGCAGAGACATACAAGAAAATACATTCTACCTTTATCATATATATTTTTAGGGCTGTAGCGAATAATTTGACACATGAAACCTGCACAATTTTTTATTTTTTGCTTATTCATTCTGTTTAACCATGGAATTTCTGTACCATTGCAGACAAACATTAGGCTACACTAATATTATTATTATTATACCATTTGCAAGACTAAGAATCCTGTGATAGCTTTGTAGGATTGTTTCCAACTTGACTGATCACTAGCCTAGGGCTGTGTATCGGTACTGAATATCTTGGAAGTATCAAACAAAATAACTTAGTACCAAAGCGTATCGAAACATATCCAGTCAAGTAACACCTGCAGTCAATCCTTTTTGTATGGATTATGTCTGGAAAACCTGGGTAAAAAGTACTGAATAAAGTATTCAACTGGTATCAGTATTGCTTTAAAAGGCATTGGTATTGGTACTGGTATTTTAAATGATACCCATCACTACTTTAGCCCTTTTCACTGCGGTCAAAACCTGCTTGCCACACTCAAAGGGAGGCACACACCTGTATTAATCAGGTCATCAAGCAGCAATTTAACAACACTATAAATTACATTTATGTTGATGAAACTGACGAGTTATTTGCATTAAAGAAAGTTGATTTGATAAAAAAAAAAAAAACGAGGAAAAAATTGAGGAATTTGTTCCAAGACTTTTTAATTTGTTTAGGATTATTCATGACCTCATTAAATATGACAACAGGCATTCAAAGCTTCATTCGAAAACTTAAATGGAAACTTTGACTGTAAAATACAGAAAACATTTGGTACAGCCCTAACATTTCTGTAAATTTAAACTGGCATGCATAGTACTTACGGATGGGCTTTCATCTCTATGTAATTCTTGGGGATGAAGCCATCTTTTCCATTTAGCTCTGCCTTGTACCAGTTCTGATCACACTCTTCATTTAATACCTGGAGACAGAGAGAGAGACAGAATTGGTTGAGGTTAGTGCCACATACAAGTGTCAACAGTGGAAAGTAACAAACCTCCTAAATTTAGCTTTAATTTCCTGTGAGGGTGTGTGAGGGTGTATGTGCTGCTGTTAGAGAACTACTTGGTAAATATTAGAAGAGAGCAGCGGGCAAATACAATCTAACAAACACAATGTAAAAAAAGTTCATGTCTACTGTGGCTCTGCTTGACCTGCACCTTTAGCTATAGAGATTCATTTAGGAGTACGCCTCATTGACACAGCCATCTGTGAGGGTATTCATGTCTGACAAAGTATGGCAATAGTGTAGGTGTGTTGGGCTAGTCGTGCATCGATTTGTGTCCAGCTCAATACAGTATGTGCCACTTTGTCTATGCTTGAGTTCACTTACAAGAGATGCGTTGTGCTGAAAGAAATTAACCTTCATGCTGTAGCAGCTGATTTATCTAAAAGGAGCGTTTCATAACTTAAAATGCTTTTTCACCCCTCAGCAGCAATTTAAAAATGTCCTTTTGAAGGGAAAACCATGTCACTCAATATGTGGATTATCTGAAGCCATTTTAAAGCTGCAGTATAAATTTCTACTAAAACTACTTATATTTTGGTTGACAGTTTCTAAAAGAATAACAAAAATGCACAACAAAAACAAGAAAAAAAGGAAAGAGTAACATTAACGTCATAAAGTGGTATACAATATTCTTTGTTGCGGAACATTGTGCATTACATAAAAGCCTCATTGCATTTCAGCAACATCCACATTTGTACCAATTTCAGTGGAAACTAAGCCACAGCACTGAGTCATGCAGTCAGGCATTCATCTGAATGGTGTTGCAATAAGCAACACCATTCAGTTGGTGTTGCTTATTGCAAAGCCCATTTGATGATCTTAGCCTAACTTATGGTTCACCAAGGACCAACAGTGTAAAAGCTTGAAAAGCAACAAAAAAGGATGCGCTACACATATCACGCAACCAAGCTTTCACTTGTTCGATACTTTGAGGAGCTTTAAGTAAAGAAGGGTGAGCGTTAATCTCACCCCTCATCCAGTCAGGCAGAATCCTGTATTGAAGAATGACTCAAGTTCTACTCTGAAGATCTACATGAGTCAAGTTTGTTAAAAGCCATTTCTTTCAGCATCTTTGATCACAACTCATCTGCATAATTCATAGGAAAAAAAAAACATTTCTGGCAGGCACACAACCTTTAATGCAGATTCACTGGAGTTGAAAACATTAGACAAAAATGACTACTCAATGGCAATTAGACTTGGATATTTTTCCTCAGTCCATCTATTTTCTAAATCAAAATTTTCTTTTTTCCTCAGTCTTCCTCTCCCCTTAAATTCATAATTTCCCACAAACCCACCCTTAGACAGCTGTCCAATTGGCCCCAGTGTAGTGTGAGTGCCTGGGTCTATTTGCTCCAGTGAGCCTGCAGATTGCCAGCTGTCACTGCCCCCCCCCCAGCTGCTAACCTTGCACAAGACCAGCATTACTGGATCAGGGAGTGGCCTTGGACCAAACACATAAGTAGGCTGAAATCAAAAGTGGGGGGGTGGGGTGGGTGGGTGTGTCTATATGTGTATGCATATATAACACAGTGAACTTGCAGATACTGGGGGTGCATCTGTCATACAAAGAGACAGAGAGAGCCAGACGGGGTTAGTGTGTTTATGCTAGTCAGTGTGGCCCTGTCTGAGCCAAGACTCAAACAAAGGGCCTTAGCCTCTGGGCTGTATGTTGACACACCAAACCGAGCTTTAAGAACTAGCGCCTACAAAGGAAGACTGATCCAACACTGTGTGGCCTTTCGGCCAGTTGATTCCCAACATGCAGTCCTCTGCTCACATTTGCACTGGCATCATCAGCTCATGGGCTATTGCTTATGAAGGGTAACAAGACTGAGAGTGTACAGTCATGCTAGCAGCTCTGTGAGGTTGTTCTTGGGCACAATTGTGAGATGAGCTAAAAGCTAACATCAGCATGCTAACATACAGACAATGATAATGCTAGCATGCTGATGTTAACCTGATATAATGTTCATAATCATAGTTAAAAGTGTTAGCATGCTAATATTTGCTAATTAGCATTAAAGACAAAGTACAGCACAGAGTACACCAGCGTAAATTGTGTCTGTCAGTATCTTACTCTCCACAGATTCAACACACTCAATCATCTGAACTGCTGTCGCTAATGGAAGACTTGTGTCAACATGCCAAACACATATTGCAAAAACTACACATGCTTTTTGGTCACGAACACCCAATGACCAACCAGCAGCTGAACATCAGCATGCTGTGTCAGCGCCTTAACATGTCTCACTGAAACTGTGAATTCCAAATAACCCCGTTTTATTTTCTGCTAACAGCACACACATGCACGCACCATATATGGGAATGCAGAAACAAAACTTCTTCACACATACGCAAACAAAACACCACTTCCAGCTGGGATACTTTAAAACAAACATAAAAGAAACAAATACTGTAGGAGTACAAATGTGCTCTTCTACAGTATTGTAGGTGGAAGAGTTGCCAAGCAGTTAGATAGACAATGCTTGATCCTCACGACCCAAGGCTCAAGCCCACTTGCTGGCAAGCATCCACTCCGCAGAAGGGCCCTTGAAACCATATCAGCTCTAACAGTGCTGTTTAGTTGACCCTGCACTGTGACCTCTCTCAGGGAAAGCAAACATAAAAGATAAAGTTTCTTAACTGCATTAATTACTCTTAGTGGATGGCCATCAAGTGAGCACACTGTTGTGAAGACTGACTATGCAATAGTGAAAATAAGAACTGCGTGTTACATTTTTAATTTTATTTTCAGCGGGATGACAGCAGAACGACAATGACAAGCACTTTTCCCCCTCAATCCACCATGGTCCAATAAAGTTAAATGAAAGGTCTCATTTTGATACAACAACCCTCAAAATAAAGTGGCCAACTATCGCTACATGTTCATTAAGTCTCACTACAATGTATTTTAATCGTTAATAAGAAGGAGAGTCTGTTTGGCAGACAGCACAACGTGCCATCAGTCCTTGTGAACTTGAGTAACCTTAAATAATTGCCCAGTCTACAACCAAAGCTAATAATAGAGCACAGCAGGTGCTGCAATATACTGTACTGCTAAGCTTAGCCTATAGGAATTGCTAGGATCCTTGAGTGAATTTTCCAGGAGATTCAAAAACAAACCAGTTTTGTACAAGGGGTATCCCAATCTAACTTTCATTTTCAACGTCTGAGGCAAATTCTAAATTCTAATTGCGCAATATCCACAAGCACTGATCACATTTTTTTTTTTTTTTTTTGGTGTACTTTGAAGGGTTTTAGGCTTTTAAACCAGCAATATAACAGCACATTAAAACTCAGCTGACAAATAACCGGGGTCATGTGTTGGTGCAGTCAGAGATAGTTCACATTCACTGTTGTGCTGTTGTGGGATGGCCGAGTCTCAATGATACTGACAGCAGGGCAAACAGCTGCATGCTTGTTTAATGGAGTTCCTAAGGCTCCATTAAACAAACAAGAAAGAAACTTGTCCAGGCAAAATAAACTGGTGTTACATATAAAATCCAAGGCTCAGTTCCAGCTTAGTACAGCAAAATGGTGCATCAGGGGAATCTGACTATTTTGCTTATTTAACCCTCATTGAAATAGCTTTAAAAAATGATGGATGCTGTTAGATTTGTACAAACAATTGTTTTTTTCTAATAGATAACAAAATGTTTGTATTTACTGTCATGACCAAAACTGAAATCATTACCGCATGATGTCAAGACCAGACCATGGAATACATTGTATATAAACTTATTGGTCCTAATTCATTTCAAAAATATGTGGAATTGTTCTTTGCAAATTCACTACCTCAGAAAACCATAAAACAGTTTGACATCAAATTTTACTACCAAAAGCAGGGAAAATAGAGTCAGGGGGATTTCAAACCGAAAGAAAGAAAAAGAACCTTTGTTTAACGAATAAATCTTATAATAGTAATGTTGTATAAATGCTCCAACCCTGTGAGATAAAATATTTAGTTTCCCTAAAAGAGAGACGTAAAACTCTATGATAAAATCAGCGGATGTCAGAGAACCTGAACAAAGAGACAGCTAATGTGTGAAGGAACTGATTGACGATATTCAATTAAAATGAGTATCTGCAGTGACAGAGAAACTCGCCTCACTTCGTGCAAATATGTCAGCACAGAGCTGGGCTAAACAGCTTCTTAGGCACTGTCCACCAAGCACCACTGCCCAAAATTGGCAATTTTCCAACAACAGCTGAGCTGGGGTGTTGTGGTAAGCACAACCCACATTGTGGTCATCCAGGTCACAAGTGAGAACCCTCTTATCTTCTCAATTTTACTTTTGAAAAGTGTGCATGTTCATCTGAGCAACTAACTTGGCAATGAAAGATTGTTTCATTAAGTAAGAGCAAATAAATGGTATTATAATTAGCTCTTCTAAAAAGATTATCATTATCCATTTGCTTTCGGTTTCCATTTTAAAAGTATTGTTCAACAATTTCAGAAATATGCTTATTTGCTTGCTGATGGTGAATTAGATGGTGAATGAGAAGATCTCTTATCTGTCCATTAAATATAAGGGCTCCGTTATAGTCCCAAAAGGATGTGTACGCAGACACCACGGACGCCTATTAGTTTTGTTTATACTACTTCTGGAGTCCGCACATGTGCAGTAAACTGGCATTTTCAGTGGCTGCTTGGACAAGTCTGCCTATGGAGCAGAATCTATGTGTACATCCTCTGATGACAAAATTTACATCTCAAGGACCCCATGCACCCTCATGCATGCAGAAAGAATAACATCGTCTTCTGGCTAATGCATGTAGGTGGGTGATGAGATAACACTGTATTAAAATCTCATATCATGATTATAGTGACCAAAATCATCACAGTTATTACTGCAGCATTGTTAAAATGTGCTTAAAATTAACATGTTATATCTTGTTTTTATCCCACATAAAAGTCTACATACAACATTTCGCCACTTTACAGTGGGTTATCTGCCAAACTATTTCTTTGCTCTGAGCAGCTGCAGCTGCCATGGAAGTTACTGTGCTGGGCTCGCGGTTTCCCAATGTTTTCAGTCTCTGTACAAAGTTATGCTAACCAGCTGCTGGCCGTAGCTTCATATTAACATTATAGATAAGAGAGTGGTATTGATCCTCTTATCTACCCTACAAGAAAATTAAAAATCTAAATGTCCAACATTCGTTTTGAGTTTAAATTGAAGAAGTATGAACATACATCTCAAACAACACACAAACATCTTAACTGCGGCAACCAAATTGACTAGCGTCGTCATCATCAATCATCATCATCATCATCATCATCATCACACATCACACATCACACCACCACCACCACCACCACCACCACCACCACTTCATTTTTTACAAGACATAACCTCAACTTTTCGGAAAATCTCCTGCCTGGTTATTAGGCTGTATTAACTATTATTTATTTTCATTATCTGTTAATCTGTCAATTATTTTCTCAATTAACTGATGAGCTGTTTGGTCCATAAAATGTCAGTAAATTGTGAAAAATGTTCATTACTCTTTATATGGATATGGATATGAAAATGGTAACTGTTTACAGAAAGACACTTGATGCTAAAAATACGTATCAAATAAAGCCCAGTGAAGATGGTTGACACGCCTTTGGAGTGACATTTGAACTGAAACACTTTTCGGTCTATCTCGTGGCTCTCAAAACTGAAAGAAGGGCAGTCCATGAGGAAAAGCAGAAATAAAATATTTGCTTGGCTGGCAGTTTTTTTTTTTTTTAACCATACAGAGAAGAGACAATCGCAGCATTGTGTCTGACTGAGCTCCGTCTCTGTGTTCCAAGCCGAACCAGCAATGTGGTATTGCACGTCTGTGGATGATATGCATTCCCTCCCTCTCTCTGAAGATTTTTTTTGTCTTTTTAATCTGATTGAGCGACAATAGTTGTAGGAGTTTCTATTTGAGAGGCTAAGGTCCAGGCCAGGGATTATCTCCTCCACAGCTGCCACTGTAGACTCCCTCCTCCCCTGTCTCTCTCTCACACACTAAAATATTATACCACTTCCACCCACAAAGCCATGTGTGACACTAAACACGGGTAGCTGTCATTCATAAGAGACCCATGTCCACAACTGCCAATTCAGTATCTCTCTGTAAAACCATGAAATTACACAAGATCTTGTGTAAATCCATCTGATAAACATGGCTACTGAGTTTCAACGTCATTAATCATCTTCACAAGCTATGTTGCCTTTACACTGGAGATTTATTTAGGCTGGAGAAACTGATGCAACATAATAGGATTTATTTTCTTTTATTCTGTCATCTAATAAAAATGCAGCACAGCAAATCACATTTGTTATTGGATGAACAGAAATTATATCTGTACCTTCCTATAGCTTTCTGTGGGGCTCATGAAACAATTCCATAGTTATTTTTAAAACATGTTCACTGTTTACTCTAAAGCAGAGCAAACATGGATTTTGGCTGGCTCCTCACTTAGATTTGGATGTGGTGTTAAGTGATGACCATGAGGAGATTAGATTGAAATCCTTAAAACTGAATGCTACAAAGAAAATCCATTGTATAACACCAAGTATGTGGATAAGAGAAAGAGCCATGCTCAAGAAATCATTCTTGCATAACACAGGGTCGACTTAGCAAGCATTGCCTACACGCAATGGAGGAGTGAGAGTGAGCTACATGAGGAGACTAATGGTGGGGGCAGAGAAAACAAGATGCTAAATAAACCACGTCTGCACAGTCCACACAGGATTGCAATAAATCAGGAGCAGGGATTACCCTGGAGTGTGAGTTAATCTGAGCGTGCGACAGGTCAGCCAGATAGAAAGATAGACAAGCTAAAGCTTCATCAGACCCTCAGAGGCCAAAGCCTGTTGGGTCTGCCACCAAGTTTAATGAAACTGATAGAGCCCCTCCTGCTGATTATTTGCACACCAGACGACAACCATGACAACATCAAACACTTTTGTTACCTAATCAGATCACAGAAAATGATCAGTTACAACAAGGCCCCTCGTAACATGCAAAGTCAAAGTCAGCCGCTGGTAAGAAGAGCCAGAGGACCAAAGCAGAGAGGAAATTAACATTTTCAATAGGGCTTCACAATTTATCAGAATACCATAGTAATCACAATATGGCCAAGTGCAATATCTAAATTGCAGAAGCTGCATTTTTTTGACAAAGGAAAAACAAAGCAGCATTATAATGAAGTAGTGTAGTGCTGCAGGGTTGCCCTGGCCTTCAAATCTTGTTTTCCAGATGTAAGAAAACATTCTTGTTGTTTAGTACAGACCCCAACAAATGTCATATCATCATGATTTTAATAGTTTATTTCAGTGAAAATTAAAACTGATGCAAAAATGATCATTCCCACTAATCATGAATCATGTTGCAAAATCTGTCAAAATGATTGCAATACAATTTTTCTTAATCATATCATGCAGCCTTTATTTTATAGAACGCAAACACAACACTGCATATCAGGAACAGCTACACTGCAGTGTCAGTCATTAAGATCAATAAGGAAGTGGTTCTTTTTAACTCAATAAGGAAACACATATGCAGGGTTCAATGTTCAATGTTTTTATTAGCAGGCATCAAAAACCAATTAACTTGAGTTAAATGTCAAGTTTAATCTAGGGCTGCAGTGTCTATAAAATGTAAGAGAATAGTGAAAATGTCTGTCACAGTTTTTCAAAGTCCAAAGTCCTGCTCTTTCATGACTATACCAAACCTATTTCTGGCCAAGAATGAAGATGTCAAAAGGTTTCAGAATTTGTAGATTATATACCCTCAAAGAAGTCGGTATTTGGAAACACTTCAGTATCTCTGTGCAGGTGGGGGCTCGGTCAGTCCAAAACAGCGTTTTCCAGCAGACAATATTGAGCCATTGGGTGGGCCTGGCTCACGCACCTACTCCAAAAAAAGATGACTGAAAAAAGTCTGTAAGAATAGAAGGCCTGTAATGGTACACGTACTGAGTGATGCCTGAGCATATCTGTGTGTGTGCTTATCAGAGCCAACTGTGTGGATGTCCTGCAGGAATGGAATCTGAGGCCTGGTATTTTGACATACTGGCAGGAGAACTGACCCCTGTGGTGGCATCAGATCTTACACAGGGGACAAACTGATTCACCCCTTAAACAGTACAGTATCTAGGACAGTGTGTGGCGACTGTGGGATCAAGTCTGTAAAGTATTCTATACATACACTAATATTATAACTTTAAGTTTGCTGAATGTGTTATCAAAGATATGGAGAAACAGACCGATCTAATATCACAGCGGACTCCGGGTTGCAATGGGATAGGGCACATAGCTTGAAGACACAGACTAGTCCACTTTGTTTGCTTTGTTTAGCAAAACAGCTCTAGTAAAAAAATAAATAAATAAAAGCTGTCGGAATGAGTTTGACCTCCTTTGCTCCCAGCAGGGAGGCTGCCGACTTGGATCAGGGAGGCAACGAGTGCCACACAGATACAGGAAGACACAGAGAAAGGGATTACATTGGATTCCAGTAAATGAAGGCTTGTAACACTCTTGTAATTAAAATAATGCTTGAAGCCATTACCACATGGAGAGCCCCCCCCCACCCATTAAGATCAGAAATTGTAGCCTCAAAAACACATTACACCTCTGACCTAGGGGATAAACTGAATGTTGGACTCCCAGCAGAAGAGGTTGAGGTGGCTTCACTGTGGCTTGTACGCTGATTTTCATACAAAAGTGATTCATACAATTTGAGGATTATAAGGTAACAACATCCCCAATGTCGTAAGACTGATGAACTTAATATTTTCTGAAATTTTAAAGAAAATACGTTTACTGTGAGCATTATAAACACTTGAACCATCCATCATATATTTTTGAGACTCAAAGAGGTAGGTCTAGATTAGCTTGCATGGAGTGATTGCTTTATTTCAATCTTCTTTAATATACAATTTAACACAATGAACTACAATAAACTGTGAGCATTTTAATTTAAAAAGAAGTAAGAAAACAAAAAAAGAATTGTGTAAAGTCTTCATCATCTTTCAGATTCATTTATCCAGGATACAAAAATCAATGATGGGGGATACTACAGGCATCGGCCAATCCAACAGTTATACTGTAGCTGATAAAAAAGACCACTCGTGATGATGGAACAATAAGTCATAATGCCTGAAAAGACGATGAACCCACCAGCTAGACCAGATGGGTGGTAAACTCTAATTAACAGTCTAAGTGAGATAACTGATGTGGAAGGATAATTTTTGGCTTAACCCGACTCCTTTCTCCTCTCAACATCAATTTGACTCAGGCAGCTAGGGGGAGGATCTTCTCTTACATCATGATGTTGTTTATCACAGCTTGACTTCTCAGTGCAGTTTATTTTGGCAGTTGCCTCTAATGACTCAAGCTTAAGAAGAAAAAAGCGACAAAATCTGTTGTGCAGTAAACAGATGTGACAGCTTAGGCAACTGTGTGCATTTAGGAACAACTGTTACAGTTATGTTGCATTAAGAACAGGCTTGTTGTGTCTGATGCCAATGCAAGCTTTAACAGCAGTTGTTGAAGAACCAACCATATGCCACTGGCATCTAATCTAAATTCCATGTCAGATAAAAGTTAATGATCCATCGCCTTCTGGGTTATATCAAGGAATATATGTCACAATGGCCACATCAGGCATGTATTTACATTTTAGTAAACATTAGCTAATTAATGTCTGTCCAACTTTTGGATTTTTTTTAACTTATAACTCACACTTTCATGATTTGATTTGACTTTGGATTTTTAAATTCAAAAATATGTTTTGCAGCCCTGATAGATTATCAAGTGTTAACTTGTACAGAACAGATAATTGGTTTTATACCCTGACAACTGTGATTTACATTTTTAAATTTGTCTTTAAAAAGATTTACATGATATCAAGTATGACGTAAGTGCTAGTATGCTACATTTGTCGTCTTTAAAGTGTTTTTTTCGGACACTGCAAGTAGGCAGCTGAGTTATTTCAGTCAATTTTTGATTTAACATTGAAATTGTGACAACCCTACTCATAGCTGGTTCAGAGTGGAAGCATAAGTGGAGTAGAGAGAAAAAAAGAAAGAAGATGATAACTTTTGGTTTAAATACAGCTGTCACTGACTTTATGGCACATCAGGAGGGAGTGGTGTGGAGATGAGAAGGAGTGAGATCTAATTACAGCTCTCTGACTCAACACTCAGAGGACAAGCAGTGAGAAAAGAGGCAGGGGGGCAAGAGAAGAAGAGCAAAAAACAAGGCACAAACCGTGAAAGACGCCAGATCAAGAGAGATGAATAGGAAAAGCACGAGAAAGCGACAGAAACTGTGAGAGAGAGAAAGGGAGCAAAGAAGAAGACAGAGGACCACTTTGAAGAATCACACTCCTTGTGATCAGCTTAGGAAAACTCCTTAGGGGCAAATTGCATAAAATGAGGGCATCTCTTTTTCAGAGCAGCCAAAGTAGCTATGTTTTTTTTTTCTGTGGAGTGCACTGTCCTCCATCTGCAGTAGCTTGCTAGCTAAATGCCTTTTTGTGATACCTCATCAATTTAAAGTTGCTGTTCCCATTGAATGCAACATCTAATCTGCATTTGTGGTGCCACTGAAATGTTCTTTTTTCCTCCTCTTTTTGCAGAAAGAATGCAGAAGATGTCCAGAAAACATTGGAGGCAGTACAAAAAGAGAACTTGAAAATCTTCTGTAACGTCAGCTTTCATTTTTGTGATTTTCATGTGGGAGACTATGACATCTATTGGGATGTTTATGCACCAGCGTGGTGATCTAAAAGACCCAAGCCATCCTAATTCCTTCGTTAGATGGCTTCTTATAATGAGTTACACATCTTGCCTGTTCTGGATTCTGGAATTAGTGAGTCTATGGTGCCTACCACTTAAAGCATATGTGCACTAGTGCTGTTCACATTTGAACTGATATGGTACCAATACCCGATTGGAACCGTTTTCCAGCTCTTTGCTCTCTCTGTAGTAACAAAAATGTAATGTCACTTAAAAAAAATCACTGTGACGCTGTGCTTAAAACCAGTCACTTACAGGTAGATATGTAAAGATGGCAAGTTATTTGTTTCTATTACATTTAAAGATATATTAAACACAGTGGTCCAACCTGTCTTATGTTTCTGCCGTGCTTATTTTATGTACTGTGTTGCTTTGCTAGTTTCTTTGATATAAACAACCAACAATGAGATCTCAGTCTTGAACTTTGACGTCTGGGTCTGGCTTCTAGTTTGTGCTGCAAAATAGCACCACCAAGAAGCTTCCTTTGTTTTGTGTCCATTTGTTTCAGTAAGAGAGTGAAAGGGTGAGTGAGTGAGTGAGTGTGAGTGAGTGAGTGAGTGAGTGAGTGAGTGAGTGAGTGAGTGGAGAGAGTGAGGGAGAGTGAGTGAGTGAGTGAGTGAGGAGAGAGAGAGAGAGAGAGAGAGAGAAAAGAGAGAGAGAGAAATGAGGCGGTGGTCAAACAAGGTAGAGAGAGGGCACTGGTAGTAAGAAGGCCAGTGAATCAGAGAAATATTTTATTTTCTGATTGTCTCACAGCAGTTAAGTTCAAAGTAAGGTTGTCAAAAGTACTGTAGCATCAATATGTTTTCAATACCATATGCTTGAAACAATACTAACATTTGATAGAATCGTAAGTAGCAAAGAAATAATAATGATCCAAGTGCTCATTCTCAACCTCAGTTCAGGCTCAGTTCAGTCTTTATTGTCCTGCCTGAAAATAACCTGTCGCTACAACCCCCAGCCTGTCAGTCTGTCACCAGGGCACAGCATGAAAACTCGGACATATGTTAACCTTTCTGTATTGCTGTTGTCATACCCACAGTGCTTGCATAATGTAATATTGCTCTGCAAATATTATGCAATCACATACTATTGGTCTCATTCTAAGGTTGCTGGCATACTAAAAAAAATAGTTTTAGCATACAACATTACATGTTGGTAAGAATTGATTATCCAACTAGTTAACCCGAAAATGTCAATGAAGCTGTCAATGCCTCACTTAAAGTTTCGTAGCCCATGGCAGGTTAAACTTCTTCAGCGCTGGCGGCTGGTGTGCTAAGGTTAGCTGCAGTTACTGCGGGGGACTTTTTAGGCAATCAAACATGTTCAACTTTTCAGCTTACGCTGCAGAAATTTGACACAGATTGATTTAACGTGAATCAGTACTATGTAATTCAGTCGGTATTAGGGATGTCACAAGAATCAATACTTTGGTACTAAGTCAATACCAAAATTTCAAAAATGTGACAGCACTAATTTTTTACAGTACCGAAGGTACCAGAGATGCAATTCTTCTAGACATGAAAGGGACAGCATAAGTGCTTACAGGTGCTGTAGTCTGCTTTTAAATGCCAGGGAAAAGACAAGAAAATCTACCAGCACTGAACAACAACAACAACTACACGTGCAAGAAAGCAACATATGCAGCTGCAGCAACAGCTGCGCTTGGACTCGTCCAAAAGAAAAAGTAGTGATGCCCAGATTGACCCAGTTAACCCACAGGGCAGGCGGTCTCAGAAGCAACTTTCTAAATAATATCACAGGTTACGATGAACGGGTCAAGTGACAAAGCAGTGGTTGGAGTAAGTATTCATGACTCCCAGAAACATTGCGTGCAATAGTCCTCCTTCCACCTTCCTTTGCCTCTCTCTGTCACCCTCAGTGCTCTGTGAGTCAGACATACACACATGATGGCTGCAACAGTGCACACAACAGCACATGCTGTGCTCTCTGTCAGTGCCCAAAATGCAACAAAATAGGTTAAATCTTGAAACTGTGGACTTCGTTCTTTTTCTTCAGAGTGCAACCAAACACCAGGCTAAAAATACAGTATAGACCTACAAATGTGCACTACTATTCTGTTACAATTAACTGTTACAACATGAAGGGGAAAAGAGGTGGAGAATGAGAGAGAAAAAGCAACAGACTTAATGTCTGAGCAGAAATCACTTAGGCATTACTTTCCAGACATGGCAACACGCTCCCCTGACAGTGATTTCTTGTTTTTGTCTTTCACTGTGGTATCAAAGTGCGTATCGAGAATTGTGAATTGATATGGAATAATAAATTTCTAGTATCTAGTAGTACCTAGTGATGTATACTAGGCATCTTGATTAGTAAAGAGTTAAGAGGAAGCACCTTATTAAGGCTATCTAAAACACTGTCAAAGCTGCTCTTAATGTGGTCATCTGTATCCAGGGCAACTATCTCGGAGTTGATACTTACAGGAATGGTTTAGTTCAGGTTTTAAAAAGTTGATAACAGACTGCTGCCCACCTTGGTTCCCAGGACATGAATTGCAAACTGAATCAGAACTGTATGCATCACCTGCATGGTCAATTAGTCAACAGGAAATGTCTGACTTTCAACCAGCTTATCAAAACTCCACCCTAGTGCCCCTTTTCACAGCTTCAGCAGGCTTTAGCCAAGCCATACCAAAATCATATGTCTTTGCTGTGCAATAAGCTGTAACGTAGATATAAAACTAAGAGGTTATCTGAGGTCTTTGGGAAAATATTTTATGAAATCAAGGCTCCTTTACCACAGAGCAATACAATTTATTTGGATGTCCTTACTCAGAGTAAAATACATGCAATATGTAGCGCTCCAACAATCAAACTCCAAAAGTGGTGTTTCTTCTACATCTTCACCACTTCACAATAACAATCCACAACGCAATGTGTCTCATTATATAGATGTGTAAAACTTGTCAGGTCTGCTCTAAATGATAATGATTAGCTGTCTGGAATGTCAATTCACTGCTCACAATAGAGTAAAACTAGACTCTGCTATATATGGAGTAGTGAATGAGGGAATGATTTTGACAACGGACTGCATACATGTTGAATACATTTTCTATAATGCTCTGTCAAGTGCACCAATACCACCTGCACTGCTGCCTCTCTTTGCATAAGGTCTACAGGCTGTACCTGAGCACAGACAATTTAGTGCCCTAACAAACTGTGAGCCAGCAAGGCCACAGAAATAGAGAGAGCAAGAGTGGCAATTTAAGAGAGCGGGTTTCAACTTCAGCGTCAGCAGCAGGCATGAGTGCTGACATATTAAACCATGCCCAGTTGGGCAGCTATTGGGCCAGAGTGGGTAGTTGCTAGGACAAATAAGTGTCAGCCTGCTAGGCCTACTGCCGTATGTTGACTTGGAGCAGATGCCTCAAATACACAGACACAAAAAATATCACGAAACAACGACAAGGGAGAAAGGCCGAAAAGGGTTCCTGCAAACGCACTTTCCTCCATTAACAGGCTAAGACAATATTTGCTGTTTCCACATCTCCTTCCATTGGCCTAGTGAACAGCAGCATGCTGGTAGTGCCGTCACTAGTAGAGAAAGGTTGCTATCCCTGCTATTTTACAAGTAGACCACATTTTCCCTCTTAGCCATCGTATTTTAGCCTACTACTGTTTTCCAATGAAAATCCATTACAGGTTGTGTAAACCTTTTGCTCACCAGCCAAATGGCTAGTGAATGTTCAAATTTTACCAGCAACTTAATACATTACCATTGGTTTTTCTGGGGGGGGGGGGGGGTAGCAGATCTACCAGCAACTAGCATACTAGCAGCATTTGCTGGTGCTAATTCTGTGCCCTGAACACTGTACCAGTGTGTTGCAAGGGTACTGCACTGGATGACTGAAATGTTGAACTACACTTTATCCAATTTCTTTTTGTTTTGTGTGTTTTGTGTTAAAGACTGCCTTCAATTCATACATTAATCGTGGGTCATACGCCCTACAGCTATATTTCATAGCAAAGCGTCTAGAAAAGTTTTTCTTACAGTAACAAGGTCACACTGTTTGAATTACACAAAAGAAAGAAAAGAAAAAGACAAGACAGAGAAATGTACTTATCTAAGCTTTCTCTCCAGAGATTCAGCACTTAATTAGAAAATAGTCTGCTCTTATGCAAATGTGAACTGAACACACACAGTCACTTGGACTCCAGTGAGATTCAAGGCCTCTGGCAGTGTAAGTAGGGTGAGTCTGAGCTGTAACAAAACCTGCACAATGAGCAACATAGCAGCGATTTATTGACCCTTCAGCTCCAAATAGTTAAGTGAACTGCACTGCTGCTTTACACGGACCACCAAAAAATCTGCAGAAAACTGCTGCTGACTTGAACTTGGAAAAGGAAAAAAAAAAAAATCAAATAATGGGATTGGGATCTGGGACTGGGGCTCAGACTCTAATGACAGTTTATGAGTCTTTGTGAGAGAGGTTTGGATTTTCAAGACATTCAGGCATCACTAGGCAGTGCTGATACAACTCTTCTTCTCTTCAATAGTCAAGTGGACAAAGAGGGGAAATCAATACTCTAAGCACTAATAGGTGGTGAGGGAACCATTAATCAGGGAAAGGGTGGGGGGCTTTAACAGAAACTGTTGGAGTAACTGGCTAAAAGCTCCATCCTCCTTGATATCAAAACCCCTAAAAAGGGACAACAAGA
This sequence comes from Lutjanus argentimaculatus, assembly GCA_034769285.1. Lineage (NCBI taxonomy): Eukaryota > Metazoa > Chordata > Actinopteri > Lutjaniformes > Lutjanidae > Lutjanus > Lutjanus argentimaculatus. Next base: position 9,274,541 of record JAWZSL010000024.1, on the reverse strand, counting down.
TGTCTGTCAAAGGGGGACTTATAAAATGGTTGCTGAAGCCAAATGATTTGACTGTAATTCTACTGCAAAGACTGGGCTTGTGCCTCTGTGCTAAATTCAGTGTTGAAGTGTGGTAGGTGCACAGTGTAGAGTTGCTGGAGTTTGCTGTGGAGACACAGGAAGTTGCTGGGGGTTGGAAGACGCATCAAACAGGATGTGAAAACAGCTAAGCTGTAGAATTAACGTAAGCACACATTGATACAAGGACACAGTAATACTGGGACAGACTAGACAAATTGACCACACATTCTAAACCCAATTTGACCCTGGGCTCAAAAAGGTTTAAGGCAGCAGGATGAGTGGGTGGTGGTGGTGGTTTCCAATCCTGTCTTCCTGAAGCAAAATCACATTTTCACATTCAGATGCAACAAGTTCAGTCAATATCAAATATTGTAATGTAAATACCCCTAAAATAGAATCTTAATATGACCTTAAGTAGAGATTAGCTGAACTGGAAAACATATCCAACAGAAATTTGCCTAATGGGCCTAAAATCTGTCCATTCTACATTTTTCCGATCTGTAGCACTCCCGCTCAAATGTTTCCTAGGCCATGTAAGCTTCTTCACCAAGTTTCAATGTTTTATTTTTTGTAATTTATGTATTTTGAGTGAATATTACATTCCTCAGTATAATAATAGTTAACATTTCCCTCCTATAATGACTACTGAGTGTCTTACTCCATAAAGGCCTTGGCTCTATTGGTATTCTATTGGACAGTGCTCATTCAATTCCTGGGCTGACTTTAAATTGGAGTTTTATGGCATACTACTTCATTAGTGGCTGCAGTATAATATTGACAGAGTAGTATGACTTTAACAGATTTTAAATAACAATTGCTTTAAATCTAGAGACAACAGTTTGCAGAAGTAGCGAGGCTGAAAGGCGGATCTTAGATCATGCTACATGGGCAGAGTTCAAAGATCTGTTGATGTGAGCTAATTCTGTCAGCTAGCAGGGCTGTTAATCTTTATTTATTTAAGGAGGAAATGAGAACAAGTGTACAGTGCTCAGGGCAATGGCCAGACTCTACTGTGGCCTCCACTTGCCTGCTGCTTTGCCTCTAGATCTGTTTTCTGACACAGAAAATGAGAAGAATAGGGACTGCACTGAGCACAGAAAACAGGTGATTTGATTATAAAACTTTTCAAACAATGATTGAACAGCTAGTTGATTTGTATTAAGGTTATTGCCCATATGACATGCTCACCTATATATGTGAATGAAGAAACCGCTGTGAATGTGATGAATGATGATTTACCTGTCACTGATTCAGTCATGTTGCTCTGTTCAAAAGCTCCAATAAAATGTCATAAAAAGGTTCTTATACATCTGAAATGTGTTTGGATTTCTTACTTCGGTAAATCACTTTTTAAAATCATCTCCAGAAATGATCTCCAAGCTAAAATATACTTTTGAGGTCACAGTGATTTTCCCTACATAAATCAGACCAAGCCCATGATTGAAAAATGGCACAAAAAATTTAAAAATCTTACACAGCTCGATTTCAAGAAAATTCTCCAACCAGCAGTGGCAATTTCCCCTTTTTGTCTATGCATGATGGGAGATCACGTTATGAAACTGAACTCGTCTGCATTATGCAAATTTGTCATGAGGCCCACACACATTTGTACTGTAAGATATTTTACATACATGCCCACGCTTCAAGTCTTTTTATATATTTCTGTGTCTGGAATGTCAGACTTAAATAACAAATCGGACCATATGTTCAGATTAGGAAAGAAGTTAAAACAGTTAAACAACTTCAAACTGTTTGTAGAGATAAAACAGGAAGGTGGTTGCAACAGCTCTGTGTGCTACTGATAAGAAGTGAAAGTTACATGTAGTGTAAAAGCACACAAAACTAATTAAAAGATTAGATATATCATATGGAATATTAATTGGCTCTGACATTAAAAGACACTGGATTCCTGCAAGACAAGCAAACTGCTACTCAACATCTGGTTTTCATCTGAAGGAAGATTTGGTGAGGAGTCTCTGTTATACTGTGACAATTTGCTTCACTTCTCATGAACTGGTAAATGAGACGACTAAATGTTGGTGTATGACTCAAGGCTGCAAAATAAGAGGGGAGCCTGACTGGACTGGTCAACCAGCTCCATGAGTCATAGTGACACAGTGCTTGCTAGCTGGCTGACAGTTGCTGACTACATACAGTATCTTGGTGACACTGGACAATTCATTTTATAAATGTCTTGTAACTAGGGCCGCAACTAACTAGGGATGATCACAATTAATTGATGTTCAATTAATTGGTTGTTAAGAATTTGATCGACCAAGTAAAATTTAATCAATCTACTATCAAATAAAGATATGAAATATAACAGATACTTTTTATGAGTGCACTCCACACGTTCTCTAATATTCAAGAAAGTGTTTAATATGTAGGCCTTTATGTCTTTATGTTTCATAGGCAATGTAATGCTGTCAGAGAATGTGCAATACATTGCTGTCGACATAAGGCTTTGATTGAGGGGAAAAAAAAGACATTTATCTATTAATCTCTCGATTTTTTTTTCTTGATTAATTGATAAGTTGTTTGATCCTTAAAATATCCAAAAATGGTAAAAATGTTGATCAGTGTTTCCCCAAGGCCAAGATGACATCCTCAAATGTCTTATGTAGTCCGCAACCCAAATATATTCAATTTACTGTCATAGAGGAGTAAAGAAACTAAAAAATTCACAGTTAAGAAGCTGTAATCAGAGAATTTTGACTTATCTTTAAAAAAATAAATCAATAGTTGGTGGTTAATTTAAACATTGACAACTAATCAATTCATCGTTGCAGCCCTACATGTAACACAGTAAAATTCTGAATAAAGGTTAAATAGCTGAACAACATCTGTGTTGTGGAAAAAATGATTTGATTGGATTAAGGCTATAGGAAAAAATACTCACATGACATCTAATATAATTCTAACTTTTTGTACATAATGCTGGACAAACTGGCATGTCCTATTTGTAATCATCCACTGTCATGAGTATTTTGACAAGTCATAAAAGTCAGCATACACATTCCAGTATGGTGAAAGAGTTGGACACAACAGGATTTCATGTCCCCAAAACAACCTTTTCATCCTCTCAATGGCAGACCATCGGATAAATGCTTATATAAAAGGCATTTTCTAAAAGCAGGAAAACAAGGAGGAACACTGCTGTGTGGCATTAAGCTAGAGCTGGAGCTGCCTAATATTTGGAATTCATCATAGCGAGTTTTAGTGAGTCATTCAAACTGTGAATCTACTGCTGCTGGTGATTATACTTACATATAGTACCAAACCTCACCAGTTTCCTTTCATCTATGTGCTAAATGCTACATTAAATTACAATCACTGTAATGTTGACAAAAATACAACTGCCTCTTTTCGTGGGGTAGATTAACAAGGTGAAACACACAGATCTCTTTGTAGCAACACAGCCACTATCTCCCAGTGATACTGAAAATGGTGAGGAGTTAAAGATGCTACATACAAGCGAAGCCTTAACACGGGCTTGCTCTCTCATGAGAGGGACCCTTTGTCCTAAGAGCAGAGCTGTTTAGTATTAGTATCAGCAGACAGATAGCACCGGTGATGGGAGAAAAGAAGCCACTATGAACACACACCACCTCAGAAAACTTCTCCTTTAGATGTACTACTGTGTTCAGCATTCTGTAGATGCTAACAGCTCTAAATAAACAGAATCGGCTTGTTAGGCTGTTTACGTTTGCTAATCTCTTTCTTGAGTACGTTCTTGTATTTGTGGTAATGTTGTCAACTGAGAGAGGGATTTAGTTTAGTATTATTGATGTTTAAACAACTGTTATGTAAATAAATATCTAACTAGTCCAAAAAGCAGATAGTGAGCAAGAGAGACCAAACTGATGAAGGTTTATTTAGTTCTTAGGAACTACTGCATAGAAATTAGAAGACAAAATGTGTAGTATCCACAAAGGTATTGGTTGAACACGGCTAACATCAGGCAAACCAACATCTTTAAATGAACTGATTGTGCCATTGCACAAGCCGCTCTTCAGTACTTTGAAGACCAGGCCATTTTAAAAGGATACTCCACCCCAGACTCATAATCCACTCAATATGTACTCACCCCTATGCCGATGTGAGGATGGGTGAAGATCTTCAGTTCACAAAACAATCCTGGAGTTTCAGCAGAAAACAGGGTTGCAGCTAATGGCAGTGAATGGAGATCAAATGTAAATGTAAAAAAAAAAAGAACACAAAACGAACACAAAATGTCTCCATCCTGCTCGTGTGGTGTAATCCAAGTGTCCGCGAGCCGCGACATTAAAATTGAACCACAAAAGATGCCATTTATGCCATGTTTTTAGCCAAAATGTCAACTGTAGCGTGTAGCAGGCAGGATGTAAACATGGCGTCGATCTCGATATTTTCACACATGCATCCATTAAGATATATACAAAGTCTCACGAGATCGACGCCATGTTTACATGCTACCTGCTACATACTACAGTTGACATTTCGGCTAAAAACACGGTGTAAATGGCATCTTTTGTGGACATTTTGGGTTTGTTTTGTGTTCTTTTTTTCTTTTTTTTTACATTTACATTTGATCTCCATTCACTGCCACTAGCTGCAACCCTGTTTTCTGCTGAAACTCCAGGATTGTTTTGTGAACTGAAGATCTTCACTCATCTTCACATCAGCATAGGGATGAGTACATATTGAGTGGATGATTATTTAAGAGTGGAATATTGCTTTAATCTTTGCAATAATAAAGCACAAAAATGCAAAAAGTACTATTTTGTGCTACAATGTGTGAAAAACTCAATGATATCCTGGAGGAACATGAGACTTAATTTGAAAATAACTGTTCAATTCAACAAAAATCACTGCTGATAAGACAACCAAACTGACTTTAAACTGCAGCCTTATAGTTACATGCTAAGTAAGGTGTAGCACTGGTCCACCTGTGTACCATTATGTTTCAGTGAATGACAGGAGCTTGTTCCATCCTGTTTCTCATAAGTTACCTGAGGGGAAACATTCAGACTTGAGACTAATGTGTGAGCACTGTGAGGCTGAACAAAAAGAGGAAGACAGGATGAAAGAAATGGAGAGGGGGATGGTATCTGAAACATCAGGCCGATTCACTCCATCTCAAAAAAGTGAACTGGTCCTTTAGGCAGAGCAGCCAACAAATGATTCTGATGAAAATGTGGACAGTGCTAGAGGCAACATTCATGCAGGCTTTCCTTCCCCATTTCAGATTCATTCTCTGTCCAGAAATAACCTGTAAAGCATTTTTTGAAGCTTTTATGGTTGTGCACTTACAGTGTGTTTCCCACTTGCCAGGTCAAATATGTAAGACCAGGATATGAATATCTTGTGTTTAGCAGTGATGGGCATCAAAGTCAGACATTTTCTGACTTGGTATTAACTGTATCTGTTAATAGAGTATGTTGGATGTCACATGGGCCTGGTAATAGGATTCATACGATAAGACTAATGATTTGAAAAGAAAAAAGGATATGGCTTCATATAAGACTGAATCTTTAGAATGAAGTTTTAGTGATTCAGTCATTCATATAAAATTACCATACTTAACACCTGCCTCATGCTTTGAATGCAGACACACAGAAGCACCAAGTTGCTGTAAACAAGTTTGAAAATGTCTTAAAAGAATCTTGCAAGAGGGGAACAAATTCGCACACACAAACACACTTCACATATGGGGAACTGAGAAGTACAATTTTGGCTTTCAAAATTCAACAACAACAAAAAAAGCAGAATATTAAATTAGATTGTAAAACATATCACAGAATATTGTTCAACTTAGTTTAAATTACCCAGGCACAAATATGCACATTGCATCTTTATATCAATTAAAAAGAAAATCTGCATTTCTATTAACAACTTAGCTGGAACTCTGCCTTCTGGTATAAAGCTGTAGAATTTCCAACAAGACAGCTAGCCGGTGAAATTAGAGGAAAAGTTCAGTACTTCCTCTTCTCATATGCAAATTTAATAAGACCTCATATTTAACTCAGTGTTTTCTAAGCTGATTTCTCTCCCTCTCTCTCCCTCCCTCTAGGCCCCCCTGGTGAGATAAGACATCTTTTCAAAACTCCCTACTCAAATCTCTCATTCAGGGGAAAAAAACACAGCACTCATCCCAATAGAACAGTCAACTCACCAATGACAGCTAACTTTTCTAATCACGTATACACAGTATGATACCATATATGATAGTATAAAATCAAGGCACACTGTTAGTAACACAAACTGCCATAGAGCAGTTTTGCACAATACCGAATCACAGAGCAAGCGCACAGGCAATCTTGTCTCATGTGGACGAGGAGTATGACAGTCAAACTGATGTTTACTGCACACTGTTTATCTTTTATTAATAGTCTACGTTCAGCAAAATTTGTCCTGGGCTTAATAGTAATAACAATATTCATTTTAGCAATTGGATAATTAACTTTAGAGGTAAAAAATAAATTAATATGACTAAATACATGATGTGTATGTTGTATTGCATCACAACAATTTTCCATTTACCTGCATGTCTGGCAAAGCAGATGTTGCCCGTAAAAACAATTTATTGTTATGATCAAAACAGGATGACGGGTTATGCTGAAAATACACAAAGCTGTGTGGAGCTTTAGAAATGTATCTTTTACAAAAGGGGCTATTCACTCTGTTATCAGCCATTGGCTTAAGAGCAGTATTTCTGAGAACCATCTTCATCTAGTTGGTCCTTTTTTTTAGTAAAAGTAAGTACTGACCTTGAAGCCACAGGGGAGAAAAAGGAAGTCTTAAAGTCATGCATTATCAAAAGGACCTTAAAAACTGAGTATTTTGCTAAACACACTTTCCTGGAAATTAACGAACAATAAAGGTTTATCTCATTTTTCTGTACTGTCGCCTCTGCATCCTGCCCGTCATGACTATGACTCTAAACAGAGGGATTATGATGATTGCATTTAAATCCAAAGAGAATCACGTGTAGAAAAATTGCAGTATGTACTTTATAATATCTTGGCTATCTCATCAAGGTCAGAGAATGACATGAACTCTTTTCAGGCAACCAGACAGCATAAGGCTTTGAATAAGCTGCTCATGCCTGGGGATCTGAGCAAGCCTGGGGTTTCATAGAGAGCACTTTAGGTAGTTCATAATGGAACAAAAACCTTGCATCTTTTACCTCCTTAATCAGTGGGCATTTTGCAATGTAATTCAAAGCACTGCTCCTTTAGAAGACTCTACTATCATAGGCCTTTACTATCTAGGCCTAAAATGTTGTTGTTCTGTTGCCGCACGTAATTACCATGCGTACCATCACATGATGCAGTAGTGTTTTGGATTTTAGGCTACGGCCTGAGCCTGCTGATCTTTTCTTTCTTTCTTTCTTTTTAAAGGTGGTTTTAGGTTTGACAGATACAGCAGCCAAGTGTGTGACAGTGTAAGACATACTGATCTTGATGTAAGATACAGACTTAACACATTCATTTAACACAGGGCTGATATGATTAACTATACAGGAAATAAAGCTACAGCAAAAAAATATTTCCAGGCATTTCACACTTATGACTAATACAGACAAGCCTTAACATTAAACGATCAAGTTGTCTAGTTGTCACCTACCTTCAGGATGTCTCCACGCTTGAAACTAAGCTCGTCATCAGCGGTAGCTTTGAAATCGTATTTGGCAATGGCCTCCATGGTTGTTGTTGTGTGCTGGGAAACTGCTTAGCTGTAGCTGTCTTTCAGGGACTGAATAAAATATAAAAACACTTATCCAGGCTTCTTTGGCCAGATGCTTCTCTCCGAGTCTCTCCTCCCGTCTATGACCCACTCCTTTAGGGCTTAGACCTCACATAAAGGTTACAGTAAGGTACCTGCAAACAAGAAACAATGTGGTACTCAATCAAACTAAAAATGCATTGTAGAGCAATATAGGATGTTTTTTTTTCCAAAAAAGAAATATTTAAGTTAACTCTGATACATAAAGATTCTTATTTAAGAACACATAACTAGATTAACATTGCCCAAATTAACACCAGAACAAATCTGGTTTGGTCTAAACCTTAACAATATCTGGGAAATGTGAATATGATTTTTCCTTTAGGTGCAAGTCTGTTTTTATTTCTAGTAAACACAGTTATTATCATTTTTGATTATTTTCTCATTTAATTGATTACTTGTTTGGTCTCTAAAATGTCAGAAAATTGTGAAAAATCTCGAATAGGGTTTCTCAGGGTTCAAGATGACATTCTCAAAGTCTTGTTTTGTCGACAACCCCAAGATATTCAGTTTATGGTCATAGAGGAGTAAAGAAGTTAGAAAATATTCAAATCTAAAAAGCTGAAACCAGAGATTTTTTTCTTTTAAAAAAAATTAGTCAAACAAATTACTCACTTCAAAATAGCTGACAATTAAATTATTAGCCGACGACTAATCGATTAATTGTTGCAGCTCTAATTATTTCAGTTCCTCTTAGTTGAGCTCATAAATATTTTATAACTGTTTTACTGTAATCACAACAAGGTAATTTTGTGGGCCTAACATCACATGCTTTTTTTTTAAATGCAAATTTATTATATACAAAGTATGGTACTCAAGCACTGATGGTCATCACCAATGGTAAAACTGTTCACTACAATGAGCAATTCCAGCAGACTTTTTTGACAGCCAACCACCTGGCCCGACCAGAGATAAGTCAGTAGTCTACTTAAGCAGAGCTGTCAGTGATACACGGGCTAAACCTACAGTTGCTGAGTTAAATGGATAAAGCTACGTTATCTCATTAAGTTGTTTGCTAACCGTGCAGCTCTGAGGGGTTCACACTAATAACATACGTCGTATAAGGTCATTAAATCTGACAGCCAGCCAAATGACTAAATAATTTGCATTTTTCCATGTTATTTCACGGATAATCAGTTCACGGGTTAGCTAGCAGTCACAATAGAAGATGCAGGACACTGTTCTACAAGTCATTTGACAGTAACGACACGACAAGTGCTAAAACGGGACTGCAGCCATTGTTTACACTTTGACGACTGTCAACAACTCATCCCACGGCCACTAAATCTCAAGACAAACGAACAACAAAAACACATCAGTGACAGGAGTGACGTTAGTGAAGACGAAGTGAAAGGAAGAAGCTAAGAACAGACTGGTAAAAAAATGATCTTCAATCAACCACCGTCTCGAGATTTTTTAGGGTCAGATTTTAACATCTGGGTAATAAACCATTCAGAACCCCTACACCGCGTTTTTAACGTCTCTCACGCGAGCTCGAGTGGATCGAATCCGTTCCAGCGACCAGCCTGCGCCCAATGTTCTAGAACGCTAGGGCTAGCATACCGGCTAACGGTCGGATAACAATAACTGCGATGCAGCGCGAACATCAAACTTAACCCTATTAATTTACCACAACCGGTAAATTAACGATGACATTGCCTCAAAATAAGCGCCCGGTTTGAAATAAACACGAGATGTTTATCAGCGCCCGAGGCCTGTAAGCTAGCTTCACGTTGGCAAATGTGAAAGGGAAGAAAACACCTTTTTTTTTTCATAGCGCAAAGCTGTTGTTGCTAGCTTAGTGGCACAGTTAGCCCAGCTAACGTTACTGAACTTGCCTAGCCTGCGTCGAGAAAGGAAGGAGCACACAACTTTTACGTAAAGAGAAAGAATAAGAAAAACTCACCACTCGAGATATTCCGTTTCGATGTTGCCACCGTAACAAACAAAAACCCTATCGTGTGATTATCCACTCCCTGTTTCCTCTTCGGAGGCAACAAACGATGTACGTCTGATGTCGCTTACAGCCCGTCCGCGGAGCCTGAACGTAGCTACTAGCAGAAGGTTTACGACGTTTATTTCCGCTTCCTTCCACAGTGCTGCTGGGAGGGTCTGCCCCGCTGCTGTGACTGGAGCTCCTCCCTGTCAGTCTGTTGCGCTTCTCTGCCAAATAACCCACCACAGAGCTGTTACTGCCGCCCACAACTGGCTTTAATTATCACCTATAATTATTATCAGTGGCTTAATACTAATACCTATTATTAGTATACTGTATGACATAGTTTATCTACAGCTTTAATTCCCAAAAAAGTTGTGTAAAACGTAAATAAAAACAGAAATTAATGCAATTCTTTTCGTTTACACACATAAAACATTACACACACTTGAAACAGCAGGGTAAACACAGGTGTTACTGATGATACCAATTAAGATCCCGTTCCATTCAGGTCTAACAATGTCAGGGAGCTGATATTGTGCATGCTGGCTCTCTGGAAAGGCCCTGCCACGCTGAATGGAACGGGACCTTAATTAGTATAATTGGTAACACTTGTGTGCACCTCACTATTTCATATCAATATGGCTACCGTTGGATTTGTTTACCTGTGGAATGTTACAAACAGGTGTTTTTTAATGACCTGGGAAATTGACTTTCCCAGTGTTTTGTTGCCCCTTTTCCAACATGTATGGATCGTGTTGCTGGCTACAAAAATCAGCTTTTAGCAAATGATCTATCATTATCTATCTATCTATCTATCTATCTATGATCCATATATAGTCATTAAATATGCAGTTAGTGACATAGCATTAGCTGATCAAATAGGCTAATAGACTAATATACTACAATATAATTAATATACATAATAATAATAATAAAATAATATAATAATAAATAATAATAATAATTAATTAATATACACACAAATATAATTCAGTTAAATTACTGTCAACATCAGTTACAGTAACCATGACCACATAAGTGCTGAACATTACTAGTCAGGTGATAAAAGTAGATGACATTACTCAAAGTAACTCCCCAGGGCAGTGCATCATATAGTGAATCAGATGAGGAAAACTGCATGGTGAGAGTTCTGTTACCTGCATACTTAATAATAATGAGATTTAAGTGTCTTCATGGCTTATATCAGAAAGGTACTGAGTGTGCTTGATAAAATATGCTACAATATAAAACACCAGCTTCCAGCAGGTATTCTGCCAGTTCCTCTCATTAAAAAGTAATATTATTATCCACAAATTCATAAATTATGTCTGGATAAGGCTTTCATAAACAGAGCAGTCAGTGCACAGACACTATTTCAGATGACTCACCCAATAAAGAAGCCTATATTAAACTTATTCCTCTCCATGAAGTGTGTTCACTATTTGACAAATATTTGACCATCTTTCTTTGTTTTCATTTTTTGGACATCTGCTTTTAATTTTGGGAATTTCTATCTGTGACAGAGGACACTTAATTAAATAGCTTGACAATGCTGACACCTAGTGGGAAGGTTGAACCCTGGAAAACAGACTTGTGCCAAATGCACTGTGCAATGATAACTTGCTGTAGTGTTTAAACCATGCTAAAAATTCCCATCAGGAAATGGACAAACTTATAGGATAAATATAGGGATGTCCTGAAACCTGTGTTGATATGAGACTACTACATGTCTATATCTTTGCACTATGTGATGGAGCTAACGGGGTCGCTAAAACCACACAGTGTGGTGATAATATAAAGAAGGGCAATATACGGACACTTTGAATAGACCCATGGTGGACTCCAGGGTGTTCCCCTCCACTGGTCAAAATGTGGTAAAATCTGGGGAGCCTTTCCAGTGGAGAAAACACAGTGCAGTGCCATATGCTAGAAAATTAGTTGGCCTCTATGTGCCTCTAAAAGGTTGAACAGTTAATAGTTCCCTATGTGTTTTAATTACAAATACATAGTACTTATACTTTAAGTGACATAATGAAACAGTTTTAAATATAAACCAGGGTTTGTAACTGTTTGGTGTCCCACCAAATACAGCTGGTGCCCTTTTTATTTTACTTTAACTTTTTTGCCTCTGCTCCCCAGACAGCCTGAGTCTACCACTGTATAGGCCTATAGCCTATTTGACAGAGATAACAGTTTGACTCAGTCTATTTACAAACACAGAGGACGACTTGAGGAGAGGAAACCAGCCGTCTCTCTCCCACTCATGATAATTAGCCGTCTGCCTCAGGCTGCTCACTGACAACAGAAAGCTGCAGCCACCTCTGACAGGAGCTACAGATGATCCGTGCATGTTCGGGTTTGAGCTGCTTTAAGTTTAACCCCGAGAGAGTCAGGTGCTGCCTAGTTTTCAGACTTAAAAAGTGACGAATGTGTGACGTCGGCTCTGTTTTTTTTCTTTTAAGGTGCGTTTTAGCGGTCGCGTGCACTGAGGAAGTCGTTCGGATCACCCAAACATGCGCGCGTCGTCGCACCTCTGCTGTCAAATCCAGAAACTATAAAGTATAAGCTGTTTTTTGTTGTAAACTTTATTTTATCCTGGTATGCAGATATCCTGTGCCTATTTGACTTTATCTCGCTCCATAACTGTTATGCAAGTTGTATAGTTATTGTTATTATTATAGAGACTATTTTAGAGGAAGAAACAAAAGCTGTTTGGGATGGACTCTGGATACATTTCCAAATTCATCTTTTTCTTCCTCTTCGCCCGAGACTGTAGAAGAAGGTAGGTTGTTTATTTCTTCTCCTTTTTAAATAAACTCCTTAGCGTAGACTGAGTGCTGATGTTAGTGCTGCCTGTGTCCCAAATGCCAAATTTTTCATTTCCGTTCAATTGTATTTTAAACATTGATAAGAGGCATGATATGGACTCTATAGAAGTTTGTATTAGCCTACTGTTGCACACATGCTTCAAAATAAAAATATTTGAGAAAAAGAAAGAAAGAATTAGAATTGGATCAGTGGCCATTGGACCTTTTTTTCTCGAATCCAGTGGATTAAACATGAATTGAAACAAGGGATATTCATGGTGAAAAAACACAGAGAACAAGGTTTATTGTATGATATAAGCCAGTGGTTCTCAACCTCTGGGTTGGGATCCCCAAGGGGGCTGTGAAATAATTCTCGGGGCCACCATGTGGTTGTGAGGGAAAAAAAAACAAAATAACATTGTTACATGCAGCTTGGAATAAGAACCAAAAAGCAGCTTTCTGCAACATCAGCCCCGTACAGAAAAAAAAAAAAATACAGAAAATCCAGCTGGCTTCACAAAAGATAATAATGGATAAAACTAAAAACCAGTCCAAGAAAAGACAATTACCAACATAAACCATGTTCTGACACAAACATGAAAGCTGCTATAGGGAACTTTATTATTTTTTTGATCTTGCAGGCCCCTCTGGACAAAAACTGTAGTGTTTCCACAGTGGAAAAACACAAAGTATGACATCAAAAATAAAATGATCGATATAAAAATCTTCTCCTGCTTATTTTTATCTAACTAACTGACTTAACTGACTCAAAAAAGGCTGAGAGGCACTGTTATAAGTGACTGACGAGTATTCTGTTTGTCTCCTTTCTTCCAGAGCATAAGCAGTACAACAATGTGCTCATGCCCAGCATCTATGGTGTCATCTGTTTCTTTGGGATCTTTGGAAACTGCATTGTAATCTACACTATTGTGAAGAAAACCAAGTTCTGCTCCCAGCAAACAGTACCAGACATATTCATCTTCAGTTTGTCCATCGCAGACCTCCTTTTTCTCCTCGGCATGCCTTTTCTCATCCACCAGCTTGTGGGCAATGGCTCCTGGTGCTTTGGTGCCACCATGTGCACTGTCATCACAGCGCTTGATTCCAACAGTCAGACTGTCAGCACGTACATCCTGACTGTGATGACTCTGGACCGCTACCTGGCCACGGTCCATCCCATCCGCTTCAAGCATGTTCGAACTCCCTTCATGGCGGGGGCAGCTGTCGCTCTGGTGTGGGTATTTTCTCTGGTGTCAATCACTCCGTCTGGATGTATACAGGACTCATGCCTCTCAAAGACGGCTCCGTCGGCTGTGCCCTCCTGCTGCCTAACCCAGCCACAGATACATACTGGTTCACCCTCTACCAGTTCTTCTTGGCCTTTGCTCTGCCCTGGGTGGTCATCTGCGGGGTCTTCTTCAAGATTCTCCAAAACATGGTCAGTCGCCCCGCTGCCCCAGCGCAGCCTGAGGGTGCGGACGAGAAAGGTGACCCGTATGGCAGTGGCCATATGTCTGGCATTCTTCACTTGCTGGGCCCCATACTACATCCTGCAGCTGGCCCACCTTGGAGTACAGCGACCCACCTTCGCCTTCCTGTACATTTACAACATTGCTATCAGCCTGGGCTATGCCAACAGCTGCATTAACCCATTTATCTACATTGTATTAAGTGAAACATTTAAGAGGCAGTTTATTGTAGCCATTCGACCCTCTCACAGGGGTTTCAAAGTCGCCCCCGCTCTGGCTGATGGCAGTATGAGTCTGAGGATGGCACCAGACAGCCTTCATCCATCTCACTCGCACTCATCAAGAGAACTACTTCAAAACATGCTGCCTGTCACTGTGGCTGTGCACTGAGGTGGACGTTATCTGGCCATCCATGTCTACTGGCAACTACCAGTGCCAACAAATCGCCACCTGCCGCTACTGACTGTTCGCTTTTGTTTCTATGAAGACAGGGGGATGGTTTCCATTCCAAATGTGAATTTACTGAACTATAAAGTTTATGTGCCAAGTGGTGATACAATCTGTGAGATTTCAAGCCATGTGCATTGTGAGTAATACTCATATTTAGTCACCTTTTTTTTTTACCAAAAGAAGAAAACAAGTTTAGTAAATAACATGTTTAGACTGAGCAAGCTACAGAAAATCTGCTTACCATTCAACAATAGAAAACAAATAACTCTGGCTAATTCATAACTGAGCTAATGAGTGACTTAAAGATCTGGTGTGTAAGATTTATGGGGATTTATTGGCAGAATATTGCAGAAATGGAATATAACATTATGATTTCAATAGTAGTATAATCACATGAAAATACATTTTTTTGTGTTTTTATATCTATGGAGGGAGCTGGTCCTCTTCCATGCAGGCATGTTGACATGGACAAATCAAACATTGACTCTAGATGGGGCATTTTGCTTTTTTTTTCCCCACAAGTTTTTATTTTCAGGTGATTATACACCAATGAAACACGTATAAATATTATATTCTATTTCTGCCATTTCTGCCAATAAATCCCAGTAAATCTTACATGCTGGACCTTTAAAGCTTAGCCTGCTGAGGGTTTGCAACATGATTAATCATTACTGTGCATCTTTATCATTTTTTCATGCATTCAACTTCAAAAAGGCCAATTGAATCTCTGCAATTTGAAAATTGAGCTAAAGGTGTCATTCAAATATAGACAGCACAGAAATGGCAAAAAGAAATATATTAATTCATTAACTGAGGATACATGGGTTGCATTAACATACATACCTCATATACTATGAGTGCATTTACATGTGCACGAGAATCCTGGTTAGGATCAGGTTTTTGGAATATTCTGCTTATGTTTTGTACATGTAAATGTCATATTCTGGTTTCAGAAACCTGGATATGCTACCTGGAGTACCCCAACAGAAACCAGGAACACCTTTTCCTGGTTTCTAAACATTCTTTGTTATTACAGAACAGATTGTTTGACATGGTGTGAGATCAACATACAACTGCGCAAGGATGAATAGAAACCTGGATACTGTCAGAATCATGTATACAGGGATACGAATAACAGATTTCTCATATTCGTGTAAAACTCATATCCTGAATCAGATCAAAACCAGGATAAGATGTAAAACCAGGATACTTGTGCATGTGTAAACAAGAGTCATTCTTGTTTACCATGTCAAAGGCAAGAAAAAATTTCACTTAGACAAAGTAAGAGAGCACCCTTTCTGCAGAATAGGAAAACAAAATAAGCAGAAGACATTTTACATAATTGAACAAAATAAGGGCTAAAAACTAATAATAAATTTTGGTCGGCCATGCAAAATAACATCAGTCACATGGTTCTGCAAACCTTAGCTCTGCATTTCAACGTGACCGTTTTTATTATCTGAATTCTTTGTTATTAAGTTTTTTTTAGCTATTTCATTTTGCAGTCTGCAATCAGTATTGTTGGATTACAGTTTCTAGTGCAAGTGATCAAATTTCTATCGTACAGTTCGACATTGTGTTGTGATTTTGAGCCAGATACCCATGACACAAGTAGTCGTCATCCACTGAACAGGAAACACATTATCTGTGTGGCTCTTAAATTTGTGACCTTTTCAATGTTGTAATTTCTACTGTGGCGGGAACACTGGTCTTTTAACAGACATTTGATGGGTCATTGCATGCATATTTAACCGATATCTCTATGTATTTGTAGCATGTTAAGTGTAACTTTGCTGCATGTTTTAAGTGTTGAATTACACTCCAAGAGATACAAAAGACTGTCTTTGCAATTCTCAGAATGAAAGGATTTGTACTATTGACTTTGGTTGGTGGCTTTATCTCTGTAATCACATCTTTGTAAGAGAATCTTAATTGCTTCTGTAAGTTTTTTGCAATCATTACCTTGTAATTATATACAGAGAAGCGTCAATAAAATGTTGAATTAAATTGAAATATCTCCATTCAATGCTGTACAAGGCCATTAAGCAGCAGAATAATACACTGTGATATTTTCATTGATTTAAGAGGGTGAAAGCAGCACTTTTCCTTTTTTTTCACATCAGGATGACACAGAATGACTGCTTATCCAAATGTCAGGTAGCAGGAATCAAAGTATCACCCATTATCTTGAAAAACCACAGAGGAGTGGAGTCAAGCCGGGATTACATGGCTGGCTTTGGCATGATAATTCATTCATCAATAGGACAAATCCCCCCAACCCAGCCCAACCCAAAATAATGAAATAGCAAGGCAATTATTCACTCTCAACCCTGCTGAGAGATTATCTTTGAGTAATGATGGTAATTGGACATGAACAGACCCTAAGCAAATGTTTCTTGGGTCACATTATTACTTTCAAAGCTTTGTGTTTGTCACGCTCTGGAATTAAAGTCAGAACTGCTCATTTTTTTTAAATTTTGCTATTTGCAGCCACAGTGTTGCAGTGGTTAGCATTGCCGCCTCACAGCAAGAAGCTCCTGGATTTGAATCCGGTCTCTCTGGGTTTGCATGTTCTCCCTGTGTTGATCATTGGTGCCTTGTCGCTAACAGCGACTGCCCACCGCTCCTAACTCAGGATGGGTTAAATGCAGAGAATGAGTTACACTATATACAGCATGCTATACTTGTATAACTGTGTATGTGACTAATAAACTTGATTTACTGTTTGTGTGCATTTATTTTTAAGTTTGCTGAACAGCTTGTGGAATAAACAAATGGACATCTTCAAAATCAGTTTGAGAAATGTGTAAAAATGGTGCTGAAGGGCAATTTAAAGTGTAATTATCAGTGTTCAAGAATCTCAAGCTTTAAGGTCAATTAAGTGACAAAATGCGTGGGTGAAGACATTCACCTTGGGATGAGTTTAGAGAAGGGGCGAGAGAACATGCTGCCATGTCAGTAAGTTTGTTTGAATTGATTCTGCTGTTTTACATGACTTACTCTTTATATTCTTTAAGATATATTTACATGATATGCATCCCAATTAAATAATAATATAATCTTTATTTATACAGCACTTTTCACAATTCACATTACAAAGTGCTTCACAAAGGTGGCAAATAAAACAGACAGGTTCAAAGTCAGGTAAAACAGATTAAATTAAAAAAAAAAAAAAAAAACTCAGATAAAATCGGAAAAGGCTTTCCACTAAAAGTATGTTTTAAGAAGGGATTTAAAACAGATCACTGACTCGGCTAATCTGATTTCCTCAGGCAGATTGTTCCAGAGTGTTGGAGCCTTTACTGAAAATGCCCTGTACCTTTAGTTTTCAGTCTGGCCCGTGTAACAGACGAAAGGCCTCTGCTAGAGGATCTCAAGGTATGTCCTGGTGTCTAAGGTACTAATAGGTCTGTGATATATGAGGGAGCGAGGCCATTAAGAGCCTTAAAAGTCATCAGTAAAATCTTAAAATCTATTCTAAAACATACTGGGAGCCAATGTAAAGATGCTAAAACAGGAGTGATATGATCATGTTTCCTTAATCAATCTTAATTTAACCATAATCAGTCCTCCAGGAAGTTGTAATGTTGTGATCGCAAGCAAATTCAACCAGTCCCTGTCCATTCTGCACAACCTTGCAATTTTGTCCATTGTTTTTAAATGAAAGAAATGTAAGTGGAAAAACTCCAAACTCAACTTTAGTATCATTTTACAACAACAGCAAATGGTAAATAGTTTTACAATGCCTCGTGTAGTTTTAACTATCCTCAAAATTTGATTCTTACTCTTTCATTTTGCACAATGTCTGTAAAAATTTTATAATATAATAGAGGTTTTTTGACAGACTTGGAGAAAAATAATAGTTACTCTTGCTGTGCAAAGAGATTTTTGCCTTTCAGAGCTCACTTCCTGCCATCTATTCTTTCTCTGTACTCTGTAAATGCTGATGCCACAGTGAACCATACGAGCAGCAAGTCATGAAATATCCCTGAGCTGGGCTTTCATGTTCGTGGCGTATGAGAAACCATAATAAAAGGGAAAAAGGTAGAATAAAGGCCCAAGGCACTGATGTAGAGTTGTACAAATGGATGGACTGCTAACTAGAGCCTCTGTTTGAAGTGACTGTTCATATTTCTAGTTGGAAAGTCAGTCAAATGGCTACAAAGGGATGCAAAATAGCCACGATATGTGAAATGGCACCAAATGACCACAAATAGAAGTAAAACAACAGCAAAGAGACGCAGAATGGCTACAAAAAGATGCAAAATTACAGTGATGCAAAACAACAAAGAGACGCAGAATGACCATAAGAGACGCAAAATTATCAAAAAGAGAAGTAAAACAACCACAGAGGTACACAGAGCGACTACAAAGAGATGCAAAACGACCATAAACAGACGCAAAAGGATAGCAAGGAGACATAAATTGACCACAAAGAGACGCAAAACAACTACAAAGACACTGATGCGTCATTTGCAGTCATTTTGTGTCAATCCCATTGCTATGATGTACTTGAAATTATGCTAAATTTACAACTGAAAATGCAATGAGTTTGTTCTGCAGAGGCCATGGCTACTGTGACAAGAACACTGGTGGAAGGATAAATGATCACAGACATCTGCCTGGTAATGACTTGAGGTTCCTTTTGCATATTGTGCATTCCAGTTTTCTCGAAATATACATGTTAAAAAAATCTCTTACCTCCTCTGTTTCTCTTCCTTGGTTGTTGGAATAGATTTGATAAAGGAATCAACAAGGGATGATGTTGTTTATGCAGATAAACTTTCCCAAATATTTTGAATATTCATTGCATATTCATAGTTTGTCTTCCCTTAAGTTGCGATGCCTCTGTTTGCCGTTTCCACTAATTTGATTTCCATGATAAAGTTCACAGGATATGATTTTCTTGGCACCACTACACTTTTAATTTTCATCAGCTCATGCAACCTTCTCCTGCTTTTAGATGGCAGCATGAAGCAGGTGTTTGTGAGAGCAGCAAGTTTTCCCCAATCTGTTTCATAAACCATGGAATTCGTTCTTTGCTGGTTTCTATAATGCATGGTTTGCCAGTTTTAATTCAGAACTTAGTTTTGAGAAAACTCATTGGAGCCCATTTCAGACAGTCAGTAAACAGACATATGTTTCAAAACCTTCAAACGTAAATGCAAAAATAATAAACTTTAAAATGCTGGTATTTCATGTGATGTTTACCTTCCCTGCAGAACTTCACACTTCATTGAAATGGATTTTAGAGTTTATGAATTGCTCAGTGGCTCTAATATGAAACACACATAGGTGTCTGCCTCCTTTCTGATTCTGAATGATGACACCCTTGATGGTGATGGTGACAAAGCGGCAAAAACAGTAATGGCCTCAGGATAACAAAACACCACTAGCCATCACACCAATCTCCGCAGGAGCAAAGACAGCAATTACCCTCCGTATAATGAGCTTGGTCCTTTGTCAGGGACCAGTCTCCGCTTCTGCTCTATCATGCTGACTATAATAATAGCACAAATGTGTGTCCGTGTTGCCATTAGGAAATTGGTGCCACACCATGTTACGTAGCCTGCAAATAATGTGTGGATGTTAAAAATATGATTAAACAAACTCCAATCTCTGATTCCTGAGAGTCTACATACACAAAATCCTTGGGGATGTGCTTGAATCTAATTGGTTGTAATGAATGATCATATGCATAAATAAATGATTTTAAATGAACTGTTTGGCATTTTGGGAAATATTTACTATTCACTTTGGTTTAAAAAAAAATCAAGGTTTCTGATTTTAAAGCTATAATATGTAACACTTTCACATTCAAAAATGTTATTTTTTTGGTTTCTTTTGTTTTGTTAATATTATACTTACATTATTCTAAATGCTTCCAAAAATGGTCAAACGCAGAGAAATCTGTAATTTATTCAAGGTTATGTGGGTTTCCTTCTAGCTGCTAGTTGCTATGACATCCAGGAAAACATGCACATGGGAGAAGTTAGCCTCCAGGGCTTTCTTCCAAAAAGCTTCTAGCTGAAATCTTGCCAATTTAGCCTGAACTATGTTCACCCAGAAATTAGAATTCAGTCATTATCTTTTCGCCCTCATGCAGATTTAAGGTCAGGTTTAGTTTTTTAGTTCATAAACACTACTGGAGTTTCACAGGAAAACAGTGCCGCAGAATCTTCCAAACAGCTGAAGTGAATGGTGACCAGTTTTTCAAAAAAATTTTGTTTGTTTGTTTGTTTGTTTGTTTGTTTGTTTTTTATGTTTGAAAACTGGGAGATTCTCCAACACTGTTTTCCTGTGAAACTCCAGCAGTGTTTTGTGGACTATAAAAACTAAACCCGACCTTTAATCAGGACGAGGGTGAGTAGATAACTAAGAAAGGCTTTCAGGCAGTGAAAACAAATCAGATTTTCATGTACAATCATGGTTGTTTAAAAAATTAAGACATCACCCACGATCCCATGCAACTCAAATTACATTATTAAACTACGTCTTTTGTTATTGTTTTAGCCTGAAAGAGATCCCCTCTGCATTTAACCATTATAAACATCTACTCCTTCTAAAAGATTATTAACAGTTTCTTAGGACTCATAAACACTCACTCTCACGAACATTCAGCATTAATTTGATTCTAATTCATGTGAAACTGGCAAATGGTAACACAAGTTATGGACAGGAATAGAAATGAGGACACTGCAGCTGTAGTGCTGCTGTGAGAAAAGCAAGTAACTCGGTTTAGCATGTTTACTTAATCTCTGACATATCATGGTCATTTTATGATTTGTTACGGTAAATATATTACAGATTTCTACTTTAACATATTCTGCTTTGTTTTGTTATTTTGTTTAATCCTTGCAAAAAGTGTACCAGTTTGCTGTTTCATAAGGGAAGATTTGCTGAACTATTTGCTCAGCTCATGAATTAACTTGTTAACACAAAACAGTCTGGCACACTTCTGACACGCTACTACAGAAAAGGCAAATTCTGTTTTTTACCCCTCAGTTTTTGTATGGATTGAACAAACAAGATAAAACTTGTTAATGTAATTTTGCTACATTAACCGACTGCTGGCTGTAGCAGAGTGGTATCAATCTTCTTATGTAACAACAAGAAAGCTGATGAAGCATATTTCCTTGATTTCTTTAAACATTAATTTACAGTATATATAAATAATAATAAAGATAAGTATAGAAAATTGTGGTTTTCCATATCAATAAGAAAATTACCCACATAAATCAAAGTGAGCATTTGTGCTTTACCTGTTGAAAATACCATAACATTTTTTGTGTGTTACTCAAGTGCTGTGTCTCTGAATATTTGACCAAATAATTAAGAGCAGAACTATCATACATCCTCACACACTGATGTTAATGTTGAAGTTTGATTAAAGAGACGAGAAAGGCCAGCACAGGGTTCAGGCGTTTTACTCTTGGCCTATCTAAATGGAAATCACATGTGGATTACTTCACAACATGAACATGTGTCTGCAGAGATAACTCAAATCAAAATTATGATTCTGTACATGCTGCCAGCTGGTGGCGTCAGCCACATTCAATCTGATTAAACCTCTATAATGGTGTGCAATGACATGCATTAAATGTGTGCTGTTAACAAAATGTAGGTATACTTCATTTCCAGTGAAATCATGAATCAACACGTGGAGCAATTTTTGACATCAGATGTGGAAAGTGAATTTTCTATCCACCCATCCATCATGGATAGGTTAAAAAAGAGGGACATTAAGTGAAGAAAATAACAGGAAAAGCAGCAAGCAGTACCGAGAAATGGGTTCTCAGGATTTAACAAGTGAAACGTGCTGTTGAGTCATATTTTCATTTGTAGCATTTGCACGTCATTCATTTGTGTGCAATTTTAAAGTTTATTTGATCCACCTCTATTCACATTTCAACTAACAACATTCTCTTTCATATACGATATTATAGTGTGTGTGTGTGTGTGCGTGCGTGTGCTGGTGATAAAGAGAGAGAGAGGACATTTCTGCAACAGAGATACTGACTGCAGCTTCCTCTGACATCAAAAAAGCATCAGAGGTTCACTGTGGTGATTAACACACATGTAACATGTTCCAGCACCTCCTCTTTGTTAGCTTCCATATTTCTGAAAGGTCCTCTGGAAATATGACAGTGAAAGCATTTTTTATTCTATTATTTGATCAGTGGCACCTCTGCTGCCCTGCGGTGACTTTGGTCCTCCTGCTGCAGCAGCAAGACTAGAATGATAAAGAACATAGTCTATGCGGACTTCTATGAACTTTTCTAACCGAAACAAATGCTGGGCTGTGTTGGAACAACAAGGCATTATGTGGTCTAAGTGTGTGTGTGTGTAGTAGACACTTTCTTGTAAACCCACTAACTGGAAAACAGTTTAGAGCAGAAACTAGTTACTTGCACAGGAGATCTTGTCTGTAAAGTAGATGGTGTGATTGGATTCGGAGCACCTGGCTGTACAAATTTGCATATTAAAAGCACATCCTGTTAAAACATCCTCTTAATGTGTTACAAATAAGCAACAAAGTAACTAAGAAGCACATACAGACCCTCCAGTCAGAGGCTCAAACAGTCCTGACATTATAGTGTTAATAATATAACATATATATAATGTCAAGGTACATTAGACCAATAAACCAATATGTATTCTGTGCAGGAGCTGCTAACAGGCTGATTAGCTGCAGCATTTCATTTACATAAAGTGTCGGCAATATCCTACAGATCATTACATTTTACTCAGTGTAAACAGTTTTCACATCAGAGTGGGGGCTGTTTTGTGAGCTAAGCTAACTGAGGAAATTAAAACAATTAAAATAATTATGACAGAATAGATCACGAAATCCAGGCAATGTAGTTCTGTCTGTCTAGTCTGTTCTGTACGTGGTTGCACCAAGAAGAAAAACACAGTAAAGCTGCCAAGGATTGTTAGAGGGGCATGATTTGACCGTGAGAATATTATATAACCCATATTTATAATCCATTAAGCAATGAATCATTCGTCTTTATGTTAAATGTTCATAATGCTTCCTGACAATTTGCTATTTTGTCTTGAAGGTGGTGCTGTTCAGCGTGACCTGTGGATCTGATGTACTTGCTGACTTGCTTAGTCATCTAATCTAATCATCTAAAATCATTCATATGTGTCAGGACATTCCTATTGCAAGAAAAATCAATCATTGTTCATTCAAATATACTGTAACCTCACACATAGTCTTTATAAACATTATTTTTCAAACCATGTGTACATATAGATCATAGAAAACAATGTTTGATAATTATGAATATTTGACATGTTATATATGCTTTTTAACGGCCCTTGTTGCACAAACCTAGCCTCTTACAAGGAGTTTTTCACTGGTTATGAAACAGTCTCAATAAGTCTTTATAGTTATTCCTAATGCCTGCCAAATTCTCCTCATAATCAGACGAAATGATTTACAGCATGCTGACCAGAAGAGCCTGTGTTTACAATTTCTCAAGCAAAGTTACAGTGAGCAGTACATCAGCACATTAGTACATTATATTTTGTGGTTATGGTGGTAGAAACACTACCACTCAATCAACACAATATGAAAGTTCTTTGTAACCTTTTTCAATTTCATTGTAGCTTTTGTGACCCGTTGATTGTGAATGTCTGCAAAACTCCTGAATACTTGTCCGTATTTTTACATTAATGTTCTTTTTAGGGATGCACACTAATATCAGCACTGCAGCTGATGTGGATAGCAAAGTAGCTCTTTGCAATGATTGCTCAGCGTCTGTCACATGAGGAGTCTTAAGAACCGTCATCCTGATCATTACGAAGAGTTTGTGAAGAACAAACAAAAACAGGCACAGGTGGAAAAAAAAACTGTCAGCAGTATCTTTCTAATTTTGCCCAATGAGTGTGTACATTTTGAAAAGCGCTGTACATTATGTCTGCATCTGCCAGTGAACCATATGATAAGAGCAGAAATAATAATATGACTTGATGAACTTGATGTTCTCTGCAATTAAGTGGAAAGAAATCTGTGCATATATTGGTATCAAAAAAAAAAATAGCTGGAAAATATCAACATGTCCTGTCAGGTGTCATGACATAGTTATGAGAGTATAATGACAGTCTTATGCACACCCTTTCAAATAAAGTGACTGATTTTGCTGCCTCCAATAGGCAGTTGCCTGAAGAAGACCTATACTTGCTTGCTAATACAAACAAGGTAAAAGCCAGCTGTGATTTCAGTTTGCAGATACTCAATGCTGCAATGTTTTTTTCTTTTCCTTTTTTTTGAATCCAGCACCTATTCGGATTTTGTGGAAGTTTTTTAAGCCTCTGCACTGGCAAAACCTTTCGCCTGAGGCATTATGTTTTGGGGTCATCAGCCCCATTCTTGTGAATGTGTTATCTCAAGAACACCTTAAGGAAATTTCTTCAATCTTGGCACAAACGTCCACTTGCACTCAAAGATAAACTGATTAGATTTTGGTGGTAAAAGGTCATTGTGACCTCATGTCCCTCCCATTCTCATGAACACAGTATCTTACGAATGACTGACAGAATTTCCTCCGGCTTGGCACAAATGTCGACTTGGACTCAGGGATGAACTGATTAGATTTTTTTTTGTCAAAAGGTCAAAGGTCAGCTTCACTGTGACATCTTAATGTTCAGCTCTCTATCAGTCCTCTGTAAAGTGAGTGTAAGTGCAACAAACACAGTGTTACACTTAAGGGTTAATACCCAAAAGTTCTGAAATCCAGTGAAAACCAAAATGTCCTCGAGAATTAAACTTTCTCTCTTCCTCCTGTCATTGCCATCAGCATTGAATCTACAATCAACTCATCATTCATTTACTCCATTCATTCAAAACACCATGACTACTTTTCAAGCCGAAGCTGCACTTTACAAAGCTATGCAGTCTCTTCAGAGTCTGGTCTCACTTCACTGTTTAAGGGACACAAAGCTTCATTAGAGCTCTGGAGTGCTGCTATTCTGATATGTTGCTTTAATTTGAAAGAGCATAAAATTCTCTCAAGAGAAGAACACCTGTCTTGAGAAGTACCTAAATAATACCAAAGCTGAGCCAGAGATGAGAATGATGTGACACACAGGCTGCAAGTTAGCTCATTCATCATGCAGCTACACTGAATCCATTTGTGAGAAAAGCCGTGTTTAATTTGCAATCCATAAAACTTGTAGTACATTAAGCAGACATTATAGACGGTCCAGTACAGGGACCTTTGTGTGTTGTGTCCAATTCAGCCCCACTTACAGTATGTATTAATCTGACTTTATACTGTAACCTGAAACATACAGTTTTAATCTGGTACTTAAATTACATAATTACACATCAGGTACAAAATGTAGACTTTTAAAAAAGTTAATAATAAAATATAATCTAGCCATATTTCCCAAATAATGTCTCAGAAATATCCTTCATTTACTGTCATTTCATTTTGGTAAAGAGTGTTGTTAAACAGTAATGTTAAATGACACAACATGAACCGTGAACATAGTTACAGTGAAGGCAAACAATCCAGACTCTCACGTTTACGTTCCCCAGTAACCCCAGTGACAAATTTACAATGCATAAGTAAACAAAGGAGCGCTGTGCACATATAGAAAGTATGATTATGACTGAAGACTGTGAGTTAAATATACGTTAGACAGGCAGCAGGAGCACGAACCGATTTGCCATCTGTCGGGGGCTATGTAATTACGGTTCATGTGAATGTGACAAATTATGATAACCATGAGGACTCATCACATCCCTGTGGCTGCAGAGAAAGAATAATTGTGCATGTGTGTGGTTTTTTTTTTGTGTGTGTACAAAATGTGATTCTTATTTCAAATTCCAAATGAGAAAACCGCTTCAAACTGAGCTTCTGCATCTGGTTCATGTTGGCATGTTATCAGCAAGAATTCACATCCAGCTTCAGAGGATGAGACACATATTCACATTCTCGCCCAGCGGAGGAGGAAAAACAAAAGACCTCTTTTATTACTCTGCAAGCTTCAGGGGTGGTTAATGGATGTTTGTTTTTTTTAAAGTCAGAACAGTTCCACCTGCTGTTTTCTGATGTAGCCAGAACTCTTCATCATCCGTCCACAAAAACCATAAGAAAAAGCTATTTTTCAATTCCATGTTGACAACTTTTTCTCACAGTTTAGCAATCTGTTGGTTACAAGTTGTAGATAAACTGTCTTCTCAGCCAATTTTTGAAAAAAAAAACAGAAATAAAACCCTGCTTTTTCTTTCTTTTTTTTTTTTTTTTTTTACTATTTTGGTTGGGTGTAATTGTTCCTACTTTAGCAATATAACAACTTAGCCTGTAAGCTCTGGTCACGTAGCAAAATATGGAATTTTGTCTTAAAGAAAGTGCATTGGTGATATAACATGAAAATGGCAAAGCAAATGACGTATGTTGTTGTAAGCAGCCAATTTACAGTGCAGGTGTTAGTATTATTTGCAGTGTCTTGCAGCAGTTTCACATGTTAGCCCATTATCTGTTAATCGTATAAACTGAATGTTTTTGAAGTGTGGTTGTCTAAGGTACTTATGCATTGTCAGGATGTTATTGACTGCACGGAAGCAAAGCAAAGACCTGCTGTGGACAGGGTCGGCAACAAACATTTTAGCCAACTAAGCCCACCTAAAAAAATCAATATAAGTTTAAGTATATTTAGGATATTTTGACAGCTTTACCTTGCCGTCAGACAGCTTTTTTGATTGTTAAATAAGCCAAATATCGCTCTATGAAAGGTTGTCTGACGGCAAAGTAAAGAACTTAAA
The DNA here is from genome assembly GCA_034769285.1 of Lutjanus argentimaculatus. Taxonomy (NCBI): domain Eukaryota; kingdom Metazoa; phylum Chordata; class Actinopteri; order Lutjaniformes; family Lutjanidae; genus Lutjanus; species Lutjanus argentimaculatus. The sequence continues at coordinate 9,247,268 of JAWZSL010000024.1, read as the reverse complement.
ATAGTCTAAATATGTTGTTGGCGTCCATACATATCCTATGCCTTGGAATTAGGTTTTAGTGTACACTTAAACTGATACAGATTGTCTTCAGTGGGCCTTTTTTCAGGGTGGCTAAAATACTTTTGTTGCTACCCCTGCCCACAGCAGTACATCACCAGGACTCCTGCTACTTCTCCAAACTGGAAGCATGCTGACCGCCATCTACTGTCAGTAATAAACTGATTATGAAAAAGAACCTCATACAACCCAACTTCAAAAAACTTTAACCAACCACATTTTCAGGTTGATTTCCTACCTTCTGAGCAGATGATGCCTATGAAAACTATAATGGGCTAGAAACTCAGCAAATCACCCTCCACTTTTCAAATATCGATCATAAACTCAAAAATAAATCCACATATCAACAGCAGACTGATTTGTAAAACAAAACGAGGAAAAAAAACAAACACGTTACAGCAGTATTTCTCCTCAGTAAATTCAACTCTGCATAGATTTAGTTTAAGACACACACAGGTAAGAACTTATAACAGTACTATGAAGGGGAGCGAGAAGATAGACTTTCTTTCTTTCCAGCGATGATGCCGCCTTCCTGCTGGGAGCTTCTCTGGGTGCCACTGGAGAAATCAGTAGAGAGGTCCTAGTGTTCAACAGTCATTCTGGGCTGTCACAGAGGCACTTATGATGACAAAAAAACAAACAAAAAAACAAACAAACAAAGCCATCAGTCACATGGTAAACAGTCTCTGAAGTAATCGGTGAGATTAACATTAATTATCATAATAAAACAGACTTAGCTTTACACTTGAGAAAACTGAAAACGTTACTGAGGTGTAGAGCCTTCCTCTTATTCTGTAAAACTGAACTGCCACGCTCTCAATTACTGAATACATAATGACAGCAGGAGGCAGGCTTCCCAATTAAACCCTGTGTACATCATCATTACTTCTTTGTTTACCAGAGTTTCTCATTTTAACACAAAGCTGATGTGCTATAATTGCTGCCGCCAGAAGCAAAACCTCGACCCTGTGCTCTAAATTGTTCTTATTTGTTCTCGACACTAGCCAAACCTCACATAATTCATATCATTTACATACAATATATTTCATCTTCACTGTATAATTACAATTTCCATCTATACGCCGACAACACTATCCTCTATACAGCTATCATTATCCTCCTCAAAAAATATTTTAACTTAACTTAAAAATGGTCCTAAAGTGTGAATGTTTTCAAATGTAAGGAATAAGATAGTAACATGCTGTTGAAACTTTACTGTAATGGAGAGGGTGCAATATTATAAATATCTGGTTATTTGGACTGATGAAAAACTTTTAAAGTCCTTATTGACATCCTGTTATGAAAGCTGAGAGCAAAACCATTTTTCTTAGAGGAAATAATTCCTGTTTTCCTTTATTTACACAGAAATATTGTTGAAGCAGTTTTCTTCTCTGTACTGGATTATGTTAATATTACTTATAAGCAGGCAGACGGTTCGACACTAAAACCTCTGGATGCAGTAAATCACGTTAGCACTACAATTCCTTCCTGGAGATAATTATGAGACACACAACTGCCTGCTTTGCCGAAGAACTGGCTTTCCAGGTCTGTGAATATGAGAGAGAGATCAGCATTTGTATTGATTTATTTATAGAGCAATTTTACAAAATCCCCCCTCCCCCCATATCTCTCCATTCTACCCGCTCCCAGACACAGCTTGCCTTGCAGGTTCCAAAAATTCATTCAGAGCTCAGAAAATCTGCATTTAATACCTGCATTTGCTTCAAAATACCTTTAAAATGTCCTAATAAATATGACTAAATGCTAATTTTTGTTTATTGTAATTGTTATTGCTTTTTAATCTTTTAATTGCTTTTTATTATTTATTTATCTGTCTCACTGCCAAGTTTTGCACCTTCACTCATTAACATTGTTAATTTTTTTACTTGTTTTAGCCATTTATTCTTCCTTTATTGCTACTTCCCAGCATGCAGGATGATTTTAGCTGTGTTTTCTTTTTGTTTCTTTTCTCTTTCTTTCTCTCTCTTTCTCCCTGAATGTATTTTCTGAGGATTTAAATAAATAAATGATGATGATGATGATTCTGTATCTAGCATAGTAACCTAGCTTAGCCAAAGACAGGACTCAGGGACAGGTCTGTGCATACCCAGGGAGGTGGTACTGTATCGAGTCCGCTGCAGAGTGGCGTAGCTGGGCTTGTCTGACAGTAGGATGCGGTGGGATGGAGGGGCCACTACCTCACCATTCCTCTGCAGGGAGGCACACCTGCGAAATGTCAGATCCAGCTTGGTCTGGATGTTACTGGAGCTGTGAGCACGCTTAATGTCTACAGGCTCGTGATTTCCAGCCTTTCCGTTGACTAGCTGTACTTTGCAGTTATGGGCGTCACAGCTCGGGATGACACTGGCCTTCCTCTCTTCTAGCGCTGCAGCGGTCAGCGTGCCATTGGAGAGCGACAGTTTGGCTAAATTACTGCTTGCAAGCCTCCCCAGCTGTCCATGCCCATTCACACGCCTGTCCTGCCCCTTGATGGGAGATCCAGGAATGTCTTTTTTCATGAAACCAGGTTTGAAAAAAGACAAGAGGCTGTCGTGGCTGCGGCCCTCCTGTCCCCGCTGCCCTCTCCTGTCCTCAGGTTGAAGGACATCTGCAGCAAGTCTTTTTGTGCCCTGGAGGACATCCCTGTCTGGAACTTGGTCCTTCTCAATGTGGAATCTCTGCTTGGAGGTGCACTGTGGCTGATATGGTCCATCAGAATGGCCCCTCTCTGAAGCTGGAGCTGGAGGTCCAGGGTCCTGCCCGGTTCCTGCCTTGCTCTCTTAGATGTCCTCTGCCTCAGAGAACCATATTCCCTGGCTTTGACATTGCTGCTGTTACAGACTCCATGGCTGATGCTTCTCTCCACACAAGGTCTGCTCTGTCCCGCTGGTATTTTCGGGGAGTAACAAGTGTCGGAGCTGGGTCTGTCGGTACAACTGAGACTGCTCCCACTAGGTGAGCTGCAGTCATGTCCTACTTCAAAGGCTCTTCCCTGGGCATTTCTTTGTGGTGGGGTGGCCACCAGTGTTATGATAGGGTCTTTGGTACATCGTGGCCGGCGACCAGACTCCAGGTACTCCACCAGCTCTCCAGACTGGGTCTGGGCTGGCTGTTTAATGCGGTCCTTGGAGCCAAAAGACCACCGCAGTGGCAGAACTTTGCTCAGAGTCTCCTTGGGTTTAGTTGGTGATCTCATGCTTACACTCCTGCCTTGGGTCCCACGGACAAACGGCTTGGATTCAAATCCATCTAGAGGAGCAGAAATGGTACATTATCACTACTACTGTCATTACCTACCCACTACTATGCTTGTTATGGTTTACTTATATTTTATATTTTTAAATGTGACAGCTAGTGATTTTTTTACGGCAGCCATTTTGACATGAAATAGTAGTGTAAACACAGGTGCTACCAATGATACTAATCAGTTCCATTCACATCAGAGTCAGGGTGCTGCTATTATGCATGTTGACTCACTGGATAGGCCTGCTAAATGGAACAGGTCCTTAATTAGTATCATTAGTAACACCTGTGTTTACCCCACTATTTCACATCAGTATGGTGACTGTGAAAAAGCACGCGAATACATCAAACACACTAGCATGAAAATGAGTTAAATGTTTTACCAAGTCAGAACATTTTTATTAACTTTGATGCAGAAACATCTAGAGGTTGGTTTTATTGCTTATTGAAGGGAAACCTAAAGTTACAACTCAAACTCCATTTTTGATTATATTTATGGTTTAGCAGTAGTCATTCTATATATAGTAGTTTTCAAAGTCCACCATTCCTGCTCTGGAATCAAATTGTTTTCAGATACACGACAGATTCACAGGAAATGATGCAGCATGCACGAGCAGGGTAGAGGTACTCTTTGTAATTTTATCTTATCGACAGGATAGGACTTAGTGGCATCTAGCGGTGAGCTTGCAGATTGCAAGAGGCCATATCGAGAGTCAGTGTTTGGTTTGTCCTTTCTGGGCTACTGTAGAAACATGGTGGTTACCAAGGAGGAGGGCACGCTCTCTCTGTAGATATAAACAACTTATTATAAGGTAACAAAAACACAACAATTCTTATTTTCTGGTGATTACACACTTGTGGAAAACATACTTATGAATATCATATTCCATTTCTGCCATATTCTACCAATAGAGCCCTGTAAATCTTACACAGTGGACCTTTAAGCTGTATCAAAGATGTATTAAGTTCCTGCTAATGATAACTCAACATTTTACTATTGCTTGTGGACATTAAAAACATTCAAATGATGAAACACCGAGTGGTTTTAATTGTGGAACAGCCACAATATTTAAGTGTTTTTTGTATGCAGAAGTTCAAGAAAATTAAAAAATACCACACATGCAACTCCTAACACCTACTTGTTTCTACTGTTTTGAGGGGTTCGTCTCCAAACACTGGCAACTCAGGAGACTCTGGGGCCTGAGCAGGCGCTGGGGGTCCAGTGATGGGTCCTCCTGACACGACACTGCCCCTCTTACTGCCCCCTGCCAGACGGACAAGCCAGTGGTCAGAGGCGGATGAGCTGGTGGAACCTGCAAAAAGAAGAAAAGATGAGAATGGAATTTCCGTTTTTTGCACGTCAATTTAAGAACAAGCCATGGGCAGTCACTGACTTCTACGTCTACTGATCTCCCAACAGTCAAGGTCAGAGAGAGGAAACAATCCTGCATCCATACTGCAAAATGAATGTGATTACAGGGTAAATCCCACCAGTATTTCCATCCATTATGCTGAAACCACAAAAAATAATGCCTCTGTGTCTCCAGGAAATAGACACCTTTGCAGGTAACAGCCTGTTTTTTCTATATAACCAATGGAAACCTATATTGATGGGTTAAAAACAGAGATGACACAGAAAGTGTGCACTGATGCTGCTGCAGCACATCAAACAAATCTGCAAGACTGAAATTACAGAGGGAAAAGTACCATAGCCGTGGAGGCCATGCTGAAAATAATGATGGTGTGAGGTATAATGATACTCCCACATTCCTTCCATTACATCTATATTTTGTCGAAAGGATCTAAAGCAGATTCCATCTGACTGTTCTCAGTATAACAAGCCGCTTCAGAGAATTTGGAAGGACTAACCGGTGACTGAGGAACTGGCAGACCAATGGGGGATGGTGTTTCTTCTCTGATAGAAGAGGATATAGGCTCCACGTGTGCACACCTCTGCCTCTGGAACCAGCTCAGCACTGCTGTCATCATAACTGTACCACTGGCCATCCACTGAGTTCCTACAGAAAGCTGGAATCCCAAAGACAACAGAAAGAAAGAAGAAATGACAGAACTAATTTACTATTAATCTGTTGTCATTGGTTTTAATTAGTTTATCTTGATTTAAAAAAGTAAACATTATAATTATTAGTATAGGTCTTTACTCAGGAAGCATTCATTATTCAGACCTGTGTAATGTCCCCCGTGCATTCCTCCATGGTGGTTGCACACGGCATACAGATCGTACAGGAAATCTGGAGGACCAAGCTCAGGTCGTCGGGACTGTTTCCAGCCAGACTGGAGAGGGGGCGGATGGGTGCCGTGATTGCGGTTCACCATGTGAGGCGCCATGTCCAGGCCCGCCAGCGGGAAATGCACAAACGTGGTGAGCTTGTTCCTCCGCTCTCCCACCTGCCTGAAACGCTTCAGGTGGAGGATGAGTATGTCCGGGAGCGTCCACAGACTCATCTTCACCATGCCCTGCTGCAGCTGCTTGCAGTGGGGGCACTTCCAGGCATCATCAGGGGCAAGCTGGTTGGGCAGGGGGAGGCAGGAAGAAAATGAGACAAAATAGACACACAGAGTTGTCTCTGTCTGCTTATCAACCTGACAGAGCCTCACAAATCTCTCTCCAGCTGCTCCTGGTAATTTAAAATGTGGTTGCTTCCTGTTCCAACCAATCACGCTCTTGGAGATGATGTGTGATAGAACCTTGGAAAATCGCAGACCTAATCACCTTCACTTGGAACAGGAAGTACATTTTGAGCCTGCTGCCATGGCTACAAGTTTTGTTTACTTTTCCCACTTCCTTGTGATTTCCATCTTGAATACTGGGCAGCAGTGATTCACTGAATCCAACAAGGTAACTCATTTAAAGTTTAGAGAATTTGTTCTCTTTTAGGCATTTTATTCAGTGAATTGCAAGTGACGTGTAACTCACATGCTGTGTGCTCAGTGAATGCATGCGTGGGCATTTTGCAGGGCTGCACAATACGGCTAAAAAAAAATAATTTTGTGATTACTTTGACAGATTCTATCATATTATTCACAGTTAGAGGAAATGATCATTTCTGTATCCTGCAGCACTACAAGACTTCATTATAATGTCACACATTTTTCTTTTATCAAAAAATTGCAGCTTCTGTGATTTGGATTTTGCACTTGGCTATATTGCGATTTAAAAAAATTTTTCGATTAAATGTGCAGCCTTAGTATTTTATCATATTGTGTGTGTGCATGTGTGGTGAGTACAGACCTCTGTACTCAAAACAGAGACAGGTAATACAATAATGATGATTATTTCATCTTTTTTGGCTTAGAGAGACAAAACGACACACAGCTACACAGGAACTAAATTTGACAGCAATCTCACTAATGTGCCAGAATGGCCCACTTTGAGAGAACGCGGATATTGTGAATATGTGCAAGATTTACGATTGACATGTTATTAAAGGAACAATATGTAACAACTGCATGTCCAAAAATGAATACTGCAGTCCTGATGGGGAGTTGAAGCCACAGACTGTATATTAAATAGGTTGAAATACTATTTATGTAATATACAGTCCACGGTTGAAGTGAGCTGTTTCCCTCTGCCCCCTCCTTCCCAGACTTGAGGAAGCTCAGACAGGCTGCAGGAGCACAAGACAAGAGCTACATTGTAATTTGACAACAACAGGCAACGCTGAGTCCTACGCTGTAAGCTGATCAGCTGTTTATAACTGTCAGTTGTCTGTTGATGTAAAGCTAAGCCTGTTATCTTGAATACAAAGGCCGACTGCTCTGAAAATACACTTACTGTCTGCAAGACTCCACTAACATATTCACCATCATAAATATCTACTCCTAAAAGATTATTAATGATTTCTTATTACTCATAAACAGACACTAACTCATTCGGTGGACATTCAGCATTAAGTTGAACTCTAATTAATGTGAAAAGGGCAAGCACGAACACAAGCTGCAGGTTGGAATAGAAATTTAAAAGGAGGACACTGTCATGGCCATTTCATGATTTAACAAACTAACTGCTACATGACTAGCTGAGGTTTGCCCATTTAAACTGAAATGTAGTTACTTTGCTCATTCCAAGGGACACTGGCAAGTCATGACTGAGTGCAGACTGACAGCAGTGCCATCTTTGTGCCTGCAGCTCCACTGGATGGTGACTTGAAGTAACAACAGCAACAATATCACTGCCAGTCACACACAGCATTGCAACAGCAATCAGTGTAGACTAAAATGTGGAGAACTTTTGATTGCTTTAACACAAAATGCTTTCAGTGACCGAATCCATCAAATTTCATCAATTGTTTTTTCACTCTCAAACTCAACCACCAGCAGAACTTTGTGTAATTACAGTCCATTTTGCCAGAGGCAGCAAAAGTAGACACATTCTCTGCTAAAGAAGTACAGACACTATAAAAAAGACTAGCAGTACTGATTCATCTAAATTTACTGAAGCAAAAGTAAAAAGGTACAGGCTTTTGAATGTACTCAAAGTGTAAAAGTAAGAAGTTGCCCTCTGAAGGACATTTCAATCAGATGTTTCTGTACAAAGCAAACTGAACTGAACTGGAAACATTATGATCAAGGACACATTTCAGATCTAATTAAGCCTTTTTTCCCCCGACTTTTATCAGAAGTCCTGGAGTGCTAAAACGCCTCTCACAGGCAGCTGACACATTCACTGGACAATTTCTCTGCAGTCGTCCCTCTCTGTCTATTTCATCCTTTTATGTCACTTTCTATGGAAACATCAAGGAATCTTCACGCGTCATTGTCCCATTCATTTAGGCTGAAGTCGGCCTTGATGTTGGGAGGGTGGTGCGCAATGATGCAAGATAAAAATAATCAATAATAATAATAAATAATTCCCCTCATGTAGGTAGCAAAAGTCAAAAGTTGAAAATAAATACTCAAGTTAAGTCAAATCACTGCTCTGGTACAAGTGATGATGCTGAGATGTGTATTAAATATTTTGGCTGCGTGACTATAATTTAGATGTTAGATTAACTGTTGAGCTGAACTGCATGTTGGTAAAAAGAACCGTGTGAGCTGTAATGTGCTCTTGGTGATCAGGCTCATTCATTGTACACAGTGCTGCTTTCAGTACATTTTTAACACGAGGTTAAATTAGCAGCTCAGGCCCTCATTCATTTTGCATTATTGTAGAAGTATTTACTATTAGGAATCTATGGGGTTCAGCCCAGGGGGTTGGGTGATAAATTATTAGTTGTGCATGATGATTTTTGAGACAAGGACATCAAATATTTACAACAAGAGTGGAAACAGTTCACATTGTGAATATCTTAACAACATTTTTTAAACTGAAAGTGATGATAAAACTAAACAGTGACTGTGAAGGCCGTTGTTAAACTAACCCAACAAATAACAATTCAGTCTTGTTCACACTGACTGCTGATTCTTGATGAGCAGCACTGAAAACAAATAGACAGTTTTACATGACAGCTGCTGGTGTTGAATCAGTAACGCTCCACATGATGGAAATAGCCTGCTCAAAACCTTCCAACTCTTATTGCACGCTACGAAGCCTGAGGAGAGTGTATACTCACAATCAACATGTAAAATAACATCCTTTTTTCAATGGTCGGACGAACCCCTTGCTCTTATCTATTGTCCACATGTGCCACATCTGGGCCACACACACATAGTGGAACTTCATCTCATCCACACAAATACCAGATTTCTCCAAGAACACATTAAATACATGTTTTTCTCTTTTCTCTCTTTTCTTTTTTGTTTATGTTACCAGCTGTTCATATTAACTAACCGATCTTGATTAAATTTTGATGCCAGAAGAAAACCACATTTTCTGGAAAGGCTCACTGGTTGTTGCAGGTATCAGACGATAACAGACTGACTACCTGTTCCTCTTTGGTGTAGAGCTGGAAGCACTCGTCCAAGGTGCAGCTGTACTGTTGGACGTGCTGCTGCTGCTGATTCCTCACACTCTCTGCATCCTTCACCACCTCCTCCTGAATGTTACCAAACAGGCTGTGGCACAGCGACACAAACAGGTGGTTAATATAAAACACGCAGAAAGAAGGCTTATGTCAGGAAAAACTCTAGATTAAAGAGGTGGGCGTCTGTAATAGAAAACAAACTGACCAGTCCTTGATTCTGTGTTCCCACTCGATGATGAGCTTCACGTGTGGAGGTCCTCCTGAGCCGCACAGCTTCAGAGCTCTGAGAGACATAAAAGGTGAAAGGTCATCTTCAGTGTTGCCAAGCGTCATAATATCTCTTCTTATTGTATAGACTGTGGTGACAGTGTTCAGATCAGTAATCAGCCCCAAGCTTAATTTCACTGTTATGTATTTGTGAAATGTACCAGAAAATGTATGTATGTATGTGAGTAAAGAGTCTTGTACAATCCCTGAGTAGACAAAAATAGTTCAGGATGAAACAATTGGAACAATTATGGAACAATTGGCTTTCTCTCTGAGCATTGCTACAAAAAAATGTGAAAAATAGTGTAAAAAAAGAAGTCTTATTTGAGTCTGAAGTGATTTCTTCATACGTTTATTTTGTTTGGAGAATTTCATCTTGTTTTCTTCTGTATCAACAAAGCAGGCTTTAGAGTTTAAAGTTTAGTGGGAGACATCTTCCTCCGTAAAAATACCCTGGCTCTGCATGAATCAAAGACATGGATCACAAGAACTTCAAAGATTTCAAAGGACAATCTTGGACACAATGGACCCACAGATTTTGATACTGCAGCGTAACCCAGCTTCACTTCATCTTTATTTTAATGGGAAGCTTTTCTCTTTACCTATGATGACCCTGTCTGTTGTCCCCTGGTCTGTCTGTTCTGTTTCTGTGAAGGTGAAACAGAACAGAACAGAAGGTGAAAGTCATCTAGTGTAGCAGAAGGGGACATCTGCAAAAATTCCATTCCCTTTTGTGTGCACTTGTATTGAGGCATTTTAACCACTAGGTGTCAGCATTACTACAGTTTTAATCAACACTGGATTAATATTTGCTTGTCACTTCTGTCTTCTGTGTTACAGAGTGACTGTGCGGGATTGTGTTGGGGGATTTAGTTGTGGATATATGGTTTAAACACCTGCATTATAAGCTGCAGTACAATACAAAAGTAAAGTCCACAGCTGAGCTCCAACATTAACATCAACAATAAACTGATAAAATGGGTTTTAAATCACATCTGACGTCCTTCATCAGATCATATTGTGAGAAGAGGTTGAAAGCTCAGTGGATCTTGAATTTAGATTATTTTTTTTACAAACTATTGTTTCAAAGTTCAAGAATGAACCGTCACTGTTATCAAGAATAAACTTAACATTAGAATCTACAGTATAAGGAGCACCTCAAACACATTTTCAATGAAATCTTTGTGGATGCAAAAGAGAAAGAGCAGGAATCTACTAAAACGCTTCATGCCTCGCTTCATCAGCACACTGTTTTCACTGCACCATGACAAATGTGACATCTGATTATTAGAGAACAAGACTAATGCTGTCTGCAGATGAGGTTGTCTTTTACAGTGTTTATGGAGTCCACATGAACTCACCCTTCTTTCATAAGCCCCAAAGTTGAAATTTTTCTCTAAGCTCATGAATTGTGATGTGTTTCCTGACATTTTCATGAATGGTGGATGCTATACCACAGAGGTTCTCAATTCAGCCAAGGCCCTACACAAGATAGAAAATATACTATACTATATGTCTCTTGATTTGACACAGTCTATTTCTTTTATACTTCTACTTAGTTCTGTGAAAGAACAACACAAAAGAAATATATTACAAAGATATCATTACTGATTGGCACTAAAAAGTATAGCTAAGGCTGACTGGTATTTAGTCATAAACTGAAGTACGTACACACACACTTGATGATTAAATGTCACTGCAATCCATCCAACAATTTTTGAGAGATTTTACTAAAAAGTGTCAACTTCAAGTTCTCAGTCTAGACCAAAGTGGTGAACTGACCAACAGACATGATCCAGGTTTCAGTCCAAATGTAGCACAAATTTTAAGTGAATTTCAGGCAAGTCAGCAAAAGAAAATGATGAATGTATGCTTGTTGCCATTCCACGACTGTTATGTGATTATTATGAGTTGGTTCATTGAAATAAACAGTAGGTGGCATCAGTTCTCCAGTTGGAAACCAATATACCATTGCAGAAGAAGAGGATACAACAAGATGACCAAATAAAAAGCGTGCCAAGTGAGTCTCAAACAGAGAAAACAATGTAGAAAAGGATGGATGGAAATATGACATTTCTGTTTGTTTCATGTGTTAATGTGAGATAGTTTCCATCAGATCTGCGTGGAGCGATCATGGATGTATTTTAGAGCCACTGAGCGATGAGGAGACTGTTGGAGCAGAAACAGCTGATCCGTCATGTCTCATTTAGTCAAAAAAAAGTGTTTCCATCTCCCATTAAGCGCATTAACTCTTTTTTCGAAAAAAAAAGGCAAAAATGAGAGTAAAACCTTTTTTGCAAATGAGGATGAAGATTTTTTTGATTTTCTGTTTCCTGAAAAAACAAAGATGGAAACACAGCTCTAACCATCCAGAGAGCCATGTCACTAGAACTTCTAAAGTGCGTTGGTACAGGTCCTCACAGTCACAGTGATGTACATGACCCCACACAAAGACACAGACAGTTTACAGAGGCTGACAGCAGTGAACAGCAGACTAAAACACTTGCACTAGAGCATTCTTGTACTGTTTGATGTGGGTTGACTGGGGAACAGAGCATATTTCTGAATCATTAGAGTTCAAACGCTATCATTACATTAGTTTCTAGGATACAGTGTGCGGCACATTTGCGTTTCAAAAGAATTCAAAAGCATTTGCCCCCATCAGCACCATTCACCAAATGAATGAACTGTTCTTAGCAACTGCACAAATGGAAGTCCTTTCAAGACCTTGCCAAAAGGCCCCTTTGAAACAGCAATTCACTTCTGCAAGTAAAAGCCATCAGACATACATTTGTGAAAGGGGGAAAAATGACTGCAAACTTCAGTCAGCGCTTTAGAATCAGGTCTAACCTTTACAGATGGTATGATATATGTAAAAGGAAGATAAAAAATAAACATCAGTTTCAGAACAACTGTATAGACTGTGCCAATCATCAAAAACTGACAGACTTTACAACTTTAACAGTCATACTCCTGTGTATTTTCATGTCAAGACGCCTTCAGTAACTGGCTGCCTGCCTGTAGTTGTAGCCCTTCTCAGGAAACACTTTATTAGATTTGAACTGATTTAAATTGCATTAAAATTGATTGCATTAGATCAAATTTGGATGAGCCTGTGGGAACAATGGGTCATTGTTGAAAGTTTGGGCCATAATACCAATAATTCTACAACAAAATAACACATTGAGAATAATCTAATAATCCTCTAGGCTAAAAATAGAAGAACGTTAGGTGTCCAGACAGCCGGCCAGCTCAAATGATAACAGCCACTCTGGACTGCGTGCTGACAGTGTTTGCACCTGCAGAAATATATTTTACCAGATAAAACTTGGAGGATATAGGAGGATGTGTGTCTGCTCTAGAAATGTGTCCAAAAATATTCCTGTCAGACACACTTGCATCAGAGGATATGGGACCTTTTATTGCATGAATGGTTCAACACTTTTATTTGGCCTAACAGGCTTTCAGGACTCGGGATTCAGCAGGGAGCGCAATCAACACCCCACAAACTGTGCAGAACAAACGCCAATAAAAGTTAAGAAATGCCAGGTATATGTATGGTGAGCTCTAGTGATGGAGGGGAGAAAAATCAATCAACACATCCAGAAAAACACGACTTGTTTGAATGTGTTTGTAGAACACAGAACCGTGATGTTTCCTCACCTGTCGACAGCGGGGTGGTAGAGCGGCCGCCCGTCCTGAGGTGACAGGTAGCTGTAAAATGCTGATCCTCCCACCACACGGATGTTGAACAGGACTCTGGTGTTCTGAACGACAAGCACAACAAAAACTCTGTGAAGCCACGGACAAGTCATCAGGGTATTTTCATGCTTCATAACAAGATAAACAACATTAAACTTTTACATCTCCCACATGAAACCTCCCACATAAGTTTTAAATGAGAAATCTGTAATGTATTTCTTGCAATAAATCATAAAATTACCATGATATGTCATCAGACACGCTAAGTTAAAATACTCGATTCTCTGACAATAACACTACAGCCGTAGTGCCCTCTGAAATTTCTATTCTGGTGCATAACTTGCGTTGCTCTTTGCCCATTTCAGGTTAATTAGAGTTCAAATCAATGCAGAGTGTTTGCCAGGTGAGTTACTGTTTGTTTATGGATAATAACATGATCATTAATAATCTTGTAGAAGGAGAAGATGTTTATAACAGTTAAATTGAGCAATACCAGCCACTCAACTCTATCTCCAGAGTGTGTATTTTCAGAGCAGTGGGTTTTTGTTTGTTTTGTTTTTTATTTTACATTTTGAGAATAAAGTTGAATGTTAAGAGTAAAGTTTAACTTTCAGCATTAGTGACTAGGCATGAGAAAAAATAAACCAGAGGACACTATTCTGGTCAAATCCCTAAAGATGTTGGTACCCCATAAACCTGCAATAGTAAAGCTACTACACAGAACTTTCATATATTATAGATTTTGGGGCCCCCTGTGGACAAAAGTGATAATGTTTCCACAAAATATATTCTTTCATCTGACTTCAAGGAGACTCCAACCTGGTGGTTAAGAATAACTATATAGGTATAATGTGGCAAAACATCCTGCAACAATGCTGCCTTTAGTGGGAGAAACTGCAAATCTGGAAGTAAAACAATCAGTTATCTGTGTAAATTAAAGGAAGTTGGACTCGACAGTGATCCTTACAACTTACCAAAGACACAGTGGTTGATGGACATTGGTACATATGGACCTGATTTTGACACTAGGGAAATACACAAAACAAAGACGGCATACAAAAGTGGTCGCTTAGTCATAACGTTACTTCAAGTGGGGATTCGTTGGCAAAATTAAAGTGGCAAGGACACCTAAGGATATTCTGGTTGTATGTGGACAGTCTGTATAGAAACACAACTGGACTCCAGTTGTTTTTCTTGCCCCTCTTCTATGATCACTCCAATTTCTTGTTGAAACTATTTCTACAATAAATTGCACAGCAACTCTTTGACATTTCAGAATTTTTATTTTAGATTTTTTGTGTGTCATTCAAGTTGCCACTCAATCGTCTTTTTTGCCACTCAGTGGGCGTCACCGCAGTGACTCCAACTACTTTGACATCACACGCATGTCCTCTATGCCAGCTTGAGTCTTGTTCAAGTTTAAAATGAGCAGTGCCACCACACACTGATTCACCACCCTTCTGAAAAATGTCGATGGTTGCATTTTTGTGGTGTTATTCACCCATCACGGTTTTGCATAACTATGATGAGATGGTTTCATTATGGTGAAATGAGAAGACATAGCTCAAGATTTTGAAGAAGCGGCAGCAGCATCATTTCTCATGACTTTTACTGTGATCAGTCAAAATGACTGCACAGTTTAGAGACTTCCAACCATAAAAATCTGGGCTGCGATGGTTTTATGAATCCAGTATGCGTGTGCAAAAGAAGATTGACTGCCACAGTTAAGTTTCATATGGTCTTAGTAAGTACTGCTGTGTCCCTTTGGATTAAAGCAGAGAATGAGCAGTTTTCTATGCAGCAACTGAGGGTGTTTTCACAGACACTGCTGAATCATCCTCCGTCTCAAAGCGTATGATAACCTCTGTCTACCCATCACACAATCTGGCAGGGCCTATAGGACGTCAGGTCAGGTCGTTAACACTTAATAATAAAAATCAGTGTTTACAGCCAACACTTTTTGAAAACTGACCTAAAGTTTCCTGTGCTGACATTTTTAGTGACAATCATTTGTTGCTGTCAAACGCTGATTGTTCTAGCTCTTGGACAGCTGTTCTAAACTATTTAAAAAATGCTGAATTGGGAATGAGTTGATACAAACATATGCATATTTTTGCACTCTCAGGGTTATATTTTAAAAATTTTGCTTTGAACAGGCTAAAGACTGAGGAGCACAAAGTAGGCCATCATGAATGTAGGCCAAGACCTGCACCTGACATTTTGAGCTCACAGCAGCTCGGCTTGAATCAACATGTAGCAGCAAAGTTTTGTTTGCATTCGAGGTATTATTTTACAGAAAAGAATAATATTAATAAAACTGTGGATAATTGTACTGCTCTCTCATATCATTCTCAATTGGACTGGAAAGCCCAAGTTGAGAAGAAAAAAGACAGAACACATGAGTTACTAATATCTTTTTCTCCACCTCTGAAGCACGCTTATATTACTCTGAGATCTACTTAGATTGGAGGTGCTTTAGGAATGAAGGAGCGCTTTGCAAAAATGAAATTTATCTCTTCTTGTTCCAGTGAAATCTAGTGTGTAGCTACTGGCTGAGCTCAAACACAAACACCCACTCAGAGTCCTGTGAGGAAAGCTCAATCCAGCAGGATCTTCTGATGACAAGAAGCGCACTAAAGCAGACACCAATATTGATATGCTGAACACATGAACCCACTGGAATGCAAAACCCTCAGGGGAAGTTACACAATACTTCTGAATTACTGCCTCACATATGCAATATACAGTACTATTTAAAGTATCAGTATCACAAGTGGCAGTCAGCTGCTGAAATCCTGCAGCAGGTAGTGCTGGTGTCCATGTAACATTTTGCTTTCATTCCCTCATTTTGTGTGCACAGAAGATGATATTATCTTCTCTTCAGTGTCTCAGCGTCATGTGTTCATGGACACTGCAGGTATCAAACTTCCCTGTGGTGCTTTTCCAGGGAACTCATCTACTATTCTTTGTTTTAAATCTACTGTGTAAAAAAAATGTAATGCTAGATGCAAGTGTAAACTGAAAATGAGTTTTCTTTCATTACAGACTAGCGTTGGCTTACTTTGAGTTCCAATGAAAGGCTTGTGTGTACATGTGAAGACCACCCAACGTGTATATTACCAATTCCAACCTCTCAGGAATATTTTTTTTCCCCTTTTGTTTCAAAAACCAGGGGAAAATTCCTTTATGATACAAACATTTTCACATCTCCCAAAGGTCTTGTATTTGCAGAGATATGGACTGCTTCAACAAGAGGATCCACCAGGTCTGCGCAGTAAATACTGTAACCCCCTCCCCCAGTCTGGGATTTTCCAATCATAGTTTAGCTTCATGACAGCTGTCAAGCTTTTCATTTCCCCAGATGCTGAAGCAGCATGCCAGTGGTGTGCCTAGGGCTCTGATAAGAGTGATACTTTAAAGAGCATGGATCTTTCTTTTCTTCTTCTTCTTTTCTTCTTCTTCTCTTCTTCTTCTTCTTCTTCTTCTTCTTCTCCTCCTTTCCCCCCAAAATGTAGGAGAAAATGTGTAATGAATGGGTCAACTGTGTGTTTGATTGCTCCAACATAAAGTGCAAACCACAGATATCGAAACAAACATTAGCATGTTTAGCTAACTGGCTTACTACTTTCAGTGTTAGCTGAGTGTTACTTCCGAGGTCTCGGGGGTTTCATACCACATTACTTTTGGATGCTAGCATTACTTATTGGGTGTAGGCTAACATTAGCAGCTCTGTCCCGCTCTTTGTTGGATTTCAGGAAGTTTCTCATAGACAGTAGAGGAACCATAGAGTAGCTAGAGTTGCTAATGATTAGTTAATAATTAGTTAATGAAACAAGTGAGGAGCGAATCAGGAACCACTTGATAACTGATGAATCATTAATAAATACTCTCCTAATAATTCCTAATGGAGTGCTTTGAAATAGATAATGATGAGTTAGGCTACTAGAGACTGGGAGATCGTACATTAATGAATCCATTAGGTAACTTAAACCCTCATTTGTGTCCCCTAAAGTAAAAAAAATGATACATAATACTAAGTAGTTACTAAGTGGTCCCTCACTGCTGTATGATTACTTTCTCTTTTTGTGTCCTCTAACCTACAGTCAAGTGATACATAATACTGAATAGTTACAGCATAGCCCTCATTACCTTATGATTCCTTTGCACAGGATAATATCACGTGTGAATATGTATGTATATGTCTGTGTACATGTTTATTTTCCACCCAGCAGAGGCAGATGAAGAGGAATGTGTGAGAGCAACAATGAGTAATATGTGAGAGGAAAAACGAACAAATGAGCATCGGAGATCTGGTCAGGCTCTGAGCAATGTCGCCCCTGTCAGCGTGACTGCCGAGAAGAGGAGAAAAAAAAAAGTGTGAAAAGTCCTCTCAGCATCCTGTCAGAGGAGTGCATGAGCGTGAGACACTGGTGGAGAGACTCTTAACATTTGTAATGTTTCCCCATGAGAAAATCCTTCGTCTTGCTTTCCACCAAGGTTAATCACTTTTTGTGTTCAGTGGGGGTGGTGCGAGGTGAGGAATGTTTGTGGCATTGTTTGTGCCTGACAAGGCTAAAGATCTCCAATTACAACCCATGCAAAGAACACAATGTTTCATTATGCTGGAGTTTGAGCATTGTGTGTGTTTTTAGAGGGATATTACATTCACTACACTCGATTCTTGTACTAAAATGCTTCGACTAAATCTAAAATGAAATCCAAACAGTTCAGCTTCATCCTATTCCCAGTTTGCACCAGAAATTTAGATAGAGAAAGTGCGAGAATGCTTGTCCGACTGTTGTGCAGCCATCAGTGTACTGCAGTCTATTATATTGCTAGGTGTGCTTAGTGAGCATCAAGCCAGCCGCTGCTAAAATGAAGATGTCAAGTGATGTCAGTAGCAGGAAAATGGCTGTCAGAGAGGCCGTGCTTTTTTTTTTTTTTTTTTTTGAATTGCATCTTTGCTGAAGCTAAAATTAGACAGAAGCGGAAAAATCCACTTGTGAGTTAATTCATTGATGCAAGAAAACTACAGATTCTGTTGAGATGAAAGATTTA
The DNA here is from genome assembly GCA_034769285.1 of Lutjanus argentimaculatus. NCBI lineage: Eukaryota > Metazoa > Chordata > Actinopteri > Lutjaniformes > Lutjanidae > Lutjanus > Lutjanus argentimaculatus. The sequence goes on along the minus strand of JAWZSL010000024.1, from coordinate 9,229,017 downwards.
GAGCAAACATCTGCTCCGAGCATCGCTCCTTTCTTGGCAGAGGTAGGCTCCAACAAACTGATTATACTGTACAAGCCCGGGTTTAATTAAATGGCTGACAGCATGGGGCACAAAGGAGACCACAGAGCTCAAACAGAGTTTCTGACAATGTTGCACCTGACTCTTCTCTTCCCCTCTCTCTCCTGGCGCTGCTCAAAGAACAATGAACATTAATATGCAGCAAGTTGGTCAACAGTTTTCTTGTACAAACCCAGGCTCTATGTGGCTCTTAACTGCAGTTGTGTGTTAGTTGGCTCCACACAGAGAGAGACACTGATTGAAAATCTGTTTGGCTACATGATTAACAGCATGTTGCTGCACACACTCATATGCTGAAACACAGGAAAGTACACAGTACAAGCAAGTGAATGAGCAGAAACAAGCAAGAAAATGGACCCTTTGGCTCGAGTGAAGTAAATAATTGATTTGACAGTAACATACACAGAGGGTGCATCTAAGCAAGCTACGCTGTTTGCATTTCTATCATTATGTCTGTGTTGTGCAGTAGTCACACCGGCTGTGACATGATAAACAAGCCAACTATGCTTCTTTTTAGCCATGCATAGAAGACTGACAGGCCAACAACTCACCTTCTGACCCAACCAAGTCTCATAAGCACACACAGCCTGCCCTTCAGCCCCGTCAAAGCAATATATATGCATATCTTACTATAAAGGAAGGAATCTCTGCCTGTCCATCAGTTTGTATGTATGTATTTATATCCTTTGTTTTTCTCAACAACCATCTATCCGATTGACTGCACACTTAGTGGGTGTATGGCTGAGAAACCAAAGGAGTGCAGTATTGGTAGGGGCGTGAGAAAAAAAGTGATTTTCACAATTATTGTGATTCTGTTTTTAAGATTTCTGACTTGATTTTTGGATCCCTGAATCACTTTTTTATGAATAAATGTCAAACGCTTTTTCCATTAGCTCAATGCTAAAACATAATGGCAATTCCCAAAATCATGCTAACAGAAATGAGCATTGCGATCACTGTGATATCATGCTCAGGAATGGACCCATTTTACTTTTACATAAACAATTACATTAACATAAAATGATGTGTGCTCATGCCTTCAGGCTCATATTTCCGGTGATCTGTGGAAACAAAATAATAGCTGCTGATTTCACATTTCTAACTCGACCTGCTACAGCAACCTCAATTGGTCAAAGCTCACAGTTCACAGTTTCACAGTTCAGTTTCATATGTGCAGGATTTTAATTTAAGTGCTCTTTGTATTGTGTGCAGGAATAAGCAGGAACAGCTTAAGTTCCAAGAGGTATTTTAGTTACTACTTTTTTTTTAGTACTACTGTTATAAAAATGATGCTGCTGAAATTCAACTCAAGACAGACATGTGATGTGCATTGTTTTCAGATATCTGAATTATGTCAAGTCTCTCTATAAGTGTTTTAACTTTTTCACAAGGTCAAGTGCTAAAAAAAGCAGACAAAAATCTCAATAAATTGTAATATTAAATCACATTATCTAAGAATTGCAATACACAGGCACGCCTTCCAGACAGATTAGGGATGGGTATCAAGATTGATATCATGAAAAAATTATATTTTCAATTCCTGCTATTGATTCCTGCGTTAATCAAACTCACGCTTATGGATGTAATTTTGGTCTGCACATACCTCTGCATTTTTCTCCTCTGTGCCATTTCACTCAAATGATGTCTTTAAATGTAGTGACATATATTAAACTGCACATTGGGAACAATAATCTCCTTCCCTCTACAAAAACTCTAGTTCGAGGGGTGAAATGTACAAGACCCCTCACGCATGGTGTCAACTAAAACGTCTCTAAACCAGTGCAAAAATGACAGTTACCAACATGAACCACCATTTTCTGAACAAACACATCACAAACACTAACAGAAAGTAACAACTGTACATTAAAAACACCAACAAAACATAACATTTGTATTCTGAAACATAAAACAGTAAACTTAAACTCTCAGTAATGCATCATGGGCATATGCAAATGAGGAGATTTCAAGACATGAAAGCTACTACAATAGCATATTTTGTTTCATATTTTGTTGATTTTGGAAAGCCCTGTAGACAAAAGTGGTAATGATTCCCTCGCCATGACCACAAATATAACATCAAAAATAAAATTATGTCAATAAAAATCTCCTTCATTTTAACTGGATAATGTACTACTCACTGTAACCCTGCCTGGGAAAATGTAAACACAGGCCTGTTTTATCTGATTTTAAGTTCTTGCAGATGGTCTTGTTTGTTTATGTAGGTCATGCAGAGGCATCAGTATTAACTTTAGACTGTTTCCTAACCAGTTTTAAAACTTCCAGTGGTAGCTTTAATGATTAGCTTGGTGTAATGACACACTCCTACTCACTTATTTCATTACTGCAGTTCAGGGGAATGAAAGATGAACAACAATTTGATTATTGAACATAAAAAGTACAGTTACTGTGTCTATCATATTTTACTGCAGTGTGGTGGTGGGCTGAACCTTTAATTTGCATTTGAATCACTGACTATAGCTTTAAGTGCCCAAAAAGTAGTTGCCAACCTTTGCTGTCAGAATATCGTTAAAGGTCATTCGAGCTCCAGTTAAAAGGCCTTGGTGAATCTTTCATGTTGCCTTAAAAAGGCTTCAAACGCTTCTAAGTAGCATCTAACTTACTGTGAATTGCTTCCTTGTAACTGTAGTGTTTTTTTCTGTCTGTGTACATTCTGGAAAAAACTCCTTTTGATATTGTGAACAGTCTGTTAAGAGCCTTCATTGTGAAGAGCTATGAGAAAGACATATTTCTCTTAATACAGTGAAAGGAAAGCAATAACTTCATGTATATTTTCAAATATACAAGAATGGGCAAATAAAGAATGTGTTATAGACATTAAGTTTCACTTTACACAACAACTCACAAAACTCTGTAATTTTGTTTTTGTGGAGTCTGGGGCTGATTTGCCACCACCTCAGAGGTTTTGTTCTGGAGAACAGAGATCTGATCTCAATGAGGATAACAAAGAATGCATTAAAAATACCAGGTGTAAGTGCAAAGGCAAGATCAGCTTGTTTACTCTCCGGATAATGTGTCCCGATAGAGATCCTAATTTTAATAACAGTTGTAAATAAATAGTTATAACAGGTGTCTGTCTCTTTTAAACGGTTAGTGTCCCTCTGTGTATCAGTGAGCGAGCGTCCCAAACATGTTCACTTGACTCTGGTTTGGTGCTCCAGTGGGTGCAGTGAGAGGAAACAGATTCCTCACTGCTTCCAGCTGGCACTTTAAGCTTTCCCACCTGTACTACACAGTGTCCTTGTGTGGGCATGCTTTGCTCTGTCCCAAGCCAATAAACCTGTCTTGGAACAGGCGCGCCAGCCGGCACGGCAGGAGGGAATCATGTCCCCTCTCTGCCTCCAGCCGGTGCTCGAAACAAGCCCGCCCACGCGACAGTGCTATTAAATATAAGTTTTACAAGCATCACAGAGCAATTTCTGTTGACTTATTACGCAGGGCTGTGCAGCAGCTTTAGTCCAGAGGTTTTCTATTTGTGGTTGCAGTGAATAAAATATAGCATAAAAAAGAAATTTTAAAAAATTTCCTCTACTCTATTGCTGCTGTTGTGACAGCTGCAGGATCCACAATAGATGTTCAGATTGGAACTGTCATATTTTTGTCCTTGTAGCAAATGATGATGAAAGGATGTGGACCACTGACAGGGTATTAGTGGACAGAGCCAGAGTGACATCACCCATTGGTTTGTGGACAGCTGTTCTGAAGCCTCAAGAGAAGAATTACTGGTGTTGCGTTCTTGGTTTTTTGCAACCACAGCAAGGGCAATCCTGTGGAGCTGGTGAGTGACGTACTGTGACTTGAGCAGTGCTTGGTTTTGGCTTGTCCATTCAGCGTGAAATAATGGGGAAATAAGCAATGTTATGACAGAATCTTATTCATATTGATCAATACTGCCGAGGTTTATAGTTTGATCTGAGTTTTGGGAGGCTCTGCTGGAAAGAGGAGACGCAATGGCAATGGACCCCAGACCCAGCTCTTGCAAGAGTAATCATTTTAACACAAACCATGATCTTTCTGTGACAGTAACCAAGTGTTTTTTTGTCACATATATTATAAAACATATATATTATAGTTTTTACAATGTGCACAATGAGGAAACAACTTGTACGAATCTCGCCAATTTTGCAAATCTTGCCTTCTGTTTGAGACAAAACCCGGCTGCTTGGTCGCGATCTTTCTCATATTACAGCCAAACAATCACTGAATTATATTTCTGAAAACACTGAGTGAGAAATAGGCAACAAATCTTGATCCATATTTTAACAGCACTGCCTAGTTTGACAGTTTGATCTGAGTTTCTGGAGCCCTGTGTGTGCACTGGTCCGACTCACTGAAAATGACATGTCAATCACACCACAGCCCTGCCCTAAAGCGAGCCCTGTTTTATCATCTATTTTATTCTATATAGGACCATAATTTACAAAATGAACATGATGCTGTACTGTAGAAGACTTTAAACTGGTGATTGAGACCATAAACTCATTAGGAAACTGTTTACTCAGGCCACAAATCAAGTGAGACATACAGTAGGGTCATCCTTGTATTAGACTCAATACAATCAGACTACTTTTTAAAACCAGTGGAGTCGCCCCCTGCTGGCCATTATAAAGACTGCAGGTTTAGGGGTCTTCCACATTGGCGTCACTTTTCAGACCACTTTTCTGTCCACTTCTTCTTCTTCTACCGTCTATGATGTGAACAGATCACCACCAGCAGGCAGACAGAGGACATGGTTTTCAAGCATCTGCTGTGCTAAAAAGTCTGTATGTGAGTCGGTGTGTGTGGGGGGCAAGGAAAAAAAAAAAAAAACAGAATTTCCTTACATGGATCAATGATCACATTATCATTAGTATTTGTCCAGTACCTGTGCCTGAGCTCCATTGATCATCAGGTAATAAAGCTTGCTGAGGATGCTCTGCTGCAGCTGGTCCCAGGAAATGGACCGGTCCTCCCTCATTAGAAACGGAGGTCCAAACCTTGAACAGGAATAGAAATAATTTAAAATGACAGCTTACAACCATTCCACATGAGCCCTGACCAGCTCACACATCTTTTTATCCTATTGTAATGTAAATAATCGTTTATTAACATTATCAGCATGGATTCTCATTACAGCACATCTATGGAAGGCCAGAGAGAGATAATAAGGAGTGAAAATAGCTGATGAGGAGAGGGACAACCATCCCTCTGAAAAGATAGATCACATGACACATTAATCATAATACACATTTAATTGAGGGCAGCCCTTCATTGTATACTTGAGATTTATTAGTGCGAGGCCCTGTGAGCATGCATGTGCATAAAGAGACAAAGACACACACAGGCACATGCACACAGTAAATGATGATGGGCTGCTATAAAACTGTAGATTAGTCTGTAGGAACAGAAGAGTAATGAATTGAAAGTAAGCTTTGTGGCATCCATAAGGACGCTTTTTTTTCCATTTTAATAATTTCTCATCTTTTTTCATATTCTCAAAGACATTAAAATAAAATAATGAAAATCAAACACATCCTCAGTCATGCAATTTTCCCATTACATCAGACATAATGGGGATCCTCAAAATAAATTAGGCTGGATTACTGGTCAGGATGGTAACCATTAACATTCTGTGGTGGCTGCGGAGCAGCAGCTGCAGCGACCACGACACGGGAAGAGACAATGTACACAACAAAATGAGAGGGAAAATGACTTAACTGTGTTGGAAACTGCTGTGGAGCAAGAAGGAAGCAATTCCACTGTTTTGTTGTACGGTTTGGTTTGTGACAAAAGGACTTAGTGTGCTAATTTCAAAGGCCTATAATGCTGTGTGGACAACTCTCTAACTCCTCACTCTCACAGCAAATGTTTAAACCCCACAACCTAAAAATCTATACAGAATGCACTGAATACATTTAGAGGTCTTATGCTATTTCTTTAAGTTTTCCCTGTATTTATTTGGTAACACTTTATTTGAAGGCGTGTGACTGCTGTCATCAAGTGTCATTCGTTCATAATTAGCTAGTTTACTCCCCTACGTGATTTGTGCAGAATGACTACTCAAAGTGACTTCCATAGACACAGAGGAGTGTGAAAATCTGATGCTGTGGATGTGCATTTGGGTGCACAGACTGCCCACAACTAATCAGTTCACTTGCCACAGTACTGCCCAAGCCCAGGATGAGCAGGGTTTCCTAACTGGAAGTGAGTGAGCAAACTTGAGCAGATGGAGGGCGAAATATTATCCTGATAAATTATGAGTGATGTCGAAATGGCACTGCCTGTGCTTTCTCCCTCTGCAGAGGAGCAAGTTAAATGTATATGCTATTTACTCAGAGCTAGTGTCATTTTCTTAAGTCAGCCTTGTTTCCTTATAGTCTGGGGAGAGTTTACTTACTTGGAACTCCCAACCTCCCCACCTCTAAACCTTATTTAAAAAGAAAAATATTCCCCCTAGCGGGTTTCTGTTGACCATGTCCAATTTGCATGTTATTTGCAGCTGGTGTTAGTTAGCTCACTCGGTTAGCTGTGGAGCTAACTGCTTACATTGCTGACTCAGTGCTGGCATGCTATGAGCCAAACCCAGCAAAAAAAAACAAAAAAAAAACACTGGCCAGCAGGTCTCGTAGACTGTGTTTGGTCCAAGTTGGGATCAACCACTCCACATTAGAGATGAGAAGGATGCAAGATTGTTCACTCCATTGCTCCACTGCTACATCATCATCGTCATCATCACGAGACATTTTTTCAAACATAGTGCATCCAGAGGATGTTATGTCTTGTTTTTATAAACTCTTAGTCAGAAACATTCTGAATTTAACACATTGTTTGTTCCAGAACTGATGGTGGAAGTAGCTACGACAGCCAGTGTCAAAGTCAACCACACATATGACAGTATTATGTAGTGTTAAAACATACAGCTAAACAGTTTCTTTAAGTTTGATAAGGTCAAGATGTCATGACAAAGACAATGACAGGTTATGTTGTCTTGGTTAATGTCAAGTTGTCATAACAAAGACACCTCAAACAATGTAAATTTTGCATTGAAAATTACATAATTGACCAAATGACAATTTATGGCAAAAGTCGTAGACATTCGTAAAGACATGTTCAGGAAAGGTGTCATGGCAGGGTTATGACAGTCACACCCCTTCACATACAGTGTATCATTTATTCTCCCCCTGCCTCCACAGACATCAGTATCAGGATATAAGATGAAGTAAAATGTCATGAAATGTAATTTCAAGAGAAGTAATACAAAAACAGTGAACATTTGGGCTTCACACTAAAATGTCAAAGTATTAAATCTAATATACGGCTATGCATTCATTTCACAGTTTTAACAACCAACAAACCTGAGAGTTTTCACACTTTTCACACTGATTTTCAGAAATGCACCTGTGATGCCGCTCTACAGACAACCAGAGTGAGAAACAAGTATGTGACTCCAATGTCATTTACTTGGCACACACACGTCCTCCAGCTGTCACCTGATGAGAGCGAGATAGGTGGGTGGTTTGATCAACGACGGTGAGGCGTTTGAAGGAGAGACGCGGCTGGGATTGGACTTTCCCACAGCCGTGTTGGCGAGCTCACCTATATTGATCTCTCTGGACTCTGTCAGGGAGACAAGTGTCTGATCTCTATATCGTGCCAGATGTCGGATTCTTCAGTCGATTGATTTTGAAACTCATCTCACAGTGAGATGTGAGTCCTTTCTGTAACGGGGAGCTAACATGACCTTGACTTACTTCACCTGAGATAGATATAAAGTGGACCCTGTAACTGCACCTAGAGTTCACATCTGCTGAGAAGCTGTTAACACCAACAGAAACCCTAATGACTGACAATGTCAGAAAAGCTAAGCATTGATATTTTGCTAAACCCCCAACCCCTCCTCAAATGTGCTGTGATTTTTTAAACAATGAGTCTTCAATTTCACAGAAGAAAACAAAAGCAGGGCTCTCATTTCTGGCCGACAAATGTGGATTTTGTTGGCAGAAATGACAGCTGTCGTTAGCAGACTTTATCAGTTGCAGTGGGCTAAAGTGAGCTAATGCTTACGCTAAATCTTCATCAGGTGGTTGAAAGCTTTATTATGAGTTGTGTCGTTTAAAATGAGGGTTCTAAATGTATATATGGCTTGCTATCTGTTATAATGCTAAAAAACTAGGGCTGAAGCTGCATGTCCCAGGCAAAAGTCTATGGCATCCTCACCAGTTGATGAATAAAGGAGAAGCATTGTTCATGTATTACAGGTGTTGCAATGTAAAGCCACCTAATGTAAGTTTGCATGGAGCTGCTAGAACGTCATTTTCATATAACCAAATAAAAAGCAGAACAGAGCATTAGCTTAAACTCTGATATAGCAGATACAGTAGTACTACATGGCTACTACAGGGTGGATGTTTCCGTCCTGAACAGGCATTTTTCTAACATCACTTCTGGTTAGCTAATAACAGTCCCCTTGGCTTCGGCTATAATGCTAGGTTACTACTGTAGTAATGATCTGGTTAGCCAGGCAGGCTGTGGCAGGGGTTGGAAACCTTTACTATCAAAAGAGCCTTTTTTTTTTGTCACAAAGAGAATAAAAATCTGTCCAGAGCAGCAAATATTCAGTTCTCAGTTTTCCTCAGAGACTTTTCTTTTTTTGGATTTGGCATCCATAGCTAGGAGATTAGCCACTGGCAAAATTTAGTGGACAAGGCCCAGAGCCATAGACGTATGCTATGATGCACATTTTAGTTGACGAAATATTGCATTTTTCTTTTTTCTTTTTCTTAACCATTTTGCTGTTTATATCTGGGTTCTTAACCATTTTTAGCATTGACCTCTGGACTCTGATTTTCGCACTTACATCTAAGCTCTTGACCATTTTTAATGCTTATATCTTGACCATTTTTAAGCACTAGGTTCTTATATCTGGAGGTTTTGCGGAAGACAGTTTATATCATTACCTAACAGTATGTTGGCCTGCCCCTGCAGCGTTGCACACCAACAGCAGGATCTTTACAGGGACACCCTGGTTGAGGAACTCTGACGACAACGTCCCAGATGCAGGTAACCTCTGACCCTCAGGACCAGTGGAGTATGGAGATGACGGGAGGCTGTGATGGTAACCTGGCAGAGGAGGAAGAACACAGGAGAAAGTCAGAGAGGGGGTGTGACAGCGAAGCGGAGAGAGATACTAAAATGAGTCATGAGGAGAGAAGAGAAAGAGGAGATAAAAGTTTAAGATACGATCACAGTGTCTTGATAAATCCTGCTGATGCTGATCACGTAACAATTTCACATTCTTTTGATAAACAGCTTACTTTGAAAGACAGATTTGAAAGATTTTACAGTGATAGCTGACAGCATGAAGTACATGATACTTCACATTCTCCCCTTGAAAGGAAGACAAACTCATTTCGTGAACTGAAAACTTGATCATTAAACTTAACACCTCTAACAAGGTGTGAGGAGGAGGAGAATTGAGATATATAAAGTGGCGAGACAGCAGCTTTCTATTTGGGGAACAGTGATTCAGAGGGGAGAACAGATGGACCAATGGCTGCCTGCACTCTCAGCAGGAGGTATTATCTGATGCAGCTTCTGCTCCACATCCTGTCCTGGTGGGGTGCCAAGCAGCACCACTTCTCTCACGTTCCCCCTCCGTCTCTCAGAGGAGTGTGACTGACTGGGCGAAAAGCTGAGATTATAAGATTCCTGTGAAACGTGACGTCAGCGATGTCACCCAGCTGACAAACCCCTGGGGTTAGCACGCAGGCAGGTCAGCCCCTCAGAAGTTCACGGTGATAAATCACATGGTAAATTAGACTCGCAGACGCAGGTATTGATTGACCGTGGTGAATGTGCCTTCACCAAACGTTTCATTAAACACTATTGTTTACACCTGACACATGATTCATCACTGACAAAGCAAATGTCACTTCTGAGCATCGTTGCAAAGTAGCAAGCCTCTGTATGGCACCACCCTCCTCTTACAGAAATAACTGGGGTGTGACGACGTTAATCTGTGCGCTGTATGAAGGGCAAGACCCATTCAAAACTAATCAAAGTCTACATTTAAACCAGAAAAGCTTTAACATTAAACCTCTGATTGCAGTGTCTTGACCCTGAGAATGAGAGCAATGATAAGCATGCACAGCTTTTAATTTATTAATGTCGCTCTAATCAAGCAAGTGATAAAACTTGCTAAATCATGTGCTGTAATTTACATGTGCAGCGACCTCTGACAGCTGTGGGAATGATTAATGGGGGAGAAAAATCTGCCTTTAAATGCCCAGTGAGGAATTTTCATGAAACAGCAGTAAAATGCAGAGGTCACCTCCTGGCCTGTCCCGCTAAGATTTATACAGGGATGCTGGGGAGGAGACCTACCTCTCATCGCTCATTAAATCTTTCTTTTTATGGCTCGCTGTCAAAAACTGCACTGTTTCTAGACGTTTTTTTCAAGGCCCCCGTCGCGTCCCTCCTTGTTTACAGGATGAATAATGGTGGACGTATGAGATATGAGTGTGCATGCTTGTGTGTTTCCACTTGTGTAGATGTGTTTTAACACTGTCAGTCAACTCCCTGAAAAAGGCGCAACGCATGAAAACAAAATGGGTAACACCCACACACACCACACCAAAAGTTAACTTTGTTTAGCCTACATACCTGTTGATCCTCATCTCTTATTATCAAAAAAACCTCCAACTAATTCAAAGAAACCGCAGGAGCCTGTGAACTCATCATTCCTCTGCACTCTCAGGCTCCTTTCATTGTCAAACAGACACACGGGATGAGCCAGACTAAACATAGACTATGTGAAAGCCCATAATTAAACACCTCTGCCCCTACAGGGATCTCCTCTACCCACAGCTACAGTCCAACCCAACCCCAGCCCTCAATTCCATTAGCTGTCTGCACAGTCATATTCAAGGTCATAAAAGCTGTGTGGACAAATACATGCACGTTATCTGACTCAAACTTATTTTGATGACTAATGCAGACTTGTTGCTAAATATTGCATATTATATAATTTACTGAAAAAACATAATTTATGCACTGAGAATGTGACACATGCTGCTTCTTTGCCAAAAGGAAAGTTGAGTGAGATTATGTGACTTTAAAGCACTTAGGTTATAAAAAAAAAAATCTGTGTGCCCCAAAATAAGCTATCACTAGTTTATTTTTATTTTTCCCATGTGTGACTGAGGAAACAAATGTCGTTCATGTGTAATCTTGCCTCCAAAGTGACTTCTGTCACATTTCATTGTTTTGCTGTTTGAACAGAGCAGTGTGTGTGTGTGGCAGGCTGATGAAGAAAACAAATTCTACTAATAATATTGTAACACTGCCAGATATCTGATTTGATATAAATCTCCTGCTGAACAACAGGCTAGAAGCTCTGTGAGGTTGTCACAGTGGTGCTAAATGCTAACATACTCACAGCGACAATGCTAACACGCTGACATTTAACAGATAGACATTATGTTACATTGTTTGCATGCTAATATTAGCTAATTAGGATAGAGACCAAAACATTTTTTGTACCAGGCTGTCAACAAGTTCTACTGTAAAGTTGGACATTTTAATATGAGGGTCTGTGGGGATTGACTTGCTTTTGGAGACAGTCTCAAGTGGCCATTTGAGGAACCGCAGTTTTCTGGCACTCTTGCGTTGGCATAATCTTTGAGCTCAGGGGACTGCTGCTTGGATGGCGCAAGAGGAGAAGTCTGAACATCACTGAAATCTTGAAGATTTATCATCTGTGTGCTTGAATGTCTGAACCAAATAGCAAAGCAATCCATCAAACATTTGCTAAGATATTTTGGTGTGAACCAGTGGTGGACCGACACACAGTCTGACATTGTCATCCTTAGAGCTATGGTGCGAGCATTGCTAATAAAAATGACTGAAACTTTTTAGCTGAGATTTCAGCTGTAACTGAAGCACACACATGGAGGCAGGCGACACTGTACTGTACTGTCAGGTCGGCTGCCGAGGTTTTTCCAGAATCCTTTGTGTTGAAGTTGGAAGCAGCAGACAGTTACTGCACAGTTGTACAGAAGTCTTTCTCCTTGCAGCCACCACTGAACTACAGTGCTTAAGGCATCAAAGTTCGACTGACTGACTGTGTGTCCACCTAATGTACTTCAGCGTGTAATGTCCTGATTAATTGGAAACTAAAATGGCCAAAACACTGATGCTTTGACAGGCGGAAACTGAGAGCAAAGGGCCACTGACGTGACACAACAGACTGTAGCAGCAATAGATGAAACTACTCGTGGCAGGAATGTGCAGATTGACCTTGCGGTGATCTCTGTTGTTTATCATGTGTAAACTTTTTGTTGTTGTCCTTAAGAAAATAAGCAAAACCCCAACTGCAGCATGAGGGATGATCTCATTTTACTGAAAACTGGGCAATGAATGAAGAGGAGGAAGAATCTGTTCTCTGTTTGTAACAGAGATAAAAGAATGTGAAATGGATACTTAACTGTGAAAGCCAATTATCTGCTTCCAAATATTCCTTGGCAGGTGATCCCATATTCAAGTCTCGTCCTTGGCACCAGCACTCCCCCACAGTGATATTGTGCTTATTCATTTCTGCACCGTCAAATCCCAAACAGAAAAGACTTCTTTCTCACATGAAACTCGTGAACAACACTTTCAAATTTTATACATCATTAATTGTTAATGTAAACTCGATTATTTGATTGCCAGACAAAATTGAGCCTCCCCTTTCATCAATTCACCATTCAGACATGAAGGATGTCAAAATAATGTTAAAGATGTCTTTGCGGTTTTATGGGAGTGAAGGACTTCTAATCACCCAAAGCTGCTGTTTTCTTAAATCACTTCGCCATAAGGCCACCAGAGTTTTAAAGTTTTGGACATGTCTCTTGCAAGGAGACAGTAAATCTTTGACATTTAACTTACTTTTATTATGTTCTATACAAGTGCATGCAAGAATAGAAGAATCCTAAATTAGCTGTCTCCCAAACCTCTCTCCCGAACAGTGATTGTCCTGTCATAGCCTCAGCAACCGTAACTAGGCACAGCAGGTCTGTCAAACTTTATATTTCTCTGCTGAAGTGGTTTGTGTGTGGGGCTCTAAGAGTGATACTCTGCATTTTGGAGTGTGGTGTCTTTTTTTCCCGAGCCACTTCAAAGCCAAAAACACAAGTGTGAGGAATGGATTAAACAGTGTGATTATCTCCTTTAACAGAAGCTGCGATTGTTAGCATGCCTGACTAATTAGCTTGCAGTAGTAGTTAAAGTAACTAAAAAAAATGCTTCCAAAGCCAAGGAGTTCATGATTAACTAGAGTTAACTACATTAATTTGTGGAGTTATAATGTTATGTTATGAAAGCTCTGCTCGCAACCACCACATCCACAATGTTCAGGGTAACATTAGCAGGTCTGTCCTGCTCTTTATTGGATTTGGGGAAGTTTAAATTCCAGCAGCCCCAGCTAAAATAGCACTACGTTCACCAAAAACAGACATGCCACCAGACGTGGTTGTCTGATCTTAACAGTTTTCCTTTCATATCATATATTAACATAACAGCAGGACATTGGCTCTACAGTTTAATACAAGAACAATTCTCCTTTTCATAGATCATCAGCCACTGAGGATGGTGACTTTTTGCAGGATATGAAACAATAGCCTCAGTCTTTCATAGTGCATATTTGAGACAACTCCATTATTTTCAAACATGAGAGACTTGGAAAATTAGTCCAAAGTGTACTGGAGCACACAGAGTGAAGGCAACAACTTTTTCAATGACTATAAGATTGCCCTGCCCTTGAGTGGCAGGCCTGCAACTCCTTGTGAGTCGGTTGAAGCGTGTTTAACTTCTCCCTCCAGTTATCATTTTCAGCCTGGTGTTTGTTGGCCAGAAATGAGAAGCCTGCTCTTGTTTGCCTCTGTCCTCTTTCTCAAGCGCTGTTAGTGAGATAGTGAGAGTGAGGTCTGACTGAACCAGATGTGCCTCTGTCTGAAATAAAGGAAGTACTGATTCAAAAATTACTAAGAATTTTGACAGCAAATCTCTCACTGTTCATTCAATATAAATTGCATGTTTGCCATGTGAGAACCACAGCAACAGACTTAGCAACAGTAACTAAGGGGTTGTGTGGCTTTGCAAATGCTCAAGAAGTGCTAGGCTCATAATGACCTATATACTCCATATTCCATACACGCGTGCTGGCTTGGCTTGGTTCGGTTTGATTCGGCATGTCAGCTCAGCAGGACAAGGATTTGCATTTCCATTACAACAGGCCTATCTGCTCGAAGGTGTGTCTTTTCACTTTGGATGAGCTTTGTTTGAGTTAAGTGGCTGTAAAACTTGGGTGGATAAATATACTGTATTTCCTTTCCTATAAATTCTTCACAATTAAAGTCCTCCATTATTTTGTTATTTAAAAGCTTTTATTATGAAGGAGCAAAATCAGGAAATTTTGGATTTCATCAGCAGTAAGTTAAGGTGACTCAGTAAAATAAAGCGCATACCTTTAAGTATATAGGAGCTACAGGAGGAGAACTAAACTTGTAACCACAGAGATTCAGTTAGAAGCTACAAAAGTACTGAGAGCTGATGCTGATTCTTTTAGAAATCTCACTCTCTCTGCTCTCCTTCACACATGAGTACAGTCTCATAACACATGCTTGTTTGAGGGGGAGGAGCAGGGTTTGTCATGGGCTGGCCGCTATCACTGAGATGTCTCTGCACTCCGCTTGGAGGCAGGTCCAGTTTGCATTGGCACGAATCCAGGGCAAGGCCCATTTTGGGCACGACTCAGTATAGTTTGTTGCAAAAACAAACTGCTAATGGAAATGCAAAAAAACCATGGCACTGTTTTCACTCAGCATGGCCAAAAGATAGAAATCCACAGTGGTGCCCAGTTAACATTTCCGTTACCCGCCATTATCTAATAAGACAAAGGTGCTGGGAAAAGAATGAAATGATGACTTCTGTGTGTAGCGGAGAGGTGGTGTATGCATTGAGGAGAAGATGACGGACGAGATTAATTTTAAGTACAGAGGGGAGGTTGGGAGTCAAGAGTGTGAAGGTCATCTCATCATTGGTTTGCCTTTGGCGTGATCCAAGGGCATTTAATTTTTTCACTCACCGCAGACAATGAACAGCTCCTTACTGAGAGTCTCACGCTGTTGAAATTTACTGAATGTCAGTGAAATCCAATCAGCAACAAGGAAGCTGGTGAAGCATAATAAAACATGGGTACCCTCAGATTTAAGCCCACAAGATGTGTTTGCTTTGCATTTGTCAAGAAATCTGGGAGCTGCTTTCTCTTGACTTCACACTTAAAATGTAGCTTAATTTAATGCCAAAAGACATAATCCACATTGACAACCTTTTCCTAACGTTACCACTGCACATAAAAATGCTTAGATTACCAAGCTTAGCTTTAATGAGACCCCTGCTCTATCTCATATCGAACCCGCAAGACTCAGATTTTTACTTTCATTTAAGCATTTATGGATAATTGATTAAAGGTCTCTCAGGGATCAGACCGTTTAGATTTAGTAATTACAGAGGGGGAATAAAGATCACATTTTAATGGCTCCAGAAAGCCTAAAAGCATTACAGATCATTGTTGTGACTGGATACAAAAAAGCGTAATAAAAAGGTGCATTTTATACATTAATATGATATTTTAATGGTACCCTTTACTCAAAAGGTATTTTGATTTTATGGCTTTGATTAATCACAAACAGTGAGGCAGAAAATACTCAAGGGCTGTAGTTGATATAATCAATATTTCATCTATGTACATAAATAATTTAAGAGAGCCTGGTGGGAAATTTACAGTATCAATCGGAAAGTAAAATGTTCCTTTCATTTAAGTATCAAAACAAGCTAATGCTGCTTTTTTTGGTATCTAATCACTTGGGGGTTTTTCTCATATTTTTGCATGGAAGTAGTTACACAAGGAGAATTAATAATAGAGTTGGAGGAGAGGTATTAAATCATATGAAATGGTGCAGTGTTTTGACTTTAGCTCAGTGATACTCAACTTACTTTGCTGAGGGGGGCAATTTGCAAAATGAGAGGAGGCCAGGAGCCAGTTAATAAACAAACATTAATAATAACAATCAACATTAACCATGGCCCTATGGCCAGAGCCACAAAAAGTTTCAGTTCAGAAACATCAGTTTCCTTTGCGCCTTTGAGTTCAGCATTATATGAAAACAGTGAACAGCGCCTGTTGCTGGCTAGCTACCAATATGTCGGGGATAGTGAAGTGTGGCTTTACAAAGCCTACTCAAACTGCTAATGTGATCCTTACAGAAGAACCGCAAACACAAAAGGTGTCTATGAATAAACTTTGAAAAAAATGTATGAGTGACACATCTAATGACGTAAATATTAGTGTCTATCTCTGATAACGTTATTTATCAGATTTAATAAACATTAAATGGCTCACAACTCATCCGTCTGTGAAAATCTATATTTTCAAATTAACTGACTTAATTAACTTAAATTAACTTGGTGCAAAGATTGAATGATAAATTAGACATTTTAATGCATTTAATACCTGCAGCTGCATTTTAGTTGTAAACGCTTTGGTAACAACATATTAAAACTTTTCATTCATTCATTTTCTGTAACCCCTTATCCGTGAGGGTTGCGGGTGGCTGGAGCCTATCCCAGCTGACATTGTTCGAGAGGCGGGGTACACCCTGGACAAGCCGCCAGTTCATCGCAGGGCTGACACATAGAGACAAACAACCACTCACTCTCACATTCACACCTACGGGCAATTTAGAGTCACCAATCAACCTGCTGCATGTCTTTGGACTGTGGGAGGAAGCCGGAGTACCCGGAGAGAACCCACACGGACACGAGAACATGCCAACTCCACACAGAAAGGCCCTGCTGGCTCGGGGATTCGAACCCAGGACCTCCTTGCTGTGCGGCGGCAGCGCTAACCACTGCGCCATCGTGCCGCCCATATTAAAACTTTTAGTACGAAATATACATTTATGAGATTAGATTTATATTCATGTCTGTGTAACCCTCTCCTCCTCCTCAGCTAATAGTTGTTTCCCCCTGCATTGCTCAATGTCTCATCCTACTGCACCTTGCATCCATCACACAAAGATCAGCCTTCTCTGTTACTAACAGCTTAATTTATCCCATCACACAAAACCGGCATATCTGTCCCTTCTTCCTGGGAATCAATTTATTTTCATTAGGATTAGAAAAAGGCCAGAGGGCCACCCGGCAGTCTATCGGGCTGCAAGTTGAGTATCACTACTTAAACTTGTTTCAGACATATTTGGCTTTATCAAGTTGGTATTATCTTAAAAAGTTTGTTTGTTTCATCAGCACATTTCCTGAAGATGTCCATGTTCCTTTAAATATGACGTAATGTTATGCGTATTCTTACAGGGCAAACATATCAGCGTGAATGACAGGACAATCTGCAGTGTTGAGAGGTGATGTAGAGTTTCCATATCAACGCCTGCAGGCGAGCCAGTGAGAACGCAGGGGAGGGTTCACACTGTGCCAGCATGCAGACCAGTCAGACTGTCAGGGGGGCCTCTTTTTAGGCAGCACTGCTCTGTGCTGCCACTGAGCAACATAAATTGAAGCACTAAATGTCACATGTTTCAGGTACAACAGCAGCGTTGACACAGTGCCGAGACTACACTTACAGCCCGGTGAGGGAGGACAAACAGGGCACAACCTATTTGTTTACACCACAAAGCGAGAAACAAGGGGATACTATGCACTAAAGTACTTCTGAGAACATATTTTACATCACTAGCTGAAAAACAGATGAAATGAAGACATAAATCTGCTGATCTCTGGGGTGGGGGTGTAATTCACAGAGCTCGATGTGAAGTGATTCACTTCTTAATGTGCTCCCCAAGGACCCCCTGCAGGAAGGTGCATTCCCTGAGGGTTTCATTAAGCAAAGTACATTAATAAAACTGGTTTGTTTGCTTACAGATCTGTGTGTACACCCACATTAAAGCCACTACAAGGAGTTTTTAACTGGTTTGGAAACAGTCTCAGTTTAATACTGATGCCTCTATATGACCTACATAAGTTAAAACGATCATCAGTGATTGGCTATTTCTATAAAGTTATTCTTGATGTCTGCCACTGGGTTGGATTCCCTGTGAAATCAGAGATTTTGTTTTAGATTATTTAATTTTTGGCGTTATATTTGGGGGTTATTATGGTAGAAACACTGCCACTTTTGTCCAAAGGGGGCCTCCAAAAAAACTAAATATGAAAGCTCTTTGTAGTAGCTTTAAATAGGGAAAATATTAATGTAGTACCACAAACTAGTTCTACTCAAAGACATTGTGCGTTCTAATTAAAAATAGCGTGTTATACCTGAGATCCGTGCAGAGCCTCCTCTGATGTAGAGGGGTGGAGCCTGGAAGGCGTAGATGACATCATTCTCAGCTATGCTGGTCAGGTCATCCTCATCAAAGAAGGAGCGCTGGAAGCCCGTGGAGTAAACCTCTGTCAGGATCACCTGGAGATGGAAAAATACACACACACAAACACACACGTCAGTTTCCTTCTGATATTATATAACATTACAACCATTGTGCATCTTGTAATGGTGTGAGAGTGAACTAACCCGACCTTTGCACTATTAATCCTCCTAATCTCAGATCCAGCTTAATGTATTTCAGCTGAGCGATCAAGAGAAAATTAACACAACTGCATGCAAAGAAAGGTCACAAATCGACAAATCGCTGGAAATACACTCATGTGTTAGCCAAGGTGAGCTGTGCTGCTTTGTTATAGTAGTTTGTGGTTAAAAAGAGACATTTTTGCTTGAAAAATGACTGTAGCGATTATTTGGTTATCAAAATAGTCGGTAAACAATTTTCTTTTGACTGACTAATCGATTAATCAACTGATTGTTGCAGATCTAGATGATTTATTCATGCTTTATGTTACCTGGTCTGGGGAAAGTTTCCCCTCGTCAGCCACCATCCTCCTCAGGCAGGCCACAGAGCCAAACAGAGGCACAGCCAGCCCGACCCGCAGGTACCTCTGTCCTTTGGTGCTGAACACCAGAATCACACACAGCGGCCTGCCACAGATGAAGAGACACAATCAGGGATGGTGGGAAATAGAGCAGCCTCTATTTTGATTTCTGTGCCATTTCTAACTGCAGCCTCCTCTACGGCCAGGAAGGGACAAAAGAAGACTTTCATGAATAAATCAATACATTTTAACATTAATAATAGATCATTAGGACTTAGTTTTATGTGTGCCAAATAATGGAATCTCTATTGCATTTTTAAAAATGGAGAGCTCTTGGCTCTGACCTCTCAGGAGGCTGTGCTGACATGAGCGGGGTGCTGGGACATAATGGCTTCTTTGAATAACAGCCCACTGAGGAGATGGAGACGAACCCTATCAGGTACCTGTGGGAGTGTACGACACAGCTAGAGGCATTGAAAGACAAGGCCAGGAGATACTATATGGAGACATGGATTTTTTGCACCTCAATGTAATAAAAATAATGGAGAGATAAAACTTTATTGATCCCCCGCAGGGATACTGAAGTGTCACAGCGGCAAAAGGAAGCAACAACTTAAGCATAGTATAGAGAAGAAACCTTAAAGCTACTACAAGGAACTTTAATATTTTGTTGATTTTGGAGGCTCCTGTGGATAAAAGTGGTAGTGTTTCCAGGTCAATAATAAAATTACCTAAATAAAAATCTCTTCCTGCCTCATTTTAACTGGCTAATGTACCTCTCACTGCAGCTTTGTCTGGGAAACTATGAACACAGACTTGTTTCATCTGATTTAAATGAGAATCCGACCCAGTGGCAGGTATTAAGAATATTTATACAGAAATACACAGTTTTCTTGCAGATTATCTCATTTACTCATGCAGGTCATACAGAGGCATCAGTATTAAATTGAGACTGTTTCATAACCAGTTAAAAACGCCTTGGGGTAGCTTTGAAGAAGAGATGAAAACTCAAATTTATCAAAGAGAGTAACAAAGAAAAAGAAAATCCAAAACAGAAAAATGAAGAATCAAATTTTTGCTCTACAGGCAGAACATTTCCTCTGAAAGATAAAAATAAAAGGCTCATGCTCACCTCATGCTAAAACAGAAACCTCAAACCCAGAACCAGAATTTTCAGCTTTGATACAACACTAGAATATATTCGATGATTGAGTCCAATGCTGTTGTTTTTTTCTTTTGGAGCGTTTTCTGTCATTTAATGATCTGCCTCTTCATTTGAAAGAACAACACACATCCACTGAGGTGGAGAGCCAGAATATTTCCACATCTAATGCAGCGAATTAAGCATTTAGTTCACAAACATATCTACAATCGCCAGTTGTTGGACTGACGGTGACCCACAAGCCAAATTTCAGGCAGGACAATAAAGACTGAGCTGAAGTAAAGTCTGGAATGAACACTTGGATTTTTCTCTTTTATAACTTTGGTACTTTTGATACTTTAATAAACAGATATTCTATTGTTGTGGTGCAATCTTTGAGCTATTGAACAAGTACTGACAAGTATTAATACTTTTGACAACTAAAGTCCATGAATCAAGAAAGCTAATCAAAGTAATTTGTTGAGTTTTTGATCTTTGCACAGTGAGGCTCTGAGTGATGAAGATGCAGAGTGATAGTGGAGGATGTCTGAATGCACAGGCTTCATCACAGGTGAGTACAGAGGACATCCCGCAGCAGGACAGATGACTGTTCGCAGTCTGCAGCACAAACTCTGGATAACCTCTACTCTGCAGTCAAGGAGGTTGTTGTGTATGCTCACAATGTGTGCACTCTAAGGAATAAACACACTATCAAGGTCTATGAAGGTCTGTCACAAGCCAGCAGTTCAACCTCCAAACTGTTTTACTTGCTTGCACACTAAACTGCACGTGTATATTTGTTTCTGAAAGATCTAAGTCGGGGGTTCCCAACCTTGTTTGCGCTGTGGACCATTTTTTCTGTTAACTATTTCATCGCAAACATGCTGACCAGCTGACATTGGATGGGAATCGCTGAGTTTAATTGTTCTGGAAGCTGAAGTGAAAGGGGGTCTGGCAGTAGTTCACACAAGCTTGATCCCTCTCCTTTTTATTCTCACTACGGAAAAAACGGCTTCAATCAAGTCAGAAAATGACAGCGAGAGAAAGACAGAGAGAAAAGAGCAGACTAAGGGGTCATCAGAATAAAAATAAAACTAAACAGAGACTGAAACTTAACTTTATTTGCTTTTTATTTCATTAATTCTTACTAGATAAAAAATACAGACCTCTCAACAACACTCAGATAGTGGCTTCACACAGATTTCATGTGGCACAGCTGCGTGCTGAAAGGTGGGGATGACGGTACCTAGCATACAGATAATCTATATTTTAAAGGAGAAATCTGTAATATATTTACTGAAATAAATCATAGAGCTAGTTAGTATTTCTTGTAGACAGGTGCGTAGGAGGAAAATCCATGTGCAAGGGAAGAGAGGACTCCTGCACACTGTCCTTTTCTTGCAATAAACTTTAATGAGGATACAACATTTTGATCCTGATGAAGGTCTGCAAACCAACATGTTGTATCCTCAGTAAAGTTTATTGCAAGTCAAAGACAGTGTGCAGGAGTCTCCTCTTCTCTTGAACTGTAATAAATCATAAAATGACCATAATATGTCATCAGAGATGAAGGAAATGATAAGTTGAAATTGACAGCAATGCTACAGCTGCTGTGTCCTTCTTTGAAAGTTCTGTTCCAGTCCGTAACTTGAGTTACGGACTGGAACTAAACTTGCTTCAACTATGGATTATGTATTAAATAGGATTTCAACCTATTTAATATACAGTCTATGGCTTTAACTCTAGCACTAATTTTTCTATATGCAATTGTTACATCTTACTCCTTTAATTGAAAACCAGTTATTGTGTTGGGGGCTCTGACAGGGTGTGATGAGAACAAAATGCACCACATGCTGCACCAAATTTAAGGTAGTAACTGCAGAAATTGCCTGTGATGGCTCTTAAGTTACATTCAGCTCTTTATTTTTTTTTTTGCCAGATCATGTTTCCAGTGGGAAACACTCAGAGGCTTGGTAGTGGTCCACAGCTCTTGGGTTGGAAACTTCAAATTTAAGGGACCTAATGGGTTTATATTCTTCAAGCATATCAGAAATGTATTTTGGCCCTGAGCCACTGAATGATTTATAAACTAGCAGCAGGTCTTTTGAAGTTTGTTCTGTAAGTAACTGGAAGCCAGTTTAAAGATTTAACAACATGAGTTATCTACATACTACTACTGGTTCTTGTTAGGCATGAGGAGTATTGTAAAATTTGTATATCTGAAAACAATAACTACTGAATCGACATGTTTACTCCTGAACAGAAAACTTCAAAAGAGCACAGTTAGAGAGTACAGTAATTGGCAGCACTAATCAAGCCACAGCTAAAGGCGGTATCCCCAATTTATGCTAATTACAGTTTTCATACCAGTATGGGCAAAACAAAACACTGTAACTGCTAAACCACTCTGCAGGGGTACTTTACCACCCTCTGATATTTTTTCTTCCATCTTATGAAACAATTTTTAGTTAAAGTGATTTCAAACAACATTTCCTGTAAATAGTAACACTGCCTATAAATATGTACGGCTGTACCGTGTTGCTCAGTTAATGAATTTGACGGATGGCTGCAGCCACTGAGGTTGAATATTCACGGAGTGAGCTGTACATGTAGTGTAAACACAATCATCCAACATGCAAAGAGCACACGACTGGCTTGCCAAGGGACAGAGCCCAGTGTTAAGACTGCTGGGCACAGAAACTGTTGGTCTGGTAACAAACCATATGTGTTTATGGCTTACAGACGTGACTTGGCTGGGAGTGAGCTGAACTCTTCACACAGAGAAATGCATTAAAAAAAAACGCTTTAAAAGGCAACCCATCTGTTTTCTCCTCTGTTTATCCCTTCAGAAGTGTTGTCTCTCACCCTATCTGCCACACAGTTAAAAGAAAGGACGGTAACTAAATACTCTCAATTTGGCACACTGTCAGAACAAAGCTCTTAAAAACAATTTCCCAAATTAGAGGGGATGTTGGCTGAACCTGTATGAACTCTTTCAAAGACTAAAAGTTGAAAAAGAAGTAAATAACTAGCGAGAAGAAACCCCGATCAACCTTAAAATAGTGATCAACACTCCTCTGTGTGTCAGTGTAAAAGAGTTATATACAGGAGAGAGCTATCAGCTGAGCATACAGGGGCTGTGCTGAGTGAAAGCTACATTTTAGCTTAAAAACTTTTCCAAATTCTTGTTTAGATTAAGGTTAGACATGGTATATTTGTATAATCAATATGTAGCTGGAGCCTGGAGCTGGTTAGCTTAGTAACAAAGACACAGAACAATGAAACAGGGAAACAGCTAGCTAGCTAAAGACGATAATTCACTGTTTTACGGATGTGCCAGACTATTTCTTGGCTGGGAGCAGTAACTTCCTGGACAAATAAAGCTGACAATTAATGGGGTTTAGGGTGCTTTCACAAATTAAAGTCTACACCAAAGTCTGAACCAAGGTGCATGTTTTTGTTGCATTGTACCCATTTGATTCAGTTAGTTTGGGCTTCATGTGCAATTATGCGAGTGCGCAAAAGAACTACACATGACATACCTATGTCCTGTCATCATCACCTGTGTGAGCTGCGTCTCCCTATACTGGCAATTGATCGGTTTGTTGATGGGCAAGCGTCTGACATAAGTGTGTTGTCAGCTCAGTTAATTTCCTCTCTCTCTCACTTCTTGGAAAATAATTGAAATGTGTCACAATTTTTGTGTATTTTATTCCAAGTGACACTTAATAAAGTCATTGCACCAAATGTCAATTAAACATTTGGTTTCCTCCTCTCCTCATGTGCAACCATGACTTATTTTGTTCATGACGATAGGCTGCCAGGACTTCATGTAATTGGTCTGAAAGTCCAAGCCATGCTAGCCTTAAGCTAAGCTAAGCTCGCTGGCTACTGGCAGTAGTTTATGGTTAATGTTAACATAAAGTTTTGATTAGAGATCAAACTCATGTTGCAAAATGCCACCGTATCACGTAAAAGAGCAGAAACCTGAAAAAGCTGAAAACAGATGCTGGTGGTCTTTAATCACATATGCACTTGTATGTGCTACAGGTGGAGGAGGTGTGTAAGTTTGTGTGTCAGTGTGGGTCTGGGAGGACACAACATCTGAACAGGAACTCCATCATTTTAACAGCCCACCTCCACGGAGCAGGACAGGAAATGCAAGTTGCGGGAGATGAAATATGTGATTTAGTTTCCTCAACATGAGCAGGACCACAGTAAAGCTCTGAAACAAGTACTGTAAGCATGTTGTGAGTATTTAAGTGAAAGCCAGTGTTTACATTTTCAGGCAAGAAAAAGTTCGCATGTGGACTTTGTGTGTGTGTGTGTGTGTGTGTGTGTGTTTGAGAAAGAGACTACCACGTAATTAAAGTGAGAGAGGCAGTTACTGGGAAAAAAGAGAATGACTGGGGTCTCCCTCCTCGAAAATGTCAGGATTTCCTGAACGGGCCCTGTTGACCTGACATGGAGGCTGAGTGGTTGTTGTGATGTAAAGTTGAATAAGACATTGTTCCTCTCCGCTGAGAGGGTTTTCCACCAGCTTTTCCTTTTTGATACCAGCCCTTCAGCCTCACAATTACTTGTGTTCCTACTGTACGTAGTGCATGAACAAAGCTGGGTGTTGTCCAGCCTGTGTTCTTATTTTTTCCAACACCTCAAGCTTAAAGAAATAGTTCGACATGTTTCTCTCTAGCAGCGAATTAGCTGCAACTGATTGATAATGCTCTCATATCTGTATTGTGAAACTGCATGAAACTACAGGCAGCAGCTGGTTAACTTATCTTAGCATTAAAGGAGCATTATGTAATTACAGTGCATCCAAAAATGAGTGCAGAAGTCCAAATAACAAGTTTGAGCCATAGACGGTATATTAAATAGGTTGAAATCCTATTTAATATACAATCTATGGTCGAAGTGAGCTGTTTCCATCCACCCCGAGGAAGCCCAGAAAGCAATATGGTAATTTGACAATAACAAGTGACAATGAGTCCTACACTGCAAGTTGATCAGCTGTTTATAACTGTCAGTTCTCTGTCAATGCAAAGCTAAGCCTGTCATCCTGAAAACAAAAGCCCACAGCTCTGAAAATACTCACTCTGGAGGTTGAGTTCAGCGTCTGGTGGCCTGTCACACTACATAAACATATTGCTCAATTTAAACATTAAGCATTTATCTGGACTCTAATTAATGTAAAATGGGAAAAAATCATTTTATGATTTATTACAGTAACTATATTACAGATTTCTCTTCTAAGACTGTAGATGTGGGTCTATTCAAAGGTAACAATGTCTGCTTTGCAATCTGTGGGTGAAGATCCTTTCAAACCCGGCACATTGATATATGTCAGATGCTTACATGGCAGGGGTGTATACTGCCTGCTGCCTTTGGCTGAGCGAGACAGGTGGAGGTTGCTGTCACAGTGACAGTGGTTAGCTGGTGAGCAAATCAGCTTTTCTGCTATGGGACAGCCCCTCCCCTAAAAATGTTTCACTGTGCACATTTTCTCTGCCAGTTTGGTAGACATTGCCCAACACTAGTGGAGACGTGTCCTCCATCTTTATTTACAGTCAATGGTTTAACGGCATGACCTCATTACCTAATAGACAGTGAAGTGATATTATACTGTATGTATGTTAATGTTGTTTGGAGACCAGGCACAGGTCTATTTATTGTCTAAAACAGATGCAATCATTTTTTTTGGAACAGTTTGTAATCGTCTACCTGAGAAGAATCTTGATCTCAGATGACAGACCTCAAGTCTGGATCGAAAACAGTTGTGCTCACCTGGTCTGGCGAAGAGGAATGGGGAGTGAGATGCAGAGAAAAGGGTCAAAGGTGTTGCTCTGTTTCAGACAGTGGGGGCATGTCAGTGAAGATCTGAGGAGAGGAAAGCACACAGTTATATTAGACTTGAAAAACCAGCTGTGTGGACTTGACACAGACTTTCAAATTAATCTCCAAGTCCTCCTGATTAAGTCTGGCAGGAAAGGAGATGGCTTAATCTCATTACACAAGTGAACAACACGGTCAAAATGATCACGGTGTTCCACGCAGAAACCCCTTGATCTGATTGTGAGAACGGAAAAGATGAGTGATGTAACTGGTGAGAATGAGAGAGACAAGGGGTTGGGGTGGGGGTGTGGTAAGTAGTAGAAGAAGCCCCCTGGGATGATTAGGGCTATAAACGGGAACCAGCAGGAGCAGTTTCCATCTTGTTGCATCACTCTCACCACTACTAATGCTCATGTGATGCCATTACGGGATCCCGAGCAGAGAAAAGTAGTGATCTTTCCTACGTGATGACCTTTCTTCCTTTGCATGTGAATGCACGGGACACAGATCACTGAAAAAGGTAAGTCACTGTGTACAGCAACAGTTTTCCATGTATCCCCCTTTGTTCATGAGTACACTTCTTTCAATGAAAGCCACGTAATTTCACAGGAAAGAATAACTTCTTCCAGTTAGCTAATGGTCTGACAGTCAGACAATCCACTGAAGTCAATGGACTGATTGCTGGAAGTGATTTTGTCTGCTTAATTAAATCTTTTGTCCAGTATTTAGAGTTAATCTGCGCAGGATTTCCTGGATAAGACTTTCTGTAAATAATTAAGTGAATCTTGAAGAGGTGCTTTCTATCAACCTCCATGAGCATTAGTGGATGTAGACCAACTTCATAAACAAGTAAATTTGAAATCAACCAGTCAGACATAAAACCAGAGCCATAAATTTGAAATTTAAATAAAGAACCCATCATCTTCATTTAAACCAGTAATTTCCAAACAAGGGTACTTATACCCCAGAGGGTACTTCTTCAGGTCCCATGGGGACTAGACCCATATTATGTCTGCAGTGAAGACTTCAAAGTAATTTAATAAAAGGTATTAAATCTAATAAAATTTGAAGTTAATACTTAACATGCTGTCTTCACTTAGAGACAATTTTACAGAGGAGTACAGAGGACTGATAGTGAAATTGACCTTTAACCTTCTGGATATAAAATGTCATCAATTCATCATTTTACCCCATTAGATATTTGTGTGCAGTTTTGTCATAATTAGTGTATGAGTTATGAGTTATGGCTAAAAACATGTTTTGTGAGGTCACAGTGACCTAGACCTTTAACTAGGGGAGTAACGATACATCAATCTAGATCAATATATCAATTTAGTGATCAATGCAAAGGGAAAATATCGATTATCATCTTTAAAATACACCTGTATTTTGAAATTCCCATGTCATGTCTGTGTCACAAATGTCTGAAAGAGTTCATTCACAAAATTGTTGAGTCATAATTTAGTAGCATTTTGTAAGTTTAAATTAGTTTGTTAGTGTGTTAAATGGTCATATGATGAAATTACAGACCCCTAAACTTTGTCATATCTGCAAATATTGTATCATTGTCCAAAGAATTGAAATGATATTCTCTTGTGATGAAACTTGTGATTTACATCCCCTACCTTCTAATCAGTTCATCCTTGAGTCCAAGGGGACATTTGTACCAAATTTGAAGGAATTACTTTCAGGTGTTCCTGAAAAATTGTGTTCACGAGAAGGGGATGGATGTGAGATCACAGGGACCTTTACCTTTGACCTCCAGATTCTAATCAGTTCATTCTCAGTTCAGTCTTCTGAAAGAATGTGAAACTAGTTAGCAAGTCTAAATTGTTAGCCAAACTAATGGATAAAAAGTTAAAATAGTTAGCTAAAAGTAAAGGATAAATAGCTAAAATTGGACACCTTGCTAAAAAGCAATGGATAAACAGTTTATAAAGTTAGGTTAAGAAAAGTATCTTTATTCATTTGTTGTGTTAAATAACATCCAGTTAAAAAAAATCAAATGAAGACACTTGGGACACGTCAGACAGGAACCACCTGATCTAAACCAAGCCAGCAGTTCGCTGACTGGTCCGTTCTACTGGGTTCAATCAACATTCAGTGGATGTTTCATACTTCTAGAAGCGCTAAACAATTTTACAACCCCTGCTCTAACAAATTATGTTTGTATATTACTAAACTGTTTTCATTGTTGGGAAATATTGCAATTTTGATTAGATTTATGCAACAAAAGCATCTTAGTTAAAGTTGGCTGCCTCCACAAGACTTTTGAGTTTTGAATCAAACTCAAACTCTCAAGTTTTGAAATTAACTAAATAAAGTTTTTCCAAGCTATGCTCTTTTGTCGAGATAATTAGATAATTCATATTTGTCTTTAGATAAACTGGAATCCAAAAATAAAAAATAAATAAATAAATTCTACATCTCAAAGATTCAAGTGTGTGTCAAGAAGAAAAGTAAATTATCTCAACAAAACATTATAAGTTGGTAAAACTTAATACTGAGTATTGAGTTGTTCTCAAAACTCAAAAAAAAAATAATAAAAAAATTAGTAAGTCACTGCTGACTTTTTAATAATGCTGCAGTCACTACAACTGGATAGTACACTGTATTGCAAGATTTTCCTTTTTGGGAGTGAAAATTTTACTGCTCTGTTCAGTAGGCCTATCTACATTTTTTCAACTTGCCTTGATAAAATTTCCTCATCATGTTAGTAGAAAATGTGATTTGGTCTGCATAATGTTTCCCTCAGAACGAGTTTGCTGTTTGCAGATTAGTTGTATCTAAAGGTAATTTGAATCTAATCTGGTTGCTGGAGGGCAAACAGGAAGTCCAGGTTTTACAGGAGCAACCTTGTGTATGGAAAGTCATAAGTTTCATTTTGAAACCAGCTGAATATTTTTTTTTTTTTTCAAAAATGGATTGAAAAAGGCATGGTAGCTAATAAAAAACATTCTTCTAGGTAGCGCACCCCTGTGAGTGAGAGTGCAACTCCTCAGTCTTAACATTAAAAGATAAAAGACATATGATTCACCACTGCTACTGTAACAGTATGGAAAGCACCGGGCTGCACATAAATTGATAATAGACTTGTGTGAAGCATAACCCAGCAGCAATAAAGTACACCAGGTAGTAAACTGAGTACTCTGGGAGACTTAAATCTCACATAAAGAAAAAACAGGCTTTATACATCATGATGAACATACACTATTTAGATTAAATCAAGAAAATAAGTTTATTTCAAATGCTAAATTCCCTTTTGGTGTCATGGATCATGCCTAAAAATACTCCCCAGCCTCTTCCTAATTCTCATATCTCTTTCTCTGACTCTTTAAGGAACACTTGAACTCCCCAAGCTTATGTGCGTCAAACCTTTACGACCTTCACACCCCATCCTACCATGGGAAATTAAGCCATAGATGAACTGTTCAAATGTGTTTTCCTTATAGGAAGGCACCTGACAGACCCAGTGGGGGAGGAGAGGGGGGAGAGAATAAAGCTCTATTCAAGCAAACCCAGCTGACACTGGCTCTTAGTGGATCTCTCCCTCTTGGCAGAGCAGAATGGCTGCCCTACGGATGTCTTATTCTCGCCAGGAAACAGTGAGGGTAACTGCACTCCATGCATACAAATCACACTCAGGCTCCACTAAAACATAGATGTGCCCTGCACTGCTCTAAAACACTTAAAAAGAGAAAAGGCGCAAAAGGAAGAGGTGATATTCTGGTGATGCTCTAATGGAGGAAGCGTGCGATGGTTGAGAGGTAAGTATCCCCCTGTCTGGGATGCAGCCATGCTGAAGAGACTCTGAGCTTGATGCTCTGCACTACTACACACTGTCAGAGCTTTGAATCTGCCAGAATAATACATCCACACGGGCATCTTTATCTGTTTTATTGTATTTTATTTGTTTACACATATACAGAAGATACAAATTAATGGATACATAAAACATAAAATGTGATGGTGAGGTGAAAAAACCTTCAGAGGGGCTTGATCAGGATGCTCTTCATGCATACCTGAAGCCAGTGGTTCTCAATTTTTTTTCAATAGTGTTTCCCATTTGAAACCAAGTTTCAAGTCTTCTGACCAGCACAAAACATTTTTGGTACAAAAACTTGAATCTCTGCCTCGCGTTTGTCAGCCTCTGTCAACCAGTAACGTTTACGTGAACGTGACTGTGTTTGTTGCTTTCGTCTTCTGTGAGGTTTTATGGCAGTTGACAGTTTTCAGGAGTTAATGATTGCTTTGAAAAACAGGAATATTTAAACTAAAGTGTTCTTTAATCAAACTTATATTTACATTTTTATTGAGATTATTATAGTATACTTATTCTAGGAATCACGCAAGACTGATATTTTTTAATCTAAATCTTGCGTACCCCATGCAGTATGAGGATTACTAATAAAATATTAAAAGGGTGGAAAAGAAAGAGAAAGGGAAAAAAGGAAAAAAGAAACTTTTAAACATCCATACATACTTGTACTCAGCATAATTACAAATATTAGAAATGGTGGTTTCTGAAGATATATCATAAAGACAGCATTGTGGAGATAAAATCAAACCTTTAACAGCTTTCTTAAATTATACACAAGTTAAAAATATGAAATAGCAGATTATTCCATTTCACCGAACTTCTGTAAATCAAACCAAACTATAATTGAGAGGTTTGACAGATATGAGGCCTGAATTTATTTCAATAAACACAGATGGTGCCTGACTGAAAAAGTAATGGTTGAGATGAATGATTTTTATGTACACAGTTGATTCTTAATGCTCATTTTGTTTAGTTTAGTGAGATGAGTACTCGCCCAAAAAAGTGATTTTCTTTCCGAAGTAAAGCAATTACATAAAATAGTCTCATTAGATTAAAGATACTACAATGAATGTTCATATTTTGTTGATTTTGGAGGATCCAGCAGACAAAAGTGTTAAAGGAGTGGTAAAAACCACAAAATACAACTAATCCCCCTCCTGCTTCTTTTTAACTGACTAACGCACTACTCACTGTAAGTCTGTCTAATAAAATGTAAACACAGGCTTGTTTCATCTGATGTCAAGGAGAATCTGGCCCAGTGGCGGATGGTCTCATTAACTTATGTAGTTCATGTAGAGCCATCAGCAAGAAATAGAGAATGTTTCATAACCAGTTAAAAACTCGTCAAACTTGTAGTAGCTTTAAAATGAAGTAGACTGACAGATAATTCTCTTCTCACTAAGCCTGGCAGATATCCTCTGTTGAGTAGTTTGTTCACCACACTAATGCTCTGAGACAGAAAAGGCATAAACCTCAACGCGTCATAATTCACAAATTGGAATATAACAACAATAATAACAATATACACACAATAAACAACCTAATTACTGATCCTATAAACGCCAAAGCACCAGATACCCAATCCTGCAATTGAAATCATAACAAATCAATCAGAAGACGTGATCAAAACAAAGGTCACATGGTCCGACTGATGTGAGGGTCTCTCAGAAAAAGTGGCATCACAGTAAGACAAGCTGCGCTGCCACTGAAACAGCAACACGTTTTGTAATCTGAAATGCTCGGCCGCCCGTCACTGGGCTTCACTGTAATGAACAACGCTTGACAGAGAGACATTTTCATTGCAGTCTCCCCAGACTAAAGTCTGTGACTCACAGCCTGTATAGACAAAGATCACAGTCTTTGATCAAGTAAGGAAATCTTAAATTAGATCAAAGGGGGGGAAAAGAGCAATGCAATAGATTTACAAATCAGTGATGACAGATTGAAATCAGAATTTCTGAAACAGAGGTAAGTGTTGTGTTTTATTCTCTATTGAAAATGACGTGAAATGTATCACAAAGTGAAGCCTGAACGTGCACTGACCTAACGTTCAGCTCTGATTCTGATCAGCTCCAGCATGTGATGACAGATAACATAAATTAGGATCAAATAACTCTTGGCTTGGCTCGCTTGGATTTAACTTGGTTGAACGTGTTATAATGGCTGTGATGATTGCGTAGTGACAAACCGGGCTATTACAAGGATAATTCTCCGGTCTGTCAACCCTGGATGCTGTATCACATCGGACACTGTGTTGGGAAGTGTTACACAGGCAGTGGTGGGGCCTCAGGACTCAGAGGAAAAGAGAGGGACAGGAGTCAAGAAATATTTGTTCAAAACCAAACTCCGGCAAAGATGATAGATTCCAACGCATTCATCTCCATTTCAAACCTCACAGCCTTGTGATGCATGTTTTTTGAATTGTTAAAACAGACTCAGACTGTACACTTACTGTATATGTTAGAGTTTCTTTACAAAGTTTGTGCTTAGCCAACTCAGTCATGTATATATATTCCCTCTGTACCATCTCACCCACTTTTCCTGGCCAGCACAGGATTTGAGTGGGCGAGAGGAACAAATTTCGCCTGCCAGGCTGCAGAGTCTGCTGCTTCCTGTCTAGACACACCCAAGGTGTCACAGCTGAAACATTTGACAGTGAGGGTAGCAATTAAGAGATGCGCTCTGACAGATGTATTACTGGCAGTCACACAGAGCTGCCAATTTAGCGAGGAATTGGCAGATGGAGGATGGCACCGACAAACAAGATATTAGGAGTTCAGTCTGGAGGGACTGCTTTTAAAAACTGTATTAATTAAAACACAGATCAGATTCTGGTGTCAAATCTAAGACCTCGATAATCGGTCAGTGTGGTCTGTGGTTTGTGGATGGATGCCAGACGGGCTTTTGCATCAGCATCAATGCTGGAAAAAATGAAGGAAGAACTGATTAGAGATCGCTTCCTACATGGGTGAAAAAGAAAGATTGTTATGCATGAACTGATAGGATGATGAAAACCAAGATGGAACGGCCTCTAAATTTTAATCTGACTGGATAAAAGTGTAATTAAAAGCTCAGTAACTGGCCACTGTGAAATGGTGCATGCTACTGACATACATAAAAATAGACAACATGACAGTTCCTTAAAAGTGAAACCAGAACATCTCAATTGCCCTCTGGTGGCTGGCTGCAGTAAAGGTCATAAATCTGTCAAATAAGTATACGTCAAAATAAAAATTGTCATGTCATTTTAGGTAGTTCTTATCATGATATTTGTTCAAGTGTTCATTTTGCTGATAAAAGGGGGTTTCATGTCATGAATGACAGCTAAAGTCCTGCTCGCAATGGAGTTGGCTGACTGTATGGGTGGGACCTCGATACTGCCGATCACTACCACACAGACTCTGGCTCCAAATGACGTCACCAGTGCAAGATGGCAGTGCTCGTACCTGTGATATTTTGGCTTCATTTTTGTTCAGAAGGAGGAGGTATAAACGTGTCCTCCATCTTTACACAGTCTTTAGTGCAGACACACAGAATCTGGCAGGACACATCTGGACACACCGGAGCACTACAAGGGTTAGGGGTGGTGCTTGGTTTTGGCTCGTTCATTTTCAACATGGCAGTGTACACTAAAATGTGTTTCTGAAAACATTTGAGGCGATAAACAGGCAATGCAGTACCAGTGATTCATATTTGATTCATATTTGATTAGCACGTGTAGTTTGATAGTTTGATCTGAGTTTTGTGAGCCAGGTGCAATGCACTGCAATGGACGGACTCGTATGTAGGGCCAGATATCGGTACTCAATGTTTGACCAAAATAACTCAGTACTAAGTTGTATCGAAAATTCTCCAGTCAAACGATACCTGCAATCAATCCTTTTTGTACCTTCATCTTGGGAACCGCAGCAGCTCAGGTGATGTAAAGTGTGGCGTATTTGACCAAGTTGGCAATTTAGTGCTGTGATGACACCAAAAGCTGAGTGTGATGAAAATAGGATTATTTCAGATGATGGGTGTTGAATGAAAGAGACAAAGGGATCAAATGAAGTACTCTGTTGGTACCGATATCACTTTAAGGGTTCTGGTACTGGCATTGCAATTTTTAAAATGATACCCAGTCCTACTCTTATGCATTAAGTTGAGGTTGATTCGTGATGATGCCACTTCAGAGACTGTTCCATCAGCTTGCCATGCTGTATCCATCATGCACCACTTGCTCGCCATAGAAAATGAATAGGATCCATCGACTTGTCATCTATCAATGGATCCAGTGTGTCTGCACCATAAATGTCTTTTAACATAACCATGACTGCAGCAAATCTGCTGTGTAAACTTCCTTATGTTTTCTTAGACCAGACCAAGAAAATGGCACATAGATGAGTTAGCCAGATAAACTCGACATCTGAATGATGCTCCTCTCCCAGCCGGCCACAGCTGACAGATGCATATATTATGTAAAAAAAATTAACTGCCTCTTTATCTCCTGGGTGACTGATTGATGGGAGTCATGAGGACATCCAGCTGCATTAGAAATGGTGATAATACAGTTGGTGGTGAAAAGCCTGCTTCTAGGATTTTGCTGCACAGAGCAACAGTGGCTAGCAAAGAAAAAAGTTCTCTTTGTGATACAGCATACACTAAGTAAATTCATAAGGTATTACAATGGTGAGACTACTTGACCATTGCCACAGCAAATAACCCAAATTTCTGTATTTCACATGGCACAAAAAGTAAGAACTCTCTAAATAGGTACTTGTACTATAGGGGTTTCCACTTCCCTGAGAGACACAGGGGTTAGGGTACCAAGCCACTTTTTCATCAGACCTTTTTAGTATTACTGCTCTTGTCTGCTTGGTAATTACTGAAGGGGTAGATTTACTGTGCTTCGAGCCAGGAATCTGTGTCTCAGAGGACCTCTGTGTAAAAGAAATAATGACATCTCCATTACATCAGCTGTATCTGGTAGTTACAGTATAATCTCATCAATGAGGCCTAAATACCATTTAAGCATGGGTGGGCTTTGTGATGCGGAGCTGTTTCTCCCTACGCAGGTGTTACACAATTTCACTCACTAATCCAGAGCAACACTGTGTGGCTAAGGCATCTAGCTAGGACTAAAGACTGGCCTGTTCTTAAACGGATGTTAGGCTGTGACCTTTCTCTTGTAGGGCAGTGTGACATTTAGACTGGCTGATAACACAACAGCAGAGCTATTGTACAGTTAACAAAACTCACAAGACACTTCATGATATGATATATGTTGTTTCAGTACAGCCAACATCAACACAGACTAACTATATTTTTTTGGTGAACAAATATATATTTGCAAATATATCCCTGCCCCCTCCTTCCCTATGAGGGCATCCCTCTTAATACTCCACCCAGCCACCTGCCCCAGGGTCTCCCATGGGCTGAATAATCAGTTAAATGAGAGAGGTTTACTGTAGACTGTTTCTCTGCTCAGGACCCATGAAGAATTCTTTGATGCTATTTGAAGCCGGGTTAGAAGAGCCAATGTGGCAGTTTACAGCTTGGTGTATATAGCCTAGGATGGCAGAGACAAGCCCAAAGTTGTCCATAGTCAACAATGCTACTTGCACCAGAGCTGTAAATAGCCAATGTAGCTATCTACACCCACACAGCAGAAACAAACTTTACTCTTTCCTTAAACCTAACCAAGGAGTTTTATTTCATAACGTAACCAAGTAACTTTGTTGCGTAAACCTAACCAAGCTGCAAATGAAAACTATAATAAAAAGACACTGTAAACAACAGGTACCACTGACATGTAATTTCACACTACTTTCAAATTATAGTTTCCCAGGGCAGGACTCAATCCCCACTCTCCCACAGGACAGCCTTGACCTTAACCCCATTCATCTATTACAGCATCTTGTCAACAGTGAATTTGTCACTTTGTTAGCTGTGAATAGCCAAATACCAGGGTACCTGTGTACAAATATAAAACTTCCCAGTGAATTAAGTTGGCACATATTACAGTTGGGACTTGTCTCATAAAAAATCTGGTGACAAGTTTATACTAAACTCTGAGTCTGTCTGTCCTACTGTTACATTATATTTCAAAGGGGAGAAATTATAGATTATGATTAAACAAGATTATACGAAAGAGAAATAGCTCCTCTGACCTGACTTACATTAGGAGAAAATAAAACAAATCATTTCACATTTCATTAAGGCTATAAAGCTACAAATTTAATTTAATATAGAAAACACTGTAACTGCTCCTAAGTGTTAAATTATAGCCCCAGGTATTAGATATGGGAACTGACCATCTGCTAAGCTCTAACCCTCTTATTTCCTGTTGCTACAGTCTGTCAAGCTTTCTGTTTCTCACAAAATACATACATGCAGTTAATTTCAGACAGAAGTAGACCAAACCAGGTTTCTAACTTCTAGCCAGCAACCTGATGATTTTACATAACGCCCCTTTTACCCTGTACAAAAAACCCCACCAACATCTGGCTTTTGTCTTCAATGGAAAAAGGTACAATTGGCATTCACTAGCAGATCAAGTGACCCTACAGTGGTCATGGCTACTTATCGACTCCAGCTTTGATCGGCAGTGATGTAAACATCACACCTGGCTGGACATGCTAATTTAAACTCTTTTCAGCAGAGGCAATGAAGGCTTGTCTTTTCTTTTCCGTTTACATGTGCAGCTTGACTTGAATTGATTTGACTCTGTGCATCAGCCCAGCACAGGGGGGTTTGCTCCCGCTTGAAGTTGTGTATTGAACTGATGACACACTTGTCTTAATCAATCATCTGAACAGTGGATAAAGATTTTGGTTTCTTAGAAATAATTCACAATAAAAGTTCCCTGACATTTTGTTATGTAAAAGCTTTTATTGTGAGGCAGCAAAATCAGGAAATGTTAGGTTTTCATCAGCAGTAGCTTAACCTGACTCCTATCAGCTGGAAGCAAACATGAAAGTACAAACAGCGATGCAGCAGACAGAGTAAACTTCAAACCACAGACATTCATTCTTGAAAATCGAGGTTAAAACATGTCCCAGGATAAAATTAATTATTATGTGCGCCTGCTAAAATTCATTACATTAGACATGTAAGACTAGACTGTTTCTTCATTCCAACATAATGTTGCTTAGCTGCTTAGCTCATACTTGGACAAGCAAGACAGTCCTGACAGGTTGGATTAATGCTTTTATTGCTCACATTGTTAAAGAGTATGTTTTCTTTTACAGGAGGAAGGCTTTTAGGATGACGACTTATGTTTGGGTGAATGTAACCCAATCAAAGATAATGTGTTTGGCTGGGGTTGCGGAGTGTAAACTTGAACCTGAATCCCTGAAGCCGAATGTTGCTCTCTAACATTGCAAAGTTCTGATTGGTCAGTCACATTCAGGGGAAGACTCAATTCTTGCGCAATAACATCTTCACATGGTGGTGGTAGTAAACTTCCCAAAGAATCAGTGTAAAGTCTCACTCTTCATCAAGTTATACCAGCCTGTTGCTAATGTGTTGCTATATTTGTGGATTTCTCTTCTGGTTGGTGTGAGTGTGATATGTCAAGAAAAGAGACTCACTTGTACTGTGCCTGGAAATGTTCCTGGACAAAGCTGTGCTGGACTCCGGGCTGCTGGCACTGGGACGGATCAGGACAGGACAGCACTTCCTCAGCTCCACCGGGGCCCTGCAGCACAGAGGAAGCCACCCATAAACACAACGCTGTCAAATTGTCATATTCTTCAGAGATCCATCAGAGGTTGCTGTTGCCCAGATTGTCAAAAGTCATCATTGTGAGAGGAAACTCATACTGTATATGGAAGCGGCGCGAAAACAAATTTGGAAATCTTGTAGGGGCTCCCGTAGAATGCTGCTTTAGCACATTTGTGCTTTTCCTTGGCAATAAAGTGATATTTAAAAGTGGTGGAAAGCACTGACCTAAACTCAACCCCCTCGGGAAGTCCCTGTCTTTATTCTTTCATCTACTCACCTACAACAGAGGCCTGGCCTTGGATGAAGGTAAAAGACGAGGAGAAAAAAGGAGAAAAAAAAAAAAAGAAAACTAACAGAGACTGATCACTAACGAAGACTTGCAAGGTCGCAAAACAAATGTGTGGGATGGCACACACAGAGGGAGGTTCTCACAAACACAGCGGTGCGTTAATGACACAAAAACTAACTGAATCACTTCTGCATCAGTTTTACAACCCATGACTTATATAATGTAGGTGAAATATTTACTATATTTGGCAAAATGGTGCTCAAATCTTGTGAGCCATGTAACTAAACATATTTTATCTTTTAACTCACAAAGAGATACAGGATGTAAACTGAAAAGTTGATGTTGTTTAGTAGATTTTCAGTGGACTAATGGAATAATCTGGTATTTTGGGAAACAGACTTTCTCACTAACAAAGATGAGAAGTTTGAAGATACTATGTACATTGTGGACTGTGGCTGTCTGTATACGGTGGTTATGTACTCTTTCACATTTTGTCCACTGAAAGAGCTCACTCGAGAGCATGTCTCCATGTTTTCTCTGCTAGAAGGACACCCAAGAAGGCACAGCATTGGGTTACTTCAACCATTTATTTACTTTAACCTTTAAGCATGTTTATTGTACTACCCAACATGCTGGATAAAAAAAACAAAAAAAAAAACAGTGTTGCGTTAATTTGATCAGCATATTGTGTTGTGCAATCAAAAGGAAATATACGCCAACTTGTCTGCTTTTATTACTGTTTTAATAAATTCTGCAAGTTGAATATTGTCCTGTACATAAAAATGAATGGGAAGCCCAGGAGGTAGGAAAAAGAGACTTGGTTGGCAGTAAAGTAATGAATATATGAGTCATAATAGGGGAGAAAAATGCAGAAACACTGCTTAAGTCTTTAAAAACACACAACTTAAACTGTGATTTTTTTTTTTACCCCAGCAAAGAATTATAACTATGCAGCCTGTTGGGTTGGGTAAATTATACAACTCAATCAACCCAAAATGCTGAGTAAAAGTAACCCACACTGTGTTTTTAATACGGCATGTTGTTGTATAATGTTCAACAGAAAACCCATAGCTTAAATCATATATTTCCTTTCTAATTTCATTAATTTCATTCAAATCACAATCAAACTTGGACCTTTTGGGTTCTTGGACAGCCCCAACTTACTGGTGCCCCAACACATGGTTTTGTTTTTGATCCAGCATGTTGGGCAGTATAATAAACCCACCAAGCTGGGTAAAACTAACCCTGTTTTCTTGTATTACAATCAACCTAACACACTGGGTAGTTAGAATTCTTCGCTGGGTTAAGGTAACCCATAGTTTAAGTCGAGCATTTTAAAAGACTAGTAAAGCTCCCCTATCATAACATTTCTTTACTGTTGACCAAGACCATAAACAAAAACTATATAAAGTAAAAAAGTGGAAAAATAGTAAGTCAGAAAAATTTAACTATTTTGAAAAGTGGAATGAAGAAGAAGAAAAGTGGAGGATGAATTTAAGAGTCTCACAGCCTGAGGGAAGAAGCTGCTTCTGTATCTCTTGCCAGACGCAACAGAGTGAACAGGCTGTGACTGAGATCCCCTTGGACTGTGCGCACGCAGTTTATCTCACTGATATCACCACTACTTGGTAGATGTTATGGGTGGTTTTAATCACCACCTAATCTGACTTAACAGATGTATACTATGTCACTATGTAACCTGTCACAACAGGTAAAAACAACCTCCAAGCTAGCAACCTACATGCTGAAAATGGTAAAATGCAAGTGTTCCACCAAAACAAATTACCCCCCTGACACTATTTTGCAGGGGCACTGTCACTCCATCCTGGGCTTTGCGCTGGCCAAGACGACTGAAATTGGTTTAAAGAAATACAAACAAGCCAGAGCATTTTTTCCCCCCGTGGAGCCAGACCTTTCTCCTGCGCTGACACTGCACTGTGGAGATCGGTCTGGCTATGCGAGACTAATACCCCCTGCAGAGCCCTTCCCTCCTGGGACATGAACATCCTATGCCAGTTTGTGATGTTTCCACTCAGGATGCTTTCTATTGCTCCTCTGCTAAAATTAACAAGAACCTAGCATGGGAATTTCATGTCTATTTATAGCTATGTATCTGTTATATTCATTTTTGAAATGCTTGTGCAGCAGTCTAACATCTGAAAGTGCTAAAACTTATAATAAGCAGTCATGCTTTATAACTCAGGACATCCCTGTACAGAATGAACTCCATTCCACACCTTCCAGCTGAGGAAAATGTCCTGAAAAACATTCTTACAGCCACCAAGTGGTTCTGCTTAAAAGGCCATCATGTGGCATACAAGCACCTTGTTAGCGTTTCCAGCTTGCACGCTATCAACCTCACAATAGCCTGTGTAAAAGTCAGGTACTTGAGAATGCATTAAGTCATCATATCATGTCAGCTGTGCTTTTACTCTGGGCTGGCTGGGCCAAACGGAAATGCACTCTCCGAGCTTTCTCTGTTGACAGACTCTTTCTCTCTCTCTGTTTACTATTCCTCTGATTTCTAGCTCCTGGTCCCATACTGGCTGCCACTGTTCCCAGGCTGGCAGCTCGACCAGACTGACACAGAGCTGAAAGGCGGTTTAGAATTTCTAAAGGAGAGAGGGAAGTGGAGGGCGTGCGTGTGCATCTGAGAAAGCAGCGTGAGATGGGGACAGCCAGAGAGACAGGAGAGTCCTTTACAGTTCACCAGCATTTCAAATCCTGAGTCTATTCTTCAAAGAGCACTTGAGCTTTGCAAAGACTGAGCGCGAGCCTGAAACCTGACCTTCCTGCTGCACTGTGCTTCAACAGACACGTACAATGACAAATGTCCGCATTCCTCCTCACAAGGATGCCAGGATTTTTCTATTGCTTAGTCATATTCTCCCACAAAACAGGGACTGCCAAAAGAGGAGGTTCAACACAGCTGATCCTACCGGCTCCAGCTCAGCTCCGGCTAAAACATGTGACGGATGGTGTTAGAATTTAGCGAGAGCAGTAAAGGATGCAAACCTGCAAACTTTTCCCTTTCTAATCACACGCACTGACATCAGGCCGTGCATTTTACCCCCTTTTTCCCTCCACATATTTGGTAATGGATTCCATTGCTATCTTTATATAGAGATAACAAAGCAACATTGAGGCCACAGAGTGCAGACGCAGTCGGTCTTATCACTTCTCAGAAAACCATGCCTGGCTCTGCCCTGTCAAAGGACTGCAAGGCGTCAGCTGTGTGTTAACAGTAGCTGTTGAAGATGTGGATATTTAAGCACAGCAAGAAAGTGGGACAGGTTACACGCCCACTGACATGTGGGTCCGATAAGGTCTCAGTCATCTAAATGATCATGGCCAGATACCAAATCCCAGGGAGTCAGCTATGACTGCTGCTGGTCTCAGAAATTGTTTTACAGGTTGTTAAACGACCACGGCAGAACAGGGGTCCCTCTCAAGAGGTGCCACATGCTGGTCTGAAATTGAGATGCTATCTTTGAAATTGGTTGTCAGAAAAATATGCCAACTTCAAACTGATAAAAATGCAACTAAACAGGCGGGCAATAGAAGGGAAAAATATCTGAGAAGTTATTTTTAGTCGGGTCTGACTGGTAGACGAGTACCACAAGGGAGGAAAAAAATGGGAAAAGCCTACAGTGTGAAATGTAATTTTTACACATTAGTATTCTTCTTCTGCACACTACTGTACAATACCTATTTACTGTGCACACACGCTGAAACATAAATTTTTTTTTTTTGCTTTGTTTTGGATTGTCAGTTTGCAACCAACAATGCAGCATCAAGTGAAACGCTGCATACATAACAAGTTGTGGGTTAGATGGCAAACCTGATAATAAATGGCTGGAACACAGAGGTGAATAATTGCAGCAGAGAGGGCATTCAGGACAAGCACAAGAAAGGGAGCGTGTGACTATGGACAGACGTGTTGACGCCGCGATATAAACTTTGATCACGAAGCCAAATGTTACTCTACATTTCTGTGGTTTTCACTGCAGACTGGAGTCTCTGTTTACAGTGACAAACAGCTAGATCTGTGTTTTATACGCTTGTCTCCTCCGTATTGCACTGCTGGATGTGCTGTCTCTTTCTGTGAGAAGCCCTTTCCTGCCTGTGTGTTGGGAAAAAAGGAGTCATTATAAGAAATAATAACCTAGTATCTCAAAACAACAAGAAACTTGCTCAAATAAGTGAGTTAGTATCTCTAAGATGAGGGGAGACCTTCTCAGAGTAATAAATTAATAAATTAATAAACAATAAACAAACAAACAAATAAATAAATAAATAAATAAATAAATAAAATTATCCTTAACCTGTATATTAAATTCATGGTTTCCTTGGACTTTATTTGATGGCCTTGCTGTCCTGGAATTTGGCCTTTGTGCACTTAAAAACTGATAACACCAAAGGCTAAGTGGCCTTGCCCCTAAAACGATGAAATTCCAGTCCTGATACACTCACATGTCTCCCATCACCATACTGTTCCTACAGTACTGATGCAGCTGACCTCCACACATCATGCATCCTCACTTTCTGTTGTGTGTCAACTTTACTCAGTAATTACTACTGTAATTTTTTTTTACAGTAATTGCTGAGTGACTGCACTTCTACCATTGCCTGTAACATGAATATTACTTGGTAATTGTTTAAATATTTCTTGTACAGTATGAAATTAACAGACTGAATTAAAAGGTTACCTTTCAAATAAAACATATTTATTGGCACTTCAACTTTGCTTTGCCTCCCCTCATTACCTCACACTGTGAGCTGCTTGTGAGAAGTGGGGGCTCTTCTAGGAGAAAAGTATTTTCGGAGTAAATTAGCCTGCGTGCTACCAGCTGCGGCAGACATAGTGGCTGCTGATTTGGTTAATCTTTGAGGAGTGTAACTGCAGATTGGTTTGTTGTTTTTGGCAAAGCTACTGTATTTTGAAGCTTTTCACCAACAACTATGTGAAGTAAAACTCTTGGATGCTTCTGTTTGTGCCAGTTATTTCTCTCGGGTAGTTTGTGGGAGAGGGTTATATTTGGTCCTCTTTTGGCCTATCTATGCCCTATTTGCACTGGACTAATCAGGGCTCGACATTAACACTTGACCACTTACCTGGGGCAAGTCAACCCTTTGTTCATGCAATCCTCATGCGCTTGTCTGACTGGGCAGGTGACAAATAAATGTTAAGTCTTTCCTGTGTCCTTTGTGAATCTGCATCTCGTATTTTTTTCAACTATATTCTGTTGTTAGACAAGAAAACAAGTATGAAATTTGATCATGGCTCATAATATGCTGAACAGCTGTGTCAACAGCTGTGCTTTGTGATCAGCTATATCGATGTTTCAAATGAGTGATGATGACAGAAAAGTTTAGGAGCAACAAAAATGTGTCATATTCAAATATAGCCACAAACCATCTGTTACTTGATCTAACTGAGCTGCAAATGTGTATTTATGCTTTAACAAATGCACAGAGTGGGCAAAACAATTGACCATATTATCAGCGTGGCTGCTGAAGAACAGACGCTCTGGGGAAAATCTCCAGAAATTCAAGTGAAATACACACAGACATAGGGGGTAATTTCTAATTCACAAGGTTATCTGGTAATACTGGTCTGGTGTGAATAGGGCTCTAGACTGTTATTTAGGCTTGGTAGAGGCCTATGGGACTTTTCGAAAAGAACTAGTTTGTGTAACATGTTGTCTAACCTCACCAGGAGGCGAAAGTGTTTATACTGTAGCTGTTCCAGCGGTGTGAAAAGCTAATCCTCACAGAGATGATATGGGATATGGGAATAATGGCACATACTTTCATTCACAGTGTTGCATGTCATTGTTCAATCAGGCTGAACTCTGCACAAAGCAAAAGAGACATTATACGCTTTTCAAGGAAGACATGTTCATATGTCAAGGAAGGAAACACA
The DNA here is from genome assembly GCA_034769285.1 of Lutjanus argentimaculatus. NCBI lineage: Eukaryota > Metazoa > Chordata > Actinopteri > Lutjaniformes > Lutjanidae > Lutjanus > Lutjanus argentimaculatus. Next base: position 9,185,255 of record JAWZSL010000024.1, on the reverse strand, counting down.
GGTGTGATTAATAAAATTAATGATGGCTGTATTCCATTTAGTTTAGCATTTCCAGGTTTGGTATTGTGCATGCTGGCTGACTGGAGAGGCTTCCTGGGACACTTAATACAACAAAGCCATCGTTAATGTCAATAGTTCCACTTGCGCTTTTCCTGCCACAATAAGTCAAAACGTCTGTCGGGAAAAAGGGTTGGAACTAATGTGAAAATAAAAGAATGGGGAGTTAAATCCAGTTTGACTCCACCAAAACAACCCTAAATGACTGCAGACTCCTTAAAAAGACAATGTGTTCAACTCTGTACTCAGTACACATGCAAGCTTTACAAACAAACTTTTAGGATGACGTTTTTGGAATATCTAAATTTAGGGCAACAGCAGCAAGCTGTAACTCAGGACTGAGGTTAACAGCTGAGCATGGAGAATATTCCCTAAAAAAAATGGATCTGCACTAGTTTGTGGTCAGACAAGAACAACTCGTATTTGTAAAGGTAACATGGAGAAATATAAACACAAAAATGTGCAGCTGCTAATATCCAAGATATGTAAAGCCAGAGAATTGTCTACCTCTTAATCCATAAGCCTCAATGCCGTGTGCCAGTGCCCGAGGAGCAAGGAGAAAATTAAAACTCAAATCCCTCACCCTGGCACCTTAGCGTGCTGTAATTGATTTCTGGGATTTAGATAAATGACAAAGATACAGCACGCAGCTGAGTGGTGGGCTGGAGCCTGGCCGCTGGCTCAGCACTGTCAGCGGGAGGCCAGAGTTCACAGACTGTGATTTTTAAGCTGACTTACAGAGGAAGAGCGCAGGGCCAGACTGATTGAGAGAGCTAGACTTGATAAGCACATTGTTGTGCAGCTGGCAGCTGAAGATCTGACAGCTGCCTCAAAAGTGCCATTTTCTTTAAACAACAGAGAATACCAGCTGATACAAGTGCATTTTAATGGGAATGCCATTTTTAAATATAATGACAGTCTGGGGAATCATACGCATCCATCCATCCATCCATCCATCCATCCATCCATCCATCTTTTCTGTTTATCCGCCATTTGATCGTAATGGCAGCAGGCCAACCATGACGTCCCTCTCCTCAGCAATCCTTTACAGCTCTTCCACTTCAGCTGACTCCTTTCGACATGAAGAAGCAGCAGTTCTACAGCCCCTGGATGTCCGATCCCCTCGCTCACTGAAAGTTGACGCACAGATACAAAACACTGCCACACTGGTGAACTGACCTGTCCTGTTTTATCTGCACTCATTTTGTCACTCCACACTGTTTCTGTTATCGTCACGTGTCGCTCCACACTGTTGTCTCACATGTTGATGGGGCAACTGAACCCACACACTTGCAATTAAATGACTGGCTGTTCGTGTGCCACTCACACCTCGGGATATGATAGGTTGTTTATGTGCCAGGGAAGGAGCATGCTTGGGGTTTGTCTGTGAAATGATTGGCTGTTTGCATGTCACTCATAGCACTCTTCATTATCAAGGGATACGACGGGCTGTTTATGAGCCGGGGTGCATTTGTTTTGTGCTTCATGTTGGTTACATTTAATGCATTTAATTGAAACTATCAAACCTTTTATCAAACTACTTTCTTATTGCTATTGATGACGCATCTGTTGCCAACAGATATCACTATCGTTTTAATGCTCAGGCCTATTTTTTAATATCGCAAAAAATATCATATTGTTGACTTTTATTGTGGCTTTATCGTACCTTGAGTTTTTGGTTGTGTTTCAACCCTGTTTATTTGTTTTATACAGAGAGAAAAAGATGACATAAGGTTTCATTTTTAAAATTAAATTAAATTAACATGAACACATGTACAATATTGACTAAATTAGAGTGGTAAAAAATGCTTATGCTGTTTTCTGCACTTGTTGAGGTTTTGTATATTGCTTTAAGGACTTTCCCACAGTGAAATCAATGTTATTAAAAAGAGATTTGGCAGCCTGGGAAGCAGCTCTGCATTTGCTCATTATATTGTCTCTACGGTGAGGATGCAAACACAGATGAGCAGCTCACTACCAAGTCTGCGTCAAATCCAAGACTGTCGGCTCCTGGTCATCCGTACTTCGGCATTAGAAGCCTGAAATCGTACAGATTAACCGTGCACTCCGTCCCAGCAGGGAGGCTTTCAATAATTCACCCCAAAAATGTTACTTGGGAGTGATTCATCTCTGTGAGTAGATCCACTGTAAAGGAACTCAGGCACTCTCACTTCACTGTGGTGAAAATCCAGGAAATGTGCCCCCCCAATCCTCACAGACCACCTGTCTCATCCTGATGGGTTATCAGGGACGGTGGGGGAGATAGATCGTAAAAGGGGGCTGAGGGGGGACGAGCGTTCCCAGTAATGGCCCTGATGTGAATAATTTAAACAATCTGTGGAAACACACAAGGATGGACATGTGCTGCTGCTGGAGAAAGCACTATAGTGGAGTGATTGAGAACAAGACCCAACAGCACCTAAATCCCTGCGGTGATGGTAACAGAGAGGAGAGAGATGCAGAGATGTGGGGCAGCCATAAAGACACTGCATGTGTGTCGATATATAGACAGATGGAGATAGAGCGAGAGAAAGCAGAGCGTTATTGAGTAACTGAATGACTCAGTCAAAGTAGCACACACAGCTGACATACAGAGCGCTGATAAATAATGGACAGTCTCCTTCAACGCTGCCTCCTGTCGCGTGCATACCTCTATAAATAGTCCTGATGATACTGACGATGGAGGCTTTTCTCTCTGACCCTTCGGCCCATTATTCCCCGTGGCAGATCACTCTGGGTGGGGTGCATTTGTATGGACATGCAAAGTGCCCTAACGTCGGTGCATGGACTCGATCTGACCTCAGGGTTGTAACTGAGTGACTGCTGGGTGTTGAGAAGCTATAAAGCATGTTAGCTTCAGTCTGCTCCAGTTTTGACTGACGGGATAGGATGAAGAGCAGCCTGGTTCGCAGCAGATCAGTACACCTGTCTACTGCAGCTACCAATAAGGTCATACATGTTAGCTTTTATAACAGCTGTGAGAATATATACTGTATATTTTAGGGCTGCCCCTGACTCAGAATTCGATGAGTCATTCTTTTTTTCAGTTCAGTGCGCCACACTAAACTACTTTACCAGCGTACATGAGTATGTTTTACCAGTAATTAATGCCTTTCATCATCATCTGTGATGTGATCAGATTTTCACACAGTCAGAGAAAGTAAACATGCCTCTTCTCATACAGTTCAATTATAAAGTCTCAGCACATCGCGGAGCTTTTCTCCACAGGCTGCTGCAGCCACTGTGCGGCGTCACCTGCCCTGCATGCTTCACGCTCCTTCATGCCGTCCATTAAGGATTTATTTCGACCAACCCAGAGTTGGTGATTGTTGAAACAGTGGAAAGACGAACAAAGAGGTTTAGTTTTTAGGTTAGTTTGGTGTGTGCAATACAACAGCTGTTTCTGGTTAAACAAAACGTATCTTACTCTTCAAAAAAAAAGATCTCTCACTGTAATGATGCTTTCCATAATGTCATCAGACACATTATAAAAAACAAGCACAAGTAAACATGCAACAGTCACCTGCCTTGTGCACTCCAAGGTGAAGTGGTGGTTTCTAAATCATAAATGTTTCTCCTTCTCTCATTAGTTAACCACTAGCACATGTTGTCATGAGGATTTTTGAATTTATGATTGCCCTTATCTATAATTGCTCATTTAAATGTTCCCCCTGCGCATTTTTATACACTTCTATCTGTTTTATCCTGTAACTGTACTGCACAAACTGACTGACTGACAAACAAAGAAAACAACAACTCGACTGGAAGAATCTCTATCTTAAACCACAGAAAAAGTATTACTCTGACACTGCATTATCATCCGTAACCACCATGGTGAATCCCTGTGATCCCACATCCACTCTGATCAGCAGCCTTTTGAGCAAAATACCAAATTCCCCACCCCATGTCTCCATGGATCCTGTTTCCTGCTCTGACCTCCCTGTGCCAAGATACAAAAGCCATAATGAATTTCTCACAAAGTGATCAATGGGGTCACAAAGTCAAGTTTATTGACGGAGCAAAGGTGAGTTGCCAAGCAGTCGAGGCCACTTTGGAATCACTTTCAGCTCATTCTTGAACGACTTCCAAGTTTCTAAAGCTGCCTCAATGAAAATATGTGAAATGGCTCTTTAATTTTGGTGTGAAGCACAGCATTACTGAGAAGTTTTTAGCCATGCATGGCTCCATGGACCATAAAGTCTGTCAGTCCAACACTTCTCCATAAACAATTATGGATGGCTGGTCATGAAATTTGATACCCAGGGGACATGCCTACTGATATTGATGATCCCATGACTTTTCCTCTCGTTTTGACAATGATAGGATGTGCTGCCATAAAAATTTGGAACAGACATCCATACCTTAATGTCTGCTTGTTCCATTTTGTCTACCATCTCAGGTACAGCCATAGTTTTAAAACAAACCTTGTGGTGTGTGTGTGTGTTGTGTGTACATATATATATATATATATATATTTTAGTATATAACCATGGAAAAATGGAAATGGAAAAAATGAAATGGAACATGAATGGTTCTGATGGTTTTCTACCGGTAGCTGTGGTATCCTGTTTATCATGGTAGGCCAGTCACAAAGGCTGTTCATTGAATCCCACTCTCTGAAGGTGAGAGATGTGAGGAGAAAGCCATAGTGGAGTGTGTTGCCTCTGCTAGCCTGAGAGCAAGAACCTAATGACAAGAGAGCACAGGCCTCAAAATGAATTTCATCATCGCCAGATGGAAATGAAAGGGCTTTCAACAAGAGAAATGAAATGAGACAGAGGAAAAAAAACTGTGATGGATCAGACAGACATGGTGACAGCAACAAAGACATGAGGAAGCCAAGACGAGAAGCTGGTCTGGAGGGAGGCTCTGTTCTTGTGGCCTAAAAAGTCATGATGTTCTGTCAACACACTTTCCGACTGGCGGTGGGGTGCACTAGAACAAGCAAACATGGCGAGAAAACGAAAAGTTGCAAATATTTCTTTGTTTTGTGCGCGATATGAATGAGTCACAGCAGGACATGAGCTGAGTGTTGTGAGCGATAACTGAAATGACATCAACTTGACAAAAAGCCCTTTGCTAACCACTCGAACAGTCTGACCTAAGTCTGAGTCATATATAGACGACACTGACTGAGTCTGAGTCAATATGATGAATGTGCTAACTTCAGACATGAGAACAATATGATGAATCTGGGCAGCTGGTTTCTCTAGACATTTTCATTTTCACCTTTTCATTTTTCTGAATACTATTTGATCTCAGCAATTAGTTACTTCAGCAGTAATGACCCAGACTTTATTACCTGCTGATGTCTTTCTTCTGTCTGAGTTTACATGCTCTGCTAGGTTTTCACTGTTTCTTACCACAATCCAGAAATTGGTTTTATGACACAGTCGTTTACCTTTTCAAATTCTTCTTTCAAAAGATATTTTATATGGTGATATAACACCGGTAACCTACACTGCGTCATCTTTGAAGTGTTTTTTCTTTAGACACACACTTGATGCCACAAGTAGGCAGGAATGGAGAGAGAGAGAAAAAATACTGTAGCATTTGACGATTCTGCCTTTAGATTTGATTATTGAAAGCTCATTTCAATAGAATTTCCATTTAATATTGAAATTGTGACACCCCCAGCAGCTAATGATGAGGATTCATAACTTTGTAGGACAATAAATAAGATAAGATAAGATATGATGGTGAAACTTTTCCCTTTGGATATGAACAATAACAGGGCCATGATTGCAGCAATCAACACTACACTTTTGTTTCAGTGGAGAAGCAGTGTGCTATATCAATACAGGGATAAACAATAAGGATTGCCTGCTCGCCCAGGGCAAGTAAAATGCCATGTCGAGCAAGTAAATCTGGAATTAAACTATTTTGACAATTGATCAACTGTTGAAGTCATGTAATCATGCAAAAGTCATGCAAAAATGGTAGAAAAAGCAATTTTCAGCCTCTCAAATATGGAGACTTTCTGCTTTTGTGTGTTTATCATATTAAACTGAATATCTTTGAGTTTTGGGCTGACAAAACAAAGACAACACAAAAGACCTTACTTTGAGCAAGTGAAAAAAAAAAAGTTGAACTCTGATATAACAAACATTTGATCCCAACAGGTCCACTGGATTCAATCACTGCTCACTGATGCCACGTTTATCTGCGTCTCGACTGCAGTCCTCGCCTCAAAGAGAAAGAGGACACAAGACACAGACAGGCGCAGGCTGTTTATTCGGCGTTCTCTTTAAATCCGAGAACAAACTTGCAAGAAATTCACCAGAACTGTTACTGGCGAATATGACTTTGTGAGATGTCTCTTAAGAAGATTTATCCCACCTTTAAGAGAGCAGCAGGAGAGGCTGAGGGGGAAATTAATTCAAATGAAGGCGGGTCGGCCTCCTGAGCTGATGAGGTTTATTATTACCCTCCTGCTTCTGCGGCTGCCGCTGATGACTGTGGTGACACAGATGAGGATAAAATGACTACACACATCAATCAGCAGAGACACACAGGGGTCTCTGGTACCTGCCAGTTAGGTAGACTTTTAATGGCCTTCACAAACAGCAATAAATAAGTTCAGGTTTATAGTTATAGTATTGTAGAGGTACAAACTTTGATATAGGTATTTGATTAAAGCTTCTTCTCTAAACTGGCATTGATAATTATTGCTCTTTTAAAAATCCATTCATCTTCACAGGCAGATTCAATTTACCTCAAGATAACACATTAAAACTGGACTTGGCGTGACAGGCACGCCTCCCTGCTTAAATTATATCTATCAACAACTGTTTAAATCATTCCAGTCAGCCTGGTTTCAGGCAATTGAATTGACACACTCTCTGGAAAGCCTCCACTCAGCAAATCTGAATCACTTAGATTGTTCGGGGTTGGTGCCGTCTGCCAATCAGAGCCAGTCGTCGGGTTGGAAATAATTTGTGTGCAAGAGAATTTCTTTATATTAAATAAAGAATCAGTCTGTTGATTTAACTATATTTCTCTGCAAAACAAGATGAAGAGCTTCATTGTTCTCAGGCAAAGCACGTTTGAAGACAAATCTATGAGAGTTCAAATAACAATTCTTAAAGCTTTGTGTTCTGCTGATTTCTACTTTTAATGGGAGAATATTGAACTTTTTAAGTAATTAGACCCACATAGCCTCTCTGAGAAGTCAAAACCCCACAAAAGCAAATGGTAATTTTGTTTCCTTTTATTTTAAAGCTCTCCACAACTTAATGAGGAGATGTTTTCTGGGCTTGGCTCCCTGCAGAGCATGAGTGCCGTGCCGTTTATAGAAATGTCCTTTAACTGTTCTTTAAACCAGCGGTGATGCATTGTGTTGTCTGGAGCAGTCAGACAGTTGCAGCTTAATTGTGTCTGTGCCACAGTGAGCAACCCCGGCCAACAAAACCAGCTCCTTTTTTTGGGAAGCGAGCAAAACCAACCTCCATGATTGACTGAGAGATATCAGCTATATTTAGATGAACGCATTAAGTTCAATTTGGAGTAATTTCTACACGTGGACAACTCATCTTAGAATCTGCTGGGGGCTTAAGGCTCTTGGCCAATCAACACCGTTTAGGGTCGGAGGTGAAAGTGGACCTCAAGCACAGAGTGGTCATATTCGGACCCTTCCCTCCAAGCTGCTTTTCCAGCTGGGTGGCTCTGAGCCACAGGAAGCCATTTCAGCTTGGCAGGGCAGACAGAATCAAAGGCAGAGACGAGAAAAAACCCACACACACGCAGCAGCAAACACACAAGAATCGCAACACAACCATTCACATCCAGCTCCGACAAGAGAGGGGAGCAGCACTGACCACACACAGGCAACTGCAACTGCTCGGCTGTGGGTTTAGAGGTGCATTTATGGGCATGTACTGCTAGAATAAGTGAAAAGAAGTATGAAACCTTGGTGCGATGTCTGGGTCACTGTCTGGATGTAATGTCTAATTTCAGCACACTACCGCCCACATAGTATAAATCAAATCTGCAGGCAGACGAAGGGAAAGAAAGCTCACGTAATAGACAAAGAGGGGCCGAGCTGTGATTGTTGTGCTGTTAATGTGTAGGAGGAGCAGGACGAGGCTTATCAAGCCCTATCAAGAAGTTAAGAGAACATGATCCAGCACAGACCTACTGACTGTGAGAGCTACTGTACAGTTGTCCTCACTTACACTTGGACAGATAATCTCTTATATTGTCAAAGATTAAATGATTATCGTTTTATTGCCATTAATAATTTAATACATTAAATGTATACCACTGGACAACATAGAAGGCAGAGTTTGTGATGTTCTGTAATGAAAGAGACTCTTGGTTATATAATACCCAGGAGTTGTACAGTACTTATACCACTGTAATTGGTAGAGAAAACTGTACTTAAAGAAAATGAGTGCTTGGTTGAGGTTTACTGGCTGCTACTAAGAAAGCAAATCACTAAGAAATGGTGTAAACAGGACCCCATATGCAATGATAGTGGCTGGATATAGGAAAAGAAATACATGGGCTGGACACACATATTTAAAGAATACAAGAAGCCCAATGTGAACAAAAATGGAAAAATTGGGCAGTTTTTATGTCTGGGAGAAACAATACCAATAAAGAAAATGCGTGTTGACGCAAAGCAACAAGACTGTGACTGTAATAAAAAGGGAGCGTCAAAAAAATAGAGGTCCGTCCATTTATTTTGAAATTTTATTTTGAAATTACATTTTGTTTCTGTTTCTTTGTCCTGTTTCTGCCATCGTTACAGTGCAGAGCTCAGTGACAATGTGCTGTCAGGTTCATCTAACACATTAATTCTGTTCTCTCTCTGTATTTCATGATATTGCACTGTCCTGACAATGTTAAGTGTATTTACTGTACCACTGTAATGTCAGTACAAACAGTTTCTGTAATTACCCTGTTGAGAAATTATTGCCAAGTGTTGCCTGTTGTTTAGTATACACTAGGGCTGCTCCTGAAAGTCGAAAATTCGAGTTGAGCAGTTGTTGTTTTTCATTCATTTCCATGGGGAATTATAAACAAGGGGAGTCATAAATATTATCACTACAGTAACAGACCTTGTTTTAAAGAGTGAAATATATTTTTTTGGACCAGAAACAGCTGTTTTATTGCTCTTGCCAAACTCATCAGACTCCCTTTGCAAAACAGCAATTTTAGCATCGTCAGCTTCAATCAAACTCTAGAGAAACAAAGCACTTTCCACTGTTCCAACAATCACAGACACTGGTTTGGTCAAAACAAATTTAACTACTGACTGCATAAAATTCTGATGTTTTCACGCCACAGATGACAAAGAAAGGCGTTAAACTATGAGTCTAGGCTGATACAGGAATTTAGTGTGGCGCACTGAACTGGAAAAGAAAGAATGAATCTTCATATTCATATTACATTTTATGGCCAAAATTGATTCAACTGAAAAAATTCTTAGTTGGGGACAGCCCCTGTATTCACGCAGTCACACAGAGAGTATGCCAATCTCATTTTACAGTTTCTAAATGTTTTTAGGTAATGCTAACTTTCAGCAACATGTCATAGATATGCAGTAACGAGTTGAATCTGATGTTCTCTTACCCTGAAGTGGTCGCCCCCCACTGTTTTAAACTGACTATTGATTGCTGACACATTTAATAATCCATGAAGGACTTGCATCCCTCCTCTCAACACACAGTATCTTTTTTTTCTCTGTGAATTACAGATGAGACTTTCTGAGCGAAGCCTAGACAAAACTTTTCACATGCATTTCTCTTATTAGTCTGATGATGATATATTAAGTGCGATTAGGTCTTTCTATAATCTCCTGTCCACAGACAGCCTGGCCTTATTAAAAGACACATTTGTAAATGTGAAATGTCCACACTCTACAGTTTGTACTGCAAGTTTTGTCCTGTAGAAACAAAGAAGTAATTTCTCTCTGGCTGTCACTACTGCTTACCGTTCCACCACCCTTTGCCACACTATTGCAGCAGAGAACTCGGTCTCACCTCTCCGTCTCTACACTCGGGCTTCACAACAAGTGTCTCTTTCTTCCTGAGACTCACAAAGAGCGGCATTCATGGAGCAGCGAGAGAGGCAGCGAGAGAGAGCTTCACACTCGCACTGTTTCCCGAGTGATAAATGATCAACAAACCAACAGAGAATGTACGCTACGTGAGTCAAAGCCATGGGGAGTCAAATGTTAAAATGTGTGTGTCTGCGTGTGTTGTGTGTGTGTGCAGGAACTGTCACCCTCCATTACAAATACAAAATACTTCACCTCCAACTACTCTGACACTTGCAACTGCCCAGCTCAAAGAGACTGTGGATGGAGGGAGAGACTGAAGGGGTGGGGGTTCCTCCTCCTAACTTTTTGTTTGGGCTCTAAGTGGTAACTAACAACACATGCTTAAAAACAATTAGCATGGGTCCACAGGCTCCTGAATTAGCAGCAGAAGAGGATGGAGCTTGCCGACTCCTTGGCTGTGAGTGTGAACGTGCGTGGACTGGTAAACGGCTGCTGACGCCTCCCCTCAGCCTGGCTGTGACCCTGGATGACTCTGCCAGCCAGCGAGCACCGCCGCAGCTCCGGCAGGGTGGCAGCAGAGGAGATTAACATCGAGGTGAACCAAAAAAACAAACATGCAAACAAATCATCACTGACCAAAAATGTTCCTGATGAATGGTTCTTTAAAGACACTTGCATTGCGGCTGCCCTTCTCCTGCCCTCAGTAAGGCCCTCTCTGCCCCTCACAAAAGCTCCTTTGTGGGTGGAGCAGTGATAACAGACTGCATACCACAGCGTTACTGTATATTCATACAGAGGTACAGTACTTAAAACTATAACAGGGACGGAGCAGAGAATAAGGCAAGGAGTAGACTATGATTCACGGGGAGTCGGAATTACTGGAATTATTTCCCTCCCATTCTGATACTGAGCACAGGCCTATCTGACTGCGTGTTTCCTCACTGATAAAACCGAAATCCATGACAACCTTGGTGTTTGCAAAGAGCCCACACTGGCTGATGGCACAAGGCCTGGACAAACATAAGAGACAACTGTCACAAGAGATTTTCTGCTCTGGACACAGGCCATAGTGCTGCTCTCCCCTTCGCTCTGGCTTCCTCACTGTGAGGGATATTTATTCATATGCAGAGTATTCTATTACAGTGCTGCATTCTATTGAAAAGATCCCTAATTAAACATGTCAGAGGTTTTCACAGTCCCATAAAAATGGCACAAAAATTAACAAGGGAATGGCCGAATCATACACTGTACAAGGAAGCTTATAGTGCAGGTTAATTTTTCTACAGAAGCGTTATACCTACAGGTTATTCCTGGCATGTGTTGACTGATTAAGAATGCTAATAATATCAATTTGCTTGTGATGCAATGATGACTGGGGCTGTGAGGATAACTGCATTACTGCAATACCGCAGTCATGTGATGCCAACTACAGGTCATCAATGCAAATTTTATTTTAAAGGGTCAATCTCATGTCATTCCGTTGTGCAATGTGTTTGAGATCAGAGCTACTGTACGCACACAACAAGTCAGGAGCACAGCCTCTGAATTGTTGGAAGACTCAGCCTAAGGCATCCTTGTGGATAGCTAACAACATGCTAACAATAACAACATGGAAAAAGAAGACATTTGGTATTGGATTTATCATTAAGGATTTGTTTCATCACGTCTCCAAAAAAATAAGAAAACGCTGGCTCGATTACCAAACGTCTGAAAGGGATACAATCGTACTGGAGAAGAATATTATTATCACAGGATACCCTGAAATATTGTGATCTATATCCACTGCTACCATACGGATCATAGACCAACTTTGTCCCGTTTCACCACTACTTGCTACTGGTATTGATTTGCTTGTTTCTGATATTTTGCTTTTATTGTTGCAAGTCCCTAAAAGTGGTGGATTTTGACATCTGCATTAAGAACTAGTGGACCTCTTTGACAGATCTTGTACGCTGATTGGATTGTTCCAGTGCACAAGCAGATTTTGGATGTTAATTGTCAACTTCAGGCAGTGGACCAAAAGTGCCATTTGGACTGGACTTGATTTGGACATTTGGACTAGACGAGGCAACGACTGTCGCCACCAAGACACTACTGCTTGCATAGCAGACAATCAAGTTGGCATGAATACAGGACTCACAGCTCCTGTTCAGCTCAGAATTAAACCCTACATACCTCTGTGCTTTGACAATCTGATTTTGAAATATCCAACACTTACTGCAGCCTTGCCTCCATCCTGCCTCCACTGGTATTTGTTATACATGTAAAAATGGTCATAGGTTAGATTTTAGAATTACAACCACCCAATTTTAGTTTCATTGGCACCAGCTGGTGTTTTCTCCACTTTTCTACTCACTCCAGCTTGTGTTATTCTGCTGGTCTGTTTGTCACTGGATGTCAAACATGTCTACCATGTCCTATCATGTACCTTTCTTCCAATAAATGACATCATTTTGTTCAGAGTTAAAATTCATGTTTCATTGGGAAGAAGGCTAAATGTTGAGAGAAGGGAGACCCATAATCCTTTACTCAAATGATGATGCTCATGATACTGAAACCACCATATAGTGGGATCCAGGATTAAGTCGATAATTTTTGAAGCTTTATGTCCTCCTCACCTCACCAGCTCCTTGGGTGTTAACAAGGTGCGGCGACATTTTCCCCAGGGTGCTGCAGACTCATCATGACAGACCTTATCAGCAGCTCTCCAGTCCTAACCTCCTGTCATGTCCTCTGTGAAGGCATGCACACTCAAAGACACAGTCCAGACTCCCCCTTAACACTCAAACCTCACTACATTATTTACTCTCATCCTTAATTAAAGAAAAACTCACGAGGAGATGGAAGCTTAGCTCAAGTATTCTGTATGAACAATAGAAACATAAGAAACTTGGAGAAGTTGTCAATAATTTTCTTAACAAAAACTATAAAGAAACATGTTAACAACCTTCTCTTCCCTGAGTAAGACAAGACAGCACCAATGTCATTAAACACTAACTATATTAACATGCAATATTGTTGATGAAAAAAGATACTGTATCTACACACACAGTCAGTCAGAGCACAGCCAGGACACAAAGTAATCACATTAAGTTAGCAACGACGACAACAGAGCTTGGGAGACAGAATGAAGGTGATATTTGTGCCCCATTTTTGTAACAATGAGGCAGAGAAAAAAAGTAGAATGCACTGGTTCATCAAAGGGGAAGTAATGTGGCCATAAAATAGCTGGTAAGAATACCACAAATCTGAGGAGACACATTAAAGCTCACCAGTCACCACAAAAGAAATTAAGGTGGGCTAATAAAACATTTGGGCCCATGTCCACATGGCATTTTTTTTTCTGGTACAATAATGCTGTCAGGGCACTGGGATGAAGTGTATATCAAGTGAGAGGAAAACAAACATGCGCATGGGTTCGACATTGGGGTTGGAATCTCTTGGCACCTCGCGATCCAATCTGATTATTTCCCACACCCCTAGTTTGACATTATGATTGACATTAGCTAGTAAGCTAACTTAATGCTACATAAACAGAGGTTTGACAACACAGCTAACAACAAGTTTACAGTGCGTAGGGTGATGAAAATACAACACTCATCAGCAACATTTAGTGTCCAGTCGATCCACTCCCACAGACAGATTGCCTAAAAAAGCAACAGTGACGACACCAGCTCCTTTCTGAAAAGTTCAGAGATTTTTAACTAGAAGGGCTGGGAGCTGCTGCACAAAAAAGGCGGAGTGCTCAAACTAAAAAAAAAAAAAAAAAATGCTGGGTGCACACCTTTTCTCTAGGCACTGCATACACTCTCTCCTTATTGGAAACTATTGAAAAAGATTCTGGCACAAAAAAAATCTATGTGGACACAGGACCTTGATTTTTAAAAAAATCTATATTAAGCTAGTAAGGTGGTAGTGTTAAATTATGTTGTGGGTGACTCAACCTGTGTTTTTCATCTGAAAATCAGGTAAAATCTTATGTGAAATAAGTTTGACAAAAATGCCCAAAATATTGGCTTTGGTGAGACTAGGCTGACTGAAATGTTCAATATAAAGTGACAACCAAAAAGACTAAAATATCAAAAGTTTTCAGTGAATAAAAACACCAAAATAGTTAGTTTTCTTTGGCTATGATAAGACTAAATTGCCCAGACTTCTAGTCAAACAAAAACTTGACAAAAAAGACAGGATGAGGTTGACTAAATATGATAAAAACTAACAAGGACATTTAACACAGGAGACTCAAAAACAGCTGACAAAATTAAGAGTAGAATTTTCACTGATGCAGGGACACTAAACAGAGGCTGAAGGTGAACCACACACACACACACACACACACACACAGATTTCTATCACTATCTCTTAATTTGTCTCACTGCCTTATTTAATCAGTCACATGCTAATGAAAGGATCGAGTATCAGCTGAAGTTGAAAATAGGAGCAAACTTCCACAGACTGGCCAGAACTTGAATTTGACCTTGGCTTTATATGCAGGCCTGTTCCTTTCAGAAAACAGTAACTTTTCTTCCTTTTAATTACTCGAGTATTCGATGCAAGGTTGCAAGTTGGTCATACCAATTTCATAGAAACAGGGATGTTATATCTTGAATTTTCCAAGTTCCTAGACTTGGGAGCGTAAGACTTCTTGATCTCGATATCTCCTGATTCCACAATGATGAAACAACAGAATAAATCATTGCAGTTAGCGCCCCGGGAAACAAAGGGCAGTGAGTTTGAGTAGATTTATTTGCAATGACTCACCAACAGCAAGTGTAGCACTTCTCATAAATTATGCCACTGGTTATCACCCCGATAAAGCTACTAAAAAGAGGGATGCTTATTTCAAAAGTAAAAACATGTATTTAATAATACATGAAAATTCTGCCTTAATGGCTCACAGCAGAGCAGTTCAAAGTTCTATTCAAGGAGTATCAGGATGCAGCCCGCCTGCAGGCCTACCTCGAGGAGGCGACGTGCTGAGAGAAAATCAAACACCAAATCGCCCACACTTGTACTCTCCTTGTCCACAGGCAATGCATTAGACACAGAGAAAGGTTGCACAGCTTAGATTGGCGGCATGAAAACTGCACTGCAGAACGAATTTTGAGAGCTGCAGGTAACCTCAGAAGAGTTAACTACGATGAAGCTGTCTGTTCAATTATCAAAAAATCATCCTAATCAGTGAGATTAGACTCGCAAGCTTGATAGTAAACAACACAAACAGAGACATTAGTAATGTAGTGAAATGCTGGAGGAAAAACATCTGAAAACATTTGGCAGTGTGTACTGTGCATGTTGTCTGATACAATTACGGCTGGGCAACGTATTGATATTTCATCTATATTGTGATATGAAACTAGGTTTTAGACATTGTTATATCATGATATGACACAAAAGTTGTCTGTTCCTGGTTTTAAAGGCTACATCACAGTAATGTGATAAAATTTTCTGAACTTACCAGACTGCTCCAACTGTTCTAATATTTGCCTTTATTTTCTCATTACAGATGATTATTTTCCAAAAATCTCATTGTGTTAAAGGACACCTCTAATGCTAATTTCCAGCTCTATATTTTTCTTCTGGAATTAGAATACATTTGCATAATTCACAGTTCAAAGACACCTTATTTATCTTATACTGGCCTTTCGCAGCTCCTCAGTTCACAGCCACGCCATTCACAAGCCATTTTAGCTCCTGTCTCTCTAAGGACCCCCCTCCCTAAAAACCCACTTTCCTCTGATTGGTCAACTTCATGGAAACTTGCTGAGGGGCAGCCTCCATACTTGAGAGCCACATGAGCACCACATTGACAGACCTCACTGATAGCTGTACAAACCACAATTTTATTGACTGATTTTGGTGACACTGGTTTAAATTTCATGGAGAAAATATTTCCTCATTTGCCCTAAGATGTGCTGGTCTTCCTCAACTTTTGCTATTTATGCAGCAGAGTTTTCTGATTGCCAAACAACTTTCACATGTTATTAGCGACCAGCTGGCAAGTTAGCTCAGAAATCAGTCTGGCTATGCGAGACTATACCACCCAGAGCTTCTGAGCATCGTCTTAGCATGGAAAATAGCAGCATGGGGCACTGAATGTGATTAATTTACTGTTTATCTGACCACAAATGAAGCAAGGATAAGGTTGGAAAAACAAGGCAGCCAGAGCAGAGTGTTTCTGGGGACTAATTACTATACACAAGCACACAACTTTAAAAACTTTATTCACTGATTTTGATGATACTGGATCATATTTTAAGGGTTAAATATTTTGTAGTGTTCTCTCAGATGTCCTCTGACTTCTCTATCTCAACTTTTGGCGATTTATGCAGTTTCCTGATGGACAAAGGTTTACTTGTTGTTAGCAGTTAGCTACTTTAGCCACTAACTGCAACTTACTCTGCTGCTGACTCTGCCTGGAACTCAAAGCACCAGGGGAGCAGCACTAGCACTAGCAGCAGCAGTTAGTTACTTCTGCAACAAGTAAAGATACCTGTCCATCAGAAACTCCATAAATCACAAAAAGAAAAAACAGAAAATATGTAACTCCTTCACAACTGAAAAAGCACTTCCTGAGAAATACACTGAACATGAACATAGTCCTGAGCAGACCAGTCAAATGAAGACTGAGGGTGGGTGTGCTGTGTACGCTGTGCTGTGCCAGGAGTGGATGATCATGTAAAAGAAATACACAATGTGCAAACGTCAGCTGGGTGTGTTGAGTCGAGTAGGAAAAAAAAACAAAACATTAAAAACATTGCATTCAGCGCAGTCTAAAACATTATGACAAAATATAAGGAAAACCATAATTAGTCCCCTTTAATATTTTGTGAAAGTACCAAAAGTCACCATATATCTCGATTAATAATGCAGTATTTTGGTAAAAAATGTGTTGATTTTGTCCATATCACCCAGCCCTAGTTACAACAACTATCATTGGCTACATTGCGGCATGCAGTGCATATCGTCTTGGTTCATGCAAGAACATTTGGCCTTGTGAATATGCTATGATATTCACATGAATATGAATGTGACAACAGCAGGAAAAAGTGACAAAATATGTTCATTAATGTGTTCAGTGTTCAAAAAATGATGATTCATTAGATATATAATCACATGAACTAATAATGTTTTCACTATATATCAAGCCACAGGCGTTCTTCATATATAATGCATTCATGTATTTAATCATAATGAGGCATGCATTAGCTATGCATCAGTTAAGCATGCAGTTTGAACCTGTATTATTAAATGTTACTGTAAGAGGGAGCTTTTCTTAGTGAGAGGGAGAATTATCCTGTCGACTGTTGCTACATGAACTAACAGCCCGCTTCATTCCTACCTTTCCGGGAGTTTTGGTCTTGTTGTTGTTATTGTGGGAGGCCAGATTGACGTCTTCATGGACGCGGTCCAGCAGCCACAGGAGGAACTCCAGGGCGTCATGTTGGGAATTACCACGAAACTGTGATCCATACTTGGACACTATAGTCTGCAGAGGGGAAAAGCACACTTGATGAAAGTGGAATTTTTCTGCAGCCACATCATTATTACAGTTTGGTTTATCAGGTGAATTTCATATGCAAGGCAAATGGTTCAGTGCTGTAACCGTACTGTCGTTAAAGGAGCAATATGTAACAATTGCATATACAAAAATTAATACTGCAGTCAAAATAGTTGTAGTTGAGTTGGAGTCATAGATAGTATATTAAATAAGCTGCAATTCTATTTAATATACCATCTAGTGTTGAAGTGAATTGGTCTCCCTGCCCCCTCCTCCCCAGATTCAGCGAGCTCAGGCAGGCTGCACCAGCACTGCAGGAGCGCAAGACGAGTGCAACATTGTAGATTGACAATAAAAAGCAAGGACAAGTCCTACACTGTAAGTTTATCAGCTGTTTACAACTCTGTGAAAGCAAAACCTGTCATCCTCATAACAAAAGCCAGCTGCTTTGAAAACACACGCTCTGGAGTTTGAGTTCAGTGACTGCCTGTCTCACTGCCTGACAAACTCCATTAACATATCGCCCAATTTAACCATTATAAACATCGACTCCTTCTAAAAGAATATTAATGACTTCTTACGAGATACTAACACTAACAGACACTAACTCATTCAGCAAACATTTGGATGTAATTTGAACTCTAATTAACATGAAACAGGCAAACAATAACAAAGTTACAGACCAAAATAAAAATTTCAAAGGAGGACACCGTGGCAGTATTGTTGCTGTCAGAGAAGCGAGTATTTCAAATTTCAGCATTTTTCTTTTATCTCTGGTGACATATCATGGTCATTTATTTATTACAGTAAATATATTACAGATTTCTCCTTTAAGTTATAATGATGCAGCCACTTCACAGAGAAACCTGCTGAAACCCATGAATATATTTATCCTATCCAAATAATCCCAAATTCGACTTGACTGAAAAATAAAAACAGTGGTTTAATTAGCTTTTATAATCTGACAGCCTGTTAGAATTAAAGCCGTAGAGGCTACCTGAAGAAGGCAAATTAAATTGCCCTGTTAAGATATCCTTTCTCAAGAATTCCCTCTCAAAAACATGTGAATCTCAAGCACTACTTGTTTACTGGTTTTGACAGCTGGGGTGTGCTCGTTGGGCAGCTCTACCACTGCCTTCTCCACAGAACGCTGATCAGAGGGATCCGCGATTTGCAAATTTGCACTAACGCTCTTCACGCTCCTCTCCTCTCCACCTGGCCACACTTTGACTGGTGCAGAGTCCTATCAGATTTTGGGATTTGCAAAATATGCCTTTGTCTACAACATTTTCCCTGTCTAAAAGTATGGCATTGCCCCCCCTGTTCTTCTCAAGAAACTAAATTTCAAGATTTTTGACATTAAAAAAAGAGGTGAATAACATTCTTCTTAAAAGTAGGTTGAAGACTACTTAAGCTCACACAGTATAATGTGACTTCAGATGTGAATGGCACCAAACTCAATTAGGCAGGAATTAGCTGCATGAACCGCAGCTGGCAGCCTGGAGAAGCAAAGGCAGTGATGAGAGATTATAGCAGAGGGAACGGCAGACTGTAATCATCGCTTCATAATCCACTAATATGTGATATGCCTCTTATAGCTATTACACCATAACGTGATGTAGGATGTCTGATGATGTAGTTAGAGGCCTGTCACCGAAGAGATGCGAGTTCAATTCTCAAAGTCGGGCAGACGCGCTGAATTAAAACACACACTCTTCTCCTTTGACAAGCAGCACAGAAAGCATGTAGCATAGTATTTCTCCAGTGCAGCAGCTCAGTCCCACACAACAGAAACAGACCACACCAGAAAAAAAGCCAACTCTTCTTTCAAAAGATTTAAAAAAAAAAGAGATCCGTTCAGTGTGATTGGAGTATTAACTCATTGGATGCAGAGCAAGAACTGCATCTTCAAAGCAGGTACTGAGACGTGGTTACTGACGAGTGCAAAAATTGATCATAAAAATTCATAAACAGAGGAAAAAAACTGCGGGTGGAGTCTTAGCAAAGCGATAAAGCTCTCTAATCTCCTCTTCTGATCTTGCCTTGAAAGTGAAAGTGAAACTTCCTTGGCCTCAGAGACCTCAAAGTCAAAAAGCGATGAGTGTTGTCATCCGACACAAGTGGATCCTTACAATACTTTTAAAAAAAGTTGAACACAAAATAAAAAAAAGTTAACAAATGCAGAGCTGCTGTTTGATCCAGTACAACTGGACAGCTGTGTGTCTCTGTTGAGCAATGTTTTTATTACACCAAGAGTGATTAGTGATAAACATTGAGACACTTTTATGAACTACATGCCTGCACTAATATTTTCACTTTTCTTTTTGCTCTTATAGATGACACATTTCTTGGCAGCTGTCACAACAAAAGAATTTTAAACTTCAACACAATACTATAAAAACAAAACAAAACAAGCTACTTGTTGCCCCTTTACTACCACAGCAACACAGGTACATTCAATACATACTTATCGGATATATTATATTGTTTTAACATGAGGTATTGAGAAAGTATTGATACTTCTGAATTTTAGAATACAATATTCACAATCACAACCTTAAAAATACATATGTATTCTGCAAATGTTGTGGATGTATTTTCACACATATATAGTTTATATTCTGTCCAGCTGTATCCACCTATACTGTAGATGTAACATGACTGAACTACCTTATACTAGTACAGTAGATCTTTTTTTAAATGACTGGCCTTTAAACATTCAGGGTTGCTTTGCAGAAATGCTCTGACATTAAAAATGAGAACCTTGGTCACACACTAGCCTAAAGCTGTTGTGCAGCAGTGTAATAACAGTAATTACCATCAGCCTTTGGAAGGTGGCAATTGTCTCAGTGATATAACTGAGGTTGTGGAAAAAATGTTATTTTTTTTATTGCTCTCTGTGTCATAATGGCCATTGGCCAGTTTGTAATGTCTATTATCATCTAACTAAAAGGTAAAAACAAATTAAGAAAACACTCCCATCTATCCTCTACATCATTTAGCCAATGTTAAAGTTTAGCCACCTATTCCAACCATTTACATTAGTTTTACGTTAAGCTAACATTAAATATTTCAATCATTTTTCTATTACTTTTAATCTAACTATTTCAGCTGTTGTTCTTATGTTACATTTAACAACCATTTCCCTGTTTTTCCTTGTACTTTGTGCTTCTACCATGAGTAAGGCTATGTAATTAGTTAATGTATTTATTTATTTTCTTGTCTGTTTTTTATGATCAAGAATCTTCAAGCGATGTTTTATTCTGAAAATAGACCGGATGCTCTATGCCGTTTCTGTGTCTGACTTCCTGTCTGGCTCGATCTGCTCTGTTCAGCTTGATGCAGCTTCCATCCAAAATAGGCTAGGTGCGTACTGGAAGGAGTACAGAGACCAGAGTGCCGCTTCTCTGAAGCTTCTGAATAATGCTGTGGCGCTTCTGGCAGAATCACAAGCATATCGAATGGCCACGATCAGCTCCAGCGGCAGTATTAGCTTTGAGCTTAGAGTTAGCTCAGCAAGTGACCCTGCCTGAGTCCTGTTATGTTCAAAAGTTAACATAGATGAGCCTAACTCACAGCATATGTCAGTACAGGAAACAGAAATGGAGAAAGATGACTGAAGTACCAAGCTTGCTCAAATTACTAACTGTTTAGACTTCTCTGTTAGCTTGCTAACCAGTTTTCACACACACTCTCAGGGTAAAAACCCACTGAAACTAAAGTAACGTGACACAAAGTTCGCCCCCATTCATTTTCTATAGGACATAAGTGAGTCCCTTCACAAAGCATTGTGGGATTTAATTGTGGGTACAGGTAGCCCTGGTTAGAATCACTGCTCTACTATACAACATAGATAATCATTAAAGATAAACATAGAGATGGCAAATATTGACACATACCTGTGAGAAAGACCCACTGTCGTCACAACATTTAGCTGCCAAAGTAGGCCCATCAGTACAGACTGTAGGGAGGAGGACATTCCTGCTCAGTCATCATGCCTGCCCACCCTAACTCCCTTCTTTCTCAGGCCTCTCATGTTATGGAAACCAATAAATTGGCTGTTGAGTAACTGTTTGAGTTTCAGGCTTCGTCCCTGTCCAGGCCTCTCTGTGCAAACACACTATCATGCCAGGGGGGAGGCAGAAAACGCATAAGAAGTGTCCAGATCAAAAGCACACATCTGCTCCCAGGTTGAAGAAACTTAACTCCTTCAACTGCAACGTCTGGGGTGCATCTGTGAGAGTGGGAGCTCAGGACACATTGGCAATGTAAAATATCCCAAAGCAGCACAGCGACATAATCTTGTATAAGTGAACATTTATAAAAGCCGCCTCCCTCCTTCCACCTCTCTTGTCCTACAAGCCAGGTGGTACTGGAATGTGGCCGGGCGCCAGGTGTTCTGCAGGACTTTGTTGTTTTGTTTTTTTTTCCCGACTGGGACTCTGCAGCCAAGTGACCTGTGAGGAGGCCACTGCTGATTCATTAACTTTCAAGAACTTTTGATCAAACGAGGATGATTCCACATTTACAGAGGAGGTGTACACGAACAGAATTATTCATTTAAAATAAAAAGTGCAGCACAGTGTACATCCTGCTGACAGGATAATCGTCAAAAAAAAAAGAGAGATCCCTTTCAACACCTGCCCTTTTATCATTTCTTATCAAAATCCCTGTGATGTGAAGATGGGTACTATAGATAGTCTTTTTAATCTGGCTGCTTTAGCTGAACCTTTCCAACGTCCTTCTGACAAAACACCTGAGTTTCAGAGGTTTGCAGCAACTGATAATCAGCCTCCAAAAACAACAGATCAAGTGAGCATTTAAATGAAGACCAATTCTTTTTGGAGGACTGTTTTCTAAGTGGTTTGTGCTGTCTGGAGTTCCCGCAACTGGGAGCTAATTTTGCTTCTCAGACACAAGCCTTGGAGCTATCTGATTATTTTATAATGCCTCCCTCCAGGCAGCTGCGGATTACTCAACAGGCAATTTCAGAAGGCCTAAGCTGCATGAACTCTGGACCTCCTACGGTCACAAACCACAGCCAAGAGGCACAGCAGTGTGCGTGTGTGTGTGTTTCAACACAGGAAACATCCCATCACATAAAGAGCGAGTGTTTAGTGTTTTTCTTTTAATCTTGGCAAGATGTTTGCATGCTGCTCCCTCTGATTGTTGTCCTGAAAATGTCTGATATCTGAGTCCCATGCGAGATGCGTGGGGAATGAAAGTGTGGAATTGGGGTAATTATTGGCAGTAAGGATTCTGGTTGACAGGGAGAGGGGAGCTTTTCAGAGAACACAACAGATGGGAGAGCAAAAAAGAAAGAAAGAATCAATGTGAAAATTGATCTGGACTGCCAACGCTGAATTTCATACGGAGCAAGTTGGCTCTCAGGTAAACTTCTGGTTTCCTCATTACATTATATTAAAATGTGAGCGAAGACATGCCTATACAGTAGGGTCAAGATATTCCAGTAGCCATACTCATACCCTTTTCTTACAGAGTAATTAGCATTTCCAAGAATAGATCCATTGTGGAGCTTCTTTGTTCGCTGCTCCATATTATCTACTTCTTGCCTTGAACTATGGCTCAGAGAAATCCAGAGCAAAGAGCTGCAAGCAGATAAAGTACGGTTGCCCCCCCTTCTCCTACTCTTATCTTCAGCGTGGGCACAGTAGGAAAGCCTGAGGGTCTCCTGATAGGGCTCTGTCACAGCCCCTGATCCTCAGGGAAGGAAGATTCTTAAGAAAGTGTTACAGTAAATGATCTCCGTACTTTGCATCACAAGAGGAACACATCTAAACAAACGCTGTAATGTACAGTCGAACAGTCACCTGCACCTTGCTTCACTCACCGTGCTGTGAGAGGAGGTAAAACACTATCTAGTTTGTGCTGCAACCAGAAAGTGATGATTAACTTAAAGTCATCACACACGTACTGGGTTTGTTCACGAAACAATGGCAGCAGTGTGGACTGATCAATAAACAGGGTAGACGGTTGGGTTGGGCCAGTGAACGATGCCATTGTCCACTGCAATGGCTGACAGTCAAATGCTGAGCCATGTAGCATTATAACACTGTGATTTAAAGGCCTTCTTTTTAGTTTGAGGTAGAGTGTCCCCTCAGAGTCGCTGTAAGCCATGAGTTGTTACTGAAGTTCAGTTGTTGACATGTGGGTTGCTACTCGTCGTTGAACCACTGTTGTGTCTCCATGTCTTGTTTATCATTTTCTTACTAAATCTGCCTGGTTAGCTGAAGTCAAGACTGTAATGTTTCTCTGTTGACATCATCATATTTGAATTTGGTAGACTCGCCCAAATCTAAAAGATGCTATATTTGTAAACGCTGGCCACAGAGGCAACCGACTGCTAAATTTGGCGGCCAAAGCAGATTTTTGGTGGCCCAAATGTAAATTTACTTATAAACAATACAGACAGGGCAATATAATGGTACTTAACACAGCCTTCATTAGCTATGACACTTCTCCCATGAATTAGGATGGGCTGTTTCCAATGAAAAACAAGCTCCACCTCTCAGCTAGTTGAGGAAACTGGTGACACACACCACAGTACATTATATCTGTAGATGTGTCATATTCAGTTATAGTCCTGCTTCCATTCACTCCTAAATTTTCGTTGCAGTTTCATTTTTTCATAGTCCACCCTTTGTGTTACTGGTTCCACTGTAATGATCGCGTCAGCAGAGTAAATTTAGTAAAGAGACCTCAGCAGCCCTGACGTATTGGTAGCTACCTGGCAACATGTGCTGTTCACTGTTTTCACAGACTGTTGAACTAAAAAACACAAAAGAATCAGGATGTTTGTGGAGCTGTAACTGTGAAGACTCACAGTGTGGGGATAAACCATAGTGGCCACAGGAGGCCACCCACATGGGATATTTGATAGCCACAGAGTCACTTTTTGTGGCCATGGGCCATTGGGTCATGGTTAAAGTGGAACCCTGATGAAGTTTTAGTGTTGTCACACAGGGTATATTCTGGTGGAAATAATCCAGCCCTGCAACTGAGTCAGGCACCTGCTGACCCTTTGACCTCAGACTGCAGTGACACAGAGCAGCAGCTTCATTATCACCCGCAAGGAAAACACTGAAGTCACAGGGCAAAGCACTGTGCGCTTGTTAGTGCATGTGGGAAGAGAACAGTTTCTGTACTACTGGCAATTACAGCAAATGATGTTAGACTTCTGACACCCGTCTTTTGTCTGAACATTCAGGTAACTCACTTCTCAGTGGTGTCTATGGCACATTGTGTGCATAACATGTGATTATGTTTGACTAAACAGCCAGTTTGCTCTGCACTTAAAGTGCCAAGGCACTAATAATGTAGGAGTCTGTGTTTAGTTAATGATAACCACTGAAACTGTGAGACTGCCCTCAGCTTTTTAATAGTACCAGGACTTTTCATCCCTGAACCTTCTCTGTGCTTTCAGCCCAGGCATTTTACCCAAATGTGTGGGTCAAATCGACACAAAACTCATAAGGAATTGAATGAAGGGAAGTCACCTCAATATAAAAAATGCCTTTTTTAGTTCATTTTGTGAGAAAAAGGATGTGAACCTCACACAAATTACAACAGAAAAAAATGTTTATAACAAAGAGTCTCCTCTATAACACAAAAAGTTCTAAGAGATCCAAGTGGTGGTTCGAAGGTGTTTCTTACCATAAACAGGTAATGCTTTTTTGCTTCCTTAAATCATAATTTAAATCATTGTCATTATATAAGTATACTAGTCTGCAAGGAAACATAAATTGGCACTACTCCATTTAAATTTTGGGATTGGCAGTGATTAATGAATTTAAAACTAAATTATTTAAAAATCACTTTTATATTACACAAATTGGCACTAATCAACTTAAATGTTGGCGATGATGAATGATGAACTCACTAAAACTTGTTTTCATTACAAAGGTGTGGCAAGAAAATGAACCCACTCTGTGATTTTGACCCACTTATGCGTCTAAGGGTTAAGAATTCCCCTTTGCACATTCACTGTACTGTATCCAACTCCATTAATGTCAAACACAGATTCTGGTTGAGTGTGGACAGCAATGAACACTTTTGTGTGGACATCAAACAAGCAGACTTGCATAAATATTTTTTTTAACATGGGCAACAAAGGGAAATTGTGGCATCGCTGATATCAGTATTTTTTCAGGACTTTGGATTTCTTAAGTCCTCTGATATGTTAGAAATGACATATTTAAGAAACTAGAAGAGTTTAACTTGTTTCTGTGGCAGTTTGTGTGGGGTCATGCCTGTACTATATGTGCTGTGCTGAGCTCACATCCACCTGTGGCCTGTGTTTTTGGCTGATGCGCAGTACTTTGAAGTACCTTGAAGTCCACAGACAGCTGTGGGGTGTACTCCAGAGTCCACAGAGCCCTGACAAGTGATGCCAACTGCTCCGTGACTTCTCCCTTGGCAAGCCGCGTCTCATCGCTCCTCACCAGCCCGTTTATCCTGGTGTGATTCAGGTCCAGCTTGTAGCGATCCAGCCCCAGGTACTCTGCCAGCAGGTCGGTGTTGCTCAGACACTGGACCACGGCGTTCATGAAGCAGGTGTTCCCGTGGTTTTTCAGCCCCAGCACCCCAGGGATCCTGTCTCCGTACTGGTTCAGGAGTTTTTTCTCTGCCGGTGCACAGAGAGGAAGACGTGCTCGAAGTGTTTTTCACCACGCGCTCCCACGCCACCTGTACGTCCTCTTTGATGATGATTCCCG
This sequence comes from Lutjanus argentimaculatus, assembly GCA_034769285.1. Taxonomy (NCBI): domain Eukaryota; kingdom Metazoa; phylum Chordata; class Actinopteri; order Lutjaniformes; family Lutjanidae; genus Lutjanus; species Lutjanus argentimaculatus. The sequence continues at coordinate 9,158,956 of JAWZSL010000024.1, read as the reverse complement.
AGCTCGCGCTCAGGGTGCAAGGTGCGCCATTCCGAAACCCCCCATCGTCGTCCTCCGCGTCGTGCGCGTCAGCGTCTCCAAAGTGGGTGAAAGTGCCCAAAGTTTTGATGATTCTGTTCATGAAACTCCCCACAGACTTCAGCGATTTCTTTCGGAAAAGCTTCCCGGATTTGGGCTTCTTCTCTTTGCGCTTCTCCTCCTTCGATGTCGGCATTTCCTCCTTGACTCTGCGCTGTTTCTCCATGACAGCGCCTCTACTCTCTCGGCCGTCTCTCCTCACACTGATAATTGTGTAAATTCCGACGCCGGTGTGTCACTTCTCTGCCAGTGCCCCCTGTCCTGTCCGGATCGCGGAGGGAAAAGCGCACAGAGGTGACACCATCGCGGAGCCAGGAGGCACAACGGCACACTGTTATTCCACCTTCCTCATCCATCCCAGCACTTACTGAAGGCGTTCATTATCAGTCCGACACCGCTGTCACAAGCCACATCTCGTCATGCCCGGACAGCACAACACTCCGCTCCGCCGTGCAGTCCGTCCGTCCAGCTGCAGCACTGTGCGCTCTCCTCCTCTCTCCTCCCCTCCCAGTGCGCTCAACTTAGCCTGGAAAAGGCTTGTGATTGTGTGGCTGACTGCCCCCTCCCACTCTCCAACACATGGAGGAGATAACAGAGCAGTGACAGCCTGGATTCATCTGGTCAGCGCACACGACCAATCAGACACAGAACTGTTTCTGTTTTACTTTCCACCAGTGCTGGAAAAAGTTCTAAGTTCCTCTACTTAAGTAAAAGTACCAATACTCCATACAAGTAGACCTATAAGTCGTGCATCCAAAATTATACAGGTACAGAAGTATTAACAGCAAACTTAAGTATCAAAAGTAAATAGACCTCTATTCTGCAGGAAAATGACCAGAGCCCCAGTTATCATCTCACAGTCCCTCAGATTTAGCCTCTATAGTGACCCTTCAGAGGGGGGCAGACCTGTAAGTTGGGAACCACTGGACTGAACTACTCAATAGTAACACGTTGATGCATCAGTAGGATACTAACAGTCTAAATCGCCTATACAGCCCTGATTTAAAAAAAGCTGGGCATTCAAACTGTATTCAATTAAATACAATAAAATATGTAAAGCTCAAGCTGAAACTTAAAAATATTACACTAATTTTGAATTTGATGCCTGCATCATGTTTCAAAAAAGCTGAAAAAATATGTTTGGATGGCAGCATGTTGCTCCAAAAGCTGTATGTACTTTTCAGCATTAATGGGGCCTTCAGATGTGACAATTACCCATGATGCCATGGGCACTAACACACCTCCCATACCATCACAGATGCTGGCTTTGATAAACATGCATTAATAATCTGAATGGTCCTTTTCCTCATAAGGCCAGAGGACACAACGTCCATGATTTCCAAAACAATCAGTCCACCTCAGTTGAGCTCAGGCCCAAAGAAGTTGGCTGCATTTCTGGATGTTGTTGAAATATGTCTTTCCCTTTGCATTGTAGAGTCTAAATGTGCTTTTGTAGATATAGTGACAAACTGTGTTTACTGACAGCGGTTTCCTGAAGGGTTCCCCAGCCCATGTAGTAATATTCTTTTTTTTTTTTTTTTTAATGCAGTGCTGCCTGATGGGTCAAAGGTCACAGTCATTCAATGTTGGTTCTCAACTTTGGTTCTCATATGCAAAGATTTCTCTGGATTCTTTGAATCACTTAATGATATTATGGCTTGTAGATTCTGAAATCCTACATTCCTTGCAATTGTACGCTGAGAAATGTGGTATTGCCCTCATTTTGATGATGCCCCTCATGACACTATCACTTGTCAGCAATTAAACTGTTTACATGTGCAAAGTTACAAACAAGTTTTTGAGCATTCCAGTGTTTTTTGCCTCTGTACGAACTCTATTGAAACATGTTGCAAAGTCAAAATGAGTGTATATTTACAAAAACCACAAACTTCTTTTGAATTGGGGCTGTATATGACATTATTAAAGGGTCACAATATAAATCTGAGGGGTTTTGAGAAGAGTTTTTTAGACTTCACTTGTTTGTGTGACACATTAGATCATTTTTGCTCATTCAACATCAATCATTTGTTTAAATGAAACGTAAAAAGTTTAGTGTGGAAATGCCTCTTTGGTGGAACAACAACTTACAGACATCTAAAACATGACAAGGAGTCACAAACAGATTGCTTTTTTCGTGAATGGTCTTAGCCAAAATGGTTTGGAACTACCACTTATGATCTTTGATAATACTTAAAATATAACTTGTACCATATAACTGTCAAATAAACACAGTGTACTAAAAAGTACGTTTCCCTCTGAAATATACCGAAGTAGAGAACCTCAAATTGTGCTGTACAATAAATAAATGTACATGTTACATCCCACCACTGCTTTCCACAGATCATTTCATTTGTTTATTTACAACACACATTAATCAGCATTTCCATAAATGTGCCAGTGTTAGCCAGCTGGCTAATTAACAAGTGCAGCTCTTTGCCCAGATGTTTTGAAAACAATGAGGTGATGCCTAAAACTTACAAACAGAACAGATCAGTAGGATGAACAATGTGCTAACTAACAGTATCATAGAAAAAACATTTGGGGCATTTATAGGTCTTTACCAAAAAGTCTGATATTATGATACGTCAATGTCATTTCATGGCCTGTGCTAGAAATGAAACAGTATGACAATTTCATGTCACAATTAGTGACCAAATTTATTGTGGTTGTAGGTGTTATGGTATTGTTCAAATGTGCTGAATATGGTGAAAAAGTACTGATACACACACTGAAATCATTTCAACAACTTTTATAATGTGTCAAAATTCAGTTTTAAAGTGGACCCAAATGCAGGACACACAGGAGTAAAGGAAATGATAACTTTAATAAACTTACTGGCAAGGAAACACAACATAACAAAGGGTGGCTGGAAGTCAAACAAGTTCAACAACAATGAATTATCTTCAGTGTCCACAAAATAGCAGCTAATAATTTAAAAGGAAACCAGAAGTAAAACAGGAAATTGAGAAGAACTGTAAGACAGACAAGCGGGAACTACACCCACTAAATACACAAACAGTTAATTAGAGGCAGGTGAAGCTAATAATAAATCAGAAAGGCAGGAAACAGACAAAGACAGAAATTTAAAGACAGAAAAAAAAAAAAAAAAAAACACAAAAGGGAAGATTTTAAAATAAAACAGGAAATAACAAATACCAAAACCACAACATATTGAAAACCTCTGAATGATTTGAAATGGCATTGTGTCCTTTCCAATGTCAGTGTTTTCACTGACATAAAACAATCCATTGCTGCTGTGACTGCGTCTAGAGTGAGAGTGTTGCTAACTTTGATTGATGCTGGACCAACAAGGTTATTGCTGGGGCTGAGCGATGCCCACAGAATTGGCATGTGGATGAGAACAACTCATCATGGGTACTTTGTGCCTGTGTCATGCTTCTGCCCCTTTTTGGGTGAAAACAACCACTCTAATTTGACTGGAAGTCAATATAATTCAAAATCCATTGACCATTTTTTAATTTCATTTAATTTTTCTTAATTTTTAAATTTTATTTGCCAGTGTATATATGGCAATAAATCAAAGTGAAATCGAACAACTCAGCTACATGGGATTGTTGTATTGTTAAGTAGCTCCACACAATGATGCCTGTTGTTCATCACTTTTCTTCTCCAATGGAATAATCCAGTTAATAAAAGTCCTCTGTAAAAATAGTCCCTAAGAGACGACAGCATGTTTCTCACTGGAAGTTATTCACAGGAATCATACATGTCTGGTGATTACGTCCAAAAAATACACCTAATACCTTCTGAAAACTTGTTTCAGGTACAATGTTTGTGGAGGTCATGCTAATGTTGGCAGAACTTTGTAAATCTCCTCTGGTTGCATCTGGCAGGTGAGGTGGCATTGCAGTCGGGGCTTCACCATCTGTCGCCTGGTCGGGAATCTGCACTCTGCTGAGTGAACTCTTCTTGTTTTAAAAAACATCATAAGTTATATTTTTCAAATTAGTTGAGCTGCTCCACAGTCTCACCACGTATACCCTCTGGCAACTGCAGAAGTACTCCCTGGAGTACAAGCACCTCTGGTTGGGAATCGCTGGAACACTGAACTTATCTCTGACAATTCAGAATAAAAAAGGCAAGAAGAGAGCATATCGTGTGTGAGTGTGTGACCCCAGCCGCCTACAGAGGAAATTCATTAGCTAAGCCTTGAAAGGCATTTATCACAGGTTACAGTGTCCTGGATTATTACTCTCATTCCTAGGCCATGAAGTATAGGAAAGCGGAACCGCTTATCTCCTTCGCTCACTACATAGATATGTTTAATCACACAGGGCTGTCTTACTAACACTAAAAAACTGCAGATTTATTACAGCTTTGAGTGAAAGCATTAGGACTGACTCTCCTCTTTGCTGCTAATGCAACCCGAGGAGTGAGTCTGAGCCAAGTGTTTGCTCAAGAGGCAAGCCTCCTACTCTGCCTTCAGAGTGGTGCTGATGGTGGTGTGGTATGGAGTACCTGTTGTTGTTGGGAAGCAATAATCCCACCAGCAGGCTCAATATCAAGAGAAGAGAAACTCAGGAATACTTTAAGCTGAGAGCTAAGAAACAGCCATGAGTGCACACAGCAGAAGGGCCTGTCAGAATACTACGAGTTGAATTTGCAGGCCTGTATACACAGAAGCAAAGCCTCGCCAAAGGCCTCCTCTCCCAGCGTCGTCTGCCTCCACGAGGAGGAGGCAAACAATAATCTTCTCGCTCACACATCGTGTACCAAACGTGCCAACTGTTCATGCGGACCAACACGGCAGACTCAAGTAAATCTCACTTCTGTGAAATAAGGTTTGCATCTCACCGACTGTGTTTTACCTGCTTTAATTCGCTGCAATGATCTACAGGACCTGGGAGACTTTAATAGATACCCCCAGCAATGGACAAAGATGATCTCACTCTGAAAAAATGACCCCAAACAAAAGGCCAGGCTCCAGTTGGGCAGGAAGAACTGCTGTTGCAGGGTTTCTGCAGGTTTCAACAAGTTAAATTTCTGGCTTTTTAAGACCATTATGAATGCAATTTAAGGCTTATTTCACATAAATACTGGCAAAAAAAGGTAGAAATAATATGAATTACTTGCACTGTAATTTATTCACATTCAACATAACATTAAACCAAATGGTGTAGAGTTATTGTATCATAGGGTTATTAAGAAAATACTCATTTATTTCACTCAGACAGCTCACATTTTAAAATGTTTATTACAGCAGCAGAACATAATTAGAGTTTGGCGTCTAGGCTCTGACCTCATCACTCCCCGCAGATTATGTTTACATGGAGAATTTGAGGAGTGATGAACAAATATGTTAAACTCCCTGACTGAGCCTGCAGGTGGATGCTGAGGTGGTGGTGAGGCTCACAGGACAGGCAGCAGTGCTGATGCAAGGCAGCAGACAGGCTGAGGGAGAGATGGGAATTTATACAGTTTAAACAGACCGCCAACCTGGGATGGTACATTTGGCATATTACTATGGAGAGTGAGACATGTCATGTGTGTATTGCAGCGCAGCTCAAATTAACTGCATTAACTAGCTTGCAGCAATTGCTACATCACTTCAAAGTAGGCTGTTTTTGTCGCAACATAGTAGCTGGGTGGGCTATGATAAATTTTGTTGGCTTTGTTTTGTAGCTGTTACAGCATGAGCAATACAAATGTTTCCCAATAAGACATTTAAAAGTGAAACTGAATCCAGACCTGTAATATCATAATTTTAGAGGCAGGGCAGCAAGGCCATCAAATAAACTGATGACTTTAAGTCCATGGAAATAGTGTAATGAATTTAACTTAAGGGATAAAGATGATTTTAATTTTTTTTTTTTCTAATTTACCAACACTATGTAGGGACACTGGAAGTCAGTCAGGAGTCACTCTGTGGCAACTAAATAGTGTGGAATGTATAATGAGTTAGCAACTCAGATAATGGCCTAGTATCTCAAACTAATGGGAAACTGACATACTGAGCCATTATTTTGAGAAAGTTTCTAATTATAATGACTTACAGGATGTTTTTTTTTTCATCACACTGGGCTTCCATAGAGAAAAACAACACATCCAGCAGCACAATGAAGAGGAGACAAGCGTATATAACATGAATCTGTGTGTTTGTCGCTGTTAACAGAGTCCAGTCTGCATTGTAAACCACAGCATTGTAGAGTAACATGGGGCTTCATGATCAAAGAAAGTTTATATCACGTCAACACTTCCGTCAATGTTCACATGTTGCCTTTACTTGCTAATCCGCACCGCTCTGTCTCTGCTCGAGTCTCCATCACAGTTATATAACCCAGTTTTCTAGCAGTTCATACCAGGCTCCAAGTGTAACCCACCGCTGGTTATGTGTTCAGTGTTTCACTTGATGTTGCCCAGTCATCTCAACAAAAGACACTGGCGTCTGACAACTGTAATGACAGGAAAGAGACAGGAGAAAAAGATGAAAACTTTATAAAAAACTTTGACTTTAAAAACTTTTTTTAAGTAATGTGAACTTCAAAATCCAATCCAATTTTTAAGACCTGCCACCAACGCATTAAAGACATTTTAAGACCTAAAATAAAGTTTATTGGATATTAGACTTTTCAAGGCTTTTTAAGAACCAGCGGAAACTCTGTCTTGGGTCGAATCTTTGAATTGATCTCCCTCTCTTGCTTAAATCCACATTTTTGATGACTTCTCAGCCACGACAAACCCGAGCCATATAAATCTGCCTATGGTATTTTTTCACAGTCATTGACAGCAGCAGGGAGATGTGATGAAACTACCAAAAAGCCTTGGACTGGAGTATTTTCATCATTCTACTCCAAGGGACTGGATGAAACATATACGTTTTTGAACTTCTGCAATAATGACCCAGGGGCACCTCTGAGCTGCTGACATCTATCATGTACAGTACAGTCGTGCTGTGGATGCTTGAGAGTTCGTGGCTCAGCAGTAATCACCTCAGGTTTGGCAGTTGTCTCCTTCTTATTTTGGCCTCCTCTTTCCGTTGCTATTTGATGTTATTTTTAGAGCAATTTTGCATTTTCCCTTTCCAAGGTCAGATACCTTTTAATATTTCTCTTGCAAAGATAATAATTCCATATCATGTGCAAGTTCTTCCCTCACTATGAAAAAGGAGCTGCATCACTGTAAAGACATACAGTAGATGTGTTTTCTTCCTCCATGTGTGGCCTAAATTTTATTGTCTTTGATGTGAGGGAACATCTCATACAAAGCACAACCCTTTGAACATTAATTTGGTACCAACTCACAGTTAAGATAATAATAACAAAAGAGACAGCAAGGTGTTTTTCTTTCTTTTGCAATGCTGCAGTACTCATAATTAGATCAGTGTTGCCGTGTAGTAGCCTAATACTGTAGTTAAGTCATGTTATGCCTATAAATGGAGAGGTAATTTTCCTGTGACGCTCTTCTCTGCAAAGAAGGAAATGTCAACCCCAAAGATGAGACCATCTGGTCGCCTGAGTCATATATGCCGTCTGCTCCGGGAACAAACACTCCCTCAGCTAAAAGAACAATGCACTGTGACTGTCACACTGCCCTGCTATCCCTGCTTTGCTACAGTAAAATATGACCAGAGGCAAGAGCACACAGTACGCACGTCGCATAAATTTACGTGTACTACAGCACAATTAAAGTTTAGATGTTTCCTCTCTGTCTCTGTCATGAATGGTGACCTGTTTTTCATCTGGGAGGTGTAGCGAGCAGACAGTGCCGATCAGCAGAGGTGTGGCAGACTTGACTTACAAATGTGATGACTTCACATGCGTTCACATGCTCCAGGGATGGTCCTATTCATCATAATCACACAGCAGCAATTTTGCTCTGACGTCACTCTTAGGGTGGGAAGCTCAAATATCATACTGCTCCAGGATGCAGTTTCGTATAAACTTTTAGAATCTGATATTTGACTTTGGGTAAGTAGATGTTTGACCCCCTTGGACTTGGTCCCACCTCTGCTGTTATCCGGGAGCACCTGACTCCTCAGGAAATGCCTCCGCAGAGTGACGAAACAGCACGCCCCAGGAGGAAATCAATACTGCTTCATGTATTTTTACAGCGCTGACTAAATGTGATGTTCTACAAACGTTTTGCAAGGTTTTAACAAGACGACCGCCTTCATCAGAGCTAAATTGATTTAACCATTCCTGTGATGTGAATTAGATTCAGCAGGAAAGAAACAGAAGGGGTTGAGTGGGCGAGTTCTGGCTTCCACCAGGTCCCAGATTATGCAGGCCCCATCTGAGCTGGCAATAACACATTCCTTGTCAATGCCTTTAATCTTAATGCATTTGGCAGAGGCCTTATGCTTTCTCATGGATTCCAGGAGCTTTGCGAGTCCTGGGCAGGATCTCCCACACACTTGCAAACACACACACACACACGCACCTGGACGGAGAATAGACAGCCATCGGCTTAACAGCACACATGAGGCAACTGACACAGCACTCCCGGCCTCCAGAGACTGTTGGAGCCCAGGCTACAGAGCTATTTCTATTCATGCCCTATTTCATCCACAACCAGTCCTACTTTCACTGTATCTCAACTGTTATCACTTACAGCAGGAGACTAAAGACACACATGCAGTGAGGAACCAAACCAGCGCACATTTAGCACCGCAGCAGAGATGCATTTTATTCCTGTCTCACAGGCCTGTAGTCTGATCATGAATATTAATTTTTTTGGGTTAAAATCCCCTGGTGGATTTATCTCTCCTCCCCTCCCTCGTCATTATTCTACTGCTATCTCAGGTGGTGGCAACAGCTGTCAATCCCAAGCTGTGGGCTGCGTGAACAAGAAGCTTCCTCTGTCCTGTTCCAGCCACATGCACATGAATTTTCCATCATTCTTGGATGCAAAAGAAGAAGAAGAAAAAACAGGTGCAGTCTGTTTATATGTGCATATGCATAGATGAGGTTTTGTGGAGGTTGTTGTAATTTTGAACACGGCATCACATGAATCAGCACCTGAAGAGTGAAGCATGAAATGCAAAAAGGGTGTCAGATTCAGACTCTTATTAGAATGAAAGCTGCTGATTAATGATGTTTTAATATATGAGAAAGTCTGCAAGTAAAGGGCTTGTTATTACCATTGCTGCCACTGAAAACAACACAGAAGCACAATGAGATCAATATTTAACTCTAATTTGATGTACATGTACAAATGTACATTTGTAACCCTAACCTTAGTTTTAAGAGCACATATAGGCTGCCAGTCTATCATAAAGACTCCAGTACTCCACTATGTATACTGCAACCTCAAATGACTTGTGTTATGGCTCCCTCTACTGGTAAGTTGTGAATTTGATGTGGCACTATTTTACAGGGTTTTTTTTTTTCAATTGCTCGTATGCATTGGTCATAACTGGTCATATTGTTGAAACTCTTCACTCTGTCAGTGAAATAGACGTCTATGTGGACCAAACTGTGAATCCTTTTACATTCAATGATCATTCCAAAATCCATTAACTTTTTTTCTCATTCATGCTCCACCACCTGCAAAACACTGCACTATTTGCAGCACATTTTTCAAAACTGTTAAAAACACTTTCAAAACATATGAAATGTTGCGCATTTCTGCCATTACTATATTTAAATATATAGAAAATCTGAGCATAATATTTACAATAGCATGAAATAATAACAGCTAATTGCAGAGATCAGCTGAAAACCCAGACATCCTGTCTGTAGTAGTTTGCATTTGTCTTTTTACAGACGAAATGGGATGGTACACAGTACTGTACAGTATAAGTGATGTGTTATTTTGTAATTACATTATTATTACAGCCCTGGAATTTCAGGAAGCTGTTGTTTGTTTGTTTGTTTGTCTGTTTCCACTTTCTATTTTTGACAAGTAAATTGTTATGCAAAAATACAGAAAAAACAAAGGATATAGAAACAAATTCTTTTATATTCTTGTTACATATACTTTAGAACAGTTGATAAAGGCTATTATTCAGTAATGAAATACTGATTTATGTGATAAATCATTCAAACTTCAACTTCAAGATAAAAGTTCATCATTTATCTAATGCTGCCTGTTGTTACTGTTTTTAGGTCAGTGTGTTATGACCTGCAATGTTTGGTTGAGAATTGTTGACAGTATTTTGGTTAAATAAGCTAATTCTGAGAAATGTTTTGTTTGTGAAGTCTTTTGTTGGTTCGAGTGAATTCTGGAGGTGAGATGAATTGTTTGGCAGAGATGCTGGTAATGCAGACTGTATGAAGAGTTTTGAGAAAGAAGCCAAATGAGACACAACAACAAATGAATATGTAATAGATGATGATGACACTGCCGATGATCACAACATGCCACCACTGACAGTACCAGGACAGTCACAGTACACGAGCATCTGTTACACATGACGGGTCACATTGTTCACAACACTGCTCTCTGGCTGGCTGAGATGAATTTGTCTCGTAAGGAACTGTGCAGGTGAATATTTGTGCTGAATCAGTGTCTGCCCACTCCCACCTGGTGCCCTGACGTGCACCTGCTCCTGAAGCCACAAAAACGCAATACAAATTGTTGGTCGTGCAACAAAAGGCAAACTACTATGTTTTATAAACCTGGTTTTGAGTTACTGATTTCACATGCACAGAAACGTTATGTTATGACTTCACACTGTGAGAGCAGAGTTACTGAAAAGGGACAAAGGCAATGTTTCAACTTCAACCTTTGGTTTTACTTTAACCATCATCGGGGGAAGATAAAGGTGTGAGTAAACAGCACCAGCTAAATACCAGCGTGCCAGCTGATTGGTGAATTACATCAGTTCAGCTGATGATGTCACAGACCTACACCGCTTGTGAGATGTTCAGTGTTCAAATAATTCAAATGCAATAATGATAACAACACTTTGAGTTTCATGATAAATCTTATAATTATAATTAATAATTTTACATACATAAAGCAAAGTTCCCAAACTTCAATTTATTTTTGGTTGAATTTAATCTGTATATGGATATTATTTGTTGACATTTACAGTCGTGTTGCCCCTCTGATCACTCCTGAGTCAGCTGGTGGTGTCAGAGCAGGGTTTACCATTTTCCATACAGAGCAGTAAAGCAGCAGTTTGTCCCCTAAATAATTCAGTGTTTACCCTTTAAAACTGTGTCAAAGGCACAGTCCATGACCCAATGACTTTTGTCTGATGTAACAATCTGAATAAAATGTCTTTGTTATGTTGGATTATGGTAATATTCCCCTGAAGACCGCTTTCATGATTTCTAAGTTTTCCAACAGGGCAGAGATCCTTTCAACACACAGTAAAATCAGCACTGAAGGGACTTCAGAACAAGAGTGCAGAAGCCACTGAGCAGCACATCCAAAGCCTGGTTTTAAATTCCATAAAAGATTTATTGGCTGTTGATGATAGCTGCTATGATGCTCCCAATCCAACTTGGCTCAATTTGAGCTAATGTGCAAGGAAGGAAGGAAGGAAATCCAAGAATGGAGCCAGGACGATGCAAACTCCTCTCAGAAAACTTAGTCACTGTCATAGAGGCTTCCACAAAGTACTTACAGTATCAAGCCTCCATGCACTAACTATGTAACTGTATTTTGTTATGCTGAACTTGTTTATAAAAGCTGCTAAACCTCACCTGACTTTTCATCACCAGAATAATGAGCCTCTTGCAACCCACAGAATCAACTACCGGCCTGGTCACTGAGCAAACATCTGCATTTGGCAACAAAGGACAAAGAAAAGATAAAAAACAATACATATTATGTGTGTGCATTTGCGAACTTAAAGTGAATACAAACTCTTTTATTCACTCTTAGTTGACAGGAAAGCCATTAAGCTACACTGGCATTCTGCAGTGTTGTCATTGAGACCATTGAGTCAGAGAGGAAGTCAGATTCTTGAGCTGGTGATAAGATTCACCACTGTTTAACCTCCTGTATGTATATATATATATACATATATATATATATATATAACATACATATATATATATATATATATATATATATATATATATATACACACACACACACACACACACACACCACATATATGTATGTGTATATATATATATATATATATATATACGTATAAAATGATATGTCACATGTTACACAACCTCTCTAGTTCATCAGAGACAGTTTCAGAGGCTGCAGGGCTGATGCAGTGTAAAACAGTTAGACAGTCTTCATGTCATATCAGCCTCTGAGACAAGTTTTCACAGCTGTCAAAGCAGCTGAGAAGGAGCCAGTTTGAAACACCTAATGCATGACAGCTTATGATGACTGACATACAGGCTACTTAAGTGTTTAATGATTGTCATACTAATAAGAGCAATGATGTTTAACCTCATCTCAAAAACAGTGCTTTCATTCACAATACAAAGTGTGTCCCCCTTGAGACACGTGAATCCCAGGATTTTTAAAATTATTTTAAATCTAAAGCATGGGTCTTCAGCAGGGCGCGTCCCTTTTCTTTAACTTTAATGGTATCATTATAATCAGTTCCAGACAGCAGCCAGTCCATACAAAAAGTAGGAAAGTTGTTGTTACAAAGCTTGAAATGAATAGTACAAGGAGAGACCATCTGGTCCATATTGACCATGAATGTAAACTGTGTCCATCAATCTTACAGAAAGTAAGCCTGTAAACCTCATCAACAATCCCAAGCAGATAGGAGGTGCTTATAGCAGGCCCATATCCATATTTGTTAAAGGTGGAAACGGTAAAACAGTATTCACACCAACATAAATGAAGGCCTACTTGAATCATCATAAAACACATCTGTACTCAGCATTTTCTTTTGCTGAGTGAATGGCAGGTGCGTGGACCAGGTGTGATCCTGTTACAGACAATCACAGAACATACAGTAGGTGCTTTACATAACCAACACCATACTGGTTCAGATCATCACATAATTGATGGTTCAGATGTCTCAAAGTATCCAGAATCCATACTATAGCCTCATGCGACAGCTACAGGATAAACAGGATGTTTATGTCCCACTGTAAAATATAGAAGTTTTGTATGTAGGCATCCAGTAGAAATTCAAGAAAATGTGAAATTTAGAGTATTTTGAACAGGCGTGTGTCTGCAGGATGTTGTTGGATTTCCATTCTATTTAAACAGGCCTAAATGACAATTGCTGACAACATGAGGGTGAGTTGGCATTTTAGCATCAGATTTAAAGCCTATATCAATTGGCCTGCATGGCAGTGTTTTTAAAATCTGACATTTGGGTCTGTCATGTAGTTTATATGAATTCAGACTTATGACATAAAAGTCAAAAAAAAGACAGCAGTAAGTGAGATTTAATTTGATATGATAAAAGTCAGCTGTGATACATTTCAGTAGCAAACAGGCCCTCTATTTAATCTTTTGTGTTTTGCATAATGTGTCGTGAATCAGTGCCCCTTGACACTTCAACAAAAGTGAGGTTCATGCTAGAGCAGGCGCTGCTCAGATCCGCTCGGCACAAAGGTCTTTATTGGGGTCACATTCAGCTTGGCAGACCACCCAGCTGTGTGGGTGGAAGCACATTCATGACTGTGTACCCCGAGCTTTGCCATGATGACAAATGAGGAAAAAATAGCCATAATTCTCTCTTAGACATAAATGACCTGTGACACCTTCACTGAAAGAGTCTTCAGTTACACTCTGCAGCTGACCTCCAGGGTGGCATCTTAGCAGGGTGAATTATGCCAAACATGAAAGGCACAAAACTGCAATTCAAAATGCCTTTAAAGCTCCTTGCATATAACATTAACCTTTGAGTAGGAAGCATGACCAAAAAACACTGTCTCCCTTTATGCACATCCATTCAAAAGTAGGCTTATTGTTCCCACACACAGATTCATACCACTTCTGCCCTGCAGAGGGCAGTATTAAGATGCGAATGATGGCAGAATATTTCTGTTACTGAGAGCGGATCCATGAGTGAAAACCACAGAGGTGGCCCACAGTATCCATGTCATAGGCTTTGGCACAGCTCATCCTCTAATTGTGAATGACATCAGGAAAATTGTTGTAATTTGTGCTGCTAGCACATCTGAATAAGTCCAACACAGCGGTTTGTCTTGATTTGCAGGATGTTTTCTTGACCACCAGTCTCATTCAATTTATCATAACATTTGAGTGAAAATACAACAATAAGAACGCAAAAACTGTCTTAGTTTAGTGTGTTGTTTGGGAAATTGAGTTCATTTGAGGCACAGTTCACCACAGAATCAAAAATACATTTTCCTCTTACCTGTAGTGCTATTGATCCATCTTGATTATTTTGGTGTGAGTTGCCAAGTTTTGGAGATATCATCTGTAGAGATGTCTGTCTTCTCCCCAGTATATTGGAACTCAAAGCACCAAAACATGCATTTGAAAAATTCAATGCAAGTGTCTCCTTCCAGAAATCATGACCCAGTTACACAAGATAACCCACAGACCTTTGTGCTGAGCAGTTTCATGTAGGAAGTATTTTCTTTCTACAGTAGAATCTACCAAACTACTTCCTTTTCACTAGAAAGGAAATGGTTCCTCGATCAAACTGCTCATAACAGTCTGTGGATTATTCTGAATAACCAAAACACTCTAAACGGATAAATAGCACTACAGGTAAGAGGAAAAATATGGTTTTGATTTTGGGGTGATCTGTCCTTTTAAAACCTGAAATTCTAGTGTAAATCCAACAAAAATTGTGTCGACGACATCCTAATTTAATAAACATTAAAGCTCACAACCTGCACATATTGGATCTACCTTTTTTCCTCTTTTCCGAAGTCTGTGTGAGAGCAATGAGAAAGACACAGTGTGCGGTCTCTCCAAGCAGCAATAACATTATTCACGCTTGAACTATCTAAGCTTTCCTCTCTCTAATACTTGAGTTCAAAACCAATTTGGTGAGAAGGCGTTGAATTGAATATTAGTTTGTGAAAAACAGAGGACACAGTATTAACCCAGTGTTTAGGCCTCTCACTTTTCTCTGCGTCTCTGCTGATCTGTGGCGGCCCGGCAGCACTTCAGTGTGGCCGCGGCCTTTAGATGTGCCTGATTGGCTCAGCCAGTGTTAGCACAAGGCTAATTGGATAAGCTTCTAATCTTCACACCACCGCTTCACCACTGGAGCCTAGGTGAAGGATTAGATAGATACCGCTGGATAAGACCGTTTGTTGAATTAAACAATTAAACATCTATCAAAGGCTGTTTTTCTGATTTGTGCAAAAAGCGGGTGGCCTGTGGAGGTTTTTATTTGTAGTGTTGCCAGTTTGTAAAATCATCAAACAATGTGAAGCAGACATGACTTCTCGAAATCTGCGTTTCCAGTCTGTATTCTTTGGAGTTTTTCCCTTTTGGATGAAGGTATTTGATGTTGTTGTGGCAGGACATAAAGCAGACACTGTGTGTGTTGAAAACTCTGGTATGCACTCGTACTGTATCACCTCTGTTTACAAAGAATTTCACATGATTTAGTAGCAGCGCACAGCTATGTTTTTGCAAAACCCCAAAATAAGATTTTCCTCATTTCACCTCATTGGCTGAGCTGCGCTCTTCGATGAACATTCACCAGCCAGCACTGACAAAACACAGAGATGTTTATGCAGTAAAATCCACGCATGTAAAACACTGTGATCCATAACTGTGATTGCGTCTACAGTGTGTTCTTAGCAATGGTTTTGTTATTATTACATGCTTGACACTCCTACTCTCTAAATAGTCTATTTGTCAAAATTGTGTTTTTAAGTTTAAACACTATCTACAGTAATTTATTACTTACAAATGTGATATATACTTTAAAATGTATATAAATACATGCAAAAGATAATGATTAGAGTAGGAATGCCCTGTTAACAGCTTGTACCAGGATATCCTCGCGAGACATTCCCAGTATGGAAGGGTGGCGGCCCCATTTCCATGTCACCCATTTGTCTGAGGTGTCCTTGTGAATGTGTGTGCTTGTGCAGTGAGGAAGTCCACCTGAAGCAAGTCCAAGTATATTTCACCAAGTCTAAAGCTGCTCACAGATACGACAGAGTTACAGCAAAGGCTGAGTGACTCCTGTTGAAGACTGAGACCAAAGCAGGCAATAAATAGTCTACGCGTCTTTCCAAAAACAATACGACTAGGTGGCCCTAGTGATAGCTGGGTTATTGTCTGGTATGTGCACTTCCAAATGTTAGGCTGGCAATATGTTAAACGTCGGGGTAAGTCTGTGGTCCAGCCCAAAAATATCTTAGGGGTTTCTCAGGGGAGAGGCAGCCCTGTCTTCAGGAGTTTTATACTGTATCCTTTATCCCTCACAACAGATCAGAGCATGACATTTTGACCAGTAATGCATAATCAATAATCTGTGTGGAGGAGACAGTAAGGAGGAGAAACAAAGGTGGAGCAAATGGAGAAGATATTTGATGGATTGCCATGAAATTCTGTACAGATATTCATGGTCCCCAGAAGATGAATCCTAAACAAACTGTCCATCCCTTGACTTTTTATCCAGCGCCCCCATGAGTTTCACATTTGTGGTTTTGAGTGAAATGTCTTGACAACTATTGGATGGATTGCCATGAAGTTTGGTACAGACCTCCATATTGTTCTTAGGATGTTGTTCTTGGGTCAACCTGACTTTTCTTCTTTAATGTAGGCCTGGGTGCTATAGCTGAAAAGTCTATCAGGATAGTGAAGTTTCATATCAGTATATATCAATAATTAGCGCACATGTAGCTTTTGACTGACAACATGCAACATGCTGTGTAGTCCAAAGGATGGAAGCGGCTAAAGTGATCAGATAAGTTTGTTGTATTGCAGGTCTGGTCAGGACAGCATTCCTGCAGTTTATGCACAATGGTGTTCTCATAGTTGTCCCCCCGCCCCCCCCTGCAGCAGCAGGCCAAGTGTGATATCTCTCTCCTGGGTTGATGGGGCAACCGAACTACACACCTGTTAAATGATTGGTTGCTTTGTGTATCAGTCATAGCAACTAGGGATATGATAGGCTGTTTATGAGCCAGAAAGGGAGCACGCTTGAGGTTTGCCTGTTAAATGATTGGCTAATTGCCAGTTCCCTGGTACCTCAGTTGGTAGAGCTCATGTACAACCTATTGTACTTGTCTTAAAGGTATAATCTGCAGCATTTTCCTAAAAAAAAAAAACAATTTATAGACTCATATTACATAATTCCTTTTCAATCATCACTTGTGATCCAGTAGATGTGTGATGGTGGTTGTGTCTGCAGAGACCCTGCTCTCTGCCTGTATTTACTTATTTTTTCTCGTTGTTTGGCTGTGCTCATGACATTTCTCAAATTTCCAAAACATTGGTATTTGATGTTCTTATGCGTTTAGGAACAGCTCTGACATATCCTACTGACTCTGCCTTTTAAGGGAAAGTTTAATGAGCAGCAATTTCAGAATGGACAAAAATAACTTTTTTGGGACACTGAGGAATAAAGTGAATTTTGAGCCCTGACACGCTGCACTTTGGAAAACCTTGTGCTAAACTAAGATGGTGAACATGATAAACATTGTACCTGCTAAACATCATTATGTTAGCATTGTCAGACCGTGAGGATGTACTCATTAATGATAATTTTATGAAAAAACTCCACATAATCAAACATTTTCAGCCCAAACTGAAGTGCTTCAGTATGTGCATAAATCTCACTGTGTCTGTTTGTGTGTTAGGATAAATGCAGACATAAAAATTTATGTGTGGCACCATGTTTCCATTTGTGTGTTTACACTGTGTGTGCATAGAGCTCTTTGAGGTATTTTGGGAACATAAACTTGTCATTAATGAACACCATTAGAGCCGATCGTTTACGGCGCACCAGCAACTAGGTGCAGCAAGGCATTGCAAAAGAATGCAACATGTAAGTCCAAGTTAATCAGCATCTCTACTGCTTTTCTTGGCATAGGCCAGGCCCACCACAATGCTGCAGCCCTGGAGGACAGCGTAATTACAAGCTGCTATCTCGCTAAAATAGGGCTCTCGCTCCTATGCAGAACAGTGATGACATGATTAGTGTTTTCCTGCTCATCTAGGCCTTGTGAATGGGGATGATGACAGCCGTATGTGGTTGGGGAAACGGCGCTAGATTGTTCCTCAGTGCCTTTAAACACAACAACACCTACCACAGTGAGTGCTTCTTGTGTGAGCCGCAGATATAAGTGTTAGCAGAGGAACAGCAATCTGTCTACATTGCCTCATTATTAAGTTGAATTTGCGGTCTTCAGTATCAAAGCGTACAGGATTTTTGGAGGGCAAATGCAGACAATTTGTGTTGTCCTGTGGAGTGATGAGTGTGTATGAGAAGAGGCTGTTTTCTATTCTATAACTAACATTCTCAGCAAGAAAATCAGGCTCCAAGAATATAAATTAAATACCTAAATAAGCTCTAAATTAGATGATTAACAGCTGAGTACAAATTCTTTAAAGCCACTGGAAATTTCGCTAGAAATAGTAAAAATGCATATATGATATCAAAGTGTTTCAATAAGCATCTGAAAAATCTGAGTGAAAATAGATGTTCATAAGTATTTGAAAATCTGGTTCAAAAAACAGCTTATTTTTTTGGTGTTTTAGACCAATTCTCAAGACTGTGTGGGCATGGCAGATCCTGCTTTGATTGACATCTCCCTCAGAAGCTGAGCAATGTACTGCTGTGGACAGCAGGAAAACGCCCTCTAAAAACAATCAATATCATATTTTCACTGCTTTACTTTTCAGTCACACAATCTTTTTCAGATGCGAACTGAAGCCACCATCTATGCTTCCTCCAAAAGCACCAGACAAAAATAGTAATTTTACCTCGAGGAACACGGGGTCTACTGTTGCTCTGCTGCTGCCTCGATCTGTTTGTTTGTTTCTGTGATAGTGTGACGTTTTGCGTTAACACATTAGTTCATTAGTTCAGATCTGAACTAACGTTACTTGTCGTTACTAAACCCTAAATTACATAGTTCGACAGCTATTGTGGATTTGTGTTTCCAGTGGCTTTAAGGAAACCTTTGACCCCATAATCAAAAATACAGTTTTTTTCTTCTGGCCTGCAGTGCTATTGTTTTGGTGTGAGTTGCCGAGTTTTGGAGATATCAGCCACAGAGCTGTCTGCCCTCTCTCAAATATAATGGGACTAAATGGCACTCAGCTTGTGCAACTCAGAAAAATAAATTTGAAAAATTCTACACCAATGTCTCCTTCCAGAAATTATGACCCAGTTACTCAAGACAATGCACAGGCCTTTTTAAGAGCAGTTTCATGTACGTAGATTCTACAATAGAAAGAGAGTAGTACCTAAAACTGAAGTACATGAAACTAATCACAACAAGGTCAGTTGATTATCCGGAGTGTCCAGGTCATGATTACTGGAAAGAGACGTTGCTCTTGAGTGTTTCAAATGCAGTTTTTTTGGCACTTTGAGGACCAGTGCCATCTAGTTCAATTATATTCAAGAGAAAACAACATTTTTTTCTGCCAATACCTCCAAAACTCTGCAACTCACACCATAAAAATCTAGATGGATAAATAACACTAAACACCAGAGGACAAATTGTATGTATGTATGATTTTGGGCTGAACTGTCCCTTTGAACAAATCTGCAGAAATTCTATAATTTAAGCCATAGTTTGCCCTTGTCTTTATACAAAAATGTAGTATAATATTCCTTCGCTCTATATTTCATATCTCCTGTCCACTTAGAAAGGAGCTTTTATGGAAAATCTTACGAGACGTTCCATTAAAAGAAGACCCCTGTGCCACAGTATCCTTGTCCCTGACACCTGTAGAAATATTAAAGGGAACTTTGCACTCCATTAAACGTGAGGCCCAGTGAGGAAGTGGCGGGTTCTGTCATCAGAGTAAATCCTCGATGTGCAAGGAAGGCCTTCACCCAGAAAGGCCTGACCTGCTGATCTGCCACAGCGTGAGTTACTGGCACTCTCCTCGGCCCTGCAGGTGCTGGTTTGTGTAGCGGGGAGCTGGTGGGAGCTGGCTGAGGTCGCTGGAGGGGGTTCTTGTGGGGAGTGAGTGATGTTCGATCTAAACAGCATGTACAAAGAAGTCAGAAGGAAATGGTTTTGGCCTGAGCGGTGAGGAAAGAGGCTGTTAACGGTGTGCTCCAATAATATTTCCATTAACGACTTCTCATTAAACCCCTCTGTTTTTAGCTGCTAAAAGATGCTATAAGCTCCCTGCATTACACCGGCTCCATTATTTATTAAAATATAAGAGCTGGGGGTCTTTTATAATATATAACCCTCTCTACTATCAATAACTCATACAATTTTTCTAACTCGCGCTTTCCTGTTGAGTGGATGAAATGTCTTTAAAGTGGTTTTACAGTATCAGTGCAGAGCAGAGGTATTCCATCCCAGGCGAGATTTGCTCTTGTTATTTTTAAACTCCAGAGGTTACATCGATCCATAAATCACCTGGCCCACGGTGTCTAAACGTTCCGGCTCAGCCTGCCTGTCCGACGGTGGATTTATGATCCGCGGGTGGAGCAGCGAGCGCCAGCACGGTCTCCTCTGGGCTCGCTGGCGCTCTCCTGTGCACTTGTGTACATATTTAGAAAAAGTGTGGGGTGGCTGAGTGCTGTTCTGTTGCGGGTCAGACCACCTGAGCTATCTGCTGTGATGCTGCTGCACCTCTCTGGCTGCTTAATGAGATACAACACTAAAAGCAGAACACACATCCGTGCAGGAATCCTTTATAGGTGGGAAGAATCAACACTAAAAGACAACTCGAAGCACACAGATAATATGCAGAGCTAAACCTGAGGGAGGGCTGGGTGGTGGTAGAAGCTGTTCTGTAGAGCCTTTTTTTTCAGTTTCACATTCATCTTGTGAAACTATGTGCTTTCAACAAAGCTTGGCAAAGAGGTAAATAGCAATAAAAGGGGATTGGAGTGTACATGTTTCCCTTGCCAAGTGTTGGAAAAAAGATATTCCCTACATTGAGCGTCTGGCAACAGAGCTTTGGCTGGTGATGTCATCTCCAGGTCCACAGTTTCTGTTTGTTTCACCTCCATTATATGTGAAGGTTCAACAGACCTGAATCTCTTGTGGTTTCTACCCTGAGACACATTTTCCCTTGTTTGGTGTCCAGTTTGGGCCTTAAAAAGCTTTAAAGTTGATCTAGAAAACGTGAAAAAAAAGGGCACGTACAAACCTCATGCCTCTTTGTGACATGTTTCTGTTATTCCATTAGCAGTAATGCCTCCTCTCGATAGCCACTCTGATCTGACATGTTTATTAGCCCAACAGACAAAATGAAATGCATTTCTCTCCACTGGCGAGGATGCCAGCTAATAGCAGGTTGAATTTAGATCAGAGACTTGGAGAGAAGTTATGTATTAGATGAAATGGAATATTGGTGATCTTAAAACCCAAGTGGCAAGAAGTTTAAAAGAGGGAAAAGTTACAGGAGCATATGTAACAATTGTGCATTCAAAAATGACTGCAGCAGTCCAAATAGTGAGTTGAAGCCATAGACGATATATTAAATAGGTGAAATCCTATTTATTATACAGTCTATGGTCAAAGTATTTCAGCGTAAAATGCATATTTTTCTGGCCTGTAGAGCCATTTATCCATCTACACTGTTTGGTGTGAGTTGATTAATTTTGGAGATATTGGTCGTAGAGATGTAACTAGATGACACTCAGCTTGTGGTGCTGAAAGTGCCAAAAAATACATTTCTTTCTTCCTAGAAACAGTTTCGATTCTATATTAGAAAGACGGTAGTTCCTACATGAAACTGCTGGAGTAACTGAATCATGATTTCTGGAGAGAGACATGCTGTTGGGTTTTTCCAAATAACTTTTAATCCCACTATATTGGAGAGAAGGCTGACATAACCTCAAAACTTGGCAACTCACACCAAAACAATTTAGATGGATGCATAGCACTACAGGTAAGAGGAAAAATATGCATTTTTACAGTATACCTTTAAAGGAGAAATCTGTAATATGTTGTACTGTAATCAATCATAAAATGACCATTATATATCATCACAGATGAAGGAAGCATGCTAAGATGAAATATTTGCTTCAGACAAAAACACTACAGCTGTGCAGTCCATCATTGGAATTTTTCATTTCAGGCCAGAATGACTTTTCTGGAAAGGAAAAAAAAAATCTGACAATATTCAAAATGATTTTCATTAAGTTCTGACTTGAAATGAAACTAGTGGCCACCTAAAGGCTGCAGTGATGCACAGTAGGACTCAGAAATCAAACCACAATAAAAAGAAAACAGTGAAGGCTTACATGATGATTGTATCTGGTTCTTCAATCAGCGCTCTGCAATGTGTAAAGATTTCAACATTTTCAACTGCCATTGTGACATTTAATTCCTTTGGTGGAAGTGCAGCACATTTACAGCTGAGTCTTATCCACGGCGTCAGGAAGAATTTGTCCTTTGCTGCGCCGGTGTAATGTGTGTGTAAGAGGATGTATGTTTCCTGTCGATGAAGAGCAGTCTTCTTATTTCCTGTGTGGATGTTTGAAACTTTTCTACGCAAACATTTTCATTGGCCCCAGAGCTGATTTTCGCCACAAAAAGCTTGGACATGCCAGCCGTCGTGTTTCCTCAGCTGGTGGATAACCTCCACTCCTCACACGCATCTCTCCCTCTGCCATCCATTTCCTCCTCTCTGACTCCTACTGGCCCATCTTTCAGCACTTCGGTGGGCAGTCAACATGACTCACTGTGGCACACTGTCTTTGCTGCGAGCTGAAGTCAAACTAAATCAAATATGATGGACAGGAAAGAAAAATAATTCTAAGCTAATCAATCTTTTTAGCTACTTCAGAAAACTGACCGTTTGATAAACCCTTAACAACTGTAACTAGGCACAACAGGCCTGTCAACCCTTGATCTTCCCCACATGTTCAGGAGGTATGCATGGAGCTGTAGTAAAAGAGATAAAGAATTTAGGTGATGTGTTTTTCTAGCCATTACAAAACCAAAAACACAAAGAGCAAAGGTGTGAAGCATGGATGAAACAATGTGTTTTCTGCTCAGTAACTACAGCTGTAACTTTTTCCAAAGACAAGGAGAATATCATTTAGTAACTAGATTATTTCATGGGGTTGCAGGTTAAATTAAAAAATGCTCTGTTCCAGACTAACACATCCACTGTGTACTTCTTCCCCACTACATGGACGCCGGTACTGGATGCCACTGGTTAAATCAGAGTTTAGTGTGGGATTACCAGCTCTGTCCTGGTCTTTGGATTGGGGGAAGTTTATGCTCCAGCATCAGGACATTCAATCGTGACCTTAAAATCGAAAGTCAGGTCAAAATGTGGATTTGGAGAATCGTGACAGGTGCTTAGGGCTGTGACGGTATGGATTTTTTTCTTACCGCAGCGAAAAGGTTACATAGGAGAAACAGAGTGGCTCCGGTGGGATTGTATCCATTTCAGAGGCTTTGTAATCAAGCCTTGAACTACAGTGTCTTTTTGGAGACATGGTATAATAAGCCCATAATGATAAACCCAACTCTGAATGCCATCTGTGGTTATTTATCAGTTTTTTCTATACTGAAAACTGAAAATTGCTGTTTTTAGCATGTTGTTCATGATTCAACATGTGTGGCAGTGCTGATCCATAGGTAATACACCTAGGGATTGATAGATAGATACATGCAATGATCTAAAAACGTGATGATGATTGTAATGAGCTCTGCAGGCATTACATGACCACAGCATTGCAGAAATGCTGTTCTTGTCACAGCCATAGTTGTGGTTTTATGGGGAGTTATGTGCAAGACAGTCATACAGTAAGTTCCTTTATTTCCTACAGTGTATATGAACACACTTTCATTACTCAATTCCTTTCTCTAGCATCAAAGCGCACCTAGACACCCACCTCAGTGACCTCACCCTGTGTATGCCTCTATGGCCAAGAATCCAACGACGTGGCAGGTTAGAGATGAAGAAGCCAAGGGTGAGAACAACGGTCTGAGTGTGAGACTTTGAAGTTCCTGCATGCTCTGGAAACAGGGCAAGGAATCACCTGCCATAAAGAAGTGTGCGTAAGCGCTGAGCTATTTGTTCTGGTGCCTGGGTGGTTACGGGTCCCCAGGGAGGGCTGGCCCGGGCCCCTGTGAGATCACATCAGTGTGAATTGGGCGGGAGTCCACCCGGAGGTGGAACTAATGGGCCCATGTGTTTGCAGACACTTCTGAGAGCCAGATGCTGGGAAGAGAGACGTCCATCGAGTTTTTCACAACACCTCCCCTGGAGAGAAGAGAGGGGAACCCAGTCAAGCTTCACACGCATGCTGGACATTGAAATCAGTGTATACAAATACACACATACCATGTTCATTTGGTTTTGTACAGTCAGGAATGCTCTCAGTTACACATACACACACCTTTAGTTTGTTGAGTCTACATGGAGACTGTTTCCACTCTGCCTCTCGTTGACGCAGCACGCAAGGTGAAATAGTCTAATAAAAGGGATTCAGGGCTCACATCTATCTATTCCATATGATCTGCCTGCCCCAGTAAAAGTCACGTACAGACTCTGGTGCCTGCGGTTTGCTGTGTTATTGATGACCTCTCCGATCTGACGTCTTATTCAAAGTGGTTAATGATTACCATCTTTCAATGTGTTTCAGCTGTCGGACCGGTAATCCTCCCCCCTGCTCTGTCGGAATGACTGTTCCTGTTGATGTCAAGGTCTGGACATTGTTTTGACCTCATCTCTTCCACCAAGTTGTCAAGGAACAGTCAGTCATTAGCTCATCTGTCCAATCTACTGTAACATCAACAACAAATCTGCTACAATGATATGGATATAAAACATAGATTACACACTTATGAGAAACAGCTTGTACATCTCGAAGAGCAACACTCAGTAATTCCACAAGAACTGATACTGTTAAATGTCTACAGACACAATAAAAGATGTATATTAAGGTTTATAAAACAAGGTATCACGACAAGGCGTCCACTGAAAGTGTCTTCCATTTAGGCTTTCTCATACTGATAAAATCCAGAGGCTGTGTTTGACCTTCAGGGTCATAAAAATTCCTTACCCGTCATTTTAATGTCCATTTTTTAATGATAATGAGAGACAAAATGACATTTGTTACATTTAAAACAGAGAACTTTGTGATTTTGGAGGCCACTGTGGGCAAAAGTAGTAGTATTTCCACAGTAATAACCACAAAAGTTAACTTCAAATATTAATTTATTGAAAGAAAAATCTCTTCCTGCTTCTTTTTAACTGCCTTCCTGCTTTTTTTAAAACTTTTTAATTGCGGATGGTCTTGTTAACTTATTTAGGTATATTGATGCATCAGAAATAAAGCTGAGACTGTTTCATAACAAATTAAAAACTCCTTGTAATAGCTTTAATATACAGAACAAACCTGGAGATTGGGCATTTATAAGGACATGTTTCAGGAAGATGAACAGAGACACCAACCATGCGGTCTCTTTTCATGTTCAGCTTGTTCAATCAAAGTTTGTGATTTCTCTATATGCCATTTGACATAAGATGATCACTCTAATTGCAACCAGCAACCACTTGTGACAGTAGATCATACTCATTGCTTTCATCTGTCAAAATGACGGCCAGCCTTCATATTTTTCCGTCACTGATTAAAAAAAATTGAGTCAGCAGTGGAAAATATTCATTTGAGGCGACTTCTGATACAATCTTCAGTCTTAAGTGGTGATGTTGTGAGAAAATTTCTTGTGAAATTGAAGGGGAATGTGTCCGTTATGAGTCCCCAGTTGTCCCATCCAGTCCAAACCAGAAGACTAACACAGTCCAGAGAGCACAGATAATGTGACGCCAGACCTCTTCCTTGCTTGTGTATCCTCCAGTTCTATCTGGATCAAAGAGGAGACGGATCGCACACATCCTCAGTAAACCCCGCAGAGTGACTATCTGGGGGCCGCCTCAGTGTTGAAGAGAGTTAGCGAGAGCGATTCCTCTGCGCCTGAGAGAGAAGTTTGGCTGTTAAAAGTTTAAACAAGTGAAGGGAGAGGTCAGCAAGGCCTCTTGTAATGATTGCTTAATAGGAAAGACAGAGGTGAGAATGAGTCAGAGAATGAGAACAAGAAAGGAAAATAAAATGTGACTCAATCCTGATCTATTGTTAAAGTTTTTAGAGAGGGACAAAAGCACTGGTTCCTGACAATAATAATCAATAAATTGTTAATCACAGGGGTAGAAGTAACTAGTTATAACTACTCAAATTATTAGAATTTTTTCAAGTCTGTTATTTTCCTTGTGCTTCAGTATGCATTACACTATGGAATCAACTCAGTTACTATTAAAATCATAACTGACTACTGAGGAGGCCTACAGTTTTAATTAATGAGAAGAATTTGAGAAGAATACTTTGTAATTGTATATATATATAAGTATTTGTTAAAACCAGTAGTTTTACTTTTAGTTTAGTATGTTTTAGGACATTTTTTATCTCTTTGTAATGGTTTTATGTCTCTTTGTGTTGTTTTATGTCACTTTAGTTTTAATGATAATCCAGTAATCCATCCATGATCTCCATGAGTGTGAGTGTGTGTGTTTAGAAGAGGAATAATTCCCTTTGAAACAAATAAATGAAGCTCTTGTTTTGATTTTTCACCTCTGGAGTTTAAAAAACATCAGCATGACAAGCTGTGCTTGCATTGTTTCTATGATATTAGCTATTTTTATTTACAGAGAATTAATCTTTTAATTGTGGGTAATTTGCAGGACATATGCGTCTAGACACTGCTTATTAAGGTGCTAAAAGATTCACACCTCCCCCTGTGAGATGCACACGTATTGAGATGCACTGACACACTCTGCTAATGGGTCCGTGTCATTAGAAGTACTCGGTTTATCAACGGTTCCCTCAACCGCATGAGGACAGCGTAGCTGTTATATTGGTCTGAACGTGGAGTGCTTGTGCTTGTTTTCCCAAGAAAAACTAATTAGGGACCTGTTGGTTTGCAGGCATGGTGAGTTATCTTTGTGTGTGCATGCATCAGCCTGTGTGACAAGTCCTGCATTAAGACATGACTGCCCATTGCCTGGTATCTGTTTTGGTTAAAAAAAAACAGAAGAAAAAAAAATCCCATGCAGGTTTACCACATTCTGTCCTCTCTTTCATCATGGAAAAGGGAGTTGTTGTCCAGATGGGAGCAGACAGCACACATCACTCAGGAATCTGATTGGATGAACAGAGAATGTGAGTCAAGAGCACTGAGCTGTTTTCCTTTCCTGGCCACAGAGGACGAGTGTAATGCCAAGGGCTGGACGGTCTACACCTCTGGTCAGTCAGTCACAGCGGGAATCACAGTGCTTTCCTTTAGATGGGCCCACAGGAATTTTTTGATGCTTATGTTGAAAGATCCCTTGTTGTACATTTAATGCTGTGCACGGAGCAACAAGTGTACCTGTTCCTACTTTAACTTTTATTGGAGATCAGGAGGGACGTGACTGGACTGAATCAAACAGTCCACCTGATGACACCAAACTATTCTGCTCTGACTGAGAAAACAACTGAACAGATGGCTACCACTTTCATTTAAAGTAGCTTGTAGTAGCTTTAATTTTTAGGTTTTATGGATGGCAATGTCTGACTATTGGTCCGCCAGTTTGGTCCAGACTGAAATATCCCAAAAAGTATAACTAAATAAATACTTATATTCATACACATATATACCCAGGAAATAATTCTGTCCTACATATACATATACATTTTTTTATATGAACAGCAGCAACAAAGTGGTTATGAAAATATGGTCAACATTTTCACATAAAAAGTTTTAACCTCTGGGAAACACTGTCCATCAACCGCTGTGAGTGTTTGAGCACGAAGCATCATTGATGCAGTAACACAGAGTCCTCCGGCCCATGTCTTGTGGAAATCTTGTGTCCATCAACTTGGAGTGAGATCTGCCTCTCAGGTGCAGCAGCCCGATCCAGGATCCTGTGGAGCAGGTCTCTGTGTGTGTATGAGAGCACAACAGTCTGGTTTCCCATTGCTTTGTGAGCCTCATTTGGTCTGTTTCATTTTCTTTGCCAGACATTATCCAGGCACAGCCTTATGTCCCAGCTGTAGCATCGGTCCTTTCTGCTCACCTCCACTCCTTCTGGGGTGGTCACCTGCGGTGGTGTTGCATGTTCGAAAGATGCTGACTGCACTCGTGGATGGTCTCAGGGTCCATTGCTCTTAAATCCAAACCTCACATCCTCATTTTCCAATGCATTCTGTCATGTGTGTTTCAGCAATAACACCAAAAAAAAGATGAAAGGCATGTTATGTAGCATGACATCATAAACTATGTTGGTAAACATTATACCTGCTTGACATGAGTATGTCAGCATTGTCAGTGTGATCATCTTAGTATGTAGACGATAGCATTCAGCAGAGATGTGGACTCAAAACTACAACATTTCCTTATTGATTTAAACTCTGTTGATCATTCCTTAAAGCGATAGTTCACCCAAAAATGAAAATTCACTCAATATCTACTCACTCCAGTGCTGATGTGAGGATGGGTGAAGATCTTCAGTTCACAAAACACTCCTGGAGTCTCAGCAGAAAACAGCATTGCAGCCAAATCCAGTATAATTAGAGTGAATGGTGACCACGTTTAAAACGTAAAAAAGAGAACACCATTCACTTTAATTGTACTGAATTTGGCTGCAATGCTGTTTTCCGCTGAGGCTCCGGGAGTGTTTTGTGAACTGGAGATCTTCACCCATCCTCTCATCAGCACAGGGGTGAGTAGATATTGAGTGAATTTTCATTTTTGAGCGAACTATCGTTTAAAATATCCATCGAAATATTCAAATAACAATCTTTAGCATGAAGCCCAAGGTCACCATCCTGAAGGTGAACGTGTGTGTGGGATGGATGTGTGTGCGGTTATGTGTAGATAGATTTGCTCCTGGCTGGCGGTCTGACCCAGGTCCTCCTCCTGTGACCCTGTGGATGATTGCTGTGACTGAGGCGTGTTTGATCCCCGCCTGATGCTGGGCTTTTGATGGCCACCCCACTTTGATGCCGTGACAAGATTGAATCCAACCACCCTCTGTGATACACATACACACAGTTGACCAAATAGCACCATCAGACCTTGTATCTAAACAGGAGGTGCTATTTCCTTCTTCTCTCTTTGATCTTGAGCATTGATATTTGTCATATTTCTGCTGCTACCCTTTAATATCCAGTGAGAAAGGATTTGTGCTACAGCCCTCAAGCTCCAGAAATATTAAATTTTATTATCTAACTATTTTTTTTATTCCTGTTGACATGTATTTGTCTTCCTCTGAGACCAATTGATAGTGTTTTTTTTTTTACTCACAGGAAAGTACTAGCCTTGCAGTAAAATGTAAGTTTTCTCCTGTAGCTCTCTACTGGTTTTTATACAACAGTTCTGTTTCCTGGCCGTTTGATGTCTTCCTGTATTAATCCAAGCAAGGAGCCTGATTTACTAGCAACGCAGGACCACTTTACTTTTACTTCACATTTATGTCAGGTTCTGTAGGATGGAACAACATACTGACTAATGGTGAAAACAGACCCAAACCTCTGAAACACACAGCCTGTTGAAAGGAAATTCAAACAGTTTCTGGTCATATAATCAAAGTACATGAAGACACTTTCATTGAATATGATTTATTGTTACAGCAAAAGTTTTGGAAACATTTTTTGGAAATATGCTTGTGTGTTGTCTGGCAGAGAGTTAGATGAGAAGATTGATCCTACTCCCATATCAATATGGAGCTACAGTTGTTAGCGTGTCTTAGCGCAAAGACTGGAAACAGCTAGCCCGCCTCGCTCTAAAGATAACAAATCTGATCTACCAGCAAATTTAAAGCGCACCCATTAAAAAGTTATCGCTTGTTTGTTTAAGCTGCATAAAAACTGAGAGGTGCTAGTAGCCAGATTTTGCTGCCTGGCCCAGGCTAGCTGTTTCACCCCACTTCAAGACTAAGCTAAGCTAACCAGCTTTAGTATATTTTACTTTATTTATGAAAAAGGTATCAGTTTTCTCATCTATTACTGACGAGCACATTTTCTGAAATTTTTAACTTTTTGGACATTTTTTCTAAACACTGCTCACTCATGGGATGTCAGGATATGTGGTTGCTCATGTTCTGGGAATTTCCCTAAAGAACTAACATTGATCATAATTTCTTGATCCTGTGACCATATAAATTGTTATACATCATGCTGATACATATAATTTATTTTTCATTTACAGTGCTAGGGAGTAACTAGTTAGATGTAACAATATCATGTAATTAAATGAAATTAAATTAAAATTAAATGCTTTCTAATAGTCAACTAAACCATTAATCACTCCAGCGTCATTGGTGCACTGTTGCTGTAGCTGCCATTAGCTGTCCTGTAAGACCGAGATACAGCCTCCAGACCAACTGTGTTTTTGCTGTCGCAAATAAATTAACAAAATAAATCCAATAAATCCTTTGCTGCTTGTTGTGACACATTCAGTGCCGTACCCTTTTTGCCAGTAGTGTTTTAAAGGCAGCTTGCTTTATGCCCCCAAAATATATATTTAAATGACTAAATTAATGTCATAACCATGTAACATCTAGCTGCCTAATGGCCCTAAATCCATTACAGTTTCTAACAAAAAATTGTAATGAAATTGCAAGTTTTTGTGATGTTGGGGTTAAATCTGAATATATTTTTTTGGTAATTGGGGCACTTCAGTAGCCCATGTTCTAAGGCTGATCGCAGCAGCCTGGGTTCAATTGCAACCTGCATCCCCCCCCACCCCCCTCCCCCTCTGGGTTAGGGTTCCTCTCTGCTCTTCAGCAGTCCTTGTCAAATAAAGGCTAAAAGCCTCTGTGCAGGATCTTTAGGCATATTTCTGGACAATGCACGTCAGCAAAGCCGCTGGGATAAATTTGAGTGCTATGGGACCATCAAGGGTAGGATGGCTTACAAGACACTGTTTCTGCACCTGGACAGGCTCCATTCTTTGGACCGCATGTGCTCAAATTTTGGGTGTTGTCTTTGTTTGGTTCTCTTGTTTTAATTGTAGCACCTCTCCTCTGCCAATCAAATCAATAAGCATTGCTCTAGACATATGTTAGAAAAGTAATCAAATGTAATAAGTTACATCACTTTGAAGTAATTTAAAAAAGTTACATTAGGCCTACTTAGTCCATTTTTAATGGGGTAACTAGTAATCTTTAATTTATTACAATTTCAAAGTAACATTCCCAACGCTAGTCATTTATGAGAGAAAAAGTTTTACATTTATGTTGCAGCCTCTCTGGAAACTAAAGCGACACATCCTGAGAGTTACAGGTCTAAATCGTCAACATGATCGTTTTTTTCTAACACTAAATCTCAACATAGGTCAGCGCTCTGTTTTCCTACATTTCTGTCTCGCACTCGACCTAGAACTGTCTGCTAGCTTGTCAGAGCTCCATGGATGGGCAAGAGCAAAGAGGGAAAGATGGCGATAGAAAAGTGATTGTGAAATGTGGGAGCGAGTGTTTGGCAGGGCTCATCTTGTTTGCTCAGTAAACCCCCGAGGCCTGTGTTTTTTCGCTCAGGGAAATGCCCGCATTGTTGGGCCCGGAGACCGTGGTTACGGGCCAGCCCGGGGCCCAGCCAGGCAGGTTGGGACAAACAACAAGATGAAGGTCAGCTAATATAGCAGTTAATTCCACTTCCTGGTCCCCATGACACCCAGGCAGGGTTTATTTGAAGATCCCAGACCCTGAAGTCACTCTGCACTTTGTTTAGTCCATGAGTATTTTTGGTCCGAGCCAACACTTTCAGATATTAATGTATTCGGATGAGAAGGAAGGGAGGTGGAAGAGAGAAAGGAAAGGGGGATACAGCCAAGCACAGTGGAAGAAAGTTCCAGATTTCCACGTCTCCTGTGTTTCTTTTACATAATTTCTTCTGGCATCATGAAAATGTTACATCTAAATAGAATAATAATTTTCAAATTCTTGAACATTAATCAGTTTCACAAGAATAAACGCAAATCAAAATAATCAGCTCAGGTTTCCTTGATATTATGGCCCAAACCTGTACTGACTTTTTAAAGCCAGTGCTGATATATACGTATATATCGATATTCTGAAAATTAGACAACCAGTAGTATTTTAAACATAAACATATAATATAATCAAACAATCTTGATACAGATTACTCCAAATGACCTCAAATCTATTTTGACATTCCTGTACTGTTAATCAGCCGACATACATTGATTACAATCTATTGGCAATTTTCTAATTTTGTCCTGTTTGTTGGTCTTTCTGACTGATGAGCAGTTTTACAGACCCAGTTTAAATAACAAAAAATACTAACAAAGATCAACTACAACAAGTAAACCTTCATCCCAGAATGTCCCCTATTAGGACAAATAAATGCATGAATTGATGTGAATTAGCAGTAGGAAATGTTGGATTTGTGTTGGCAGTAACTTGAAGGAGAAATCTGTAATAGATTTACTGTATTAAATCATAACATGACCATGATGTGTCATCAGAGATTAAGGAAACACACTAAGTTGAAACAGTAGCTTCTCTGACAACACAGCTAGAGCCACATTGTCCTACTTTGAAATTTCTATTCCAGTCCGTAACTTATTATTGTTTGCCTGTTTCACATCAGTTACAGTTCAAATTAATGCTGAATTTTCGCCAAGTGAGTGTCTGTTTATGAGTTGTAATAAATAATTTATAATATTTTAAATTGAGCAGTATGTGAATGAAGACTTCAGTGTGTATTTTTGGAGCAGTGGGCTTTTTTTTTTCAGAGAATGGGCTTAACTTTACAT
Source organism: Lutjanus argentimaculatus (assembly GCA_034769285.1). Lineage (NCBI taxonomy): Eukaryota > Metazoa > Chordata > Actinopteri > Lutjaniformes > Lutjanidae > Lutjanus > Lutjanus argentimaculatus. Next base: position 9,126,119 of record JAWZSL010000024.1, on the reverse strand, counting down.
TTACAGACAAGTGACAGGTAAAAACAGCTGATCAACTTGTAGTGGAGGACTTGTCTGCGCTCAGACTTGCTGCAATACTCATTTTTGCATGCACAATTGGTACATGTTGCTATTGCTTGTTTCATATGAATTTTTCATGCAAAGTAGGCAATTTCAATCCAGCGCTGTGTAGAAGGACAATTACTAAATGTAAATACGCTGAAATGGCTCTTGCAGAAAAACGTGCCAAACGTAAATAGTCAAAAAAAATGGAGTTTGATTTTATAAAAAAAACTTCAGGATTGTAAATTTGAAGTCAGATTTAAGCAGCATATAAAATGTCATATTGCTTTTAGTGTTTGTTAAACGTTGTTTGGTGTCCTTTTGTCGCCGTTAAAGCCTGGAGGGTGAAAACAGGGCGCTACTGTGAGGCAACTGAAGGACTCTCCTCATGGCATAGACTCCAATGAGATCCATCCACTCCGGCATCCTCTGGACCCAGCAGCGTGTGTGAATAGACATTAAAAAGAACTAGTTTATGAGCTGATTGTCTAACTGATCATTTAACTCGGACCTTGAGAATGCAGCAGGGGGTGTGGGATGGGTGAAAAATATAGTACACGCCATCCAAAAGCCAAGTGGCTTAATCCTGTATGGAAATGGTAATGAGAAAAAAAGAGGACTAACTCTGTCTGTGTGCACTCTCACTATCCAGGATGGGATCGAGGCCTCTCTAGTGGGGCTTCTCCAGGATGCATAAGAAGAGCCTTTGTGCTCCAATCTAGTAAGCCAGAAATACAGCTTTTGAACCATGTGCATTGCAAGAAAGAGGGAGATGGAGAGGCAGTTTGTGAGGGAGTGAATGAGTGAGTGAAGGGGTGGGGGAGGTGGGGGGGTTGGAGGGGGCTCTGAAGGTGTTAGTGTCAAAAGCAGAGGGTGTAATACATTTATTGTGTGTGTGGGTGCACATATATGTTTTTTGGTTGTGTGTGTGTGCACCTATGTACGTGTGTATGCGGTGGTCACACAGTGTTCTGATATCAAGTACTTCTTTAAGTCCTCCTTCCATCTCCAAAGGTGCTTCACGCTTTGTTTCATGGAGCCCCATTCCCTCATTCTGCTGAAGCTAACTGCGAATGAAGGCTGGGAAGCAAGAGAGTGGCCATCGACGGATGGAAGGCGGCACTAAAGAGAAATGAGAACAGAAAATGCAGCACACCACCTGTTTGTGTGTATAGACTGCAGTCAAATAGGTGATAAGTGAAAAACATTTAACAGGAAAGGAAGGCAGTGTCTCACATTATGTCCACTTGTTTCCTCATGCCACAAGTCAAGCCAAATTCCTGTGGTTTATTTTGATAATATTGATTATTGTTTATTTGATATGCTCTGGTGTGTTTGCATGAATTGAAATTTGCTCTGCATTTGTCAATTATATGATTGCTGTCCCATCTTCAAGAGAAGCAAAGTAACAGGGCTTGGAAATACATTTAGTCAGCTGAGAAAACACAGTGTTATATTGTTCTCTGTTTAGTCGGGTGCTTAGGAGCAAACAAAACAGCATCTGTGGTGCAGCTCTGGTTTTACGGAGGGTTAAGAAAAAGGAGCAGGAGGCCAAGTGGGTTTCAGAAAAAAACAAAAGACCATGATTGCATATAGTCTTCCAGCCCAGAGTGGTGGTCGTATAGATCTCATGCATAAAATCAGACTTTAAATCTGACGGGACTTGATTGGAATGATTGAACCGCCCCCGACTGAAATGAAATGTGGTGGTGCTCATGAGGTAACATTAAAGTCCCTCTGTGACAGTCATGCAGGGCTCGTGTGTGAATAGAGATTAGAGATGGTGGCGCTAAAGGTCTGCGGCTGCTGGGTAATACAAATCAGTTCCTGTGATCCCCACTGGTGTTCCTCCTTTTCCCCAAACAACTAATCCACTTAAGTATCACAGGCCTCTCTGCTCTCTACCCAAACTCATTTGAGTAGACCTCAATAATTAGTTTTCTCCCTCCCCCTGTATTAAAACACCAATCATAGTCATTAAAACATTGTTCATTTATGCTGAAGTTAATGAATGTCTTGTCAGTACGCTGTAATTACCTGCTAATTAGATTGTTATTAGACAATTTGAATACCTCCTTTTTCACTTTCTCTTGCCTATTGATGAATGTGAGTGAACGGGATTAAACTGTCTGTGATGCTTCTAGTTCCACTACAGTGTCTCAATAGATTTTTAGGAGTGTTATATTTTAGGGCTTCCCTCTAATAGTCAACTAAATCATTAGTTGTTTAGAAGAGTCTCAGTCAACCATATTTTCATCTATTTGTCAGCCGCAGAAAAAAAAAAAAACACCTCAAATTCCATAAGGGAGCTGTGCCTTGCCATTAACCCCAGGGAATTGTTGCAACACAGGCCTTGTCTCTTGTAACAATGAAGACAGCGGTGCACTGCTGCTAACCGTGCTGTTCATGTCACTGACTAGTTAGCTCACTTAGCAGACTGGGACACAGCCTCCGAGACCAGTGGAGGCTGGTTTGATAATGGGGAATACAGTAACGTTACCAAGGGGGATCTACAGGACTCTGACCAGGACTTCGGGGAAGATGAAGACTTGGTGGGGTCAGACGAAGACAGGACGCATAACGTGATTAAGACGCGTGTTTGTGGTGAGTTAATGTGTAAGTATACATCATCTATTGTACTGATAAGTACATGAGTTTTTTTTGTGTAAGATGGAAGTTATATTATGTATTTCCATATTTTGAACAGCAAGACTTGATATATAGTTTTCACATGTTAAAATAAATATGTCCTTTTAGTTTTAGACAAAACTTGTGCCTGTGCTGTATGAAGACGACAAGGAATTACTACAGATAAACCTGCAAGCAGTGGGCTTTTGTTTTCAGGACAATGGGCTCAGCTTTACATTGACAAACAACTGAGAGTTATAAACAGCTGAACAATTTACAGTGTAGGACTTGTTGTTGCCCGTTATTTTCAAAGTACAATGTTGAGTTCGTCTTGCGCTCCTGCAGTGTTCCTCCCTTCAATCATAGATCTTATATTAAGTACAATTTCAACCTATTTAAAACACAGTCTACAGCTTATTTTTGGAAGCGCAGTTGAACACATTGCTCCTTTCATACACAGCTACAAAAAGACAATTGTTGTAGGGAGAGAAGATAATTGGTTAAAATGGTATTGTAGAATTAGAAATGTCACAATTATGGTCATCATTTGTGAGGAGCACATGGGTGTGTGTGTTGGCTGTTACTGTGGAGGCAGGGCCCCTCATTAAAAATGAACAAATCACCAACTGCTAAGTTGGTTTACCAATTTGGGGCCTCTTGAGTGTACGGACCATAGAGCATACTGTGTCCCCACAGAGCTATGAAACGCAGCGTAACACATGGAAGTCACAGAATCCCTGATGGGATGTTGTTTCAGCATTGCAGACAGCCGCAGCGGTCTCGTAACACTTAGCGCTTACCTTTCAGGCAAAAACAAGGGGGTGAGGAACAATAAGGAAAAGGCAATAAACTTAAATCCTCCAAATGTTTTTACGGGCTCAATCTGACAAAGAAATCAGGTTCTTTTCCATCCTGTCCTGATCAGTAGACATATAGCATATATGTAATGGGAGTTAGAGCCATTTCACTCAACCACTTACTGTTTCCATTTCCTGGCAGCTGTCAGCACAGCATACAATCAAAGGGGTAGAGGGCCACCCTGCCACCAAAGCTAGGACAACCTCAGCGTGTCGCATCCTCAGCGCACGCCCAGCCTCACTTTGTTTTCCGAGGAGCACTCTCGCTGTTAACAGGGAGACAATGGCAGCAGTGTGGCGGGGGGATTCATCTGTGTGGAAAGTTCCAAGTTGGTGCCGCGGATGGAAACCTGACCCCGGCATTCAGTCCACTTCTGCTTCGTATGAATGCCAAAAATCTTTGGTCATATCGTGCGTGCGTGTTTGTTGTTCCAGCTTCATCTTCTGCACATACTGAGAGGGAAGTTCACACACGCCCAGATCTCTTTTCAACTCTCCCGTCCATCCCGCCCAAATCATGAGAGAAATCACAGTCCCAGAGTGAGCTTGTGCAACAGTCGGCCTCAACATGCTGGAGTGAAACTGTTCATTTCTTAGTTGCAGGCTCTGAATGACACTGTGATGTCATTGTCAGTGAAGCCAGGGAACCTGAACAGGCACGTTAAACATGCTTATAACAACGAAACCTATAAGAACTCCAACACGCACTCGTCCACCGGCCTCTTCATCCTCAGCTTTCTCCCCTCCATCAATAGTTAGAGCAGTTTTATGGGTAGTAATCCTCGTGGCATTATATTGATGGAGAACACAGCTTAAACTTTCAGCAGTGCCTGTGTAATTGGTTGGCCCCTTTGGAGTATTTTGCGCTGGGCATTGCGGGAGCAGTATATCAATACCTTGTCCTGAAGCCAAGACAGATGGACTCTCATTTGGAGCACGTTCAGAATTGTGTGTTTTTGTGTGAAACTCCCAGATGAATAAGTTAAGGGCTTCCACTGATGCCAAAACCTCCCAGCTACAACAATAACATCTGCGGTTTGGATTAGACACGTTGGTGATATCACCCTTTTAGTAATATGCCTGCATTATAGCAATCTCGCAGCCAGTCCTTATTGTCTGAGAAGTTTATAGAGGTGCAGGATCCAACACAAATGATGACCTGCGCTGCAGGACATGGCTGAAGTTCTTTGGCAGCAGCTCATGTTTTAATTCATGTACTTCTAATGCTTAACTATTGGCTTCACATTTGTTATGTCACACCGACGACAGTAGAGAATTCACATATTTTTTTAAAGTTGGAAAAGGTTCTCAAATCCTTTAGTTAATATAAACATTACAATGGGATAATAATCAGTTAAAAGTTAAAGTGTTATTTTAATCACACAATCACAGAAACATGTTAGTTTTAAATGTTGCTGTGAGGATTCCCTCTTTTCCACAGCATTGCTTCATTGTTGCATTGTTTGTAAAAGTGCTCCTTGGGCCTGCTGAGCTGTTTTTTCAGTTACACTCCTGCGCCATTTCAGCAGATTAAATGTTGTAAAGCTTTAAATCACAGCTTGTAAATTACAGTGCAGATATTTATTTATTTTTTTTTTTAATTTTTATTATCAATAAAATTCTTCTACTGGGTCCCTGTTGGGAGAGATGAGTAGTTTTTTTTAAATTAAATGTATTTAAAATATGTATTAAATTACTTTTGAGTATTTTGTAAATTGTAATTTGCTGAGCAGAAAACAATAAGATGTCATTTTTAACAAAAACCTTGTAGCTCTGCATCTGAATTTTGAAATACTTTTATTTTAAAACAAAATGACATTAAATCAGAAACATTTCTATTCACAGTTTAAACTGTACAACAATTAGCCTAATTACAGTCTTAAGATAAATGTAAGTGAATCCCGTGACATGTCCTGTCAGGTCAAGCAATGCACTCATAGTGAATTACTGCATTTCACTTGCGTTCCTCATGAAAGCTCGACGAAAAAGCTTTGGTGTCTGGTGCAAATTTTCCCTCATATGAAGGTATGTCATCAAAATATGATTAAATATTACATGCTAAGGCATGAATGTTGTATGACACTAAAGTACAACTTACTACCAACAGCCATTAACAAACACGTCCTCTATAACTGAACAGACAAAAACTGTTACTGGCTAGAAACCACCAACATGTCCTCATACTTAAACAACAGAACGTATCAACTGCCAAAGACTTCCAGAACAACATATGTGACTGTTGGAGGGTACCAGAAACAGGTGTACCAGACCTTAAGTCTGTGATGTAAGTCAGGTGACATAAGTAACGTCACTTTAAACACGTGGTTAGCCTTGTGAAACAGTCGCTGTTCACTTTTGATTAGGTTTAGGAAAAGATCATGGTTTGGTTATAATGAGTATGTTACATTTTTGGGAATGACGTCACTTACAGAATGTAACTTTGTAAGTTTGGTTTCATACGGGACATGAACCCAAGTCTCCTGAGGGAAAGTCCTGTGTTTGACACATCCATCCCCATGTTGGCTTTCTCACTCTTTATACTGCTTATGTCATAATTATCACAGCCACTGGTGGTAAACATAAATAAACGTTTTGCACAAACAATATATTTTTTCTGGTGAGGATGGGCTGAAGCCACCCAGCATGCACCCCTGAAATCACAGCTTCACACCACTAAGATATCCTGATTGGCCACTTCAAATGTGGGAAATTAGTGGAGCCATATTGAGGCCACTAAATGCCTCAAATGTGATCATATCAGTTGCATTTTCAAGTATTTTAATTAAATACATTTCTCATACTGGTATTTTGTATTTTTTAAATATATTTGATGAGCAAGTATTTGTCATTTGTAACAAGAACCAGAAATTAAAGACCACTGTTTTACAGTTAACTATTAAGCAATAAATAATTACAGGGTACAGACAGGGGACCAGCAGGTTTAAACTGTATGTCCTTTCATAACAGCTGCTGTATGTCAAGTCATTGCATGGCACTTTCACTTCATAAAAAGTTCAATTTAAAACTTTAACATACCCTGTAACTACACTATAATTAAGATGAAAAGTGCAGACAAGAGGCCACTTTATTTTACAGCCCACATACCCTCGACTGTCACTGTAATGACGAATATTTAAATGGTCTGTCTTAAGTAACAGCTATCACGTTGTAGTGATAGTTGCAGTTGCCGTTCCTGATGCATACATAAAAAAAAAAAAAACAGAGAGAACTTAAGTGTCAGTTGTTGAATTTATGGATATCTCACCACAGTATTCTTTATAATGACCATCGTCTAGTGAACTTCAGTAAAGTAAGTGAAAGTATAAGTATTTGTACGCGTCCTTTATTGTTTATGATCTGATGGAAAAGTTCCTCTCTGACATCAGATTTGATCGTTAAAACTACATTACTGCTCCTCATGTATTTAATCATCTTTTTAAAACAGAAATGTAACTGCTTTATGGCTATCGCTTTAAAGGCACTCCCTTGTCTGTTTTGTTTCTCAGCAACAACAATAATGTAAATTGTCATCATTTTAAAATAAATGATACCATAATAAATTTCATTGTAATATCAACAATATGAACTTGTTCTCCCTATTTTTCTTGGCTTGTTACCCTATAATAATGTTACTGCAGTCCATAATTATTAAATAGGTACTCAGTAAACAAAGAAAAAATACTTGTGTAATTTATCCCTCTTAGTCCTTTTAAACACAAATATGTCACCCCCTTATTCCCTAATCTTGTCTAATTACCTTGTACTAACATCCTTTATTTATCCAATGACTAATCTAACTTTAGATTGACAGACAATTTAGAGTTATAAGCAGCTGATACAGCGTAGGACTCTTTGATGCTTGTTACTGTCAAATTACAATGTTGCACTCATCTTGTGCTCCTGTAGTGTTCCCGCTGCCTGCCTGAGCTTCCTCGAGTCTGGAGAGGAGAGGAAACAACTCGCTTCAACCATAGATGGTATATTAAAAAGGATTTTACCCTACTTAATGTACCATCTATGGCTCCAACCCACTATTTAAACTACTAATTTTTCCTTCAGATGTCTGTGTGTGGTGTGTTGCCATACTATGAAAATAATGACACTTTTTTAAAAAGAACTAAAAATGTCATTTCAGCTCGGATCCTCAATTTGCTTTTGTTTTTTTTTTGTTTTTTTACACAGCTTTATTTCAGATGAATTAATTTTCAGTTCTATCAGGCTGTTCAATAGCCAAACACTTATCAACAAGTTTCATTACAGCCATCTACAATTCAATGCAAAAAAGTAAAAAATAAAAGATCAAAAATAAAAACCACAAAAGCCACATTGTTTCATGTGTCATTAAATATATTCATTTGTGATAAACATAATATATTAGTATTACAAGACATTACACAACCATTTGCAATGGACACTGCTAAACAACATGTACAAGCCAATGTATAAACATGAGCAGAGATAATTATTCAGATATAATATTTATGGAGAGCTGAAGTCTGGCAGGGAGAGTACCTTTCTGCAGTGTGTCGGTCGGTACACGTGTGTTGGCAGAGACTCTGTAAGTGCGTTGGAGTTTTCAAAGACATACAGTATGATGCACAGAGTACTGAGGTGTACCCTTGTATTTATGTGCACATGTGTGTATTTGGGTGTGGTCCTGCATATGTGTGTATGTACTGTGTATGTTTTTGTGTATGTGTAAACTGAGTCATCTCAGTGTGTGAGAGAGTGTGTGATCCTCTGGGTGCTCACGTAAACATGAGACATTTCTCTGACATTCATTTCCATTTATTAAGCCTCTAGTATTTAAAACTCTGGTTAAGTTCACATGGAGAAAGATCTAGTTAATGTTTAACAAAAAATAAAAAAAAGTAATACTATACAGCTATATAACATGTAGACAATCAGTCATGCCTTTTTGTCGAGTACCAAGTCTTGATAATGGAATCCAGTCCTCAAAAAGTCGATTTGAGGTGACGAACATTTGACACAGCGTGCTGAACGCACTGTACAATAAACATCTGTGATATTTTATCACTCCACAGGTTATTTTCCCACAACATTGAATACTGTATACAAATTAAATGTGTACATAATTCACAATCATTGTTAGCTATCAATCAGCTACAGTAAATAGTGAGCATGCATCATGTCAGTGGTATGAGGATTGCTTATAGGTAGATATTCTCTCTCTCTCTCCCTCTCTTTTTTTTTTTTGAATAGAGTGAGAGGATTCACTTCATCAGTTCTCTCACTCACAAATATTCGGGACATCCAACTTACATTTAGTCCTTTATTAGAAAATAAACACTAAATTCTGGGTTATCTGTAGCTGTGACAACCAGAAACATCAGTCCATACAGATCAGTCATCAGTGGGGCAGGCAGGGTTTGTGGTGCAGAGCGGGATTTCGGTAACACTTTATAATAACCATAATCTATATATAGAAAATTGATAGTTAATTAAACTTTACTAAGTTATTTCACTGTTAACAAACAATGTAATGATAATTATTTGTGTTAATCATTAGTAATGCTATAATTCATATTTTATCTTTAGTTGTATGAGATAAAATAATTAGTTTACACTTTGTTAATTGTTACTAATTAGTTTGTAATCTGTCTCCACACATTATTTGGATGGAAATTAAACAGTTGCAGCTGATGATTATCATACCTTATGTACTTAGGTATGTAATTTATTTGCGTTACATGACGTTCATGAACTTATATGCAACATACTTATTTTAACTCATAGCGTACTCTTTTCCTGAACCTACGGACGTAGTTTTGTTTCCTAAACCTATCCAAGTAGTTTTTGTGCATTTATTTTGAAAGTCTACCCAGACATTGCATTATTATTATTATTATTTTTCAAATTTTACTGCAGACCCTGCATGTGCAAAACTGACATCAGAGGGGCTGCTGCATTGAAAGAAAACATGCAAACATAATTATAAACACTGACTGGATGGTTATAGTAAAGTTCCAACTCATTGTTATAATACCAAATGGTTAATAAATACTGTGTCGTGAATCTATAAGCATTACTTGGATGGCCGTTATAAAGTTTCAACTGAAGTTTATACAACCTTACAGTTACTTAAGTGGTTAACAAAGCACATATAAACATTATTTGAATGTTTGAGAACAGTAAAATAACCATTTACTAAAGTTTAATTAACTGACAATTCACCATGTATCAATGATGGTTATTATGAAGTGTTACTGGGATTTCTTTTTTTTTTTGGATGTCTCTAAAAATGTGAACATATCTCATATGTTCTAAAAATTTTGACTAGTAAAAATAAGTGCATGGTTGACATGTCTACTCTACATCTAGTTGATGCTACGGCCGGCATCACCTACTAAAAATGTCTATGTATGCTCGTATGGTTACTTTACATTGCAGAGGTCACAACCACAACATAGTGTTGATATATCAGTAAGCGCTGAGCAAAGACTTGCCTGTAATGTGAAAGATGATCATTATACAGAACGAGCAGAGGATCATTATGGCATTTTGTTCCCACTGAGGTAACACTCACATATTAGCAGGGAGCTCTTGGGCAAAATGGCACCTATTATGTTTTCCACAGTTATGAATAATTTCACAACTTTTCAGCTGTTGAAAAAGTTTATCCAAAGTTTGGCAGCATACATGAGTAACGTATCATACATGAGTGGAGTCCCTCAATGCCTCTCTTCATTTAACTAGATAATGCTTCACACAGCACAATGGAAATAGATCCTCTTAAATACAAAAGGGTGATACAGTAGACGCATTGCTCTTACAAACAACTGAACAAGGGACTGTAAAAAAAACAAAAAAAAAAAAAACAACGGCATCATGGGTAAAATAGTCAGGATGTGACATGTAACATTAGGTGCAAACTCTGCAATTACACAACAAAACAAACCTTGAAAGACAAACAGAGACAGAACAACTGTAGAATGAGCTCCTTCACAAAAGTTCCTAAAAAAAAACACTAAACTCTTCGCTCCAACTCAGAGCAGCAGCACTCAGTCATTCCTCCATCTCTCCTACTTTTCACCTGTGTCTTTCTATCTTAGACTCTTCCAGTTCATTTTTTTTTTCATTCATCCTCTCCTCTTCCTTGCATTCATCCCAGTGGAGACATTATTTTTGCCTTCACCGCTCCCTCAATCGCTCTCTCTTCCTCTCTCCTCTCCAGCGACTTTTAGCACTTTCCCCTCTTGTCGCGCTGTTGGAACTTCCTCAGCCGGCGGCCCCACAGGTCCTTCCAAGGGATGAGCAGGCTTCCCTTGTCCGCCACCACGCCGCTCTGCCCGGGGGAATCATCGTCTGTACCCAGGAGCAGGTACTTCCTCCCGGGCTTGATCTTTGGGCATTTGCAGGCCACGTCCTTGGCACGCACCCACAGCAGCTGGTCCCCGCGGCGGATGCGGTGCTCACCTTGTTTGTAGACAGAAATGATGTTGACGGTGAACTTCCACCACTCGCCTGCCTTGTCTCCTTTTAGAACATGCACTTGGACAGCTGGTGGAGGAGAAGAGAAGAGAGATTTGTATCATAAACCAGGGACACTTGTTCCTCTTGCACCTCTGAGTGTTAGCAAGCAAGCAGAGATCTATAGTTAAAATATACTCTCAACAAAAATATAAATTACAACTACTAAATTATGAACACTTTTGTTTTTGCTCTTATTTTCTATGTGTTGACGTAAAAGATCTCTGACTCGTCTATGAACACAAAAGGTCTATTTTTCTCCCCTTGGTTCCCAAATGTGTTAAGATCCCTGTTAGTGAGCACTTCTCCTGTACCAGGATAATCCATCCACCTGACAGGTGTGGCATATAGAGATGCTGATTAAATATCATCTAAAATATGCAGTTTGATTTTGAAAAAATACTTTAAGCACTGAACTATGGCTATTTCACATAGTACAGCAGATACCGAATTTTTTCCTGGACTGCACTACTCTACCTTTATTTTAATTTCATAATTCATTAGAAACATTTATGAAGAGTTTTATAAAGCCTTATATATGTCTTATAATGTTAGCTGATTATTGAGTACTTATATTGTACACGATCTTTTCCAAAAGTGTTAATAATTTAAAAATCACTTTAAATGAACTCATTTGGAACATGAAGTGTTGATGAAGGTGTATTTGAGCTCATCTAATACGGCAGTGGAGTACATCAAAAAGTTTGAAACCACCGACAAACTATAACACCTTCTTTTTTAGAGTCTTGGCATCTGAGGCCGCAGACAGATGCCAACACTTTTACACAACTTTGTATAAAAGGTCCAATAAAACCTGCTGTATAAACATGACCCAGAAGTTGCCGACTTTGTTGCGTGTCACCGGCCCCTCCCTTCATCTCCGACCTCTGACCTTTCATTGTTGAGCTCCTGAGCATACTCCCTATTACAGCAACTGTTGCCATAGCACTCCCTGTACAAGCACAAAGGTTGCTGGCATAGAACATCTGAAAGCACACTTCCCTCTGAGGAGCAAAGAAAGACTTTTCCTTCAGGTGGCCAGGCTGACATCGAGAGAAGTGGATATTGGATCCTTTTTTTCCAAAAATAATTGACCAAAAAGATACATTTTAATGGAAGAATAGCACATCTGCTAACGATATAACTTCTGAAAGAAATCTCTCCAATCGGTCTATCAGGTGTTAAACTGGACCCTCAACATCTGAATATTGTCAACCTCAGGCTAAATGGAGCTAAACCTGGTAACTATTGGAACACCACTTGAAACAGATATTTTCATACCAGGACATGAGTAAAGCTCCCTTCGCAGAAAATCCCCTGCACGGATTCTCCATCAGACGAAGCAGCTATTACTCCATCACACTGATTGCAACAAGAGGCAAACAGCTCAACGGCGATGGAGCTAATCTGTGCTTGAAGTGAAGTGCTTTACCCCATGGGTTTAGCTTGGAATGTGCTATTAACTTTTAAGTGTGTGTGGGGGTTCACTAACAAGTGTGAGAATTAATCAGATCTAGAGAAGATGATGGGAAAGACTCACTCAAACAAGAGTAACAAATCTTATATTTATCTTCTATCTAGAACTCATTTAATGCTTTAACCATTAATGCTTTGACAGTTCCTGTGGTTTTTATTGCATATTGTTGGGGCGTGGGGCACTTGCAAGTAAACAAAATACTAATCTTTTCTTTTTAACTTAATGTAAATATGTTTTATAATAAGTTTTATTTGTTCAAGTTAATTAAACTTAAAATTTCTAGTATTTATTTTCAGAACACTTCAGAACTCATAAACATAAGTTCCTCTAACTTGAAGTCTTCAGACTTCAGCGTTGAAAAGTTGAATGAATGAACTGTAGAGTATTTAAATTTAATTTAATTAACTAATCAAATTAAGTTTCTAAAGAAACATTATCAGCATATTATCAGACTTCCCAGCATGCATTGTTTGGTAGTCAAAACTCTCCCGAGACCGTTCTTTTTGGAAAATACTGCAAATTTGTTTTACTAAAAAAGTCTGTTTTGACTCAGGTTATCTTTTCAAATTTGGTTAACTTCTTCTATCTTGAAGTCTTTTGACCTGTTCAATCGACTCATTAAATTAAGTTTCTAAAGAAACATGATCCATGTGTTAGCAGGCTTCCCAGTCTGAAGAAAAATATATGATGAAATCTTAAGATAACACTGTGAACCATGATGGTTCGTCTTGAATTAGTTAATTCAAAGTTAATAAATTATAATAAATATTAAATGTTAAAAATGTTTGTCAGTGTGTCTGTAGAGCTGTTTGTTCAACTTAATATCTGATGCTCACTGACATTTCTCAAGTATAATTGAATTAATATCAAGTTAATTTATTTTGAACCATTATAAAACCTCAACTACCTCAACTTGTCTTTTCAAATTCAGTCAACTTAAAATTTTAAGGCAGCCCTGACAATAAGATTCTTTAAGATAAAACAAATAGTTTATCATAATATCCAAAATGTATTTCCATATTATCTTTTCAAACAGCTAGTTAAGTTTGCCTTTCTTTGCCTTTCTGGCTGAACATGATCACTTTCGGTGTTCATCAGTCGTTCCCTCTCGCTGCCAAGAATGAGGAGAACCGGAGGAGTGGGGTGTTTGAGTATGTGTGTCAATGCATGGCGTGAGCAAATTGCACACAATTTCAGAAGAAAGAAGGTTTGTTGGGCTGAGTAGAGCGAGCTCTCACAGCCCTGCCATTCATTGCAGCCCTCTCCTTCATCCAGACACATAAAGGGTGTGTGAGAGGGGGGGAGGAGGGGCCACTATTTGTCTTCCCAGCCACAGAAAAGTTCCAGGAGAATCGGGATGTGTTTCCGACCTCATGAGCTATCCGGGTTCTGCTCCCAGAGCCCCATCCAACTTCACAGCGTGAGAATCCAGCGGAGATAGCTCTCCTGTCCAGGCCGAGGAGGAGACTCAGTTACAGCGTCCAGGCTCAGTCTCTCTGTCAGTGTCTGACTCTTTTTTCTTTCTCTCTCAAGTATGTTCTCAGTCTGCACAGTGTATTTAAACACACACAAATCCACACGCACACACCTTCTGCCACTTGGTTTGAGCTAAATAGACACCAGAGAGAGACTGAGAGCACAGGGTCAAACAAGCTATTACAAAATACTGCATGCTGACACTGTTTGGTGAGACGGACAGCGAGGGAGAAGAGATAAGTGTGAGATGATCCTGCACTCGCACAATAGCCGCCAGCCGAGCCTCCCTCACAGCCAGACTTCCAGCTGGGTTTATCTTCTTTGGGCAGTGTGCTGCAGCTTGACACTGCATGCCACCAACAAGCAAGGGCTAATGAAATTAGAGCTCGCTTAATTACCGCACTGAGGCCCCTGTCCCCTCTGGTTATCAGCTGAGTGAATGATCAGGGACCTGTTACCCTTGGGTGAGTGCAGAGGGGTGGCCGGGGAGGCTGGGGGGCTTTGCCTTTGAGCACTATCCCGGAGCGTCGGTAAACACGCGGCCCTTTGATTCATTGTCCTCCTGGTGGCAGGGAGAGGGAGGGTGCGTGTGTGCAGAGGCGGGTGTCAGGCGAGAATATAATCCCTTTGTGTCCGTCGTCTCCGTAGCTACGGCAGTGATGAAAAACAAAAATTGAATAAACAAAACATATTTCTTTCTCTCCGGGGTGGCAATCCGTCACCGTCTGCCTAATTTACCACCTGTTTGTGCCCCGAGGAATGCTCGGCCCCGGCGGAGCGCACAACTGTGTTTAAACAGAGGGCCCCTTCCCGTGACCCCCGGGGGCCTGCATCACCACTCACACATGGGGGTTATGGCCCCCGAAGAACAGAGGAGAGACTCTGAAGCCCCACAAAAGCAGGGCGACAGGCCTGAGAAATGAATTATACAGAGGCAAAAGGGAACGCATGCTAAGCAATGATGTCTGCCATGCCGCTTCAGCGCGGTTCAGGCAGAATCATCTGCTTCCAGACTTTTTTGAGGAACTTCAGAGAAAACCGACAGGAACCGCCCGCTTTGCCTGAATCGGCCTGACTGATTTATAGATGCAGGGCTTGTCTCAGCTCTGACGATTAAGATTTAAATCAGTGGAAATATGAATAATGGCTGCATTTGGCAACAAAAAAATGCAACAAATGGCCTGAATTACTGTCTACTCAGCTGTAAGAGGGAATAAAATAAATTTGGCCAATTTTCAGTTGGATGCCTTTTAAAGTGTATAAAGCTGTTCTTCTGACAGCCTGATGAAGTTTCACCAATGATGATTTTGAATGGGAGACAAGTTAGTCATCTCTGAAAGAAATTAACACTACGGCAACTGCAAGGGTTCTAGAAGAGCGAAGGCTACACCCACACTGCTATGTCTTTTTTAACATGCAAATCTTGTTAGATTTCCACCTGGTGTCTACACTACTCCAGCTTTTTAGAACACCTAAAACAAAGACGTTTGGAAATGCTGCTGGCCCGTTTCAGTTTTAAAAATCCGGGGTTGCATTTCAGTCCGGGCCGGCAGAAACTAAGACTTTTGGAAACAATGATGCAGACACCCACGTGTGCTTCCTGACTTGGTCCTATCAGTCACAACCTGTCATCCCCTGATTCTCCACACCACAGCCCTTACAGATGCCGTGAGTCTGACTGTTGCTTGATCACTTCAGTTTTAATGCCAGTACAGATCTCCACCTGCTTTTTAATCTGTGCCTTGATTACCTCATACTGGACTTTGCCGTCAGCCGATTCAACAGCCAGCGAGCATTATCTAGTGTTACTGGTGTTTCAAGAAAAGAGACATTCATCCTTTCTCTGGTGAAGGTGAATAACAGATCACCTGTTCTACAGTTTGGCATAATTTTTTGACTTACTGGGTCTGATTCTGGCAGTTTTGAGCTGGTAGCTGCCATGTGGACATCACAAGACTGCTAATGAAGCCAATGCTGTTAACAGCTCCTAGCATTCCCGTTGTATTACCACCAATGTTTGAAAGTGCTAGCTTTGGTTAGCTTACTGTCAGCGTGTTCAGCCACTGTTATTAAACACAAGTGGATTTATACAACCCCAATTCCAAAAGAGTTGGGATGTTGCGTAAAACAGAATTCAATTATTTGCAAAAGATTTTTGACCTATATCCAGTTGAATACAGTACAAAAACATATTTTATGTTCAAACTGACTAAAGTTATTGTTATTTTTTTATTTTATTTTGGTAAATATACAGTCATTCTAAATTTGATACCTGCAACACGTTCCTAAAAACGTCACCTTTTCTTTTACCAACACTCAGTAAGCATTTGGGAACTGAGGACACTAATTGCTGAAATTTTGAAGGTTAAATTATTTCTCATTCTTGCTTGATATATGATTTCAGGTCTTCATAATGCACCACACACTTACAATGACAGGACTGGATTACAGGCAGATTAGTCTGGTACCATGAAGCCACACTGTCGTAACAGTGTCATAACAGTGTCATAATCATAACAGGAGGTTTCTTGTCATTGTCTTGCTGAAATAAGTGGGGATATTTCTGAAAAATACGTCGTCTGGATGGCAGCATATGTTGCTCCATTTTAGCGTTAATGGGTCCTTCACAGATGCAAGAGTTAGCCATGTTCTAGGCACTAATACGCTCCCATACCATCACAGATGCTGGCTTTTCAACTTTGTGCTGGTAACAGTCTGGATGGTCCTTTTCCTCTTTAGCCGGCACAGAGCACACTTTTCCACTTTGCGGCAGGCGTGTTATTATGGACTTAGATTGTTCCTAAAATGGTGCTGGAACACCTGTCTGGATGGAGATCATTTTCATTTTAAATTGCCGTTTTATAACGAGGGTGCAGTAGTGTGAATGTAGCTTAATAGTGATAAAAGTTTACTACATCTGGTTAATGCATAAATCATATTATCTGCCCACTGAAACCTGAACGACTCATATGCTAGGTTTTGCTTCCAGACACACATTTGTACTGTTCATTTAGTGGATACAACACTTGAGAAAAACCTGGCTGAAGGTAAAAGATATCCTGTGTAACACTGGCTCTGCCTCAAAGTTTTTTTTTTTCTGTCTCTGTGGTTTACAGATGTGGATCCACTGATAACTGACAAACCATTATATTGCGATGATTAATGTTGCAGAAAATCCAAAGAGCAGAGTGGATCATTTGCCGTGTGAGTGAAAGTAGAGCTACACAGTGGGATATTTTACTGCTGCCTCATATCCTTCTGTGTTGGAATTACAGGTATGATGCTCTTGTATTGTTGTGCTTTTCTTTGAGGGATGATGGACCAATATCATCAATCACTAAAAAAAATAAATATCTGATTACCTTCTTCTGCTGAGTTATGAGACCTTTGAGACGCAGCTGTCTTTGCTGTATTCTGGTGGTCTCGGTAACCTAATTTATAATTTCAGATCCTGTTTAACATGATCTTTATTTACCTGGCACAGTATTGTTAGATGTATTTCAGCCGCACTACTTGTTCTGTGAATTCATTCACACCATAATGTGATTGCTGTGTGTCTTGGCTTCTCGTATCACTTTGGGCTTTGCTCTAAAACATCTCAAAGTTTTTCCAAATGCCTCCGGGTGACTTTGCTGGACAAAGCTTCTCCACAGTGTCTACTGGGGTGAAAGTCTACCATATGTTAACCATAGTTGGGATATCCACACTTTGACAGAGCCAGGAGGTGCAGAGGTTTTTACTCAATACAATATATTTAGATACGGAGGATATACAACACATCTTAGGCAATCCTCAAAGGAAAGACTGCACATTGCTCTACCTGCCCCGGCAAGTTTTGAAAATGACTTTCAGGAAATATTCAGCTTGTTAATATTTCATTTGCGTGAGTTGCCAGCGTCATTTCAAAGTAGCCAAACTTATGTTGCTCCCCTGTATACAGTTAAAAGAATACTTTGACATTTGAGGCAATGTCTGTTTGCTTTTCTGTATGGTAAATATGTAACTGGAGCAAGCAGTTAGCTTAGCTTAACACAAAGACTGGAAACAGGGGGAAACAGCTAGCCCGGCTCTGTCCAAAGATAACAAAATCCAAGCAACCAAGTCACTGCACCCAGCCAAGAAATACACATAACCTCCATAAAATGGCAAATTCACATTTTCACCCTCAGTTTCGGCACTTTAAAACAATCAAGATATAATGTGTTAGAGGTGCTCAGAGGCATGTTAAAGATTGGAAACAGGGTAAACAGCTAGCTGGGCTCTGACTAAAGGTAACATTATGTGCCCAACAGAGTGCTGCAAGAATGAGTCTTAAAATAAGGAAGTGAGTTAGCATATTTGCACCTCCGGTTCCCTCGTCTCGAAGTCACTGGGTAAGAGACCTGAGATAACACAACATCAGTAAATACCCGACTTATGAATATTGAAGCTTTTCCATGTCTAAATGTCATCATGCCAAACACAAGTCACTTAGCGGGTTGGTGTCAGTTATGTGGCCATTGGAGAGTTTGTTTATAGCTGAACATTAGCTTTTTACTTCTGGTGTTTGCTTTTACTCTTTAAAATCATAACCATGTGTAAAGGTTCTCTTACTGAACAAAACGTCTAAGTATCATAAACTTTTGCACTAATTCCAAATCCAGTAGAAAAAATCCTACTGGCTTTTTGTTGGTGGAACCAGAGCGATGCTAATTTCTATGTTGGCCTACAAAAATATGTCATCTCTACAGAACTGTACCTCTAACACATTATATCTTGATTACAATATATAACATGTTAATTAATGAGCTTTATTGGTGCGCCATGCTGCCAGAGCTGTTAGCTGCCATTCTAGACAATGCTTGTGATCCCACCAGCAGCGTCTCAGTTTGTCCCAGAAGCAGCTCTCTGCACTCCACTCCACTTCAAATGAGCCCCGAGTCTATTTTTGACGGATGCCACGTCAATCTGCACAGAGCAGATCGAGCAGGCAGGAAGTCAGACACTGAGAAAGCAGAGAGAATCCAAGAGAGCGAGAGAGAACGCTGGTGGGGGCATGCAGCCGTGTGGGGTATGAGTCAAAACTGTGGTGCAGACGTGCCGCGCCCAGTGGAATTAACCAGTCAGAGGTGCTGAATGGTGGATTTTGTTATTTTTGGGTAGAGCCATGCTAGCTGTTTCCACTCTTAATGCTTAGCTAGGTTAACTAGCTGTTGACTACGACTACATATTTACCTGAAAACATATCAGTGGTATCGACCTTCTGATCGAAATCTCGGCAAGAGAGCAAATAATCATATTTCCCAAAATGTCAAACTATTCCTTTAAAAGTTCTGGTTGACACCAAATTGGATTCAATTAAAGGCACTGTTTGCGTGGCAAATCACACTCTATCCAAACTTGGATTTTCAAGTCTTTTTCCATAAATTCACCAAACAATATACTCTTGTTCTGGGTAAATCTTTCTTTCCTTGATTTCAGTTAGCAAATGACCACACTCTTACCATGAACATCTGGTAAGCACTGTGGCTAAATCAATTTGACAAATATGGCTTGATTCTGTTTGGCCCCAGCAGGGTGGAGCTCCACCCTTCTCTGTGATCTGTGTTTCACAACAGAGGTGTTTTGACATGCTTATCTACAATGTATTTCCATGTTGATATGACTAATAGTGTTTTTTGATTAGTGAGCGTAAATGCTATCCATGACAGAAAAAAAGAAATATGTCAATGAAAACACCTGTGTTTCACTGATTGACACATATACTACCGTGTGATCGTATCAGTTTTATCAGCACAAGAAATGAGTGACAGCATGTTGGCTCACAGTTGTGTCTTGGAAAGCTCAGTTTTTCTTGTCAAGACTTCAAAAATGATCCACTCTGGAGGACGATTTTGAAAAACCTCCGTTTTCAGGGGTGGGAATTGTCAGTGCGGTGAGTATGGAAGCCCACAAAAGAGAGAAAATATGTTTTTAGATTGATCTGTATTAGCGGACATTGCCTCCGGCTGTGTAAGTAAGCCATCACAGAAACATGGAGAGCAGCACCAGGGTGTGGATTGGCTTTGTTCGGGATCTGATTAATTGAGACATCTGACCTCTTGACTGCTGGCTGACGTCTGGCAGCACACATTCCTGCATATTGGACTCACTCACCGTAGTCTTTTTTACAATATTTCTTCATGGTGATCTTCATCTTTCCCTTGGAAGCTTTACAGTGAGACTCACAATCTGGGGAAAGAGGTGAGAGGGAAAGGAAGAGTTAGAGTTAGATGGCACATTTCAACTTGCGATAAAAGGCCTTCTCTCATAAAACGTTGTGTCCCAGCATCATCAGGCCGGGCTCCAGCTGGATGGACTTTAAATGTGGTCCCTTGCATCACACCATTTGTGCCCCCAGGGTCTCCAAGATGCCTTCAAAGTGCCACTGTGAAATGGATTATAGCTTACACAGATCCTCCTGTGTCTGTCAACACACTCCTACTATACTCCTCTCAACTTTTCCACTCCAGCCCGCTCCCTCGTCAGTGTCCTGGCATGCATTGTGTGCACTCTGTGGGCTACGGAGGTCGCCCCTGCACAAAAGAAGGTCACGGGGGGGAATTAGCTGGTGACCTACCAAAAATTAGCAGGGACCCTTAGCAGCGTCTGAGCCACATGAAGCAAGTAAGCGAATACTCTGAACACGGGCTGAGGCTAAATGTTCCCTAGAGGAAGAAGCTCACAGAGTTATGATTAATGTCTTAGCGGTGTATCCTTTACACTAGTGTGTGTGCACCTGGGTTAGCTCGCCACAGGACTTTATCGATGGCCACTGCTGTCGCGCTGTCACTGCGCCAGGTACCTTTTGTAATGAGGGAGCTGGTGGTGGGACCAGAGGCCAAACTGAAAATTGAAATCATTTGTTCCCTCCACTTTCCACTGACTGACACAAATTGGAACCAGATCATCTCCGAGTGTTGCCCCCCTCCCACTCCACCTCTCCCAGAGCAATAAGCCTTGTGCTCTTTTCTGGGGGGGTGGGAAAGCTGGGCTGGGCAGTCTGAAGAGAAAGGAGGGGGCAGTTGAGAGAGAGAGGGGACCTTTCAGCTTGCCTGAATATGGACAAACTTCATTATTTCTTCCAGCCCTCTGTCCAGTCTTCCCCTTTCTTCCCCATTATACTCTGTGTGAATGAGGTTGCCTGGGTAATGATTGAGGAAGAAAAAAACGCCCCTCTCCTCCCTCTCAAAAAAAAAAAAAAAAAGAGCGGTTTGGGACGTGGGATGAGGATCGAATTCATGTATGTAGAGAAAGCATTTCTGCTGGAATGCTGGGCAGCTTTCTGGGGTGGCGGGAGAAATAAGAAAAGAGGAAATCCCAAAGTAAATGAATTTGACGAGTCCATATCGAGCATGCCTGATTTCCATGTAAATGAAGTGCTGAGGGCGGGGGGCCTCTTTATCTCCCGCTGGCCCCTGGGGGCCTTTATCATACCTCCCTTTGATAGCTGACGTTGCCCATTAGCCCCTTAGCGCAATCGCCGCACTGGGCCATTACACCCACAGCTCTCATTAAGGTCCAATCTCCTGCTGCGAGGACAAACGCCCCCTTTGTGTGTCCCTGCAGCAGTGCCACGTTCATTCTGCGGGGTCCCTGGGGACCACACTGCTCCTAATTTGGAGGGTGGTGACTGTGTGGAGTTTCTGACAGGAATCCAAACTCCACACAGCCTCGGCAGTCACTATAGTAGGAAGTGGGACTCACAACAAAGCTGAATGAAGTCAGTGGCGCCACTCTCATCAGACACTGATCGATGATCAGAGGTGACTCAGCCTATTTAACCAAACCTGTATCTTGGTAAAAACTAATTGATGAGCTCAAATTTAACAAATTATTAAAGGAACAGTTCACTCCAAAATCAAAAATATATTTTTTCAATTTTTTCTCTTACCTTACCTCACCTACTTAGCGCTATTTATCCATCTAGACAATTTTGGTGTGAGTTGCAGATTTTTGAAGATATCAGCTGCAGAGACGTCTTCCTTATCTCAAAAAAATTAAGGCAATAAATGGCACTTGGTTTGTGGTACTCAAAGCACCAAAAAAAAAAAAAAAAAAAAAAAAAAAAAGAAAGAAAGAAAAAAAAAGAGAAAAACTCAAGAACAATGTGTCTTTCCAGAAATCATGACCCGGTTGCTCAACATAATCCACAGACCTTGTTGTGAGCAGTTTCTAGTAGAAAAAAAAATAATTCTGGCAGATTCTGCCATAGAATTAAAATTGTTCCTACATGAAACTGCTCACAAAAAGGTCTGTGAATTATCTTGAGTAAAGAGACACTGATTTTGAGTTTTTCAGATGTATGTTTTTGGTGCTTTGAGCACCACAAGCTGAGTGCATTAGTTCCGAGCCAAGATCTCTAAAACTTACACCAACACAATCTAGATGAATAAATAGCACTACAGGTAAGAGGGAAAATATGAATTTTTGATTTTGGGGTGAACTGTCCGTGTAAACAGCTAAGGCAGCAGGTTCGCATTTATGAATAGTCATCATAATCATCCAGTACAGAAACAGACATTAAACAAAAGCTGCAGGTAAACATTTTCTTGCAAATAATCTAATGTCAGCAGCCCAACACGGAGACCCTTGTCAGAGCACATGAACAATAGGGTCGGGCAGGGCTTCGCTGTCGGCGCAGCCAGCCTTGATTGAAATACAAACTGGTGCAAATGAAGCATGTAATCAGATTAGGGCTGAAACCCTGGGGAAGCTGCTGGGCAGGCTGGGAATACAGGCAACGAGGCCACAGGGAGCACTGACAAAATATCTGGAGTTTACATTAGCGGCAGTCAGACCTCACTGACTCATGTTTAGTGGAGGAGTGAGACTGTGAGCAGATGGAAAAACATGCATGTGCGAGAAATGCACATATAATTACAATCGTACTTTTATGAAGGAGTAGTTACTTTAGTTTAATTGAGCTGTGATTAAAAAAATCAAGCACATTAATTAAAAAATACACTCAAAGACATGACTTTAAAGGAGAAATCTGTAAAATATTTGCTGTAATAAATCATAAAATAACCATCATGCATCATCAGAGCCGTGGGGTCCTTATTTGAAATTTCGGTTTCAGTCCGTAACTTGTGCTTGTTTGTCCTTTTCACATTAATTAGACTTCAAATTAGTGCTGAATGTTTGCCGCATTAGTTAGTGTCTGTTTACGTGTTGTGACAAATCATTAATAATCTTTTAGAAATAGAAGATGTTTATAACAATTAAATTGTGCAATATGTCAATTGATGAGTCTAGCAGGCTGAACTCCAACTTCAGAGTGAGTCTTTTCAGAGCAGTGGGCTTCCTCGCTTGTTATTGTCACCTTATAATGTTGTGTGCATGTTGCCTCCTCCAGTGTTCCTGCAGCCTGCCTGAGGTTCCTCAAATTTGGGGAGGAGGGGGCAGGGGAAACAACTCACTTCTACCATAGATAGTATATTAAATACATTTTCAATATATTTAAAATGCTGTCTATAGCTTTAACATGCCATTTGAACTCTAGTACTCATTTTTGGACAGACAACTTCTACATATTGCTCCTTTAATCCAAGAGATGTTTCATGTTGTTTTATTGTTTTAAAACCATAGAATATGTGCTGTGTTACTCACCTGATGGCTCCTCGTAGCTGCTGTAAGTTGCTGTCGGAGATGCAACTGGGATCTCTGTAACAAAGAGAAAAATACACACAGACTTTACATTGTCATCACACTGCAACACATGCAAAAATAAATCTTATGTGATGAGGAAAACTGTGTAGCTCAATTTCCTGGTTATTCTCCTAAGAGTAGAGTTTTACCCCAAGTGACAAACCTTAGAGTGTATACATATGAATTACAGGATTTAATGGGATGTCTTGTTAATGAAAGCTGATTCTGACACACAGATGTGCCGAAAAGTAGTGTCAAGACTGTGAGTTTCCTGTTAATGTTCTGCTCCCTCCTGATTGTGGTATGTTGTAGGTGCGGAGAGCCAAGGCCGCTGGTCTTGTTAAAGTCATAGCTGGCAGGGAGTTAGATATCACAAAAATTTAATATCAGTCTATTAAAACCAAAAGACATTATCTCAAAAAATATACGAGAAACCAAATATATTCTGCTCTTCAACAACCCCATTTCCTCCAACTTTTACACCACATTAGTTACCTTCCCAGCGAAATTAAAGAAATCCTGCTCCAGCAGGTTCACAGGTTTAAATGATCGTTGTGGATTCTGGCCAAACATATCACTCTAACGTCCACAGAGACCAATTTCCACTCATGACTTTATCAGAAATGTCAAACCCAGTAACATAGTGGACAATTGTTGTTGTGTCCATGTCCTCCCAGACATCACTGTTATCTTATCTGTTCATGCCAGGCAGCTACTTGATGCTCCTAGCTAAAGCAGCTACTAGCGACCCATCTCTGTTTCTGCGAGGCGTTGGCGTTTATTGCCGAGGGCCTGGAATCTGCAGGCAGCAGATACAGCCAATAAACATATCAGCCATCATTCCCTTGGACTCATTCTGGGGATTTATTGTGAGACGGACTGTTAACGGTGTTGAAGGCACACAAGGCCATGTTAGGCGAGCTCTAATGGTCTGTTTATCCAGGCTCTGGTTTAAACACCCAGATATCTATCCAAAATATCTTAAAAATAACACAAGATGAGTGTGAGCCGTGAATTCATGCGTAACAAGCATGTCCTCCTGTCCTTTTCAGGTATTGTCCAGAGGTACTTATCAGGCTTAGCTGTGGCTGATGGAGTCTGGGTGTCAAAAGCTGAGACAGTGGGGTTAGGCTAAACTAAAAGCATGGTTATTTAAACATTTAAAAATATCACAATCAATTAATTTTAATGGAACTCCTGCAATTAGTTATTACATAATTATTTTTAACTGAGGTGGTTGGCTTTTTATAGTGAGCAATCTAAGAATTTACCTCTGAGGGAACGTTGAGCTGGAGAGTCTAACATAGAGGGCGCTAGTGTAGCTTATTATATATGCATGACCATCAACTTTTATTCAATCTTCTCTGTCCGAGTATAAACTGCTTCACAAAAGAGGTATGACTTTACAGACTGTTATGAGACTGAAGTGACTGGTACATATACTATAGAGAGGTGAAGTCATCACTCCCATTCCTGTGTGCCCCATGGGACCAAATAAGAATGATGGTCTATACAATATATAAGAGACAAATATTTTTTTGTCCCATTTGAATTATACCATAAATCACACATATGATGTTTGTTAATTTAAAAGATAATTTTACAAGACAAGAAAGTCCCAGTTTGTCCCAGGTTCATCATAGTTTAGTTTTGCGTGAAACCGCTCAGTGAACTACATCTTTTGTCTCGCGCAATATACATCATTAGCACCAACATCACCGTCCCTTGTAACATTATCTTATCTGAATTGTCTCATCAGTGACTCCTGTGCCTTTTATCAGCTGGGAAGAGAAGGAATGGGCAAGACCTGTTGCTTGTGTGACTACATCCTGGTACGAAAGCACACAGGTATCGTAGCTTCAGCGGCCAATATTAGCTTTTGGAGGGACAGAGTCATGATGTCACTTCACTATCTTCACAGTCTCTCATAATTCAGCAGTTTAACGAATAATGACGACTTTCTTGACGTGTAAAATTATCTTTTAAATTGACAAACATCATATGTGTAAGTCATGGCACAGTTCAAAGGGAATCAAAAAAATTATTTGTCCCTCGCTATGGACCACAAACAACTTTTGTGTTACCAGGTTGGGGGAAAAAGTACTCTTGGTTGGTACAAATTTAGCACTGCCTTTTTAGCTATTGTTAAAGCTTTAACACACAGTTTCTGCATTAAAATGTCTAAGAACGCTAGACATGTGTCATATGTTAATATAAGTTACTTACTGATGCAGGGGGCGATGGGAGAGCGGCTCTGCTGGTAGCCCTTGGCACAGCGGTTACAGGTGATTCCTGTCACTCCGTCCTTGCAGGGGCACTGGCCTGTTGTCTGGTTACACGTCTTCCCTGCTGCTCCAACTGGATGACAGTCACATGCTATGGAGGGAAAGGAAGGGGAAAAAAAGACATACCAAAGTAAACAGCTTGTAAATAGAAAAACGAGAGCATGAGTGGTTTACAAAACCAGTGCCATTACAAAACAAATATCAGCTTTCAAATGACTACAATCTGTCTCTGGTCTGTCCTCTGCTGCTGACTCTACATATTCCATACAATAATAAAAAGTAATCTTAGCACTAAAACCTAGTGAGAAATCATTCACATTAGAGCAGGCTGTGTTTTCCTTCCAGACCATCACAGATGGGGAACTGGGCCTTGCACCAGCATAAAACCTCAATCAAATTACACTGCTCCCCTCCACCCATAATGAGCATAGGATTCTTCATTAGGTCTGCTCTGGAAGGCACGCAGAAGAGTAAATAACTTGATAAATTATAGTATTTCACTCCCTCCGCACAGTATCGGTAGACAGTGTGTAACGCAAAATGTATGTGGGCATGTGTTGTGCATGCGTGTGTGTGTGTGTGCTTAGGAGTGCATGTGTCTTTGAGCTTCTTGAGAGCAGGCTTTGTGTCCTGTGCACCGTCGTGATCAGACAGACTGTGTGCTCTTCAGATTGAGTTTCCAATGTAAAGCTTTTTGGCAAAGAGTTCCTTGCAAATACTGTCTGAATAATGTTTCCCATTAATGGACGAGTGGAACGCACTTCAAAGTCTGTTTAAGCTGTTAGTTGGGGGGATCGCAAGTTAAATGTGAGAAATTCGTTCTGTGTGTGTGTGTGCGCTCTGCCAAACATTCACCATAAAGCCAGTGTTTGAAGTGGAAGCCCAGCCTCCCTATTAGCCCTGCATGTGTTATATGTACCAGCAGAGTCATTTGAAATTTGCTTGAAGTGGTCCAGTAGAGGTTGGAGTTGCTTTTAGTTGGAATTTATGGAGCTTCATGGACATAACAAGATGCTTATTAAATCTTTTTTTAAAAAAGGCCTAACTTCTTTGTTTTTGTTCTACTCGATTTGTATCATTAAAGCTTCAAATACATTTGGTATTTGTTGAAATGAAATCAAATTTTTAGGGATCCAGTTGATTTCCTCTGAGAGTTAAACACGTGTATGTTCTTTACATAAAAATGAGGGAGGGCTGTTTAATGGAAACTACAAATGCAATAAAATAATCATCACATAACGCAGCTTACAATAAAAATGACATCATAGAGCAAGAGAGCGAGAGCAAAGATTTCAGTCAGTCTGACCATTTCTAACAAGGTTTTCTTTTGCCTGCTACCATGTTGTGTTTATCTACTAAAAATGTTTGAAATAAAAATATGAAACATAAACTTAGGTGGGTTTATGTTGTGGGCGTCACCTTCTAAAGCTCTTACCTATAATATTTCAGGGTGGGACCGGCTCAGCAGAATGTAATACATGAAATCCAACATTATTAAGTCATAGTCTGTGCCTGCTTTTGCTAAAGGCATCATATGAAACATTTTCTTATACATGTATAGACTCAGAAACACAATTCCTTTCAATCATGCCTAATGACCCACTAAAAGAGACCTTGCCCCCTGCCATTACTTCTCATTATTTGCTGTGCTTGGGATGCTTTACCAACCCAAAATGGTATTTGACATCCTGGGAATGAGACACAACAATAAACCATGTTTCTGGTGTGTTTATGAAATCCTCGGACAAATCCTACTCATCCTACATTTAAAGCAATTGTTTGATATATTGAGAAATATTCTTAATTTCCTCCTTGAAGAGAGTTAGATGAAAAGCTTGATACACCTTTCATATTTGGCTGGTAAATGGACCCAAAACTTATGGGTTCTGTCAGAAGAAGAAAACTTCATTCAAAACCCCACCAACATTTGTAACAACATACTAAAAATTCAGCCCACAGATCTACACACTTTCGTTTTCTCAAAAGACAACCCAATATAGTTGTTAATTCAGTATTTCTGTTTTAAAGCTACTACAGAGAGTTTTTAACTGGTTATGAAACAGTCTCAATATAAAAAAAACTCAAAACTCAAATCGTGATAGCTTTGTAACCACCTAATTTAAGGTCTTGTGTACATAACAGTAAGCATCTAGTATTAGAAATGTGTTTTAATCCAAATTCAAAACATTTGTATTATTATTTTGTCAGTTCCAGTCTTTAAAAAGTCACCAGAATGCAGGAAACCAAGTTTATGAACCACCCGCTTTGGTTTAGAAATTGAGGTCATGCAAGAATGGACTAAACTTTGTCCAAGTTTTTAGACAGCACAGATAACAGCTAATAACGTTTAAATTTTTGCAAAATGCCCAACTACTCTTTTAAAAAGAGGCTACGCCAATTTGTAAAACAGAGGTACAATAAATGTGTTACTCAGTTTGTTTGTTTTGTTTTTTCAAAAACTTAATGACAGGTAGACTGACGGTATTTCATACCTCTGCGATCTAAGTCCCCTAAATAAAACAACAGGAGACTGGAGACATTAATTAATTTCAACCTGCAGTGGGGGGCCTGGGGAGCTGAATGGTTGCTGAGGGGTTCGGAGGAGTGCGGTGCAGTGAACCATGTACCAGCTTCATCTCAGTGGACTCGCTGTGCCTAGTTAAAGGCTTAGACTGCCAAACGTACGAGGGGACGGGGGAAAAAAAAACAAACTGTTAGGGGCGGGGGGCGTGCACTGTGGTTCTCCAAGAGCCGTGTTTACACTGCGCTTGATGAGGGGTGAAGTTGTTAATCTGGGAAATAAAGCATGAGCCATTCCATGCTGCCACTGGAGATGTAGGCGCTATATAAAAGTGCGGAAGAGTCATTTTTTTCACTAAACTTCCAACTATTAAGCAAATCATTGAGAGGACATTTTGTTGAGATGTGGAGTGTTGGCGAGGGAGGGGTGGGCGAAGGAATGGGGAATGAAAGCAGACTTCCTCCTGGCTGTGTTGGCACGGCGCTGTATTTCCTGTCCAACAACAGCAGAGTGGGATGGTTGGCTGATTTGAACAATAAATATAGTGGTTTCTAACTGATGTCACATTGCCCTGCTTTTGTCACCTGAGGAAGAGGGCAGCAATCAAGACTGTTTGGGTTTGATCCCAGAGCACCGAGCACGTACACGGGGGGGATCGGAGGAGGGGCTTTAACTTTTCAGGTTACTGATTCAGCTGTTTGGAAAGACTTTGCAGAGATCTATGGATGTTGCTTCATCACTGGGCAAAGTGAGAACCTCTGTTACACTAACTCCAAGTTCCTACACCTTTTCTAAACTCAAAGTCAGGCACTTTTCAAGAAATTGCAAGGTGCATTTTCAAGCTTTTCCAGCTCCTTACACCTGTGGTAAATTACATCAACAAGAGTGGTGTTAATTGAAACCATTAACCATTATCCACTTTCACATAAATGAGTTTACTCAATATTTTCTTAAATACTCAACAGAAAATTAGTGGTTTTTCTCAACTTTTTTGTTTTTACAGTGTAAAAAGAATCAAAATGATGTTTTTGTGATAGCATTTTACAGAAGTGTGACAAATAAAGGCAAACACAACAAAGTTTCAAGTTTCAAAATGTGTCACTTGTCTATAAGTAGAAGCCAATGAGCCAATATTTGACTCATTTCATTTCTTTATCTAAAAAGCAAACTATTCAGTCAGGTAGAGAATCATTTTGAAAGTAATGCAATTACAGTTTCAAGTAGTTTCAAGCACTTAATCCAAAATGCAAGCACTTTTCAAACCTTGAAAACACTACATCAAAATTCAAGTGTTTCCAGGGATTTCCAGCACCCGTAAGAACCCTGTAACCTGCTCCAGGCTCCATCCCCCTGAACCTAACCACTCCCCAAATATAGCTTGTGAAAATGTTTAAGCTGGCAGAGTGAAACAAAGCTGCAGAGAGCCATTTGTCATTTTTTTTTAGCTAAGTACAGATGATCTATTAAGCTTGTGTTCAGCACAACTCTGCCACATGCAGTAAATCAGTCCCAGCGCTCTGTGTGAGAGTGATCTCTGACTGTCTCTTGTACAAAATACCCAACTCTAAAAATGCCATGTTGCTCATGCCTTTTCTTTTATTTCATGCAAGTTGAAAGAGTCAGAGTGACTTAAGAGGGAGGACTGTTGTGGCATGCAGTAGGAAATATCATGTTGCGGTCCTGTGCTTAAATAGCCAGCGGTGTACCAAAGATGGGGGCAACAGAGGATACCCATCTTGAGACCAGCCAATCATAGCTCAGCGGTGGATGTTGCTCAAGACCACAATATGTGCATGTGCCCATAGTCACTCATTTGTTATTAGTATGTGGTAAGAAATTGGGATGCGAATGCACAAGCATCCAATATTGTTTTAAATCAGTAAGTACTGCCTTAAATTAGTAACATTTGATTTGTTTTTGGTTAATTTTCCCCATATAAACACAGTATAAACAGACTTTCCCTCCAAACACAGCAATCATCTCACATTAACATTAATGTTTGTCAGTGCTTGTGGGCAAACAGACAGAGACAGGCAGAGATATGCACAAGTATTTTGTGCGTCTCTGGGATATTTTGCCAGTGAGTGTAAAGCCAGAGTGACTGAGTGACAGCAGTTTGTTTGCTCAGGGCCTTGGAGCCTGTCTCTGCTCCCTGAGGAGCCGCGAGACAGAAGGAGCGCAGCTTTTGTTCTCCTCACACATTAATCCTTGGCCGCTTGCTCTCAAACCTGACGTATGTGCTCGCACCTGTGTGTGTGTTGTTTTTTTTTTCTACCTGCGCTCTGTGTTTTAAGTATGAATAGGGGAGAGGGACGATTAGCGAGTTGTTTCCACTGCTCTGTTCGGAGGATCAGCTCACACCTCTGTTCTGTTTATTTTGTTTGTCTTGTCAAGGATCCGCAGAGGACCCCAAATAGCTCAGGAGCTGCACGGGTCAATTCACAGACACCAAGACAGGTGGGCGCTTTTCTCCATCACTTTTTAAAGAATTCCTTTAATACCTGAAGTGTGAAGCAGACATTGAATGAAAAAGTACACAAAGCCTTTACTTAAAGCTGGTTTAGGCAGTTTACTTTTGGTGTCACTGGGCAAAAGTTTCATGATAATCTTTATGCATAATGTAAAAACTAGACTTCTGCTCATCCTCTTGGCTCTGTTTTAAGGTATAAGAAAATCTAGCCTGTGATGGGAGACTGACCAATCACGGGGCGCTACGATTTGATTGTTAAGTCTCATTCCCGAAATATCAGTATTTGACAACCTGGGAATGAGACTGAACAATAAACCATCTTTTTCTAGAGTCACCTACTTCATCTTTAAGTAAAAGTAACAATAGCATGATGAAAAAACACTCAATTATGAGTTGGTATTATAAGCAAAAGGTACTTAATTCATCAAAAATAAAGTATTATTTTTTTCTCTGGTGGAACTGCACCAAAGAATCCAGGTAACTTAGAGAAACCAGGCTATTTCACAACTAGACACTACTTATTGGAAGCAGTGACAAGACAAATGTCTTTAACAATGAAATGCTTTTTAAAGGAATAGTTCACACAAAAATGAAAATTCAGTCATTCCCTACTCACCTTCATGCTGATTGAAGGTCGGGTTTAGTTTTTTAGTAAACGAAACACTGCTGGAGTTTCACAAGAAATAGATCTTTAGCTTGGAGCCATGTTCATGTGCAAGTGCACACCATCTGGACTGGGTGTGTGTGGTGTGATGGTGCGCACTCACAAGTGGATAGCATGTCGGGGCTTTAGACGACTTGGACTACGCTGGATGAGCAGTATGGAGGCATTTTATGTTTTTTTTTTTTTTTTTTTTGGTTGCTTTTCCCAATTGCAAGGCTGATTTTCTGGGAAACTCCAGCAGTGTTTTGTGGACTAAATAACTAAACCCAACCTTCAATGAGCAGGAGGGTGAGGAGATAAAAATTTGATTTTGATTTTTGGGTGAAATATCCCTTTAAATGGCTATAATGTTCTTAATGCAAAATATGAATATGAAAAGGAACTACCCTGCAAACACAGTATGTCTCTGCAATGTTGCGATTGTGATTACACATTACATTACAGGTACGTTAATATTACCATTTACATTGCTGCTACATTGTTGAAATGTTACAATGTACAAAACATTCCATTATATTTTTTTGCAGCACCTGTACTTTATATTATGATGTTGCTGCAATGTTGCTAAAACATGGAAATTTACTGTGTATCCCTACAAACAGTGTTGCTGCAACGTTGTGATTGTGACGTTCATTCATTTATGACGTAGCAACATTTCTGCAAAATTACACTTAAAACCTTATGTTGCAGAAACTTCCCTGCACCAATACACACTATGCTGCAGTGACATTACTGCAACATTAACCTTAACATGCTACGTTGCAGAGACTTTACTACAACATTATCCTTAAAACATTACATTGCAGCGGCATTACTGCAACATTACCCTTAAAAGGTTAAGTTGCAGTGACATTATTAGCAACGCCCTGACAACAACGTAACATTAGAAGAAAAACCTGAATTTAATTAACAGAAAAATATGTTGTGAGATCACTGGTGACTGCGCAGATAATGTTAAAACATCCAAATTTAGTCACACCCTGTTACCTTTACAAGCTCTCCGGTGAGAGATGGACTTGGTCATGTCCCTGTAATAACCTTCCTTGCAGTAGTGGCAGTGGCGTCCCGCTGTGTTGTGACGACAGTTGAGACAGACTCCACCACTCCTCCGGCCCGACAGCTTGTACAGCTCCATGTTGAAACGACAGCGCCGGGCGTGCAGGTTACAGTGGCAGGCTGGGCAGAGAAAGACAGAGAGAGTGAACTTCTACCATGATATGTTGCAGATCAGCTAGTCATAATATGTTTTTGTGAAATAATAGATTCAGTACTCAAATTTAAACAGGTTCCATGTGGCACTGGTGTCATGTGAAAAATCCAGTTTTGCTGATATTCATGTTTTCACTCCAGTTGCATAGTTACAGTCCTCTGTCAGCTGAGAAACCCCAAACTCTTAGACTCATGAAACCAAATGCAGTGTCATCAAGCGCAAAAACACTGCTGTTTGTCTTTGCTCCTGAAAAAGCTGACATTTTGGAAATATGAGCTTATTATCTGACAGCAATGAACTCAACACACAATGTTTACAGACCTTCCAATTTGTACTTGTGGTACAGAGCCAAATTTGAGATCCTGAGAAAATGCTTTTACTTAAAGTGGACCCTCCTGGTATGAGTTTGTCACATGAATACAACAGGTTATTGAAACAGATGGCGCGGCTCGGCCTGCTTTAGTCTGGCTTGAGAGTAATGGAGCCTCTAAAAGAAACGTCCTGGTTCAGGCTCTCCTTCGCTTGGCCACCTGCTTGTGAATGTTAACCTCTGAACCCCGGTGATGTCAGGCAGGAAAACTTTCTTCCGCTCTCCCACACATCTGAGAGACTGCTGATTTATTGTCATTGCTATTTTCTCTCATTAATATTGACCTCAAAGTTCATATTTCCTATGCACTGATGTACAGTCTCAATTTCTTTTGTGGAAAAAGACATGCACAAATAATCATACGAAGAAATTAAGAAGAATTTAAAATGTATAAATATCCAACAACTTATGAAATAACTGAAGAAAAGTAAAACTTACTAAAAAATGTTACTTCAGCATTTTCTTATCTTCAAACAAGAGTTTTACTGGAGTTCATTTTTGTTTAATTCTAGACTTTTTTATATTTTAAAATGCCTATTTTTCAAAACTCTGTTTTATTTCATGTTACTTTTTATGACAGTGTTTTTGTCAACCTCATCTTTCAGCCATTCACATCCCCACACACTCACTTCTTAAGTTAGCAAGCTCAACAACTGCTGCCAAATCTCGGCAGTCACTCTTGTGAGCAAGAGAAACAAGAGAAACAATGTTTATGAATAAACTAACAAGCTGCCGAAATTGAACAGCACACAGAAAATACAGTGAATATACGTCTCTTTTAATTAGCTTACCTAACCAGCCAGCTAACGAGCGAGGCTGGGTTGTGAGCTTTGACTAATATTAACCACCAAAGTAAAGAGATGGTGTCAGAGTTGTTAGCTCCTGTTGGCTAAAACTATCTGTCTGTCTATTGTGTTGTTCTTCACAGAGTTGGTGTCTTTCTCTGAAGAAAAGTGGCATGAAAGGGAAAATTTTGAAATTAAAATGTCTATTATGAAATAAAAAAGTAAATTAAAATAAAATTTTAAATAATTTTAATATAATTTTATACAATTTATTGATGTGATTTGCAGGCCCACAGAATTCTGACCACATATCCACAGATTTTCTGCACATTTTAATTGAGATGCTGCTTGTAAAACTCAATATATTATCAAGCACATTACCATTTATTTATTAGAGATTAATAGTGAATAAGTTTATTAACTATATTAATAATTAATGGTAACGAGCGTGCAAGTTATTTTTTGCTCTCTCTGCTCCACATTGAATGTTACATTTTAGTGGCCATGTCTCCTACATTTTATGCTGATTGATTTTTCCAACAAATGTTCACTCTCTCTGCTGGTGATGGAAAAAATATCTTAACTTTAAAGGTTCTACTAAATATTTCTTTTAGTACTGCTTGAAGTTAAGATTGTTTTTGAGCAACAACAAGCACACAATATAACCTGTCCATGGTATTATAAACAACAAAAAAAAAAAAAAAAAAAAAATTCTGCTTGAATTTGATATGCAGAAAACCGTAAAAGAAATCTGGTGATTCCATTTGGGCCGATTTGTGATTTAATAATTAGGCCTACTTATTTCACTCAATATTGAAAACCTTGGGCGTATTCTCGTCTTCGTATTAGTGTTGATTTACTTTTTTACATTATCTCTTTTTCCTGTAGTAGGCTGACTCAGGCACGTACCATTCATACGAGAAGCCCTCACAGTTCCTCATATTTTGGTAATCTCTCCATCAGTGTGCCCGTCTTAATGTTATTACAGGGAGATGCCGGCGATAAGACTGTCACATATGCTCCGTGTTCATCAGTGGTCTGAATCACGTACAAACCGACTCACACCTGCCATCAGGGACCAGAGCTGGCAGGTGGTTGGGATTCAGAAACACTCCTTCTGAATGGGGGGCCCCACACACACACACACACACACACACACCACACACACACACACACACACACACACACACACACACACCACACACCACAAGAGGTGTTTGGCAGCTGTCACAGGCTTATCTCCCTCACTTCCCTCCCCAGGGATGATCGAAAGCACACTACACCAAGCTTTGAAGAACTCTCTCTCTCTCACACACACACATACATACACACACACCTCCCTTTCCCTCTCACTCTTTACTGCTCTCTTATCCCAGATGTTATCTCCACTTAAGGGAAGTGTGAGGGAAAATGCAGCGGGGCTTTTTTCATGAATAGGAAATGGAATGCTCTTAGTTTTCTGTGCTGAAGAAAGCCGATGCTGGTACTGTGCTTTAATCTTCCAAAATATTCAGAGACTGTTCATTGTGTTCATTGTAACTCTGAAACGGTCACTTCACACAAACACAATTACTTAAAAAAAAAAAAAAAAAAAAAGCTTAAGATAAAAAACAAACAAAAGCGGGCTCTGCATCATAATTTATCTCTTTTCCAGGAGAGACAAATAAATTAAGTTTGTGATTTTCAGTCTAAAATCTTCGTCTTTGCAGACAGGTGTCTCTCACAGGAAAAAAAACAGCCACTTTATCCTGTGAGAGTGTTGTGAGACTAATAAGCGTTATCTCCACAGCTGTCCCCAGGCTCTTCTAATGAGCGCTGTGCTATCTCATCCACACATCCTTGCTCTGCTCACACAGTCCCTGCAGTAGCTGTCCAGCAGTGACAATAGCTTCGCACTGATAAGCTGTGTTTAGAGCAGCAGGCTCCAAAATGCCCTTCACAACATCTGTTGCACGTTTGCCAAATGTACCATTGAAAAGTCAGGACACAGGTAACCCTTTCTGGCTTTGTTCTTCAACAGTTTGTGCTGCGTATAAAGAAGCACAGTTCAAAGAATAGAGAGACTAATGATATCAGTCTCTGTAAGATTTCACATGCTTTTTTTAAAATGATTGTTGTGGTCTAAAAGCCTGATATCACAGCACCTTTTTTCTAAAAAATTGTGATGCATGTTACTATGTTTTTATGCATTTTTTGCTATGAAATAGCAAAAAAAGTTGGAATTTTCTTGTATAATTCACTAAAAATCAAAGGCTACTTGTTCCAGGAAAAGAGAATAAAACTGCGCTCTGTAAAAAAGCAAAACAACAACTTTGCAAACAGCAAAACAACAATAACTAAAAATCTTTTAATTTCAGTTCATACCTGCATATGTCTGCTTGTGTGTCTTGCACAATACTAGAATGGTATTAATAAAGTACCACAAACAATCTGTGACTTTTTTATATAAATAAATGACCCCTTTGTTTCACTGTATTGCCAAATTTAATTTGAACTCTCCTCATGAAAACCTTTATGTTTGGTTATGTGCGTCTCCTCCACTCAAAGTCAAGTAGCTAAATTAATATGGACTCCAGGAAATGATGTGAATTCTCATTTTTGCCAGCAGTAGCTTGTTCGGGTTGAACAGAAGAGAGTAGAAGTGAACAGACAGAACTGTTTGTTACCAGAAACTAAAATTTAAGCAGCAAAAAATCTTAGGAAAGCTGTGTCAAACACTAGAAAAATGAGTGCTTATGAAAGTAAAGATGAAAATACAATTTTATTCTCAAAATTTCATACATAAAGTGAGCGTATAGAGGAGTGGTTATTGCAGATTAGCTGCTTACTGTGATTTTGCATTGGGTATCCAGAGTAACAAGGTGTCTTTTCTGGGTCTGCTTTCATTTGGTTTCAAGGGCCTACTTAGAGCTATGCTATTTCAATCTATTTATGTTCAAGTGCCATCTATCAGGCTTTGCGAAGGAAGCGCTCGTGGTGGGTGTGCATACTGGATGAAAATTACGCATCCCACAGCTCGGTGGAGGCGGTTTTTCGCTCCGTCTACAGAGGAGAGCACACTTCAGAAACAATCAAACGTCTGTACATGATGAAATTTGGTTATGGATGGTTTGAGGAATTCAGCGCTGCAGCAGCAGAAATTTACCAACCCTGTCAACAGGTGTCAGATGTTTAACCATACTGTGTGTGTGGTGTGTGTGTGTGTGTGTGTGTGTGTGTGTGTGTAATGAAGAGAGACTGGAGGCATGGTTTGTTTTGCACTGAAAAGAATGCAGCACTTCTTCAGGGACGGAGAAAGATGGAATTCCAACACAATTGTTGTTTATTCAGGATCAATTACTCTCTCGCTGTGTATAATCCTTTACAGTCACTCATTTCACGAGCTGATGATGTGTGCCAGATCAAACAGGGTTCATCACAGCCTGTGATCGCAGGAAAAGACAACACTCGGCCCTTAACAGATTACAGAGCCATATTTTCATGACAACAGTTGGTTTAGTGGTTGGATGTTTCAGACACACACACGCACACACACACACACACACAGAAACATAAAACTCTACTTGTTGTGAATGTTTGTGTTGGTTAAACAGTATCATGTGTTTCTTTAAGGAGAGTGTGAATTTTGTTTTTTTAGTGAGCTACTACCAGCTGCTCCTCACCCGAAAAACAGCTGAATAGGATGTCTGTGCAGACAGCTTATTATGACCCATATTCACATTATTGTTAGGTGACAACCTCTGGTAGCCATAATAACTATGACATGAGCAGTGTAAAGAGTGAGAGAGTCCACGTACGAGGTGGAGGTAGGGTGGGGAGGTGGGTTGGATGGACACAGGACTTCCACCCAGGACACTGAGGTTTGTGTCCCGTGTGAAACCAAAAGTTAATATTGACTTATTTGAAGTTACATAACATTACGTACATGACATAACCTTACATATGTGATAAAATGTCACGTATGTAATATAACATTATGTCAGGGACATAACGTTACGTATGTGACATAACATTATGATTTTGGTGCCTTAATTCCACAAAACTGCCAGAATTTCACAATACATTTATTTAAAGTTCCATAACATTACGTATGTGACATAACCTTATGTATGTGATATAACATTACATACATGACATAACATAATGTTTGTGACATAACGTTAAGTAGGTGATATAACATTACGTACGTGACAC
Source organism: Lutjanus argentimaculatus (assembly GCA_034769285.1). Classification (NCBI taxonomy): domain Eukaryota; kingdom Metazoa; phylum Chordata; class Actinopteri; order Lutjaniformes; family Lutjanidae; genus Lutjanus; species Lutjanus argentimaculatus. The sequence goes on along the minus strand of JAWZSL010000024.1, from coordinate 9,087,980 downwards.
AACGTTACATATGTGATATAACTTCACATACATGCCATAACGTTATGAATGTGACATACACTGATTGGCTGGTACTTGTTGCCTTTTTTGGTTTGTGTTGGTTAAGTTTAGGCATTTGGCATTTGGTTTAGGCATTAGGCACAAGTTTAGGAGTAAGACTGGGTAGGGTAAGAATATCAGGGAAAGTCAATTAGATGGAGAGTATGGTGGGTCATGCCTTCGCCATCCTGGGAAAAAATATCGCCCTGTTGCTGGTACTCTGTAGGGTCATATATGTTGTTTTGGGAGTCACTGGCAATCAAGCTCATCTGTCATTTAGGTATGAGGACATGTTGGCTACTACACATGTTGGCCTCATCCTCACCGAGCTCTCAAACACACACATGCTGTTGAAGTAACATTAAATATACTTGAATCTATGGTCTCACTTCAAAGCATATAGAGATTATACAATGCTTGCATAACACCTATATATGTGGGTGATGTTGCAGAAGTGTCAAGAGTTCATTAATGTTCTTGAAGTGGGTATGCACTTTTTATTCTACTGTTAAAAAAAAACTGTTAATGCTTTAGATTATAGCCTATAAATTACAGTGTAAATATTTTATGGGAAAGCAATGAAATACCAACTGGAAGCTGCACTCTACTTAGTGTGTAAAAGAGATGATGTTTTATTTCACAGCCCACATACCTTGGACACTATAATCAGGGGACTTTCTACCACATTTTTAATTCTTTGTCTCGGCATCAGTTGTCCATTACCTCAGCTGGTAATTATGTGACAAGACATAAATGCTGTTCTCTGTTCTTGTCTGACATCAGCTTTATGTTGTTTGAGACTGGAGAGATAATATTATGCATAGTGTGGGCGCTTAGAAATTTATGTCGAAATGCAGGTATTTTATAACTTAATTACAGTTACATGTAAGTAGTTATTTTACATTAGCACTGCTAGTAACATATTAAACATTTGTGTGAAATTTTGTCAGAATTAGCATATGAATTCTTTAGTTCTGGCCATGTTTTGAGAGGTTACAGTGACTTTTGACAACCAAGATCTAATAAGTTCATTCTTGAGTCCAAGTGGACATTTGTGCCTCAAGGTGTTCTTGAGATATGCGTTCGAAAGAAGGGGATGACCCAAAAACATAATGCCTCCAGCCACGGCTGTCGCTGTTTTGGAGACATAAAAAAAAAAGATTTATCAAGGTTTTTCAGAAACTGTAACAGAGGAAAAAAGAATATAGGCTCAACAGTCCAATAAAGTGCAAGATTAGCAGCAAACAAGCTGCAGGTCTGTTGGTTATGCACACACACACATAAGTGACTGCATGATCCCCTCCAGGCTTAGGCCAGGCGGAGATAATGAATTTACTTGTACTCAAATACGTACCCTTGGAGTACATACCCTGAATATGCAAACTAATTCAAATGTAATTGTGAGTTGTGATCTAAAAAAAAGGAGAATTGAAATGTAGCTTTGATGCATGAAGTCATGGCTAAATCTTGTTTGAAACTCAGATGCCGGTCAGGCAATGATTAAGTCAGTAATTATGTTTTATTCTCTGGAAGTACTTCCTTCTAGGATTATAAAGACATCACGAGAGTGACTGATCACATCATATTCCATAAAAATAGATGGCACAAATATATCATTATAATACTGGAAGGCTGGACGTAAATCATAAATGATCTCTGCTGTGAAGGTTCAATAAATCACTGTCATAAATGGAGTTTTATAGAAAAATGGTATCAGATGCCATGGCTCTAAAAAGCTGCACTGAGACTCATCTTTATTGAAGCCAACACTCTTAACAAACAAGCGTTTCTGTCACACAGCATTCATGGACTTTCTCTGATGAGGCACGTTTGACTCGGTAATGCACAAACATAAAAAGCGTGGGCTACGATCCGTCACCCTCAGCTTCTTCCAGGCCTGCTTCCACCAGACGCATGTTTCCCACAATAAATATTTCGATCACACATCACTGCAGCAGCTGTGATTTTGATGAGGGCAAGGACAACAACAAAGGACTATTGCAACAAGCTCTCCAGATGATGAATCCCTTTACAAGTTTCCGGACTGCTTTTGATGATTCCACTCCAGGCGAAGAATGTAAACAGTGAATGAAAAAGAGTTGGAGCTGTTACAGGGAGATTTCTATCTTGCACAGGATGGAGCAGGTTTACGCAATGACCTTTGAGGGCTGCTTCATCAATAACAACCCCCGTCACCGTGGTGTCACATAAACAAATAAAGCATCAAAACGTGTGCCAATATGAGAATTATTTAAAGACCGTCCTCTTTGATCACATAAGACAGGAGATGGCATGGCTAAGACAAACAACTGAGCTGGAACATGAGGACTCAGTATATGTGATGTGGTTTTAATGAGACACATATTAGAGGTTGGAGGATGTTTGAAAAATGTGAATACTGGGTTCACTTTGGTGCACCTGTCCTTGTGCTGAGCAAGGCTGACGACAGAGCTTTTGTGGACATTTCTGAACGACATGCCATTGATTTCTTTTGTTGTCCCTCTAGGACAGGAACAGGCGACCGTCAAACATAACACATCAAAAAACGGTTCATTTTTTGTGGCTGAAGGTGATCATGAAAATCAGCTGTTGTAGTTTTTGGTTGGAATGTTAACGCCTGCCAAAATCATGTCCCCCACTAACCAAGAGTCCCAGTTCATAGTTGTTACTGAGGCCAAGAACAGAAACGAGGTAAGTCAAAGAGCACGGTGCTTCTTTTCCAAAGTAGAAAACATGATGGGCAGAAGCTGTGTAGCTACATTAAGCAGCTTTTAGTCTGTGGTTTGTCATACAGCAAACAAGTGGCAAGTCAATAATAAGTGAATATTAAAGCCAGTTTACAGGTCCTATAAGATGCTGTTTCTTTAATGGCCACTAGATGGTAGCTTGAAAAGAAAAGACGTGACGTGACTGGAAAAAACACCACCTTCTCCGCTGAAATACAGTCAGTTTTTCCACAATTAATTTGGGTCTCAAGAGACAAATAATGTGTGTCTCAGGTCATGGTGATGTTTAAAATTATTATTCAAATGAAAAAGATTTCAAAAGTGAGGGGACTGAAAATTGAAGTGTCCTCACTTTTCTGTAAAGGAATTTAAACTACAAGTATAAGACTGCAGCTGTTGTGCATTTTTTGTTTGCATTTTTCAAGAGTTAAAAACCTTTTTGGACATATTTGTGGAAATAGTGTTTGACTCTACCAATCAGAGACATTGCTGTTACACTTTAGGATTGTGGGTAGTGTAGTAGTTCTCCATGACATCTTGAATACAATGTGTTACAATCTTATGGTCAGTCTACGGTGGCTGATTGGATGACATTATGGCTAATAATCTATTAAGAGGGTAGCTAGCCTTAACTTGTAGCAACAGGAACCCCTGTACCCGGTGATTCAAATTACGACATGGTAACCAGCTCTTACAAATTTGTGTGGCTATGCTGATGTTCTAGCAAAAATACCTTTTAGTTTCAGTTCCACATGTATATTTGACATACTATTTAGCCATAACATTTGCTGTGGCTCCACCACATTGCCCAGGCAGGTGGTCAGCCCACTCAGGTTAATTGCAGCTGGCTGTCAGCGCTCTCAGCCATGTTCTGGCACTGACAGACCAAATGTTAAAACACCCAATACGGTTGCCAGATTTGGTTAAGTATTGGGAGTGCAGACTTGGACTGAGAATCTGCTCCTGTTGGCAGCACTCTGGCACATTGCTCATCACAAGTCTGGCTTGAGTCCAGCAATTAATCAAGCATGATGGCAATACGATTTCGTCAACCTTGGCCTATTTGGGTTTCCTGGCTCTAACAGCTGACCAGATGCAGCAAGAGGTAACAAACTTTAAGGCTTCAAAACATCCTTTCAGAAACCTTTGGGTGACATATTGATTTTTTTCTGACCACAACCATTACCCCTGTCGACCTCAGAACTGATATCAAGGGCAGAGGCTAACAGAGCAGTTTAGCTGCATCTGCCTGGTTGTATTAGAACAGATGCTATCAATCTAATGATGCCATCACGGCCAATTTGGCAGCAACACCTCTGTTCCCTGTGGGGAGTTGTGTCTGCTCTGCTACCATAACAGCACACAGAGAAACATAATGACCCATCACTCAGCTCACCTTTCACCTCTGAGGAGCTGCCAAACCACACAAGAGTGCACTTTGTGCCCCGAGACCCGATAAGAGATGAAAAGGTATAAGCTGAGCTAATGAATTGACTTATCCTTGAGATTAAAGGCTATCTAAAGCCATCTCACTTCTACTTCACCCAGGTCTGAGCACGTTCTTATGTCTGTGTAAAAAAATTCTGCTCACTGTGTTTGTCCAGTTTTAGCTTTAGTGTAGGTATAAATTGATCTTATCATTGTGTTTGCTATATGCCAGATGCTGGAAGACAGGCTGAGAAGACACGTAAAAGAGATCAGAAAAAGTCTTAACGTAGCACAGGGCTAGGATTTTATGATGGGAAAGGCCGCAATGGATTTTTCACAAATCTGTTCAGATCCTGGAGGATATATAGGTAAATACTGTGATAACATATTACCTAAGGGTGACATTATTAAACAGAGAAAAAAAAATTGTTTGCAGGCAGACCATTATCAAACATTTTACCAGAGACCTTTGTATGTACTTGAAAATCTCTGTAACCACAAAAACAGTATGGCAGCTCCAATAAAAATGAAACATACAACCCCATCTCTGAGAAATTATGTTTATATACAACTAATTTGCAATAACAAATACATTTTGAATGAAACGTAATGCAGACGGGGCTACGTTTTCAATCAACATAATGAGAAAATGTTGTTAATTAACGTATCTGGCAAGACTGTCAAGTATTTCATTTTGTTCTCCTGCCAAAATATCCAATCTTGCAATACAATATCCACTCGTAGTAACTACAGCATTATTCAGCTTATGTTTATGCAGTGACAGCACATGCAGAAAGATCAGAACATGTTCATTAACTTAAACTGAAACCGCAATCTGTCCCTAACCTTAACCAAAGTGCTGCATTCACTCAAAAAATGTTGCATAATCCAGGCAGCAATTATATTTGTCATGACAATATAGTTGGGAAAACAGTATTAGCAATATATAAATCTAATTTCTAGGAGACATGGTTATATAATAATATAATAAGATAATAGTGTTCCACACAAAGAAAAAAATTGTGTCATTCCCCTACACATGATTTAGTCTTGTGCATCCTGAGCATCAGAGTATCATGGGTGTTTAGCGAGACCTCCGGAAAACCTGAGTTCAAGCCCTCATGATAAATCCTTGAGAAAGACAATAATACCTAACAGCTCCATGGGAGCTTCTGTAGATAAGTTTGACCTCTGACCTCCCAGGAATTTTCCTGTGCATATTAAAAGAGCAATATGTAACAGTTGCACCTCAAAAAATGAGTTCTGCAGTCCAGATTGCGAGTTGGAGCCTTAGACTGTATATTAAATAGGTTGAAGCCCTACCATCTATGATTGAAGCGAGTTGTTTTCCTCCCCAGACTCAAGGAAGATCAGGCAGGAGCGCAAGACGAGTGCAACACTGTAATTTGACATTAACAAGCAACGATGACTGCAACGCTGTGAGCTGATATATTTAACATATTGCTCAATTTAACTTTTAGAAACTTCTACTCCTTCTAAAAGATTATTAATGATTTGTTACAACTCATAAACAGACACTCTTTCTGTGAACATCTGGCATGAATCTGAACTCTAATTTATGTGAAAAGGGCAAACAGTCACAAGTTATGAAATTTCCAAGTAGGACACCACGTAGTGTTGTTGTCAATTCAATTTAAGATGTTTCCTTGATGTCTGATGACATATCATGGTTATTTTAAGAGTTATTACAATAAATATAAATTACTGCAAGTTTCTCCTTTAAGAATAGTGAACATTTTAGTTGGAAACATCCTTTAAGACAGATACTGTAGATACGGCATTATAAACGTTGCCAAGGCTTTGCATCTCATGTGTTTTAATTTTATTTTTCTAATAGGGTTGTCTTTATGCTACCAGCTCCTCTCAACTAGTAGCAAAATACTCTGCCTAACACTTGTTACCAACTGTTGATTAATAGTTGCATATGTGTGTGTTTGACTGTGTGTGAATGTGTACTTTCCACGTGACACTTTGTCTCTCCTCTCTCTGCAGACTGGCTCTCTCAGTGTGGGAATAAGTCTCCCCCTGACTTGCACGCCTTGTCTCACCGTGCAGCATGCGGTGATGTCATGGGAGGCGTTCCCTTTCTTTACGAGCGCAGCTCTGTGATCTCTGGTGGAGATCAATTAGCTGAGCAATCAGCCCGCCCCGTGCTTTTGTGTGAGTAACTGCTCGTAAACCGTTTGGTTGCCTGGCGAACGGGGAATGCACTGCCTCAACATAAACAGCCACCCAAGTCAGCCTGGCCAAAGTAGCACTCCAGGCTCGCTCTCAGTACAGTATACTGTATGTCATTAGGTAATGCAATGTGACATCAGCTCACGCAATGCACCATCAGCCAGTGTAATTTAAGATTAGCTGGTAATAATGTGTGTGGCTCATAGTAATGGCCTATTAGTGTGACAAGAACAGTAGTTCTCTCTAACAGGTTTTAATGACACCAGGTTGATCTGCATACTAGACTTTAGGATAAATACCATAATATGTATCTGCTCTGACAGTTATAGCGTAAAGTAAGATTGTCAAAAGTATAAAAGTATTAATACTTTTTAAATACCATGTGTTTAAAAACAAAGAAAGATCTAAGTGCTCATTCAAGACCTCAGTTCAGTTCAGTCTTTATTGTCCTGCCTAAAATCTGGCTTGCAGCAAAACCAGATAGTGTTCAGTGACATTTTCTGTACCAGCACTGTTGTTCAGGTTGAAAGAAAGAAAGAAAAGAAAGAAATCACCTATTTTGTGGGCCTACGACTTCTTTTCTTTTTGCCATAGTATCGAAAAGAGGTTTCAATATGGACTTTTTCTGGCTGTGGTGACAAAGCAACATATTTCTGCAAGATTGCTTTCTACAATAATTATGTTTTATTCAACTTTATTGATGTACACTGTCATAAGCGTGGCATAGCTCCTTTAAAGAGCAGAAATTTAAACTTTGCAGTAAGTTGTCAATGTGGCAGTAAATGTACAGTACAGGTTGAGTGAATAAACGTTGCAGCTTCTCAAGAAAAGTCTCATCTGTCATTGCCCAACTGCTGGAAAAGTGACAAGGTTAGTCCCGAAGTAAGCTGAGCAAGAAAGGCTAATGTTAATTCTACCTTTACAACGCCAGCTAAAGTGTGATCATATCCCTTTCAGAAACTTTGTAATCCAGCCTTGAACTGCAGCGTCTTTTTTGAGGCTGTGGTAAAATAAATCCATAATGATAAGTCCAACATCCAGTTTCTTCTGTAGTTATTTATCAGTTTTTGCATCTTGAAAACAGATGATGTTGTTGTTCACATGTTTTTAGCCTCCCACTGGCAATCCAAAGATGCCTTAGGTTGTTTTCCTGATTTGTATGTGATAGCACTGATTTGTGATGATGGTAATGAACTCAAACCCACAGTAAGCATCACATGACCGCTGTAATGCATTTATCATCACAGCCCTAATATACAGTATTAGATGTCTTTACAGTGCACTGCATTTGTAGTAAGTACTGTGAAACATGCCACATTCCCTGCACAGTACGTGAGCCTCGACTGATCTGAACCATGACCCCTTTCAGGGACAAGAAAAAAAGAGCTGACATTTTGTAGCAGCAACATTTTGTAATTGTGCAATCAGTAATGACCAGAGTTATTCACTCCAAATTCTAAACAGCCGCTGCTAGGTGGTGCCAATGATAACACACCCTCTCTTATGAATAATAATGCATAATGGCCAGCATATCTCAGCCCATTTATCCTCTTGTTGCAGGGTTGGGAGCGTCCGGGGGAGGCGGGAGTGGGCGTACTGCTAGTTCAGTTTGCTGGAACGTATGCCATGTAATTGCAACAATCTCGCCTGGGATCTTTGTTGCATGTCACCCGTTTTCTATCAGCCATTTGTGTTGTCTTTCTATACTCTAAACTAAAGCAGCAATGCCATGAAAAAATGGGAAGAAACTGCCACAATCGGGACAAAGAGACACACAAACAAGAGAGGAAAAGAAGCGCATGTATATTAGTATCGGCCATTAGCCTTTTTATTTAGCTTTTCCTCAGATCTTGGAGCCTGTTCTCAGGGCCTCTCCTGCACCTGATCCTCTTACACCACATCAGAGGTCATTTGTTTAAATGTAACATTCAGCCAAACCTTGAATTTATCAAATGTGAGGTTTGTTTCCTGAGGAACCACAGGAGGAAACGCGACTGGACTTAAAATGACCAATTAAAGCATAAAGCTGATGGATTGGTGCAGGAACATCCTGCTGTCACTGGTTGGCAGGAGCTCAGGGTGTTGACTGGGGAATACTTCCTCTTTGTGTGTGCGTGTGGTGTGTGTGTGTGTGTGTGTGTGTGTGTGCGCATAAACAGACATGCGACTGCGTCATTAATTACACATGCCTGCTGTGACTGTTGTTAAAATATTCTCCTGAGTAATAATCTCATAAAAGCTTATTAATTTTCTGATATATCTGTGTGTGTTTGTGTTTGATTCCTTGTATATTTTCATTGATGAACTGGAGTGCTCCCACAGTGTAGGTGTGGAAACAGGCTGACTGGAGTGCTGCTCCTTTCCTTCCTCAAGTTTATTTCCTCAAGTTTATGAGAGAGGTGATGAAAAGGTCCACAGTCATTGAAAAGTAAATTCTGTTCCCTCTGTTCTGTTTCTAAAGCATTTTTTTATTTATTGTAGATACAAAAAGGTTTTAAATCAGTGGTTCAGTCTCCCTTTGTTCTGGTGTATGCGGTCCTTTTTTAAACCAAAGTACTGCAACTGTTTACCCCCTATCTTGCTTTTATCTATCTATTATTTATGCTTTATTTTAGCTAATTATTGTGACCACGTAAATCAGTACTTTTAGGTATTTCAGTTGTATACCCATTACTTTTAGCTAACTATTTTAGCTACAAGCACCTCTAACTGTGAGTAAATAGTACTACAGGACATGCCTTCAATAAGATACCCACCAAAATGGTCACAATCAGGTTATATTTAGCCAGAAAAACTATAGATTTAGGCACAAAACAACTTGGGTAGGTTTAGGGACCAAAAATACTCGGGTGGGTTTAAGAAAACATCAAGGTTCAAATAAGTCTGTTAATCCAGGAAGTTATCTCATGGGGGTGTTATGTAATAAAATGGGCATGTCTTGTACGCAGCAAGGATGCAGATAACCCTTCTCTTTACTATATAGTGCTTTTAGCTAACTACTTAAATGTTTATCCAGTAAGCCGACTGTTAGCTAACCCTTATTGTTTATCCATTACTTTTGGCTAACTATTTCAACTTGTTTAGCTAATGCTAACAGTTTAGACTTTTACAGCATTTGATGTTCAAGCGTTAAGCTGACTCAATATGTGAATAAACATTCTTTAATCAAATTATTAGTTGTTTTTCAAGTAGTAACTACACTCCACAATCCAGGTACCACCTGACAACTGCAGAAATACCCCCTGGGGTACAAGTGCAAGTGGTTTGGAATCGCTGTTTTAAAGTATCCTTTAATGCACAATATCTCATTTTCTTGTCCATTTCCTTCCATGCATTTTCATTTGTCTAACCTAATGAATAAGGAGTTCACTATACATTCAAATCCTGTTATCTGAGAAACATTTCCTCTGCAGGTTGCCAAGATCATTTTCTATCACTTATACATGTTTACTCACAAGCTTAGTTGGTGGAAAATGTGGTAATGACAGATGACAGATATGGCATAAAATTTGTGAGTCGTGCAGACTTTAGTGGCACCATATTGTTTCTGTACCTACTCTACCGTTTGAACTGAATTTCTAAATGACTGTAAAATCCTAACTCCCTGTGTCTTATGAGTAATTTGGATAATAGGGATTCTGGTTTGACTGTTGATGCAATTGGGAGACATCTGAAAATCACCCATTTATCCTAACCATAATCACCGACTTGAGGCTGACCTGAATAGTTTTCCCCAGTTGGGAGCTTGTATTTACAGTAAATCTGAATGCAGCATAATTGAGCTTGTGGCCAGAGGGGACGTTCTCCAGACTAAACCTGTACGAAACATCTAAACAGGGCCAGGTTGCTGTGGGACTTCGCTGGCCAGTGTAAGGCTGCCGTCCAAATCTTCCCCACTGAGCAGGGAGGTTATTTTAACACTCTGGCACGTGCATTCTCCACCGTGTTCCCCTGTGCAGGGGGAATAAGGGAGACAGAGGCAGGAAGCCACTAGGTTGTAAATCATAAAGCTGAGGTGACAATCCATCCTTCTTGTGGCATGTTTATTGTGCTTTTCTCCCCTTTACTCAAAGGGCCTATTTATAACCAGCCACATCCCTATGTCAAAAATATCTCTCCCATGTGTTTTTAGATTGCATCAAATCTATTAACCCTGTATGTCACTGATTACAGATTCATTCATTCTTCCCATTTTTATGGAGTTCATAGAGATGCTGACTGCATCTTTACACTAATATGAAAAAAAGCCTTACCCTGAGCACAATGGTCACATTGTGTGTATATAGGAGTAGAAAAGTTTGGAAATTAATGCTTAATTATTGTTTTTATGGAAACACTGAGAGGTTATTGTAAAGTTTTTATTACTGCTCCCTTAATTTTTATCTCTAAGTTTGTTGTGGTTGCTAGTTGGCTTCCAGGACATGATACTGAGCTGAAGAGGAAAAGGCTTGGTTCTTTCCTGCACACTAACAACTGGCAATCTGAACAGGGCCCCAGTGAACCTTAAACTACAGTGGTAATGAGTAAAACAAATGCTACGCTACGAGCCTCAGATTAATTAAGACGTCCAGTGTGAGGGGCCTCTGCTGTCAGTCAACCCATGTAACTCAGCTGTCTGAGCTGTTGCATTTAAAGCAGTTCAGTTTCATTCATGATAGAAATCAACTCATCAACTTTCACACTATGTACCTTGTTTTAGTTCAAGGTGACCTGTCAACAGTTTTACAAGCGTCTCTTTTACAATGGTGATTTGTGGGGGAAATGCTTTTCAGGCTGCAGCTGAATTTTAAATAGAATAAATTGAAAAACTGGAAGTTTTGGAAGCTGAGTGACGACCATATCTATGTTTCTCTTTATACATCCACACTTTGAAGTTATAATTCTTACATTTTTCATGAAATTACTATTTAAGTTTAGCATTTTTCAGCAATAGCTATTCAATATATTTACATTCTACTGACCTCTCTCTTAAGTAGTTTTTATTGTTAGTGGCAGAGTCCGCCATTCCTGCATTGGGTTCAAATTGTCTTCATTCAGGAGAGATTAACAGGAAATGCTGCAGCATGTAATTAAGCATTACTGTTGAGTCTCATGATAGCAGACTCACTGTTTACTGCACTGAACTAACATTGTATCAGAGCTTGATTAGGTAACAGCTAATGCAAACCAAACATCTCCTACCTCTGCTGCTTTACATTAAAAAAAAATCAACTGACAAAACATAGGGTGGCTTTTATTGTGAAACTCTCACAGGAAATAGAATGTATTTGTCGCTGAGGTTTGTGCTGACTGCAATAAAGCATCAAAAGGGTGTCTACAAAACAAGAAAATGGTGATTTTGGGCACGTTTAAATGTTGCGAGGAGTGATGGAACAAGACGGAGTAGTTACAGTGAACTGCGCAGGTGATAGGCAACAAAACCAACTCCTGCTAAGCCTAAGCTTTGTCTGGCTGCACTATAAACAGATGCACCAATAGCTCTTCTTTTGCATTTGTGACAAAGTAAATGCTCAAGGAGTAGCAGTAAAACCACACATGCTCATACTACCACTAGTGTTTCTTCTCTCTCCATTGTTTTGGTATGAGAAACACTATCAAAACAACTTGTTGATTTGTGATTGTAAGTACAGTGAGAGCTTCCCAATAAGATTAATTTATCAGTGCAATCCATCTAAAGCCAAAGATAGAGTGTCGACTCCAAACCAGATGAACCAAAACACATAGCACTTCTAGCTAGCCTAACAGCAAAACAACTTTAGACAGTTTTATTGTGAAGAATTAAAGAGAATGAAAAATCCCCTGTATTACAACCGCTTGACTCTAGACAAGCATGTGTATGCGTCAGTGTATGGCTGCATCACTGCCCTCTGCTCAGTGTGACAGGTCCATTGTTTAGGATGTTTCAGATCTGTTCCTGTCACCCCAGAACATAAAAACCTGCTGTAACAGAGCACAGGCACTCCAGGGTTGTTGTACACTGCAGTGTAATCTAACATGGTCTTTGGGCTCACTGGTCTGAGGTCATTCCTTTCCCCAGCTGCCCGCCTAAGTGGGAACCAGATACAGCATGTTATCTCTGACTCACTATCATGAGAAATTGAACCTCGCTGTCTGGTTAAATAAACCACATGGCACATATTCACACACATAGACATGTGTGCAGGCTATGAGCTGTTCCACGCTGCCTGAGTTTACATCACAGGGAGGAAAACCATCTGATGTATGTCTCAGAGCTCGGCCAATCAGGAGAGGAAGGAAGTGACTTTCTCCTGTATGCTGCAAGCGTGTGAAAGAGTTGTGACGCATCTGCTCCACAGTAGCTCAGGTGACCTAGACAAGAGATGAGGAGAGGATGGGAACAGGGTCTGTCTGCATGCCCACTCAAACTGGAAGAGTTATGGAAGACTGGAAGGCGGCTTAATCCTCTGCCTTTTTTCTCCCGGTCTGACCAAGAGATCTGCCTCCATTGCATACACACAAACACTCAGCGAGCAGGAGGAGGACTGCAATTGATGAATCCCCAGGTTTTCCCTCCTTTGAGCAGATGTAGAGCTCTGGGATATTTATAGTTATGCAGGGACCTGTGTCTGGTAGCCAGTGTGTTCTCCTCTCCTCTATGTATCCTGCTGGATATCCCCTCAAATCCAATAAGTGGTTCCTCATTCTCTCGCAGAGAGGAATTGGCCACTAGGGTATGAGAGAGGTGGAGGAGGATGTAGAAATCCATTATGGAGCAACAGAGACCCTTGGACAGGCTCACACAGAAGTTATATGGAAAAATAAATATGAAACGGGAACCAACATCTCCATTTCCTTTTCAAGGCAGGCTTATTATGTCTACGCTTTGTTTGTTTGAAAGTGTTCTGGAGATAAGTGGCGGTTAATGAAAAGTGGAGTGGGGTAATTAGCAGCTGACATTCCTGATTTTTGGTGGGGTATTAAAGGAGTAATAAACCATAAAATGACCATGATACATCATCAGAGATTAAGGAAACATGCTAAGTTGAAATACTTGCCTCTATTTTATTATTTATTTTAGTTAACCAGGCAAGAACAAATTCTTATTTACTATGGCAGCCTGGCAAAAGGGGGGCAGGGACTAAAAAGGTATCAAAGTTAAAAGACAGCAACATTCCTAACAACAACACTACAGCCACTGTGTTCTCCTTTGAAATTTCTATTCTGGTCTGTTGTTTTTTCATTTCACATTAAAAAGACTTCAAATTAATACCAAATGTGAATGAGTAAGTGTCTCTTTATGAGTGGTAAGAAATCATTAACAGTTCTTCAGAAGTAGTAGACGTTTATAGCAGCTAAATTGAGCAATATGATAATGGAGTCTGGCATGCAGTCAGTGAGCTCCAACTCCAGAGAGTGTATTTTTGCAGCAGTGGCCTTTTGTTTTCAGGATAACGGGTTCAGCTTTACACTGAGATACAATTAACAGGTATAAACAGCTGATCAACTTACAGTGTAGGACTCGACGCTTACTGTAAAATTACTCATCTTGCACTCCTGCGGTGTTCCTGCAGACTGCCTGAGCTTCCTCAAGTCTGAGGAGGAGGGGGAGGGGGAAACAACTTGCTTCAGCCATAGACTGTGTATTAAATAATATTTAATAATAATATTTAACTATTAATATAGCATCTATGGCTCCAATTCACTGTAACTCGGACTGCAGTACTCATTTATTTTAATTTGCATGTTAAGTTCATACTGAAGGCTCCAAACTACTACAAATGTCCCTAAAACTGTAAGAAAAGCCCCTGCAGACTTACTGTAAGTGTCATTCTAAAAAGGATCAAGACTTTATTCAGCTATAATTGATCCAGTTGTCAGTTGTTGCCTTTGTGTTTCCAGTAAAAAGACCCCTGTGTCGACAGCGCAGCAGGGAGGATGGTACCAGCCAAAGGAGCTTATGCCTCCACTGCAGAGTTCCTTAATGCTTTTTGGGGGGAGAGGGGGAAGTGGCACAGGGGGTAAGTCGGGTAAGTGACACTGAGGAAGTGTGTTGTGTGTGGGCGTACAAACGGCGCTGTCACTGAGCTGGCTGTGTCGGGTGGCAGCGCAGCAGGGGAGCTGGCTGGGGGTCTGAAGCTGAGCTGCGGAGCGTGTCACTCTGCTGGCCCATTAATCATTCCCAGCCTGCCCTGCTTCAGCGCCTCAAAGGGGCTCGATGCGCACGCACTAGGTGGTCCTGATGCCACCCTGGAAGCCCCAGCAGTCAGCTCCATGTAGACAGACGGTGGACACAAAGAGTCGAGCATCCACACATACGCACAAACATGTGCATCTATTTCATCTTGGCTCAGTGAACAATAAGGCACAACATGCACAAACTCAAATAAACAGACAAGAAAACAAACAGTTTGAACTGTACCAGCCATTCAGGATCCTCTTACTGCATCATGCAATGCACAGTGTGCACAAACAAACAGAGATGAGCCTCACATGATGGCATTTTAGGTCACAGGTCACACTAAGTCACTGAATAAATGTGTCATTAATGACTATGGTTGTATCTGTTAATACCACAAAAATATCTGTATTTGTATGTTTTTCAGATTTATACCAGTAAAAATTAGTGAGTCTAAATTGTGTGCAGGTGCTGCGGTAGCTGAAGGGTTAAGGCACATACATACGCCACACTGCATGTCATACCATCTTTCATACCACCTTCCGTGATTCAATAATCTCTATTAGTGGGATGCACCAGTGAGGATTAATCAAACGCAAGGTCAATTTTAATTAGAGTTCAGCAAAACTAGGTTTAAAATCAATAATTCCAGATTTAAAATAAGCAGAGCTCTGTTGCACAACAAGAAACTAAGTTAAATAAATCCAACTTAAGTGATTTGAACCAAAATTAAAAAGGCCTAGAGTCTAATCAATATGGGAAGAAATTTGAAAAATAAATGAATAAACTTGAGTGCTGATGGGAGCGAGTAAGTATAAAAGAGGGGCGTAACCATTAACTTAAAAACAAACAAACAAAAAAACATAATACTGTTTGCTAGCTAGCTAAAAAGTTACTCACGATTCCTCGGCAGAGAAACTCTAATTTCTCCTGCTTTGAGAAAAATTACTGATCAAATTATCAAGTGGAGAAAAAAACAGAAGAGACACATCATAAAAGTCAGTTTCGTTGAGTCTGTTCCCTAACGTTCTACAAGGAACTTATTATTTTGGTCAATCCATATATAAAAAAGGAGCTATTTTAAAAGTTAAACCTCCTCAAGTCTTGGTTTAAAGTTAACACTGGATCACTTTTTAAATTGATAGTTTATAGTTTTGGTGCAACAGAATTGAATTTAATCTAGGTTTAGAGTAAAAACTACACTGAGGTTTAAAGAGGTTTAAACTGAATCTTTCCTAATTTTAAGATAGTTGAAATGTTTGGTGAAAACATAACTTTAACTTTGATCAGTTTTAAAAATGAATCCTTGTTGGTGCAACCCAGCCGATGTGTTGAGTAAACCCACTTTATTCTGTATATGTTCTGTTCTGGTCAACATTCATGCCATGATACCCAACAGCCCATGCGTGGAGGATCCGAACATTAAATCAAAGCTAACATATTCCTCTAAAAACATTGAGTCACCTTTCCAAACCGCCGTCCACAACATAGCAGAACAAGACTTTTCAGTATGCGCTTAAAAGGCTGAGCGAAACCTTTCTGGCTCAAACCATCATGTCTGTCTTGAATTATGAGCTCAACAAAACAAAAGCCTCAAAACATGCAGCCTCCAGAGGACACTGGATTGTTGCAGAGCATGGATGTTTTTTTTTGAGATCCCCCAAATACATCTCTTTGTTTTATGGTCTGGTTGTATACAGAGAAACCTCTTACCAAAGTCACATAGGCTTATGTTGCAAGAACGACTGGAGGCAACAGAGTGAAGGCCAACTCAGAAGTATTGTTCTCCGTTTGTAATCATGACAGAGTTGAAGGATGTTTTAGGTTGTGTCTCAAGACGATGGCTGCTGTTATCGCTGTAGCGTATGAACAACATCACAGCTTTTTCAGTGTGAGGGTAGTATCAGGTTAGCAAATCCCTGCGACGTCTTCTGGGTTGAAGTGTTGAGCAACGTACAGAACCTGTCATGTCATGTTTTTGAACGGGCTGTGCACTCTGTCCTCACTGCAAAGCGTTCAGGGTGCTTTATGCATGTTTTACCCCATTTACTGCAAATTGTGTGTATCTCTTTCACATTGCTGACATTTTTCTAAAATATAAGAAAGATTACTTTCCTACTGTCTAGGTACGCAACACTGTTAAGGTTATGGTAAATGAAAAGTAAAAAGAAGAAGCCTATGAAAGCAAAGAACAAATGGAGAGCAGCAAATCCAAAACATGAAGCAGTTTGAGCAGAGTCAACATGAGACACTGTTTCGTAAGGGACTTCATTAAAATTATTAGGAGGGAAGGAGCATCAGAAAAAGGGGGAGAATTTTTTCTTTCTTTTTACTAGGTAGCCTTATTTTTGGGGGGGAGGAAGGGGGATGTTATTTTCTTACTCCAGATTTTTATTCTAAAGAGAAAAACAAAGTAGTTATAAATGATGGCTTCAGTGTGCACTATGGATAATTTGCATTCTCTCTACAAACACTTGTTCATACCTTGACATAAATTTAAAAAAAACGTTTAATGTTTCCACAACAAGTTCGCCCATAATATAGACTAATTCAGCGTGACATGGTGGGCACAGTTCAGTTTTATCAGCAGCTTTTTATCAAAAATTAGAGTGACGAGTACAGACAGGGGAAGTGTTGGCTTTGTAAAACTTCTTGTTCCATTAAGATATTATGGTGGTGCATACTGGGGTACACTGGGGAAATACATAATATATTTATAGTACTAAATCACAAAAATTTCCATTCAAGGTCAAGGAGTCTGTTTTTGTTTGCCCGTTTCATGTTTAATTGAGTTAAAATTTATGCTGAATGGTCACCAAATGTTTAAGTGTCTGTTTATGAGTCGTAAGGAATCATTAATAATCTTTTAGAAGGAATAGATGTTAATAACAGTTAAATTGAGCAATATGCAGTTACTGAACTCCAGTGTGTATTTTCAGAGTGGTGGGCTTTTGTTTTCGGGATAACAGGCTTAGTTTTACATTGTCAGGCAGTGTAGGGCTCATCTAATTATAATGTTGTGCTTGTCTTGCACTGTTCAGTGTCCCTACAGACTGTGGACAACCTGTCTGAGCTTTGAGTCTGGGGAGGAGGGGGTGGGGGTCCTCAACCATAGATTGTATAATAAATAGAGATTCAACCTATTTAAAATACTGTCTATGGATCCAGCTCTCCTTTAAACACGTTATGCATTGTCTCTTTTAATTAAGTTTGCTTGTATTATTTTGACAAGTTGTGGTAGGTGTTGAGTGGTTTTATACAAGTCAAGGAGAGAATTTAAAAACATCTTAATAACTCTGGGAAGGGCCTTTTTTTAAAACACCACCCCAATAATTTTAGAACAGTCCCTATGGTGTTACCCTGCCAAACCAAGTTATTGAAAGATATGGGACAATTCTATCCCAAATATGATAGGATATGAGACAAAACAATCAATAAATACTTTAAAAAGTTGTATTTTTTTGCATTCAAATACAGTTGTTGGAGCTTTCCAGAATATATAAAAAAATGACAGCATCTGTTGAATTGCAATAGAACACAAAGGTAAGATCACCCAGACACAAAAATGGTAATAAGTATAATGAACCAATTTAAGAAATATATTTAAACTTAATCTAAAAAAATAATTTTGAATGCTTTAGAAATTGGTCAGTAGCAATGCAAAATAAAGCTGATGTGTAGTTTACTGGCTAAAACATGAACATGAACTGCTATGCATGTTCTTTTAAAGTGCAAAAAACACATTTCAGTATCTGTGAAACAAACCGCTGTAGCCCTATGCCAAGATGTCACACTCAGGCAAATCTTGAGCAATTTCACTGTGACCGATTTAGTCGGGAACAACAATCCCTGTGGGTGACAATGGCTCCTGTCACATTTTCCACAAAGTCCATCTCCAGTTTTCTGTTGCTGGTTTAGGTCGGCTGGAGGCTGTCATGGGACTCAGAATTAGTTTCAGAGAGTCGGCTGCATATATATATATATATATATATATATATAATATATATAGTGAAATACTCATGAGAAAACATGCATTAGACTTATTATGTTGGATTGGTTTAGAATATTTTTGAACTGAACTGAACTGAACCTTTTCTCCACGGTTGAGTCTTTTACATCACTTTTTTTTTACATCATTTCCATCTTGCTCAGTCCTGTTACATCTTTTCTCTTGTTTTTGTCTTGTTACATCTTTTACATCGTTTTGTCTTATTACATCTTTTATGTCATTTTCCTCGTTACGTCTTTTACATCATTTTAGTCTTTGTTACATCTTGTTATGTCATTTTTGTATTTTTATGTATTGTTACTTTGTTTTGTCCTATTACGGTCATTCTGTTATTTTTGTCTTGTAATGTATTGTTATGTCGTTTTTCATCTTGTTATGTCCTTTAGATCGTTTTTCTCTTGTGATATCATTTTTGCATTCTTTTCAACTTCCATTAAAACTAAAGTAATGAGCCTGTTGTGAAAATTTAAGGAGTTAAAAAGTACAGTTATTGGTGTTAAAATGTAGGGAGTAAAAATAGAAAGTTGTCAGAAAAATAAAGTACAGACACCTAAAAATCTGCTTAAGTACAGTAACTAAGTATTTGTACTTAGTTACTTCCCCTCTCTGTCTGCTCCTGATGGGGTTTCAAATCATATTTCATGCTTTCATACAAGTAAAAAACGTTCCTGAATGTCCTATCCTGCAGCACACTTGTCTCCTGTTGACCCCGTCCAGATTTGATGTTAATACCTCTTTTTTTCCCAATATACATGTGGTCATTCTTATTTTCTTCTCATTACTATTTCCATGTAATCTTGATGAGATGTAATTTGCCATGTTGTGCTCAGGTTTTATTTAGACTATTTGCACAGCACATCTGAATGTTGTAATGTTGTTATGGGTTGTTGTGGACCCCAGGGAAAGGCCTGTTACCCTTGCAATCACTAATGAGGATCCAAACAAACAACCCACAACAAGAGCAACATGCTTACAGTCACATTTATTTGTTTTCATTTTTGTGTTTTCTCCCACTCAGCAAAATATTCCTCTCAAACTTTTTTCTCCTGCATGACCAAAACCTTCTTTAAATGATTACTACTGGATATTGGTAAATTTGTGTTTGTCATTCTTAAACTCGTCCCCACAGGAGAAATTTGTCTTTGCCTTCCATTGTGTGGTCAAAGGTACGAGCCTGAGGAGCTGATGAGTATTTCCAAACAACATCTGAATGTAACTACTGTACACTAAACCATAGTGCATGATATTATCAGCACATCTGTATCGGCAGATACAATGAGGGCTTTAAGATGAAATATCATATGCGCTCAAAATGCCAGTATTCCTGCTGATATAGTGACACCTTATGTCTACGTGTGGGGGATTCTGAAGTGTGTGAACGAAAGTCAAAGTGTCTATTTGCAATGATTGCTCTGCGTTGATCATGTGATGAGGAGCCAATCACATTCAACACTACAAATTTATTGTCCATCTTAAGAGCTGTCACTCCGATTATTATGACAGTCAGCAGTGTTTTTCTTATTTTGTCCAGTGAATGTGAACATTTTGGAAAGAATTGTATTTTATTTTGAAAAGCATTATACTTCATATTGAGAAAATTTTATGTCTGTCTGTGGACTGTTGTGATAAGAGGAGGCAGAATAATATATTGATTAATTTCAGTAGAGACTTGATGTCCTCTGACATTAGATGAAAAAAAAAAAGTTTAAATATGTATAATAAACTATTGGCAATCTGCCAAAATTAATTTGAAAATTTCAGCATATTGGATATTGACAAAAATCCAAAATTACACATCCCAGCATTATGGCACATTGAGGGTGGATATGAATATTTATACTGCAGGATATTGAAAGGGTGACTACTGGTGCATTCACAAAATATTAACAATGAGATTTTTGATTAATAATCATCAGTAATGTGGATATAATGACTAAGTGTGTAAAGACAAATAATGGAACAGCTAGAACAGTCTGGTAAGCAAAAGACAACACTTGTGACATATCACGATATAACGATGTCCAAAATCTGAGACAAAATCTAGTCTCATATCACAAAACCTGTGTAATAATGATAAATTAATGACAAATTACCATTGTAAACAGCCTGTTTTCATTACTGTATTATATAATATGTTAACTAAATGTACTTAAACATGAGACACATCAAAACAGAAGTCAGCAAAACAAAAACAGCCCCAGAAATAGCTGTGTCCTCTGGCTATTGTTGACTAGATTCATGTGAGAAATCAAAACCCTCAAATATGTCTCTGCTTACAAATTAAATGGAAATGGCTGACTGTCCCCTGGCGCTGGCACACAGTGATGGGCCAGAGAGCGACAGGCGGGGGGGGGGGGGGGGGGGGGGCAACAAGAGGAGAGAGGGAGGAGAATGAAGGAACTAAAATACCAGAGGACGAGCGAGACAGCTCAACTTGTATTACAAGAACATCTATGACATCATGCTTTACAGAAATTCTTCTCTCCCGTCACATGGGCCGCTGCCGTGGAGCTAAAATGAGACCCAGATGGTGAGCAGGCCTGCATGGCCTGGCCCAACCTGGCAACCCAGGGGAGGCAAGCGGCACATTCACCGTCAGCAGAAACAGTGTCAGTGGTCCCGTGCAGCCACATGGACAGCGACTGGTCCAGGCACAGAGATGCTGTCGGCCTGCATCCCTACCAGCATCTTGTGATTCATTCATCCATTGCAAAACAGGAAAGCTGATCTTAGATGTGACGTGGTCAAGCAGAAGAAAATGTGATGTCGCTGCACTGTAAAAGTCTGGTTCCCTCCTGCCTTTACCACTGTTTCCTCTCTGGGCTGCTGCCACGCAAGAAAGAAATGACACTGTTTTCTCAAAGCACTCGTGTCTGATCTGATGTGTTTAGAACAGTGATTCACAACCAGGGGTTAGGTTGTTGAGTAGCTCAGCTGATTATAATCAAAAAAATAGAAATAACAATTTGTTTGATTTAAAGATATAATATATCCACATACTGAGTCAGCTGTAAAAGCTGTAAAACCACATGTTATGATTGAGTGTGTGTGGAAAACTAGTGAGTAAGCGATCAGAGAAGTGTATTGGTGTAGTGGTGCTTGTAGAAGTGGGTACCCAGGTAAAAAAAATAGTATACTTCAGTGTATTAGAAATGTAATTTAAAAATATAAAGGTTGTTACACATATACTTACTTTTTTCCTTACTCTAAAGTGTGTTTAAAGTGTACTTTTAAAAAGTATATTTTCAAGTCCACTTTAACAAGAAGTGCACTTCAATATAAGTTTATTTTCAGCTATACACTTCAGTGTACTTTGCAAAAGTTGCATAGAAAAGTAAGCTTTAATTTAATTATCAAGCATATTAGTACATTATACACAACCATATACTTTAAGTGTACTGAATATGCTTAAAGTTGATCCATTTTAGCACAGAAAAGTGAACTAAATACACTTTAAAAACATTAACAAAACATCCGCAAAAATTAAATAAATGGCTGAAATAGTTAGCTAATAGCAATAGATAAACATTTAGTTTGCTTTAACAAATTGATAAATAGTTCAAATGGCTTCTACCAACCCAAGAACTTGAGGTACAAATGCAGACTTGATGAATACGGTCTACACATATTCACAATTCAGTTATATGAAAACCTATTGTAACAATATCAATATTCAGCAGTGTTTGACATCTGATTTAAAATAATTTTAAAATTCAAATGAACTGAGGCTGCCCCCCGTTAACAATTTTCCTAGTCGGCAAGACAATATTTGTTAAAGCCACGAGTCAACTAGTCGTATGTTTACAATTATATACTTTTGGGGCACAAAGCTGTTAAATGCTAATGGAAATGACAGCTGTAATGAATCTGACAGGCTGTATCCCAGTCTAACAGGACTGTTAACTGAGCTAACTACCTAATCGCAGCTACAGCAGAGGTAGCAGCAGTGACTACAGTGTTCCAAGAGAAAAGGTCTGTGTTTTTTTCTGCAACTAATAAATAAATGAAAACATGGTCCACTACAACTCTTCTCATCAACTAACGGTTTAGTCGACTATTGGGGGGCAGCAATAAAATGGGCACATGCAGAGTATTGCAGTGAAGAGTTGAGTCAATCTGACTGGGCTGTGGTGATGTGTCTGATAAAACAGTGGAAACCACTGGTCTACACTCATTACACCACCTACAGGTTTTTATAGTATTGATCTGAGCATACAAATGATGAACATACAATTGAACACAATTTGTTCCCTCGTATCTCCACCACCACATTGATCAACAAATCTACTGGTACTTTATTAATTAGTGAATGTGTATTTATATTCTGGGCTCTATTTTTAGAGCTGTTGGAGAGAGTACCAGTTTGTGCTGCACAGACTGGGAGCAGAGCCAGCAGGCAATTGATACAATCATATCCTAATTCAGCCACCTTGTGGGTGGCAAACATGTCGGCTCTTCCTCACAAAGATTTGTGTCTAGGTTTAATGAATGTCAAAATAGTTTGAGCAGAAAAAAACAAACTGCTCTTGAGTACGACTGATAGCAACTGACTCTGCGATCAAAGATTCACGTCCCATGACAGAGGATGGTTTGCTCTCTTTTAAATTTTCTGTCATATCAAATAAAAAGCCGGATAGATAAATGGATGGCAGCCGTAAGAACAGACGTGTGAAGGTGAAAGAACATCAAAAGTGTAAAGAAACAAGACAGAGTGAGCCTCCAGCTGACTCTCAGCCGTTATGAAACAGAACACTGCAGGGCAGGGTGACAGCAAAAACAAAGTTGAAATTGAACAAACGTGCAAAATTACACATATGAGTGACTAAGGCTACCATTTTCAACTTGCCTCAAAACCCACTTGGCAAGCAGAAGTTTCCCACAGTTCCCTTCACAGCCCATCAGTCAGGCCGGAGAGGAGCGGGGGCCTGACTGTCAGGGGTCAGTGCTACGCTGAACATGGAGAGAATATGAAGCAGCTGCCTGGGACAGGAGAGCCTGACGTGTCACCATATGTGTGTGTGTGTGTGTGTGTGTGTGTGTGTGTGTGTGTGCGTGCGTGTGTCTAAGCCTGATTCATTCCTTTACATAAATGATTATAGGTCATGGTCAAACATTATAACACATTAATGTATTAAAGCTGCAGGTTTTATGCAGTGACGGCAGGTTCAGAAATATTTGAAACGTGGGGCTGCATTTGTAAAATTTGTTTAAAAAAAAATAGACTCACATGTTGCATCTCTTTGTAGTCATTTTACATCTGTGTCTAGTCATTTTGTGTGTCTTTCTGGTCGTTTTGTTTATTTTTATGTTCATTTTGTGTCACTGTGGCTCTGATTTTGCTCAGGCCTCATTTATAAAACAGACTAAGGATCAGTTTTGATTTTAAGAATGACTTCTGCAGAAAACCACGTTTAAGCATAAAACCTCACTTTGACGTGAAAAACAGACTATAAAAATAAACTTCATGTGCAATGCATCTGTTTCATGCTCTGTATTGGATGTATGTTGCTGTAAGTTCCTCCTTAAATTCATCTCTATTAAATCTCAAATCTTAAATAAATAAATAATAGAAATATCTTATCTCTAAGCAAAGTCTAGACCTGTGGTGAACTTTGCATTAGCTTTATGAACAACGTGATAGGAATTATCAGTTAAAGGTGTGAGAATTAATAGCAACGCACTCCCAAGCTAAGTGTTTGTCTTTGTTTGTTAACCTCAAATTTAGTCCATCAAATAATACATGTTGCCTCTCTTCAAACTCCTCTGCCATCACCATGATCTCATCTTCCTCTTCTTCCAAAATCTTCTCCCTTTTGGTCCAACAAACCCTCAGTTGTGCTGCATTATATAGGGGGAAACCTCTGATTGTAAGGCAGGTGCCATCAATTTTAAGATAATTTGAGATTTAGGCTTTTTATCCCCAGTATCTTTTATGAATCAAACATGAGCACACCACCAGAAATAATCTTAAGACTAAATTTAAGTGTAAATCTAAGAACATCTGGTTGTACTTTATTTTACAGAACACTAATAAAATCTAACAAGCTTTACTTTGTATTAAATTGGACAAAAACAAGAAATAATATGTTCATTACTAGACAAGCTAAAGTATTATTCCCCACTGTTGTGTCCTTATTAGACTTCAGTTGAGGATAATTGGGGAGGTATTACCACAGAACTGTACTGTAAACTAAAAAGTCTAATAGGGGTTTAACTGTGGAAAATAACACACTTAGGTTTGTAGTTCTGTTGTAATGTGTCTAAAATTACCCTCTAAGAAAGTCTAATAAGGGTCTAAGAAAGGCTCTAATACGGTCTAATAAAGCTCATATTATCTCTATAGCTTGTTATGTTTTATCAGTGTCCTGTAAAATAAAGTGTGACTTAACATTTTTATAAATGAGGCCCTGCAGGGGCTCTGTCCATCCATGATACTAACAAGCCCTGACTCTGGTGGGTGGCAGTCAGATTCCACAGGGGGCCTGAGCCACCACTGGTCACCCCTCTGGCCTTGGCCCTGGTTTTATGGACAAATTTGTCCACCATGCAACCCCAGCTGATAGGAAAGTTGCTGCTGTCGACATAAATGCGTAACAAAATGATGGCAACCCCGCATGTAAAGTCATGGGAAGTTGACTTTGTCCTACTGCCTTGATGCCTGTCGCTCTCCCATTATCACACCTCTCTTCCTCCCTCCTCTCTCAACATGTGAACGTCCTACAGCAGGGTGGAGGAATCCAGACAGATCATTAGCACCAACCACTCTGCATCCCCCACTGCCAGGCCATATGGACCCACTGCTCCATTGAAACAACCCGTCCCCTGGGTCTTCTTCTTCTTTTCTGCTTAGGTGTCAGGACACCCTTATTATTTCCTCTTTGGAAGACATGCTCGGTCTGGCTTTTCTGCGGTTTTATCTGATGACACCGCTCACACAAAAAGCGAGATGGTGAAAGGGGGGCCTCCCACTGACAGCGAGATGGATGCCACAAGTGACAACCTTTTGTTTTAGTAAAATACACTGAGATGCTGGCTTTGCAGAGGCCAAAGGCGGAGGCCAAGGGGAACAACTTGTTCACTTGTTCCGTTTGGTTGAGCAAACCATGGCACTGTCGGAACTTGTTACTTTTCCAGGTTTGTTTCGCTGCAGCTCAGGGGGCTTGAGCTGTTGATATAAGCCCCCCTGCCCTGTTGAAAATAAGCATCACAGCAAATACACTCACTGCTAGAAGAAAAACTCAGATCTGGCTTCAAATTACCTCTCGCTTTGTCCTCCTTTCTGAATAGTTTACTGGCTCTAAAGTAGCAGTTTATACTCTACGTGCCAAAAATGTCAATAAAACCGCCTTAATCGCCCATCCGATCTGTAATAGCACCTGCTTATGGAAACACAACACGCCCCTGCAGTCTATCTCTGCAGCTGCAATGTTTCCTTCCTATTAAAGCGCTACTACAGTCGGAAACAGGTCAAAACGCAATTACGCATTGGGACAGGCGCACTTTGTTTGTTGAAATGACTTCCTGCCTTTTCTTTTCTTCTGAATGTTGATAAAAATCAGGGTCAGCAAAGTGCAGACATTTGTTACTGAACAAAATATGTAGCCTCTGAAACATGGGAAACAATACTACAATTCTTTAATTTTATTTTAAAATACTGCAGGGAATGTGGCGCTACACTTGAATAAACTATATTTATTAGAAGCAGCTGAATTGTGGACATTTTAGTTTCTTTAAACAAGACGATTTTTATAAATATAATATCATTTTCTGTTGCAAAATTAAAAAATTGAATTCGATAATTTATTTAAAATATTAGCAATTTATTAAGGCCTAAAATGTAATGGATCTATTCATATTTTAAAAATGTGTTTCATGTAAATACATGTCATCTTTTCCTGTGCTTGTGTCAGCAGTATTTTACTTTGTGTTTTGGCATATAAAACCTTGCAATATGAAAAAGGAGAGCGTTTGATTTTCGAATAAGTGATTTCATCAATTTAATCTAATTTCAACGTTTAATCTAATGAATCCGTCTCTTGATTTTAATAATCCAGATGGCTCTGTTACCGTTTAAATTGTGTGATTTCAGCTCGAGGCCTTCTTTTCTCTCTTTGCCACAACTAGGATTTATTTACCAAATTTAATTTTTTTTTACTTATTCATTGCCACATCATCAGTTAATTTGTGCCTACAGCACAATTTTTTTAAAAAAATCAAGAAAATCATCTGTTCAGTCAAGAGTTGTTTCTGGTCATTCATTTCCTATAATAAAGCGTTTCACATTAACGAATAAGCATAAGATTAGTGCATCATTGTTGCGCGTAACGGCTGGACTCAGTGATTAATTATTTGTAAAAAACACCTTTTACGTGAATCGAATAATATAATTAAGCCACAAATATCAATAATTTTTTACATCTGAAATCATTCCAGAGTGAAGGACAGATGAGGGACAGACTTACCGACACACTCGTTGGCTTCTCTGGCCGTGGCGCGCTGCCAGGGTCGGTCATAGTGGAAAGGTTTGCACCTGTCGCACTCCGGTCCCGCCGTGTTGTGTTTGCACTCACACACCAGATTCCCCTCTCTGTCCTTGACGCACTTTGAAGCGTGTCCGTTGCACTTGCACCGTCCTCCGACCTGCAGGTCCGACACGGCGTAAAAGTACGAGTCTCTCGCCAGCTCCGAGTCGTCCTCGTTCTCGTCTCCGAAGGTGTGCAGCCGGCTGAAGATCACCTTGATGTCGGTGGCCGTCACCCAGTCCTGCAGCACCGGCGAGTTGTCGAAGTCGTGCGCCGACGGTCGCCCGTCCAGGGTGCTGAAGGCGATGAGTCCGCCGGTCAGAGGGTGCATGTCCGTGTGGGAGTCCGTGCAGATGGCCTCTTGCTCATTCTGCTTCGTGATCGCCGCCTTATTCTGCCTGTTGTACATCTTCTTGCACTGAGTGGAGTAATACTGAAACGGCACCCACGACTTGCCGTAGTCCATGGACTTGTATATGGCCATGGACTCGGGTCTGGGTGAGCAGAACTGCAGGCTCACATAGGTGACCTCAAACTTCTTACCGAGCGACAAGGTGAGGGTGACGTTCTGCGGGTACTGCACGTAGTTCTCAGACTGCCAGCACGTCAGGTTGTGCGGGTTGTTGAGGTCCGTTAGATACGCAGGTGGATGCGACTTCTTGGGGTCCCCGGCGTCGCACGTGTGACAGTCCCGCGTCCTCTCCTCTCCCTTCTCGGTCACCACGCAGTACCTGGCGGCGGGGCTGCCACAGGTGCTGGAGACGCGCACGTCCTTCCCGAACGCGGAGTTGACGAAGTCGGGGATGCACCTCCGAGGGTTCCCGTTCTCATCATAGCACGGGTCTGGAGGGGAAGACTGCGCCGCAAACATGCTGAGCCCGTATCCTCCAAAGACCCCCTGGGTGAGCGCAGAAACTGTCACCAAGGTGACCCAAACCTCCAAAATCCTTTGCATTGTAATCCGTGCACCGCAGGGACTGTGATGGAGACAAAAGAACCAGAATTAATAAGACCAGAGTGAATTATGATACAGAAAAAACTCAAAACAAGCACAAAAATCACAATAAATGATGCTCCGACAGATAAACATATAACATGCTGAATGTGTATAAAATATTCTTACGAGGCAAAGAAAACTCCACCCAGGACACTACCTCCAAATAAACTACTCAGTCTGAAAAGTGTAGCACAACTCCTAAGAATTTGGAGAGCAACCTATCCCGTTTACGCACGAAAAAAAACTATGCTGCTATAGTACTTGAGCCTTTCCCTCGCTCTTTGAAATCCCTAAAATAAAAATAAGATATGGCAGAAGCCCAGCTGGCTCTGAGTCTCCCTCTGCCTCTGTCTGTCCACTCAGTCACACCTCTGCCCACCTCTATCTCTGTCTGTCCCATTCCCTCTCTGTTAGAATAGAAAAAAGGGGGTCCACTCATTCAGAGGAGAAGAGTCGGAGCCTTTTGAGCGTCTCTGTGGAGGGAGAGAGAGCGGCGACATCTTCTGGCACATTATTTGCACTACATGTTTTAAAAAATATACACTGATCCAGTCCCAATTACGCAGCCGATAAGAGAAAAATAATGCAATGAAATCTTTTTATTTGAAAATAAATTAAAAGGAAGAATAACATTTGTTTGTTGGTTGACAGTTAACACGCTACACCTTCCCTTTATGTTCATTTCTTTTTGTCATATTGAAGCAATTGATACACATTTTTGCGAAATTTTAAGTGAGAGTAAATTTGAACATCATTTTCTGAATGCAAACTGAACAAGAGAACACACATTAAGTTAACAACAACTATGGAGGAATATGGTTCAAAAAGTTGCAGCTCAACTTGCAGGTGCAGCTGTGAATCGTGGCTCAGAGTGTGAGTGTGTTGGTTCTGTATGTTTGAGACAAACCGTGTTACAATTTTGATCGAAGCAAAGAAATGGTCGAGTAAACTCATTTAAAGTGAATAATGATTAATAATTTAATATTTTCAGTTGCAACCATTTTCAAACCAGGTTCACAGCTCAGTGTGAACAAGTTTTGAAATACAAATTTTGGGAGGTTTCCAAAACTCAAAGATTCAAGTTTATCTAAAAAGAGAGTTTAATTATATCAACAAAAGATTACAGGGCAACAAAACTTTGTTTAGTTTATTTCAAAATGTAAGAGTTTGAGTTTGATTCAAAACTCAGAAATCTAGTGAAAGCAGTTGCTTTGAATTTATGATTTTTTCTCAACCTTTTTTTAAAATTACAGTGAGTTTGGTTAAAAAAAAGAAAAAGAAGAATTTTCTACTTTAACAGAATCATCACATCTTCATAGTGATCTGTACTTTTCATATATTGTCTCGTGACCAGAGAACAACCCAAACCTTAGCTTATTATGACTGTCATGTGTGTTTTGTGTTGTGATTTCTTACTGACGGTGTGTTGTTGTCTGTTCACAGTGGAATTCAGTGAGACAGGAGGAGCAGGCCAAATATTATGAGCAGGTGGAAAAAGAGAGGCTGCTCCATGCCTGGCAACACCCCGACTGGTCTTCCAGTGATAATTATGTAAGCACACTCTGCTCACACACAACTCACACATGTTTATATCACTACACTAGTCCCTGCAACAAGTCATTACACACATCACTTCACTAGTCAGCCAGTTTTCATCATCTGATATCAGTTGGAAAGTGTAATGTGTTTGTTTCTGTGTAGGGCAAAAAAAGAGGAAGAGGGAGAGGAGGAAGGCTTCCAACAGGGCTGAATGAGAAGTGGAAAAATGTTGTCTGTGACCCCTGCTGATTTTGTCTTTTTTTTTTTTTTTTTTTTTCAGGGCTTTTTCTTTTTCTGTTTTTTTTTTTTTTTTTTTTCTTTTTCTTTTTTTTTTTTTTTTTTTTTTTTTTGAATAATGAGTGTATACTTGGTTTTTGAAACAGTAGCCCTAAGCTGTTATTTAGCCTCTGTAAAATGTTACTGACAGTATTAATTGTCTGTAGTAGGAACAGTAGAACGTTTTTTTTTTTTTGTTGTTTTTTGTTTTTTTTTGCAGTAATTCCTCATTCATTACCATTTTACAATAAGGCTACCCTTTTGAATGATGCATACATGCTTTATAATTTGGTTATTAATTAGGTGACAAACACTGCATAAACCATCAATAAACAATTATGAACAAGTTATAACAGGTTTCATACATCAATGTGGGCTCACTATTTGGAAAGATCAAGTAACTCCTTACAAATCAATCTCACCTATGAGTTACTAACATTTAAGGGGATCAAGGAGTGATCCTACACTCAGGTATTGCTACTTTTACTCAAGTAAAACTGAAAATTTCTTCTGCTACAAAGTTATTACAGTTCATACCGAGGGAAACACAAGTGTCTGAACTAGATTTCATAGCAATCCATTCAACAGTGGTTGAGATATTTCACTAAGGCAGCTCATGGAGGAAAAGTCAGAGGATCCACTATCACCATCCACTCAGCTTGTCTGGGAACCATGAATCTCTGTTTCCTGGTGAAAATAAGCATCATCAACAATGAGTTACAGATTAATAACCTAAAAATATGCCATAAGAGTGAAATTAAACAAATGAAATTCTAAAATCTTAATTTTAAAATTGAAAGAAGAAAAATATAAAAGACTGCATTTTCAAGTCAAGTCAACCTAAAACCAAAAAAAAGAAAAAAAATGTTAATAACTTTCGTCCACAGCGGGAAACTGTTGTTTCATAAACCAATTATTTCTTTCTCAACCAGCCCACTAAATGGCGCAATCAATAATTTTACCTCACAGAACAGAGAGTTGCCGTTCTACCACTGCCTCAGTCTGTTAGTTTGTTTGAGTTATTGTGTGACTGTGTTTTAAAAGGTTACTTTAGATTCACTGAAGTCATACAATAACACAAACAAACCAAAGAAAATGAGGCAGTGGTAGGCCAGCAACTACCGAGCTCTGCAAGGAAAAATGACTGATTTTGTGCATGGAGTTTGGTTGGTTTGGAGAAAGTGATGTTGGGGTTATATGACAGTGGTTTCCCCTACAGAAAAGTCTGACGCCAAAGTGATGTAAATATTCTAAATATAGTATACAAACTAAAACTTATTTTTTAGGTGGGCCTTTTTTAAGTGGCTAAAATACATTTTGCTGTTGATCCTGTCCACAGCAGTACATTGCTGAGGCGGTCGCTCCCCCCGTTGCCCCCATGTTAAAAAGAAAATGCAGCAAAAGTGCTCTCTTAGATGCCCCTATGATGGATAAAACATGATAAATGGCCTCCGGAGTTGCCCAGTGTCCAAGACAACATGATAAAGTGCCCTCTAGAGCAGTCATTCCCAAAGACTGGGTTGGGACCCACAGGTGGGTCACAGCAGATTTAATGTGGGTCTCCAAATAAATAAAATACTTTTTATATCTTCAGTACAGCTTCTATAAAGCATTTAAAGTGTATATATTATTTTAGTGAGAGGAAGAAACAACCTGTTAATTCCACCTAAATGCACTTATTTGTGTCATTTATGAAGTAGCTAATATGTCATGTGCTGTTCTCCTGATAAGAGGAAATAAAAACAATGAGATGGCCAGTTAACTCAGCCTAACTGCATTTATTTCTCATTTATAGAGTCTTAACTTGTGTTTATGTTTTCAACAAAGCATCAGGATAACATGGGTGATGTGAAAATGGCCTTAAAAATGATCAGGGACATTCATTTACGCACAAATGAACTTTTAGCAGAATTCATTGACAAGGCTTATTGTTGTGATCTGGGTCGCAATGGTTTGTCAATTAAAAAAATTGGGTCGCCAGGAAAAAAAATTTTGGGAAACAGTGCTCTAAAATGCCCTTCTTGAGGAAAACATGTCATAAAGTCCCTTCTAGAGTGCTCTTCCAATAGACAAAACGTGATAAATTGCTCTCTAGAATACCCCTTGAGTGGACATACAGCTGGTGCCCTTTTTATTTTTTTCAGCTCTGCCCCTCAGACAGCCTGAGTCCACCACTGCTGCTCAGCTTCCATCCTGGTGCTCCTCTCTGCTTCTCCAAACTGCAGCCATGCCAACCAGCATCTACTGTAGGTACCACACAAACCTCATACAATCTCACTTCAAAAATGTGAACTATCCCTTTAAGGCCCTAACCTGTGCCTTCATATTTGAAAAAGAAAGTTGCAAAGTGCCCTCTTAGATGCCTCTTTGGTAGATAAAACACGATAAAGTGCCCTATAAGGTGCTGGTGTGTTTTTTTTTTCAATCATAAAATAAAACACTTGATCTGATCTAACCAAGCTCTCATGTGAAGGGAGGTCCGTCATATAAAAGACACCTCCTCTGACATTAGTAGAGTCTTATATGAACCACCTCAGCATAAACAGTCCTTCAGTTCCTGTTTTGCAGCGCATGCTCTCATGACTCAGTAGTTGAGGAGTCTGTTTTTAAAAAGCACTAACAGAGGAGGATGTGGTCTCTGTATTGTTTCTCTCCGCTGCTGCGCCTCTGCTGTGGCTGATCTGGGATGATTTAGGACACTGATAACTGCAGATATCGGTAAGAGTTATGCATCTCAGCGCTAATTACTTATACGTTTTTTAATTTCTTTTTATGTTTCAACATATTTACATCATGTTCCATGTAACTGTGTGCCTTCTGACTGCTTCAGGTTGGCCACAGGTGCCATTTATTTCATATGTTTCCATTTTATGTATTTTCTCTTTAGTTGAAACAAGCCTGTTGCACAACTTCCAGCAGATCTAACTGCAAAGTGTTATTCAAGCTCTGCAGATTTCCTGTTCCCCTTCTGTTTAATGCTAGCTGATATCTGTGAATTCAGAATCACACTGCATACATTTGTTTAATATTCAGTAGACTGCTGAGAGGCTTAAAAGAGCCTCAGTAATATAGTTTTTGCTAGCTTTAGGAGCACCTGTACAGATGTGTCGCCTCCAATTCCCCTCTCTTTTCTTTCCGCTTTAAAGGTAGAATGAGAGGGATAATACGTCAACTACCAATGTTTTGGGTTGGCAAAGCATCCCAAGCACAGCAAAATCATGAGGAAAAAACTGAAAAACAGGCAGAGGACAGGGTCTGCAGATACAACCACCACAGCACACTTCTACTTGGCCATAAGAAATGACTGAAAATGAATATGTTTACATTGTTTCTTAGAAAATGTTGCATATTATGCCTTTAACATCCGCAATTAAAGCAACATCTGCATTTAAATAATCATAGTGTTTAAGCAGAGATCAGTATTTTTGCATTGTGGCAGTTGCAGTCATGTTTGCATGGCAGGACTGGACAATATAGCGTCACAGCATACAATGGATTAACACCTGCTTCCTCAGCAGACAATTGATGGGCTTGCGTGCAGAAGCTGGATATGCAAGATCACTGCAGAGCTGCTGCCTGCGTTGCCCTGCTGCACATGAGATATAGTTTAACATGCCGCATGTGCATGTAGATAATTTGTGCTTTGCAATTCATGAGTTTATACTTGTTTTACTGTTAGACAAATAATATAATCTCATCTGAATTTCATCACTTATAGCCTTTTATCAGATAATCCCTGCCAGTGTCTTTTGTTTAGGCCTGCTACTCTATTACAGGGATTCCCTACAGCAGTGGTGGCAAAAGGACACACATTTTTTGCTCAAGTAGAAGTACAATTACTTGTGGGGAAAAAAGACTCCAGCTGAAGTAGAAGTACTGATTAATCTTGTTTACTCAAGAAAGTACAGGCTCTGAAATGTACTCAAAGTATAAAAGTAAAAGCTCACCTTCTGAAGGACATTTCTACTGTTTCTGTGCAAAGCGAACTGAGCCTCACCTTTTCTCCACAGTTGAGTCTCCCTCTCTGTCATTTTTTATGTTGTTTTCATCTTGTTGCATTTTTTATGTCATTTTCATGTAATTATTTCTTTGTCATTTTTATCTTGTTAAGTGCTTTACGTGGTTTACATTTTGTTACGTCCGTTGTGCAATTAGCACTAATGGATACACCAAGGAA
The DNA here is from genome assembly GCA_034769285.1 of Lutjanus argentimaculatus. Taxonomy (NCBI): domain Eukaryota; kingdom Metazoa; phylum Chordata; class Actinopteri; order Lutjaniformes; family Lutjanidae; genus Lutjanus; species Lutjanus argentimaculatus. Next base: position 9,053,931 of record JAWZSL010000024.1, on the reverse strand, counting down.
TTGTCTTTTCTATGTGTTAGTGTCCCATCTATTTAGGTTGAAATCAGTCTTGATGTTGGGAAGACAGTGAACATGATGCAAAACAAAAATAATCAAAAATTCCCCTTAAATGCATTAAATGCATGCCTGTCATGAAAATGTAAGGAGTAGAAAGTACAGATGTTTGTGTTAAAACATAAGGAGTAAAATCAAAAAGTTGTCAGAAAAAATAAATACGCAAGTAAAGTACAGATCCCTGAAAACTCTATTCAATATCTAAGTAGCTGTACTTTGCTACTTCAAACCACCCAACAGCCCAACAGGCAGACGGTTTGCAGAAAATGGAAATTATGACTTGAAGATAAATCCACATATTGAGTCAGCGGGAACACCCACATATTGGGATTGAGCAGAGCCATGGAAAAAAAAGAGGAAATAGTTAGTTAAACAGCAGAAATAGTTTGCTAAAAGTAGTGAATAAATGGATTCATAGCTAACGGACAAACATTTTTAGGCTCCTAGTTAACTAAAAGTAATGGACTCGCTCAGAGTTTAAACGGATAGTTAATGGATAAATGGTGAACAAGATAAAAGTAATGGATAGCTAAAAGGGATGACATAGTTTGCTAAAACTAACATAAATAATATAAATAGTTATAATGAACTATTTGGTTGGATGGTTGATATAGTTAGCAAGCTATAATTAGAAGTCCACACAAGATTTAGGACATTTATGGCAGAATAAGTAAGCTTTCATTTGTGTATAATCACATGGAAACAAGAGTAACTGATTTTGTTTCCTTAGAATGAGCCTTTTATATTTACAGAAGGTCCTCACGGTTAGCTTGATAACATAGTATAGGTATTAGTGCTATTCTTTGTTTTTGAAATTTACTGCATTTGTGATAAATGAATTTGGTGCAGTAACACTAAGTGTAATATTATCTTTGGATCTCACCTCACTGCCCACCGGGCAGCTTTATCAGTCTGAGCAAGCTGGCTGTTGGATGCTAACTATGCTGCATCGTAGTTACAACATGTTGAAAATGGATTTCTGCAGGTTGACCTTTGTTTCACACGTAACTATAGTGTTAATTTTAGCGCATTTCTATCAAGTAAATATACAGAACATCAAAACACATACCAGCAATGTGGAGCAGAGCTTACATACAACAACAAAACTCATTTACCAGCACCCAACCTACTATTCTTGCTATTTAGTTGGCTTTCAAGAAGTTAAACATTCGCCCAATTTTTCCTGACTGTCCGTCAATATTACAACATTACTGCAACATTGTCCCAGCTTGTGGCAGCAGGTAGTCGGTGCGCAGCATGCTAACACCGAGTTCAACAGGCTACCCTACAAAATAAACAGTAAAACAAAATGACACGTGGCTGAACTTCAATTTGGGCCGTCAAAGCCAGTATTCATCCATCATCGAGATTGAGCTATTCCTGACCCTTGTTTAGTCCTCTTCCAGTATGCCTCATGGGACATTACTTAGGAAAAAATAGTAGCAGACAGAGACAAATAATTCTTTGCTGAATTGTGTCATGAATTACACATATGATCTTTGTCCATTTAAATTATAATTTTACAAGACAAAAAAAATCACTTATCATTTAGTTTAGTGTTGTTTAAACCCTGCTCAGTGAACCACATCTTTGTCTCGCCTCGTTCTTACCTGAAGTTTTTTATCCATTATCCATTCACTCCTGGTCCTTTTATAAGCCAGGAAGAGAAAGAACGAGTACTACATCCTGGTACGAAAACACAAAGGCATCATAGCTTAGTGGCTAATCTTAACTTTCGACAAACATCATATCTGTAATATATGGAGCAATTGAAACAGGGTCAAAAAATGTTTGTCTCTCACCACTGACAACCACACATAGTATCTCCTAAGTAAGATTCCATGATGGTCCACAGGAAGGGGAGAGACTTTGCCTCTCTATTGCTTGTCAAATGTTTTAAAGCATGGATTAATTCTTTTAACACACATTGAAGTCATGAGAAAAAGAAAAAAAAAAAAAACATGAGCATTGCAGTTGTTGCAGATGCTTGCTATCCCATTCAGTTAGCAATAACGCGGTCAATAGCGCTGGTATTTCAAAATTGCAGTCAGTGCAACCAGGAAAGGGGTCCTTGAGTTCTTCTGAGAGAGCTGTTGGGGGAGATCAAAAATGAATTGCTCTTTTTAAATAGTGTGCGCACACTCATTCATTAAAAATATCAAATGTATGAAATTGAGTCTGTTGCAATGCAGCTTCTGCCCCTTTCAGTCTTCAGTCAGAAAGCAGTTAAAGGATTAGTTTTAACTTATGCTTCCCGGGCCTTTTCCTGTTTTGAATGGCACAGGTGACCCCAGTTTTCCAGTTGTGTCATTACACACATTATTCAACACTGGTCACAGTGACACATCTGTCACAGCTGGGCACAATTACAGCTTCCGTATGCACACTGACATCCTGGAGGCCAAATATACTTAGGTCCTGGGGAAAATATTATCTCATTAAGAGGGATGTCTGGTGGCTGCTTCTAAATTAATCCCAAGGCACTGAAACAGGCTCTGCTTTAGAAAAACCAGCTTAGTTTTTTTTTGTAATTATTATTATTTCCAATGAAAAAATACTGTTTCCTTGTGTGGTCTGTGTGGGTTTTAGTTGTGCCTTCAAATGAATGCACACCCTAACCACAGGTGTCATGTGACCTTTAGTAAACAAATTCCAGAAATTCTGTGTTTTGCTCATAACTGTTTTACTTGATGGGGTGTTGATGTTTTAACATAGTTGAATGATTCCTTTATCTTTACTATAAAGCACTTAGTTGTTACTTGTTACTTGTTAAGACCCATTGGGATCAAATAGGAAGTTGTCCTGTTGTAAGATTCATTTCCACCTAACATCTGAGTCATATGAAATCTGGTGTCAGCAGCTGATTTTAAGAATGGAAAAAGTAGAAGTTGTGGCTGCTGTTTTCGACCAGCTCATCTCCGGTCCAATCACACAGCCTGTGACTCACAGGTTTTGGTAGGAAGTGGCAGAGTGTATTTTCTTCCCTGACGTCTTTGCCGTGGACATTTGTGTTTGCATCTCTCTTAGTGCGAGTGAGCCTTTTACTCTGGATTGAACTTGATTGTTTCTGGAAGGGAACAATAATGGTTACATCGTGTTTGCAAGAGCAATAACAGGAAGTTTGGACTACTGAAGAGACATAATATATTGGTTTACCGGAATACAATAATAGGGTGCAACTGTTGTTATTTTGGGACTTCCTGGTGGTTTATCTTCTGTGTTTTTCTGTGGATGTTGTGATGCCTGTGCAGAAGAGGACGCAGAAGATGGAGCAGAGCTCGTGCACAGAGGATCGTATCCAGCACGTCCTCGAGCGTTGCCTCTGTGACCTCGGTCTCAACACCCCTGACAAACAACTCTGGAACGGTAAGACCCAAGCCCATGCCTGACTTTAACACTAACACAATGCAGAAATAATGCTGAAAATATGAACCTGGGTCCTAAATTGACATCAGAAAAAGTACAGATGATGTGTTAAAGGGACAGTTCACCCCAAAATGAGAAATAAATATTTTTCCTCTAGACTATAGTTGAATTTATCCATATAGATGGTTGTGAGTTTGTCAAGAGATGGCAGACATGTCTATGGCTGATATCTCCAAAATTCAGCAACTCACACCAAAACTATCTAGATGGATAGATAGCGCCACAGCCCAGAGAAAAAAAAACACACACCCAGCTAACCTGTTAGGAACATATCGTCTGTCTAATGGGACAATATGTTCCAAATAGGGACAAATAGGAATTGAAAGTGGTGACACAGAGTGAGGACTGACAGACCTCACCAAAGACTTTTTTAAAGACATTTTTAAAAGTGTGTGTTCAGCTCTCGGTGCTCACCAGGCGTGGGGGAAGATCATGCTGGCTTATGCAAGATCAATTTTGAAATACTGAGTGACATAATTTAATTCTGAATTTTGCCAACGAGGGGAAGTACCAGAATCATTTTGCTTTCACTCAGCACCTGTCTGTATATTAGCTGTTAATGTGCCAATAGAGTGTTTACTGCAGCCTGCCATCAGAATGAAACCTAAAAGGAGAAATAAGTGTGTTTCTGTCTGTCTGACTGAATAGCTGGTCTGTGCATAAACCGCTGGTGTTTGGAGGAACTTGTGAAGAGAGATCCGCACAACTTCCTCATCCTTCTACAGAAAATACTGAGGAAAACAAAGGAGGTGAAAAGCTCAAAAAAAAAAAAAACCATAATTGTTCAGACTGTTCAGCATAATATGATGAATGACAGTGTGTTTCAGTTCAGTTTTTCTTTTGTATCTTTTACAGGTGCTGGAGCAGTGTCAGTATGAGCTGGTTGTGCCCCTCACTCTCCTGTTCTCTTCAACCCTGCTAAAAGTGAGTGGATGTCATTTATGTTAAGCAGAGAGACATAAACTCTTCATTTCTATTGTTCTATTTTTTATTTAAAGGTAGAGTACGCTGGATTGTTTGTGAACACACCATTCAAAGTCTTCCTCCTCGGCTCAATGAAAGAGAGAGAGGGCGAGAGACATGCACTTTTTTACTCCAAAATTAACGCATATATGCAGGTTTTTTAAATGCAGCTAAACCCACTTAAGCCAATTGATCCTTTTCCCATTGCCCGTGGATGAGTTTGCCTTTCTGGGTTTTTTGTCTGATGTGTGCTGGAAAGCAGAGACTCAACTCATGTGTACAGGAGAGCGGAGAGAAAGACATTTTTAAAAGTCTCAGTGTGTTCAGCTCTCAGTGCTTTTGCAACTTCTAACCAAATCTCTGTGGTTAGAAGTTTAGTTTCTCTCCTGTGTTGCTTTTTGTTTTCTTTTCTTTCAGGTTTCTGCTTTAATCTACTGTTGCATATTCACTTTCAGCTGTACAGAATTTACAGGAAATAAAATGCTTAACCAGCGTTCAGACGTTCAACTAAAGACAACCGGTCATCAGTTCAACACAGAGTCAAACCAAATCAAGCCAAGCTGCATGTGTATGAAAAAGGAGCAAAAGAGTCACACACGTTAGAGACGGAAAATTAACGTGTCCACCTGGGTGTCATGTTGACATCATTGCCCATCAGAGCCAGAGCTGATAAATAGCTATGACTACTGCAGAGTCATTTAACTTGGGACTGAATGCAAATTTTATCCATTCCCACAGAAGATAAAAGCCTATTGTCCAGTGTAAAAGGACCAACAGAGTGTGAAATAGGGGAAGGAGCAACATTAGCGAGAACAAAGCAGTGAATCAGAGAAATAAAATACTTTCTTAAATTACTTTATGATTGTTTTACAACAGTTAGATTCCAAAGCACAAATAAACACGCTCACGCCTCTGCACAATGCTGGATTTTGTATGAATACAGCCAAGACGATTCTCAGTCTGTTCTGTGTGTGTGTATGTGTGTGTGTGTGTGCATGTATCTCTCTCTAGAACTCACAGACAGAGAGCAGAGGCATAGTGACTGTAATAGTAATGGTTAGACACTCCATTTTCAGTCCTGTTGTGCTGTTATTGGTTGGGGGCTACAGACCACTGCCCAAAGACCAAAGCCCAGAAATGTCCTGAACAAAGCAAAACTATGAGAAAATAAAAAAATGCAGACAGGGGCCATGATCTCAGACACCACCACACACTTCTAGTGGGTTATAAGTGATGATTGAGAGGCATTATATTTTTTTGAGTCTATACATTGTTTTCTTGGAAAATCCCACATAGTATACCTTTAACCTGGTTAGTTCTTCCTTCTTTCCTCTTGCAGGCTCCTCATGTGGCTCCAGACTGCAACGTGCTGCAGGAGGCCTACCTGTTGTTCCATCATTTCCTGGCCTGGCCTGAGCCTTGCTGCTCTGCCAGTAAACGCCTGCTGAATATCATCCAACAGGAACTCCGAGCACCAGGTAGCACTGAAGCTTCTATGTACTGTAATGAAACAGGTCTAATGTCACCTCAGTGGTTTCCTTCAAGTGTAGAAAGTGTAGTTTTAAAGCCAGTGACTTCCTACTAGGAGTACTTGTACCTTTGCAGTTGCACTTTTTACTCCACCACATTTATTTGACAACTTTTTGTTACTAGTTACTATGCAGATTCAGACTTTGTCTTAAGTAACATTTTTGGAAGGTTTTTACTTATAACAGAGTATTTCCACACTGTTGTAATGCTCCTTTCAATCTGAGCAGCTAATGTCTAACAACACTGGCATTCTTCATGTATCAGTGTGACCATATGAGGGCAGTGTTTACCTGCTGAGATATACTAAACTGGCTACTTTTCTTTCAGGTATTTCATTCCTGAGACTGGTAAAGACAGAGCAAGGTGTTTCGCCTGACATTAACTGCTCTAAAACCATGTAAGTTCATTCAAATGTTAACAAACTAATGATAGCTATTAAAGAAGATCAAATCATCATCTTCATCCCCAGTTTGAATTGAGATCTTGAGACATTTTTCTTAGGCTTTTCGCATCAGTGCTCACCTCATATGTAGGTTGATGTGCGTGTTTATTTTATTAGCATGGTGCTGTTGGTGAGCCCAGATGAGGACGTCCCTCCAGAGGTACAGTCCGTCTCCGAGCAGCTGAGTAGCACCCAGCACTCCAACAGAGACGTCATTATTACCCTTATCCTGCACGGCATTCAGGCTGCTCTGGGATCAGCACACGACTTGCAGGGACTGCACGCTGTCCTGCAGGTGACTGACCTGATGTCTAAATATTGATATCAAAGTTACTCTTCATTCTTTCTTAGTTTCTTCCTAAAACAAATGATGTAACAAGCTGTGCTTTGTATCAAATTTGACGAAAACTAGAAATAATATGGCCTTTATTAGGCAGTATAAGACCCTTCGTTAGACCCTTATCAGACTTTATTAGAGGGTAATTAGGGACACATTACACAGTACACTTCTGTTGTAAAGTGTCTCAAATTTCCCTCTTATAATGTCTAATAAACGGTTCCAATAATGCCTAATAAAGAACGTATTATGTCTAGTTTTTGTCTAATTTGAAACAAAGTGAAGATTGTTTCATCTCATTACTGTGCTGTAAAATAAAGTGCGACCAAACAAACTTCCTTCTCTTCCTCCAGGCAAAGCGGTCTGAGGAGTTGGAGCAGCTCATGGAGGCAGTAACTGACAGCATGGAGGCAGCAGCATCTGCAGCAGATCTCAGCTCAGCTAGACAAGGTCTACTGCACAGCATGGAGAGGCTGAGAGAAAGCCTTGCTGCTCCTGCTCCTGCTGATGGCTGCACAGATACTGGTAAGGCAAAAAAAACAAAACAAAAAAAACCCCCATAAAATGCCATGGACAAAATGGAGATAGACATTCATGCTTATCTGAGTCTCATCTCTTCTTATTAGGGACTGTTGAGACTTTCACGCCGCCCTTCCCCAAATGCCACACATGCACCTGGGAAAACGACAACTTTGGTAATTAGCCTGGTTGCAACAACTCTCCAAATACCCACGTTATTTACTAGAGATCTATCTTTAATTGCCCTTCTTCTGTTCATCATGCAGATTTTCTGAATCACATTCTCGCCAGTAAGTCCGACCTGGACTCACTTGCAGACTGCTTCCTCAAAACAGAAATGGATGAGGATGATAATAATGACACCAGCGTGGATGAGGAAGACGAAGCAGAGGGAAACAAATCGGACCATGAGTTTCAAAACAACCGAATCTCCACCGCCTCCTCTTCCTCGAGGGACTCCATGTTTTCCAGCTACTCTCTCTCCTCCAGCTGGTCTGTCTCCACGCCGTCTGGCTCATCCGGTGTGGAAAGTGACTTCAGCGAGGACACAGCACACGAGGACGCAGAGGAAGGACGAGATAGCAACCCAAAGCCTAGAAGGAAACCCAAAAAGAAGTCCAGATCCATCTTAGGTGTCGAGCGCTTCTCCATACTTTTCAAGACTCCCCGCAGCCCGAGCCATTGCCGCCGTGTTCAGAGTATGGGCTACCGTGGGGACTGTACCAAAGACTTTCAAAGAACTGGGTTGCAGCGGCAAGTTCATCCTCTGCATGGGTCCGCTGCTGCCCTTGATCCTCTTTCCCCCCAGAAGCACATGTGCATTCGCAGGAGGCCAATCCTGAGCTGCGACGAAGGCGACGTGGCAGAGGTGCCTACCCTGGTCAAAGTGGTGCTGTTTGGAGGTGACAGAGAGGCTGGCAGGCTGGCCAGGGCATACAGCGACCTGCAGCAGAAAGAGAGTAAATGTCCCCGACTCACCAAGACATGCAAACTGCAGTTTTACTTTGTTCCCACCAAAAGGAGAACAATAGGAGGCCCAGGAGGAGGACACACACCAACTGAAGGACAGATAGGAACTTTGACCAAAGCTGCTGCGTCTGTGGTGAGAACATCTGGAACTATCATATACATATATCACACTTTATAATGGGTTTAATCCAGATAAAAGGACATTTCAAATGTATCTAGCTTCTGTATTGTGACTGCTGTCCAAACAGCAGTTACTACATTTTTTTCTGTGTCAGAGATCAGTTTTGCTTTGTTTTGGGAAAAAAAAAGCTGTTAAAAATTGCAGTAACTACAGTGAAAAAACCTTTAAAGCAGTTTTTCTCAGTTTTGCATAGTTGCTGCAGTTAGGCTTTGTAGGCCATAGCTGACTAATGTATGTAAAGTTAACCTGAAACAAGCCACAATTTAAACGTGTGTGCGTGCATGCATGCGCATCATAGGTGTGCTCTGCTAAAAGTTGAAGATTGATTGATGGGTGGATGTCATGGTATTATTGGTAGAATTAGCTGGTTTAAGCCTGTGTGAGCACATGCCATATTTTATTTTACAGGAAGAAAACATGATTGGATTTTGATATGAGAATACATAGATTTTATTTCATATATTGTATAATGAGTGTACAATGTTACCGGGGATGTGATCTAAAAGATGAGTTTTGGTCAAGCTGCTCTGCAGCACTTTTCCAGAAGGTCAGAGGTCAAATGATCTATTTGAGGGCTCCAGCTGATGAACTCAAGAGCTAAAAAGACAGACCACGTTTGCAAGAGAGGTTTTTTGCAAACTTGCAACCAAAACAATCAAATTAATTGCTTATGTTTCAAATACATTACATACATTACATAAATGCAGCATAAATGATTCATTAACTGTTGATGCAGCCATTAATTACAACTTCCTGTGTAAATCCTTTATAAACAATAATAACATTAAGCACTAGATACTGTTTTTATAGACCCGTTAAGAGGAAACCACAATGGCATGAAATATTATTTATGTATTTCTTTAGTCGAGGCATTAACACCTTTTATTCTTTAATTCTGACAGGAGTCTAATGGCAGCGTACCGGAGGACAGTACAACTGATATAGCCCAGATGTTGGGGATGATCGACCCCTGGTACGAGAGGAACGTCCTCAATCTGCTCAGTCTGTCCTCTGACGTCCTTTGTCAGGTACTCTCCATACTGACATCATCACCTGTCTCTGTTTATACATTACATAATAAATCTCTTGACACCTAACTTACTTTCAGTGAGAACAAGATGTATCTGTTAGAGTTTTAAATGCAGCAATAATGTAATGAAAGAAAATTACTCACCAAAAATGTCTTCTTCTCAGGGACTGTAAGAAAATAATTCGGGTCGATTAACAGTTATAACACTAATAAAATCGATAAAATCTACCCGCACACGAGAGTGATGTTTTAGCATTTCAAAGATTTAATGCTAGCTCTGTACACCTCAGTTCAGGTGTTTGTTTGGTAAAAGCTGTGTTCTGATGAGCTGTAAAATTCCCTCATCACAATCTTTATTGTCTGAGATTCGTGTGTGTGTGTTCTCTATGAACCAGACGACCTGTAAGGAAGGTGATGTGTCAGTGAGCAGCGGCAGCGTTGAGCGTCTTCCTCTGCTGGCCGACCTGGTGCTTTATTACTGCAGACATGCAGACCAGCCTGTTCTGGTGCAGCTCTACCAGGCTGAGGTGAGAGGAATGCCACACACACACACACACACACACACACACACACCCCACACACACACACACACACACACACACACACTCACTCCAGTAAATACCTGTGTGAAATAATAAATGAATTCATTTGGTTTCCTCCACACAGCTGACCCTGGCTGGAGGAGAGAAGAGAAGGGAAGTATTTATTCACTCTCTGGAGCTTGGACACACTGCAGGAACCAGAGCTGTTAAAGCAATGGGTGAGTCACACCAGACAGTCACAAGAGCATGCAGACAAACACACACACATACATATATAGTCTAAAATTCTGCTAAAATTCAAAGTTTATATTGTTGTTGTAATGTTGTTTATCATTAGGGGGCTAAATAGCCCATTCATTGGTTATGTCTGTCATTAAGAGACACTAACTCAGGCTGTTTAAAGGAGCAATATGTAGTAATTTATTGCATCCAAGAATGAGTACTGTAGTCCAAACAGCTTAACATTGTAATTTGATAATAACAAGCAATGATGAGTGTGACGCTGTAACTTGATCAGCTGTTTATAACTGTCAGTTGTCTGTCAGTGTAAAGTTCAGCCCGTTATCCTTAAAACAAAAGCCCACTGCTCTGAAAATACACACTCTGGAATTGGAGTTCAATGACTGCCTGCCAGACTCCGTTAACATATTGCTCAATTAATCATTACCAACGTCTGCACTGCATCTAAAAGCCACAACTCATAAACAGACACTTACACATTCTGTGAACATTTTGCCTTTATTTTAACTCTAAAAAACATGAAACAACACAAGTAATAGAGATTTCAAAGTATGACACCATGGCTTTAGCATTGATATCGGAGAATTTTAGATTTAAAAAAAAAAAATTTTTATTACAGTAAATATACTACAGATTTCTCCTTTAAGCAGAGGGTAGAGAGAGTCAAACTGAATGAAAAAAGTGTTAAATGCAACATTTTGCTTATTAAAACTACAAACTACCTCTAATAGCTTGTTCTTTTGTACATAATGGTCCATTTCCAATTGTGAAAACTAATAATGTGGAGAACAAAAAAGAAAATCAAAAGTTGTTTAACACATTTAAATCCCTAACTTTACAGGTCAGCCATAAGTAATAGGCATATGTAAATGTCTGGCCCTTGGCACTTTCTTTTTAAAAACTGGTCCTTCTAAAAAGGTAATTAAATAGGCCTGGTCTAATGTGAAATGTCTCTTTGTAGGTGCTGCCAGTAAAAGGTTTGGAATTGATGAAGAACGGGAGGCTGTCCCTTTAACACTAAGTGTCGCTTATAACAAGGTATTCTTCCTGCTTTGACACCCACAGATTTCCTGCAGCACAAACAATAACACATCTAGTATATTAAAGTTCACAGCTGGAGCTATTTTTACATCTGTCTGTCTCCCTCCGATTGCAGGTGGCTGTTAGCGGGAGGAGTCAGTGGAACCAGATGGACATGGTTTGCACGTCAATAAATCTTCACAAAGCCTGTAGGAAACCCGAGCAGCTCGGTGAGTGACAGTGAT